>JAUDZF010000001.1:0-2893037 GCA_030407055.1 Armillaria mellea | reverse complement strand
TCATCCTCAATCTGGCCGTCCGTCATTTCTTGCGATTCCGATTCATTCAGTACCTCAAGTTCAGCCTTTCGGTCCTCGCCGCTCTTCCAGAAGCCTCGCTCATAGACTTTGCGCGCCACCCATTCCATACCGCGTAGACACCAGTCCTCAGTTAATGGAGGGGCGCAGCCGCTTGTCACCATGTTCCATCGTTCAGTATCACGAGGTACAGGCTCATCCAAGCCCTGCCCGGTCATGATGCTACGAGGCACGATTGCAAAGAACTTGGCAAGTTCTTCCCATGGGATACTGCGTTCCAATACTTCCCGCGAAGGTTCGTGCTTGAGAATAGTTGCCAGGAACGTCAAAACAACTGTAAGGTATGGGTTTACTGTAGAACGTGCGAAGGGCGAAGTTTTCCGCGTAGGCCGACGCAAGACATGGGATAACATAGTAAATGTGATTTGCATAGCGAGCTTGAAAGCATGGGGGAGTTCTCCAGAATCGGCCTCCATTTCTGAGAGCGCAGGAGAGACCTGGACTGCCGGTTCGTCAACATCCATTCTATCCTCGGCAAGAAGTTCGCGCTTCGCCATAACACGCATGGCAGCGGCGGTTCCTGAGTCACGAGGGCCAACACCACCAATCCTTTTCAAAACACCGCTGGGTTTGCCATACTCTAATATGGAACCGATGTTGATGGCAGCCATCATGGTCCACTCGCGGTCTTCGGCACCTTCTATTTCTAGGCGTTCAACGAACCGTGCGAGAGTCGGCTGGAAATCATCGAGTTGAATATTGGTGAAAAGCATGCCATGCAGCAGGACGAATAAATCAGGCACATGAGCATCTGGAAGAGAACGGCGGGCCTGAGCTGCGGCGGACCAGATAGGAAGAACAGATTCGCGCGATGTCATGAAAGGGTGGAGGGTAGTCATGCTAAGAGAAAAGGCTGAGAAAACATTGATCGAGACGATGCAAACAAACTCACCTCTTGACGAAGTGATAAACACCTCTCAGCTCTTCGCCTTCGACTTCCCTGCTCAACAGACCCAGGTGGTGATGGAGTTTACCAGTCCCAGGTGTATCGGTCAATCCGGCGCCATACCAGTCCCGAGCAATCCCTCGCCATCGTTCTTTCTCAGGTTCGACGTCTAATAGCCGCGCCGCAGCCAGCCCAACGCTGGGCGACGGAGAGTCATCGATCCTGGCTGCGGGTGCATCACTGACAGATTTAGCCTCGGCTGCGACGGGAGGAGCCAAGCCATTCGAAGTGGGCGTGCCTGCTATCCGAACAACCTCGGACACATTAGCGGCAGTGAGCGACCCTCCACCGTTTGAAATTCCAGTGACCATTGCTGCGACGGCCATTCGATACCGTGCAAGATCGCCTAGGGCTTCCAACCAGCCGCTCTTGAAGGTGCTGAGGGCAGGTTCTTCTAAGAGGCCTGTGTAGAAAGTGTACGCATAATAAATGAAGTCTTGAAGATGCTCCATAGCCAGAGGAGAATTGAAAGAGGAGCGCCGAAGAGACTCTAGGAGCTTGTGAAACCCATATGTCCATAGCCGTACAATAATGTTGTACTTGGTAGGAATATTGCGGAGGGAGGCGGGAACACTAGGTGCCAAGGAGATTTCGAGGAGATTGTGAATGTTCTCGACCAGGCTACAAAGGCGGGCAGTTAACATCTGGTGGTACATAATAGACGGCTAAAATACCTCTTGTGATCGTTGATCTTCTTCTTCCATTTGTCCTTCTCGAGGTCTTCGTCCTCGATTTCTTTACCTTTCAGCAAAATCCTGCCACTATCCTCGTTCTCTTCGAGGTCCTCCTGATTCACCTTTGACTCGAGACTGGTAATTGTCCTGTATAGCTTTTTGAGCTGCACAGCAAAGACATTGGTGCCTTGTTCCTCGGCCGACTTGCGTTGGCCTTCAAAGAGCGCAGAAGATGCAGATGACCCATCGGTCGTCGAAGACAATGTGAAACTGGATGAAGTCTGGGAAGCAGCATATGATGAAGTAGAAGAAGCAGATATATAGTCTCCCGATGACTTTGGAGTAGGAGTAGGTCGACCTTGCGTCCTGAGGACAGAGAAACGTACTGGATCATCTTTACGATGATTGAAAAGCTGCCTGGCAGCTGGTTCTCTTGGACCGTTCCGGGAGGCATAAGAGCTGGCGGCATCCGACATTGTTTCAGGCTCCGCGGTACGTCGCATCGGTATTGGGTCTCTATCCGGATCAAAGAGTTTATGGGACTGCTTGGCTACTTGAGCAGGACGGGCAGACGGAGACGAAGGTGATATTTTGAGGCGGCGAGAAAAGTCATCAGGATCTGCTTCCTGTGATGGGCGCGAGACGGCGAGCTGCGGCGAGAGATGGTGCTTCCTTGGTGAGGGTGAAGGGCGAGTGGGAGGCGGGGGAGGGGGCCTTGGAGAACGCTCGAGACGAGCAGGCGGCGGCGGTGGGGGGGCGGGCCGCTCAGACCTGTCCCTGGGCCGATTGGCGCTAATATAGGACTCGGATAAGCAAGTACTGACAAAAAATGAGAGAACGAAGCGTACGCTGCAGTACGGCGACGAAAGGCGATGAGTTTTTCGTCGAGATCAGTGGGCTGAGGCTCCCTGGGTGAATCCCGGTGCATGAGATCACGCTCCTTACCCTTCCTTGAGGGTCTTTGTATCTCTGGCTGGGAAATTTCAAGCTGCATGATAGTGAAAGGGAAAGAAGGGCAGCGGGGGTCGTCGACTGCGGCTGGGGTCGCTGGCAGGAGACACTGAAGGAACCAAGAGATGCGCAGCAGCCCGCCACAGTCCACAGTACTGCTGCGCTCGATCAATATGTTGAAATTCACGTGGCCGGCCAATACCAAATTGCGGCAACATGCCGTGGAATTAGAAAATTAGAAAAATTACAAGTTATGTATCCTACAGCTAACAGTACACATAGATAGTGTCCCAGAAGAATATTCATGCCTGCTTCGGCACATGTACAAGCCAGGGGGCCACCTTGGCATTCGCACGTCTTAAAGTATGCGACCCAAACCATGTCGGCACCTTTCCATCCCATTGGTCCACCAATCGCAAAATCTTTTCTTCGCGATCAAGGTCAACCACGATAATTGAGTCGATGACCTGGCACGGGCTCAATAGTCAGTCCACTGACAGATCCGAGGATCCCCCCTGCCTACCTTCTTACGACCAAACAATCGTGGTGTGTACTCTTGTTTCTGTGCGAATACCAATCGGTTCGGGGAGCTCGTCGATGACATAATTCTCGTGGACAGCGTCTCCGACTTGGAAAACAGTTTCGGCTGAAAACACTGATCAGACAGGAAATAAGGTTGTTCACACAGACATCGTACCAGGGCAAACCACTGTGAAAGCGTCAGTCACAGATCCAGAAGATGATGCAGACAACGTGCCTGGGCAGCATACTCATTGTAACCTTTGCAATACGAAAGCGGATCCTGTAAAAATGGATCCAAAGACGCCGAACACACACTAGGCAGCAACGTACCTCAAATACTGCGTCCTTGTTCCACGACCTTTCGAATATCTCCACGGTGGGCCGGCAGCAATAAAGTTCCTTCAAGTCAGCCATGATACGTTGGTGGTCTGCTTTCACCGGCTCGTTAGCGCTGGACCTTCGGTCCATACTCGCTCGTCTGTGTTTCAGTGCTTCTGGGTCTACTTTGACTCCGGAGTAGTGGGCAGCACCAGCGACTGACTCGAGAAGCGCTGGGGTAGGAATAGAGTGCGGCAAGATCGACGAGTGAAACGTCTGTGATGGGGGTGAGGGTGAACGAGGAGATGACGAATGAGCCGACTCGAGAGACAGTGAGCGATGATGGTGGTGATGACTGGGAGGCATGACGAACGAGATGCCTGTGGTGCTGGGCTTGGATCTAGGAGAACAAGTTCAATTGACGCCCGTCACAGCTGGTCACGCCAATGATAACTGAGCACAGCCACAAGCAGTGTCATTTATTAAGTACATCAAGTTGGATTCATACAGTACATTCTCAGAAAAACACAAATGAACCTTCTCAAGATACAGCAAATCCACCCTAGCCTCCGTTTGTCTGTCCCTGCCAAAGACCATATGTTTTTCCAGGCGTAGTTTGCCACAGTCGTATAGTTCCTGAATTTAAAAAAAAAGATCAGAGACCGCAGTACAAAATTGCAGGGTCATACTCACCATCCTCTACCATGGTTACAATCGCAAATCAGTTCAATTGCCGCTGTCAGAAATTAAAGCGTCTACGCACCACTGCCGCTAGCATACATTTCTCCGTCAGGGCTGAATTCGACACAATGAACGGAACCGTGGTGTCCCTTTAAAACCTCCCTTTCTTCACCGTCCATCGCGTGCACCCGGACCCATTCGTCACCCGTGTTACCAGTGACAAACCGGTCCTGTAGAATGGGATGTATTGTCGCAGACGAGGGGGAGTAGGGAAGGTTCAGACTGTGCGTCAGTCCATTGCTATTGGGAAGAGCAGGGATGAACGCGACGGTTGTACCCGAGGTCCACAACTAATCGTCCCGTCTGTGGAGACAGTTCCATGGAAGTGATAGGTTTAGGAAAGGTCATAGTATTCGTTAACGTCCTCGTCCGTAGATCCCACCACCTGGTCGCGTCTCAGAAATCTGAGCAGCTTGAGCTAGACATAAATACGTACTTGATAAAACCATCCTCTCCTGCAGTCACGCCGGTGTGGTCACCAACCCAGACGACGCTTTTGACCGTTCCCTCATGCGAAAGGGCACCAGGCTCTCCGAGGTAATCCGGGTCCGCATCAGGCCTACCAAGGTCAAACATTCGTACTTTCTTCTCTTGCCCACCGGTGAGCAGATGGGACGATGTCGGAGAGAGGGCTACGCTGCGGACAATGTGATTATGTGGAAAAGAATGTAGCAGATTCCCTGTATATGTGTCCCAGACTTTGCTGCAAGTGCAGTGTAAGTAAAATAGAGAGGCAAGGATATTATCAGACGTACGCGGTGAAATCAGCACTTCCGGAAGCTGCCCTAGACGCATCGGGAGATAGTTTGGTGCTCCAAACAGCACCCTTATGCCCAAGAAAAGTACCAATCCAGTCGCCAGTCCATTCCCTCAACATCGGATTTCCATCTTTACAGCTCGAAATGAGCAAATACGTGCCGTCGTCTTGAATGGGAGAAAAAGAAAGATGGGTAACGGGGCGAGTGTGACCAGACGCCACGAGAGGCGTGGCCTTGGCAGGAAGGGACATTAAATCGTACTAAATGAGGTCTGTGGTCGTGATACAAGCGCACCGCGCTGCAGGTTGAGAAGGATGCAAAAAAAGGAATGCGAGCCTCAAAGACGCCGCTTCGTCACGTGCTGGACTCACCACACAGCCGTCATCATGGGCGCCGCCTCCTCCAAGGCTGCAAGAAAATATCCAAAGATGACTAAGAATCCGTCCTGGGCTGGTGCTAGGACCACTCGTACTGCAGACACAGCTACCCAACCCAAGGCTAGCGAAGTAAAAAACCAAGGTGCGTCCACTATCGAGCTGACCTCGCTTCTTCTAATGCATGTCTAGATATCGAACGCGATGCCCAAGACCCTCATTTTCTGTCTAATTTGAATAGACTAGGCCAAGTACGCGTGGATCATCACATGCAAGCTTTCCAGCCGGTCTGTATTTAGGCCTTTCCATCGCTCCGTATGCGACTGATGTTCTTGGAAGGCTGCATCCAAAAGTAGCGTGCTTCGCTCACGCGCCCTCTCTGAATCGGAGGAAACATCGGGTGCTGGGCGCCATGTCTATGCTGCGACGCTCAGTTCCATACTCAATCAACGGAAATCATGCACTACACGTCTGGATGTGGAAAATCTCGCTCGAAACTACAATATCGATGTCCAAAAACTGGAAAGCATTTCAAAGTTTGTCAATAGTCCTAGCGTCGACTCTGGTTCCGTCGTGAAAACCGTGGATGAGGACGGGAACGAGAGCCGGAGCATGTTGGTATGTGGACCCGAGCGTTCTTCAGAGACCATCTCACTTTCTACAGGGTGTTTGGATTAAACCGAACATTCGGGAGTGATGAATATTCCATTGAACATTTTGATCTCGTGAACTCTGAACATCTCAGGGCAGTGAGCACCCACGCGTTACATCGTCTAAAACAGCACAGTAAGGGCAGTCCTCAGTACCGACATAATGATACGCAGTAATGCTAATAATGATCCGCCACTAACTCATCTGTCACCAGTCTAAGAGCTAGAAGTGAGCGGGTTGCTGTGTTCCCCCCCTGTAAGCACATATGCAACAGCCTCATGGTCTTTTTAGTCCTGTGACAGAAATGGGTCAGAGCGAGAGAAGAGAGATACGGGACCAGGCGTACTTATTGCATTTGGTTCGCGCTATTACTTGGTCTTTCATTTGGGATGAGTGTTCGGCGGCGACGGACAAGAGGCTTTCTGGCATCCCAGCAAGAGCGCCACATTCCACACCAAAGGATTCTACGTAGATTAGCGAAGGATTCAAACATGCCGAAAAGACCTACCTGGAGCGATTCCATTAGTCAGACGATACAAGAATGTGATGTCGCGGAATCCAGTTATGCGGGTTTCAGCTTCATAGCCCATATGTAAATTATGAACCTGCTTTGGGAACTTCTTTTCCAATCCCAGGGCTATGGAAGGATAGTGTGTGATGAACAACGTCTTGCATCCGACAGATTGTACCAGATGCTGCAAGACAGCGTCCGCGATAGCCATCTGGCGTGCTGTAAGCCACATGCCATAGGGTATCCATTAAACAAAGGACCTACCCCATCAAAAGTCGAGGTTCCCCGTCCAAGTTCATCCAGAATTACCAAACTTCTCTCCGTCGCTGAATGCAGGATTTCACTGGTTTCCGCCATCTCCACCATAAATGTAGATCGTCCTCTGGCGAGGTCGTCAGAAGCTAGACGAATATATCAGCGGCTGAGTTCTCTGATACAAGAAGTCACGTACCTCCCATCCTTGTGAGGACAGTATCCAGTAGATTGATTTTGACAGATGTGGCAGGGACATAACTACCAACCTGGGCCATGACGGCAATAAGGGCCACCATGCGTACCGAAGAGCTTTTCCTAGTCAAAAATTTATTGTGATACATCTTATTTGAGTCGATGGAAAAAACCCTTACCCTCCCATATTAGGTCCTGTGATGATTTTATTCTTGGGTTCAGAGCCTCCCATGAGGACAGTGTTCGGAACGAAAGGATTATCCCGCAACGCCTCGACCATGGGATGACGTCCGTCAACGATTTCGAGGACGTCTTCTTCAACAAGACACGGCTTAACATACCCAGGTAGTAAAGCTACATGTGCTAAGCTGAGTAGACAATCAGCAACGGCAAGTTTAGTGACGGCGTTTCGCAGCACGCCGTAGTATTTCTGGCTGATCTCAGCCAAGAACGAGAGATACGCTTTATGAGCTTCAGCCTGGTTCTAATTCAGAGCTCTGTTAATCGAGATTCAATGTTTCACGGCGCACTTTTAAGCTCTCTTGTCCCTGGTTGCGCTCCTCGACTTTATGTTTTACGGATAAAGGTTGATAACGCTCGAAATACTTCGTCCTATCAATCTTATCAGGATATTCCATATACATACAAGTGCACGTGACGAACCTTGAAAGTCGGTTCCAATCATCAGGAATTGGCCTATTATCGCTTTTCTTTACTTCCACAACAAACTGAACAAGCTAAGCGACGGCATAATGAAAAGCCACGGCCACTCACTTCTTCCCCTGAGATTGTACTCCATTGAAGCGATGGAAACTTCAAGAGTTTCCGAACTGTTAAATGTGAGTCAGAGTCGAATACCAGTCTTCCAAAACTCACTGGCTTTTAATTCGTCATCCAGCTCGGCCTCTATCTGAAGAATTGCCTACACCAATACTCACCACATCAGTGTCTCATCCAAGACCTCAAAGCAAAGAAAACATACGAGGTCACGATCCAGGACATCAGGATATCGCTCGGGGTCGACCCACATAGTAGCCTTCTTGCCCTCCGCAGCCTCATTGAGGTTTACAATGCTCAACATATCCGCGACGGGTCCTTTTACATGCTGAAGCGAAAATATAATGTCGTTCAAAAGCGTGGAATCGAATCCGACGTCAGATGGTTTCTCTATGGCCTCTACAGAGTCAGCGACTTTTTTGAAGGCGCGAATAAGTATCGCCAGTTCTTGAGGAGTGCACTAATCGCATCAGGGTGAGCAGATGACAATACGCGGCTGAAGCGCCAACCCATTACCTGGCCGTAGTGTATTCTACAGAGACCCTTGGCGAGATCAGGAAGTCCTTTGAGAACTTGACGGAGGCCGACAAGTTTTTCGGAAGAGCTGGCAAGAATCTCTTCTACTGCGTCCATTCGTTGTTGTAGAGCGCTACCAAATTTTTGAGCGATTTAGATCAGAACGGCTTAATATGGACATACGCTTTATCGATTAAAGGTCTACCGACCCAATATCTCAGCAGTCGGGCGCCAAATCTCGTCTTCGTACGATCCAAAACCCACATCAGGGAACCACGAGTTGTGTAATCCGTCTCGTTCCTATATATCTCGAGGTTTTGAAGGGTATTGGCAGCCAGCAGCATGTGAACACGCGCCGAGAATTTGGTAAAGAAGTTAGTCTCCAAAAAAGCATCGGCGAGGCCAAAGTTGGATAGGTATTCCATAGAGTGCGCAAGAGCGACCACCACCGACTTGGGCAGGTCTGAGATACCGGCAAGGATTTGTCCTGGTGAAAGAATGAGCGCAAAACATAGAAACCTTTACCGACGCGTACCAGATCTGACATTATCCGAAACCGACGGCCCTGGTTTCTTCTTGGCGTAGAAATCAGTAATATAAGAATACGCATCTGTGTACGACATCAAAGCCTGGAAGTGCTCAACGCGAATACCACCACCAATCGATGAGATGCTAGTACGATGTTTTAATTTACATGTTCTCGATAACACGACCCTGAAACGCACGTAGTGAAGTGAGACAATATTTTCTCCGTTGCTTTCGTTAGACCACCTTGATGTAACAGCAACTCAGCAGGTTTTGTATGCGACAACCTCGTCTAATAAACGATGAGAGAGATCCTCTAAAAAACTTAGCGGATATGACCTCTAACTCTAGTCGCATGAGGGTGTCTACAAGTGGAGTTTTGAATAAGGCATTTTAAAGATTCTGACCATTGGCTGTCATAAGAAATACGCCGCACCTTCAAAGGCATCCCATATAACGTCTCCTGTACTCGGACAGATACTGATTAAACCAATATGCACATCTCCATCGTGAGGGCCTCTTTTCTCAACGATACACATGAAAGGTGGGGCAACATATTTGTCGACGTCATCTACAGAATCGAGACCATCCACAAATCTACCTTATTGTCAGGTCGTCCGATCATGAGCATGAAGTACAAGACTCACGTAGTTGCTGTATACAGGCCAGTCAATTTCCGTTCAAAAGGTGCGTTTCGGTTGTCGCCGACTTTCTTCAAAGCGGCTGTCTCAGTCTGTTGCACAATCCCAACTCGATAACCTTGTGATAGTAGTCTACACAGAGACAGTTAAGAAGCCGGTTAAACAAATATTAAGCACCAACTTTTTCAAATGTATGTCTCGCCTATGGGACGGAATGGACGCAACAAGGAAGTTGCGATCATTGAAGGACACCATGCCAAGTTCTTTACTTGCGACCTAGCCTAGTGCTCAGCTGCATCCTCATCTTAGCAGAGCGTAAGAGTCACACCTTAGCATCATCTCCAAAGAACCTGTACTTGTATCCAACCTCAATCATTAACACGGTGCCAGCATTCTCCTTTTTGAGCTGTAGGACCTTGGGTTGGACGATGAATACTTCATATGCTGTCTGTTGATAAAAATAATACTCACTTGCTTTTCCAAAGGTGTATACGGCTGCCCACATGGTCCGTTCTCTTCGGCGACCCTTGATGCACTCTTTGTGCGTACAGGTTTCTTGCTGATGACCTTCTTCGCGTTCTGACCCTTGGCCAAAAACATGTTCGTCAATGCCTTGAACTCATCGTCCGACTCGCCTCCCGACAGCTCTTCAACCTCATCCTGTTCAGGTTCACGTGTGCTAGACACCCGTCGACTAAAACGATGATCATCTGCTAGCAGTTTCTTCCTGAAAGCCTCTTGGCGTTTCTTTTTTGCATCAATTTCGCGTTCAGTTGGGGGTTTTGCAGCCGTGGTCTCGGTATTGAGGCCTGGCGTGTACTGCCACTCCGATGTCCGAGAGAGAACAGGAGAAGAAGGTGTGGTTATTTTTCGCTTCTTTGGAGGCGGCTCACAGTCTGAAATGTCCGTCTCGCCGGTTAAATCGATGGGACTAGACCTGTTTTTGCCTCCTTTATTGAGGCTCGAACTTGAAGCCTGAGAAAAATATGATGAAATTCTAGCTTGAGGAGGACTCGAGCCATTCCTCATGGCAATTCTACGAACAGGTGAAAAGTGGCAGAAACAGGAAGAGAACAATTGGGGGTCGAATGAGGTTCGCAATGAGATCTTGAGGACTTGCCAGAGGACGGCGCGTCCGCAGCTGCCACGTGATAGAGCATCATTCAACGTTACGTCACGCTTAAGTCCTTTTTTCGGGGGCAGGGCAGTTTTTCCAGAGTCGGTATCGAGCTCAGGACTATGAGTTTCTTCTGTCAGCCATCGCCTATAAGATCAACGACCAGAAGGTTCCTGTGTAGCTTCAGGAGGCTCCAATCAACAGCGTCTATTATCGATGGTCCCCCAGTTACGGAGACGAACCGTGAGCGGACTATTCACTTTCCTAACTACATATTCGTTGAAAAGGAAAATGCTTCGTAGGTGCAGAGGCGACGATGAAACGGTTTTGGAAGGATGTAGACGTCGAGAAACGCGGGGATTCTTTTGCCGTAACTCTGGACAGGCGCTCGCTCAAAACCCCCTCCGGCAATACCCTCTTACTGCCTGGAAATAAAAAATTGGTTGCGACTCTCGTCGCTACTGAATGGGATAATCAGGACAAACTGCTAAAGCCTCATGCCTTGCCAATTGTGAGTCAGCTGTTTGATACCTTGTCAAGGATTTGAAGGAGTAGCAGACATCTTTGGTCTCTAGAGCGATCGATTCCCTTGGCGAAGATGCTGCACGGGAAGAGGTCTGCCACGCTTTACTTGAATACTTTGATACAGATACGATATGGTGGGCAATCTGGGCGTCAATTGCTACAAGGGGCCAGAAGCTGATACATTTTTAGCTTCCACGAAGACTACCCTCCTCAACTCGTGACGCTCCAGTCGGACCATTGGGATCCCTTGCTAGAATGGGCACGTAACACGTTTAACGTCGAAATCCACAAATTCGAGTCGATACTGTCCAACAAGCAGCCAGAAGCAACGAAGCAGAGATTCATCGAAGAGCTGAAAACGTTCACTTCCTGGGAAATGGCCGGTAGGTATATTTCGATCCTCAACGGCGTCGGGTCTCATGGGAAAAACAGCCATGGAACGAGCCACATACATAACGAAATCGTTCTTGATTGCTTTGGCGTTGGTTAAGCGGTTTATCACGGTGAAGCAGGCATCAATAGCCGCTCGTGTCGAAGTGTCAAGCCAAATAGAACGTTGGGGCGAGGTCGAAGATAGTAGGTGATAGCACTCCGGGGTAGTTATTCTTGCTAACCTCTGAGGGATGCTAGGCCATGATGTTGATTTTCACGACGTGCGACGTCAACTTGGGAGCG
Organism: Armillaria mellea; assembly: GCA_030407055.1. Classification (NCBI taxonomy): domain Eukaryota; kingdom Fungi; phylum Basidiomycota; class Agaricomycetes; order Agaricales; family Physalacriaceae; genus Armillaria; species Armillaria mellea. Next base: position 2,881,290 of record JAUDZF010000001.1, on the reverse strand, counting down.
CAGCGTGCCTACTATCCCTAACGTGATTGGGTGCGGTAGAACATCATACTAATAGCTGGATTTTGCGAGAATCGGCATAATAGGCTTTGTGGCAGAAATCCAGACTTGCAGTGAGACGAGCATGCTCAACGGCTACACGAGGAATTGCGGACTGCATCAACGGTCGAGACGCATAAAATTACTCTTTGCCCCTTGTGAATAACCAATTGCACCCGGACAAACCACGGAATACACAAATTGAAAAAGAAAAAAGATTCGAAGCTTCAGTGTCGAAGACAAGTGATGAGAAGTGATGAGACGGGAATATGAAATGCAGATAGAAGGCCCCGATCCTAGCATCAAATGACTTATAATGTAATGGTTGGTAGGCAATGGTACGTACGCTAATTATTGACAACAAATGTAAGTGGTCCGTTAGTTTATCCGCCGCCAACATTTTGATGGGTGGAATCGGAGGAATCGGAGACCTGAAAGGGGAAACGGGATGATCGGCGATCGAATGTGGGGAAATACAAGCCACGTGGAAAACGGATCCCTCAGCGGAACGCCAGGGAAGGCCGGGCCTCCCGGAATAATACCTTTCCAATCCGCATCCATAAAACAGAAAAAACGAGTGAAAATTCGCGCCCACCCTGCGTTGCATATGGTAATGGCCGGCTCCTTGCTCGACTCTTTCGACCCTTTCGCGGTGCACCCCTTCACCAATTCATCGGTCACCCTCCCCCAAGCACCCATGCCATCTCAGTACTATTCCCAGCCAACATCGTCCGTCGCCACCACCCCCATCCAAATCATGGCGCCTAGTCCTAAGCGGCCCGTCGTACAAACAAAAGCATCACCTTCATCGATTCGCCCGGTATTCACTCCATTCCGAGCGGACACATCTTCTCCGGATCTAGTTCTGAAATCCAAAGCTAGCCCTTCGTCACCCCAAGGCTCGCGCAATAAGCAAGTTTCATGATCTCTTATGATATCAGTATCAAACCAGTATACCCATATATCCGTGTGTATTGTAAGTTCTATTGTTATTCTGCTTCTCGCAGCCCGAAATTCATTCACAACTTGTAGTGTCCTTTACGTTTTGGGATCCCTGCAAATATGGACTTTCGCCAGCCACCATCATTGATGTCTCTTTTACCATTATAACCAATTGCATTATCACCTATATAAACAATTTTCAGACTGACCGCGCGCCCATCGTTCGAGATTATGGAGGCTATAGACGTTGCCAAACGTGTCATCCGAGGGCGTCATGCAGACAAAGTTGTCCATCAAATTGGAGCGGATGCCTCTGCCAAGAGCTTTGCTTCCGTATATCGGAGGATACAAAGGTGGCGGAGACAAAAACGAACCATCTCCGTGGACCTGTGAGTTGCATTATTGACCCTAGATTTTTCCAAGAGATGAGAGCAGACTTGCCATATGGGAACGGTCCGAAGCAAAATACTCGAGGTATACCTCGCCGGGTACAAGACGGAACAAACTGAGAGAAATGATCGAGTTAAATGGGCGAAGAGTTGGATGCGCCACACTACTACTGACCTCTGAAATTTTTCGGGTAATTGGTCGCTGAAAGTTTGACGGAGGTATTCTAATTTGTATCGGTCAGTTACCGGTATTCTATGACTGCCATTGGATGATCTTCTGATACCTGCTAAAGGCACAGGTACCGGCAGGCGAGTGTCGAAATCGTATACCCAATTGCAGTTTTCCGTGTCGGATGGGGGATATATCGAGACGTTCCGCAATAACAGCACTACGTGGTAGTCCCAGCAGACCGGAAGATCTTCATGGGGCGCATCCTTTTGGTTCCGAAGGGCCACCTAGAATAGGTTCGAACGTCAACTGGAAGAACCATGCCGGAGAAGATGGCTGGTACAACACGGTCTTGGAATCATTGGAAATGAAGACGACATAGACGTTCCAGTCGCCGTTCACGCCTGGATCGGATATGAATTTTTGCGCGAGAAGATATATGTTCTCTTCACAGTAGCAGTGAGTGTAAGGCGAATCGGGAGGTAAGTGGGGCGGCAGCATGGCAGGCGGAGTTTGAAAACAGCAAATGGCCTCTGCGGTCCTTTTCCTGCTGGCCAATTGGACTGTCAGTGGAATAAAGAACAAGGACGGGAGAATTGCAGGCGAGGCAAGACCGTTTCGAGTTGACTTGTTGAATTTTTTTACTTTGACGAAGGGCAGCGTCGAGTGTCGGTGTTGTTGAATTTGAAACTCAGGCGTGGCCCAGGACAGCCAGCGCCTTTCCTCGGTTTGCTCACCACGTCGCACTGGCACTCGAATTTTGTCCCCCATCTGACAGGCTGCCACTCGGTGACAGAGTCTCGCTGTATCTTTCTTTCATCTAACCGAAAAACGACATGAGCACCAGTTCATCATCGACCTCAATGAACGGGAATGGTCATCCGAATGGGATAACTTATGGCCAGCTTGCGCCGTCGCCAGACTCGTTCGACGACTCGAACCGCTCAACCGCGAGTTCTGCATATCCAGCGAATGGGTATTCCCAGTCGGTCTGCTCTCCTTCGCGTCCGGGACGTTGTTGATCTTTTTCATCGCTCTCGCAGCTCGTACCAAAATCACAATGAGGAGATCGTCAACCATCTCTACCATGCTGGTTTCCAGACGGGAGTGAGTTTTCTTTGATGCTGCGAGTCTGGACTCGTTCTCTGACCGTGATCTCGCCTGAAGAACTATGCCGACACCATCCTCGTACGTCCTTTGACTTGTCGTCTTCACGTATTCACTGATCCTTTCATTTCCGCATTTCCGATCTTTCTAGCAAGTACAACAAAATAGTTATCGTTTACATGCTATTATATTATCGCGGTCGCCATTTTTGGCTCACTTGATGTCAACATCACCCCAAGGTGGGGGTCAAAGGGTAATATTTGTACCTCTCGAACAGGAACCAGAGGTTACCCAAGAGGTTCGTAATCGTGTCTCTCATGTCAAAGAACGCGTTCTTAATTTTTTCGCCTGCCAGGGCTTTGCCATAGGTATGACACCTATACAACATTTGCCGCTATCATCCCTGATCGCCCATTTCTTAGCTCTGGGCTATCTCTACTCTTCCGTTTCGCTAAGATTGATTAGGCCGGACAATGCACGGGCCGTCCTCGCCGCAGGTTGTCTCCTGGGCGGTATGGACGACCTTTGCCAGTTTGCATATGAGACATGCAGACAATCTATAAACGTCAATACCATTGGGTCGTGGCTTGAATTTGTTGATACACTTCCTCCGTCTTCACCCGACGGATCATCAACGCCTGATATTCCACCAGTCACTGTGTTTGGTCACTTTGCCCAACGAATCCGAGATGATGTCTTCCACTTCTTGGTTGTAACACTTCCCGAAGTTCTAGAGGTACACACGACTCCAGACTCCGTACCGTCTACCCCATCAGGCTCTGGACCCAGCGGACGTGAGGTGTTGTTACAGATATTTTCTCGCGTCCCCTTCGAGATGTTCAAGGCAGCCGTTGAATCACCTACTTTCAATATCGGTACGTTCCCCTGTTCTTTTGTTTCTTTTAGAAATCAAGGTTTAACCATAACCATACCCCTGCAGGGTCCGACCAAGCACGTTTCAAATTTGCAAAGGAGGCTATTGAAATGAGGAAACGGGGGATCTCGCGCGGTCCTGGCTCTGAGGAAACCGTGGTTCTTGCTTTCGGCGGAGGCAACTTTGGAGGGAGCGCTGTTCATGTGACCAGGAAATTGAAGAAGCGGCAATTATGGAAAGTAAATTCCTAGATTTCCTGTTTTCCTCGATAATGTTTATAGTTGCATATTGTCGAGAATCTACTCTTGTGAGTAGCAGCTTACCGGCTGCAGTTTTTCCTGATTTTCTCTCGCAGGCTTTAGAATTCTCATCAACGATCAGGACTGTCAATGACGTCTATAACTATGATTGGAACACTGAGTCTTTTAGAGGTCTGGACGATCCTAGGCAAAACTAGACGACGGGTCGGTGACGCATTGCCAACTTCTTTTCAACACGCGCCTCGGGGCTGGAACATAAGGCTCCAGTGGCTCTGACACCGAGGCTGAGAGACTCAGCTTGTCTATGGTTACCATTTGAAAAAATAACCTTTTAGTGAGACTCATCTCTTTTTCAAATAAGGATTGACGCCGCGTTGGGAGCGTCGGCACCGCAGATACGCGGGATAGCGAGCAGCACATATCCGTTATACTGGGCTCAACTTGACATCATCATATCGACCTTTATCCCTGACCTCTAGACCTTGCCTTCGCTTCTTCTCTTCTTGCGCCACTATCGGTGATTTATTCCCATGGAACGCGCTTAATCACGGGTGCAGCACCGTTCAATGGCTCTATAAAAAGCGGCTAGAGGCAAAGTTGCAGACCACAAACATTTGCGACTTTTATCCATGGCTGACCCAACGTACGACCTCTTCTTCACTGGCCGAGATGACCCACGCTCCTGTGTTATCATTGGCGAAGACACGAAACCCATCTATCTATGTTTCGACACGCCTGAGCGAAGTATAGCTCCAAGTGTCAGAACAACTGTGAGCTTGGAATGTTGCAGCCTGCTGATGTCGATTAACGGATTTTGCTCATAGGTCCTCAGCAATAACAAAGACCTGGTCGCCTCCTTTGATTGGAGCCCGGGCAATCATTTGGGGAGAGTGACGATTGGTAAACGACAAATTCCAATGTCGCATCTCGTACGGCCTGGATCGAGACAAAAGTAAGTTCTTGGCATTTAATTTTCGTCACCCTGTTCATGGTTTTTCCGATAGTGCGCGATCGTTTGTGTCCTCCGATGGAAGACAACTAGAATGGCGCAAATGCCCTAACGATCCAACGGCTTACGATGTAGGTATCATAAGCACCATCAATTGTCAACTTCTGCTGACTCATAGCTTCTAGCTGTACGTAGCGCCGAATTTCCAAATTGCCGCTTTCCGTCGATATGTTTCTTCGACCGCAGTCGGACCAACACATGGACTGCTGCAATATAAATTCAATCATGACACATTACTAGTGGAAGCTTTGTTGGCACTTGCGCTGAATCGATGGATTGACCTGCATGGAATGTAAAGATACCTTGTACATTATATATTATATTATAGCTTTCGTCGCTGTGGACCATATTAAAACGGAATAGATATGGAAACAAATCAAAGTCCAGATCTCAGTAAATACATATGTAAGGCCGCAAAAAAACCCTTTGAGCTAAGCTCCCTTCATGGAACCAATCATATGGTCTAGTCTTTCTTCTACCGTCCAGCCGTTGTCAAAAGTCGATAACGAAGATGAAGGGGAGTGTACCGGGGGATTTGCCGTGCGGAAGTTGAAGGATCCGGCCTCCATACCTTGTGAGATGTTCTCGATGAGGCGTCCAATTTGAGCTGATGAACTATAAAAAACCTGTATAATGATGAATAATGATAAGCATTGAATGGAGAAGATGGTACCAGGCCTTACCTTGGTCTCAGGACGAGACGACTTTCCTTGAGGTTTTTGGGGGGAATAATTGGAGGCGACACTTTTCCTCAGATGCTCTCTAACGTAAACTTGCATGTCTTCATCATGGACATCGTATTCCGAGGCCAGGCTGGTTCGAGAGGCATAAAGAGACTCCGAATCATCGTCTCGGAGACCATTTACAATTGACCTGTGTCACGAAGGTAAGAAGACGGCAATCTCGGACGTTTTCCAGAAACTCACCATATAGTCTCTCCGTTGGCAAGTTCTATGACTTCGATGGACGGACCGGTCGTTTCACTGGGACCTGCCCTTTCATTCGGGGCCGATGACTGCGCGTTTGGCTTGTTGTCGCCTGCATACATGTCATACCTTCAAGCAACCAGAAAATTTAGACACCTGCCATAAAATACACGACGGTGATAACTTACAATGAATCGTAAGTAGAGTTAGACTTTTCGATACCTGGGACATTCAAATGACTTTCTCCCGGGGCTGAGACGGCTTGAGGCACGGCTTGAGGCACGGCTTGGGGTAGCTGCGGGACCGGAGGGGAGGTATCCTTAGAATACCTCCGTCCTGCAGTACGTGGTGGAGGAGTAGGTACCCGATCATGAATCGACCGTCCTGAGACCGAGGCAGCACTGACTCTGCGCCGACGAGACGAATTCTTCCTGAGCAGAGCATTGATATCTACAGTCGAAGCTCTGGTATCCGATGGCACGATTATGGTACGGCGTATGACAGCACTGACAGCAGGATCACGCTCATTCTGTCCTTCTCGAGGGCGACGAAGATGATCGGGTTGTTTTCGAAGTGAAGGCGCCCGAGAAGGACCTTTATCGTCTACGGTACTGCGACTGACATCAGCAGTTGCTGGACGTACATTGTCTCCTGCTCGAGCGGGACTACGACTGTCTGGTCTGACAAACGCCGCAGCACTTGAATTGCTTCTCGTCAGAGTCGACGGCCAATTTGAGGTCCTCGAAGATGTTGATCCAGAGCGAACTAGAAGAAGGTCGTTCAATTTCTTTTCGTCGAGGCCCAGGTTATGAGCGGCATCAAAAAGTTGTCTTAGAGCGATGGTTTCGTCAGGATCCACGGGATCTGGGTTACTCTGTGGCAGGGTGAGCGGTGATTGTTGATGGGCTCGCGGAGTCGTTGGACTAATATCGTGGAGGTTTCGCGGCGTACTTGAATCGGTTCGACGGAGTGAAGAAGATACAGATAACTGAGGGGAATGCTGGCCGACATACTGAAGGCTAGGATCAATTGTCCGGGGCTTATTTCGAAGACGAGAAATAAAGCCCTTCAGTCCTGGACCAGCTGTAGCCGGAGGACTGGAAACGGGTACTTTGAATCTTGGTTCAGTAGCGCTCATGACTCCCATTCCGTCAATTGCGGGGTTTAGCCGATCCGGTTCATATCCGATAGTCTGGGAAGGCGGTGGAACGCGAACCACTAAGGGATAAGGTGTCACCTCCTCCCCGGTGGGTATGTTATTTTTTCGAAGAGTTCCTCTCAGCTTCTTAAAGCGGCTGCCAATCCTAGAAGGACCTGGATGAGAAGCTGAAATTGATGGTGCTCGCAGCGGTATCGTGTCAACACTGGTAGAGGCAGAAACCAGAGTAGGTGTTGAAATTTGATGAGGCGAAACACGTTTGCGAGAAACGGATCCAGACGACGACAGCCCTTCAGAGGACTTTGGAGGACCCGGCTTCTTCAAGGCTAACATCGCTGCCTCGGCCCTGCGCTGCACCTCGCGGGCCAGTTCCTCCGGAGCCTGCGGCAACCTTGGCGAATGCGTAGTAACAGTATATTGAGACGTAGGCGGCGATAGGAGTTGGTCATTCTCTGGAGTCGGACCTGGAGAGGTGTTTATGTTTAACGGTAATGGGGAAGTCAGGACCGGGACATTATCCACGGGTTCTTTCTGCGCTACAGGAACCGTGGGTTTTGGCGTCGGAGAACTGTCGTACCCTTCGGCTTCATCGTCATATCCAAAGAGAACGTGGGCGAGATCACGATTCTTCCGAGTGGTTGGGGATACGTCCCCGCCGGATACGATATTGCTAATATCTGCCGGCTCAGGTGATGGTATCTTCCCGACATCAGCCGTAGGTTTCGATGTTTTAGTCAAACCCTCATTGGGCGGGGATGCTGAAGGCTGTGATTGTGCGGGACTTCCGATCTAGATGACAGGCCATCAGCACGAAGGAAACTAAAATGAAATCACCACTCGCCCTGCCATTCACAGAATAGTTCGACTGTGCGGTAGACGGACGTCGTCTTCGTAACGACGGAGCACGGTTATAACTTTCCGACGATGACGAAGGCGTGAGTTTGGCGACTGCCACGCCTACAAGCTTTTCTTGGATGGCAAGGAAATCCGCCTTTTTCAATCCTGCGTATCTGCGAATGATTTCTTCAGCATCCCAGTCGTCATTAGGGGAGCTCCCTGGTGTAATTGGGCTGGATTGGTCGGAAACATATACATCATGCCAAGCGGGGTGCTGGGGGTCAGTATCGTTAAATAGTGACATGCTATTTTCTTTATAGTCCCCTTCCCAGGAATGATAGCTAGAACCTGCAGATTCCAATGATGATCGCGACGAACTGGCAATGGGCGAGAACACAAGAGGATTGGTAAGTCCAAAATTGAAGGGGTTCGACGTGCCGTTTTGTCTGGACGACCTTCTACTACCATTGCGGGGTGACATTCCACCACCTGAGAATGTGGAAGAAACCGGAGAACGTGTACTCTGTGTGGGAGTTGGCGAGCGCACAACTTTACTACTGGTAGACGGATTGAGCTCCATAAGGGACATGGGTGAACCAGGGCGTTTATCGGAAAACGAAGAGTAACTTGAGCTGATAGAATCCAACGTGTTGTGTCCACGATCGATCAAAGGGGAATCAGGAAGCGCGGGTGATTTGAGAGATCGTGTGCCCCCTCTGTTCGACTGATCGAACGAGCCGGAAACTTCTGCACTACTATTTGCATCACTGAACCAACTACCATTTCTATTATGCCCAAACGACGACTTCGGTCCAGGAGAAACGGGCGGCGACCATGCACCAGTAGACGGTGTACCAGGCCGAGAAGTTGTTGTCATTGGCTGGTACGTAGCCGTGGAAAGGGGAGAAGCAGCCCGTCTGCGCCCAAGGTTTGACGAGTTAAGAGACTTTTCAGAATCTACAGAAACCTGCACCAACCTTGGCGCCTCATCAGGCGTCTGTCTTCCGTTGACACTGCGTTGAAGAAACAAAGGCGCTGAAGTTAAAGGTGAAATAGGACGGGGAGACTGCCTTCGTGATGACGACGGAGATGATGTTGAGCTTTGTCTGAAAAGACCCGTTACCAAACTAGGAGGAAAGATGGGAGAAGGGGAGTCAACACGGGCTGGTAAGGAGGGAGGAGAGGCTGCGCGAGGGGTAGTAGAATAAGACCGCTGCTCATCAGAATCCATATTTTCATGAGGTGTCATGGGTCTCGGCATGCCGGGTATATAACCGGGAAGTGTACGGGAAGGAATGGGTGATGCACGTTCTTCATCTGTTCGAATCTGTTTGTCCGAAGATATCGCCATGCCTGCCTCAAAAGTGGGCGGGTCACTTGTTCTCATCTGGTAAAACTGAGTAGGGCATCAGCTACCAGAGGAAAGCTACTCACAGCTTCCGGTGAACGACGGTGCTCAACACCTAGACGCACAATTGGCGCCGACCTTGGCAACACGACCTCATCCTCTGGTTCTTCTTCCTCTATTTCGTTAATTGCTTGTTGCAATGCCATCGAAGCACGTTTGAATGCGGATGCTCCCAATACCCACGGCAGCGCCATGTCTGACGACTCTGGATTCTCCTCGTTGTAAGGAGTGGGTGCAAGCAAAGGTGCAGAGTGGATTTGGGGTTGGTCGGCGCCTGTATCCGGTGGCGTTGAAGATTGGACGCCTTCGGAGGATGGAATCGACTTAAAGGATGTATCTGCAGACGACATAGAAGTCTGAGCGCGCGAATGAGACTTGACAGTGCGCATGTAAGTATAATCGCGAAGTTTTCCAGACCCAAAAAGATTGTTGCTGTAGCGCTTCATAGAACCAGCTCTACTTGATGACGAAGGCGAATACGAGGAGCCTATTGTCGCAGAAGAATGGGAAGACTGACGTGCGCCACTATCTGAGGCTTGTTCTTGGGACCTTGCAGGGGTAGAGGGCCGTGAGCGACCAAGACCCAAAGATTCGAAGATCATGTCCTCCTCCTCCTCGGTAACCTGGTTCTCTAAGCCTCTCGCCCTTTGCTCTGCAAGTTTTGAACGAAGGACGTCAGCTGAGAGAGGCGCACCGGACGATGAGCGGAGAACACTGAATCTGCGAGAAAGACTGGGAAAGAAAAGGTGAACAAAACAACGTGGAAAGTGAGGTAAATATATCTTACTCTGGAAGAATAAGTGACGTGCGAAAGTCGCTGGCCGGCGGTAGCTCTGGTAAATGGCCAGGGAGATTCAAGGCAGGCTCTGTGTGAAGAGCTGGGACGTAGACTCTCTTCGCGTCGGACTTTTTGCTGGAAGGGACAGTCAGGCGGTGATGCCAGTGTCACAGCAGCCCACAAACTCACCGAAATCGATGCATTGTCGGACCCTCGTTTTATACACGTTGGGCTGTAGCCATACAAGATTTCTGACCGGAAAGGAAAGTGCGAGGCAACGTGTTGAACACGAGTAGTTGGACGGAGATCAGAAGCCTGGGACGTAACAGCAATGATAACGGCTACAGAAAGGCCAAGATTAGGCAGCCAGCAAAGGGAAAACAAGAACGAAGCAAGGTGCTCGTCGTCGTATATCTTCAGCCTGTGACGGTCCACATCCGAGCCTCATGGCATCAATTCCCACAACAGCTACAAATACCATAACGCGTAAATAATGTCGGTTTCCATTCCGTGGCTACTAAGTGTACATATATCCTATTCAATCCTCTCCACACAAAACGTTCACGTTGCATACCTATAAATATCATGTCAGCAAAACAATGCCACTTTGTGAGGAAAATTACAGCTACTTCTTCGTCCAATCCTTCGCAGTTGCAAGAAACTTGTTCCTGTCATTCTTGAGAAGCTGTTTACAATGGTCAACAAGGTTCAGACACGTATGTGATATCCCTACAGCAGCTATATCTGGCTCAAATGGATCGTCAGTGCTCGGGTTGTTGACTTTTTCTTGAATGATAAAAAGAACTAAACAACGGTCAACTGGACGTGTATGCGCGCAAACCTTGGACTCACCCGATGATAGTGTAACTGATGGTTTCCACTAATGCAAAAAGGCTCCGTCAAGCGTGTCTAGCACGGGGATAACGGGTAGACACACCTCATCACGGAGCACGGGAATACAAATGCTGCCTTCTTCATTGATTCCGGGATGGTATATCTTGGTGGAAAACGTAACCTAGGACACAGAATGATGGCTTGCTGTTATTGAATACAATCGAACAGCATACAGTCGGCGCTTTGAAAGGAAAGTTTTGAGGGAGAACCATGGCAAAACGGAAAGTTCCGCCTTTGTACGGCGAATCCGACTGAACTTAAAACGGTGAGCAGTTGGGATGGATATACAATGAGCACTCACAGCAGCCTTGATTGCACAATTCCAACGGAACATGTTGTCGTCCGCGGTTTCAACAGAGATGCCCTAAGAGGATTTACTGATGTGAACAAGGGTGTTTCTCAATGTATACCTCTATCGGATTCGAGGCGATATCTTTGAGTTCCTACAGCATCGATGAGCATTGCAAAGTCTAGCGAAGCCAGGAAAGCCGACTTTCTGGATCCGACTGGATACAGGCAACGAACATCAGAGGGATGCGATGGTAAATAGTCAGAAAACATTACCGAAGGGCAGTCATGGTGGGAGATCGTCAAGGCAGTGGCGTTCCCAAAATGGACGTTGTCCCAGCCATGACGGACGGCGTGGCATCACCTACTCGCGAGGCGCCCTCTCCTCAGCCTGCCAACCACACACCCTCTTCCAGCAAGAAACGAAAGCGCGCACCAGCAACCGCATCACCAGCGCCGGAAGGTGCAGCACCTCCCGTGCCAGAGTCAGTCTCTCCTGTTCTACATTGGCCCGTAATAATGATGTCTACAGGATTATCTCTACTCGAGCAGATCTTTCATCTCGACCACGGCTCTCGATATCTCGTGGCCCGTATTTCACCCCGTTGAAAGAAGGCTCCGAATTTTTCAAAACAGACCCAACTGGAATCAATCGTGGCCGCTTTCGATATACTCCTGCCGGAATCAATCCTCCTGGATGCTATCAGCCATGCCACACCATCGAAACCAATCCTACGTCGTACCGAATTAGCTGGGAGGATCGTAGTCCGTTCCTCCATGTCACGAAAGATGCCCTGGGACTCCTTGGCACAAGGGGCTTTAGGAGCGCGCGCTGCAACGCGCCAATTCGCGAAGGGCGTTGGTTCATGGAAGTAAATATCGTCCATGGCGGGGGCGAACGTAGCGCTGATTCTGGGAGCGAAGGCAGTCACGTTCGACTCGGCTGGGGAAGGCGAGAGGCGCCGTTGAATGGTCCTGTTGGTCTCGACGGGTATAGCTATGGAATACGCGACAAGACTGGTGAGAAGGTCACATTATCTCGTCCACGTCCGTATGGGCGTCCTTTCACTTCGGGAGATGTCATTGGCATGTATATCTGCCTTCCTCCACGCCGGCAAGCTGACGAAAAAGACCCTCATGATCCTGCCCACATCAAACGCGAGCGTATAGCTATTGATCTTAAGGGTCAGGAAGTCTTCGAGATCCTCGAATACCCTCAGTCTAAGGAAATGATTGCTCTGATGGATTACTCTGGAAAGTCATCTAACACAACATCCGTTCCCTCCAGTAGTACCAAAAAGTCCGCCACCACCAAACCAGAGCGACCCACCGTCCCCGTCCGTAAGACCACTCCCGAATTACGGCCCCTTCCTACACTATCAGACTCTCGCATTGTCTTCTTCATTAACGGTGAATGCCAAGGCGTCGCATTTCAAGATCTCTACGACTACCTTCAGCTTCGCGTCACTGATCCATCTCGGAAAGCCAAGGAGAAGAAAAGAGGACGGGAAGGTGTTAAAGAACATCGGGAAAACCCCTTCGATGATGGCTCACTGGGGTATTATCCCTTCGTATCCTTATTCAACAGCGCATGCGTACGGATAAATCCAGGGCCTGATTTCGATTTCCCCCCACCACCAGATATAGATGCTTTTGTGAAGGACAACGCCGTGCAAGAAGGACAGGAAAGGACATGGCGCCCAATTTGCGAACGTTACAGCGAATACATGAAAGAACAATGGGCTCTAGATGAAAAAGAGGAAGAGGAAGGTAGAGTCGAGCTCTTGAAGCTCGCGGAGCAGGAGAAAGAGGATGCTGAGAAGAAAGCGCAGAAATTACGGAAACGTCAACAAGCAGAAGCTCGCAAGCGTGCAAAGCAAGCCGCCGTGAGCTCCACTCCAGAACCAGCATCTTCTGTAACGCAGCCAAGCCCGCTGCGACACTACACGGCTTATGAACCCGATGAATTCGCGGACCGGTCTCCGGCGCCGCAAGAGATGCGAAGTGCCCACAGCGAGCCAACTTCAGAGTATGGGGATATGGACGCCGAAAATACAATGACGCGCCATTCCAGCGAATCGCCATGGCCGCAAATGGAGATGGACGATGTCGCAGCAGGAGCCGACGTCATCGATTCCTTGATAGCAAGTAGTGTTTGAGTAACGGTAGCAAGTAGATTTATGGTGAATAAACATAATTAGGGGATTCTCCAAGGGGTATATGAAAGCGTAGAAGTGTGAACCCAATTTTAGATATATATCGCATGTTGTCATCGATTCCAACGAGGTGGAGGGGTCCGAACAGGATATCTGAGTATCCACGTCAGCTAATACTACATGTGAAGAGTACCAGTAAACCTTACCCGACAGTTGTTCCGAGACCTTTCTCCTTCTCAACACGTACGTCAAACACGAGGTCGCCAGAAGATGGTTCCCAATCGACACTACACCAATTTCGGCGGCCCATTATATACCTCAATTTTCGTACAGAACCGTCAGTGTCTTTCGAAAATAGCGGTAACTTGGAATGGTTATGGGCTTTGCGTGTCAATTACAACACAATTCTTACGCACCATGGTCTCGTCAGTTTCAGCCTGATGAAGGGTCCTGTGATTTTTTGATGCTAGCGAACAAACCATTGTTATGACACCCATTGGCCTGGAAGAGAAGAGATTAATAGGGATACCAATCAGAAGGTAACAACATACGGGGGTGTATTCACGATTGCACCTGATAAATGAGTGAAGATTACAAGTCACAGCAAAAAAAGATGCGTACTTGTTACCACATTGATCATGTATCGATGATCCATGAGAGACGGAATCTCACTTTTACCCTTGGTTCTCAGCGTTTTGAAAACACCTACAGCAGCACAGTGAACATCTCCAGAAACAAATGTGATTCTCAGATGCTTCGCCAAAGCAACTTTCTGTAACTCTAATATGAGCCAATTTCGTTCTCGCTGTGTCATATGTCATTAGAACAACTACAACGGCCGTCTGACCGATAAGAAAGAAGTGCGAACCTTGTGAGAACGAGCAGTCCAATGATCGTTCTGGAGGCAGAGTAAGTAAAACATCTGGACAGTGTTGGCAAGGCATACTAGATCATCTAAAAGTTCTGCGTCTGCATTGAACTTATTAACAAATCCTGACAAGCCTAGAGATCCCGTCTTGCTGATCGCAACGATGGGATTGAATTTGGACTCCAGTGCTGTCTCCAAAAAGACCATACGGGGATATGCGATCGGAATACCTGAAGACTCTTAGCTATAGCCGTTGCCAAGTATGCTAGTCATACCCAGTTGTATCACAAGGTGTTCTACACTCTTTGGTAGCTCCTGTAATCGCTTGAATACCTTATTATACTCGTAGGGGCTGCAGACTTGATCTTTCTTTCTCTCGGCACTAGAGGTCATCAGTGAACGCATTAAAGCATAGTTATCCCAAAAACATACCGACAATCTAACATCAATATGGCCGCTTGTGGTCCAAGAGAACTGAAAATGTATGAGAATGCACCCGTGTTAGCTTTCAAGCGGACTTACGCCAGAAAAGAATGAGAATGAAACTTCACGTATGGTCCCGGGCTTCCAATGATCACGGATCTATTCACATGCTGTCCTCGATGATCATTGATACCATCGATATCAACTGGACTATGAAGTGAAGACAGATGGGTATGTATGTAAGAAGTGAACGCACCATTCAAGAAGCATTGGAACAACAGGAAGAAAAAGTAGCCCCTCGCGCCGATACTATGTACAAAGAGTCAGTAAGGCAGTAATACGAGACCGAAGGCCTACTCGCCTTTGGAATACAGGCGCAACCTGGAGATCATCCGGGTCTGAAGAAGCGCAGAATAGAACACACAATGTACGTTGATGTTACTGGATTACTTACAGCTGCCAAACCCGTCAATCTGAGGAGAAGGTCAGAGCTATCTCGTGCATAGGAATCGACTTACTATATCTGTTGTGAAGGGGCGAGGCACCGTGAGTACAAGGCAAACTGTGAACAATTAATACTGTACCATGGTCGTCTGAAAGCCTATTCAACAAAGTCGATCTTCCATGAAGACAAAAACCTTACCACACATGTTTATCATAGGTCTTGGACAATAATATGTTAGTGCACGAGGACCAGACATCACATATTGAGAACTCACATAGAACTATTTGCTCGTGCGAACGCCCCACTTCGAAATGTCTGGCAATAGTGGTTGAAATAAAATCTATCAATCGCCTCGCTGATTTCGTCGCTGAGAGGATGTGCCTTCCTCTCCTCGGGTTTCATTTTGGCAACCCACTGTTGCAGCTCAGGCTCCCGAGTCAGCCTTGGTAAAGTGGTATGAGTGGAAGGAAAGCACAATATTATCTAGTTGCATACCCGTCACAATAGATCTGATCGCCGCCACCCATTAACATGTGGAATGGTTTCTCAGCGTGTTTTTCCAGTAAATCAACCCACACCGGATCATAACCGGTGTGGAAACCAGGTCCTCTGAAATCGTCGGGATTGACCCCAGCGGAGAAGCCGTTGCACTAGGACATCAATTAGGCCGAATAATACGCACCTTGAGTGCACTTACCGAGTACGCTGCCCATCTCATGTTTTGATTCCGGCCCGGAACGAAAAAATGTAGCTTCTGTCCTCTGTTGATCGAGTATGATACAGCCATTTCATGATGTCCCAATGGAATATGGATCATGAAGCGCCAAAAGGTGAAAGTCCTTCGTGAAGAATGTAACCATGGGAATGGGAGAGGTGCCCAGACAATGCCTCACGTACCCGCCATTTCCACCGTATACCCATATTTCTTGGCCCGGTGATTCTTCGGTACGAACACTAGCAGTCTTGCCATTCATAGGGTTTCCTGGTGGTGCGATGGGCATGACCGACGAGTGGGGATCGGCAGGATGGGGACCAAGGTCGAACGATCTACCACCATTGTTATGTCCCATGGAACCTTGATGTCTGAGGTATTCGGAACGGGTACGAAGTTCGGGATCCCACTCATAAGTCAGAGTGGGATGTGGTTCGTAGGTCGACCCAGCATCGACCGCTGAAACAGCATGAAGAATATTCTCTGAGGGAAAAGATAAAGGCACTCACTAACTATGAGTGCTGCTCCGTGCCATACTCCGTGTTCATCAATGGTATCATATCTTTTCAGCTAATTGAATTGAGGCTAAAATTGATCCGCCACGACGCGACGTACCGTAGGAGAGGCCCAACCATGAACTAGAATGATGGTCTTGTGAGCACAAAATGGGGATGACATTGTCCGATATACCTGGAGATGAGGATTCATCCGAGCAACTCGGAGAAGCTTGGACCGCTCAATCGCGCTCAAGTGTGTCATTTCAGAAGAGGACATAGTGAGCTGGCTACCTTGACTGCTGTTCAATCCTGGCTGTATTCGATCCTTAGGCGGCAATGGAGGCGCCGGAGATGGTGCACGACTAGGGATGTGAGGGTGGAAGCCGCCAATAAAACTTTCGTCCATTGGTGTAATTTGTTCGACGGGAAGATATCTCCCGTCAGGACCTCGCTGAGGCGATTCGAAGATTTCGCTCTCCTGCGCAGAAAGGCTGAGCGAATAAAGATAGAAGATGGATGATATGTACTCGGTGAGCGCGACGAAAGGCATGCCATCCCGCGTTATCCATTGCGTGTATATGCTGGGCTCAACGGACGATTTATCCAAGAAACGAGACGGTGAGGGAGGACGCGACACTCTGGCGCTACTCGTGGTAGATCGAGGCTGAGTTACTCAGGCAGGCAACCGGTCAGTGACGTAACGAATCCGTGAAACCAAAAATTCCATTGCATTGAATAAGTCCACTCAAAACGTGCAGAGGGTATATGCTACTACGATTAACCAACGTGTTCCACCACCGCAGTCACCAACTGTCCGTCTATGACCACCGTCTTCAACATTTCAGGAATAGGCTGCTCGGCGTAGTCAGGGTCCTCGTCACTTCCAATGGGAATGGTGACGTTGATAGCACTGCACTTGGCCGTCAGGATCTCGGCCCCCAGACTCGCTTTCGACAGATAAATCTGTCCAGAATCAGTCGAGTCCACCTGGATCATAGGCGCGATACCCGTTATTTGAATTTCAAAGGACGGCGACTTGGTCACTGAGATGGACGAGACCACCGATTCGATAACGACCGAGGTCTTTACGCAATTCACTAGTAGACCAGTGAGACGCGACGAAGAAAAGATTTCGGGGAGGAGCCTACCGAGTGCGACAGCGTTCACTTTGCCTTTAATTTGAACAACCGTGTTTTTGCAACCGAAGATATTCACAGCTTGATTGAGCTGACATTCTTCAACGACCAGGCTTCGTTCGTCTTCTTGATACTCCTGAAAACATCGTGAAGTTCGAGAGAGAATTGACGCCAAAAGAAAGTGTGTTTACAATGTTCCAGACTTTCCCCTCCAAGACGAACTTGGCCGGTTTCTTGCCCATCAGTGATTGAGGTTTAGAGGGACGAACGGGTTTCTTCGGCACTAGATGTAATCAAGTCAGTGTGGGTACACATTAAACGGCATTCACAACGTACCAGTCGAGCCAGACGAGCTCGGCACAGCACTGCTAGCACGCAAAGCCGGATTCTTGTGGGTCATCTCACTTTTGTCGACCTTACGCAGGCCTTTCGTGATTTCTTCGCCCCGATTGATCTCAGCAAACACGGCGGCCGAGCCTCCGGTAGTGTTGGAACCAGAGGGAGGAAGGGGCGCCATCGCAGGTAGTGGTGGTGGTGGCGGAGGCGGAGGCGGCCCACCTACACCAGGAGCAGGAGAGGGTTTATATTCGGCTACGGCCATGCCCTTCCCAAGTACATCAGAGGAGGCTTATAGGAACACAGCAGGCAGACACACTCTTGGGTTCCATGACAATCCAGTCGTATGGAATTCTATCACATACTTGCGTGTCTCCTCTATGAGAGAAATGTATGACTCCACCCATTTTACGTGTTTTGGATCCCTGTGGGCTCATGAACATGATGCCAAGAGACAATGGACATATATACTGACTTGGTCTTGAACTCTTTGATAATTCTGTTTCCCCAGAACGTCACGGCATCTTTAACCTCGTTGAGATATGGTCCTGGCTTGGGCTATTGAAATTCGGTCAGCTTTGGTCTCACAGTAAAGAAGGCGGCGTACGTTGATGACCCATCCTACAGATGGCGCTCCCTCTCCAATAACAACCAGATGGTTGTACCAATCTCTGTCCGAGCGCTTCTTGTCTTTCAGACTGATGATTGCTTCAATGGTTTGTTGCAGTGGCTTGATGAGCTCCTGGATCTTAGTATCATCAGGCTTCTGGCAAGCAGCGCTTGTCAACAGAAGGCTGCGGACATCAGCGAACTGCTTCTCGACAAGGCCGACCTAGGCGTCTAGAATTGGACGCGAGCACAAAGGTAAAGCACAATAACGTACAGTTTCAATGACATTAGAGCCAGCAAACTTGGTGAGCTCGACGAAAGGCTTCAATTTCCCTTCAACTACGACTTGGTCGTATGCGATTACGCTTCTGGGTAATTCCTGGGCAGCAGCAGGGGCCGGAGGGGGTGGTGGAGGGGGTGGAACAGCTCCTCTAGATGGAACTGGAGCAGCTTTGGGTTCGTCCTCTTTAGGAGGCCATACATTCCCGGAGGCTAAATCCTCGATACGTGAAGTCGCAGCTTCAAGGCTGGTGTTGGACGGTGAGCCGGCCGAAAATGCATTCCCCATTGAGGACGCACCGTTTGATAATGGTCGCAAGAGAGTGAAGACCACCTCCTGACATTCTTGAGGATGTGGATGGTGCTCCTGAGTAGAGACGTGACAGAACGAAAACAAGTTTCGACCAGTCTCTAATGGGCTGGCCGCAGATTGCCGATCTTCAAATTCCATAAATATTTCCTACCTACTTTTGTATCTAAGTAACAGGATTCTCAAGAATCTGCTTCTACATTTTTTAGATCCTTTTTCTTAGCTTTCTTTCTTCGTCGACGCTCTCGTTCACGCTTCTTCGCTCGGCGCATCTCGTCTTTTGATAGTCCCGGGTTGGCAATTTGGTCCAACTTACTACCTTTGAGTTAGTGTTGACGAAAGACTGCTAAATGAATACCTTTTCAACCAAAAGCCGTCGTGCCAGCTTTCTATTCTGTTCCAAGGAACGTGTCTGTTGACAAGACACGCGTATCATGGTCGGTTTATGGAGTAGCTGAACATTGTTTTCAGTTTTGTTGATTGATTGGCCACCCTGGCACGCTCGTCGTTACTAGGCTTAACATGGATCTGGCACTGCAACATACCGGCCCGCTTCCTGGCGTATAATGCTCTACTTCACCCGTCCTTAGACGAAGGCAGCGAAGACATACCTCTCACAAATGCTTCTTCAAGGTCCTCTTCTCTGAGTGCAGGTATAACACGTTCTTTGTGTGCTTTTTTAAGTACAGAAAAATTCATTCGCGGTACACGAGTAACGTTGTCAAGACGAGCAGCATCTGGAAGACTAGATAGTCAATAATCACGACAGGAACATTGATGAGAAACGAGCATACTTGTGTTCTTTCTCCCGTCTTCTAGCCTGACGGTCAGTCTCCATAGGTGGTGGATTCTTTACGGAATCATTAGACCCAAGTTCGGTATCTTCTGTGATTTTCAACTCTGTCCACTCGGGTGAGGTGGAACAGTGTAGTAAAACTGGAGCACTTACTCCAAGTATCCTCTTCACCAGCAACACGGGCAGCTTGGATGACGTTCTGTCGAAGAAAAGCAGCGACCTTCAGTGCGCCATCAGTCTGATCTTGATAAAGGACAGGATTTGTCTCTGCCTTCCCAGAAAGTGCATCCTGCCTTAGTTTTGAACGAAATGCTGGACAGAAAACCGTCAGCAGAACATTGGAGACAACATTTTGCTGGCCTGACCTCTAAGGACGGGTTCGTCGCCTAGTATAGTTGTTAGTTAGGGTATTACTTCTGTGAGGCCAAATAGCGCACCAGAGAAAGTGGCAGTAGACGCTCGGTATAGCTGACGATATGCAGACCGGGCTAATGCTCTGAGCTCTGGCGTAATGGACATGGCTGTAGCTGGTATCGGTGAGACGTGGAATATGATTGGTGGGAACGAGAAAGCGCCGGGCCGAAACGCGGTTCCGTCACTGTCATGTGACACTTAGACCAGCGCGTTTGGTTGACGGTTGAGTTTCAATCAACCAACTCTTCCTCAAACCCCCACCATCTATTTTCGCAATCGCAAGTTTGCTCCGTCAGCTCTCCCGTCTCGCCTATCCAGCTCGAGTTTTTCCTTCTCTATTCACAACGTTCATCCTTTTTATCATCTCTTCTCCCATTATCTCTTCGTCGTGAACAATGTCTGCCAAGAAGGCTGCTGCTAAATCGTCTGTCAAGAAGGCCACCAAGGCCACTCATCCGCCTTGGTCTGACATGATCAAAGTAAGTTTTCTCGTGGCCTTTCATGGCTCCTATCGTCATCTCTTGTGCTCGTGTGCTTTTTGCCGCCGTAATATCGGCGATCTGCTATTTGGTTACCTTGCTCGTGGGACTAACGCCTATACTAATACCCGCTCCTTAGGAATGTATTGCCGCGCATACAGAGGATGCACGTATAGGCGTTTCTCGTCCTCAAATCAAAAAGTAAGATAGATTTGGACCCTCTCAATAAATGGTACTCAGTGGATCGCTCAGGTTTGTCGAGGACAAGTATAAGCTTGTAATTGGCGCTGCGCAGAATACTCAACTGGCCAAGGCGCTCACATCTGGAAGCGAGAAAGGGGTGTTCGTTCTTCCTAAAGGTGGATAAATTGACGTTCTGTCGATATGGCATGTCCTCATTTCATTCGTGCATAGGTCCTTCTGGTCGCGTCAAGCTTGCGCCAAAAACCAAGCCAGCCGATACTTCGGCTACTAAAGAGGTGAGCGTTGGCAAAGTATCAACCAAGACGGTGCTGAGGACTTGCTAGAACAAACCTGCAACGAAAGCGAAGCCTATGGCCAAGTCTGCTGCCAAACCTACACCCAAGACTACGTCCGCCAAATCTACAACCACTAAATCAGCTGCGACTAAGGCCAAGACTGTCGCTAAGGCTAAGGCGACTAAGCCTGCGGTGACTAAGACAGCAAAGAAACCAGTCATTGCGAAAAAGTCAGTCGCGAAGCCGAGGACGACGGCTACATCGACCGCCGCCTCCAAACCTACAGGGACTGCGCGTACAACTGCTGCTGCTAAGAAAGCGTCTTCTGCGAAAGCGACCACTAAAAAAACTAAAGCAGCGCCCAAGAAGACGACTACAGCTAGTAAAGCTACTACCACCAAGAAAACAACAACGGCTGCAAGACGCGCACCTGCAAAGAAGGTATGTATCACAGTCTGTTTGCATGTCAGTATTATTCACCGTTGGTCCAGGCTGCTACCGGAACGAGTGCCACGACGAAGGTCAAAGCCGCTGCAAAGAAGGTTCCTGCGAAGAAGCCAACTGCTAAAGCTGCCACCACTACTGCCAAGACTGTACGGAAGAAGGTTAGTAGGCAACTCACAAAGTGTGGCTCATCTGGCTGATGACATTTTTCTTTCTCTTTAGCCCGTAAAACGATCTTAGGATGTGGCACCCGACACTTCCGTCCCATCTTTACTGGCATCTTTTGTATCTCCATTTCTTCGCCATATTTACGTCTTTTCGTGTCGTCTTGTTTCACATAATTTATGTCCCCAGTATGTATTTACCTTTGATCATCAAGTATGTACTACATAGGAAGATGATATGATACATTATTGTCTATAGATTGTATATACTATATCACCTATCACGGCAGGCCTCAGCTATTCTGATCTTGAGATATGCGCCACGGCTGTTCCTACAGCGGACCATACCGTGTAATATGATGATGATGATGATATGGAGCATGTGTGCAGCATGCTTGCCATGAGAATCCCCATGCGAGTTATAGTATACTGTTGTATATATATACCCGTTATTTATTTAAAATTAGTCTCGCTCGAAGTTCACTAGCACTAGTCAAGTCCATTGCCAAGACCAACTACAAGTAACTACCAAGCTTTACTCAAAGAAATCCAATCACGCAAGACAATGGTTCTCTCTGTTCCAATCTGTCGCGTCATTTCAACCTGTCTCGTTGTCGACAATGCTCCGAAATGCTCCAGCAGATTTCCATCGATAACTCCTTTTGTGAGTGGCCGGGAAACAAAATCATTCCGCACGATGCTACAATAGCAGTCAGGACGATTATTATAGCGTAAATAGATGATCCTACCGAAAAACTTTTGGGTTCAAAGCAGCAGCATGCTGGATGTTGCGCGTTAGTTGGCCCTGCAATAATTGCAACCTCTTAGCGACAGGTTCGTCCAGAGGCGTCAATGAGGCAATTGAGCCATTTGTCCCACCTAACCATGAAAGACGTAAAAGAAACAACCTGTCACTAAAGGCACGCGCATCTTACCGTATATCAACTTGGCTTCAGGAATCATGGCGCCGTTCCTCCTATAGGCAATCATTGCTGAGGCTCGATATTCGGCCTGACTTTGGTACTCAGTCCGAAGCAAAAGTGAACGACCGTCTCTGGAATCAGGATCTGATCAAGGAGTCAGTAAGTACTGATATCCTGCAGTCAAATTAGAACTACCTTGTGGATTGTACTCGTACATCCGGATTACGCCTTCCTCATCACAAGTGACAATCGACATGGCGTCTTCTTGGAAGAAGAAATCGACATTGGTAACACAAACGTGGTTTAGATCTTTGGCAAGAACAACGAGTTTATAGGGGTCCTCCTTAAGAGCGACGATCAGCAACCAAGGCAGCTGAAAGGTAGGAAGCGAACCTGAAACGCGATAAAAGAGACGCTCTTCACAGCATCACCGATGAGGAGAAGATTTTTTAGGCTCCTGAGCGAAGTCACATAGACCCCAACATCGAGGAAAGCGACGCCCACGAGGCGTTCGTCTGAATCAAAGGCCCGAACAAAGATCTGGGGTTCAAACAAACATCTTCAGCTTTACGTTTAGAAAATCTGTACAATTCTCAAACCTTTTGACCCATGGACGACACCAAATAGCCTTTGAAGCCGCAAATCGCTGTCACCGGGCCTTTTGCATCATCGCGACAGCGCAACCTGAGTTTGTACCAGCGCTTCGGAGCAGACTTCTGATCGGGTACTACTTCAACAATCTCAAAGATGTAAGTCTACAAAATATTTCAGTAATCCGAAAACAATGAACATCGTGACGTACGCATCCTTTCGTGGCGAGGTCTTCTCCACGATTGATACTCGTTCCAACAGCGATAAAGTCCTTGCTGCCAGTGTCGGTGCTCGACGTTTCCAGAGACACTACAGAAGTCGCGTTGACAATTTCATTTGAGGCAAACTCAAAGCTAAAGGGGCATAGATCGATTGAACGCAAGTAATACAATCGCATAAACATGAACATACCCATCCATAGATATCCATAGATCCGGGGATATCAACTCAAGAGTCGAGCAGTCTGTCATGGGATACCCTACATTCGAAGCTATGTGTATGTGCCCATAGTTAGCGCCAATCCACAGTGAACCGATGATGTCGACTTGCCATCAGGCTCCCACACTCTGTTGCCGTCCTCGTCGAAAGAAGCGAATCTCGCTTCCAAAGATGAAGCTGCAACGATCAAGGATGTTGAGGGGTCAAACAGTACACTGGAGTAGGGACGGCCCCTCGGAACAGACCGCGTCGGGACTGGGCTTTCAAATTGGAAGTCTGGTATCCACTCAAGAAGACTGGGTCCCTGAGACGGAAGTCAGCACTTGAAAAGTGTAGATCACCAAACACACCTCTTCGGAGTATATAAGGAAATCTCCCTTTGATTCCCATAGCGAACAAGGAGTGAAGGAGTGGACGACACCATGGCCTGACGGGTACAGTTGAACACCGCCTTTGTCCGAGGCAATGATCCAGCTCGGATTGTCACCGGTAAAAAAGACGCCAGAAAATGTCGCGCCTGATCCACGCGTGGTAACGAAAGGGATAAATGCTCGTGAGATACGTTTTTGCTCAGCGATGGCGCTCCTTTCTGTTTCCTCGGACCTCTGGATCTCGAACGCCTTCGAGTACGTTTTGATGAATTTTATTTTCAGGGACGAAGCCCGATGAGATGATGGCGTCTCAGCAGCTGAACCAGCGGGGAGAATCTGATATACAGCCATTTGTCCACTTCTCAAGAACACCTAGTGAAATGTCGCTTCTCAGACGACAATGATATATCGGATGAATTAGAAGCTTACGAAAAGATGAGGCTGGGGAGTCGACTCTCCTAGTGGCGCCACGAGTACCTGTTCAATGTCCAGATCCTGAGGCTTGCGAGGAGGATCTTGGGGCAGAGACAATGAAGGAGGATCATGTGAGTCTGTGAGAACATTTTGAAGTGTAGCGATGGCACTGGTGGAGAACACAAGTGTTAGCTTTGGTAGGGCCCAAATCTATGACATGTATATTAGCTGCGAGTATGTATCAGTGTTTAAAAATGTCAAACCTCTAGGATGCCTTGGGGTCGAACGAGAAGGAGCCACTGCGTTCGATGACCTGAACTCACGACACTTTGTAACGTCGATGTCTTTTCGCTCACAGCGCTATTAGGGACTGCTGTACTGTTTTCGAGGGCGTGTTCAAACACGCCACTAAAATCAGTGAAGAAACATCCGGTAAGGTATCTTGAGGTCTAATCCACTGGTCCGTTAAAATCGGTGTTATTTTAAGCTGAGTGACATGCCTTATCACCCATGGGAGACATGTCCTTGCGCCTAATCTTCCCCCGATCAGTCTCAATGAAGAGACCAATGGAGTCGTCTTCTCGCAATATTAGAACAAAGGGCTCTGAAATGCTGCAAGCACGTATTTTGGGCCGTGGTGTGTTGCCGTCCATATCTTTGATACTTTGTCTTTCAGTACCATCTAGTAAAATTGGATAAGCAATACCATTAGAAAAAAAAAACTAATCTTTACCAGGCTCTAAGACTCGAATAGCGTTGGTCATAACATGGAGAATGGCAGTTCGCTGGAAGAAAGACCCTGCACCAACAGTTGTCCCAGGGATACGAGTGGTGACGGAAATATCGCTTTTGACAGAACGTGTAGCAATCTAAGTATACATTAGAAGAATTCTTACAAGCCGCCAAGGCACATACTCGTGAGAGGCCAGGAGCTGGGTTAGCATCGGTACTAATGATAAGGGTGTCATTCTCTGCCTGAAACGGGTTAATGGGTCGCTCAAAAGTGACTCCTCCTGACTTCACTGGCTGTCGAATAGGAAGCGACCACATTCCGCGCGCGCCTCCGATAGCATGAAGCTTACGCTTCGTTCTAAAGGGAAGGTCCCGCTAACACAGGACATAGCATAAGCGACGGGGAGTGAATGCAGCTGTAGGGTTTACCTGGAAGAGCGTGAAGCCTCCAAGAGGACCAATGCCTGTAGCGGCAACTAGTTCGGGTATGGACCGATCCTTGAAGAAACATCAGGTTGGGCTTGTTGAAGAGTAAAAAAAAATCCATACACCGTTCTTGGCCACTGAGAACGTAAGGCCAGAGATCGGTCCATATGCAAACAAGGTATCAGAGAGAGAGAGATGTATCACTGTCCGCGTTTTCTTGACGGCTCCATTAATAGTTCCGTTGATCTCAGGTTCGGGAACCATTGCGGAACCATAGATATCTAAGACAATAACTTATTCATATATTCGCGTCAAACAGGAAGTGATACATACCATCGTCATCATCATCAACATCCATAGTGGTGGACGTGTCTACCACCGTCGTAGGCACGACGTCCATAGCCTCATCATCATCCACCTCTTCTTCGACCTTCGTAGCCTTGACCAAAACTGACGGTCCAACCATGCTTGCGATGAAGATATGATGGTCATCCAACTTTTTGATGAGGCTTGGAACAGCTGTCTGCGCAATAGCGGCAGACATGACCAGTTTCGACACACTCTTGCCATCCGCGACAATCTCGACAGGATAGACAGTTCCATCTTTCAGAGTGATGAAAAGCGTTTTGTCATCTACAAACACGGAACGAGAGCCTTCTAGTGACAAATCACGGTCTCCCTCTCCGGCTGGAATCGCGAAAGGAAGGTCACTCATCCTAGAGGCCCATCCATTGACCGGGAGGGTAATACGACGAGCAGCTTGGTCAACATAGATCAAGGCGTTGCTAGTGACAACGATGATCCCTCCCAGTGCTATGGTTGTAGGCAGAATATGAAGACAATCATGAGGGAGACCGACGACAGACGTGATTATGGGAAAGTTCTGCGACAAGATATCCAGCGTGAAGACAACCAATCGGAATGTATCTTTGAATTCTTTAAGACGGCTAAACAACATGAGTGTTGTGGAGGAGATTCAAGAATAAGGACATACCCAGCCCATGTCTGTTGTGTCTGGAAAAGTATTGCCATCGTGGGGTTATTGAAGCCAGGCAAAAATGCAAAATCGGCGACATGCTTGATGTTCTTGTCTACGGACGCGGGGAGGTCTAGTATAAAACTCGGCGAATAAGGAATATCCCTGTAAATGATTTTAGTCTATCATTGCAAGGAAGACTGACGACGCTGACCTCGAATGTCCATGGTCCTGGTCCTGGTCCATCACTTCAAGTTCCGCTTGTGACTGATAGAACGGAAGAATTGCAAGCGAATCTTTCGGGAGCGAGAGGGCGGCACAGCGAGAGAGAGGGTCAACCCGAAGCTCTGCCCGAAAGAGGCCAGGCTCCGAGAACATCTTAAAGACATAAGCGAGAACTCACAGAAGGGCACGATATCACGTACAACTTGGGGCGCGCGCTCGTATGTATGAATAGAAACTGTAATGAGATCATGAACAGCATCCGACCACTCCATTAGAGCAACCTTGAGCTGGATGTTAGAATATCTATTAGTCGAAATTTGTGCCATGCACCTTGGCGTCTCTGAACGAGACCAGGAGGCGATCGAGTTTGTCGTCAAAAGAGGCCATGAGCCTCACTCCCGACATTCCGGTGACAATCCCATGCAGGCGATGTTCTCGTAGAAAGTAAAACTTGGTGACGGTTTGAACGGAGGCTTTTTGAGAGCTTGACTGAGAATCATGTATTAGCATGCGCCGCAAGAAAAAGATAAATTCAAGTAGACGTAAAATATATACACAGAACGTTCAAATCACCTTGGCTATATTCACGAAGCCTTCCCCCTGCCTGTCCATTGACACCTCACTTTCAACCGCTTCCGTGTCCTTCCGAATCTTGCCATTCTTCTCTCGTTCCTCTTCGTCCTGAGCTGACACGTTTGCCAGTTCCTCGCGCACCTCGAATATCCGCAGAATATTAGATCGCGCAATGACAACGTTGCAGAGCACCCTAGCTGTCAATTCGTGGCGTGTTGACGCGTTTGGTGGCACTGGAAGTTCCCATTCCTTGACCGTAGAAGGTGTCAATTTGAGACTTGTAGCGAATTCCACCCCACTGGGAGGTAAAATTTCTTGATGCAGAGCATGCATGACCACCAAGACCAGGCTATGCAAGCCACAGAGTATTCCTTTTGACTTGGCGGTTCCAAGGCCTTTACAATGGGAACGGGGGTGGTCCGGAGGCAAGATGCTTGAAGGTTGAACGAAGCGTTGAAAGAGACGCCTAGTGACAAATAAATGTATGCAGTACATGGGGTTAGGGTTAAGGAACATTCCTTCATGCAATCGTCCCAGTATTCCCTTGGCTCTATTCCAGCGCGTTCAAGGCAGCTCGTCCAGGTCGACTTATCCTTCATTTCTGTCGGTATATGATACTCTGCTTCTTCAACTCAATTGTGCATGGCGTGGTCTGGCTGATAGCTTTCGTTGGGATCGTGCAGTATCCGCAGTTGCATGGTAAGCAACGTTCCGGTATATCTGCAATCAGCTGGGTTCATTTTTTCCTCATCTACAACGTGCAGTGATGCGGAACTACGAGCGAATGTGTTCAAATCAATGATGCTGAATTCTCTATCTTTGACGTCTATCTACACTTTCGACTTCTTGCTCCAGCCACTAGTACGAGACCAGCAAAAGTGGCTGCATCGTAACGTTGGATGGTTCTATCAGCTTCTGTGGCTTTTCCCCGTCGTTAGTGTGTCTTTGTATCTCAATGTGGGTTGACCCTTGCAATCCATGGCTTCACTGACACCGATCACTAGAGCTCTTGGTGTACAACAATCGCCCGCCGGACCTATATTATCCAACATGGCAATCGTGCTCTTGCCCAGCAGACAGGTAGTACATATACTGGAATGCTCACAGCTATCGCTACCTCTGCATATAGAGCTGTGATGGTGTTCACGTCTGTTGTTGTGTCCTTTGCGTTGGGATACGTTCCTTACGTAGGGCCGGTCGTCGGATTCTTGTTTCTCTGTTGGGTGGATGCGTGAGTTATAGCTGCATGGCTTGATGTATACTAATCATCTTGGACCAACGCCGCACAGCTATTACTGCTTCGAGTGTGTCACCGTCTTTCATTCTGTAGGCAACATCTCTTCTTAATTCTCCTCGCGTCAAGATTCCTCTGGATTGCGCGGGGTATGTCACTTTCTAGAAGAATACGATACCTCGAGGAACACTGGGCTTACTATCTGGCTTTCGGTCAGTCAAGAAATCCTATTTCACGCCTGAGAAACCTAACACGTAATGCATGGCAGGACTTCCTTCTGCCGGTCTCTGTACGTCTGGTAGCGGCCTTGCTAATGCTGCACTCTTCGCGTTGATATTTCCCGCTGTAGGTCGACCATCTTTATTCACTACTGTTCATTCACGTTTCAGCAGTTTATTATCATGGCAATGTATGCCAGTCCTATCCCAGTTGATCCATACAATCCGATCAGCAGTACGACCAAGTCACGAAGCGATAGTGACCATACCGATAACGTCAAGCATCCCTCACCCTTCGTACCCATACGAATACCAGTTTTCGCCATAGTCTTATTCATCAATGATGCTATTGTAAAGGTCTTAAGTGTAAGGGGCCATTCCACGGGACGCAATAGAGCATTCAGCGACGCGACGGAGAACGCCGAGGAGGGAACGATGGAAATGAATACGTTTAGCTCACTTCTCGCAACCCACACGACGATTCAAAATTAATTCTCGGAAACAGGACTAACTGTTTGCGGGAACTAATTTTGTGGATACCGCTCTTCTTTTCACTGTCTGATACCTATAATACGATGGAATTTGTACTTAGAAACCACTTTCAACCAAATCCGGCCCATTCAATAGACATCGTTGTCACTTCCCTTTTCTCGTCATCCCAGCAGCAAATGAGATGCGCCTTTTTTGTAGCTGTGCCTAAACGACCATGGGCGACAATCTCCATTGGTTGGAGTGCAGACAAGGGGGAGTCGATAACTGTAGCAGTAAAATGGGAGTGATACCTCATGGGGTCACCTTGACTGGCGATAAAAATAGGCTAAGAAGCGAAGAACAAATTACGGACCTGGATATACCAAATAATCTCCGCCAAACTTGATGCCTCCACCCATGAAATATCCCTGCTCCCACAAGCTTCTGAAAACCCCACATTTGGCCCGTTCATGGAGAGTTGAAGGATAATCCCATATCCCGGCTGCCTTGGCAGAATCGATGGAAGCGTAAGTACACGCATCAGGAGAGTACCATTGCATTGACGAGGACGATGCGGGGATAACAATGTTGTAGGCTGGTTGGCCAGGAATAGATGTTTTCGGGCTGGTTTCTACCTCCTCCTCTGTAGGTTTTGCCTTTTTCTGCTCCCGCTCGCGTCGTTTCCTGACAGCTTCCTCCGACATGGAACGCGTATGGGGAGTTGAAGTACCTCTAAGTGATTCGGCTATATTGACTTGCTTTTGAATGGACGCGAGACGTGCTGAATCCCATTCCTTGATTTGCTCAAGCGATGGCTCGGGATATGCGTGTGGATCATCAACAAGGACAGCAGACCCTACGATGCCTGTATAAATCGCAATCCTAAGAAAAAAACGAACGTACCATTCTCGACAAGCAGAACCACCTCTTCTGGCATAAGCAGTAAAGGAACACCAAGGAAAACGTTTTGTTGGGAAACATGCGGCAGAGTGCCAGTCAGAATACCGCAGATGCGATGTTTAGCCCGGATTACAGCAATATCTAAGTACCTCTGTCAATATCAGAGAAAGAATAACCAGAGTGAACAGACCGTCAACCTCCCAGATGAAGGCTCTCTTATTTGCGACAGAAATGGGTATGCGAGAATTTGAGTCAGTCATGACAGTTGAGGATAAAACACTTTTCTGAGATTAGATCGATCAATGATGTGGCTGTACCTCGTTCTTTAGCTTTAACCCCTGTCAGTCTTCTGCCATGGCGGCATATGTACAGGACTGCATTATGCTCTTCGGGGATTCCATTACCCAGGGCGCCTGGGAGGACGGAGGATTCAGTCAACGCTTATCTTGTGGGTTTAATTATATTCTACTTGTTCGTTGTATGCTCTTATCGCGATGGACAGATGTATACGCCCGAAAGCTAGATGTCCTGAATAGGGGATTGTCTGGATATAATACAGAATGGGCCATCCCAGTCTTTGAACAAGTGGGTGCCAAAAATGATACCAGCCATGGGACAAGATGACATTCAAATTATTATCTCGTCGGCAGTGCTTCGCCAAACAACATGAACAAGAGCATGTTCCCAAAGTTCGCATCCTCACCACCTGGTTTGGTGCCAATGACTCTTGTATCAAGCCATCCCCCCAGCATGTCCCGCTAGGACAATTCACTTCCAACCTCAGGTATCTGATAGACCTGGTGCATTCTAGCAAATCGCCTCATTATTCGCCCGATACCCGAGTTATTCTTATCACCCCTCCGCCGGTGAATACTTATCAACGGAGTGCTAACTTACAGGCTAGAACACCACCTGTGGCACTTGATCGTTTGTTTGAAACGACCCGGCAATATGCTCAGGCGGTGATAGATGTTGGAAGAGAAGCGAGTGTACCTGTCGTGGATGTTTGGGCGGCGCTCTGGAACGCTGCAGGTCAAGATGAAAGGGCGTTGAGCAAGTTCTTGTCTGATGGTCCTCCACCTGAACCGAGATGGATATTCGGTAAGGATACATACTTGGTAGCTATAGGAGTCAGCTGACAACCCATCAGATCATGTATGAAATCTTGATAGATACGATTGCGAAACAGATGCCAGAACTCCACTACGACAATCTTCAACCTGTCTTTGCGCCGTACGTGTGCCTTTCCAACATATATCACGTCCTCACTGTTCTTGTTTCGGATTAGGTGGGCTGAGATCAATTGGGCGGCGCCAGGGGCCACATTGCTGAAGCGAACGGCTGAGGTTTGAACTGAGAATTCGGTCGGGATGCTGTAATTAAATACCAGGCGGCGCAATGATCTGGGGGTACGTCTATAAACATATTCACCTGAACATTGGGCGGCCCAACACGTTCGGCCGGCATGCGAGGTATTGAGGATCTCGACCGCATTGGCAAACTAGTAAGTACATAAGGTCCAGGAACCTGGAAAAACGTGTTCGGGCGCCTTGGAACTTTAGCTTCACGGTCACGTGCGAACTTGAACATTGTCAAACTCGCGTAAACAGAGAAAGGCTTGGCGTTTCACTATTGCTCGGATTAGAGTTCTTCGCGCTATCGCGACACAGCTACGTATACGTTGGAGCGCTTCAAATTGACGGCTTTAGCTTGTCTGTCTTTCGTTCATATTTTGGTGCGTCTTCTCTCATTTTTGTTTCGCATGGATGAACAAAATTCATACTTCATGGAAGGCGGGAAGTTTTAGGACCTACAAGAGTCCATATTAGCCTGGTTTGCTTTTTTTCCTGCCGTGAGAATACCGTTGCTGCTCTTCTCCTGCCACCACGAGCCAGCTGTTCACACTCCCGGACGCGGTTCCTCCATCAAGACATTCATTACGCCTCAAGGTGCGTCTCTTTGCTCGTATTCGTCTGAGAAGGGCATTAGCCAGGGAAGAGACACCCGGTGTCCAACTACGCCCCCGTGACACATGTCCCCTTTTGGCTCCAACAATAGAGCGTGTTGGGAAATCGGGCATGGGTATCGTCATGTTCATCCTTTGTTCAACACCAACCTGCTTCTCCGAACATTCCTCATTGTTGTTCTTCAGTCAGAATTGTCAAATTCAAACCAACCACGATTTCTCTTTTCTAGGTGAGTCGCTCCTTGTCTTAGCATTCATCGCTCACCGTCGTTCTTCGTGTTCTCTCGCCTTTATAACTACACATTTATCGTCGCTACCTTCGCCCCGTCATCGCTCTCCACCATCATGTCATTTCTTGATCGGCTAGTAGAACGACAACACACCAGCAAGAAGCACAAGATAGACGCAGACTGCGAGCCCTCACCAGACATGACATCGCTATTTCTCAATGTGCCCACCACCTTTACGCGCAAGCAGCATGATGCCACACCCGAGAGACACGACGACGACGACGACGATCTTTCCTCGGACTTGGAGCTCTCTTTCGCATCCACAGTGTCATTGAACTCTCCCCCCAAGGAGCCCGTCGCGCTGACGCCCGAGAGCGAATACGGAGTTCCAATGGACATATCACCTGTGCCGCCCAAATTCCAACCAACTAAAGCCGCCACTCGTCCTCGAGCTTTCACTAGCGCCGCTTCAGGTCGTGTGTTCGGAAATGATGTCAGCAACAACACAAACCATACCTCTTCTCAGCGAGGACCCTCTGGCTCCACTCAATCAGGTTCGAAATGTACCCATCGATCTGCATTGCCCATGGAGTGGCTCATGGCAAGCCCTCTCGAAGACGCGCCAACATCGAATCAGGATGGTACTGTAAGTGACGTCTGGCTTGTGTCAGTTGCGCGGGCCACTCATTCAGGTTATAGTTCCTCTCAGCATTGGAACCTGCTTCACCTATGGACGTAGATTCATCATTTGCTGAGGAGAACAGCTCAGCCCCCTCATCCCCTTTAGCGTCCTCCGCGACAATCACCAGCTTCAACAACCTCTTCTATGAGAATGCATCTCCAGGATCTACATGCTTTGAAAGCCCTACAATCCGTCTTCCTAAGAAGCGACGTTCGTTCTCTCCTTTGACCAGCGGTGTCTCCGATAGAGAGGCTGCGTCCTCATCTCCGGGGCTACCGTCCTCGCCCTCGGATCGCAAGTTGGGAAGAATAGTGAGCGGACCAGTATTATTTGGCGCTAGTAAATCGCCCTTTTCTGGTTTCAGTCCCTCAGCTGTAAATGCGCTCAAGAGACCCCGCAGGCCTGCTCTTTCTGCGTTGGTCCACCCCTCTCAGGCGAATGCTTTCATCAGCTCGGCATATCCTATTCTTTCCTCCGATGATCACTCGAACGAAGACGAGTCAGAGGGGCAACTTCCACCCGCGCGTCGCGCATTTTCTGCCATGATTCCTCCGTCCACTTTGGTAGACTTCTCGGATGAATCTTTCGATGGCCTGGATGGTTCTTCTCCTGCCCAAGCGTACGCACAACGTCAGCAAGTGAAGACAATCCGGCGCTGTGACGGCACGGCTGACTTTAGACCTTTAACTGGTGCCACTGCAATGGTTATGCAGGAAAGCCCTTCTGCAAAGTTCATGTGTTCAGGGATGCCTGGCTTTGGGGACAACGAGCTCATGGGTAAGATATTACCTTGTCATCGAGTTTCGGAAGACGGCTTGATGAGAATAACGGTCGACACGGTCAGTATCCGAGTCCTGATCCCATGTACGCAAACTAATCTTTCTTTCAGCTCGACGATCTACTGGATGGCATCTATGACTCCCAGATACAGGACTTCCGCATTATCGATTGTCGTTTCGATTATGAATACCAGGGTGGTCATGTCCCAAATGCTATCAATGTTAATACGACAAATGCCGTTGAAGAACAGCTACTCGGGACGATTGTAACAAAACCCAAGCCGAGTGTTAGCGGCGATGCTACCACAAAAACCATTTTGGTTTTCCACTGTGAATTCAGTGCTAAGCGGGCACCCACTTTGTAAGTCCTTTTTCGTCTATAATACACTGGGCTCATCACACATTCTAGCGCCAAACACCTGCGTTCTAAAGACCGCTCCATGAACCATCACGTGTATCCGAAGGTCCACTATCCTGAAGTCTACATTCTGGAGGGCGGATATTGCAAGTATTTCCAGACGTCTCGATACCGACCCTCTGGCTACACTCCGAATGGATGATCCCACTCATGCCGCTTCACGTCGAGAAGATCTTGACCAGTTTCGAAAGACAAAGTTTGGTCGACACAAGTCTTACGCGTATGGAGATGGAAGCAACAGGATGTCCTCTTCTGGTCTGACCTTGCCAGTTCCCAAGAGGAATACAGCGCCAAGTGGAGGAAATGCCCACGTATTTGCGGCTGCCTCCGCTGCTCGCAGTCGCCGTGGAGGATCCAGTGCGACTCTGACTACGCTTGCTGAAGACAGCATGACGACTGCTGACGGCGACGACACTGATACCGACATTGGTGATAGTCCTTGTCCTCCTCCACCCACCAAAGGCAAAAAAGGCCGCGGGTCACTATCAAGATCAGAGACATACGGACCCTCCAGGATGCCATTCTGACTCTCCTCACCTCCACCCCAAGGTAATAACGATCTGGTTATGATTCCAGAGACGCTTTGCATCGACTTTAAAATTACGAACCACGAATTCGAACTGACACTACAATGTTCACGCCCCTAGAGACGGGCACGCCGTTCTTTACATCACACGTTCATTTAATGTCCGTTCTCTTGCAGCATTTCGCCACATGCTGTCCGTTTGATAGGCAGCCTGGAAACCTCTCGTCATCGCATTCGATTTTGAAGCATTCAATGCACATTCGACCTAGGCGGTTATTCATCTTCTCCAATTTCTCTTTCGAATCTCACGGACAATCCAATCTATCTATTTAACACGATTTTCTCACTGCATCGCATATCACATTTCTTTTCATCTTTCCCTATCTTTCCATGTTTTCGTTGTCCGTCTATTCACGTTCTGCTGTTGCCCTGTTCTGGTTTTTCGTCTATCAGCTTGTTTGTAGTCTTGATTTCTTGCACGTTCCGGCGGTAGTATTCACTCGAGGTTATCTCTCCCGTGCTTTGAGGCCCTGGCAACAAATTGTTTATTTACTCATTCCAAGTTACCAATGCTATACTGGCTGCTGGCTCTGTACCACTGGCGTGGTCCTTGCGTTTTCTGTCTGTGCAACCTTCAAGAGGCCTACGATTATATAGGTTACAGGTAACGAAACGCGCAAACCGACATTGCTAATTGCATCTCAATATCAATGACCATGAGGATCAGGTTCTCCCTTGGGTTCTAGACGCGAAGTTAACCATCAGGGTTTGTCGAAAGCCACTTCAAAAAGAGCCTTACCAGGTATACACTGGATTGCATCGTCGATCCGCAACAGAGACACAGCGGCCTCATACGCAGATTTCAAACTCTTCACCTTGCTCATCGTAGGCTCCAGCACACCAGCAGCCACATTGTCCCGAACTTCCCCGTTCATCAAGTCAAGGCCATATCGCAAAAGTGCCTTCTTTGGATCACCTACAGGCGCGTTTTGTGCAGCATTGTGGTACGAGCGCAGTTTAGCGACCAACTCTGTCGAGTCCTTCGCAGCGTTGACAGCCAGCGTCTTGGGTATTGATAGAAGTGCACTGGCGAATTCAGCGATAGCCAATTGCTCACGAGAGCCCTGAGAAAAGTTAACCTAATGCGAGTATCAAAGAAAAAAGCATAACGTACCAAAGTCGTAGCAAAGTTTTCCAGATAGATACTCAGTGCAGATTCAACAGCACCTCCGCCTGGAACGACAGCACCACTCTCGAGAGTTCTCTTGATAACAGAAAGGGTATCATGCAACGCCCTTTCCATTTCGTCCAACATATAATCGTTGGCGCCTCGCAAGACAATGGAAGAAGAATTGACGACCTTGGTTCCCTTGATGAGAATCAACTCATCGTCGGATATGCGCTCTTGGACAACTTCATCAGCTGTACCGAGGTAGCTGGCCTCAAATGTCTCATCCCCCTCTAGATTGGCAAGACTGGATACGAGCTGACCACCGGTGGCCTTAGCGATACGCCGCAGATCCTCTTTTCTGCATCGGCGAACGGCCATAGCCCCAGCCTCAACAAACTCCTTCAGACAGAGATCATCGATTCCTTTCGTGGTCAGTATAACATTTGCCCCAGCATTCAAAATTTTGCGGATACGTTCGAGAGTGATCTCTGATTCACTGGATACGCGCTGAGAGTCCTTTTCGTTATATATTGCTAGAGTAACGTACCGTTTCCTGATCTCCTCGAGCTGATCTGGGTCATCCAATAATATCTGGACACCAAGCTGCATCCGAGCCTTCTGTAAGTTGATATCGAGGCAGGCAATTTTCGCGTTGGTGATGCGTTTTTTCATGGCTACAAGGATCATTTCACTTCGGGAGCTTACCAACCACTGATGAAAAATCTCGTACCTTGACTGGCTACTGTGCAGTTGAGAGCATATCCTTGAACATAGAGGGACTCCCGGGCACCGCGACCGTGAGCTTTGAGGACATTTACAGCCTTGACGGGGTACTTGATGTCGCCTCGCATGTTGATTGTCTTGACGGCAAGCATGGCATCGACAGCCATCGGTGCAAATAGATCATCATCACTGAATGAAAGAGAAATAAGATTCCGTATGAAAAGCATAGCGTTTTTGCTCACTTTCCAATGATTTTACTCGACATACTAGTCTTGGCAGCGTTTATCAGCGCCTCCTTGCCCAAAGCATCCACCTTTATGCTAAGCTGATCCTGCATGAATTTGACAGCTTCCCTACAGGCCAGTCGATAACCAGTGATGATAGTCGTCGGATGTATTTTAGCCTTGACGAGCTCATTGGCGCGTCGAAGAAGCTCAGCAGCGATGATGACGACAGATGTAGTGCCGTCGCCGACTTCCCTATCTTGTTTTTGAGAAAGATCTACAAAGATTCGCCCGGCTGGATTTTCGACTGAAAGGAGCGAGAGTATTGTGGCCCCATCGTTGGAAATAGTGACTTCCTGGTGAAAGTTGAGGTTTAATAGGGCCGACGATTGGCTGTACAGAACCTTACCCCAATGTTGTCGACAAGCATTTTATCCAATCCCAATGGTCCCAACGAACTTTTCACAATGTTGGCAATTGACTGAGCCGCAATAACTGGTGATATTACAACGGTTTAGCACAAATAAGAACGATAACAGCGAACAGTCTCACCATTTTGGTCCCGGATGTCCTGTCCGGACACACGGTCACCTCCTAGGAAGGCGCCTGCTCTTGGATCGCGCTGGAACATTGCAAAAAGAAAAGAGTACTGAAGGTAAGCGAGAAAGGGAAGCGCGTTCAGGACTGTTTAGGTAAGCCGGATTTCTTTATCGAGCTTCTTCCGAATTATTTCTCATTTATTTATAAAAATGCTTACTTGTCCCTGTAGGTCGTCCAAGTGGTCTTGACTTCGTGATGAGTATTGCTGGACTGAACCAAGCAGTTCAACGTCAGGCAATAAAAAGTTGCACCAGTTGTGGAGACTGAAGTCACTTTACGAGTCACCACGATCATGTTACCTTATGGATCTTGGAGCCTGCCAACGCCTTGCTTCTCCTTCTCCTTTACCCTTCGAGCTATATTCCCCTTGAACAATGGCTGACTACATCCGACGCTTCGTTTCAGGAGATAAAGCACGCTTCAAGGACAAGAATTTAGACTTAGATTTAGGCAGGTCTCCCCGTTCGGTCGGACTCCCCTAGACTAACATATAGTACGAAATAGACTTGGTATATGTTACAGACCAAGTCATTATCATGGGCTACCCAGCTTCCGGCATGGAGGGCCTGTATAGGAACCGCAGAGAAGACGCGAAGAAGTTCTTGGACCATCGACACGGCAAGAATTACTGGGTCTTCAATTTCTGTCCTGTGAAGGAGAATCCCTATCCTGTGTCATACTTTGAAGGACGTGTCAGTCGATATCCATTCCCAGACCATCAGTGCGCCATCATCACCCTTTCTTTCTTATCGTTTAATTAACCTTCAGCCCAGCGCCCCACCTCTCGCTTTACTGCCCCTTGTCGCGCGCGAGATGCGCGCCTGGCTATCTGGATCCCCGCACAGAGTTGCTGTTCTTCATTGTAAAGGTAGCTTTCTTCATCTGCATCCCGGCCTACCTTTGGTGACACTTATTTGTCAGCTGGGAAAGGGCGTTCCGGGACTATGGCTTGCGCGTATCTCTTATCTCTGGATGACCACTTGACAAATTCTCTCAAACGGAGCCGCAGTAGGGAAGAAAGGGCAAAACTGCAAGCCGAAGACGTGATAGATGCTATGCCTGATCCAAGCAGCTCTGCTACACCGGATAGTCTGCTTTCTGATGCCTACGTCGAGAGTCTTCAGAGCACAGGGGCACCATTGTCAACACCAACATCCAGCGGAAGTACTGCGTCCCTGAGATCCGTATTGGATCTGCATGCCTCCAGGCGCATGAAGGCTCCTTCTGATGACAAGAAACAAAAGCAAGGAGTCAGCATTCCCAGTCAGAGACGATGGCTTTACTATTGGTCTCTGCTCCTTACACATCAAGCACCCTCCCATATGTGGTGTGGGCTTTCCCCGTCGCGGCTTCTGAACACATCCCAGGTCAAGGTCCCAAAGGTTCGACTGACACGAGTAACATTAAAAATGAAGGAGAGTTCTGATGTGAAGACGAGTCTCCTCAAGGCAGCCAACGTTGTCATTGATCGTGCTGGTTTGGGAAAGCTAGGTGCTGGCAGGGTCAAGGAAATCGGCTCCAATCATGTCTGGATTTCTTTTGCGAGATACGATGACGATCTTATCGAGTCGCTGGAAAAATGGGAGGAGCACACAAGAAGTCTAGACGGACAGATGGGGAAACGAAGACCTGGCTCAGAGCACATGGCAGAGGAATCGTTAGATACATTCTTCAATGATGGCCGCTGGGATTCGGGAAAGATGGTGCCAAGTTTTGCTAAAATGGGAGCCTTTGGCGATGGATCCGTGACCAAGACCAATGACGAAGTTAGTAGGAGACGGCAAATAATGTTTCTAACTAACGTTTCCATAGGACAACAAAGTCATAACGTTTGTCCTGAAACCTATCAGCACCGCCAAGTGGAAAAACCTCAAGGATGAGGTGAACCAGGACACCGGAGTAGATGTTCCGTCACTCGACGAAGTAGATACATCACAGAGTGAAACGACATCTATATCTGATGTTACGCAAGACGTAAAGGAAAAGGGCGTCGTGCTTGATGGAGCTCGAGAGATACGACTCCGATTGTACATGGGTCAAGTGCGTACTTTTGCTGCTGTAATGCCTGACGCCGGGTGTTTACTCATCGACGAACAGATTTTCATGGGTTGGATGTGGTTCATACCTATATTTCATATGCCTCCTCCACCTTCAACGTCGGATTCTCATGATGCGCCGACAGTCTCGACATTTCGTTTCACGCGAAAGGACCTTGACTTTCCCCTTGGCATCGGCTCCTCGATACTGGATGTGGAAGTCGCGTTGGAGTGGGTGAGTGAGTCGGATGCAGCGGCCGTCCAACCATTCACTCGTACCTCGGGTGAAGAAGAGCCCTTGGGACTTGCAAACATCGTTCAGGCCATTGCAGCCGCAGATGTAGAAGCTAAGCAGGCTGCCGAAGATTGAATGGGTTGCCAGGCGTCCAATCATATACAAAAGGTCCTATTGTATATTGAAGGTTTGACCCTTTAATCGCAAGGTATCGTTGTTCTTGTTTTCGATTCCAGAAGAAATTGTTGACTGGAACGGGTGATTCCATGCAGTGGAGGCGGAATGTCCGGTTACAGTGTGATATGTGATACCTTAGTGTCGTACCTTGGCTTGATGAATACGTTACCAGCACCGCAGTGATTAATCTGCACTTTTATTGCCATCACAATTACAACGATTTACCTACATTCACTACGGTAGTCCTCTGGCGCTAATCCCGCCGGCGGCCTCCCACGCGGGCGTTGTGTAGGACAAATATATTTACGTTAGTTTCCCCCCAAATTGAAAAAACCGACGGCGTGGTACAGGCGCGTTAACGTCACGTGAGACTCAAACACGTCCAATTTGAATGAGCCGTCGGTTCTGGCTCTTTGCATCAACACTCCGTGGTGGCACTCCTTTTTTTTTTTAGCGCGCCGACGCAATACGGCCGCTCGTCGCATCTTCGTCCACACTGCCATCTGAATGCTGGCTCTCATCGATGGATTCCTTGGAATTTTCGCCGGCGTTCCAGGCACAGGTTTCTCAACGTTTTCAAGCACTTATATGGGCGTGTCTTGACTCGGACCTCACGAGATCCGCTGTTTTCTACGCGGAGAGATATTTCGCGATTAATACGCCTACCCACGACGCTCGCCATCTCTATGCTACAGCCTTGCTTCGCGAAGGCCAGACTTATTCTGCATTAGCTATCGTCAACATCGCTCGACAGCAACAATGTAGTGGCTGTCTTGAAATCAAGGCCAAGTGCTGTACCGCTCTCGGACGCTATCGACAAGCACGAGAAGCTTTGGAAGAGACGTTGCAAGATCATACGTACCGGCCGTCAAGTGATTCTCTTAAATTGATATTCTAACAATCAGCTCAACCTATCTTTATCAAGGTTCAACGGCTTCCAGAACAGCGCGTCAGTTCCCCGATGATGCGGCCTTACATTGCAGAGCTGGTACAATGGCGCTGAAAGGGAATCTTCAGGATAAGGCAGCGGCCAGTTTCCAGCAAGCATTATCTTTGAATCCCTACATTTGGGAAGCGTTTGAGGGACTCTGTTCTTTAGGTGCGTTCCATGCTACCTTTCTCTAGTCCGGAGGATTAACTTCCTGCAGGTGTTGTCCCGGACATTGACCAACTATTTCCTCCGCGACCTATTCCCGCCCGACGAGCATTGCAAGAAGAACACCTACCTCCCAAGGCGTCCATTCCTGTTGCTACTGGCGCCGCATTTTTTACCCCAGAGGCAAGTACCACAGGGAATCTATTCCGTCCATGGAAACCAGATTCAATCGTACAAACCCAGTTATTTCGGATGAGTCCGCCTGGAATACCTACGAACTCAATGTGAGTTCTTTGCTTGTTGATACCGGCATAAGGGCTGCAATTTTCATACAGCACTCAACTCGGCCCCGCCCCTGATACTCTTCAACAACATCGACATACACGAACACAGTCCTCAACACAGGCTTCCTCTAGCCAGACTCATTTTTCCCGCCCTCTTTCGTCCGCTGACGAAGCTGGTCCCGTGCCCAAGAAACTTCGCTCCACCCGACAACCCGAGCCATCAAAGCATTCTAAATCGCTGAAACAAAATGGGGACGACCCACAGAAAAAGGCACGCGCACGCCAGGGCTTTCCTTTTTCTAACCTCTTCTCATCATCGAGCCGTCGCTCTCAACAGTCATCTCGAATTACCGCAGTGCCAGGAAAGATTGGTAATGCCGCCTCAAATGCTACCCGCCGAAGCACTCGTCTGTTAAGCGGCGCCGGAACTAAACAGCCCAAGGTGTGCAGTCTTCTAGGACATCCTTATCTCCTTTTGTAGTGATATTCTGTGTCCATCAGCCTTCTACTCGACGGCGTCAACAAACACATGGACGATCTCATTCATTCGAATCTGATAGCGAAGACGATGCATACGCCGGGGAGGTTGGGTATTCTCCTTCGCCGCCTCCCAATGCACATTCGCCTCGTTCAGAAAGGTCGCCATCTCCTAGCGCTTGGACATCTGCAACTCAAGACGCCTACGAAACGGAACTTGCGGATAACTATGTCTACGATCTCATGCGACGTTTTGCAATTGCAACAAGGGCATTAACATTATTCGACTCTACAAAATGTTTAGACGAGTTAATGCAATTACCCGAAGAGCACCAGAAAACACCTTGGGTGCTCTCATTGATTGGCCGGGCTCATTATGAAAAGGCCGATTACGGTGCTGTAATGCAATTATCTTCGTACATTGTTTCATCACCTAACTTCTAGCCTTAGGCGGAAAGAGCTTTCAAAGCACTTAGAACCTCCGATCCATATCGTTTATGGGATATGGAACTATACTCGACGCTTCTCTGGTACCTTCAAAGTCATGTCGAGTTATCTTTTTTGGCTCAAGAACTTCTAAATATCAACCCTCGATCCGCTCAAGCATGGATAGCGATAGGCAATTTGTTTTCTCTACAGAAGGACCGACCCCAGGCGCTGACATGCTTCAAACGGGCCTCTCAAATGGACCCGTCATGTGCTTACGCATTCACGCTCAGCGGACATGAGTCGATTGATGAAGATGTTGACAAGGCGATCAATTTTTTTCAGTCCGCTTTACGTGTCGATCCCCGCCACTACAACGCATGGTAAGCGTGTTTGTTTGATTGTAGAAGCTATAGGACTAACAGATAACAACAGGTATGGGTTAGGTTCCTGCTATTTGCGGATGAGCAAAATCAGACTCGCGGAGTACCACTACCGAAAGGCTAACGCTATTCATCCAAACAACGCGGTCTTATTGGGATGTGTTGGGATGGTATGCCTCTATCTCGTGTCGTTTAGCGTAAACTCCGTCCTTATCCGTTATAAGGCAGTGGAACGACGAGGCGATCGAAAAACAGCCCTTCAAATATTTAATGAAGCCATTGACATTTCACCTGAAAACGCGTTGGTTCGTTATCGGAGAGCCAAAATCCTTATCTCCATGAAGAAGTATGAGGTGGGTTGCGTA
Source organism: Armillaria mellea (assembly GCA_030407055.1). NCBI lineage: Eukaryota > Fungi > Basidiomycota > Agaricomycetes > Agaricales > Physalacriaceae > Armillaria > Armillaria mellea. The sequence goes on along the minus strand of JAUDZF010000001.1, from coordinate 2,838,377 downwards.
CGCCTTTATCTGGACATGTGAGTCTTATACGACTGGTTCCGCAGAGAGCGATTGAAGACCTAGAGTACCTTCGGAAGTCGACACCGGAAGAGTCAAACGTCGTGTTTCAGTTGGCCAGGGCATATCGTCTGGTTGGTGACGAGGTCAAGTCCGCACAGCTACTTGCGGTCGTGCGTGATATTGCGCCAAAAAGCGTTAACAAGATCAAGAAGCTGCTGGAGACAGTCAGGGACGAGATGGGTGACGACAAGATGGACGAGGGATGACGGGATAATGTTGAGCGGCTGTAGATAACTTAATAGTTGAGCAATCTGACGAAAATGCGAAACGAACCGAGTCGACCGATCTGGTTGAGATGCCGGCGGTTCATTTGTTTGGCGCTTGAGTCACCACAGGGATTCCATATAAAGCGAGACGCGTACGTGAGTCCCCCTTTTCCTCTGCCCACCGACCATGTCTGCATAAGTCCATGTCCGACTAAGTCTTGCCCTTCCTCCTCGTTGTCTTCGCCATTGACCGTCTGGCGACCCAATAAACAAGCATGGTTAACACAGTCGTCCGTATATCTAACAACGGATCCCTGCTCTTCGAACCCGAAATCGTCGACCGTATACACCCTTAATTCCATGTCTGCCTTTTCTTCACCTCTTGTATGTATTCTCTGTCGTTTTCCAACCAAATATTGGTGTTGACCGCGTCCAGGTTTCTACGTCACACCCTCGTCTCTCGTCCATGTCATCAGAAATCTCGAAGCTATTTTCGCTCGCCCGAACCAAGTTGCACGTGTCCGTTGGGAGCAAGGACAATGTCAGCCTGCATCGCTGGGTGCTCCTCAAAAATTCCATCATACAGTCTCCCCCGTCTGCTACTGAAGGTCCTCTCGAAATCGACTCTGCCCGCCCCAGCTTGGACCCTGATTGTGACAGTGACCAAGACGTAGAGATCGAACAGGGTTCCTTCGTGTTTCCCGACGTTGCAGAAGAATCGCGTTCCTCTGTGGGCCATTCAGAAGCTCAGTGGTTAGATATTATGTTGGAACTTGTTAATGACGATGACGAGGACTCGGATGACTTCGGTTCTGGCGTGCAGGTGTCTGTGCTACCTGCGGACGACGACGATGATGCTATCAGTCCCTTGCCGTCCCCCATGTCCTCGTCAGACGACCTCACTAACCCAGCGTACTTCGCCACACCCATGACATATTCGTATCCGTATCCTGTACCATATCCTCCCTATCATCCCCCACTCATCTCCCCTTACCATTTTGATTCCACCGTCGACTCACCTATTTCGGCTCCGTATGATGATCCCCTACCTTATTACGATCTGGACGACGTAGAAGATCTTCCCGTTCCAGATGCTATAGAAGACACCTCTGATGACGAGTCAGATGCACCGACGACACCGTCACTGGACCAGTCGACAGAGCTGACTCTCGACCCGGCTTCTATTCCATTGCCCACAGGACGCAGCAGGCTCAGGCATACAGGTCCGCATGTATATAGCGACGCGGACGACTCTTTCTTCAAACCTTTCGAGTTTGACGCCCTTCCATTTTCCCATGTCCGTCCTAGTTACTCCCTCCAAGAATGTTGACCATCATCACCATAATCATTTTTCGCCGTCATCTATAGGCATTATTTACTTGTACATGTTCTCATCTCGTCCCTTTACTCATCTACAGTATGCACCTACCTCGTACACCTCCTCCTGTTCCTATCTTTTTGGCTATACTTGTAAGTAGACATCTGAAGGGTTCTTTGATTGTGACTAGATGTGTGAACAGCAAAAACGGTACGGTGATTACGCCTCTCCTGCGCCAGCTTCGGCCGATGCATCGCCATCGGACGCGGATAAGGCAGCGCTATGTTCGCCGGAGCAGGGACTGTTCTCCGAGGACCAAGCATCAAAATTGCATATAGGAAGGTACTGGACCGATGTATTGTTAAAAGCAGCAGGCCAGACGTTGGACGGAAGCAATGACACTGATACTAGGAAAGGGACTGGGACAGATGCGGATAGATGCGGTCAGTAAGAACCGTGCTTCTGATGAAAGGCTCACCAATTCGGCATAGATATGGAACCCTTGCTTCGAGCTTGTGGGAAGGATTGCTGTTGAAGCGTCAATTCTTTGTGCGACATATGGGGACTGCGAAGCCGCCATTCTACTACGTACCTTTCAACGTAATCACCGAGGCGGTTGCAGATAAGGATGGCGTTTCGCACAGTGCTGTTATGTTTGAGTATGTCTTCATGAAGCTCCATGTCGCAATGAGGCATATAAACAAGGGTGGGGCTATCGATCACATAGCCCTTCTTTTCCTGTACAAAATGAACGACATATGAATATGTGGGATGAAACGATGTGAAAATTGACGTGCATTACTCTCAGACAATACCTTCAGTTTTTGTTCTTCAAAGAAACATAGATCTTCCTCCGTGAATACAGGATCATACAAGGAGACTCGTGAACAATCCTGCCAAAAAACACTTGATATTGAATCGGATATCTATGGTAGGTACACACACTATGTTGAGGGATTTACAGATGAGAAGCAGAAAGGCCAGCTGCGCGCGGCTGTTTGGAGACGAACAAGGACTTCCGAGGCCAAGACATAATACGTCAAGACGCTTGTCGTTATGTACGGCACTGGATGACTCCTGCACAATTTCTGGCAAATATCCGTTGATAGAGAGACGAGGCAGAACAAAAGATTCCATACGAATAGCAGCAGCTGTCCACGGGTCGTTTTGAAGATCTTGTTTGGTACACTCAACAAGATCGGAGACGGTCGGTTTGTTCCTGCGAGGCCTGTTTTTTCGCTTCCTCTGTGATGACACTACAACAAATTCCGAAGAGGAGCCGGGGGCCAATGTCTGACTCAACATGGTCGTTGTACAAGCGTGACCGTGGCACGCTGCGCGTGCGAAACATGACCAAATAAGAAACGACCTGGTTCAAAAGTTTCGGCTAAAAAATTTGACTTTGAATATTGATCGTTGTAGTCCTCAAAATTATATAGGCCCCGATGACCTCCGATGACCCGCTGCATAGAATCTCCCTCAGTCGAGAACGTCTAGATGCATCGGTTCGGAGAGATCGTATGTCTTCCATGAAAGGAGGAATTATATAAAATACCCCACAATGGGAATCCGTCAGAAACAAACATCTATACCGCTACAAGCTCTTCTGCGCCCAGAGGTCGTCGCCGAGGTAGGTAACAGTCTCTACACCGACGCCTTTGTTTACCTTTCGCATCTCTTCAGTGTCCAGTTTCGTGATGCCGACCCCCACCGCGTGTTCCTTCCCTTCCGCATAGATCGCAACCGGGGTTCCTGCAGGCAAGGCCTCGTCTGCAGGGGGTAGATAACCACCCGCAGACGTGAGCCCGGGGCACATCATATGGGCTCCGGCCAGCAGAAAACGGATCGCCCCGCGATCGACCTTGACCTTGGGCAAGATATACGGGTCTGCGGGGTATATTACTTAGTTTCCTGTAAAGTAACTGCCCCACCGCGTCACATACATTTATGAAGGATCCTGAGTGTTGGGTACAGCGGGCCGTCAAAGTGCTGGAACAGCAGAGGTTCCCCGTGTACGGTGTAGATCGAAATATGTTCTCTGCTAATATACTTCGTCTTAGCTGGTTCTTCTCTCTCATAAAGTTAGACAACGTGTACCATTTGACGTGTACCAGTCCCTCCTTCTTTGGCCATATAGCTTCCAACGTTTCAGGTTCAATCTTCCACTGCGATAAAACTGTCCCGCGAATCGCCCTTTGGACTGATGATTTTACAGGCGTGTGGCCAGTAACATCGGATGCCGGAGAGAATCTTTGAATTTTTGGATCAGCCTTGGATGTCAGTAGCGACGTCGAACGACCTGCTTTTTGAACATGATCTTGAAATCGTGAATTCAGAGGATGAAAGTTTGTGACAGGGACGGGATTGATGGATGACGCAATGCTAGACGCAATGATCTGATCGTAAATGAGCTTGTTCAATAGTTGAACGTTCTGTTGAACTCTGGAAACTTGCAGCATGCTTAGACTGTATCGATACACGCATTTTCATCATGGAGAAGCAGGATCAGTGTAGTCGATTGGAAGGAGATAACTATCTATAACCCAAAAACACCGGCATCTTCGTGCGATGAACATGGTGATTGCCCCAGACGCAGACCTACCAATCAGTACGGCATATGTATTGCCAACCTATCGGTCCCGCGAACGAGTCTTAAGATGCGTGTATTTATTTATCAGCCAACCGATGGTCAGCACGTATTGGCCGGCTCCAATTCCTCGTTCCTCGCCGCAGAAGGTGGCTCACAAGCCTTCGGCGGCGCGGTTCACTTTCGGATCATCCAATGAGCGCCTAATGTAAGATGGCAGGATACATGCATGATTCGCCGTGGACATTGAGCACTATTATGTGATAGCTGTAGCCGCACACGACAGTTCTTTTGGGTACTGAAGATCATAAGATCCGGGTGACGAGACTACTCCCGGGTAAGTGCAACTCTGCATTGCGAATTGCTTACTCTGAAAATGGATTCCAGGTACGTACCACTTAACCATTTCCTTTCAGGTAAATAATCAGCAGCATCAGCCCACAAGAACCCCCAAAAGGGACACAAGAGGAGACGCAAGGACTTGAATAATCAATTCCGTCAACATCGATACAGTGCATGACGCTAAGCGCGGGCTATGCGATGACAGTTCCCGGGCTCTGGTCAGCAGATAAGGAGACACAGGGAAATGATATGATCATGGAGCAAATCAACAATCTGAACCGCCTCAAAGAATCACTGTGGCCAGACTCAGCCAAGCGTCTGGACATGACGAGGGGTAAGCTCCGATTTCAAGTCGCGCTGAAGAAAAGGGTACTACAGTCTTACAGCACTGACTTACCAAGAACAAACTAGACGCTACCCGTCTTTCTGTGATGGTATACCCCCAGATCTGAGCTTTTATGACAGTGTTGACAGCCACATGGCTCTCGACATATGCTCGCGTTCTTCGTGAGATTCCGAAGATTTGGCAACTTCATGTGAGCTATTGAACGTTGAACAGTGATCGGCTTCATTAGAGCCTTCGATATCACAATAAGTGGCGCGCCTCTGCCAAAGTTCCGAAACAATTGTCGGCAGTGTTATGTATGACGAGACCATGCACTTTAGCTGTGGTCCGGCCAGATATCACCGTCGTCGTTTAGCCTTTTTTGTGTAGTTGCCAATGCTTACTCATTAGATTGCGAACGAACAATGTCATGTGAAGAACGAAAAATGGAGGGAGAAGGTCTTTAAACGAGAAAACAGGGGACTTGGCTGTGAAGACCGGTCCCCCTGGCAGCCTGCCCACCCTAGCAGAGCCCGGCGGAATAACATCCAAATCATCGCTTCAGCGCGACGACATGGTTACTGTATCTGATGGCTGGGGATAATCCACCAACTTTTTGTGTATTATACAAAGGGTGATTCTCCAATAGCCGGTCTATTCACGAATGATCGCAACCCCTTCACGACTTTTCGCGACCCCAAATGCTGTCCTACGTCAGCTCCTACGCGTCCTCTTACTACCCCAGTAGCAGCAGAAGTGCCTACCCTTTTTGTGATCGTGGCTACTGAATACCTGTCCAGCATTATTATGGCACTCCTATGTCTTATAGCAATCCATACGGATATTCAACATCGTACTATGGCTCACCGTATGGGTCTGTACCCATGGTCGTCGTGCCCTCGAAACGCCACCATCGTAGTCATCGCTATCACCACTCCAGAAGTCTTTATTCGTACTGACCACTGAGGGTGGTAGGTTGGGATGAAGTTCTGCATCAGTGTATAGCATAGGTTTTGATACGGGAAGGAAGGAAGTTTTATTACCCGGCGGTGCCCCTCAAAAGAAGCGTGCCTGCGTCCGTACTACAGTCCCCCGGATGTACACCTACACTAGCTACTGAGTATCTACTATGCTTAGCGAGGAACATGACTGCTACGGTACTGAGAATTCATTTGATACAAGAAAGAAAGCACCGTTTGCCGGTGATTAAATTGGCATATTATGATTTCAAATACTTGCTACCAGTTGTTCTGAACTTATTCGGAGTTTGAATGTTAAGTAATATGTCACATGATAGTTCTAGGGCAGGTCGAGTCGCGCAGGATACAAACGCGCCTTGCTTTTCTCTCTTTACCACTAATTATCGCAATGTCGTCGAGCCCGGCCCCATCTTCCTCTTCCCGATTTATGTCTGAAGCAGCACCTAGTACTGCACCTTCAACGCCACTTCCCGATGAGGCGGAAGATGTCGATGTGAATGTATTCAGTTGTGGATCACGTTCATGGATGCTCATATTTGAATTAGACATCGGTGAAGCCCATACCTCTGGAGGATGCGGAGACAGCCAAGAAATATTCAGAGCTCAATCGCGTATTGCAAAAATCTGCCATGTATTCCAAAATCCTGCATGAGCGGTTGCTTGAGACCAAGGCAACACAGAGGAAGATTGCTGACCAGAAGGCAGAACGGAGAGCTGCTGCTGCGAAGAAAGGAAGAAAGAGGTTACGTGACGATGGAGATGACGACGCTGCATCTGCGAAAAAGAAAAAAATGGGTGATGGTAGCGCTGAGGCGTCCGAGGTCGATGACGAGATACTACTCTTCCCTCAGCCATCGCTCATCACTGGCGCCAAACTGAAGAGCTACCAACTGGAGGGTCTTCACTGGATGGTGTCATTACATCAGAACGGGATATCTGGTATTCTCGGTGGGTAGCGGTCTGCTCTCCTGCCACTAGCGCAAGCTAACGAAACCTCTTCCAGCCGATGAGATGGGCCTTGGAAAGGTCAGTTTCCCTTATTCATATAGAGATCTTGCTAAACTCCTCTGTAGACTCTTCAAACAATTGCGTTCAGTGCTTATCTTCGAGAAAGCGAGGTGTCTCAGGGGTTCCTTGTTGTCTGTCCACTCAGCGTATTACACAATTGGGTGGAGGAGTATGCTAAGTTCGCACCCAAGGTACGTAGGCCACCTCTTTGAAAAAGACAGTGCTAAGTTATTGGTGTAGATCCCTGTATGCATGTACCATGGAGCACCTGAAGAACGAGCTGAATTGAGGCGCACTGTCCTGGCTACCATTCCTCGTTCCAAAACTAGTTCTACCCCAAACATGCCTACCGACAAACCCAAACCGAAAATCAAGGCGAAGAAAAGTCGAGGTCGTAAAACCAAGTCCGTCGCCGATGAAGAGGAGGGAGCACAATCTTCACCCCCCTCATTCCCTATTGTCGTCACCACTTATGAGATGATTATGAAGGACCGCGTTCATCTTGCAGATTACAATTGGGGCTACATCGTTGTCGATGAGGGTCACCGACTGAAGAATCTCAACAGCAAACTCATGCGTGAGATCAAGAAATACAACAACGCCAGTCGAATGATATTGACAGGGACGCCTTTACATGTAAGTTGTCGTCGGCTCAAATGATTTCATGGGCTCATAAGACCATTGAAGAATAACCTTTCAGAGCTTTGGGCCCTCTTAAATTTTGTCCTTCCTGAAATATTCACGAACGTAGATGACTTTGAGGAATGGTACGGAAACTTTTTCTATGACCAACAGTTTGATGTGTTGAGACGCTCGTAGGTTCAATTTACCGACGATGCAGACGACACTTGGTTCTGAACGGTCGTCGGAAATCATTGATGCCCTTCATGCCATTTTGAAACCATTCCTCCTTCGCCGGCTCAAGGTCGACGTAGAGACAAACCTGCCTCCGAAGAAGGAATACGTTCTGTATGCGCCACTGAGTATCACCCAACGTGAGACGTACAACAAAGTTCTGGATGGTAGCCTTCGCGCGTACTTGATCGGGCAAGAGACCTCGAAGAACAAATCTGCACCGGTGGTAGACCATGATGAACCGAGACAGCTACGAAAGAGGAAAGGCGGAAGGAAAAGCTATTCAATCGACGGAGATGATGACGATTATTTCGCTATGCTTGAACAAGGAGAGGTCGACGAGAGAGGTGTCAAAGTCAAGGAACAGTCTCAAAATATTGAGACCTTAAACACAGAGCATCAGCTGCAAGTTGTCAGTAAGTTTTCTATCACTCGCTCACTATCATCAATATTCATGTCTCCAGCGAAACACGTCAACAATATGAGGCTTCAAAATACCGTTATGCAATTGCGCAAAGTTTGTTCACATCCTTTCCTTTTCGAATGGCCCTTGGACCCCAAGACCCATCAGCCTGCACTAGATGATAGAGTCGTAGACATGAGCGGCAAGATGATGGTTCTCGATCGTCTTCTTGACGAGCTCTTTAGAAGAAAGCACAAGGTTCTACTATTCAGTCAGTTCACGACGATGCTAGATATAATAGATGTAAGTTGTGTGATTTTAAGCGATGCTCTTCTGATATAGCTATGTAGGATTGGGCCCGTGAGATGAAAGGGTGGAATATCTGTCGCATCGACGGATCGACGGGCCCAATGGACCGCCGAGAGCAGATGAACCTGTTCCAGAATGGCGGTGACGAGCCCGGTGCACCTCACCTTTTCCTCCTTAGTACGCGTGCAGGAGGATTGGGTATCAATCTAACGGCAGCGGACACGGTTATCTTCTATGATCAAGACTGGGTATGTCATGTCTAATCCGTCTGCGTCTGACACTGACATCCCTATTCTTTAGAATCCGCAGATGGATGCTCAGGCTCAAGACAGAGCGCATCGGATAGGCCAGACGAAGCCTGTCCTGATATTCCGGATTGTTACAGCCCATACAATTGAGACAAAGATCATGCAAAAGGCTACTGAGAAGAAAAAGCTTGAAGCTTTGGTCATTGCCAAAGGTACGGTCCTCCTCCTTCCGGTGTTCGTGCTCTCATTTCTTCTTCGGACAGGCAAGTTCAAGACGCCTGCTGCTGCTGCGCGTCGAGGCAAGCCTGAGACGATGGCCGGGATGGCCGCATCGCTTCTTAGGCTTGAAGGCGAGAAAATTGATGTCGTCCCGGAGACAGGGGAGGGCAAGGCTAATGTTATCAGTGATTTTGACCTCGACGTTTTACTGGATCGTTCGCCCGAGGTCTTTGCTGATAGAGGACAAGGATGGACCCAGGAGAAGGAAGGCAAGAAGGCCACATTTGCGGTTTACGAGGCACCGCAGAACGAAGGGAATGATGCGCTGGCGAAGATGCTTGGCGAGGACGTAGAATAGATTTGCTTTTTGGGAGGTTTCAAGTAACATATTTGTATCTATAGTTTTGTTTATATCATTTTGGTCATGCCAGGGTCCCTGTTTTAATGTATAATGAAGATACATCTGTATGATCGCTATTCAGCATTCCGTCTACTGAGATCGAATTCCAATCCACATTCGATCGAAGTAGTGTACAGATAATTGAGTATCATTCTACAACTAAGTTTGTCGTTAGTTTTACATGCGTTACAATCGGAAGCAACCAGAGCCAGTAGGCACCGTAGACAGAAGAATTATAAAGGAGTTTATGAAAACGGAGTAAAGTAAGTAGATGAGTAGAAGTGACGCCAGTACAGCCCAAAGTTAAATATCTTCGTCCTTGTCCTCTAGTTGTGAAGGTTTAATCATGCCAGGAATACGCATATGCATTTGTCGTTCTTCTTCGGCTCTCCTCTGGGACTCGGCCTCCCGCTCTTCGAGGAAGAGCTCCGCATTATCGCTGTTGGAGAACTCCTTGAGCTGTATGAGGAAGTCTCGTAGGGCACCCTTGAATCGGTTGATATCGCTGTGATATTCACCGAGGTTCGTGACGAAAGTCGACACTTGGATTCTACCAACAAAGTGGTTAATACGAGATTCATTGCTACAGCACGTAGAACGACTTACTGTGGAACATGAGGGAAAGCTGACCGCAGCAGATTTATACAATATTCGCGTAGACCCGCAGCGTTTGTGGCGCTGGGATTAGTCAACTGGGAGGGATCGAAGAGCGGTGCCTGGATGATGTTGAGCTCGACAAGTTGGAACAGTCGCGCAAGTAGAACTGTCTGGAGCTTGAATCCACTTTTATGATCAGTGTCCGTCAAGACGAAGAAAATGTCTTGGACGACGCCCAGATAGTATTGCTGGAAGAACGCTTGGCTGACTACAGGATCTGCGGCACTGGCGAAGTTATTTATAACTTCAAGACACACTGAAAGACAAAATTAATTACTCAGAGCCTTACAATGGAATTGACGACAACGTACAACTTAGTCCAAGGTCGGAGATGTCGCGCATCGTGTGCTTGATAGCCCAGTTAATGCTATCGATGAATAATTTAAATTGAGGTGGTGGTATACTGAGAAGAGCTGTTCAAGAACGAGGTGTCAGCCCATGATCAGACTTATCAGCAGGCCACGTACCAGGGAAGCAGTTGAGATTGATTGTCCGCAAAAGTTTGAAGAAGCCGGAGCGATGTTCTGGATATTCCGAAAAGTCTTGATTGATCATATTCAGAGTGGGTTCAAACACAGCGTCCAATATGGCAGGCACTTGGGACGTTAGCAATGGCTAGTTCCGCATTAGCATACGCGGACATGAAGTAAAGACAGGGCACATACCCCGAGACGAGCAGTGATCGTGTTCATGACGTTCAAGACTTCAGCGTCTCGTGCTGCAGGAACATTGCGGTTGTAGTCACCAAGGATGGCGTCCAATAGTGGAGGAATGAAACTGCTGTTGACAGACTCGAGGTCTTCTGCCTTCCTGATGTACGTCTCCATAAGCTTCAGGATTTCTTTTTTTACGGTTCTCAATTGTCGTATTTTTGGTGTTTTGGTGGCAAGGGGCCCTACGATTTACGATCAGCACATACCAAGCACACTATGATGGTTTAACAAATATACCTTCTTTCGCGATAGTCTCGCTGATGATGCCGCTGACGGCCTTATACAGCCCAAGCATGTCGAGGAAAATGCGGCCAACTTGGGGCAGATAAAAGCTCCCAATAGACGTGCATGCCGAAACGTTCGTTTTCAACACGTTAGCTAGAATTTTGATGTTGTCGGTACTCGCCAGCACATCCATGCTTTGCGACGCTTGTGCCATAAGCGAATCCCACTAGCGATGATAGTGTAAGTTGGTCTGCAGAGTGAGTGAATGCGACCCACAGCATTATTGGGGAGGTCCATCAGTTTGGCGATCAATTTCTCTTGCTGGGGCTTGTTGGGTTGAGCAGAAATCATGTATCCAACGGCCTCGTAGAAGGTGTGAACTTGCTGGGGCGAAAGATCAACTGTATTCCGATGCAAAAGACGTAAAATCTCGTCCACGAAAGGTTCTGATTCTCCGGACTGTTGCATGACGAAATGGCGGCGACATTTTTGTGCGATTTTGATGAAAGTATCGCAAGCCATGTCTTGAACACCTACAGATAGATAGTGCTGAGAATAACGGACTTGCGATGTAAATCGTGTTGCTTACCTTCGTGACTCTCGTGCATGAACTCGAAAAGCTTGTTTACTACTGTCTTCAAGAACTTCCAATGTGCCTTCAAAAATCTAGGATACTGTCCGACGATGTACATAATGTCAGACGCGACAACCGCCTTGTTGTCCTTCCCTCGCTTGATTTCACAAAGGCCAAGAAGGTCCTTGATGACGGTAACCAAAAAGCGCTTCTCCGTTTCCTCGTCTGCGAAGAAGATCAGAGAGAGGAATAGGATGTGAACAAGGACTCACTCATCGCTCCAGAGATAGAACCAATAGCCCAACACAGCGTATTGAGATTTTGCCAAGACCACTCTGAGCCATCCACTTGTTTCGCGAGCTTTTCCGTCAAGATGGTCTCCGTGTCGAGGACATCAAGATGTGTAAGGTAAACAAGGAGTTCCCGCATTGATTTGTATAAGACGATGGTGTCGCTCTCTTTCATGAATTCGCGGACGATTTCACCTTCTTCATTTTCAACGATGAGAACCTGTTTCACGTTCAAAAGTTGGAAAAATTCCAATGATAGAGTGCGATGATTTGCCTACCTCTTCGGGCTTGACCATGCGTTCAATAACCACAAGCCGTAGATTCGAAAGCACGTCGCCGTATATGTTCTTTCTCATATGCATTCCTCCCAACATACCCTGACCATTCGTTCCACCCAGATTCAGCCCCATAAGCAGCCCAGAGTCCCCAATCGGAAGATTTTGGAGCTCGTCATAAAGCTCCGCGACAAGCTTCAGCCAATATTCGAGGCAAATTTTGAAAATTTCTCGTTCATCGACTTGAGAAACCTTGACCATGTACAAGTGTGCATTCAGCAGAACATCGCGGTTCTGCTCTCCCTCTATGGCACGTACGTGATTAGAAAGGAAGTTGGCGAGGAAAAGGGACAGATTTAGAACGAGCTCTTGACTTGAATCTCCAGAGTTAGCGTATGCTTGAGCGATGTTTGTGCTTGGGGGTATCATCCGATTCACAGATGTCATAACCATGGCGAAAAGAATGACAAATTTGGGGTCGTATTCCGGTCCGACATTGAGCGCAGCTATTTCCGCGAGACATTTGAGGGTGACATTGCGGAATTCCGGCGTTTCTAGAAACTGTAACATGGCATCAGTACTAGGCCATATGAAAGGCAAGGTGGCACAGACGCGGGTCAAAAGCAGATCAATGACTTTCGTCTCAAAAATGTATCCTAGTGGTATCCAATTGAGGAATCTGAGCAGGGTCTCCAGAGTTGCTTTTACGAGGGACGTCTTGTTGGCTTCCTCCAGTACTTCAGAGCAAAGTTTGAAGATCTCTGAGAATTCGCCACACATTTGGTTCTTCAGATTCTTTATCTTTGTCTGCGTCATCTGTTCCGCTGAGAAGTCGAAAATCTCTTCCGAAAGTAGCTTCAATATGACCATATTGTTTTCACAAAGCGAAAGGCTCGTCTTTGATGACTCTACAAGTTCCGAAATGAAAGTTGGCCAGTTATGTGGCCACTCTTGTTTGAGAATCTGATGGCATGTCAAGCATGAACGGAGCATAGTCGACAAGAACGTACCTGGACCAACGCAAGGTTAAGCTTATTGACATATGTCTTCTCTTTCCTAGCCAATGTTTCATCGGACGCCACACCAACATTAACTGAAACAATGAAGTTCCTGATACCTAATGATGAGATGAACGGACGTAAGTTATACGGCTAAGACAAAGCAGCGAGGAGTAGGACCTTGTCTTTGGTCTTCAGGCAATGTCTTCCACCTCGTAGTGATCAGTTTCTCAAGAATTTGAAGACCGATATACTGGGATACAATCAATAAAGACGCATAACGAAGCAGAAGGTACGAACTTTTGTTTGAGGATGGGATGATGACTCCAGTATGTTCGGAACTCGTACCCAAGCGTCTGGATGTTCTTGGAATTGAGTGAGGATTTGTTGAGCCATTTGTTGCTGTGTAATTTCAAGTACTTCAGATTGTAGTCGATGCATGACTGTGATGTACATACCTCTGCTCCGGAGCCAGTGTAAAAGGCCATAACGACCTGGTCCATTAGGGTTACATCGAACTCTTTATCGAAGTCGAGAATGCCCTACGAGCCCGACGATAAGATATCCAGAAGGATCAGAGGAAACTCACGTACCTCCATGGTGGAAATGAAAAGAAAACCAAGGGTACAGCCTGTTCTGGTCGATTATCGAAGGGCAGGTAGATCGGCTGAGTAATCAGCCAAATAAGAGCAACAGCCGCTCCACCAATCACAAAAATCTTTGTAAAAATAAATAAAGGTCCAAAATAATGATAATTGTGGTATAATACGTATGCTACGAGCGCCGAAGCAATGTGTAGAGATAGTTTCGAGTGGAGAAGTAAATATATCCTAGCCCACAAGTCTTCGACTACCCTTGTCTCGTTTTCCTGCCGCAGAACTACTTGCTCGAACACTGGAGCCGAACGTGGCAAAACTATGATTAGACTCATCGGCCCACTCAGTCCTGGACGTCGTCGTAGAAAGAGACGACCCAGACATCATGTTCCGCAGAATCTCTTCGACCTCATTTGTCGAAGGCTGGTCAAGGGTGTCTTGTGGACCAAACGGCATGTTTTGCTCCAAGATTTCGCTGTCCCGTATTTGGTCGACTTCGCATCGAAGGTTGTCCAGGATTCGTTCGTACAAAGCTAAGATAGACGATGTAATGAGAATCTCACTTCTGTTATGACGACTAGATGTACTCACACTGTGTACTGTTCGGCGTGGTTGGTCGTACAAAGAGTATATGGCATTCAGCCTTTTCTTCGTCAGCTCTCTGTTTTCCTAGTCCAATCTTTGCCTCCCATTTTCCTTCAAACGCTGACTGAGATAACTCATTGTCAGAATCCGACGTCCGGTCGTGACACGTAGAGCCTATAGAGCTGGTTGGTGAGACTGCCCGAACGCTCGTGTCGTACTCCATGGAAAAGAAAAGCCGAGAGTGCCGATTCCCGATTAAGCTGGTCCTGCATAATCACGTGCTTTGTGACCGTTCGTGTCGCGGGCTCTGATGGATTTAACTCCCGTTTCGCGAGAGAGACATCACCATGCGACATCCCATCCTCCTCCGCGGTACCTCCCTCCTGTTTGCATGACATCATTCCTCTTGCCGGCGGGCCTCTTTCTTTTCATCCACCCCGCTGCCGCTTTCATGGACGACAACCAACTCGATTCCGCCCTCGTCACCGTTAGGTCCCACCTCGAACCGGCATCCCCACCTCCAGTGCAAAATTCGCCTCTGTCTTGAACCTCCTCCGTGAAGAGCTGGAATCGGACGACCCCCGTCTCACTCGCTTGCATATGCAGAACTGTGGGCTCCTTCTCAATCTCGTTCAGGTTCTTGCGACTCTGGATGTTTTCATTTTTGTTAAAAACTTTATCGACGACTTTCACCCTTGATGATAAAAGTACTTTATAGACAGCAGCTTGGATGTGTTGCTGGCTAATTTCTTGTAACCTCCGGAGTACACTTGAGAATAAAGTCCTTCTAGCATTATAATTCGTACAACTGCGTAAATAACCTCCTAGTAACCATGAGGAGCTGATCGAGTTCTACTCTACGTCCGTTTCGGCGACGCCCTCAGCTCGTTGGAACTATATCGCGCCTGCGTCAGATTTCTCCATCCAACAATCTTCTGTCCTCTTCAATTGTCGGCCATGGTGGTGCAAGCTTACGACGCGACAGGTCGCAAAAATAAGGATCAACAAAAATCGTCACGTGCGCGCTGATTTGGCGCACAATGCGCTTGATTTTGCTTCCCTTCTCTCCTTTCTACTCAACACGAAATGTCTATCGATGTCAATGAAGCCATGTTAGTTCTGCTTCTCTTCCTCCGTTATATCTAATTACTCCTCTAGCAAACTCATAAGAGACATGGCGACCATGATAGATCCTGATGAGGACTATCTTTCAATAGCAGAGACGAAAGAGCGGATTGCTGCCGCCAAAGCTGATAGAAAGAAAACGGTAGACGAGGCCCATGCAGATTTTAAAGGTGAGTGGGGCAGGGCGACTTCTCCTGAAATCCTCATTGTCACTGTGTCTGCGTAGCCCTTGCTAAAGCTCTTGACGCTGCACGGATATCATCCACGCGACCGTCTTCCGTTCTCTCTGCTGATGCCCACGCGTCTACCCTGAATGAGCTGGATGTATCGGGCCTAACATTAGGGAAAGCCATTAGCACCATGGAAGGTCTCGTTGTTAGTAAAGAAGCAGAACTTTCTTCACTAAAAGAGAGAGCGAGGCAGCTTGAAGACTGTGACCCCGCCGCTGAGCATGAACGAGAGCTGGATAGCACTGCGTGAGCCCACCGTTCTATCATTCTCCTCTCGCTGTTCCTCATGACATTCTGTAGTCTACGACTGAGGATTTTTAAGGGTTTAGGATTTGAGCCCATTCATGACAATAAGGGAAATCTGTCTAAGATGCTAGTAGGTCAGTACTCCGAATTGTGGCTACAACAGATTTCTGAATCCATTTTCAGGTTCATTGACAGGTGACATCCAATGCGTTCAATTTGATGGGAGACACGCCAAGGTCGAATATACGGAACGGCTATGGACAGCGGCCACATCCTGATCTATATATTGGGTCAATTCATGCCCATTCAACTCATGTGTATAACAGTCCGTCTAGTTTATTAGAAACAAGACAAAAATGAAGCCATAAGAAAGCAACTTAAGTTAGATAGAAGTACAGAAATATGTGGATATCCTTCATGCCTGCGTCGCGGTGTTCTCCTGCTCGAACTGTATGACGCACTATCAGTGTCAAGACATTCGGTCTGTGCAGGCGCCACTTACGCCTGGCTTAACCTTCCAGAACTTCGTGTCTTTATTTTTCTCTCCTACTTCTCGCACCTTGGCCTCGATTGCATTCTTTTTGACCTTGTGCGTCCGCAAATCTTGATAAATGGCTTCAACGAGGAACGTCAGGTTGGTCGTTTGAAGTGCTTTCATCTTGGAAAGCAACAACGGTAGATGGGCCTCGGGGAATACTGTCTTTGGAGGAGGTGCCGCTTTCTTTGGCACAGAATCTTTTGGAAGGACGACCAGTGGCTGTACGACCGCGTTGGAGGACTCCTGGACCTTACTGGGTCGAACAGGGACTGAAGGCACAGCGAATCCACGGTCATTATGTCTGGGCGCAGCAGGAGATGTCGATGGCGTCTGCTGTGGCGTTGAGCAAAATGTGAATGGATCGATGGGAAATGGTGTGTCTGAGGAGATAAGGATCAACCTTAGTGATCAAATTTTATACAAGAAGCGTACCGTTAAAAAGTCTGATGCGATATGGCTTGAACGCCTCATATGGACATTCGCCAATAGCATCTTCCCAGTAAGGGCCTTTCGCGTAAGGAACTAGAGGGACAACAATCTTCCTCTTCTTCGGCGGTTTGTTTTCTGCAGCTTCGGGTTTTCGTTTGGACACACGAGGAAGGACAGGTAGAAAAGACACCTCCCTATCCTCCAAGGGTGTTCCCGGTTCTTCATCATCATCGTCCACCAGCCAATCATCCATATCGGAGTCAGGAACCTCTGCTTCTCCCTCCTCGTCCTCATCGTCAACAACATCGTCCGCTTCGCCAGCTGGTTCTTCTTCCCATTCTTCGCCACTGTCGTATGCGTAATCAAATTCTAAGGTATCTCTATGAAGCGGTGTTCTTGGCCCTATTGTTTTTGAACTTCGTGTCCATGTTCCGAAGTAACCGGGCCGTGCATCGTCGGCAAATATGAACACTTTGGCAGGGACAACTGCACGATCGCTAAGCTTAGTGAGCAGGTCCCGGACAAGCCCAGTATCCCCGGTTACCTCAGCTTCTGAGAGCAGGGTAACCAAATCCCGAACCGAAATAGAGCTATATGCTTTGAATGACGTAGATGTCCTTGGGCGCGTCAAGGAAGGAGGAAGACCTGTGATAGAAGACAGGGCATCTTGTAGACGCTCTGCTCACTGTCAGTGAATGTTCTCGTCTTCACATGATGAAGCCCAAACCTTGAGGTGTCAGGTTCTCGACTTGAACTTCAGAGGGTTTCTGACATGTAGTCGATGTTGGTATCTCTTCGTCGTCATCAATAACTATAACATCGTCCAGCGAACCACGGGGACAGTGTTTTTGGAGGAACTGGTTCCATGGGGCTAGCTCCGCATCCTTCTTCAGTACAAAAGGCTTGAACACACGATCGAAATCCGATATCGTGGTTGATGAACTCGCGACTTGGGCTTCTGGTTTGCTACTACTGGGAGCAGGAGCAGGAGCAGGAGCAGGAGCAGGAGCTTTAGGTTTGCTGAAGAAGGTGGCCATCAAAGAGCGGGACTTATTCTGAGCCTCCTGTTCTTTTTTCTCTTTCTCTGCTTTCGCGGCCTTCTTCTCTGATTTCTCTTTTCCCTACAAAATAATTGAGTGGGAAGAATTGGTTGACAGTCTAAAACGCGTACTTTTGCTGCTCTCGCAGGATCCGCAGTCTTCTTGCGTTTGCCACTGCTGCTACCACTCTGGTTATCCAACTGTGGAAAAAAGGTATGTTAATTGCGGATTTTATATATGGAGAGGGCTTACCGGCTCCTTCGACAGTTCTTGGTCCTGCTCCGGCTGCGAATGTAAGTGAACAGCATCCTCCTGGGAGGTGTTCGTGGGAAATGCCTGTAATGCGTCTCTTGCAGGAGAAACGGCCGCGGCAACACCTTTATACCCAAGCATCGTATCCCGCTCCTGCTGTGGCAAAGCCTCAAAAAGCGTCTTCAAAGCCTTTTTTGCCTAGATCTACGCTCAGCGGCTGTCCAGAATAGTGATCGTAGTCAACTCACCTCGACTCTCTCCGCAATCCTGGCGTCCGTTTTCTCTCGTACAGCTTTGGGTAACCAACCTTTATACTGCTCCTTCGTTTCCCATCGCCAAACACACGAAGATGAAGGGAGTTTGACTCCGGGCAACGCATCTAAGCCGTAGTTGTTACGATTCATCGTGGACTTGATGACACCTTCAACGGCCGTCACAGGTAGAAGGGCAGAGACATCTCTATCGTCGTCGTCTTGCACAGGTAGCAGCTCTTGCTTAACATGTTTGGCAAGGACCTGCAAGGACTTATCACTGCAAAAGGTCAGCTCGTTGTGGAGAGAACCAACAAGAGCTGCACACCTTTCGAATGCCAATTTGGCAACGACAGGCTTATAGTTATCGGGTATCGTGACAAGAGGGCTGCCACCACTAGATATGCGACTCTCAAGAAGTTCGCGAAACTTGACGATCTCTAAAACACAATGAGACCTAATACACCAGAAGACAAGATGACCCACCCTGTAGAGTTTCTGACTGCTTCTCAAGAGAGGCGACCTTCTGCTTGAAAACGATCTTGTTGTTTCTAATTTCCACGGCCAAAGGCTTTTCGGTCTTCTCTGGAGCATTAACACGTAGGTCAGTACTGGTGCAGCCGCGCGTGGCCTGTCGACGCACGCGCTTCTGGATTGACTGGAATGGAAGGGCGCGGTTTAGACCTGGAATGCAGGAAGGAACAAGACAGAACACTCACCTATAATTATGTTTGGTGTATCCATTGTGTCCTTGGGTCTACAGGTAGCAGAAACGTCGGCAAGGACGCGACGGAAAAGATGGTGTGAGAGCAAGAAAAGAGCACGATAGTCACGGAATGTCACGCGACTGTGACAACCATGTCTTTCTTCAAACCTCAAGCCCAGACGACCAAGGCGCCACTGAAGCATGCCGTGGATCCTGAACTGCAGCCTTGGGTGGAAAAATAGTGCGTTGTTATCTGAGGCCTGTCATATCGTGTCTGACGCCGACAGCCGGCCTAAAACTATCGACGATGTCTCTGCTCAAGAGCACACTGTCGCTGTTCTCAGAAAGACACTGACATCGACAAATGTGAGTTTGCCCTACTTTCTTTCTGCCTTTATAAACATGTCCCAGCTGCCACATATGCTGTTCTACGGACCACCAGGGACAGGCAAGACCTCGACCGTCCTTGCCCTTGCCCGGCAGCTCTTCGGGTACGCGCCCTATCCCTACCTCTAGATTCTCTTCTCGAATACAGTCATACCGCAGCCCGGAAAACTTTCGCAATCGTGTCCTAGAGTTAAACGCGTCGGATGAACGTGGTATTTCAATTGTTCGCGAAAAGATCAAGAACTTTGCACGCCAAACTCCCCGGGCCCAAACAATCTCCTCAGATGGCAAGGAATATCCATGTCCACCTTACAAAATTGTCATTCTCGATGAGGCCGATTCCATGACTCAGGATGCTCAAGGCGCTCTCCGTCGTATCATGGAAACATACGCGCGCATTACACGGTTCTGCCTCGTCTGTAACTATGTCACCAGGTGCGTTCACTCCCAAGTCAACTTTCGCGATGCCAATGAAACCCAACTAGGATTATTGAGCCCCTCGCATCGCGTTGTTCCAAGTTCCGCTTCACTTCCTTGGATAACCAATCGTCATCTAGTCGACTAATACACATTGCGACTACAGAGCACATCACAGTAGATCCTTCAGTGGTCGAAGCTCTGATTCATGCTTCTTCCGGTGACCTTCGACGCGCCATCACCTACCTCCAGTCAGCTTCACGTCTGTCTTCGTCGACAAGCCCTCCGACTCCAATAACGCCCCGCGACGTCCAAGAAATCGCGGGCGTTGTCCCTGACGATATCATCAATAATTTCGCCAGTGTCTTGGGCATTGACATGGATCAAGCGATGAGCGGTACCGCCCCCAAGCCCGGCTTCACAGGAATAAGATCGGCGGTGAAGGAGATCATTCGAGAAGGATACTCTGCATCTCAAGTATTGTCTCAGGTGCTTAGCTCTTTTCACCATTACTTGCGCTCTCATTCTAATATTGCCATGCGGTAGCTTCATGATCTTGTGGTGCTACATCACACCCTGAACGCTAAGCAAAAATCACAATGCGGTCTTGTTTTTGCTGAAGCAGACAAGGCTCTTTGCGATGGAGCAGACGAGGAACTGTGGATATTAGAAGTCGGCTTACGTGTCAATAAAGTTGTCTCATAGTCTTCCCACAGCAGATTATCTTTGTCTACTGTACGCCTGTATTGAGCTATTTCCTGTCGATATTTATACATATTACACCAATATTGACAGACCGACAAGCGTTCGACACGGGAGGGAAAGCATCAAGGTTCAGTAAAACGTTATGTAAATGCAAACATCGAGAAAACAATACAACTGCCTATTTTTTGGGTCGCTCACCGGATGCCGGCGGTAGCTTTTTGCAAGGCCCGTTTGATACCAAGCTGCGCCTTCTTCAACTCATCGGCAGTAGAATCCTCAATCTCCAGCTTCTCAAGTGCCCTGGCCAACTCAGCCTCCACCTGTGACTTGGCACCCCGCTTAAGCTTCATACCGATTTCAGGTGATGTGATGGTGCCTTCGACTTGATGAATGTACGCTTCAAGATCTGACTTGGCTTCATGGCGAGCAGAGAACTCCTTATCAGCCATCTTGAATTGCTCGGCGTCCTTGATCATTTGGTCGATTTCAGCGGAGGATAGACGACCGACGGAATTCGTGATGCCTGGAATAAACATCATTAATAAGAAACCGAAAGGGAAGTAATGTGAGATAATCATACTGATTGAGGCTTTGCGGCCTGATGCGCGATCCTGAGCAGAGACCTTCAATAGACCATTGGCATCGACCTCGAAGGTGGTGACCAGCTCGGCCTGACCCCGAAGCATAGGAGGAATCCCAGTAAGCTCGAACTCTCCAAGCAACCTGTTGTCCCGGCACTGGGTACGCTCTCCTTCGTAGCTGAGAAAGGTGAATTAATACGCAAAGGGCAAGGAATAGGAGCTCACTTACACAGGGAAAGTGACAGTGGTTTGGTTGTCCTCGACTGTGGTGAATGTCCGGGACTTGTTGGTAGGAATGGGGGTGTTGCGAGGTACAACAACACCGAAGACATCACCCTGCATAGCAACACCAAGCGATAGAGGAGCGACATCGAGAAGGAGGAGATCCTTGGTTTGTTCGGATGTCTGGCCAGTCAAGACGGCGGCTTGCACGGCAGCACCGTAGGCGACAGCCTCGTCGGGGTTGATAGATTTGTTAAGCTGACGGCCGCCGAAGTACTCCGAAACGAGGGCCTGGATTTTGGGGATACGCGTGGAACCACCGACAAGAACGATGTCATCAACCTTCTCACGGGGCATCTTGGCGTCCTTCAAGACCTTCTCGACGGGGTCAAGGGTAGACTTGAACATGGTAGCATTGATCTCCTCAAAACGAGCGCGAGTGATGTTGGCAGAGAAGTCCTCACCCTAAAGCATGTCATGTCAGCAGGAAGAATTGGTTTAATAACAAGGTAATACCTGGAACAAGGAGTCGACTTCAACGGTGGTTTGGGCAACGCTGGAAAGAGTCCTCTTGGCACGCTCGCAAGCACTCCTCAGACGACGAAGAGCACGGGCATCTTCTGAGATATCAAGCTTTGATTTCCTCTTGAACTCGTTCTTGAAGTGCTCGAGCAGGGTGTTATCGAAATCTTCACCGCCCAAGTGAGTGTCACCAGCGGTAGCCTTAACGGCAAATACACCGCCGCTAATGTTGAGTAGAGACACGTCGAAAGTTCCACCGCCAAGATCGAAAATTAGGACGTTCTTCTCGGTCTTGCTTTGGCGGTCCAAACCGTAAGCAATGGCGGCAGCCGTAGGCTCATTGATGATACGGAGGACCTCCAAACCAGCGATGGCACCGGCATCCTTGGTAGCCAGACGTTGGGAGTCGTTGAAGTAAGCGGGGACGCTATCAAAAAAACATGAGGGATACAAATGGTGCCATCAAAAGCCCAACATACGTGACGACGGCCTTCTTCACGGTTTTGCCGAGCTTAGCTTCGGAGATTTCTTTCATCTTCGTGAGGACCATGGATGAGATTTCCTGGGGGCTAAAGGTTTTGTCCTCGCCAAGGTAGTTGACCTTGATCAGAGGAGATCCATCCTTCTCTACAACCTCAAAAGGCCAGTGGACGATGTCCTGAAGGGGGTCAAAGATAGGTATGTTTGTCTTCGCGAGGTGGATAAAAATTTCATACCTTCTTCACATCGGGATCACTGAATACTATGTAAGAAAGGCCAGCAGGAATGAAAATAAAAGGCACTCAACTCGAAACGACGACCAATGAGCCGCTTGGCATCGAAAACGGTGTTGCGAGGGTTCATGGCTGCTTGATTTTTTGCGGCATCACCGATCAATCGCTCTTCAGCAGAGAAGGCAACATAGGACGGTGTTGTCCGGTTACCCTCTGGGTATCAGTGAGCACAAGTTTGAACTAGGTCGAAAAAAAGGCGGCTCACGGTCGTTGGCGATGATCTCTACTCGGTCGTTCTGCCAGACACCAACACATCTACGTCGACCCTATAAACAACGTCCAAATGACATAGAAGAGTGGAACATACGAGTATGTGGTACCGAGATCAATACCGACAGCGCCATCGAAGAGGTCATCCATTTTGAAGAAGTGGGAAGGGAGGAGGGAATTGGGGCACCGGTTGCGTTGTGGGAGGAGAAGAAAAAAAAATTTAGCCCAAAATCGATGGCTGAAGTAAGCAACTGTAAGCCGAGCACAGCCACCGCCGTTTTCTTATGCTCTCACATCACGCAGGCAATTTGGCCAAGCGATGTATACCAGTCAAACAGTTCGCTCGCAGCCTGTACAGACTGTCCGCCACCGACGATGAGCCTGCAAATAAGCGTCTTGAGACGACCCAGGACTGGACTGAGTTCCAGATGGATCGCATCCAGCGGACAACACTGAGTGCGTCCCGGTTCACCCCATTATTATATATTCTAAGTTCTGTTTTGCCCAGTCAAACTCATGGAGCAGTACGGTTCCACCCAAACTCGCGAAAATACCTGGACATTGCGGGATTCCCTTCGAAGACCCCCAGCAGAGGCTACCTTGTCTGCCCTTCTCGCGACTGGCGCTCATTTTGGCCATGCTGCCTCTATTATGAACCCTAATTTCATGCCGTATGCATATGGTGTGAGAGCAGGCATTACCATCATCGATATGGATCGTACACTACCTCTACTTCGTCGCGCAGTCAACCTTGTTCGTTCGGTCGCACACAACCGTGGACAAATTGTCTTTGTTGGCACGCGACCAGATATTCGCCCTGTAGTCGAAAAAGCCGCTAGACGTGTAGGACGCCAGGGATATCATGTCGGCGAGCGATGGCTGCCAGGCACATTGACCAACAAGTTCCAGATGTTTGGCGAGGATACCGTGACAAAAAATAAGGTCGTGCCAGACCTTGTTATTCTCCTTAACCCTCTCGCAAACATGAACGCGATTCGCGAATGCGCCGTCGAACACGTTCCTACCATTGGCATTATCGATTCTAATGCCGACCCCCGCCTCGTCATGTACCCCATACCTGCCAACGACGAAAGCACGCGCACAGCCGAGCTTATTGCTGGGATACTTAGTGTTGCCGCCAGAGAGGGCGTTGCCATCAGGCAGCAAGCATTGCACACACCGGACTTGTGGGAGATAGATAATAGGATGAAGAAGACCATTCAGGCAGACCTACCCGATATTGACTTGGATGCTGACCAAGAGTCTTCCCTTGATAGTAGGTCTCAAAGAATGCCTGACGGGCATGGTTGGGATTATTGAATACACATTCCATTGCTCTATCTATACTACTTCGTCTGTCCCCGCTGAATTTCGTGCCAATATTCTGTAAGGTAAGAGCGTAAGCCTCGGACTTTCTTATATAAAAACATATTGTTCTTACGTTCTGCTTGCTCTAAGGCTCGAACGTTTCCTTTCAGTTTGTTGATGGTCTCGATGTATTCGTCCTCCTCTTCGCTATCAAAAACTATGCCCCCTCCTGCCTGAAGGTACGCTGTACCATCCTTAAACACCATCGTTCGTATAGCGATGCACGTATCCATTTCGTCAGCTGAAAAATCGAAACGGCCAACCGCGCCAGCGTATACACCACGACGTTCTTTTTCAAGCGACGATATGATTTCAATGGCTTTGATTTTGGGTGCACCAGACACTGTCCCAGCAGGGAAAATTGAGCGGAATGCGTCAAACCTGAATCAATGATCAGAAGACTATCGGAAATCTGCAGGCAAGCAAACCTTGTCAAGCTTTCACGCAGCGTTCCAGAGACTTGAGACGTCAAGTGTATAACATGGCTGAATTTTTCGACCCTCATGAGATGGTCCACCTTGACTGACTTGGGTTCACAAACACGATTCACGTCATTTCGGGCGAGGTCTACGAGCATTATATGTTCTGCGCGGTCCTTTTCGGAAGCCGACAAGATGGCCCCTAGCTTTGCGTCCTCTTGAACCAGATATCAGTGAGGATGAAGAAGGCAAGTGCAGTCCCTACCTTCTGGAGTCTTGCCGCGCCTTGTTGTTCCCGCTATGGCGTGGTTGAACACGACGTTTTTCTCAACTTTGCAAAGCGTTTCAGGACTTGCGCCAACGATTTGCAGGTCTCCACAGTCGAGGTAAAACATGTATGGACTCGGATTGACCTGTCGCAAGTGTCGGTATGCATTGAATGGGTGCAGTGATGTTGTACGCGCAAGTCGTTGAGATGGTACGGCCTGGATGATATCCCCTGCTATTATGTGGCTCTTCAACTTGGTGACAAATGACTCGTATCCCTCCTTCCCCACGTTGGACACGCCTTCAACGCCTAGGGTGGTTATCGGGGGCTGA
Organism: Armillaria mellea; assembly: GCA_030407055.1. Classification (NCBI taxonomy): domain Eukaryota; kingdom Fungi; phylum Basidiomycota; class Agaricomycetes; order Agaricales; family Physalacriaceae; genus Armillaria; species Armillaria mellea. Next base: position 2,813,183 of record JAUDZF010000001.1, on the reverse strand, counting down.
GGAACTTCGGGAGTCGTGTTTACTAGGAGGGTCTTGGCTAGTCTCCGAGCCTTGGCTACAGCAGTTTGATACACGAAAGACAAGCTTCCGGTGCCAGCATTTTTGGGGCTGAACACATGGGACACGACTTTCAGCGTCTGGAATATGTGGTCGTATACAATGAGAGTGTCGACGAGCATAAAAATAGTTTCGGGTATCTGCAAAGTATCCTCGAGTTCACAAGCCGTCTTGGGCTCGAAATGCTGGATACAATCATAGGATATGTAACCGATAGCGCCGCCAGTGAATGTTGGGATCTCGGGAATCTTGACGTATTGGTACAGAGATAATTCCTTCTGAAGAACGGACATGGGATCACCATTGTATTCCTCATTAGGGCCTGTTTTGATTACTTTGAAGGGATCTATGGACAATGGAGACGTCATCACGAGAAAAACAAGGAATATTACTCACCAGCGCCGATGAAGCTATATCGCCCAATGCTTTCACCACTGATACCAGATTCCAGAAGGAAGCTGTACTTTGAATCCTTGGCGATGCGCAGGTAGGCCATACATGGTGTGATCAAATCTGCTGGCAGTTCGACATAGACGGGCACGCAATTTCCCTGTTTTTCCTCGACGATGAGCTGCTCAACTGTTTCCAGAGGAGGATATGCAGGAAGGCTCTGGATAGGGTGAATTAGCATAATTACTCAAGTACCTGCAGTGACTCACTTGAACATCCATCACCACAGCGCAAAAGGGGACGGCGTCAATATAGGAGCAAAAGGTAAAGGCTAAGTACAAATACCGGTCAAATGTTTGAACGTCGTGACTCAGTCGCGGTCCAGTTCCGTCCATGATCGCCCCACGATTTTCGTGTCGTCAAACTGCCGAGTCTGTCATTATCTCTGTCTACTGTCCCTCTGTCAGGGTACGTTGCAGGTATACTACTCCAGGCCCCTGCTCAAGGAATTTCAGGCCTCAGACGTCGAGTTGAATGTCGACGACACGCTGTTCACGCTCCATATAAATCCGTATTTCCTGCGCCTCAATTTCTCCCACGCTTTGCTTGAGGACGACAAGTCATCAGCAGCATACGATGGCGGGACGGGCTACCTGACTGTTATGCTAACGAAGCACACACGGGGGCAGGAATTCCGTGATTTAGATCTTTTGGCAAAACTGTTGGCGCCTCGCCCGTCGAGCAACGCAGTCAGAATCGAAGTACTTGATTCGAGCCCTGGGGATGATGATGATCTTGTTGCGAAAACCCAGGCCCTTAGCATAGAACCTGATGTACTGGAAGGTATCCTCTCCCTCTTCAATCTCCCGGGAATGTGTTGACGTTTTTTTACTAGCGGCTCAAAATGATTGGCAGATACCTCAGACTGTTCCTGACCTTCTACCTTCCCTGCATCTATCAACATCTTACGGGTTTTTGAATCGCCATTCTGGATACTTCGTCCATGTTACTCACACTGAAAATGAAGTTAACGAGTTAGGCGCCGAAGCGGAACAGTTGTCGCCCGAGGAAAGACATCATAAACGTATAGAGCACGAGGACGATAAATGGGATGAAGAATACTACATGTAAAGTCTTCTCGACTTATCGTGCACTGCAACTAACATGCATTCTAGGGCAGACTTCGCGGAATCCGATAATATCGAAGCGCTGTTGCTGTGGTCCCATCCTCATATCGAAGCCTCCGGAGATTTCCAGTTTAATGAGACCGAGGAACTCGTCATGCTCAACCTGCCGCGAGTGGAATGTAAGACGCAATTTTCCCTCCTAGCGACCTTTACCTGATATACGGCAGTTCTTGCGAACGAAATGGAAACACACAATATGTACTTAACTCTGATCAGCCTCTTATTTTCGTATTCATACGAGACCCGGACCACGCACCACGATCCCACTCCCGAAAGTGCTTGGACCATCAGTTCTCTAACACCCTGTTTCTCAGCGCTAGATCCCCCACCCTATTGCGATCAAAGCGCCTTCCATGCGGACGTCTTTTCTCCATCTGAAATTACTTCTACCGTCGTTGCGTCGTATAGACGCAGCCTCGCCTTTCCACTTTACCGCTCCTTTACTCTGGCCGAGCGGTGTCGTTTAGATGTCGCCGAGCTGCTGATGAAAGGCAGAAGGACACTGGCACGATGTCTATTGGAAATAAAGGACATCTTGGACCATCATGAGGTCTATTACATTTACAGCAAAATTTGGGTGAACGATTTTTGTGTCTGGATTCAGGCCTATGCGAAGTACGACATACTTCTGTTTCTACGATACCCGGGCTGACCATCATAGAGATGAAACTCTACAGCTTTTGGGAAAATCCGTGAAATCCGCAAAAATAGCCAAGTCTTCGATTGGTTGGGATCTCGAACAACTTGAGGCATTGGTCCTTGATGCCCAAGTAAGGAGCTCAGACAGCGATGAAGATTCGGACGATGATGACATCTGATGGCCCTGCGCCAACTCGAGGACGCTGCCCACTTCCCGTTCACAATCACCGAATTCGAACGCCTCGACATGTTCATTGTTAACATCGGATATTAACTCTCCCGGCGAGGTTTTTGACGACAACGTTAGTTGATCGATTGGCATGACTCCTTATCTCAATCGAGTCGCTACTTTTAGAACGTCAAACGCCGGAGCCGTGTTCTGTATAGACATCAAGTAGACATAACGACTTGATCAATGTATATAGCTTGGATCTGGCAAGTTCTTCTCAAGGGTTTCTATAAAATGATTTACATATGTCTAAACTTGATTCTTCTGGCTCTAGTGGCGCTTTCGGCACATCAACGACATGTCCACGTTCACGAGTCTAACGGTACTTCGCCGACAAATAATGCTCCATCGATGGCATGTCACCACTTAGGTTTCGCCGCATCCATGCTCATAAGTCAAATCATCCCATGTTTGATGTCTGTTATGTGCCACTTAACCATTGAATTCCAAAGCATCCGATGGCCGCCAATAGCCCTTCCGTTTCATCGTATACGTACGCATTACGCTACTCGTACGTCTGCCCATGCCGCAGGTTGGACGTAAATATAAATATCATCATCTCCGGATTACTTCCCCGTTCCGAACATTCGCCAAGTCCATATGCAGCGATCCGCTTGACGGATGTCAGATGCAGCACGTCGAAAGCGAATATTAATGCGAATGAATAAGTGTCCGAAACACACAATTATTATCATAACGAGATATGGCGTATTCTAAGCCGTACGGACAGATGGCTTCCTGGCATGAGCTGTCTGCTCTTCGGGAACCACATCAAAACCACTCTGCCCGAGATCTGCCGGAAGTGCGGCTGTCTCATCCAGTGGGGATGATAGAAGTCCTTCTTCTTCTGGTAGACGATTCTGCTCGGTGGTTGCGGGTAGCAAAAATGGCAGGGTAGGAACAAGCCCATTGAACATAAACTGTGACGAAGATTAGTACGGAACAGCCTCATAAATCAGATGCAATATTACCGTGCCGTAGCTATCACGAAAATTTAATATACAAACCACTGACGAGGATATGGAACTTACACCAATAGCGAAAACCCGAGGACCTGCAACAATGAGACTGGCCACAAAAGTTTTTCCCAAGCCCAGTCCCAAGCTAATTATCCAAATAGAGAGGGTCCTGCAGGTGTCCGTCAAAGAGCGAGCGGTCGCGCTGACATGCCGCGTAACGCTGAGCCCGAAATAATTGAACAAGGAAATGCTACATGCAATGGCAATGCCAGAGTACAATACAGAAGGCGTGTCAACCATCTGGTGCCATCCTCGAGGGATATCAAAGAACGTCGACTGCTTGGAGACGGACGGTATAGAGAGGATAGGGAGAATCAGTAAAATAGAAATAGCACCGAACAAGCCTTCGTAGCCGACAGCGACTAGAGGGGGAACTGAATATTGACCTGCAGATAAGTCATCAGATCCGATGAATACACAGGACAATCTCGGTTACGAACCCATGATCTTCTCTATAATGCGATGGAATTGAATAGGGGAGATGTTATGGTGAATGATAACGGACCTTCAACAACAAACTGAGTTGCCGTGCTAAGATGGATGTCAGTCAAGTATATTAGGAATCAATGACGAGGTGAGCTTTACAAAATTTGGGCAAAGAGAATGAAGAAGATGCCTAACGTGGGTTGTTAAGAAGGCTTGCCGGAAACGCGGGAGAAAACCCATACCGACGAGAACAGTAGTTGCCTCGGGCTTCTCGATAGGCTCTGGCGGCGGCAAGTCGGAGCTGGCTGACGCAATCCACGTTGGCATTGACTGTCCAACAAATTCTTTGACGGCGTCTTTAATGAGCGATCCGCTGAAGCCAACTAGTCCGACGCCAGCCATAACCACAATGAGGGACGCCCATCTGAAGTTGAGTTTCGACTTAGAACGAACGATACACAAGTGGAAACAGGGAACTGAACTGGTACAACCAAAGCCGGCGGCGAAGGAAGGCAACACTAAAGAAGCCAACAAACAAGACGAGGGCTCCACGAGTCATTTGATAGATTGATACAGGTGTATACAGCAAACCGACATTCATCAGCTGTGAAGTTGAGATGAAACCTGAGTAAATATCACACTAGCTGCGTACGTACAGTGGTTCCGGTGAGATCACACGCCGCGGGAATCCACAAGAGTAAAACTTTAGCGCCGGTGAGAGCCTGCGGCGCGCTCTTGAGAGGGATAGAAGCCCCGAGTGGGGAGTCGGTATCAAGATGGATAGGTGGTGTTCGGCGCTTAGATTGTATCCACGTGTATAGTACAGGAAGGAAACCTTGGTCCAACTGAGCCAATCATGCGACCAAGATACGAAGATAGCACCTACATAGCATTTCTCCGACTGATACGGTTTATCGTTAACTAGCAACAAGAAGAACGAGTATCAACACGGACCAAACATCTGCAGAGTCTGCCATACAGGCTGTTCATAGAGAACACGATGGCTGACATCTGGGTCGTCACAGTTCTCGACACATTGCATATCCTGGAGGTTCGTTAACAGGGGCCCCACCTGGGAGGATCAGGTATCTACCTGCCATTTGCTCCAAAGAGAATTACTGGAGCCCTAGATAAGAATATTAGCAAGGAAGAGAACGGAAACGCGGAGGATATACAGTAAGTATCATGCCTGCCAGCAGGAAGGGAATGTAGAGAGAATGCATCGAGGCCATGGTGGGGGACGGGAGGCGACGTAGACAAATAGGCAGCCGGTTATTTAAATTAAGAACCACGGCTGAGACATACGGGAAATAAATAAATAAATAAATTGCTTCTTGTACTATATGGCTCCAAATCTCCTGCTTCTTGACGAACTTCTTGGACCTCCCACCGCTCCCCCCTCCCGTTTCGAATGGTCCGCCTCATCCTAGGCTCTACGAAAGGTGCGTCTCCACGTCGTCGCTCGAAATCCGGCCTCATATCTGTCTCTAGGCAATGGCGTACGCTACTTTCCCTACACTGGTTACCTCGGCTTGACTCCAGTCAAGGTGGATGGAGGTCAGTCTTGTTCGTCTGCCCTGTTCCGTCACTGATGTTCCCCAGCCATCCTAACCAGACTTGACCAGGACCTCAAAATGCTTCCGGCGAGGTCTATTACGGTTTCCGTCCGGTGTTACGAGCTAGTCCTGGGCCGCGTCGGTGTCTTACAGTCAAATGTGCTGGTGGATTACACAAAGGTTCTTTGGGAAAAGCCAGAGGGCCAAGAGTACGGCGAAATCGGTGACCTCGAGCTTCCTTTCCGGTTCTCGATCCCTACCAAGGTCGGCGGCCTCAGCACGGCGTCTTTTGTGGAATACAGGTGTCTATGGCGTGTCGAAGCTAGTGAGTCTTCGTATGCCTCATTTTCCTGAATTTTGAGCTCAATTACGGACAGTTCTCAATCATATTCCTATAACGGGCGTCGGTTCTCGGCAAGTGAAGCATTCAGAATTACCTCTAACTCGCTATGACACTCCTGCCCACTTCCTTCCTTCCCATCGTCGTCAACAATCATCATCTATACCTGCTCTCGACCGCCAGACTTCGAAGCCCCGTGCTCCCCGGATTCGTTATGCTATAAAGTGTCCATCGTTTCCTGTTGGTCCTATGGACCTGGTATCCGTCCATCTGTATCTCTTACCTAACGATGTCTCAGTGTCGATTCGAAACGCGAGCGCCATCATTGAACGCCGTATACACGTCAAGGAAGCTTTAGCACGCTCGACGACGCCAGCATCTTACTCTAATACCTCAAGACCTCTCAGTCGAGCCAATTTCGAACATCACTCACCAGCATTGTCACCATTATCGCATTCTCCAATTTCATCATACCAGGATTCACACCATAATACCCATGCATCTACGTCATCTTCGTCTCTCTCTTCATCCCAACCCACCATCACCCCGAACTCTGTTTTCCCTTCGACATCTACTCTTTCCGCTGCCGAAAACCGACCTCTCCTTCGCACCGGCAGTTCTTCGGGGAGTGCTTCAACCCCACTTGCACCGTCAGAATTGCCTCACGGTCGCACATCTGTTCATCCTGTTGCCGGAATGGAATCCTCAGGTCCATTCACTCGCGATCAGAACGGTATCCTTACCAAAACTCTCACTGTACCATGGCCGGTTCCGAAGTCCAATAGCCGATGGGCTGTTGGAGAAACTGTGATAACCGATTTCGTATCCGTCAAATTCTTTGTTCGTGTCAAGGTTAGTTCATGTCGTTGTCATGCCCGCGGCTTCTTACATTAGTGCATATAGGTTGTCGTAACCAGCCCTTCTGGGACCGAGTCTTTGGAGCTAGAAGAACGGGAGTTGTTTGTCGTGTCAACCAATGACACAGAACGCCAACTTGCCCTAGCAAACTACGAATCTCTTCAGCAAGAGAACCTTCGCTCAAAATCCAAATCACCCCGACGCTCCCGCCGGACACACGACGACTTGCCGGGAACTCCGGTACCCCGTCCACCGTCCGAACGATCAGATGGGCACACAGTCTCTTCCGGATCGTCACGGCAACCAGCTAGTCACTCCGCCAAGGGTAAAGCGCCTATCCGTAGACCACATACTAGTGCCTGGCCCACGAGACATGCTAGCCAAGTTTTCTGTATCACGCCCATCCGAGCGCGAACCCGTGCCGTCGCTGGATGTATTCAAGAGAATCAAGTATCAACGACCAGGAACAATGGACTCAGGGAGCAGAAATGGCAGCCAGTATCTGTATGCACCAAGGATGAGCGTTGCTCCAAGCGGAAGCAGTACAAGTTCGGGGACTAGCAGCATGACAAGCATTACCTCCAGCACCTCGAGCTGCCGAAGCTCAGAGGAAGTGAGGGAGTGGGAGCAAGAACTGGCGAGGATCGAACTTCAGAGCCGGAGATCGAGCGATTTGATTGGTTTTGCATACAAAAGAAAGCGACCGAGCACTAGCACTACGAGACTACTTGTGACGGGGAAATCTTAGACTTACAAGTACTATCGTTACGGGCCCTCCTCTGAGCGCTTTGAGGTTGAGTTGATTTACACAGCATTTATCGGTATCTTTTCGCATTTTCTGTATTTGTTGTTAAACATATATATGCTGTTCAGTATCTTGCTATCTTAGTACTAGTAAACGTCGATGTAACAATGTATTTCTGGATTTTTGTACGCTTACCGCGCGATGGCCCCAGCCGAACCTCGCTATGCATCAAATCCCGAGTCGGAAGAATGAAGCAACAGCCGAGAAGCAAATTTAGACGAGCGCCGTACTAGTCTGACTGACGTAATAATCCTTACTCTGTCTCAATCATGTCTGCTCCAGGATTTCCTTGGTTTAAGGTTACAGGAGCAACCGCTGGCTGTAAGAATTCATTTTATTGTATACTGCGCCTTGCATCTCTGATATTGTGCATTGCTTCATGTATACTTGTTATTTCACTTCTGCCATCTCGACATCTCGGACTCGGATTTTCTGGAATACGAAAATCATGTTTCGTTTCCATTTTGTGGGATCGCGATTCACGTCTACCTACGCGGTGACTGGTTAGTGTTGGGTCTAGGCTACCTTCTTATGAAAAGTATGGGGAAATATACATGTATACTCGTGTGTCTTGACGCTTCTCTCCAGCTACCGTTCCCACCGAAGAGCAACTGTACAAAGTGAGTGGATACAGTCGTACCTTACCACCGCTATGGGTACAGAATATTTTCACAGAGAATGCCGCTTGACATGCAACGTAAAGTCGACGCTGCCCGAGCGACGCGACTTCAAAGAGAAGAGCAAACTAATCGGCAAATACAAGCGCAGGTCCGTGCAGCTTGTTCTGTTCCCCATTTTTCTTCCATTCATCATGCCTCTTTCCTATTTCCAACACATGTAAAACCAAACCCGCTATCCGCGTTAATCCCTCTCCTTCGCCGCCTTTGCCTTAAACTATTTTTGGGATATCCTCTGCTACTACCTCAATTTGCGCTATTCCATGCATAGTCAGCACAGGATGATAGCGATCCCGATTTGCGAAAACCCATATGGGATTCTTCTCGCAGGAAATGAGGCCCGGGAGCGGCTGTTTTGATGTATCTGCTTACGCTTTGCCGGTCCCGTCGACGAAAAATTTTGGACATGTGTTGTCATTCAATGTAACCGAGACTTCTAAGCTCTCGCTTAGCATCAGGAAAATATTTATAGTTATCAGAAACAAGTTAATTACTAGTGAACGGAGATGACGAGAGAAAATCTGGGAGCGGTGTTGAATGCTAGTAGTTCTTAAATAAGCTGAGGTGCACTATTATGTGCAAAAGGTGTAGTATGGTCTATCGTTACGAATTACAGTCGGATGCTAGTGATGAGTCTGAGATTGTCCAAACAGGCCATTATGAATTTGGTCGATCATAATGATCTATTTCTTTCTCTACAGTTGCAGTGAATAAGTGAAGGAGGTGAAATATCACTCAAACTCACCCTACATCTCTGCTCTCGTCTTCTCCCGGCGTCCGCGGTTGCCAATATTCCCCCGCCCTACTCTCGCTTAATAAAGGCTCTTCTGTCATAGATTCCGGTGACGACGGTAAGTTGTCATATGATGTCCCTGCTGTCGGCTGGGAATCTGCAGAATGCACTGAGGACGGCAGCGAATCTGTTTGAATGAGTGGCGGATGTTTAATATGTTGACCTTCCAATAATGGGTTGGTACTTGTGGGTTCAAGTGAAGCTTCCGGTGGAATACCGATCGTTATTGTAGGGATATCATGAGATGGGTTGAAAGATGTTTGTGGTTCGTTAATCGTAGCGTTCATACTAGGATGATCATGACTGGCATTGAGAACAGCACTTGCAGTGGAAGTAGCACTTAGAGCGGCATTCAATGTACTGAAAGGAGGGGGATTAGACGTTCGTTTCCGCCATAATGAATCAGTCGGTGGCGATGGAGTGCGACTTCTGGAGGGTATAAAGGACCTGCGGTTACTTGGAGAGGATTCTGTACCAGTCGGAGACAGCGACGGGACAGATGTTGAGGGCGTAGAAGACATGGTGAGTAAACTGGACGTTTGTTCTGACGGGGGCACCTCAAGTGCCAAAGGTCCTGGGCCAGAAGACTCTGTAGTAGTAGCTGCTGCTTCTGCGTCCCTGGCATTCGCGGCCTTCTTCTTCTCCTCTGCTTCTTTCCGCTGCTGCTCTTCATGCTCCAGTAGCGACAAACGCATTGCCTCCATGACCATGAGCTGTTCGATGATACGTCAAGCTCAGACCTTCCAAACAGAGAAAGTGTTCCTACCTCCTCCAAGTCCTGGCCACCCAAACCGATGTACTGCTCAAAGCCTTGATTCGAAGAAGCTTGTTGTCGTCTACGAGATCGCCTGCTCCCGCCCGTATCTTGATTCTCCGCTGCCGCTGCCGCTTCCTCTGGACTCAGAGCATGCACACGACCGCTAGTTACACCAACAGGAATAAGGCGATCGCCTACTTGTCGCATAATTATCCGCCTGTTTGCGCGACGAGTAACAGCTGCTCTCACGGCGGCCAACTTAGCTTCCCAGTCAGGCCGAATTTGATCTTAGAAGAATTGACGAGGGTAAGGATGGTCACGAGAAAAACCAAGATATGAAACAAACCAATCGTCACAACCTCTGGGCTATCTGCACTGAAACTCTTCTGTCGACGTTTATGTGTTGGATAACCAGCTGTTGGTGTTAACGGCTGAGAGCCTTTAGGTGAGTCGGATGACCACGGAGAGATCTGGTAAGCAAGCCGCATTAACTCAGAGTCCAGTGGGGGGATACTTCAGAGCTACACACCGTCCCGTCACTTCCAATACCTGTCCGCCATGGAGGTGGGGTATACACTACACCAAAGTGCTCCTGGACGCAGTAGGGACAAGCAGCAGGGTCAGAGACCAGATGAGTGGTGGTCGGTTCGCTCCGCTTTATCTGTACAAAGCATTCGGTACAAATTGGATGGTCGCAGCAGCGGGAATGATTGATGTTTGGGGGATAGTACTAAGAGAGACATGACGTAATGACGAAAGGTTGTAGTCAGAGCAATAGCAGACTCACAAGAAAGCAAATAGGACACTCAACGGCGCCTCTGTAAACAGAAGCATCAGGACGCGCAGGTTCCTTGAGCGTGCCCGGTCGTTTGCTACCTGACCTGGAAACATTCGAGCTGGGCGCGGCTTCAATTCGTGTCGTCTGGTCCGCATTCTCGGGATCCGGTAGTTCCTTCCTAGCGGCAAGTATCTGGTCGTCATCCCACGATTCGTCGTAGTCCTCTAGTGGCCGGTAAAATGGCGCCAGTCGTCGAGCACAGATGAGCTGTGAGACGACAGCTTGGTTCCAATCTCTGGGACCTGTGTAAACACCCTGGGGTGAAAGATGGCCAAAGTCTACAGCATCATCATGATGACCACGGCCGGAAGATGATGAACTGTTCCCCATGCTGATGCCTGCACGAGAGACAAGGCAATAAAAGAATCCCCAAGCTCAATGACTTGGATCGTTGCTGTCAGTGCTAAGTAGTAAGTGGCTGTTATGTGATTGTTTGTTGCTGTTGAATTCGCCTTTCCAACCGAGGTCCCAGTCACTTGTCGACGCGCTCACTCATGATAATGATGGGAGCGTTGAGCAGGATGTCCGGATTTGTAGTCATTGCTGGAAAACAAGCCAGGGTCCGACTGGGGTAACGGTCATGGTACCATTGTATACACATGTTCTTCGACAGCTGTAAATTACTTACACACCGTCGAATTCAAATTTCTCAGTCCCATGTCCACCTATATACCTCGAGAGTGTTCATCCGCACCACACGTGAATCACATCGAAAATCCTCCAATAGCTCCACAGGGTGACGATTTCCCCGCGATCTAGGGCTTCGGTAAATGTACCCTTGAGGATTGGATTATCTGCGCACCGTGACCGGAGTACCTTGTAGTTTTGACAGCTTCGGTGAAGCTACAGATCTGCCAAGTCAAAGAATAGAATCGAATGGGTAGATAACATGGGCGAGGAATTAGAGAGCTGTAAGTGGGCTATCTTCGAATAGAATAGAAGACCTTCAAAGCGTTGTCGAAGAAAGACGTGAGGAGACATTCCAAGAGATACTGGTCAGCACGAAGAGACATCGCATGACAAGGACCTGCGGCAAGGATACTTATCTGTAACTGAGAACTGATACGTCCTCTGCCGGATGATACGGTAGAATCTGAACTGATAAAGGCCAGGACTTGATCATGCGTAAATCATCGTAAACTGTCATATATAGATGATGACTTCCGGAAAGAAGCTAAAAACTCTAATTCCGATACATATAACCCATCCCCGGTGGGAGAACCAGTATTTGTATCACTGAGGGCCAGCGCCACCACATTGAGGTTGGTAGCCTGTCGAGCAGAATCAAAGCCCACGTTCTCGTACTTTTGTTCTGTCACGATGACATTGTGTGTGTGAATACTAGACTCGAACAGGCCCTCCCGACACTGATGACAGTCGATCAAGTGTCCTTTGGTCACACTTCGATCGACTGTCATCGAGGTTCAAAGGAAGGAAGGAAGGAAGGAGGTTTTAAAGGGATTGGTTCGAGTCTATGGATGTATAGATGCATTCTCGGTGGGACTAGGGCATTCCTCTCTTTCAATGCAATATGTGTGCATGTCACTATGAGTTTCATCCGAGGTCCTTCAAAGAAGCAGTAGGGTCGATAGAACTGTTCTGTATCTACAGTTCGAAATAGCAAAAGACGGGCGACAAGAATTGCACAGTGAGCTGACTACAATGTCTGCATCTTGAACCAGTTTATAGGCGTTTAGACAAAGAAGCGGCAAGAATAAGGCAAAAAACAATCCAGTTATACGACAATTCCCGAAACGCGGAAGAATATTGCTTTCGGATTATCGCCATGAAGTTGGATGTAGTCACCGTAATGACGCAAGGGAACGGTGGTCTGTGGCTGCAGTATAGTGGACTTGAAATGTTAAGATATCCAGGTGATGACTCAGGATTCCAAAGTAGCAAATACCCCGTGGGGTTTTGAAAGTTCTAACGAGTGGATTCGCGGAAAGATGACAAGAGAGCAAGTAAAGAAATCCAATGCCAGGATAGATTTTTGCCGTAGGCAAGTGCGTTCCTACCCGAGACTCTGGCCGCATGAAGTTTGCCGTGTCAAGTTCACATGGTGATCACCAAGCAATGCGATAGAATGCACCAATACCAGGCAGTACCAGTAACCAACAGCGGTACGGTAGCAAGGAATAAACGGCAACAGGCGTAGCCGGATAGTTGAGGTCTGGTCGCCGGCAACTCGAATGTTCGGGAGGTGACGTGGCCCCGTACTTCCACGTGGATCAACGTTCCTTCAAATTCTCGCTGGTCGATCTCTTGGTCACGACTCTCTTTTCTCTTTTATGACCTGTCGCCCGTAATTTTGGCCAACTAGACGATATAGCTGTCATACCCGGCCTGCCTTCGTTCTTCATACCCCGGTGTCATGGAAGCTCCCTGGACAAAGTCTCCGAAAGAAATACTTCAACATTTTGGTGTGGACCCAAGCCGCGGTTTAACTTCTGCTCAAGCCGCTAAGCATGCTGAACTGTATGGGAAGAATGGTACGAGTGCAATATCATGCTTCAATGGCGCAATTGCTCATTCACACACCTTAGAGTTACCTGAAGATCCTCCGACTCCTCTCTGGGAGTTAATTCTAGAGCAATTCAAGGATCAGCTCGTCCTCATTCTACTCGGATCCGCCGTTGTTTCATTCGTCCTTGCCGTCTTCGAGGATACTGAAGACGGTTTTTCCGGCACCGCGTTCGTAGAGCCGCTCGTCATATTTCTTATTCTAGCTGCCAATGCGACTGTTGGCGTCATCCAGGAGACAAATGCCGAAAGAGCAATTGATGTACGCTTCGATCCAATAGTCTCTTCGGATCTTGCTAAATTCCACAACAGGCGTTGAAAGAATACTCGCCAGATGAAGCCAAGGTCATAAGGTCCAGTCAGCTCGCGCGAATTCATGCCACAGAACTCGTTCCTGGTGATATCATATCCATTTCTGTGGGAGATAAGATACCCGCAGACTGCCGATTAATCTCCGTATCTTCGAGTAGCTTCAGGGTCGACCAGGCTATCTTAACGGGAGAAAGCACAAGTGTCAACAAGTCTATTGAGGTTGTCGCCGATGCTAGAGCTGTCAAGCAGGACATGATCAATATATTATTTTCCGTGTGTCACGTCTACTTGCTACTTATTTCACGTACTAACATAATTCCAACTAGGGAACAACCGTGGTTAACGGGAATGCGAAAGCAATCGTCGTCTTTACCGGAGAACATACCGCCATCGGTGACATTCATAAATCTATCACATCGCAGATTTCGGAGAAGACGCCTTTGAAGCGCAAGCTCGACGATTTCGGAGACACTCTGGCTAAAGTCATCACCGTCATATGCATTCTTGTATGGATAGTCAATATACGCCATTTCTGGGACCCTTCACATCAAAGTGCTCTACGCGGTGCCATATACTACTTCAAAATTGCGGTAGCCTTGGCTGTTGCTGCTATTCCCGAGGGTCTCGCTGCTGTCATCACTGCATGCCTTGCGCTCGGCACCAAGAAAATGGCCCAGAATAATGCTATCGTCCGCAATTTGCCCAGTGTCGAAACCCTAGGATGTACAAATGTCATCTGCTCTGACAAGACTGGGACATTGACCACGAATCAAATGAGCGTTTCGAATGTATGTCCTATGTATTGATAGCCATGGAAACCAATGACTTACGTTCTTATTTATCAGTTCCTCACTGTTGATCAATCGGGCCGTCCTCGTGATTATACTGTCGAAGGCACCACCTTTTCTCCCTACGGATCGGTGACCTCTGTTGATGGCAAAGGGGATCCAACTCAACTGTCATCAGACTCTCTACAACGGTTGGCTCAGATCAGTTCTATATGCAATGACTCTAAGATTGTGTATCATTCTGTGCGTCGGGATGTCAATACTCTTGCAGAAGCCTTCTGATACAGTCCTTTTTCAGGATAAGGACGCATACGCCAATGTCGGTGAACCAACAGAAGCCGCCCTGAAAGTTCTTGTCGAAAAAATCGGTTGCACCGATGCCGAAGTTCATGAAATCGTTGTCCTCGCTCTCACCCTCTGACCGAACCAGTGCCGTCAACGAGTACTTCGAAAGGACCATCCCTCGGCTTCTCACCTTCGAATTCTCTCGGGACCGCAAGATGATGTCAGTGTTGGTGAAACTAGACCAGGGAGGTGCCCTTTTTGCCAAAGGAGCCCCTGAATCTATCTTAGAGCGATCCACCGCGGCTCAGATAAACGGAAAAACAATACCTATGACACCTGAGCTTCGGGAGGCACTGTTGGAACGGACTCTCGCGTATGGATCCAAAGGCCTTCGGACATTAGCCATGGCATACACCAAAGTTGACGACGTCGACTCTGCCCACTACCTGTCTGAAAGCTCCAAGGACTATTCCCGATTTGAGCAGAACCTAGTATTCGTTTCCCTCGTGGGCATGCTTGATCCTCCGCGCCCTGAAGTAAAAGACGCAGTGGCCAATTGTAAGGCTGCTGGCATTCGTGTTGTCTGTATAACTGGCGACAATAAAGGAACAGCGGAGACTATTTGCAGGCAGATAGGAATCTTTGGCGAGGACGAGGACTTGATTGGCAAGAGTTATACGGGACGGGAGTTAGACCAGCTTACGCAGGAGGAGAAAATTGTCGCAGTCCAAAGAGCTAGTCTCTTCTCGCGCACGGAGCCGGGGCACAAGAGTCAGCTTGTAGACTTACTACAGGGGCTCGGATTAGTTGTGGCCATGGTACGTTGAAACTTTACTCCAGGGTTACGTGTCCTCAATCACTTCGCAGACCGGTGATGGTGTCAATGATGCACCTGCCTTGAAGAAAGCTGACATTGGTGTCGCAATGGGAAGTGGTACAGATGTCGCAAAACTAGCTGCTGACATGGTTCTGGCCGACTCGAATTTCGCAACGATAGAGAAGGCCGTCGAGGAGGGTCGGCTTATTTACAATAATACTAAACAGTTTATACGTTACCTTAGTACGTGTTCTTTATCTCCCTGGATATCTCTATTAACCAAACTTTCCAGTATCCTCCAACATTGGCGAGGTTGTTAGGTTAGTCTACGTCTGATTGATTCTGCTGACGGTCGTTATTCATGCAAGGCCTTTTACAGCATATTCTTAACCGTTCTTCTTGGCATGCCTGAAGCTCTAATTCCCGTCCAACTGTTGTGGGTCAATCTCGTCACAGACAGCTTACCGGCGACCGCATTGGGATTCAACCCCGCAGATCACTCCATTATGAGGGTGCCCCCTCGAAACAGTCGAGAACCGCTTGTCGGCAGCTGGCTCTTCGTCCGATACATGATTATTGGAATGTACGTCGGTTGTGCAACCGTCTTTGGATACGCGTGGTGGTTCATGTTCTATACGAACGGGCCGCAAATCTCCTTCTACGAATTGGTAGGTCCCCAGTGTTCTCGATTTGAGTTCTTTCTCACAACCGGCCCGTAGACGCACTTCCATCAGTGCTCGGCACTTTTCCCAGACATCGGATGTGAAATGTTCTCAAATGAGATGGCCAAGCGGGCAACTACCATCAGTCTGTCCATCCTGGTGGTCGTGGAGATGTTTAACGCAATGAATTCTTTGTCGGAGAACGAAAGTTTGCTAAGGCTTCCGGTGTGGAAAAACCCGTTCCTCGTGGCAGCAATCACTCTGAGCATGGGACTACACTTCATGATTCTCTATGTATCGTTCTTTACTGTGGGTCTTACTTCTACTACGTCCGAGATATGTTCTGATCGAGTTGCTTTAGACGTTGTTCGCCATCACACCGTTGAACTTGGATGAATGGAAGGCCGTCATATATATCAGCGCTCCTGTGATACTGATCGACGAAGTGCTGAAATTGATTTCGGTATGTCCCGCCATCTCTTCAACTGACTAGCCTCGCTAAACGATTTCAGACGATGTATGTTGACCCCCCTTCGAAGGCAAAAATAGAGTAGAATGTATGGTAGTGTAGCACGGCCCGGCATGAAAATCATGAAACGCCCAATGAATGATGACAAGGAAGGACTGATGTGGCGATCTTGTGTGTATATATTTGGATGCCCCAACCCCTCTTGGCAGTCGACTATCCGGGACCGTCGGTTTCAGCCTCTCTCGCCATTGACCCTCCCGGCTGTAAAGCCTCCAGTCCACTCGCTTCACCTCGTTCCTTTGACCACCGTCATTTTACGTTTTTCTGTCGTTAAAATCTCATATCAAGGCACTTAAAGTCATGTTCTTCCACATCCCCCTCGTCACTCTCGCACTGTCCCTCGCTGCCTTTGCTGTTCCTCACGACAATATTCATGCCCAACGCCATAAAGGCGTCGCTAAACGAGCTCGTGGAGACCTCAACACTTTTGTTAAGCGATACGATAACGCCAGATGGACATTTTATGATGTCGGGCTGTCAGTATAGCCACCAATATCTATAGCCGTCTCCAGTATTCTGACTGTCGTCTTTAGAGGTGCCTGTGGCACTACGAGTGTTGCAAGCGATTTTGTGAGTCTTTCGACGGCCCCATATGAAATTCGTTGACTTTTTCTAGATGGTCGCCCTCAACTCAGAGGTAAATCATTCCATTTGTAATTCATTCTCCGTAGCTCAATATTATCCGCAGCAATATGGGAGTGGATATCCTGGTCCTAACTGCTTCCAGACAATCACTATGACATACAATGGAAAGACGGCCACTGCGACAATTTTGGACGAAGTGAGTGGCCTGCCCTCGACCCTAGTAACGAGCTCATATCTCTCCTTTAGTGCCCAGGTTGTCCTTACGGAGGCTTGGATCTATCTCGTGGTCTCTTCGACTTCTTCGCCGATGAATCAGCGGGTGTCATTTACGGGACATGGAATTTCGGTAGTGGTGGAGGCGCAGCTTCGAGTTCATCGTCGTCTACTTGGGTAGCACCCACAACGACCAGTACTACTCCCCAGTGGACCCCCTCGTCTACTTCGTCCACTTCTCAGTGGACGCCCACAACCACTAGCACTACTTGGACCCCACCAACTACTTCATCGAGTTCCACTTGGAGTTCGTCCAGTTCAAGCTCCAGTTCCGCTTGGAGCGTATTATCGTCGTCGTCCTCTTCGGCTTGGTCCTCCTCTTCGTCGTTGTCGGCATCGTCCTCATCTTTCTATTCGTCGTCAGCTTCTGCTTCCAGCGCATCGGTGTGGTCTGGGTATTCGAGCAACCCTATCGCTGTTCCAACTGGCACTGTTGAGCAGTCTACTAGCAGTCCGCAGAACCTGTATTACATCGTCCAGGCTGTGGTCAACGCGGCGGGCGTGCTGGTTGAGGGAGCCCAGGTCATAACCTAGATTGGGGTGCCTCGCAACTTCTGACTCTAGCAGTCGTGAAGGTTGGAAGATGATTTGATTTCATCCTTATATCATTATTATCAGCATCTCAAACATTGTTATACTTCCGTTGATCGTTCTGTGCTTGCTTGCGCCGCTGGATACCCTTGTTTATCACATTCATTGAATTACCCTTTTTCTCATCGATACTTCTTGACGTTTCTCACCTTGCACTTGCAAGCACCTTTTTGTTGAGTTTTATTCAAATGACGTTGCGGCATAAGACATATAAGTATATCTTAATGTATGTTCATAAGGCTGGCGCTTATAATAGCAGTTTTTATACTTGTTTATGAAAGGGGATGGCTGGCAACGGACGTGTTCGAGGATGAGAAGCAAGAAAGGTCCTTGGCTGAGGCCGAAACGTGGCTAGCGGATATCGAAGACCGTTTGCATCGAAATGCAAAGGTCTCTAAAGCTTCGAGAATCTAATTAATCAATAGCTAACGTTAACCCAAAAAGCGTAAACCCAATAACCGCTGCGACCACCGGGAATTAAACTCAGAGAAACAGCGTTGACGGATGTTCATGTTTTTATGTTTTGAATACTCTGACAGTCAATTTACGGGCATAGGACAGTGGCGACTAGGGTAGCATACTGAGGTTGTCGTTTACAGAAACCGATCACTGCGCAATTTGAAAAAGGGGATGCCTCATTGCGGCCGGTTAGCTTCTTCACGGCTACCACCATGTCGACGTCGATGTCGAGCGGTCTGTCGTCGCCAACCTTCACCTCCGTCTCGACGACCTCATCGTTCGACATGGTGTCGCCGAGGTCTCGCTCATCGTCTACCATGTCTTCCCAGTCATTTATCTTGTCTGAGGACGACGACTCTGACGACGAGATTGTCTGGAGCGTCGCATCCTCTGGCATTTTATCGCAATCCGACATATCGACCGAAAGCAGTCTTTTCCCTTTATCAGAGGATGACTTCGTCCTTCTTGATCCACCCAGCACCCTTGATACTCACAACGGTCTCTCGACACCGAGCACTGTCGTATCTCAAGCTTCTGATCATACTTCTTCCATCAGCCTACCTTCCGACTTTGCGAGACTTTCGCTCACCGCTACTACCCCAAAGCGAAAGGCCAAGGTCAGCAAGCGAAAGAAGAAGCGGTTACCCTCTGCTGCAACGTCTGCCGCAGCTTCTTCGGCCCCTCCAGAGCGACCGTCGTCAGTAGCGACCCTGACTACAGCTTCGACGCCGACGCCCAAACCTAAACGTAGACGTTCTCGTAAGTCCAAGAGTTCTGCGTCTCATCCAGGTTTGGGCGCCCGCTGTGTTGTGGACGATATATCGGAGGGGTTATCTGAAAGGGGCGATGAAGTCTCTGCACCTTCATTATACGGTGATGCGGTCCGATACATAACCTCGTATGTCCCATCTGAGTCCTATTTCACCCCCATCTCACTCGTATGTACTGTAGGTTCCTTACCAATCCAGCAGCGAAGGAGACCGTATGTCACTTGCGCCTTCTTCAGTCTCTCATCATCGAACTGGGACTAGCAACGTCTTCTATTCCCACTTCCCTCACTTCCGCGAAATCTCTCATCAAGTCTCAAGCGTTCGTGAATATCCGAGATTATCTCGCTCTTCGCGGACAGGGTCTTGCAGCTGTTCAGAGAGCCATGCATCCCAGCAGGTCTGCTTTGCGCAAGGATATCAAGAGAAAGGGGAACCAGGCGTCGCTCAAGTGGGTTAAGCAGAACGGATTGCAAGTCTTGCTCGTCTCCTGCTACCCTTGATCAGAGAAATTTAAGGAGACGAGCACAGAGTTTTATGAAGATGAAGACCTAATTTCCATTGTATTGTATTTTTCTCTGTTTTGTGTTTTGGAATTCTGCGCTACCATTTGATTCACTGTTATCTACCGGTTCTTACAGCCATTCTCTGTTTGTATACAGCAATGTGCTCTTTTGTTTCGTCACTGTTGTCATACTATCATACCATCACCGACCAAACGTTACCCTTTGCTCAATCTGTTTACTACATATCCACATATCTACATATTCCCTTGCTTAACAAATGAACCAGAGATCTGCATCTAAAAAGACTTGGCTTGAAGGCCTGACAACAAAAAGATTGAGCGTGGGTAGGCTATATTTGTCACAGATTTCGTATCTTCCAATATACGACGCTATTATTGTATCCAGCTACGGCAGTCTGCTCGACCTCAACTCTCCGACTCCATGACCGACCTCGGAGATCCGTCACATTTGCTCCCGTTCGTTTTCGAAGAATAGTCCTCTCGTCGCCCATACTGACCGTGGTCGGTGCAGGAACACTCGATTTTTTCCCATTCCCAAGCTCGTAATCTTGATTCTTTCCCCAAGCCAAGAGATCGCACCCTGCCCTTCCGCCATCCCTTGTGTCGAGCGTCAACAGAACATGTCCCGTCTGTGATACGCTTACTGATCGTGGGACAATCGGTACTATGCTCCGGGTAGCATCGCTATCTGCGCCGTAGAGTAAGTATCCCGACCGACACGCATAATTCAGTACCAACACTCAGACAGATTGCCAATATTCTTCGCTCGTACTGGTGTGCCCTGCGCATTGCTGAACAAATTATTGCCGAGGCCGCCCCACTGGCCATTTCCGCACATGTAAATGTCCGCTTTGCCTTCGTCTTGATATTCAACTTTGAAACAAGTCAGGTCACCTCCTGATAAGACTTTTTAGTTTTCGGCAAGAACCGACGATGCAGAGATTGCCTACCCGCAGAGATATCGGCACATTTACTATGCGCCTGGTGAGACATTCGCCACGGGATAACCTCAGTAGGGACCATAATCGTAGGTGCTGTAACACTGCCGCCCAACCCGATTTGACTGGACAAACGAATAAGACGAATTAATTGTGTTGATACGGCTGCTGTTAAGTTCCTTACCCGTATTCATTCGCTCCCCAGCCCAACACTCTACCGCTAATCGTTCGGATAAAACTGTTCCGTCCACCTCCAGCCACCTGGCTGACTGGGACGCCTTGTAGCGAAGGGATCTCATAAATAGTCGGGCAGAATCTAATAGTGTCGTTGTCCTTCCAGGCTTCTGAGGAAGAATTAGATGCCACAAGGTGAGCATAAAAACAAATACATACCGTGTTCTTGTCCTGAGCGAATACCACTGATTGATTTTGGTACAAGTTGTACTGGTAGAGCTGAATGACCAAAAGGATGACTAGGGTTGGGAACTGCGATTTTTCGGAATCCGAGCTGGCCGTATATGTTGGCGTTACTGTTCACGGGGTGTGAAAATGCCCTCCCCGTGTTTGTTAATGCCAACAAATGGTCGTTTCCTGCAGACATTGACACAAACCTTGAAAGATTGTCAAAATGAAGTATACGAATATAAAAGAAAGTCCTACGATTCGCGTCTTTTCAGCTCCTGCTGGGGTTTTATCTCCACAAAATCAACAGTCTCCTCTTTACCCCACAGCCAGCCCATACTCCACCAAGGGGACTGTGGGGGAGATCTAGCGGGTAATGATTGCCTCGAAGCAGATGCTTCTATAGCATATATCTGCCCGGATGCTGAAAGGGCGTACAATTTTGATTCCGTCAACTGAAGCTGTACGATATTCTGAATGTCTAGTATAAGCCATCTTTCTTCAGAAAAAGAAGTGGGGTGTCGCACCTTGTTTCGTAGAGTCAGCGCAGGGCTGTCATTCTCCGCGTAGCCAAAGTGTACTGCTCCCCATTGATAGACGTCTCCTCGAGCGTCTACACAGGCCGCATGGTCCTTGTGCAGGACCAGGTCTCTGAGTGCGACACCTTCCAGCCATTCTGCAATGGCCGGTGTGCGGATAGAATCTGGCTCTTCCCTGTCTAACAGCAGTGTTTTGGACCTGGTACCATCATATATAGACGATAAGAAACATTGAAGGGCGACACCACGCACTTGTTTGAGCCCCAGACAAGCGACTGCAGTGCCTCTGAGTTTTTCACGTTGCTGTCTCTAGTTACTTTTGAAGGAGGTTGCGAGGGGCCAGGCCATTCACTGTCATTGTGTATGATTTCTCTGTTCGAGCGCCATATCAAAGCACCAGAAATAACGACTGCAGACAGTATAAATGTGGGCGATGCATAGGTGGCGTGCTGCTGACGGAGAGGTGAAAGAGTATGGATGTGGCGTAACCTGGATTTGAGTGTGGAAGCCGCTTGTCTGTACATGCGAAGAAAAATGAACGAACCAGTCTCAGATGATGGAACAGCAAAATGTTTCGGCCCGGAGGCCCGCAGAGTAAATCATCGAATTTACATCTACAAACGGACGTACTACTTAGGCCTGCTGTTGTACTGATGTGACTGCCTTATCCCATATTGACCGGTCAACAATGACCCCTCCAGGCAGTGGTGATGACAGTTGCTTTCCCTTTGAAGGCTCGGATTGCCGCTTGAAGCTCCTCTTTCGTGAGCTGGCGACAAACTCCCTCGCCGCTACCAATCAGAAACTTGCCCTCGATGTCACCATGGTCGCATAGGATTATTGTCAGAGTCTCCCCCTCCTCAACGGCGGCAGTACGAATTTCGATCAAGGCATTCATCTTTAGATCGCCAGATGCGCTGGTGACGACGTGGATGTTCTCTGGATAGGATAGCTGAAGACGCTCGCAAGAGGGATCACCTATAATCTTGGAATGTTTTAAGAAGGCACGAAGAGTAGACTCAGTGAGGCAAGTTAGTAGGACAGGTTCAGGGGAGGAGTACAAGTGAATCAATAATCTGCCATTCGTTGAAACACATGTCAGTGTGGTCATCCTCGACGCCGAGCACAACGAAGGTTTGAGAAGGCATTTGGCGATTTCAGGCGACGAGATGGAAAGAAGAGGTTGGAATATTGCCGAAGAGGCGGCCCGGCGTGGCTGAACACAAGCTTAAACTTGAAGTCTGATTATATAGTGAGGACGACGAAGGCACTCAAGGTGACAAACCCTATCATCACAAACCCTGCCAGCTAAAAGGACGAGTACAGGTTCATTTGATCTCAGTCGCAAGAACCCTACCCGCGACGCAATTCACAGGAAATCCTTGAGATTCATGCTGAAATTAAGACAAGTAAAGTAGAGTTAGCGCTGAGCCATCTTCTTTTTCTTGCGCTTGATACTCGCATCTGCACCATCCCTCTTCCTCTTGCCTCCCACCAACTCTTCCTTCTCTCCGATAAGCTCGGCCTTCTTGATCTGCTTTACCACCTCATTGCACATCGCATGGATAGATGTCGACGACTTGAATCCTGCAGATGCAGATAGCTTCTCCGACAGCTTTGCCCAGCTCGACGATGTCCAAATGGCTTCGACATCTGGCGATGAAGAGAGGCGAGATGTTTGTCTTATCGCCACCGACACAAGTTTGAATAGATCTTTCATCTGAGTTGCGTTGACGGAGGCCTTGTCGTCGCATGCATCATTTATCAGCTCGTGCAATGCCTCACGCAACGTTGTCATGAACGCTACTACGTCCGCATCTGATTTCTCCTGAAAATGATGTAAGTTCAAACGTTAAACACGGCAAAAAAGATGGACCGTCCGTACAATGGTCGGCAATTGAGAGACAAGGACGTGTATCAGGCGGAATGCCTGACACTGCCGGTACACATTGATCCCTTTTTTGGACAAGTCGAGAAGATCCTGGCGTAAACGCCATCCCAGCACCGGAAACCGCTGGATGAGATCTTGGAAAAAGTTTGGATTCAAAGCAGAATTCTTGCGGGTCGAGAAATCGGCAAGGGATTCCCGGTACGCATCAAGTACCTGCTCTACACCCTGTTGTGCAACCAAGATCTTGGCCAAGTATAGACTGCAAAAGCTCAGAGTGGCTAACAGATCTGACGAACGTGCTTTGCGCGCGCGTGTGTGTAGTGATTGAACAGCGGATGCAACTTGAACCAAAGGGGCAGTAGGTACGTCCCTAGCTTTTGCTATGCGGGATCGGAGGATGCCCTGAGTTTTGTCAGAGAGCTGCCTCTCGTCGGTGCCGGAGGCACCGATCAATTCGACCAGAGGCAGGATGAGATTGATTACAAGGGGACTTGAAGGCTGCTTCTTGAAGAATAGATCAACAAGGTCGAGTACCCTGTTTTTGAAATGGGTGGCTTCACGTTGTGCATCGACATCTTGTATTAAAGTTAGAGTCGTTCTGGGTATGAGATGATTATGACCGACCTTTCGATGTCTTCCCGACTTGCATCCGGCTCTTGAAGACCTCCGCAAGTTGCCCATCTAGAGCCAGCATTTGATCATCGTCCATCATTACCTCTTCATCATCTGTATCGCCAGTGACAGGTTCCACGCCGTTCATTTTCAAAGCCTCCAGGATTTTGTTCCGAAGCTCGTCGTCCACGTTCTCTTCAGCATCATCATCGCTTGCCTCATTATTACTCTCTTGCTCGCTGGCGAATTCGCTTTGATCTTCATCGCCTTCATCTTCGGACATGTTTTCGTCTCCACTTGCATCTTCTGGATCTTCGGCGCTGAGGTCTCGAGTTTCGAGTTGCTGTACACACGGATCATATCAGAAGGGGGTTTCCATATTTTTCGGAGAGACTTACCGTAAGAATAAGATCGATGGAACTCTCCTTTACTAGAGGTGTCAAAGATGCAAAGGCCTGGGTGGCAATAGTTCGCATGTATACCGTAGGCTTCTCTAATAGACCGATGATTATGTCTATCAAGCCATCAATAGGATCCAGAGCTTCTTCATTGTCATCATCGACCTTAGCAGCCTTCTTGCTTTTCTTACCGGCCTTATTGGGGGGAAACAAGCGTTCCACAAAGTCGATGCACGCCTATGAGCCGGCACAATAAGCCCCAGAAAAGCGCCGACGAGCCAGATTGCTTACCGCCAGAGCTTCTACTGCAGTATCATCTTCTTCGCTGGTGCAATATTCATGAACTACTAGTCCTGAAAGTAACAGCTGGCATCCTTGCGCCGCGTTACTGCCGGAGGTGACCTAGATCCTTAAGGTCAACATATAATTGCTTCGGTACAAGTAAAATTTACCTTTCTTAGATGGGCATCTAACTCTTTGGTTCTTGCTCGAAGAGCCTGGACCTCTCCATCGGGTTCCAAAAGATACGTTACGTTCTTTCCTTTCTCTAGCCCTCCAATTGTTGTAACAATTTTGTGTAT
The DNA here is from genome assembly GCA_030407055.1 of Armillaria mellea. Lineage (NCBI taxonomy): Eukaryota > Fungi > Basidiomycota > Agaricomycetes > Agaricales > Physalacriaceae > Armillaria > Armillaria mellea. Next base: position 2,788,134 of record JAUDZF010000001.1, on the reverse strand, counting down.
CCAATAGTCTCCATCGGCGGCCGTGGCTGAAGACTTTAGAGTTTTCGTTCCGTCCTCTAGAGCACAATAAATAGTGAGCGTGGGATATACATGGGTTTTTCATAGTGCTCACCATTAGTTATTGTGACGGTCCGGTTCGTGAGGTCGGAAAGACAGCTCAAGAGTCGACTGCGACTGTACAACCTAAGAGCATCAGACAGCGGTGGCTTGAGTATACAGTCCATCTACAGGAGATAAGTATAGGGAATTCGACCATGAAACTAATAAACATACGCCGCGACACGAAATCTGCGTAGCAGGTTTTCGTACAATGAAGAACCCGTTGACTACAAACCACTCCAAGATCTGTCGAATCCAGTCATCTCGTTTGGGTATTGAGCCGTTTTTCATCAGTGCTACGAGTTGATCCATAACCCATGATCTACGTGCATTGAGACCTTCTATGTCATCCCTTTCGATGTATTTAGTAAGCAAGACTGAATAGATTGCAGAGGAAACACATACTTGTCTACACCTTCATTACCATTGAATTGGGAAATCAGATGGTCCACATAGTGAGTAATGCCATCCGCATTCATCGAAGAAAGGATCGATTCAACGGTTTTCGTCTTGGTCAAATGATCAAATTGCCGACTACCATTCACGCCAGTGAGCTGGACAATCAGTCCCATGCCCAGCTGTGGCCTTTCTTTCACGAAATTGGATACTTCGATAGCCTACCTAAACATCAGACATGCATTGGACACGGGAAAGAACGACCAACAGTTTGTTTGGCGGCCTTGTGCAGATATCTGTCTGATTTCGATGAGTGGTTGATCCAAGTTCGCATGAAATTTTTCGTAAAGATCATAGGAATATTATCGGCCGGTACTCGTGGCAAAGCCTTTTGAAAAACCTGAAAGCCCCAGTACTTCCGTTCGGGAGAGGACGTAGAGGAAAATAGACATTCTACAGAGAGAACTTCAGCGATGTCGCGGGTGAGTACAGATAAATGAGGTATACCGTCGACAACTATTCTGAAAAATTCCGGAAAAGTCCCCTTCGTCTGCTGATCAGAGCCTGGACTGGGAAGCAGATAATCGAATATTATGTCCCAAACAAAGTTTAATTCGGGTTTCCATGAGCTCCCAGAAGATTTGGAGTTACTTTCTTCATCGTCAATGTCCTTGGAAATACCCTCAGAAGACTGTCGGAGTAGAAGAGGTGGGAACAGACCTTAAGTATCTGTCCGAGAGTATGGTAATTTCCAGTGCTAAGCAAGTCAGGATTTTTGAACATTGGAGAGGTGTATTTTCGCCAATCGTGATCGGGGCACAGACGTTGGAGTTTTAACATCAGTGCTACCTTTTCGGGTGTCCACTGGGAGTTGCTGCCCAAGGTCGTCTCGATGGAATATCCAAAACCCTCTCCCTTCCAAGCAACACCCGATAAGTTGAGGGCTTCCAATGCCAGAAGGATCGTCCACCAGGCACTTTCTCGCAGCCAGCTTTTCTTCTCTCCAAGCGCTACCAACTCTGATACGATGTCCTTGAAGCTCTGTAGGGACGATGCAGAGGTAGAGGAAGACGCAGATTCCGGCAAAGGATCCGTCCGAATGAATAAGCCTGACTGAATGATTGCGGTGATTCCAAAAAGACGAGCAAAGAGCACGTCTCTCTCTTCCTGTCCAGTCATGGACTTTTGAGTTTTCGTAGCATCCATTATCAGAGATAGTATTTGTGCACATGTGAACGTCAGAATCCTCGACAGAAGCTGTTACAGAACGTACATTAAGAAAAGCACCAAAACAAAACGACATGTACTTACTTCTGTCAATGCGACAGAAAACCCCAATCTGCTACTCTCTCTCGGACTCGCTAGTCCGCGAACGAGACGTCGCACGGAGTATGACACATCATGCGCATTATACTTGTCCAAAGAGTCGATTTTGTCGTCCTCCTGGCTTTCATCCTCGGAAGTATCTGAAGAATCCTTAACAAACTGTGCTTGGAACTGTTCTAGTGACGAGATGAGCTTGACAGAGGCATCGATACGCTCTTTCTTTGACGAGGAAGAGAGATTCCAAAAGAGCGGGAGAGTCGTAGACATTTACGACGAGTCTAAAAATACTAGTTCGAAAATTTGGAAGGACTGTTTGGTTGTGTGGACGCATCCGGACCGTACCGGACCGTGAAGGACCTTTGATTTTTCGACAATTGGCCAACGTATCAGAGGACTCCGAAAACCTATTTATGTAAACAATCTTCAGGAGGAATCGGAAGTGTCGTCCCGGTTGATCGCAGCAGCTTAGCTAGAGTTGCTATTTATTTAAATGCTCATTACGGTTGACCTTACTGCCAAAATAAATCTACAGCATACAGACGAGTACATGGAAACGATAAACGGAAAAGTTTGCAACGATTAACGGCCCATAACTTCCTCACGGCTAATCAAATCGATGCATCCAATGACCTTTCATACCAAGTCGACACTTTTCGCAATCCGAGCGCGGACCCATAGTAACTCGTTGCTTTTTGGAGGGAGACAAAGAGCTTGATCTCGGTCCTGCGGAGTCCATAGAAATATTCATAGGCGTAAGACTGTCTGAGACTGGCGTGCGAGGCCTTGTCATATTAACAATACCGTCGTCGACTCTTATCGTCTCGGGAGTGGGTGGTGTGATGTCGATTGAGGGAAGGCGAGGCGGAAAGGAGCCCTGAGCATGATTTGCGAGTTGTTGCGGTGCGTTAGCGTCGGTGAACGATGGTGATAAATTCTGGGGTGACTGGCGATGCGCTGTGAAGGCGTCGTGCGTATGAGACGTGCCAGGAAACGTCGTTTGAAGAGGTAGTAGTACAGGTCTTCCTGGACCCTGGAGAACTGCAGGAGGCTCTTCGTCCAAGTCCTACGACCACTGTTAGATTCCTGCAAGAAAAAGATCAAATAATCACACACCATGGTATCTCCGGAGTTGCTCTCTGAATATTCTCCTGGTGTTCCGATGCTCAAGCCGCCTGTCTGCTGTACCCAATCTTCAGAGGAGTACCGACTGCTACTTCCACTGGCAGGAAGTGAATTCGAAAATAGTGAAGAAGGCGCCTCTCCCAAAGCAGCAGTCAGGCGTTTCTGTGAGAAAAGGAAGTAAGGATGTTGTGAGCACAAGTTTCGTTGAAAGACCCACAACAGGACGACTGGAAGGGCTGTCTTCGTCAGTGGGACGGGGACGCTTGGAGGATGGATTGAACTTGGACATGGAGTGGAAGGCACAGGTCGGTGAAAGCATATCAACCTCCATTTGAACCATTTTGGCACAAAGGCTGGTGTCGGAGCGAGAAAAACGCAGAGTTATGTCATACAGCTAGCTGAGAAACAAGCTCTGCCACTCAGCCACTGCAAATTCGCGTCACAGGGATCACATGTCCATCCATTCCACGCGACGCGACGCGTTGACAAGTGAAAGCGGCATTCAAAGCATTTGATATCTCTAATCTAGGTATTTTCTACATTTTCTACCGTGACTATATCAGTAAACTAAATTCGTGCAATCTTCACATTCATCCTTGCAAGTTGAGCGGAGTCCTCGGCAGCCTGGGTTCACCCTCAGCGTAAGGCTCTCCTGTCTCCGCACGAGCAAGGTCATTCAACCAAGCACCCTTGGGTTGGATCTTGACCCCACGAGAGTACATAACAGCAAGGTACAGCCAGGCCAGGGCATTACCCACGGTGCCGACCTCGTCGGAGACATGTGTCTTCGCATACTTGCTCATAGTTCTGTGTAGATCGACATCAGTGAAGAGGTCGAAGAGATGCTGAGCAACAGCAGCATTATCGCCAGGCTTGGTAAGATAGCCTGACTTGCCGTGCTCGACTTGAAGAGGAATACCACCCGTAAGGGAAGCAACGATCGGAATTCCGGCGTGGATGGCCTCAGAGACCTTGACCTCAAAGCCTTCGCGGGTCGAAAGTTGCAACGCAATCTTTGCGTTAGACATGAGTGCATTCAACACTATCCCAACTTTAGCATACCTCGAATGCGACGAGGACATGAACTTACATTGGTCACTGGGAGGAAGCCTCATGACGACGAAGTCCTTTGCATACTCCCTGTACGCATCGGAATAGATCAACTGCATGACTTGATCGTATATGATGCTCGCATCAGGGTCATCGACAGCACCTGGAAACAAAAACGTGAACATTACGACACGCACAAAGACCCAATCAGCGTACCATGACCACAGATCAACATCTGTGGATGCTCGTCTTCCTCAAGTTCGGGGCACTTGGCCTTGAGGAGACGGCGGAACTTGACATAGGAATCGATCACATTAGGGATACCCTTTGCGGGGTCGAACCGGGCAATTTGTATGATGTAGCTACGGTGTGGCCATTGGAGTTCGTTCATCTTGTCCTTGACACACAAGCTGCGGAATTCTCCCATGTAAAATGCGGAATCCCAAGCACCAAGGTCCTTGTTCAGACCATCAAGCCTGGATAACGTCAATCAATATATTAAACAATTTTAGTCTGAGGTTGAAAGTCACATACCAGTCAGTCGCAGCGCCAAGTAACGCCAACTTTTCGATGGGAACGTCGGAAGGAACGAATTTGTTCACCGGGTGACCTTAATTGATGTCGTCAGTACAACCTAGGAATTTGCTCTCATCTATTGTGACTTACTGATGAACAAGTCGGCAAGCTGGATGTTGTTCCACAAATATTTCCACACCTCCTCTTGCGGTGAACCGGCGACATGGACGAGATCGCTGCGGATCTCGATGTGTGAACGATAGACAATGGGCAACTCGGGACGGATTTTCTTGATTAGAGGAATAAGACCGGGCATCTGAGGATCGTCTGTGGACCGGTAAGAAAGCTAAGTGCAAGATCGATAAACAAATTTCTCGCCTATAAAAGCGACATCAACACCGCCAGAAGCCAAGGGACCTCCTTCAGCTGTCCAGCGAAGACCATTCTTCAAAATCCAGGCGTCAAAGCCTTCTTTGGCGTCGTTTGTCAGGCGGAGATCTGACGCAGCGACACCTTGGAGGATGTTGTGGTTGTTCTTGGTAGTTCTGAATACCTGGGGGGACGGATTTGGAACGTACCTTGCACGCGGTTGGGTACGGTGAATACTCTTGCCGGAAGTCAATAAAAGGGACATACCACGCAACGTCAACATCAAGCGCGGTCAAGAACCTAATCAAGGCGTGTCTCATCTGCAAAAAATAGTCAGGTGTAATGAATAAATTACTTCAAGCGATATTCTCACCAGGGCTACGCCACCTAAAATAATTTGCCATGATAGGTTTAGATCACATATGTCAATTTTGTGGGGTAAGAACTAACCTCCTTGTGGGGTCGAAGAGAAGAATCCAATTTTGACTTGCTTTTCGCGTAATTCATCTGCAAGCTTGACGACGGCGTTCCATGTGCTTGAAGTCGTGATCAGTAAGTGGCCATGCCACGACGTACGGCAAAACGACATACCCAGGTCCCACGGTCTTCTTGTACTCATCGAGATCATCCAGCAAATGAATCTTGCCAGCGGCATCGACGGTAACTTGATTCCGGGGGCCAATGCTAAGACGGGGGTTGTTTCCGGGACCAAAGTACATGATACATTTCCGTGCCGCGGAGTCGGCTTGTTCATCGAGGGTACGTGGGATGGGCAGCCGACCGGTGACACCGACCTGGAGATGCGGATCCGCAGCAGCTACGTGAGCAGATTCTACGTACACCGTTGGAGTCTCCGCTCCAGAAGGAACATAGGAACCAGTGGTGGATGAGATGCGGTGTTTGACGTTGGGGCGTGTCGCGGAGTCTGCGTGGAAAGGCTTGATATTGAAGACGATAGGAACAATGTCCATGTCAAGCCAAAGGCGTGTACACAAATTTGGAGACTGAATAGTAGAAGCGCATGTCATGATCTGATGACTTGAGCAGGGTAAAAGTATAGCATACCTCGCGAAGGAGGGACAGAGTGACGCCGGCACCAAGGAACTTGCACAGATGTTCGCTACTGAAGTTGCGAAGAGTATCCAAGACATGTTGTTCGATGGTTTTGGCGGTCTTCTCGAGCTCTGTAGCAGAGTACGGGATTATAGTGGACGCGAAGTCGGTACTGTAGACTGAGTCGTGGACAGACACCGCAATTTCGAACTGGGTGTTGTTATTGACCGGATTGCCAGCAATACCAGCCCACATTGGCTACAGAGATCGTCAGGATGCGAGTACGAGAGAGAGATGGTGACTGACGGTCAGACTGGAGTACGACGCCGCGACATGGGGTTTCTTGTTGGACACAGAGGAGAGACGGCGTCTGGCGACGTCGGAAGACTTGGATTCAAACTGATGGTGGTGATGAGCCTTGGTAGACATTAGAGAAAGCGAGGCCAAGATGGGGTAGCAGGAAGAACAGAATGGACGGCGATGAGGATTATATACGGGAATCGGACGGTCTGGCTCCCCAGAAGAAGGGAGGTCGCCGGCATGGTCCAGGTTTGGATCGATTCCACGAATTGAATGTCTTGATCGTCTGGAGATGGGAGCTAGGCCACGCGCCAGTCGCCGTGTCAGCATCGTGGCCGTCTTTCCCTTCTTAGCTCCCATCCATCACCGCGACTGGACCAGGTCGGTCTCCGTCGTTACCCCCACTTGGGCTCCATGTCTCCCTGCAGCCATTGCGGTGCCAGCACCGTTTGGGACGACGATGCCAGCTCAGCAATATGCACCGTCTGTGGTACCCTCGTCGATTCGTCCCAGTCCGTTCTTTCGTCAATACCCGATTACCAGGCTTCATGGAACCCTTCTTTTCTTCCAAATCCAACCCTCAAATCTCTCCGGAATCCCAATTGGCAGCTGGCCGGGCAAGGAAAGGAAGCCAGGGACACTCAGAATTCCGTAAGTTCTACTGCAGCCCTTTCACTTTTTATTCTATCGCTTCTTAATCTAAACGATGGCGTATAGGCAGCGATGCACGAGTTCATCAATTCACTGGCAAATATACTTTCCGTCTCAGCATTGGCTTCCCGGGCCACTACTCTGTTCACTCAGGCTATGGCTGCGGGGAACTTTCGGTGGGGAAGGAAAGCAAAGCTTGTAGCAGGTGCCTGCCTGTCTATCGCCCTTCGCGAATCTAAGAGGCCAGATTTTCTTCGAGACATCGCCTTTATCCTGGATCAGCAACATGCCCGCCTGACACGCGCCCTGTCGTCCGTCCTGTCCTTGCTTAACGTTTCTCTCACATCAAGTGACCCCTTCTTTCACGTACCAAATTTACAGTCACATCTTTCTTCCGTCATTCGCGACGAGGTAGAAGCCATTAATTTGCCTCCCTCCCTCGTCACCGTGATTAAGCCTTTAGACCAAACATCTGTTACCAACACCTGTCGCTCTCTATCCGATCTCTTGGCCCGAATGTCGCCTTCAGACCCCGTCGCCGTCACCCAAATACATGGTACAGCTTGCGCTATCTTCATGCTTGCCCTCGAAGCTGAAGCTCGTGCGACTTTGCCAAGCCTAGGCGAACTCGGTGCATGTCTGGCTGCCAGATACTCTGTAGGCAAAGGTCTTGTCATGAACAGATACAAAGCTATCCAGGGTGATATTGCTACCATGATGGAAGGTGTCCAATGGCTTGATCAGTACCAAAAGAAGAATAACGGTCGAGCGAAAGTTTCGAAACGGTTGCTAGTGGCGCGTGGCCTGCCCGATGTCCTTTCCTGGCAGGACGAAATTTGGAGGAAAAAAATAGAGGATCAGGGACGTCCCATCCTTCATCTTGATTGCGATTGTGACGAGGATGTTGATCTAAACGATCATGAAATCGACCAAGCTAATTCCGCTTCTCTCCATCCGAATTCCGTCGTGCCTTCCGCTCGTGAGTTGGACATGCGACCGCGTAAGAAGCAAAAAACACGACACGCTCTCTCCGAAGCCAGTCAATTTTTACTCGACCCTCTTTCGGGTTCACTTCCATTATCTGCTCTGTCCGTTAAACCTTCCATTACTGAATATACACACCAAAATCTCCAGAGAAAGAACGAGTCACAAGGTCTTCATACATATCTTCCTCTCACGTCATACATTCTTGCCGCCCCGCTTACAGCTCTCCAGTCATCGAGAAAACCCACCCGTCTCCAGCTCTTGTCAGTTGCCCGCGGAGGTGCTAGTACGTCCGAGATCGACGACAATGAACTGTTTGAGGAAGGGGAGCTAGAAGGACTTATGCGCTCAGAAGAAGAAATCCAAGATTTGATAGTTATATGGGAACGGGAGAAGTTGATGGACGTCGATTCTGACCAAGAGCGGCGAGCCCAAAAAACAAAGAACAATGCGAAGATTAGGAACAAGAGCGGTAACGAGAATGAGGAGAATGACTATGAGTCATTGGTAGGTTCGAAGAGGGTCAATACCGATGCGCTGGCACGATTCATGGCGGACGACTCTGATGATATGCGGGATGACAGTTCGCAAGATATCGTCAACGTTCTTGGCCTTGGATATTCGGACGATGAAGACGAAGACGGAGACGAAGACGAAGATGGTGAAGACAATAGCATCAACGGAACCATGATGCAAAATGCTTATTCTGCTTTGGGTTACAAACGCAAGCCCTCACCAGACACTGGCCAGCATCAGCAAGCATCGAGCGAAGTTATCATCTTACAAAGTTGGCGACCGCCATCTCCTGATGGTCCTTCCATTCATGAAAGCCGATATGATCAGGAGTATGACTGATATATCCACCATTTTTGAAAACACCAATCTGGAAAGTCATTGTATGTTTCGTATATATCACAGGTACTTGGATTTGTACACTAGATCGTATAATTTGTTCCTCTTTTGATTGTCCGGTATATATTATATGGAAATCGCATTGTATATTCTTCATTACTTCATACTTGTAACGCCTGGAGTATTACCCAGCTCATTGCTTATCGGATGGGATCCGCTGTTGGCTTGTGATGTGCAGCAGGAGCCTCTTGTACGACGGTCGTCGCTCCTTCTCTCCAGACTTCTTCGAGCGGAGGTGTATGCCTCTGCACAGTTCGGTTCAATTCGTACGCCTCTTCAACTGCGACGTCATCGTTATACCGTCGTGTCAATCCCGGGCCACTCGTCTGTACGCCACTCTGATCCACAGAACTGTCATAACGATGGTGTAGTGGAAGGCCTTCCTCCGGTTCGCGGGGTATACGAGGAGAGTATGGGCGATGTGACAACTCAGAGGCCAAACTGGGGTAGTATTGGCGGTAGGAGAAATACGCTAGAACCGTGCCAAGAAGAGAACCAACTAGAACATCATGCCAATGATCTTGGCACTTGGAGTCAGAACAAAGGAGTACAACGATGAGTAAGAAACACGAACGGCGGTAATCCATAGTTCGTGAGATCGCCACCAGCGCAGCAGCTGCGAAAGGCGAGAACGATAACCATGCTTTTCCCTATACAATAGCTGAGAGGTTGAAGAATAAAAAATGACTGGTGCTTACGGTATGACCACGTTTGTCAAAAAGATGCAATTTTCCGGCAAGATAAAATGCCAGAAACCCGAGTCCGGCGAAAGACACTGAACCGAGATGTAAGTAACGAGCACGAGGAAACATCGCGGCTACCTTACAGCTCGAATGCCCGGAAGGAAAACTGCGGAATCCGTCACGCATAATAGCGTTGTCCTGCTGTTGACATATTGTGTAATTTGATAATCCGAACGTAGGGTCAACTGCGCTAGCTAATGGTTGACAACGGTCAATGACATCTATGGTAAGAGGGTTATTGGGTAGAAACAAAAGTTCGATAGAAATCGCGTACCAGGGCGAGGACGTCCGACAGTTATCTTTGTAAATTGTGTGATAGAGCCCGTCAAGGCAAGGCCAAGGATCACTAGTAGTAATTCATCAGTTGACATGAGGATTCCTTCATTCATAGAGCGCGTACACCCAAGCGTGCCTATGAAAAAAAAGAGACGTTCAGCTTCTCTTGTAATCCAAGACAAGACAATTGGACGCACCATTATGCAAATCCCACCATGAACGTATTGTAAGTAGGTTGACGACGGGTTGAATAAGTAACGGGGCGACAAAGCAGATGAAATATAGAGCTACGGGCTGAACGAAGTTTTTCAGATGCTGTGTGGGTATTCGATAAATGATACGCACAGGAACCCTTTCCTGAAGGGCATAGCTGTTTGCGTCGAAGCTGTCAAAGACAAAGTCATTGGAGTAATAAGAACACCCACGTATGACGAAGACTACATTGCGCGTTCATTAGCAACAGGTGAAAGGCATCCTCGCTGGAAAACGTACGACGTGTCTGCTAAGGAGAACTGCCTTCGGTAACCTTCCACTGCAGTCCAAAGAAAAGAATAGAGCCCTTTGAGAAATGGTAAGTTTACGCCACGAAAGGAATGGTGAGGGACCGACGCAAGGGCGATGGTCAGGATCCTGTGGGCGACTTGTGAGCGAGGGGTGCTCAAAGTGTGGCCCAAGGCTCACCAGTCCGGTGCATAAGAGAGAATGAGTTTGCGACGCCTAGCTGGCGACATTTTCCGGCTTGCTTGAGCAGCACCCGTTGGTCTCGTGAAGAAAGGACGCATGTTGGAAGCTTGTTCGTGAAGTGGATCGGGAAGACGAGTGTATGACATAGGAGAGTACTGTGGTGGCTATTTTGGAGTCCGCTTAGGTCACCGTGTGCCAAACACATGACTAATAATTTCCCCGATTCTTTCCGAAGGATGAGGAAACGACAGAGGGTTATAGAAAAACGTAACTGGTCGTGAGTAGTGCCAAACTGTCTGGACAGGGGCTATACTCCGGGTTAGCTTACAAATCTGTAGTGATTGGCGAGCATCCGGCACGCTTCGGCTACTATGCCGGCTGATTGCCATTGTGGCTGTCTTTCCGACTTCTCCCTATTGGTCTGTATCATTCTCATTGCTAACTCATCAAAACCGGGCTCGACGACTCCTCACAAAACCCTTCTCACTCTGAGTGCCAGACTTTCTAGTATGAGGATTCAACTTTCAATTCATTATTACCACTTGGTGCTCACAAGGGAAACAACCTCCACCCGTTGACGATGCTGTAGCTTATAATAATTTGGCCCGACAATCTTTTATCGATAAATTGTGCTTCCCCTGAGCCCCACTATTACTTACCTCGTAGCTGCCACCGAGCGAACTTTTTCCCCGCAACCAACCAGTGGATCAGATTCATGCATGTCATTTACAATATACAGTTTTGATTTTTTCAAGGATGTCTGAACTCCGTTAAGTGAGAGATCCTATATCGTGCAAGGTAGCGACTTATTTAGTTATTTTTTGAAAATGAATCCAAGAAAAGGAAAGAATCGGGGACCCGGCGTCCGCCGCTACTGGATCAACGTACAGGTATTTACTGTACTGTAAACACTCCACTGCCTTATCTGCGAAGCTCTCGTCACTAGGGCCGCAGAATACGCAAGCCCTACAAAATCGGGACTGCCTCGTCATGGTAGGCATTTACCTATTATGACCGCAAACCCCGGGTCCGCTTATATTTCGCTGCCTTCTTAGAGGCCCAGGTTGAGACTCATATCTGAATTTTAGGCGGTGCCCAAACTGCGCTCCATTCAACAGAACGAGAAAAGGCCTAGATGCATACCCCGAGGACTGCAGCGCTCTCGTTTAAGTAATCTGGCTGGAACTGATCCTGCCGTTCTGGCTGGGACCAACGTCTGATATTATTTAAGCCATGTCATGAATCGAAAAGTGTGAGTTCTAAGAAAGTCATTGCCCCAGATAATATCCTCCAGCTTTGTTCCATAACTTGAAGAAAGCAGGACTTGTACTCATGCTCATTCTGAACCCTCGCGCCTTCAGACCATCAAGGGCTGATAAGTGAGCATAGAAAATCCGAAGCGAAGTCGGAATGTCATAGTGCGAGTCTCTCTTTCTAACAAATGCTCTCCATTGGAAGATAAGGGAAGGAACCAATCGGAAATATCAACGAGGGGTCGACATCTCCATTCAATAGGATAAGAGTGGCGATCTAAATGCGTGTTAACAGCGTCTCCGTCTCAGTTACCTTCCATCTGCTTAAGCTTTTAATGCCCGGTTACATGAACAGGGCCTCTATGAACGCCGTCACGTCTTTAGGATAGAATAGCAAACGCCCATTAACTCGGGATTAGTAGAAAGGTCTTAACGGATTCCAGTTAGCCCAGATATCGTGGGATGTATCAACTTCGAACTAATAGCTTTTCAAAATCAGCTATATATCCGAATCCTTACCAGAGGTGTAATGACACCAATGAAATCTGTACATGTCAATTTTTCCATATCAAGAGATAAAAATTTTCCTTGGAATCCATCCTTGAAATTGGTGGAAATGTGAGTGCGAGTTCACAATATTTTGACGAACAGTGCCACGGTAATGGGGTGCACGCGTCGCACTTGCACCGGAATCAGGAGCCATTGTTACGGGGTGTACCATGAGGAGCCCAGGGCAGAAGCGCACTGACGACCGTCAATGACATCCAGAGACGTTCACTTCAATAATATCGCGCAGCCTTCTAGCCAGTTGGTAAGCTCCAAGCATAGCCGGCAGAATCTTTGGGTGTCTGTATGATATCACGCTTCCAGATTCCGTAGGCCTGGTGAACAGGCGCAACATTCGAGCCACTACAGGTTACATCGCCGGCCCCGAGATCCAGAAAAAGAATTGAATCCAAACGATATCAGGATAGGCACACCGAATATCCAGATCGTGTTTAGTTCTATACGACTTTGCTTCCACTGACTCGAGGCGACCGGCCGGGCGAGGAATTGTTTGATCTTTGGGGGACCAGACAATGTGCGAAAATCCCAGGTGAGGACAAGAACGTTCCGTCGATATACGTCACCCATGGAGACGCTTTCAGAGCCTCCTGCCTCCGTGCCCTCCAAGAACGACGCGAATTATTAGTACACAATGCACTTTGCATCCACCCAGGATGGAAGTTAGACACCAAGTTGAAGGAGAGTAGGCAGAACGGAAGGCGTGGATGTCTAAACTTGCTATCTTCTGCTAAGGCCACTTCGCGATGGTTAAACTATACTTCCTTGCCATACATGCCGGTCATAGAACAATCGGGAAAGGTATCTAGTGATGTTCATAGGTAGTATTTGGACAATGTATCTGTAACGATGATGCTTTCGGTTCGGCGGGTTGGTGATCGTAGTGGTACAGCATCCGAAAGATTGGTAAAGCGTATCATTCAGAAATAGAGTGACCGTTCTCCTCCAAAAGCACTCGGTTCAGAAAACGAGACCTAAATCTAAATTTGAGATAACGGCAAGTCGAAGCAGCTGAATACGTTTGGAGATAAACCGCTATCCTTCTAGCTGCCATAATGTTGCTTCGTGGTGTCAATTTTGGGGAGGCCAAACATTCAAGAGACCTACGGCAGATGTCGCGTCCCTTGAGACTCTCCGGTGATCGTGTTTTGATGCTGCAAGAATGTGAGGGAGGGGGGATGGAAAAATACCAGAGCGAGGCCGGGCGACAGCTACCCGAGGATCATTTACGTGTTTATTGGCAGTATTCGCGTGCATGCATATAATACCAAACTATTAAGCTGTATGCGCTTGGAGGAATGGAACTTTAAACATCCAAACTTGCAAATCTTAAGGTGAAAGGATAGAAATTTGGTAACAGTTTGAGAGTGTATTTTGGAACGTGGTATCTTACAACAATATTTCATGCATGACTATATCTTCCTGTGAATAGTCCCTCCTCCATCAACTTGATTTCTGTTGGTGTGGTTAGGACCCAGATGTGTACTTAGAAGTTCGTCAATGACTGGCACTTACGCATAGCCAGATGCTTAGAATAGAATCGGCACAATGCAAGGTTACCTGCGCATCCCCCATCAGCACAACCTCTGAAATGCCAAATAGGCTCTTACCCAACACTGGCCACAAACCCCGAATACCAGGCTCCCTCCATACACCATTTATTTCCCCTTCTTCGTTCATACCCCAGATAGGGCCACATCTTTGTCCGACATCATTTCCGCAGAGACTCACGACAGCGTTTCGAGGGTCGCCTAGTCTAAACATCCCTGGTGACATCATTTCCGTTGCGGATGGGAAAACATGCATACCCTGTTGCAAAGACGACAACATCCGCCGTTAATTCACTTCCGTCTTCGAAGAGCAGTCCAGTCTCGGTGAACCTTTCGATTTGACTGTCATTTTTTAGTTTGATCTTGCCGTCAATTATTAACTGGCTGGCACCAACATCTATAAAGGGGGCATTCAGCATAATGGAGGCATAGGGGATGTGAAAGTAATGACTCGCCTAGATAATACCCCCCGGCCTTGGTCCAGGCTAAGAGAAGAACACCTGCGTCTTTGTATCCTAGATTGGTCCTGAAACCTCGTGCCCTGAGGCCTTCAAGAATGCCTCTAGGGAATATGTGAGTCGAGCAAAATCGAAGGCTTGAAATGTCATACTTGTCCAGCTCTACTATCTTGAGCATTTGCCTGAAACCGATCCCCTCCATAAGAAGGTTGGGAAAGGATGCATTGATTATATCGGCGATATCTGTAGGGGGTCCATTCTCTTCGTAAAGCCCTGTCAATCGATCTTAGACGACAACGAGCGATAGCTTTGTTTCTACTGACCCTCCATCATCGTTTTAATGCCATGCTTTGTGGACATTACACAAGTGGAACCTCTCTGGAACATCGTCACATCTAATGAGGATTGAACTGACAGCCATCAGACCGAGGGAATGACAAGCATACCGACACCATGATTGTAATAGTCGACGCAGATATCATGCGCTGTATCATATGATCAATAGCTATCGATGAAGGCTTCCGGTCGAACCTACCAGAGGTACATGATCCAATAACAACAACCTTTTTGCCAATATGATCCTCTGCCTTTCCGTGCTCGAGAGAATGCAAGACTTGACCTCTAAATTTATCCTAGAGAGGTGTGAGCGAACGTAGAAGTGAGTATATTCGACAAACCATGCCAAGGTAGCGGGGCACATTCCCGGTACCACCTGCAAAACCAGTAGCCAAAATGACATGGTTGACGTTGAAGATCCGCTCCTCTCTGCTACTACGTTGAACTTTGACGATCCATTTGTTATCAGCGTGCGGAAGTGCGCTGACTACTGTTGAAGATGTCCAAATATTCACTTCCATAGCATCAGCGTAGCCTTCCAACCAGTTGGCGAGCTAAGCATCACCATCAACATGGTTGAGATCGTATCTGGAAGGTACTACCTTCTTTGCAGGAGTGTACACTGGCCAAGTGCTCGGGAATCTGAGCTACTTTGTCAGAGATATATACGTCAACCATCTTCATGGGACCCACGGAATGAAAGGCAGGTGATCATACCCTATGATGAGATGGGATAGTGAACACATATACAGAGTTAAACGAACCGGAATAGTACGTACAAACCGGGTCATGCAGGCACAATGCTTCGTAACGGGTCCTCCAGTTATCACCAACTCGGGGATGTTTCTCGATTACGAGACAGGAAATTCCCAGAGCTTTCAACCGAACGGCAGTTATCAAACCGCTCTGCCCACCGCCCACAATTAACACGGTCGGGTCTGAGCCCTCGAATGCAGCCTCGCGTCTTCGTTCCTCCGTCCACAGTCCATGGTTCGGTTCTGGATCGCGCAGAGGACCTGTCATTTCTGGGAATCCTTTCAGACTTTCAAGGTTGGTAAAGATGCAGTGGCCTTTCCAACTTCCATTGGCCTGAGGAACCAAACGCACAACACCCGATGCATTACTTGTATCGCCAGCCTCGAAGTCAAATAAGAACTGGATCCATGCAACATCGGGGTAGGGATATTGGAGACCGATGGATTCATCCCTTATCCTGAACAACCGAAGTTTATACTGTGGTAATCTATCGGTGAGAAACTGTTTGATTTTGTGAACACCCGAGAATGTGCGGAAATCCCAGGTGAGAACAAGAAGGTCTCTCCAGTATGCATCGTCCGCGAGTAGACTTAGCACTCCATCGACATTTCCAGCCTCCGCATGTTGTGAGAACGATGCGAACCAGCCAGATGCAATGCTTTTTACAGCGAGATTAGAAGGTAAACTTTTGACGCCTAGTTTTGGAAGGGTGGGTAGGATGGAGCTCATGATGATGGAGATCGCGTGTAGTCTTTCTAGCCTGTCACTAATGGAGGTGGGCGTGGGTGTGTGGCAACTCGGGTCTCAGCCAGTCCGTCTGTCAAGTGCGTTGATCATAAGACTACAAGATGGGAAAAATAATGTTAACGTACATGGAAAGTCTTGGTTCCTCCTTTGAATTCAACCGGAAGCCGGGGACAAACGCACACGAGAGATCCAAGCAGACTGGGTCTGAAAGACGGATAACTCAGTCCGACAAGAGGTTTCAATGAATGCAGTATTACCGTGACAGAAAGCATATCCGATAGGAAAATCGGTACATATTCTGCTCCCTAACAAGGCTTGAATTTTCCACGTTCCATTCGAAGTCAGATGACAAGGATAGGGTCGCCGGCCCGGTAGCCTGACGCGTCGTTGCCCTCTCTTCCCAACATCATGGCTGACTTACCCCCAGACTTCCGGTGGCTTCCAGGTACATTGCCTGCCAAATATTCTCGGGCCCTTCTCTCAATTTTTTTACTATAGAGTACGATGATATCCTACAAGCAATTGCATCCACTGACATTGTACAGTGCGTACCATTTCTCGTAGTTGTCTGACTGGGGCTCACACATGACAGGACCGAGTGGTCAAAACTGCGAGATATTATCAAGTTCAAAATCAAAGAGGTGCTTTCATGTATTCTCCATGGCTCCTACATGCTAATGTTAGCCATTTAGAACATCGGCCTCTTTCTTTCACAAGCAAAACCGCCACCTCCTCCAGTGGCATCTCCACCTTTGACTTTGTCGAATGG
The DNA here is from genome assembly GCA_030407055.1 of Armillaria mellea. Classification (NCBI taxonomy): domain Eukaryota; kingdom Fungi; phylum Basidiomycota; class Agaricomycetes; order Agaricales; family Physalacriaceae; genus Armillaria; species Armillaria mellea. Next base: position 2,771,220 of record JAUDZF010000001.1, on the reverse strand, counting down.
CGGCCTGAAGCTGCCACCATTTCCAGCGCGCCAGCTAAACATTCTCATTCCTGTACAAGCACCTGTCAACTACATGAACAAGGAACAAGCTGAACAGATGCGGCAATACATCTACGCCGAACTAGACGAGATAGACGAGTGAGCTCCCTCTATGTTGCCGCTTAATCTAGCATTCTAATCTTTTACAGGAATTCGCCATTCACTATACAACGAGTCTGCGAACTCTGTCTCAACCCAATGCGGCATTACAAGTCAGTCGGCAAGTATCTGCGTGCCATGGAGAAATCACTTCTCGTTACCTCGACATGGGACAGTTTTCCCAAATCTTCTGGCGATGATATTGGCACCAAGGTGTCGCTCAATGTCGTTGGAGTGCCATCAAGGACATCCTCGGTTCCAGCGACGCCGCTGTTTTCACCTATCCCATTCTTGCATAGTGACGCTCGACGATCAAAATCGCGCAGTCCGCCCCCTTCACCGCTGGCGCTCGGTGCAGCCGCTGCCAGCCAGGCTGAAATGCTGGCACCCAAGGCCCTCGGGCTGGTTGACGAATTGGATGATCCAAGTCCCGGCCATATGAGCGACCACCCTACCGCCATATCGTCAGTGACGTCTATCGCAGAGAACGACAGTCAGCCATTCATTCAAAGCCTGGACCAGAGGTTTGTTAAAGCGGAGGCCACACGAGATGCACAGTCAGAGGACCATGTGATGGCAATAGACACGGAACCACAGAGTAAAGAGAACGTTGGATAAGTGCAATATACATATGGGCAGGTATAATCAGACCAAATCTCTCTTGATTTTCTCCAGCATCGCATTCATACGCAGCTTCATGTTCGGCTGACCCTTGCCTCCGTCTCCATTCCTATCACGATCCCCTTTGAAAGACTGTCTCCGTACACTGCCGCTCTTTCTCTTGCTGAATGAGTCGGCTTTATAGCTATGCAAGGACAACTTGGAGTATGCATTCCGCTTCATTTCACGGACGGATATTGGAGGCTGTGAGGATGTCGTTTGTCTTGGAGTTGGCGAGGTAGGTACTCGGACGTGGTGACAAAAAGTAGGCTTGGGAGAAATTGATAGCAACACTGAATAGAATAGCCGTAGCGTTAATCTCAGCGTGTTGGTAAAAGCTGAGATGTGAGGCTGTGCTTTGTAAACGAAAAAGGAAAGTAAATACAAATACGTAGTCCGTGTGCGTCTCGTACTGATACCACATCTAACACTCCCCCTCGAGATGTACGCGGCTCGTTTACACAACGCCCAGCGCTTCCGTAAATTTCTTGAACTTTTGACGAGCCAACGGTTTTGTTAGGACATCAGCAATCATATCATCGGTTGGGCAGTACTGCAGTTTGATATGGCCTTGCTCAATGGTTTGCCGAATGAAATGGTAACGAATTCCAATATGCTTTGTACGTTCGTGGAATACTGAATCCTTTGCAATAGAGAGGGCATTTTGGCTGTCGGAGTAGAGGATTGTGGGTTCAGTTGGATAGATGGAAGGGTTTGCAATGAATGTGGAGAGTTCGGAAAGGAGCTTGTGCAGCCAGATCATATTTTTCGATGCTGGGGTCAGTCCAACATATTCCGATTCACCTGTGGAGACCGTAACGATTGGTTGTTTTCTAGATGTCCACATGACGGCCCCCTGACCCATGAACAGCACAAATCCGGACATAGATTTCCGCCCGGGCTGGTTTGCATATGCTGCATCATGATAGCCCTTAGGGTTGATATCAGGGCCACCAATTACAAGCCGTTGGTCGCGTGTGCCCTTCAGATAGCGGAGGACTCGGAATCCGGCCTTTAGGTGAGTTGAGCGCGGTTCCTCCACGAATTGTGAGAGTGCTGAGACCGAATAACTGATTTCAGGACGAGATCCGACTGCGACGTACATAAGGGAGCCCAGGAGTTCACGATAGAGTGCTTTTTCGCGTGGTGTAACTGATTCCGTGGATACAGAAGGTGAGTCCGGGTTCAAATCGAGATTTGCTTCCATTGGTGTCGCAAATGGGGCCATTTCCTCCACGCCGAATCGTTTCGCAATTTGGCTAATGTATGCAGATTGTCCAATGCTGATGGTGTGTTTTTCCCAGTCCCGAGTGATGTGCATGCCCAGCAGCCAGTGAATAGGCCCAAGATCAACCAGCTCGAAGTGAGAGCCGATTTCTCGTTTGAATCGGTTCGACTCTTCTTGGGAGTTCGCTATGATGGTAAAGTCATCTGTGGCAACTGCAACGATGGTGTATTTTGTCGCTGACTCGATCCGATAGAAGACGGCCTCATCTGCATTGCTAATTGTGAACCCGAGAGAGATCATTGTTGACTTGAGGGTCTGGTACCAGCCTCGGCCTGCTTGCTTCGTGCCATACAGACACTTGAGCAGCTTGGCACAGACATTCTGGCCCTTGAGGTGTTCCGGGATCTCGAAGAATTCTTCATATCTGTTCGGGAACTTGATATAGATCTCCTCAGTGATATTTGCATGCAGGTACGCGTTTTTGATATCGGCTTGGTCAATTATTGCATCACGAGATGCAGCCATGGATAGTAGGATGCGGAGAGTGGGGAGGCGGACAACTGGAGCATAAGTGTCGAAATAATCAACACCTTGAACTTGTGTGAATCCTTTAGCTACGAAACGCGACTTAGCCTTTTCAGACTCGCCAGTTTCGTTCCGTTTGACCCGGTAAACGAACCTCGTGTCCACGATATTTGCATTCGTGGGAACATCTTCTCGTTTCATCACCTTCCATGCTTTCTTCTTCTCGCACTGCCTTACTTCCACAAGCATCGACTCACGCCATTCCTCTTCATCTGGACCACTCAGTGCCTCTTTCATGGTCACTGGTTCGATATCCGCTATCATGGCATAGTCTGCCAGCAAGCAGCCCAACAGCTCTTCATCCTCATCTGGCTCATCTTCGGCCATGGTGACTGCTATTCCAGCAGTGGTGGGACGTTTACGCAAGTCTGGTTGTGCAAGTTGGCCTGGTTTTGGAGCTGCAGAGCGCTTGGGACGGCTTGGCTGAGGAGTATGGTCAGACTCTATGTCTGTGAGTGGAGATTCTGGACGTTCTGGGTGAGTTTCTGTAGGGATTTGTGGTTCGTTTGGCTGATTTTCGGTGGGTTGAAGGGTTGTAGATGACTTTGGAGCCTGAGGAGAGTCGGTGTCTTCATTCTCCCCCTCGACAACGAATGGTTCTGGAGTTAGGTCTTCTTTATTGAAGTAAACATCACGTTCAATGCTGACCCTTCGCTTTCCAGGCCAGTAGATCCTCCAGCCTTTAGCTTCAGTATCAATTCCCACAAACCGAGCCTCAACAGCATGTTCCCCAAGCTTTTCTGGTGCCTTAACCCGGACCCAGCAATGGCATCCCCATGGACGCAGTCCGGAGATATTGGGCTTCCTGCCAGTTGCCATCTGAAACGGGGTTTTCCCTGATGGTATTGCTTTCGTTGGGGTGCGGTTGTAGACCCATTCGGCATGCCGGTGAGCTTCAGCCCATAGATATTTTGGTAATCCTGAACTGATTAGGAATGCTCTCGTTGTATCCATCAGATACCCATTGGAACGTTCGGCAATTCCATTTGACTGCGGAGAATCGTGTACTGTAAGGTGCCGCTCTGTCCCCTTCACTTTCAGGTGCTGAGTGAACTCGTCGCTTAGGAATTCTCCCCCTCGATCCGTACCTAGGATCTTTATGACCTCAACACCACGCTGGACCTTGATCCAGGTTTCGTAGCGCTTGTACGACCCAAAGGTATCCGATTTCTTTGATAAGTATTCGGATTTTGATTCGTGGGTGTGTAGATCGCGGTATGTGCAGGCATAGCGTGCTCCCCCTAGTGATGTGACAGACATCGGTCCCATTAAGTCTCCAACAACCTTGTCGCCGGCATTCTCAACGTACTCGTATCGGCCTTGTTTGGGGAATGGTTTGCGCTTTGCTTTGGCCTTTACACAAGTCTCGCAAAATTCCGGTTTTGAATTCAGGTCAAGCTCGATTCCCTCAATATGGCCATCAACGTACATGCGACGAAGAGTGGCATGGCTTCGGTGAGCACAGATATTGTGTAGCTCAGTGATGTTCACTTTGAGCTTACCTGCCGCCATAGCGACATCTGGTTTTGCTCCTGTGGTCTGGCGTGTACCTGGGGTTGAGATGATATATAAGCCTCCGGCTTCGGGGATCTTTGCTATGACTTTAGCCTCGGGTCGTGGTGTGCGGATATACATGGTACGATCGGTGGGTTCGATATGGATGGGAAATCCAGCGCGGCTGACGTGTGATAGGGATAAGAGGGTGTATGCCATTTTCGGTGCATGGTATGCATTTCGGAATCTCGCAATGGTGGGTTTTTGATCCTTACCCATAGGTAATGGTAATTGGAGGTCCCCTTTGCCTACTGCATAGAAGACTTCACCATTTGCGGCTTTGATAGGCTTCGGCTCAATGTTGGTGTAGTTTTTGAATCTCCAACGTTCGGGTGAGTATGTTTTCGAAGCCCCGCAATCAGCGATTGCTGTAACTTCTTCTCCCCTTGCTACGTGAGCATCGCCCTCATCCTTGTAGTCTGACGTGCACATTAAGGCCACATTCGAGTCATCGTTGTCATCAGCTACAACCGCAATGACATGCTCATCATCGCTTTCATCAATGGCTGCTGATGCCGATTCCTTCGCCTTCCCTTTTCCTTTAGCCTTGTTCTTTTTCGAAGCTGGGCCTTGTCCCGCCTTTCCACCACCTTCGCACCAGCAGTCTGCAATGAGATGGCCGGTCTTTCTGCACACCGGGTTTGTGCATTTAAGGTGGGATCTGTCTGGCTTTTTCTTTGACATCCCCTTTGATCCCTGACCTTTTCCTTTGTTCTGCCGCTGAGCAGACATTGCTATGTTCTCAGCTGTGGCCTTCGATGCCACTTCCTCATCCCATTCTTCTTGGAGTGCAGCAACGAGGATGTCCGATGTGAGGGATTTCCCAGTGAATTTGCTGGCAGCGGAGAGGGTGCGGCGGATGTGGTCATAGGAAGGTGGGAGCGATTTTTGGATCATTGACGTGTACTGGTTGTCCTCGATTTTCAGTCCCATGCCCTCGATACGTTCACGGAGGATTTTCATTTCGCCAAGGTGTTTTCGCATGTCATCTTCATCAGAGCAGGACATGTTGCTGAGCCGGGTGAGGAGGTGTTCACGTACAAGATCGCCCTTGCCAGTCATGGCAGCAATGAGCTTTTTCCAGACGAGAGCAGCTGTTGCTTCACCCTTGATCTCATTGAAGGTAGAGTCGGAGATGGATTCGTAAATGATGCAGCGCATCTTTGCCTCTTTCTGCTCATACTCCTCTAGCTTATCCTCTAGCTTCTCCAGGTCATCATCTGAGAGTGGGTGTGAAAATGCAGTGTCGGTAGACCGGTAAAATCTTCCTTTGTGCTCGACAGGGTGAGGAGGTATACGAGCAGTTCCTCTTAGGTGTCGGCCAAGACCCTTGTCCAGGAACTTGTTGGTGAGCTTTTCTTCAAACGCTACCCAGTTCGATCCATCGTCTTCGAGTTTTGCTGTGCTGACCAGCTTTATGACAGTTGTCTCTGACATGATGGTAGCGGGGCCCATAACCTCTTGGAGTTGGCGAGGTAGGTACTCGGACGTGGTGACAAAAAGTAGGCTTGGGAGAAATTGATAGCAACACTGAATAGAATAGCCGTAGCGTTAATCTCAGCGTGTTGGTAAAAGCTGAGATGTGAGGCTGTGCTTTGTAAACGAAAAAGGAAAGTAAATACAAATACGTAGTCCGTGTGCGTCTCGTACTGATACCACATCTAACAGTTTGTTCGGGAATAGTAGCTTTTTGAGCGATAGGTTTTCTACGCGGAGGAGGTGGGAGGGGAGAAGGTTGTCGGTCTTCTGTTGAGTCATCTTGAGTATTGCTAGGTGCACTACTGTCCGAATCAACATCCCGCATATCTTTATCGTCTCCTGCACTGGTTGCGGCCATCTTGCGTTTTTCCGCCTTCCATTTACTTTTAATTTTGGCTTTGACGACCCAATCTTGCTTGAGTTTCTTTGCTGCAAAGAGTATTAAACGATGATGAGATATAACATGATTGATTGTATTTACCTCTTGCTGCAGGGTGATGGGGGAATGTGGGCGGACGTTTTCTTTTTAGCGAGCCTTCGGCCATGACGGGAGTAAACAAGAATGCTGACTAATACATAGCCTTGAGGCTCCGCAAGGGCTGGTGACTCTTGATCCCTTACCTTCTTAATCCCACCCCACTCAGTCTTCTTCCTTGTATTTCTTCTGACCGTCGCATGAGCGTGCAGAACTTAAACACTTTCGGTCAGTGTTCTCTCTTTCTTCGCCACCATCGACTCACTGTGGCTTCTAGATCCCTTCGCTGACGAGGGTGACCCCCTTGGAGACAACCAAGACGTCGGATCTCAGGCAGATTACATCCACATTCGTATTCAGCAGAGAAATGGAAGGAAGACGCTGACCACTTTGCAAGGCCTGCCCAAGCGTGAGTCGTTTATCGATTTCACCATCATCACCTCTAATCGTTTTTGATCACTACAGAATACGACTCGAAGAAGCTTCTCAAAGCCTTCAAGAAGGTGATTGATGATGTCCAGCTCGACTCATACCTTTCTCGACCAGTTATTGACATCATTCCAGGAGTTTGCTTGCAACGGTACTCTCGTCGAAGACGAAAAGATGGGCCAAGTCATTCAGCTGCAAGGTGATCAGCGTGCCAAGATTTCCAGCTTCCTCATCGAGAATGGTATCGAGAAGTCTACTATCAAGGTGCACGGATTCTGAGCACCCAACATTAGTCTTGCTAGAGTACTCATTGTTGTCTTTTCTTTGGCCTGGTTGAAAGCGTTTTTCTTATCGTTCTACGTTATAATGTTTTCATGATCATCCACTTCAATATTTGTACCATTGTGTATTTTGAATTGTATTCATCAAGTTCAAGGTACTGCGACAGTAGCAGGTGGCATAGCAATTCAGCTCAGTGGAAACAAAAGAGACTCGCCAAAAGAAGAGTGGGCAGCCACGGCTATTTGATCTTGTCCAACGGCCTGTATTTGAGTCATGGTCAGTAGAAAAGACGCAAAGATGCAGAGAAACCGACCTGTTGAATCCGCCACGTCTAGAGAGAGAGAAAAACAAGTTAGGTCTCATCGTAGAGGAACAACGGGTTCTTCACCTGTTCATATATTGTCGCCATGTCCGAGTCTTTTTGACGTTTGCAGTACCTTCCTGGTTACCATCGACATGTTTTCCCTATTGAGATATCAGAAGACGATGCCTCAACTCCTGCATGACAACTATTACCTTGGTCGTGCCGAATCCCCCAAGACCCATCATGGCCATCATGGCATCCTCGTCTGGGTCGTCAATGGTTTCGTCTTGGATGTCATCAGGAGCATCGGGATCTAAATTTGGTCTGGTGGAACGAGGGATCCGGGCTTCTGCTTGGGGTGGTAAACGATAAGTACCTCGTAGTGGCATAGGATAGACTCGCCTGTATCATTTGAAACGACATCCTTCTGCGCTGGTTCCTTTGGCTTATCTGAACGACGTGAATCATCGTGTTTAGAGGATTCACCACGACCTTTCGCATCATCGCGGTCGCGCGGCGCATCCCTCGGTCTGTGGTCTCTATCTCTGTCTCCTCGTTCTCTGTCCCTTCGAGTGTCTTCCCTATCACGTCCGTAGTCTCGATAATCTGAAGGAACTTGGTCAGAAATTTTCGTATGAGAACCAAGAAGCCATAGTCACCGTTTCTTGGTCGTCGGTCTCTGTCTCGTCGAGGACTTCGTGATCTCCCCTGGTCGCGACGAGGGCTGGGGGAACGTCGTCGGCCTCCACGGTCGCTACGTGAATAGCGGTCTTTGTCTCTTGAATCGCGCTCCCAGCTTCTATCTCGACGGCGGTAGTCACCTCTTGAGGACATTTTTAACAAGACGTGGATTGAGGAGGGCAGCCGTGTCACGTATGTCACACTCCAGGCGGCAAGATAGCCGGCGGCCACCAAGTTTTTCAACATCCACTTTGGACAAGATACAAGGCATCCATGAGTCAAATGGCTCGACAGGCTGCAGATGGCACAATACCTTCACTTTGGTGCACGATAAATTCTAATTTATTCCATTTTCTAGCTTTACTCCACGCAAAACATATAGGTCTCTTCGGTGTACCTTCCACTGTAACCACAGGTGATATACGAAGGCTAATAACGAGAACTGGAGTCCAAGGCGTCTCAAATGGTGCCTTTTATTATCTTCCCTCATATTACAACTTCTCATTTTCCGTAGTTGCCATCCAATATACGCATAGGTACCGACGTACAGGAAACGTCTACCTTACACTGTCGCTCCCAAATTTCCTGCGCGACAACCTACGAGTCTTGGAGGACGCGACGATATCTGGAATAACCATTAAAGCAGAAGCATCTTTGTCGATACCCGATAAAGATTACCGTTATGGTGATGGGATGGGCACAACCGTGGTTGTGCAGGGTCCACCTGGGAAGGCTGATGTGCATGCGTTCCGAGGAATGCTACGAGGTTATACCTTGGACTCTGGCCCTGAACCTATCACCCAAATACCACTGTAAGTCAAACTAGTCCCGAGATTGCATGTATTCTCATCACGTCCTAGGCCCAAGGGAGGTTTCTCAAGAGTATCGCGTTTCCTTGTGCGTTTTGCCTCAGCTTCGGATGCACACCGTTTTGTCCGGGACATTCAAGGAATAATCACAGAGAATTCCAGTGACCCGACGGTCCAGAGAGCACCATACCGAGCCCATGTTGTATATTAATAATGGATGCAATAAACTCTCGTTACATCCGCTCTGCCTCGAGGTCTTCCAATCGAGAGCGTTGACCCTGCCAGTAATAATAAGAATGATGCGGCAGAAGTAGGGAGCGAGACACTTACTGTCCTTGCGTTGTCTTCTTCGTCGTCGGGGGACCTGCCTCGTTTAAGTCTCCCTTCAACTGGCTCCGCCTCCTTCCAATCACCACCTCCACCAGCAACTGCACCAGGACCATCCTGGGCATCAGCATATCTCTCCTCAACCTGCCTCCTTCGTTCGATCTCCAGTCGTTGCGCCTGTGCCCCCCATCCTCCTCGACCTGGATCATAGTCTTGCCTATGTTCATCTCTTACCTGCCCACCGCTTTTTCCCCTTCCGAATTGTCGCCCTTCTTTATATCCTAGGTCCAGGTCGCACCGAATGATGCGCTCATCTAGCTTGGTACCACTGACGTATCGCATGCTGGCCAGAGCCTCCGCATGGGTGTAATATTCGACGAAGCAGAACCCACATGGTGTCCTGCGAAATCATCAGTAAAGTATTCCACCTGCTGCCATGGAGGACATACCTTGTATTACGGTCAAGACCCATGATGATCCTCTTTATTCCACCGCCATCCTCTGGACTGGCGCACTTGGTAAATAGCTCGTATATTTGTTCTTCGGTCGTGTAGAAACTCAAGTTACCTATCTGTTGTAATTGGTAAAGCCAGAACAGGGTAGGAAGGATGAGTTTGGCATACATAGAGTGTAGTTGACTTTGCAAGCAAGTCGTTTTGTTTTTGGCGATCTACCCGTGTCTGTGAGTCTTTGTAGTTTGAAGGCTGGTCTAATGGCTGTACTACATGGGCCATTGTGGACGAAAGATTTGAGGAAGCTGCAACTTGAACATTATTTTAGCTTCTGTTTGATAAATAAGTAAATAAATAAACAATTACGCGTCAGACGCGGCCGCGTCACCTGCACTTTTCCTTCGTCGTCGTTCGCCATCATGGATGAAATCGGTATTGAGCTCCAGAAACATGTACATATCCTTTTTGTCTTTGTACTTTAAGGCTAACGACGCTCACCAGGAACCCACTTTCGAGTCGGTCGTGACTGAGAAAACGGCACTCTACCAAGAATTGCAAGAAGAGGACCTCTACACAAAGTACAAGAAACTTTCTCGACATTTGGAACTTTTGGAGATACAGGAGAGCTACATCAAAGATGAACAGGCCAATCTGAAGCGGGAGCTCATCCGCGCTCAAGAAGAGGTCAAACGTATACAATCCGTTCCCCTCGTCATTGGCCAGTTCCTTGAACCCATTGACCAACACACCGGCATCGTAGGCTCAACAACGGGCTCAAATTACGTTGTTCGCATTCTCTCGACTCTCGACAGGGAACTGTTGAAGCCATCATCATCTGTCGCTCTCCACCGCCATTCCAACGCCCTTGTCGACATCCTTCCTCCAGAAGCCGACTCTTCGATATCAATGCTGGGCAAGGAAGAGAAGCCAGATGTTTCGTATCAAGATGTTGGTGGAATGGATTCACAGAAGCAGGAGATCAGAGAGGCAGTGGAATTACCATTGACACACTTCGACCTTTACAAGAAGATTGGTATCGACCCGCCTCGAGGTGTTCTTCTCTACGGTCCGCCAGGTGCGCTGAATAGTTGCCCAAAGGTGACCTCTTCTTCTGATATCATTATCCCTAGGTACCGGGAAGACGATGCTAGTGAAAGCCGTTGCACACCATACCACAGCGTCTTTCATCCGGGTCGTAGGGAGCGAGTTTGTGCAAAAATATCTGGGTGAAGGGCCTCGAATGGTTCGCGACGTCTTCCGACTAGCTCGCGAGAACTCCCCAGCCATCATCTTCATCGACGAAATCGACGCTATCGCTACAAAGCGGTTTGACGCGCAGACCGGTGCAGATCGCGAAGTGCAGCGTATTCTATTGGAGCTTCTGAACCAAATGGACGGCTTCGACCAGGGGAGCAACGTCAAGGTATTTGTGCACTAAGGCCTTCCATTGCGACTGATTGACGTCTTCCTCAGGTTATTATGGCCACCAACCGTGCAGATACTTTGGATCCTGCCCTATTACGACCAGGTCGTCTGGACCGTAAGATAGAGTTCCCGCTACCGTCGAGGCGGGAAAAACGTCTTATCTTCCAGACTGTAACCAGCAAGATGAACCTGGGTCCAGACGTTGACCTAGAAGACTGTCCGTATTGATTCCATTCTCTCCTTAGAACCGCTGCTCATATACTTTCATAGATGTTTCTCGACCAGACAGAATTTCTTCCGCTGAGATATCATCAATCGTGCAAGCTGCGGGTTTACAAGGTATGGTGCTATCCCTTCCTTTAGGATCCCGCTGAAGGCCGCCTTCAGCTGTACGGAAGAATCGTTATGTCATTCTGCCCATCGATTTCGAGGAAGCGTGGAAGGTGTGTTCGCCTTTCATAATGCATTACGACCTAATATTCATTCACCGTTTAATAGCAAACTGTCAAGAGATCCGACGAAACGCATGAATTCTGTAAGTTACCTGTCCCAATTGCCTTTCTTATACTGATCAACAAATAGACCGGTGATGACTGTTACTCTGATCCATTAGCTAGTGTTTACGCAGGCGCTGTTTTTTTTGTGAACAAAGACATACGTATTTTTCTATCCGCGCTTATGCCTTGCAAATATCCTATAAAATTCGAAGTCCAGCAACAACTTTCCGCGACTTAACTCTCGTCTTCACATTCACATCCCAATTGCTGCGCGATTTACTGTCTCTCTTTAACGGACACGCAACATGTACAAACCATGGCTAACCTTCAAAGGGTATACTTGCTTCGGCCATATCTCCGTGCACCCTACGCGACTATCGACCCCATTTTGCTGTTTCACGTTAAATTAAGCTTAAGGTTGCGCGTACGCAAAACTCCGCAAGCAACAAGAAATACAATCTAATAGTTCGTTCATATCCTCGTTCGGATTGAGGAATGGTCTGAGAGGATTCTTCCTATATATTGTTCGTTTTCAACACGTTATGACGTTCTTTCTCTATCAGTTTAATTTTAACATCTGGGTTACTGGCCTCTGCTGGCACCTTCCCCTCTGATTGGCATCCGTACACGCTTGTGTTGTTTAGTCATCACCGCCACCCACGTCCAGCTCACCATCGTTGCTCTCTGATGAACTTCCTTCATATGATACTTCAGCTAGGAATGTATTCTTTCAAAGATATGAATCAGTCAGAATTACACAAATATCCAAAGTTTTCGCAAAAGTTGTAATAAACCCAATCATAGTTTTGAATAACTTGTCAAACTACATTCCGACGAACGTTTGTGCAACTTGCAACCAAGATATTTCGGTATCACCTCGGTGATAAATTTTCTGCTCCTCGTGCCTTCGAGTCACGGACTTCAGCAAGGTTCTCATCTACTACTTCTTGGCCGGTTGACCGAGTTCACTAGCTCGTTCGGTTGCTATTTGTATGCCTCTTGCTATCGTTGAACGGACTCTCCCATCTTCCAATGCCAGCAAACCGGCGATGGTGCATCCACCTGGAGCTGTTGGTTGAAGATTCAGAACTAGTCCCACGGAAGCTGACAAAATATATTACTCACTCGTAACTGAATCTTTGATCTGTGCAGGATGGGCTCCAGCCTGTAGCACCATGCGGGCCGCGCCTTGTAGTGCTAATAACGCGTCAGTTTCAGATGACGGAAATTCCGACCGCTAAAACCTACTCTGTGCGGCCAATTCTAATGCCTCCGCCCTAGGAAGTCCCATCATAACGCCTCCGTCTGCCATAGCCTCCAGGAAAATGCATGCAAAAGCAGGACCCGAACCAGACAGTGCTGTACATGCATCAAAATGTTTTTCTTCCAAGAAACGACATCGACCAATGGACGAGAAGATTTTAAGGATTATGGCATGATCCACTTCCATATTATCAGAGGCAGAGATCGATGATACAACCGTCATACCCTCGCGGATCTAAATATAATGAGAATTTTGTTAAACGAATAGAAGGTCTCGGCGATGCACACCTTGCAAGGTGTATTGGGCATAGCGCGGATGACTCTTGTTTGAGGATGAACCCAGCTGGTGAGTTGCGATATAGTGACACCAGCAAGAATACTGATTAATAGTTTCCCTTCAAGGGCTTCTCTGAGTCCAGGCTCTGAGAGAATTGAATGCGCAAGCTGTGGCTTGCAGCTATTTCTGTCAGTGAAAGGACTCAATACAAAATAGTTTAGCTAACCAAAGAAGAACAACGTCGGATTGCTTGACAGCATCTAGATTCTGGGAGGCTAAAATCTCGATACTTCTGCCCATGGATCCAAGACCGTCGAATACCGGCCTGAGTTTAGCAGCGCTTTTTGCTTGGCTTACACAGGCGATAAATCGGGATGGGGTAGATGCGTCGGGTGATCCAACAGGAGTCATAGTTCCCGGAGTATGCGACTCCCATTTATGCAGCGCAGCTGGGACGCGAGAGTGTATATCGAGACTGTCGACGACACCAGACAGAATGGCGATACCCATAGTGCCACATCCTGGAAATAACCGTTCAGTTCTCAGCTATAACAAAGAAGATTTATATGCACCTAAAACACAAAGAGTATAGCCCATCGAGGAAGAAAAGTGTACTTGTGAAAGTTGGTCTTGAATGGAAAGAAACAGAAAATTTGAACGACTTCTAAATTTGGGCTGATCGACAGAGTCATGCTTGTCTTCGTCACTGTCGGCTCGACCCGCTTTGACGCGCTGGTCCAGGCGGCGCTGTCGGACCGCGTCCTTGCTGCCCTCAGCCATGCTGGATACACTACCATCGCTATTCAATGTGGAAACTCGGACTTTACCCGTGCTCACTCGATACAGAACGGAGATACCCTCAATATCCAGCAACAACATGTTACCATTGAAATGTACAAATTCAAGCCGTCATTAGAATCAGACTATGAACGAGCAAATATGGTCATCAGCCATGCAGGTGTGTGCGCTTGACCGTGACATGCGGGGGTTCGCAGTGACAGCAGACAGGCTCGGGAACGATCCTCGATGTCCTTCGGCTGGGCAAGCCTCTCATCGTCGTTCCCAATCCGACCCTACTCGACAATCATCAAGAAGAGCTGGCGGCAGCCTTGGAAGAGCTGGGCCATCTGAGATCTTCAACCGTGTCGTGAGCCATGTTCACTACCCTTTCCGTGCTCAGTTCCAAACGCTTTTTAGGGATCTTGCTCATACTATCGAAACATTCGATAGATCAGCCATCGTCAAGTTCCCGCCTCAAGATCCAAGCAGATTTCGCCACCTGGTGGACGAGGAGATGGGGTTTTGAGCCGCTTTGTACTCGATACAAACAATGTCCATTCTTGTCTTTGCACTACCATGGCCCCCACCGTTACATCCACCGTAGTCGACGACAAGCCTGAAATCTACGAAGATAGCCATGTACACGATGTTTACGACCAGATCGCCTCTCATTTTTCATCGACAAGGTACAAGGTCCGTATATTGTACGGCTATTAGATCTCCTTTGACGGTTCGTAGCCATGGCCAATAATCGCTAATTTCTTGGCCACAATCCCGACCTGGATGGATAGGTTTAGATTCTGGAACTGGCAACGGAAAATACCTACCGCTCCCACTGGAACGACCAGGAAGCATAAGAACCATTGGCCTGGACAGAAGTCTTCCTCTGCTCGAGATTGCAAAAACCGCAGGAGGGGTTATTCGAGATGTCGTATGGGGGGACGTTCTTGGGTACGGATGGAGAACTGGAGCATTTGTAGGTGAATATCATGCTGCTAATCATCTCTCTGATTCCTTTGCCAGGATTATGCTATTTCCATTGCGACCATCCACCATCTCGCTACACCGGAGCGCAGACAATTGGCGGTACAGGTCAGCAGCTTATCATTTTCTTTTCAAGACGCGATATTCACTGTGGTCACAAGCGTTTACTCGAAGCAGTTTCGGTGTCTCACGGTCGCGTTTTGATATATGTGTGGGCTATCGAGCAAGATGAACTTTCCAAACGCACGGTGCCCACCAATTCTCAGTCGAGCCAAAACGGACAAGATGTTCTTGTTCCATGGGTCCTGAATCAGCCGTCCAAAGAATCCCTGCAACCTGGACGTGTTCTACAACGCTACTACCACATGTTTGCACAGAATGAACTGCCTGGACTTGTCATCAAGTGTGCAGAGCAGATGGGATTGTGTGTCGGACCCAGGACAGATTTTAGCACATGCTGTTCTGGCGTTGAAATCATTCAAGACGGCTGGGAACGATCCAATTATTATGTAGAATTGCGGCGATGGGGATCTTAATTTCATCTCCAGGCTTGCGCAACGAACTCCGAAGCGGTTTGTTTTTGTATTGAAGCCATCGAACTACAAGGAATAGATAGACTAGGGACAAAATCACTCGCTAGCAGCCATAACTTGAGAAAAATAAGCAACTGCACGACACGTCTAGGTTGAAAGACTTACTAGCGTTGATGAGATCCCCCCCGCTTTCTTTGAGTACACGGACAGCCTTTGCACGGGAACAGTTGACCTGAGAAACACATAAGCTGATGTTCCGACGAGACTGAGTAACTGACTTGTGTCATAACAAGATCAATATCCTTGGGGTCTACACCAGTCTCATCGACGGGACCGTCGTCTTCGGGAGCTTCTAGCTCAGGGATGCTATCGTCATCATCATCTGCATCAACACCCGAGTTCTCAAGTCCTGTTGCAGTCGCACCAGCTGCCAACTGTTGAGCAGCGGACATCTGCGCCTGAGAGTTCATGTCTTCGATCTACAGAGAAGTGCAATCAAGCAAACGGCGGGCCCATACACAGAGGGAACGCACCTTGGCTTCGCCAAAGACGATGTAGCAGTCGCTGTTTGGCGACTTGTAGACATCCGGTGACGCGAGAACGAAGAGAACCTGGAGTGCCGTCAACAACGGTTGCAACAAGCCGGGAACCGACGCACATTCTTGGGCCGCCTGAGAGTAACCCGTGTGATGTTTGGGACGCGCTTCAAACCCAAGCTGAGCAGGGCTTTCCTGGCCTTCCTCTCCGAGCGGGACTGGACCTTCTCAAGGGCGGCAGTAGATGTCGGATCTTCTTCATGATCGTGGTCATGGTCGTGATCATGGTCATGGTGGTCATGACCTTCATGGTCAGAGTGGACTTCCTCAATTTTGGACATCTGCAGAAGGGGTGCATTCAGTCTTCATCCAGGACAACGAATGCCAATCCAACGAAATGACGACCTCATAGAGCCAAATTTCTATGGATTCGATGCATGTAGGCACTAACGAACAATCCCGTACCTTCAAAGTATCGACCGCGCCGGAGAGTACTGGCTTGTTCGCTGTTACCGACGACGAGGGGCGCGAAAATCTGTATTTGGTCAGTGTTTGGCAACAGCCTTTGATGAGAGTCTGCTTCCGAGACCGGCCCGGCCTAACTCAAGTTTCCTTCCCATGGCGATGCCTCTTCCTGTGCTATTTAGTCAAATCCGCTTGGTTTTGGAAGGCTCCCAGGGCGCTCCTTCACAACTCGAACTTATTTGTACAATAGACGAATTTGTTCATGCAGTGGATCCAGACTCTGTACCGTCAGCCGACATCGAAGAAGAGCTGCAGACTATCCATCGGGATGTCGCAGACCACTCGTCTCCACGCCAAGCCGAGGGATTTCTAGCTGTTCTGTATCATCTTCGACCACTTCTCTCCTCCGCTTCTGTCATTTTACTGTGGTTTGACCTCATCTTGCGCCCAGCACTCCGCGAACCAAAGTTGTCCACTAATGCTATTGATAATGCCACGGACCTTATCGTATCTGCCCTCAGAAACGAAGACAATACGCACCAGCAAAAGTCTGATGAGTTCAGGCAGCGTATTGTTGATTACTACCTGCTTGACGCGTTCAATGAAGGTTCAGGGGATGATATGATATTATGGGCGGAGTCGGATGAATCAGAGAAGGACCGGCAGAAGTGTTGGAAGACCAACTTGGAGAATATTCTGCTCAAATATGGAACTCAATGTCCTGAGGTGCGCCTGAGATATAGAAGAACTTTGTAATTTACTGAATCGTCCTCCAGGAACTAATGACGGAGCTGCATGGGCAGTTCGTCAACCCATCGTCTCGTTTGCAGATCCTCATTTTGCTCAATTTATTCACTTCTTCCCCTGGATTTCGCGACTCTGCGTCTACTCTTGCCACACATCCTTTAACAGCTAGCGTAATGACATCGTTATTGATCGATAATTCTACAACTGCCTGCAGCGTTGGGCTGACGCTTCTGGTCAAGCTACTTCCCCTTCTTGCCGTTCATGCCTGCGAGAAGTTAAAGGAGATTGTTCCACAATTACTCCTTGTGCTCTCCAGACTTGTATGTTGGAAGGAGCGGGTTTCCGTTGTCGATGAATCTAATGGTTCACAAGTGGACATCCCAAGGGATTTCTTCAATGCTTCTCCCTCTCACGAAACACGTCCGGAACTCCGTTGGGAGCGGCTTGAATCGACATTCGACGCAGCCGCGGCCCCAGGACCCTCGCCCCGCCGATTTTTCACTTTTCTCTATTATCTTTTCCCTTGTAATGTCCTCAGGTTCCTGCGTGCTCCATTAGCTTATCTCGACGATTGCCAACCGGAGTCGCCCTACACCGTAGGGTGGGATGCCGTGATCGACGAGACCGAGTTAAAAGGAAAGGCAGAGGTACCCGTCTGTATTTTGTCACTCATCCTCGTCTGATTCCGTGTGTATAGAAACTCCTTAGGGAACATCAATGCCATCCGCTTATAATATGGCGAGATGCCAAAGACGAACTAAATCTTCCGGACTTTTGGGCGGAATACGATGTGTCTCGGATCACGAGCGAGGCTGCCATGTTGGATGTTAATAATATGGCGCTTTCTCTGCGTGCGAAGCTCAACGAAACTAATGCTACCGCGACATATACTCCCTCGGAAGCGAGTGTGGAAGAGACTCCAGCTGCTACCTTGCATCCTATTGACTTATCATCCGGTGTCGCAAAAATATCGCTACAGGACATGATCGCGACTTCTGTAGCGCTAAAATCTAATTTGGATATCAACATCACAGGGCCGACATCTCAGTGGCCCGGTCCTCTGTTCACCACGTCGAGCGCGTCTTCTACCAAAAACGGCAACTCCTCCAGGCCTGAGAGCGTAGGATCAAAAAGCAGCGACGAAATTCCATCCCATATCGTTCAGGCCATATCTGCTCTTCAGCGCGAGCTTGTTCTGTTGAAGAATGAGCTCAACTTTGAGCTGTGGCTTTCGAGGGAAAATGTTCAGCACGTGGGCCGGTTGTACCAAGAGCGGATTCTATCTAAAAACGCCGAAGTCGAGAGACAAGGATTGGTACGTTCGTTCTGTTCATTTCGAATTTTTTATTCACGTGTTCGGTTTTAGTACAACAAGCTGCGTAATTATCGCACACAGGTAATTGGCCTGGAAAGCGAACTGCGAGAACACAAGGAGCAAGCGTCTTCTGCCAAAAACAAGTATGCAGAATGGAATACGGAGCTGCAAGGGAAACTCCGAGAGTTGCGGGACGAAAAGAAAAAGTGGACTATGGAGGCGGCTGCGTTGCGTACAGAAGCAAAGGAAGCAAAGGTGGGGCGTCAAGACTTTCCTATACGGCGACTGATACGTCCTTCTAGGCTCTCTTTGATGCCCAGGGCGGCCTACTGGACAATGCGACAAGAGAGCTGTTTACGCTACAAACTCAAAAGAAAGAAAACCAACATAAAGTTGACCGGCTAAAGGACTATGAAAAGCAGATAGAACAGCATTTGAAGATGCAACAGCTCTGGTCCGAACCTGTTCTGTGTTGTTGAATGCTGTGCTGATAATGTGTTAGGGACGCGGACTTTTATATGTTCAACGAAAAAGAAAGGGAAATGATGAACATGAGGAGCGAGTACAAGCAGATGGATCTTCGTCTTCACACCTACGAGAGGAGCATGGCAGAGCTTGAGGTGCAAAACAGGTAACTACTAATCTACTGTGCGAAACGGATATCTTATACGTCGACATGTAGAAACTACCGACGGCAAGTGCAAGCACTCGAGGCACGTATAGCCGAAGCCAGCCGCACGCGTAATGGAGCACAGGAATCCGCCATGCTGTCCGCGATGGCGTCTGATAAAAAGCTGTTGACTGCTGTGAACCGGGACTTGCGTGAGAAGAACACGGAACTGATGGAAGAAAAGGAGGAGCTCAAGGCGATGGTTGAGGTGCTGAAGAATGAAGTCGGCGGGAGGCGGGGGTTGGTGCATGACCCGCGCGCCAGCCCGCTAGGCTCGTCTTCATTTTTGTACGGGCAAGGAGTGATATAGTTTAGTAGTAGAAAGTAGTAATTTTATCTTCTCGAAGATTCGAAAAGGTGATTGCCCTAAAATGGCAAGTGTCAGATTGTTCTCGAATCGAATTTTTTCGCCACATATAAACAAGGCGCGCGCGGTTTCCTTCTCATTCCACCGTCCCGAACTCTGTTTTCCTACTTGCTCTCTTAAAAGTGTGTGTCGATAACCCACCGTTGCTGTACCCTAACGTATCGTCTACCCAGCTAACAAAATGGCCACTGAAAGCTTTGGATTTCAAGCTGAAATCAGCCAGCTCCTGGATCTGATTATCAGTGAGTGTGCTCTACCCCTTCGTCTTCTCCAAGCTTGCTCACCTCTGTGCACCAGACACCTTTTACTCGAACAAGGAGATTTTCCTGCGGGAGATCATCTCCAACGCCTCTGATGCGCTCGACAAAATCCGCTATGCCTCGCTCACCGAGCCCTCAGTCCTCGACACCGAGAAGGAGCTCGTCATCCGCATCATCCCCAACAAGGAGCAGAAAATCCTCTCCATCATCGACACCGGTATCGGGATGACCAAAGCGGACATGGTCAACAACCTCGGTACCATCGCCAAGTCTGGCACAAAGGTAAGCGCCCGACCTTCCCACGACCATTAGACACTTATGATGGGTTAGGGATTCATGGAAGCGCTGAGCTCGGGCGCAGACATATCCATGATCGGCCAGTTTGGTGTGGGTTTCTACTCTGCGTACCTCGTCGCGGAGCGGGTGCAGGTTATCTCGAAGCACAACGATGATGAGCAGTACATCTGGGAGTCGGCTGCGGGTGGTACGTTCACCATCACGCAGGACACGACCAACCCTGCTCTCGGACGGGGTACGGAGATTCGGCTGTTCCTCAAGGAGGACCAGCTCGAGTACCTCGAGGAGAAGAAGATTAAGGATATCGTGAAGAAGCACTCTGAGTTTATCTCGTACCCTATCCAGTTGGCTGTTACCAAGGAGGTTGAGAAGGTTTGTGGTGTTTTTTTTTGTGTTTGGGGGATGGTCACTGATAGTTGGATAGGAAGTCGAGGATGACGAGGAGGAGGTTACTGAGGAGAGCGAGGAGAAGCCCAAGATCGAGGAGGTCGAGGATGATGAGGACAAGCCCAAGGAGAAGAAGACGAAGACGATCAAGGAGAAGGAGACGACGAACGAGGAGCTCAACAAGACGAAGCCGATCTGGACTCGCAACCCTCAGGACATCACGCAGGAGGAGTATGCGGCCTTTTACAAGAGCTTGACCAACGACTGGGAGGACCATCTCGCGGTCAAGCACTTTTCGGTTGAGGGTCAGCTCGAATTCAAAGCTATCCTGTTCATTCCCAAGCGGTATGTGACTTGTTACATGTGTGTTTCTACGACTGACGGACTGGCAGTGCGCCGTTTGACTTGTTCGAGTCAAAGAAGAAGCGCAACAACATCAAGCTGTACGTGCGCCGGGTGTTCATCATGGACGACTGCGAGGACTTGATCCCCGAGTACCTGAACTTTGTGAAGGGTATCGTGGACTCTGAGGACCTTCCTCTGAACATTTCTCGGGAGACGCTGCAGCAGAACAAGATCCTGAAGGTTATCCGCAAGAACATTGTGAAAAAGTGCATGGATCTGTTGTCGGAGATTGCGGAGGACAAGGACAACTTTGCGAAATTCTACGAGGCGTTTGGAAAGAACCTGAAGCTGGGTATCCACGAGGATGCGCAGAACCGGAGCAAGCTTGCGGAGTTTTTGCGGTTCTTCTCGACCAAGTCGACAGAGGAGCAGGTTTCGCTTAAAGGTGCGTGTTTTGTGTGCAGGTGCGTGATGGACATGTGGTGACCGCGTTTTTAGATTACATCACACGGATGCCGGAGGTGCAAAAGACGATCTACTATCTCACGGGTGAATCTCTGGCGGCAGTGAAGGAGTCTCCTTTCCTGGAGGTGTTGAAGAAGAAGGGCTTTGAGGTGCTGCTGCTTGTCGACCCGATCGACGAGTACGCGATCACGCAGCTGAAAGAGTTTGACGGGAAGAAGCTGGTGTGTGTGTCGAAGGAGGGACTGGAGCTGGAGGAGACTGAGGAGGAGAAGAAACAGCGGGAGTCGGAAGCGGCATCGTTTGAGGAGCTCTGCAAAGTGGTAAAGGAGGCGCTTGGCGACAAGGTTGAAAAGGTGATCGTGTCGAACCGGATCACGGATTCTCCTTGCGTGCTTGTGACTGGACAGTTTGGATGGTCGTCGAACATGGTGGGTGTTGCTGTGCCCGGTCGGATCTGAGGTGGAGTACTGACGTTTGTGTATAGGAGCGGATCATGAAGGCTCAGGCTCTGCGGGACTCGTCAATGTCGTCGTACATGGCGTCGAAAAAGACGCTGGAGCTGAACCCGACGAACGCGATCATCAAGGAGCTGAAGCGCAAGGTCGGGGAGGACAAGGCAGACAAGTCTGTGCGGGATCTGACGTATCTGCTGTTTGAGACTGCGCTGCTGACGTCGGGATTCACGCTGGATGAGCCGTCGTCGTTTGCGAAGCGGATCCACCGAATGATTAGCCTGGGACTGGATGTGGATGAGGAAGAGGAGGACACCGCGATCGAGGCAGAAGCCCCTCCGCCGCTGGAGGCCACGTCGACGTCTGCCATGGAGGAGATTGATTAATAATTAGGAGTGTAACTACAATTTAATGATTACGGTGATTACGGCGTGCAACTGGGGTCCGAGAGCACGCGTTGGCGATCGCGACTGTACGTACGCGTGGGAGCTTATAAGAAAGGGTCATTGTTCCCTTCATTGTCCCTTCCTTCCATTGTCCACGACCATTTATTATACCCCCTGCATGAACATACCATAATGCCCACCAAGGTCTGTTCCCTGCTCCTGGTCTGTGCGTCGCTGACCGTGCTGCAGTCGCCTTCGATGCCTTTGCTAGAATCACCCATTTCGCTCGTCTCTACCCGCCCCGTATGTCCTGTGTCTGTCGCTGCGGCGCGTGCTGACCAGATTTAGGTGCCGCGGAGCCGCCTGCTTACTCGACGTCGAGGGAGCCATCCATTTGACAGTCTACCCTGGATCGACATTCTGGACTCGCCCCCAGACAAGTCCAATCTGGGCGACCTGTCCCAGCTGGGCCCTGTTCGCCGCCATCGCAAAGCGCGCGCCAGTCCACTGTCCCGCCCCCGTCGCCTGCCGTCGTCGTCGCCGTCGCCCCCGCCCCCGTCGCCACCACCACCGTCGTTGCCACCAGCACTGCTAGAGCGTTGCTCGACGCCACCGCCACCCGCACCGCGACCCTCCTACGTCATCTTCCACGACCTCATGCCCCAGCTATAACGACCCACTGTATCCATCCATCTGCATATCATTATACATACGAATATTTTCTCACCATTTACTTATTCCATCTTCGTACATACCGCACGTGTAATCATCTCCTTGCTCAAATACCACCATGACTCGACCCACCAATTTCGGTGCCGGCCCCTCTGCCCTCCCAGAGTCCGTCCTCAGAGCCGCATCAGATGCCCTGCTCGACTTTGAGGGCACCGGCATCGGCATCGCAGAGATCTCCCACCGCTCCAAGGAATTCACCGCCTTTGTAAAAAAGACAGAGACCCTGATCCGCACCCAGCTCGACGTCCCGCCCACGCACCACATCCTCTTCACCCAGGGCGGCGGCACCGGCCAGTTCTCTGCTGTCGTCTACAACTTTCTCGCCCGCTACCGTCTGCTCCACCCAGACGTCGCCGAGCCCGTTCTCGACTATGTCCTCACCGGCTCCTGGAGCAAAAAGGCCTGCGACGAGGCCAAGCGCCTCGGTGCGTCGCGCGTCCACATCGCTGCAGACGCCCGGGGCCAGCACTCCAAGACATTCACCCGCATCCCGGCCCACTCGGAGTACACATTCTCGCCCGATCCCGCCCTCATCTGCTACTGCGAGAACGAGACCGTCGACGGCGTCCAGTTCTCCCCTGACCCCGCCTCCCCCGCCTCCTTCCCCTTCGACCGCCTCCCGACCAACACCCTCGTCCCGCTCGTCGCCGACTACTCCTCCTCCTTCATGTCCCGCCCCATCCCCCGCCTCGCAGACCACGCCCTCATCTTTGCCGGCGCACAAAAGAACATCGGCCCAGCCGGCCTCACCATCCTCATCGTCCGCAACGACTGTCTCGTCGATGTCGACGCTGCCGCAGCACTCGGTGCCCCGCCCGTGCCCGTCTCCATGGCCTACAAGACCATCGCAGACGCTGCCAGTCTCTACAACACCCCCTCCGTCCTTGCCCTCTACATCTCCGGCCTTGTCCTCGACCGATCCCAGAAACTCGGCGGCGTAGCGTACTACGAACAGCTCAACAGGCGCAAAGCCGAAAAAGTCTACGACGCTTTGCGTGACGGCGAGGCAAAGGGTATATATCGCGCAAAAGTCGAGCAGGGTTCTGGTAGCTGGATGAACGTCGTCTTTGACGTCCTTGGTGACGGTGCAGAAGCAAAATTCATCGCTGGCGCCGAGCAGCAAGGCATGAAGGCTCTCAAGGGCCACCGTTCAGTTGGAGGTCCGTCGTCTCTTTGTGTTCACATTGGCTACGTCTGACTCTTCCCAGGTATTCGTGTATCCCTTTACAATGCCATTACAGAAGAACAAACAGACCAGCTCGTCGCATACATGCGTCAATTTAGTATATAATGTATCAACACATGTCACTAATAAACGTCGTCCGCCCACCCCGTGGCTCCACCAACACCTTTTCCGCCCCATTGATCTGATGTGTCTCCGTGCTCACCTCAGCCCAGATCGATACTTTGGGCAGCATGAGCTCCCCATGGTGCAGCGCAATCATCGTTATTCCCACAGAGTATGTTCCATTGTGCTGCAGCCGAGGTAAGATGAGAGGTGAATTAATCAATACTCCAACTCACAGTAGCACTGAACTCCCCCCGTTTCCGGCCGCTGACCAGCCAGTCCCGCACCATCTCTTCCACATCGTACCGCATCTTATACTTTTGCTCTTTTCCCCCACTCGCGTCCCAGTGGAACGACGTGTGGATAGATAGCACCGCAGGAATAGGCTGCCCGGCGTACCAGCATGACTGTGGAGAAAGCTTGATGCTCACCGCAGCGACAATCTAAGACCAGCTCGTCAGCGCTCTTTTCATGCCGACGGTAACTCACATTCATCGACGGCACATCAACCGGTATATGCATCTCCCGCCACGAACCCGAGTCAAGCGCTCTTGGAGTGCTCAGCTCCTGCCTCAGCTTGCTCCCGATTTCCTCTCTGTCAGGGACGTGCAGCTCCCCCGTCAAACTGTACCGCTCGACCCACCCACCGTCTCTCTCCAGCGCACGCACCACCTGGTCGATAACCGCGGCATCACCCGTCGCCTCTTCAATCACCCTTTCCACCTCTGCGGGGTACTTGTCAGATCCGAATTAGCCAGCCACGCAACGCGGTCACGTACCCTCCCGCAACATCCGAAACCTGACGCGCAGCCTCATCGACTCCCGAACTACAGACATCACTTTATCAGCGCTTCTTTTCCAACGAAACTATACGTTACCAGGGCCATCACTGCCGTCAATGCAGAACAAAAAATGCGCAGGCTGAGCAGGCGTTACAGTCTATGTATACCCATTTAGCCCACAATGAGAAAGAACAATGATGCAACTCACAATGACTCGGGTGCTCCCACACGATACCACCTTTACGCCCGCATCTGACGGGTCCAATTCCACACGCGCGATACGTACGTGTTGATGGCTCGCGGTCGAGACAGTGAATTTGGTGAACAGTCTGCGCGTGGTTGCAGTGAGTTACATCAAACATAAGGAACAAAAAGTGCCATGATACCGTGTCCCCCGAAAGAAATCCTCAACGTTAACAGCAATGGGGTGCGTTACCTGGACGCTCCTTACCACGGAGATGACCCGGCTGATCGTCGGTTCCGCTTTCGTAACGTACTCGACCTCGACTTGCACTTTCTGTTTTCATCAGACCAACGAACCAATCAAAAAGAGTGCCCTTCTCACCATCCCATACGCCCCCGATACCTCGGAATGAGGCACACAAACAGACACGCTCTCATCCTTCCCTATCCCTGAAAGCATAATAGCACCGTCGTCCCCACCTGTCATTTCTCCGACTAGACCTGATTCCAGAGAAGCGTCCTTGCACTGGAACGTTGCGGATAGCGACGACAAGCGGATTGTCATCGAGACGACTTCGTTTCGCCCGGTGAGCACGTTGACCACGATAGAAGGACTTCCGAGAAGGACTGCGCGGGGTCAATAAGTAGATAGGTTACCGCAACGGCAGACGTACTGAGTCTCGGTAGGCTGACCCGGACACTCATTGCGAGCGGATCGCGGGGGAGACGTACGAGGGTGGCCTTGTCCTTGACAGATTTCGAAACTTTGATTGGTTTTCGATACGTCTGTTGGAAGACGAGTCGGGATACCCTCACTTCGCTCGTATCCAGGAGGTATGTCCCAGAGAGCGGAGTCTGGTGTGGATTCAAGTTGGATACATACCCATTTACTCGTTTGCTTACCGGACAGAACAGAGTCATGGTCGTTTTCCCTGGTCGTAAGGACTCGCATGGGACAGTAAACTTGAGTCGGCAAGCATCCGCCCCAGATAGAACAACACAGACTTGTTCAATCGGCACATCCTGCCAGAGTTTTAACTCCCTGCATAACACATAGAGGTCGCAACTCACGCAGGGCAGATGGTTTTGCAGCACCGCATCCAAAACGTACCCATCCCTGTCCTCGGCTGGCTTGGCATCTGAGGGTGTATGGACAGTAATCGCTGCAAAGTCTGTATGTACGAGATCTAAATATATTCAATACTATAAAACGACAAGGGGGGAAAATCCGTAAATACCTTGGTCAAGCTCAAAAGCAGCACTCTTCAGCTCTCCGACAAGCCGACTGACGTACGCATGCGCATCTTGTTCACACAACAGCAGCTCGGCACCACTCTCGATGTAAATAGAAAGGAAGGACAGAAGGATATGTATCCATTCTCTGTCCTTGGGCTTCTCGAGAGATTCGTGGATATCCAGAGCGCGGGAGAGCATTAGAGATTGCAGCGACGTCCATTTATGTGGCGCGTAATGCGCGGGTAGGGAGGTATACGTTGTTAATGCCGTAGACAGTCGACCCCGATGGCTAGACCTACACTTGAGTGTCCGTTACTCCCTTTCAAAGATAATGTGCGTGCTTACACGTCAAGGGCAGCCAGACTTCCGTGCAATTTGAGGGCAAACTTTCGGCGACCTGCTTTGGCATACATGTCAATGGCGCGATTGGTTATATTGATGTAGAGGTCATAAAAGGCTTCCTTGTCTTCTAGAGCCTTCAGTAAATGGTCATTACTGATCGTCTGTGATGACGATGTCTCGCTCGACTTCACTGACACGTCAGACACGCCGGAAAAAGGCGGGCGACAAGGGAGATGCTGGCTCTTCATGCCAAGTGTGTCCAACTGACAAGCACGTTAGGAAAACACCGCGAGAAAAGAACAGCGTCGACGCACTTGACTTCGTGCAAGTTCAAGGAGCTCGCCCTTACCAGCGTAAAATGGGGCGAGCTTCTTTTCGTCGACCTTCAAGCTGGATTGCCAAGAATCACACCTCTCCACAACGCTCAGGGCCGACGAATAGGTCCAAGACTCTACAAAATGTAATGGGAGAGTTTCCTAGCCTAATGTCAGTTGCAAACCGTATAGAAAAGTTAAGCACATTCACCTCCATCTCTCTCAATCGCCTACCAAACGCGCCGAGAAATGCTCCCACTCTCCGACAGACTTCTGGAAGACGGCCGTACTGCGCCAGTAATTCACATTGACGAGTAAGAAGGTAGGTTCGGAAGTCAAAGACAGATATCGTGTTGGCAAGGATGAGATCACGATAAGGCTTCTTGGAAATAGACAAAAGAGGACTTGAATCATCTTTAAGTCCAGGTGTGAATCAGAGTTCCAAACCAAGATAGGTTCTTCTCCCTCAGCACCTGGTAGAACGAGGCTTCTAGCTCATCATACTGCAATAATGCCTCGGAGACGAGATTCATCCCCTCGAAGGAACTGGCGAGACTTTCCTGTGGACTCTTGAGCTACTTTGAAGCTATGACAAGGCGTAGGCGCACCTTGAGTATGAAGAAGGTACAGAAATTCCACCCGGGCATCAGGCGCTGACCCTCTGACCGTTTGATATCCTCTTCTTTCTGTAACACAGCGGTATCGAATGCAGAGGAAATGCCATCTTTCAGTTTATTGAGAAACTCTCCCCATGCGATAGGGCTGTCTTGTGTGCTTGACCAAGACACTTGAACGCATCTAGTCGTGTAGTGAGTGCCACGCATGTCATGCTTGACACAAGTACCTACCTATCTCGTTTGTCCGCATTGAAATCAGCTCGCAGTTTATCTAGAACAGAGCCCTTCAATTTCAGAAACGTGCCTGTTGGCGCCTTCGCGTCGGGCTTGACAATTTGGAGGATCAGCCACTCTTGGTTCTTTCGTGAGGTGACGGATGCGTGCCAGTCCTTGACCTGCTTCTTTACAGTATTTCGGTACGATTCAAGATCGGCATCCTGAAGCAAGTAAGCACAGTATCCGGTGCGTGAGGTGAGTGCCAAGTATCACCTCACAGTTTACGACGTATATATTTAGAAGCGGCTTTTCCAGCAAGT
Source organism: Armillaria mellea (assembly GCA_030407055.1). NCBI lineage: Eukaryota > Fungi > Basidiomycota > Agaricomycetes > Agaricales > Physalacriaceae > Armillaria > Armillaria mellea. The sequence goes on along the minus strand of JAUDZF010000001.1, from coordinate 2,743,336 downwards.
TGATAGGTACTTGGGAGGTATGTTCGTCGCGTATCGAATCCAGATTTACAAGGGTTACGTTGAGTTCTTGTATAGTTCGAAGCGACGTCCTCGAGGAGGACTTCCAATGAATATTTCGTAGAGGAAGCTGGGAGTTGAAGGCGTGCTGTATCTGAGTCCAGCTCGGAGAAGAAAGAAAGAACGGCGAGCCAGAATACGAAACCAGCACAGAAGTCATGATCGTCTCCGCCAAAAAGGGCAGCCCCTGGGAAAAATACGGTCCGGCCGGCAACTTCACTTTTTTCTTCAAGTCGTCGACATGCCATCCCCAGAGGAAGCCGAGACTTCCAATGCCTCCTTCAAATCCCTTGGTCTCATCGACCCTCTGCTGCAAGCAGTGGAGCAGATGAAATTTACAATGCCAACTGCCATCCAGGTTCAGGCATTACCACCAGCTCTTGAGGGACGAGATATCATTGGCGTAGCTGCTACTGGCTCCGGAAAGACGGCAGCTTTTGCTCTGCCTATCCTGCAAAAACTCTGGGATGACCCCAAAGGCCTGTTCGCTTGTGTAATAGCGCCCACGCGCGAGCTTGCCTTCCAGATATCCGAACAATTCGAAGCTCTGGGCTCAGCTATGGGTGCTCGTTGCGCGGTTTTGATTGGTGGGGTTGACACGATATCACAGTCGGTGGCTCTGGCAAAACGACCCCACATTATTGTTGCTACTCCTGGACGTTTGAGTTATCATTTGGAGAACACGAAGGGGTTTAACCTGAGAAGCCTTAAATACCTGGCAAGTAATCTTATGTGCTCCTTTCCGTTATGGTGGCTGATGGACAACAGGTTTTGGATGAGGCGGATCGTCTCTTGGATATGGATTTCGGACCTGCAATCGACAAAATATTGAGGGTAATACCGAAAGAGAGGACGACATATCTCTTTTCCGCCACAATGACGACTAAAGTCGAGAAGTTGCAAAGAGCAAGTTTGCAGAATCCTGTACGGGTTGAGGCATCATCAAAGTATGTTCTCATTCTATTAACCTACTTCAATCAATGACAAATCCTGGATAAGATATCAGACGGTCTCAACACTGCTGCAATACTATTGTCTGATGCCTCTAAAAGATAAAGATACATATCTCATTTCCCTGGCGAATTCGCAATCACAAAATTCAATGATTGTCTTTACACGAACAGTGCACGACGCGGCTAGGTAGGTTATGCACCGTCTACGCCAGAAACCGAACTCACCTACACGTAGGGTCTCTATCATCCTTCGGACGCTTGGGTTCCCTGCGGTTCCATTACACGGAAAGCTTACCCAAAGTCAACGACTTGGGGCTCTAGGGAAGTTCAAAAGCGGCGGACGCAGCATCCTTGTAGCCACCGACGTTGCTAGCCGGTATGTTCCTTGCTCTTACCTACACAAGTCATTAACACGATTTTTAGAGGGCTGGATATACCGTCCGTCGACATTGTCATCAATTTTGACATTCCCACCCATTCGAAAGACTACATCCACCGTGTTGGACGTACCGCCCGGGCTGGTCGTGCCGGCAAAGCGATTACGCTGGTGACACAATACGATGTGGAACTCCTGCAGCGCATTGAGCAGGTGATTGGGACCAAAATGGATCTCTGGCCCACGGACGCAGAAGAAATAGCACTGCTTAAGGAGCGGGTCAATGAAGCTGGGAGAGTTGCGGTCAGTGAACTCAAGGAACAGAGTTCGAAGGACGGTGGTCGTAAACGGGGGCGAGGTGGGGAGGGATATGCACGTGGTGGAGAGGGGTACTCTCGTGACGATGGAGACAGGGACGACGATGTTGTCGAGGCTGGTATGCCTCAGCGGCACAAGAAAAGTAAGCGCAAGTGACGCCTCTTACACTGGTCAATTAGATTATTTACCCGCTTCGGCCATTTCATGTGCTCTGTCCCTGTCGGTATGTATGTGTTGCTGTACCATAATTCAATACCGAAACACTAGAATGCACTAGCATAAAATTTCTGGCGCTGTCGGAAGTCGGGGCCGATCTATTTTCGGGGTGCTCGGGGTCCATCCGAAGTTCCGAATGTAGGATTGAGTAATTTCCACTTTCTTCTTGCTCTTTCAGCGAGCACAACGCCTACGAGTGCGACTACGACCACGACACGACGATGGACACCCACATTGACGACCAGCAGCAGAAGGACTACCTCTCGCCTTTCTTCGACCTCGAATCGTTACAGAATGGTGGCGACCTAGGCATCATGTCGCCTTCAATGAATTCCCAACAGCCTCAAATGATGATGACGAGCGCCACTATGCCTTCACAGATGGACATGGAAATGCTCGGGAACCTGATGTCGCTGCAGGGAATCAACAGCCCCAACGATATATCCCCGACGTCCCCCTCTCAGCCCCAGTTCAACACCAATACCGGTGCGACGAGCCCGCAGCTACTCATGGAGCAGCAGTTCAAGCTGGCTCAGCTACAACAGCTGCAACAACTACAAAACCAGATCTTTCAGCAACAGGTAAGTCTCTCGATTCGGGCGGTGATGAAGAGGATCTTTTCTTATTAGAAACTCGCCATGCACTTTTCATTCCAACAAGCCCTTTAATCTAAAAGTTCTCTGATGCTGATTTTTTCTTTTGATAGATTGCGATTATCAGTGGACAGACGACGGGAATACGCACAGACACCCCTGTTCAAGAACCAATACGGGAACAGCAGCAATCCAATCAGTATCATCATGGATTGCCAACGCCAGGTTCGATTCAGTCTTCAATATCATGACTGCTCTGCTGAGAACGGGCTGTAGGTTCTTCTGCTGAGCTTCGTGCTCAAGCACAGCCCATAGAATATGTGTCGCCTATGATTCTAAATTATTTAGAGCCTTCCTCTCAAAATAATTATGGCGATGCAGTCATGACTCCCGTACCCAGCCACTCTATCTCCTCCCAGTTCAACGCCCCACGCGGATCCACTTCTGCCCCTGCCCACATTGCCTTTCGATCCAGCCCATCTCATCCCCCACATCACGCAGACATTGACGTCGACATATCTCCCTTGACTAGCCCTTGGCTCGGTGCTGAGCAGCATCATTCTAGTTTCTCTCGACGTCAATCTTCTTCCAACAAACGCACGGCATCCTCGAGTGGTGACGAGTCGTCTTCGAAGCCGTCGCGGAAGAAGCAATCTCCCGCCATCCGGCCTTTCAGTAATGCGAGTTCTACCATTATGACCAAGAGAACGACAAATCCTCGAGGTTCACGATCGACCAATTCTACTCCCCTTCTCCGGTCCACACGATCCAGAAATGGTAGCATTGTCAGCAACGAAATCGTCGGAGATTCTCCTTCTCCCGTAGATTTGGCAATGCCGCCTCCAGCTGCCCCCACGATGAACCAAACGCCAATACCCAATATGTCTGCGGAAAATCCTCCACCAACTATCACACCTGTGACACCTGCGAGTATCATGAACCTTGGCAGGCTTGGTGTCAATACAAGCAATAATACCCTTGCATCAAAAGATGGTGCTGTCGATATGAAGGGCAAAGCACCTTCAAAAGCGTCGGCCTCTGCAGCAGCAATACATCAAAGAAATAAGTCTATGAAACGAGGATCGGTAGGCTCGTCGCCTGCTTTGAAGCCTATCCTTCCCGGTAAGTTTGGTCTATTACTTGATCTCACTCTTCTCATTTTTTCACTAGCTGGTTCTACCACAGGGCCTGTTCCATCTTCCGCGAAAAGTGCTGCTCCTGTTGTTCAGGTTCGTAAAACGTCACATAAAGCCGCTGAGCAGAAGCGTCGAGATTCCCTGAAGACCACCTTCGATGACTTGCGTGGCTTGCTACCGCCGATACCCCTTCCGTCAGACGATAAATACCCACTAGACGAGCCTTTGCTTCCAGGCGCCTTACCGCCTCGGGGACCTCCCAAAGCCGGTGGAGAAGGTCCAAATAAGGGCGTGAGCAAATTGCAATTGCTAATATGTGGTAACGACTATATCAGGCTCCTCAAAGGACGAGTTGAGCGGAGGGATGAGGAAATCACACGTCTTAGGAGGGAAGTTGGACGGTTGAGGGATATCGTTGCGAACTCTATGGGTGGTGTGGGCATGGCGGAGGAGGGGTGCGAACCAGTGGATTTGGAGCGGGACCTGGATGAGATCGAAGTGATCAGCGCAGGGTTGGCCAGAGGTGCGTCTATCGGCGCAGATGATGAGGCGGACGAAGACGAAGATTAATCTTATTGTTAATGCATACGGTGTACGAGTGTGGTCGAGTGACGCTAAGGAGATTGTATATTCTTGTTGGTTATTTTATTGTTATCAATTATGTGATTATGGTAAGCATTCTATCAAGGCAACATTTTACAGAGGGTCGACAGGCTTCTATAGCTGGAACATCAGGTCTGATCGCAAGACGTATTTCGTTCCCTTAATGACTTCTGAACCTTCGTGCAGCAAACAGTCTTGACCGTGTCTGCAAGCGAACGTCATGGTTAAGCCATAGCAAAGACAGAGTGCTCAAACGTCGGCGCACCGATGCAAAAGAGCTGTACCTCGATTGAGAGGAGCAACCGTAGTTTCATCGGGCTTGCATTTCTCATCCTTGTAAAATATTGTCTAGAGCATGAGCATCAGTATTGTTGAGCTAGGAGCCACCAATATTCAAGGGAATACCTCTCCGCCTTGTACACCGTCCTCGACCCCAGATAGATATATCAAGAGGGTCCATTCGGATTTGGCACCTGTTACAGTATCTCGCACGGAATCGTCGTAATGAGGGCTGAATATGAATACCATGGTGATAAGCATTTCACGAAGCTGGATCAACAGAATACGACCGTGAACACTGACCCAAAGTGCTGAGATGGGATATATTTATAGAAACGTATGTTAGAGTTGAACGAGTGTGGTTCTCGAGCGGGGAGAGCAGAGCCAAATCTCTTGTCTGGTACTAGTGGCGAAAACAGTGGGAGATGAGGAACAAGCAGGCCATGTAGACGTTGCGCAAAATCAGGAGAGGTTACACTGAAGCGGTCTTACAGGACGCGGTTAATTCTCTGGATACAATAAGAAAACAGAATATACGCTTACAGTTTACCCTCACCGCCTCTCCACGCCGTTTTGGAGGCGTGAGCTCCAGCGGTAGGTTATCTATGAACTGTGCTATTGCCTTACATTCCGGGGCTGAAAGAAAATTCTGTAGACATCATGAGAACTATGAGTTATGACTGAAAAGACAGTTGCATACATCAATGAGAAGAATTTGATTCTCTAAAAGCACTCGGCATTCAAGATGACGTTTGGGGGAGATATTTGGAAGGTCTACGCCTTCAGAAGACGATGACTGCGCGGTCGATTGCTTCATCTGTTTAGTAGATTTCTCTTGAGTCTTAGATTTTTTGGCCATGTCGTGTGTGATGGCCGTAAGTAACAGACTTCGTCAGTATTAGTGAACGGCGATGATGTCATCACGCTGATTTTTTTCTTTTTCAGAAGTCTACTCGGATACATATAACCCGGTAAGAAGGAGAGCGTTTGATATAAGTAAGATGGTAGACGATGCATTGGTTGAAGGGAAAACATTCCATGCATACTCTACGCCTACGAGAAGGGCAAGCCTGTACGCATGATCAGCTTCTATACAACTGATTTGAAAGAATATGCACTTGACCACTAAAGGATACCGCGTCTTCCAAGCTAAAAAGGGGAGCTGTTGCGCATACCAACAATAAAACTGGTAGTGAAGGGATCTTGCGAAGAGGATACCAATGAGATTGGAGGTGAATAGAATAGTAGCGATTGCTAGATCAATTTTAGCCTCGTAGCATGAGACAATCTCTGAGCTTACATTCCGCCGTCACTGGGATCAGACTTGCAGGAAGGGTAGGGCGTCGTAAACCTCGTAAAAGGACTTGAGGTACTCCACCATCCTGTTTACACCACCGATTCCATCCAAAGACGATGAGTGTGCAGACGTGTCCCAATAACAATGCTCTTCTCCACTGAGGGCTTAGAAATGTTTCTTCAGAGACCATTCGCCAATTCACCGTCCACTTGTAAAGAAACACGCGCGACAAATCAAAGGCCCCTTGAACATACTCTCTCCAATTGTTTCGAATGAAAGGAAACGCGAAAAGGACCTGCGTAGCGAAAATGAAGGAGAACTTTCGAATGGTGTAGACAAATCCTTTTCTTTTGAAGAAGATGACGAGAAGCCCCGGAAGGTACAGTAATATCGACATCTTAATGGACAATGCAGCACTAGACAAAAACAGTGAGAATGAGCAACAAAATGATGCCAACATACCTGAATAATATGGTACCAATATCGTCGTTGCCCAACTGGTATGCCAATACTGCTGCTTGCATGGCCACGACTGACCAACAGTCATTGAAAAGACGCAGGACATAGATGGAATGGAGACGCTTGCTCAGAGGCAGCAGGAGAACCACCCAATTCGACGCTCCGGCCTGCTTGTAGATGACGCATGACAATACAAGGGAAAGCAAGTATAAGCCTGAATAGATGTATTGGGCTAGCTTGATATTCTTTCCGGAGTCGCAGATGGAATGGAGAAGTTGGTGAATGTAAATGTGTCCAGCCGGATAGCTAAAGTTTTGGTCACCCTGGAACAACTCATGGTTCATGGATAGTAAACTCACACAAGAGGTCCCGTTGGGCCAGAAATTTGGGAGTAGTCGCGTTGGCCCTTCATATACGTCTCAACTTGTATCATGTAGGTTTCCCAGTCAATCTCTGTATCTGAAGGTGTTGGTTCGCTGGTTAATATCGCTCGGCAAGAGAATAGGAAGGACTCACAGGGAACAAAACGAACGATGAGACCGGTAAGAAATGCATCTGAGGCAATGACGAGGACAGCGAGAAACCAAAAGTATCTGTTGTCTATGAGTAGGGAACGTATTCGGCCAACTTGCAAGCGGAGGGTGGTCATCTCTGATCAGGAACGTGGCACATCAAGCAACTTCACACGAATCGAAAATCGACCTTTCACAAAGCACATAATATTCCATCAAGTCGTATATAATCAAAGCCATTCTAAACCTCTACAATAGGTTTGTGCGATAATCTGACTGCATAATATTACATCGCGACGAAGCCCTCAAATATATCCTGTATCAAAAAATGTATCTTTCCCTCAAAGTGAACATAGGTTTAACACCATCTGTTCCCCAGCCAAAAGCCCCTCCACGAATAACGTGCGGTAGGTATCACTCCTGTCCCCTCCAACGATGTCCGTGATGTATTGCTGAACGAAGCCCACTTTGGAGTCATACAAAGCAAATTTCTGCGCTGTCGCCAAGCCGTCACAATATCCGGTTTTTTCTTCATCATCTTCCTGGGGGTTACTTGGTGCAGAACAGTCGTATTGCGTATCTTGAGTACCCTCGGTTTGGTTTTGTATAAGGTCGTGTCCAAGGAGGTCCATTTCAGTTGTTGTATATGATAGCATACCCTCGACTGACTGGATATGTTGATCCGACAAAGGTTTGTTGCAGTAGAAAAAGAAATTTGGCGGTAGACAGGTCGCGACGGCAGCTCGAAAACACCATCCTCGATCATCCATACAATTCTCTTTCTTGTAAGCTAAAGGCCGTTAGGTCTAAAGTAACACGGGCTTATGACAGGAGAAACTCACACCAAAATGCCCATCCTGAGGCATCATTACTGAAAACCTGCATTTGGGCGGTGCAGAAATTTATCCGAGACCAGTTTGGATCGCTTTCTTGCCCAAGGCTTTCGGGAGTTAGCGCACAGGACCATTCCCCGATATAGAGGTTTCCATGTTGATGGGATGAAGCGTTTGAGAGTATGTTGTTAACTTGTGATTTGATGTCTTCCGCGTGAGATGAAGCAGGTTCGGAGGCGTCCGAGGGTGTATAAACATAGTACTGATGACTGTCTTGCACGACGAAATCGCTTCTTTGAGAGACATAATCACTGTAGCGGTTAAGATTGAACCCATCGTGGATGTAGATGGGAAGGCTTGCGGCACTTGAAGACAAGTTTCTTATCATGTCTATCGTTTCCGTATCTAGAAGAAACCTTGAGTATTTTATGAGTTTTACCGGACTTACTTGACTCACAAAAGTGAACCAGAGCGTCGCAATCTTGAGGTTCGTTCAGAAGCTCTATACCAACGACATTGGTTACTGGAACTTCATCAGAATAGATTTGGGCAGTGATGTATGAGCATACCATTGCAGAGTTGCTCCGCGAGAAATATCAAAACATCCTGTGTCTTCGTCCAATTATCAGAGTCGGAAAATAAATTCGTCTGTCCGTCAGAGATGCCAGAATGAGGTTGCCCATTTTGGCTTCCAGGCGCTCCGTGAAGATCAACTAGAACGCCAATGCCGTATAGTGACCCCCATCCAATCGCCCGTATCACTCTCGACCACGCGTTCTCATAGACCGCCGCGACTGCGGCAAAAGGTGTACCAGCGCAAAAATTTGGTCCGAGGTTCCAATATCCTATCGGTAAGCGCACTGTGTTGATTCCCAGACTCGCAAGGTACTCGAAGTCAGCCTCGGTGATAAAGGTGTCCCAGTGTTCTTCCAGAAGTGATTGAGCATCTGCAATCGAGTCGCAGCCAGACGCAATGTCGTATTCAGACATTTGTTTCCCGGAAGCTTGTTTGAACATAGAGGGCGTCATCCATTGCTCGTGAACGAACCTGGAAATTGTCACATGTCGCGTCGGGAGGAAGGGAAAAGGATCGCTACCATGAGCCCAAATTGACGGAAAGTTGGTGTCTATAACGGTATATGACCGCCTTTTGATAATCGAACGAAGGAAATTCCGGCCGTAAACATTGCGAGTCGTCACAAGATGGCAAGTTTGAAAGCCCAGGGTCTACTAGCTTCGACTTGAATCCAATGGGTACCGAGAATACCACGGACGACTCTGTTTGATTGCCGTTGTCCGGCTGCGTGTCGCGATAAGAGGTATTTGAGGCATCAAGAGCGTAAGAGTTGTAGCTTAGAGCTCTTTCATGGGAAGAAAAGATAGAATTCGAAGAACGAACGGAGCTCTGAAGGGCCAACCAGAGAAGACAAGCGAAGAAATGAGCTCGAGTAACCATCAAAGCAGAGCGAGACTAGAAAGGCGAATTCGAGAAGCGACAAGGGAGATGAAAGAAAACCAACGAAGTCCCGTTGGGGCTGCTCGGCCCGGTCAAGGGTAATCCTGAACCGAACACCCACGATGCAACGTCGCCATCCGCTTCCCGACACTCACCCCGAACTCTCAATATACAAGTCCGAGGGGTTTCATGAATATCGGATAGAAAACACACGAAAGTGCAGACGCGTCAAGAACGGTGGCTACAGATGGCCTTGGCGGGAGACAGTAGCAATAGCTCTATTGTCAATACTCTGGCAAGTCGTACGTCTTTACGGCCTGGCTTCTTCATGTCGAAACTAACCATAGTTGAAGGTACTGAATTCGAACTGGAGTTACCTTGTGTTTTCTATCCCTACGGTTATTTTTCTATGGCACAAGTGCTCACAAGTGGTCTCCGGTACACCCTCTGATGGCTTTGAGGCTTCCAAGTGATAATTTCAAGCCCTTTAGAATCCCTCATCGTCATTCCTCCCCACGGTGTCCAACTTGAAACACGGTTCGGATTTCAGGCCTTCACTATAAATGTTACTCGGCGATTTATTCCTCTGTCTACTCTTCGTGATGTGGTCATCAACGAGGGTCTTTATGGCTGGAATGTACGCTACTACCTTGTTGCAGTTGTTCAAGACAGGTCAGGAGCGACATCTCTGGCAGTCATTTTTGAGGTGAACCACGGTTTTTTTACATAGCTCTACTCCAGCGCTGATAGTATGCTAGAACATTTTGCCGCGGTTTCCCGTCCTCCTGGAGATTTACAAAGGCGTTCATGATGTATTATCAAATGCGTGCATAAATTAGACCGATGTATTTATACCAGGGTATAAGAATGCTTTTAAAAAAGTGAAGTTGTCCAAAGGATGACCCAGACATCAATAATCAAGCGTGCCGGGCGCTCTCTTCACTTTCGTAGGCACTAAGAAGGTCATCGTAGCCCTCATCGTCTCCTTCCTCGGCAGCACTATCTCTTGTTCGTCTCGCTGCCTTGGCAGTATCAGTTGACACCTTTCGGGTGCGAGATTCAGTAGAGATCTTCCTTGTCCTTGCCTCATGGCTGTCACCAGTCCCATCTGAAGAAATCTTTCGTGGTCTTCGAACCTTTGTTGATGGCATATCGTCCCCTTCGAAGCTCGAAGCCCTCGGAGTGTAGACAGTATCCTCTGCAGGCCACTCTACACTCAACGAACCCCCGACCTGATCCAGCTGGTTTTGACTACGGGTAGAATCTCGAATACGAAGAGGTGGGGGGCGAGAAGGCTGGCGTCGCCGGGAGCGTACTCTTGAGCTTCGTGAAGGTGAATCTGCGATTGACGAATCAGATGTGTCGTCTACGTAATTAGTAGGAGGAGGGGTCTTCTTCCGAACGAGTTTTTTCGGTTGAGGTGGAGGTTCTAGTGGAACAATGTCGAAGGAATCATTGGGAGCAGAAGGGTCGGTGACAATTGGCCCATTATCATGAAGAGAAACGCTGATAGGTGTTTTTGGAGGCGGAGGGGAGGACCAAGGAGGAGAATCAGCCGAATCCACTCGACCCCAGCCATTGGCATCACTGGATTTGAGTACGATGTCTCCTTGAGAGCCGAAAGATAGTCCTTGAACGTTTCGGTCCGGCGAAGCAGTTGTTGATGAAGCGGCAGTGTGCCGTGAAGACGAGACTCTGAAGGTTAGAGCCATAGGAGACACGGATCTCCGATTCAGAGGAATTCGTCTACTGGAGCCTCCTGTGTCAGATTCATTATCTGAACGATTGGCTCTCAGGAAAATTTCTGATGCTGAGAGGGAAGACACCGAAGACTGGGATTCTCTATGGATCGCACGCTGTCCTTTTGCTCTCCGAACATCACTCCATTCGTCAACTCCAGGCTGCGAGGGGACTGAAGGCGGGCGGTTGATGCTTCGACTAGTGATTAGAGAAGAGGAATTGAGAAGTAAAGGGCGCGGTCCAGCTTTTGGCGTCGGTCGAGTTAAGGAAGCTAATGATGCTTGAAGATTCTTCGTCCTGTCTATTAAAGAGGGGGTGCCCTCAGGCGTAGGTTCACGACCCGGACTGTTAGGAGCAGAACCGACAGAGTTGTGTCCCTCCGGGAAAACGATACTGTCGCGCGGTGGACGGAAATAAGCTGGTCGCGCAGGCGGGGAGTACACGCCTGAACGGTCTGGGGCAGGCAAGGAACCGCGTCGTGGTTCTTCAATTTTCTTCGGAGAACCGCTGTCTTGAGAACGAGGAGACATGTTTTCAGCAACAGTGGTGGGTGCTTCCTTCCGAGCGCCCCAGGACCCTGCTAAAGCCTTGGCTCGCCAATTAGTACTAACTTTAGCCAGTGTAGCAGCAGTGTCCGAAGCTTTCAGCTTTTCGGCATAATCCCATAACCGTGTAGGACGCAGGAATATAAGATGTCGAGGGTGCTTTTTCCTCTGCTGTGACAGGCGAAAACGAAGCCGAGGCCGGCAATGGAGATGGAGGAGCAGTCGCAGGAGAGACTGGCGACGGCGGTGGCTCCATGGATGATTGGTTTGTGATACCTCTCCACACTGTGGAAGCCAGGCGGGATGTGATACCAGGATTGAGATCTTCGGTAGGCTTCTCTGTCTCATTACCATCGTCAGGCGAAGGCTCATCCTCGCTATCCGACGCATTAGGCGATTTTTCCGGAGAGGGTATTTGATTCGTGAAGCCTTTCCACATCGTAACCCTAATACGAGCGCCTAGACTCAGTTGGTCATCCTTCGCGGTTTTCGACTCCTCTTCCCGTCTGTGCAACAAGTCGAAAGCCGCCTGCATTATTGTGTCAATACCCCCCGCAGAAGCAATTGGGTAATGTTGCAGCAATGTCATTCCCTCAACGAAGGCATCACCCAGTTCCCAGGGATGTAGCGGGGAAGGAGGCGGCACAGTTTCGACTTCCTGTGCCCACAGACCTGATGATCGGTGACCACTCTTTCCCAATCTTGGCAATTACATCAGTTAGAGATATAAAGGAAAAGATATATATACACCTACCGGAACAACGCGACTCGGGCGCGAGTGAGCATCGCGGTGCATATGTCAATAAGAAACTCGAGTCTAGGGCTAGCATCCCGTTTTCGGGCCTCGCGAGAAAAGATGCCATCCCAAGTAACAAGAACTGAGTTGTAAGATAACGTCTGGGTCAAGAGGGGAGCAAGCCATCGACTAGTAAAATAGTAAGTCCCAAGATCGCTTCAATGCTTGAGTTCACTTACTACGAGAAATGGGGCAAGGCAGGACTCAATCCTTTGCTTTCCTATAAGTGATCGTACTTGAATGACTTGGAGCACTGGTACGGGTAGAAATGACTCACCATGCTGTAGTGGAGATCTGAATCTGCCCATGCCAGTCTGTCTCCAAACTTCTTCATCCATACGGTGCTCCCTTCTTCGTCTTCCAGTTCAGAGAACTCCCCGACAACAGCTTCGAAAAGCCAAAACGTGTCAGCCTCAGCGTGAGCGATGTCTTCCGGTTCGATCTCTTGCATGAGGACGGAGTACAAAGGGACGAGTAAGTTTGGAATGTGGGGAGACAAATTTCCGGGATTAATGGCGGAATGTATGTAAAGAAGGCGGTATAGAGCTGACATGTGCTTTAGATGGGTCCTTCCTTCACTCAGGGACTTTGATACGAACAAAGTTGGAGGTATATTTGTCCGCCGTATTGAAAAGGTTCCTTGCTGGGAATCCTCATTTGTGGTAGTCTCCGCTTCGGATTCAAGACGAATTTCTGGAATGCCTATGGAGGCTGAAGGAGAATGAACAGCTTTGATTACTTCCAATCGGCGGTCCAGATTGCTTGCACAGAATATTCTCATCGCCTCAGGACATAGATCATCCAATGGACATAACGGAGAAGGTTCCGGCTCGTCCTCAAGGCAGGCAAATAGGTCTGGAGGTACACGAGACAGTTGCTTGGAAACATTCTCCAAGGCTGTATCCAGAACAGAAAGTGGAGCTGTGGGTGGCTCAGGCACGTTCAGTGGTTCCAGTAATCGACGGACTAGATCCTGTGGGAAGAGATGAGCAAGTACGCTTACATATGTTTGAAATCACTCGCATAATAACTCTTGCGTTGATTGCCTATTTCCTTGTTCCACGACGATTTCAAAACAGGAAGGATACCAAAGAATAGCCTTTAAACGAGTTAGAATAGACTAAGACGTTCGATATCGAAGACCTACTTCCATATCCGTGGGCGCAGCCACGGCGGCTGGTCGGGTATACCTGTATGGCAGTGAGTATAAAACATATAATTGCTGGTGTGCACGTACCTCGGGAACACAATTTCCTCAACCGAGGCAGATCCACAAGAGGAGAAGAATCAGAAGTCAAAATCTCGGACAGTTCATTTAGTCTGGGGCGAAGTAATGTCAGTACGGGAAGAATGCAAACAATAGAAGGCTGCGGACATATCCTGTCTGGGAGGTTCTGGTGTCCATGTGACGCCAAACATTTTGGCGATGGTCGTTAAGTACATATCAAGATTTGCAGAGGTGGGTGGTGGAGAGGAAAGGGACTTCAAAACCTTTGACTGGTATCAGCATGGACACAGCACGGACACAGAGTCATACATACACGAGGCGACACGTAATTATCGCGATTGGTCGTAGCAGAACATTCAAAATCGTGACCTAGACGTTGAACAAGGAAATCCCGCACGATGTGAACATCTGGACCATGGTTCTTTATTAGTATTCTGGCATAGAAGGGACGACGTGCCTTTGGAGTCTACGTATGGTGCAGAGAAGATGATGGTTGAAGCAGCTTCGACTATGACTGGACTCGGTGAATTGCTACGATGCACATTGTGAGTTGAGACGTCGAAGCTCCAGCGGTCAGACGCACTTGTGTTCTAATTCCTGAAAATGCTCCAACAAAAGGCTCGAGTACATTGCCAGCATCTCTAGCACATCACCCGCCGCATCCTCTTCGATGAGCTTCTGTGCCTTTGCCCGGGCGAGAACAATGTTGCTTTGTTGTAATAAAGTGGCAATGTCCCGTCGTGTAATGCTGGATTTAGAGTCATTTCTTTCCTGAAGTTGCCCAAGTCGCTGCCCAGTGAGGCGCAGTTGGTACTGAAGGGTGTTTATAAGATTAGATGCCAAGAGGCCACGATCAGGCAGAACAGACCTTGACAGCATTCGGGTCCCATCTGTCGTTAGACATGGCTTGTCGTGAAAACGTACGAAGAGACTGCGGTCACTCCCGGTGGCGTTGAACAGGTCGAACCAGCGTTGGACTTCCGAAACCTTGCGGATTTCGTAGACGGTCAAGTCCTCCAGCCGGCATAAAAACACCTTGGATGCCAGATTTTTGCATAGCTTTTGTCACGTGTGGGTATAAATCAGGAGTCCTTCTACATGGCGCTCATCGCTCAGAAGGCAACAGAGTGGGCTTGCAAGTTACATGGCATTCTACTAGGCGAATTATATATATTACAAGACTATGATACTGCTTACGGCTAATGACCATCCTATACCGCTATCACCGGTCACGACAGGCGGACCGAACGAACCCGACTGGCACTTTGAGATGTGGCAATTGTAGGAGAAAGAGATGAACGAACGCCACTTGGGCCTGGTGATTTTGCGCCATACGTGTTAGGTCGCGGCATCCTTGGGGGCCGAGAGGATAAGGGGGAAGGACCTGAAATGTAGAGAGATTGCCTAGGCGTCGTGGATTGGATAGACTTCGGGCGGCGCACGTCCTGTACAGATATCCTTTGTGGTCGCAAAGACGACGATTGGTCCGGAATGGGTAACGACCTTCTCGGAACCGTAACATGCATGCTCGAAGACATCGGACGGTACACCTCCCGGGATGTCCCCGCCATGGTTTGGGTTGACATCCGAGCTCCACTAGGATACATCGTACTCGAAGACCACGGACGGTGTATCTCTTGTTGCGAGATTCTAGCCAAAGTGGGGCTTGGGATGGAAACACGAGGTCCCGAAGCGGTCACTGAAGACTGAGGGCGGGATTCCGACATTGAAGGCGTCGAATCACGACCGATGTCCATCACTTCCTCGTCAATCAAATTGACCCTAGAAGGTTTGTCCGCCGATGCTCGAGTGCGATATACAAACACGCTAAGACCGATGACATAGACGATCACTGTCGAGCGGGTCTGGAATTAAATCAGACCATGCCGTGAGAATAGTTGGCTCACCGTGCGCCGTGACGATCCAACTCAATACAAGAATGTATATATTGAATAGTCTGCATTGTTCTTGCTGCATAGCATCTAATAGAAAACATCAGGAGAGCCTGTGATAGCAAATCATTACTGACTCACTCTCAGGACAGGCGTAACGAGGAAACCAGTACGTGAACGTTGTATCAGTGCCTGTAGGATCGTCAATGGTTGTGGGGCAATGAGATATGTATCAAACGCACTGATATGAACGACCAGAAGAAACAAAAATCGGATGGCATCAAGCCATGGCCTAAATGACACCAATATTCTTCAAACAGTTAGATTCAGCATGGTGCCGAAAGTTTCAATTGGAGGTGGACGCACAGGATCGGAAGCATAATTACAGTGACAGTATGTGTCAAGAGCATTAGAATGATCATATAGCCTGGAGCACTTCAGCGACAAGTTAAGGGAGACGATAAAGAACGCTCGTAGCTTCGTACGTTCTGAGGAGACCGTCGTATCCCATTGCGCAAAAATTTGGATGCAGAAAAGAATGATGGCCAGCAAGCTAAGGAATGAGATCAGGCCTGTTGTAGGTGGTAAGTTACGCGTGAGAGAAAGTAGCAATATTGACGGACCAAGCCCGATAGACCTAATTTTCAGAAAAGCAGGAGAATAATCCATATTCATCGCGAGTACTGGGCCAGCCAGGTTTCAAAGAATGTGGGCGTGAATGAGGCGTGAACGTTAGACAAGGGCACTAGTAGCTTAGACACCAGATGGGGTCATCATGGCGGTCGTAGAAGCGGAGAGTGCCACCTAGATTTCACTTTTGTTCTTAATGCCGCAAAAGGGCCTCATTGTCCGACGTCAGAAAATAACTACAATACGAGTCAATAGAACCACCGGTCGGCCGGGAAATTGCCAGAATGGTTTTTCGCAAGCCAAGAATACCGTCAAGAATTTTCGATACCGCATGGATATCTCAGCTCTACGCTTGGAAGTCTGTACGAAGCGACTGGTGGGCCGTGGCCAGACGGAGATAGTAAGATGGTGGAGAAATTTGAAATGCCGAGGTCACGATTTTTGGTTTCTTTTCGTGATCAAGTCAATCTCAGTCAATCTGAATCATCTTGATATCGACGACCATTGTAAAGGATGACCAACGAGCCAACAAAACAGAAGCTGTGGGGCGGTAGATTTACTGGAAAGACGGATCCGCTGTACGTGCATTTACCCTGACTGCCTTTTTTCGCGTCTCATTCTGTTCAGGATGAATGACTTCAACGAGTCGTTGTCGTACGACCGGCGGATGCACAATGCGGACATCACTGGGTCGATTGCCTACGCTAAAGGTCTGCGACGCATCGGGATCCTGACCCCCGACGAGGAAACTAAGATGATTGATGGTCTAACCGAGGTTGGCAAGGAATGGCAGGAGGGCCGAGTCAGCATCATTTGGATGTTCATGCGAAACAAAATACTAAGACGTTTATTCAGTTCCAAGTGCAGTCAGATGACGAAGATATCCATACTGCGAATGAGCGTCGACTGAGTGAGCTCATCGGCCCATTGGGAGGAAAACTTCACACCGGACGTTCACGAAATGACCAAGTTGCGACTGACATGCGACTATGGCTTCTCGGAGAAGTCAAAGTCATTGAGGAGAGTCTGGCGGCACTCATTCGTGTCATAGTCGAACGTGCAGATAAAGAGAAAGATATCCTTATGCCCGGATACACCCACCTTCAAGTAAGATTCCTCCTTTTTACCTGTCCTATGTGTTCTCACAAATCCCAGCGAGGACAACCCATTCGTTGGTCTCATCTGCTTCTGTCGCATGCGTTCTCCTTCAAATCCGATCTCGACAGACTTAAGCAGCTTGTTCCTCGCATTTCTGTTCTGCCTCTTGGTTCTGGAGCTCTGGCAGGAAATCCTTTTTGCATCGATCGCGACTTCTTAGCTAAAGAATTAGGATTCGATTCCGTTGCCGAAAACAGTCTGTGGGGTGTCGGGGACCGCGATTTCATTGTCGAAGTCTTGATGTGGTCTAGCTTAGCGGCGACACATCTCAGCCGTATGTCAGAGGACCTTATTATTTATTCGACTGCAGAGTTTGGGTTTGTCACGTTGAGTGACGCGTATAGGCGAGTCCTTCGTTAAGTTATGCAGATTTATACAGCTGACAGGCATTCTAGCACTGGCTCGAGTATGATGCCTCAGAAAAAGAACCCGGATTCCCTGGAGCTTTTACGAGGAAAATCTGGACGCGTTTTCGGAAATGTAAGCAAGTTGATTGAGGTCCCACCCTTTTCTGACCTCTCTTGCTTAAGATGGCAGGATTCTTGATGACCTTGAAGGGCTTACCGTCTACGTATAACAAGGATCTTCAAGAAGATAAAGAGGCTCTATTTGACGTCGTTGATACTATGCAAGCCTCATTCAAAATTGCTGAAGGCGTCGTGGCTACGTTGGAGGTCAGTGCATCCTTTCGACCGAATAGATTTTTGCTAAATATATGGTGTCTTAAGGTTCACTGCCGACAAAATGCGTCAAGCTTTGACAATGGACGTACTTGCAACCGATTTGGCCGATTATCTCGTTCGTAAGGGAGTGAGTATTCGGTTTAGCCAAGCCTGTGCTTAATGCAGATATTGACGTTCGAAATAGATGCCCTTCAGAGAGACACATCATATCTCTGGCAGGGCTGTTGCTCTGGCAGAAGCCCGGCAATGTCAAATTAATGAACTGTCTCTACAGGATTACAAAAGTCTGAGCGACTTGTTTACCGAGGACGTTGTTGATGTTTTCAATTTCGAAGCAAGCGTTGAGAGACGCCAAGCCATTGGTGGGCCGAGTCGTGTCATGGTGGATAGACAGGTGGCTGTCCTTCGGTCAGCCTTAGCGCAGTAGCGTACGGTATCCGAACTCCGAACTATAAAAGACCTGTAATAACTTGTAGCCGACGGTCTGACTTAAGTACTGCATTGGTAGTGATCACAGATCACAGCCTCATTTCTACCATATTTGCGGTTGTTATCGGCCAACTTGGAGCCGCGTTCGTGCCTTGACCTTCATACACCGTTATTCCCCTTCTCACAAGGCAAACGATTCCCAACTGTCAAGTTTAACGATTTCTAGTCTCTTTCGCCTTTGAGCCATCACTAGCTTCCATCTTTTCTCTGTTTTCCTATCACTCTCCACGTCACAACCACAATGGCCAGGGATCGTCTCGCAGCCATGAGGGTCAGCTTTTTTTTTTTGGTTTTCACAGCCCAGAGCAAGATAACTGAGCCTCTCTCTTTATATACAGGCTCAGCAGCAAGGGGGGCCCAACAACTTAAGCACGTACGTTTGAACGATTTACGTCTACAAAAATACCAACGGACTTTTGTCTTAGCAACTCCTATCCCACTCAGACTCCGTACCAAGGCGGGTACCAGCGTCAAAATCCCTACGCTCAGCAGGATGACCATTCATACGAGATGAATGAAGTGAAGGACGGCAGCACCACCCAACTAACATCTGGAATGAATGGCGACAGCATGTCCGCATTTTACACCGAGGTCAGCCCACCTGGAAACCGAAACCCATCCCTGACCGTTCTTCGCAGATTTCTTCTATCCAAGACAGCCTACGGACGTTCAATGACAATGTAGCCCGCATCGGTGATCTGCACTCGCGGTCACTGAATAACATGGACGATGCAGCTGCCCAAAGAAACGCGGCACACCTCGACGAACTTGTGGAAGACACTAGTGCTCTCAGCGCTACCATTAAGAGGCGTATCAAGGCACTGGAGAAGCAAGGCGGTACTGGGCGGGACGGACAAATCCGCAAACAGCAGGTGCGAAGCCCGGTAACCTCGTTCATGGGTGTTGATCTCACGCTCTACATTAGACCGCGTTGGTGAAATCCAAGTTTGTGGAAGCTATTCAGAGCTATCAGACTGTGGAGCAACAATACCGCACAAAATACAAGCAGCGAATGGAGAGGCAGTTCAAAATTGGTGCGACTTCTTTGGGGGAAAGTCGCTTTGGCTTAACGGTGACCTTCGTTATTAGTGAAACCTGACGCATCGCCGGAGGAAGTCAGAGCAGTTGTCAACGACGAAAACGGTGGGCAAATATTCAGCCAAGCAGTGAGTAGAACGGGGAATACTGCGCTTCTGGCTACTGACACAGCGTGCTAGCTTTTGAGCTCCAACCGATATGGAGAGTCGCGAGCGGCATATCGGGAAGTCCAGGAACGACATGAAGATATCAAACGTATAGAGAAGACCTTGGGGGAGCTTGCTCAACTGTTCAATGACGTACGTCCTGCTAAGGTCTCCGCAAATTTATCACTGACCAACGTGTGGGTTTAGATGAGCGTCTTAGTAGAACAGCAAGATGAGACTATCAACAACATTGAAACGCAAGCTGCCACCGTTGAAAGGGACACCGAGGCTGGGTACTTTAAATCTTTCATTTTGCGAGTATACAACTAAAGTGTTATCTCTAGCCTTGGGTACACCGAAAAGGCGGTTGTCTCCGCCCGCGCCGCTCGTAAAAAGCGCTGGATCTGCTTCTTCATCACTCTCATCATTCTCATCATCATCGGTGTTGTCGTGGGCGTTGTAGTCTCGCAACAGGTCAACAATAACAAGAAATAACCGCGTATGGCCTACGTTTCCAGACTCGGGTTGAAGCTACTGCAGCATATCTGCCTATGCGATTCCTATTTATGACAAGGTATTAGTTACTTCCGTACCCGCGACCCTCCTTCGATTTTGATTCCTCCCACAACTACATGTATATACGTTTCATTGTCCTTCATTCATTCATGCCCTGCTTTTCTATCTTAATGCCTTTTTATTCTGGTAATGCAATCGGACAGTGGATGATATATACCCTACCGTATACGTTTAACCTCTTGAGAACAGAGCAAGTCTATAGGCTCGGGATGGATAGGTAGTACTGTGAGGCTCATTTCTCTTTACTTGAATATCGTAGAGTAATCTGAGGCGTTACGCAAAGCCTGTGAATCGCTTAGTAAGAGGTACTTTTACGATTGCCAGATGAAGGATTTAGTGGAACATTAGGCCCGCCGGAAAGATAGATTATCGCCACTTGATCTATGAGGTGTTATGCACTCTCAACAATTGCTCAAACGATAAATATTCAGCCCCTTCTCATTCACGGATCACGTGGGCGTAGGTTTTCCCGAAACAGCCAATATTGAGCAAAGATCGTCAATAACCGTCGCAGAAGGCAAATGATAGAGACTCAAGACTGTTAGTGACTTCCGAATTCTTCCAAAGAAATGAACCGGTAGCACTTCAGTATGATCCACATTGCTGAGGAAAGTCCGATCATCTCTTCAAAGCAGACGGCCTTTGAGTTGCCTAGCATACAAGAAAACCCATCCGTCATAGCAACCTTGCTACCCCAAGCAAGTCTAGTAGTGCGGAACGAACAAATTCTTTGCAAATAGGAAGCGCGATATCATCTTCCACATTCCGGTCGAAGTTCCCTGAACTGGCCAAGTGATATTCTTTGGATTATAAGCACCCTGCCCGACTCCAGTAGCTCGGATCTGAGCCACTTATCCCCCCTTCCTTTGTGAATATAAGCCAGGTTCGGAGTCGCTGATACGGGCAGCCGGTTCTATATCTGTGACTTGAAGTGAGCTGGCGTCAAGCCGCAAGAACAGCCCACACAAGTCTCAAAAGACGCCACAGGACGCTTCATCTCAACGCTTCTATCTTGCCATCTAGAGGTCCCTATCGCTTGCATCAGTGGAGTGTGAATGCGCGCGCATCGCCGTGACCTAGACTACGTCTGGAGGGTTTTCGCATTGAATACCCTAAAGTTAATGTCCAACTTGTCGCCGCCTCCACACCAAAGTATTGCATATGCATACACCGTCTAAACAGCCGAAACGCATTGCCGCAGCAGGGAAGATGTTCCAGCCTCGCTTTCTGTACCTATGTTTATTGGCTGGCCAAGGGCATGATATTGTCAAAGTGCCACTAGTCGTGAGGCTTGAACGGTCAAGTAAATAGCCGGTATCAAGCTTCTGACAGTAGGATGTGGCATTGCCTCGTCGTGCGGCCGTCAGTTTAGAAGAGAATTGAGAACGCAGGGACAGATTGTCTTGATCTTGAGATATGCACGTTGATCATTTTACATCCCCATGCCGTGCATTCAGATGCTCCAAGATGCCGCTTAATGATAGCTCGTTGATGCATTGATGGTCTCAAGTCCATTAAGGGATGATCAAAATAGAGGTCGAATGGGTCAAGTGTAAATCCGTTAGAATCCGGATCGGAAAAGATCGTACGGAAAAGCCGCTGAACATGGATCAAAGTGGCTGCGCTCGTGACCTAACTGCATTGATAACGCACGATGTCCTTGTGACAAGCCCTATGGACGGCATCCGCACTGGAATGCAATTGGTTCGGAAAGAAAAAGATGCAGGACAATTTATGCGCATTGCACTGGCTCGGAATCTCGGATGCGTTGTCCGAATTGGAAGACCACCGAAAATAGAAGCAGCATTGCCTTACTGGGATTGCTGCTGAACAGCCACCCCTTCCACGTGGCGCTTACGCGTCCCGCCAATATAATATATAAGCCTTTCCTCAACTTCCGACTCTCACCACCCCACATCGACGACTTCCTCTGTTCTTCTTCTCCCGCCTACAGTGAGTCCTTTTGCAAATGTATCTGCGGTTTCATGCTTATTAGATTGTTTCAAGGTTCCTAGCCTGTTACACCCCGCTTATCTGTCCACCTAATTTACCGAGCCTCCATGCCAGGCAAGAAACGTTGCCAATTCCAGATCAATACCGAGAGCCAGTGCAATTCTGCAGGCGCTACGACTCGTAGGAGAGTGCCCCCATTGTCTAGCGCAATTCTGTGGAGCAGTGCGTCTGCCTCCTCATGCCTCATGCCTGTCTGATCTGACTCTGTATCTAGCACCGTCTTCCAGAACACCACAGCTGCAATAACCTGGAAGATTGCCGACAGCAAGCCTTCTTGAAGAACAAGGAGAAGCTGGAGTCTGAACGGACAGTAGCGTCCAAGATGGCTACAGCTTGACGATTCATCCCATTATCTCCCGAACATTATCCGCGACTCCAGCTGGCGGTGGTTTATATTGCCACTACCGGCGACACACGTCTGTTGCTAGTCTCCGTACATATCTATCTACGCATAACGGACCCCCAATATTGTCATTAGTAGTTCCCTCCGTTGTCATGTTTTTCCCTGAATATCTATTGTAATAGAGAAGACGCTTATAATATTTTTACTGCCTAGTAAACGTGGCGGATGAGAGCCCTGGATACTCCTGTAAATTCGTCCACATGATGGAAATATGCGGCGTTGTAAGACACGGAACGGCATTGGTGTGGGGATGCGGAAATAAGCTGATTCCCCTCCTTCCTAACTGAGGTCTATATAAAGTCCCTTAGCTGGATCATGGCTGGAATCCAAACAGCCTCTCATCTGATTACCACCACCATCGACTCCCTCTAGAGTTTTGCAGAGGTCTGTGCCTATCGACCTGCTCCCTTTCCTTGCTGACTCCGGGTTTTATCACATGTAGTAGTCCCCCTTGATAAACACCGCGTCCTAGGTAGGTCCTTGTCCAGCATCCACCACGTCGTCCAGACACTCTGCCACCTATCTCTTGCCAATACTGATACCATGGTGACCAGAATACAGCAACTTATACACCATATATCTCAGCCACCATCTATAATCATGTCGGCAGGTACGTCTCCCTCTCTCGCTGCTACGTGTGGGCGCTCATCTCTTCCTCAGAATCCTGGCAAACCGTTCCCCTTGCACCCCCTGACAGGTTGGTGCACATGCACGCGATCATGAGTCACATCGCCTGACCGGCTATACAGCATTTTCAAGCTAACTGCGGCATACAAAGTCGACAAGTTTGATAAAAAGATCAATCTAGGCGTCGGCGCGTACAGGGATAACGACAACAAGCCGTGGGTGCTTCCCGTCGTCAAGAAGGTACGTGATTCTGGATCCTTTCTAGAGTTGTTTAACCGGACTTCCAGGCCAACGAATTACTGCTTTCCAATCCCAACATAGACCACGAGTACTTACCCATCACTGGATTACCCGAATTTACGTCCGCCGCCGCAAAATTAATTCTTGGAAGCGATTCCTCTGCCATTAAAGAGGGCCGCGTCTCAAGTGTCCAGACCATTTCCTGGCACTGGTGCAAACCATCTTGGCGCTTTGTTTGTGTCTAGATTCTATTCCTGGGGCGGTGACAAAGAGGTTTTCCTCAGTGATCCTACTTGGGGTGAGTTAACCAGTCTGGTGCTCTTGCTCATATCTCAAACCTTATCCAGTTAATCACCACGCCATTTTTAAGAATGTTGGTGTAGCACCGAAGACCTACCCCTACTATGATCCTGCTACCATTGGACTGGATTATGACGGTCTCATCGCGTCCTTGAACGCCGCTCCTCCTCGTTCTATCTACTTGCTTCATGCTTGTGCACATAACCCGACCGGTGTTGACCCGACAAAGGAACAGTGGATGAAGATCGCCGATGTCATGCTCGAGAAGGGCCATTACGCGTTTTTCGACTGCGCCTACCAAGGCTTCGCAAGCGGAGACTTGGAAGGAGATGCCTGGGCTGTCAGAGAGTTTGTCCGAAGGGGCGTGTCCCTCTTGGTCTGTCAAGTATGTAGCTCCGTTCGGTGTCGAACCTTGATTTACATGTTGGTCACAGA
Source organism: Armillaria mellea (assembly GCA_030407055.1). Lineage (NCBI taxonomy): Eukaryota > Fungi > Basidiomycota > Agaricomycetes > Agaricales > Physalacriaceae > Armillaria > Armillaria mellea. Next base: position 2,719,309 of record JAUDZF010000001.1, on the reverse strand, counting down.
GTTTCGCCAAGAACGCAGGTCTGTACGGAGAACGTGTCGGTGCGCTCCACGTCGTATCGCCTACGCAAGAAACGGCAGCCCGAGTTACGAGCCAGCTTTCGGTGCTTCAGCGCAGCGAGATCAGTAATCCACCTACATACGGCGCCCGCATTGTACGTGGCCGTTTCATGTGTGATGTCATGTGGCGTAACGGCCTCTCCAGGTATCACTGATCCTCAACGATCCGACATTGTTTGAAGAGTGGAAGCGTGATATCGTGACCATGGCAGGCCGCATCATCGAGATGCGCAAGCAACTGCACCATTTGCTGACCGTTGAATTGAAGACCCCGGGCAACTGGGATCACATTATCAATCAAATAGGAATGTTCAGGTAGATCTAAATGATTCTCAGCGAACGAACATGGGCTGACGCAGCAATAGCTTTACCGGCATCAACCCGGAGCAGAGCAAGGCGCTAACGGAGAAGGCCCACGTATACCTGACGGTGAATGGGAGGATTTCAATGGCCGGCCTAAATACCCACAATATCCGGTACTTTGCAGAGAGTCTGGACAAGACGGTGAGGGGGTCGCTTTGAAGAATTGTTGATACGCTTAGAGTACAGTACATAGTTGTCGTATATTATAATGTTCAGTTGTCTTGTCTCGATTTGTAAATACAGCCGCAACTCAAACTCGAATACGTCACAGGCACATGGCTCCAACGATACGTCATTTTGACCTCCGAACGGAAATTGATGTCCGTTTTGAGAACAAGTATACCTTGAACTTTTTCATCACTGTAGCAAACAAGGATATCGGGACCTGGCGCCATAGCCGTTATCGTAGCCGTGTCAGTCGTTTATTTTCTTTCGATGCTCACTGTTTCTGACGTTCTGCTCCCTTTGTTTCGTCTACTGCTACAGGGCTCCACCTCGCTCCAGTCTGGAACGAGGCTGCACTCGAGGTATTCGAGTCCGTGCAGTTCGTCAAGTTGTATGCCGTTCAGAGCCGCTTTGCGTCATTGTCCTCGTGCGCGCTGGCCTCACCGCGTTGAGTCAAGCAGCCTAAAGTTGTACGACTGGCGCTTCCCCCCAGTTCAATTCTTCTTCCCTCGAGTCCGTTTTCTTCCACCGTCATGTATTTTTTTCTTCTCCACCTCTAATCATGGGTCTTATAGTGTCCCTTTTTGAATCTCGTTTTTCCGACTCTTCAGACTCTTCGTCTGGCCAGGCGCCGTTTTCTGACTCTTCCGCTGCTCCCATGCCTTCGCTTTCAGGTCCTACACACCACCATCCCACTCACATCACCCTTCCACCTCCGTATTTCTCTTCTGTATCCTTAACACCGTCCCCCTCGCGCAGACAAGAGGATCCGTTCGCTAGTCCGCTCGCTTCTCCCGCTCTCATATTTTATACCGCCCCATCGTCCCCAATTGTTTCACCGCTCGTCGATGAGCCCCCTGAAACCCCTCAATCGATGGTATGCGACCCTCCGCCTCAGAACGCGGCCATAGTGGTTCCTTCGGCTCAGCAGTATCAAGCCATCGGGAGTCATGCTTCTCCACATTTCTCCCCTGCCACTCGATCACTGGGCTTCTCCAGCGCGATTGGTCCTTCCCACCAACCATTGCCGCCCGTGTCTCAGACCGATGACACTTTTCCTGAAGTTGCCGACCTTGACGACTTTGATGAAGGCCTCGAAGTACTGAATCCCCTCGAGAAGATATATCTGTATTCCATCAGCAAGACGACATACCATCGGGTCTTTATTTCTCGCGATCTGCCCAATCTTCTCGATGAAATCACCCCTCAGGAAGCGGTGGAATATGTTCTTCCCTTGCTGCAAGTTCTGTCGAAAGACCAGGGTACGTACAGGTGGTTGTGTATCATGTTCTCGACACTGGCAATGACACATCTTCATCTCCAGATGAATCCGTTAGAGAGGCCTTAACGTCGGGACTAGCCTCGGTCATCTGGTGGTTTTTGACAGTAAGCCTCTCTACACATTCTCAGTCAATGTCAATAACACGTCGTTTCATAGCACTGTCAAGTCGTCAGCACACTAGACCATCAGATGAACTCATATCCGACCCAGTCGACGACCATATCAGTTCATGCATTCACACCCATTCTTGGCAGACTTTTACTAAGTCCGAATGTCTCGGTAGGCAGCTCTGCCAAATGCGTAGTTGTAAACCTTCTCCAACGCATCCGAGAGGCTGATGGCCTTGAAGATATAATGCAGGAAACTGATAACCACCAAGCGGAACTTGGTATACCCATACCTGGCATCGGAGTTTCACCACAAATAGACAACTGGGCCGCAGGCTCGTCCTTCGTTCCAAAAGCCTCACTCGATGAAGATCTAACGATAGGTCTCTTTGGAAGGAGCGAACGGGTCCTATTTGAACAGGAAATTCTATGGGGCTTGGTTGCTGGGCTAGATCGGCTCTTCTTGGACGGCGATTTAGACTTGTTGGAGGACCGTGGCCCTAGTCCCTGTGGCGAAGATCTCGCTAGCTTTTCCGACTCCTTTGCAGGCTCTGAGGAGCATCAATCGGAGGACCGAGCTATTTCTCCGGCGTCTTTGCCCGCTGAAGATGCAAGGCGGAAAGAGAACATAAATCCGTATTTTCCCGTCGTTCCAGCGGGGTGGAATAACTCTTCTGGCACCGTAAACAATAACACGGACTCTCCCTCCAGTATCTCGAGTAGTGACTCTTCTATTTCATCCAACCCAAGTTCGACAAGTGGAACACCGGATTTTTCAACTTCTTCCTCTTCCTCACCGTCATCCTCTGGCGAAACCCCAGCACCGGACAGACCATTCTCAAAGGGGTCATCCATCTCATCTACTTCATTGATACCCCAACAACATAACATACCCTCTCGACCGTCACCCATCCTTTCTCCATCCTCTCCCGATATAATCATACATAGCGCACTGCCTACTTGCTCTCCTCGACCTCAACACGCTCATCATCGCAGGTCCAATTCCGATTCAAGGCTATCAGTCCCGTCTGATGCCACGTTAGCCAATCATCAGATGCAGACGGACTCATACAACTCGTCATCAGGTTTTGTTCCGTTCGGTCCTGTGACAAGTAACTCTCTGGCTCTTGACAGTTTGCATCCATTTCAAGACCGCGGCCATTCGCCTATACGGTCACCCGACCTGCCACTTGCGACAAACTATCAGAATTCTACCCTCTTGCCGTCATCTCATGGCTTACCAAGTTCTGATTTTGTCTTGCCATATTCAACAGGTTGCACATACAATGACAGCAGCAATGACGAAAGTTCGCAGGCAGGAAGTATCAGCGATGACGTGGGTGATGACTGCAACAGAGAGTGTCAAGAGGAACAAAATGCTGTGAAGCGTCTGACCAGCATGAGCTTAATGGCCACCGTAACTTCCACCGGTCAGTATAATAATTAACTTCCCAGCGGCGTTAAATGTATTCTAACATGATCACAGGTTATGTTGACGAACAAGCGCAAAACGCGTTTGTCAAAGAAGTCGAACGTGTCGTAATGGATCCAGTTTATTGGGTTCGCCGAGAATCGAGCTTTGTGCTTGGGGCGTTAGCGAAAGTCGTGCCAGACGAAATAGTTTACTCATCACTGGTAAGTCATGAGAAAGTATATTCAGACATCACACTGACCACTTTGCCCAGCTTCCCCTTCTGGAGCGGTTACTCGTCGACCCTGTTCCCCCTTGTTCGCCACTCCTCGCTTTTCGCTCTCCCCGTCATATTAAGGCGGCTGCCGGTAAAGCACAGAAGAGCGTTAGCTGTGCACACTATGCAGTCTATGAGCGCGGACAAGTCTCCGGATGTACGATCAGGGGTCCTAGAAGCTCTCGGTGAAGTTATTCACACCTTTCATGATGAATACAGGAAACCAGGTGACGACACCGAAGGACCTCCAGCTGAGCTAGTCAGGATGTTTGTTGGACGGAGAGACGACAAGAAAGTCTGGGACGGTCAACAGCCTGTTCTTACCCAACCATTTGACCGGGATAAATTGAGGTGGTTAGACTCGTTTTATAACGACCCCAGTCGGCCTTTAATATGTGCCTTCAACCTACCCGCTGTGGCCATGACTTTGGGTGTTTCTCGCTGGGAGACTCTTCGGGAAACTTACCTGAAGCTGTCGAATAATCCTGCATTTGGCATTCGGCGGACATTGGCAGCATCTGTGGGTGACTTAGCCAAGGTCTTAGGTCCAGGAGATTGCGCAACGGGACTTGATGTCCGTCTGGTGGGACGGACTGCGGAGCCAGGAGGCAGAGATACGACTGAAAATCGTACAATCCCTTGAGACGTTCGTCGGATCGTTAGATGTGGGGGGGAAAACAAAGGTTTTGGAAGGAGTGTTGGAAGCATGGAAGGACCACAGGTGGAGCGGCTGGCGAGAAAGGGAGCATATAGCAGGATGCTTATCGGCAGTCATTCAATCCGTGGCAAGTCTGGAAAACCACGAAGTGGCTCATTTGTTGCAGCTTGTGTGTGGGCTGTTAAGGTTTGCTCTGATCGACAATGTTAATGCCATTCGAGAGGCAGGCATTCACACCGTGCGTTTTTTGTTTCGATATGAAAGGTAAAAGCACTAATTTTAGGTTCCTTGCAGCTGCCGCTTATATGGCCCATGCTGCAGCGGCACCCTCAGGTCCTCGGAGACCTACATTTAGATCTTCAGGGTCTTTCGAGTTCAGGCGCGTTCAGGCAGCGAATGACGTTAGTATCCAAATCCGGTGGTGGTAATTCAGAGCTGATATTCTTATTATCCATCAGTTACATTGCGTGCCAGCAGATGCTCCTACTTCCTGACGGTGATACGGAGGCGGTTAAGGTACCCGATGAAGAGGTTTGGAGTACCCTCCGCCGACTGTCAAGAGACCCTATAGTCGGTGTCCGTATAGGCGTTTCCAGGTTAATTGCCGGCCTCTATGGTAAAGCATCATTCCTCTACGCGGAGAAATATGTCTTCAATTTAATCTGCAGCACACTGTTGGATGAGGCCGGGTTCTGTGATTGATCTTGCGAAGACGCTCTCACAAGACTCCTCTCATGAAGTCAGATCCTATGTTTCGGGTCTTTTTCTGCCTGACCATGGACGCCACGTCAAAAAATTTTCACAAGTTTCAGGACATGCGTCAACGTTCTCGAGGCCCCCTTCCGCACTACCTGGATCCGAGCTGGAAGAGGCTGTGTAAATCCACCGAGAGGTTTCGGAGCAGCGCTTGGAGCGAGATGGGACCTCTTTGACGGTGGATTGGACACCGGCGATAGCCATGACCTTCTTCTGATGAACTTGAGGCAATGTACCTGGTCCTCCTGGCACGTCAGGATTGCCGCTGGGATGTGGGAGCACAGTAGTGTAGTTTTTATAGTACGATATATATTATGATAATTCTAATCTTAGGATCTGTTTAGCTGTTGGAAGAATTGACGCTACGAGGACCAGAACAGTACAAATGTGGATGGAAGGTCGGATGAGATTCGGGCCGGGCGTCTCGGAGGCGGGAAAACCTTGTGATGTTTTGACTTGTCGACCTGGAGTTGATCTCTTCTTTACCGTCTGCACCACCGTCGACCGGTGCCGCGAGCACCCTCATTGTTGTATATATGCATCACAATGCAACACTTCTATGCGTACACTCGATATGCTTTCGTCGGTGCGTTGCCAGTCCCCCTGATCGTCTCTTCCTTGGCTTGACAGTGGCTCAAGGTCTTTTCCTCGTTTTCAATGCTATCAATGCTAGCGTCGCTGTCTGGAACCTCAGTCTTATCCAAACAATAGGCTTAAAATGTCAGTACACTCATTTCCTAAGATCAATGTACTCACTACTCGTGCTGTTAGATCCTCTTGATATCTATCTCACGGTCGTTGGTGCTTGCGGGCTTGCCATATCCTTCTTGATGTCCGTCAACTTCCCCTTGACGTGGAACACATACTGACGTCGTATAGTGTCTTCGTCGAAGCTGCACACGACAGTCCTATAACGGGAAGAGTATGGTTTGAATGTACATGGGTCGGGCTATTCCTTGTCATGAACTTTTGTACGTATCTATTACCATCGCCGTTAATTTAATGGCTGACGTCTCGTCAAGGTGGTGCCGTCGCATTGTCGGCATCAAAACCTGCACTCTGCACATTTGATGGCAAGTAAAAATTTTGCCTTGGACGAATGGCTGGTTGACCTGTGTCCTCAAGCGCGCCGCCAAATCGGTGATATTGGATGTGTATCGAATCGAGTTATCTTGGCTTTCTCGTGGATTACTATCATGATTCGTGTGTTGATCTCGTAGCCCTGTTGACCTCTTCTGACTCTGCCTTGTTCAGTGGTTGCATACTTGGTGGTGTTGACCGTAACCTGCCTTGTTCGACAGAGGAAGGATACACGAATATGGCTCTATCACATTCGTGATCTCGATACTCCCAGCAGTCGCCTGCCGAGCCCACCTACGTCTCCGACAATACCTTATTTCCGTAAAGATAACGCTGCTATCGTTGCGCCCCTTCCCCGGCGACCAGGACCTTCCGTAAATATGATGGGAGGCCTCAACTCACTGTACGATATCGAGGCGTATGAACCGCCACCAACGAGAGCCGTCAGGACCAATTTTATGTCACAGCCCAAATTCTCAGCGGCGAGTAATCAAGCTACCGTTACCTCCTTATATCCGCAATACGTTCAGTCATCTATGGTGATAACACCTTCTCGTATGCAGATACAGGAACCACCACGTCCACAGCCGAACAATCCTCCTTCCCCTCCACCGCTTGGTGATTGGCCCAGAGCCGATATCCTTTCAAGACCTGTACGTGCTGTGCACAAACAGTTGAGGCGGGAGTCACTCCCCTGACCCAGATGATAGATATGGGTCGACTCAAACACCACATCGAGTACGACCGACAGGACCTAGGATCCCATCGACCCGTACACGCCCGCCACAGCTGGATCTGCACGTCACGTCGCCTACTAAAGGCAAAGAACGGCGGAGACCGGACTCGGATTCATTATGATTTGACTATGTACTCGTTCACTGGTTCTGGATGGGCTATGTTGTTGTAGGTTATTAATAAAGATGATATTTGATACATGTGGTAGTTACACGAGGAGTGCTCTAGGCTATTCGTGTCGCAGTTCGCGTCGCAGCCGAGTCGCATATCTTGAAGGGCTGTTGAGGTATCGTTCCTCAAAAGGCAACTTTTTTCCAGAGTCAAATGTGCTGGCACGCCTACCTAGGCCTCTGATCTCTCACACTAACCATGTCAAATCGACAGCTGGGCCCTCTCCAGTTCCTACTGTATCTCGCGCCAGTTTTCATTCTGGGTCCCATTATTGGGTATAGGCACCACATCAGTCTGTCTTTCATTCAATTTCGCACCTTACACGTTATTACAACTTCGGTATAGCACTGCCGGAACCTGTAACAGAACTGTGCGTCCGCTATTTGTTAATGCGGCGTTATTCTCACACTTTCAAACGAAGGATAAACAACCAGACTAATTTACCTCAAATCTGCGAAGCCAATATCCTAGAGTACTCTAGGATACTATCAGAGGACATTGGTTATCGAACCGTCGGAACTGCAGAACACGCACAAGCCGACCTATGGATGCACCAAACGATCAAGGAAATTAAGACTGAGTGTGACCGCATCGTAAAGGAAAGCGGCAGAAGGCTGGAATGTGAAATATGGAGACAAGAAGGGAGCGGTAGCCACCGGTATCTATCATTTTTGCCATGTTTTCGCGTCTTGGGCGTTGATGGCAGTATTTAGATTCGACATAATGAATACGCGGCTTTACAAAACCTACGTCTCCCTCAGCAACTTCATTGTTCGCGTTTCTGATGGTACCGACGAGGGCAAGAGACACGCGGTGCTTGTCAATTCCCATCTCGACAGTCAATTACCTGGTCCTGGGGCCGCTGATGATGCCATATCCGTGGGAATCATGTTGGACGCTATTAGAGTGCTTTTAGGAACTCCTGATTGGAGTCCAAAGTACTCAATAATCTTTTGTATGCAAATTTTCCCCGGAAATCACTTGTCCGGGGGTAACCATTTACTCTCAGTGTTCAATCACGCCGAGGAATCACTTCAAGATGGTTCACACCTGTTTTCAACTCAGCATCCGATTGCTTCGTCGTGAGTCCATCGGATATCATCTGCTAATTTCGCACCCTGAATCTGCCAGTGTACGCGCCGTAATTAATCTTGAAGGTTGTTTCTCCCACGAAGACTCCAATGCTATGTACTGACGCGTCGTAGCCGCCGGAACGACAGGACGCGAAATTCTTTTCCAAGCTACTTCGAAGGAAATGATTGAAGCGTATTCCCATGTCCCAAGGTCAATATCATACAATGCTACATAAACTCCTCCCTGACAACTTTCACAGACCATTTGGCACCGTCTTTGCGAGTGATATATTCGGAAGTGGGATAATCATGTCAGAGTAAGCCCACTTGTTATTCCTATTGCTCCCCTTTTAACCTCACACTCTAGCACTGACTTTCGACAATTCCAAGACTACCTTAACGTTACTGGCCTAGACGTATGATCTACTGTTGTTCATTTCTCTTCATACTAACGCGAGAACAGATGGCGATCATAGGTAATTCATATCTATACCACATGCGCAAGGACCTGGTGGAAAACATCGAGCCGGGCGTCGGTCAACACATGGGCGAAAATTCTCTTGCCCTACTGCTACATCTGTCGGGTCATGCAAGTCCTCTTCCTCAATTAACAGATGGCTATAGCAAGCCTGAAATGGTGTATTTCAGTCATGTGATCCCGTACTTCTTCATATACACGTTTAGTACAGCCAAGATCATCTACGCTGTATTCCTGATCGCGACGGTGGCGCTGATACGCTTCCGAAGTCCTTTCCCTGCAAAGACTCTGGTCTTGAGCGTTTTGGCAACCGTTTTTGCCTTTGTGGGTGCGCTGGCGGGTGCAAATGCTATAGCACTTGTCATGACCCATGCACTGGACAAAAGCATGAGTTGGTTCAAAGACGAGCTATCGACGATTGTACTTTATGGGCCAGCTGCGATTCTCGGTAGGTGCTAACTTTCTACGGTATTCTACATCAGTTAATCGACTGGCATAGGCACCCTCGCCTCGCAGCTACTGTTTCCTCCGTTACCAGAGGCTGCTGTGTATTCTTCCGTCTTGTTCGTCCAAGCGGTAGCTGCATTCGGTCTCCAGCTTCTGGGCTTGGGCTCCGCGTCCCTGTTCTTCATCACGGCCCTTCCCTTGGTAGTTGCCTATGCTCTTAATCCAATCTTCACCAGTATCACCCGAGAAAAGGGAATCTCCACATTAACATATGTCTTTGGCTCGTTCATACCTCTCATCACAGGCACCCTTGTCATAGTGCCGACTATAGAAGTCTTTGTGCCTCTGGTGAGTCTCTCCTGAATATGCCCGCCATCTGGAATTTCATCCATATACCGTTTCAAGACAGGCCGCATGTCTGCGTCGGCTCCAGCGGATCATCTCATCGCAACCATCGTCACCGTTGTTGGCTCGGTCTCATTGCCTCTCCTTGCACCGTTCTCTCACCGATTCGGCCAAGGTTATCTGAAGCAGTTTGTAGTAATCCTGCTAGTCGTGAACGTGGCGTTGATCGCCATATTTGCTCAAAGAGATGTGTACGATGATATGCATCAAAGGAGAGTATTTGTTCTACGCATAGAAAACGTTACTACCCATGAACATCATCTGCATTTGGCAGCGTCAGACGGCGCGCCTGGTTTCTCAGACCTGGTCCACGCTGTTGCTGGTGACTTCGGCGCGGAAGGTGCGGTAGCACAAAGTATTGTGATGGACTATTACAATGGGGACTGGGACCCACTGTATCCTTTCTCCGCTGCAAGTCCTTTTAGTGTCGTCTTTGATTTACAATCACTAAACGCGTTTCCCGATAGTTTCTCACGCCATTTAAGATAGCTCTTCCCGATACCACGCAAGGTTTCCTGGAAAGTGGCGGTGAGTTCGAGGTCAAGGCTGTAAACGACGCAAGAGATCTTGTCGCTGGAACCAGGAAGGTAACATTGAGGATCTATCATCCGGGGCTCATATGGACTGGTTTGTCCGTCCCTTTGGTCCTCATCGCCTTTTTGACTCCTTTCATACCCTAGTCATTGCTTTTGATGCACATGTCCTTGAATGGAACTTGGACGACAATCCTCCGGACAAGCTCACGAGGCATCACATCAAGGAAGCCTCATTCTACAGACAAGATACGTGGGAAGTGGACATGGTCATCAAGGATGCACCCATGCAGGTGAATTACATAGGCCTTCTGGAGAAAGCGATGTGGCCTGGTAAGCAAGCCTCGAAGGAAGAAGGCGGGGCGTCGATGGAGCTTTTTGAGCAACTAGATGCATGGCTAGACGAAAAGACCGGCGGTAAGGTTGATGCGACGCTCATAGGTGGCGTAGCAGGGGTGGTGACACTCTGACCTATGGTTGGATAGGTTTTCGGATTAGACATGCTCATACTTTGTATAATCAAACTTTAATAATTCTACTCGAGAGTACGTATTGCTGCCTTATATTTCCTTCTTCGACGCCTTGCTTGCGCTCCCAATCGCCGTCGTGACAACGTTTGTGTTTTCTGCTTTCTTTTTTTTCACCCGCACTGCCGCCGTTACTGCGATCAAAGCGCTTGCTGTTAGAGGCCAACCAAGAACAAGAGCACCAAGTTGAAATTCGGCGTGATTATCTCATTTTCCTTTTGCGGATACCGAGGCGACCACAAGTAATTCGCCGTCCATTGTTCTGGTTACCTTGTTAGCCTTATTGTTCTCTTCCAGTATAAATAGGTCCCCTCACAAAAATGCTTCCGTTTTTTAATCCCCGGTGGGCACTAGACATTAGACGACCGAGCGTCACCACGACATTCTTTCCCCTCACGATTTCAAAGTTCCACTGAGTGGCTTTACTTTCGACGAATATGCACAATCCTTTTCTAATCGTCAGATTTGTACTTTTTTGTAAGACTGCCTTGTCTTCGTCGCGTCTTATACCTTCTACTCACGTTGAACTTCCTCCAGCGATGCTGATTTATTTCAGCCTACTCATTCTCGTGTTTGCGGCCTGGAATGTACACGCCACAAGTGCACTGGGTGCAACTGGTACGTATCGCTATATAGTTTCATTAGTTTCGTTGCCGACATTCTCCGGTGGTTAGTCTCTGGGTCCGCTGCGTTGATGCTGTTCAACAGCTGTGCTACGCTCATTCTCATTGCTCTGTACGTGATACCGCCCTTCTACTTTCATGGTCCGTCGTCTCACATGTCGCCACTGGCCAGTGCTATGGCAGAGATAGCCTTTCCACAAATGAAATTTGCGCACGTCAAGGCTGAAGTTCTTTGGACGACGGTGATGAGCATGTTCGATATCGGTACGTCCTGGATAACACTGCATTCGCAATCGTTCATATCGTTTCAAGGCGCATCCATCAGTCTCATTGCCAATGGACCTGTGATGACATGTCAACTAACGGGTACGCCGTTCTGCGGCTCACTTACCGAATCTCAAGGGTAACCAATATTTTGTAGCCGACTGGGCAGTTTGCGCGTCTTCGACACTTCTCGTTCCAACGACATGGCTGAAAAGCTTTCTTGGTATGTTGTTTTTGACTGATGTCAGGACGAAGCTGATCTGTAATGCAGTCCTCGCATACGTCTTCAGTCTATTCGTGTCAGCGGTAACCCACTCGCATGAACACTCGAGCATCTGGAGCAAGTCTGTTTACACCGTCCCTTGGTTCCGTTCCACTACTCCTGAGGTATCGTCGGATGGAGGTTCCTCCCATATGGTCGCCGCAAAATTGGGATATGGCAACGATTCATGGAGCCAATATCTTGGTGAGATTGCTTCCACGGGAGATCGCAAACGCAAGGTGGCCGAAAAGACGCACTGGGCTGACAAGACTCAGATTCGGCGGGGAGTTGACGATCCATTTGTAAAGCGCAGTGATGGTTCCACCTCTGTGAACTCGTCACGAAGATCCAGCGAGGAGATCAGTTCACCTACCTTTCAATCTCCCAGAACGCCTCCGACCCCCCCTAGAGCCGAGTCTAAACCGCAATCTATCGGCTCCCGATTCATTGAACGATTCCGCGAATCTCGTGTCCTGGCCCGACCGGGTCAGTCGCATTTCAGTATGGAATCGTTCATGACATCTGGGCCTGCATTTCCTCGCGACGTTGACGATCACGACAAGCCCATACCACTCCCTCGACTGTCGGAGTGGATGAGAGCGGACGCTAAGAAAGGCATCACTGTTCATACAATCCCCATGTCTCCTTGACGGAGTTCTTGGTACATCTTCATGACTTTAGACGACGAACAGTTACTATTGGACTCTGCCATTTCACATAGACACCGAACTTTGCCCACGCACCAAAATTTGTAGCTCTACTATCATGTACATCCACGGTATATATTATGCAGGAAATTCATAATTCGGCTGTCTCTGGCCTTTGAATATTCCATCCCAATCGCGCTCGGAGTTCTTTGTTCTCACGGCTGACAATTTCAAGTTCGGATTTTAAGCTCTCGAGTCGTCGGCGCGTATCCAGAAGAGCATGGTCATTTTCTTCTGATATTTCGCCGGCACCCACGGTTATTCCTATGACAGTGGCGCTGAGATGATGGAACTGGAAGTGGAAGGAATAATAACATACCGCCAACAAGCTTCACCAAGCGCCACAGACGGAGAACAATAAGCAATGCTCCGAGTTCCCTTTCTTTGCCTTTCAAGGTAATCTCCAGAACAAAAGTCGTTATGATGATGGCAGCATCAAACAGGTGCAGTGAAGCGTGGGTGACCTGCCCGAGGGGGTTGTAATATTGGGGGCCGAAGGCCCAAAGGGCAAGAGGAATTTCAACGAGGAAGAATGTAGTGATAACGAGAGAGACATGAGCAAGAACTTCGAGCCATTGGGGACCTTCTGGGCCTGTTGGGGTACAATTTGAAGTTGACAGGAGGGTGTATCCGAGATCTGCAAGCACACAAGCAGCGTCAATGGTAATCTATAGAAATTAAATATTTATTCGTCTGTCCCCCAAGATTGCAATTGACAATTCTTACCAAAGCGATTACGACCTTGTGGAAGAGCTGAGCCTCGAGGATTTCTCCCAATCTGCTGTGCCAGGAATCGAGGGTGCTCGTGTCTTGTTCTGTGGGTAGCAAGGGTTGCTGCTCTGGATCAGTCATGGTGGTTGTTACCAAACGCGGCGCCTCCCTTTGACGTCACTCTTCTTGCTACCATGTCTTCCATGCTATTTCGCCCTCGCCTTCGATTTGCCGCGCCGCCATTCTACCGCCAGAATTGCTTCAGGACCGGATATCCATACCGCTTTCGCTTCAGCTCCACGGCAGCAACGAAACCATGCTTCTCTTTTGCGCCGCGCTTTTTCAAAGCAGCTGGTGTTGCAGGGGTAGGACTCGGAACCTTCCTGACCACTAGGTCTTCCATTCACTGCGATGGTACGACAATATTTTACCGTGCTCGGTGGCGGACCTTTATCTGTTGGATTTAGCTCCGACAGCAATGGAACCGTCAGCTCAATCCGAGATCCTTCCACCGCCACCTTCATCCTCGGTATCGATATACGAGCTTTCCTTTGGTACGGTCGCAGGTATATGTTCTGGGGTGTTCATCAAAAAGGGCGCGAAAGCAATGGCGTTTTTCTTAGGCGGAATCTTTGTGCTTCTTCAGGCAAGTCTGTTGTATTTGTGCGAATCTATTTCTTACAAAATGAACAGTACCTTGTGTCATTCTCTGTTATACGCGTCGATTGGGTCAAAATGGGGGGACGTTTTGAGAATCTGTTCTACACAACGGACGCGACTGGGAGGAAGAAATCGCCAACACTATATTCCTTGTTCAAATGGATTGTAGATTTCCTGACAGCAGACTTCCAACCGCGTGCATCGTTCGTCGCTGGGCTTGCTTTAGGTTTGAGGCTGGGGTAATTGCGGGCCGGGATAATGATAATGGCACACAGCGCCAAATAGTGATCGAATTTTTTCGTACTTCGTATTTTTTAGTCTTTCGTTCTCCATCCTATCATGGGTCGTCGCGCTAAGAACAAGCAGGGTGCACCAGAACCACTCGAACCAAAACGTCTAGATCCGTCTCGAAAACGAAAGGCCGGAGGTGACCTCAATGACAAGGAGACTGTTCCCAGACCCCCGAAGAAACTGAAGGAAACCGGCCATGCCAAAACAAAATCGAAGAGCTCTATCAAAGTCAAAGCCAAGGATCCTGTCAGGGCAAAGGCAACACCTGCGAAGGGGAAACAAAAGGCTCGGGCGGATTCAGAGTCTCTAGACGGGTGGGAAGATGTCGAAGAACAAGCAGATTTGGATGCGTGCGTACTCTGAGGATGTTTGAGGTTGATCATATTTTGATCTTCCTCGCAGGTCACTTATGGACGATGATTTTGATAATTTAGACGTGGAAGAGTGCGTATATTCATCAACTTTACATGCTTCAATGCTTACCTCTCATGATATTAGCGACGAACCTCTACGAGGGCACGTACAAGAGTTCCAATTCAGCGATGATGACCAAGAGGATGAACCTGTCCTTCCTGTAAAAGCCAAAAAATCGAAGCAAAGCGAAAGACCTACAAAAATCATACCTACGGGTTCCGACAAATCCTCAGATTCTGACGGGGAAGAGTCCGACGAAGATGGTCCTACAACTATGGCCAACATGGAGGCTCGGTCTCGCGCATTAGATGCAAAAGCTGCTGCTGAGGCAGAATTGGACGCTGAAGAGTTACAGCAGGCAGCATTTGACGAAGGAGATGATGATTTCGACATGGACGACGATGTGGATGAGGTGGATGAGGAGGATAAATTCCGTTTACCTACGGCTGCCGAGAGAGAAGAGGAGAAGAAGTCAGGTGGTCCAGATGTGCATCTCGTACAGCGACGCATGAGAGAATGCGTACGGGTGTTGGGCAGGTTCAAAAAGCTGGCTGAACCAGGGCGGTAAGCATGACTCCTTCCATGGTACCAATCGCTACTGATGGTTTCCCTTCTGTAGTTCTCGGTCGGAATATACTGATCAACTTCTTGCTGATATTGCAAGCTACTATGGATATAACGACTTTTTGGCCGAGAAGTTGTTTCTTCTCTTTCCCGTCGCTGAGGTACGCGTGTTTTGAACCACCCTGAATTGCCTGATTTCATACTTATTCTACAGGCTATTGAGTTCTTTGAAGCCAACGAAGTATCCCGTCCCGTTACGATTAGAACGAACACTCTACGGACTCGGCGACGCGACCTTGCGCAGACACTAGTCAATCGCGGAGTTAATCTGGAACCTATAGGTAAATGGACGAATGTTGGGTTGCAGGTCTTCGAGAGCAATGTTCCCATCGGTACGGATCCTTAGCTTTGACGTGGTTGCTTCAAAGTCTTATATTTTAACAGGTGCTACTCCTGAATATCTCGCCGGACACTACATGCTTCAAGCAGCGTCTTCTTTTCTCCCCGTAATAGCCCTAGCACCAGAGCCAAACGAGCGCATTTTGGATATGGCTTCAGCCCCTGGAGGGAAGACCACGCACATTGCTGCTCTTCTGCAAAATACCGGAGTAGTTTTTGCTAACGATGCGAACAAGGCCCGAACGAAGAGTCTTACAGCGAATGTTCATCGTCTGGGTTGCAAGAATGTCATCGTCTGCTCTCATGATGGTCGGGAGTTTCCTAAGGTTATGGGAGGATTCGACCGGGTCCTGCTAGATGCCCCATGCAGCGGCACGGGCGTCATTAGCAAGGATTCAAGCGTGAAAGTTAACAAGGTATCTTGCTTCTTTCTAATCAGCACACGGTCCTTCTCACAAATTCCGTTGTTAGTCCGAGCGTGATTTCACATTATTGTCCCATCTCCAAAAACAGCTTATTCTCTGCGCCATTGATAGTGTCAGCCCCGAATCGAAGACCGGTGGATACCTAGTGTATTCGACTTGTTCCGTTACCGTGGACGAGAACGAGGCGGTAGTGGACTACGCTCTAAAGAAAAGGCCGAACGTCAAGCTAGTTGACACTCGTCTTGAGTTCGGGCGAGAGGGCTATACGAAGTATCGCGGGAAGACTTTCCATCCGAGCGTCAAGCTGACTCGCAGGTTCTATCCCCATGTGCACAATATGGATGGTTTCTTTGTTGCGAAGTTCAAAGTCGAGAAGAAGGGCAAGGAACTTCCGGTCGCTACGCAGAAGGATGAACCCGTCCCACAAGGGCTGGAGGTTGCTGAAGATACGGAAGCCGCAGCGTTCGATTCAGACGAAGATCGGCCGTATCTCGAAGGTTCGCTCCTTCCATCTTATTACGATTTCGTTCTATTAACTGTGGGATATTTGTTCGTAGATGCCAAACGCCGACGTATGAAAGCGAAGGGCTTACGGCCACCGCCTCGGACAAAGCCCCCTCCAGTCTCTTCCGCTGTAACAGCTACAGCATAACAAGTAGTCTACAACAGTGAGGAACGGGCCTAGGCTGATCATATCATTATGCAATCCTATGTTCCACATGGATTTCGTTACTTGAACATATTCTATTGTTTCACGATCCTTCCATCAGGCGGGTGCCTCTCTAATCTATGATGGCCAAGAGAAACAATAAATGAGTTGCGACGTTGGACATGAGACGTTGGTCGCTCCTAGAGCAATACTTCTAAAACGAACAGTAAAAATACAATTTATTTGAACTACAACAGACATCCAGTAGACGCCAAGGATCTTGTATACAGGGGTGCTTGGATAGAATAACGAGACTAGTCCAAAGATGGTTCAGGTGTATCTTATCAAAAACAACATTTGCAATCACTGAAATGCGATCGAGTACTTAGTACCTTCCGCCCTTTTGTCTGTTACGCCATGAATGAGATGATGAAGCAAGCAGTCAATAATGAGCGACATACCGGTGTCTTCCACAGGCACATATGCCACAGCATGAACCAATGATTCCAAACCAGAGAGCGACGGTCGCGCCTAAGACCATCCACACCTGATATATCAAATGAAATTGAACAGACCTATGTGATATACCGAAGGATAGGATCCACGCACCGCGTTGCCCCATGTTAATTGAAGTTGCCCATCAGTTTCGTCGTTCACACGGTGCCTAATGACTGCGACGACGATGACGTCAATCAGGAAAGCGATGGTGGTAAGGATAGCAGCGACGAGCCCGATGCCGAGAGCGCATAACGAAGGCATGCGTCCGGTTCCGCGACAGAGGATAAACAGGGAAGATAGGAAGGTCAGGAAGGCCAGTCCACAGGCTAGATACGAAAGAAGGCGATAGCAGCGAACGGAATAGCGCAAGAATAGCGTAACGGCTTATCGATAGGATGCAATACCAGGGCAGCCGCAGAGCCTTTATTGATGAGATCAGCATATTGCTCTACATTCCTGAGTACAGTCAGAAAACAGTCAGCTGGGGATAATCAGTAGCCTTACAAGGCCTCTGCGATTGTGCTATCGAAAGTGTAACCCAGTTTGGGGTCTGTACACTCAGCTGACGTACTGGTTTGACTTATCGCTGCAATACTACGGAGATTATCGTCACATTGATTGAGAAGGACGAATAAAAGCCACTGACGAGATATCAAGTGCGGAGACACAATATCCCCATACACCGAAAGTGGCGGATCCATTGGCGTCGGCGACACCATATAGGTTTTTTGCGTCGGCAGTTAGCCGGAAGAGGAAAAGAGACTTGATAATGGGCACAGAGAGGGAAACCAGGAGAAGGACAAAGGCACTCAAAGAGACAAACGGCGTGATCGAGGCTAGCATGTGGATATTCGATCAAGGACAAGTGCAATTATCGCGTTCTAATAAGTAGGCAAATGAGGGGCAGCGGAGCCAAGAGGAGCGCTCAGTGCCTTTAGGCTATTTAACGGAGCATGAGAGAAAAGCTCCACTCCATCGTTGGATTTTGGAGTACGTGATGACCGGGACCCTGAGGCAGCGATTACCGGAACCGTAACGTATTTTTGTAAGTCGAAGGTGCAAAGTGACAGAATTCGGACGACGCCGCCACATCGAGTCATAAGAGAGCTCTGGAATGATAAATAGGCGGAACCGTCGGGACAGAAGGATCGAGAGTATTCAATTTGCCACGCGCGTTGCCAGGAGACTTTTGACAGATAACAATCGAGAAAGAGAAAATTGAAAAGACGAAGAAATACAGAGAAACAAAGGGAATAAAGAGAAATGCAGAGATAAGGCATTGGAGGGAGCAGAGAAGGGCAGCAGGGGGACAAGGAGAACATAAAGGCAGTTATAACGGCCCGCTATCAGAGGGTCAAGCTTTGACGTGATTTGCGGCTGCTGAAAAATTATTGATGTCGCTAAGAGAATATTGATGCTTCGATTTTTTACGACAAATTTGAACAGCTGATACGGAAAGGTATCAACGACTGCGAACAATCAATCCAGGCCTGGACAGCACCGAGATATTTGCGTACAGCTGTCCTCATTCGAACATGCTCAGCAAGGCAATAAAAGGCTTGTAAGTCGCCAACCTTTATCCCTCTCAGATCGTATGATTCAATTCAGTCTAGTCTGTTTTTCCCACAATCGCCCTCCCGTTTGGCCAGGAAATAGGGTTTGGTTCAGGAGACAAACACCAGCAAACATGACCCTTTTGCATTTATTTGGACTCGACCCTTTCCTGTTTCCGCATCCTGCCCTTTCTTTTCACTCATCCCTCATCCCAGTGGGTTTCAAGGCTGCGTTGCACGCATAATCTGTCTCTCTCTTGTCAGTTAATACCCTTTTTATGTTCGTATCTATTCACCGCCTTTTTCTCTTTTTTACCCGTCTGCTCACTGTGCGACATTTCCACAGCTTTCTCCCATAATGTCTGCGCCTGAGACCACTCCCGTTCCCGCCGCTCCCGTCGAGGAGGCCAAGCCTGTTGAGACCCCTGCTCCCGTTGTTGAGGCTGCTCCCGCCCCAGAGGCGCCCAAGGCCGAAGAGCCTACTCCTGTTGGTTTTCTTTGTTCCCTTTTTCCTCTGCTTTTTTTTTCCTTATCGCCTTTCTCATTTACTAGGAAGCAACCAAGGAGGAGGTGAAGGCTGCGGTGTGTGATTTCTTTGTTGTGCTGTTGTTGCGCTCGGCTCATAACCTTATCTGCAGGAGGCTCCTGCTGTTGCCGCTGAAGAAACACCTGCACCTGCTGCTACTGAGGCTGAGGCCGCTCCCGTCGCTGAAGATGCCAAAGAGGACGCTGCACCTGTGAGTACCGCAGTTCTAGTTCCCTCTTATCACGAGACTCAATTGTGACTCGATCTAGGCTGTAGAGGCCGAGGCCCCTAAGAAGGAAGAGCGACCCAAGAGCCCTGGTCTCCTCGCCAAACTCCTTGCGCCTTTTAAGGATCAGAAGGCCTAAGGTTGAGAAGAAGGTCAAGACCGCTAAGAGTCCAAAGAAGGAGAAAAAGAAGGAAGGGTCCGAGGTAAGTAGCCTGACCATACTTCTGCCCCTTGACACTTACAACTCCCATAAGACGACTCCGGCTGCTACTGAGGAGTCTGCCAAGGAGGAGTCCGCCACCGAAGCTCCCGTGGAGGCTGCTGAGCCCGCGAAAGCTGAGGAGGCCCCTGCCGCTGAGCCCGTGAAGGAGACGTGAGTACTGACTCGCTTCATCTTATCTCCCGCTAACATTGTTCGCAGTGAGACTGCTGCGGAGGCTGTCCCTGCTGAAGTTGCCGCCGAAGTTGCCCCCGAGGAGGCTAAAGAAGAGAAGGTGCGTCGATCTATACATCTCTCGCTCTATCGCTGATTGGCCTTCAGAAGGAGGAGAAGAAAGAGGAGAAGGTGAAAGCTAGCAAAGTCGGCCGTCGTCTGTCTGCCCGTGTCGGCGATTTCTTCAAGACGAAACCCAAGGCAGAGGTCGCCCACCCTCCCAAGGTTGATGAAAACCCACCGAAGATCGAAGAACCAACCCCAGTTGCTCCTCTGGAGAACCCCGCATCGGAACCTGCTGCTGAGGCTACTGCCGAACCCAAGTCCGAGCCCATCGCGACAGAGGAGTCGAAGCCTGAGGTTGCTGCTGCTCCTGTGGCAACGCCTGTGGTTGCCGCTGCAGCATAAGGGTGTTTTTGTTTCTTTTTGCTGGACCATCATCATCTCTATCTTCTATTGAACGACCTTTCATGAGCATTTTTTATAACCCTGTGTTGTCTTGGCTTTCATAGTGATCCTTTTCATCTCCTCTCCCCCATTCTAACCATTATTGCAGTCATGGATATGTCCAGTCCATCAGCCATGTTTTGGTTATCCATTCTCACTACGATACATCTGGATCTGGTTCTCAATTTTTTTTCACGACGCTATTATCACGACGAGCCTTATCCGTTTCTTATTAATTCGATTCTGATTGAATACCCATCCTTCTTTTTATCGGATCGTGCTCCCATGTCATTAGGCTTCCTGTAATCGCTTCCGCTTCCATATTGATTTTTTTGGCGCGAAAACGTCTGTCTGTCTTAAGCTTCAAAATGTGAAATGGTAATGACGCATGAGTCACATTGGTCGGCAACGTGAGTTGGTCTTCTACATTCATCTCTGTCGACGGCCATGGCGCCGAAATTTTCCAGTCATGGGAAAGATAAACTGATTGGAGCTGAAGATGATGTCCTTCAGGCCGTGGTTCTTGCGGACAGTTTTAATAAACGGTTCAAGCCGTTGACAACGCGAAAGCCTCGAGTATTTCTCCCTTTTTTCGGTCTCAGCAATGGATTGATTTTCTTATTCAGTGCTTGCTCCCTGTCTGCAATGCACCTTTACTCGACTGGACGTTTGAAAGTCTTGCCCTAGCTGGCGTACAAGAAATTTTCGTGATGTGTCGATCACACGCGGAACAAGTCAAAGCTGCCATCGCGTACTTCTCAATTATTATAGCGATTGCACTTTGATTCACGGCCTACCAGGGAATCGCGATGGAGCAAGCCCAGATCCGGCCTCAAAATCGTACCCATAATGACTGCAAAGGAAACCTATTCGCCTGGCGATGCCATGCGCGACGTTTATACGCGTGGGTTAGTGACAAGTGACTTTGTCCTGGTCATGGGCGACTTGGTCAGCAACATCCGTATAGACGAGGTCGTTCGGGTGCACAAAGAGCGCAGAAAGACAAATAAGAATGCAATCATGACTATGGTAGTCAAAGAGAGTGGTGTCAAACATCGGACAAGGTGAGTTGTACCTGTCTGCTGTCCTGCATTGGGTAAAATAAGCTTTGTAGGTCAAAGGGCGACTCTTCGGTGTTCGTTCTGGATGCAGAGACGTCGGAATGTTTGCATTACGAACCTGTGACGGGTTATCCACCGACCAAGAAAGCGCACATACCTCGAGAAATCTTTATTGAGCATCCAGAGGTCGAAATACGGAATGACCTTATTGATTGCTCTATCGACGTATGCTCTGTGGAGGTGAGCCCCGCAATATTGAACACTAGCATTCAATTCTAATAGTAGTAGGTCCCCTCGCTCTTCCAAGACAATTTCGACTACCTCGACCTTCGAAGAGACTTCGTGCATGGTGTCCTCACTTCGGATCTACTCATGAAAAATATTTATTGTTACATTGCCAAAGAGGGATATGCAGCACGAGTTAAGGACACAAGGAGCTATGACTCAGTCAGGTATTATTTTTGCTATATTCCCCCGGCGTAGTCTAATGATATGTATTTTACAGCAAGGATATCCTTTCCCGGTGGGCGTTCCCTCTGGTACCAGATGACAATCATCCCGGTGGTCACGCTTACGAGCATATTCGTGGCAACAAATACATTGCGAAAGGTTCTACGGTGACCCTTGCTCGGTGTGTGACATCTATCTCCGCCCTAGGTTTACATTTTGACTCTGATTGAATTATCAGTACAAGTACAGTCGGGAATAACACGCTGATCGGATCTGGCACCCAAATACTGGAGGACGTTCAGATAAAGTCTTCAGTGATTGGACGCGACTGCATCATTGGCGCTGGGAGCATTATCACCGACTCATACATATTTGACGGCACAAGTATTGGCCCAGAGTGTATGGTTGAGAAGAGCATCATTGGCGAAGGAGTGATCATCAAAGATAGATCGAGGATAGTGCGAGGATGTTTACTTGGCGATGAGGTGGTTGTAGGCCCCGCAGCAGTTCTTCCGCCCTTTGAGCGGCTCTCGAAGAAACGAAACCCAGAAGATGAGGAAGAAGACGAGGACGAAGAGGATTCCAATTTGGAAGAAATCGAAGCCAGTGCGTTATCTTTGCAATAGCGCTCGTTGCCCGTGATACTGACTTGAAGACCCATGACACAGGTCAGCCGTCAATATCTGTGCAATTGGGAAAAGATTCGAATGCCATTGTATGGCCCAGGGATGCACCTGACGACGAAGACGAAGACGATGTCGAGAATCATACGAACCAGCGGTTCATGCGGCTAGGTCCGTTTACATGTTCCTTAATTTCCTTAACCCTCATCTTACTGACAAACATACCCAGGTGATGATCCTTCCGATTTGGAAGATGATAGTTCCGCGTCGTCTGATGGCGAGGACGGATCTTCATCAGACGAGGACGATGACTTCAAAACGAGCCTCGAACCTGGTCTCGTATTGGATAAGTCTGCTATCAACCTACCGTCGGATGCTATCGCGGAAAATGAATTTCGGGCCGAAGTTACTCAGTCTCTTGAGCGGGCTTTTGCGGAAGGGCATTCCATCGACAACGCTGCGGTTGAACTGAAGACCCTCCGAATGGCTAGTAATGTCCCTCTTTCACGCGTCAGGGAGGCTGTAGTTGCAGCTATAGTCGATCGCATCAGGATTGTCGAAAATGGAGTTGCCGCTCAGCGCGCGGAGATAACTAACGTCATACAAAGGTGGGGCGGACTTATTGACAGAATTGGAGGGGTCGACGCGGTCGAAACCATTTCCGTTCTTCAGGTAAAATTGTTTCACGATTGCCACCTGACTAACCTCTTGACGAAATGGTTTAGACCCACTGTTCGTCATCCGAACGCATGACTCTGTTCGGTCAGATACTTGCAGCCCTATACCAAGAAGATATAGTGGAAGAAGATGATCTGAAGGCATGGCATTCGTCACCATCCGCTAGAGGCGTGGGGTTAACACCTGGAGCGCAAACGGACAATATTCGAAAATGTTGGAGTATCGGAACTCTTCTGATTCAGCAAATCGGGCAACAAGACAGTGAAGAAGAAGAAAGTGAAGAAGAGGTAGATGAGGATGAAGACGAAGAGAGCGAATAAGTGTCTGGTCGGAGCTTTATTGGTACACTACATAGTATACAATGGTGGTATGTAATCATTACGAGAGTCGAAGGGGCGTGGTATGGCTAGTACTTGAGAATGATGTACAGAGCTGATTGTAGAGATAGTTAGAGTATTAGACGAGACGTATAGAGCGGGAAGCATACCATGTATGATACCAGGGCTGCATAGAACCGGTTAGCGTAGGCTCGAAACGATGATGGACGGTATGCTTACATCCATCCCAAAATTGTCAGAAGAATGTTGATGAGCTGTATAAAGATGAGAAGTATGCCGGTTGCAGATACTGAATACGAACCAAGTCAGCTCCACAGCCTCTCTCGAAAAAGACACCCAAGGGCGGTAGGATGATAGCGACAAGGATCTTGGAAAAGTAATAAATATCTGCGGTGTCTGATGAAGGAGTCCATTACCTTGCAAATGTCTGATGCAGTGAAGGCCATGGTGAGGTGGGTTGGGTAAGCTGTCAAGTCGTGCTTTTTGTAGTCCCCCAAAGTGACGTCATTTCTGCGTCAACGTGCCGCCGAAAGTGGCTATGCAATAACCGCCTTCGCTTGGGACTACGTCACGGACCGTCAGTGCAGAGCCACCATGATCGTTGAACGCAGTGCAAATATTCCATATGCACCTACGGGCGAAGACCCATTCCGTCAGTTCGACCTGTATTTTTCCCGCAGCAATGGCGGTCCTTTCCCCTTGATATGCTTTGTTCACGGGGGGGCTTGGCGCTCGTATGTTTCACAGCAGCACACAAGAACGTAATTTTCCTGACATCATGAATTCAAGCGAAGACAAATCCGACCATTCAGTTCTTGCCGAACGCCTGGTTGCATTCACTGGGCTCCCGGTCATTCTTCCGAACTACCGCTTGACCCCCAAGGAGTCCACGGAATGCTTGCAGTTCCGGCATCCAGGCCATGCTGAAGACATCTTGCAGCTGCTCGATTTCCTCATGTCGTGGGAAGGACCAACGGCAGTCGGACGTCTATATGACCCTCAGAATATTTACATCATGGGCCATAGTTGCGGCGCACACATGCTGGCCTCCATATTTTTGGATTCGTCGTTCATCTCTCCGTCCATAACCCCATCGCCTCAAATACTCAACTCTGTCCGCTGTATAATTATGTCTGAGGGCATCTACGACATCGATACCCTTATCGCTCGTTTCCCATCTTACCGTACTTGGTTCATCGAAGCCGCGTTCGGAGGTAAATCGTCTTATTTCGATTACTCCGTTACACGCCTTGCCCTCAGAACCAAATCAATCCGTTGGTTTGTCATTCATTCAAAGGGTGATACCCTCATTGATACCGCGCAGAGCGAAGCCGTGTATCAACACTTGCATGAGTTGTATGGCACCTCCGCCGACCGTTTTGTGACCTTGGATATGGATTCACCTACATGCGGATCATAATGCGATCCTGGAGGGAGATGCGTTTACTGAGTTAGTGGGGGAGTATATACTAAAGGATCGCTTGTCTAGGGCCATTTAATAATTGGATGTTGGGGCCGATATTATACAGGTTCATTTCCCAAAAGAACGCCATCAGTTACAGAGTTCTTCGAATGCCTTCTCCAAGCACGAGGCCGCAACTTCACAGTCCTGTAGTGTATTGTACAGCGGCGCAGGTGCTAAACGTATCACGTCGGGCTTCCGCTCATCAGCAATTATTCCATAACTCGTTAGTGCGTCGTTAATCTTCTCCATCACACCCGAACCCTCTGGTAGGAATAACAAGGAGAGTTGTGCCCCTCGAGATTCAGGATCTTCAGGTGTAATGATGGTAAAACCGGGGGAGCTCGACTCGTTTTGGACCTGGCTAGCGGCAACGAAGTACTTGGATTGCTTGAGAAGCTTTTCCAGTGTGCCAGTCAATTGCAGAGATCGTTCCCGTATTGGTATCATCATACCCGCTTCTTTAAATGTTTGAAGGGACCCCAACTAGTGATGCCACTGAGAGTACAGACGGATTTGACTGCTGGAACCCTTGAGCACCCACAATTGGAGAGAACGTAGCCCGCATCTCAAATCGGGTCGCAGGGTCGTTTCCCCACCAGCCTGCGTGTCTGATAAATACATGATCAGCTGTCCACGGGGCGGCAGTAAGAAATTCCTGAGTACCTTGGTGGTTCACGTTCGTTCCATTTCTCATGCATGAAAAGACCGGCTATACCCCCAGGGCCGGAGTTCAGGTATTTATACGTACACCAGACGGCAAAATCGACACCCCAGTCGTGCAAAGATAGCGGTACATTGCCAACTGCATGCGCCAAGTCCCATCCACAGATACATCCCTGATAAGAGAATATTAACATCAAGCCGACTCAAGTAGGTCTGAGAGGACGTCCTACCAGCGCTTGCGCTCTTTGCGTGATAATTTCCATAGGGAACCATTGTCCAGTATAATACTGGACTCCGGAAAAGAGAACGATAGCGATGGAAGATCCTTCTCTTTTAAGAGTATCTAAAATGTCTTCTTGACGAAGAATAAATTCACCCTCCCGAGGAACCATTTCCAGAATAGCGTTCTTGGGATCTAGTCCATGTGCACGAACTTGGGAAGCAAAGGCGTACTGACAGTGGGACAAAAAATGAATGGTGGAAGATTTAACTAGTGCAGTAAAACGTACCTGATCCGAGGGGAAAGCGCGGGCCTCACATAATATTTTGTAACGGCTGGGTGTAGGTTTATAGAAGGAGTCCATCATGAGGTGCAAGTTGGCCGTTAGAGTGCCCATACAGGCCACTTCTTTTTCCTTGGCTCCTATATTATAGGCTTTTAATTTACCGACGCGGAAATGAATGATAAGGTCCTGAACTCGCCTACGACCTCGGCGAGCAGGGGAGTTACATGATCGCAAATGTCTACCCATTCCCTTTGGTGTGGATGAGAGAAATGTCCGACAACAGCTCTACATAATTGCGAGGTTAAGTGAAGGTGCGCGACACTTCGCTGGAACATTCATGCCTTTTCGACCAGACTTCGAGTTCTTCTTCGACCAGGGCCCTGGATTTCTTCGATAACGCACCCAGAGAATTTCCGCACAAATAGGTGCATAGCCCGTTCCCTGTCCAAGTCTGAGTTAATGTGACCGTCAATCGAAGTGATTTGCCTTGCCATCTCCCGAGTTCTTGATCGCACGGACGTCTTTGTTGGTCGGTAAAACGAATTGGTCGCTCAAAGGGGCTGCCATGATGGTACTGACGAGCAAGCAAGCTGGCAGCTACACAATTGGAGGTGAATGGCTTTTTTCAAGCCCACCGATCGAGTAAGATGAGACAGATCAGATTAGATCAGTCAAGACCGCTCGCTTCGGGACGGACGGACGAAGTTCCGCTTCTGTACTATCGAGGACATTATTGCGACCATTCCCTAGGTAGGCTAAGCCGCCCCTAATTCAACTTCTCTCTATTCATGAAGGCTAATTTCGCTGTTACACGGGTCATATCAAGGTCATATCAAGCTTCGCTTAAGTACTGAAGCAGATACCCAGCATGAGCACGTCCCGTAAAGCCGCCATTGTTGGTGCCGGTCCTGTAGGCTCTTTGTCTGCCATCGTACTCGCCAAACGAGGCTGGAGCGTATCTCTATACGAAGGACGTCCTGGTGAGATGCCTTCCGTTTCATACTAGCACCGTGCATGATGCCAAATGTGGTTTCCCAGATCCTCGACTTCCATCGTCGAAAGAAGCCGCCCGTCTGCGTTCGATAAACCTGGCCATTTC
This sequence comes from Armillaria mellea, assembly GCA_030407055.1. NCBI lineage: Eukaryota > Fungi > Basidiomycota > Agaricomycetes > Agaricales > Physalacriaceae > Armillaria > Armillaria mellea. The sequence continues at coordinate 2,692,249 of JAUDZF010000001.1, read as the reverse complement.
CCACAGGGGGATTTGTGCCATTAATGCAATCGACCCAGAAGTGGCCAAACGATTTTTAGAGGCCGTCGTTCCCATGCGAGGGCGCATGATTCATCATTTGGACGGCAAACTTGATAGCCAATTGTACGATAGAGATGGACAGGTCAGTAGTTTTTTTGTCCACCAGAACTTTCTTTCCTCCCCTTGATTTAAATTGATACTGGAGGAATCGGCTATTATTGTCAGCCATGGCTAACGCTTGCATTCCGGCAGTGTATAAATTCAGTTGATCGTTCCCTACTCAACGAGGCCTTACTTGAGGAAGTCATTGGTCTGCCTAATGTCAAGGTGTTCTTCCAGCACAAATTGGAACATGTCAACTTCGAAAAAAAGACCATGACTTTGAAGGATCTAAGTACGGGCCAAGACGTCTCAGCTGATTTTGATTTTTGTATCGGAGCCGATGGTGCCTTTTCGACTGTTCGACGACAGATGATGCGGGTTGTCAGGTCAGTCATCGGTCTCGGCAGCACTTTAGAACTGGCATCACTGACATTTCTCCCGGCCCTGATGGTGACCATTGTTTAGAATGAATTATCAACAAGAGTACATCAGGGACCAATACATTGAACTCAAGCTGTCAGCGGGCAAGGACGCTGATGGGTATCCGACTTTCCAACTTGATCCGAACCACCTGCACATATGGCCTCGTCACTCGTTCATGCTCATCGCTCTCCCCAATCAGGTAGGCGAGTTCTTTTGCGTGATTTTGTCTTCCTGCCATCAACCGTTTAATTCCACGCAGGACAAAACATTTACATGCACGTTATTTGCACCTAGCTCCGAGCTTGATCGTCTGAGGACTCCAGAAGAGATTCTAACGTGGTTCAAATTGCATTTCCCGGATGCTGTCAGCCTTATTGGCGAGAAGGAGCTCCTGAGGGACTTTACGTCCAACCCTCGAAGTCCCTTAATCTGCACTAAGGTATACAATCTCTACAGGTACTCGCAGAATGCTGACCGTCATTTCGAAACCAGTCTAATCCATACCATTACCTGGATCGAGCTCTTCTATTAGGCGATGCTGCACATGCCATGGTTCCATTTTACGGACAAGGCTTGAACTGTGGCCTGGAGGACGTGAGAATTTTGGATATTCTGCTAAAGGAAGAAGGTGTTACCTCCACCACTGTGATTCCTCCGGGCAGCGTAGACGACCGTCTCGCACGTGCCCTCTGTCGCTATTCTGAGACGAGACACGAAGATCTCGTCGCCATCTGTGATCTTGCGATGAACAACTAGTAAGTCCGTTCTTTCGTGACAAGCGTGGAATCCCCTTTTGATTTTTCTGATTGTGCCCTATCGTAAATACAAAAGCATCGAAATGCGCCACTTGGTCACTTCCCCGTTATTTTTGTTCAAGAAAGCGCTTGATAATGCCCTTTATTATCTGTCGTCGAGACGGGACATGTCGTTTGATGCTTTCAACACAGTACTCTCCCATATGCCGTATGGGTTGGGGAAACCCCGTGGGTGGGTACCACTGTATACAATGGTCACATTCCGCCCCGACATTAATTACGCCACGGCTAAGAAGAGGGCGGCTAGGCAGTCTGGAATACTTACCGGTATAGGGTGGGCTAGCGTCGCTGTTGTCGCTTCGCTTGGGGTTTGGACAGTACGAGCCGCGCGGCTAACCCTCCTGCATCGGTCGCAAGCCTGAGTATTGAGTGGAGAATAGAACATCAAATTCCCTGGTGCACCGGAACAGTGGTTCTTTCGAAGTGCGCCGTCACAGAATGCTGTAATGTTGGATTGTCGTGTGGCACTGTGCAGTAGAGCGGCGAAATGCAGAAATATTTTCACAATAGGAAAACATAATAGTAGAGCAAGAAAACATACGCCAGTGAGCGTGTACTCGGATAGCTGGTGAAATTTCCATCCGCCCATGAGGTGGGCACATTAGACGGTTGATGTTCAAAAAATAGTATCCTTGATTGTACAGCTGGCGCCCCTTCTATCATAAGGAAACGATAGGATCGTACGCACAGAGGCTCCATAAATAAAGCAACGATAACAGCAACAACTATGACTTTGGCGGCTAGCGACAGAAGTAACCCAAAAGAAGGAAGGGATAATGTTCGGTACTGCAAGAGAGAGGGGGAGGGTGTAGGAGATAAATATGTCGTAGCGGTCATACAACAGAAATGGATGATTGGGCATATATACGTGCGGATTCAAAGAAATTGGGATCGGAGTAAATTGAATCAAGTCGTTGTAGTCTTCTTGGGTCTTCCCCGCTTCCTTTTTGCAGGGGGTTCAGCAGCATCGTTTGCAGTGCCCTCACCACCCGACTCGGTGGGCCTGGGATGCTTTGGTGGACGGCCCCGTCCGCGTTTTGGGGCGGAAGACTCGGCACCTGGCTCGTCCTCCTTCTTTTCCTACAGAAAAGGTATGAAAAATGGGACTTGAAGCAACACGACCACGCACCTTGGGAGGCCGACCACGGGGTCGTCGGGGGGCGGCAGGGGAAGCCGAAGAAGAGGTAGGCTTATTCTTACTGCCTTTTGGACGGCCGCGACCGCGTTTTACAGGCGGTGCAGGGGCCTCAGCAGGGGCAGACGCTAGGATGAGACTCCATCGATGAGACGCGGCTGGACGATAAGGACAAGTCACGGAAACTCACCCCCCTCGGCGTCAGCAGGCTGCTGCTGTTCATCGAGTTCGTCCTCGAGCTTATCCTGAGCTTCCTCCGGGGTATCGTGGGGGGACGCAGACATGAGGACGGGGCGCTATGCTCAGTGCTCGGGAGGGCGGGACGCAGAGGGTCAAGAAGAGAGAAAGTGGGGGAAAAGGACCAAGGATGGTGGAACGGCTTTAATGAACAAATTGAGTACCGAATATGGGAGAATTCGAAAATGAATTGTTCGTCGCGTGCATTTTGTTGGGCAAGCAGGGCATGGGATTATTATGGGATTATGGGATATATCAAGGATATATCCATTATATTATTATTCTCGTTGTCCAAGAACCCCTGAATTTGGGGGGTGTTCGTCACGTAATACCAGTCGACTCCTTTTCTGTCTATACAATCGCAGTGAATCTGTTAATTCTCATAATTCTCATAATTCTTGATACAAACTTGATATAATCACCCAATTATCGCCATACCCTCACTCCACGAATCCACCTGCTTTTCACTTGCCTATCCATTCAATCAGTTTGCCTTTTAATCCTGGCAAACCCCGTATACACATAAGGGACCTCATAGCCTGAATCCCCCATATGATATGTCTGCTGGAAAATGTAATAGGTTGCTTCCCTGGCGTGCGACGGAAGAACCATCGGGGGGGAAGAATCGAACAGGTGGTCCGAATGGTTGTGTTGCGATCTAAGCAGTGTAAGCGATCTTTCCAGATGGTCGGTCGCAGATTCACTCGATTCCCGAGCCCGAAACTGGAAGGTGAGCATCTATATTTGGAAGTTAGTACCCGGTTCCCAACGCCGCGGAGTTCGGAGTCTGAAATGGAGTCAGTACACGACACGGTCTGCTCGTCGTCATCATCCAAGTAGGTATCTTTTTCGTCGTCCACGTCGTTGCCGCCAACGTGATGCGCGCCATTTTAGTCGCAACCATATTCTGCCGTATAGCCTTTGGCAGGCTTCTTCATTCACTTCCAGAAGACACTTATGCTTTTCCTAAATACAAAGTCTCCTTCCTGAACAGTCTTCCTATCCTCAACCAGACTGCTGAACGATGGCTCGAGCATGGCCTCGACGGTGGTGAAGCACAGTTTCTCGACCAGCCGTATAACGTGCAGTCCCAGTCGATCGAGTCGGGGGATGCAGAGGTGCGTGAATTCAATTTGTGAATGATAGACGGAACAGTGATTTCGTTCTCGTGTTGCACAGGAAACGACCCCAAAAATTCAAGAAAGATATTCCTTAGAACACATGAAATTAGGGCCACGCGATTCTTACCTATGTCTGATACCGCCGCCACTTCTCCCGCCTTCCGAGTCTCCCTTGCCCTCTTCCCAAGAAGAGGATGTCACACCCGCACGCAGCTGGTCTCTCCTTCAGCCGCTTTCTGGGAGCTGTCTCTACGTGCGTGAACGAATTTTCACCCATTAAACTCCGTATATCAATATCGTGGAATTTTAGCACCGTCAGGGCTGGTTCACCTACTCCTACTGCCACAACAACGAAATTCGCCAATTCAAGGAATTAATGCACGGCCATGCGCATGCTACGACTCCAGGTAAAAAAAAGTCCAGATTCATAACCCCTTCTATTGGATTTAAATAAAAACGGAGAAATTCCGCTTTTTCTTGAGTTTATTTCTGATATTTTCCCGTCATCACATTGAACTTCGTTCGGCGTTAGTGGCCCTATCCAAACTCGTATTTCTTTGTTTCTAGGGTTCTGATCCGTTTCTTTCCCCTTCCTAGGTGGTTACAAGCCAGAAGAGGACCCCAAGGCACGTACCATCCTCCCTTCACATTATTACATCAAAAAGTGACATACGGCAACAGTGGGAATCCTACACTCTAGGCAAAGCACCACCCGCAAGCACCGACGTTGCTCTTCGGGAAGGCACTGTTGAGCTTGCGCGGGGAGCAGGGTCGCGCTACCTTGTCCAAAGATGGGGCGATGGCACAACTTGTGACAAAACAGGCAAGAGTCGGGAAGTGGAGGTGCAATTTCACTGCTCGATGGCCATGTCGGACACTATCCTGTTTGTCAAAGAGAGCAAGACTTGTTCCTACGTGCTAGTTATCAACACTCCCAGACTTTGCGGGGAACCTGGCTTCAAGTCGCGGAGAGATGTTACTGAGCAAGGTGTCATCAGATGTCGGGAGATCGTGCGTGAGATACCACATCCACTTCCCGCTGTGGATGCAGCGCTGGACTTCCCCCACAAGCTTATGAGGGTGAAAGCCGAGTTACCCCCCGCCCCGGTAAAGAAAGCGAAGGGCGGTGGTGAGTCGTACGATGAACTCTTGCGGAGGGCGGTAGATGTGTTACTTGGTTCGGGCGGGAAGCTAGGCGAACTTGAGCCAGGAAAGGTAGTCGTGTCCGATGACGGAGAAGTTGTCGTGGAAATCATTGAGGACTTGGACGATCTCGATGGCGATGGCGCCCTTGCGGACCGGCTGATAGACGCTCTTCGTGCGGCCGGGATAGAGGTTGCCACTCAGGGAGAGGAGGAGGAGGAAGGGAGGGTTCGTGATGAGCTCTAGCTTTGATGTACGTCTCACCGGATGGATTTGCTGTACTTTATATTACTGATCAATTGAACTTAAAACGGAAAAGTATTTCCAAAAGTCAGACAGGTATTCTACATTCAGAGTGAACTTGAAGATCGATCTTACTTGCCTTGTGCTAGAGATCTGGTTTCATGCACGTAAAGCCCTCCCGTGAGTAAGATGCCGTTTTTTAATGCGTCATTATCAATACTGAGGCCTGAGGCCTTAAAACGTAGGTTTTTCTCGGCTAGTCTACGCTGAGGATTTTAGAGCATGAGCTTTTCAGGACGACGAGCCTGTACTATCTCTCGGTGCTAGAAACAAAATCCTGCTCAAATTTTTATGACATCTCTCTCGCCGTCGTGAACTAAACGCGGCAAGGTCTTCTTCAAGAAAGTTGAAACAAGCATCTTGTTATTCTTCGTATCATTCTCTGGAGGTGGCCTCTGGCCCTGCCAATTGGGAGTAACAGTAAAGGAGATAATGAATCGCGATTCAGACAATGGTCGGTTTGATTTCCTAGACACCCCACGGTCCCCGGTTGTCGGTGCCTATGGATTTCGTCATCCCACTCCGTTCAGTCACAAGTGATAATGGTGCAAGCAGTAGGATGCCGCATGCGCCATTTAAACGTCCAGAACTTCGTTTTTTTTTCTCCCTGTATCAGGGAAATGTTCACCTCCACTGATTTGTCCCGAAGCTCGGATCACAATCCCTACGCACGAATTCGAACAAAGACGTCAGCGGTACTGTGCGAGCTCGCAATTACCCGAGGCTCGTAAGGTAAAGCTGAGGTCGTCTACTATTATGTTGCGCCACTGATATCTTGCCCTGGCTTCTCTAGATTATTCTGTAAGGAGGTAGAAACTCGCACGAGACAAGATCTTTGTGATATTCTTAACGTCGGTCTGTGTGTGTGCGTTCCTCTGAATTGGACCGATCATCGGCTTAAAGGTGTCGAATCCATTATCCATTCAGAGTCCGCTCTTCGCGTAGTGCTTGTTGAGTTGTGCGCCACGGAAATGAATTCAACCTCAGGCGAATCTCCGAGACAAAGGGGGAGAATGCAACGTAGGGCAATATCCAGAAATTTCTCACCTCCTAGATATATTTTTGCCTGGCTACTTCCCTCTGCGGTTCCGCCTCCTGGTGGCTGTGGCCTTCCGCATCCTCGAAGTATATATTCGATTGAACGGGGTGCTCGCCAAAGCTTTGAGCAAAGGTGTCCCTGACACGGTGACAGTACCTTCTCATTGATCCTCGTGCCCAATTATTTTGTGGACCATTCATGCGCCTTCCATCCTTTCATCCGATACGTAGCCTTATTGCGGCTATACAAATTTCCCCAGTCGTAACGCTCTGTTCGCGTGGCTTCACTGTTGTCATATGGTGGTGTGAACGTGCATTCTCGTGGGTGGGTGTTCATCATCTGTTCTGATTTATATGGTTGCTCAGATTCTTCTTTATTGGTTTGAATTTATCATTACAGATCCAAATGCTGCCAATAGATAGGTAAGGACCACTCCGCTTCATTCGCGTGGTAGTGGATCCGTCAACGACCTGCATTTCAGCTCTCTCTCGTGCTTGTGTTTTTACATACATGATCGACGGGTTAATGTGCTGTTCGTCGCATGATTAGACGGTAGCTTTACCAGCCGCAAACGGCGCTGAATATATATGCTCCCAGCCTCATTCGCTCCGTTTGGTTGAGAGCGGTTTCGGTGACATTACAAGATACACCTTGAGAATGCCAAGAATCAGCTTATCTGCTAAGTTCAACAAGAGATATGAAGCAGTTCTGACTGCGCCTGCTACGATCATCTTACCAAAGATATCTCATCATCTGCCTCCGGCATGAGCAGCCCTTTGGATTATTAAGGAATCTTTATAAAGAAGATATTAACGCAGCCATTGCAACCCAAGAAGCATTGCGACAGCTCGAACCAAAAGGCAACAAAATCTCAATCTCATTGCATGTCTTCGGCTAGCATTGCCTTATTATCGTTGTACATGCGCCGTGCCTGTTATAGATTAGCTGTACTGTAGAATTACATCACAAGCAAGCAATGGTCTATGAGAAAGCATAAGAAACAAAATCTGATAATGTGGCGGTGGTTTTGAGTCCCGTAGGTATCTAAGCTAGATTGCATATATATACCGCTGAATTCCTGCTAGAAAAATCTCCTCTTTCCTTGTTTCTCGTTCACAGTCACCTTGACATGAACATGCGCTGCCCTTTCACCCCTCTTCAACTCGCTGCACGACTGAATGCTCTTCAACCACTCGTCCCCTTCGTCCTCCTCACCATCATGATCCACACAGTCGACTTCACCACATAATGAAGGCTCGCAACCACACAAAAGGCGGCTCCCCTTTCCACGCCCTTTCAATAGGTCGGTCAATGTACATCGTGCACTAGGCTCGACGAAAAGCATCCGCCGGAGCGCCGGCCTCGTTTCGCGGGGTAGCAGTCGGAATATACTTTCTGCACCTCCACCGTGGAACGTTGTGACACTATCGGTACGAGTACGCTTCTTAGTGGCAGTATTGGGGCCGTTATCGGCGGCGGGTGGCTGTTTTTCCTTCTTTTCTGAAGGTTCAGTCTCCTCCTCCTTGACACCGCCCATTACCTCGACCTGTACGGGAGGGATTCGTTTCACTGTCCCATCAAACGTCGTTGCTCGCGCCCTCTCGATAGGACGGGGTCGCGGCGTGGTAAGCACCTCTTCACTAGTGCTCACTCCACCTGTCGTCGGAAACACCTGAGTATACGACCGCGGACTGAGAGGTAGTGATTCTGTCGACGACCCCGGCCGATCAAACACCCGCACTGAAGGATCCATATCTTCGCCGATATCCGATGTAGGTAGCCGCGTATGCGGAAGATGCGGGGATTGAAGCGTGCGGTGAGGGCTCATTAGGGGTAGCGTAGCTGTACTCTGGCTGACCGGTCCATCAAATGCGGTAAACATGAGCTTGTCTTCAGATGCGACAAGGACCGAGTTGGTAGAGGATGAAGAGTGAGAATTCGAACGGGACTCTCTTGGAATGTTGGACTCCGACTCGGAACCATCGTCAGACGTAGCTATCGATATCGTCTCTGGACTGCATATTGAGGTTGCAACTATCGAGGCTACTTCTGAATCGCTCTTGGCTGGTGAGCCATTTAGGTTATGCTGCGGAGGAGGTAGAAGAGGTTGTAGGTTGCCACTGCCGTTCAGTGGTGAGTGTAATGTCACTGCCCGCCCCTGTGAGTTATGCTCTCCATTGACAGTTGGAGTGACGGGCACCGTCAAACCTCGTTTGGGCGTTGGTGTAGGCACGACGCTGAGATCTGGGTGGGCATTCACAAAGGCTCTGAAGGAAGGGTCCTGTTTCGGATCCGGAATTTTCCAGGGGAACCTCCTAAGGACCATACACAAGAAGATAATGGCCACACTCCATACGTCGCTCTTTCTGGGATCATATGAGTCGCTAGACAAGACCTCTGGAGCGAGGTAGGGGTCGCTCCCGACCACGCCCGTAGCCGGTGTATGTGAGGGTTTGCCGGGATAATGGAACACCGTGGCAGTGCCAAAATCGATGAGCTTTACGACGTTGTCGGTAGTCATGACGCAGTTATCTAGCTTGAGATCACGGTGGGCGAGCCCGAGTTCATGGAGATACTCGACGCCATCACAAATTTGCCGGAAAACGCAGTATATCTCGGGTCTGCACATTTTGCCGGACATGACGACGGAGAAGAGGTCGTACGGGGCGTATTCCATTACCTGAGGGCACTGAGAAGGACGGAACTGATGGTAGAAAGTCGCGCTCACCTCGTAGTAATGACCGTGATCTGAGACGATATCTACGGTCTCAATAATGTTCCGATGCTTCAAGGTAGAACCAACGCAGAATTCCGCGGTAACCTTTTTCTGATACTCCTTCTCGCTCTCGCCAGTTCGCTTGGGACGAAATTCCTTGACAGCGAAGATAGTACCTCCGTTCTTCGTGCTCGCCTTGATGAGCCGTACGGTGCCGCCAGCGCCGCTGCCAAGAACCCGACCCCACTTGCCGTACTTTTTTGAGAGGTGGGCTTGAGTGGCTTCTTGTAGGGAGTAAATGGGGTGGTGGTGTTGCTGATGGTGGTGATGGTGGTGAGGTGTATTGCTGCCCGACGCAGGCGGCGGTTCGTCTGGCTGTAAATAGCTTTCCTGGACTGGCGAGCTACGAGACGATGGCGACGGCTGCGAAGACGAAGGCGACCGTTTGCGAGAAGAGCCTTTGTCCGTGCCACCCGAGTGTTGAGAATGGTGCTGGTCGATATGGTTATGGAGTAGGCGTTTGAGGTCGTGAAGAGGCCCGTGCTTTGGGGGTGTAGATGCTGGTGATTCAGCAGGACTGGTGAAGGTCGACGAGGCCTTGCGAGCAAAACGAAAGCGAGATTCGTTACGGGGCGACGGCGGCGGCATGAACGAGCTCGAAGGCATGGTGGTGGTGACTGGAGGAGGTGGAGTTGGGAGACTTGGAGAGGTACGGTCCGATGCGCATCCGTTTTCATTACTAAGTTTGATGACATTTGTATTTTACGTGACCATCGGCGGACCGATTCTGTTCCGGCTTAATCCCGGCCGGCCGTCACTCGGCCTCCTCCTCCCGCTTCCGCTTCATCTCCCGGCTCACTTTGTGCTGTGCCGCCTCGTGCTTCGCCAGCTCCATCGGCACCTTGCTTATGGGGCTCTTGGCTATCTCTTGCCTTAATTCGTACATCACCTCGTCGTCGTCGTTCGTTAGGAACGTGATGGCAGTCCCTAATTTTCCCGCTCGACCAGTGCGACCTGTGTTTCATTAGCACTAACGTAGAAATTCCAAAAGAGATCTTCGTACCAATCCGGTGCACATATGCTTCTATCGTGTTGGCCATTTGGTAGTTGATCACAAGACTCACGTCTTGGACATCAATACCTCGTCCAGCTAAATCTGTCGCCACTAGAACATCGCTTTCTCCATTTCGCAACGACTGCAGCGCCGCCTCACGCTGTTCTTGATTCTTGCCGCTATGTAGTGTCGCCGCACACCAGTTTGCTCTCTGCAGATCCCTTGCCACCATGTCTGCTGTTTTCTTCTGGTTCACAAAAACGATGATCGGGGATGCGTACTCGCCGCTATTCAATATTTCGAGTAGTTTCAATCTGAAGACCATTACCGTTAGTGAAAATCCCTCTGATCAGAGCTTGGCCCACCTCTTTTTCTCGTCTCCGTTGACAAATTCAACTCGTTGCTCGACCGTGTCAACTGCTCTGCCAGCCTCACCAATTGTGATCACTGCCGCTCTTTTTAAGTATTTCCTTGCGAGCCGTTCGACCGCTGGTGGCATCGTGGCCGAAAATAGCGTCGTTACTCTTGTCCGACCTATCCTGACGATGCCACCTTCGTCGTCGACCTCCATCTTGTCAACCTCGCCATCCATCGCGCCCTCCGGCAGCGCATCCAGAATATATGTCAAATCTGTCTCGAAACCCAGATGCACCATACGGTCCGCCTCATCCATGACCACGTACCGGCATTGTCCCAGAACCAATACATGCCGTTCAATGACATCCTTCAGCCGTCCTGGTGTTGCAATAATTATCTCAGCGCCTTCCCGTAGATTGAATTGCTGCTCTTCTACTGCACGCCCTCCCACGATAGAAACGCATCGGTAATCAAGAGGACTGGCGAATTTGCGTGTCTCGCTCTCAATCTGCTGCGCCAATTCACGTGTGGGGGCAAGAATAAGGGCATACGGTCCCAGATGTCGATTCTCATCCGTGAACGGGGGGAGCGTGCTGATAAACGCTAACATGGGGATAACGAAAGCAGCCGTTTTTCCAGACCCTATGTGATGGATTAGCAGGCATCAGTAGAACATATAGGTGGGGAGTACCTGTCTCTGCGATACCAATAATATCTCTGTTCATTAATCCAATAGGAATAGCCTGCCTCTGAATTGGACTAGGTTCTTTGTATCCAATTCTCTCGATACAGTCCAAGATCTGACCAGGGATAGCACTCTCTGACCAGCTTCTCAAGGGGTGAGGAATTCCGCCTCCTCTGGCGCTGATGCTAAAATCTTCTCGGAATATTCTCCAATCTCTTTCTTTCATCTCCGCAAGACTCTTTTCCGACCAATGTCGCTCATCTACAACGGCTCGCCGCTCTCTAACGTCACGGACGTCAACATCCATTCCGGCTATGTGCCCTCGGCCAAACATGACTTGGGCGCTCTGTTGTGTGGGAAGAGGGGAGGCAGAGGTAGCGGTGTCGTCCTGTGCATCCCAGTCGAACACGAATTTACGGTCATTCATCTTCCGTATTTTGCGTTTCTTCTTGTCGACACCCAAATACCGTGTACGTAGAGCTTCAAGTTCAGCGGAAGACATAGAAGGGGTGGCAGGAGTAGATGATGATGGTGTCAACGTTGGGTTACTGACAGATGCCGACTTGCTACGGTCGGCGCGGGGACCAGTGGGAACATTCTGATAGGAAGAAGATGGAGGAGGCGGACGTCTGTCTCTGTCTCCATCTCGCCTTCTATCATCGTCTCGCCTTCTATCATCACCTCGCCTTCTATCGTCGTCTGTAATTTATCAGCACATAATCAAATAGAAAATAAGTAACTCACGTCGACGCCCACCAGCGTTACCGTGTGTGCTAGATTCTCTGCTAACAGTTTCCTCGAGTCTTTCTCTCTCCAACTTTTTCTGTTCTGCTCGTTCTTTCTCTTCCTTAATTTCTGCTGCTCGTTTGGTGATAGCGACCTTCGCGCGTTCTTCTTTGCTCAGAAACCTAGGCTAGAAGGTTGGTCAGATGAGATGACAGAACAAAACACAAGCGCAGACCCGCGATGCAGCTTCCTTTTCTGCCTTTTGCTTCTGTAACAGAGACTCGATGGAAATGGGCTCTGAGCGGGTCGTCATCGTCAGTCAAAAGGAGAGCCACGTGCAATTTCGATCAATAAGTCGTATTTTTTACGGTACCGATCTCTTGGATCACGTATCATGCCTACCAAACTACTCGACGAGGAAGGCGACATCACCCCAGAGTTTGAAGCGGCCCTCAGAGTAATATTCAACAAGTATGCTTCCTCTTCGTCCAATACTCTTTCTCGCGCGCAGATTCAACAATACTTCCTCGACACCAATGGCGTCGCTTCCCCCAATTCGCAGATAGACGAAATTATGGAATTCATGGACGTCGATGAGAACACTGGGAAACTTTCTTTTAGTGGATTTATGCAGATCTATCAGCTGCAGACAGAAAATGATGAAGCGGAAACGTGGAAAGACTTGGTTCGTCCTACTGATTGAAGCTGATATGACCTTTGAGCTAAAATTTCCAGGAAAAGCACGGGTATGACAGAGATCTCAAGAAAAATTAAAGACCCTTGAGCGTGTATCGCGCATCGGCAAGTACGCTATCAGAAACATACATTCTGCTTACTTACCTTCACTTGCATTCTCGAACAGATAAATGGAATAGGGCTGCTGTTCTTGTGCTGTTATTAAGGGAAATTTCTTTCAAAGGAGGTTTCATTTCCGAACCATTTCAAACTTTACCTCAAGAGTGAGGACTGACTCGGAAGCAAAAGCATGCACATGCACCCATCCGAGACTCTAGGGTTTGCTTACAATGGCTATACAAGTCTTTGAAATAGGTCGGGAACAGACACGCCTGTTCTCATGCCAGTACGAGCTTCAAATGTGAGTAGTGATCTCAAATAACAGACTTGAAGAGAGTTGAGGAGACGCACGGCTGTACAATTTCACTTCTAGGAAATTCAGGGCTTTTTCAAATATCCGTTATCTCGTCCGATCCCGAATTTGCGCGGCTGTAAGCCAGATCTAACTCTGTGTTGCATTTGCCCCGGCTAATACGAATCGACAACATTAACGCCACACCGCAAAGCGTCAAATCGTGTGTCTTTCACGAGAACGTTTTCTTATCGCAGTGAAGATGAAATTATTATTAGATCTACTCGACATCTTATCACCAAACAGCTCTTCGAATCCAGACCGTTGTTGCACCCTGTTGTACCTTGCCCTAACCTTCAACGTTCAACGTTGACAACCGCGGCTAAGCACTTGTAAAAATAGCCTGATGACCTCTGATGACGAGCCCATTTTTAGTCTTCCGGTTATTCGGAGGCCTCCGATTTACGGCCGGTGACTCCCGGGAGCATCGGCCTCTCCGCCCAGTACCCGTTTCCCCGCTGGACCGGCAAAATATCTCCCCGTTTCCCCACAATTTTGCCATTACGACATACCCATCGTACCTGACGCTCCCGCGCTTCCCTCCCCTGTCTGACATGCCCAGCTTGATTCCACCTCCTTTCGCGGTGTCACTTTTATTATAAGGGACCTACAAGCATCTACACAATGAGTGTCCAGAATGTTTTTCTAAGAAGTTAGCCAAGTCGGCAACATTTTCCAAGAGCTAGACTTGGGCCGAGTGCTACTTTTACTCCGCCGCCACTAATCCAGCGGGGACGTTGGTGGGTCGGAGAAGCTTAAAAGACTAGTAACGCCAAGAGGTTGACGTTAGAGCGCTTCGAAGTCGTTCCCTACTCGGACTTAGCTTGAATTGCGCGCCAAGCCACATGTCGTCATACATTCCCCTTCATTCATTCTTCTCCCGTCCCGAGGTGCCAAGGCCACTTAATATCGACATGTGGATACAGGTGGGTGGCGAATTCACGCGTGTTTCCCAACTAAATTCACTTGGCGCTTCAGCTTGAAGGCTTGCATAGGGAATTTGAAGTCAAACTCTGACACTTCAAGCGGAAACAGCATCAACAAGATACATGCGAAGCAGCTTGATCCGAATTCAATTCTCCTACCCAGTACGTAGACTTCTACCGCTGCTAACGCTAGAACATACCGATGCGGCATGCGTTCCTAGCATTTCTTTGGAGCATATTTGTGTTTCGTGACATCACGCTGGGCCGAGTGCTATGAACCGCCGGTTTCTATGTCGTCGTGGCGTCGCATGTGCGTTAAGAATGTAGGCCATGTTACTCCAGGAAATGGAGAGTCGTAGTTTTGAGGCATGCTCCGAGTCATCACGTTGATGGAGTCAAGAGTACGACTCGGACATGTCATTTGGGTTGCCAACAAAGAAGGTGCCGCCGCATGTTTTGCATCCAGACCTGAAGATTCACCCATCTACGCAGGCAAGAGAATTTAAGGCGAGCATCTTGAGCCTTACCTCAGGCCGCCCAAAGCTGTTCAATGTCAGGTTATACCTATGCGGTCAAGGGTTCCGACTCCAGCATGTGTACGGAGAATAGATAGCTTGCGGCTCAGCTTAAAGACAACAGATGCGATACGCGTTGTGAAAATGGCTGAACTTCTGTGCTTCGATGCGAGACGGAGCTGAAAACACTGCGCTGCATGCTGGATTCAAATGCTTCGTGATCGACGTGCGGACCCTGGAAATACTACTTATTGTATTGATTTATATGAATCCGATCCGCATAGCGTCTCTGTCCGCGGTGCACCCAATCATTCGCAAGTTCTCATGGATTGCTAATGGTCAGTTAATGTTCTTATCTGATGTGGCTGTGAATCGTAGCCAATTCAGCATAGAACTGCAGTCCTACAGATAATTAGACAAAGCTGACTGTTTCATGAACCGCAGCAATCTGATCGGAGGCGAAGTGAAGCAAAAGAAGGTGGTGCACCGATTCGGATACCTAACGCATCCGGAGACACGGGAAATCTATGCCCGGATATCAGCTTATTGAACCAAAACGGTCATTACGACGTGGTGCTGGGAAAATGCTGCGGCAATACTAGTGGCCATAGGATAGGCGCTCCGATATTTCTTTCGCAGCAGCTGGACCAGAGTTACAATGTGTTGTCTCGTAGAAGCGATGCAGGCCAGATACCATTATAAGCTGGATGTAAGAACTCGAGCCGCATTGCAGATAAACGAGTAAAGATGCGGATATAGTGCGTGAGAACGATCTCGCATGTCGGGCTTGGTATTAATGCTTGGATGCAGAGGTGGAGTAGAGGCGAGTATACGCGTTGACAATTTTGGAAGATGTCAGGACAGAGTATGGCTCCATGGTAAATCAGAATATCTGCAGAGGTGATGGGTCCAGGTTTTCAAACCGTTCAATTAAGAAAGATATAGCAGAAACACTGCTTGGCTTTAAGGACCCATTTGTGATGGACGCGAGAGGAGAACGGATTCAAGAAGCGAACGCTGCTCTCAACTGGTTGCAGATGAATCCAAGGGTATGTATGAAGAGAGAACAGGGAAATAATAGCGAGTTCACTTCTAGATGCCAGTCCTTACAGTTGAAACCAGGCGTTCTAAAGAAAGCAGATTCAAGTCCTTGGAAGTAGAAGCCAAGAAGTTCAAGAACGAAGCAGTGCTATGCAGTCATGTCAGTACGTTGAATGATAGAGATCCCGTATTGATTAATTGTTCGTTACTTCTCGGTGGATGCGTCGCCGAGGCTCATCAAATCCCTCGTCTTGAGGTGCGCGGGTGCCGATAACAATGCCAATGCCTAGAGTAAATAAGAGCGCTTGGCGACTTCTCGCGCCGCGTTTTCAGACCTTGAACTGCGGAGAGACCACGGGGGATTATTTCATGCCACATACCAGAAGTTTTTCGCCTCAAGGAATGTCTTCGAAAGATGGACTTCGCATCATGTAGCTAGCCAACTCATTATTTACCCTTGCCAAGGACGTCTATTTCAAGTGCAGGCTGTGTTTGATGTTCGCAACATAACTTGAGCGTTTCTTGGCACGAGCCCGACAGCTGCCCGAGTGTTAATGGGACCCCGGTGTCGCCGTGTCAGTATCCGGATGTATGCAAGATTCAAGGTGTTCTAAATTTGAATGTGGTCTTGGCACCGAAAACACTAAAGGTTGAAGGTGATATGCATACCTTATCTCCTGGACCGGAGTTCTTGATATGGATCGCGAATCATGGTGACAAGTACTGAGCCCGAGCATCCGCAGGATCAAGACTGACAAACTTTGGTACCAAGGGGGGCAATTTTAGAGCGGGTTCAGTCAACGTTGACAATCTGCTTGGCTGCTAGCTGTCGAGGTTGCGTTTCATCTGGCGCATACGATAATGAAACTTGACTAGGAAACACTGAACCGACTCACTGGAAGCTGGAAGATATTTGATCGTATGAACGGTTTGTCAGTCCTGCTAATCAGCTAATCACATCGTGAGTAGGTGCATCCGCGGACAGACGAGTATATGGCATTGGTGTGGGGTGTTCTTGGTGAAAAGAATTCCGAAGAACTTGGCACTTGTCGATGGGATCTACTCAGCAGACACGAGCTTAAGGTGATCCATAACTTGTTCGTAACTGCGATGTCATGAATTCATTACCTGAGGTCTGACCGGCGTGAAGAGAAAAATGTCGGCACTTATCAAGTCAAAGGGGGTGTTCGAGCTGTCTCGGAGTGACTACAGACCCCGAGGGAGCCGTAGGGAGGCGGGGAATTAGTCAACGGAAAAATTGTATGGATTACTCAAGACTCGCATGATAGCGACTCTTGGCAGGCGAAGCCTAAGGGCCATGTACCATGACTATTGCAAAGCTGATAGATCCTATGGTTAGCAAATGCTTGATACAAGAAAAGGGTTAGCGTAGCTGGCGACGTTGGTCTCGATAACGAAGGATTGGCCCGACTCTGTCACGTCGTCGCAAAAATGCCACGACACCGCCTTGTGGGTCAGATATATTTTGTTTGACTGACACAGGGGTCGTGACGACTGGTATGCTCTACGTCGAGGGAAAGCAAGAGTCAGCAGAAACAGGCACAGCCTATAAAGACGAGCAGTCGCGAGTAGGCTTCAGTAGAGGTTTAGTCCGAATAGCCGACACGTACATGGCGTCTGAAAGCAAGATGTGAACTGTCCTAGCAGGACTCAGATATGAGCCACTGCATCCTATTACTTCAGTTGCGCTCAGTTGTCATGATCCACGTTGCAAGAGATTAAAAGCACCACAGCTATGTGAAATATTGTCCTTCAAAGACCCCTCGTCGTTCCTGAAGTTGAAAAGTAAAGCGCTGGTAGCATCGCCACGTCCAAATATGGTTTCCATGCGCCACAATCCCGCCACTCGTCGTGATTATATTGGCATGTCAGTAGTACTTAGCGGTAAGTACTGGTTTATCTGTATCTTTAACTTGCCCCCATCAGATATATGGGCTAACGCGAGGGAAAACACGCCTATAGAAATATTCAGTAAATTGATATATTTTGGATCTACCCTCGCTTCCTGCGTCCCCGGTCCACCTAGAGCCGCTGACCTTCTTCTGCTAGCCACGGGGAATGAAATATCGCACCCGCGACACGTATGGCAGTGAATGGTGTCGCGTTCTGGGCTTCTGCTATTCAAACTTTTTGCTCTCTCTCAGGTACAGGTCGTACGTTGTGACGTTGGATGGACACGGGGTACGGGCTAGATTTTATATCATACCGCTTGAAACCTTGAGCGACGGCGTGACCACATATCTCGTTGCGGTTGGCGGTTACATGTGCACCCTATCAACAGTCCAATTCCTTGACTCGGAAGGCCGTCAGGAAGGTATTCCGAAAGCGTGGACATTTTGCCAACTGCAAGGCGCAGGTGACCTGCTACGAAACGAGCCAGTCTTGCCGAGATGCCTCGCGTCGCGGGTGAGAGGAGCAACTGAAAGAGACCAGTTAACACGGTCCCGTTTGATAAGTGCCGGATTGTGAATGGAAAAATTCAGGGCAAATAATTGAAGTTGCTCGGTACTTTACGAATAACATTATGCCAATTAGTACCTTTGATGTTCTACGAAGATTCATAGAGATTCATTGACTCTGATTTCGAATCGTATGGCTCGTATTTCCAGAAATAATTGTCTGCGGAGGCGCGATGAAGTAGATACGAGGAAATATTTACAGGCGTGCCAACCATGAGAGTGTGACAGAGGAACGACAGATAAGACACGTATAGCAACTGTATATGCAAAATTATCACCAACTAATGCGCCGGCTAGTGTTTTGATAAAAGTCTGCGATCCAAGATGAGAGGAATAGAATATGATCGAAAGCATGTGGGTATGACATACCTGTGGTTGATTGATTGCGAAAAGGCACCGTTGGATGCGAAGATGACACGCATCTTCGTGCCATCTCGGGCTTCAAACGAGAAATTAGGGAGTTCCCATCATGATTCAACTGCGGGATTGACGTTGTTGAGAGATAATTTCCATATTTCAACATCCTCCCAGTCCTCCTTAGTCCACTTGAGGCCACTCTTGTTGAGGGCTTTAGAGATCTTTCTGTACGGAATTTGCTCAGTTTTGAAACCCCAGTGGGAGCCGGCTTCTGTTAAGACGCGGTCAATGAGAGCTGGATCACGGCGTTCAAGACAAAGAAAGATGGGAGGAGGACGGAAGGAGCCAGACGCGAGCGCATGGAGACTCCGTAGCAGAGGTTGAACGAGATGTGATGCATAGATGGTATCAGCGGTGATGATGAGGTCAAAGGATGAAGTAATGAGAGGGTCGTGCCATTGATTCGGGTGGACGGTCCAATCAAGCTGGCGAATAGAAATTTCTCCTGAAGATGAAGACAAAAGTGGGACGTTAGTGGAGATATTTCGGGGAAGAATGGTGGTTGTTATGGTGGGAAGATCAGTGGCAACGACGGCCCATCCGAGAGAGCTGAGGACGAGACTAGATAGACGTGAGAGAACATTTGGACGAGAGAAAGGAGACAAACGCAGAGAGCCCAATGCCGCTGCCTAGCTCGATGACCCGCATACCGGGCTGGAAGAGACGTGGATGGACGACTTGGGCGAGATAGATAGAAAGCACCTGCGCTCCGAGCCATAGGGCGGTTCCATTTGACGTTCCATCGTCCGACTGTGCCAGTTGAAAGGTAAGAGAAGACGAGAATGAATAGGATAGCAAGGGCAGGTGCTTGGTAGCATGAGCAGGGAAGGCAGACATGAGGCGTTGTTTGGTTTACAGGCGTTAACCATCGCGACCGTTATAGCTTTGGTTAGCTTAGGTTAGCTTTGCTTCCTTTGACTGTATTCTGCCTTGCATTTCACGACCACGATACCACGGCCTGTCCTGCTTCACCGCCCACGTTTTATTCCTCTTCCATCTGCTGCGCCATCGTCGTCTTTGCTTTGCTTTCTATTGCATCATTCAAGCTCAATTCACATTCACTTAAATTGTCCATAGATACTGATCTCAAATACTCATGAAGGCTTTCTTGTCGCGCCTGCATATCGGCGGCAGCAAGGACAAGGAAAGAGATTCATTATCCATTCCGAAGGAAAAGCTCCCTCCATTGCGTCCTTGGCCCCCAGAGGAGTCAAGGACAGCCTCTAATACCCCGACTTCCTACGCTAATTTCAAGCCGCTTCCCGAGCTTGTTCCAGATCAATTCTCGTCCCAGCTCACTCCCCGGAATCTCACCGACGACCCTTCACCGACGACGTCAACGACGCCGACGCCTTCTGTGACTTCTCCCACCCCCTCGCGTGCTGAGGATCCTCTTCCCGACTTGCCCGCTCGTGCCGTTTCTCCTCGTCAGGATACCGATATTTTAGGTCGCAGCCAGAGGAAACAGAACGGACCGGGATATCCCAACGGCAGCGTGTATACAGCTACTGCTTCCGAGGTGCAGAAAAAGGTCGCTTTCATCTCGCCTCCTCCAACGCCTGCCAACTTTGATCGCCCCCTCCCTGAGTCACCTCCAGGAGCTCCTCTTTCCGCTCCCATTAAGACCAACGTATCGCGATTCCAGGCTACACACAAAGAGCCACGAGGCCCCACTCCCTCAGGTGCCTCATCGTCCAAAACAGATCTAGGCTCCTTGGGCAAGGGCAAAGCCGCTTCCACTCGCGCCGTTTCCCCGTACCTTCATAGACCTGACGCCTCAGCTCCATCGCTCAGGTCCTCTTCGCCATATTCCCAGATGACGGAGAACACCAGTGGGAGCAGAATTCTCGCAGCTGCTTCTTGGAGTGAGGTCACAGAAGAAGACCTTGTATCCAACCTTGGTTCGAGAGAACGTACGCGTCAAGAAGTATTGTTTGAAATAATTTCCAGTGAGGAACGGTGCGTTCCCGGGCGTTTTTTAAGCTTCTGTTTAACAAATACGTTACAGATATGTCCAAGAACTGGTAAAAATGAAAGACACATTTATTGACCCCCTTCTGCATCCTTTTTCCGCGCCATCTACAAATACTCCGCTGTCTGTAGCGTCAACGCCTAACCTCGATTACGACTACTTCCGTACCGATTCACCAACAGAATCTGTTGACCATCTACCTCCCATCGCGGCGCGCTTCATGTCCCCCACGCCTTCGGCTGAAGCGCATTCACGGACTCCCAACATCGAAACCGAATCACTTGACAGTGATGAGGAAGATGAGGGAGACGATCACATGGGGAGGGCGTTCAATACTCCGCGGAAGAACGGCACAGCAAGCCAGGCTTCAAAGCACAACCATCCACGCTCACCCTATCGCGGTACGGTTACACGGACTGCTGCGAAACCCGGCACGTCAGTTCCGTTCCCAACACGATCCCATCAATCCCTTCCTCCCCCCGCACGGGCCAACCAGTCTACCCAGTCATTAGGCAGGCAATCCATAGTGGTCGAGCGGGAACGGGAACGACACGTCAGTCATTCCAAAGCATCAAGCCCCACTGTAAAGTCAGGGATGTTACGCAAGTTTAAGAAGAGCGAGACGGGTACTAACCCTTTCGGTGATGCGATTGCGCCACATCAGTTGCCCGAAGACCTTCGGATTTGTCTGGAGGTTGTCGATAGCGGCGTTCTAGATGGTCACAAGCGACTGTCGGAGAGTCTGAAGAAGCGATATGACGACCAATACCCACTCGTAAGGACATTAGCCGACGTGTTTGTGTCGAATGTGAGTTCATCAGATTTGTTCTATGCAAATTTACTGATCGGCATCTTTGGAAGGCGGATATTTTCCACGGATACGCTACTTATGTCCTACACCTCGAACGGGCTCTGGGACAGGTTGATAACGCCCTATCCAACGTGTCGAATAAGAAACCAAAGAACCAAGACGTAGCGGATTGGAACAAAGTGTGCAAGTTTTTACAAAAGCTTGAGGAGAACTCCAGTGAGAAGGGCGAAACGGGTCTGGCCATAACACTTTCAAAACCTTTCCAGAGGCTGCTAAAGTATCCCCTCCTCTTCCAAAATCTGTTGTTCCATACGGATCCGAGTACGTTTGAGTACGAGAGCACCCTGCAGATGGTGGCCGAGGTTGAGGCGATTGTGAGGAGTATAGAAGATGAGAAAATACAGAAGGAGGAGAGGGACAAGACAAGAGATGTCTTCGCAAGGATCGAGGGGCTCGATAAGGTACGACAGTTGGCTCTACCAAAGCCATCGAGAGTATTGGTGGAGGAGAAGCAATGTCCACCGTCACTGCAGGGTCCACCACTTAAGGCGTCGTCACCACCACCGGGCGGAGTGAGAGGGAAGAGCTCATTTAAACGACTGAGCGACGTGTTGGGAAGCCCAGGGAAGAAGGATCTGTGGTTGGTAGTGTTTAATGATGTCGTGCTGCAGTGTCAGCGGACGGGAACAACGAGTCTACCATTGGCAGCACCGACTAACTCCCGAACGACGAGTATGCCGGAGATGCAAGGGAAGGCCAAGTACGCCACGACAGGGAGGCGAAACTCTCACACCAAACCCCGGAATTTGTACAAGTTTATAAAGGTCTGTCTGTCTACTCCAATGCAGTCTGATAAGTGAAGGAAATTGTTGACACACTTGCAGATAGAAAATTGGGCAATCGGAGACGTCGCGAAGCCTAGAGAGGGTGTTGTATCAATGGAGGAGTAGGTGTCTCCTACCCGACTGCTTTAACTCTTCCCTAAACTTATATACAATGAATTCAGTGTCGCTCGCACTCGTGCGCAGGTGCATCAGCCTCGGATCGTCCCTCTACCGGCCGACGATGAAGACGGAGGTATGGACTCGGACGACTCAGATCGCAAAAGCAAGATGAGCTTTTCTTACTGGGGAGCGGACAAAGTAACGGTTCAGAAACCCGTTATCAAAGGCCGCCTAGCAGTTGCGAATCCTCGACGAGGGGGAGCACCTTCGTACGGGCGCGAATCATCCGCCAACGCGAAATTTGGCTCCCGATTGGTATCAGATGGGTCTCCGACGGCACGCGCACCCAGTCGACGAACGGGGGCGACGACGCCTGCATCACGGAGACATGACGATATGAAATCTACGGTGACTCGCCCAGAGTGGAATGCAAGCACGAGGAACGTGCAGCACAAAACCAGAGTACGGAATACATCACAGACAAGTGCAGCTGTTAGCTCTAAAAGCGCTATGCAGCCCAAGACTGTAGCGTCTCCCGCGCCATCTGAGGACTCTGGGGTAGGCCTATATCGTCAGATGCTTGCGAAAGATCCCTCTCTGAATAATACTTGAAGGCTCTATAACCATCTTGTTTCCTACTCTTATGTTGTGTGCACTTGCTCTGGCATTCCCTCATATCCCCGGCGATCCCACCCTTCACCCTCATTGCATCCTCATCATTTACTATTAAACTCTCATACATTATATATACCGGTGCGGTGGGTACAAGTATTTGCCTTGACTCTCCTTTGAATGCTTTTCGCTTACATACTGCTATATCGATGTTTACGCTTACGATACGTTCCCTCACTTTTTTTCTCTCTTGGTAATTTCGTCAACGGCCAAATACCCCACAGGTTCACTATACGAACTATCATATATATTTCTCTCTTTCTTACACTCTACTTAGACTTGGGCTGTATCACTATGCTGCTTTGGGCCTCTTTCAATCACTACCTTCACTGCTTTGGTATGCCGCGTTGTGGATACTGACACTTCGACCAGAAGGGTCCGATGCGCAGCCCCAGTCGCCACGGGGTATCCAGCTAAAAGGGTGGTTGAGTTTAGATGTAATCAAGAGGGGCAGCATTGGCTTACCGCACAGCAGTTTTGGCAGCAGCCTCGCTCGGGAAGAGACCTGGTGATGATCAGGATGACACAGGAACGAAATATGATTTGGAACACACCATCAAAAACGTCCCGAATGTAATAAGCCTCCTTCGTATCAGGCGCACCTCCCGGCCACCGTTCAGCCCGCTTGGCAAAGGCCTCATCGGAAACCACAGACGCTGCATGATCTTTTATACTGTAGAGAAAGGTGCATAAGTATTTCGGAGGATAAGAACCAGGATCAGCTGAGCATACCCGTCAATCCACGAATATCCCACACCATCGGAGAATTGCTCCTTCTGCCGCCAGAGGATGGATCTAGGCAAGTAAGGCTGGGATGAAATAGATGCGTTGAGGAACATTCAGCAGCACATGTCAACTACATGTACCTTGCCATCTGGTGCGCAGTCAAATGCTTTTCGAAGGATATACTGAAAACCCATGACATTCTTAACAACTGTCAGTCTTTTCCAGACCGAGAAAGACGCACTTTTTCCATCTTTGGACATCCATCCTCGTCGACTTCTTGGCTGGTACCCTTGTTGAACATCTTGTCTTTTGGATCGATGTTCATAGCGACTTCAAGGAAGGCCTTGTCGAGGAAAGGTACACGGGCTTCAAGTCCCCAGGCCATCGTCGATCTTGTAGATCATTAGTTATTTGAATGCATCGATAGGCAGGGACGGTGAACTGACTTGTTCGCTCGAAGGCAATCAGAAGTATGCAGATTCTTCACACGTCGCACGCACTCTTGGTGGAATGCGGCCCTGTCAGGGGCAGCGTGAAAGTAGAGATAACCTAGCGAGTGCATCAGTGATCACACTCTGTCGTAGACGGACACAACATACCTCCTAAAATTTCGTCGCTTCCCTCTCCGCTGAGGACCATTTTAACACCCATGGCCTTGATTTTTCTGCTCAAGAGGTACATTGGAGTGCTCGCCCGGACGGTGGTGACGTCGTAAGTTTCCAGGTGATAGATCACTTCAGGGATGGCATCCAAGCCTTCCTGGACGGTGAAGACGTACTCATGGTGCACGGTTCCAAGGAAATGGGCAGCCTTCCTTGCTGCGAGAAGATCAGGCGAATTTTCGAGGCCGATGGAAAACGAATGGAGCTGCGGCCATGATGTTAGTGTCGCTAAAGTGACAAGTCAGTGTCTGATATGTCAGATTAAGGACCAGACGAACCTTCTTCTGTTACGAAGCCGTTCGGGGTAGGCGGACCACTGACAGCCTCTTCTAGTTTTCGTTTCCGGGCCTCAAAATGGGCCTGTGCGACTTTCTCTGTCTCTCTGGCCGCGATAGAAGCAATTAAGCTGCTATCAAGTCCGCCACTAAGCAAGACACCATATGGGACTTCGGACATCAACCGTTTGCGTACCGCAGCTTCCAGAGATTCACGGAGAAGTGTGAGGTCGGTAGGTGTTGTTGGAATTGTAGCGGTGGGTCCCTCATCATCCCCGTGCCACCAAGTCGGGTGGTAGTATCGCGTTGTTGTGCCGTCGCGGCTATCGTAGACGTGACCGGGAGGAAACGAAATAATTTTGTCGCATTCATCGACAATGGCTTTGAGTTCGGATGTGAAATATACTGCTCCGGGACGCTTGAAACTCCAGCCTTGATATAGGGTGGTAATACCGATAGGGTCCCGTGAGGCAATAATGCGACTGGGGGTGACTGATTCGTCGAGGAGAACAAAGGAAAACATTCCGTCGAGCATGTTGCAAAGATCTTTGCCATGCTCTTGATACTGTCAGTTGTGTTAGAGGAAATTGTGGTCGGATGGCAAGGAAAATCACCAGTGGAATGATAACTTCACAATCAGAGTGAGTCTTGAACTTGTATTCCTGTTTCAAGGAAGAACGCAAGGCGATATGGTTGTAAATCTCGCCGTTCACGGTCAAGATCAGCTTCCCATCCTGGCTAGTTAAAGGTTGGGCACCGGTATCTGTCAAGAAATGAGATATGCATCGAAAAAAGTAAAGGTGCTACTGACCAACGCCGACAATTGCTAGTCGTTCGTGCACCAGGACGCTTTCTTTACCCACAAAGCAGCCCGACCAGTCAGGGCCACGATGGCGGATCCGCTTTGAGAGTGCGATGAAGTGGGTGCGTTCCGACGCCGGTTTTTCGAGTCCATAGACTGCACAAATTCCACACATGGTGTACGAGTTGTTTTCCGAGAATACAAATGACAGACAGGGAGCAAAATTTGGATTTGAGAAATTTCTGACTCACGTTGCGATAAGATAAGGCGAACTGACACATCCACATTTGTCTAGTGGCCGGGTCGCTGTTGTCCGTCTTTTTCGACCTAGTTGCGCCGTTCCACCACCTTCCACCACTACGTCTCTGTTCTCGCTCTCAGACTTTACGGAAACATGACCCCCAAGGCCTCGCAAAAGCGGAAAAAGAGCGCTTTGAGTGTCGTGGATGCCAAGGCAGCTGTTGATCTTGCGACCGCGCAGACATACTCGGAAAACGTGTTTCTATTCGTGCCCAATATCATCGGTACGTCTTAATGTCACATGGATCATTGCGGCGCTCACAGCAGCACTGCAGGCTACTTGAGAGTCATTCTTGCGGCCGTGTCTCTTCACTATATGAGCTATCATCCCATCTACTCCAGTATCTTGTATGGCATTTCAAGTATACTGGATGTTGCAGATGGCTATGCTGCTCGCGCATTGAACCAGTCTTCGAAATTTGGTGCTGTTCTGGACATGGTTACGGACCGGTAAGTCCTTTGCGAAAGCTGGAAACCGTACTGAAATGACGATAGATGTGCGACGTCATGTCTGTTGTGTTATCTAGCCTCTGCATATCCGACCTACGCTATCTTGTTCCAGTTCCTCATAGCATTGGATTTTTCAAGCCACTACATGCACATGTACAGGTGCGCCGCCCAGCTTGATGCAACTACTCGTTCTTGATATTCGTCCATAGTTCCATAATCACTGGCTCGTCTAGTCATAAGCTGGTTACGAGTGACGTTAGTCGAATTCTTTGGCTCTACTACAATGATAGAGTGAGTCCTGGCTTCTTCTTTTGTAACTGCATGTCTTACCACATTAAAGCGCACACTCTTCCTGGTCTGCGCTGGGAACGAGCTATTTTACGTCGCGCTCTATCTTGTCAAATGGATCGACACGCCGATAAAACTTCTGCTGCATCCGAGCACTCCATATTTTCTAGCTGGAATGACCTATCAGCAACTGGTCGCATGGCTGAGCGCTCCCGTTTGTATCCTGAAGAACATCATCAATCTGGTCCAGCTGTGGAAGGCATCCAAAATCCTTGTGGGTGTTGATTTAGCGGAGAGGGCAAAGGCGAGGAAGGAAAAGTCGTCATAATCCTATTCCGTTCTGCTGGATTCTAGTCATATTATTTATATATTTTCATCTCGAACAATCTTCACATATTTTATCTGAAAAGGTCGGGGAAGTGTTGACACGTGATCGCTTTCAAAATTTGAAGTTAAAAGTCAGCGGGATCACCTTGCGTTACGCTCCGGCTAATGCAGCCCCAATCACTTATCCCAAGGTCCAGGTCTCTCATTAGGACAGTCAAGGGCCTCCATTTATCTTCTGCTCCTCGATTTGCCCGTTCCTACGCGAAAGAACGGATTCCACGTCAAAATACTGGAACTCGACTGGTATCGTCGTCGTCTTCATCATCATCACCAGGAGAACCCTCATCGCTGCAGGAACCGCCAAAGGATCCCTCTCCAGATCCTCCCTCCCTGGAAAAACCGGAACGACCGTCTCGACGTAAAACTAATAACAGCGTGGCGGCCCCAGCTCCACCTATCGAGTCCATCGATCTGCCGCCAGGCTTGGATATTTTATGGACCCCGGCAGAGCTGCCAGATGGTGAACCTATAGGTGCAGCCTCTTTGCCTCCGCCAGAAATCCTGGAGGAGGCCCTGAATAATCTCCATATCACTCTTCATCCACAAACACAGAATCATGCTGTGTACGCATCCCCTCAAGGACCACCCACAGAACCCACGCTTGCGCTCTATTGTCCAATAGAGGGAGGTGACTATGTGGTTGATGCCACCGTGAGGGAACTAGCACGTAGGACTGGTTCTGAAGTCGTTGTTCTCGACGCAGTACAGCTCGCAGCAGGTGAATGGGGCGACTTTGGCAAAGGTGCGTGCTGTGCTTTTTGAGTCCCTTCCAGATTTGACCAAATTTCTTGAAAAGCTGCCAACTTTCTTCAGCTACCGAAGAATCCACTGCACTTCCGTGCTGCAATGACACCACCTTCGCGTTCTTCTACGGCCGAAGAAGATGAAGATGACGACGCTGGCCCGTTTTCATCCGGGCAAATGACGGTTACACTCATGTCTCCTTCCAGCGCCCGGGGTTCAGCGGTAGTCTCCAGTTCAAAAATCACACCGCCGAACAAAACAAAGATGTTCTTTGATGCCCTTGTTAACATACCTTCCGATCAGCCTGCTTCTAGCCCTCGAATAATTTACGTTCGAGATTTCCCCACATTGGCACCGACTTCATCTACTTGGTACCGTCCTCTCCTAACCGCCGTTCGTCAACGTCGACGCGGTCCAATATCATCCCCTTCATCACCTATATGCAACCCAATGACTATCATATTTGGTATCACACCACCAATAACGCCGCCTGAAGTCCTTGTACCTCCTTCCTCGCCAAGCCCAAATATTCTGAGTCTTCTGATGAACCGCAACCCTTCCGCCTCACTCATTACCTCTGCTCCCAAACCCGGACGGACGGATTGGAGTGAGGATGAAGTTGCGGACAAAGCTAGGGAGGCTCGGCTGCGCCGACGACTCAAAAAATGGGAAAAAGGCGACGCTTCTATCCTTGAAGAACTTCCGACATTGGTCAACGAAGATAACAATGAGTCGGATTCGAAGAGACCTGAGGTTATTGTTCTTGGAAGTAACATGTCAATACCTCTACCTGGTCTTCCAGGGTTATCAAACCGAAACAATTCAGATTCTGCGGACACCAGATCACCTTTTTTCCGGACTTCGATCCTCGTTCCCAACGTTCGTTCAATTCCAGATGAACGGGACTGTCGGATAGCGCGGAGAAGGGAGATCAATGAATTGACGATACGCATGGCTGTGGGTGCCATTGGCGGCGTTCTTGACGCTGAAGGGGCTGAGAGTCGCCTTACAAGAGAGACAGAGAAGAATGAGGACGGAGAGAACACAGTGGACTCAGAAAAGTCCGATCTAGAGTCCGCGATTGATCACGAGCGAATGTGGGATGACTGGGGAAAACGGGTGGAATTATGGATGACTGTTCGGCACATTGCCGACCGTGCTGTCGGAAGCGTCGTAGCAGATCGTTCAGCAGCCGCTCTGGGTGAAAGACCGTCACTAGAGCCTACATCTGTCTCTTGGGACGCAGTCTCCCGTGCTTGGTCTAGCCATCGGTTGTCCAGGAATCTCCGGAAATCGTGGATGAAAGATGCCCTCCCCGTTACTCGAACGAGAAACGACCAAGATGAAGATGAAGACGAGCCAGACCAAGAGGAGGAGAAATCTGAGTCTATCGACGAAGTAGTGGATAGGCTGAAAAACGATCCTGATCTTGATGGACATGAACAGCGCTTGTTACCATGCGTTGTTAATACAGGTTAATGCACACTGTATCACTGTCTTAATTTATCACTGACCTCTTTTAGCTGCAATGCCCACAACCTTCAGCCAAGTTCACCTTCCAACAAATACAATCGACTCTGTAAGGACCATTGTATCTCTTCCATTGCTACACCCGGAGGCCTTCCAGCAAGGCATCTTGAAAGAGCACACCATCACTGGATGTCTGCTATTTGGACCTCCGGGAACGGGTAAGACTCTCGTCGTTCGAGCTCTAGCTAAGGAAGCCGGATGCCGCATGATGGCTGTGTCTCCTTCAGATGTCATGGACATGGTGAGCCGTCTCCTGCAATGCTTACAAGTATTCTCACCATTATCATACAGTACGTCGGGGAAGGCGAGAAGCTTGTCAAGGCAGTTTTCTCCCTTGCTCGAAAGTTGTCACCTTGTGTCGTTTTCCTGGACGAAATTGACGCTCTTCTCGGCGCTCGTTCGTCAGGCCGAGATAGTGGGAGCTCTATCGCGTACCGTGGTGTCATAACCGAGTTCATGCAGGAAATGGATGGTTTGAAAACATTGAAGGACTCTAATGTCATTGTTATCGGTGCTACGAATCGACCGTTTGATCTGGATGACGCTGTTTTACGTCGTCTGCCACGCCGGTTACTTGTGGACCTTCCGGGTGAAAAAGAGCGGGAAGGTGTGTGGCTCGTCAAATTTTTGATTAACGTGCTTACGCTCTTACAGAGATACTAAAAATCTTGTTGAGACACGAGACGCTAGACGCTGATGTCGACATCAAGGATCTGGCCAAAAAAACGGAGAGTTTTTCTGGATCTGATTTGAAGCGTTCGTCGTCCTTCGTTTATTATTATTTTCATCAATTGAACGCCTGGACAGATTTATGCGTTTCTGCCGCTGTCGATGCTGTCAAAGAGCATGTTGAATTACCGTGGTTGGTATCAAACGCAATGGCCAAGGCTGCACAACCAGTTGATAATTCAAATCCTTCAACTGACGTATCGACGGAAACAGCTGCACCGAAGACCAGACGGAGAAAGAAGACTGATCCTGCAGAGTCGTTGGTGTCAGTATCTGAGGAGAGTGGTTCAGAGCCTGTGGAGACCAACAAGCCGGAGAGTGAAGAAGGCAAGTCGCAGTCTGCGGAGACGACGCCGGAGGGAGAGGAGACTGTTACACGGACATTATCTCAACGCCATTTTGCTAAGGCGCTCAAGGAGATCACGCCGTCTTCTTCTGAAGCCACAGGAACGCTGGCAGCTCTACGCAAGTGGAATGAAGAATTTGGAGAAGGACGGCGGGATCGCAAGCGACGGCAGATCTGGGGCAAGGGCCGCTTTGGGTTCACTGATCCCGCTAACTTTGTGGAAGAAGATGGGAGAGTTCTTCCCACAACCGCTCTTTCAAAGTCATCTGGCGGCACGGAGAGTACTTAATTGGGAGTATTGTATCGGATTATTTGACGTCTATCATGATATCATTAGAAAGGTCATACTTAAATACACCTTACCATATACAATACAATGCACATTTATCAACGTCCAAAATGTTAACTACTTCCTAGAGCTGCGTCTCGATGGTTGACTCTTCTTGAGACTTTCATCGTCCTCACCATTGTCACCTTCATCTTTCATATCTTCATCGTCTTCTTCCACTTCCATTCCAACAGCCTTTCCTTTCCTTGTCCTTTGGCTGCGTTTTGGCTGGGGCTGGGACTGCTCCTGTGAAGCATCCATGTCTTCCTCTTCGTCACTGTCATCGTCACTTTGTGCTGGGGTATGCTTCGCTCTTCTCCGCTGATCATCACCCTCTTTAGCTGCATCTTCACCGACAGACAACAGCGGTTTCCCGCCGTTCCGTGGCCAGTCAACGTTGCATGCAGGACATGAACTGTGATGCTTCCGTGTTTGAGTGAAACAGTATGTATGCACTCGAACTTTGCAATTCGGTGTGTGGCATGCAAAGCCTTTGGTGACCATCTGGAAATTCCGGGTTGGATGAAGTGGAACTAACAGATGATGATGAATACCTCCTGACAGATAGTGCATTCTAGAATATCATCGGGATATGTATTTTTTAGATATGGCTGGAGCTCAAGCTGCGTGCGGACGGAAAGGGAGTATCTCCCCCGCCTATAAATGACAGTCAAGAGGTTGGGGAGACAACAAGGGATTGCAGCTCACTTGCTCTTGAGCAGCCACCCGTTGGCAACTAAACTTGTCAAAACGTCTTCTGCCTGCGACTTGGACATGGTTGGTTTTACTTGACTAACTTCGCGGAGGGCAGCAAGAGACGACACTGAATATGCTTCACGCGGGGCTAACATGATTTGTTCGACCTGCAAACGCGCCAATGAAAGTCACAACTAAGACCTGAAACGAGCACACTCACAACTGCCTTAAAGAATGCAATCTCCCCTGCGGTGTAGTGCGTAGCCAATTGAGCTACCTCGTCGTCCTTCAAGTTGGCCTAGTTGAATACTGAGCTGGAACGATGGTGTATGGACTGTATTCCACGTACAAGAACGTACATCTTCTTCCCCTTCAACTCGTCTTGCACGAGGCGAAATCCAAGATCCAACGTGTCGAGTGATTTGTTTACCTTGGCGACAAAATTGTCCCAAGAAGCATCTGATCCGGTGTACTGTATGTCGACATGCTCATCCGCAGCTGGCTTGAGCGCGTGAGTATCTGTTCACGAAGCCGTGATAAAAAGCTTTACCTTTAACGACTTCGACACTTCGTGCCCAAAGAATTTTGGCAAGATTCTCAGATAGAACACCTCTGGAGAGCACTGCCTGAAGAAAGACTCGCTGAACGTCGTCTGGAGAGACCATGATGCACTTAGACGCGTCAACTTGATGGGGGTAAGAAAGAAACGCGTCTGTAATCACTGTGTGACAGCATGTCACATTCAGAACCAAAATCGGGGCAGGGCAGGACAGCAAAATCGCAGTCGTTACCCTCAGCATGACGCCGAGCATATATTCGTATACAGATTTTCAAAAAAGATGCTAAGAAAACCCTTGTCTTGTATACCATCAAAGTTTGGGAACACGTAGCGTCTTGCTGACCATCGCTGCCGCCCAAGCCCCGAAAATTATGCTGACCATGTGCAGCTCGCCTCGACCCCCCTCACTGCCCCACAGTGTAATGGTTCCATAGGGAATCCCATCTTGACCTTCTATCCACCCCTTTTTGACCCAGAACGACAGCGTGCCCACAAGAACTAGCGATGAGGGAATAGGGAGGCCTTCGAAGTATTTAGCCTTGCCTGAATTGTCTTTTGGAACAAGTGCGACGGTTGCATTGAAACGGGCAAGGCGAGCGAGTCCACAGCATATGAAGCCCGTGAGGATGACGGTGTCAAGGTATGTTCGCAGCCCAACAACGAACGCCAACAGGGCAGGGGCGACTCCAAAAGAGATCTGCATGCAATGAGTCATGGCACAAGTCCAATAATTCAACGAAATACCAGGTCAGCCAAACTATCCAGCTCCTGCCCCAACATACTACTGGATTTCCTCCACCGTGCCACCTTCCCGTCGAGAAAGTCAAATACAAGCCCTGCTAACGGACACCAAAGAGCAGTCCAGAGGTAGTCTGGATCATTTGTAACGAGATATCTTGCCGATGAAAATATCGAAAGTGATCCGCAAACACCATTCATTATTGTCACCAGATCCGCAAGGCGGAAATTCCTACCGAGAGATATCGTCAGATATGGATGGGTAGAAAGTCAAGGACAGAAATCTACCTGACAAGGGAGAAATGGCCGTCAAAGTCTGGGTATCGGTGAAGAACATCGCAGTCGTCATTGTCCTCGTTAACAACATGGGCATTCATGGACTTGGGTTTTCTTTGGTTCATGTTCAAAGAGGAGGTGGAAGACAAGATGGAAGACTTTAAATACAGACAAGTACAAACACATCGTTCCACGAGGCTGTGAGGGCTCCCGGCAGTCACCTGTCGCTCGAACAATGCACGGAATCCATAGGTATAGTAAATAAATCTAGTTGTCCACGTCCATAGCCTCCGACTTGACGATCTTTGGCTTCTCCAGTTCTATGCTCCGCGCAGCATATTGATTTGGATGAGTGACGCTTTCGCCATCTCCTACACCTTCACCTTTCTTGACCCCACAATGTCCGTGCGTGATTTCGAAGACCCTGGTGCATCCTACGTGAAAATGCTCTGTCTTCTTGGTATGCATGATTTCAGGGAGATCTGTTGACTTCAGACCCAAAGGCGCATACGCCGCCAGAAGAGTGGTTTGCAGGTTATCGGGCGTGAAGTATCGATATGGGCAACCATATTCATCATTCCCTTGCAGTAATTGCATGCAGCTATATGAAAACTTCAGGAAATGCGGGGAGAATAGCGTACAGGAACTCACGTTTTTGCGGGATAGTTGGCTCGTTTACCCTCTAAGCCATACGAATGCCGAATGTTGTATTTGTATTCCTTGTTAAATCTGTCTTCCGTGACCTTCCCTCCCAAGAAAGATTTCTTCCAGAAAATGATGGCTTCTTCGATGGTGACTCCAAGAGCCTGCCCGGATGAGAACATGAATGGGTAAACCAAAATACATTAAGGAAGCACGTACTTTCAAGAAGAGCCCATAATTTAGTCGACCAAAGTGTTTGAGATGATGATCTTTCATTAAATTCGAGTGCATAACACGCATGCACAAAGGGAAATGCTTCTTGGACTTATCGTCAATCTCGTCGGCTTTGATGCCGTCGTCCGTTGACTCAGAAGACATTCCATTCCAGTCTGATGCAACGCCGGCCAAAAATCCCTGTGATAGATTGTTTAATATTGGGACCAGACGTGTGTCCTCATCTAGTCGTGGCAGGGATTTGGCGGTTATCTGGTGTCCATCAGAACAAACAAAGCGTGGCATGACAGGGATACGTACGTTCAAAGCTTTATTTAATTGCACCTCGAATTCTTGGAACACGATACTAGCTAGTTCGCGTCCAGGGACGTAGGCCCAGCCACCCTTTAGAAAGACCTTCCTTCGTTCGATCAAATCTGGGACACGCGTCCATTTTACCTTCGAACAAACGTTAGCCTTTTCCTTTGAAGAGCCAGACTCCACACCTTGTAAAAGGTATCAGCCGCAAATGCAACCTGCCTATCCGACTCGGATTTGAGTCCTTGATAGGCAGCCTTTAGCTGTTCCTTGTACATTCCCTTTTCAGAATCCTCGACCTAAATCATGATCAGTGACAGAATAACTAGAAAGAAAGTGGAGAAAGATCCGTACTGCTATCCAACGAAAATCCCGCGAATTTAAAAAAATCTTTCGTTCCTTCGAGTCATCAGTGTCGTAACGTATCTTGAACAGAGTCGATTCTGCCTTGACA
The DNA here is from genome assembly GCA_030407055.1 of Armillaria mellea. Lineage (NCBI taxonomy): Eukaryota > Fungi > Basidiomycota > Agaricomycetes > Agaricales > Physalacriaceae > Armillaria > Armillaria mellea. The sequence goes on along the minus strand of JAUDZF010000001.1, from coordinate 2,658,005 downwards.
AACCTTCGCCGAAGTTCCTCCCTGAAACGCCTCAGCTTCTAGAAGAAATTATAGCCACAACACGTACGAACGGCAGAACGCAAGTCTCAAAACAAAGTGCCCCAAATGATCCTTTCGTCTCTCTGCATCCCTGTCCACCTTCTCGGCTGACGTGGCATTGAGTGGCAGATACTTGAGACACTGCGACGTGGTCACTGCTTTGGTCTCCTCCCATGACCGGTTACGTGCCGCAGACGACTCGATTTCTGCGAGAATTCGTAGTCGATCGAGAGCGCATCCTTCAAATTCTTCAAGAGTCACGTCAAAAAGAGGAGGAGTATCGTAGCTAATAAAGCGTAAGTCCAGGCCGATATTTCCGACGCGCTTTCAAATCAAACTCACAAGTTGAGCCTGTGAGGGTATACCAGGTCGGAATGGCTGATGCCAAACTTCGAGTCTCCTGACATTGATGTACTAGCATGTTGAGTTCTGGCTTTCCACATTTCTGTGCCAGCTATAGTCGCAAGAAATTCGATGGGGACAGAAAGTGAGGGAAGCGCTGGGAAGTGGAGACAAAAGTAAGGATGAGCTGAAAGTCACGCACACGCTGTGTCACGCGTCTGTCACGAACGATTAAGTTTTAAAAACATTTATTTTGAGCACTTATCTAAAATACTAAACAATCAATTATTTGCACGGAACAAGGTTGGTCTTGGACTTTCCTTCCTTCTTCTCGAATTTGCCAAGAATCTGAAGCTCTGGTGCGGATTGTGGAACGCTTAAGCCTCTTTGCCAAGGCTGCTCCCATTGTCCATACGCTCTTAATTGTTCCTTGTTTCTTTGTTCTACATGCAGCTGCAGAAAACCGATGTACCTACAAAGTATATGCAGATGATCCGTTATTATTCTTAAAAGGCATACTTCATAGCCTCGACTATCTTATAATACTTATACACCAATCAACCATGAGCAACCGTAGGCACATCTAAGCTCATAAGGATCCGCTCCGCATCTAATACCTGCAGAACTAGTTCAAAAATATAACAGTGACATCTGCTAAATAATACATGCGTAGGTTATACAATACATAGATCCCCATTATATATACATATGATACAGTGCCATACTTCTCAGGTACTAGCTTGAATGCTTTGGACTTCCTCTGGGACTTCCTCTGGATCTTGTTAGTCTCAGGCGCGGTCTAGTATCTTCCGCTGGTTCTTCCTCCACCTCAAATACCACCCCCGGACGATTTTTCTTGCCACTCTTGCGATAACTGTCTGCATTTTGCTCGCGCCATTCTCTCGTCGCGACCATAGGATCTCGAGCGGGGGGGACTTGCAAAGGGGTCTGGCTATGCATGGACGCCGTTGGAGAGCCTACGACTGTATTTGGCTATCGAAGAATCAGTGGTGACTCTCAGAAAAGTGCAGTCATACGCACTGCAGTACCATTGACGGCCTCTGCCGACGCAGCTGATACAGTACGATGCCGCCTGGATGCAGCTGACAGGAGCTTGAAGGGGGTGAAATTGGTCTTCGTTGGGCTTTTGTTATTGGCGTCGCGGATAACAACAGCCCTGGACACAGAAACTGGCGGCGGCACCTTAACTCTAGACGCCAATGGCTTAGCACGATGATCAGATGTAGGCTCAGCGGATCTTGATTCGCTTTGACGAGGACCGCTAGGTTCTGAAGGCTTCCAAATCTCGTATTGCGAAGGCTGCGACGGTTGTGGTGGCTGGGGCGGTTTCGATTTGAACATGCCAAGAAAGCCTTTCTTCTTAGTTTCATGGGATTGAGAACTCATCGACGCAGAAAGCGATGTGCGAGACGGCGTTCTCTTCAAAACAGACGGTGCGAGTGAAGATGGCGTCTTCAGGATGGAATCCTGCGATGGATTTCGACTAACAGGGCTCGGATGCACAGGTACGGCAGGGGATTGGGAAGTAGTATGTCCTGGGCGCGAACTGGACTCTTGACGAGAGGTACTTGGGCGGGGAGCAGAGCTAGTATTCGCTTGAGACGGCGGCGACACATAATTCAGTGATAGCAATGCGGGTGGATGGTGTTGCGATGTCATCGTAGAGGAAGGATATGAAGGACCAATAGTCTGTGTGGTGGAAGGAATAGGTAAAACGTTATCCGGAGCTGCGACGAGATTTGAAGTTGAGGTTGAAGGCACACCATATCGTTGACTATATGAAGTGTACGTTTTCCCAGAGGTTCTATTTGCAGCGGGAGGTGCGGGAGTTGGCGTAGAATGGGGTGCTTGAGGTGCCGCTCTCTCTTGTGAACGAGTAGAGGATTGCGGGGCTACCGCGGGCGTGGCGGATTGTACTGTGGGGTTCCAGATCATATTATTCGCCACACGGCTGCTTGAATAATTCTCCAGGTTAGTGTGTCTGTCACCCCCGACCGTCCCTGATGACCCTACGAATTGAGCACTAACGCTCTCTGTGTTCGCGGGAGTATACGTTGGAGTCGGTGCTGTCGAAACAACGTCAAATTTGGCTTGGGATGTACGTGACGTAGATAGGTCACTAGACCGTGTTATTGTGTACTGAGAAACAGCGTTGTCACTACGGTCGTTGCTCTGACGTTGGGGGGAGGAATGCATAAATCGGTTGAGTGCTTGCGCTTCGGATATTGACGGAGGTGTCAATTTTGAGGAAGAAGGCTGTATAGACCTGGCCGATGGACTTGGAGGTTTTGGCGAATACGGAACAGACGCAGGGGGATGCACAACAACGTCTGGTGCGTACGACTTGGGCGGCAGCTTCATTTCATCTACCTCACGCGGGCGCGTTTCCTCAGTACGAACCTCCACTGGCTTGGTGGGGGTAGAAGTCAAAAGCTCGGCTAAACGTGGGTGTTTGTATACAGGTCGAGGCGTTGGCATGTCACGAGCTGGCACTCTTGTGGTGGTAACATTGGGCTGTACAGAAGGTGAAGGTGTTGAACTACTAGGCAGACCGTATGTCTTCGTGTCTGACTTCAGCGCAGAGCTACTAGTCGACCTAGACAGGCCTACGCCACGCGAAGCTGCTTCAGGGAGAGATGGAAGCCCTGCAGCGAATTCAGTACCTTTCGGTAGATCACCGGTCATCGCGGCAAACGAATTCGTGCCCACTGCCGTATTTTGTGGCAGTGACGAAGATACGGACAGATTCATCGGTACACGTTTTGGTGTACTAGACACCTGCATGGAGGGAGAATTGCTCGACTGAGGTGAAGGACGAACTGAAGGAGCCTCCACAGGAAACAGAGGTCTCTCAGTAGCAGGCACTACGTTGACTGCGGAACTGGAACTATCATGCCTCATCCGGCCCACATCATTCACGGAAATAGCTGAAGGAGAATGACATTGACCGTTGTTATCACCTTGATTAGCAGCGGATGAGGTTCCCGAAGGAGATCGAATCTGAGCTTGAGAATTTAGCAGCGCATCCCTACGAAACTCGGATGCTAGAGGGCGCATGCCATCAGGGCGAAAGGACTGAGATGTTTGTGTATGCGAATATCCCGCGGCAGTAGATGGACGATGCAAAGATGCGCCGATGGCGGCATTCGAGGACCCGGAGGAAGTTTGGATAGAGGTAGCGAGGGGTATCGGAATGCTAGGCATCTTGTGTGGCCTCATGCCCATTGACGTAGATGAACGTGGTATGGAAAGCCCAATGTTCATATTAGGCACAGCGCCAGATATACGGGCATCGACACGCGTAGCTGATGGTACATTAGCACGATTGGCACTGAGATTCTCTTTGTTCACGTAAACCGAGGAGTACAGTTGTTGCTGATTTGTATCAACAGCGCCCGTACTGTTCAGTCGTTTGTGTTTCTAAGCCCCATCAATAACAGTGGTGATAATGTTGGGCTTGGGACACACCTGATGCAACTCATCAACATCACTCGGAGAAGATATGGGTTTATTAGAACTCCCGCTGGTGCTGTTACTAATTTGGCGTTCTTGTGAAGTGATGGATACAGAAGATGGATTGATATCCCTGGTTTGCTTCTCGGTAGGCGAGTTCTTAGGTGATAATCCTTTGATATTGGGCTGTGAAGTACTTGGTAATGCTTGGGTTACCGTTGCGACAGGGTATGCTTGTGTTCGGCCATCTTGGGTTCCAGATATGGGTTCAAGACGGACAACCTATACAAAGTCGCCATAAAGTCACACCACCTGAGGTAATGGAATCCCCTTGCCTTGTCTTTCTCATTCAAAGCCGACAAAGGAAGATTTCTTGCGATAATAGAATCCTTGCTTGACCTAGCCGCAGACTTGGAAACTCGGAAGGTTGAGTCTATCCCAGCACTGGTGGTTGTGGTAAATGGTTGTGACGGCGTCGATGAGGCTGCGGGTACATATGATAAGGTTTGTTGGACATTTAATTCCGAACTTCGAAGAGCAGATAACGGTTTAGGTGTTGCCGACTGAACTGATGGTTGGGGTAGAGAGGTAGAAACGGGAGTGCTGGGTGCACTGGGCACAGGCGTGGGTGCGACAACGTCAGCTCTCGAGATCTGAGCGGGCAGTTGTCCCGGTACAGGCCTTTCGGAAGGCGTCGATCGGGACACGGGTACAGAAGTAACAACCTCGGTTTTGTCTTGCAACTCACGGGTACCCGATGTCTCTGGAGTGCGTGACATCCCAGAGAGAGCTACTGTAGGCTTTTCGATAGGAGCTTGTACAACGTTAATGTCGGCAGCGTTTGGCGGTTTATCAATGGAGGGAAGAACTGAGTGCTGGTTCTTTCGCTCATTGAGGACAGTGGTTGGATTAACTGGAATCTTCATTATCTTCGGGTTCAGCAGGCGGAGAGAATGGAAATAAAGTACTCACATCTTTGCGAAGTGCGTCACGAGTTGGTCTCTGAGAGCCAGGAGTGGCTTGAAACGACGAAAGCATAGAAGGAGACACAGGACGGATGGGAGGTTCGCGACCCAAATTCGACGGAGTTATTTCATGGACCTTCATTCTCTGAGGAAAATTTCAACGCAATCTCAAGGAGGACACAAGCAACTTACCACAGCCATTCCTTCATCCGTAGTTCGATGTCGTCGGTGTCTGTGCCCCGAATGTAGGGGCTTAGAGCTATCAGAACTATCACCCTCCTCATACGAACGCGTTGAGACTGGAACTCCACGGAACTTGTGCTCGGGTTCTCGTGTGGGTTCTGGTGGTATGGCTCTACTAGAATCGCGAACTCTCGGGCGCATTCTTTCTCTCTCAGACTGCCGGACTTCAGAACTGGGATGTCTTGAACTCTCAGCCTTCCTGTATCGCTCCGAATCACTGTGCCAATGTCTATCCGTCTCCAGTATTCTCTCCCGTCGCCTATCCTCTTTCTCTCTCAATCGCTGCCGTTCCCCGTCGTCTTCCCTTCTTCTGTCCCGACTTTTCTCCAGCTTATCGCGTGTCCGTTGACCTTCGTCGTCTGTATGACTCGACCTTTCTCCTGGTCTTCGCGAAGATGAAACTGTCGGATCGTGGAATTCGGCCGCTTTCTTGGTATCTTTCTCCCGTTCTCTCTCCTTCTCCCTCCCTCGGCCATCTCTTTCTCTGTGTTTCCTGGACGAGGCTGATGCAGCTATCGGGATTCCAACCTCTGTCGGCTCGCTTGCTTTCTTTGCATCCTTCCCTCTCTCTCTCTCATGGTCACCAGCCCTCTCTCGATGCTTGCGAGGTAAAGTATGTCCAGTATCTGGTCCTGAGGCCGAGTTTGGAGGGGCAATCACACCCGCGGTGTCAGTTCGACTGCGCGAATGACCGCGTCTATCACTGGGTTTCTCAGTAAGGGGCTTGGCTGAGTCCTGGGGAGGCATCCAGAACTCTGGATGCGTGGGATTCGATGCATTCTTAGTGCGAGGATTGCCCTGCCTGATGGGCTTGGAATTCACCCACGAGCTGACCTCAATGTTCGAGGGCGGCATTGGATCGCTGGGTCTTAGAAGTCCTGGTGTCGTCGACGATTGTCTCGCTGTCGGTGCAGGGGTTGGTAGCTTAAGAAACGCAGGGTTGACATTGTTCGCCGTTGTAGGACGTGACGCGTGAGGTTGGACAATGGGGGGCGGTGCAGGATAACTGAGCGACGCAGCTGAACTTTGGGTGACAGGTGTCTCCCTGACCACAGCGGTATGAGATAGATGCAACACGGGAAATGACTGGGGAGATGGTCGCCGAGTGTTGCGTTGTTTGCCGTCGTCCTGGGCGATTTTTTGCCTAGGGTCGATGGGCTCCAGCTGCCTCGAGGTTTTCTGACGAGATGAATCGCCGCCGGTGGGCAGCCAGGTCCTGTGATGTTCGGATTTCTTCACAGTCGACTTTGGCGCTGGTGCTTCTGGGACATGTTTGCGGTGAAAGAAACTCTTCATTCAAGTCTCCTGGATGTCTTGAACTGGACTGCCGCCTCCCCTGCGAAAAAAAGACGAGTCGGCAAAGAAAAAGTGAGGAAAAGGCAAAGTTGGTGGTATCGACATGAGGCGAACCCAAATGAACCCCGCTTTAGGCGACATCAAGCCAGCAAGCCGATCACAGATGTACAGGGCCCGTAACGGTCCCGGCGATGTCTGAAACGTTTTTTCTGAACAATCTCTTTGGGGCAAGGGCCATGTATGTATATATGATTCTATACTATGTGAATTACAAGAGGATTGAGTACACTATGGCACATCAGGCGTCTGTGAGCCTACTTCGTTCGAGTGTCATTGAAGAACAAAAAGCGACAACGACCAACAAAAACGAAGAGGCGGCGCCAATCGAGAGCGGTATCGCACCCGGATGGCCAGAAAACCTGACAATCCTGGCGCCTAACCACCGGTTTCAAAACGAACGCAGCAGTCAACCACCCTCTAGAAGCCTTCTGTTACACGATGTTGACTCATTACCGACAGTAGACAGCGGAAAGGCTGGCGAAGACCTAGTAAGAAACGAGGACTTCCTGTCGAGACAATTTAAGGATCGTGGCTGAGAGTAAAAAGAAAACTCAGAAAACGGACCAATTTGTACCCGGAGGATGCCGGAAGACGGCATTTGTCAGCAATTGTGGCAATTCGAGAGTCACTTTGTCAGGCTCAACACCCTACGTATCTAACATCCAGTCTCTCCAACTCTGCCATCATCGTCTTGCTGTAAAGGTCCTTCATTAATCAAGGCCTGGGACCATACCTTAGATTTACCTGTTCCAGGGCATGGCACGTCGCTATCTTGTGTGCGATATCTCACATTTTGACCGTCTCTGGTCTTTATTTACAGACCGACAACATGGATGTTCTAGACGAGAAAGTAAACGGAGGTCCTCCCCTTGAAATCAACGAGGTTATTTCTGTTCGAGATCGTATGTCGTTCTGTGCTTCTTTCTTCCTTGCGCATATCTCATCTCCCACATCGTGGCAGATGAGGCATTCGCCGCTAAACACCTTCCTGACATGGGCTACGATGTCAAAGACTTTCAAGTTTCTCATTGGCGGGTAGGAAACTGGAAGAAACTGGACAAGAAACTCACAGGTCCAGAGTTTGAATGTGGTGGTCATAAATGGTGTGTCGCCTATCCGACATCTTTCTGTTGCATCATTCTCATTTTGATCATTGTGTTTCAGGCGTATACTGCTCTTCCCATTTGGCAACTCTAATGCCCCTCCAAATGACACCGTATCCGTCTATCTTGACTATGCGGACCCTAAGAAGGCGCCCGAGGGCTGGCATGCATGTGCACAGTTTGCACTCGTTATATCAAATATCAACGACCCTACGGTGTTCACTGTTAGCCGTGTGTATGATCCATCTCTTCCGGTGCTCAGAGCTGACTTTGATACAAATAAGATGCCCATCATCGATTCATCGCTGAAGAATGCGACTGGGGTTTCACTCGGTTCAGTGAATTGAAAAAGCTCTTCTCTAAACAGGAAGGTCATACTCGACCGACAATCGAAGAAGATTCTGCGGATATATCTGTCTTTGTGCGCGTTTTGGAAGATCCCACCGGTGTGCTGTGGCACAATTTTGTCAAGTGAGGATGCGCGAATCTCCCATTGTTTATTGGAGCTTATATCCCTTGTACAGTTATGATTCGAAAAAGGAGACGGGCTTTGTAGGTTTAAAGAACCAGGGTGCAACCTGCTACATGAACTCGCTGCTCCAATCGCTTTATTGCACTCGATATTTCCGTCGAGTATGTTCCGTCTCGTTTTAGGGCTTCCGCTTATCAAATGCTTCCTTTAGGCTGTATATCAAATTCCTACGGAGGATGACCATCCTACTGAGAGTGTCGCCCTCGCTCTACAACGTGTGTTCTATCATCTTCAAACTTCCGATCAGCCCGTTGGTATGTATCTGATTTGCTTTCTTCAAAGTCCTAAGCCCCATTGTAACGACCCGCTCTAGGCACAACTGAGCTGACCAAGTCCTTTGGCTGGAAGTCACTGGATTCTTTCCTGCAACACGACGTTCAGGAGTTCAATCGTGTCTTGCAAGATAAGCTAGAGTCTAAGATGAAGGTCCGCCCATCTACTGAAATGTTGCGAGTATCCTTCTCAGCTCCTCCTAGGGTACCCCCGCAGAAGGTGCTATCGCCAAGCTCGTTTCGGGAAAGATGAAAAGCTACATCAAGTGTGTTGGCGTGAATTATGAGTCATCGAGGACCGAGGAATTCAACGGTAAATTCTTTATAAGACTATCAGTGACGTGTTAAGCTGATTGTGCGCAGATATTCAACTTAATGTCAAGGGCATGAAGAACCTTTATGAGTCCTTCAAGGATTACGTAGCGGTCGAAACTCTGGACGGGGAGAACAAATACCAAGCCGAAGGCTATGGACTTCAAGATGCAAAGAAAGGCATAATCTTCGAGTCCTTCCCACCTGTTTTGCACCTCCAACTCAAGCGTTTTGAGTACGACATCCAACGTGATGCCATGGTCAAAATTAACGATCGTCATGAATTCCCGTTTGAGATTGACCTCGCAGAGTTTTTGGATCCTTCGGCGGATCGATCGAAACCTTGGTTGTACAAGCTTCATGGAGTCCTAGTCCACTCGGGTGACCTTCATGGTGGACATTACTTTGCTTTGATCAAACCTGACCGTGAAACGCGGTGGTTAAAGTTTGATGACGATCGTGTGACACCTGTTACCGACAAGGAGGTCTTGGAAGAAAACTACGGTGGGGAGGTGTTGAATGGTATACATCAAGGACTGCAGCAGCGAAATCAGACCCGTGCAGTGAAACGGTTCACAAACGCGTACATGCTGGTGTATATTAGGGAGTCGGCGATTGATGAAGTATTACCTCCGTTCGCGGAGGAAGATACCCCTGCTCACCTTAGTATGTTCATCTTTCTAAGTGCAAGCATCGTATCTTACCATTTATAGAGCGACGGCTGGATGAGGAACGACTACAGATCGAAGCCAAAAAGCGAGAAAGAGAAGAGCAGCATTTGTTCTTGACTGCGAAAGTGAGTGCGCGTTCGTATCTTGGCTTTTGTGGTCTGACCTCACACACTTGTAGGTCATAACCGACGACACTTTTGCTCATCACGAAGGCTTTGATCTGGCTACATTTGATGACAAGAACTGGCCGCCCTCTGATTTGCCGAGCTTCCGTGTTTTGAAACAGGAAACATACAAAGTCTTCAAGGCTCGGGTCGCTCAGCATTTCCATTATCCGGAAAATCAGATTCGTTTATGGGTCCTTGTTAATCGACAAAATAAGACAGTGCGCCCTGACACTCATATTCCTGAAAACGAACCGACATTGAGTAAGTTTGGAAGAGTTGCGTCTATGACCTGTATTTCTAACTCACAATCTTCCACTTGTAGCTGTTGAAGTGATCCGTAACAATATGGCGGCGAGGCAGACCGATCTTCGCCTGTATCTGGATGTCATTCCTGATCCAAACAAGGTACGTATCATGCCGTACCTTGTTATAATATTTAATTTCTGGTAGACCGATATTCCTCCGCAATCCATTATGGTCTTCCTGAAGCACTTCGATACGTCAAAGCAAACACTACTAGGTGCTGGAAAGGTTTATATGCTCCGAACGAGCAAAGTCGGCGATTTGGTTGCTCTGATCAACGAACGGATGCGATGGCCGGCAGGGACGCCAATCAAGTTGTATGAGGTACGTCTGCGTTGCTGTCCGGTCTTCAGTCATCTCACTCCACGCCTAGGAAATCAAACCCGGCATGATCGAAGCAATGAAACCAAAGATGACGTTCGCTCAAAGCGAGATCCAAGATGGGGATGTGATTTGTTTCCAGGTTGATCTACCGGACAAAGAGTGAGCCTGTCACTCTCATTCAGCAGTACATGACATTGACATCCTGAAAGAATTCATGACCTTGAGAGCCAAGGTCTGCACTCCAATCCCCATGGGATACTACGATTTTTTGCAAAATCGGGTTATGATCATCTTCCGACCCAAGATAGACGAATCAGATCCAGAATTCAATTTGGTTTTAAGCAAGAAGCATAACTATGACACTGTAAGATTATCACTAATCGTTCCGCACCTCGTCTTACAGAGTTTTGTAGATGTCTATGAAAGCCGGCGAATATCTACGCCATGATCCTATCAAACTACGATTCACGACAACTCACGCTACTAACGGACAACCGAAGTCAGTTCTCAAACGATCTTTGAACCAGAGCGTAGGAGAAATCATGACGCCGTATTACACCACAAGTACAGTCATTCTCTATGAGAAGTTGGACGTCAGTATAGTTGAGCTGGAAACCAAGCGAAGTCTAAAGGTCGTATGGACTGGTATTCACAACAAAGAGGAGGCGTCGCATTCCTTCCTGCTTCCTAAGACCAGCTCCGTACACGATTTGGCAGAGAATCTGGCAAAGCTCGTAACATTGACGCCTGCAGGCACAGGGAAAATCCGGGTCTTCGAGATATCGAAGGACGGCAAGACGCAGAAGGAGTTTACCGGCTCAGAAATGATAGGGAACATTCCTGACCCAGTGGACCTATATGCCGAGGTATCGCGCGCGCCACTGCTACCCAAGTAAATACCCTTCTCACACCATTCTTTCTAGGAAATACCTCGAGAAGAACTAGAAGCCGATGACGCCGACAAGGTCATTGGTGTCTTCCACTTCTCGAAAGAAGTTTCTCGTACACATGGAGTGCCTTTCAAATTTGTCGTGAAGCGGGTGTGTTTTTTTTCACCTTTTTCAAGGACAGTGAAGATTTATGATACCATAGGGCGAGAAATTCGCTGACACGAAAAAGCGGCTACAAACACGGATAGGTGCATCTGATAGAGATTTGGCTAAATACCGATTTGCCTTGATCCAAGTGTCTACGTTTAAGCAACCATCATACATTGAAGATGGTACGCTTTCTATCATTCCCCATACAAGGCTTAGTATTGATGGTGTCTTCACTATAGATGACACCATCTACGAACATCAATTTGCACCCGAAGATGTGCTCGGCCTTGACCATGTAGACAAATCCGGGAAAACGAGATCTGGTGCTGGGGAGAAAGCAATCGTAATCAGAGGATAAATATGGATCTGTCTTGCGTTTTCGTTCGCCAGGGAACCTTTGCTACACATCTCATTCACGCTATTTCTCTGCCTCCATCATTGTACATTTCTCGCTCACTCGTCAATTACAGTAAATTTCTCAACTTTTGCTATGTAACATGGAATTATTATTGCGCCAAAGTCCTACCTGAGTGGGGAAATAAATAATCAATGTGCTATCTCTAATAGCGTCACTTCCGTTTCTTATTCTTCTTAGCCTGTCGAGCAAAAGGTTGGTTAGTGGTGCATCTTACTATGGCCAGATGACATACGCTCTTTGAAGGAGATTTTTGGGATCCTTCACCATCGCTGGAGGCAATACTTTCAGCGCTATTGCTGGGGGGTGGCAGTTGAAGACCATTCGTTGACTTTGGGCTTATCGTACTGGTCGACGCCGCCGATATTTTGGGGGAAATAGATGAAGGGGCTGCCGGTGCCGGCGGAGGAAGTGTGGGTAAAACATGTGCCTTCACACCGTATTTCATTTCTACCAAGAAGTTAGAATTTGAAGGGGAGATCAGGAAATACACATACCCAAATCCGCCTTGTTTTGCGGAATTTGCTCAAGGGTTGCCCGAATTTTATCGTTGGCGATTATTTCGTTTGCAGTTCCAAATATCATCTGGCCCCAGCCCTCCAGGAAAGAGTTCGCCTCGGTAACAACCTCCATGACTTCGCCTTCGAGTTCTCTTTCCGCGGCAAGTAAGCTGTTCCAAAGTTCATCGCCCACAGAGCCTTTTTGAAGCAGATTTTGAAGCGCAGGTTTGTCCTCTCTAATGCGAATGACTCTGTGCACATCCGCGACTGCTCGACGGACAAGGGCAGCTTTGAGTAACGCGTCCGGAGTTGGTGGGTCGGTCTTTTGGAGAAGTGTTACATAGGTATTTCGTTCTGGATGCGAAGGAAAGTATGGCTCAAATGTTTGCGCTACGCAGTCACGTAAGTCCTATCTCGTCCGTCAGAATAGTAGATGAAAGAAATACCTGATGTGTGTTTGCGGTAATAGTGACTAAAGATGAACAAGGCTCCAAACACAACGATGATATATGCAAAAGGAACGAGAATGGAGGCCATTATCAAAAAGTGTCCGCGTCGTCGACGGCGTTGCAATTAGAGGGACAAGGACAGCTGGCGGTAACATATACGGGCTACTGCCAACGTGTAATTCCAGAAATATTTGACGCTGTTTGTTTCCCAAGGCAACAGCCTGGTGACGTGTTTCGGAACGCACCGAGATACCCATAAGTGCAAATATCTCCGTTGAATCTCCGGTGAGTGTTTTTGCAATTACCCCGGATTATAACGGGGCAGTCTGGCACGGTTTGGGGTTAACATTGAAGCACAAATCCAGTATAAAAAGGCCCCCCGCATCCCACCGCAACTTGTACCGCTACCATCACCTTCTCTGCACCTTCTCTGTATCCAAAATGATGCGCCAGACTTGTATCCGGATGCCAGCGCGTTCTATCGCTGCTAGGTTCTCCTCCAGATCCCTCTCCACACAGGTGATACCACTTACGTCCCCGCTGTTCGACGCGCTCACTCATCGTCGCAGTGTCTCAAAGACGCCATAAAGGAGACCATTCCTGCTAAACAAGAACAACTCAAGCGGATCGTACGTTGTCCTTACGTTTAGTCGCGTCCCCGAATCACCTAATTCGTCGTTCAAACTTAAGAAAGCCCAACATGCAGGTACAACGATTGGAGAGGTCAAGGTACGGGTCCCATGATGCTATCCAGTCATGATCTCCACGTATCTGTCTTTTCTATCAGGTAGAGAACGTAATTGGTGGTATGAGAGGTCTGAAGGCTATGCTTTGGGATTCATCTGTGCTGGATCCCGAAGAGGTGACGCATGACCCTCCTTTGACAACGGCCTTGTTCTCTGACAAGAATTCACGTAGGGGATTCGTTTCCATGGCTTGTCCATTCCCGATTGTCAGAAACAACTTCCTGCTGCTCCCGGAGGCAAAGAAATGATTGCTGAAAGCATGCTCTGGCTTCTGCTCACCGGCAAGGTTCCATCTGAAGCCCAGACGCGTGCTCTTTCTCGTGACTTCGTTGAGCGCGGAACGTTACCCGCCCATGTTGAGAAACTAATTGATTCGTGAGTCTTCACCCTGCTGTGCTTTGTCTAGGCTAACCTTCGATATGAAATAGCTTGCCCGCAACGCTGCACCCAATGACACAGCTGGGAATGGGTGTCGCCGCATTAAACCATGACAGTCTATTCCAATCATCTTACGAGAAGGGAATTAAAAAGTCCGAGTATTGGGAAGCAACCCTTGAAGATTGCCTCAACCTCATCTCGCGTCTTCCCGCCCTAGCTGCCCGCATCTATCGCAATGTTTACAATCCAGGTAAACCTATGGAAAGCCTCGACAAAAATTTGGATCTTGTGGGTAAGCCGAGTCTCTAGCCTATCCTTGACGCCTCTAATCTCCTTTGTAGGAAATTATGTCCGCCTGCTAGGATTCGGGGACAATCAGAGTTTAACTGAATATTTACGGTTGTACATTGCTCTCCATGGTGATCACGAGGGAGGAAACGCGTCCGCGCACACCGCTCGTATGTACCATGACCATTGCCAAGGCCTCCACTGATGCGACTAATTCATTCTAGACTTGGTAGGGTCTACCCTGTCGGACCCGTACTTGTCTTATTCGGCGGCGCTCTTCGCCCTGGCCGGTCCCCTCCACGGGTAAGCTCTCTGCAGCCGGAAGCGGACACGGCCTGACGCTTTTTCTCTGTAGCTTGGCGAATCAGGAGGTTCTTCGATGGCAAATGGCTATGCAAAAAGAGATCGGCAGCGATGTCACTCATGACAGGATCAAGGAATATTTGTGGAAGACCCTCAAGAGTGGCCAAGTGGTACCTGGGTATTGTTGTTGTATGCTGTCCAAAAAAATCGAATCTGAGGGTTATTTGTTCAAGATACGGTCACGGTGTCTTGCGGAATCCGGACCCTCGCTTCATAGCCCTCCAAGAGTTCTGTGATTCCAAACCTGAACTGCAAGACAGTCCAATCATCCAGCTCGTGAAGAAGGTACGCGGAGGACTGTAAATTAACTCCAAAGTGCTAAAGGTTCCGCTTCACAGACCTATGAGGTTGCTCCCGGCGTATTGAAGGACCACGGCAAGGTATGCGGCAACTCCCCTTTCGTCGGGATAACAATGAAGCTTATGAAATGCAATACTCAGACCAAAAACCCTTACCCCAATGTTGATGCTACGTCTGGTAAGAACGTATTCTCTGTTCGGCTCTGCCAGAGTACTGATTCCATGAACAGGTTGCGTTTTGTACCACTACGGCCTCACTCAATTCAAGGTAACTTTCCCGCCTCCGTTCAAATATAAACTGGCTAACGTCTTTCAGTACTACACTGTGATCTTCGGTGTCTCCCGAGGTTAGTCAATTATTCTGGTTTCAAAGAGAGGGCCGTAATCTGACTTGGCATCAAGCTCTTGGTTGCATAACACAACTCGTCTGGGCCAGAGGTGGGTTCAAATCCCAATACATCGCGCACATGAACTGATCAATTTCCGCTCTCACAGCACTTGGTTTGCCTCTGGAAAGGCCCAAATGTAATCTTCTTGTTTTTCTTGTTTTGCGGTACTCTAATCTTCTTCGCAGCTCTCTCTTTGGACGCCATCGAGAAGTTGGCGAAGTCTACTTGAACGACATCATGTAACGTATGTACAATGAAATGACAACGACGGTGGTGTTGAATCGCCACCGCATAAGGATTGCAATTACATGACCATCGATCTTAAAAGAGAGAGAACGCGAGTCCGAGGATAGGTACAGATAGGTACATAGTATAGGACGCGAAGATCTGATAGTAATACTTCATAAACCCAGTAAGAAGCGATAGATAAGGGTATCAGGATCCAAAAGTACTGCAAGGAGAAAAGATAGTCACGGTATCTAGGGCTAAAATCTCCGTACTTGCTGAGGGGCTTGTCCATGATGGTGAGGGGGCATCTGCTGCTGCTGCTGCTGCATAGGACCAGGCATCATCTGTTGAGGTGGACGCACATGCGCCCCTGGCATATGACCAGGACCCGGTGCCATGCCAGGACGCATCTGAGACGGAGGAGGTCGGGCATGTGGGCCAGGTCCTGCACCCACAGGATATCCTTGAGGAGGCGGAGCTCCATATCCTGGCCCGAGAGGACCTTGTCCTGGAGGAAATCCGCGCTGAGGCATCGGTTGACCTTGGAATCCAGGCCCTGGGTTTACGCGAGGAGGGAGGGTATTGGCGTGTTGAGGGGTAGGTCGTGACTGTTGCTGAGGTGGTATATTCGCCGGTGGACGTGGTGATGGATTTGTGGCAGGACCCGGATCGCGAAGAGATACAGGGGAGGGTCGGCCTCCGTTTGTTATTGGTGGTTGTTTAGTGGGATTCTTCTCCGCAGCCTTGACAATTTCGTCACTGCAAAGGATAAACATAAGACGACATGCGGTAAATAGATGACGAGAAAAATTTGGAACATACTCAAGAAGATTGAGAGCGGCGCAAAGAACGACCCATTCAACGCAATCCTCATTGCCTTCGCCCAAAGTCTGCCATACAGCCTTCTCTTCCGCAGTCTTGCCAGTAATGCTGATTCTTGTTCCGCCACCGTTAGGTCCGGGAGGGTTCTTCTGTATCTTCCCAAACTCAATACGCTTGGGGGGTATATTATGACCAGCATAAGCAAAGTAGAACATACTCCAGAATGCCGCATTAGGGTTTGGCTTTGAGATCTGGAATAATGGTAGATCCGCGGAATCTGGAGAAGGCAGCGATAGCTTGTATATGGGAGAGATGACGCCGGTATTGGCAATTGACCATTTAAGGTTGCGAGAGGCTTCACAGCGTACAACACGCGAGCCTGACGACGACGAATGTCCAGGATCTGATGCTGATGCCTTCCCGACATCTTTGGGACGAGGAGGGAACAGCTTAGCAACGCAAAGATCACCTTGCGGCGACGGCGTTAAGAGATAGTTCTCGGAATTCTATGGAAATATGACAACGAGGTAAAATTCAGAAGGCAAAGAAACGCACAAAGTTTGTGTGGAGATAAGAGTACAAGATGTTGGAAGGCTGGCCTGTTAAAAGTAAGTCAAATGCCTCCACGTCGAGAGCAGTTACGACCCACCATGAGGAGTAACGATGAGGGTAGGGAGGTGATCAGGGATAGGTGGATGGGTGGGTGAGGTATAGACTGAGTATATTGCTGCAAAGAGGTCAGTAAACGGGCCAGTATCCGGTATTGTAGGGCGGTACTTGCCTGCCATTGCGTCGCGATGATGATTGTCAAAGGTTAAGGTCACTGTCGCAGCAGTTTCAGGAATCCGTCACGGTCACGTTCTGTAACAGGTGTCACGGACCTGCTCCATCGACTTTCCATCGATCCAAGCGCTCAACGACGCCAGCAGTCACACCTTTTACTGGCATACCTGTGTCCTGTTTTCCGCCATGAAGGGCCTCAAGAAAACACTGGTATGAATCCCAGTTCCTCTCAGCGCGTATCTTACCTTCAATGGCGTATAGCTCAACCGGAAAGGCTCTCAAACGTCGCAGGAAAGCTCATCCAAGAAGGAATCCAAAGCGAATCATTCCTCTGCGCCTTTACCGCCGCCGCCCAATACAGCAAAGCCGCTTCCTGTTCCCGGTGGCTCTGCCGTTGCCAGTGCTCTAAATACGCAACCACGGTCTGCTTCACCGGCTTCCACAACTCCAAGCGTTCCAGATCGCAGACAGTCTGCTGAGGCGCCGGCACCTCCATCAATCGTCGTCGTCGGCTCTGATAATGGACATGATTCTGTACATCGACCTCCTCATTTCAGCGGTCAACAAGAGAGACATCCCCCTCCTGATGCAACACCACCGCGCGCAACCCTCAACCGTCTCCGGGCTGGTCCCAAGGATACTATACCAATTGTAGGCAAACCCCCGAGGAAGCAGAGAAGCAGTCGTTTTGTCGTTACCGAGAAAGTTGAGATTGAACGATTGCCTCCATTCATGGGTTCGGTTTCACTTCGTCCTGCCTTACACCCTCCATTCATTTTCATGCTTAGAGACCGCTCCGAGTGAACGTCCTCAATTATTTATACGAAAGTTACATCAATGCCGCGTCTTGTTTGATTTTAACGATGCAAGCTCCGAGTTGAAAGGCAAGCAAATTAAGGCCCAAACCTTACATGAGATGTTGGAGTACATCACCACTCAGCGGGGAGTTATTACTGAGAGTGTATACCCGGAGGTTGTTAATATGGTTGGTCATAGCCACTCAGTTCAGTTGTGCCAAGCTCATGCAGGGTTTTCCAGTTTGCTTCCAACCTCTTCCGATCCATACCCCCACCTGTAAATCCAACTGGGGATGCTTTTGACCCCGAGGAAGATGAACCGGTTCTCGAACTTGCGTGGCCGCACCTTCAGATTGTTTACGAGTTCTTTCTGCGTTTCATCGAAAGCCCCGATTTTAACACAAACATGGCGAAACGCTACATCGACCAGCCTTTCGTTCTCAATCTTCTTGAACTCTTTGATTCTGAAGATCCTCGGGAGCGTGACTTTCTCAAAACTACATTGCATCGCATCTACGGAAAGTTCCTCAACCTTCGCGCCTTCATACGACGGTCCATCAACAATGTATTCTTCCATTTTATCTACGAAACCGAACGTCACAATGGCATTGCGGAGCTACTGGAGATTCTAGGGTCCATCATCAACGGTTTTGCGTTGCCTCTTAAAGAAGAGCACAAGACCTTCCTTACCCGGGTACTAATTCCGCTACACAAGGTGAAAAGCCTTTCGCTGTACCACCCACAATTGGCGTATTGTGTGGTTCAGTTTTTGGAGAAGGATCCTGCTTTAGCCGAAGAAGTCATGATGGGCCTGCTGAAGTACTGGCCAAAGGTGAACTCACCAAAGGAGGTTATGTTCCTAAACGAAGTAGAGGAAGTTCTGGACGTGACGGATCCGGTCGAATTTCAAAAAATTCAGGTCGCCCTTTTTCACCAACTTGCTCGTTGCATCAACAGCCAGCACTTCCAGGTGGCTGAGCGAGCATTGCTATATTGGAACAACGAGTATGTCGTGAACCTGATGAGTGATAATCTCGCTATCATTCTACCAATTGTCTTCCCTGCGCTGTATACCAATTCAAAATCCCACTGGAATCGGTGAGTGTCCCATATGCTCATTTAGATTCTCTATTAAATCATCATCAGAACGATCCATGGGATGGTCTACAATGCATTGAAGCTGTTCATGGAGATCAATCCTGATCTTTTTGATGATTCAATGCAGCAGTTTAAAGAGAGACAGTACAGGCAAGTGCTAGAGGTTCATTCTATGCCTTGTCTCTTACCATTTAACTAGGGAGCAACAACACGCTGTTGACCGGTACAATGCTTGGCAGAAGATGCGAGAGAAGGCTCTTCACAACGCTCCCGGAGGCAAGATGCCTGCAAACTACCACGAAATTCCGCATGTGCCTCCACCACCCCCGCCAACCGTCGACGACAACGATATCTTGGATCTGTCCATGGAGCTCAACGCGGCCTCGATTGATGATGTAACTGGTGATCTAGACGAACATGGAATTGAGCGAGTACCTATGGCGGATCCCGGATTGGACGTATGTGGATATCCTCCTACGCTGGGCGCATCAATCTTACTTGTATGATGTAGCGAACATACCCCGACGTCGGAACTACCGAACTTACATCAAATGGGCAAGGCCAAAGTCCACATGTGCGGCGCAAAAGTGTTCTCCCAGGTGCGTGCTTCTTCGAGGAATCAACCACTGTACTCAGCAAAGACTGTCTTTAGTTGATCCCACTGTTCTACGTGACTTGCAGGCGCATAGAAGCCTTGACGATGTTGCGGCGCATAATATAAGCAGTAGCGGGATAGGGTCGTACTCGGGAGCATCGAACTACTCATGAAAGGTTACGGTGACCGGGAAATTTGACAACACCATCCCCGGCGACTCCTCCACGAACATTGCTACTTCACCTGGTAAAAATTGATACCTTCATGACGTTTGCCATTATTTTAACTTCCCTGTCTTCCGTAATTCTCATTCATTGACTGTATACTTCCTTTGAGATCCCTTTGGAAATTTTTGTATTTTAACTGTGCTGACGGCCTCGCATAAAGCTTCTTTGGTCTCCCTTTTTTCTTCTGGCAGTAGCTTACACGCAGTACATTTACGTTCCTAGAATCATAGCTGTTTTTAGCTGTATGTGCCCTGACGCAGCTGTGCCACACTGCAATTAAGCGTACGCGAAAAATCAAGAAGATGTCGGAAAGCTGTAGAAGGCTGTAGAGTCACACGGGGTGACATCAGATCTGTCACGTGTACAAGAATGGCTATAGAAGGTTCTGTACGTTTCTGCATTATTCTGTAGAGTTCTGGCGGTCGATGAAATATAAAAACAAGATTCTTGCGCTTTTCTCCTTCACTTCTTGCCTCTCGCATTTACTCCATCCTCTCCATCTCATAGGTTCGTCACTAGACAACCAACATCAACTGCATCTTAGACCTTTCCTAGACGTATATTCTTAACCATGTCGTCGTCAAAAGCTATCGGTATTGATCTTGGTACTACCTACTCGTGCGTGTCTCAAAATTTTTTTCACCTCGAACTTTTTTCTAATATCTTGTTATCTGTAGCTGTGTTGGTGTCTGGCAGAACGATCGTGTTGAGATCATTGCCAACGACCAGGGTAACCGGACGACACCCTCGTATGTCTCCTTCTCCGATAATGAGCGTCTCATCGGCGATGCTGCCAAGAACCAAGTCGCCATGAACCCCCACAACACGTATGCTCTCTCTTCGCTTTTCTAAAAACTGATACTGATGAATAACACGCAGCGTTTTTGATGCTAAGCGCCTTATTGGACGCAAGTTCCAAGACGCAGAGGTGCAGGCTGATATCAAGCACTTCCCTTTCAAGGTGTTCGACAAGGGTGGCAAGCCCTACATTCAGGTTGAATATCGGGGTGAGCAGAAGGAATTCGTATGTGGTTTCACAACTACAACCATACATTGTGCTCATCTCCTTTTCATAGTCGCCTGAAGAGATTTCTTCTATGGTCCTTCTCAAGATGAAGGAGACTGCTGAGTCCTACCTTGGTACTACCATCAACAATGCTGTCGTAACTGTCCCTGCCTACTTCAACGATTCTCAGCGGCAGGCTACTAAGGACGCTGGAACCATCTCCGGCATGAATGTCCTCCGTATCATCAATGAGCCAACGGCCGCTGCCATTGCCTACGGTCTCGACAAGAAGGTGACCGGCGAACGCAACGTCCTCATCTTCGATCTGGGTGGAGGAACTTTCGATGTGTCTCTCTTGACCATCGAAGAGGGTATTTTTGAAGTCAAGGCCACGGCTGGTGACACTCACTTGGGCGGTGAGGACTTTGACAACCGTCTCGTCAACCACTTCGTCCAAGAGTTCAAGCGAAAGAACAAGAAAGGTGCGTTCTACTTTTTTTATGTTCTGATAACTAACTGATAATGACTCCAGATCTGTCCTCCAACCCTCGTGCCCTCCGTCGTCTCCGTACCGCTTGCGAACGTGCCAAGCGTACTCTCTCATCCGCTGCTCAAACCTCCATCGAAATCGACTCTCTGTTCGAGGGTATCGACTTCTACACCTCCCTTACCCGTGCTCGTTTCGAAGAACTTTGCCAGGATTTGTTCCGAAGCACCCTTGACCCAGTCGAGAAGGTTCTCCGTGATTCCAAGATCGACAAGTCCAACGTGCACGAGATCGTCTTGGTTGGTGGTTCTACTCGTATTCCTCGTATCGTCAAGCTGGTGTCCGATTTCTTCAACGGCAAAGAGCCCAACAAGAGCATCAACCCCGATGAGGCTGTTGCCTATGGTGCTGCTGTACAGGCTGCCATCCTCTCCGGTGACACTTCTGAGAAGACCCAGGACCTCCTGCTTCTCGATGTTGCCCCCTTGTCCCTCGGGTGAGCATTTTCGTTGTCTCGCTAACGCACATTCCTGATTAGTTTCCTTTAGTATCGAGACCGCTGGTGGTGTTATGACTGCCCTCATCAAGAGGAACACAACCGTTCCCACCAAGAAGTCGGAGACTTTCTCCACTTACGCCGACAACCAGCCTGGTGTGTTGATCCAGGTGTTTGAAGGTGAACGTGCTCGCACCAAGGACAACAACCTACTTGGTAAATTCGAACTCTCTGGTATCCCTCCCGCTCCTCGTGGTGTCCCTCAAATTGAGGTGACCTTCGATATCGATGCCAATGGTATCTTGAACGTCTCCGCGTCAGACAAGACCACTGGCAAGTCGAACCGTATCACGATCACCAACGACAAGGGTCGTCTGTCGAAGGAGGAAATCGAACGCATGGTCAACGAGGCCGAGAAGTACAAGGGTATGTCCGTCTTTCTCTACATGTGTGATTGCTTGTTGACTTCTGCATTTTCTAGCCGAGGATGAGGCTGCTGCTGCCCGTATCACTGCCAAGAACAGCCTTGAATCATACGCATACAACTTGCGTAACTCGATGACCGATGAGAAGCTCGCCGACAAGTTTGAAGCATCTGACAAGTCACGTCTGGAGACTGCTGTCAATGAGACGATCTCATGGCTCGATGCCTCACAAGAAGCCTCCAAGGAGGAGTACGAGGAGAAGCAGAAAGAGCTGGAAGCTGTTGCCAAGTGAGTTTCCGTCGCGCAATACGGCCTGCTGTTGCTTACCATCCTTTTTCTAGTCCGATCATGCAGAAACTTTACGGTGCTGCAGGAGGTGCTCCCGGCGGTGCTCCTGGTGGCTTCCCTGGTGGTGCTCCCGGTGGTTTCCCTGGTGGCGCAGGCGAGGATGGTCCCAGCGTCGAGGAAGTCGACTAAATACGTTGTTGTTGCTGGACCTCCTTTGCTTGATTGCGTGTTTCATTCGGACTAACGATCTCTACGGCAAATTTTTAATGATTGCATTTCATGTACGCTACGCCTAGATTAAAAAATCAACACTTGTATTTTACGCCGCAAATCAGTCTGACCGCAAAATATCAAGCTGAAGAAAATGAGGTGAAATTTTTCAGTGTGGTTGCCTAGTTGTAGGGATCACCATCATGTGGTGTTGATGAGGTTATTGCCAACAAGCCATGCTTTGGGTGTCGAACGTGGAAGATGGGTGAAAGTGAGGATACACGTACCCAAGGTGTTTCGCCTGCGTCGCAACAGTGTGGAGGATGAGATTCATGCACTCTTCTCCTGCACAAATGGCAACCTAGTCGGACCAGTTGCGACAGGCATTCCTCAATGATGTATGGAAAAGCTACCCTACCCTACGCCTCTTCATCACCTTTGCTCTTTGCTATACGCTAGTCACGTGTCCAGAATTACTGCTAGATTTGTTGTGTATGACGCATATCTGACTCTGGAGAAGATTGCGCCGTACATCACCCTGGTGTGGCCTGAATACGAACGATCGTGTAAACTTCGGCTTTGGTCTAATGTAATTTATTGTTTTTTTAGTTCACATTGTCTATGCTAGGACGGTGACGCTGTGCCTTGCGGGGGCGTGTCCGTATCAGTAAGGCTAGATATGCGTTCGGTACTGTCGCATGTGTAGTTAGTAGCACGGACTCTGATCAGAATAAAAACCCCTCCTTCTCTAGAACGGTCCCTCCCAATATGACGGACCTGAGGCTTTCAACTAGTCCAAAAGCAGCGGCCCGGTTCTCACATTTCATAGAAGTCACTAGTCGAGCCAGTCAAGTGGATGTCGATGCAGAAGGGTAGATAATGCATACAAACGCAATACGATTCCCTCATTGAGAATAGCCACGCACAAGTCCTGCACAGTAACAAGATCAGTTCCGGTAGCATCAGCAAGTCGCGGAAAGGGAAAAGGGCAATACTAGTGAAAGTTTTACTAGTAGGAAGCTTCCATTGGTGTTCGACACAACTGTACAAGTTCACTGGTTAATGATCTTCCCATTGTCAGGCTCCACAAGGCCTCGAAGCGACTGCGCCTACTGTGCGCTAGAAGTCAACGTACTCGCGAAGCTAATTGTTACGCCCGCCTTTCTCGTACCCGTTCTTCTTGTAGGATGAGTCGTCACAGCTTGGGAAATTTGTCCCTAGCTTGTTATGGTGAATTGCAGGAGATGGGGCTGCGGATACTGCGGGGTGTGCAAGTGGTGCGGTCGCGAAAGCTAGACTGAGAGCGTAAGTAAACTGTCGTGTCGGAGTAAGAAAAAGGTGCGCACCCCCGAGGCGTGGGCTGTACGTATAATTCCTTCAATTAATGTAAGTATTATGTCTAGCACTCAAGGATTCAAATTCAAAGAGCGGGTTCGATTGCACACTCAGAAGATTCACATTAATTGAACTAAAGACTAAGTGGTTCCATTAGCTTTCAGAGCACCTGCCAAGACAGTACCGCCAGCTACAGGCCGGGTAAGCCTGTTATCTCCAGCTTTCACAAGAAACTCTGCACTAACAAAGCCGTTCAAGTTAGTGGAGGCTATATATTAAGTGTCAGAGAATGCAATAGAGATGATACCATAATACGAACTGATATCATTCATAGCGTAGTATGTCGCATTTATTTGCACGGGATCCACCTTCAGACTAAAGAATCCGCGGTAAAAACCTTCGCTCCATTGTAGGTCGGGGTTGGTTGCGACAAGACCTTGTGAAATTGAGACCGTTGCCGGTTGTGATATCCGACCGAACGAAGACGATGAAGTTACCGCTGTGCCTGCGAACTCGACACCAATGGCGCCTTCTCCCGAGATCGGATTGTAGCTATTTTAATTAATAAACGGGTATCAACATATGGATGCATGCACTGACTTCGTGGTGTCGTTCGGGTCTATGTAAAAGGAAATAAGGAAAATAATATGAGGCGAGTTTAGTATGTAACTCACAAGCAAGATCAGAAACCCAGTTTGCATGGCTATCTCCAGCTAGGACAACTGTGTTACTGATCTTGTTCCCGTAAAGATGGTCGAGAACACGGCGTCTATTGGCTCGATACCCATCCCACGCATCCTTAAACGGTCTCAGCCGGTACCGGAGACTGGGCGTGAATCAAGAACTTACCAGATCAACTGTTGACGTACAGCAATATGGAGTTATCACATAGAAATGAGAAAATTTTGCTCACATGTGCCATTCTCATTCAACTGGCTGAAAACTATCTGTTGCCTTTGAAATGGTAAGCCACGCATTGAAGACAACCACTTCAAGAAATGCCCTTACCCGACAATGCGCCATACAGCGCCTCGTGCCTTCGATTCGGAAAGTGTCTGGAAAAACCCTACCGCACCGAACGAATGAATGGCGGGTGGGGTGATGTTCAACAACAAAAGGCGCACATTTCTCTTGCTCCGCTCCCATAAGGCTCCGATTTTCGTAGGAGGATATGGTATTGACGACTATGCCGGAAAATAAAATGTGAGACTATACGACACGTTGACAGACCGTACATTCTGACAAAACGTGGCGATAAATGCGATGCCACACTGAAACGCTTCGACAATGCTTACCTGTGTTGTAGTAAACCTACATACACATCCGATTATAAGTAGTTGCTCCGTGAAGTTTGTCGATCACACTTACATCCGTCAAATCCCTGTCGTATTGACCTGAATGCAACATGAGCAGGCGTTCGAAGAACCATTATTTATGAGATCGCTTACGAGTATCAAGCATCGTCAAGTCCATAAGTCTTCCTATTTGGAAATTCCTCCATATGCGTAGCTTATCGTCAGAAACTACCTGTCGTATAGGCATCCATTCATGGTACGCTCGCACAGCACTTAATTTTCTGTCAGTGAAACACGCTCCCGACTGAGAAAAAGAGCAGCCGATCGAGGTATCATTAGAATCTGCTGTGCCAGCTTTCCAGGCGTTATCAGCGACCTAAACAGACATTGAAATGGCGATCAACCGTCCATGTTGAGGCAAGCTTACTTCGTGATCATCCTAGAGCATGCTCCGCATTACTAACATCAGAGGAGTTGATTTACAGTACGTACCCTGATGACAATCAGCATCAGCTATCCCTATAGGAAATGAAAGGCACATACCACACAGTAATCCATGGTCCACTTAAGTGGGCACTACGAAGGCTCTCATCAGTTCTGTACTGGGCCAAGCGTTGGCGGTAGTCGAAGATGGTCGCCAGCTCTCTACCCAAAGTTTGTCGTCCAATCGAAGCACTGGTGACGTTAGTAGTGAATAGAAAAATCATATAAATATACTAACCCATTCCCCAGAGATTCGTATATCTAATTGTTGGTACGGTCTGTATTAGCCTATATCGATAGGACGGTGTCAAGAAACATACGTAGTCTCCAAGGTGAATAAAAATATCGGGTTTCACGATTGCTGCTGCGTATCCGTAGGCGTTGAACCATCCTAGCATCATCAGCGGAAGGGACAAACACATTACATATCATATTTACCAGCTTGATATTGAGAACAGGAGAACACAGCCAGAGTAAACGGGTTTCCCCCATTAACCCTGTTAGCAGCAGCTACGTTCACAACATGAACTCAGAGCCAATCCAGATTCTTGGAGACGTACTATCAGAATTAGGCAAAGTTCTTGTGGTACCAACAGGGCTAGTGTTCTTGGGATCCGTGCAGTCAAAGAATAGGTAAAAGTACTTTGTGTCAGGCTGCAAGCCAGTGGCTTCAACTTTAACTGTCCAGTCCACATCATAACTCGTGAAAGCTTCTCCAGAATCGACGGGAGAACCGGATAGATCGGCCGACCTGAACACTTGATACGACAGACAGATAGGAACGCTTTGATCAGGTAACTCCGACGATCCGCCTGATGGCAATGGCACTGCCCGTGTCCACAACAACACAGAAGTGTCGAAAGGATCGCCCTACGACATTGATAAGAACGTTTCACGCATTACATTACAAGCTGGAAGGACGAACACTGGCCGCTACAATATAATAGAACCGGAGCGTAAGCAAAGATGTCCAGTAAGCGCACCAGCTTCTTACCGGCATGTGTAAAGTTCAATCCGCCACTCCAGATGAATGGACTCTTCATATGATCGTAAGTGAGAGAAAGAAAAAGATAGTTAGACCTCATACATTACTGAAATCCCCCCCATAGAAGGTAACGTAATGCTCATCTTCAAACTTCCCCGCGTCTTGTATTTGACGACGAACATGCTGAACCTGTCGCTTGTGCAGATTGTCGAGATCATGGCCCAGCTACAAAGTAAATGTTCAGCCGAGTAACTGACGAATAATTCTAAGTGATAATTACCTGGGGTACGTCCAAGAAAGGAGACTTGTACGCTAGGTTCCTTTCGAGCAAACGGGTGGCTGTTGCTCCTAGACAAAGAAACAGGTTGAAGATGGATATACTTAGCATATTAATGCCTCGTCCAGTAGCAGCACCCTGGTTACAATGCGTTCCTTTTATCCTCAAGGGCATGCTGGCAGTGATGCCTGTGCCCCTGCTTATCACCCTCAGCTGATCAGTATGAGAAGCTGATCTGGAGACAGAAGGTGCACGTTCGTCCGTCACTCGTGCGTTCTATTACATGTACTTTAGACTAAGTAAATGTGAAGGGAAAAAACCGAGAGAAAAACCTTTTTGGCGCGGTGGCTGGCAAAGAGTCCTCTGTCGACACAACAGCTTTTGTGTTATTTCTCGAATGTAAGTAGATATAGAGAAGTTGAATTCCGAGTTTCGGTGGATTCCCATCTTACATGGAATACACGCGGTCAGGTCCAGGTTGACCGGGAGCAAAGATACGAGGCGAGGCATTTACAGGATATTGGCAGGATTAAAAAGAGGGATATGATGTGAATGTATGCCTGACGATAGACCTGCTGATAGAGCGAAGACAAGAAGCTTGTAGTAGCGGCCTTGTAACCGTTTATGCAGTTTGCAGAGGATAGCGGCCGTTCGAACTTATCGATAGTGGGACAAGGCATACTGTTCGACAATCGCCAGCAGTTTCAATTCTGAGTGTTCAAGAAGATAGGTGTGGGAAGAGCTAACGGAGCTGCGGCGAGCAATTTCAGAAAAAGAAACAGAGAAGAAATGTTTCCCAACGGCCGCGAGAGAAATTATGAAAGGCGGCCTGCCTTTGTCAGCACCTTATGCCCTAAGGTCGCCTAAATTGCAAATACGTTTTTCAACGGGCCGGGACCTGATCCTAGTGGAGTGCGACATCTTTCCCACGGACCTTGAGAATTAGGCTTAGAGGATGTATGTACAAGTTTCTTTTCCCGTTAGACTTGACTTTATATTTACCGCAGACATACAGTTGCTGCAGTTTCCAGAAATTTCAATTTAGCGAGGTGAGCATGGCTTGATAAGAAACTTCAACATAATGCTATCTGATGGCCATTGGCCTGGCCCCTCAGGTTAGTTGTTCCGACTGCTAGATACTTAGTTCTTCGTCTCTCCAGTACTATGATATAGTATTTCGAAGTGCGCCGGTGGCGAAAATTTCTAAGGAGTC
Organism: Armillaria mellea; assembly: GCA_030407055.1. Lineage (NCBI taxonomy): Eukaryota > Fungi > Basidiomycota > Agaricomycetes > Agaricales > Physalacriaceae > Armillaria > Armillaria mellea. The sequence goes on along the minus strand of JAUDZF010000001.1, from coordinate 2,629,985 downwards.
GTATTCCTCGTCGCTACAGATAGTTTCAACATTCTTCCTTTCTTGTCCCAGAAATAGTAGTAAAGAGGACAGAGGGGGGGCTACTGTGATAGTATATCCTACCAAGAGTGTTTCCAATTCTCAAAACCGTACTGCAGAATCTCACTGCTTCCCGCAGGTAGTAAATTATCAGATTGAAGTACGATTTCCTCGATGCCCTGACGGAGGCCATATATGTCGGTGAAGTTCGTGGCAGTCACGCGGCTGATCCTACCTCATGATATAGTTGCGCGTAAAAGGTCTAGCCTTCGTCTATCTGCCCAACAAAACATCTTCTGGTCATGAAACTCCGGCGTGGTTCGGCGCAGTCTTCCCCCGCCCCAAAGAACGAATATACTAGTGTTTTATTGGTATAAATTGTTGGACCAAAGACTCGTTGCCTGGGTGTGGTATGGAAGCTGTGACCTGAAAGGTACTACTGCTGTATTATAGCATCCGCTCTATTCTTTCAATAGGTTTGATATCTTAAAAAGTGAGTAAGAATAAGCCTCTTTGGACAGTGTCAAGGAATCCCGAGATGATGATGGAATCTTAGGTACTGAATAATATTAGAACTCAGTCACCGTCGAATTACATAGCAACTACTCCTCTTCTAGTTCTGAGGCGGACATTGACTTCTTGAGTAACTGCCAGCGTCGCCGTGTATTGTATGAAGAGAAACATGAAACGAACACATAGACTGATCTTGCTAGGATAGTTCAATAAATTTCAAGAAAAACCTGAAACGGCACCATGAAAACCATGCAATTCACGGAAACACCGATGATGGCCGTCGACCAAACAAGCTTCTTGAACTTCAGCCCTCCTGCCGGAATGCTGGTACGCTACTCTCAACCCGGAGCTGACAGTCATCACGGTGAACTCGGAATTTGAATGAGATACAAGCTCCCACATAAAGATCAGAGGTTCAAACTTTCCTTGTCTAGGTTGTCTCTTTTTTGTGTAAGTACGCTGTCAGGATTTTTTTTCACAGTAGTAGTGTCCTTGATCCTATCAACTCTGAGGTGTCCAATCCGTCGAGGAATCCGAGAAATAAGAGCACTGAAGCGTCAGGTAATCACCGTTTTCCAAATTTCGTGCGTTCGTGCATGATCCGAATGTCAGGCTATCTTTGAATGTTACTAATACGCACGGCCTTATTATAGTTCTATTGTAAAGAAGGAACTTTTGTTTGAACGCACCTTGGAATGGTTTCTCGTCGACGTGAATCATCCATTCAATCCGGGTCCCGGCAAATAGGTATAAGCAAAGTTCAGAACCGAATTAGCATGGCACACTGAAGAAGCAGGTCAGACCACGGGGATGCGTCTGCATGACCGTTCTATTGGTGGTTTGATTTCCAAGCAGGCGGCCATCGCACGAATATTCTTAGCGAGGGCTGTGGAGAGAACTTTGTCTCATGGATGATCCACTATCCCCTTGGCCTATCGTAAAACCCAGAAAGAGATCCTTGCGCTAAAGAGGCCCATATTTGAGCTGAATAAAGATGATTTCGAGTGAGAAAGAGTTACTGAGGTAGCCAAAATAGGACGCAGATAAAGCAAGCCGGGAAGTCAATTACCGCAATAGTGTCCCAGAAAGGATAACAGAACGGATAAGTCTCATCATATTTCGTGAGACTGTGTGTAAGACCAACTTTAAATAGTACCATGGCAGAGGCAGATACGGTCCAACAACAGCGGAAAAAAGTAGATATATTTTTCTGTGGAGGAAGAGGGAAGATGTGAAGAAATTCATGGATTCAATGTTACCAGAATCTGGGGCGTCAGAACGAGGATTTATGTAACGCAGATGTCAATCTCCCTTTAGCGTATCGTCCTGTTCAAGTTCACATGCCACCATATCAATCCGTCATGATTGGGCTCACGCAAAATGCGTCCTCCTGTATTCATAAATTGAAAAGGAGTAGCCAGGCGATGTATCATAAAATTTAAAGGTTCTAGTTTACATTACCTTCTTCAACGCCATCTAGCATGCACCAATCAAGGCTCACCGGTCACGACCCGAGGCTTTCCATCAATGATTTTCGAGAGGATTGACAGAAGACCCTGAAGTAAATTCAACATCAGCTCATTGCTGAAGAGAAGAACACAGCTCTGCTCAGAATTAGAGACGTCATAATACGTATATGAACTGTGACGAGACCTGTCATGCCTCTACTCATTGAAGCGCCAGGGAGAGTCGAATGTCGTTGCTATTTATGCCCAACGTTTGCTATTGATGGTACCGCTAAACGCCCTATTGAAAACAAAGGGTCCGAACGCGGGGAGTCATATGCACCGGTGCCCAACACTTGAATATCGGGCCGATAGCACATGGTATGATGAACAAAGGACCCAATGTTCCTCGGGGAACATAATTGAATACTGGAATTGATATCCCCCGATGTTCATCCGAAGGCTTTGAATCGTTCTAATGAAATGCGGGCATCAATACAGAGCGCGCACAAAGCGCGAAGCTTCGACATCACACCAGATCGATAGCGAGTACAGAGAAACAATAAATGTCATGTGGATTAGTGCGCCAATTGACAGTCCTCCACTGACCTTATGGGCTTGTAAGGTAGAACTTTTTTGTAACGAGAGAAATAACGTTACCATATGAAACGCATCAGTGGTACTCGAGACGGACTAGAAGCAGGGGCAGATAACGTTTTGGTCGTGCCTTTAGGCTGGCAGGGTCGGGGGTCCGAAGGTTGTCAGGAGAAGTTTGTCAACATCGCGGGGCATCTCCAGAATCATTACCGGTGTGCCCAAGTAGGTCAGCGGATGTCAATTTTTGATGCGCGGAACACTTTCGGGAGGCACTTTCAACAACCCACTAGAAGGCAATAGAGTCGTCAGCGTCCACATGAAAATGGGCCATCAGAGCGATCGTCTGCGTGAGAATAGTGAACATGAAGCACAGCACACGCCAAAGAAACTGACATCAGGAATTGAATTGTTTAATAAGGCGATGAACGAAAGACGCCCGTAAAACAAGATGCCTTCTAAACAGGGAAGATTCAGGCCGCCAGTCTAGGTTGTTGGACCCCAGAGCGGAGAAATACGTCGATTACAGTATGTGGGAAGAGTGCGGATGTCTCACTTGGCAAGTATGGACGAGCTTTGTGTTATAGAGCTGTGCGAAGGGTTAGTCTAAGAATACGATATTGACAGGCTACTCACATGAGGTGCGTCGCTAAAGGGGGGCCAGGTAAATAAGGTCCGGTTGTAGCCAGCCAGGACGATGAAACTGCGCATTGATATCGATCGTTATTCCAAGAAAATCATGCTTGTATTCCCAGGACGGCCCCGCCAATTTCATCTTCCACACCCAGCTCACGTATTGCTGTATTGAGAAGCACAGGTTTCCCGCGATCAATTGCCTCCCAGTTGACAATGATGTCCACTAGGCACTACAAGGCACTACCAGTACCCGCGAAGTATCCAAATATGACGTAGGATCCAGCCAGGGAAGTAAAGTCGAGACTATTAGCATTTTGACGGTCATCAATATACGGAGAATTCGTTGAGTCGAGCGAACGGCAAAAATTCTGAACACGGACGTATTCAATTAAGCAGCTGATCTCCTGCGGTTCTTCGACAAGAAAACGTGCACCTACTGCTGAGATGTTGCATTGATTCGAAGTCCAGTTCATTGGCTGAGCGTAGCCTAAGCCAAGCATCCGGTCCCCCACTCCGAGCTTGACCTGATCATATCACACTGAGTCTCTCTACATCACCCCGAATCGGACCGCATGTAGGCGGACGGTTCTCTATTCAGCAATCTTTGGAGCCCTTTACATTGAATTCCGTTTCTTGCCACTCCGCAGGACTCTGAAAGAGTTGTAAGCTGGGCGAAGTTAAATGTATTGTCGGCACTCCGGGACGGAAGAGCAAATGAGGATGGCTCTCAATGTCAATGGATCCGGAAAAAACGTGTGTCAGGGCGATAAGGTTGACATGCGGCAACGAGTCCTGGATTGAGCCAATAAGTTTATTTTTCTGTGAGGTTATTTTTTTAGCGCCACAGTGGATCTGATTCTGAAGAAAACGGAAACTGGCCTGCGTCTTAGGAACGATCTACTCACACGAGCTACTCCGTCTCTCCACCGCTGACTTCACAATTGCCAGACGAGTGTTGCACCTTGTGTCACAATAAAGGTTACCTATAGCCCTTGTGCAGATACAGTTGGTGGGCCTTGATTGATTACGAAGTCGAAAGCCAGGCTCGGTCTTTCTGTTCGAGAGCATCGGAGTATTGATAAGTTGCTGACAAAGCTGGTCGATGTCTTCAGGTTTGTCTTTCTCAGCTGCAAGCTTCTTCCACTGCGAACACCTTTCCAAGGATGGGGTTCCATCAGGGAGTTCCCGCTACGACCTGCGAAGCAAACATGACGTCCTAGTGAGCTGCACGATGAGCAAATCGTCTGAACTCAACACATTCCAAATCTGCCATCAGCCGTGAAGCTCGGGGTTCTACTACGGAATTCACAGGGAACTAGTGAGGCCCGACAGTTTGGATATAAGATCAGTACTGATACCGTCACACCGAGGATTCTGTTGAGATTGACATTTGTATAGACACCTGAAAGTGTGAGAGTTTTGGTTACTTCAGATACTGGCTGGAGCATGGAACTTGCTGTCAAGGCAAATGCGGTTTAAGTACAAGTTGCCGAAAATGCCGTTCGGTTATCAATTGCATCAAGTTCGTACATAAACAACACGTGAATGATGCCCGGACGAAGCCGCCCGAAAGGGTAACTGCTTCTTTCCCATTCAATCGGCATATAACGCCGTTTGAGCAATGTCGTCTCTTTCCATCATACCCACCGTTCCTCCTAATGAAGACGGAAGGCGCCCCAGACTTTCTGAACACAAATATTTCTCCCGTTCACGATAATTCTCTCCTCCATTTCTTTGGTCCGAGTCGCGAGCGTAGCGAGTCCTCTGAAGAGCAGCTGCCAGAGGGTGAATCATCTCGTCGAAATTCTCGTGTCTCCTTCAACAAAGCGTACGCTTCTAATACTGCAACGCGACTTTTCACTTACATTCCATTTCCCAGATCCGGTGCATGCGTTCATTGCAAGTCGTTGAAGGTCTGCACTAATTTTTGGTTCTCAATTAGTCACTAAAGTATACAATTAGGTTCGCTGCGAATTCACCCCGGGGGAAACTGCTTGTCAGAGATGCCAAGCCGGGAACTATGAGTGCGTCCCTCGAACGCGCAAGAAGCGGAAACCTGCCCCGTACGCTGCTGTTTTTTCATGCCTGATACTTGTTCACCTATTGCAACACAGTACCCACGAAGATCTGCAGACGAGGGCAATCAGCCAAGATCACCAAATACAAGCTTTACTTCTGCAGTTCGACAAACTCAAAGCTGACAACAAAATACGGGATCGAATGTCGCGGGCGCATTTGGAATACCTGGCAGGAAACCCCACGCCTGACCTCGGCGGTAGGTTCATCACACGATTACACTTTCTCGAGCTTTATTGAGCATGCCTCAGTTGCTTCCAAGTATACCCATCGCCCGGATAGATTCGAATTATCTTTTGGCGGCGATAGTCCGACCGAACATATCTTACAATCCTTTTCCCCAGGTAGGATTCGGTCGTTACAGAAGGATATCCAGGGTCTAAATTAGCATCCAATTAAGTGCAAGAACAGAAACATGACATAGGTCACTCAATACCTCCCGACATTGTGAAGTACTGCTCCCTAACATCGGATGACATTCGGACGCTTTTCAATCTGTGCGTTGTTTATCCGCATAGGGCATGCGTTCATGTACTGAATGGTTTCCAGCTATTTTGAAAGAATTAATGTTTGTTCTGTTTCTCGATAGCAGTTATAGTACTTATCTACTTTTTGATTAGCCCTTTTTCTCTATTCTCGACCCCGAGCTTCATACTCCCGAATCGCTAATATGGGTTAGCCCGTTTCTTTTTACCGCTAGTGCGTACCCTTTTATTCTGCCTCTGATAAACATACTAAAGATCGCCATCAGTATGTGCTACCGCGTCTCGGTATTACCATTCGCAACCTGAGCTTTATTACCAAGCCCAAGATTTCGCGCGGGACGCAGCCGGAAAGGCTCTAGTGGATGGCACTAAGAGAGTCGATGTGTGTCAAGCCTACCTCATAATGGCTGTTTATGCTGCTCCTAGGAAGAAGTGGGAAGAAGATCGCCGATGGCTTTTGATGGGCGTTGCTATACGGTATGCTCAAGGTTTCTTGTCGACGTTCGGTCTCTCAGAACTGGTTATAGCATGGCTCTAGAATTAGGACTTAATAAGCCACCGCCACCACAGTGTAGCGAGCGCGAGGCTATGGACAGAACCAGAACGTGGTAAGCATTCTTTGCCCATGCTCATGTTCGTCGAATGATGTGGCTATTTTGCAGGCTGAACTGCTACTGCGCTGACGCCTCACACGCAATACAGTTTGGGAAAATACCAATGATCAGTCTAGACGATCATATGGCAGTACACTCTGACGGCTGGTACAAGGCTTCACGCAAGAATCTACCCTTTGATGTGCACCTTTGCGCTTACGTGCAAATAATTGTAATCATGGCTCGATGGCGAAAATGCATCGGTGAAGGAAATCTACGACAACGAATCCGCGATGTAGGTGGTCTATACATTTTGTGTCAAGCGTTTCATTTTAATTTCGTTAAGGGCTTCGATATCGTTGCAACGGCCATAGAGACAGAAGAGCATCTTGACCGAGAACTGCGCCTTTGGGTCAGTCGATACGACGAGGAATACAGTTATAATCGTAAGTCTATCACCTCTTTGATATGCAATGGCTATTCAACCTTACGAGTGTTAGCCCTCCAGATATGCGCTTATCGTGGAAGTACTACGCATATGTAAGGTTCAATTTTTTGACCCTTTTCACACGCTGAGTGACATTTAGGATTACCGCGTACCTGAGATTGGTGGTCCTGGCCGTTGGCTTTCAACACGCTGCAAAATCCGGACTCTCTCGAGACTCCGAGGTGCTCATACGGTCCATTGATGCTGCACGATCTGTCATTCAGATTACGGTGGAACGGCTGTATCCTACTGGACATCTGCGCTATGCGATGGAAGCTAACTTCGTCTATGTTTCTTTTGCAGCCGCTTACTTGGTTAATGTAAGGGCTCCGTATCTATACCTGCTTCTCTTCTGATGGTTCCTATATTTCAGCTTCTGAGAGCCAAATTTTTGTCGCTTCTGTCACAAGAAGTTCAAGAGGAAATTATATACAGCGTCAATAGACTCATCAAAGTACTGGCGTCTGACCAAGTGGCCCTGGATGAACGCCACACTCCTGCTTTATACTCTCGTTTCTTAGCCAAATTAATGGCAAAAAACGTACCCCACCTTCGTTACACCGAATCCGGTGATAATCATTTAAATTCTTCATCCTTTGGCGGTGGGGATTTTCAGGTCCCGCCGCCGAATGAAATTTCCTGGCCCGATCGTTACTCAGATTCCCCTCCAAGCGCCAATGCGGAGTCGAGTGATAGCATACCTCGACGTACCCGCGAAGCGGATATGGATTTTAGTTTGAACAACTTTGGTATGACCGATTGACTTTCGTCATACTCGATTGATGCTGATCTACAGTTTCCCACGTCAGTGAGGGCGGTGTCTCAAGATATCCCTACGACGACCTATGATACGGAGACTTGGTCGTCCTGGGGTGGGCCATGGGCGACGCAAGAAACTGCGCTTTACAATAATTGGTCCCAGTTTAGTCCAGGCTGGAGACATTGATTGTTTCCGGTGTGATTTTAGAACCTTCACGTCGTTATATTTCTCTGCTGCTTATGTGCACTTAGCCACTGTATTTTTGTCTTGGTATTCGTTACTATTTTACTTTTAATCACGTCGGTTAAAACCATGCTATCTCTTTGCTATGTAACTGTTATATTGTTATATGTTTAATCTCTGTTGTAGTCGTACTAATCATTTTGGTGTAAAGGGAAATTTTCCTTTGGTTGAGGTTCATATGTCACTGCTTTATAAGATATGTTGTACTTACGTCAGACAACAATAGTAAATACAACCTGCGCTTCATCTGGTCGAATACATCTGCGAGGCCGGAGGTCGCGGGCATGATCACTGCGAGAACAAGAACTGAATCAGTAGAGTCCTGTAATCTTTATTCTCTCGATGGATTGTCTTCGTGGTGACCACAGCACTGCAGAAAGGCGTTCCACAATCTGTTTCGCTCTGGCACCTCTCTTGCGAAGATTAAGGATGCCTCTCTAGCGGATCGTTTATTTCCGTTCTCTGACGATGCTCTGGAGATTCCTGGGAGGAGCATTGCCTGGAAGGTGCGCGCGGATCCATCTTCATCAGGAATCTGCCTCACCTGCATAATAGCTCTTCCTCGTACAAAGTGAACCCCTCAAAGCTTTAGTAGAAGCTGATTCCTCTCCATTGCTTGATTCTTTGTGTGAGACTCGAAAGCAGTATGCAGCGTTGCTACTGGAGAAGATGCGGGCACCGGACGGAAGCTACGAAGACGGATTCGTCGTACCAGGGTCATTGCCATCGCCAAAACGTGAATCTAGACTGGAAGACAATCTCGACAGGAACAATCCTCTGAGTTTACATACAGAGGTACGATATACGTTCTTTATGTTTTGCTAACATCCTCACACGACGTGACAGAATCCTTGGACTGAATGGTTTGCTTCCGTTGAGTTGCGGAAAACAATTTTACAAGACGTTGAGCGAACGTAAGTCGTGACTATAATTGATACCTGTGTAACTGAAATAGTGTTTAGGTTTCCCGACATTGATTTCTTCCGACTGCCAGATGTGCAAGCCCAGCTAACTAACATTCTTTTTATTTACTCCGTCGTGCATCCCACCATAGGCTATCGGCAAGGTGAATTCAGCTTGAATTCTTGCACCGTTCTGCCTGACTGTTGTGTTGAGGTATGCATGAGCTGCTGGCACCGCTATATTATGCTGTCGAATACGATTCGATATCCGAGGAGGAACGGGAATATGTTCATGATTTCAAAGTACAGGAAATGTGTTCTAAACCTTGGGTTGCAGCCGATGCTTGGTGTCTCTTCAACGCAGTCATGCAATCTGCCTCTCAATGGTATGAGTGGCGGGAGCCTCCCCTCGACGCAAAAGGACGATCCCCGCTACCCTCTCATGTTCATCTGCACATTCCCAGAGGTCCCATCGATTTAAAGCCTTACGTACCACCCATTGTTCAGACGTGCAACAACATACAAGCCAACTTGCTACGGACAACGGACCCACAACTATGGCAGCGGCTCCAAACAACCGGCATAGAGCCACAAATTTACGGAATGTAAGCTCAGGTCAATCCTGCCAAAATCTTTGAATATCCATAGCACAGTCTTCTGGCAGTCGGTGGCTAAGACTTTTGTTTACTCGGGAATTTAGTCTCCCAGATGCAATGAAATTATGGGATGCGCTCTTCGCGTGTGATCCATCTTTTGACCTGGCTCCATGGATCTGCGTTGCAATGTTAATACGTATCCGCAATGAATGTGAGTTTACTACCCTCAGCTTCCTTTTCGCTGACAACGATGTATGACAGTATTGCCATCCGATTATTCCACCCAGCTCACTGTCTTATTGCGCTACCCGTCCGTGCCACGCTCATTCGAATATGGCTCCCCAGTGCATCCAACAAGCCTGCTAGTACGGCAGGCGCTGGCTTTACAAATGTCTCCAACACCTTCTACAGGGGTTCTACTGGTATCTGAAAATCGCAATCTATTGAATATATCAATGGACATACCAGAAACTCCACCTGCTCCTCGCAGGCGATCTACACCACTTGTTCAAAATAGACCACTCTCAACCCCGGTAGCATCTGGAAGCAGCAATGCGGCTCAAGGGCACGCCCGACAACAGTCATCTCAAACTTTAGGGTTTTCCGAGATGCTTACGCGTGGGATTTTAGAAAGAGGCGAAAACTTGGGCATAAATAAGACTTTGATGAGTGCAGTGTCGGAACTAAAGGTGAAGCATGTCTACGCATTACGCCGTCCGTTCTGAATACTCATATATACAAGCGTAACATTCCTGAACTTGCTTCATCACTCATGCGCGCGCCGGCCAATGTATACCAAATGACTGACGAGAATGTGGGAGAACAGCCACCTTGGGAACATCGGTCACGGCTCGAAATGGAAAAGGAATTATCCGACCTCCATGCCGTGAACAAAAGACTCGGTGATTCTCTGGGATGGATCGTCGATGTCCTGCTTCAGGATGAAGATCAATCAAACGCAGAGCACTTACGAAAGCAGCGACGGCAGGCCATCGAGTCCCTTTCATATGTCAGAGACGTTCTGATCAGTCAATCAACGGACGGCATTGAGGAGGAGAGGCTGTACAGTGAAGAGGAGAATGCAAAACGAAAGCGGGAAAAGACGAAGCAGGCTGATGTGGTTGAAGTTCTTCAGCCAAGGATACCTACCCCGGTGAAATCCAACCCTGGGAGAGGTAAGGGGACACGCTCTTTGCCGATTGCCAATACGCCGCCAGCTGGGCGTATGTCGTCATCTTTGAGCCAGAATACCAACCCTGCCCGGCTACCACCTTGGAACTATACCCGATCAAACTTCTCGTCGCCTACATCCTCTATACCTGAGACGATATTGCCTCGACCTCCACCCCCCTCTTCTACGACAATACCAAGATCGGCACCTGACGGCCGACGAGATAAGGTGTCAGAAGTATTGCAAGATCCGCTGGGGGCGCTGCATTGATGAAAGCACATGTTAGTTTGGATGAAAGGGTAGCAATAGTGTAGGATATTTTAGAACTTTGTAGACTTACATATAATATTGTTATATGCGGGCGCTTGGGAGTTAGTAAAGCCGAAAGCCGAAGGAAATCACGGGGATATGATTGGTCAAGGTCTTGGTCGGGAGAGCTCGTCACGATCGGAGCAGACATTCTCCAACCTACGTCCATCTGGTCCGGGCGTTCCCCTTTCCCTCGTCCTCACCGCCCACCATGCTCAGCAGGCGTCTTACCAGATCTTTTCTGCGTTCTCAGCGTTCGTTTCATTCGTCTGCTGTCGCCAGGAAAGTCGTTGCGACCAAACCTGTCAAAGCTGAGGAGGTCAAGGTATGGCCAACATGTCCTTAGAGCTCCTCAATACCCTATCAACAAGCGTTTTGCAGTCATGGTCGTCCGGAAACTACCCCCTCATTGAACATGAATACGACGCTATCGTTGTGTGAGTGTTCCCCGCGTACATACCTGCAACCCTGCATTTATGTGATCTCAGAGGTGCTGGCGGAGCTGGGCTGAGAGCAGCATTTGGTCTGGCGGAAGCTGGCTTCAACACTGCATGTATCACTAAACTTTTCCCGACGCGAAGTCATACCGTAGCAGCCCAGGTAAGTTGGCCCTTCGTCGCACGTGCATCCGATTCTCACCGTCAGTTAGGGAGGTATCAATGCTGCGCTTGGTGTACGTTCTAATACATTGCACACAAGCCTCTATTGATGTTTGGTTCTAGAATATGACAGAAGACGACTGGCGATGGCACATGTATGACACAGTAAGTAAAATAGTCTCAGTCGATTGCTCAATGTGCTCATCCATCTTCCAAAGGTTAAAGGCTCTGATTGGCTTGGCGATCAGGATGCCATTCATTATATGTGTCGCGAAGCGCCTAGTACTGTCATCGAGGTATGCCGGATATGAAGTCTTCAACAGGTGAAAACGTTGACCGATTCTCGGTAGCTGGAACATTTTGGGGTCCCATTCTCTAGAACCAAGGAGGGAAAGATATATCAGCGCGCCTTTGGAGGACAGTCATTGAAATTCGGCAAGGGCGGGCAAGCCTATCGCTGTGCTGCCGCTGCGGATAGAACCGGCCATGCGCTCCTCCACACGCTTTACGGTCAATCTCTTCGTCACAACACCAACTTCTTCATCGAATATTTCGCTTTGGATCTGATCATGCAAGACGGCGAATGTGTTGGTGTCATCGCTTTGAATATGGAAGATGGCACTCTTCACCGTTTCCGAGCCCACAAGACAGTCTTGGCCACAGGAGGATATGGTCGCGCATACTTCAGTTGCACGAGTGCTCATACCTGCTCCGGCGACGGTAACGGTATGGTTGTACGAGCAGGTCTTCCCCTTCAAGATCTGGAATTCGTCCAGTTCCACCCTACCGGTATTTATGGTGCTGGATGCCTCATCACGGAAGGTCAGACTTTTATTGCTTTAGTACATAGACCGCTATAAATATGTCATAGGTTCCCGTGGGGAGGGAGGCTACCTACTGAACTCGGAGGGCGAGCGATTCATGGAGCGCTATGCGCCCACTGCGAAAGATCTTGCGTCTCGTGATGTCGTTTCTCGAAGTATGACTGTCGAAATCCGCGAAGGACGAGGAGTCGGACCCGAAAAAGATCATATCTACTTGCAACTGAGCCATCTCCCTGCCGAGGTTCTTCACGAGCGATTACCCGGTATCTCCGAGACTGCAGCTATCTTCTCTGGTGTTGATGTTACTAAGGAACCTATTCCTGTCCTTCCAACCGTCCATTACAACAGTCAGTGTCACTAAGTTTCTAACGTCGCTTCTTACGTGTTTTTTTCAGTGGGAGGCATACCGACGAAATACACGGGCGAAGTTCTCACTATCGATGAAAGTGGCAATGATAAGGTGGTTCCTGGATTGTACGCTGCTGGCGAAGCAGCATGTGTGTCGGTTCACGGTGCTAATCGTTTGGGCGCTAACTCGCTTCTGGACATTGTCGTTTTCGGTCGGGCATGTGCACACCACATCAGGGATACGTTAACTCCTGGAAAACCACACAAGGCTATTCCTGAGGAAGCAGGAATTGAGAGCATTGAATATCTGGACAAAATTAGGTGAAGAGCATTCCTTTGGTATCTGCGAACTGATTTCTGACTTTGGTTATAGGAACTCGGACGGGCCTGTACCAACCGCTAAAATCCGCCTTGATCTCCAAAAGGCCATGCAAACAGATGCGGCCGTGTTCCGGTCTGTCTGCCCGTTTATTCATAAAGCTTTGACATGCTAAACGAGTTGCAGAACCCAGGAATCACTAGACGAGGGCGTTAAGAAAGTCAGCGAGATTTACAAGAGCTTTAGCCAGGTTGGGATCAAAGACAGAAGCATGATCTGGAACTCGTATGTCGTCCACCAACCCTGAATTCTGCACTTGACTGAACTTCTTTCACAGGGATCTAGTTGAGACACTCGAGCTACGAAACGTCCTTCAGTGTGCAATCCAGACCATCACCTCTGCAGCAGCTCGAAAGGAGTCGCGTGGTGCTCATGCCCGTGAAGATTTCCCTGATGTACGTGTTCATTCCACATTCATCAAGGTATCGGACAGATGAACCATGATTTCTATAGCGTGATGACGAGAAGTGGATGAAGCACACCTTGTCATTCCAGCGTGATGTGAACGAACCGGATGTCGAACTGACATACCGACGCGTCATTGACACCACGTTAGACGAAAATGAGTGCAAGCCTGTACCACCATTCAAGCGAGTGTATTAGGATCTTTTTCTTTTTCTTTTGCTGACACGTTAATCCTGCAACTGCATGACTGTCTTTCGGATATATTTTATTGGCATTGAAAGCAATAAAAGTCGTAAAACAAGACAGATCAGTTGTAAGACAAAAATAAGCCAAAAACTATGTCAAAGGACCATCGAGATTGAGTGAATTGAACAGGGCCTCAGAGAAGTATTGGGCGCGGACGGATCGCCCACCAAAATACCGCCCATCCATCTCGCGTACAGTCTTCCATGCTCCTGCAGGACCAGCAAATAAGACGAAAATGCGTACTGCATCTGCTGGATCAGAAGCGGGAGGGTCCACGAGATGGACCACCACCCTTTCCACTGTTCCATTTTTAGAACATTCGTCGCCTGCATTTATTAGCCATGGCCGCGCTCCGCAGAGAGAGACTCACCGATTTCTTCTCTTAGATCACCGTCATCGACATCCTCAGAGCCAACCATATTCGTGAGCACCATCACCCTGCTCGGTGTTCCAAATCGTTCCCTATCTTCTCTCGTTTTGGCATCCTCATTGTCGTTGATAATTTTGCCCCGATTGGTCCCCGCGGCAACGCCCTTTACACCTTTATTTTTCATCTGCTTCACAGCCAATGCATTCACGATTCCAGAGCCGTCTGCACCCAAACCTTGTCCCTCCTTGTGACCCCACTTCGCCATTAGTCGTGCAGCGAACCCATGTGGGTCCGGTCTAGAAGTTCCAATTCATTCAGTAAGATTCGTAACCATGTGAAAGATTAAATACGGCTTGCCGCTTTGATGATCCTGCCGCATCTTCGGCAGGTGAAGGTGTTGCTGGTGCAGCACTGGCCAAGGCACCTAAACGTGCAGCAATTGCCGCCGCGGCTTTGACTTTTTCGTCTAATATAGCTTGGAGCGCTGCAGCCGGGGGTCCTGGGGGAGGCGGCGGAACGGACGGCGGGGCGAAAGGATTGTAGGCAAGTTGAGGCGGTGAAGGAGGACGGGCCGCCGGTGCCGGTGCTGGAGCCGGCGTCGGCGCTGGGTCTGGTACTGGCGGGCGACTGCTCATTGCCAAACGTCGGAGATACGCCTCGTCACCTGTCTCAGTCACAGGTGGAGGCGCAGGGGCAGGAAGAGCATCATCCTGAGGCGGAGAAAGCGCCCGAGGGGGTTGAGGCTTCGATAGGGCGAGCCGCCGCTGGTATGCTTCGTCGCCAGTCATATTCTTGTCGACGGTCACCGCTGGTTGAGCGGGACGACCAATGCCATGTTTCTCATCATCGCCTCTGGACCAGTGGTCGTAGTGTTCATCGTATCGACCTGCTGAACAATTGAACCAGGTATACGCTCGCTGCCCAAATGTACGTACCAGTTTTGCGTGGCCGCTCGTCTTCGGACGATCCACCATCGCTGTCTGTATAATCGCTGCTCCGTCCCCGCTTGCGGTGCTGTTCAGCTAAACGTACCCGTCTCTCAATCTTTTCCTTCTGCCTCCAGACCTTGAATTCGTTGTAGTCGTTCGGCTTTAGGAGATCATACGGTTCCGCTGGATCCCAGACAGCTACGGCTGGCTGGTTTTTATGCTGAATGATAGTGAGGACCGAAAAAAGGAAGTGAGTCTCAAACCATGCACCTTCCTGCCTTTGCCTTTCCCGCCCTTCTTCTTCTGTCCGGCTGTTCTAAACCCGTTGACATCCTCTTCGAGCACCATCGAGGGTGGCTTGACTTTCTTGCCCCATGTCGGGGCGGGTTCCTGTACGGGTTCCGCAGGTTTCGGCGGTTCGACCAAAACGGGAGGCGCAAAGATTACCGCCGAGGACGAGACGGTCGCAGAAGCGAGAGCGGCGCCAACGGGGAGCCTTGGTTTCGATTTTGGCGGATTTCGTCGTACGGGCGCGAATGCAAGGGCAGCGGACCACCCTTTATCATAAGAACAAGGAGAGCATTTCAATAAGAAGCTCTAAACATTCAAAGGCGGAGTAGATGAGGAATACCGGCTGTGGATTTTGCACCTTCTGGCGCAGCTGCTGTTGCTTGTAGTGTCGGTATGGCTACCGGCTGTGGTGTTGGTTCATTCTCTGGCGGCGGTTCGAGAGTATAGGCTGGTTGAGAAAAGGCTGGTTGAGACGCTGAAGCAGGCACGGCAGCGCCAGACGAAAACTGGATGCCGCCGTACAGACCGCCTGCTCTGCTCGACATGGTGGGAAAAACAAGGAAATGGAATATTGTGATAAATACAAGTACAATATTTTTCTTATTTCGTAATAAATATTTAATTCATTCCTTCTGGGCGTGCAGTGTACATTTACGCCTTCTCCGTCGTGCGACCGACGCTTTTCCAAGCATCATCTAAGGTCAATATGTGAGCGTACAGATTGTCTGCAGAGCGCTGCAAAATGCACCATTCCTGTTGGGATCGTCATTCAGGGGGGCGATATGTGTGGACTCTATGATCCCGGGGCGCGCTTCAATGACGCCGGCTGCCTGCCTCATGGCATGGGCAGCTTGTCGGTCGCCTTTGAAGTGAGCACCAGCACCAGCGCCGTGCGCCTTGCTGGTGGGATGAGAGACCTACCCGCCCCATGAGCCACAGTCAGCCAATGAACAGGGGAGAAACGATACAAAATTGGTGTCCATTGGATTAGCGTTATTCGACGAAGCAGTCGGGTTTGCAACTCCAGGATGCATATCGGCGCCCATAGCGCCTATCGAAGTGTCGTTCAAGGACATTGCGAAAGTTGAGCTGGGTCCGGATGTCTCGCGGAGTCCTCTATATAGGATCCAAGTGAAACATGACGCCTGGCCTGACGCAGGTATGACTCCATCGCCAGTCAGGCGACAACATAAATGAATTAGTGGTAATATGGTTTATCCGCGTTCGAAAAGTATCTCTCTCGAACGGCCCGGCTGAGTACGTGAACAGCAAAGTCGCCAGCGTCAATCATGGCCCATTCGTTCAGCATTCTTCCCTTGAGATTGGGCGGTATGGGCAGTGGAGGTTCCACCTCAAGCAACTGTAGAAAATTGGTTTGTAGGACAAGCTAAGCTGTTCCAAGTACTCACTGTTTTTCTTACGACACGAACTACTGATTCGATTGCTCCTCTGTTCTCTGTTCCCTCTTTTACCTGACCCTCCGGTCAAAGAACTTTCGACTTTCAACTCCACAAGCACTCACCTGGGCAATAACGACCCAACTCCAAAGACCATAAGGCATATCATACAGAGACTCGCCAGGGTTCGTCCCCCCGCGCCGCCTCCGTCCCTGGGGCAGCCGGTACGGAAGGGGCGGGCCCGGACTAGGCAACTTTGGTCTCTCCACCGTCAAAAACGACGTATCAAGATGAGGCAGCGGCGCAAGCTTCGAATAGAGCTCCCTCACAGGTGGCGGCGCATCCGACGGGACTGGCGGCGCAGAACCCGACACCTGCGGCTTCGGGGCAGGCGCCTCTTGGTCAACGAACCACGGGATCCTCGACGAATATCGAATTTGGCGCGACCGACGCGGTGTGAGTCGACGAAGAGTTTGCATGGTGGAAAAGGGAAGAGACTTTATTTATTGATTATTTTTGATACCTGGGGTCCGCCGAGCGACGACGTCATACGAAAAATTGAGAGCCGCTTATTAGTGACGCCGTCCATTGGTTCGTTCTTGCATATGTCTCTATGGCTCCCCCGCCCTTTGCTTGCTCGTTCATATAGCCATGTCCTGCGCATACACCCAGGCCCCGTCTTTCCCCGCGTATATCTCCGCGCAGCAGCCCCGTCCTCGCGTCCTCGTTTCCAAAGCACGAAATCTCCCGCCGACCAGCCACCCACAGTAGTGAAGCCCAGTCCACCCGTAAAGGACACACCCAAAGGCCCACTCCTGCCCCGCATCTGGAAAAAAGTCAAGCACGAGGCGGCCCACTACTGGCATGGCTCCAAGCTTCTCGTCTCCGAGGTCCGTATTTCGGCGAGGCTGCAGTGGAAAATCCTGCATGGAGAGGTCTTGACGAGGCGAGAGCGGAGGCAGGTATGCCGTCTCCAAAGTTCTCTCTGAAGGAGCCCCATCGCTGACTTTTGCGCAGCTCAGACGGACAACGCAAGACCTCCTGCGGCTCGTCCCGTTCGCCGTCTTCATCATCGTGCCGTTCATGGAACTCCTACTCCCCGTCGCGCTCAAGCTCTTCCCCAACATGCTGCCATCTACGTTCGAGGACAAGTTTGCTGCTGCAAGTGATTTTACGCTATGTGTAGCTCTTTGACTAACAAATTATTACAGCAAGAAAAGGAGCGCAAGCTACTCCGTGTCAGGCTTGAGATGGCAAAGTTCCTCCAGGAGACGCTGCGTGAATCAGGTTTGAAGGCTAATGCGCATATCGTGGGCAGCGAAGCGTTCAAAGAATTCTTCCGCAAGGTGCGAGCACTAACTAGCATTGTCGTGTGACTGTATTCAGTTCTACTAGGTTCGTTCCACTGGCGAGTCACCGTCTGCCACCGATATCATCAATGTAGCCAAACTGTTTGATGACGACCTCACCCTCGACAATCTCTCTCGTCCTCAACTCGTCTCGATGTGTCGGTACATGGGTTTGAACGCGTTTGGAACGGACAATTTCCTCCGAGGCGCTATCCGGTCGCGGCTTTTGCATATCCGCCGTGACGACCAGCTGATCGAATCGGAAGGCGTTGATGAGCTCTCCACAGCCGAGCTCCAGGCAGCCTGCCAATCGCGCGGGATTCGTACTTCGGGTGTTTCTCCTGCAAGACTGCGGGAGGAACTTGCGACGTGGATCAATTTGCATTTGCACAACAGGGTGTCTGGTGTTCTCCTTGTCCTGGGAAGGGCTTTCCACTTTGATAGAAAGGCTGGTGAAAACGAGGATGGAAAGACGAACGTTATCAAGAGTCTGGAGAGCGTCCTGAGTGGTCTACCTGATAACCTGGTATGCTTTATATTCCAGCTTTAACTTGTGCTTATAGTGCTCTTCAGTTGAACGAAGCCGAGCTTGAAGTTGATTCAGACAAGGCCAGTTATAAACAGAAACTGGAGGTTCTGCAGCAGCAAGAGGAACTCATTGAGGACGAAGAAGAGCAAGAGCAAAAAGAGGAAGACGCGCGTCGTGCCAAGAGGGAAGCAGATGAACTGGAGGCGGAGACTGCCCGTGCACTTCTTCCTGATTCTGAAGTAAGTTGATCGAGGCATCTTTTGTGAAATAATATTGACCACTGCCCAGCTTATGCCGGAAGGGATCGAGTCAGAGGATGCTCGTATGACCTCGGAACAGTTGAAGGAGCTTGCTGAAGCGCTGTCTGTGCTGTCGGCCAAATCCAGCGTTTTGAAAGAACGCGACGAACTAAGGGCGCTGATGGAAGAAAATCTGATGGCGGAAGAAGATGCCAAGTCACCTTCTGGGGCGCTGACGAAACGGATACGGAGTATGCTGACGAAGATTGATTCTCGGATGCAAGACTACGATTCGCGAGTGGGTAGCTCGTTGCAGATGATCTCTGCGGATGCGCAAGGGCGGATTTCTGTGGCGGATCTGGAAAAGGCATTGGCTGTGATCAAGCACAAGCCGGACGACGAGGTTGGGCAAGCGGTGATTCAGAAGCTTGACGTAGACAAGGACGGGTTTGTAGAGTTGGAGCATGTGCTTGGACTGGTGAGGGAAGAGGGACTGGGTATCGTGGTGGACGACGAGGCACAGACGCTTATTGGAGAACTGAAGGATGCGAAGCCGCGGAAGGAAGACATTGTTCAGGAAGGTTGAAAGATACTTTTGTATTCAAGTAATACTGGGAGTCTCCCAACTCTAGATAATAGTAATGAGAGCACTAATAGATCCAAAAGTCGTGCCATAAAAATTTTAAAGAGATTTAGTTGGGGACGGGCGTTTTTTGGGGCGCGTCTGTGTCGGTTTCTGGGGCAACTTGGGTGTCGACATCGTACGTCTCCGCCCAGAACCTGCCTGCCTGGAGGGCGAGGACGCCGGTGAGGGCGACGCTGCAGACGAGGTTGCTCGACGCCAGGTCGAGAGTGGCGCTGCGGAGGACGGCAGGGAAGGCGTCGGTGAGATTGTGGGGCGGGAGAGAGGTGAAGCTGGAGTGCACGACTAGGAAGGGTGAGCAGGCAGGTCACGAACGCAGTGCGGCGCCAACCTGGTATGACAGAGTACAAATACATGGCTACGGTGGTGCCAAAGAGAACTGCAGGGCGCTGTGAGAAGAGGCGGGGCGGAGGGGGCGGGGCTCACATATACTGCCGCCGTCGAACATGAGATTGCCGGCCTCGCCGTCTCTGAGGCTGAGGAGGATGGTGAGTGCGCCGGCGAGGACGGTGAGGGCCATGGCGTAGTACATCTGCACCGGCGCCTTGGTGAGGATCGAGTAGTACGCGGCCGCGATCCACAGGTTCTCATCGGTGACGGGCGACTTCCACAGCGTCAGGGCAGTCGGCGATCCAGTGGGTGAAGAGCTGGCCTGGAGGCGGTTGGAGGCGGGGCATCATGGGCGGCGAGTGTACGCACCGAGAAGGAAACTGGTAACACACACTACGACGCTCACTCGTAGCCCCATCGCTGCTTCAACCAAGCTGTAATTTGCATGTGATTACTATTTTCAGTTACTAATTACGGTAATCGAAATCTCGCGGAAACACCTGCCGCACGTTGATGTTGATCCTCGTCGTGCTCATGTAGCTGCCATACCGCGCCCAGTCCTCATCGCCGCACTCGGCCAGATGCGGCGGAAGCGTGCCGTCTAGGATGCGCGGGACGCCTGTCGGGGGTCAGTACCTGGGAGTGCTGCACAAGACCAGGCTTACCGTGGTATGCCCTCCGACAGCCGGGACCAGACATGATCACGACGTCGCCAGACCGGAGCAGAATAGGCACAGGCTCGGTGTCCCGTGTCAACCCTCCAATCAGAAACACAGCTGCGTTGCCGAGGCTGGGAAAGGCTGCTTAGACGTCAACGCCAGATGCAGGACGCGTACGTACGATATAGACACCAGCGGCGCCGTGGCGCATACTTCAGAGCGGTCAACGTGCCCCATCAGCGTGTCCTGCACAGACTCAGCTTGGCCCTTGACTGAAGAGTAGACACCCACCTTTGTCTGGTACAAATTCACGATGCCCGCGTCTGGTTCTGCTGCACAATGAGTCTCGCCGAAACCCACAGCTCAGCCACACACCATAGCTCTCGTTCCACGACTTCCAGGAGAGATACTCATCACCCCACTCCAGCTCATCCGAAGCACTATATATTTCGTCCCAGTCAACTACTCGTACAGCCTCCTTACACACATTGCTCAGAACATCGTCAACACGCGCCTTGCCCTTTGCAAAGTCGTATTGCTTCGTTCCCCAGTGGTAGAACCATCCAATGTTGGCCCACCGCAGTTTGCGCAGGAGGTGGGAACATGGCAGCAGCTGCGCGGTCGTTGATGGAGTCGGGGGAGGTTTGGGCGTTTCCACCATGGTCTGGAAGTTGCCGGGGCTTGCTGGCGTGTTGTCTACCAGCTGTCGGGGTCCGGTGCTCGCAGATGACGGGTCTGCCGGCCGCGGCTGTACTATCAGATCTTGCTGTGCGTTCCAAAGACCCTCTTCCGGAAGAAAATAGTGCGTGTCCAGGTTCGTCGGGTTGGGATGTCGCGCCTGGCTGCATAGCGACCAGCGAATCAGATCTTGCTGCTCCTTGTGCGACAGAAAAGAGGGCAGAATGACAAGACCTGCAAAAGCGTTAGCATTAGACGGCACTTTGTACGTGCACTGACCAGGTATCGACGGTATCGCGTACGCCCGTCTCGTGCCTTTCAGTTCTCTGAATTCAACCGCTTCCGAGCGTCCGACCCAGACCCCAGCCTCGATTTCCTCTAATCTCGCATCGTCTACCGTAGCAAGGTCCAGGACATTAGCAAGGCTGGGAGGCGGAAACCGCGCCTTGTACATCTTCTCGGCAGCCCTAAACGGGGTCCAGTCTGCGTCGACTGCATTGTTTCTATTCTTTGTCGTCTTTTCGTGCAGGCGTTGCGCCTTCCTGTACGCGGCGCTAGACGTATCGTGAACCATCACTCGCCGGCATCTCCCGGCCGCTCCTGAACCTTAAACTGTATAGTTCTGCTCTTTTCCCACGCACTCTTCTCCTCCAGCTCCTTTTCGCCCTCGCTATTATCTTTCACAGTCGAAATGGAAAACGACCAGGTATGCGTTTTTGCTATTTCTTGTGCGTGTTCTGTATTGAATTTATGCGAACAGGGTGCTCTCGTTGATCTCTACGTTCCCCGCAAATGCGCGGCTACCAGTGCGCTTTTTCTGGCCTTGCTTAACGTGGACTCATGTATCGCTAGACCGTCTGATCACCTCCAAGGATCATGCATCCGTTCAAATTAACATTGCCGACGTTGATGCCAACGGTCGCGCCTTGGGCACGTCCACCACCTTTGCCCTCTGCGGACAGGTCCGGTCGCAGGGAGAGAGCGATGACTCTTTGAACAGGCTGGCGACTCAGGCGGGCCGTAAGTCGTGCTTTTTCACTCTATATGTTTTCCTCATCTCTCGTTATAGTGCTTAAAAACGTCTGGTCGTACCAAAAGTGATTCCTTGTTCTGTACTTTGAGATTTACTTGTCAATCACATACATAACACCCTCTTCCCAGTGTGATAAGTCTAAATCCGAGTTTGTAATTACTTTCTTTTCTGCCCACGTGGTTGAGGCGATGACGTATCCCAAATTGGCTGCTGTGCCGTTGAGTGATGTACATCATCCCTCCCAATGGGCGAAGACATTTCTTCCTCTTTTGAGAGCTCTATTTCTGCATTTTCTACAAGCTCAGTGCGTCGCTTCCGTTTCCATCAGCGCCATCTAAGCCTTATATTGCAACAGTCCGACTCTATGGTGGAGATCAAGCACACTGATTCTCTTCTCGGATCTCAGCCCCTGGAGGAGGACAGGTACCGCTTGGTCTACTCAAAGAGCAAGGTCTATGTCAACCCCACGGCCTATGCGAGGGACAACATCCCCGGTTTTGTGGCCCTTGTGAAACGAGTGCGTTCAACATGCACGACTAGTGAATATTGAATGCTCAATTGCTGCAGGAGGCCGTCAACCCGACGTATCTTCTCGCCTGGATTCCAGAGACGCTG
Source organism: Armillaria mellea (assembly GCA_030407055.1). Classification (NCBI taxonomy): domain Eukaryota; kingdom Fungi; phylum Basidiomycota; class Agaricomycetes; order Agaricales; family Physalacriaceae; genus Armillaria; species Armillaria mellea. Next base: position 2,607,294 of record JAUDZF010000001.1, on the reverse strand, counting down.
TTGCATGAAAAGGCCGACGAGTGGGACAAGTTTGTCAAGATTGAGGAAAAGGCCCCCCTTGACGACGAAGATGACGGTGAGCTCCACGGGTATGCCTGTCTTCGCTTTGACTTGATGGGCTGTAGATGTCGTCCTCATCGACCTCCCGACACAGCGCCCCGAGTCCTATGCATTCTCTGTCCCCTTGACCTCAATATACTCCCTGGTCCTCTACCCGCCGTCCTTCTCGTCGTGGCGTGCGTCGTCGTTCAGTTCTATCCTTCATTGTTAACATTCATCTAGATGGCTCCGTCGGGATCAACCTCATCAACGGCGACACACTTCCTACCTTGTATTTCCACGACGATGAATCACGTTCTTTCACCATGCCCGTGCCGCAGCGGAAGCGAAACAGCGTCACATCCTATCCGCCGGCGCCATCGCCTTCCGTAGCACTGAAATCACCTAACCCCAATTCATGGGGTGGCGAGGACCTCCTGACCCGACTGCGCTCATACGCCCATGTCTTGCGATCTACCCTCCAACCTTCACTGTTCCTCATCGACCCTTCTCGAGCGGACATCGAAGCACATTCTACTCAAGTATTCGATGACGATGCTGTAGACGATATCCTCGCACAGTCTTCATACGCCAATTCTCATTCCCCCGTTCCAGCTCACCGGCGGCCCCGACCACTCTCGACGAATCCCTACTCGAACCGTTCCTCTGTTCTCCACCGTTCCCTGGCACCCCCGGCTACGAGTACAAACGGACAGTCAACCTCCCAAGCCCGCGTTGCTCTTCTTCAGTCTTTCTCTAATATTACTCGAGCTACGCGTCATGCCGCGCAGAATATCCTATCACATCCTCTGGCAAAGCCCATTGTACCCCACCTGCCCGACCCTGTCAAGAGTCTTGTAAATGCGAACGGAGAATGGGAATGGGGAAGCTGGGTCGAGAAAGGGGGAGTAGGCGAATTTGAGAGTGCTAGAGTCTACCTGGCGCGCTGGGCCAGGGATTGTCGCGGAAGAAGGCGAGCGTGCTCGACGGCGCGAGGCTGATGCGCTCCCGTCATCGTCCAACTTGGCCGAAGAATCGTCTTCGTTGGGTATTTTTGAGCTGCTCCATTCAACGTCGAATCTGCCGACGCCCAAGACGTCAAGGAATCCTACACATCCTGTCAATGAGCTCATGTGGTCTCAGTGGTTTGCTGAGGATGGCCGCCCGACTGTTCGTATCGAACATATGAGACGAGAAATATTCCGGCGAGGTATCTCGGCTCGTGGGACGTTGAGACAGCGAATATGGCCCTTCCTATTGGGTGTTTTTGATTGGGATGTGACGTCCGAAGAACGAACGAAGAATTGGGAAGCGAAGAGGTATGCTCTTTGCAGTGTTCTGTTATTTTTCCTCATAATCATTTTCCAGGAAGCAGTATCAGAGCATCAAGGACGAGTGGTGCGGTGTTCCGGAAGTATTCGACAGATCAGACGTTCTGGAGGTGACTTTTACCGACCTTGTGCCTATCGCGTCGAATGCTCAAAGTCATATCCAGGAACGCCATAGGATCGACGTGGACTGTCGACGTACTGACCGGAGTCAGCCCTTGTTCTCAACACCACCGACTACGTCGTCGTCGACGCCAACTCCGGGTGAGGATGATGATGAGAAGGAGAGAGCCAAGGCGGTATTCTACAATATCACCCAATATGAATGACATCGGAGCGCAATCACCCAGCAATGAACATATAGACCGGCTGGCCGCCATCCTCCTTACGTATAACTTTTATGAAAAGGAACTCGGTGTGTTTAGCTTTTTTCGTTACGGGCAGGGACCATCATGCTTAAATTTTATAGGGTACGTACAAGGGATGTCGGATCTTTGCGCGCCGGTGTATGTGGTGATGGATGCTGATGAAGAATTAACGTTCTGGTGTTTTGTTGAATTCATGCAGCGGATGGTAACGACATTTTTTTTCTTCCACCAGTCTAAGTCTCATGGGGATTTAGAAGCAGAACTTCCTTCGCGATCAAAGCGGCATGAAGAAGCAGCTCTTGACTCTACAACAACTCATTGGCATGATGGATCCAGAACTATACCGTCATCTCGGTACGTTTAGTCGGGTCAGGTTCTATCGCAAAAACTAACGAGTCGTTTCAGAAAAAACGGACGGGTTGAATTTGTTCTTCTGTTTTCGGTACGGAGAATTGTTTATACTTATCGAGATGAAGGCTCATGCCGTTTTGCCTAGATGGGTTCCTCATTGCGTTCAAGAGGGAGTTTCCCTTTGATGACGTTTTGCGCTTGTGGGAAGTCTTGTGGACGGACTATTATAGCAATGACTTTGTTTTGTTCGTCGCCTTGGCTGTCTTGGAGTCTCACCGAGACATGATTTTGCGGTATCTGGTGGAGGTGTGTGATTTCTCTCAAATGTCCTGCGGTCGTGGCTAACCCCCTTTCCTCTGCTAGTTTGATGAAATCCTCAAGGTAGATTATCTTATCAGTTGAGATATTCGTTTGACTGAATTTACATTTGCAGTACTGCAACGAACTGAGCATGACGAATCGAGCTGGATACGACACTCGCACAAGCCGAAGTGCTCTTCCTGTCTTTTGCGCAGCTCATGGCAGACATAGACCGAAGGCAAGCAGAGGAGGCGTATGCATCCCCGAGTCAAACGGGTCTTCGGAATCGCGCATCGAATGGAAGTGCAGCTACCGGAATTATCGAGCAATCTGCGAGAATTATTACAGGCGGGACGGGCATAGAACAGAATTTACCAGGATGTATAGTTAATAAATTGCAATGCATGTCTTAGCTTCGTAACTACTCTCAACCACTTAGCATGATGAATGCAAAACGTGGACACTCGCCCGAACCCGATGACGACGATAGACGCCTGCGGTTTAACGAAGAGGATGTTACGACTTCAAGTCAATCAGTGTGTGCTTCAAAGTACCACTTGACTCGGACGTCCAACTCGACTCTAATGGCAATGTCGAACCCCTACGCCAAGCATCTTCCCAAACCTCTGCAGCTCACTGCTCTCACTGTTGACCTGGCAGGACAGACGGGTTCAACAAGCATTGCTTCACGTCTGAACACTGGGCGTCGAGTCGCGATATCGGTTCTTTCTTGGGCTTTCTTCTTATGGATGTCGGGGCTCCCCTTACGATACTGTCTGGCCTATCGTCTCCGACTCCCTCCATCTCGCCGATGCTCTCGTTCATGGTGGAGACCGGAAGGTACCATCAAGACGTGACTCCTATCCGCAGAGACACAGTCCTCCATACGGACGAAGAAGCCGCAGGACGTCAACGATCCTACTTTCTCCCTCGAAAGATCGGGCGCATATATGCAGGACACGGCCCCTCTAATTAATCACTCGGATAACGATGTATGTAACTCCTTCTATTGGAGTAACCTTGGATTCTGCTAACCACCGTCGGTGTAGATTGGACGCTTTGCGTCCTTCGCGTTCCAGGACTACAGCAACTTTGACGCGCACGGTGATATATCTCCTCATTGTTCGTGCGCAAGTGGAGGACCCGGAGCTTCGCGTTCCCTGGCCGGAGGCTGGGTGCCAAGGGTGTACTCAGTTCAAGGACTGCTATAAAGCTTGGAGGATGCTTCAAAGCGAGATGTTGCCTGCGCCTCGAGATGCTCCGGATTCCTCGCCGCGGGACCCAAGCCCTGGACTAGAAGCCATCGACGAGCTCATCGGTCTTTGGCGCGGTTGGATTGAAGAGCGTGGTTCTGCGATGAATGGCTTCAAGAGGAAGGATTCCCGGGCCCATAGACCTGAGCTTGCGTCGTTGCGTCGTGCCGTAGGTCAAGCTTACGATAACAGCTGCAAAGGCCCTGGTAGCCAAGAGGAGAAGACTGGGGTTCTAGAATGGCTAGAAAGCGCATGGTGTGGCATAGTCCAAGTGAGTGGAATTCGAGGTTTTTATACAACAAAGCTGACTCTATCGAAATTGAAAGGCTTGGTCGCACGGTGTACGGGAGGACACAACCGCATGCGTCTTGAGTAACATAGGGGTATTCCAGTATTTCTTACGCTCCAGGAAGACCCAAACCGCCGTCCTGTGTGCGCCTACGCCTAGTCATATAGCGATTCAGCCAAGCAGGAAAAGGAGATCTGAAGAAAATTCTTCCAAGGACAACGAGTTGCATCAAGGTGAGGACGAAGTTAAGGCAGGTACTACTCGCGTATGTCCTTCCTCTTTTCATCTTTCTCTCGTTAAATATGTGATCACGTTTAGAAAATCCGCCTTGGTCATTTGCATCTCGCTTTCAATGCACCTCATGTGAACCTACTAGAGTGCCTTACACGGACATGGTTACTGTCGCAGATGAAGATTATCCACTCTGGGCTCCGTCAGGAAAGCCGAATACTGCACCTAGTCACGATTCTGAACCAGAATTGGTCTCATCTCCTTCGCCAATTACCAATGGTGCTGTGATCTTATCTGAATATGTCGTTTGTGGAGCGCTGGGTACTGTCTGGGGAGGGAACCTCATCTTTGAAGGCGATATGAAGCAGACCCGTACTGCCATCATAACGATAATTGTGACTAGTAAGGAAGAGGCTCTGTTGCTATCACGGGAAGCTATGCTGTACGAGCAACTCGCTGTCTTGGATTTGGACCTGCGGATTGTGCGTTATTATGGTCTCTTCAAGGACTGGGATGGTATGACAATCTTGGTGATGGAGGGTGCTGGTGTCGAAATGGATAAATTCGACAACATCAGTGTAAGTCTAAAGTACGTGATTTTTTCTCTGCGGTTTGAAGTGAAGACTGATGAGCTCTAGGACGAAGATCTATGATGCATTTCGCCGTCTTCATGATGTAGGGATATCTCACAGAGACGTGGAGCCAAAAAAAACATCCTGCTGACGCCGTCTGGAGGTCAAGGTCATCGATTTTCATGTGGCTTCCAAACATAAATGCCCAGGAGACGAATGTGACGAGGGGGAATACATAAAGTCGATACTTGGACTCTGACTTAGTGTAGAAGTCGCAATATACAGACCTTGAAACTTTTAGTTTCAAACAAACCTCGTGACGTCTGAACAAGCTTAACTTTCGACCACGATGGCCAACTTAACCATCCTACGCGACTATGCAACGAAACTTCCAAGCAGTCTCCCACCTTCTGTTCTGTTCAGTCATACCGACACAACGCTCACCATCTACGACGCCTTTCCAAAATCCATATTCCACTTCATTATTCTCCCGCGCGTCCAGACCGATTCGCCACTAGACCTCTCTAGTCTGAAATCGCTCCTCAAACGCGACAATACGCGTGCAAAAGAGATCGTGGAGAGTCTGAGCGAGGCTGCGGTGGCGTTGCGAAAGGACATCGAGGACGAGATGGTCAAGCGGTACGGTTTCAAGTGGGGGATATGGACTGGGTTTCACGCTGCGCCTTCGATGGAGTGAGTGCTTGAACCCAGGTCTCCTTGGATTCTTGTTGAACTCGGGCGTGCACAGGCATCTCCATCTTCACGTCCTTTCCGCGGACCTCTGCTCACCAAGGTTGAAAAATAAGAAACACTACAACTCATTTCATCCCAAACTCGGGTTTTTCTTGGAAATCGACGAGGTCCTCTCTTGGTTTGACGCCGAACCGTCTTATTTCTCTTCAGTACGTGTACTGTTCATGCAAATCGCTTCAATTTACTGAACGCACCTAGATGGCCAAACTTGATCCTAAAAAATACGAAGCTCTTCTGAAAGAACCGCTACAGTGCTGGCGTTGTGGAAGTGAGATGAAGAACATGCCTACCCTGAAAACACATCTCCAAGAAGAATGGGACAAGCAGGCGGCCCAAGAGAAAGCTAAACTAGAGAGGAAACGCAAATTTGAGGCCAGGCAACATAAAAACGACGGCGATGAACACCAGGGTAAGAAACCTAAACCAGAAAGCGATGATGTCCATACTCCGTGATGGGTCTACTAAACATTGTACAACGGAATACCTATGAGTTTCTAACGTCTTACGGAATATATCTACAAGTTGTTATTGTAAGCTCTGTTGCTTACTTGGCTGCTGCTGCTGCTGCGCTGGCCTTCAGTTTTTCAGCTCGGGCCTTTTCACTGGCACGACGAATAGCCCAGGTCAATTCATAAGTCCTAACTGCATCTGAAAAGCGAAGCATCAGAACGCTCGAGCTCATGATTGACCCCACCGCACTTACCGTCGTATGAGCTCAATATCTGTGCCGCATCTGGATCCTCCTCGATATCTTCGATAATGTCAATCAAGTTGGATACCTCAGAGAAGAAGGGATCGTCATCGGGAAAATTAATGGTTTGTTCGTGGTCGTCTCCAGGCCTGCGTACGTAAAGTACGGGTTGCACATATGGATTAACAAGCCTAGGATAAAGGGAATTGTCAGTTATTAGTGCCCAAGAACAACAATCGGTATATACTTACTTCAGAGAGTACCCATCAGCATACACCTCCAACTCACAGCTGTAGTTCTTGCCCTGCAATGCCGCGATGTGAGTGAAACTACCAACGGCTCCACTGTCATACTTCCTGTGATAGACATGTCCATGTGAGCAGGTGGCTCATCATTCATGTCCCCAAGGGTCTTACCACGTAGCAGCAGTGACGCGAGGAATTCTATTTTCAGGAGCAATCTTACTCTCGTCCACCTTCATCGCGGACAGGTGACCTGCGTTTTCGTCCCACTCCAGTGAATGAGCAGAAACGGTAGATATGTCGACTTCGCCTCCAAAGTAACGCGAGAGATCACAGAAATGAGTCCCTTGTTCCACAATTGGTCCTGCACTGGTCGACCACATATTTTAATGCAAAGGATAAATGACGTGAGTTAGGCGAACTCACCTCTTGGATTTATCCCACCAATCTGGCTTGGCAATGGCCTCGTATGCACAGGCATAGCGAGCGATGGTAGCCATGACTGTGAGATTATTCTCCTCGATAATCTGTTTCATCATCTGTACCGCCTTGAGGTATCGCAACATGTAACTATTGACCGCGTAAGTTTGATTGAAAATATCTGCAAAAGCACCCGTACCCAACGGAACAAATGGTTTTGCTGTCGCTGATAGTCTTCGCAATGGTAAAGGCATCTTGGATCTCCTCCTCGGGGCCTGTCGCGATGGGCTTCTCAATGAACATAGCAACGCCGGGGAAATACTTGAGTATCTGCATCTCGATATCGCGACCAGGTTTCAAAGTCCCACGGAACATGGGGGGACTTCCGACAATGACGGCGCGGGGCCTGTCCTTGGGTGACATATTTTTGACAAAGTCATCGAGAGTCTTGAAGACGCGGGTACCCTGGTACGCAGACACGACGAAGGAGTCGCATTTCTTCTGAAGAACAGCAGTTGCACGTTCAATGGCGGGATCGATCAGGGCTACAACCTTCAGGCGGGGACCAAGTTTGCTGTCAAACGGAACATGTTGATAAGGGCTGCACGGTGGGTCGGGACGTACTGTTCAAAACGGAAAGAGTGGTTCCAGGGACCCTCGTCAGAACCTACATCCAGATAAGAATCAGATAAAGGGTTTTCCATGCTACGAGCAGCAGCAACCTACCGAACATGATGTTGCCGGCTCCAATGAAGAGGACATTGAAGTCATCAGACCCCCCCACATGGATCGCCCTATTGTTTTGTGAATAAGATACAATGCTAATTGATTAGACGCGAAAAAATATGGACTTGTCCATGGGAATGAGCCTCAATGGATCGATGGAGGGGCGGCGAGAGCCAGCAGAGTAGTTGGAGCCTCTGCGCTCTGAGCCACGTCGATCCGAGGCTCGACGAGCGGTAGTAGGGGAGTGAAGGGGAGAAGAAGGCATTGCGAAAAAGAGATGGTGGTGGTTGAGTGACAAGAGAGATTTGACAGAAATGAGGCGAGGCAGAAATATGGGGTGCCCAAGTCACATGAATGACATCATAGCAGAAATTATTAATTACTGCTTTGAACAGTTGATATCCATTTCTACGATCGATTTCGTGCCAATTTCCGTATGTTATCGTACAAATAACGACCAAATACGAGTCCTTTTCTCCTTAGGTAGATGACGGCTCAAGAATGTGCTGCTGCTTGTTCCTCTTCTGCGCCAGCTGTGCTCGTTTCCTCTCTGCCGCTTCCAGTCGGTCAGTCATCGCCTTCAGTTCTGCCTTCAGCTTCTCATTCTCCTCTGCCAACTTCTGCACGTTCGAGGCACGTTTCTTCACCTTCTCCTGGTCGACGTCAGGACTGTATACCACCAATCATCAGCATCGGACCCATCTCCGCTGAGTGCGGAAAGGAACTTACTCGCTGGACCCACTGATGATGCTCGATAGGTCAAAGTCCAGGTTCGATGACGTTGGGATTTCAGGAAGGAGAGGGGAGGCAGTGAGGCCCTCAGCTTCGGTATCTGTGCCCAAGTGAATTGATGCTGCATCCTTTGGTGGCACGGAAAATGCTGTCTGATAGGTCGTTGTGGCTGCCATCTCTCGACTACTGGAGCATAATAATGTCAGCCTAGATGCTCTACATGATGAACAACAAGAAGGGTACCGACGTGGGGAGGTCGTCTCGAGAATCAAAACGGGAGCTCATTGCGAGAGGCAGGCAGTGGAGAAAAGTAAGGACGGTCTGACAGCGCTGAAACTGGGTGTTGGTAGTAAAGGCCAGTTGGAGAGCTTCATTGGTGTCATTGGTAACGCGTCACGCGTTCGTCACTGATCACTGATCGTCTGATCGCCCTTGTCGACTGTCTCGTTCATGACATCCGTCTTTTTCGATGCTAAATGCGCTGAACACCGGACACTTGATTATTTTTTTTTCCACCGCCTTCTTTCTCATCGCATCTTATGCTGTGCTCGCCAGGCGCATTCCTTCCTCTGACGGGTATTCATGTAATACATAAGCAGAGCTCAAAAGTTACGTGTCTAATCCGTTTTTCAGCTCATCGACATCTTGGCTCTCGACACACATTACAAGTACTTTGTTGTCTTCCTAGTCCCGACAAGCGCCTACTTTGTGATTGCCAATTGGGTCGGTTGGCAGTACTATCGCAACACTTAGGTGAAGTACGCGCAGTCAACTTGATGGGAATGCTTATGCCTGATCAACAATTTCATTCCCAAGGCAATTCCATGATGCATGCGATAACAAAACATGATGCAAAATGCATCTACATAGCGCATACATAAAAATAAATATGTTAAATGAATACTGTTCATGGAGATCGACTGCTAATAGACTGCTGGACGGAACCCTTGGACTTTTCTCCGAACATTTTGAAGCTCAAGCCACAGTCGACTAGGTCCCTCACTGCCGACACCACTTGCAGTGTTAGAGGGTGCGGGCCGGAAAGCCGGACTACGTCCTCGGAAACTACTTATCCCAGACTTAGTAGAGCGAGCGGGGCTCGGCTCGCGTGTTCTACTGGATATCATGGAACGTGCAGGACTCGTTTCTGATCGCGGTTTGAGAGGAAGTAGACTCCTTCGAACCCCAATTGGCCTTGACGGGCTAGGTTCCCGGTCCACGGACAGAATCGACGAGTGGCGTCCGACGCGAGAACACATTTCGAAATGGTTGTGGAGGTGCTCCTTCAGGACGTGACACCGTCGTTCGACGTGGGGTGCTGCTGGCCGTTGGCAATCGAAGCTGTCGTGCCCGTCTGTACAGATCAAGATTAAACATAATTCTGGAATGCCTGACTTCCCGTACTTACGCAACTGCTTTTCGGGCAAGCTTTGTACGATGCGCTTGAACCCAGTTATCAAGAAATCTTGCTATAAAGGGATTGATACAACGTAAAACTGTTGAATAAAAGAGCACGTACTGAGGGTATTCTTCCTGTCCACCTCGCGAGCTTTTCTGGAAAGCTTTGCCCGAGGCATTTGACTAGTCCAGGTTTTCCAACACTTCAGCCTTGATATGACTTGCATGGAATCCAATGGCAGGCAATGACTATATATATATATATTTGGCATCAGCCGAAAACTGAGGATAACAAAGATATTTTCGCGTACCTTGGTCTTGGCTTTCCATATATCTAATACATGTCGTAGTGTGTTTTGTTGATTCCGAATGAGGAGTTCGTATTCCTGTTCATACGATCAAAAAAATGAATACAACTTGGAAGTGAGCGACGCTCACAATTGGCCGAAGTTGGTCGTCCTTGAATTTATCTCTCCACTTGTCCCAGGCAATTTCCATGGTGGCGAGCTTAACTTCATCTTCTCGCCGCTGTAAAAGAAGCCTTCTGTGGCGAGCTGCCCGCGCCGCAGCAAGCCATTGATGGAAAATGCGCCGAATATTATCTGGTCCGATATCAGCACCAGAGCTAACTAGAAGTGGATGAAATGAAGACCACCTTCTCTTTTTACGTCTCGATAGCTTTCCATGAGACTGAGGTCCTCGACGTGACGGATACATATTCGCTTCCACTTATTAAATGCAGCCCTTTCCTTGGTTTCAGACCGACGTGCTCGCAAAGGGAAAATGGGGGCTCACTGGAGGATCCCGACTTCATGTCGCTGAGTCACCTCAAGTTCCTGCAGCTTGACATCGATGACACGGTTGGTCCATTGTGTTAACGCTGATCGAAGTATTCTCTGCAAAAAGATAAGCCGATAGTAACGCAAGCAAGTTGAAAACGAACGTGTTGAACCCTAGTCTGAAAGAGGGTGCACTCTTTATGGCGCCTTGCACGCTCAACCCAAACTGAAGAAAACACATCACATCATTGTCAGAACTCTCACAGCTGCTAATACCACCTCTCGTACCTAGAAATAATTTTCGAAGTTTTTCGACTTTGAACGCTTGAAGCTGGCGTTCTCTTTGCTTGTCATGGATATTTCGCTCTCATAGCATTCCAAGTACGCCGCGTAACAACGAAGTTGTCCGTGAGACGCGATTTTTTCATCATCTTGAGCTGCTTGTGCCATCGAATACGCCATATCAAAAGCATTTGGGAACGAAGATGAGATGAATGATATTGAACTGCGAACAGATGCGAATTCTGATGAGTCGACAAAACCTGTCGCCACGTATGGAAGGTTTTGCGAGTCGTGAGTGTTGACCGTGCATAAAATGTAGATGCGATCTCTGGAGGAATATTAGCTCCCATAGAAAAACCAGGCTTTGGACCGACCTTCTCGAGCCTGTTGCTCCCCCAGCTGTTGTTTCCATGCTGACCAGGTACTTTTGAACCAGTCGAGCTGCCTTGACCCTCTCTAGTAAACGTCCCTCTTTCACGGGCTTTCCACACCCTTGTGACAGCACGAAGAAGAACATCATCTTGCCTAGCAAGATGTTTATCCGCGCGGCTTTCCATGTGCTAGATCGAAGTAATCATAAATAGGATGGAACCTGATATACTTGAGGCACATACGTGTATCAATGATTGTGCGGCTTTCCATCGTCGCATCGCGCTTTTTATCACAATGAGATTGCGGTATTCCTCCGCCGAATATAGGTCATTCCTACCGAGAATAGATGGGCGGGTTAGACGCGTTCTTAGCAGATGATATAGACTCACACTTGTTTCCGCCAGGTTATCATGACTTGTCTTTTGACTCTCTGTCCGATTTGTTCAGCGATTACATTTTCCGCAGCACGCAACTGTATTGTTTGTCGCCAGTGAGCCCAGCATCGCTCGACGGCATGCTCTGCTCTAGCGTGTCGTATCTCGTCGGCAATATCCTCCAAACTGTCAACTGCAGATAGTTTGGCTTTCCAACGTTTAAAGATGCGAAGTGACAATCTTTCGTTGTAATGCTGATCAGAAAGATGTGACCGGTACGATTGACGCCATTTAGCCCAGGCGTCTTTCCTAACCCTTTGTTCTCGCTTAGTACGGACAATCTTCATCTTCGACCGCATCGAATTTCGCCAGTTTTCATTTTGTTTGCCCACAAGACTGCGTCTCCAATGGGAAAATGCCTTTTTCATTTGGCGTTCATCCGCCATTGCATTGGCCGTTTGGCACGTCCTCCCATAAGCAGCTAAACGACGGGTCCAAACTTGAAGAGTGCGGCGCATAACAAGATTGTCGCGAGCGTCTTGGATTTGATCATTGGTCGTCTGCACATGTGTCGATATGAGCAAAAGAGTAAGATAACTGTTATGAGCTTACCATAATCCATTGGAAGCCCTGTTTCCAGACATCCCAGCATCGTTCAAGGAGCCTAAGCCGGCGAAAAGTGTCTGCTTCCTGTTCGTCACGTAACATGTCTATTTTCTTCCATACGTCATCTTCTTTACTGGTGACACCAGCCTTAACGGGTGGAAGGGTCGGTTTGCGGTACGGAACCGGCGTAGCACATTGGGGTTTGGGCCTGTTTCGAGATAGCGGGCTCTGATGATGTTGCCGGTGTATCAAATGATCATTACCAGTAGCGTTGTATGCAGGGGGGGTTATCAGGTTATCGCCGGCTATATCAGACTCCGACGATCCGAAGAGGCTGAGGAGACGGTGGCGGCGTTGGCGAGGTGGTGGCATTACGTGGGATGGTGGTGGAGATGGAGATGACGGCATTCCAAAGTCAAGACCGAGAGAGTTGGCAGTGACGTCGGATGGGGGTGGAGGGTGGGGACTGTTGTTCGTCGAGCACGGGCCCTAAACAGGACTGGGTGATGGTAAACGGCATCTTTCGCGCTTCCTTCTGCTGTTTCATCTTGTTCGGATTCATTATCGTGAGAATGTAGAGTAAAAGAGTCATCGTCGCGTGGAGGAGGTTTGGAACGGATGATAGTACGTTCTGGGGGTCGCTGGCGGGTAGGCTGACTGCTGCCAGTGCGAGCAGCCATAGGCTTGCTTTTCTGAGTGTATCCGTGCTGATCCTTCACCATTCCCCATTTGTCGGCCCAGCTTCCCCCCTTAAGGGTACCCAGTTTCAAGAGCTTGCCGTAGTAGACGACTTCATGAGGATCTAGCCCTCGCTCCTGTAGGATATCGCTGTACGCCTTGAATACGGTGAGGAATGTCGTAGCAGATGCGCCCGCACGGTCGATGATGGCGTCCAGTAGATCAACATCCTCTTGGGATAGATCTGTGAGCTCTGGTACTGGGGGAGCGGAACGCGACGAGAGAGATTCCGTGATGGACTGGGCAAATTCAACAACCCTGGAAGGAGGAGATGATCTCGAGGGTCGAAAGGCCGGCATGGCAGCGAGGTAAGGACATACGATAACAAGCGCCTTCGCTGGCACTGACGAGGGACAGCGAGTATGTAAAAACAGTTTGAAATTTCCCTCGTGGGCGATCCGGCAATGCGTAACATAAGCGTGACCGTAGTCGCAACGTCACGCGTCAAGGCCGACGGCTATCCCCGATGAAGATAAGTTAAAATTTTTCATTAATGTTCTCCATTAAGTAACAGTGAGGGTCGGGTAATTACTACAGGGTTATACATGATACATGATGCGAAAGGAATCAGAAGTGTACGGGCAGAGCCGCAGATGCTTGGGACTCTGTCGGGCAGTATGGACATTTCACTCGCCTATACATTTTGCAAAAACTTGAGAAACGAAGCCAAGGGATACAAGGACTCACTCACCCTCCGGGTTTGCTCAGCTTGTGGAGGCTGTCTGCCGCTATAACATGACCACATGTCATCATCATCGGCGGATTTGATTCAGTGGACTGTTCCTTGGAGACTGGGCATGTGAAGATTGAATGGTATCTGTTCTCTGACGGAACGGATATCTCAATCTATTTGAAAGTTAAAAGAAATGCTGCGGTTAAAAAAAGTATGATATACACATACCGGTAACTCATCCGTTTGGCTCCACTCACTCTTCCGCTCACGCATCACACGTTTGCCCTTTTCTATCTTCGCCAGAGCACCACCCCCACCAATTTCCGTTACCACTTTGAGCGGTACCTGTTTGCTCATCCCTAAACTGGCGCAATATTCCTTAGCGAAGAGGGGCTCTAGGTCCCAGTGAAGCGATGGCGATGCCAAATCAGCATATGGAGAGGTCTTTAGACGGGACAACGGCAGGAATGCGAGGCAGGCCATCAGGCGCTTGAATTCATCTTCGTGGTGATCGTAAAACATTTGCATGGAAGTTTTTGCGTACACGAGAGCCGGAAGTGGGTCTGGAGGATGTGAAGATAACAGAAGTCGAACATATCGAGACCGGTGTAGATAGAACTCTAGAGGTGATGCCCTTGTTTTCAGAAAGTCCCGGTTGTCTCTCGCCCATCTTGGATACAATCAGGACATGTATTGATATGAGGAACAACTTGAAACCATACTGGAGTGCCGGACCCGTGTCCTGATCCTTCAGGGCTTGTAGAATTCCTATGAAGGTCGATGAATTGCTCTCGTAAGGCACTCGGAATATCTGTGTTGGACTCCTATCATTTTATTTTTCAATACAGTGCAGAAGATAGATGAGACTCAAGCCTACCTCTAGAAGTGTCTGAGCTGTGTCAAACTGGCCAGTGCGTAGGAAGTGTAAGACAACGGTTCGCTCCAGAGCAGCCACGGACTGTCCAGATGTGAAGAGATTCGGATAAGACGGCAGTGTACCAGTAAATTTCTTCGGGAATTTGAGCATTCTCTCGGCAACGGAGACCGACACGCGTACCTTTTCCAGGGCTTTTCCAAGGCGAGACATCGAGGAATAAATCTCCTTCTGCCGTTCATCGATGTCTTTTTTCCTTGTTTCCACAGTACGCGATAAATCGATGCAAGCATCCTGATGTAGGATATCTTCTACGCAAAGTTGTCTGGCAGCGCGGAGAGAATCCAGCAATGAGTCCAATGAGTCGAAAATGGAAGCAGATTTCGCCTTGGATGAGGAATCTCCAGTCAGCTTTTCCAGTTTGGTGAGTTCCTTTAAAGCGGCTTCCATTGTCTCCGCGATGAATAGAATAGAATGTCGACAACACAGGACAAGAACGGTATGGCAGCCAGGCGAGGTATGTCGGTTCGATCACGTGCGCTTTCGATCAAATTTCTCATTTCTTCAAAAACCTTGTCCTTTAACATTCAAAATGCCCCGCTTCATCGCAGGCGACTTCCCTAGGGAATATCAAGTCTTTGGTGTGCTCTGTCTCTTGGTAAAAATACAGAGTTGACGGTCCTCTCGGAGGGCCCCAAAACGTCTGAGGAAAAGCCAAATGCTATCCAAGCTTTGGCCGTCGACTACAAACCGGAATCAACTGTGGTATATATCTTGTTTACATTTGGAAACTCTGCTAGGATCTCACCTCATCTGCTCAAGAAAAGGTGGCCACTGCGTATGGGGATGGCTCTGCCTCTACATACTCCCTAGAGAATTACACTCTCACCCCCCTGCACCACTGGAAGGAGAACCGCCTGAAAGCGAATGAAAAATATGTTGGATTATCTATAGCATCCCAGTTCGTCCTTTTCTTTCGTTCAGAACCCAGCTTGACGTGCGACACAGAGGAATATTCACCTGCACGTCAAACGGAGCTTTGAGAATGACCCCGAAATCTAGTACAGAAGCCGAAGCTGCCAACTGCACTTCTCCCTACCCGATTGCATTCATGGAAATTAGCAGCGGATCAAGAAACCTTTGCATATGGCGGTGATGAAGTTGACCTATCGTTATGGAATACCGAACAAGCGTTCCAACAACCTCCAATGACTTCCACCGCAGACGTTACGTCTAAAAAGAGGAAGCGCAAAAATGATCTCTTTCCTGGCGAGATATGGCGAGCCAAAAATGTGAGTTGAGCTTACTCTCCCATAACCTTAGATTTAATGTTTCTCGTCTAGGTCTCCAACGACTCGCTTAGTCTACGGCAGCCTATACGTATCACCTCCCTCTCATATTTATCTACAGAATCCCCACATCATTTACTTGCCGGAACTCAGCTTGGGCATCTGAGACGGTACGACACACGAGCTGCCCGTCGGCCTGTAGCCGATTGGACAGGCATAGTGAAAGTCGGAGGTGTTCAAACTGTAGAGAAAGGGTTTTCAGACCAGTTCGTACTTGAACATCTTCTATCTCGCAGCCATCTTACTTCCATTGCCAGTGAGGCTTTTGTTAGCGACAGCGAGAACAGCATGTTTTCGGTTGATCTTCGCACAGGCCGCGTGCTGTACGGTTATCATGGTTAGTACCGCGTTTTAGCAGGACTAGATATGTTTATCACTTGTACTACAGGAATATCAGGCACGGTTACATCAATAGCCCCCTCACCCACGGTACTAGCGTCAGCATCCCTGGACCGTTATTTTCGCCTGCACCGCGCCGTCCCTCCACCGTCTGAAATTGGTCACAACTCAGAGGACAAGGGACAGGTTTTGGACAAGGTTTACTCGAAAAGCATGCCCACTGTTATCGTTTGGGACGGAGATATGGCTGCCGTGTCAAGGGCTGACTGCGTCTGCTGTCAATGAAGACGATGCTGTCTGGGATGCCATGGAAAACATCGATGAACGTAACGATGATAGTGACGGTGAACTCAACGATAAAAGGCGGCGAAAAGTATCGCGGAAATGAAACAAATACTTGCTACTTCGTAATGTAGAACGCCTGTAGATCGTCGATTACTTGTACGTATATCCTACACGCTAGTGTATGGTCGGATTGTCCTGCCTTGTATGCTACTTCGTCCGTATTTTGTCTATGCTTTTGTAACACAACTACCGAGCAAAGCTTTACTCCTTGCGAGTTATCTCGCGTCCACCTCCCTCAGTCCGCTTTGGTGAGGTGGTGAGGTGGATGTACGTTCACTTCATCGACCTGCTGTCCTGTGTGCTTTTTCGAGGGTGTTAGGTCTTATGCATCCTCTTCGTCTATTTCAGATCGTCGATTTCAAGCAACTCGTTCCTTTAAAAAATATCCTTTACAAGGAAATACTAGCAGTCAGACGGAGGTTGAGCGCCCGAGCTCCAGAAATCGACATTTATGTGAACCAAAGGAATGCGATTGAGGCAGATCCGTTAGTAAATTTAAAATCAGCCGGGAAGGACAGGAGGAGGAGGAAATTCTATTCTGATCGCTGTCCCTAAGAAGGAAACAAACCAGAGTCTGTGCTACGTGTGTAATACCTACCTAGTACACTACGCGGACAGGAGACTCGGAACTACAGTCATGCATTAGTCGAAGGTCCATCCCTGTCTCCATCACAAATACCCTCCAACATTCCTCGTAAATCCGCAGAGGACATTAAGTTCCTCCTCAACGCGCCAGCATACATATTCCATGCGACATCCCTGAAGGAATCATACTCCTCTACAACCTGATCCTGCACAGGTCGAATCAAAACTTTGACCGTCCGGTCATCTTCCAGATAAAGCTTCAAACGTAAAACATTAGCCCTCAAGTCCCGCTCGCATGCAGCTCGAAATTTGTCGTTTAGTTCCTCCGCGGCAGCCTGGGATGCCCATTCTTGTGTAGTTAAAGGGGCACCAGCAGTATCTTTTATCCTCCAAGCAGCTGTTGAACTCATCAACACGGTCGACCCACTCATGAAGTGGGGCGATTAATGAGTCGGCACATTCCGATATGGCCTCTTTGCATGCTCGTCGTAGTTCGTGATCAATTCCCTTCGAATTCCATCAGACACAGGCCAGATAACGAGTGAGACAGAGATGTTACATGTTTTGCACCTCTGATACTACCGTCACCCCGTGGCATACCCAGAGTGGAGAACAAAGCATCTGGGAGAAGCGCCGTCGTTTTATTCAGCAAAGAAGACAACGTATCTATAGCAAAGAGTCAGACTTGGCGCAGCAACAGTTCAACGGAACTTCCCGGTTACACCAGCAAAGTTGATGCTGGGATCATAGTCTCTTTGTACGAGGTCCAGATTGTTTGTAATTTCCTTCATAATGAGGAGATGACGGATCAGAAAAAGCTGACCATCGAGACGGCCAGTTGGAGGGTTCTTGAGTTTCAGGGCCTCAGAAGCTGAAACGAGGGACTGTCGACATAGACTGAGAGCCTCTTGTGCGATATCTTCGAAGATGGCCGGCTGCGTTAAGCCGTAAATTGGATGTGAAATAAAATGCGAGGTTACACGTACCTTGACAAAGTCATGGAGTTGCGACAAAACCCAGACAGTCTTCTGTAGTGTGGGAAACCAGGTGTCTTGTTTATCCAGCGATGGCGTCTTAAATATTTGACTGATGCTCTCCTTTTCTTTTATATCTGATATTGAGACCGGGTTTCTCGCATCTGGGCATATTACAATCAGCCATCTGTTGACACCACCATTGAGCGAAGCGTACCTAAGAGCTTGTCTGGATAATTCAGGTCCTCTGGTTTCAGCACATAGTACCGGATATCTGACTGGATCACAGATTGTGCTTTGAAGAATAGCCGAGTTTGAGCATCCTGAAGGACCATCTGCAGAAGCTGGCTGATATGCAGCCGGCTAAGACCATGTTTCTTTCTCGGCCTATCCAGGTCTAAATTGAGCTCGTCATCGTCACATTCCTCATCCTCCGATAGATCAGGAACGTCAAGCACCATGAGTGCTTGTAAGACTGTGCACACTTCGCATAGGGCCGTGAGCCTGGGCTCATGCAAAATTCGAGGCCGAAGGTCGTCGTAAAGATAGTCGCAGAGGTTTTCTAGATACTGGCTAGTGACCGATCAAGAGGAGTGAACAAGGAATAATACGTGTACTTACTATAGCTGGTCTTCTCCCGAGTTGAAGAACTCCCGGAACAGATTGAATTCATCCAGACATAGTTGTTTTAGATAGCTGCATCCCGACCTAGTCTGAAGAGGGAATAAGCATGATGGTTGATACGATGTATGAATGACACCACTCGCCAATTCTACAAGCTCCGTGCGAGTGGGGTCTAGTCCCTTTATCTCTTCCATGAGACAAGCCACTAAAAGTGATTTACGCGCACTGAAGTATGCGCTGTGACATTCTGATAGCAAAGATGAAAGTTCATCCTTGTGGGCATATGCCCGACGTTCCAACTCTCCAAGGAGAGGAGCTAGCTGGGGCGAAACACTTCGGAAACGCGTGTAAAGCAGATGCATCTGAGCCGTCGAGGAAACGTCCTTCTCCGACAATCGCTTCGAAATGTCTGCTGATAATGCGCGTAAAGATCCTACGAAATACATCTTGATGAGGGTCATGGCACGTGTCATGCATTGTTGAAAGCGAAGTAGATAGACCTCGGCCTCCCGAAAATGACGCTACAAAGGAGCTTGAGAAGGTTATATGTACAAAGGTAAGTCGGAAACGTACATGGGTCTTGAGATAATCGATACAGATGTCAACCCGTTCCACCATATACAAGAAGTCTGCCTGAAGCACAAGAGACTCTCCGGGATGATTGAGCATTCTAGTGGCATGCTCGAGCTCTTGGAAATACTCGAGGCGTGCACCAATGTCGTCAGTCAACGCTAGAAGTCGATCCTGAGCAGACTGATCAGCATTCACCAGAGCCGAGCAATGTTTGCACCGCTCACTCGTTCCTCCAGCAACCGCTCGCATGCATCTTTTAGACTCTTGCCGCCTTCCCTCGACGCCACGCCAACCCTCCAGCATCCCATCTACTTCTTTGTCGATTTCATCGACATGTTCAATTAGTTTGTCGCATGTATCTAAGTGCTCGGAGACACTAGCAACATGTGCCCGAAAATGGGCCTCTTGACTATGGGCAACGGAACGGTCAATAAGGGCAAACCAGTCATAGAACTTGTTGTGGCGTTTGGACAGGCTGCTTGGGGTGTAGTGCATGGCTCGACAAGGCTAATCGTGACGAGTTGGGTGTACCCGGCCGAGAACTTGGAAGCAGTAATTTGTTCTTGGGCGTTGACGGTCGTGAAGGAGTCTTCTCATCGGTGCTGAACTGAAGAAAATGGGAACGTAAAACCTTGAAATATCCGTTCTGTGACGCACCTTGACAGGTAGAGCCGGTGTCTCGCTCGCAGCCTTTATGATACCGACGCTTCTGATTTCAACGTCGCTCAAGGGTGCTTTTGCTTCCCATTCCTCGACATTTATTGTTGGTCTGACCGGCGAAGGTGCATTCAACGGTAAAGGGCCTCGGCGTGGTGCCGTTCTGTTGGCCATGACATCGTCTGATGAAGGTGAAAGGTGGCTGTGCCAAATTATTTCGTTCAAGACTATATTACAAGTAACTGTATCTGTGCGCGTCAAGCCCCCCGGCCTATAACGCTGCGCCAAGTGTGTGCTTTTTCGAACCCATTCCTTCCAGTTTGATCTGCACCAACGCAATAAGTGCACTGAAATGAAGAATCAGATACGCTGCTTACAATCGATAAGTGTGTTTTGTATCTCCTCTCGAGTAGTCATCACGAATGGTCCATACTGAAAAACGGTTTGATCCAAAGGCTCCCCTGCGACCTGTTTGCCGATGGCGATAAGATTTCAGGCACGTTGACATCTAGGAGGAATACCAACCAGTATGAATTCGGTATTATCGTCTCCAGCTGTTGCTGAAACCCCAGTCGATTCCGTCTCACTCGACAGAGTAATTGTGTGGAATGCATCAGTAGCAACGGTGTCGTCTCCAACGATAACAGATCCTTTCCAGACTACGAGACTAAATCAGAGAAGACGCATGTGTATGCTTCATCACGCACTGTAGATGAAAGCAGTCCAGCCAGAAGCTGAGAAATTCCGCATGAATACAAGCAAAGACGCACAATCACAAATACCTACGGATGTTCTGGAAGATCGTAGTATCCTTCTTGTCAAAAATGACATGGAAATACCAACAGCCCCCGAGGGGCCTCACTGGTGATTCGACTCCATGACTCTTGCCGCTAATTATCTTGATTCTGACATCGCCGTCTACACCATCTGGATATGCAGTAGGAATCCTATTATTAACGCAAATTTATGACTTGGTCAGAAGTATCAAAGACTTGCACGTACTGTTCAGGTCCCAACTCCTGGTATGATGGATCCACCATTTTATGCTGGAAATTTTGACGGTTAGTATGTACATTCAAACTTGATTATAAACCGATGAAATAAATCCACCTCTTTCGGAAGATCTATCCATAGCTGCAGGCCACGGGGGTCGGGAGCACCGTTAGCGTGAACGGGCATCTCAGCGTGTATGATACCCTTGCCAGCACACATCCACTGAACCCCACCTTGTTCTAGCGGGAGATATCAGCCCAAGTAACTAGACCAACTGCAGAATGACTTGCCAATAGTGCCCTCGTGCCCCGCTGAGTCCTCATGACGACTTGTCCTGCATAGCAGAAGGTGAGACATTGCATCGGAAGAGGAACATTTGTCTCTTACCCCTCCAACATGTACGTGACTGTGGCCTGTCCACGATGCGGATGATCAGGGAAACCCTACCAAGAGCTTAATCTGGGAGTAGGTCCTAGAAATCGGGTAATACTCACCGCTCCCCGCGATACATGAAAATGGTCAAGCATCAGGAAGGGAGTTAAATTCCTGAGAGTCATAGAACCGATGCTTCGCCTAACCAGAGCTCCAGCCCCCTAAAAGAAATAGATAAGAACCTGTATATGGTATATGCTAGCTGTAGCACACCTCAGGCGTTTCTACGGCCAAAACTTTCTTTGCTACACTTCGAGATATTGAAGCTAAAGCCATTGTGTCGGGTGTACTGAGAGTATGTGGGGAGAATAGAAAAGCTAGGAGAGTGATGATCGTCACAGAAAGAACCGGAATTTTATACATGCAGCATAGCCAGCCACAATGCACTTAAATATGAAAGCATTGATCAGCAACGGAGTCAGGGCAAGAGAAAAATATTCCCGATAAGGCTCGATGACGATCACATTACACGAATCTGCTGACACTAAGACTCAGATATTATTCAGCAGCAATACGCTAACAATCGCAACTCATAAACTGAAAAATTGTACTTTGCGTTATCATACACGAATTGGTCATTACATTGCGCACATCTTACAGGCCACATAACGATGATCTATATAACCGAATCCTTTGAATTTTTACCGTTGATTACTTGTGTGAATTCTGTCGTGCTTCCCTAATCTCTTGGACTAGCACCGCATCGGGATCCCGGCCACGAACCTCAGGGAGCAGAAGAGTAAAGACTAAGAATGACGTGAGTCGCAGTCATGGCGAGCATATGGTCGACATACCAGCACCGGCAACACAACATCCGACGAAGACTGCAACTACCGTTAACGATGAATTATCTTGAAAGGTACGGATCCGACTCACTCCAGAGAACAGCGGGTGTCCCAATGTCTTTGCTTAGAGTATTAAATGCAAGGGCGGAGATAATAGCGCCAGCCTTGCCGCAAGCAGCACTAATGCCGTGAGCGAAGGCGCGAAAGCGCGTTCGGGAAAACCTCAGCAGGATAACACTGATTATGTCGCGATCAGCACAAGACATAAAAAACCCAATTTCAAGGCTCACGTAGGTTGTTCTGTAGATAATATTGGATATCTAAGTTTAATGGTCGAACCAGTCGTAAAATTCAACAACGTACGTGTTTGCACCAAAGTTAAAGAAAAACTGTGCAAAGGGTCAGAAGCGAGGCAGAGCAGCCAGGAACAAAGCCTACCTTGTAGAAATGCGAAGCAAACAATGAAGCCAGCACTGCTTAGCGAGTTGAACTTTCCAGCTAGGATGCCCACTGATACGTCTAATCAGGTAAATGCAACGTACGAAATGGTGAGTTTACTCACAAAACAAAGCAGCCATCAAGAAACCCTGGATCTGGATCCATTTTCGCCCAAGTTTTTCAATGGTAAGAACGGATACATAGTAACCTGTCGAGTTGAGTAATAAATCAATAAGGGACTTTGAGATGAAGAGGATATCTGCCGACCGGGAACGAAACCGAGAGCGGTGATGATGATCCCGCCAGTAGAAACTTTAAAAAGCTTTTCCCAAGGTGTCCCACTGCTGCCGTCAAATCCGATCTGCTGAAGGACGACATTTTGGTTCAAGTTTATGCCGTAAAATCTACAAAAGAGTCAGGCCGAAATAAGTATAACAAACCCAGATGACGCGTACGCTATATCAAGCAAGAACCAGCAGACACATGTCCCAACAAGATGTTGGGCATGTCGCCATTCCGAGAAATAGTGTAGGAATTCTTTGAAGTGAGCCTTCTTAGTCGCGACGAATGTCAGGATCTTCTACAGAGCTTTCTGTTGAGCTGTCTTTCTCCTTAGTATCACCGGCGGCCTCGGCTTCCTGTTGAGCCTTCTTGATCTGCTCGATATCATCGTTTTCGGGCTGCTTCTGGGACTCAATGAAGCGCGTAGATTCAGGAAGTGTTAGACGCTGGTAGAGGGTCCCAAAGGCAGGAACAAGCGAAATGCCAACAATAATGCGCCACACTGGAAAGAAGATGAGATGCCAGTGTGTGTACTGGATGACTGAATGGAACATACCTCCATCCACTTTACTAGTTTCTCCTTTGGTATTCATGACAGGCTTGTACGCGGCGAGGACGATTATAGTTATCAAACTGCCTGCGAGGGAACCCCATCCCTGGTTTGCGAAGATGTATGCCAAAAGTGTACCTCTCTTGCGGATGTTAGCACGGTCAGAGGTGATTGACGCGGACATGGGATAGTCCCCTCCAACGCCGATGCCCAATAAGATACGAAATGCGCCTAGATAAATGAGGCAGTTGTCCGGAGAAAGGGATCCTAAGCAATGTGAATTTTCAAGAAGATTGGCAATGCGTTGAAAAACGCGTACCAGTAGGCGTAGTCAAGCATAGTATCGTGGCGAGGATGATGAGCATGAGTTCCTTGCCATCTGTGTCCAATGAGCGAACCGGCGCTCCGTATTCAGCGACATGTACGTACATATTGCTTTTCTTCCTAAAGGCGTCCGCAAGATACCCTTTATGCCAAGAACTATGAACAATTTGGAGTGTGAAGTGGGATAGATATTCTCACCAAATGCAAATTGCCCAATGACACTTCCGATGTTTGCGCCTGCTTTCATAAAACCTTCTAAGTTGGCAGGGAGCGAATTCCCGCCATAAAGACGGTATTTGAGCATTGTGGCCACAGGCTAGAGATATGATGAGAGCGGCAACGTCCTGGAATGGATGACATACGTACATTGATGATAAAAAGATCATAAGCTTGGAATACGATATGTCAGCTGGCGTATATATGCGCACGTCAACCATACGCACCATCTAAGAAAAATCCAACCTGGTGGAGACGTCGTCAATTATACTCCAAGTTCTGATATTTCGACGGTACTCACTCCAGCAATTCCCAGAAGCTTCACCTCGGTATATGTGAGGATAAACGGCGGCCTTCCGTCTCGTTCGTACTCTTCCAAAGCAGACCTGTTGGGAACGCGAACGGGCTCCGCATCTGTCGTACGAGCATCAGTAGAAACGCCGGACATGATAGTCAGCTATGAGATCTGTTTCCAGTGGTCAGGATGTCGGAATATTTATAGCAGTGGCGAAGACGCACGTTCCCTAAGCTGATACCCAACCTTGTGATGGTGGTGGGCGGAGCGACGGTTTCGCATTATCGGTCGTGTGCCGGTAAAATACTTGCGTGAAAAATAACATCGGCATGATCGGCAGTTGATGGGATCGGAACCGATCCGGCTTCCGCACCACCGAGTTCTGTAGGACCAGGACTACTTCCGTCTCTATTTTTGGTGCAAAGAACTTGTGCCGCAGCCTGCAGGCTCCGCGCACATGGGTCACATTGGTTCTGGCCTGACGTACCGCAATCGATGCCTCAAGGACCATACGGCTCGGCAGCTAGTAGACGCTTCTGCCCCCGTCCAGTCGCTCTTCGTAACAGAATATCAATCGGAATAAGTATACACAGATAATCTACAGTGAATCCCAAATTCTCTGCAGCCGAGTCCTGGGGCCCTAGTGCTGCTTGTTCGGCTATGAATCGTTCCTCCTCTTCGTTTATGGATTCCAGTCCCGTTACCAGATCTACATGTTCAGGCGGAATCTGCTTGGTCCTGTAGTAGAGCTTGTACCCCACGTAGAAGACGATAAACACTGGTATGCCGATATAGGACGTGATAAAAGTGTCTGTCTTGAAAGGCATGAATGTATCATAACCCTTGAAGATGGTTATGATACATGTTGCAACGAGTGCGAACCAGCTCCCAAAGGGCTGGAAAGGCGCTTTGTACGGCAATTTGTCACGGGACATGCCTTGTGCTTTGAGAGCTTTCATGAATGCCCTGAAAAACGTGTCAGGTCACCCCAAATATGGAAATGTCATAACAGTCTTACAGGTGAGCGATACAAATACATATCCATGTTATTGCGCCGAATGTAGAAACCAGGTTGACAAACCAGGTGAAAACTGAAGAATAATAAGTACTTAGACAGCTTGCTAGTAAGTCTAGTTTCACCTTTGGCACTTGACGAGCTAACATTGAGATATACCAAACCACAAAACATAGTGCAAAACACCGATGCAACATACGGAACACCCAGGCGATTCACGCGGGCGAAAATTTTGGGGGCCTTCCCCTCCGCAGCAAGAGCATAAAGAGTACGCGAACCGATATACAGGTCGGAATTGGCCGCGCTCATGACGAAGATTAGAATAGCAGCATTGATGACGTGATTTAGAACTCGAATGCCGACCAAAGTAGTCGCTGCGACAGAATGAGCATCTTTCCTAAAATTGGTGTAAAAATAGACTCACCGACTACAAAAGGTGAAGCAGCGGCTAGTGGGAGAGATCGCCTGTGAGGCTCCGACAATACATAAAAGAATAAACTACAGACCTCCAGTTTTGGCGCTCGTAGCGACGAACAAATCGGTTGCCGTACTGGGAACGATGAGACCAATAACGAAGACTCCTCCAACATAGAATACGAGGATACGCCAGAACGTGCGTCTGATAGCAATGGGAATATTGCGACGAGGATTTTCGGCCTGCACATATATCTTTGAGTAATGAAGGCAAATTAGTTAAAGTACAGCCACAGACCTCTCCGACTGTAACCTAAACGCCACCGTTAGTAAGATACAGGATCAAGAAAATGAAAACCATACACCAATAAGTTCTGTGCCTATGAAGGCAAACAGGGCATTGGTCAGAGTGGCCCAAAATCCCAGGAAAATCGACAAGTGCTCGTTATGAACTTGGGACAAAAGGTAGTGTCCCATAGGTCCGTCTGGATGCTGCCAGTAACGGAAGCCAATACGGTCATGTTGGGGATTTCCACCTAGCTCAGGTATATCAAGTCGTGAGGACGGGATGTTATAGAGCGAAGCGTACCCAAGTCAATGATGATGCCCATCAGCAACAACCCAATCAGGGATATTACTTCAGGCCACTGTCAGATCAAGAGTAAGATGACATCGGAGAAGGATCCACCTTTAATACTTGAGAACCAAAATTCAAGCTCTCCAAACACACGAACTCCGAGCATATTCACAACAAAAACTAGATTTGAAGGTTATTTCTGCTATTCCGTATGAAGCAGACCTTTGCTCACTGAAGACGATAAAAATACCTGCTCTATTTCAGTGAAGTTTAATCTTCAATATGTCCAGACTTACTCATCCATATGGCAGTGTGAACTGCTCTAGTCCAATATTGTACAACCACTCCGGCGGCGTTGATATTGTTTGGCGTTACTATAAGCTAAAGGCGCCTTGAGTCCGCGAATACACCGAGAAATTCTGGTACCCACATATTTCATAAGATAATTATAACCCAACGCGAACCCCAGTGCAGGATCAACAAATCGAGTTGCATAACCAGAAAACCCTTTCTTGTGGGGTAGATACGCAGCCATCTCTCCGAGGGCGATCATGACCATGTAGCAGACAATTCCGACAAACGAATACCCCAATAGAAGACCTAGAGGCCCTCCCCTTCGAAGCGCCGTACCCGACCCACTGCAGAAACATCAGCTCAACTGCCTGCCAGAGGAAAGTAAAAAAAGACACAAACATAATCAGCCCTGTTCCAACGGCGCCGCCGAGCTAACAAACGATTTTAGTTATAATTATGTCCGATATGTGATGAAAGAATGCCAGCATACAGCAATCATGGATATCTGTCGGGCCTTGAGACCACGATGAAGAGTGCTCTCGGGGGGCGGCTCGTGGAGATCCTCCTCATAATAGCCGTTGTTGTGGTCACTGGTGATAGAGCTGGCGGATGTGTCGCGGATGTCCTTCTCGACTTTTTCGACGTCGACCATGGCTGGAGAGCAGAAGATGGTCAGAGGAAGAAAAGTAGGGCAGCCGACGCTTTATGTAAGGAACAAGAAGCATAACGTTTGAGCAAATTGAAAACATCATCATCAGGTCAAAAGGAACTCGAACTTGTCGCCGACTGCCAAGAGCTGATCGATCACAAGATCAGTACAGCCGCCGTGGCCAAACGCCCCGCCTTGCCCGTTGAATGCATTGATTTCACCGCCAAGCCACTGGCTGGACAAGCTACCATATGGATGCTGGCATTTGGCTACGACTGTTATCAACGTCGAGGAATAGCACCGATAAGTACTCTTCAGCAAATTTCTATACCATTCCTCAATCATACACATGACACTAGTAGACGCCAGCATTCCAAACGCTTCACGAACATTATCGCCACCTCAATGCAGCTGCTGATGCGTCAATTTGCGTCAACTTGCCTCACATCACACTACAATTTGTGTCTGATTTCACGCCTAGCAATTTGTCTAAACCGTTCTGCCGGTATCCCACTTGCAAATCTTTCAGATTGCGCTGTAAGGGGAGCGATAAGCACAAGGCGCTCGACCTGGTAACAATCAGGACGGACCATAACTTTCTCGTAAATTGACAGCGTCTGGATTGTTCTTCTCGTCCAAGCCTGCACGCAGTAATTTCTTGACGCTCAGTAGAGCGGTAGGATCAAGCCCCTCAAGCTCGCTTTGCAAATGTCGCCGAACTACAGCGTGGAACTCATCAGCGGTTGATGACGGAAATATTTTGCTACGGCGATGATGGAGCTGTTATCAGGGTCCGGGTGCACAACGTTGGTATCAAAAGTTACGTACTTAATGAAACCACATCGTAGAAGCTCCTCCGCAGTCTGCTTTTTACCCCAGAGAAGCGCCTCGTTAGCCTTCGCCACCCCCACTGTGGATGGAATTTCAACATGGGAAAGTAGAAAAGTACGGCGTGGAGGAGGCCATCAAACTCACTCCGACTTGCGAAGGTAACGCTGGCACCTCCTTCCGCAACAATTCCTATGCACACCATCAGATAACACCGTTACGATGAGCCCTTCAATAGACTGGCCTAAGAATGTGAATGGTACAGAGAGCCATGCTTCCGGGACACTATAAATAAAATCGAAATGCCCAAGCAAGGCTGAAGAAGGTTTGTAAGGTTAGCGCAGCATGGAATTTGTTTGAGATGAACTCGCCCGCCGAGATGCCTGCAGCAATATATATTCGTCAGAATGATGTCTTAAGGCGCGTTAGCTTAGAACATAATACTGACCCATCACCGGGCCATTCAAGGCAGCGACCAGAATCTTGGAATGGGAATACAGCTGTTGAGAGATTCCAGAATAGACGAATCAACGTTCTCCATCTTAGAACTCACAGCCTGTCCGCAATCAGTTGTAGTGTGCGCCACATTTTTTAAAAACGAGTTCCGTAGTGATCTGGATACAAAAGGGCGAGCGCCCTTGACATTAGTGCCGCTGGTACAGCCTTCATTAACACCTCGCGTAGCACAAGACGAGGTCCATACGCGCAAAACCACTTCCCGGTAGCTAGGAACTGCTGCTCAGCATGCAACGACAATTCTACTAATACAGGCACTCACCCTGCCATACCGTTACAAGCACATCATCTCGGCGATCAATCTCCCTGAGAGCATTCGCAAAAGCTTCGTAATCTGTTTGAGGGCAATATGAATGACTCCCGTACGTGCCTACAGGCGCGCTTACCTTCAACTGTAACGGCATTCAGACTTTTCGGGCGGTTCAGAGTCACTGTAGCTATCCCTTGAGCTATTTCGACAATAACCTCACTCATTTCGACGAGGAATCGGGACGGGGGACTAAGTTCGTAAAAGTATTGTGGGAGGACGAGAATAAGTTGCGGATAAAAGGTTGCCGAGTACCCGGTCAATATACGGACTGAAGTGGCTGAACCTCAGTGGCGAAAAGAAACAAAAGTCTGCGTATATTCATTAATAGTACAACCCAGAAGATAACCGGTGCAAAATATAAACTTCTTCATGATGTATCCGTCACGCCCAACTCTCCAAAACCTTCTTTGCTCCTTCAACGAGTGTTTCCTCTTTTCCCTGGGGAGTCGGAGAATCCTCGACGAGCTGCTCCAATACAGGTTTAATGACTGCCCGAAGCTTCAAGATATCCTCTCCCCCTTTGTACCTTCCTACTTGCCAGAGCAAAGAACAGACATTGATGCGAACCTCTACTGGAAAGTTGACGGGGTTATCAAAGTTTCTCAGAACGGCAACGAGCATCTCTGCTGCACTTCGAGGGGTGGGTAGTTGACCGCGTGTAGATGGTGTAGTGAGCGTAGGGGAGCTGACATCACTGTTCGAAGAAGTGGATGCAGACGGAGGCTCTGTAGGGGGTGGCGAGGGTAAGTCGAAGGGTGCTAGAAGAGCTGCCAAGACAAGAGGTCCTATTTACCGGTGAGTAAAAAAACATACACAACGAAAGAACAAAACTACGCACTTCCAGTCTTCTGCGTGCTAAGTAAACTAAGGGCAACAACACCTTCATTGACAAGGAGTGGGTACTTAGCGCTGTGCGCGACAAGGCTTGCAAGAGCCGAGGTACATTCTTGTGTAAGGACACTTTGGATAGCGTTTTGCCGCTTTCGCTGCTTTAGTTGGGCAGTATCGTCTTCAATTGGACTGTAAGGTCCCGGTGCATCAACGGCCCACAAGGACTTGATGACGTTTACCAAAACTCTTGTCCCCTCACTCTTGACGGCCACAGTATCTGAGCGCTTGAGAAGAGATACAATTTGCGATAGTCCAGTAGGCGTTCCGGCGGGTCCCGGGCTTGGGAGCGCTAGAGCAAATGTGCTTTCCACTACAAGACGACTTTTTGAGTCAAAATCCGAGACAGTACCAAATCACCCATACCATTAGCCCCACACATATGCTTGACCACACCAATTGCGCTGAGTTGAACAACTTCTCCCATCTTATCCGTCTTCTCATCCCATACCCCACTCCGTGAAACACTCTGTACAATGCCAGCTTCACACAGAGGCATATGAATATCAGGAGACAATGATGCTTGCGCCATATGCTTGAGAAGCCCGATAATGCCATGTTTCAACTTGATGTCAATTGCTGGGGAAAGAAGATGGGAGGAAGCTAGCGCGGGTGCCAACGAGTACGGCGACGATAACAGCACTTTAGCATGTTTTTCTAAGTTCAGGCATCAGCTATCGATGGGTTTGCAACGGGAATTAGAAATTACCTCGTCGCGCCAGGTTGCCTAAGGAAAGACTGGCACAAATAACGAGATCATCCCTATGAGGTGCCGAAGCATCCTTCTCAGCCAAGCTCATAAAAGAAATATACTGCTTGATCCAGCCCACCATCCTGGAGACAAATTGCCCTCCAGGTTGGGCGGGATCAGAGTCAGTCCACAACAACTCGTCTTTACTATCCTCCCCTGCCACTTCTACTACAGCTTTGACGAGTGCAGCCTTGCAAATATCAAAGGCCTTTTCCATGCGTTTTCTTTCACCGTCTGTGACAACGGCCGAAGTTCCCCATGAAGCAGGATATCCGCCGTATTCAATGAAGTCCAATATCGTCCGGAAACAAGGAACGCCACTGTGCTCGGAAGGTAAATAAAACCCGCGTGCTAGTGAGAGGCGAACATCTTCGGCGTCGAGTGACAAGGATTCTATTAGGGAGCATGATTCCTCGAGTACATCGAAGTCACTGTGTATAAGTGTGTTGTATATCTGGGAAGCTGGCGAGAAAGGCGTCTGTGGCGGTGATGCAACAGGATGCCTAAACACCATAAGGGGAGGCGTCAAAAAAGGTAGAATATCGGGAGAGAAGACTTGGCGGATTTCTATATGCAGGAAAAATAAGGTAATTACGAAACTGGGTATGCCAGTCAAGACTTACGTTCTTCCTTGCCATCTTGTAACTCTGTTAGGGTTCTCCAAGCCCAGTTGGAGAGACCGCTGCGTATAGTCCATGATTCCTGTGCACTTTCCAGCGTCTGTTCCGCCGAATAGGTCCCTTGCCATGACCCAGGGGGATAAATGGACGCCGACAGCTTTAACACAGTGCCTGCGACTTTCATGGGTATTAGTTTATTCTTGACGGCATCTTCACTGCTGTTTAATTCAACACATCTTACACAGCGGATGAGACTGCGCACCAAAACCAAGACTAGCATTGAGAAGTACCCCAATCGCAGTCCTGACAACTTTCAGATGATCAATAGGGAGAGGTAACGGTTCGGTTTGCGGAGGGGGAGGTATAAGTTTCGCGTAATCCTCCAACAGGGCTACGACAGTCTGAAGAAAGCCGGCGCCTAACAGAGCGCTACGGTTATCATCTGAAAAGACGCGTCAAAAAAAGCCAGAATTCGGCAAGAATGGCCAAGCACCATGATCCCTGCATAGATTCGCTCCAACACGGAGGATCTCAAGAACAGGTTTAGTGTAAAGGTCCTCCGAAATAGAGGAGTGGGCATTATGCAGCTCAAGCCCCAGAAGGTCCGTGAGAGTTTGGCAGAGGGAGGTTCTGCCTAATACTGTGTGTATATCATCTGTTGACAGAGTTCAAACTGTTGTGGCACCTAAGATGCAAATGAAACACACAATGTTCGTCCTTGGTCCGTAACGCGTTGGCGAGATCATGAGAAACGATAGCAATTTGTTCCCAAGACGTCCTCGAGTTTGATTCACGGACGTCTGAGAGAAGATGAGACAATTCGACCTCTAGGTCTGCTGGAGATGGTGAAGGCATGGGGGAAGTGGTGGTGGTATGAAGCTAAGTTGTGTAACACCTAACAGCCGGAAGATCGATCATGGTGGCTGTGCAGTCGGACCGAATTTAATTGCCTGCATAATACACAATTTAATGATACAAGTTTTTCGAGTCTTTGCTTCTTTTCCTCCAGTTCAACGCCAATAGGGAGGGGCACTACCATGAGACAACACCATACTGCGCGCCTCATCCAACGCATGTACGACGGCGTCTGGAAGTGGACCCTTGAGACTATCCTCGCAGTTCTGTCTCAGCTAGCTAGCACTACTCGCTCCCAAAATGACACCATCTTCTGGCGTCAATTTAGAATGGTGTTGACACCAGCGAAGGGCGATCTCCGTTAATCGAAGGTGATGTTCAGCCTATCAAAGATTGACGGGTGGAGATTGCAAGTTTAGATAGCACCTACCGCAACGCCCTTCAGATATTTCAGAGCTTCAAGTTGACCTTGTTGAAGATAGCGAGCTCGGTATTGATCACCCTGTCGGCCTGGCCCGAAACGACCCTCTGTTACGGGAGTATCGGGTGATTCAACCTTTCCAGCAAAAAGCCCTCCCCTGGAAGCAGTAGACCAAGTCAAAAGATTTCTCGTGAGTGTCTGACGAACTCACGCAAGCGGGTTGCAGATGACCAGACGAAGTCCAAATTTTCGCCCACATGGGAGGAGTTCGACCTCCATGTCTCGCGTAATGGCATTATACATCCTGTGCATTCAAGGTTTCATTTCAAGAGATAAATAGGTCCCATTTCTCACTCACACTTGATAAATCTTGGGAGTAACATATCCCTGGGCCCTGCAAATTTCAACTACCTCCGCAACCTGTGGGTTGAATCAGCTCATTTGTATGAATAGATCACGTAATGCAGACCTCCCAGGCCGCGTAGTTACTAAGACCAAATATTTCACTGACAGGAAGGTCAGCACTTCTTCCAATAAATTCTGGGACAGGACACGCAAAAGCCCTTCGCGATACAGCTCGTCTACTGCTTTCAAAGTGTCCTCGAAGGGAACACTTAGATGTGGAGTGTGCAGGTAGAAGACTCGAACTTTTTGACGATTTAGCGCCTTCAGCGAAGTCTGGAAAGTTTCCCTCAGTGCGTGAGGAGCGTGATCGCCGGGTTTCACGGGATAAACCTTACATCGAAGAGTCAGTGGGGTAGTAACCTGATAATGACAATCCTACTTGGTATCGATGGTGGCATCTTGGAGATCTAGCTGGGACAGCAACTATACAATGATTCAATGAGAGATCACGTAACCGTTCCGGAGGCGCTCAACTTGTTCGGTAGTTCCGCTACATATATCCTTGCAGTGTCTAATTCCTTGTTCCCGAAGCCGAAGAAAGTATTTAGAATGTCTTGAGCTTCTTGTCAGTGACACGAACGGCGGAAGATCCTGGGAGCCCCAGAGTCATGGTTCCCTAGTAGAATATGTCAGGAGCACGCAGCTAGTCGGATGCGATAATTATGTACAAAAATTAGTGGGATACGGGTACGTGTTAACATACTGAGTGGATATCGCAAGTACAGAGATGGGAGTCTGGAAGATAAGATCAAGAGCCACGATCAAAAATAGATACGATCACGTATTCGGCCTGGAGTTTGAGTCAACTTGTCTCTTGCAGTCATCCACTCGTCGCTCGCTTCCTTAACCAATTCACATTTTGCCGTTAAATAATGGCCGGACCTAGGAAATCCAAACTCAGGAAAGGGGAGAAATGGTCTTCCGCCACCGCCACCACCGCCCGAGGTAGACGATGACGATCTTATGAGTGACCTGATGGCCCAGCTTGACTCTCGAGACGGAACTGTCCGTGCTGAATCTGCTGCTGTACTGCAAGATATGACGTTGGAAAAGGATATTGTAAAGGAAGAGAAATCTCAAGGGAAACGCTCCAAGGACCGGTTCAAAGAGCGACAGGTTGGTCCTTGCTTTTCATCTACCGCATCAGCTCACAATGCACGGAAGGCACGGAAGGCGGCTACTCTGGCGAATGCTTTCTCACCGGATGATCCAGAGACATCTCGACAAATAGAATTGGAGGCGAGACAGGAGGAGGAATCCATCAAACGAGTATGCACTGAATTGAAGGTCCAGATACACGAGGCACGTATTACACTACTTCATGATGGACTGGACTGGATATCCCCCAGATTAACCCAGACGGACACTGCCTTTTCTCAGCCATTGCGGACCAGCTCAGTTTGCTCGGAATCCTCCCGCCTGTCCAAGCAAACTATGTTACCGTCCGTCTAGCAGCATCCAACTATATGCTCTCTCATCCCGACGATTTTCTTCCCTTTCTGCCCTCCACCAGCGGCGAAGACGCAGCAGGTTCCTACGACGAGGGGCTAATAAGTCCTCGTGAGTTCGAACAGTATTGTACAACAATTCGTGATACCGGCGCTTGGGGTGGCGAACCTGAAATTCTCGCACTAAGTCGCGCCTTCAACGTCCCCATACATGTCGTGCAAGGAGGATCCCCGTCGATTGTTGTTCATAATCCAAACAGCGGGCCTGGAGAAGGCGACCTCAACGTTAAACATGTCGTTCGTATCAGTTATCACCGGCGGATGTATGGGCTTGGAGAGGTAACTAATGTTATCCCCTCACCACACATGTACTGACCCTATACCCCAGCATTACAACACTCTCCGTCCGTCATCTGGTCTAACAAAGATGACTCGAGTCATCGAAAACATTCTGTCATGATGTTCATAATACTGGGTATGGTGTGGAATTACAAAATAATCAAAACAATAAGTCATCCTCTTCGCCATGTCTTCCTCTGTGATCGGCAGCAGTCATGGGCTTGGGCTCATCCGCCAGATAGCTGCCAAAGGCTCCGCCAAGATTAGAATATGGGTCATCGTTCGCCACGCCCCTTGGTTCATCATCGTCATCATCGGGCACTATTCCCACCTCACTCCCGTCATCGGCTGGGTGACTCCTACCTGCATCATCATCTCCATGTCCAGACTTGCTGGGAGGGGCCGGTGGTTCTGCAACAATAGCGGTTTCAGGGTTTTCCGCATTTTGAGAATGTGATTCAACAGGTCCAGGCCCCGGTACGGTGACCAAAGAGGGTGGAAGCTGGCTACGAGCCAAAGGAACAAGAACCGCTCGTGAATGCGCGTTCAGCGCCGGACTGTCTTTCAAAGCTTTACCGGCAGCATTTCTGATGAAAGTCTGTAATTATAAGTTAGTCACAGTGAAACTCCACTATTAAATGAAAGTACCTCTGGATTTTTGTGGTAAATGCTACCCAAAGTGCCCGTGTGTAGAAGCAACTGATCAAGAGCTCCCCTGTCCATTCTGTCGGAATCGGTTGTTATTGCAGGTTTCTCAGCTAGAACGATTTCTCCCGCAGCTGAAGGGTTAAGAGCAAGCATCCGCCAATACATGAAGCCTCGATCCCGGAGATCAGGGTTATCGATGTCCTCTGTGACCCATTTGAGCACTTTATGAACCAGTTCCTTAACCTTCTCTATGTGACTTTTATATGCAAACAACTTGACAACTGCAGTCAAAAGCGCGAGTTGGACCTACGAGGAAGAATCTTTAACATACTTGCAGATAAAATAAAAAGAAAGAAAACACACCTCGACGCTTTCGTCAGTATAAGTATAACAAAGATCATCTAGCAGTTCGTCCGCGTTGTCTATAATATTGGCGAACTGGCCAATGATCCATACCATAGCAGCCTTAGCCTCAGGTTCGTCTAGGACATCGAGGTTTTCGCATAGAGTAGGTATGATACCCTCGTACTTCCCAGGGTACCGTCTGAAGATGTCTTTGATGACGATGGTCGCTTCTTGCACGACATATGTTACTTTGGTCTCGATAAGACCTAGTAATGTCTGTATGCAGTTGTCTGAGGCGGCCTCAACTTTGATAGCTAATCGACCAATGGATCGTACGGCCTTCCGCACGAAGTCGATATCAACTTCTGAAGCGTATCTGGACCTGTATTGAGCCTGGTGTGTAAGGTTGTGTCAAAGGTACTGACTCTTGCAGCTCATTAAGAACTTCATTGGCATTTTCAGCCCGAGCTAACCGATACATGATCTCAAGCTTGGCAAGTTTGACATAGATGGGATCGTTGTACTTGCAAAAGAACACCCGGACGTCGTTCTTCAGAACAGCCGGTCGTCGTTGGATGATGAGCAATATGTTACGCAGGGCAACGTACTGCACTTCTGGCCCAGAAGACAAAAGGGTGACTAGATAAATAAAGCCTATAAGAAGATGCTTCAAAAACTGTAACCTACATACCTAGAGGCGGCCCCATTTTCTTACATATATGATCTATAAGTTGCCGGTTTTCCATGTAGTTCATGAGATACAACAGGGCTTTGATAGTCGTAAGCACAACAGCTGAATTGCCATGTTGCAGCTGTACGATGATGCGTTCACCCAGCATTTCGGCGTCCGCACATCGTTCTGGGACATATCGTAGAAGAGAATCAAGTATGTAGATTTGACCCCACCTGTTAAGATCTTAGAGAGTGAAAACGATCCGGGGAATACGTGACATACTCAGAGCTTTCCCCCAGAGCTGCTAGAAGTTTGTTCGTGGTGGCCAGATTCAATTTGAAGATGACACCATCCTGGCGGTCACCTATTTCTGATAATGCGGCAACCGCATTAGCTACCACGGTAGCATTGTTGTCCAGCATCAAGTCTCTCAACAACTCGACAAAGCCCCCTTTCTCAGCCTTACGAGGATCTGCTGCGTAAAGCTTTGCCACGCATATGGCTGCAGTCTTCCGTACATAGGCATCACGGTCTTTCAGAGCGTGCCGTAGATTGTCGGAAAGTGCATCCGTCACGACTGGTATAGGAATATAGGACATGGTTCTGATAGCGAGAGCGCGGATGAGGGGATTGCGATCGTTGCAGTCCTAAAGTATTTTGAAGTATTCTAAATTGAAGTCCTCTAAGAGAGCAGATACCTACCTGAAGGAAGTTGGGAATGACCAGGTGTATTTGATCTGGTTTCGACCGACCATAGCTGACGAGGAAGAGATACACCACTGAGACGATTAGAGCGGGCAATGACCGGGATCACAATATAGCTCACTTTTCTTGATCTCAAGCAAAGGAGTCCCAAGACATTGGACGACATCCGTGAACAAAGCTGACACTGCAGAAGGGAACGATCCATTTCAAGTTGGCCAGACGACGGAAGCAAGTGCACCAACTATCATTTCCCATGGTGATATTCGCGACAATCTTCTTCAGTACAGTTCTTCTCTTCTGGAATTTCTTGTCCTTTGCCTCTGCCGCGTGTAATTCGGCTCGAAATTCCTGGAAAATAGTGCTCAATGGCGAGTTACTGGAGAGGTGAGGCGGCACACACTTCTATCTTCCCTCGCTGGAAGAACTTGGCATCCTGACCAGGTTGTGTCATGTCTGCTTCCTATGAGTGAGTTTGTCGAACTAAGAGATGCCGATGTCCGATGTAGCAGTCCAAGCGCGGTGCGTGACGGATCGTGACATGTCTCGTCTGTACCGACCGCCTCCCACCAATCAACGCCCCCGAGACACGCTCGACCAAGCGTTGCATTTTTCGGTCGACTTTGCTCTCAAGAATCTCAAGAAATGCAGGAATCAATTCAAAGCGATTCTTGCTACTTTTCAAGATGAACTTGGTATTCTAGAGCGCTTGTACTACAAGGGAAAGAACCAGCACCGCTCAGCTTTATTCTGGAAGCGTGTGGCAGAGACTCGCAGATACGGCAACCGCCTCAACGAAATAGACCTTTGTTAAGCTAATAGATGACTTGCAACATTCATTCTTTGATGCGAACAAGGACAATGTGTGAGGTCGACTGGACTGTCTGTGTTTTTTTTTTGACGCGACGTTCTAGGAAAAATGCGCTTAAAGGCGCATGGGCGTACTATCCGGACGCCAAGTTCGTTTCATACATGCGAAACCGATTAGAATTGATATCCAATCTTGCTTCAAAGGTCGTTCTATTTACTGGAAGACTATACTGATCGCTGAGTGAAAACTAGACCCATGCGCGACTGAGTCAGGCTTACAGGCACGTCCATGTGGGTATTTGGGTCGCCGGCGCTGATCTTTCTAGCAGGTCGCTAAGCCTCGCTATGCAATCGGGGGCGTTCATCCAGTACATTGTCCTTCTGGTTGCTATCGTATCTCGGATGGATATTCTCACTGTCGAACTTCTTACGGGAGTCCACCATACATCTTCTACTGTTCGACACCTGCATGACACCTTGGAAAATGTAAGTGTAGAAACGATTGATTCTTCTTGGTGTTTCATGTGCCCATTCACAGTTAGCTCCCCCCGTATCGCCCGAGGTAGTGTCTCAGGGTCTTGATATAATCAGCATGGATCCCACACAGTCGGACCCCAGTGCCTCGGACTGTTTAGTATCGGACACGATTAAGTCGGAAACAGATCCATCCAGGATACCTACCCTACTTCCATCAGTTACTCGTATGGCCATTTCTTCTTCCTTCTTCGGATCGTAGCTTACCAATGTATCGCTCAGACGATTCTTCCCTTGACAGAAACCGCGGTATTCTCACACAGGCGGGGAAACCAAAGGGTATCAAGAGGAGAAAGACCAAGAAGAAAGACGAAATTGATGATATCTTCGGCTTCTGATCCTCTCCGCATGCCTCTGGGTATCAAACCTGGTTCATTTTAGTGACTACCTAAGAACAAAAGGTTCCTGGATTCTGTACCAAATCTGTCCAAAAGGAAGTGATGAAAAAATGGGGAAAAGAGATGAGATCACATCAACAAAACAGAAGAGCTGTTATAGTCCAAAAAGTTGCACGGGGAATCAACGGTATATGATCGTATTCTATAAAGTCCATGAAGCCTGAAGTAAAGGAAACAATGCGGAACCCCCCTCAAAGGATCCACGACAATTACACCAAGAACAACGTAGCGGCAACAACTGATGATGGCAGCAAATACCCTCGACGAGGTCAAAGTAC
Organism: Armillaria mellea; assembly: GCA_030407055.1. Taxonomy (NCBI): domain Eukaryota; kingdom Fungi; phylum Basidiomycota; class Agaricomycetes; order Agaricales; family Physalacriaceae; genus Armillaria; species Armillaria mellea. The sequence continues at coordinate 2,568,424 of JAUDZF010000001.1, read as the reverse complement.
CAGCACCATTCTGCGCCGGTTGTGAGGACGCAGTGCTAGAGGCTACCCCTGAGGTAGCACTGGAAGCCGTTGCTGAAGAAGACGCCGACACTGAGGACGACGAAGTACCTGCAGCATTTTGAAGTGCTGCAGCCACGTCGAACGGGAATCATCAAGGGAGTGCTGGATGCCGAGCTGAGGTCCACTGAACCATCATCCTTCATAACTTCAGGGTTCATGGCCAAAAGGTTGCGAGTATACAACACGTTCTCCATGACGCTCTCTTGGGCCCAAGTAGGGACCTGAGCCATGTCAATGTTCTGACCCCAAGTACTGGCAGGGTTTGCCAGACGTGGCGTTGGCAGTGTAAGCAGCATAGTTCTTGACAGCGGAGCTCTGTAAAATTTCAAATTAGCTCCGGCATATATGTTATCAATGTTAAACTTGTACATTAGCAGCAACACTCTGCATCATTCCAGCGACAGATGTTGTGGCCATGGCAGCGTTAGGCGGGTTACTGAAAGCGTAGCCAAATGAGTGAACGTCAAATATTCTAACGGACTCAGCAACTTACATGATAGCGAACATGCCCTTCTGACAATGTGTAGGAACACCGCAGTAGTAGAAGAGTGGGTTCGTATCATTGATGACTTGAGTGACTGTAAAGCAGTAAGTAAGAGTGTTCACTGAGAATGATGTAAACTGACAAGAGAAGTCTTTGAGCTGAACTCCAGAGGTGAAGGGACTGTCAGATGTCTTGTTGCAAGGAGAAAGCTCAGAGCTCTTGGTGACAGTATGGTTGTTCGCACCCCAGTGGAACACAACTGTGTCTCCGACAGAAGCGTTCAGAGCGAAGGGAACGTATCGCAAAACACCCTGCGAAGGCGCAACGATGACAGTGTGGGTCGCACCGCTTCCTGAGCTACCAGAGGTCGACGTAGCAGTTGGTGCAGTATATGTAGCAGCAGATCCTCCGAACGATGCAATGCATTCTGTGAAAGATGGGGGTAATAAGCTGATGGATACGTGCACACAAAGATCCCTTACGCTGAACACAATTATCGTATGAGCCCCAATTCTGGCTGCCAGAACCGTAGGTAGCGGCCGCAGTTGTCATCGCGGCTTCAGTGGTCATCATAGCTTCAGTTGTCATCGCGGCTTCGGTAGTCATTGCAGCTTCACTAGCCATCATGGTAACGGAAGATGCCATCGACATCACAGTTTCAGAGGCCATCGCAGCTTTAGTTGTATCAGCCGCCGCTCCATAATAGCCGCCATTCGCAGTCGCACTTGCGGCAGCAGCTTCGGATGCAGATTGGCTGTTAAATATTAGCTGACGCAGATCAAAAGAATAAGGTGATGCTCACCTCTGAAGCTCAGCAGAATCGGTCAGAGGTATGCCGTTTGGCGCTGAGACACCGACTTCATCACCGAGTGAACTGTCAGGTCTGGGAAGAGCGAGCGTAAAGCCAGAAAGAAGGGCGGTAGCACCGATGAAAGGCAAGATGAAAACCATGGTCGAATAACGAAAGAATAATCCGTAGCGGTGTGAATGTCGTAGGACAGTAAACAGAAGAACCTCCCTGGAGGATTAAAACAAAATTCTCTATCGAAGAGGTGATCTGGGATCGTCATCAGTATGAGCAAGAGCAGTAGAAAGAGCTATACATGCCTCAAAACTGAACGAAAGAAAGGATGCCGAGTCAACTCGACTTCGAAAAAGACGAAGGTAAAAGGGAGGGAGGGAAAGGAAACGAAGATGCGGGAAAGATGACGGCGGCCACATTTATAGCATGTCCTGAGAGAATCCATGGCAACATGATTCCCATCCGCGACCTAAATATCTCCTACAACCCCTGTAAAACGCGGCTATGAATGGATCTGATCCTCCCACTGTGATTGGCCAAACCAAGTTATTGGTGTTCCAATCTGCCAATCCATGACGGCTATCTCGGATACCGGTTGCTACCTTGTTTTTCAAAGAGCTACTATCGCATTTCCGCCTATTACACAAAGGGGCCTCTCGCAGACAATTGTCACTGATATTCAATAAATAAGGCTTACAAAACGAACAAAGAGCCATGCAATGGATAGGCAGCCAGGAGTAAGACCCATTCCCTCTCCCACACTTCTGGTTATGTACACGCGGTTGCATCAAGGTTGCATCAGAATTTAATAGGTTGCCCATCATCCAATCAGTCACCTTGCCGTGACCTCGTTGCAGGTCCTGAGGGCAAGCCAATCCGGTCTCGCTGATAATGGGTATCAGTAGGATGATCGCTCATGGTTCGTGGTTTGACTGCGCCGCGTTTGGCGTCTCGAAGTGCCTTCAGACGATCTGTCGCTTTCGATGGCAGAGCATCATCCGTATAGTTGAGCTTACGCGTTCGTTGCGATCTCGAAGGCGTGGGAGTAGTGACAGCTGCTGTATCGTAGATGTCGCGGAGACCTCTCGGACGGGGTAGCTCGGTAATTGGGTTCTCAGCCACCTCGTGGCTATCATACCGAGAAAGCGGTGTACGTTCATGCTCGTCAAAGAGCCACGGAGGGAGATCGGATGGATCGCGAGCCTTTTGAATGTGATAGGCTTTCATTGCACGCGTGAGGCGCGATTCTTGCCCTGGAGGTGTCTCTGCAAACGGTTCCCGATTAAACGCACGTCATAAATAACTGCCTGATGCTCACCCTCGCCTGACATGGCCGTAATATTAGTAGCCCAGGCTTTGCTGACGCTGACAGTCAAAGTACTTGCTGCTGTAGCAACCCGACTCCAGACAGTGGCACCGTCGCCAGTATCTGTCGAAGTGGTTTGCGGTGAATCATAGCCTTCAACCACATCAGTTTAAACTATGACCAAATTATCGCTGAGAAATAACGCACGGCGTTGAGTAGCATCTGATTGTATGGGTCGTCGGGTACGAAGAGACTGTCCGGAGTGCCCGGTTGACCGTTGCTCTTCGTCGTCAAGGCTCGCGAGAGAAGACGAATAGCTTGGGGTAGGCCTCATGCGATCGAATAATGATGGAGCAGGCGAAGACGCTGACGACTCGCCAGACGAGTGATAAGAGGTGGCACCAGATAGAGGGTCGAAGGCCTGATTAGCGCGGGAAGTTGCCCACTGTGATTGTGGCAATGGTGGTGGGCGAGAACGACCGCCTTGAATGGATGGCGTGGATTTCTGTGGGCGAACTTGTCGCTGTACAGATAGCGCTCGATGGTACTTGTCCTCTTCATCAAGTCGATAACGCTCTCTGGAGCGCGAGCGTCGCGGGTTGCTGGGTAGCCCGCCAGCACGAGAACGGGTAGACATAAATTATTTTAATAACGAATAAAGAGAATGGTAAATGAAAGCCAATAATACGCAGACCAACTGGAATTATGAGAGAGCGACCTGAGACGAGGAGAAGAGCATGTCGGACACAGCCACATGCATCCCAGAGTCGTCGGAGGTCGGACCGGTTTCCTTTACAACTTGTGTGATCGTTTGCTGCCTTGTGGCCCTTGTCTCTCGATAAACCACTGGTGTTGTAGAGAATTTGTTATTATATACCTTTTTGTGCCTCCATGGACCTGTCAGGCCTTCTAGTTCTGCGAGACCCAGAACTCCTCAAAGGAATTTCTGAATTCCCCGCCGACTGGGTACCGAGCTATCACGGTTACCCAGGTTTATGTCGATAGCTCGTCAATGTGCTAACTACTCTGGGCTCCTTCGGTCGGATTTTACTTGTATCTTCTTTCTGTGGAAGAACATGTATGAAAAGGGAACACGGCTCGATCTTAAAATGCAGAGTAAATGTGTCGCATACCCTCAAACCTTTGTCGCTTCCGTGATGCATCGATGATGTGTGGCCTGCTGCATGGAAAAGGACCGACAGTCTTTTGTGACCCTATGTCTCCATGCCTTCGAAGTCTAGTTTCCTTACTGTCATCGACATCGGTACCTCTCTTCCGCAAGTATGGCGTCATGAGCATCATCGCATGGAGAGGCAGTGCCCTTCTCGTTGTGTTTAGATAGAAACGGCGTATGCGTATGCCACGACCTAATTCCTTTCGACCGTATCTACCTGAAAGGGGTGATACCGGGCTCATCAGAACAACACGTAAGTACTATTGTATGCCTATTCAAACTGCTGAAGAGGCGGGCTTCCTAGCCCGTTTGGCGGCGTCGCTCATAGGCGAAATCGATATCGGATACAGTCGCGATTGTCGTCTGGGAATGATGATCACGGACAATATACACGATAGCTGGTTGGACACCTCTAGCAGCGTGTACCAGATCTCTCCCGACGGGCCGACCTATCCACTTTGAAGTCAAAGTCAGGTGCCGAAGCGTTCCTTCCGATCTTCGCGTCGTACTGAAAGTCAAGGAGATACCTTGAATGGGAACATAGGTGCGCCACGGTCTCTTGCGATGACTTGGGCGACTTTGTCAGTCCATGTTCGTCTTTGTTCTCTCTGTGCGTTGATTCTAGACTGTCAAAGAACTTCTCGGCGTCTGACTTCTTTTCGCCTGTTTGCTGTTTGTCAAGTTTCCAGGCATATGGATAACACGAAGGCGCATGATAAGACCACCACAAGGGGCAAACATGTGGGTCATCCTGTTGGGTTCTGGAACGATGCTCAGATCGTTTCGCGGAACACATTCTCCTATGTGGTAGCTGTTTTGTGGAGCAAGCATTCACCCTTGTGTCTGTAGATGCAGTGCTTGCCATTCGGCATGTTCAAATCCTCTATAGGACGACACGAGAAACCTGTAGGTAAGTAGTATTCCGAATTCTTCATGTATCAATGATGTTCTTTGACAAGACTGGTCCGTATTCTGGCGCTTCACGGAGAACGGAGCCAACTACGTTCCGGTTGGTCCACCTTGAGAGAACTGTGTTAGCGAGGGTCGCAGGAGTGCAGGACATCGGCCCGAGTTCCGCAGAATATGCCTGAGAATGTACTCTTGGGTTGTCGAACGTCAATCGCAGTAGACTTCTGCTAGCGAGTGAGCTCGGCGAATTAACTGCCACTTCCTTCTGTTATGTAGTCTAAAAAGCCGCCCTGCGCTCTGTGAGCCTTAGGCTGATATCTAATTTTGGTACGTTGTGCGCGCGTCGAGTCCGGATTTCAAGGGTGGTGGTGGAATGAATTGGCATTGCATGACACCACAGCGCTGTGTCGCTCAGTACTCGTGAAAAATCCCTGACGATGAGTTGTCCATCGAGCGGCCACTGTGTCCTGGCCATCCCTTAGTCGAATCGCTTGAGCCGACGGCCCCGGCGACGGGCCGACCCGAATCAGCAGCTGTAAACTGTGAGTAGACGGATCCCCCCGCTATTCCGATATGAGTTCTATATGAAGTCGCTGCCCAACGGAATCAAACAGTGACCTCCTTTCTGCCATCGCTATGCTCACCGTTCGACGTCTCGTCTGCTCTACTAAATGGTCTCGTCTGTCCAGCACCTCCGCGTCCGGAGACAAGTATAAAGTCGTTGTAGTTGGCGCTGGTCCGTTTCTTACACATTGATTGCGTCGGTTTCCCATGCTCACACTCGACTAGGTAGCGCTGGCTTATCGGTTGCGAATCAAGTGTACAATCGCTTCAAATCTGCTGGAAAACCACTAAACAGTGGAGATGTTGCCATTATTGATTCTGCCGAGTTCCATTATTATCAAGTGAGCAGTTCTCCCGAAAAAAAAGACCCACAGTCTAATAGTAGTAGCCTGGATGGCACGTCATCTCCCTACCGATGCTTCTAGTGTCTAACTTCGACTAGGACCTTGGTGGGTGCTGGTCTCAAACAAAAAACAGAATTCCGCCGACCATTGGCGTCGCTGATTCCCAAACACTTGACGCACGTAAACGAGAACGTCAAGTCTTTTTCCCCCGAAACCTCTTCGGTAACGACGGCATCCGGGCGCAGTCTCACCTATGAGACACTCGTGGTCGCGACAGGCCTCCAGATTAATTGGGATGGCATTCAAGGCCTTCCCAAGGCACTGTCGGATTCAACATCTGGCGTCTCATCTATCTATTCATATGACACCTGCGACAAAGTCTGGGCAGATATTGAATCTCTTCGGTCTGGTAACGCCGTATTCACCCAACCAGCTGGGGTTGTCAAGTGTGCTGGCGGTACGTCCCTCGGTAAATATTTATAGATCTCGTTGCTAATGGGCGTTCTCAGCTCCTCAAAAAATCATGTGGATGGCCTGGGATAGGTTTAGAAAGACCGGCAGGAGGGAAAACATCAAGATTGATTTCTACACTGGCATGCCCACGATGTTCAGTGTCAAGAAGTACTCAGATGCTCTAAATGCCCTTCGTGTTGAACGCAACGTCGGGGGCCACTTCCAACACAACCTTGTCGCGATCGACTCTGCCAACCATAAAGCTACCTTTGCCAAGAGTGATGGATCAAAAGTCGATGTGGACTACACTATGTTGCACGTTACGCCTCCGATGGGACCCTTGGATTTTCTCAAGGGCTCGCCCATCGCCGACAGTGCAGGATGGGTTACCGTCGATCAAGATACCTTACAGCACACTAAGCCAGAGTACGCCAATATCTTTGCTCTTGGAGACTGCTCATCCCTGCCTACAGTCTAAAACTGCCGCGGCGATTACCGCACAAGCCCCCGTTCTTACCGAAAATCTCTTCTCTTTCATGGACACAGGCAAGATTAGCAATGCAAGATATGATGGTTACACCAGCTGTCCGGTGCGTCGTGTCTATTCTCGTATCTGTAAGTGGACCGACCTATTTCTAGCTTTTGACCGGTTACGGTGAACTAATGCTCGCCGAATTCAAATACGGTCTTGAGCTGAAGGAGACATTCTCGTCCTTCGTCGATCAATCAAAGAGCCGGAGGTAATTCCGCTTCATCCCTGTTAAGTAATATACTAAACTTTTCCCTCAAGGTTGTTCTACCACCTCAAAAAGGTACGACATAGTCGCTGAACCTTGAATGAAAATATACTCAATATCACATAGGATATTTTCCCCGCTTCTTATTGGAATTTCATGGTAGGCTTTCACCTTTCCTCGTGGCCCTCTCCTTATCCCTATGTCTATCTCTAGGTTCGCGGGCAATGGTTTGGTACCAGAGGGATCTTCAGGCCCCGCTTCTGACACGTAGCGTAATTTGGTACACGATGTCATGACTCAGTAGCTGACTAATGTTGATATTTCTGGGCGTGTTTTCTCACGGCGTCGTGTCACAACTGTGACTGCGCATCTTTCCCGAACACCACCACGAGGATATCTTGTTGACAGGCTGAGCCAACAATGTCGACACGGCTCACTACGACTCAGGTCATTGAGCAAGGACGCTATCTGGACCCGGACTTCGAGGCATCCTCGCTCACGGTATCTCAGCTCATGGGCGTCCTCCTTCACCACCATGTTAAATTTCCAACGCCATACTCCAAACCAAAGCTCGTTCAGATCTTCAACGAAGAAATCAAGTCAAAGTTGTCTCCTCTGAAGCGTCAGCGTTTGAAACAGGAAAGCAGTATTGCAAGTGACTATGGGATAACAGACGGTGTAACGGGACAACCGCTGACTAGTGGTAGTGAATCAAAGGTAAGTGTGTCGCGTTTTGATTGCATTCATTTCGCTGACTCTCCGTCAAGTCCATTGCACCAGCGAGGAGATCTTCTAGACGTCTTTCCCGGGCCCCAACTCAAGAAGTGGAGTCCTCTCCGCCTCGTCCTGACCCAGTGCGTTCATATCTTCATTGTTATTTCAACTTGTTCTTAGCGTAGACTTTACAGCCCAAACGCCGTCGATCCTCTGCACAGCCAAATCTTGACGGTCCGTCGCGTAAATCCACTGTCAACAAGGCCCCGACATTGGTGGAAGAGAGTGAACCCGAGGAGGAGCTACCGGCTCGCAAAGTCGGAAGAAGTAAGAAAGCTGTAAGTGGTGTATCCTATAATTGTCAGTTGACGTCTGATGGATCTTTGTTCTTGCAGTCAGAAACTGCAGGAGCATCGAGTCGTAGGGTCTCTCATACTGTGCGTGGCACATCTTATCTACTGAATATGAACTCAAAGATCAAGCAGGAAGATAGCGGCTGGGAAGACAATAATGTCTTCCAGTCAGGTGCCGAATCATCGTCACCAATGCGTCCTTCACCGGTGCATCCGAGAACGCGGCGGCCGCTACGCCAGTCACGAAAATCTTCTTCCGCCCCTCCCCAAATGGTCCCTTTATCACCACTGCCGCCTGCCGCAGGACCAAGCGGTTTACAACGATCACCTCCGCAATCCCGGTTTGAGCCCCAACTACCATCCATCATATCGGTAGGATCGCGCCTCTCGGTACCAAGGTTCTGCACCCCCAGTCCACCACATGAGGAGGCTGAAAGCAAAACCAAAGATGAACTAATCGAGGAAGCCAATTCCGATGATCACGATGGCATTGGTGAAGCAGTCGTGGCCATAGACGATGGTGCTGACCTTGAAGTCAACGAAGAAACGAATCCCGACGAGGATATACCAGTATCTGCTGTATTACCTCTTCGAGGGCAAGATGTGGTTGAACGTCTTCTCGCTCAAGCCCAACGGCCTCCTCCACGCGCTTCGCTGTCACCTGGGGTTCGATTGCTCCTTTTAACATTCTTCATGGGGCTCGTAGCGGTGATCTGGAATTTTAAATTGCAATCCGTATCATTTGGTTACTGTGACCCCGGAAGTGATACAAACCCTTTACTTGAAGAAGCGAGGGTCAATCGGACGGCCATCGAGTTATGCAACCGCGAGAACAGGAGTCTTTTACATGAGGATGTCGAAGGGGATTTAACGCCGTGTCCATTACCTTTCGTACTCCCAACGTTCTATCCTGATTCATGCACTCCATGTCCATGGCATGCTACATGCACCCGAGACAGCGTGACATGTAATACCGGTTACATGTTACGTTCTCATCCGCTGGCTTTCTATTTGTCGCCTGTATCCTCTCGGACCGACATAAATCTGTCTCTTACATCGCCACCCAACGATCTTATCTGGAGATTGATTCATGAATTAGTCGATGGGTTACCTGGTTTTCCAACCATAGTACTGCCTCCCTCTTGTGTGGAAGATCCGAGACGCCAAAGGAATATCGGGACTTTAGGCAAATACATTGATAACGTTCTTGCAGAGAAACGAGGCGAGATTCTGTGTGCAGATAACGCTACTGACGTCGCCGATGTTGATGGTGGGAACGCGAAGAAGTGGGGAATGCCCCTTGATAGTCTCCGAGATCTCATGTTGAGTTTGACACCGGTGAGTAATTCTGTCATTGCATTTACCTATCTAGATTCTAAGTATCTTATAGGCTCACCTCATTAAAAACTTTGACGACCTGTTTACTGAAGCTATTCAGCAATTGGTTGAATGGGGTGGTGTTATCATAAGTGAAGATTCCAGGTGCGTTCATGTATCTTCACGTTATGAATTTGTTTTCAACACATTTGTATTCATCTCCAGCGGCGACCGGTACATTGCCCATATTACTCCTAAACTTTCTTGGGTGTGTACCGTGAGAGTAAAATCTCGCGAAACATGGATCGCATGGCGATTGACGCTGTATGGTGCGTTCCCAGTGCAACATGGTATACGGCGCCACTAACCATTTCTGTTACCGATAGGCCTACTTATCTCCGGGGTTTTCGTGCTTTTGGCCAAACGCAGAAGAGCTATGGTTGAAGAGGAAGCTAAACGCGTAGCGGAGCTTGTTGACTACGCACTCGCCAAGCTCAAATACACGGAGCTAGGGCATCACACGGATCCCATAACCGTACCATTTCCGTATGTACCTTCCGTCCGGCTACGCGATGAGGTCATGTGTCTCGAACCTGAGTGGAGGAAAAGCATGTTATGGGACCAGGTAGAGAAAGTCGTAGGAGAGTAATGCGAATGTTCGAGCGAACATTCAAGAGGTGTATGGCGGCGATGAAATGAGGGTGTGGCGGTGGGTTGGAAGTCATCCATTCACAGGCGGACAGACCCCAATCAGATTTGACGTTGGAGGACAACCAGCTGACGATGACACGGGCGTTCGATGATACTATTTTTCAATCTTGTTTACTTTTTCTATCGCATGTCCTTTATCTATGTAATAAATAAGATATTAGGTAGTACTACTGTTCAATATACATACACGGCATGCGCCACATTGACTATCCTTCCATATTGAATGAAGTACTTCCGTGTGACGCCACGAATGACGTGTTATCGTCGACATTGAACGTTTCACTCAACTGAGGAGAGTTGTCTTGACCACAGAGTGACAAAGGGACAGCCTGTGAAAGATCTGACAGGTACATGACGACTTTCAGCGCAGTCAATCCCCGAAAAGATCCGTTATTGTTACAACTCACACAACAAAGAAGTCGACGCATAAGGCAAAAAACTTATCGAGAACTGCATCACACCATATATTTCTCCTGTTCCTCCGGACCAAGGCACGCTACAAAATGCCGGTACCATGGGCCTAGATATCTGATGACTCCACAAACACAAACAGGGTCAAGACCACGGAGATCCCATCGACATACTCATAGGTACACCAGACTGGATTTTCTCAATCAGCGCCCGTTTCATAAATTGCTCCTCCGCTAGTATACGGGTAGTCTGGTGCGATGAATGAACTTTGATAGCCTCATATGGAAACAGAAATCATCATACCCTGAGAAATCGTTCCAGGTCAATGCGGCCGCTGTTCAAGGCTCTATGGAGATGGTATATGGTGTCTTCGATGGCGTTGTCTTCTGCCACCAGGTTAATGAGCCTGAAACGGCGATTCACAGAGATGATGAGCGCCATTGAGGGGACAGGGACATAAGTTTATGACTCACTGGTTGTGGACTATTGTGGTTGAACAAACAAGCTCATCAACCTCAGGGTCTCCCTTCCGACGAAGCTCAGACATATTCCGTTCCGTCTGATCAACAGTGCTTCTCATACGACCGCTCACATTACGACAAACGTCTCGAACAGCTTCTAATCTGGCCATTTCATCACGGATGGCGGGTTCGCCGAGGAGTAAATCAGATTGTTGCGCACGAAGACGCTCAGCATCGAGGGACAAGGCTTGAGCTAATGAAGCAAGTTCAGAAGTTAATTTCTGGTGAACTTGATCGTGAAGCCGCAAGAGTTCAGGGTTTGGAGGTCGAGGCGGAGGGGAAAATGTTGATGGACCTTGGACTGGCCCAGACGAGGAGGTATCTACAGACTCTTCATCCAGAAGGTTGAGAACGGGAGGAGGGGGGCTCACGGCTGAGGGCTGCAGAGGCTGTGTTAGAGCGCGAGGTGGTAAAGTGTTAGTAAAATTTGGGGGTAAATTAGGAAGGGGTGTGATGACAGGCGGGGGAGGTCGTGGCGGAGGACCCGAGGATCGAGCATCATGGAAGCGGAATTGACTTTGAGGGGGCGAAATAGAGGGGATAGGCGAACTTATTGAAACTGAAGATGATCGGTCTGCAGGAGGACTCCTCGGGGCTTCCAAATCGACTCTTGGATGAGACGGAAGAGAAGGAGGAGGGCGGCTCTCCAGTATCGTTGACTAATTAAACGTCAGTAAGACAATTGATATTCATGTTTCATGGCTACCTTTCCTACAGGTGAAGCAAGCACAGACGAAGAACGACTGGGTGAAGGTGAATGTGAGGCAAATCTTGAAGCATATCCTGGCTTGGGAGGTAATACAGGACGATTAGGTGGCTGCGACGACGGCTGCTCTGGTCGTGTACTTGTGGGTAAAGGCGGTGGCAGCTTCTGCACATACTGTGGACTTCCACTTGGGGGTCTGGCTACTTGTTTGGGTTTGGCGTATACTGGCGGCTCGCGAGAGAAGTAATCTTGCAAAGTTTCGACCAATCCTGATAGACTACAACCCTAAAGGAACGATTCCCAGGTCGGCGGTAATCAATTGGGGTACAAATTGATTCCTACCTCGCTCTTACGACTCCAGTTCTGCGTGTATTCAGTATTGCACCGTCCGCTGACATCAATATACTTCCCGGCCTTGACTAGCATGTCGCTAGTGGGCACGACATAGACGATGGGAGGCTGGGCCGGATAGTCCCTCGTGAGCCAGATCGCGACAGGGATATTGTAGGAAGCACCACGATATGAGATAGGAATGAGACCATGAAGACAGAGCAATAGCTGGGTCCGACCATCGTCATAGGCTGGATGGAATTGAGTCAAGCACAAAGAGACAGACATTCACGAACTGTAGACGTCCGACTTGGGCCTCAGTGAAGGATAACGCGACAAGGCTGCATCCGTGTCTGAATATACGCGTTCTTTGCTGGGATAAGGCTGTATGTTTTGGCGAAGCCATTTCTGAGTCAGGGTATACTCCATACCGCACCGGCTGCGCCAGTCGCCCGCAAGTGTAATTCAAACTCCGACCGACTCCGCCGGAATACCAAGGTCCGCCGACGGTCCCAGCCCATTCAGACTTTCAAGTCTGTTGTTTCTAATATGTCCGTCACCGTCCATGCGCTGTCGGTTATTGTTATCTCCACTTGGATTCCGTCCCCTGTCGAATCCTCGAAACCAAGAATTGGGTCCAGGGGACAAGGCTGACTGATGCCAATTCGGGGTTCAAGTCCGAGGGTGCATATTCTGGGGCCCGACCTACCATACTGGCATAGAATCGGGAAGACAAAATCTGCTTCCGCGCCCAAAAATATCTCGAAGATCTGCAACGCTACGCAGCCACCAAAGGAAGCATTTTCCGAGCAAATTCCCGTTCCGTGGAAATACTTTTCTGTGCGACGAATGTTGTATACTACCCTGGAGAGTGTCTGCGCGTCATCTCTCACCAATACAACGGACCTCGGAGCACATCGTCGTTGCTGTTCCTTGTGAGTCATTTCGCCAAAAGAGGTAGGCTGAAAGCTGATTTTGCCATCACCACAGCTTCGCTCTAGGTGATTTCGCAAACTTCCGCAAACTTCCAGACCTGTCGATCACACGAAAAAAAAAACACTTCTAGGCCGTATTTTTCCTCATATTCTTCGCTCGTTTTGTCAGAATCTTGCTGGCTGCTCAGGCGATTTATTCTTGACACAGGACGTCAGTTCCTGTCGTCCTCATTGGGTGCACGGACTTAATCTTCGGTCCGATGTGTATTGTTTGAACGCCAGTCTTGTCTTGATGGGCGGTACACGGTGTTTTCCTTAAACATCTCCCGATCTCGCATCTGGCAGGGACGCCAAAATACACTATCTCCAAAACGACGGCTCTTAACTTCCCAAATGGTCCTTCATCGGATCTTAACTCTAACCACACTTGTATTCGTTTTATACTGATGATGCCCCATCGTAACCCGTGAATAGTCCCCGAATGAACGCCAGCTCCTCTTATATAACGGCACGCCTCTTTTGTTTTCTTCCCCTCTAGTTCTCCCTCCCTCCGCCCGCTGTTCTCCTTGTTTCCCCCCATATATTCACGACATGTCCCTCCCTTCTATTGCCACTGGGGGCTCCAGCAAGACGCGTAAAACAGACCACCCAGCCAAGTCTCTTACCCCTCAGCGGAAACACCGCAAACTTTTGAAGGACGGGAGTGGCACAGAGGTATGGCCAGAGGGTATAGAGAAGGTGTTCGTCGAGGGTACAGCCTTTCCTCCATCATTGCACGTGTCTGCTCAACTTGATCGATAGGTCTCCGCCAGTACTGGCAGTCACCTTGGGCGACCTACTCTCGCGGCCGAAGTCGTTGGCGAAACCAGTTCTTGGTTGACTATTTGCAAAGGGCCGGCATCACAAGAACCAAGAAGCAAGTCGCTAGCCACATCCAGGTGCTACGAAATATGTGGAAGGGCGAACAAGGTATCTTTCGACCGTGACATCCTGTGCACCGAACCATATGCTCACTCTATTTTCGTCAGAGTTTCACTTGGTGGCGGGCGGCGAAGAGCTCTTCCTTGAGCCCGGTTTATTGGGATCCGTTAAGACGGAAGACCAGCACGAATTGACTCTAATTCCCCTGGAATTTGATGACAACGATACGGCCTCGTCGCAGTCGTCACCGAACTTCTCAGATTTTACCTCCGAATTCCCGTCGTCCCCTTCGGGCGCCTCTCAATTATACGTATTTGATTCTTATTCCCCCGATGTCTCAGTTGCCTCGCTTACATCGTCTCCCGAGCAACCGATTTCACCTGTCCTCTCGTCCTCCTCGAGCCAACGGTCACAATATGACGCGACGTTGCCGTCGGAGCAGGCGGGCCCTTCCCGACTCCACCCTTCCTCTTTCACTAAACCCGGTCTGATGGGTGGATGGCAAAACATGCAGACCGCGCCAAGTATGAGCGTACCGTCATCACGGGGTTTCGATAACCGGGTTACGAGACTGGAACTTTTGGCCGATGGCATGGCACCTTTCAGTGTTAGAGTCGATGCCTTGGTTCCCCGCACGCAGTCTCCGGGTCCAGTGCCTGCCCTTTCACTAAAGGTCAAACTCAGCCTCGCGTCTATCAGCGATATTCGGAGTCCTCCCACGCTCCACGGTTTTGCCGGAACTGTCTGTTTTTCCGATGTCTGGGCTACGTATGGCAAATGTGCTACTAAGGTTTACACTGGTGGTGTGTGCGTGTCGGAAGAACTCGAAGCTATCCAGGTCAACAGTGTCGATGTCGGAGTTGTGAATGCCATGCTTCCCGACTCATCCCTGACGCGGTGTCGGTGGTTAGACGCATGTAAGTGATCCCCGCTCCAACTTCCGTGTGGCCTGCTGATGTTTTTTAAATAGCCGTCCAGACCACTCTTACCCAAGAGATTATTGTAGACAATACGACACTGCTTTTTGTTGTTTATGACCTGGATCGGAATCCACCAGGTAGTTTGCCCCGTGCCGAACTTGTTGGTTTCCGGAAATACCAGCCCTCAGGCCGCGTTTACCCTTCGAATGCACCTCAGGCTTATTCCCCTTCTCGCCTTTCGTATTCTCAGTCTCCTTTTCCCGCATATAATGGCTCGACCCCGCCATCACTGTCTGGCGCCTTGACGCCTTCCTCCATGAAACCCGTAATATCTACATCGTCATCTTTCTAAACTAGCTTATCAACTTTATGGATTCTTTTACTTACATACGGACTAAAGGCTGTGTTGTATTATATCACTTTCTCGTCGTACTTAGCATTAGTTTTGTCTAATAAACTAGCTTATCTTTTATTTTGAACTAACGGCCGCCTTGCCACACGGTTTACCATAGTGGAACCGTACCACACTATTAGAGTGTCTTAGAGTGGTTTAATAAGAAGGGCGATGAGGAACCCCATCTCCCTCATCGAAGAATGCACTGAATGAAAATGATTATTATGTACATCATTGACAGTACGCCTGAGCTAGGAGCTTCTGCGCTTCTGCTCGAACACTTGCATCACAGTAATTATCCCGTAACGCATACAGTTCCCATAGGGTCGTGCCGAACGGGTTGCACAGCTGTGGATCGTCAATATCAGAACGATACACACCGTCAAGACTACGCTCTTCAGTGAAGAGCAACGATTGTAGTTTTTCGTCTTTGAGAAGCAACCCGCTGACGAAGCTTAGCGTGCGGAGGGTGACAGCAGGAGGCCAATGAAAGGCAGCGCCAAGCAGGCGCTTCGCAAATGCGGCCGAGCGCCAGGATGGAGCCGTGGTACCTAAAGTTCGCGGCGAGAATATAACGTTGAGCGCTCGGAATAACTTGTCAGCCAGCGATTTTTCCGTTCGCCCTGGGCTCCCGGAAGGTGTAGAGTCGATACTAGGCATCAAACTAAGCGGCTGGAGTAGGGCGTATAGGTGCGTTATAAAATCGCCCAGATCAATGTTCAAAGCTTCTCCTATGAATCAAATTAAAAGAAGTTTTAGCATGGGATTCTCGGACATTAAAGAGGGTGTCCTGACCTTGGCCAGACAGAAGGTCAAAGGCAGTGATAATGCAGAGCAAACGATGATGAATGAAAATTTCATCTGTGCTTTCTTCATCTCCTGGCGTGGTGCCGCGTTCAATGAGACCTTTCAAAACTTGCAAGAGGTCCTTGAAGAAGTCGACATTGACAAGGTGAGCGAATTTTGAAACACCTTCCAATGCCGCTGGAAGGAGTACCGTCGTTGCAGGGAATTTGAGAATGCTAAAATAAAGAACGAAGAGGAGTTTCAAGGTCTCGGTTTGCTACAAAACGTCCGTTAGTTAGTGAACATCAAGTTTCCACGAATCTAAACGTACCGTATTGGATCGTTCCTCGATGTCAACTTCTGCTTCCGCTTCACGGAATTCTCGTTCGATTTCCTTCTTTTCTTTCATCGTTTTTTTCACTTTTTTGCTAAGGTGTGGGACATCGCCCGGCTTCCTTTTCCCAGGGCCGGGGCGCTTCATTTTTCCCTTCGTAGGCGCGTCTTTGTCAGCTTTTGAGTTTGATGCCCGCACACCAAGCTCAGTCTTCAAGCGAAGGAAGGGCAGACAGGAGAGAACTTTCGGGTTGACGTTATAGTGTCTCTCTTTCACCATGCGATTTATCAACCGAACCAATTCCAAAGATGGTTCTCCAGTCAGGTCCGTGCGAAAGACTTTGATAATCGAGTCAAGGCATAGATCTGAGGACTAATCGAAACTAGTCGATTAATAATTCTACGGATAAAGAGAAGAAATAACAAACCTTGTCCCAAGACTTCCTACTCAGTCGTCCAATGATACATCCCATGAGATTAATTCTAAAATTGAAATGGGTCGCTGAGGTCAACAAAGTACACATGCATTGAAGCGCGATCTCGGCGAGTTCACCGCGTGCTACGAGAAAATGTGATCCGGTCAGTTTAATATTTAATATCATAAAAGACGTCATATAGCTAGTCACCTTTTGATTCCACCTCTAGCACTCGAAGATACGACTGGTAAACACCAACCAGACCTTGCTCCCAGTCCCTAGTCCTGGCAACCTGTTGGCTAACGTTCTCGGCCTTTTCCTTGTCGGTAAGGGAACGTATGCGATACCCAGGAATGATGTCAACAAAGACGGCGAGTTGGGATATCATTGCAAGTTTGCGAATCAACGGATCGTTCGGAACGGGATCAGGATGAGTAGGACTGGAAACCTGCTCCAAAGAAAAGACATGCAGCCGTCTCAGGAGACCTAGCTACGATAAGTTAGAATGGAAACATGTAACTACATGACGACATACACTGGACTCAGGATCCGAAATGATGTCCTGGCATATACCAGCTATTTGGTTTTTGGCTTCTTGTATTCGCGCCTTTCTCGAAGTCCTGGTGATAACATCAATAATGGCGGCACGTCCAAACCGTGCACCAGTTAAAACATCGTCAACATTTCGAGACTGGGCCACAGGAAGGGATTCCTCTTCTTCATCGTCGTCCTCCGAATCCCCACTATCAACTATAGTGGACTTTATGCCAAGTTCCTGTACTCTACCATCAGTGAGCTTGATTGGTAAACGTTGAACTATTTTTTGTTTTGGCTCTTGGAAGGCTTGCGGGATACGAGGAGCTGCCTCGTATGGCATTTCGGCATCCGAGTCTGAGGCTGACAGTTGGTATATATCGGAATCATCATCCCCGTTTTCAGAGTCAAAGTCATCATCAATACCAGAGGTCCAAGAGCCATCGTCCTCAACGTCAGAGTTGACAGCTGGTAGGTCGTCGTCATCGTTCTTCCGTCGTCGGGGTTTATTCATTTGGTGTAACCGTACGGTTTCCTTTTTACTCCTGTGATGAAAATGAGCCTGCGGCATATAATGGTATGTCGGGAAAATGACCGAGAGATTCCAGCCTGATTAAGACGACCTAAAAATGCAACAGAGTTCCCATAGCCATCCAGCAGATCCATATCCTGGTCAGACAAAGCTGAGTCTTCGTCGCATTTGGGGATGGGAATGATGAGACGATCTGCAGCTTTTTCTTTTCCCTTCGCCTTCGTGCTTTTGGTAGGCGGTTTCGTGGGTTTCGACTTGCTACCATGATCCAGCTTTCTTCGTTTGGATGGCTTCTGGGAGAAAGATAAGACACAAACTATTTACATGTATCAATTAATTCACCTGTGAAGGGGGCCCCGACCGCTTTCCTGTTTTCAAGCCCATGGTAGAAGAACCAAAATACTATTTGATCATTTAATTTTTCTCCCGAAAGAAGGATTGATCACGTGCTTCACCTCGACCCTTCAACGCCCCGTCAACGTTATTTCTGTATTCGAAAGGTCCAGCATTCTCACTTTGGCCATGGATGGGCCACCACCACCAGAGGAGGATTTCTCTGCTCTCACAATATCCGAGCGTCTCTCCCACAAGAATTGGAAAGCTCGCGTCAGCGCATACGAATCCCTCGTCAAAATCTTCCAAACTACCGCGTCCGATACTGATCCTGCATTCAAGCCTTATATTGCGAACCCGGATCTGCTGAAGAAGATAGCAACCGATTCTAATGCGGTTGCTCAGGAGAAAGGCGTAGAGTGTCTGGTGGCATTCGTTAAGTACGCTGGCGAAACTGCAACGAAAACGAGAGAGGTCGTTCTACCCGCTCTGGTGGAAAAGTGTTTTGGCTCTTCGCGTGCTGGCACAAAATCACAAGCTCTAGAACTAACTCTGCAATATGTGGAGGTTGAGAATGGCGGTGCCGGGGTTGTGGTACGTCTAATATCAGTTCATCTCGTCGCCGTGATATCAAGCATTCTGTAGGCTGATATCATACCGGGTCTTGGAGCTAAACAGCCGAAGACAGTTTCAGGATGTGTTCTAGCTCTTAAAGAGATCGTACGGTCAGTATCGTTCGCAGTCATCTCTTGCGTTTCAAGCTAATACGACATGGCAGGACATTTGGAATCCAGGCCATTCCTCCTCCTCCGATTTTGAAGATTTTGGCCAAGATATTCTCACATTCTGACAAGACCGTTCGCGCTGAAGGGACAGCACTCGCACAGACTCTATACCAATATATTGGTCCTGGCATTGAACCATGGTTAGCGGACCTCAAGCCCGTCCAAGTCAAGGAGTTGAAAGAATTTTTCGATGCCATGGATAACGATGGTAAAGGCAAAGGAACCTTGAAACCTGAACGATTAACTCGGGCTGCCACACGGGATGCTCAACTTGCAGAGGTAGCCGGTGAGGGTGATACCGCCGACGCCGTTGAAGAAAGTGAGTTTGGTCTTCTAAAGCAACACGCACAGTTTTGAACATGCAGTAGAGCCAGCGGAGTCGGATCCTCGTGCCTTCGCTGAAGCTGTGGATATTGTGCCCAAATTGCCCCCTACGTTGCAAGCAGGACTTGCGTCGTCGAAATGGAAAGAACGGAAAGAAGTTCTCGACGATATTTCCGCCCTTCTTTCTGCCACCTCTCGAATCAAGGAAGCATCAGAACTTGGTGACCTCGCGAAGTCTTTAGCAACCTGCATACAGAAAGATGCAAATATCAATTGCGTTATGACAGCAGCTGCGTGCATGCAGTCACTCGCCAAGGGCTTGATGTCCTCCTTTGCCAGATATCGAGAGATGGTTGTACCTCCGATGTTAGAGAGACTGAAGGAACGCAAAGTAACTGTTACTGACACGATAGGCTTAGCTCTAGACGCGGTTTTTTCTACGGTAGGTCGTAATTATCCCTTACCACTGACGCAGACTGATGCCTCTTCAGACCACTCTAGCTGATATTATCCCTGACCTTGGAACAGCCCTTTCTTCCAAGAATCCACAGGTCAAAGAAGGGACCCTGAAATTTCTTGGTCGATCATTGGCGTCTGCCACTTCTCCAATACAGCCTCCACAAGTCAAGCCATTAGCGGAAACCCTCGCTACTCTTCTAGAAGATAGCTTTGAAGGCGCTAGAAATGAAGCTGCTAATTGTCTAGGCACGCTGATGAAGATGGTAGGGGAAAGACCATTAAACGCTATCGTGGAAGCAGTCGCAGATGTCAGGAAAGCCAAAATCAAAGAGGCATACGAGAGGGCCACGGTTAAATGTAAAGCTGGTGGTGCAGGACCAACCAAAGCACTATCAGCTGCCCCACCGGCAGCTGTCGTCAAGAAGAGGGCACCTGCACCGAAGTCCGTCGTCGTAGAAGACAAACCTTTAGAGTCACCTCCGCTCAAGAAACCCTTGGGAAAGCCTCCGGCACGACTTCTGGTATGTCTAAACATATCGTCGAAAGCTCTATGATTTAATTGTGTCTAGGCTCGAACGCAGGCTTCGGGTGACGCTCCCGCTGTTGCGGCGCCTCCTCCAAAGAAGGCCCCACTACCTACCACCGCAAAATCAGCGAAACCGCAAGCTCCTAGCGCTCCTGGAGCTCTAGACACTTTCAAATTCAGGCATACACCCGATGATGCTGAGGCCCTTGCAGCCGACGCAATACCTTCTTCACTATTAAACGATCTTGCTGATGCAAATTGGAAAACCAGATTGGCTGCCCTAGACGAAATGTCGACTTGGCTCGACGGCGTGATCAACAATTTGGATGCAGAAGTTTTGGTTCGGGCCTTGGCAAAAAAGGGCTGGTCAGAGAAGAATTTTCAGGTCTGTGTTCTCATGGTCTGGTGTGTATTTGCTGTACTGAAGGGCTTCAGGTGTCATCCAAAATATATGGAGTATGTGTCACCCTGTCCGAACGGTGTCCCTCGTTTGGAAGGTCTTGTGTGGCATTATGCGTCCCTCATATGAGCGAAAAACTGGGAGACATGAAGCTGAAGAAACCTGCCGGCGACGCTCTTATCTCTTTTGCGGAGAATACATCTTTACAGTTCGTCTTGAATCAAGGTAATCACTACACCGATACCAAGCGAGCATTGAACTGACCCATCGACCAGCTTATGAGCCCTTGTCGAAGCAGAAGGCTCCGAAAGTTCTTGCTGACGCCATCGGCTGGGTGAATGTGGCTCTGACCGAGTTTGGCATCAGTGGACTGTCTCTTCGCAACCTCATCGACTTTCTCAAGGGCGCGCTGCAAAACTCCAATGCCACGGTCAGAACAAGTGCCACAAAAACTCTCGTAACTGTCAAGTTATTCGCTGGATCAAGTATGTCATTAAGTAGTTAACAGAATACAAAACTGACTCATACTAGGCATCAAGGATTTACTGGAGGACCTCAATCCTCAGTTACTCAACACTATAACCGCAGAATTTGACAAGGTTGACGGTCAAGCACCTCCCGATCCTATTCGGACGTCGGCCGATGCAGCCAATGCACCCGCAGCTTCCTCTGGTGGGGGAGCAGGACCTGTCGACGCATTAGATGACCTCTTTCCCCGAGTTGAAGTGGACGGACTTCTGAAAGGCACCACAATTCTGGCGGATGCAAAGAGCGATGCCTGGAAGACGAAGAAAGAGGCACTTGAAATGTTCCAAAGTATATTGGACCAAGGCAGCAACAAACGGCTCAAACCAAACATGGGTAGACCTGTTAGTGCTTTTGTAGTTCAATCAGCTGATCAGCCGTATCACAGGCGAGGTATCCCAAGTACTCAAGGCAAGAGTCACCGACACGAATAAAGCCGTTCAAATGCTTGCACTCGACCTTGTAGGCCGTATCGCTACCGGTATGGGCAAGCCGTTTGAGAAGCAATGTCGATTTTTCGTTCATCCAGTAACGACTGTTCTCTCCGATCAGAAAGCGCCTATCCGGACAGCCGCTCTGCTGACATTGAGTGCCATTGCCAAGGCGTGCGATGGTCTTGAGTCCATGGTTCCAGGTATACATAGTGGACTTGAAACAACTAATCCAATGCAAAAAGGCACATTGCTTCATTGGATAGCTGATTGGTTCAAAGATCACCCTCCTCCATCTTCACTCGATCTGAGCACCTGGGCTTCCTCGATCGTTGTGTCATTAGACGATCGAAATGCAGACGTGCGCAAGGCTGCTCAATCTCTTCTGCCATCCTTGATTGCATGTGCTGGTTTTGACTATGTGATGCAACAGACAAACTCTCTGAAGCCAGCTTCTCGTGGAAGTGCGGTACCGCTCATACAAGCCGCTCGTTCAGCGGCTTCCGCTGCCCCGCCTACAACTACGGTGTCGACTCAGCCGCCTAAAGGCTCCAAATCTCTTCCGAAAGTTGCAGCACCAGAATTACCTTCATTCACCTCCCCTCCTGATTCACCCGGTATGTCGGCTCCTCCGTCAAGAGCAGGTAGCAGGATCTCAGGGGTGAGACGCAAATTGCCTCAAGGAAATCGCCCAGAGTCTCGAAGCGATACTCCCCCGGAACCCATGGCTTCTCGTGCATTGAAAACCCCATCCGGAGCATTAAAACGTCTCGGAGCATCTTCTGCACTGGCAAGGCCTCCTGTCGCCCAAACTCTTCCCCCTCCACCTTCTACACCTCTTTTTGGCACGAATCCAGACAACAGAAAGGCTAGATGCGGGAAGGACTCTCACAAGTGGGTCAACGAAGGTGGGCCCACACGTAAAGACCTAGCGGAGCTTTTACAGAACCAAATGGAGTCGCACGCAACGAAGGAACTTATTGGACGCTTGTTCAGTCATGATCACAACGCTGTCAATGACCATGTAGCTGGTCTGACAATGATGTGCGAGTTATACAATAGCCCGCAATTAGGCGACGACTCGGTAGAAAGTATTTGCCTTGCGAATTTCGATCTTCCACTGAAGTATGCATCCATCAAAGCACATGAACCCCAGCCCAATCTCATATCCAAATGTCTTGAAATTGTCGAGACTGTTTTGGCCTTCCTCCGTATGGCTAATCAACAGCTCACCGATAACGAAGCGCTGTGTTTCATACCAACCATCATTTTCAAGGTTCGCCCGATCATTTCACTTGAAGTGCACAAGCTAATCTATTTGTAGCTGGGCGACGCCAGGGAACAAGTGCGGGTCAGAGTACAGCAGATAATCCAGGATCTACCCAAAGTCTATGCGTATAGCCGAGTTTTCCAGCTTCTACTGGATTATGGTCTGAAGTCCAAAGTTGCGAAGACACGGCATGGAGCCTTGGATGAGATGGGTAGTATTCTCAGAAAATCAGGAATGGGCGCATGTGAACCGTCCAAGGCGTTTCCGGTGATCGCTGCAATGATATCCGATAAAGATTCCCAAGTCCGGAAATCAGCCCTTGGTGCTCTGAGGTGAGCATTTTGCTTTACTTATCGCATGCAGCTACTTATTTGGGTAATAGCGAAGGATACATGCTTGTAGGCGAAAAGGTTTGGTCTCTTATAGGACCCTTACCTCCCAAAGACAAGACTCAGCTGGAGGAACGCTTGCGTCGTGTCGCTGGTCCTAGTAGTCACGATAAAGTCGAGCCGTTGACGGCACCTCAAATAGCTCGTCTGACTGGCCTTCCCAGGCCCGGTTCACCTGCTACTAACTCAAGAATTGTAGGTATACAACGACCGGCATCTCCCGTGACCAGCTCAAGATATACAGGAGTCCCCCGCCCTGGCTCTCCTTCAACAAACTCCAGAATTGGAGGCCTTCCTCGTCCGGCCAGCCCGGCTTCCAGACTGACAAGACCTGCTTCCCCGGCCGGCCAGCGACCCTCATCCCCATCTATACCTGGCCCTGGGTCAAGTACGCCGTCTCGTCTAACACGTCCACCAATCACCGCACCTCAGTCTCCAACGGGGCTTGCTCGACCCAAGAGCTTGCTTCCGTCACGTTTAGGTCGGCCTCGTCCCCACTATAATCCCCCTGTCATTGCGGACAAATCTCCGGCGGACGAAGCCGAAGAATATGTCAACGGATCCGAGGTCCCTGGCAGACCCGCCCACGCTACCAATTCAGGGACATCGCCATTAGAAGAACCATCGGACATCACCGTCACTATATCCAGCATCTTAAGCAGCGATCCATCAAGAAGCGTGGACGCTCTTAAGAAGGTTCAAAGAATTTTGTCTTCTGGCCCGGATGCGTCCCCCTTCTCTGCTCAGTATCGCGAGCTTGCAGAACATGTTGAAGGGCTGGTAGAAACAATTACCCTGCAGATGGCTCATATTTTTGAGCGGCCGGATGACCTTCTTCTGGACGAAAACTTCAGGCTGGCCAAACATCTCATTCAGACCCTGAACAATTTCTGTGATCATGCATTCCTCGCCGAATCTCTAACAGTCGATATACTCACCTCTTTGCTGGAGGAGCTCACCCTCCGCCTCTTAGAGACAGACGACAGCTCTGTCAAGAAGATTAAAGACCTCTCACGTTTTATCAACATGATCATTTTGCGTTTGTTCGCCACTGGGCGGAGAATGTCCATCTTTAGGTAGAGATCCGGTACTTGCCCTGGATGGTATTTATTCCGCTAACAACTTTCGTTCTAGGGCTCTGTTTAATCTTCTTCTCCAAGTGGTAAAACCTTTCCCAAGCAATGGCACGGCACCTGACTCTAGGGAAGCCAAAGTCGCTGAACTGGTTCTCAAATGTGTTTGGAAATTGGCCCGCAACATCCCCCAAGATCTTTCTGAGCAGAAACTGGATCCTGTGGAATTGTTCCCTGCTATCGAGCATTTCCTGCAGTCCGTACCTCCCAATGAGTGGCGCGCGCGCGCCACCAATAAGGTTCCCTGTGGGGATATGCCTCTGAGAACTGTTAAAGTTATAATCCAACACGTTGTCGGTGCGTTCCTGTTACATAGGACGCTAGCTGCATATTGACGGCGTACTTCAGCTCACTATGGAGATGACGTGTATGATCTGCTCTCTGCGTCATTTGATGATCCTTCGGCGACTATCGTATATCCATATGTATACCGGATCTTGAACTCAAGTAACCGGGCGAACCCTGACGTACCCCGCCAGAATGGTGAAGAATCTAGCGCACCTCGCCCGGTATCGATGACATCCAGTCGGCCTATGTCTCCTCAAGAAACTGTATCGTCTCATCGACATTCATCACCCAGTCATAGATCAAGTCCCAGCGGTTCTTCTATGAACGGAAACGGTATCCCACCTCCACCGACAGAAGAGCCCGATCCGGATGTCCAGCTATTGACTATCATTGGCCATATTTCAAGTGAGACTACCGGGGCACTACATAAGGAGGGGATCACGGAGCTCCATCATTTCCTAAAGGCATACCCGCACAAGAGACCCAGGGTGGAAAAAATGCTCGAATCTACTGGGGCCGCGTTTCGGAAGTATATCAATCGTGCCCTTGCGAGTAGGGCAGCTGAAGACCAAGAACGGGATGTTGCAGTTACAGATGCTTTTGACAGTACGTTGATTTTCCCCGATTTCCATGAAGTGTATGACCAATAAATTCTCAACAGAGTTAGAAGCCACCCGTCCAGGAACATCGGCCTCATCTCGCACTGTTGAAACGTCTCCAATGTCGCCGACATCACCACAGCGAACGAGCACCGAACTTCCGGTCAATCAAGACAGGCTGTCGAAACTCCACGACCTATTTCACTATCGATCTAGTACGCTGAGCAATGGGTCGTCACAAGGAAATAGTGCGCCTTCGGAGACGAAACAGTCACTAAGCTAGACCTTTGCATAGATAGTTGATACCTTCAGCACCTTTAGTCCTTGGACGTCTGGACCTTTCACTCACTGTACTACTTTGCATTGACTCGGCCAATTTGCATAACTGTAATACATATTACGATATCATATTTGGATGTGTTGACCACAAGGGGCAAGAATGCCGAAAACGGAAGTATGACATCGGGTAGATGAGCCTTCGCCCCATCCTCATTGCTGCCCCAAAATCTCTCTCCTCGTCACCGCCATGGTCACGACAGTAGCCAAGCAGCCTCGCCTCTCCTACGATGCTGCCATGCTCTTCTGGCGCATCGTTACCCAGATATTTTTTCGCGAAATCCGACCCCGAGGTGCATTCAATATACCACGTTCAGGACCTGTAATATTCGTCGGGGCACCTCACAGTAACCAAGTATTCTTTAGCTCGCTTTTTAAGTTTTATATCTGCTAAATTCTTCATATCTTCAGTTTCTTGACCCCCTTCTGCTGAGTCTCGAAGTCTACAAGGAGACACATCGTCATGTGCAATTCCTTACGGCAGCAAAGAGTATGAAAAGGAAAGCGGTCGGATTTTTCAGTCGGCTTATGGAAAGTAGTGCGTATCATCAAGTGCAGAGATGCAATTTCCGCTTTCTCAATTGTGTCTCTAGTCCCGGTCGCCCGCGCTGCCGATTCCGCCAGCCCTGGTATTGGCAAACTGCGAATCTCTCCTGATGATCCGTGCGTTGTGTTAGGCGACGGAACTCGATTCTTATCCGAATTGTCGCCAAGGATGCAAATCATGCTTCCCAAATCTGTCAACTCTTTGGTCGCCGAAGTCGTAGAAATTATATCCGATACAGAGCTGAAAGTGAAACGCGAATTTGGTGGGGAGAAGGGAACAGCAAAGACTCGAGACAAAATTGCCGAACTCGAGGCCGCAGGAGAGAAAGGAGGACTGCCATTCAAAAAGCTCCCATTTGTGGACCAGCAGGAAATGTACCGATATGTTTATGAGTGCCTACAAAACAACGGGAGCATTGGTATCTTCCCTGAAGGTGCGTACTTTCGTGCACCTATGGTAGCACCTTCGTAACGATTTTATTCAGGTGGGAGTCATGATCGAACAGATCTACTTCCCTTGAAAGCAGGTGTCTCTATAATGGCTCTCGGCGCCATGGCGAACAATCCCAACGTTCGAGTGAAAATTGTTCCTGTAGGATTATCGTACTTCCATGCCCACCGTTTCCGCTCCCGTGCAGTTGTAGAATTTGGCAGCGCTCTGGATGTTCCTGAGGAACTAGTGGAGATGTTCAAACAAGGAGGTATTCAGAAGCGCGAAGCTGTTGCTAAATTTCTGGACCTCGTTTACGACGCACTCAAGACTGTCACAGTTCGGGCTCCCGATTATGATACGCTTATGGTAAGCTAACCTATGTTGATCATGAATATCGTAATTGAAGACTTATTTTATCAGTTAATTCAAGCAGCACGGAGACTGTATAAAACACCAGGCCAACACCTGACATTAGGCCAGGTTGTCGAATTGAACAGACGATTATTGGAAGGATATACCCATTTCAAGGATGAGCCTCGAGTAGTGAAACTTAGGAAAGACGTACTGAAGTACAACCGTCTTCTCCGAGATCTTGGTCTCAGGGACCATCAGGTCAGTTTCAAGCCAGAATCGCATATGACCATGAATTCTTAGGCCTATATGTAGGTACCCCGAGCGGTCAAGGCTAGCTGGGCAACCTTAGGTCTTCTAGGATATCGGGTCGCTCTTCTATTAGTTTGGAGTGTTTTGGCGCTACCAGGGACAATACTGAATGGCCCAATGTTCATCATTGCATCTGTCCTTTCAAGGAAGAAAGCTAAAGGTGCGAAATAGTCCTGCTTCATCTACTATTCGTACTAATCCATGCCCATTACAGAGGCTTTAGCTGAATCCGTAGTCAAAATTGCTGCCCGTGACGTGCTAGCGACCTGGAAAGTCTTGATATCTCTCGGGGTTGCTCCTTTATTGTACGGTTTCTACGCGTTTGTTGCCACGCTTTGGTCAATCCGTGCAAACCTCTCCCTCAAATGGAGAATAGCTACGCCCTTCATCGTGATCTTATCCTTGCCATTCATGAATTATGCGGCACTGAAATTTGGCGAGGCTGGGATGGACGTTTTGAAGTATGATCTATCTTCCTATATTACCTTTGATTCACGAAACATTATACAGATCTTTGAGACCATTAATTGTGGCCCTTGTCCCGGGGCAACAACGATCCCTTGACAAGTTAAAAGCTATGCGCACTCAGTTGTCAAACGAGGTCGTGGACGTCATCAACGATTTCGGACCCAAATTGTATGAAGATTTCAACGAGGTTAGTGCAGTCCTGGTATATCATGAAGCATCTCCTTATAGCAAGTTCGGACGCAGACACGAATGTTACCCACCTCAAGCGTGCCCTCCTCTAGTGGGAAACCTGGCCTGTGGAGAAGAACAAGTAGTACTGGCGCTGTCGATGCTCAAGGTCTGGGTCTCATACATCCCATGACATGGATCGATGAGCGTCTCTTCGGATGGAGTCGGAGTGCTCGTCGTGGAACTAGTGCTTGGAGCGGAGGCGATGAAATTAGTAGAGTTGGCACCCCGGAAGACTCGGACGAAGAAGATGCCGGTGACTACGATAACGTCCTCGGGTACCTACCAGGGCAAGATGATCCGTCTAATCCAGGCTATAAAGCACGAAGTCGCACAAACTCATATGCTGATCTACAACGAATGCGGCTCTCCCCCCTACAACCCATGGCAGCACCTCCCAAATTTTATCAAAATGAGGCGACAAGCCCTTCGTCCCCTACAACAGAACTGGATGGAATACATTTCCGTAGGGGCCGCAGAAATCGTAAGTCTAGTCTATCAGATGGTGTTCCAGTAGAGCGCATTGCTTCTGTCGACCGTGGGGAAAGCTTCAATACTGCAACAAACCATCTAAACGACGAGATACGGCAGAGAAAGAAGGGTGGGTCAGAACATCATGAGTGACTTGTCGCCTCAGACAGGGATATAAATACTTCAATTAGTAGGATATTCATGACTTTTCGATGCAGTTTACCTTTTACTGTACCGTTGCCCTTGGCCCGTAGAATTTTATTCAAGAATAGATCTTGTATTAGGTTTCTCAGACCCTCGAACTTCCTACAACAGTTGAAACCGTAGGCGTACGGTTTGCACAGATTTTGGAGTACCGTCGTAAGGTATCGTGAGCTAAACTCCGAATTTATCCCAGGACAATTCCATAGTCTTGAAATTTCTTACAATCCTTGATGATACATACAGTCACCGTCATTCGTGACATCATGGAACAAGAACCATTCCTTGGTGAGAAGGGCGCCGAGTCGAATTGAGCCAATGGGATTTGGCGGGTGGTCCCCCAAGGGCCCAGTGGGCATCAGTGGTGCAAATAACCATAACCGAACCGGCGCTGATTCACGGGGACCAACGGACCACCGTCGTTGGGCTATCTATGGTTGGAATCCACTCTATAGGCGTCTTATCCTTCGGCGACAGTTCTGCTCATGTGCTGAAAGGACTTGAAATATTAGAGAAGAATCGATGCATCTGTTTCTAACCCGCGTTGTCCGAGACTCACTGAAGACAAGGCAACAGAACGAGCACTATGGAAAAGGAGTTCAGGCTGCTGTATAGAAAATAGCAACGTCCAACAGAAAAGAATCCTTGGTTCTAGGTAAAGTCCATAGATATTTCAGCGTTCGATTTTTACCTGATATATCATTCAGACGCAATAGGATGTGGTGCCCGGACGTGGCACCTGTATGATTGTCCGTCACGCACTTCGGAGATGAAAGGACATCCTGCTGGGAGAAATCAGGAGATGGTTTTGCAAAGTCGGCTTCAACGGGTACAGCAAGAACAATTGAATAGCACGGGAAACTTTGAGATATTCAAAGGTGTTTGAAGATGTGAAAGCACGGCGCTCTGGCTGCTGCGAATGGATGGATGAAGCTTGAAGCGTTTATTTTGATCTCACTTCGGTCCAGGTTCGCACCATCCAGATTCTAGAGCACCACAGAGACCCCGGGCGGAAAAGCGTCAAGGCCCCATTGATCTTCCCAAGGGTCAGTCTCGTCAGAGATTACCCTTACTTCGGAAATATGCCCAATCAGCTTGTTTTGAGGTACACAAGCCGTGCACGATTCGATCCAGAAGCATTGGCCGCATACCGATCCTCGCATTAAATTCGTTTCTACGACAGGTGTAGAGCCTGGAGTCCTACGACCAGTCAATAATGAAGGAAGAAAACTACCATCGGCAACCCGAATTTCTTGACTGAGCATCAGATGATCTAGATACGGGTGCATGGATTAGTGTGTTCACAGCGAAGAAGTCATTAGACTCGATCTCAAAAAGGTACCAGCCATGTGGTCCTGTTCAGTTGGCAGACGACGGACACAAACCAAAGTGTTCTAGAGGCTACTATAGATCCCGTTTCTTTCCCTCCGTCAAGACTTCTACACCAGTCTCTGTGATTCTATGGCGAAACTTTAGTTTATGGATGTGAGCAACGCAATCTAGAACATACAAGAGAGTATCTTCGAACTGTGCGCTTTTCTTCCCATCCACGGTCGTAGCAGTCCAGTTGTCAGGCCAATGAACATCGCCCCAGTTGTGCCCCAAGTTGATCATCTAGAAAGAATATCAGTCTCCATTGAGTTGAAGACAGGATGAACTGACGGGCTCTATTGTGAAGATCTATGCAACCCGTTTACTGGCGCTCCGTACACGAAATTTTTGGAATACATACCATGCCTGCCTTCATGGTTCCGACGGCTTTGTTCTTGGCATAATGCGGTATATTTGGAGGGGGGTGGAAAAGGTCATTGATTCCGTGACCCGTGTAGGACCGCACCACTGCACAACCATTGGAACGCGCAATGGGTTCTCTGAGAGCGTGATGTCAACAAACAATATTTACAGATCCCGAGGGCACTTGCATAGTTTTTCCCAAGTCACGGAACAGAGCACCTGGCTTGCAGAGCTTGATGGCTTCATCTAAGCATTCGCGAGCGGTGCGGATGAGCTTCTTAGCATCGTCATCTATTTCACCTACTGCGTATGTTTCATTCACATCTCCGTGATACCCTAGAACCCGGGATAAATGCACTGAAGAGAAGAAAGATATGTTTACTCGCCATCATGATACAGGGTGACATCTGTAAACGCCGTGAGCAATTATCGCCAAACTGATGAAAAGAATGAACAGACCAATATTTATGATATCGCCGTTCTTCAGTTTCCGTCTGTCGGGAATCCCATGACAGATGACCTCGTTTATGGATCTATAACACCCGACAGGCTGTAGCACCATTGGTGATGATCGAATGGTGTAACTTACGTGCAGACGGACTTTGGAAAGTTACGGTAGTTCAGAGGTGATGGATACGCGTTGCGCTCGATGCAGGCATTATGAACGATTTCGTCTAGCTCGTCTGTCGTAACACCGGGTTTGGCGTGCGAAGCTGCGACATCCAGGACCTCGCGAGCCAGCTGACTTTAATTCGTTTCAGCGGTTGGCCAGGAATGGCGAAAGCATACCCTGCAAACCGTTCTCATCTTATCTTGCTCCTCTTTGGAGAGTATTCTCGGAGGTTGGCCGGCAGCCCTAGCTTCGGCCATGGGTCTTCCTGTGTGGCAGAAGACAGTTAGGCTTACAGAGTGGTCCTCATTTGACGAACAAAAGTCATGACCCTACCGTCGTCAGCGTACTCTGGTCGGGGGATGTGATCCGGGACCGTTCTTTTCGCAGAGAGTGGATACATGGGACGCATGGAACCGGTGTATTCATAGCTTGGGAACGGGTTGTACGAACCGTCTGGGGCGCGATGAGTCGATAAAACACGGACGACGAAACACAGCTACACACCTTCTATGGCATCGCCCGCCGCATCCTTTGCGGCAGCAAGGGTATGAATGATTTTGTGGGTTTTCTAGGCAGGCGAGAAGTCAATTGGTGGGTCCAGACGCTGCATCGAGCAAGGACTTGCCCCTGGGATAACATAAGGACGGTTGCCAGGATAAATTACGGACAGCGCTCACATCCAGCCTTGAAGCATTCCTGGCCGCAGAAGTAGGAGCCGCGAATGCCTAGCCTGGGCGACGTGAGATTCTGGTAGCTCGCCGCATGGGTCGCTTACTTGTTGCACGTCGGACATTCCAGCTTGGAAGGGGGGTTGCCGTTGGGACATGTGGTGCTCTGGCAGAGGATTGCTGACTGGGACATGGCCGCGAGAGCAACGAGCCTTGTCTGGACCAAAATGGCAGGAGCAAAAAAACAAAAAATTATCCCAAGTCCGAACGGATCCAGGTCTCCATCTCCAATTTCACCTCGCAAAAAGGCTTCAAGCTGGATTCTGTAATTTATTGTAAATAACCGGAGGCTACCATATTACTCGACAGAGTACCACTACAGAAAACGAAACTGGATAATACATACTGTGAATTGAATGAGTATATTAGATGCTGAAATAGATCAAAGTGCAGTTAAAAATTAATTTATGTGCGTGAAGTGAAGCCAGTCGGTAAATATAACGGATCTAAGTAAGTAGCAAGTTGTGATGCAAGATTGGAAAGCAATATATGACAGCGACGATGCAAGAGAGGATTAAGCGCGGTGAAGCATACAATTAGTGTTCGGGTGATATTGGCGGCATTATGGGAGCAGTTGTCGATTACGGCGTCAAGGAAACTGAGGCGAAGAAGGGTAAGGGTAATGGTTTTCATTGCCGTATGACCTGGAGTGAATACGAGAGGGCGGTGTCGCTGCAAGCACGACGGAGATCCCTGAAGCGGTCGATGCCGACGACTCTGACCAGCTGGCGCTCGTTCTTGATGACCCACGAGTCAGGAGGCAGGCCACGGGTTGTCCGGTAGATGCCCTGACCCGGCATATGCTCTTCGAAGACGAGCGTGATCATTCCTGGAAGGAGACACTGCAGCAGGTAGAGGATATCGGCAATGGGAGGACAGATCTTGCGAACGGACTCAAATATGTCACTGTGGAAGACCATCTGCCACTGGACGCGTCGGTCGGGACGAGAAGAAGGAGCTGGCATGGACAGGGAGCTGGAGCTTAAGCGGGGGGCCAGCAGGGTGGCCGGTAGTCGAGCTCCAGATGGAGGCGTTCTCGAGGGTAAAGAGCATTCGGCTGTCGCGCTGGACCTCCCGCCATTTGTGCTCGACCACCAGCTGCTGCTTGAGATGCTCGAACCACGGCTGGGCACGCGCATAGGTCGCTCCCAAGGCGTCCGCCGTTGTCAGCGACATCCGAGTCCGTCTCGCCCAATCATCCATGTTCTTGACATCAGGTGAGAAAACGACTTCGGCAGGCTTCGGCGACATATTCAGTAGGTACGCGACGGGCTGGAAGGCTGGAACAAAATATCTGCTCTGCAAGGCAGCGATGAAGATAATAACGCGTTCTGCAAAGCATGTCAGCGATGCCGCCGCAGGTCCAAGGGTTCCAACGTTCACATCGAACGGTCACGCACGAGTTAGAACAAGGACCTGGCGATACACAGGCGGTAGACGATAAAACAGGTGCCAGCAAGGCAAGCAAGACGAAGAAATGACAAGTATGTGAAGAGGAACGACGACGACGACGATGAGAGGCCGACGCTGTCAGTGCGAGGAATGGAAACAGGAGGAGGATGGCATAATTCCCGGGGGGGGTTATATAGGGCGCAGCAAAGCGGGAAAGAAAAAAAACAATATTTATCCACTAGCATTTTCTTCACCGTTACACGTGTATTTTGCGCCGATGTCGTCTTCCCTTTTCTGGACGATCGGGTTGCCATTGACCTTTTTCTCACATCGGCTTTCCCTTTCTAGGCCAGTTCCTGGCCCAAGTTACGGCAGATTAGGCTCGATTCTTTTTGATTACATCCAAATCCAGTTCCGTAATTGGCGCTCGGAAGCGCTTTCGCTAATTCTGCCCGCATTCATGCCTGCCATTGAACCTATCATACCTCGCTGACATGGCCCTTGTCTCTCGGATTGACCATATCCATTTGACGGGTCTTTATACTCTAGCCATTGCAGGGCGGAATGGTCAATAAATACAATACTTTTTCCCCAGCAACTAATTTGCTCGGAGGCAGATCTGGCCCGATTCGCGTATCGTTACCTTGCCAACCACATTGCTGTTTGAAAGTTACATTGAGCGGGGAATGTCCTTCCGAGGCACAAGGGTCAGGCCGCTCAGGAAGCGCTGTAACTTATATTATTTTTTACCGCCCTAACGTGGCGGCATTTTCTACTGAAGGGATGCAGATTTAAATGGGATGTCGGACGCCGAGAAACAATACATTTTATTCATTGCATCGCCACAATATACCGTTGCCGGTCTCTCAAATGTCCAGATTCGTCCGTAACGTTTCCAGATTCGAGCGCGCCCGGACAGTCCTAGAGCGTGAGGCGAGGGTCGCGGAAATGGTAGTGGCGCATCACGTGACACAGTGTGACTCTACCATTCCTTCAAAGTACTACCAAGACACAAGCACGTCCGACTCGATGCCGGCTCATCTGTGGCCTGTCGACCAGCCTTTCGATATATGTGGTGCTTTCAATCGTCTTTTACAGGATGAGCAAGTGGGTCTTCTAATCTTCTCTAGTGGAAGCCCGAGACTCACTTACGCTACCATGTCAAGGTGTCAACCCCCCTTGCTGCGATCCTTGCTCTCGCGGAATTAATGGAAAATTCTTCTGGTGCGTACTCAAAGGGCCTTTAAGGTAACGTTTCCTCAATTTCGATATTTCAGCGGGGACTATGTTTGAATTGGTGAAAGAACTCAAAGCCGGTGCCGAGAATCTCAAGAAACAGTCGTCAAATTACATCAGCTTGAATGCAGGCTGCGAGCTGTTTATTGAGTTTGTCACTTTGTTCCCTCATGACGCGTCCGTAAGTGTTCCCTTTCGATTCTTTTTGTTCCGTTCTTACCTAGACGTTTATCAAGAGTTTCTCAGAGCTCAAGACCGAATTGATACGGCAAGGGCATCAGTACGTCACCCAGGCGCTTAGCTATCGTGCAAAGATCGCAGAGCTTGCCTTCGACTTTATAAAGGATGATTCGGTGGTTAGTCCTTTTCCTATCAGGAACATTCTCTGTGTGACGAAATCTGGCTTGACAAGATACTCACACATTCGTATTCGCGAGTCGTGATGCAAACGCTGCTATGGGCTCACAAACGGAAGCGAATATCAGGTAGAATAGCCCATCAAAAATACGGTCCATCATCAGCTCATATTTAGCATAGTCTTCGTTACAGAGGCAAGACCCCGTGGTCTAGGGTACGTTGGCTTTCTCCGGCTTTTTGCTAACGTCTTCTCATTAATATTCCTCAGCATTAAGACCGCAGAAAAATTAACGGCTGCCGGGATTCCTACAACGGTGATTCTTGATTCTGCAGTTGCATACTGCATGGATATGGTCGATTTTGTTCTCGTTGGATCCGAAGCTGTGGTAGAGAGTGGCGGACTCATCAATGCTGTCGGCAGCAACCAGATAGCAATCATTGCAAAAGCCGCGAATAAACCCTTTTACGCTCTCGCAGAAAGGTACCATGTGACGATCGACAAACCTTTTTTCGCTATACTTCTGACGTCCTTTACACAGCTACAAGTTCCACCGGCTGTTCCCATTGTCGCAATATGATCTGCCAAGTCATACTCCGGACCTACTATCCTTCTCTCTACCTAAAGGGCGGCACCTTCGCAACTCATCTGTTAA
Organism: Armillaria mellea; assembly: GCA_030407055.1. Taxonomy (NCBI): domain Eukaryota; kingdom Fungi; phylum Basidiomycota; class Agaricomycetes; order Agaricales; family Physalacriaceae; genus Armillaria; species Armillaria mellea. The sequence goes on along the minus strand of JAUDZF010000001.1, from coordinate 2,533,236 downwards.
TCCGTCTCCGAAACCGTCTTCTGTCCCCGGCGGATCAACTTTGGAGTCATCAGCCCTCGAGGATGCCTCGGATCCTGCCGCAAAGATCAAGATCAGTCAAGAACAAATCGCCCGAAATAATCCAAGTGTAGACTACACTAGGTCTGTCGCCTCGTCTTCCGATTTTTTCCTTTGTTAACAGGATCGCTTAGACCCGATCTCATCTCTTTGGTCTTCTCGGATGTAGGCAGCCTGACTCCGGAGGGAGTAAGTCAGTACCTTGTCGGGATGTTCGCAGGGTGATCGGGTATAATTCCAATTTCTTTGCAGCATTCTAAAGCTTCCGCCGTTCTGGACTCTCTGAATGAGCGAATGATTGCCTTCTGAATGCGGGACACTGTTTACAGTAGGTGCCGTACTTGCCTTCGGAAAGATCATGAGTGCAAATTCGAAGTGATCCAGTAGCATTGGGGGTGGTCCCTTGGTCCCTTGGGTATTAGTCGTCGATCAGACGAAATCGGCGATTGACGAAAAACAAACAATACTTGGGGTAAAGAATTACAGTATCGGATTGTCACTTTGATAAGTCGACGTCGGGTACCTGTTTCGTTCTGTTCCGACGTGCGGAAACCATAAGAACTATGAATGTGTGGACCGTCATCGTGTATTAACTTTTTAGCAGGGTGAAACTGATGTCACCACTTCGAAGACGAAGGTAGCATGTAGCACGCACCCGATGGTAGGACGGATCTCGACTGCCCAAGTGTGGTTCTTTTGAACGAGCTCTCAAAGTTCTTGATTTCGCGGGCCGAGAGTGATCAGAGACCAATCAGTTCGATTATTTTACTTTTAGGTGCGTTGAGGGCTATATAAGTTCTACCGTCCAGACCTTTACTTTGAATCAACGCCTCACCTTCATCTTTACGAGTCTTTTATAACAAGCTACATTGCAACGAACATGTGTAGATGGAGGCAGTCAGTCTGGACTGTTTGCTATACAAGCTGTATCCCCTCACGCCTACGTTACAGAGTTCAAAATACGTACAGCCAATGCGGCCATGTTGTACGCGTAGTAGGTTTCAGCGCCAACGGCACCTGTAATTCTTTCTCACATCTTTTGATTATAGCCCGACGAAATGGTCTGTCCCATCGTAGGGAGCAGCGTTATCGTTTCTTGAAATTTTTATATTTAGATTTATTGCGACGACCGATTTTGCAAGTTTTCCGCCGCTCATCCTTCGAATTGCGGTTCCAACTGTTCAAAAACCTGTTGGCAACGGTATGTTTTTATGTTTCCTCGAGGTTCTACGCCACGCTGAGACTCCGTTATTTCAGACGACAGTTCCCTGAACAGTACAGTGAGCTACATTTCAAAAGACTCGCCTCGGCCGAGGGTTGACGTGTGTGGTAGATCCTTTAATTAACAGCAGTTGCCCGAGTTGCAAGGCAGCAACTAGTGGTGGCAGGCGATACTGAAATACAGACGATGGATGGAAGTATAATTGACGAATGCCCAGGACACTCTATGTTGAAGAATATGCGAAAACCGACGTAAAAAGACTCTGTTATTTAGATTGGGATATATAATATTAACACCGACGAACGACTCACACGAGTTACTACAAAATCCAATGACATATTATCCTGTATTGCGACCGAGATGAAATGCAGGTGATGGAACGGAACAACCTGATTTGGGAACTTAATTTGGAAAAACGATTTGTGTAAAGCTTGAAGTTTGAAGGGTAAAAGTTACCTATCTTCCGGTTAGCTCCCTACTTGGCACGTTGACACGCTTCTGATACCAAGATGGTGAGGAAATCGGTGTATATTTGGACAAAGGTCCTCGTTGTTGGCAAGAGGATAAACAACGTGGTTGCTGAGAAGGAAGAAGCTAAAATGACACGATGGGAGAGTCTCCGTTGCTGTTCATGACTGCAAGTGGAAGTGTCACATTCCGTGTCACAGCTCAAATTCGAATTACCTTCCTCTCCAAGGCCCAGTATGTCAAAAGACACACAAGCAAGCCAAACAACCCAGGAGGCCCCTGCGAATACTTCAAAGTCCCAATGGCTCTTCCCCCTCGAGGCCTTGCAGTCGACTCCGTCCACTGGTTCTCTAGAAAAGCATCTATACGACCGGGCAAGGGGGGTCGAGTTCCTTTACCGTCTTGGATCCTCGCTGCAATTGTCAGAGCTATTCCTAAAAACTTCGGTGCCGTTCTGACCAGGTCACAGGCCAGTACCGGCAATGTTCACTGCCGCAACATGGTTCCACAGGTTCTACATGCGTTACTCCATGGATGATTATCATCGACAAGTACACTCGTTTAATTACTTGCGTTGCTTGATGTGGACGGGGATCTAGGACGTCGCTGCTTCTTGTATATTTTTGGCTACCAAGACGGAGGAATGCGGTCGAAAACTTCGTGATGTTGCCCGCGTTTGTCAGTCCAAAGTGAGTGGGAAAGACGTAGCTGATATCCCGGATACTAGCAAGGTTAGCAACATCTCGGTCCTTCCTGCTCAGTATTAATAGTGTGTACAGGAAGTAGAGAACTGTCAGACAGCAATCCTACTGACGGAGGAGGTGCTGCTGGAAGCTCTTTGTTTCGATTTTGTTGTCGAAAGTCCACATGCTGAATTAGTAGACTTGTTCATCTCCCACGATCCAGACATCCTAGCACAAGAATACGCTTGGACTGTTGCCCACGACTCGTATGTATTATTTCCGCTACGTTTCCGGCTTGCTTGACATCTTTAATAGTTACCGCACTCCACTCTGTTTATTATATCCTCCCCGCATCATAGCTGCCGCATGTTTTATTCTTGCCCAACGTGTGGTGGATGGCCCAAACTCTCCTTCCCTGGATTTGCGCATATCCTCTACTCCGCCATCTGCGTCTCTTCCCACACCTCCCTCTAATAAGCCGCCATCGCCGGACCGTTCCAGATTTGCCTTGGAATATTTTGCGTTCAATGAAGAGGAACTTGCTTCTCTTGCTGGTTTGAGTTTCGCCGCCAAATGTTGCATATCGGCTAAGGCAGTTATTAGATACCCTTCGCGTTCTGATTGAATTCTACTCTGTTCAAGACAAAGTCATGCATCCGCACCTCTCAACTATAGCCACCGTGAGTACAGTGTGGTGCTACACAACCTATTCTGATTATCTTGGGAAGATTCCTGCCCCAACGATTACACTACAACGGGCTAATCTGTACAGTTCCTTTTCTCGACTGTCCGGTGTCAATCCCGCGGAACCTTCTCATCCGGACATTGGTTTAGGACGAACCCCAAATTCATCTCACGGAGGACAAACCCCGGAAGTAAATGGTAATTCTCAGACGCCGAATGGCAAGTCAGTCGATTCTAGCTCGTAAAATGGGGCCATGTTAGGCACCCGCGATGGACCCTGGCGGACCTACAGACTGTCAATTTGTTACTACCACGCCCAACCTTAAATCTTGTCCTCGAGGAGGATTTTCTGGACCTTGCTTAGTTACTTTCATTTGGCTTCATGTGCTGTGTGTTTGTTCCCTGAAAACCCAAATTGGAACACGAAGACGCTCTAGTTCTTGTAATAATTTCACTTGACTGCGGTCGCCACGTTTCAAGATTTGGAGATAAGCGAGACTCCCTGAGCCACTTTCGGCCAGCGATCAAGATCTTCAATCTTAATTATCAAACGGAAGCAAAATGTGGAAGACGCGTTATGGACAGATATAATACACTAAAAGGTACAGATGTGTTTAATAGTAGAATATTCCAGCTTGAGGATCACTAGAAATATGTTGAAATGATATAGCCTCTGTCTGGTGCTGCGTGAGGTAGTTCGGTACTTCGCTCATGACTTCAGGAAGATTGGCCATCCAGTTGTAGATATTACTACTGACCGCCGTCGGCTCAGGTTTATTGATCGGGGAGGTCGTTTCAAATACGCCCGCATCAGACACGAGTGATACATTGTCCAGTACAACACCTGCCGATGCTGCATAATCTATGATTTTCAAGTCAGACGTCACTTCGGGGGCAAATGATAAGGAAATATAGACCTGAACTTTTACCGGTCCAATTGGATTCAGATAGATGATATTCTATAGGGTCATCACTCGGCTCGACAACAATTGGAGGTAAGCCGACAGGTTCTGGAAGCTACTTAAGATTTCAGTTCCAATGAAAGATGACTTCTGTAACGTTATGCACCTTGGGAAGGACTAACATCTTTGTTATTCTCATGGCGGAAGCAATCCAGAATGTTAAAGATTCCGCAATGCTTGGGTCGCTCGAGTCGAAGTCATATATTGGACTGAAAAAGACTCCTGTCCATCCTGAAAATAACTTGTAAATGCGGCACTTGACGACCGAAAATTCCAGTGCTTACTTTGAGAGAATGTCCCGAACACCCATTGATCGTATGTAGTCAAGACGAAGAACTGGGACTCGTTTGTCACACACACGTCCCATAGCTAGCATCGAATCAGGGTCGCCTGCTATATCGACATCAAGATACCAATGCGTACCTTTCCCCATACACGGTGTTTACTCTCCAGATAGTTTGTCGCACTACTCTGATAAGAAGGGAACTTTAATTCATGTCAGGAGGACATCAATCGAAAGCCTTCGAAACATACATACGTGCTGACATTCAACGAACTCCTTCAAATCGGCAGGAGACATTATCCATGGTGGTTGAAAGGCGATCACCACAGACTTCCTAGTCATCATCTCGAGGGCATCTGGATCGAGCGGAGGCCTCGTCTTCGAGGCCTCGAGCTGAGGTGAGGTCCATAGAAAGTACTGGAAGAGTTCTTTATCACGATCCTGCTTAAGTTTAAAATGCCATGCTTTGGTTTGATTTGGGAAGGCGAGGTGAAGCAGACGTTGAGTGGTCGTTAAAGGGAACGTGTCTATTGAGCAGGTGAGAATTATATCGACGGATGTTTCCGCAGGTTGACGGACCTAGCCAACCAGCAAACCTATCGGAGATGAGCTTCGGAAGATGAGCATATCATGAGCCTAGAGTGCTCACCTGTGGATATCAACAGCTGCAGTATGCCATATGTCTGCAATGGCAAAGTTGTATGCCGCTGGGCACGGCAAAGTTAGATTCTCGCCTGTTTCCTCATCCAGATCATTCACTTTGAGAGGCTTGTCTGGAAAAGCGTGTTGCGCCCCTGGGACGAAAATGAATTCAGAAATACATGCATATGTTAATGGTAGAAATACGTACATTGTGTTATTAGAGACCCTATGTTCCTAAATGTTTCACAATCAATCATCTCCAACCGTCTGTACGGTTCAGGACGAATGTGAAGGCGGTTCATGTGGGTCTTATGGCCGGGAAGAGGTACCTGCGGAGCATCTGCCACATAGGGCATCTCCGGGAGGAGACATTTCGCGGCGTATTGCTGGATGTTGTCTGTGCCGCGCAGGACAGTAGGACTGGCGAAGAAACTGAGCATGATGAAAGTTCGTTATTGGGGCCAGTGAAAGAACCTGCGGGAATCTTATAACGCCCCAGCAAAAACAAGGTGTCGGTGGCAAGGATACCGGTCATCTTCAAGGACAAACGATGCACGAGTTAGAACAAGGCGCGCAAAGTACAAGGTATCAAGGCGCCAACAACGTTACCTATAAATGGAGAAGCAATTACCATATACGGTGCCTGCGACGCCACCGGTTGCGAATATACAAATTCTCATCCCTGTTCGACAGCGTAAGCCCAGAACGTGTACAGGGCGTCTACGACGATGCTTGCTTCGCAGGCGACATCTGATGTCAGAAATAAAAGTGCACACTACAAGAAGCCTCATGTTGCGGGAATTAGTGATGGCGTTGACAAATAATTCGGCAAGTGGAAGTGGCCTCATTAGAGTTCGATGAACACATCAACCTGCTGTATTGCTCGTACGTTAAATAATAAACATGAGATCAAGGATCGTATAGTAAGGACGCATCACTGCCCGAGTCGCCCAAAGACATTTCTGCAGTCCGAGCACTTTGTAGGGCTGACTCTGATAGGATTTCTCACAGGAAGTGACATCATACGTATGCAGTTGGGGGATCGACAGCCTGTATATCATTTATCAGATTTACGTCCAGGATAAGGAGGTCAATATCGCGCACCGATAGGATGGGCGTGCCGACTGCTGAACAGACAATTTGGACGCAGGCAATCCTGCTGTCGCGTCGCCATAGCATAAAAATGCCCACACTCCGTATGGTATCGTCCGTCAATGACCTACATAAAGAATAAACCCTCGTCGCCAACCATTGAAAGAGAGCACGTACGTTATGGCACATATTATGGTAGTCTGAAAGGGGGGGCCTGTTCTAAGAATGAAGGTTGTGATCTTGAAAAGCCCCATTATATCCTGCAGAAGACGGGGTCATGCCAGCCTCATTCATCACGACACTATCAAGCGAGGCCCTCGGAATCTGCCGTCGACAGGCCCAAGTTCTTCTTGGAAGTAGACTTTCCATTGAAAGGCTTGGGATTGTTGCACGCCTCTAATCAGCTGGGGTGACTGAGAGGTTACCTCGAGGAGTCGTGCTTGGCCATGTCGGTTCCGAAACATATCCCAAGTTGTCGGATCTCCGAGTCAAACACCAAGTCACTCGACTATCTGTATAACTTGGACCCCGACTTAATTAAGCGCCAAATGATATTAGACGCGCATGCATACCGCGAGGTAGAAAGCAATAGGTTAGACTTACATTCAAGGAAGATCTGATGTGGCAGGGATATGTATCGTAGAGCGGAGCTCTGTGGCTCTCGGGGACCCCCGGTATTAGTGTAGCAGCTGGGAACCAAAGCAAATGAATAACAATCCTTTTGTAACAGCGCTCGAGGCCTCGTGCGGTAGGGTCAGGCAACGACGAGCGTCTTGTGATCAGCCAAGGACCATTAGATTAGGATCGGTAACGACACATGACGAGGGAAAATGCATGAATTAAAACGGCCCAAAAGACGTGCATGAGTCGATGCGTAGAATGATGAATCACACAGGAAGAATATCGAAACGTTTACATTATTCGATACCCATATCATCATGCTCCGCGACTGCGAATTTTGGCAACGAGTTGGACAGAATTCCGGACCTATGGAAAGGTCAGCCATTAACAGGCAGAGGTGATACAATGTACGCGCCTCGTGTGCAAATACTCTACGCCAGGTTTCACTCGCTAGTCTCCGCCGTTTGACGCCCTTCTTCTCGTGTCGTGAAGCCTTGCCCAATTCCCTTCGCACGTTATTTCGTTGCAGGAGGTTAGACAGCATAGCGTAGGAGTCCATGATGTTGCTGCGAACCCTAACTGTGCGACCTAAGGACAAAAGGGTGAGAGTCATCAATAAGCAAGTGAAAAGTTCCCGACCAGAGTAAGCTGTCGGAGGAGAAATATCCTTGGTACTGTCATACACAGACTTTGCGTGGGTCTTCCAGATATGCTCGGGGGTGGCACCAACGCTGTCGCGGTCTGGCATTCGTTCTAGGGCTGGCAATACCGGTACCATGCCGCTCTGAAATTCTGCCTTGGGCTGGTAGTAATGGGTCTTGACCGAGCCGCCATTGCTATTGCCATACTGTAGAGGCAGCGATGAAGAAAACTGACGCGGAAGACTTCGCTGTCGCAGGCACTGCAGGCTTGGCTGAAGGGACCGCGACAAGGCCATGGAAGAGACGGAGAAACGGAAAATATTGATGTTTGTTTGTCTGATCAGTTCAACTGTATTGCTCTCATGTCCTCCGATGTTCTCCTTGAAGAATTTGAGGTATTCTGCCCATTTCATGGCTGCTATTGAGCATTTCTGATATTTATTACAGGTCCTGGAATCCATATATCCTACAGAACTGACCAGTTCGTAGCATTTATCTACCTGACTTGCCCACCCAAATCCATCTAAGGCTCACACAAGAACTTTCCGAAACGGATATCCAAATCGATGCTGAGCCTGATGACATAGCTGAAGGGGCAGAGCCTTGTATGTGCCATCGATTCACATTTATTGACACAAAATAATCGTCTTACCGTAGTAAAGTTATCCCTTCGGGTACATTATGGCGCGTCCTACCCAGACGTCCTTCCAGACCTCTCTCTAGAAGCTGTGGAAGGAGAACTTGAAAATGAGGAAGTCGTAAAGCTCATTTCTGAACTTAATGACATCGTAGGTTAATTGGTATTTACTCTCGCTCGACACCACTTAGGCCGAACACTGCAGGGTGAGGAAAACCTGGGAATGGCGATGACGTTCACTCTCGTGTCACATCTCCGTGAGCAGCTGTCTACACTCGTCCGATCACGAGCCGACAAACGGAGGAAGGAAGTGCTCGAAAAGGAACGGCTTGCTCTCGAGGTACGACCTTATCTCCTTCATCACCACTACATCGTTCCACTTCGGATGCTATAATTGTCAGGAAGAAGAGGCTCGGACTCGTGGAACACCTGTAACTGCTGCATTCCTTCAAGGCCTGGAAAGACAAATTCGACGCGCAACAGGACAGGAAGAAGCAGCGAGAAGAAGAGGAGCGTATGAAGGGGCTGACACCGAAGGAACGTGAGGAAGTGAAAAGAATGTACTCACGATTGAGTGGTGCGACGGCTTTCTCATTGAATTCTACAATTCTCGATTACATGTTGATACCACCGCAGGGAGACAGCTCTTTGAGAAAAACCGCAATCTCGAAGAAGATGCTCTTCTCGAGGAAGGTACTGTGTCTGTGGATGTCAGCCAGTATGAGCGGTCGCACCGTGATGATGATCAAGACGAGGATGAGCGTGTTACATTTAGCGACAGTGATTAGCCCTAGTATTGTGACAAGACATGGAGTAATTTTGTACCAGTAAAACATCACATGTATGATATACGTTAGCCTCAGCGCACGTCTACAAACCTTGCATGTTCCCGTCGTCAACAGCATTGCCATCAACGGTGCCTCCGCCTTCCGCAGGCTTACAGCCAAGATGATCTGTGCCCTGTTCTTTTATCCACCCGTCTGTATCAACATGTAAAGATCGGCATTTGCATGTATCTCCGACTACCATCCCACCCGCCATTCGCATCCACTCAAGCACGGGCTGCGTTGTCCACCTACTAACCTCTCGCCACGACGCACCGGACTGGAACCATCCCAAATGACCACCTCCAGGTGTCAATGCCATGACCACGAAGCCATTACCCCCACCATCCATTGGAACCGACTGTACAATAGGATCATCTGCAGAGTTGATGGATAAAAACGGGACATGTACATCTTTCACCGCATGATGACTAGACTGTCCATCATAGTAAGCTTCTGCTGATACGTAGGGGAAGGAGGGTGGACGGCCTGAAGCAATCCGCGAGAAATGATGGTCAAAGTCTCGCAATGTGGGATTCTTCAACGTGAGTACCGCTGCTATGGCTTCGAGAATCCGACCGTTTGGTTTTGCCACTAAAGCATTTTGATGCCGCTTAACAAGATTGAGTAGATTGGTGCCCAACGCTTTTGCATAAACGTGTTTTCCGATGAAAGTGCTTAGGAGCCTAAAGAGATTAAAACCGTGCTCAGAAAGCCAAAGTCCAGCCCCTTTAGAACGTTGGGAGAACTCCGTACCGTTCATTATTCTGGGCCAGGTCCCATGGCTACGAAATGAAATCATTTAACGAGCGGAAGGAATCACACACGGACAAGTTCTTACACAAGCTAGAGCACAACCAGAGGACAATCTGCATTGCGGACCCTCTTCCGAAATGTACCTAGTCATGATATTGGCACCTAAAGAGAATCCGAGCCCGAGCAAGGGGGCCTCAGGGTATGTGTGTGATATGTAGAACAAAGCCTGGCGTAAGTCATCGGTGTGACCCGCTGAGTATAACATCGAGCTTGTAATGGGGACTCCAGCGCCTAGACCTCTACGATGAGCGTGGAACAGTGAGGAAGACGAAGGAATGTGTGACGCACACCCGCGGAAGTTGATGACAACGGCACGGTAACCTAAGCCTCCTTCTTCGACTGGGGTACAAGCGGGGTAAAGAACTGCTCTGACATAGGCTTCATACGAACCTGGAGGACATTTCCGGTGATAACGGGCCAAGGGGAGAGCTGAGAAAACTAACCACCGGTTAAACCATGCTGTACTACTATTATCGGTGTGTCAGGCTTGAGTTTGGAGGAATCCACGGGGGCGAAATCGAGGCCACTATAGACTAGAATCAGTGGCCATTAATAGAATGGAAGGACAACGATAAAACTTACAGGGTTCCTCCATCAAGTAAGCGAATATACTGCCTTCAGCACCGAAGGAAATCAAACGGGGAACGACGGGTCAAAAAAAGAATTCATACCTTTTGTAGTACATTTTATCTGTCATCGTGAAGTCTGCCATAACGCTATACGCAGTTTGAAGATGCCCACTTGGTTTCAGCTTGTTAAATGTAGACACACGCTAAGTAAAGATATTCTTACTTTGGGAGCCACCAGGTGGGATTTGTATTCAGAGAAGAGGCTTCTGCATCTCGAGAGAACCAGCGCTTTCAAAGATAGTTTGTCGCTATCCGCCGATGAAGGACCCTTCTTAACTGCAACATGGCTGGGGTGATGTGGGAAAACAACGATAGGTGTCCGAGCCTTTGGCGCGAGAAGCTGAGTAGCAGCAGTGAAAAAGGCACTCAATGCAACCAGAAGCGGAAGAGTAATGATGCTGTAGAGGTTCTCCAGCTGCATAGTTAGCAAGTAAGGTACGTCGAAGCAAGATGTTGAAGGAAAAGCCAGCTCAGCGCTGAATTTCAACGAATGATGGCTTCGTGCATATCAATTGATGGCCAGGACTATCTGTCAGAAATTTATGTCCCCTCCAGGTAATAACCGTGTTCAATAGGCTCCAAAGAAACCCCAGGTCAATTTTAAATGAAGTTGGTAGCACGGTCCCAGAAAACCATGTCAAACCGCAGAGTAGGATTTTCGTAAATTCGGTGTTTTCGGTGTTTTCCTGCTCGGCCCGGATGTGGACATCGGTATTCGCCGGATCCGCCCTGGATAATTGTCTTTACCATGTAACTGCCAAGAAATCGTCCTAGGTAAGGATACCTCTAAGTGATTGTTCTTTTGCAGGCTTGTGCTGATTAAGGTCCGAATGGATTGCTTTATGACATCTCGTAGGTGATGTCTGAATCCTCATCTAAGGAGTTGAGCAGACTCGAGGCAACACTGGCAGCACTGCTCATCGTCAGTGCTGAACAGTTTATCGAGTGTGGAGCCTTCATTTCAACTACAAATACGCGTATGGCAACCAATTCGATCAACGTGACCGTGATTCTGGTCAGCGGAAGAAGTTCTGAAATGAAACGTGCCGCGATTCTTTTCCAACCCACGTACAGCTACGCACAAGACCAATGCCGACAGAACGAGCCGTCGTTTTTCACTGACTCCGAGCCTCTCGTGGGCGGTACCAATGAGATGTCGTACCATCAGTGATATTCGTTATTGAAGATAATTTCATCTGAACGGAGTTTCGATTTCAATGCTTGAGTGGCCTGAAACCTTTTCCTAGAGTAACTCGACTTTTAAATAACGCAATTTTGGGGGGATGGTCGCTGCAGCCTAGAAAGTACATATGCTGGAGACAGAAAATAGGGAAGCTGTCCCGGTGGAAGGGTTATAGCAATGGCATGTGAGTTGTTTTAGCGTCCGACACGGAGCATTTGCTGATATCCACCACAGTTTAAAGTTTTTAACGACGCTGCGTAGAGCACCCGGATACTTGAAATACTTGTGAAAGGTACTGATCCACAAAATGATCTGCGACTCGCTGGGGTGCGGTCCGACGTGACCCGACATCAAGGAAATCTGCGAAGAAGCTTAGCTTTGCTCCACGATGAGTATCCTAGTTTCGTGAATTTGCTCGCAAGGCGGCAAGCTGCGTCTGACTGTGTCGAGACGATTGTTGCACTGTTTCTGCAAAATACAAGCAATTTTTCTGCGACAGAGATCTGCTGGATTCAGCCCAAGTGGGTAAGGTTCTATTATCGCTCATCTGCTGTCGAGTACGTGTCAAGGCCCTCGAGATCGTCACGATGAAGTCATGCCAGCCTCGCGTTGCGCCTTTCTCGAAGCACCCGTGCTTGCTGCTCTCTCCTTCATCCCATTGTCAACTGTTCGTCCTGCGTCTCAATGTCGGCGAACAAAAGTAACGTATACAAGAAATATCAGTGTCGCGTCAGTCTTGTTTTGCAGATGTTTCTCCGTACTGAGGCCGTTCTTTCAGTACTTTAGCAGTACCGGCCAGCCCTTGTATCCACCATGCAGACAGGGTGATAATTGTCGGTGAGCACCGGTTCAGAATCTGTTGGCTCCCCGTCTTATTGCCTCAGATTTGTCCATCCAAATGATCCCAATTGGCCAGGTCGCCCATGTAATAATCCAGTTACGTCAGTCAGAACGAACAGCGTAGGACAGAGAATCTCTACAGGGGCCAAGTCTTCCGCATCAAGGGCGACGTCGCACAGCCCAGCTGCATCTCGTTTTGGGCCTCCTCTAGTCTCCCAGACAGATCTCTTTCGTCAACTGAAACTGGAATCAGATAGTGACGAGACGGAATCTCTTCTACGTCGCACCCAGTTCCCAGGCAAAGTTTGGAACCACGAGTCTCGGCGTAAAGAACTCAACCGTGAAAGCTCGCGGGGACGTGCAGTTGGTAGAAGCAGAGAGAGACATTACCCTCGGAATAGATCTGCGAGCCCATTGCGGTCTCGAGTCAAGGAGAAGCTGCTAGTCGGCAAATTCCAATCGAGTCTCGACAATTCCACTGCAGTAAGTCTTCTTGATCCTCTATTCGCTAGGTTTATCCTAAAGCTTCTGGTTTGCCATGTTAGACCCCAGACATTGGCTCAAGCTCAAGCGCCCAATCTGGAGTTCACGTCAGATCTGCAGAGAAATTCGCAGACCAACCCACTGTCGGCAGTGCCCGGACAGGACCTGGATCCCAGCGAATGGTGAACTTGTTTCGCGATCTTGCCAAGTAATAATATCGCTTTCATTATCCAGGTTAATCCTGACATGTATTCTTAGGTTTTCGAATGATGTCGTTCAATCAACCGCCGAATTTGAAAGACAAGAAAAGAAATTAAAATCATACACGGAGATTTCCGCGACCCTTTCCAAAGTGTCCAATTCAGCGGCAGCTTCAGTTGCCCCTAATCTTGCAGAAATCCTTCTTAGCCATGCTCAAACTCAGAACCACATCGACAAGGGTTTTGCGGCCATCGGAAACATTTGGCAGGAAATTTTTGGCGTGGTCATTTCCGAGGTTAACGAAATCATTAATGCATCCGTCGAGGATGCAGTTGATGCTTTGAAAACCCGTATGGAACGCACGATGAACGGAAGGGACGCGCATTTGGGATCAGATGAAGATACGACACTTATGGACGCAATGTCGTTCCCGAAGGATTCACGCGTTCCGAAAAGGGAACGATTAGCGGATGAGCTGGACGCGCGCTCGCAGACCGTCAAGCGTCTGAAGCTCGCGACGTGGAGCCCTGCCTCCAGCTCTGCTGAGCCTCTCTCCCACACAACTATCAGCGTTGGGGACATCATACATCAAATGAAATTGAAATTAAATGAGCAGACGTCCTCGCTTCAACACCTTGCTAAAGAAAACAACGAAGTACGTGCACCACTACTTGAGACTCGCTTTCTGCGGTATTGACAGGTTCATGTGGATAGCTGAAAAGCATGCTTCAGAACAATCCCCGAAACCCGAACCCGAGCCTATTGTCAAGCTCTTCCTCGGCAGCGGTGGCGGAACCTTCGTTTTCATCCAATGTAGCCATCAGTGACCGGCCTAAGGGATTTGACTTGCGAGGCGATGAAGGCCTAAAGAGCCTTATACCTTCTAAGCCGTCGTCCTCCCGTCGTGGAGAATCGTATAGGTCCTCCTGCGATGACCGCAGGGATCGACATCGCTATGAAGGCAAGAGCAGTACTAGTCGCCACGACTCGCGTTCTCCAGGATACAGCAGTCACCGGGATAGAAGAAAAGCTTGATAGCTTATACACCCGTCCGAGTCAATGGTTCTTTTGCTCTTCAACGCGCATACATACAATGTAAAATAAGTTTTCTCGTTAATCGACCATTCATCTCTCCGACTTGCGTAATCCAGAATCTGTATCAGTCAAATTATCTTCCGTAGCACGCAGTATTATTTCGTACTTGGCTATAATTGTAAGGTTGGTAAAATAAATAGCCTTAAATACAACCGCAATCTCCTTTTCGCTCTGAAAGCCTTTAGTAGTAACCTAGTATGACTTGACCACATGCAAGTGGGCACTGCCCGGGGTGTAGTAAACTGATTGCTCCCACTTCAAATGTTGACCTGATCGACCGGAATTCTGGCTTTAAAATTGCAGTGGCAAAACGCGAATTGCCGACAGAAAATCCGAGTTTCCTCCACAAGATACAACTCAAACGGAGCCTTGGATTGATGGTGGGGGTTCGGTCGCCTCGGTGGGCTTCAACACTCGAGTGGTCAGTGCCCGAGACGCATGCGTCGAGCCACCCCTGGTTTTCAGGGGAAAAATATATCACGAATACGCAGTGACGAATAAAGGGCTAGATGAATGAGATGGATTAAGGTGAGCTTGCATTAATCCACTCAAAGATAATATAGACATACACAGGATAGAATAGAGCCCCAGCATGCAATAGGGCAAAAAGAAAAAGAACGAATCCCTTACGGATGGTCTGCAAAGAAAAGAAGATGTATAAGACATAGTGTAACAGGAAAAATGTGAATTAGATGTACAGGTCGTCTGGTTCCAGTAAATTTTCCACTGTCGCCATCTCAGCATCCGAGGGAGGTGATTCTGGAGCTCCGTGAATTGGCTGATCAATGTGAAGGATACTCTTGAGCGAATTCCATCGGCCGATGTGGTCTCGTGGTAGTGCAGTAGAGCCGAAGTCAAAAATATGTATGCACATGTCGTTGCGCGTCGCGAAACACATCCGGCCCGTGGTCTCATCCCACGAAAACGCAGTGATATCTTGCTGATTAACGCATTCCATGATATGCGGTGAGATATTGAAGGTGCGGTATACGTGTTTCGGCCTCCACCGACAAGACTGCTTCGAGGGGATGAGATCTTTGCCGTCAAAAGACAGGAGATCATCGAAGCGCTTTTCGGGATTGAAATATCGTCGAATGGCAGTAACGTAGTTGGTGGCTCGATGGTTCTCGTCGGGATGTAGCGTGCATATGATTGCGCGATTCACGCCAGGAATAACCCGAACGACATGTTCGGCGTTAAAAGTCGTTTGGGCCACTACGTTATTGAGATCATAACACCACCATTGATGGGATATACCAACTGCAGAATGCAGAGACGGGGATATTGTGTAGTGAATTACTCCATGGGGGCTGGCAGTTTCAAAATAAACGGAGATCGGCGGTGGCGGATGGGAAGTAGGATATTCCTGGTTGTATATGTCGGAAAGTTGGAAACTGTCAACTTGTTTGTGTTCCACGACTACGCGGTGCTTGGCGGAACCGCGATATCTTCCGGTTGCTGGTGGTAGGGAGTATATTTCCATCACATGAACGTCATTTAGCCCGTTGATCACCGTCCGGATTACCAGAACGTCACCCTGCTTTGGCAGCACTCGGACAGCACGTATCTGATGGTCCTGCGTGACATCTCAGTCTGTCGTCGTAGAAAGGACTGGGAGAACAGCTTACAAATTCGGGATAGGGGGTGTCGTTGTTGCATATGAAAGAGCGCGCTTCCTGGGTGTCGAGATTGATTACGACGACTTCATCGGGAAGGATGGCTACGGACAGATACAGCGAACCGCCAGACATGAACAGGACGGGATTATGAACAGGGTCGCGGAAGGTGTACGGTCGCAGCAGCAGGAACGGCGCAGATGTTGTGATTTTATCACTTGGAACTAGGGCGTCCGGATTGGTGAGCCCGTAACGGTCAAGTTCTTCCAGAGGCATCGGACGTGGTAGCTCTATCATTACAAGGCTCTGGAGGGACTCGAGACTGATGTAGGCAAAATGGCACGTGTATCCGACGCGTCGAGTCGATGGATCAAGGGTATCAGTCCTGAGTATTACCGTAAGCTTGAGGGAGCGCTGCGAGGAAACGAACACCTACCCGTCAAGACTCTTTCCGACTTTAGTTTTCACGACGAACCAGAGCATAATACCTGGCTTGTCGTTGTACACCATAAAGCGGGCCTGGAGATACTCTGGCCGGGCCAGAGTGGAGATGCTAGCCAGAGCGAACATCCCATCGTTACTGGGAAGTTCGACATTGGAGACCATGACGCGATATCCAGCACGATAGTCGAACGACGACGAGACGACGTATTGTCCCCCAGGCAGAACGGACATGTCCAGTATTTTGCAGCCTGACCTGACACGAAAATAGCTGAGTGGTTCAGGATTTGGTTTTTCCCAATTGCGGTTGACTGAGATGGCTGTGGCGACCATCTGTTCAACTTTGAGGTCAGGGGGCTGAACTGTATAGGGCGTGAACCGGTGGAGCGGCGGCGTTGCGATGTTTAGTCGGCTGAGGAAACGCCTCCATATTGATGGTTCTTGAGAGAGCAGTAATAAGGGCTTGCTGGTCTGATTTTCTGTTGGTTATTGCTGGTTTGGCCGAGAGCAGGAGCAACGCACCTTACGAAGAGCCATGACATCCTTAATAGAGAGATAAGGAATTATGCAATACAGCAACACGTCCATTGGGAGCCTGTAGAATAAACAGGGAGAACGGCGGGTAAATGCCCATGAGAGGAGATAGTGAATGAAGAGGCTTTCAGTCTGAGGCATTGGCATTGGGAAGGACGAGAGGACGAGGACAAGCAGCGGTGTTTGTTGAAATAAGGCATGGCGGACCTTGTTCTTTCTGCGTTTCACAGCGACCTTGTTTCTGTGGCGTTGGCAACCGTGAAGGCGATGGCCATAAAGGGTACAAGCATTGCCTATTCGGGAAGCCAATGGCCCATGCACTCAATGGCCAACGAGCTACACAATAAGACTTTCAAAATTTCAAAGAACATGTCCGTTTCAAGGGCCCAGCAAGGCGCGGAAAAAGAAAATATACATGATCCGTGTCGTAACTAGAATTGCGCTCTGGGTATGTGTTACAGTGCCGATTATAGATAAGTGGTAGATGTATAGCGAATGTAGGGAAAAAACCTATTCAATGGAAATTCTCTGACCAAGTGCAGATCCACCGAGATACGAGCCCTGTGGCTGACCCATGCCTGCAGAATCGCCACTCGGTAAGTAGTTAGGCTTCTCAGAAAGAGCTGGAATAGAATCACCGTTGAGAACTTGCATCTTAACATTGTTTTTAACGGGCGTATAAGACTGACCGTGAACCTTGGACTCCATCAATCCCTTCTCGAAATCCGCGAAACAACGAAGTCCAACCGCAAAAGTGGCGAACAATAGAAGAAACGCGACAATAGCTGGACCTTGTTTTAAAGACTGCTGCATTTGACAGCTAATAATACTCACTGAATATTGTCAAAGTCGCCCTTGTCGTCGCATACTGAGCTCGGGAGGCCGGTTCATAGAATCGTACTAATTTGTAAACTAAAATCAAGTCGGTTGGGCGTGTCTTCAGCTGCAAGGCCATGGAACAGA
This sequence comes from Armillaria mellea, assembly GCA_030407055.1. Lineage (NCBI taxonomy): Eukaryota > Fungi > Basidiomycota > Agaricomycetes > Agaricales > Physalacriaceae > Armillaria > Armillaria mellea. The sequence goes on along the minus strand of JAUDZF010000001.1, from coordinate 2,515,619 downwards.
CTTACTGACTAAAGAAAGCAGGCGGTTAGTAAAATTGGTGCACATACGATAAAAAGATCTTACAGTAGCTCTCTGCAGCTAACATCATCACCAGAGATATCGTCATGATCCTGTTCCAGTCAGCATGAGATCGAAAGATCAGAACTGCCCGTACCATTTTATCTCGCGCTGAACCGCAACACCGCACAGACCGAGAAGGATCAGGACTATGGGTATGGCGATGATGGTGATCGCAAACTCGGCCGAGTTTCGAGACAGGACGACAATAAGAAGCTAGCGATAATTCAGTACTGTACATTAGAATTACGTGTGGGGACAGGCGCTAACCTGCATGGTGACGCCGGTGAAGAAGAAGAAATCGAACTTGAGAAAGCAGATCATGATCTGGTACCACTGATACATGGCTGAGCGCAAAGTCAGTTTCATTGGCCCGGTAAAACGTGCCCGACGCACTCTTCATTTTTGGATTGGCGCCCACAACATGGAAAATGGCCCAGCTTTAGGAGGGCGTTAGTAGTAGTAGTAGGTCTGGTGAAACCCAAACTCACCCAAACTCTTCATAAAGCTGTTTTGTCCAGAACAATATGGAGAGCCACGAAGCCGCAATGACACAAGGCGTGACGATGAGATATGGCTCTACTCGTCGCCATAGGGAACCAGGTCCATCACAGTTCTACAGTGTCTATAAGGTTGGACGATGACAAGCAAGCACGGAGGGGCTGACCACTTCATCAAAAGATTCAGCGCATTGGGCGTCGGAAAGTTTCACTAACGCGGTCCTGGTCTGGCGCACTTGCAGCGCTGAGAATACGATGAGGGCGAGGTGGAATACTGCTGTGTTGTTAGTGACTAAAAGTGTGAAGAGTATGATGACGGACGCAGAATCCCTATAAGCTGTATAACATTTCGCATCCGTAGCGCATCGAAAGCCATGAATAGCTCGAAAATCCTAGTCTGTCACTGAGATGAAGGCCATGGTGGCGTAAGAATCAATACGAACTCTGCTAGCGCAAATAGCGCAAGATAACACGGCAACGTCTGAGGAAGAAGATAAACGTCATTCAATATACCTAGACGATTTGTCGTACCTTGTAGCCGCCCGTAAACGTAACTTCGTCCTCGACCTATATTATCGCCGCATCCCCAATTGTTCCCTCAACTTGTACTGGAAGAACTCACCAATCTAAACACAATCGCAATCATAACAAGAACTACCACGGCCTCTTGAAGTGGAGTAGAAGATCAGCGAGAGCTAGGTTGTTGAAAATTGAATAGTGCACATACGAAATGAAACTGTTCGCCATGGATCAGCAAGTGAATAGGCCATGATGGCAAAAATACTTACTAGTAATGATAAAGGCCTTTTGGGCGCGCGAAGCGAGGAGTGGCTCGATGGCCATGGTGGGAGATGGAAAGGATACGCTGTGTGAGACGCTGAAATCGCGCCAGGCGGCTGTGTAAATCCGTCCCTTTACCGGTTACCGCATTTGCACAGCTTTGATCTCGCTTGCTCTTGAATTTTTGCATATAACTAGAAAACTTTGGCCAATTTCAGGATATTTCATGCCTAGGAACACCTTACCGTTCTCATTAATTGGTTGTTGCAGCAAATGATGTTAGCTGGATATGTCTTGAGGTGACTGCTAACTACGAAGAATAATATCGTTTACTGAAACTCAAAGTAAAACGGAAAATGAGCTGGTCGGCTTTGATCAACGGACGATCCTTTCGTGTTGTAAAGTAGTTTATAATTCTCAGGAATAGAGGGCAACGGGACTTGGAAAAGTTCTCCGGTGAGGGGACCGAGTCACCTTGCCACCACGCCACCTCTGTCTTCGCTCCTTCCCTTCGTGCAGACATGTCCAATTTGTCCAATTTACTCTCTATTCCTTTCAAGAACTCGTATAACCTTGATCTCAAGGAAACTGTTCGTCGCTATCTGCAGGATCATACCTCAGCCCACCCGGATTCCTTCAAAGTCGACATCAATCGTTGGCAGGAGCTTCGAAGAGATGGCGTCGGGGGAACAGTACACAAGGATGGCACGGATAAGATGAACAAGTGCGCCATTTGTCGCGTTTCTGTACCCTTATTGACCGCCACGAACAGCTATCACGCTCAGCTCTTGTCGATACTGACCAAATTACCCTCCGATGTCGGTGCGATCATTTCAGCCCCGAGGCCAACTAATAGTCAATCTTTCGCAGATTGGATTAGATATATCCTACGCTCCCGTTTTCTCCCCGAATGGAATTCCGGTCACTCTACGCAGTCTCGCCTTTGAACGTGCTGCCGTATTGTTCAACTTAGCCGCTCTCTATTCACAACTTGCTAACAATGAAGATCGTTCGCACATGGAGGGAATCAAGCGCGCTATTTCTTGCTATCAGGTCCGTGACACGATGCTGTCGGAGTATACGATGTGATTGACCTAGGTACAAAAGTGTGCAGCAGGAACGCTATCCTATTTGAGATCATCAGCCCTCGCGGAACTCAGCAATTTCCACCAAGAGGACGACATCCCATTTGATCTTGACAAATCATGCATTCAAAGTTTAGAATGGGTCATGCTCGCCCAAGCACAGGAATGTTTCTGGCAAAAGGCTAAAATCGGTGAGCAGCAATGTTACCGGATTGTTCGACGCGCGATAATCCAGTCTTTCACCGCAAGATGGATTCAAAAACGCATTGATGGCTAAACTGGCGGCTAATGTACGTAGATTTCTGGCCGGCCCAGTCGTGTGCTTACTTTCTTTCTCTAGACCTCTGCCCTTTATAAACTTTCCATCTCCGCTATTCGAGATGCCCCTCCTCCAGTAAAATCCTTATTTCCTTCGGTACTCCTCTATCTTCCGACATACAAAGCGCAACGTTAACGATGTACAGGACTGGCGGGCTCACGTTGAAGCCAAACAACATCATTTCGAGGCCGTTGCACAATACAGAAAGAGCATAGAAGAGCTCGAGAACAGCAGGTATGCAATTGTGTTGCGATGAACGGTGGAACTCTTTGGTCATGACATCTCAGTTACGGTATTGAAATATCTCGTCTTAAAGAAGCCCAAAATGAGGCGAAGAGCGCCCAAGATATAGCCCGCCGCGGGAAAGTTTCGCAGGCTGTAGTCCAAGATATAGACGTAAGGAAGGTTTCTCGATATCTTAATAGAGTGTCTACCTAACATTTCTGTTAGTCACTTGTTAATGCCGTGAAAACTGCCCTTGCACGCGCTGAGCGCGACAACGATCTCATCTATCACCAGGATATACCAGCAGTGTCTGCACTACCTCCTATACCCCACGCAGCTATTGCGCAAGTGACTATACCCGCAGGATTGTCGAATCCACCGAAAGGAACTCATATGATCTTCGGAGAACTGCTTGGTTGGGGCGCCCAGGAGGCCATCAGTAAGATCGCCACTTTTGAATGAATGTACATCATCGCTGAAACATGGTAGACATTTACAATGACAGAAAAAAGAATCTCTTGCAGGATCAAATTGTAGAACCTGCACGAGAGCTGAAAGACAAAGCGGACGAGTGAGTTACTAGATTTCTTGTTTGTTCGTTTTATGATGTTTTCTCCAGGATGCTGACCTCCCATAATCTACCTGCTTCTATAGAAGCCCTTGAGCGTCCTGTCGGATTGCCTCCAAGCCTCTTAAAGAAAGCCGAGGAAGTACGCCTCGAAAATGGCCCGATGAAGATCGAATCATGGTTTGAAGACTTGCAAAGGCAGGCCCGACATGACTTCAATATCCTAGAAGAGGTGGCATTCTTCCTGTTGGTTACATTGAAGAAGTCCTAACGCTAAGTTAGGCCATGGATATCTTGGATACGGAAGCTTCCGAGGATGAAGTTGCTCGCAAAGAACTCCCTCTAAATCGACCACCTTCATACGAAGCCAACATCGAGTTGATAGAGAAGGAGAAGCGGTATCGTACTATCCTTGATCAAGCTAAAGCCAGCGACGACACCGTCAGACGTAAGTGGGATGAATGGGAAAACAACATCACAGATTTAACGCTGAATGAGGTGCGTGGGACCTTGCACGTTCGAACTACAAGGTGATCTGAGGCGCCTTGTGCCGTAGTCAGAGCTAGAAGCTATGGTACCTTCTTCCACGGTGTCTAGTAGGAAAACTTCAGAGTCAGCCGTCACTTCAAGATACGCTCGACATCTTCGAGTATTGCTTGAGTCGCTTGATACCCTTCATGCTGACCGAGATCAATACGTTCGACGTGCAGAAGCCCTGGCCGAAGCCGACGACATATATCCGAGAATACTGAAGGCTGCCTCCGGAATTGAACGTCTAACCAAGGTCCAACCGGCGACGTTCGAAGATGTCCTAGACGAGGAGCTAGCAAAATATGACAAATTCTGCGAATACATCAAAGAAAGCGGGCAGAAACAAGAAGATATCCTTTCGTCTATAGAGGTGCGGAACATGGGCTTCGTTATCGCACTCTCGCACAACGATATTACAGGCAGATAACGAGAAATTCATAAAATCCCGTAAGGACGATCCCTCAGTGAAAGAGCGAGAACACGCCCTTCAGTCGTTGGATCTGTCATATCACAAGTATCGGGAGATCACAAACAACTTGCAAGAGGGTATCAAAGTAAGATATTTTATACATGCTATAATGGGGAAACAATAGTAACGTCATATACAGTTCTACAACGACTTGTCTGGGTTACTTCTGCAGTTCAAAGACTCGTGCAAGATTTGGTGTAATCATCGACAGCAAGAGATTCAGTAAGTAGCTAATGTACAGCACTCACATGGGCAATCATTGACCCATGCATCAGTGCTCTTTCCCAATCATTTGGATCTATGTCTCTCCAAGAAAACGATGGCGCCGGGGACTTTTCGGAAGAGGATATCAGAGACCAGCCAGAGGCAGTGGAAGACGCTCCTGCACCTAGTCTTCCCAATCCTCCCAGCCAGCCTCCGCAGAGTGCTCAACCCAAAGAAATGTTTGGGAAAGTTCCCTCAGGACTACCACCCCTGAATTCTAGTGAGTGGGGCTTCGAGGAGATAAAGCTGCCTCCCGGGCCAAGCAAGAAGAAGTCGAAGATGAAGGTGTAGTTGTAGTATGCGAGCTTCTATTCATATATATCCGCTGTATCTCGGTCAAATATGTATTCGTAGAGTACCTTCCAGCGATGCCATATGCCAAATGCAAGTACTGGTCTAAAATGAATGTTACCGTCTGCTCTCTTGAATCGAGTTGATATTTTGAATCGTTAATATGCTAACTGCTTATTCTTAGATGCTATTCTCGTTATGATTCTCTGCCCTTCACTGATAAGGCGTTGGTTTTTGAACTCGTCTCTTCGAGAGTCGACGTCCTTCAGGATTCCCAGTATTTAGAACTTTTCGCCTCGTCTCTCCCTGCAAAAACTGTACTGTACCATTCCTTGGACGGGCAGTGTGGAAGATTCCTAGGCGACGCTCTCGCACTCTGACATATAGGGCCTCGAACCACATAGCATTCTTTTCCCTTTTGCCACTGAATCACACCGTTGCAAGCTAAGAGGCGGGGGAAGGACGAGACCTGCTCTAATTAATTCATGGCTAATCTTTCTTTCTTTCTTTTTTTTATAGAAAAAGTGGGATATCCGGAACTTGACCTCTTGTGTTCATACCTTCCAGACTCGTTCCAGGAGGATAAAGTGGCCCCAGAAGTGAGAACGGCTGAGAACGGGCATGCTGGGAACCGGTTTCGTTTCTAATGATAACAGACACGGAGAAGTCCAGGTGACTATCATGTCTTCCGCAAAAGCACTTCAGCCTGCAAGCGAGACAGCAACGGAGGTAAACACGCTAGAATATTGAACAGATTCGGTTACGATTAAGAAGAGCCCCGACCACGGCGATAGTCGTTGGATGCATCTATAATCTTCCATTATTATTCAAGGTGACAGTCGGATTAATACACAGAGACATGACATTGACATCCCTGCTGCGTCGGACAATGCGCTAATGGAGCAGTGGAGTTAAGTGACCCGTGGCGGTTACTACTGCGCGGCGTCCCTCGCGCCCCTACAGGCATGAGCGGTACTGATGGAACATACATAGCTTTTTTGTCGACACTGACGGGTAGGCTCGCGAGACGGGTGACGGTACTACCGGTCAATATTGGACTGAACGGGAGGTCTAGACTAGCCCGCATTTACTACCGCTACACTCCATACACCCCTTGACAGTTGAAACACGGACGGTGATACAGGAAAGTTCTTCGTTCTCTGCCGCAATGGGAAAGGCGGAGGTTAACCAAAGGTCGGATGGTACCCACTTAGTCCCGAAGCTTATTCGAGAAGAACCCGGTGGGTGATACTCGTCGATAGTTTTGACAAAGATGGGAATGTTGCATTTTCATTATTGAACGACTTTTCTTCATACGGATCGTTGAGTCTGGTTTACGAGACTACATTTTAATGTCAATTGAACAGGATACGCATGTCTTGTGCCAACCGTATTACCATTTAATACATTTTTGGTCCTAAAGTTAATTCCTCTTTCAGTACCATAGCAAGCTCAGAAAGCAGCTGATACTACCTACGTCAACGATCTAGTAAAACTTTCAAAATGATATCCCACTCAAGATAGCTTCAGACACTCCTCGACTAACAAGAATCTCTTCTATCCAGAGGGTCTCAATGTTCGTAAATGCGTCGACTGCCCATCCGGAAGCAGACATCCGTGTGCCCTTGAGAGCAGCTATACCCATCTCCCCTCTTTGCACCACTTGGCGGCATATCTCGACGATCGTTTGTCGAACATTCTCCTCATTCTCTTTTGAAACAGTGTCTCGATGGCCTAACAGAGTATCTTTCCAAGGCTTCAATGACTCTTCCGAAATGCCATCCCATGCCAAGTGGTATAACCGTAAAGCTGCGAGCAAACGAAAAGAAGGATATGCAGATCTTTTCGATAAGTGCAAAGTCCAATCTCTGCACATACAGTCAATTAGTCGGCGTCTTGGAGGAGAGAGATAAACTCGCCCCCAATAGCTCTCTCGATCTAGGAGTTCCTGAAGATGGGTTCCCTTGTCCGTTAAGAGAGAGACCATGAAGTCAAAGACGTCGACCTCTCCGTCGACTTCTCCGCAGACCAGTGCTTCCGAAGACATAGGAAGGACAAAACCATATTCGACAAAGAGTGTTTGATTCGAATGTGCCCCGTACTTGAGGAATATTTCCTCATCGGTATCCAAATGCTTGTCGGCGGGCGATATAAATACCATGTCCTCACCGAACCGCTGACGCGGCGGCACATCCAATTTGTCGGCATTCGAAGGACGCGGTGACATGTGAGGGAGATGAGCACTATGGTTGGCAAAGTCCAAAACAGGACACATAGTGAAATTGTCTGGATCGGACTGCCTTGCTTTTAGACGTTGATAGATACATCTTGTGTTGACTTAAAGAAGTCAGTTCAACAATGCAAGAGCGCGATACAGACGTGTAGATCGCACCATTCAGCCACGCCCACAAGTAATCTGTGCTAGTTATGTCTTTCTAAGAGTTGTCAGAAAACGCCATGCATATTCATTTAACGCAGACCGTTTGCTGAGAGACCTTGTCAAAGTCTGAGCGGAATCGTTGTAGCATCTTGTCCAAAGCTTTCATTGCACTCGGAGGAACAAACGATAGAATTCGAGTATTTTCTTCAACCATCCATGTCAATGGATGGAATGCAAAGTCCCGAGGCAAGACGGAGATGTATGGCCCAAAGTGCGGGTCCATGAAGGGTTTTCCATGGTGCATGGCCAAATGCATAGACACCATCTGGACGGCATCCAATTTCTTGGACGGATACAGGGGAGAAAGTGTCTTTATGTTCATCATCGCAGTAGCAGGAACTCGAAAGAGCACTTCAGACGGAGAGAATGGCCGTAAGGCGAACAAGCCGCATCCTAATGCTATCTGAATGGCTTACTTGGATAGAAAAGATAAAAACAGACCACCGACACTCTTCCGCCTTTCTACTGGTAGCATATCCTTGCATACTCCCATCCCTTTTTCGCTTAGCCATTGCAGCAATCGATCCCATTCCAAGTCCATCGATGAAATGAGGGAGGGAAGAAAAGCGCCGCCGGCGGATTCTTTGGATTGACGGACCGGATATCCCGTCGGATTTTTCGGAGGGGTATCCGATTGCATTCCCGCGGCCACCTTGTGTCATTCTGAGCAAAGTCCTGTCGTCCACTACTTTTACCCCGGCCGACCAACGCTCTCTACAACACCATCATGTCGGTCTTCAACGCCTCTCGCCTGCTTGGAAAGACCGTTATTGTTACTGGTGCCAGTTCAGGGATTGGAGCGGTACGATCCCTTATCAAACGGAAGGTTATCGGACCTGATTATCTTTCCCTCTAGGCCACCGCGGTGCTGTTTGCCAAGGTATAAAAAACCCGACATTTTTTGAATCGACACTCATTCTGTTTCTATCAGGGTGGCTCCAATGTCATCTTGGTTGCCCGTCGTGCAGACGCACTCGAGAAAGTGGCGGACGCATGTACTGCTGCTCACAAGGAATCCGGTTTCCAGCAGGGAGGAAAATTCACCTCTGTTCAGCTGGATGTCTCGGATAAAGCGCAGGTTGCGACTCTCTGGGATAAAGTTCCTCAGGATCTTCGAAATGTTGATATCTTAGGTAGAGTTCCGTCATCTATTTCCTGTCCCTTCGGACGCTCACGAGGGATGGTAGTGAACAATGCCGGTTTCGTCTTGGGTGTCGAGCACGTTGGAGACATCAAACCTGAAGACGTGGAAAACATGTTTTCTACCAACGTCTTTGGGCTCATTTCCATGACCCAGCTGCTCATTAAAGGTATTTCATTCTATACACTAAAGCAATAACTTGGACTAATAAAGCCCAGATTTCAAGGCCAAGAAAGCAGGACATGTCATCAACCTTGGATCCATTGCTGGTCTTGAACCATACGCAGGAGGAAGTATTTACACCGCTACAAAACACGCCGTCCGCGCCTTTACTGGATCGATGAGGAGGGAACTTGTCAATACTCCTATCCGAGTCACGGAAATCCAGCCAGGTATATATACACATATTTTCTTTTACTCAGTTTTCACGAAAGAATTTTATCACAGGAATGGTGGAGACTGAATTCTCCATCGTGCGGTACCGAGGCGACACAGCTGCAGCTGGAAAAGTGTATGAAGGCCTGGATCCTTGTAAGTTCATATATTCTATTTGTCGTTTCTCCTGTGTTCTCACATAAACAGTGACGGCTGCTGACATCGCGGAAGAAATCGTTTGGGCAGCTGCTCGTCCCCCGCATGTCAACATTGCCGAAATGCTTGTATTCCCCGTCAACCAGGCAAGCGCCACAATTAACTACCGGGGTCCGAAATGAGCTCCAGGTCGAACGTGTAAGTTGAAAGTAGAGGTCCAACATATGTAACTGTCGCTTTCATTATGAAGGGTGATAACAAATCAATAAGATATATAAGCACCGACAGATTCCGGTCAGACATTCTGTTCACAGATAGTGAGCTACCCTCTAGTCCTAGTCATGACTTGCTCCTCTTGGATCTTGAACGGGTACGTCTGGCAACCGCAGGCTCTGTCTCTTGTGGGAGATCACTGTCGTAAACGAACTTCTGAACAACAACACTCTCCGGAATGAGGTTTTTCAATGGCGAAGACGCGTTCGGCAAATTGCCCAACGTGTCCAGGGGTATAGCCTGTGTGAATACGTTCAGTATTACACGTATCGGCAGGACGACATTCACCTTCGCTGTAGGAGCCAAGCAGCTCTTTTTTATGTCGCTCTCTTTCGGCACATTGATATTTTGCAGCTTGAGCTCATCGACAAAAATTGCGGTAGAAAGCCCTCGGTCCCACTTGACGTGCTTTTTCCCTCTCGTATCGGCTTCATCAGCCCAGTACTCCTCCATCGGCAGAGGTCGAACAGGAGTCATATAGTCGTCTTCCTCCCCTGGACCTCGTCGATGTCTCCCAGCCCGCACCGGGCTGCTATCAAGCTGATCGTAATCATCGTCTTCCTCCAGTGCGCTCAGATTCTCCTCTTCGTCTTCCTTGTCCTTGTTCTCCTCATTCAACCTCTTGGCTCGCCTCTCAGCACGCTCCTTCCTCAGCCTTCCTTTTTCATCCGCCTCCTTCTGCGACACCGTTCGGGCCTTCATAATAGGACTCTCCGGACGCGGCCCTTCCTTCCTTATAATCTCAGTCTCCAGTGTGGCAGCGAGGTATACCTGGTTCTTCATTGTATTTGACGACGTCAAATGACGTAGAGCTATCGATGTCATACCAGCGAAGAGAGGATCCTCAACTCTAGGCTTACGCGGCCTCGGTGGAGGAGCATCGGAAGGACGACTGAATAAGTCAATGTTAGGGTGGATAGACTTCCGCACTCTGGTTGTCCGACGAACACCCTGCGGCGGTGGTTCTGGGACCGGAGGAGCTACAGGTAAGGAGATGTCGACTAGTTGAGCACTTTCTGAGGACAGCTCTGCATTGGGAGATGGCAGTGCATCAGTGACGGCGGAATTCTCAACAGAGGGAGTGCCATTCAGTTGCTGTATAGTTTCAAGGTTCTGTGGTGATGGAGGGGTTGCCGATGCTGGTGCTTCTGTTTGAGGCAAACGACTGTCGTTCTCTGACACTAAATGTTGCTTCAGGGTCCTTTGCGAGGGTTTCCTAGTTGGACTAGACGATTTTATACGACGAGGAACCTGTCGTGCGACTGCGGAAGTAGGCCTAGACGGAGAAGATAGAGGATCGGGTCCGCGTTTACGCTTGAGATTAGTGGTTGGCATAGAATCCTCCAGTCCTAAAGTTGAGCCTTTTTTCGATGAAAGCTAGAGATACAAAGTAAGTAAAGAGACATCTCAACCTCAGCCTCAACCTCTAAACTTACAATGGAAAGATTGTCTCTTCGCAAACCAGTTGTTCTAGAAGGCTTCACAGTCTGAGGTTCTGCGAATCTGCTGGCCGAAGCGACCCCTGGCCTTGCATACGGTTTCTTTCTGGGAATTTTACTTGTACTGACGCTGGGCTGCCTCAAGATGGATTTGAACGTCTGTGATTGGGGTGTGGGGGGCGTCGGCATCGTGTGTTCATTGCCAGAATCACCGTCAGTTGTTGCATTTGTAGGCGCGGGTGGATTGGCAGTTTCTTCAGGTATGGAAGACGGCAGCTGCGGGCGACTTGCTGATATTGGGAATGGCAACTTTCGCGGTGGCCCAAGTTTCGTAGACGCAGTCCAACTCGGATGACTGGTAGGCTCAGCAGACCCACTTCTCTGCTTCCCCTTCAGGAAGGTTGCGGTTGGTCGTGTCACCGCTTGTGGTTCCACTGACCTACTTCGTTCAGGCGATTTCCCGCCAAACCTGACCCCACCCCACTTACTTGCCTTCATTGGGGACTCGGGGGCATTCAGAGGAACTCTGCGGGGAGGACTGTCTGATGGTGGTATATTAAAGAAAGACCCAGAATTGTCTGTTCGAGGATTGGAATAAATAGCGGCTCTCTGGGGAGACAATTGTCCTTGTGCGACTGCTTGGTCTAGAGGTATTCGCCGAGCGGGCGTTCTATTCGGATCCCCTAAGGGAAGGCGGAATTGTGGTCTTTCCGGAGATAAAAGCTGAGCTTGTCGAGTTGGACTTGGAAATCGAATGGGACGATTAGAGCTGGCGGCTAAGGACGCGGGCGGGGGTAAGGCCAAAAGCTGAAGTGTAGAAGGGGTCAAACTCGCATCGCCTGGCGGTGGACGAAGAACAGACGGTAAGTATCCAAGGAGGTCAGCAGAACTCGGTGACAATGATGCTAACTGTCGCCTGGAAATACCAGGAACATCACTAGCCATCCTCCGCGTTGGAGACCCGTCCCGCCGCCTATCTGGTCTGGTACGTGGCGTTATCGGTCTCACGTTTTCTTCGCTCTTCTCAGACAACTCGCTCTCCCTAGGAAATACAGTTTCCTTTGCCTTCCCCTTGCCTTCGGTCTTCGGCACAGTTTCGTTGTAATCAGGTGAATGAGCCACAGGTAGCTTTTCCCTGACTGGGGAAAGTGCATTGGGTAGAAGGCTTCGGCGAGGCCGACTAGAGCGCCGAACAGGGGTTGGGGGATTATCCACAGGCTCCTGGACCGCAGTGCTGGTCGACGCAATCGGAATTGGGGGATTCTCATCAGTAGGAATCAATGTATCCATAACGTACTGTTCCTCGCTAGATGTTTCTGGCTCTAGATCAGCATTGCATGACTCCACGTTGCACAGAGGAGATGGAGCTATCGTGGCCTGTTCCCCTTCGGAGAACAAAGAACCGGCGGGCGAACTGTCCAGTAAAGAGGTGGAGCATATTGGTACAGACGGGCCCGCTGGCGTATCAGTGAACGAGTCGAATGATATCAAATCAGGTTGGGAGATATCCCTTGCAAGAGGGGTTGTCGGTATTGGACTCAGAAGATGTGTAAGAATAGGAGGGGATGATGACGGTGGTGGAAGCTGGCTTGGGGGTTCGAAACCGGCGAAAAGACTTCTCACAGGTGACATTGGTGATTCTAGTACGTCGACAGAAGGGAAAACATTTCCCGGTGAGGCATTTCCATTGATACTTTGAGGTGGAGGGGACGGATTATCGTGAGCGCGCATTATTCTTGAGGCGAGGACAGATGACGGTTCTGCACAGAATTCAACGTGAGTATGAAAGAAAGAAAGATTATGCTCACCATCATTAGGCAGCTGCTCGTTTTCTGGCGTAACCGGACGCGATTCCTGTGAAACCTCCCCAACGACTGTGATGAAATGTTCTTCTTGCCGTGAAACGTCTGGAGTCTCAGGAATAGGACTGGAAAGACGTGGCGAGCGACGCAAGGTCACTAGATGTGACGGCGGTCTCAGTGATTCCTGGCCAGGAGTGTTGTTCTGAGACAAATTAGGTGCCCTAGGCATTGCCGTCGACGGGGAAGGCGGACATGATTGTTGGCTCTGATCGCCCATTATTCCAGCAGATACAGGGCGGCGACAGAAGGGTCACAGAAGCGAAACGGAGATACAGATGGGTGGCATGTAATGGCGGTAGTAAGGAAAGTCAAAGTCGCTGCGACAACGCGCTCCGTTGATTTCCAACACGTGACGAGTAAAGATGACCAAACGGGGATTATTACCGTATGCGATTTTCTCCGCCAATCAGACGTGTACTACTACTCCGTCCAATACGCTAAGCACGGTCTGATGGCTGAAGATGCACGTGTTCTGCCACGGTGGCTTAAATTCCTTGATAATGTACGAGTTCTCTCTCTCTGTTATACTGTCCGCTAACGGATTGCAGACAAACGAGATCGTCACGACCCTTACAGCTTGCTTCGTTCTCTATACACGGTCCCCTGGCGTCATCTATTTTGCTAGTGGAGCCGTCTCCTGCTCTCTGTCTGTCAAGCTTATCAAAAGGGCTATCCGACAGCCCCGACCGCCACCGACGACAGGTGGGAGGAAAAAGGTTACCTACGGGTGAGCTCCACCACCGTTGTCCCATGTGTCATGCTCTGACGAAGTGATCAGAATGCCAAGCACCCATTCCGCGACCATTACTTTCTTCGCAGAGTACATAAGTCTAGCTTGTGCCTTTCTGCCCGTCCATCCGAGTCTTCCTTCTTCGTGGACAACGCGTATACTTCCTCCAATCATTGTCCTTCCTTGGGCTGCCATGATTGTCATGTCAAGGATATGGCTGAGCCATCATACGTTGCCACAGGTGGTTGCCGGCTGCTCGTACGGAGTAATATTTTCATATACATGGTATCTCGTGTGGATCAGCGGCCTGAATGAATGCGGTAGATGGGCAACCCAGACTTTCCCTTTTATTCTGCAGTAATTAGTCTAGAATAGGGGCAATCTCATTATGGAATTGTGATGATACGCGTCTGTGACGTCACGTGTCTACTACCTTCTACATCAACGACCACGACAACAGCGCTATGGACGACCAGGATCCCATCTCCCAATTCTTCCCCAGACAAGAGGACGTCGACCTGTACGCTGTTCTCAATCTGAAAGAAGATGCCACTCTCGATGTTATAAAGAAATCCTATCGCCGACTCGCCCTTATTTACCACCCCGACAAGCACGCGACTGCCACCGAATCTGCCAGAGCTGAGGCTTCCACCAAGTTCCAGCAAGTGGGCTTTGCCTATGCCGTCCTTAGCGATGAGAAACGTAGGGAGCGGTATAACAAGACAGGCAAGACAGACGAGGGTCCTGAGTTGAGACCAGGCGAGGACGGCTGGGAGGCCTATTTTGAGGACCTTTTCGATCGCGTACCCGAGGAAAGCTCGACGACATGAAGAAAGAGTATCAAGGCGCGTTTTTAGCCGTTGATTGCCCATTAGTTCCTTACTTGACTATCCAGGCTCTGCCGAAGAGGTAGCAGACCTCAAGTCGGCTTATCTCGATACCAAGGGGTCTCTTGGGGAAATAATGACCTTTATTCCTCATTCTACCCATGAGGATGAATCTCGCTTCATCATCGTCATCTCTGACCTCATCAGTAAGAAGGAGTTGCCCTCCATGCGCACTTGGGAGTCCAGCATCAAGAACGAAAAGGCAAAACTCGTTAGGAAGAAGCAAGGTGAAAAAGAGGCGAAAGAGGCAGAGAAATTGGCAAAGGACCTGGGAGTGTGGGACGAATTTTACGGAAGTGGCAAGGTGGGCGAACGAAAAGGCAAGGGTGGAAAGGGAAAGGGCAAAGCGAAGGAGAAAGACGAGGAAGAAGAAGATACCTCCGCACTTCAGGCACTGATTCTCAAGAAGCGTCAGAAAAGCATGGACGGGTTCTTCGACGGCTTGGCCGCGAAATATGCAGAGCCAGAACTCAAATTTAAGGGCAAGGGGAAGAAACGTGGAAAGGCTGGCGATGACGATAGCGACGACGCGCCGAAGAAGAAATCTAAACGCGCTGCTCCGCCACCGCCACCAGATATTGACGATGCAGAGTTTGAAAAATTGCAACAGCAGCTGTTTGGGGACAAGGCCGCCAATGAGAGTTCAGGGGAAGAAGTTAAAAAGAGCAAAGGGAAGAAAACGAAATCTAAGTAAATGTTATTATTATCTTGATTGTTCATTAATCTTATCACCGACTCTTTTTCACCGGAGGCTAACTAGAGTCTGATTGAAGGGCCTGAACAGCATCATGCCTATCGGTCAATCTCATCATATACGAGAACAAGGAGAGCTGCTTCGTCGGGTTCTCGCTTGCTTCTCGAAGCCTGTTTTCATTCGTGAGTGAAAGATGACAAGGCCAAAGCTACTTGGAGAACAAGGCGAGGACCTTCGTCGAGGCCGCCGTACCGCGTCGCCTTTCTATCAACTTCCGATCGCAGCTACCGAGAAAGCGGGGGGTCCGTTAGAGAACAAAGAGGGGCATGCTGACCATGCAGTGCATTCCGTGTGAGCGAACTTGAAAGCGAAGAACGCGTTGAAAAAAATTGAGGGGGGAATGAGAACAGTGAAATATATCATCATGATCAAGGAACGAGTAATACCGCGTCGAAGGGGTACCTGACAGACACTACGGTCAGAGTAATACGAGTATCGTATTTACCACCCCGGATCCGAGTCGGGGCGGGCATTCAGGTTCCAACAAAATTCCAACACCGCAGGAACAGTCAGCGAGTGGTGCCTTTGATAGATAACCAGTACAGCCAGAGTACTGTACCGCCCTTCCGAACAGGACACGTCGCTGGCCTGCTGTACGCGTTCATTGAAGAAAATTAAGGGAAAAGTGATCCGCTAGGCACGAGTCTAGACATTGGGTCCCTTGCGGGGTGATAGGCAGCCCCACCAGGCCAGTTCGGTACGTCAATCGAGGAGTCACTCCAACAAAATGTTCTCCCCCTACATCCATGTGCCGCATTGCACAGGCAGTAGGCATCTTGTATTACGGTGATTTGGAGGCTGAGAACCAACCTGGAACTTGATTACAAGTTGGAACGGGTTATATTCAACGGGGAGAGGATATAAAGCAGGATGCATTGGCTGGTGTTCAGCATCGGCTTCAGTATCCGGCAGCAATACCCAACTACTCCTACTCCTACTCCTACTCCTACTCCTACTCCTACTACTCTTACCATGATTCGATTCGACTCTCTCTCCTTGGCTGTTCAACAGGCAATGTGCACTCCCATGCACCAAATCCTGCCTGCCTCCCAGTCCACCGGCGCCCTCTACCTGGGCTCCCTGGCCGCCATCCACGAAAAAGATACCCTCGTCGAAAAGAATATCACCCACCTCGTCCAGGTGATGGATGCACCATGGCTCCCGCTCTCCGAAAAAGACGGTTTCAGCTGCCACCGGATCCCGATCCTCGACACCTCGTCAGCAGATATCAAGAGCTATTTAGAGGCGGCATGCAACTATATTGACCAGAGTCTTCGCTCGGGGAAGAGCGTCCTGGTGCATTGTCAGCAGGTATGACGTGTTGTGCTGGGTCCGATCCGATCTGATCATTTTGCAGGGCGTGTCCAGGAGCGCTTCGATTGTCATCGCCTATCTTATCCGCAATCGGGGTATGTCCTACGACAGTGCTTTCGCCTATGTAAAGCGGGAGCGGGCATGCATTGCCCCCAACTCGGGCTTCGTCCAGGCCCTCAGGGAATGGGAAGCAGCTTTCCGCAGGCCCACTGCGGGCAGGCGTTTCACTTCGTAAAGATCTTTCCGGTAAGTCAGGCTGTTGGCTCATCGTAGTATTCTCGGCGCTGACCCACACCCTTAGGCCTCGGATTAAACTTATCTGGACTATTTACTTTCTATTTACTACTATACCAGGGGATTGGGCTTTTTCTCGCGTCGATGATACCTTTTTACTTCGGTTTCAGTTTTGATAATTCGTGTCTAAATTCTTAGATGCCTAGCCGGCAATCAAAGGCTATTTCTTCGGGACATTTACCTACTTAGTTTACCGTTCGATTTGCGGGGCGATTTCCGTCGTTCAAGTATCCAATCCGGATCTGCCAAAATTATATTGCTCCCGCTCTTCTTCCTTATTTTGAATTACCCACGACAAAGGCGGGATACAGTTTCACCGTTTTACTCACGTGAGCGCGGTAGGTCAGGAATATAGTTCATAAAAAATGGGCCAAGGCCTAGAGCAACCGTCAGATTAACACATAAAAACGCACCGAATAATGTCGCACTGTTCGAGAACAGTGATCCAAACTGCTCTCGTTCTAGATTTGACAACACATAAGTATGTACAGTTTATGATACACTCGAGCATGCGCGAATCCAATAGATAGCTGATACAGATTTTACAAACCATCAGAGAAGAAAATATTATAAATACCGAACAGAATCAACCCCCAAGCTTCGTCGAGCATGGATGATAGCAACCAGCTCCTTCATACTCTCCTCTAGAATCACGACATTGTCCAGCAATCGAGATAATGTCACAGTGGGTATACCCTCTTTCACCTCCGCTTTGTACTCCTCGACAAAGGGATTGGGCTCCTGTTTATCCGTGAAGCCTGAGCTGAAGACATCCTCCTCCTCTGCATTCCAGGTTCTCTTCGTGGGCATCCATGGACCCGAGGAGGGTGCAGGCGCTATAAGAGGTTCCACGGTGATGGAACCCGTCTTCTGGTAATGAGCTCCAAAAGGACTCGTCAAGAGACTCTTGTTCTCCGAAGCCTTGGGAGATGTAGACGATTCGGGCGATACAACGCTTGGTTTAGCTTTGTTCTTTTTGGGTGTTAAGAAAGATACAAGGGCAGACGCGGAAGAAGAGGCTGAAGGCTTGGACTTAGGCTTCGGGGGTGGTGGTTGCGGGATAGGATCGACCGGCCGTACAGGTCGTCCTTGGTCATTAGATATCTCGATAGCCAAAGACAAGGCATCATTGAGATTCTCAGAAAACAGTAGTCCTTGTCGGCGTTCGAGCAGAAATTTGTCAAAGTCATCAACAACCTGACGATACTTCTCTAACTGTGATACGAGTCCATGGAAGATCGTGTGCACGACGGGTCTCGAGTTTCCATCCATGCTTGAGGCCGGCAAACCCTGGGCTTCTGTCTCGAGTCGCTCTTCAATCTGAAAGTCTACTGAGCGATCGTCGCCGTCATCATATGTCCCTAACCAATCCTTTCCTTCGGCAGGAAGCGAATCATTGACGGCAAACGTCAACCAGCCAGCAAGCGATCTGTCTGGATGCATTGCAAGCGTCGCTAGAACACCCGTCAACGCAATATTGAATTCAGGCGTATTTGTGAAGAATCTCCTAAGAGATTCAAGGATAAGGTCAAGGATGGGATCGTGGACATTGAGTCGATGCTTTCTGCTTGGTCCTGCTTCAGGGTCAGGTAGGTCGTCAATGCGGAATGCGGGTTGGCTTTGTATCGAGACCAGGGCGTCACCAAGATAGTGGTCGTAACCCGTACTGAAAGGATCAGCATTATGCGAGGGATCTACTCGAGATACCAGCGTGAGGTAAAGGCCCATTTCCCGCTCGTGGGTAGAATACGTTGTTTCTGGTTGATAAAATAGAGGACTTGATGTTTCCAAGTGGACGCTAGGCTCCTCTGAACCAGGATAGATGAAAGTCTCGTCATCATCGTCATTATCTGTCGACGGTGTCGAATCAACCGCGCTTGCTATCAAAGCAGGATGAGGGAAACTAGTTGCTTTGGGATCGAAAATTACGATCATGATCTTGTCTATACACATCTGGGGACGTTGCAGCAGTAACGACTGGAATAGTTGAAGAGCAGATGTGGCTGTTGGCTGCGACTTTGACCGAAGGTTCGTCAGCAAGAGGTCCTTGAGAGTAAACCGGCCCATCGAGGTGAAGTATTCTGACTGCTTTTGTGCATCAGGCGCTTCCATCTCCAATAGAACCATAGCACTACTCTTGCGTCGCCTCAGCTTCTGCTGCTTGGTCGTATTCGAGCTGGCTTGCGGCGGAGCAGGACTAGTGGTCAGGTTCAACACTAGATTCGGTCGCGGCTTCATCCGCACCTCATCATTGTCCTCACTGAGGAGAAAGTCGACAAGAAGATCGGCAAGCTGACCGTCTTGGAGGGTTCGAATCATGACCTCGATATAAGACATGACTGCAACTGCACTACCGTCAGTGTCCGAGCACTCTAACACCGATGGATACAAAACATTTTCGAGGAATATTCTGCGGACAGCATCAAGGATGGAGTTAACGATGGCGGTGCCAACAAGGGACGAAGCATCCATGGAATCATGAACAACATTTCGCCGAAGGACATCCTGCAAAAATTCCAGAAGTTTCAAGAAATGATCTAAACGAGAGCGGAAGTCTGGATTCGTGGCGTCTTCTACTCCCATGGCAAGAGATTTGGCTCTGGCAACTTCCATCATTTCCTTCTCATCCTCGTCCTCGAGACCTGTGCTACCAATGACCATGACATTCTCCAGATTGCTTTTAGGAGGAGGGTATTCAAGTTTTGTTGGAAGGAGAGAATACACTGCTCCGAGACCAGCCCCAAGGACCTCTGAAAAATCACCGTCTAGGATGTACTCCGCCAACGCCAGAGCGGCATCCGTGATTGGGTCTGCCGGAGATGATGCTGTCATGGAAGACGAGGAATCGTCACCACTTAGACGATTCACAGGCTCTCCGGGGGACATGGCAACATCCATGAGAAATAGTAAACCTGCGCGTGCAAAGTCACCTATTTGACCTTCCCGATGTACGAAACGCAGTAGATAGTTGAACAGAAGAAATTCGTATTCGGGTTTCTTCGCCAATAATGAAGCCGGTGCTGATGTCACGGTTGCTTGAGAGGGTGATGGAGATGGAGATCTTGGTGGTGAGTTCCTGAGGTCCTCATCCTCTTCATCCTCATCCTCGTTTTCCTCTTCAACAGAAAACAATGGCTCAGACCGATACCAATGTTTATCATGGAAAAATATCATCAGTAGCTCGCGATAGTTTCGAATACGACTGCACAGAATACAAAGAAGATTGACCACTACTCGCAGAAAAGGTTAAAGGTGATAGAAGTGATGAAAGCCGGATGACGTACGGTCTTCTTCATATTCGGACGGTTGACTCCTCACAGCATTGCCCGCAGCGCCCATGACTTTGTTGCGGCCGTCGAGTTGCTCCTGGATGTCATCTCCAACGCAATTGCGCAATAGCCTTAGAACAGCTCTGTGTACCGCGGAGTGTACCAGGAATTGCTCATCCAATAGTACAACCATGTTCTGGACGGCCCGGAGAACTTCAGCTTGAATGCCAGACGGTCGATCCGTTTCGCTCAATCGAACGAGGGTACCAAGTACATCTAGAAACGGTAAGATATCTAATCATTAGGTCTCCAATAAATATTCACCATTCTTGAGAAGGTACTCCAGACAAGCCCCCGTCGTGCTGAATGTATGGTTGAATTGCAATCATTTAGTAGACGTATGACACACACCCTTCTTCGGTTCGCGTCGATTCAAGAACAAGAGTATCAACAAGTGATTGAAGGTGAGCTGGAACATCCGTGGATTTTATTCCTCGGCTCAATTGCCGTTCGTCAGGATACAGCAAGGTATTCTGGTAAAAGATGAGAAGGCCTCCAAAAGGAAGTCAAGACGAACGGACCTTGATGAAATTCCAGGATTTGTGGAACTCTTGCGCATGGTCTGTAGGTGGTTTTGGCGTCGATTGCGTGCCTGTACGAAGGAATTTGGAGAAGTAGTCCATCCCAGCTCCTCCTGCTCCGAGGACGGATGGTGCCCGTACCGTCCGTGTCACAGGATGTGTGACCGTTTGACTGACGTGACAATACCACGTGATGTATACACAGCCACTGATGGCAACAGATGATCGCCCTTGACGTTTTACCTGGTAACGCTTGCCATCGTGGACTGCCATGGATATGTATATATTTTGAACTCGCCGAACTGTGCCAGGTGAGCTTTTACTTGGTCTTTTACCACTCAAAACTGCGGCACGTCTGGACATTTCTATATCCCGTCCAACAGACGTCAAGTTACTGGCTGAAACTCTCACTGGCGGTCCTGCATCAGTCCGTGACTATACGGACAATGCAATTCACCGCAGTCGGCGTTTCCCTTTATCTTTTTCACTTTTCTCTTCCTAACAGTCAGGCGAACTGATCCATCCGCCTTGTTCATCCGTCTGTCTTTCAGCATTCATCCTCTCATTTTAACACCTCGGTCGCTTCCGAAACACCTTCGTTTATATATATTGCAATGCCGGCGCACCGAATCACTTCTGGCCTTCCTGAATGTCCTCCAAGGAATCTTACGCTCTTTGATAATCCTGTATGTGTATACTCGTTGTTCATGTTCACAGCTGATCGTGTTGTGCCCAGCCTACCAACAACCATGTCGGTGCTGCGGCCACCTTGCGCAACCCTCGCCACACGCGAATATTATCCATGACTATACCCAAGACTTCCGCCACCCTACCCGTGTCACATCCTACACAAACCTCCCTTCATGTCCGCAGGAAGACCTTCGCTGGAGATATGAATGCCGCCACTCGCAGTCTTCTTCTTGACTTTGAAGAAAAAGTCGCGCTTCTTGAATCCAGAAACAAGCACATATCTGTGGAGTTAGAAGCCACTCGGAATGCTCTTGTCATGGAAAGGGAAGACCGTCAGATTATCTATCCCCTGCCCGCCGAACGACCAACTACTCCTGACAGTCAATTCAGCGACCAGTCAGCGATATTACGGGAGAGAAAACTTCGAATGGATATCCTGGAGGTCCTGAGGAGAGTCAGAACTCAAAACACTGTGCTCTCACGTTCAGTCCGGGAATACCAGGGCCAAAGTGAATCTCTGTCAAGTCTCCTCGACCAGGAACGTGGAGAGCGACAGCGCGCTGAGAGTGAAGCTGCGCGATTATTACAAGTCAACTTCAAGCTTTTTGAGCATAATAAATTGCTCGCTAGCAGAGATCTGGCATTCCAAACAATGACGTCTTCTTTCGAACCTCGACCACCGAAGGAATTCAGTCAAAGCCATGCCATTGAATCCACGTCCTCTGAAGACCACCGATGTTCTCTCCGTGCCCAGCTCATTTCTGCGACCGATGAGCTTCATGTTGTCAAACTACAACTTGCTGCCTCCCAGGAGAAACGTGCCAATCTCGCTGAACGTATCTCGTCCCTTCAGCGTCAGATGATCCAATGTGTCGACTTGTCGACGCAAGCACTAGAAGTGGAGAGAGACTTGCGGAATGAGATTTCCTATCGTGCTAGCTTATTGTCAAGTGAAAATGCTGAACTTCAAGACAAAGTTCGAACATTAGAAGAGGAACTGCAGAGACGTACTTCACTGAGCACTCCAACTGGCAAAGGGTCACTGAGGAAGCGTTCTTTGCGGATGCACAGGCTCTCAAGCTTGGCAATATCCACTATTTTGAAGGTGCGTTGCAGGTCTTGACCGTTCAAGTCTTTCATTGACAAACTGCAGACCGACCTTCCGTATGCCTCCGATTCACCTTCGACGCCGCAATCAGCAGATTCCTATGTTCTTCTAACTCCGGATGCCGTACCTTTATCTACTACGCCTTTCGTCCATACCGATTCACCTATCCCTTCTCCCGTTGGGATATCTAGTGATTTATTTTACTCTGATGCTCACCAACCTCCTCAGTCTTCAGCCGTTCACTCTAACTGGGTTGACACCACCTCCATATAGGAAGGATAGTCGAACTTCTGGCATCCTAGCTGCTACTCTTTCTCGCAAGCGTGCCCCTCTGCTGTCGTCAGTTTTAAAGACGGAGTGTACGCAATCTGTGAGTTAAGCACTTTTAGGATCTTTTCGTAACCTCTGCAACTGATCCGCTAGGTTAATGTAATTAACACGTGTATCACCGACCTTGTTGTGTCCAGTTCATACCATGTCAAGCCACAGATACAGCCACAAAATCAATTGGGACCAAAACGAGCATCTGCGGTTCTTGTACGCTTGTGGTTTTACCGTGCCCTTTGTAGTTCTAACGGAGTGTGTAGGCAGATATCTCGCTCAAACAATCAGGATGGGAAATCCTTTAACCTTCTATTGTTCGGGCCCCGTCTTAGGGCTTGTTATTTACAGATACGCAATATACAGTATGCTTTAATTAGCTTATACAATGGTTTCTTGTCGGATAAATGATCCCTTTCGAACTCTACTAAGACCAGTTCCCTCTGCACTGCAAGTCAACTCCTTGGGGCCGAATTTGTACGTAGACCCGAACGTGGAGGCCGGAACGGGCGAGGACATTAGCAGAGTTTTGTGTGTTCAGTAACAAGCAGCATTTTGGGGAAGGTATGCATGCTCCTTACTCGAGATGACCCACATCAGTGGACTCGTGTCTCTCGACGGATGGAACAGTTGAAGAGGAAGACACCCGATATGATGGATGTTTTGGAAATACATGACGTTCCTCCGCGGAGCTCGTCGTGAGACTGTCTACCGACCAATGGGTCAGTGATTGGCAGTGGTTTTGGCATTGGTTTTGGTTTTGGTTCGTGATTCCTATTCAGTGTAATGGATCTAAAGTCTGGCCAACGGGAGTGACCAAAACCCAGAAAGCGGTCAGTTCTTGGCCAGTTTTTCGTGAAGATTGATATACAAAACCAAAAAAATACACGTACAATGCACTCTTTATACAGCTAGAATATCATCTGTCGATGGTTACAAAAATGTAATTTATATAGGGGATAGACCCAATATTATACTCACGACAGTACGTCACCCAATAATGAAATCAACATTAAGTACTTCCTTCAATGAAAAACCAGCAATTACAATGTAGCGAATGCTTCCTGTATTTGCATCACCTGGTATTCTGTGTCAAGGATTTTTAGAAGGTTACCATGGAATACACCTTACCGACTCACTTAAGAGAATGCAACTTTCTGCTAAGACGATCATATCTTGAAATCCTGCATTAAAGATACCGAAAAGTTCCGTTTCCTCGGGTTTGATAGGGTCGTGTGCCGAGCAAGATGCCCTTAATGCGACCAATTCCTCGAGTAGGACTTGACCCGCAGAAACCCAGACCGTCTAACAAAAGACAGTAAGCAGAGTGTATGATAGAACATCTACAACGAAAAGTCGGACTTACCCCGATAATCGGGTTGATGAACGAACCATGCGGCACGATACCAGTCATTCGAAATACGGCTCTTGCGGCCATGAGAACTTTATCCTTAGACTCCTTGTCGACCTTCGCGAAGAGACCGTACAACTGCATGATAGCGGCGTAGGTCAAATTGTGGGCAACAAAGAGAGTCTTCCTCTTGACAGATGTCAGGTTGGGTACTGCATCTGGTAATGGAAGGGAGCTTCGTAGATCCTCGAGTAGGGCGTCCAGGGCCGCAAACGACGCATAAAAGTCAATTGCCCCCTGTTCATCCATGTCTACGTTGATATTAGAATTACCGTTCAAAGTGACGACGAAAGAACCAGGGCGGCCCACATACCAGGTTTCCAGTTTCTTATCAAGTCGGTTGCACGCTCCCATAGGAGGGACGCTTTCACGTGAAGCGCTTTCGTTGACATTTCATCGCCGCCTGATGGAGGTGCACCTTTGAAGTACTTCTGAATTGTAAAACTGCACATCATACTCGAAGGAAACCCTCCCTAAAACGCCACATTAGAAAAGAGGCCTACGAGAGAGAATTCAAGCGCACATTCTCATAATCGTTCACTTCAAGAGGCCACGGGGTATCGACTTGAATTCCGACGATATCGGAAGGGCATTTAGAATTGGGTACAGATGCCAAAGCGACTGCCCAACATTTATCCAGTATCAAACCCGTCCAGCAAGCATCTACCCGCTCGCCTTCTTCAATAGCATCTTGCGGGGCGGGGAGAACTGACATCGGACCCATGGAGGCATTTCGGTTGGATCGTATTTTCGTCAGTCCAGTACTAAGGCCAAGAGACACGGCCGTCGTGACATGGTACTTTCCTTCCAAGAAGCGCCCAGATGCTAGGAAGTAATACGCCAATAGAATTTCAGCCTGTATGGTTTGCAAAAATTTCTGAGGGTGATGGTTGTTTGAGAGTGCACCAGATACATCCGTCAGCGCTCGCTCAAGGAGCGCCTTTTCGTGGAGGGTCGAAGACGTTGTATGAGATAGGAAAGTTCCCAGCAGGTAGACTGTCGTCATGAGTGCTGGTAATGGCCGGGAGTAGTATGCAGAGGGATCAAGGGCGACTGATCGGAAGCGGGAAACGTTCAAAAAAAATCCGTATTCTGAGGCGCAATCGAGAAATTTGTCGACCCTATACTTGTGCATTCAGCTTGCTATAAGTACTTAAAAAGAGTAAAGAACGAACAAGACGGTTTTGATTTCAAGAGGGGGTTCTGGTAATGTCCACCAGCCATAACCCAAGGGAGGAACTGCGAGGGACATTAGCCCCGGATGAATGGAGACAAGAGCATACATACTTGAATCCGAAAAGGAACCATTAATTGAGTAAGGGTCACTGAGAACGAAGGATGGGCCCTGCTCCTGTGGATTTTCAAGCTCGCGAATTCGGCTCTCCACTCGACTTATATTTTCCTCAAGCACCTCCATCTTAGTGCGGCCCTGGCTGTCCTTATACTGGCAATCTTCGGATCGATTTGCCCGGTTGCACTGTCCGCAAATAGGACGCGCACCGTCGCACCGCTGCAAAAAAGAAGTTACTTGAGAGATACTAGTGGGACGATAAGAAAGCCAACCATCTTTCTTCTGCGGCAATGAATACAAGCTTGACCCCAGTGGAGAGCAGAACTGCGAATGGACGAAGGAGAAGACATAGCAGGGTTTGTGGTGAGTTAAAGAGCAGTCGGACGATAAGTAGTGGTGTACACCTAGAGTGCCTTCCAATTTATACCCTTGCAAAAGGATGTAAGCCGACATGTACTCAGGACATAGGACATAATATGTGAGTACGGAGTATTAGCGTCGAAAGCAAATTGTGTCAAGGAGCTTCACGTCAGTCTTCCCCTGTGGCTGTGTATGTCCCCGAGCCGAATACGGGAAACCAACATCCTGAGGGGAAGCGGGGGAAGCAGAGAAACTCGGCGTACCTGATTGTTAAAGAGGTAGGTTAGATGACGTTGGTGGATTCGACCTCCCGTTGCAAGGAAAGGCTAAGCTGTTTTCTGTCAGGAGTAGCATACAAACCGTCCCTATCCGCGAAGAGATCTTTCCGTCGATTAAATGAAAAATTAAATCAAAGATAAAGATGACTGTAACGATAAATCTGACGCTTATGCGCTTCGACTTGAATAAATTCCAATCAGTCACATCAAGGATCCACTCCTGGAGACAGCCGGGAATATCCCAGGCACGATGTCGGTTATCAAAGGACATGATGCTTATAACCGGTGGCTCGGGGACGGATAAAGTTGGCAGGAGACGCGGTTGACGACGATCCGGTCATCTAGGCCTGCCCAGTTCTCGAATGACGTACGGAATTCGGCAGTTCCGGTACCGCCAGTGCTTACAGTTAATGGTGACAAGTCAAACAGCACGGGCAGCCGTTCATCCCCGCAAGGGGGACGAGGCGAGATATACAGCATTACAGACTATTCGCACAGAACATACTTAACAGTCACCTCAAGTGGGGTAAAGGACGCGACTATGAAGGATACGATTTTTGCCGTATCCAGTTACTTGAGTGGCTGACATTCTGTCCCTGTATCAGTGGCCAGCCCCGCCATTTAGACATGCAGCTACCAAATTAAATGATAATCCGATGTGTCACCCCTCTTGGCCTTGGCCGAATTAAACGGAGCGATAAGTAAAGCGCAAGCTTGGTAAGTATATGAAACAATTTCCCCCACCCACGAACTTATGGGTGTAACGTCGCGAGTTAGGTTCTGAGATGGACCTACCTGAGAGTTTGGAAGAAACGATGACGCCGACGGTGTATGGGTACTTAGTCTCGTATTATACCGCACAATAAAAGTCGTTTGTACGCTGAGAGTGTCTTTCACAAGGGCACCGAAAAAAACGTCTCTGTGTGAGGATAAAAATCACCGTTGTCTGAATCGTCATGGAAATACATAACAACAATAACAACTTGTTCTATATTGCCAACCACCAGAATTAGCTCTACGGAGAACACTAAATAGTTCCCGCGAAGGTCTCAATCCCGACACTCTATCTTTTACCGTGCCATGCCGCGCATCCATGACGGGTTAACACTAACTATGTACTCCCTGCTCGGCAGGGACGCCTTAGCACGGATAAACAACCATCGAGTGGAACGCACAATCTAATATAATCTGTACTTGCTGTTGTATTTTCATGTATCATCTTGTACATAGCTAGTGATACACGTGTTCAGTCTAAATTATGCGCGATGTAATATCACAAACACTTACACCCAGAAGTGGCGAGGCTTTGATGCACGATTCCATTGACCTGTACAAAAACGTCGAGGACTTTTCTGATATCCAATAAAATGCATGACCAGAGCCAGATAACCTACGGAAAGAGTGTCAGGAGTTAGATGCGGGGGGCGCTACTGATTTTGTTAAAACCAAAGACTTGATGCTACAATTATCGTCCTGCGGTTGTGTGCTGTCACGAAGAACGCAATGGGTAACATTGGAGCTCATCGGTTATGCATGGAAATCTTACTTGAAGAAATGCAGGAAGTTAGGCGACAGAACATATCTTTATCAGTCTACTGTCACTTCTGTGGACAGGAAAATGGACATTTGCATGCAAGAAATTCCTAGTATTGCATCAAGTTACGAAGAATCACAGCAGACACACGTTCGACTCACCCCAGAACGTCATGGGGAAGAACACAGCTATAACTTATATACCAGAAAATACGAAGAAGTCCAGCACTGGCGAAATGTGGGCGGAAATAGCAGACATCGTATACGGTATAGAGCAAGTTAAGGACGGAGGGTGTGTGTTCTTAGATACACGTTGAGTTTTTGAGTGAGTCGATGGCCCTTTCTAGGCCAGCACTTACTTGATAGCATGAGACATCCGGTTACAGTAACACTGTCATGATAACATCGAAGATGTTGACATAGACATGTTCTTTGAGTCGTGATTGTGATATCCTTGTCAAATCAGTTCCTTAAGAGAGGCGCTACAACCGTCGTTTCATTGAATATGAAGGTGAATAAGCGTCATGCACGAAGATAAGTCTTCCATGAGGAAAGAATGAGAAGCTGGGGAGTTAACTTTACCCTTGAATAAAATAGACTAAATGGTGACCAGAAATCGAGCTGCGAGCAGTCAAAGTAACGATCAAGTGACTCAACATGGGAAGAAGCAAGTCTATTTTAGGCTGGCAGAAGGTCGCGTTTGCAGGTGGGTCAAACCTTGAATCGAGTACTCGAAGACACTACCATAGCCATGCGACGCTTCTATCATGCTGTGGACGTCCAAACAGCGATGACTACCGCTGTGGGATTTGATATCGTGGGCAAATCACTAAGATCAGTACCTCAGAGCAGCGTATGCATCTGTGCAGAGCGTAAGAAGTTGTATTTACCAAAAGTTCCGTCCAAAAATTAAGGTCATGCGACTAACATGACGATGTACAGGGTAGAGAAAGACTGAGATACGGAGTGATTATATGCACTAAGCATCGGCCAGGTATTGTCAGTTGAAATGGTGTTAGATCGTTAAATACTCCTGCAGATGGTGCAATCAAACGTAATGGAATCGCGGAAGATAGCGGCTGTTCGCGACGAATCAGCGAAAAATCCAACTCCCTATAAAGAAAACTTACGCAAAACGATCAAAGCTATCAGAAAGCTAATAACGATAACATAGAGCAAGGTATACTTGATTACCTAGATGCATAGATCTTAATTATGAAGTAAACCAGAGGACAAGGATAGACGTACAATCCATCTTCGCTGCCTCTTCTGTTTTGTCGAGAACAGGGGCGCACGTATTTGTTTCGAAGGACGCAACCAGACTAGGAAAAAAAGTCAGGAAACGGCTCGTAGCAAACGAGTATCACGTACACAACATCGTAGAGTGTAGTTGGTTAACGAACGGTATAAGAAGTGGAGGCGTCAAAATTATCATCAACATGTGAGCAAGCAAGAAATCTGAGCTCCACAAGGACATCTCAACGATCTTGACGATGTACTCTCGAGCAGGCTGTGACATCGCCGATGTTCCAAGACCTCGTCCGTACCACTTGCCAGTCCACCATGCCCTATTGGTCTCGTCGTGCTTGAACTCCCGGGTCAAGAAAACGGCAATGAGAATTCTTTGGATTGCCCGTTGGACGGCAACTGATCGACAAGACACCCAAAACAGCATGAGACGCGTCCCAAAGTTCCAAAAACCACTATCAATTCTGATGAGAGAAACATATTCGAAAATTATAAGGCAAGACTTACGAAGAACTCAAAGAACGCGATGACACCGAAGAGAGCGGATCCATGTGCCAACGCAGCCATTACCGAACCAAACTTGACCCAAGATTCCATCATGGGACCCAAAAACAGGGAGATGAAGAACAGTATGAGCAGCACGGCGGCATTCCAGACGACGGGACCGACTGCGATAAGGCACATCCTGACCAGTGGGCTCGGGTTCTGGTTGCCATCTGCATCTGGGAATGACTTGACAAACATGTACGCGTTCACAAATATGATCGCCGTGCAAATGGGCCATATGATTTCTGAGAAAATGACTGTCCTCCATCCAGCACGAGGCACATCACCGGCAAGTTTATCGGAGGGATGCCCAAGCTTCTTCTTTTTGTAGCCGGTGATCATCGTACGCGATAACCTGCAGTATCCATACCAACTGCTGGTTTTGGTGCGAGAGTTACCCCGAGACATCCATCGCAAGAACTCCCGATAATCGATAATGAAATCGGCAAACGAGAACTGATGGGGGTTGAAGAGGAACGGGGCGATGCAAAGGGACAATACTGATGCCCAGAAGTAAATCAAATGGGGGATCCAGATAGCCATGGTAGCGTATAACAACAGTAGCAGGTTTCGCATACCCATATAGATACTGGGTCCAGCGAAACGTGAGTACAAGATGCTGAAGTTAATTCGGCTAGTAGCGAAGCCTCGACCCGTGGCGATATATCGGGCGCCTCCGAAAGTCAGATTACTGAGGATAGACTGGCAGTAGATCTGCGTGGAGAATACTTCGAAAATGGGGGAAAGGGAAAGGAAATGCTTCCCTAACCGAAGCAAAGCTTTGCCCGTACCCCTTTCGACCAGCTCTGCCAAGAAAGTCAGCGTCAATTTTATGGGAGTGCCAATTGGCGTACCTTGCAAAAACAACGGCAAGAAGGCAATGAAGAAAACCAAGAAAATAGAGATAACGCAGCGACGGATCCAGTCAAACACTGGGATGAGGTTATAACACCCGGGCTGACCACCCAGAACGTTTCCTTGAGAGTCAACCTTGCATATCAAAAGTTGCTTGTTGAGAGTTCCGAGATACATGACTATATAAGGGTAAGTGCAAATCGATTAAAACAGAAAGTGAGATCAACTTACGCGTGACCATGAAAATTTTGATGGAATAAATGACAAGGATGTTGTTAATATGGAAGCCCGGATGTCCGTAATAGAACGTGAGGAATCGATCAATGGGTAGCTGTGTTCCCAGATAATAATACTCTCGACTGAGCATCTGTTCACCCATACCAGTCCCAATCTTGGTCTGGAAGTTCAAGATGGTGCCAAAACCAAGGTCACGGCCTTTACCACACTGGTAGTACTCCGAGTGCTTGATACGACCGCCGCGACCAAATGCATTCATTCCGGCGAAGATATCCTCATTGAGATGGAGGCCCTTTTGAGCCTTGGAAACGCCTCCTCGAGTGTTCATGAATGTCGCGTTCAAGAAATCGGGATGTCCATAATGCAGCTTGCCACCAATCCATGCCAATGCACGAGCTGTCATGGTACCGAATGTCTGTTCTTTTCCGGCAGCAATATCACCGAGCACTCCAATATTCTCGGAAAAAATATACTCTCGTGTACCGACGATGGCTACGGGTGCCTTGGTGAACTCTTTATGTCCCCATTGAGCGTACGGACTCTGACTGGAGACCGAATATTCTTCAAACTCGCCAAGAATGTTCCGGATCTTCAAACATTCCTCCAAGTAGTTGTCCTGGTTGGCATCGATGAGCTGCAAGTATTCGCCACGGTAGAATATAATGGCATGGTTTTGATTGTCAGATTTGCCATCACCAAGAATTGGGTTGCCGGGAAGTTCAACACGGAACTTTGGTCGTCGGCGACCAGTTTCCTCATCAAGTTCGGAATGACCGTCAATGAGAGTAGAGAAAAGGCGAGGGTCGCCACCCTTGGGACCAGGCTCTTCGTCGAGATAAGCGATCTGCAAGTCAGGGTAGGCGCGGAGGAGAAACTCGGCATTCTCTTGCTCCTCCTTGTTGAACTTGGCGTAACGCTGCATAGAAATCGTGAACTTGAATTTCCGTCTAGCCATGCGCTCTAGCTCTTTCTCCAACCGTTCCGTGTTTCCACCGAACGCATGCACAATGTCGGGATTCTCGACTCGATAGAGGAGCTTGATGGCTTTGGAATAGTTCATCATGCCAGACACAGTACGGTACAACGTCTGAGCACGTAACGACGCCCATATGCGTGTCCTGAGAGTGTACTCAGGTGAAGATGTCTTGAACCCGATGCAATAGAACGGCAGATCGTCGGTTTTCTTCTCGTTGCTAGCATTGGAGTCACCGTCCATCTCTTCAGCCAGGATCTTGGTATCCTTTACAAAGTTGTCCCATTCAACAGGATGGAGTTGTTTTGTGTACTCCAAGATCGTAACCCGGGTATTTTTGTCTTCCTCTCGAATGATCTCTCGCAGACTCAGCAAGATCTTTTCGGAGTAATGAGGGACCAAAACAGTGAATGTAGGCATGGCATCGACCGGCAAGGGCTCCGGAAGTGCAGTGGTCAGTGAAGAGGCAAAGAAGGAAATCCGACGCTCTGCCTCTCCGCCAGCAGGGAAGAAATTGCCTTTGAATCCCTCTTGGTTGGTAAAGAAAGGTGGTGCACGAAGCGTACGTCTTCCGCTAGCATCATCGACCTGATGGTAAAGCAGGCGTTGGACGTGATCGATAGAAAGGAGGTGCTCGCGATACATAGATATGATAATCGCATTCCAGATTTGAGAAACCAAAACCTGGGGCGAAATGTAAGTGCAGTTCGGTGCATGACATGCCGAATACTCACCTTTGGCTTGTACTTCACTTCCATCTCGCCTGTCGCCAATAATTTGGCATATATCCGTTTGGGCAACCGCGTGAAGATATCCTTCCACGGTGTCCAAATGCTCAAGCCTAAACTGAAGCTCCTTCCGATACTGAAAATGACAATCCAGATGATGTACCACAAGTACGTGTCCAAAAAGAACAGTACCAGGTCCATAATATACATGATGGCGAGTGTGAATGGAACCTGGTTTGCGCAAAGAGCATTCCCGAACAGCTTGTCGTTGCATCCCTGTACTTTCGTCCTAGCCATTACGGCAACAGGAGACGAAAATGATGACGCCAAGAAGAAATAGGATTCGGCAAACTTGCAACCGAAGATGAGGACCCACATGGAAATCGATGCGGCGCGCGGCGCACGAGCCAGACTCGGATAAGATGCAGTAAAAGTCTGAGATGCCATATACTTCCGTGACTTCCCTGCGACCCGGTCGCCGAACATACGGCCAGAAGGTATTAACCCGAATACGAGCGTGGCGACGACGGCGATGAAGAATTGGACAATGCCTAAAATGAGCGGGAGCTGGCTGAGATTGGGGAGGTCGTCTACCATGGCAATGTAAAATGTGGGACCGCACGTCAAGGCTAATATGATGAGAAGGAAAATGAGCCGAGTAGTGAGATGAGACGCGTTGTTCCAGGTAGTGGGAATATAGGAAAATTCGGCAAGCGTAGCTACGATCATGATAGCTGTGGAGACGGCCCCACCAAGGGCGACAGCAGACCAAGTCATCTGCGGGGACGGCGACGACTTGTTCTTTGGCGCATATACTTTGGGAGAGTTGAACGCAGTGTAGAAGTAGTAGACGGAGACGTGCAGGATCCAGATACGATTGAAGTTTACGAGTAAGTGTAAAAGGGAACGCCTTTCAAAGTAAGTCTTGAAGAAAACGCGGTTCCACTCAATGCGGCTGAATTTCATGAATCTCTGAGCAGGAGGGACATCTACGAGACGGGTCTGGAGTGTGGTTGTTAGAGAAGAAAAATAAGATACATATTAAACGTACATTATCATTGAGGACTATCTTGGCGAGGCCTTCGGGATACCAAAAGAGTTGATTAATATCGTCATAACCAATGATTTCGTGGTGGTCTTTCTCTCTCCGTACGAACTTTCCGTCAACCACTTCGTAGCCCTGGTCTCGCATGAAGCGATACAAGGGCTTGATCACCGTGCTGAGATACAAACCCTCGGGAACCGGATCAATCCTGTTCTGACATTCCGGGCTTCTGTAATAATCATCGGCGCACTTGAAAATGAAACAGAGACACTCGGGTACAAAGCGGACGTTGGCAGCCTCTCCCCAGCACAAAAGGTAAAGTGCGATCTGGCGAAGACGATCATAATGGGACATGTTATTCATGGCATTACGCCAGCGGTTGAGAGCAGAGTCAAGGGACTTGGTGGGTTTCTTGCCTTTGACTGACTTGAGCCGCTGTAGACCCGGGTTCTGGGATTGACCGACAGCATCATCTAGATTGAGCTGTGCAGCGAAATACCACTTGCGGTAATTAGCATGTTGTCCACCGATGTAATCCGCGTGGAGGGTGAGGAGAGCTTGACTCGGCGACATGCGAGATGCCCTGGAGTCTAGTAGGTGCATCGTAAAGTCGAACTAGGAGCGATTGAGCGTCACTAGACAGTTAGGTAAAGAATGTGCGCACCATATTACGCATCGAGTCCCTTTGAAAGCCAAACTTTTGAGTGAGGTCGAGAAAGATGTCCTCTATTTCTTCCTTCGACATGGGTATCTGTTTATCTGCAGACCAGGCAGGGTATGGTTCGCTGGTGCCGAGACCAGGATCGGCGAAGGGAGAAATACTGGGTATGCTTGCGTGAGATTCGAGGGACGGGACATAGCGGCGACCATACACGTCTTGTTCAGAGCCATCTGGAGTGAGAAAAAAAGCATGAGTACTAAGCAACGAATAAGGAAAGGAAAAACAGGATTTGTCGGGCTGGGAAGGACCCAGCGACAATGCTCCTGTGTCCATTAAAGAGAGGTTTACACACTGTTTTGGTCGAAATAGCCAGGAGCTGCTGCTAGCCGTGTCGTGCTAGAGTTGTAGGATCCGTAGTTGTCGCCCATATCAGAGTCAGTGTCGTAGCCACTCCTTGCCTGAGGGAGCTGAGGTCCTGGCTGCGGATACTGAGGTCCTGGCTGCCGCTGGGGAGGGTTTGCGAAGGGATTAGAACGGGGATCAGGAGGGCCGCCATAGCCTCTAGATGACATGACGACGTGAAGGCTTGCAAACCAATCTGGAAAATGAGATAGCCGGAAAAAAGAACGTTAAAGAACGGCAGAGCGTCGATAGCAAGGGCACAATGGAGACGGGAGGGAGCAAGTGATGGTATCAAGAGAGTGATTCTGTAAGAGAGGGTGGCTGCTGGTGGCTGAATGCGACCCAGCGTGGAAACAAGAAGCGGAGTTGCCGTGGGAACGTCACCGTTTTCGGACACCCTATTATAGCAACACGCGCGCTGGTTGCTTATTGACATTCACGGTGCGACGCGCTCCAATTTTATCCCGCAGCATTGTCACAAATCATACCATCCACGGCTCTGTACATGTATATATTCCGCTATTCATGCGTTTTCTCGAACTTTACTCATTGTTCCAAGTAGATGTCAAAACCGATCATCCTGGCGCGCCGCAGAGCGGAATCTTCTAATGACACCACGGTCTCAAAATTTGTTCTCGTAGCGCAGCGCACAGTTGGTCCTTACGTCGAATGGGACTTTCCGGAAAGGTTCAATTATGTACCACCTCCCGTTTACTTCTGTATTCGGGCCCTCATACCCTCCCCGGAGCAAGTACATCATCTAGGTTCATACACCCTCAATTATAATCCCCCTGCCTCGAAATCCGATTTTGACATCATCAAAGCCCTGATTCCTTCGTACAATGAATCTAGATTTACCATCTCACGAGTCGATCCTCGGCTATGGGCTACGCTCATTCAGTTGTATTCAGCCTCTCTACCAGAGTCTTTTGAACGATACCCCATCCCGCTCTCCGATGTCTATCTTCCTCTCTTGCAACAGATTCCATCGACGCCCAACTTTACACTAATTACTATCCTTGAACTTCCTGACTGTGAGGAGCTCGCCGACTCCAGTATCTCTGAACTCAGACATTTGAATAGTCTCTGCGCTTTGGAAGCCAGCGGGACAACGGTGACTGACTATGGAGTCAGTGTTCTTAGCAAAACCGTGGGATGGTACGACGATGGCAGACGTCGAGGTCCTTGGCCATTGAGAATCCTTCGCCTCAGAAGTTGCCGAGGGATCACGCATAAAGTATTCCAATATGTCAAGAGCTTCCCACTTCTTGCTGTCTTGGGTATGTCATTGTCAGTCTAGAGCTATAGGGATGACACTGATCTATAGTGTTTGTCAAAAGACCTGCGTGGTACCAAATGCATTGTCTCTTCTTGTACCCATCCCTGGTCGGTATCCAGTAACCCAGGCCTATACCACCCGACTCCCCTCCGAACTTCACTTACGATTCTATCATCCCTTGTGCCTCCTCCGTGCAAAATGTTTTCCTCGTCTTCAGTCTTCAATCTGTACATCGACACCGTGCAATATGCTCATTCTCATGGGTCTAAATCTAAGGGATGAGAGCCGCCCAAAAACCTTGAATGGCAAAGGAAGATGTCGAGAGACCGCTGTTGGCCTAGAAAATACGACAATCACGTTACTACCCCACAAGAAGGACATCCCGGATAGCAAGCATAACGTGCTCGTTACTCAAGTGGCTCCCGAACAGTTGCCTGCTCGACACTCTCGGAGAAAATATTCAAGAGGAGTATCGCTAGGTATGTGCCCCATATCAGCATGGAAAATGCCCCCGAATTGACACAGAACAGCAAGCAATGAGGACACCTCATATTTATATGACTCTATTCTCAATCTTTTTGATGGAGATATCGGGAGCGATGATAGATTGTCCTACTCGGAAGATGAATTCGAGACTGACGACGAAGAAAGTGAGCGCGATGCGGATCTCCGCCATTTTTACACTTCGAATCCAGTAAGTATCATCACGTTGCTGCGCGTTCCCTTCCTCATAGCCATGGATTAAAAAAGATAATACCACAACAAGGAACCTCGCAACCATCTCCAATAAGTGTACATCAGTCACCCGTCACATCGTTGTCAGTGCATCCATCGGAATGGATGGCCAAAGTCACAGCTGCTGAGATGGCCGAACAGAATTCACATCATGCTGCTTTGGCATTTTATCTTGGTGTTCAACGTCATAGTCTTTCTCCGCAAGAGCCTGCAGGACATCGAGCGGAGGAGATCTATCCAGCTCAAGAAAGGGCTTTTCGATTAATAGGATTGAACAACGGCTCAATGTTCTATCGTACTCCTCCTGACTGGAGCGTTTTGGAAAACACACCAAACCCGGAAAAGGAAGAACCTTTGCCGGCGAAGAGATCCAACATAGAGAAGGCAGCGTTCAAGATGGATACCGCGAAAGCCCGCCTGATGGCCGAATGGCGGACATCGTTATCTTCTGCGGAGAAAGAACTCGATGGAAACAAAAAGAGGAAGCTTTCTTCGACACTGGACGGCATCTCGCGGTTCCAATCCACCGACAAGCCAGCGTCGGTCAACCCATTTCGCCGAAATAAATCTTCGTCGTCAGAAGCTGCGCAGGCTGTGGAGTGGCCACATCCTGGACGCCTGGAAAACACTGTACCCACGAAACAGAAGCCCACCAGACCGATATCAGCCTACGACGTTCCGGAATTGCCGAATGACGCAAAGGAACAGTTGCTCGCTGATGTCCGAGCAGAACGACGGCATTCACTCCCCTCAGAGCTTGGTAAGATATCATGCGGCAAGGGTCGGAAGACGATGCGTAATAGGTCCGTAGAAAAAAGTGGCGCAGCTGTGGGAACTAGCATGCCTCGAGAAAAGGCAAAGTTTGACATGCGAAAATGGTTAGGAAAGAGATAGCCACTGTTGTAGAGGTACATACATGTTTTAACACTGCATGTTGACCGTATGTTTTCATTGCGTTCTGGTGAGCGGCGGTGCTGGTGGGAATGCTTACGTGAGCGCATCTTTCTGATCACTTGAATTCGAATTCCACAGCGGTGGCTCAGTTGGCGTTCCGCCATGTCCGCTCACCTTCAAAATTCTTACAGGCGGTCAAGCGCGTTAGGGCGCGCCCTCCTGCGACGTTCCAACAAGAATGCATATCCGTTCCATGTCAACTTTCCCTCGCCGGCCGTATACCTTTCACATTGGCGCCAGCTGGGCAGGAAAACCTACGTCGGGGAACGAAATGAAGAAAATACCTTTTCCCGAGGACAGCCCTATAGGTACATGGCGAGACCAGATGCTTTCACGTACCGTTCCCGGCGCCATACCAAACGAGGCGACGAAATGGGCCCCAGATGCAGGAGAGGACTTTTTCTACGTAACAGAGGTGTGTCGTGGCTATCTTTCATTCTCAAGAGAACATGACGAGATTTTCTTCTCGAACAGATGAAAGATTCCTCTGTAAGTTGCCTATAGAAATGAACCTACGTGTCGCCAACTTGTATTCCTTCAAGGGCGTGTCCTTTGGTGTGGCCGACGGTGTTGGCGGATGGGTGGAGAGTGGGGTAGACCCTTCACTGTTCTCGCAGGCTTTCATGTATCATGCCCACCGATATTCGCGGAATGCCTGGGCTGGTGAGCCTGAGATCGACCCCACCCTCGACTATGCTGAACGCGAAGAGGTAGAAGGGTGGGAGTTGACGCCTCTCGAGAGCATGGCGCTCTCGTACCATGGCGTACTGAGAGAAAAGCATGTACAGGCCGGTACGTGGAAGGCCTTGCCCTGGGCCCCCTACTTCTCACGTGTCTTTTGTCTAGGTTCTAGTACAGCCTGTCTCATCCATATGAATGCATCATCGGGCCTCCTGCGAGCTGCAAAGTGGGCGTTCTTCATACACTTCACTGCTTGCTGGCTAACGCATTTTTGTACTATTAGTCTAGGTGACAGCGGTTTCATGATTGTTCGCTCCTCATCCGTAATCCATAAACAACGCGTTCAGACGCACTACTTCAACTGCCCAAAGTTAGTGTCTTCATTACTCCTGACAACCTCCACTCATTAGAACGAATCGGATAGACAACTGACCAAGTTGCCCACCAATTCTACCCGTCGATTCAAACGTGCCTGTGTGGACTCACCAGGGGAGGCTGACACTTACGAAACTACCCTTCGAGACGGGGATATTGTCGTTGCCTATGTTTGTATCCTTTCTTTTGTTCTCTATCCTTTGTTCATCGGCAAACGCAGACAGATGGACTTGGCGACAACGTTTTTCCAGACGAAATAGCAACAATTACCTCCCTGGTAGGTCGGGCAGGTCTTCCTGAAGATGTTCAGGTCCAGGCTATGGCAGACCGAATGGCCAATTACGCAAGGCTGTGTATGCTCAACAAGGGGAGGCGTAGTCCTTTTGAGAGTATGTGTCCACTGTTACCAATGATAGTTGTGTACTCATCTCAATGCAGGCGAAGCCGCAAGACAAGGCATGTTCTTCCAGGGAGGAGTAAGTCTCTTTTAGCTGCTAAGAGGTTCTACTTGCTCATGAATGTCCTAATCCAGAAACTTGACGAGTAAGGTCGTTAATATATCCCTGCTTTTGGTGCTAACTGTTCATTCTCAGTGTAACGGTTGTTGTCGCCCTAGTTCGCGAAACATCATAGAGGATTCGTATCTTTATCCCAGCTAGTCGATACTCAGGACCATTGGTTGGATTCAATAATATGTAGCGTATATTTAGTTGTCATTGTAGCGAAACATACATTTTCCTCACGTTTGATATTAATACATCGATAGAGCCCTGTTACTGCAAAACGAGGTCGATAGTGTCAATTTTATTACGGTGTATGACTTTCGGGTTGGGTGGCTCGTTTTAGTCGGGTGTAGTTGTCCATTATGACTTTCCACTTCCGAGATAATATCACATCCGAGATCCTTTCGCCAGTGTCATCCAACTTTCCTGCCCAATGCAATGCACGATCGTAACATTCGAGGGCAGAAGTGCTGGTCACGACTGGATATCTGTTCTTTCAAAATACCCATCAAATTCCACGCCTCTGAGGCGGTTCGACGAGCGTCCCGCAGCAATTCAGTTGCTGGAGCTTGCAGGGTTTTAGTCTGCGTGTATATCGGCGAAACATCATCTATACGAGGGGCATTCGAGCCCGTCAAGGCACGTACTACACTCTCGGATGACTCTGCCGCTGATGAAAGCCATTTAATGGATTCTTTCGGCGACTTGCCTCGTGCGTACAGCACCTCTGCCTGATGGACGGAGAGAACGGATGACCGTTGGAGTAAAGTCGAGGTGTGAAGTGATTTGGATGGAGAAACGGACAAGGACTCTGACTGTGCCATAGAACGAAGAACATTTAATGCCTTGGTTTCTACTGCATCCGCCTCTTGGAGATTCCGAGTGGTGGCATAGAAGGCAGAGAGGGAGACAAGTACAGAAGACAGAATACGTTGGGCTGATGCAGATGATGGAGCAGCAGTGGGTACTGCAGGCTTCGTTGTATCAGCCAAAGCGGTGGGGTCCTTCTGAGTCAACTGAATGGCCCGCGCCCACCAAGCCAATGCATCGTCCGTCTGGCCCAGTCGACTGGAAAGATTACCAATTTTGAGAGCTATAGATGCCGACGGTCTGCTGGCCCAGACACGTCCGTACTGAGATTTTGCTTTGGCCCACGAGTCCTGGCCCATCTTTTCGAGAATTGCAGCATGACGCGTCAACAGCGTGGGCAATGTGCGAGGATGCAGTTTTTGTTTGCTCTCTCTCTCTTCTGCGATATCCAGTGCCTCTCGTAGGTATTTTTCGCCGTAGTACAAGCGGGCGTCGACGATCGTAGACAAGTCCGTCAGGCCATTCGAGGAACTAGCTTGAGCAGCGGGACTGGCGCCCACTGCTGGCGCCCAAGTTTGCGACGCCCATGCTGCACGAACAAGGTGTCGCCCTCGCATACCGAGACCAGGATCTGTGCCTCCCTTGTCTGCATCGCCCGACCACCTCGGAGTCTCTGCATCCCATTCCCATTTTCTGACCTCTTCATCGTCTGTCCTCGGTGCCAGTTCCACACGTTCTATCCACTGGTGATAGGCCTCGTGGGCACCCAGTGCGACAACTCCTACAATCGCTAAGCCTCCAAAGGTGAATTTGAGGGTGCGTTTTGCGACATCAATGACGAAAAGAGCCGGCTTCGCGAAAGGATGATCCGATTCGGCAGGTGGAGCATCTCTACTAGGCGTGTTGGACTGCAATCTGGCAGAAATGAGAGTTGGCCGTGCTACGGTTGTCGCGCAGCGGGCAGAGCGTGCATATCGTGCGAGCATAAGGGTATGTGGCTGTGCAAATGAAGACACAGCCACATATTTGCACCAAATCGGGAGACTCAGATGATGAATCCCTACAACCATGATGCATCATGCAGTCACGCAACCTGTCATTCATCGCCGGCATTTCTATTATCTCTCGTTCTTGTAGATTACCCTGTTCTCTTCCAGTGCAATCAATTATTCGTGGTATCACACATGGTGCTGTATTATTTTTGCATCGCATCAGATCCGGTTTTCCTTACCTTGGCCCGAACGAACGTTGATAATGAACGCTTTGCTGCCTTTTGAACCCCTCTGTCTAATGTAAAACTCCTGATAGCATCTCACGTATGTGTTCTTGCTTAACGCTCGCTGTCCCCTCAGATTTCCACCGAATTTGACTTAATCAACGCCTCTCTTAGTTTTATGTACGACTCCCACACGCTTCTGAAAGACCGTTCTCTCATCTTCTTGGCTTGATTATTCCACTTCTCTGGTTAAAAACTTCAGAAGAAGAAGTCCTGCTCGGTCTATCATGCTGTCCCGAACCAATGGGCGTCTTGCATTCAGCGTCCTGAACATACCAAAGTTTTATCGATCATCAAGTGATCGAATAGCGCCCGTCTAAATGCGCTAACTAGACGGCTAGATCCAATGTGCGATGAGCATGAGACGCCTCCAGGCAAGATCTCCCCGTCCCCTATATAACACCATGGTACCTGGCTGAAAGCGCTTGCTGCCTTCCCAGCTCCCGTCCCGATTCCTCATGCAATTTCTCAGGATTCTGTGGTCCATCCTCCTGGGGACTTTGCTCACGACAGTCCAGGGGGCACGAAGGAACGTCCAAAAGGCAGACCAATCTCTCTCAGTTTGTGTCGACGAGCGGCAGTCAATTCATAGTCAACGGCAGGCGTGTCCTCTCCAAGTTCTTACAAATGTTCAACAATAGCTCATTATCATCCTCAGCGAATTCAAGTTCGTCGGTGCCAATGCTCCCTGGCTTCCAACTCTCATTACCAGTCAGTTCTAGTTCATTATCTCCAGCTCATTGGCGCTTAAACTGAGGGTACAGAGGACGATATCAAGAACACCTTGTGCAACATGTCGGACGCCGGAATCAAAGTCGTCAGGACGTGGGGCTTTAATGGTGTGTGTTCTAGCCTTCTCATTCAATATCCGTCTCACGCGGAATGAAGACGTTACGGAGATCCCCGAAAACAAGAATCAAACATGGTTCCAACTCATAAACAAGAACGGAACTGTGACGATTAATAACGGCACGAATGGGCTTCAGAAACTCGACTTTGTACTCGAGGCCGCGCATGAGTGCAATATTCTTGTCATTATTTCACTGACGAACAACTGGAATCCAACTGCGAACTCAACCACAAGTAGGTTCCTGGACATCATTTTCCTACGTTCTCACCCACAGTGAAAATCTTAGACAATACACGGCCGAGGAACACCCTTAGTAATGATTTTGGTCAGAATCAGCGCATCTGATCAAAGAACTTGATTTAACTGCCTGCTTACAGGTGGTATGGACACGTACATACGGCAGTTTGGCGGAAGCATGCATGACGAGTTTTACACAAATGCGACGCTACTCGCGGCTTTCCAGAACTACACTACCCAGATCGTGACTCGTTATGTGAACAATCCGACTGTGTTCTCCTGGTGGGTCCCTTTTCTGTGTGAAGGTATGCCATATTTTTACGTCCGGATCAAACTAGGGAGATCGCCAATGATCCAAGGTCTGCACCCGTTGTTAATTAATTCGCACTTGCATTACTTAACTCCGACGAAGATGTAATTCATCCGTTGAAGCGAGCCCTACTTGCAACGCGCAGACCGTAACGCAATGGCATTCAACAATTGGGCAGCATATCAAGAGTATAGATCCCAATCATATAGTCTCCTCTGGGTTCGTTTCCATTACTCTCAGACCTTTCGTTCTGACTGTCGTTCCAGCAACCAAGGTTTCTTCTGTATTGGGTGCCCAAAACTCTTTATGAGGACCCCACCACCTGCCCCACAAGTATCGGCAGCTCCTGGCCTGCGTCGCGCGACTAAGCCCCAATTCCTTACCAAACGTAGACTCATGAAGCTCAGGGAAGAGAGACGAAGAATGAATCGTGCTTTGTCAGGTAGAGACGTAGCAGGTGTCCGAGTCCGAGGTCGATGGGTTGCTACGCGTGGGTATTCGCCACTATTTTTGTTTCGCGTTGACGTTGATCCAAGGAAAAAAATATAGCAACCCGGCGTCAAGAGAACGAAGTAGGTAGTGCCTTCGACGGCTCTGCAGGCGTCGATAGCGAGGATATCTTGAGCATTCCTGAGATCGGATACAGCACATTCCAGTTCTTCCCTGACCAGAATACTTACATACAAGGTTCAGCTGACTCGGGCTTGTCAAGTTTCCAGAACGTACTGCAGGATGGCTTGGACTGGATTCAACTTCAAAGCGAACTGAGCTCCACGTGAGTGCAGTATTTTTGGTGCAGTATTTCAGGACTGATAAACGGGGTGCAGATCTGGGAAGCCAGTAGCTCTTACAGCATTCGGTTTGGTATCGCAAGAACATGCTCCCGACTTCGTACCCTTTAATACCACCGTGGCTCCATTTGCTACTAACCCCCAAGGTACGACCTTATCTCTGAAGTAGAAGAGTGCGCGCTTATCTTTGTGTCCATCGAACTACAGGCACCAGCAATACAACCGCCAGCAGTCAATCGAGCAACTCCACCTTTGGTGTTACTAGCGCTCAACGTACCCAGGCGTATTCCGCTTGGCTCGATGGTAAGAGCCACTTCGATTTCCATGCATGTCTCTGACAGTGTGTAGCGGGTATAACTAGCGGTTTGGCAGGTATCATGCAATACCAGGTAACTGTGTTCCCGCGACGTAATCATTCAAACGCTTATTCTTGATCATCATCACAGTGGGGTGTGACGAACGTCACTGCTGCAGCGGGAACCTCGTTCTCTCCGAACGAGGATTCCACCTCAGCAAGTCCTGATGAAACCGGGACATCCAGCTCCCCCGATGATGGTTACAGTATTATTGACTCTAAGTAAGTACAAACCTCAATCACAAACATTAATGGACACTGATACAAGACTCTTCATCAGCACGGAGGACACCGAGTCGATTATCTCCGCAGCTTCTTTGCAAATTGCACCTGATGCGTGAACGATTTAAATGAACAACTTCTTGTACAATGATATTGGAAAAGTCATTGGACTAAAGACTCTTATGTATAACACAATTTCAATGTCTTTTTATGATGCGTCACGTAGATCTGAAATTGCTCTGGTCATTACTTTGATTACTTTCAAGACCTGTGTAACATTTTTGAATTAAATGTCCAGTTCATCTTTTAAATGCAAAGTGCAGTGAAGCAGACTCGCTGGTCGTTCGTTGGTGGGGCGAAGTGCTATACTGGCCCGCCCTTACCTCGAAGCCATCTAATTTATGCTCTCGGTGTACTTATTCATCTCGATGCTCTTTGAAGCTATATCTCGATCTACTTGCAACAATAAACTTAGTTGATACTCACCGTTCGATGCTTAGCAAATGTTAGTACCTTGAAACAACAGGCAGCAACAGCTTGGAAGCTGGAGTTAGTAAGGGACGAGTACTTACCAAATTGTAGACAAGCACCCAACATCTCTTGATTTCCCAGAGAACTGTCGTTCTCTGGAAAAGATATCAAGTGGCCCTCAAGGCCCCATCACCGTAAGCTTTCTGGTTTCGTGGAAGGATATAGGCTTGAGGTCATCGGTTGGCCCAAAATCGAAGTTAGAGATCGCACTAAGAATGGTAGTCTGAGTTGTGCTTGACGTGCTTTCTGCAGTTCATTTGGGAGATTGGACATATTTCAAGCAGGACTGATGATCCAAAGGCAGCTGAATATCGTGAACCATGATCGATTGTGTATCTGAGTAGTCGGCAACTCGGCCCGATCATTAGGGGGCTTAGGGCTGCTGTTCCCCAGTCACGCGTGACGCGCATTGATGAAGTTCTACATTGACAATTTACCAGTGAGTTTCCCCCTCTCCTTCTTCGCCCTCTGACCTTCCAATGCATCGAAGATAATATTTCCTTATGACCGTATATATCCTGGTATGAATACCTCCTTGGCGTCGTTCTCCATCTCACTGCTTGCGAAGAACAATATGC
The DNA here is from genome assembly GCA_030407055.1 of Armillaria mellea. NCBI lineage: Eukaryota > Fungi > Basidiomycota > Agaricomycetes > Agaricales > Physalacriaceae > Armillaria > Armillaria mellea. The sequence goes on along the minus strand of JAUDZF010000001.1, from coordinate 2,470,841 downwards.
CTACATGTGCGATCTCAAAAGGACCCTCGACGCAGAGGTTTATACTGTGCTTTCCGTTATCTGGAGTGAAGTAAAACATGTTTCGGTAGGGTCACTGCGTCCTCGAAATGCCGTCGGGAACTGGGAAGACCGTCTCGTTGCTGTCCTTAATCGTTTCATACCAACAGGTGCCGGTCTCGCAGAACCAGTATATTTCCTGTTCTAACCGAAACCAAGTTTCATCCAGCGCGACGGAAACTTATCTACTGTTCTCGAACTGTTCCCGAAATTGAAAAGGCCCTTGCCGAGCTGAAGAGATTGCTTGCTTATCGAATAGAGTGCGCCGAGACTGAAGAGCAGAAGCAGAAAGAGAGAAATTTCACAGGACTTGGGTTGACTAGTCGTAAAAATCTGTGCATTCATCCAGAGGTATTTTTTTTTTCCTTCTCCGGACTCTTCTGTAAAATGACTGTGAAAAAGGTTTCTAAGGAAAAGAAAGGCAAGGTAGTTGACGCTCGGTGTCGAGACCTGACGAATGCTGCCGTCTGCGAAAAAGGAAGAGCGGATCCGGGCTCTGTAGAATTATGTGATTGGCATGAGGTATGAAACTACCCTCAACCTCCGTTTCTAGGTGCACGATATATTTGATCTTAGAACCTAGGCAAACTTGAACCTGGGAGTCTGATACCTCCAGGAATTTCGACCTTGGCAGACGTTCTTCAATACGGGCGCGACAATACAACGTGCCCTTACTTCACGGTTCGAAGAATGGTGAATTCTTCAGTCCTAACTTCGATGTATGGATCTGACGTCTCCACAAAGTTACCTTTCGTAGATGTCATCATATACTCGTTTCACTACCTCCTCGATCCCAAGGTTGCCGAACAAGTCTCTAAAGAAATGTCCAAGGATGCAATAGTCGTATTCGATGAGGCCCATAACATTGGTAAATTTGCACTCTCGGGTCGTGCCATATTGATAACCGAGTACCAATCAGATAATGTGTGTCTCGAATCTCTCAGTATAGACTTGACGCGACCTATGCTGGACTCTGCGAGCCGCAGTATCGGCAAACTCGGCGAAAAAATAGAAGAGTACCAATAATGCCGCGATCAGATTCCGCTTTACTGAGATAGTCTTTGCTTAGGATTAAAACGACCGACGCAGCAAAACTTCAGAATGAATATGCAAAGCTTGTTGAAGGTCTACAGGATGACCCACAAGATAATGACGCCACGGATGGATTTATGACCAGCCCTGGTAAGTTTGTTCTCGATCCCTGACTTTGATATTCAATTGTGTCAGTTCTACCTGAGGATCTGCTTAATGAGGCTATACCCGGGAACATTCGGAAAGCTGAGCATTTCATCGCTTTCCTAAAAAGATTTGTGGAATATTTGAAGGTGAATTTTGTTCCGTAATTCTCGGATCTTATGATTGAACAAAAAATTCGAGACGAGGATGCGGGTTCTCCACGTAGTCGCTGAAACGCCGCTGTCGTTTCTGCAACATTTAAAGGATATTACATACATCGAACGCAGACCATTGAGGCCAGTATTTAATGGAACAGATTGTGATGGCACTCGCGCTGACTCTTGCCTTAGGTTTTGTGCTGAGAGATTACAGTCCCTTATAAGGACCCTAGAGCTCAGCCGTCTTGACGAGCACGCATCTCTACAAAAAGTCGCTAGCTTTGCAACGTTGGTGTCGACTTACGAAAAAGGTACGAACCAGACAATAAATTCCGCAACTCTATTCAAAACAGTCCTCCAGGTTTTCTACTCATTTTGGAACCCTTTGAAACCGAAAATGCCACCGTACCCAACCCTATCTTCCACTTTACGTTCGTCTTTACTGATGGACATCGCATCTTCTGGGACTCAGTCTAATATGTTGGTCCTAGGTGCCTGGATCCTTCGCTAGCCATCAAGCCCGTATTTGAGCGTTTCAGCAGTGTGGTAATAACGTCGGGTACCATCTCGCCCTTGGATATGTATCCAAAGATGCTGCAGTTTTCCCCTGTGGTAGAAGAAACTTATCCTATGACGCTGACTCGAAATGCTTTCTTACCCTTGGTGAGTACCGCTCTTACCGGCCATCTTTCTTGATCCTGATCCAGGCAAAGGTTATTACCAGAGGCAGTGATCAGGTGGCCATCAGCTCCCGGTTTGAAGTTAGAAACGACCCCGCAGTTGTTCGCAACTTCGGAAGCATCCTCGTCGAATACAGTAAAATCGTGCCCTGACGGAATCGTGGCTTTCTTCCCAAGCTATTTGTACATGGAATCTATAGTAGCGGCTTGGAATGATATGGTAGGCTTAATGTCTCGCAGTTCAGATTTCTACTAAACTAGCCTCTCAAGGGTATCTTAAACGAGGTTTGGAAGAACAAGCTCATCTTTGTCGAAACTCCGGACGCCAATGAGACGAGCATTGCATTGGAGAATTATAGAAGGGTACTTACTCCTCGTTTACGTGGTTCACCTGACGATCTTATCCCATCCCATCAATATGCAGGCTTGTGACAACGGGCGTGGAGCTGTACTTCTATCCGTTGCTAGAGGCAAAGTTTCAGAAGGCATTGATTTTGACCATAACTATGGTCGTGCTGTCATCATGTTTGGGTAAGATTTCTATTATAACGGACTCATTACCTCTCCTCTGACGGGTTTTTAGCGTTCCTTATCAGTACACAGAATCTCGAATCCTGAGGGCCAGACTAGAATATTTGCGTGATGCTTACCGGATACGCGAATCGGAATTTCTAGGGTTTGATGCCATGCGGAACGCGGCGCAGTGTGTCGGGCGTGTCCTTAGAGGAAAGACTGACTGGGGTCTGATGGTATTTGCAGACAAGGTTTGTTGTTGACTTGTGTTTTGCTGTCAGTAAAGGAAACTGATACGCTTGCAGCGGTTCGCTCGAGCGGACAAAAGAGCCAAGCTTCCCCGTTGGATCAACCAATATATTACAGGACACCGCTTCAAATCTTTCCACCGATATGGCGTTGACTCTATCAAAATTATTTATGCGGACCATCTCCCAAAATCCAAATGAGAATCAGACAGGTATCTCCCTCTGGACGCTCGCAGACGTTGAAAAGGCTCAGGCGAAGCAGAAGGCTGACGCCCTAGCCATGGAAGTGGAACGACAAGCGAACGCTATGGATGATGAGGACGAGTTTGGAGATGGAGGAATCAGTGACCGAATGTTAGCCGACTTTGATATGGATGCATAGGCCGATGTCGTTACACTATAGTCATACAAATAATTTAGTGCGTCAATTCGAAGCCGAGTCGTGAATCTAGTGAGAAAACAAGATTGTCCGTTTCATAAACCTTCCTCCACACACAGTGCGCATTTGCCTGTGACCTGACCGTCCAAAAAATGAGCGCTCAACGACAAGACTGCACGGAAACCAAGGCTTACTTCTGCAGTAACTCTTCTTATTGGTTGCCCATAATACCGGCGGCAAGAACAGGGACGCTGGTGAGATCCACAATTCGACGGGTGAGCAGCACTCAGATAGCAACGGGAGGATCGACAGTCGATAATATTTTGGCCAGTCTTGGTAAGGTGCTCGCACTCTACTGAACGCTTGAACAGGAGTTCTCTGTAGCACATCTGCAAGAATAGTTGATGAAATTGAGCATGTACGAAGGAAAGAAGCCTCACATTCGTCGTCGGCGGAGGTAGGCCAGATCGCGGGTTTTTGAGTTCAATCGAGTGTACGCTGTTTAAAAGCATATCAGAGATCGTCAATCATCAATGGATCGTCATTCTACCTGGATCTGAGTCCGGTCGTGAAGAAACTGGCGAGGAAGAGAATGTGCAGGCCTCCTGCTTGTATTCTGCCTTCCCTTAAAGATGACGAATTAGGCCTAACATTTACGGTCCGGCTTGATGTCTGGTAAGCACAGGTTATAGCATAGAACAAAGGAAATTCCCGTGGAAGAATGGCAAGAAGGGGGAGGTGAAGCCAGAATTCTGGGTTCAGGACATCGAGATATGGACGCCCGTGCCCCTGCAAGTCAATTTGATCAGATGCACCCGATTCGATGCCCTGACAGGGGTCCTTGTAATTGTAGCCCTCCTCGCGGCCGTGTTCCTCTGCAGAAGTAGACCATTCTGGTTCGCCGAGTTGATACCTAGATGTCCAGGATTCCTGTGGTGGATTTACATCGCTCGAACAGTCCTGGCACATATAAATGCTGAACGGGGCGAAGAATCCGACGTTACGGAAGAGCATACAATATGCGTGGACCCACTGAAGCGAATTCCTTTTAGTGGCCGCCCAATATCGAACTATCACCCGATGAGCGCCAGAAGGGAAACCGCAACATCACACGCTACACGGTAAATTAAGATACTCCCAGCAAATGTTCATATGCCTGGCTATTCCTGAAGGGGACATCCCATGAGAGTGTGCGGAAAGAACACGCGCTTCGTCTCTTTCTGATTGATACCCTCAGCGTTCCGCAACATGTGCGCACGAACCTACCGCGAGAAATGTCTCCTATTCCTGACGTAGGCTGTTCCCTTACCTCCACATTCGTAGATCCACTGAATGCGAGGGCAAATGCGCAAGCTGGAGGGCCACATTCGCTCTCGTTTGGCCTTCAAAATGTTCCATCACGGCCCAAGGACATGATAACGTATTACTGGATTGCAAGCGTCTATTCAACCACCTTGTGGCGTCCGGGGACCAAGTGAATGAAGAGCATCTGAGCGGCCATGATTCTTAGATCTCAAGGCAGTCTTCACACACCTCTTCGCTTCTACTTCATTGTCACGATGTTAGTTTGCTTCGACTTTGCTTTTCTTCCCAGGTGCATGCGCAGAGCTAGAGTAAGCTGAGAAGCTTGAACATTAAACAGCAAGTGGGTGCAACAACTCGGTTTCTATATACCAAAGTGAAAGTACTAGTAAGAGCGCCCACCACACCTGAGTCACTAGAAGACTTTCGGGTGCGGCGTATTAATTGTATATGCTACACCATGCAGTTACGAAGGCTGATCGCAACTTTCCGAACCAAATGGCGACAGTTTGTAAACACCTACTTATCATCAATTGAACGTATCGAGCGTCAGAAAGTAAAGCTTACGTTTATTTGGATTCTTCTTTCGCTTTCTTTGAACCATCGAGCTCCTTCTCCAGCACCTCATCGATGTTCCGTATTGATTCTCCCTTCACAACTTTTCTCACCTGCTGGGAATCTAGAGTCTCGTGTTCAACGAGAGCATGGGCGAGCTAAAGGGATCTTGTAAAGAGATACATTACGCAATGGTATATGCCCGCTCACCTTGTGAAGCTCATCAATTTTTGCCTGAAGAAGCGCAACGACTCGAGCCTCTCCGGTCTTAATGATGCTAGAACATACAAATATCAGTGCCCGTCCCGCACAGTCTCGGCTTGGCTTGATGGCACCATATGCCCGCATCTTCCATATGGTAGGTGTTTCGGGTTGAAAACTTACTTTGTCACTTCATCCTCAATCTGTTGCATCCGAGCAGGGCTGGTATCCTTGTCATTGAAATAGACTGGACCAAGTTTAGAAAATCCCCAACGCTTTTTAATTTCTTGAGTTTTGCCGCAAATGAACGGGAACCGCAGCGTACCTTAACCATAGATTGCGCTATTGAGGTAGCGTTTTGGATATCCGAACTAGCTCCACTAGTAACATTTTCAGGTCCGTAAACTGCAAGAGAAATCAGGTTCACGTGTGCGGCCAATATAGGAACTTCATACTGAGTGATTCTGCGACTCTACCTCCCATGGACACATCGATGGAAGCAAGATATTCCTTCAGAGTGATGGAAGTCCTATCATTTTCGGGAAGCATAGAAGTCTAGAGATGTACATATCAGTTTTCGCCCCATTAAATAAATAGCAGCCAAGCCTACATAGCCTAGAGCATGTCCCCGAGGCACGCAAGTAACCTTGTGAAGTGGCATTGCGCCATCCGTATACAGTGCGACAAGGGCGTGCCCACCCTACGGGATCATAAAGGTGAGAAATCAGCAACCAGTCTGTGGGACCGACCTCGTGATATGCTGTGGCAAGTTTGTCCTTCTCAGCGATGTATTGACTCTTTCGTTCCGCGCCCATGAGAATACGGTCCTGTTGTTGACGCCAAATTTAGATTCTATGCCGATAATGGGTGCATGATAAGACCTTAGCCCATTCAAAATGACTTAGAGACACTTCTTTGGCCCGTTCTTTGGCAGCTTGAATGGCAGCTTGACTAAGAAAATCCAAATTAAGTTCACGCTACTGACAAACAAGCACCTGATCCTCACTTTACCATATTCTGTAGGTCAGCACCGGAAAAACCTGGCGTTCCGCGAGCTAGAACTTTGGGGTCGGCATCTGAAAGATGATATTGATTAACCAAACGACAACTATTTGTTCTATGGATTGTTACCTTTGGCTGTAGAGACATTTCGCATGTGATGTTGGAGAATTTGTGCACGCCCACGAATGTCAGGGAGTGGTACAGCGATGTGTCTATCGAACCGTCCAGGTCTCACGAGAGCTCTGCAAAGAAAAAGTATGAGTATGGTTACACGGGTGACTGAATCACTTACGGGTCGAGACTCTGAGGAAAGTTGGTCGCGGCAATGACAATCACACCTTGACTCTGTTGGAATCCGTCCATCTCCACGAGAAGCTGATTCAATGTTTGCTTCATGTACTGCTGATCTCTGGCATTCCGCTTCCCACCAACCGCGTCGAGTTCGTCAATGAATATAATAGCAGGTTCTTTCTTACGGGCTGCGGCGAACAAATCACGAACACGCTTAGCGCCGACGCCGACAAACATTTCCTCAAAATCGGATCTTTGGGGTTTTGTCAATGATCGAGTCTCGGGGACACGGTCGGTCAACTCACCCCGAGGCAAAGAAGAAAGGTACACCGGCTTCTCCTGCAACTGCGCGCGCAAGCATCGTCTTTCCAGTTCCGGGGGATCTAGTGAACTAAATATGAAATCTCAATCACCATGGGAAAAGAACACCCACCCAGTGAGTAAAACACCCTTTGGTAACTTTCCTCCAAGGGTTGCAAAGGAATCAGGGTCCTTGAGGAATTCAACGACATCTTGAAGTTCCTATATACGGGACGGCTCAATTCACTGTCGGATCAACATAGGAGAAAAGAATTACTAGCCTCTTTAACCTCATCTACACCATGAACGTCACTGAATTTCACAGTACTCTCTTGGGATGGTTGGTATTGCGCCGTTCGAGGGCCATTCTTGATAATCCCCGTGTTCTCAAAGAAGACCGACAGTATGACCAGGAAAACTATATGAAAAGAAGCACACGTCAAGAACTGCCTTAGGCAGGGATGTATACCACATACAGAAGGAGGACACCAAAAGGACAGCGATAAAGCGAGCTAGCCGAGGTATCCATGCACTTTTACCTAGAAGATATGAGGGCGTGAAGTAATTGTACTCAGGTGTAGAACATACGTTCGACAATGGACACTTGAACGGGGCCGATAGACTCAAAAGCGGAGGCCAACTTTGCAGGGTCCACATTCGAGAAGAGGGATGAGGCTGAAGCTGAAGACGTTGTATGGGTCGAAAGAACAGCCTTGGCAATGTCCTGGCTAGATCTTGGAGTAACCGGCGGCGGGGTGGTAACGGGTTCCGCTGCAGAGGTCGGGTGTGGTTCAGAAACACCAGTTTCAGTCGCAACGCTTGCATCCGTTTGCTCCTGAGGCGTAGGAGTCTGGTAGCTCACTACGGTCGGTGAAGACGCCAAGAGCGAATCCCGGCGACGAGCAGCTGAGTAAACCGAATTCTGCTGACCCGTGTTTATCAAACACGTCAAGTAGATCTGAAATGCTTCTTCTGACCGAAGGAGAGGAGAGGTAGAATCCTAGTAAACTGTTAGATTTGCATTGAAGTAAGAGGGCAAGCAGACGCACAAATTCACACATTCGTTCCCATCGATTGATAATAAGCTCATAGGAAGATTTGAGCTTCGTCTCCAACAGAGCATCAAAAAGCGCCAGTTGCTTGACGATATCGTGAGGGTAAACGTTTGCCTCCGCCTCGAGCTTCGTGACATGAGCCACGACGGTCGGTGACGGTGTTGGTGAGCCTTTGAACCGACTGAATATTGAACCAAGAGTGAGATTTCGGGATTGCGCAATGGGATTAATGGTCGGTGTAGGAAGGAATGGTCTCCTGGATGCCAAAGAGACGGTGAGCAGCGTCCTCGTTGTCGGACCGAACGGACGTTGTATGCATATTCGAGCTAGTAACGTCGAGTGGGAGTATGCTACGAGCCGCAAAGGGCTCTGTAGCTGCCAAAGATATTCAGTAAATGACTGGCAACAGCGAAAACGGATTCACCTGTGGTGGTCGTAGCATACCCGGGCTTGAACGCGCGTAATGCCGCCAGACGCTGACGAAAAAATGTCGGCAGGCACGTGATCAGACTCGGATTTCTTCCGCTCCCATGAAGGACCAACGACGAGGTCAGTAGTTTTGTGTCAAGGAATGAAAGGGGAGCCAATCTTCTTTATAGCGATATCTTCCGTCAAGAAGGACTATAGGGACGTGCGATGCTGCTCTGGACCTACTTTCCCAGACCTCGCAAGCAGAAGATGTCCCCCCACCAGAACTGGCGGTCATTCGTCAAGACTTTCTGTCTTTACTGCTGCTGATTTACGGATCTACAACGAAGCTTTCACTGGCTATGAAGCCCAAAGCTCCTACATATAGCGCAGCACTCTCCCCGTTAAAGGACATATCCGATCATATCTCTGCGCTCGCTCACTGTACAAATATGTTGCTGCCGGAAATTCATGGAGCTACTCTTGTCCAGGAATTCAATAGCATCTGCATAGATGTTACCAAGTCAGTTAATTCTCTTCTCGCTATTTTTGACGCGTCCGAAACGCGAGCTCTTGAACCAGGCGATGAATACCTCGTTAAAACTGGTGAAATCCACCATTTAATTGATAACGCACGTTCGTCATCCAGAGGCGGGCTATCGGTTGACAATCTTTCTGCTGTTCGAAAAAAATGGCTCCAGGATAGTGGACCTTTGGACGATGGTTTGAAGGAGCTCGATGACATGATTGAATATGGCGGGGAGGACGCTGAGGAAGATAATGACGACGAATGGGATGAATTAGGTCTAGGCTCTGTGAAGTGCGCTGATGAAAAGGAACTTGAACGGATAAAACAGGTTACTCTCTCGATTATCGTTCTGTACAATATGACTGAAAGAAATATCAAGGTTCACACCATCATCCGTTTATCAACACTGTTACACAAACGAATCCTGCAAGATTTCCTATCGTCATCACCGTCGTCTACCCTTCCGATATCAGATCTCGACAAACTTGCGCCATGTTCATCAGCCCTGTTGTCAGCCTCGGACGACCTTATCTCTTCCTTTTATCCCCCCCAAGATCCGTCTGCAATAGCCGCTGAATTTATCATCTTCCAAGAGTGCCTCGAGCGTCTTAAATTATCAGTCGACGCTTTCGTTGATAACCAGGTGCTACAGGTGCAATTTGATGCTCTTAGCATCACAGGCAATAATCCAACTCCGAACCTTACCAAGTGGTATAAGACGTGTTTCGAACAAATACAAAAAAATTCGCAGAGCCTATTACACTGCCTGCCAGGCAATCCGGAAACTTGATGCGTGTGTGGGATATCTTCCAAACAAGGGTAAGTATTACCGACCCTTTCCAAATTCAATTCAATTATTTCGTCTCTAGTTCCCCGTTGACATGTTATCCTAGGCTATAGTTAGTTCACAAGCGCCGCGAAGTCCGTAAACTCATGCGAAACACTTGCACAAATAGAGGTGTTCCACACATGAGGGCCTGTTGCCCTGTGTCGCATTAGCCGAAATTATCGTGTAGCGGGGACGCTGCTTTCTAGATCCTTTCCTAATGGAAGCATGACTGTTGCCACCTCAGCAAAAAAAATAAGGACCAGGAATGATCATTTTTTACGATCATTATTCATTAGCGGTTCAGGTTACTTAATTACTGTACTATGTAAAGTTAAGTAGGCACGTATCCCTACCGTGACGCTAGTCTTATAAGCCTGACTTAACGATCCGTATGAAAGGCCGTTTTATGGATGTAGACATTGAGGCCTAGAAAAACGAGCCCGCAAAGTTTGAGATTGTAATTGCCGAGCCTACTTGCTTTGGCTATGAAGTTGCCTGGACATATGTTTCAAGCTGACCCTTTGTCGCATGCGATTAACCCTCTCGGAGTACGTGTCTCGGAGATATCAGTGCATTATTTAAGTTGTACTGCAGCAACATTCATTCGTGGATGTCCTTCACATTTCACCTTCCTCGCGGCCACCATCCATGTCCCTTGATGGTGTCTGAACGCGATGCCGTTTGTCCCGTTCCCACTGCTCTTTCCATTTAGCGCCTAGTACGTTTGGATATATGGTCGGGCTTCTCATGGACCGTAATCGGTCCTCAAATCGTAAAATCTTCTCCATGTCACCTTGCAAATCAAAGTGATAATTCTATACAATATATGAGACTGACAGAGCAAGCTTGACATGTAACTCACGGCTTCTAGTTCACGCTTCGCCCTAGCTTCCTCCCTCATTTTATTCAGCTCTTTCCGTCTTTCGGCATCACGATTTGAGGCGGTGCGCGGCGTGTGAGTGGCAGGCTGGAGAAAGATTACGATGATACTTAGCTGAGGTAATTGACACTCACCTTGAAGAGAGAAGAATACACCGAACTATTACTCAAATCCAAATCACCCCCGCTCACGAGTGGCGGCTTTCGAGAAGCCGGTGTAAGAGTATTGGTCAAGGAAAATTCATCCTTGGAGGCTGTCGGCGCTGAAGACACGGACTTGGCCACCGACGGAGTGGAAGGCCCGGCGACTCCAAGCTCCTTGTTCTTCTTAATCGTAGGAAGTCTCTTCTTTGGCGCCTGTATAGGATGATCATCCTTTGTGACCTGAGAATCACCGCCAGGTGTATCGCTGGTGTCTTGAACCTTGGGCCGTTTCGAGGAAGAAGGCTGGGGAGCAGACAATGCTGGTTTCGGGATTTTTCGCTCGTCCTTCATCTTGATCTCTTTCACCTCTGGCTTCGCTTTCGTCTTGCCTTTACCCTTCCCGGTCGCTTTTACGCCCTTCGTCTTTCCCTTCTTACTCCCTTTCATGGGGGCCTCATCATCATCGTCAATAAACTCTTCGTCATCATCAAAACCATCTGGAATGGCGACAGCGATCTTGAGGAGTTCGTCATCGTCATCCTCGATGTTGACATCGTAGTCATCGTCCTCGTCGACGAACTGGGTGCTCGGCTTCCTTTTCCTAAATTTCTTCGTCGCAGCTGCATCTGACCGACAGATATTGAGTGAAGACTCCGGAGAATGCTGGCGTAAGTGATAGTCTGTGGCAGTATCCGGTTCGGTGCTGTGTATACGGGCTCTCTTGGGGGAATGAGGATAGTCCCGAACGCCATCCGATTCGTTTTCGTCGTCGGAGAACGCTACATTCGCTCGTTTGGTTCCTCTACGCTTTGTCTTTGGCTGTGATGGCGCGAAAATAAAGTAAAAGAAAATGCAAGAGGCTCTAGAAATCGTACCTCTGCCGCAGACATGATAGCTTTCGCCAAGGGTTGGGACATGCATCCGGGCCGACAATGCCGATAATAACTCATTTCAAGTCCCGTTCGTAAGTACAAGATAAGTATCTGAAGATATGCTATTTCTCTTCATGCGCTATTCCCCGGCAGGCGCGCCGGAGCAAACATCCTATCATTAGCCTGCAGTGCTTGCTCCACGACTGCTGGAGCGTTAGCAGGAGCCAGACTACCACTTTGTTCGTCAAAAGTGATATTATTGAGCGCCGCATTAACGATTCTCTGATACGTGTTCCCGGCAGTGTCCCTATAGGAAAAGGTATTGTTGCTCGTTCCATTACCAGTATTACCGGTCGAAGCCGTTTGGAAAAAGCCAGCTGTAGTGCAGAGAAAAGCCATTGGTAAGAACCGCGAAAGGGACATTATTGAGAACGTACTAGTCATCTGATGATTATGAATTGTGGTCCCCAACACTAAGGGGCTTGCTTGTAATGTCCGATTGTATGAATGATCGACCTCAGAAGTCCCTGGGGTTGTGCGCACGTCAATAAACGAAAAATGAGTCACTGATGATACCCACAGCTAGTAAATGCAGGATTCAGAAAAGTCATATTGAGCTCAAGGGGCTGTTCAATGACATGAGCACAGAGATAGCGAGAAATGCAATGTCTTTGCATACATAAGAAAATGAATCGGAAACAACAGAAACACCATTGTGTGTAGATCGTGTGTCTCCCGTAGCTGTCTGTTGTATAAACTATCAGAGTCGAAATGTCCGGTGGTGTAAGTAAAATCTGAGAAACTAATGATGACATTCCCACCTGGGTTAAAGCATCGTCTGTGTAAACTTGGAGGTTCGAGTAACTCATATCTTGAGTCCAAACAACATGCGTAGTTCTACCGCTGCCCCTTGTAACGTCAGCCTCGATGTGCACTCTCCGTGTGGCCTGAACAGTGATCTCTACGTCAAATTCTGACTGGGATACACTTCCAGTAGCAGATGTCGTTGCGAATGGATCGACAGCATATTTCGTAATCTTGCCAGTCGTTCGTTTCGATGAGGAATCTGTGATGACCTGCAGAAGTCCTGAAACAAACCAATTCTGGTTCGTGGTATGGTCTGCTTCCGCAGACGGAACGTCGATGGTAAAGTTATGCGGATTACTAGTCTTTCAGAGTGAATTTCTTGCTCGATCACAACACAATATAGACCCACCCATCTGAGAGCAAGGGTGCAAATGGAGTCACATCAAGGAAATAAGTGGGAAGCTCCAAGGCCCCATAGGAAGTTATTGGTCTACAGAGTTATTCTAAGGAAAGACAGCTTAGCAGTTAGGTCTGCTCACCTCCAGAACGACGGTATGATACCACCGGTAAAGATGACAGGATACGGGAATGCGACACCGGCTACTTGGCCATCGATAAGTAGACGGACTTCCCGGAAAGGCCCTTGGCCAAATGTAGTGCCATCAGGAAGATTGGAGATGAAATCATTAGCGGCATTGGTGTACTGCATGTGTGTTAGAAACATTGATGGCCAGGTGAATGTAACGAAATCATCACCCAGAATTCCTCTTGGCCATTACCAGATGCGAAGAGCTCTGCATATATCTCCACGGTATTGGTGGGGAGAGTGACGTTCAACTACTTTAACCGTTAGAAAGAATTCGTGATACGCATCTGAGCGGCGTACCGAAAAGCCAGGTGGTACTGAAGCGTCGTTCCCGGTATCATTAGCCAGGGTAGAGAGCGGCACAATCAGGTTAGCTTTGTCGGCCGGGGGATGCTGCTCAGAAGAGGCATAGTATGTCGCGTGAACCACGGCTAATCAACAAGTACGACAACATCAAATAACAACCCAGATGAATTAAGCCAACTCACATGAGTATATACCATCCAAACCCTGCTCAATGAGATTATCCAACTGGAAGATGAAAGTACCAGCCGTTTCGAATAGCGGCATGTACTGCGAAACGTCCTTGATGTAGGTCCAGATGATTCCATCGCCTCGGGTGGGTTCTGGTGTAGACGTCCTCCAGACTATGGAAACCAACAGTCAACTATGCAAGCGCCACATCAAATTGCGCCTCACTCTCGATATTTTGGAACGTAAAAATGCCAAGCCGGTCGAACTGAGTTCCATTGGAAGTTACCGTCAGATTAAGAGTTATAGCCGACCAAGACCCAACGGGGCCGCAATCCGTGGGTGGTCTGTGTTCTTCATCAGCGAGTGAGCTGGCATATCATCTAACAAAACACATACACTAGCTCCACGACTTCAGAGCTCGAATTATCTGTCATTGACTACCCCACGCATAATAAGGATGTAAAGCTACTAACTGGCCGAAAGAAAACGCGAAATCGCGCCTGCAAATGTCATGAGTAAAGCCAGTCTGGAAAAGCACATAGAGCAGACTCACTGGAGCACTTGAACTGTGCACTGATTTACATCAGAGGGTACAATGGGGGGCTGAGCGACCTGGAAATCTACGAGAACGGCAGCGCGAGCGACAGCTGTCAAGGATACGAGAAGCAACAAGAAGATCATGGTGGACGCTATGAGAGAACACCCAAAGAGATCACAGCTCATTTGATAACCTTCTCAGGATCGTGTTCTGCCGTCAGAAATATACGGAACATATTGGCGTAAATGGATGAAGAAGGCATCCGGTCCATGCGGTATGAGAACGACCTAGGATCAGCCGAGAGATAAAGCACCTCACATGCTACCACAACAGCGACATGTAAACATGCACAAAATGTATGTGCGAAAAGGCTGGTATTAATCCGAAACGAAACACGAGGTCCTGCGGGTAACCCAATAAATAAATAGTCGATTCGCTAAGATTCTATCAATAACCATGTGGTATCAAGTATGATAATCGTACCGTCCCCAGAGTGAGTGACGTTCAAAACTCATGACGGAATACATCATCTGTTGTTTTCTTTTTCTGTGCGGGATCCTCTATTTCTGACCTCTCACTATACAGGCCACCTTCTGCATCCTCGGGAAACTCGGTGGAGCCATCTTGGGAATACACGCTACCTTCAGGAGCGGTAGACGATTTCGCTTTCTTTTTCTTGGATTTCTTTCGTTGTCGTTCCTCCTGATACCGAATAGGCGTCCTCTGTCCTCGCCCACCGATCCTTCTTCTCTTTCTTCTTCTTGCTTCGTTTGGAGGAGTTGGTGGCGACAGCGGTGTCCTCAAAGTTGGCAGGATAGTGCCATCTCCCGCTGGAGGCTGTGCTCGAGTTAGCACCTTGTCCGGCACCGTAGTAGTTCTCGTCCTCCGGCCGCCACAGATCTCCATTGGCTTGCCTTTGTCCCTCCGAAGGTAGGTCTATACTGGATCCCGCCTCCTGACCCTCCTCGTAGGGCTGCCCTTCTAGGGCTGACTGCGGCAAACGGTCGTTGTAACGAGCTGCCCACTGGGACTTGCGCTCCTTACGACGGATCTCGGAGGTGTCCACAAGACCATATCGTTGGGCCCATTTTGGTGTTCGACGATGGTTCTTGTTATTTCTTATGTTCTGAGAAGATATTTAGAGGAAAACTTGAGCCAGATGAAATGATCCAACCTGAATGTAAAAGTTGTGGCCATGACCTAGTTGCGATTACTACCAAGCCACTCAACCAGCGATGTATGACATACCTGGAATATATCCACAAATTGTCAACAGCAAGTTCAGCCAGAAGTCTCCTCCGAACCCAAATCGCGCTGCGACGGCTGCGATAGAGAATAACATCAGGCTATGCAACGAGTTTACAAACCATTGTGATGACGAACCCAACGGTGGAAACAGGGTTCCCATGATAAAGAGGAATACTGCATAACCATGATGTCGCTTCGGCTTCAGGTCTGATGCAGTGTTCGGGACGTACGCCTGGATTCCAGACATAATGGTGGTAGCGGTAGAAGAAGCAAGTGACGATTTCCGGTAAAATGAAATTCAGGGGCAGCTGCGAGCACGTGGCAGGCGAATTCGGAACCCAGATTCTTCCTTCAACCATAGGTCAATCAGGCCCAAGGCTCTGCCTTTATCCACCATCACACCATCCCGTTCGTTGGTCCAGGGCATTCCAAAGGTATTCTGCCGTTCAAGGGTCTTTATTGTGCCCTTTTCTTTGCTGACCAGCTCTCTATCTCGTCAGACTCGATATCACGGGCACGATTTGAGCTAGATGGACCACGAGGAACCTGTACTTGACTTATCCGACGTCGTTCACGACCATACCATCGACGACGATGACGACGCCGCCACAAATTCCGACAACAATGACCAGACCCAAGACAGCACCCCAAACGCCATACTGTCGCCTCTGCAGAAGACCAATAGCCACCTACCCACATCTGAGCCCTTCTCCGTCGAGGTACTCGAGCGTGAAATAGCCACCTTGCTCAACCAGAATGCCTCAGCTGCATCCGCCGCTTTGCTCAGTGCCGCTGCTCAGCAACATCAGGCCAGCCTAGGACAGAGTCGAGATGGAGAAGCTGACGGTGGGAATGACAACCTCACTAGTTTGGCCAGCATAGATCTTAGCGGATTGGCAGCCGTTCTGAATGCCGCACATGCTCAGGCCGCGGAGAATGAACGTGTGGCTCAAGAACTTGCTGCGAAAGATCCAGAATTCGCTCGACAGCGAGCTGCCGCATTGGCTGAGAAGGGACAGAAGAACACACGAACAGCACCTGCCTTTCATTCGCTGACTGCCGGGGAGTCCTCCGAGGGCCCTCATAAATCTTCCGGGCGGGGGGAACGCGGTAGCCAACCACCAGACACCGACTATCTCTATTCAGATGGCCATAGCGACAGCGACGCTGACGGGCCTAGCCACCCTATCACACCTTCCCGACCTGATAATGACCCACCGACGTCCTTACCTGGCGAATTTACTGATATAAATGATATCCTGACGCAGCTATCGGGTCAGTACGACCCAGAACTCGAACATCGTAATACTCACGGGCCGTCCTCGCCTGATTCCTCACCTGTCGTCTCACATGCTCGGCCTGCAACAGATTCTCAGCCTCGCCCTCCGACTCCCCCACCCGTTCTAACGCAGGTGAATCGAACCGTCGTCTCGCAACCTGTTGCATCCACCTCTGCTGTCACATTATCTAATGGCAGCAACAAGAAGGCCAAGAAGACTGAAAAGGAGAAAGGACCCAATCACATGTATCCTTGCGACCATGAAAACTGTAATAAGTCCTTCACACGACGTAGCGACCTTGCCAGGCATACACGGATACACACTGGTGAACGGCCATTCGTTTGCGACTATACCAACTGTGGCAAGACATTTATTCAGGCATGTGGTCCTGATTTGTTCCGCTGTCGTGTTGTGCTGACAAGTTGGGATATTCTGACAGCGTTCAGCTTTGCATGTCCATTCTCGGGTACATACTGGGGAAAAACCGCACTGCTGTGAATATCCGGCGTGCGGCAAAACCTTTAGTGACTCGAGCAGTCTAGCCCGCCATCGGAGGACCCATACTGGCAAGCGCCCATACAAATGTGAAGATCCTAACTGCGAGAAAACCTTCACGCGACGGACGACTCTAAATCAGCACATGCGTACCCATGATCCAAATTGGACACCAGATCCCAACGTGTATGTACTATAACATGATGGAGCCGTCCCTTGACTGATACACGGCCCTGCTGTAGCAAATACAATTTTAAGTCGAAGAGGCGTAGAGTGGAAGACAGCAGCGACGACGATCAAGCCCTCGCAGAATCAGTACGCACAATATCTGCATTGTTTCATGCAGGTGGTGCTGCCTTGGCTGCTCCTCCACCACAGACAGGTCCCGAAGAGGCGCTGGAAGTACGGGTTGCAAGCATCAGTGCCGAAATAGCAGCCGCTATTGCACAAGCTCAGTCTCGTGGATATGAGGAAGAGGAAGAAGAGGAAGACGAACTGGAAGATGATTCTGGTGATGAACTAGAACGACGTGACACAATCGGACCCAATACGAGTGGGATCAGGGGATTGGGCGAAGGGGAAGACCGGACCGCATTGGAGGACAGTACAGATAGGGAAGACGATGACAGCGACGCGTTTCCGGCACCTCTGCGGACGCGACGGGGTAAAGATACAGTCGCGACGGGAGAGAAGAGGAAAAGGTAGTGGGGAATGGGTATGTATATGGAAACCGTTATTACTGTAACATATATATGTAGTATATAGTAGTTGTAATGGAATGATTAGTGCTGTCTTGGCTGGAGACGGAGTCGAAGACAGTGTCGGTTCCCCGGTTAGCTCCGTGTGGGGAAGACACGTGATAGCAATTGATCTGCCTCTTCTCCTATTTAAAGCAACTTGACAGGCAACGGATAATCTACGTCCCACCATTGCCCGATTCCATCCGCACGTATATTAAAACGACTACACCGTACTGCTTCTACATTCTCTGACGCAATGTCTAACGAGGAGCCCCCTAGCACTGATCTCATCACCCTGACCCGGTATGTCCTCCTTTTCCCCTTGCCCGACGTCGCTCACGGTCTTGGCAGCCATGTCCTCAACGATCAGATGCGCCTAGGGCCAGCAGCGACCGGCGACCTTACTTTGTTACTCACCGCCATCCAGGTCACCTCGAAATTCATTGCTACCAATGTTCGGAAGGCCCGGCTCATTAACCTGTACGTCGCTGCTGTTTGTTTCATCCCATCTCTCACGAGCGTGTTTAGGGTCGGTCTTGCGGGAGAAACCAACGTTCAAGGCGAGGATCAGAAGAAGCTTGATGTTCTCTCCAATGATATCATGGTCAATGCTCTCCGAGCTTCCGGTAAGACCGCCGTTCTGGTGTCGGAGGAGCTAGAAGACGCCATCATCATCGAGGAAAAGAACCGTGGCAGATACTGCGTTGTATTCGACCCCCTTGACGGTAGCAGCAACATTGATGCTGGTGTTAACATTGGAACTATCTTCGGGATATACAAAGTGGTAAGTATTACTGCCATTGCCTCCTAGGGCACTACTGACCCCTGATGAAAGGCCAAAGAGGGCTCAGCCAGTGTTGAAGATGTCCTGAGACCAGGCAGTGAAATGGTTGCGGCGGGCTATACCATGTATGTCGTGTGCTCCCGGGTAATGCGTCTCTCATACCGGTCCCTAGGTACGGATCATCTGCCAATCTCGTTTTGTCGACCGGACAAGGCGTCAATGGATATACGTTGGATGCCTCCCTGGGAGAGTTCATTCTCACCCATCCTGACGTGCGCCCCCTTCAATTAAATTTCATCTTGGTATTTACCCGTGAAACTACAGATCCAGATTCCCCATCGCGGGAAGATTTATTCCTTCAACGAAGGGAACACCATGTATTTCCACCCTCCTGTCAATGCCTATCTGAAATCGATCAAATACCCCGCACCCCCTAAAGCTCCGTATAGCGCTCGGTACATCGGTTCTATGGTTGCTGATGTTCACCGCACATTCTTGTACGGCGGTATTTTTGGATACCCCGACGATAAGAAGAGCAAGAGTGGTAAACTCAGGTTACTTTATGAGGCATTCCCCATGGCATTTTTGACCGAGCAGGTATGTAATGTATCAAGCCTCTCTTTCTTTGTGCTTATCCCTTTGTTCAAGGCCGGAGGTATCGCGACAACCGGAACTCAGCGTATCCTTGACATTGTGCCTACCGGGATCCACCAGCGATGCTCAGTTTTCCTGGGAAGCAAGGATGATGTTCAAGACTTGGTGAAGTTCTATCAAGATCCATCGTTAACCGAATCATAGATACAATAGTGGAAGCAAAGTACATTACCATATTCGTGTATCATTACAGGGAAGATAAATTTTGAGGTTGCGCTAGAGTGAAACTCACTTTGCAACTACTTTATTCCCACGATCTACAACGGACTGTGATGATACCGGCTAGACCAGTCGCGCGAAAATGCAGAAACATAATCGGGTACTTACTACGGCGTGATTTGAATCGACGGAGTACCGTACAGACCCCGACCAAGGCACCAATAGGGATTTCACGATAGCAGATATAGAACTTCTGTATGTCATCAATCTAACTTGGAAGATGGCAA
The DNA here is from genome assembly GCA_030407055.1 of Armillaria mellea. Taxonomy (NCBI): domain Eukaryota; kingdom Fungi; phylum Basidiomycota; class Agaricomycetes; order Agaricales; family Physalacriaceae; genus Armillaria; species Armillaria mellea. The sequence continues at coordinate 2,451,211 of JAUDZF010000001.1, read as the reverse complement.
AGATAATATAAGAATCAAGTCGAATCCTTCAGGTAACTCCACCATTAAAAGGAAACCATTCCTTCCACGATTTTTTCTGTCGTCTGCCACAACTCCCTCGCCACTTCCGGGTCACAAGCTGTCTTTGAAGCCTCGCCGAGTTGAGCAACAGGTTGCAGATACCCTCCCTTATATCGCGGATCAGTGTCGATTACTGGCGAAGCAGCGGCGAATACGGAGGTGTATGCACCAATGTCGGGGTGCATGAACAGCATGCGCATCAACAACTCTGTTACGCGTGGAAAGGCGAGACGTAGGAAAAGGTATTGACATTCCCAGGATGGAGAGACATTACAGTGATGTTGGTGCCGTCAGCATCAAATCGTCGCTGAAGTTCTTTGGCGAAGAGGACATTGGCGAGTTTTCCTGCGCCTGCAGCATGTGTTGCATTCAACATTCAGCTCATTCAAGAACAAGAACAAGAATGCCTACAGTACCGACCATAGTAGGGCGCTGGGTGATCAGCATATTCGTTGTTGAGATCTTCGATATTCCTGAACCTGGTAGTCTCCGGCGCATATAAATGGCCATCGGAAGAAACCTGTTGTAAGATAGAAATGACTTTGCTTACGTGGATCCGAGCAAGAGAAGAAAAATACGAACTACGACAATTCGACTGCTGGACGTATTTCCAAGTTCAGCTGTGGTTCTCATGATCGGAAGAAGAGCTGTCGTGAAGATAAAATGACCGATGTGACTTTGAAGAACGCAAGTAAAATTAGGAAGGCAAACTCTAGACACGAAAAGCACACTTTGTGAGTATATGGTCAGTGACGCCTACAGTACAAAAAGCTCAATAAGATTATACCGCAGGAATAAGCGACAACACACCATAGTGGTATTCAACTGGATCTTGGATCAAACTGAGCAAAAAAAAACATTGAATAGTTTGAAATGACAGTACGACTGACATAGAATACATACAGGGCGGCGTTGTTGACTGTACTACTATTAGAAGACGAATGAATACCCAGTGAACGATATGCCTACTAAGAATGTCCAGGCAATTATCTAGAGTCAAAAAGGCTTTTGCGACCTCTGAAGCACTGTGCGGATCGAGTAAGTCTAGGTGAAGATATTCCACCTTTCCCGTTATGGCCTCAGCCTTGAGGCGCTCTATGGTGTCAGCAACTTTGGTAGGATTTCGCTCAGCAATGTAGACCTTGGCGCCACGACGCGCCTGTACGCTTTCTTAGTAAGGCATAGCTCAAGAAAGGCAGGATTGCATACCAGGTGCTTCACGGTGCTGAATCCAATTCCTGTACTGGACCCACCGAGTTCAGTTCTGAGACTTGCATACTAGACGGTTTCGTACGCACTTTCCGCCCGTCACGATTGCGACCTTGCCATCCAAGTCTGGTAGATCCTTTATGGGCTCAAATGTAATGCGACGATACCTGTCCCGCTTGAAGACTGCGAGTAAGAGATGCACCATTCACGAAATTCTTCAACTTGGCCAACATAATGGGTGTGGGAGAAAGTGCGGGTTGTTCGACATCTCTTTTCTTGATGATCAAAGGGCATCGCGGATTCATCCAGTCGTGGCTTGCTTGTTACTCGAACACTACCGTACCACAGGGCTCCAGCGTGGCCAATCGTACGGATATTCGTTGAACCAAAGTCGGACATTGTGATTCTCGAAAGTCCCTGCGCACGCCTGCATATGACGCCCTAGTAAGCATACGGCTTCCCAAAGTACCTGAGACTCAATAACTTCAATCAAACGCCTAAGGAACAGCACGACGTGAAGCGATCACGGAAAACATCGACGAGCAAAGTAAATGTACAACAGTCTTCTTTTGTTTACAAACAAATAATCTCTACTCTCCTCCACAAACTAGATGTCACGTCTATGTCTACGTGCAAGCCTAGATCTAATACACGGACACAATAGTATGAATGCTCTTCATCTCTACGTTGAGCAGAGTAATCCGTGTTGAGACGGCTTTATGCGTCTATGCTACCTGATGAAGACATGTATAGACCTGCTGCTTGTTGAGAGCAGCTCACGTGGGAAGCTTTCCCATCGGCCATAACGACCTGATGAGATTAGAACAAGCCTACAACTCTACCAGACTCAGGGTCTAAACCGACTTCCCAGAATCCTGCGTACGGCTCCATTAGCAATTTATTGTTGTAGAGAAACTTGCTGCTCACCTGGACGTGTTCCAAGGCCAGGCATGGTCTGCATGTCTCCGAGGATAGGGTACAAGAAACCTGCACCAGCTGACAGACGTACTGCCCGAATAGGAATCGTGAAGCCTATAAAGTTAATGTGCATCAGTAAGGCGACGAAGAGCAATGAAGATAACAGAACACACCTGTCGGCACTCCCTTGAGTTTAGGATCATGGGAGAATGAGTATTGGGTCTTAGCCATGCAGACTGGGAAGCGATAAGGCGGCGCTATTATGCGACAATGGTAAAAACTCACTAGGAAGGCCTTGATAGCCTTGACGGGTATAGGTATCAACTTGTTTCTGCGCGAGCTCACTAAGCTCAATACCATCGGCACCATAGATTTCTTTGGATATAATAGAAATCTTTTCAGTGATCGGCAAATCCAAATCATAGAGATATCTGAACTGCGAAGGGCCTTCGCAGGTGGCGATTACAGCTTCGGCTAAAGCACGAGCGCCAGCGCCACCTTCAGCCCAGTGGTTGCTCACGACAGCGGCATCGGCACCTCCAGCAAGAGCCTCATCGCGAACGAGAGCAAGCTCTGCCGCTGTATCAGATCTAGACGTCGAGGGTGACTAAGGCCATCAGGCATGAATAACAAGTCACTCACGCAAACTGGTTGATGGCAACCAAGACCTTGATGCCGAATTTCTTGGAGTTTTGAATGTGCTTGACCAAGTTCTTGCATCCTTCCTTCAACGTAACAAGATCCTCCTTTGTATAAGTCTCGTGGAGAGCTTTCCCGGGTGTCACATCAGGTCCGCCGCCATGCATTTTCAGGGCACGAGTGGTAGCAACAATGACGGTTGCATCAGGCGTAAGGTCACTAACTCGACACTTTATGTTGCAGAATTTCTCCATTCCCATATCAGCCCCGAAACCACCCTCGGTGAGGACGTAGCCTATGCGATCAGAGGAATCGCCTTCCTCGGTGCCCGCCAGCTTGAGCGCGACACGATCAGCAAGAATGGAAGAGTTTCCATGTGCGATGTTGGCAAAAGGTCCCGCATGGACGAAAACTGGGGTTCCCTAAAGCCATGATAAATAACACAACTTGAAACCAAAAGGAGATTAAGACCTGTAGAGTTTGCATCAAGTTGGGCTTGATAGCATCCTTGAGCAGAACAGCAAGAGCGCCCGAAACGCCAATATCGTCGGCGGTGATAGGATCCCCTTGTTTACTTGTGGCGACCACCATCGCTCCAAGACGTTCCTTCATATCTTCAAGACCAGTAGTGAGCGCCAGAACAGCCATGCATTCGCTCGCCACAGCAATATCGAAACCAGTGACACGCTCATGTCCCTGCTCAGTAGAATTCTGTCCAATCGTGATTTTACGCAAAAAGCGGTCATTAGTGTCGAGGACCCGGTTCCATGTGATTGTATCCAAATCAACATCAAGACGAGCGAAGCGGGTGATTTCTTCGGGTGTCAGAGAATTCGGATCGGTCTTATCGATGCCCAACTTTTTAAGACGCTTGAACATCAAGGGAGCAAATTCGCGTTTACCCTTCTTCGTAGGAACTAGACGACTGAAAAGGGCCTAAAATAGACTTAAGCCGCTTTTCTCTTCCTATCTTTATGAGCAAACCTTGTCTGACTGTGTGGCCTCATGGAAAATACGAGCGTCGAGAGCAGCCGCTAGATTGCTTTGAGTTCAAATATACGCAAGGAGCACTGGGCAGTAGGCATACCGAGTAAGTTATTCGCTGCTGTCACGGCATGGATATCACCGGTCAGATGAAGATTGAACTGCACCCAGGTAAGAAAAATGTACACATGGAATGCGAACAAAAATTTCACCTCGTCCATGGGAATGACTTGACTGTAACCTCCACCTGCAGCACCACCTTTAATTCCAAAGGTAGGTCCTTGACTTGGTTGACGGACACATGCGAAGGCTGGCCGCCCCAATTCGGCACCCAATGCTTGCGCCAGACCGATTGTCGTCGTAGACTTGCCTTCCCCAAGCGGCGTGGGGGTAATTCTGTATAGCAAATTAGCTACTAGTGGCTGCGTCGTTGCAACCAGACACACCCGGAGATTACGATGTATTTTCCATCCTTACGATGAGCTAGGCGATCCAGAACGCTAAGTTCGATCTTAGCTTTGAATTTGCCGTAACTTTCTACTTCGTCCGGAAGCAGTCCTAATTCCTTTGCGAGTTCAGCAACAGGTTTTGGCGTCTGTGCCATGGCAATTTCGATGTCACTGGGAACTTTCTCAAGAATGTTGAGCTTCAGTGGCTTCACTTTTCTATCTCTGGACTTTTGCCACAGTCGTTCAGCCGACTTCAAGGTGTTTTCCATAAGCATCGCGACGGTCATAGGACCAACGCCGCCAGGTACCGGTGTGATAAATGAGGCAATCTCGAATGCGGTGGAGTATTCCACATCTCCGACAAGACGTTGACCGGACTTTTTCGTGGCATCTGAGGTCCCGTTAGTACGAATAATGCGATACATTCGGTAATTTACCAGGAACATAATTGATGCCGACGTCAATGACGACGGCACCAGGTTTAATCCAAGATCCTTTAACAAATTCCGGTTTACCGATGGCGGCTATGAGGATATCGGCAGTTTTGACCTTCAGGGTGTTCAGGTATTGATAAGAAAATATGAAGATGCACACATACAATTGACTTGATATCTTTGGTCCGGCTATGACACTGGGTGACCGTCGCATCTTTATGTCTCAGCATCGAAGCCACGGGACTGCCCACAATATCACTGCGGCCAAGTACGACAGCATGAGCACCAGATATCGAGACGCCGGTAGTTTCCAGTAGTCGGATGACTGCAGAAGGTGTGCCAGGAGCGAAGATAGGATCGGAAGCCCGAGATGAAAGGTGGCCGATATTGTACGCGTGGAACCTATGGCATCGTTTAAAGATCACGAACGAATACGCTTTGAGTGTCCACACACCCGTCTACATCCTTCTCGGGGCAGACCGCCTCAGTCACCAGTCTTTCGCCCTCGGGAGAGACATGTTCGCCCAAAGGAAGCTGTACCAGAATGCCGCTAACGGTTTCATCGTCATTGAGATGCTTGATGGCCCCTACAACCTCGTCGACGGTAGCCTCAGCAGGAAGTGCGACATGCTTGAACTTGATTCCGACTTCGCCTGCAGCCTTTGCCTTCATCCGGACATACGTGCATGAGTCCGGGCGCTGGCCGGCCTGAATGATGGCCAGCTGTGGCTGAAATCGCGGGAACGTCTCTTGCTTCGCCTTGATGCGGGCTGCTACTCCATCGCGAACAGATCTGTATAAAAAGGGCTGAGTTGAACATAGCGACGACAGTTATCGTGAAAATGGCGTACTTTGCAATGGCTGTACCGTCAATTTTGGTTGCAGAACCTGACATCGTGCGACCAGTAAGACGAAAAGCAAGATACGGATATACGCGTGCAAAGTGCCCCTTTCGGAGAGCCGTGTTATTTGCATCAGTTTGGTAGAATAGCCGTAAATGCCGAACTTTGGGGAGCATATTGGCAGATAGGCTATGAAATGACAGAAATAAGCATATGCGAGGCAGAGAAAGGGCGCAGAGTAGTAGAAATGCCAAGAAGCCCCGGAAGTTCCTGGATTTGCTTTTGTAGACTGACTCGAAAGGACAAAGGCGGACGGAAGAAATTTTATTTAACGAAAAAAAACCGTTGCCTGTAGGATCCGGATAATTCCCACGGTGGTCCCACAAAAATTACCCAATCCCGGTCGTCCACCTAGCTCAACGACGATGAGCTCGTATTCCCTTCAGCTCTTTCGTTCCTGTACGGCTTCGCTGTCGTCCAGAACCCTTGCACGTTCTGCAGCTTCCACACATTCCCCTTCGACCTTTCGCGGGCGGCGTCATTATTCCGATGTCAATAACGGAGAAACAAAGCCAGAGGCGGCTGAAGAGGCGAAGGAGGAGATGAGGGAAGGGGAAGCGACACCCGCTGAAGAGCCCCAATGTGCGGAGGAGCTTAAAAAACTGAAGGCGAAGGAGGAAGAAGTCGTTGACTTGACCGTATGTTTCCGGTTGTCTTGGCCAGCGCCGAAGCTGACGAATGAGTCCAGGGACGGCTGCGGTACCTACAAGCAGACTTTCTAAACTTCCAGCGGAATGCTGCCCGAGAAAAAGAGCAGACACGGGACTTTGCAATCACCCGCTTTGCCTCTGACTTGCTCGAGACGGTCGACGTCCTTACGCTGGCATTGAAGTCAGTGCCAGTGTCTGCCCTGGAACCCCCGACAACAGAAGACAAGCCTGTCTCCGACGAGTCATCTGCTCCTTCGTCATCGTCTTCACATGAATCATCCACTTTGACAAAACCTCCCGAAGTTCACCTTCGCGAGCTCTACACTGGCGTTGAATTGACCCAGCGGCAGCTTCTCCAGACTCTTTTCAAATACCACGTCAAGCCTTTCGATCCTACTGGCGACGCGTTTGATCCTAATCGTCATGAGGCGCTCTACCAAGCACCAATACCAGGCAAGGAGGCCGGGACAGTCATTGATTGCCAAAAAACTGGATACACCATAAAGGATCGTGTTCTTAGAGCAGCGCAGGTTGGAGTGGCACAGGAAACGTCATGATCCTAGGGCCACATCTTGATCTTTATGTCGAGGAATGGTGATGTTATTCTATTATGATGTATCCAGGATACTAGAACATAGTATAGTTAGTACCTGCTAATCAACGAATCTCTACTCTGAACTGCTCCTTCAGTCGAGAGACCACCTCCTGTTGGACGACATTTGCCTCCTCATTTGACAGAGAGCTACAGGATTGTTGGGATTCATACCGTATACACACAAGTCAAGACTCACCGATCCATAGACCTATAGTTTATTCGATAACAAAGACTCGTCCGGTTCGTTTTAGGGTGAACAAACGAGTCAATCTGGTTCACTATAGTCAGTAACGTCGTCTAGCTGCGAACACAGTACCTCACCTTTTTTACATCTTCCACTAGATCCCCAGCGACATCACGAACAAGATCGCAGAAGTCATTTTCATGGACACTGGTATTTTGAGCCGTCCAGAAACTGACATCCTTGAAGCATGAGGGATACTTGGAGTAAGGCTTGAATTTGCTAATTTCTCCCTGCTTGAATTGTGATAAAAACCGAGCGTCGGTGGACCAGAACAGACGGATGTCAGAAATCGAATATAGGACCATCGCAATACGCTCTAGACCCAGTCCGAAAGCCCAACCAATCTTATGAGGAACGTCTGGCAAGACGTGAGCAACTGAAACGACAAGGAAGCGGCCGAACTTGGAGTACTCACTAGCGGTGTCCAAAGTGGCCTGTCGCACTACACCACAACCCAGAATTTCCAACCATTTGCCTCCAAAGAATACCTCAACCTCAAAACTGGGACTCGTAAAAGGGAAATACGTCTCGATCCAGCGCACACGCAAGGGATTTTCTTTCGTCGCGCCACCAACACCACCGAAAAGATGTAGAATCATGCTGTTCAGCGACAGCTTCAAATTTTTCGCGACCAGCTCGGAATGACGAGGATCATGCATTGGTTGGGCGGGATTTGCGGGAGAAAGATGGGGTACGTCCTCAATGACAATGTTGGACCGGGTCAGATGGCTGGACAGGCGTTCGTTGTCGTCCTCGACCTCTTTCATGCCGGACGCGTCGGCTGACCAGATGCGGGCACCCTCCATCTGGTGGAACACAGGATAATGCGACCCGTCTATTTCATCGCGGCGGTACACGTCTGCGGTCAGCAACCACTGGGTCTTCCCCTGCGCAAAGACTTCGACTTCGTGCGCTGAGGTATGAGTCCGCAGCATTAACCCTTCATTTATGTAGTAGCTGTCGGTCACAGCCCTCCCTGGATGATCTTTCGGGAAGGAGAGTTCATCGAAATTCTTGAAGGGGGTGACCACAGGCGACAGGGAAGATAAATGAGCATAGTCCGGAAAATGTGACTCGATGAGAGAGCGCAAGGTGCTCAACGGATGGTCAGGCCGGCCATGAAGGCGTAATGGGATTTTAGACAAAATAGCTGGTGTAACATTTGTTATGTCGTCCGTCGCATGGCGCTCCCCGAGGATATCGAGATACTCTGATTTCAGAGCATTAGTGCTCTGCCAACGCCGTCCGGAAAACGAAAAAAATCGGGAAAACCGTAAATTTTGCATATGCCCAATACGACGGCCTTCGTAGATTGCACTAAAGAGTAAGAATGTAGCGCATCTATGCGTATACGGTGAAGAGCAGGTTTTTTGTGTTGATGCATGTTGGGCAAAGGCCCTCAAAAAGGTATGAACAGTTTGACCCATGTATTTTCTCCAAGACGTATCGTAAGTATCCTAACTAATCTACACTAACTATCGGTAAATCATAGTTCGTAACGTCAGTCATAAAACGTGCCCGTCTCTACTTCATAAGTGTTTGAAAAAGAAACAAGAGCACGACAAAAGCAGGAGTTGATGGGTGAAATAAAAGAAAGAAACAAGCAAGCAAGAGAAATAAAAACACAAGAAACAGAAAGACGTCAACCAAAACTCAATGTTTACCACCCGCCAAACCATCGACCAGGAACTTTTCGTGTGGGCCTTGGACGAACAACCCTTACAGTGGTAGGCTCATCATCTTCCTCCTCTTCAATCTCCACCTCCTCCGTGATCACTTCGACAGCAGTGGTACGAGGAGCAGAACCAGTGGAAGATTCAGGTCGCTGGGGAGCTGGAGAAGCAGCGAAACGGGTATTGGCAGGCGGTGGAACTGTGACAGTCTGAGTTTGGGTAACAATCATTGTTTCGGTTTCATATTGAGTCTCGGAAACGATAAGAGGAGGAAGTTCTTGATACTAAAAGAAAACAGAAAACCCGGTCAGTAGCTGCATTAAAAAGGCCGTAGGATAGGATAATGGCCAGGTCACGGAACTGTAAGGCCCAATACGGAACCAAAACAATGAGCACATCACGTGGTGGTGAACGCGATACGATCGAAAGACACGATCTAAAATGATCTGTCGCAGGACGCGCCCGGTGGAAAACACAGGACGGTCTGGCCTGGCCATGCCAAAGAAAAGGACGAGGGGGACAAATGAGAATGAAACACCGTTAGTCCCCCAAGCCCGGACGAAGGAGGGATTATGGGAGTACAGATGGGACTTATACGGACTATATATAAAGCAAAAAAAATGTCGATCCTCCTTCGTCTCAAAGCTCGGAGCGGCGCGGGAGGGGCGGCGGTACCTTGGCTTTACGCCTTCCTGAAGGCTCGTACACGTACTCCTCCTCTACCGCAGGTTCGTCGTTGCCAAGGGCGCTGTAAGAAGACCAGATCTTAGCAATCAGTAGTACCACTGTCGATGAGTAGCTTACATGAGTTGTTCCATAATCCAACTCTCGCGACGAGAAGCATCGTGCTCACGCCGGTTGAGACTTTCCTCCCGCCTGCTGATATCCCTCTCACGTTCTGCAACTTTGAGTTCCCGATCTAAGATCTCATCGATACGAGGACTTGTCCACCCTGGAGGTGTCAAAGAGTCTTCCCTGACAACCTCCTTTATAACAGTTTGAACGGGAGCCACGATGGTCTCTACGGTTGTTGCCTGAGCGCAAGGAGGACAGAGGATAGGGGACGGGGATGGAACGATGCCGCCTGGCGCACCAGCGAGAAGCTCAGCTTCCCGACGGGCAACCTCTGCCTCACGCAGAGTAACAGCGGCCTCGCGGGCAACAAGCTGTTGCGATCGCTTGGGTGAAAGATAATTAAGAATACCAGTCGAGGTTGGGTCGGCTGGATTTGCAGTACTCTGGCTGCTGGGCATCGATAGCATTACAGCAAGGACAGCCAAGACGAGCGAGAGAACAAGAAGAAGGGTGGTGGATGATATTGTTCGGTGGTGATGGTGAGAGGACGAGCGTTCACGATGGTGACGTTCGCCATGATGAGAAGATGAAGGTTGGGCCATCCTGACGCTAGCAAAAATGAGGGGAGAGCCAGGCAAAAGGGATAAATACGAACCTTACTGACGAGCTCGGCGACAAGGATGTGGTTTGGGTTCGTAGGATAGACGTGGTGGAGGTTGGGGGCGGGCGGGAAGATGGGTGACGCTTCGTGGTGGAAGAAGGAGAGCAAGAGACTCTTGATGGGAGGTGAAATTTAATTCCCTTTTCCAAGTTAACCAACATCACGTGAGTATACACGTGGTCAGCACGTGTTTCCATACAAAGCTGTCCCATTGTCTTCGTTGTTTGGCATTGAACAATTACAGTCATCTTCATGGATTTTCGAAGGCGCCTAGCGAACCAGGGCAACTCAAACTCCCCTCGTAGCTCGGGGTCGTCTTCGACAGCGTCTCCTGCGCCGTTGCCCGTGACGCCTCGAAAAGCCCGTGTATCCATCGGAATTCACCATTCACCCGCGACGACGCCGTCAATCTCGTCGTCGGTACCCTTTGACTGGGAGGCAGCACGCGCGCGACGACCGGCTCCTTACTCCACACCTCAACAGAACAAATTCAAAAAACCTAGACCCAGTGTCTTGGGTACGCCTAGGAGAGCAGTAGTGCGCCGAAAGAGCTTATACGAAAGGTGGCGTCTTTCTTCTTAGTTACTTGAGTATATCTCATTTTCACGCAGAATAACATCTCTCCCTTCGCAAATTGCCTTTGAGATCGCTCTCTTCCCCCACAATGTTCCTTTACCAGCACCAAGGACGTCGGCGTCGATCATCGGAGGATTGTGTCATCTGTTCCATCTCTGTGTACGCGTCAGCCAAGTCCGGCAGGTGCCAGACTCTGATCTAGGGTGGGAGGATATGTATCGTGAAGACGAGGGTGTGTCGTGGTTCGACTGGGTAAACATCCCTTCACTTATCTTTCCACGTCCACTAACTTTTCATCAGACTGTTCCATTGACCTTGCTTCTTATCGCCGGTTCACTGACAAATTCTATTTACCTCTTTACCCGCGTTCGCCTCTATCACTTGCACCAACAGCCGGATCCTGTCTCCTCCCCAAACGCTAGATATGTTTCCGCAGAGCTGGATTTTGAGCCCCTCGAACCACCATCCATATTGTCCCGATTCCAGTCCGGACTTTGGGCGGCTTTCCTGGCGTTCTGGCGTTTTTTGTTGGGGATCACGCCAAAGACAACTCCAGGCAAACGGATATCCAGAGTACAACAGATTGATATGTGGAGTCCCGGAGACTTGGAGATGTTGTTGTTCTGCATCTATTCTCCTGTACATGCATTGCTGTGGTGTGCGACGGGTTCTTCAAATTGGATGATCATGCTGCTCATCATGGGCGTCGTGGGACTTCAGGTACGGTTCTTAACGTTGTTCGCCAGTGCCATTCTAAATCCATATCAGCTGAATGCATTGAATACATCATACAAGGCTCTTCTAAAAGACAAGGAAATCATCGCCGCTGAGGTGATGCACGAATATAATGAAGGAGTAAGTCGACACCTGCTGTTTCACTATCTGCCACTAAAGTCTGTCTAGTTTGTGTATCCACGAGTCAATCCCATCCGAAAGGATGTAGCTACCATGACTCATCAGTCGGAGGTTGTCAATGTGTGGGAGGACTAGGGACGTTGTTCATATCTCAAGCATATCGTATACCTCATGCAAGCACTGCAAATTTACCACACTTTCTAATCAGATTCATAGTGTCGATGGTTCCTCTGGAACGAATTCACAGGCACGAATCCAGTAATGATTATAGACAAGTGTCATCCAGTGTAAGAGCATTCTCCACGCAAAAGCCAGAATAGCTACACAAGTGTGAAGGAGCCCCGCCTCTTTTTTCTTTCACTTGTAGAACGTGTACATTCACTGTCTAGGTCTAGTATGCCATCACCCCAGGTCGGGGGATACCCTTCTTAACGTGTCGATTTATCATAGCATCCTATATGTATGTTGCGAGTGGCTAGTTTACATCGAAGCGTAGGTACCACTTGAGTTTCAATATTTTGATCACATTGTTTCTTATCTTCATACCCAGGTCCTGCGTTCCCTCCTCAGCTATAGTCGCCGACATAATCAATCTGTTCGAAGGTGTGGTGCCCTGCTTGTTCCGTGCAAAATCGCTTACCATCTTTTAGATTTGTAGGAGCACTGAATCCGACATCTCTTGTGCTCGCACCATAAACTGGGTTATTCCACCGGCATACATTTGTATAAGCAATCGTCGTCCTTCCATGGTAGGATGGGTCTTCTCCCACACGTAAAATTTATCTTACCTGCGGTCCAAATTGGCGTCCGCGGTATAGCCATATCTACTTAGTTATCCACGAAAAGTACCTACGGTCCATGGTGCCTCTTTGTCACGGACAATATACGCGTCTGCTGGGACGGCAGTCTGCACTGGACTTATCTTCCTCGTTTCCAAGGCTGTCTGTCTGTAACCTAGGCTACCCATGGGTATTACTTGCTTTTTATTCGATGTTGAACTTTGCGCCAGATATTAGACATCACAGGTCCAACATCGCCGAGAGTTCTTCCTAAATACACCGTCAAGTCGACAGCAAATAATACCGCGATCAAACAGTCTCTATCATTAGGGATCGTATACTCGTCTAGAGTCAAGTCACAGAGCATTTGTGCACAGGAGTACAATGGCCAGATTGAAGAGGAGAAAGGAGAGTGGGCCTCCTTGTTTAACGTCTCTTGTCAACCGAAAGGGGGTGCTTTTCTCACCGTTGATGGTTACTACTGGGAACGCTGCCCCTCTTCCTATCACAGATGCGAATAGGAACCTTTTTGCCGGACGTCTTCGACTAAGCCTGAAGCCGAAGACGGTGAGAATATGTGCCTTCATGTCTCTTCGCTGAACCACTCGATCCCTACCGCGACCGCCCACTTGATTGTGACAGCAAAGTCTCCATCTGTCAACAAAAGTCAGTGCTCTTGATTCCCTTCCTGCATCCTTAGTAGTATTGTTGAAATTGCGCAGCCAGGAAAAGAATTGAAGAGCGTTACGGTCTGAACAGGTCCTGTTGCATTCTTGAAGATTATTCATCACAAGTTATCACCAACCTCAAAGCGTTTTGCTAATTGTAATCAGGTCACCTCGCAGCAGTTAGTAATGCGGGAACGCTAGATTGCGTACTTGTAAGTAACCACATAATGTTTTTGTCTTTGTAATGACCCTAAGGAAAGGTCAGGACACAGGGCTGGACTCGGTAAATCGGGTGATGTGCACTGTGCCCGATCTACCGTGCGTCCGTCCTCAGGCTGCGTGGTCCCACGTCGCATTTAACACGGACTTGGTATCATATTTCCTCTAGTTGCCTCTGATATTTTCTTTGTCATCAGAAATATATCAAATAACTCGCATATACGGCCCTAGAGTACTGATTTGATTTTGTCCCCAGTCCTAGGATAAAAGGCTGCAAGTGCTATCGATTGTAATCATTGCACAAGTACCATGGCCTTACAAGCACTTTTCCAACCTCTCCACCTCGGACCGATCACGCTGAGAAATCGCGTCTTTATGTCTCCTATGACGCGCGGTCGCTCCGTTCCGACGAACGTTCCTAACGACATCAATGTCGAATACTATAAACAACGCGCCGCTGGAGGTGCAGGCCTAATCGTAACAGAGGGTGTAACCATTACCCAGCAGGGGTAAGCGCGTCATTTTCTTTTCACTTTTGCATAACTGAAAGGGCAACGTGAAGGACGGAATGGAAGAATGTTCCTGGTATCTGGTCATCGGAACAGGTCAAGGGATGGAAGGAAGTTACCGATGCTGTACATACTGAAGGCGGTACGATTTTTGCCCAGGTATGTCTCCTCGTACAGTACATATCATAAATGGAGACACTATGGAGACTCATTCATATTCCAGCTGTGGCATCGTGAGCGCATAAATTCATTGCATTTTACTTCTCGTTTTAACGCGGATTTTTTCCCAGTTGGTCGTGTTAGTCACCCTGATGCTCCTGAGCAAATTGCTTCTGGGGAAGTACGTATATCGCACAGAATCCTTGTTGCACAACTAATCTTTCAACTTCCTCTCAGCCTGTTTACGCGCCCTCCGCTATTTCAGCTCGTGGGGGTAAATTTCGCCATCTTCCAGGCCAGCCAGGCTATGTCACCCCAACTGCCGTTAAGGACCCTCGCGTCCTCATTACTCAATGGAAGCAAGCAGCAATCAATGCTAAGGCAGCAGGCTTTGACGGTGTAGAGATACATGGCGCAAATGGGTACTTAGTCCACCAGGTTTTTGGGACATTTTTCATGTTCAATGTCGGTGTTAACGCTTGCTAGTTCCTTGATAGCACTTCGAACCAGAGGGGCGATGAATGGGGCGGTAGTGTTGAAAACCGCTCCAGGTTTGGCTTGGAAGTGACCAAGGCATTGATAGAGGTTTGGGGTGCGGACCGTATCGGCATCAAACTCAACCCCACTGGAGGGTACAATGACCTGGGGTAACGGATCGTTCTGAACTACAGGCATATTATTGACGTTGACATCAACAGAATGCCTCTTCAAGAGACGCTGGACACCTTCAGCTACTTTATTTCTGAAGCTGATAAGTTTGGATTGGCATACATCAACCTCGTCAGATACGTTGACATTCTAGATCAAATTGTTGACGGTACACGACATCCTCTCTTCCGGTTACCCTGACTGACTGAAATAAACAGGCGCGAAACGTGGTATCAAACACGATGTTCTCGCGTCATACGTCCCGCTTATCAAACGTTCTACTGTGTTTGTGAACGGCGGATACACGGGTGAAGAGGCGGCTGAGCTGATCAGTCAGGGTAAAGTGGCTGGAGTGTTCTTCGGTTTCCCTTGGATCGCTCATCCCGACTTTTCCAAGAGACTGGAATATGGGAAACCATTGGACGGTCAGCCGGATTTCACCACACTTTATGGACGAGGTGCAGATGAAGAGAGTGAAAAGAAGGGATACACTGACTACCCTTTTGCTCACTACGATTAGAGCACGTAGAACGAACTTAACACGGATTCTTTATTCTAAGGCGCGGTCTATATATGGGATCGTGGGAACATAAGGGTGTACATACTAAGCTTGCCATTAGCTTGTTTACTCAATGACTCGTGTAACGAATTTCGGGCGAAAACGAACTTATCTTGAAGCTGGATTTGCTACTACACTGGCAGAAACTGCAGACCCGGCAGTTCTGACGGCGGTGGACGAATCATCAATTGAAAATGCCCCACCAATGAAAAAGAAGCGTTCAAAACAAGAAGACGATTCCAAAACAGCGTTTGGTGGCAGGAGCAATACACAGCAAGGAAAAAGTCCGTCTTCATCTTTTACTGTATTGCTTCGTATTCATGTACCGTGCCAGCAAAAGCCACTAGAGCAGCCGCATCCGAACATCGCCGCCAACAACGAATAGCTGAACGTGACGCCCTTACAACCTGTTTCGCTTGTCGTGAAAGAGGTCATGCAGCCAGAAATTGCCCCAAGACGAAGATCCAAGATGCGAATGGGAAGACAGGGAGGAACGTCGTTGGCATATGCTACAGGTCCGCTCCTTTGTTTCGGATATCGCTAAATGCTTATGAGATACTATCTCAGATGTGGCTCAACCAAACATACTTTATCCAAGTGTAAAAAGCCTTCAGATCTATCGAATCCTCTCCCCTTTGCTTCTTGCTTCGTCTGCAGTGGTCAAGGGCACCTAGCGTCGGCTTGTCCGCAAAACAAGGAAAAGGGTGTCTATCCTAACGGAGGGTGCTGCAAGATTTGTGGGGATACCTCTCATCTTGCGAAGGACTGCGAGCTCAGGAAGAAAGGTCGGCCTGCTGTACACAATTTGGGTTCATGGCGGCTAACACTCCATATCTCTTAGATTTAACCCATAACCCATCCGTTTTCGTTGTAGATAAAGATGTTGGGGTCGGCGCAGACGAAGATGGCTTTCATGTCTTCAAGAGAAAGCACTATGAGGTGGAGCAAGATGAAAAGGCTGCTCGACGACAAGCGGTATCTCAAAATCCTCCTGTACGTAAGAAGAAAGTAGTGCATTTTTAACGTCGGTCCCAAATCTTGGGACTGGTCTTGCGAAGGCCTTCTCCTTGCCTTCTCCGCCTTCGAGTTCATATATTACCTTTCTGTGTTTGCTTTGCCGTGGCGATCCTTCAATGGTTGGGATAAAATGAAGTGAGATCTATACATCTCAAGATTGCGGGTTGATAATCTGTCCAGTAACCATCGAGTGTAGATATGGGTACTAAATACAGTCTCGGTGCACTGGAAGGTTACTTCTTCTCATAATCGGTTCATGGTGGACTGCCATATGGTTATGGTTTGTCAAGGCCTTCTTCAAGCTTCTCGCTGCGCACCAGTGCTTCATAAACTCCGAATCGATCACAGCCTTTTCATTCTCACGCAGCATATTTCTTGTTCTCTTGAAGACTATGGCCTCTCTAGTATGTGTTGTTTCGCCTTATTTTCCAGACAACTAACAACTCTTTGTCTTAGTTGCCCTACGAACCATCACCAAGAGACAGTCCATTCAATAGATCTGTAGAACCGGAAACCGACGGTTTGGATGGACAGGATGTTGTTCCCTCGCCAGAACACGAAGACCTGCATCATGTCATCGAGTGCGTCTTTCCAATGATGACTAAATGGTTCTGATAGTTTTGCAGACGATTAGTTGATGCTGTGATTCAACTAAGAACCCTATATAAATGTGCGGAGCGTCGTCGCCAATCGCAGAAGCTTGCCTTATCAATGGGCATCGATGTGGAAAATAACATTGAAGACAGTTTTCCCGAGCTGGAACAAATTAACGCCATCGAGAAAGTGGCAAATGATAATATGGTAATAGATATAGCACTGCTTGGAGCTCTACACGAACCATCGGTTCTGGCAAAAATGAGCGAGCACACCGACAACCTTCATCGTTGGATCGAGATGAACGGAAGCCACGTTGGCTATGTTGTTGATACGCTGATGAAGCACTATAAATCTTTGAAAAATTCTCCGAACTCCATCTTGAAACGCATTGAAGACTTGTTGTTCGAGGCGTCAGCTATCAGAACCAAACTCGAAGAGGTTTGTGGTATTTGTTTCCCTATGCTTTTCTGATGGTTGAACCAGAGATTTCAACGCGAGAAGTTGTCGCAACAGAGCTCAGGCTTACTGCAAAAACGGGCAGTAGCTATGATGAGATCGGCCTTGGAGCCCTTGCTTATGGATTTTCGAGTGAGGGAGGAGAGCATGTTTCAAGAACGTACCGAGAGTGTCTGTCAGGATTTGTGGCAACTCATGGTTCCGTTAAATGGGACGTCAGCAATGGGCGATGGTGACAATACTGGTGGTCATGTAGATGAAGATAATGGGAACTAAGCCCTGATTGTATAATATGTTAGAATGGCGATACTCGTATTCAACTTTCAAGCATGTTGGGTGATTTCTAGCAGGATGCTGTTGAGATATTGCCTGTATAACTGCCAGAATGGTAGATCTGTGTTACAAGAACGTCGGCGATTGGATACTGCACACACTTCGATAAAAGCACAGCCACAATGCAACGGCCTTTACTCTAAGTTTGCCTATTCAATCCTCTTTCCCTCTGACCTCATTATCGCTTCTCTTTCCCATTGTGTGGCTTTTTTTGAGCAGGATAATGTCGTGCCTGCCTTGAACAATGTCAATGATATTGTCACCAGATATTATCAACAGGTGTGTAGCCTTCCCCGATTCTTTCCGAAGGATGAGGAAACGACAGAGGGTTGTAGAAAAACGTAACTGGTCGTGAGTAGTGCCAAACTGTCTGGACAGGGGCTATACTCCGGGTTGGCTTACAAATTTCTGGTGATTAGCGAGCATCCGGCACGCTTCGGCTGCCATGCCGAGTGATTGCCGCTATGGCTCACTTTCCGATTTCTCCCTATTGGCTGAGGAGAATGGCTTGCTTATAATGAGTATCGCTCACTGGCCCCAGGCTAGCATAGGCCTCTTCGCGAGAATATTTAATTTTCCTTCCCTTTGTTCACTTTCATCTCCCTCTTGTAGTACTGCCTTCTCTGTTTTCTTCTCCTTGTTGGACTGACACTCCTGGCTCGTCTTTCTAAGTTGCTGGCCATTGAAATCCTACACCATTCTTCCATCTTTCTTTGCTATTTTTCGTCTTGATTGTGGCCTTTCCCTACTTGCCCATCTATATCTTATGTCAGCCTAGGTTGTGTTGTACATTGTACATGGTATTTTGTATTCTTCACTTCAGTATGTATGTAACTAAAGAACCGAGTGAGAAAATGCGAGCTGGTGGCGGCCTTCGGCCGCCACCGAGCGAGCTTTTTCGAACGAGGTATGCTGCATTTATCTTTCGAAGACATAACATGTTTAGTAATGACCTATGTAGTGACTACATACTGCAGCAGGAAGAAAAAGATGCAAGAAAGTCAACAGTGGGTGATATTTTAAAAAGGAAAGAATCGGGGACTCGGCTTCCGCCGCTACTGGATACAAATCACGGTCCGCGTGGATGCTAATGACTCGTAGTGTCCAACCAGACAGCAAAACTCGGAGGTATAACCGTCAGCTCAGGCTATGGGCATCGTCTGGTCAAAATCTGCTCGAACAGTCGCGAATTTTGGTGTTGTCATCGTCTGCCCCATCGACATCGATACTAAAGAACCTAGTCTTACCAGGGATCGGTCACTTTACTATTCTTGATGATGCCATTACCAGTGCTGCTGATGCTGGTAACAATTTCTTCCTTGAAGGTTCTTCCTCAACAGAGAAACATCGTGCATCCGAAGCTGTACGCCTCTTGGCTGAACTCAATGATAGTGTAACGGAAGAAGCAGTGACTTCGGTACCCGTAGCTACTGTCGTGTCGTCGCTCGACTTTCTCAGTAAATCACACTTATTATCACCCATAATCTGCTTCCAAGTCAACTTCAAATCCTCCCCGACACGTTGTGGTCTTCGCCAACAGCACCTACTCTACTAGTTGTCTCTTCATCTGGTTTCCTCGCTGAAAATTCCATCCAACATCGTCCACACCCCATCATCGAATCCCACACCGAGACGCCTCCATCTCTGCGAATATACGATCCATTCCTTGCTTTTACTTGAACATTTTAAGTCTCTCGTGCTTTCTGAAATGGACCCTACGGAACACGCCCATATTCCATACATTCCCATCTTTATACATACCAGATCACTCGTACCTCACATTCCAAAGACCCAGGAAGAGAAAAATGCGTTCAAAGCCCTCGTTCTCTCGCTCAAATTTAAGCAGGATGAGGAGGATTTTGATGAGGCATATACTCAGGCGTACCGCGTCTGGACGCCAATATCTCTTCCTTCCGCACTCACACAAGAGATTTTCCCACATCTCGACACTAAGCTTGCTCCGCCTGCCATCTCAGGCACTGTCCACGCCCTTTTGACCGCGCTCAAACGATTCACGGAGCGGGAGCCCCGCGTACTGCCTGTTTCTCCTGCGTTGCCAGATATGAAGGCTTCGACAGAAATGCATATTCATCTGCAGAGGATGTACCAATTCAATGCTGACAAAGAGGTGCTTAAATGCGAGATTCCAGATAATCTTATCGAAACGTTCATCCGGAACGCGCATGGGGTGCAAGTCATTGTGGGGGATCAGTGGAGTGCATTCGACCAGGCCCTGAACCGAGTTGGTGAGGCGATGGCGACCAGTCCGAAAGACACTAACGTGCATTTGGCGTTGAGGGCAGTCAGAGAGCTTCTGGAAATCGCTGATGCTGGTGAAAACGCGAACGCTAAAGTATCCGCAGAGGAGATCAAGACTCGCATTGTGGCGATGCCGCCGCCTGGCGCGGAACTTGGTGAGGAAATAGACGAAGCCATCGGAGAGATGTGGGTTTTCCCGTGATGCTTATTTCTTCTGATGCTTAAACAGGACGCGATCTCCTACAGCTGACCTGCCTAATACTGCAGCCATGTTGGGTGGTCTGGTCGCCCAAGAGGCTATCAAGATGATTACAAGGCAGTATGTTCCCCAGAGTGGATACTGCGTTGTACATGCGGACGGGAATTATTGGACTATAATGCGGTGTATGTGTCAAGATAAAACTGTATCATACATGAAGATGGAGGCAGGGCTTACTGTATAGGCCCTGATTTATATCATTCCGTCGCAAGGTACAAAATGCCAAGCGCTCGCGTGGTAGGCGCCCTGCTCCAAATAATGATGGCAGCTCCCCATCATCCCCCATGATGTCTCCGAGGATTACAGCTTCGCCAAATCGAACATCGCAATGCCCAACCGACACGGGACGCCTAGCGGTCCTTGGCCTTTTATTGACCTCGACGATCCGGTCAGTATACTTCCACTGTCGATAATGCTGCCTCAACAAAATATCATGATCAGATAAATCCAGAGCAGCTCTCTACAGCGGTCGCTCCACGACGACAGACTCACGAGTCAGAGACTGAATATCCCTTCAATAACGAAACTGACGACTGGCGACTGTATCCCCAGAGTCTCTTCCCGAACTGGACGAAGAGTCAGCAGAAAAAAAGCGGTATACGCGATATTATATATCCGCAACGGGGCGGGCATGTGCAATCTACATCTAGGACGTCTGCCTGTATGGTATACAGGCTGAGTATCTTGAAGGAGGGCCGGTTCCATGCCCAGACGAGTCGGGAACCTGGGTGGGTTGTTCGCGGTGATACGGACAGTATAAATCAGTTCTGGGTTGCACTGACGAATCCTGTATGTGTTTCAATAGTCTTGTCTTCCTGTTCTAATATGAGTGCTAGGCGCCTCCAGACACACGCACTCAGACATTCTTCGTCGACACTTTGAATGGACCGGTGTTGCAGATGCTCGGAACACGGTGGGTCTCCTTATGTCGTTTACTGTCAACACTAAAAAAGGGCCATAGGTTCACTGTCGATCCCTTCTTCTTCTCTTCCTCCCTTAGCTGGATACCGTGCCGATATCAGGAACAATTTGTTCCTGAACGAGGCGATCGTGGGTCCTAAAACCTTTATTTCGGGTTCTGGCACTGAAATCGGTTTGAAGATATAACTTTGACGTTGGTGTTCGTCCTTGCCCGGCCAAATCGCATCCACACATCAGCACCTACGCCTGCGCCATCTAGTTACCCTGCTAGCACGAGCACGATACCCGGGGATACTTCCTATGACTTCTCTATACCCTTAAATTTTTTCAACGAGCAAACGATCATTGATACCGACGAGCCTTTGCTTCTACAAAGTTCGAGTGAGTATACGCCATTACAGGTTGTGTCCTATCAGCTCATTGCACGCAGATACACTCCTGGAGCATGATTTGATTGGTATACATGCTGTTCGCCGCTCCATCGATAACCCAAGTCCTAGTATTGTGATAACTTATTTACCGCCTGCCTCTCAGCGCGGCATCACAACGGCAGATAACTTACACGCACGGATCATGGCAACAGGTGCAGAATTCTCGTGGATCTCAAGTAGACCATCTCACCAACTATGATGATAGGTCGCTCCGTCTATTGGACGGAACTATATCGCGTCTCTGCAGATGCTACTTTGATTGTCCTTGCGCAATTATGGTATGCCCTTTACGCGTGGGACGAAGCTCTGGAAGCCCTTACGACAGAAGTTGTCTGGCTCGAATCCCACACGCTTTCGACGCTTTACATATACGAAACGCCCAAGCCTATCCTGTCCCTTGATCCTGCTCCCGTACCCAACGAAACACCCCAGGCTCCCGCACCACCAGAGATCAACATGGATGCCCACGAGCGTACGCATGCGTATATTCACCAGTTACACGTCTTGCGCGCACATTTGTTGCACTACGAGGAACTACTGGAGGATTTCAGAAAAACTGTTGCGTTCCTGATGGACACCCCGCATCCAGGCATTCCTGCAGACTTGCCTTCCCAGGTGGTCGTCCAAAAAGAATGCGACACCCTTCTCACCGATATTAAAAGGCTTGAAGCCACCAGATCTATGCTGGATGAACGTCTAGGAAATGCTATGGACTTGGTCAGTGTTGACTTTGACCTCTGTCTGGTCGCCCTTTCTTACCTTGACAATACAGGCTTTTAGTAGTGTGACAATCGAAGACAGCAAGCGTATGCAGCGGCTGAGTGAGGCCGCACTGCGCGATAGCGCTGGTGAGCAGATTTCTTCTTAATTTACATTGGATCTGAAAAAACGTCTCATAGCTATGAAGCAAATCGCGTACATTACTATGCTTTACCTCCCTGCATCGCTATGCGCGGTAAGCGTCTGACCCCCCAATCTGTAGCCCACAAAATCTGACAACGAAACAGGCAATTTTCGGGATGAATACGCGTGAGCTCACTGGGGACCCAGCTAGCATCCCCATATATTTTGCCGTTGCACTCCCACTGACTACGTTCACGGTATGGGTAATGATGCTTCTCTACCGCTCTGAAAGACGGCGGAGGGAGATCGAAATACAGGAAGACGCGCCTGTGCGAGCGTTTGCGACGAGACTGTTTTATCCGATTCGTGTGTTCATCCGTGCATTGTCGTTCACTCCGCAGAGGAAACGACCGATAGATGAAAGTATCATTATGAGCGCGCGATCCAGTGTGAGGACGACTAGTCGTAGGCCCACTGTAGTGAGGAGCGAGGTCGAAGGTGAAGTCTCTCGTAGACCGCGTCGAGATATAGATGATGATGATGGGAGCCAGCTCAAGGTCGTGTAGTGTCGGTTATTGCGTAGAAGTAGGTATAGGTAATAGTAGTACAGAGTTCGAAGAATATTGTGCATATACTACTCCAGACGTAAGCTGCGAGAAGGGAGCAATGACAGAATACAGTGATGACTGTGAGATGATGGCCTGATACCCTGAGTTGAATAGAGAAGTACATTGAGCTACTTTAACGCGGGCACAGATGAAGCGCTCGGCGGGGCCTCCATGCGCGCTACAACCGTCTCCGAGATATTATTTGCCAACTTAAGCTTATCCCAGACCGTCCCGTAGATCTCTTTCTCCTTATCAACCATGTTCTGTTGAAGATCCGATCTCAGATTGTCAATCATTCCTTGCACCGTATTTCGTAGCTCCGGTAGAACGATCGACTCGACGTGTGGACGGAGATGTTCTGGTGCGATGGGCACAGGCGGAACTGCGGGATTGGATTTGTAGTCATGGAGAGCGGCAGAGATTGCGGCGATCTGTCGGTTGCTCTCAGCTTCTCGGGACTCCAATGTGTCGAATTGCGCTCGAAGCTATGGGTACATAAGCATGACAAAATCAGAGTAGAGGAAGATGCTTTACTTACCCTGAGAATATCGCTGACTAAAGCATCATTTTGCCTCTTCACTTGCTCGTGGTCTTCGTCCTTTCCAGTCTCCCTGTTGATAACATCCGCCATCTCAACAGCAACCTCCCCAAGTTGCTGCTCTACGGTTTGAAGCCTGATGCTCGACGATTGGCGAAACAGGGCCTCCGGGTCTGTACCAGCACTCCTGGCAGCTTCAAGCTCGTCGTACCGGGTTTCCATGAGTCCGATGACTTCAGTTTGAATGTCATTGTCACGATTAAGGAGTAGATTTTGCAGATCGAGTAGTTGGTTCTCTGCTGAATCAACGCTCTCCTGTAGTTCGGCAGCATTGAAATTTGAATCGTCAAGTCCGCCGTCGGACAATCGACGCCGTTTCCGGCTTGTTACAGCAAGGGTTTCTTCGGGAGTAGACAGTCCCTCCTGCATTTTGGTCAGATAGATGTTCAAATGATTGATCTTCTTCATCAATCCGTCAACCGACTTTGTCATATCGGTAAACTTGTTCTCGATGATGCCTTGTTCAGGTCGAGGAGCCATAGGCCAACTATCGCATTCCACGATCTTGTTGAAGAGGTTTTTGAACTGGTCCCTATCTTTGTCCTGTTCCTTCTTGAGGCGTTCGAGCTCTCGAGCGAGAGATGCGGTGTTATTGGATGAAGATAGGGCGTTTTTAGCTCGTTCGACTTCCTTGATCCTTTGACCGCGTTCCATGATAAGTTTACGCAGCCTAAGGAAGGTAGACAATATACTTGATAGAGCATTAGCGCTGTTATATAGACTGCGTAAAGACGCGTACTCTATCCTTTGATCCCAAATTCTCTTTGATTCCTCGTTTGATATTTTGGACAGTTTCAAACCAAACTTTGAGGCATCTGGTAAGCGTGGTATAGGGACAAGAGGAGGTGGTGGTGGTGGAGGTGATTGGGTTGGCGGTGGTGGAGGCGACATGAAAGAGGTTGAGGTTGCAGAGATTGGAGGTGGAAATGAGGAACTACCAGCTGATAGCGGCGGCGATTTCGCCCAAGCATCGGAGACTGTACTCTCCTTTCTTTCTGGTCGTGTACTGGGACTTGGTACAGGCGACGGCGACCGTCTGTGACGTCGAGAAGAGGTAGAATCCATGCTAGGGCGTCGACGGGGGTCCCTTGTGGGCGACGGCATTGCTGGGAAGCGAGACGAGTCGGAACGTCTTGGTGGGGCAAGTGAAGGCCACTCTGGGTCGGATGGATGTGTGAAATAGCAGGAAGATGGCCTGGGGCAGCCTCTACCGATGGCAGTACCGTCGTCTCTGTAGTACTGAACTGTATTTCAAGCTGCAACGTGATAAGGTTCAACATTGTTACGTACGCGACATCGGATTCGCCTGGTCATCGACACTGAGAGCAAGCTTGGTCGTTGCTGGAAGTATGTTCTACCCGTCACAGATTTCCTTATCCGGTTCCATGCTTTGCGGTCGCCAAGTCGTGCGAACAAACGCGACAATATTCCAACTGCCCTGGCTACATGTCAAACCCGTATGTCGTTTTCATGAAAGTTTAGCACTGTATCACTGGCGCAAAATCATCTGCACTTCACGAATCTAGTACTTAGTATCAGTCTATATTATACAGCAGCCTTTATATAGTTTTGCTCAAATTCTCGATACCGCAGCGGCCAATTTCTTTTCAAAGCAGGTCATAGTATTCTTCTTGAACTCGTCTAGCTTGGGTTGCAGCCGTGATCTCATCACTGTTTCTCCCACCTGGGGATTCAACAGTGGGTGCGCCATTTTGACCTCCTTCATGATCGCGTTGTACTTTTCTTCTTCGCGATTACCCAGCATCTCGGCTTTGGCGATGTCAAGCTTCACCTATACATTGTTCAAATAAATCCAGTTTTGAGATAAACAGGAGGAACTTTACTTGCCATCTCAGCGGTCACACGTATAATCTGGCCTTCAACTCTGGCGATTCGAGTTTGCAGGGATGTCACGGTCTTGAACTGGTCCATCAGCTGAGGCGTGATATCTCTGACTTTCCGCTCGCGTGTCCAGATCTTATCACCGTTTGCTTTGAGATAGTTGACGGCATCTTTTACATGATCTCTCTTGGCCTTCACCCACTCGTAAAGCATCTCAACGTCAGCCTCTAGATTTTGCAGTGTGGCTGGTTCCGGAAGTTCAGCAAGGTCGCCTGGTGTTTCAGTCATCAAGTGCCCCAGTCTGTGCTCGAGAGAATCGAGATCCTTGTATCTCTCCAGTTCCAAAACATCTTTGGTTTGATTGCCATTCGGAAACGCGTCTGATACTAGCTGGATTTCGCGGCGCCGTGTGGCACATTCACGGGTTGCCAGCTGTAGCCGAATACCCTGCACAAATAAACTAGGCAAGAGAACATTAGCGACTGTCAAGTTATTACAAGAGACACGCCCTTACTTCGAAATATGCTGGAGATACGCGTCCTTACTTGAAGGGACCGGTGGCCTGTATGGTAGAGCTTCGCGGTCCGTGGGCCATGGTGAAGCACGATCGACGTCAATGTAGTGGAAATTCGCGAGTAACTCCGCTTCTCTCAGTGTGGTCGGTAGACGAGGTCGCTTGGGAGGAGATGGCTGAAGGCCCCGTTCGTAGACCGACCTTGCCGTTTCCCAGTCTTCGTAGTCCAGGTGTGCATCCTTGCATGACGCCCCGTATGGGCATGGTCCCAGTGCCGTGCCATCAGGAGAGAAGTACTGGAAATATCAGTGAGCTTAGGAAGCATTTGACAAGAAGAAATTCTTACTGAGCATCGAATTTTATCCATGGACATGACTGTCGTGAATGGGGGTGTTCGTGAGAAGAATGACTCCTCAAGGCCTCACGAGTCACGAAAGAAATAAGCGCCGACAACTTACGAGAACTTCTCCAAAGAAAAGAAGTCGCATGTTTAACTTTCCTCAGAACCGATAGGAACCCATGTTGCACTTCCTACTGAGGCTACCATCGACGAGGTTGTGGAGGCCATCAAACTTCTCAATAACGATAAAAATGTTAGCGGCATTCTGATGCAACTTCCTTTGGGCGAACATGTCGCTCCTGAGGGTGATAGACCAATGACTGAGGCAGCGTGCGGCGAGGAGGATGTAGACGGGTGCGTGGACACTTAAAGCGTATCCGTCTGTGATCTTTGAACGATGCCCATAGATTTCACACGTACAATATCGGCTTCCGATCCTATCTTCACCCCTGGCACTCCTTCTGCAGTCATCCGACTACTGGTGATTACCGGCGTCTCGATATCTGGTGCTTGCGCTGTATGCGGCTGTCACCCCGTGTGACAGTCCGACCTGAAGGTGGTGCAAATGGAGATTGCGGTCAAGTTATTCCCATAAACAAGAGGAATACTATTGAGCCTTTAAAGCTTTAATGCTCGTTGATGTTTCACTGAGGTTGAAACCTGGCTTTACCTGGAATTCGTCTCATACCCAACCCCATAGGAATGCAGTTCGTTCCAAAGGATATGTTAAGTAGAATCCTAAATAAAATAGCGACTTTAATCTATAAGCTCAACCGTCCTATGTGGGGGGAGCGTCTTGGGAAAACACATCTACATAACGGTTACGGATAGGCCGCTTCGAGCCTTGTGACTTTGGTCGTCCTGGCATAGGAGACGGCGGTGGCGGTCCAAGTCGAGCACTAGGAGGCGTAGGAGGTCCGGAATCCCCTTCGGGTGTAGGTACCAAGTTTGAACGAACACGCAGAATCGCCCGTCGACTTGGTGGAGCCGTCGAAGACTCGGCAGCAGAAGCTGGCCGAATTGGCGGTCGTCCATTCATTGATGAATCAGTCGGAGACATGGACATGCCTGAGTACATGCCTGGTGATGTTGTCGCCGGCCTTGACGGAGGAGGAGGTGGCGGGGCAGGTTTGGCAGCTACGTCGGCTCCAGCCTAAGCATAATAACAGGATGAGAAAGACTCAAAGAAAAGAGAAAGATCACTAACCTTTTTGTTGACCCACCGTTTCAACTCCTTATCGTAGTAAAACGATGTTTCTTCTCCTAGACTGGCTTTGACAGGTCCGGAAGATTCACCTCGCTTCCACCATCGACCAAACCAGGATCCACTACTACTTGAACCTGCAACTGGCCTAGGGTCTGCTATGACTTTAGTATTATAACATAAGCGAAGGTCATAAACTTACCGGGGCGCTCAGGAGGAGTTTTCTGGTCTGTCTTGTCCTCAGATTCGGTGTTTTTGACATCGACAGGCTTGGGGTCCTTAGGCTTGGAGTTCCCGAACCCTAGGTCTTCCTCTTCGTCCTCCTGGTCGGCGTAATTATTAAACGGTCGCGAGTTTGATGCTGGCGGGGGAGCAAGTGTGAACGCGGTATTGTCCATGAGGGATATAAAGCCATCTGCCGACGTAACAGCAGCGTCATTCACTTTCACAAAGTTTGTAGCAGTTGGTGTTCGTGAAGACAGACCATCCCCCCACCAAGTGACCTCTTGTGCATTCGGATCATCATCAGTTTCGTCTGTCGACGGTTTGGGCGTTGCAACATCGACCTCGTTCATAGTACCCAAAGGCCTATAATCTGAGAGGACTTGCCCGAAGGAATGGGACGGCGCGAACATTGTCGTTGTTGCGGAAGCAGATGATATGCGCGGCATAGGGGGTGATTGCTTACGGCGAATTGTGTCCATTGCTGAAGCGGCCCGGTCTAGCGGCCGATATCCATGGGTCGACATTGCAGATCCAGTACGGCCTGGAGGGATAGGGAGGTTGACTACGGACGAATGGGGGGATGGATCCGCGGACGGAGCCGCAGATGAGATGGAGCTATACTGTGAGAATGGCCCCATTTTACCGCTACGGTCATCAACTTTCGACACATCTTCTTCGGTCGCCGTTGTAGTCTCGGCATCGCCAGTGACAAGTTTTGTGAACCGCCCTTCCAACCATCCGCCTATCGTATCCAGACTTGGTTTACTCAGTTTTCCACTCATCCATGAACCACCTTTGTCCGCAAGCGACACGCCACCGATGCGATCAGATAATCCCTTCAGCTGTTCGATGAGCGTTTCATTGAAGTACGGCGAAGAACGTGATACGCTAGCCAAAATAGCATCACAATATCTGATGAAAAGAAGATCGGCAAACTGACAATGTCAACAAGGAGGGACTCTACCTGTTAGCGAGTTGCACATAACCAAATTCAGCCAAAGTAGCCGCTCTGATAAAACGGTACGCTTGGAGGTGAGGTAAACCCCCAAAAGGGTCTTGGCCTTTAGTCGGCGAAGCCAAAGATAGCGCAAACTCGATAATTTCGGAAAATATAACGGGGTCGGGATCTTTATGGAAATTCGGCCACGCCTGGGGACTACGCGAACCTGCAAGTATTAATCGTGCCGTAGGGTGTCCAATGCCGCCTATCGGTGGAAGAACGGTGCTACCAGCTGCCGTCTGTGAGGAAAGCAGGTAACTGAAGTGCCACGTCAGAATAACCACAACCATCAGAGCCTTCGACATACCAGACGTGTGCAGCCTCAACCCATTGGTTAGCCAATAAGTGATCACCGAAGGCCAATAGTGCCGATGATGTGTCACTATTTATTGACGGCGACAGCATCATGCTGACCGTCTCAGCCCACCTTGAGAGACAATCGGCGGGAATACTACCGGCGGCCACTTGGGGAACTGTAAAGTTAGGTGTCATGGGCGTCATTTGAGGCATCACCGGCAAGGGCAATGACACATGTCCCGTCGCTCTTGAGAGCAAGTTTTGGGGTATCATCTCTTGCACTGTTGAATCATTAGTATTAATGGCGTAACACCAGTGTAATCAACTTACCAGATGAAGCACCTTGCCCAGAATACAGCCTATATGCAGCTCGCAAGCCTTCCCATCCATTGACAGACGGCAGCCGAGCCTCACCGCCACGGACTTGTAAAGTATTCCGAGACGGATCTTCTTTCACACCTAGTTCGGTCCTGAGGAACTCATTGACAACTTCTTCCCAAGCATCCTTGTCTATCCCGCTGGCAATGACCATAGCATGTGCCCATAACTTCTCATCCAGCGCGTAATGATATGCCTTTTTTCGTTCTCCTTGAAGGAGAAAGTCTTGTATCTTATTCAACGCTGAGGAACGAAGGACCGATGCGGAGATGGTTTCTTCGTTGCGCACTGACGTTACCGGGACACCGGTGTACGAAGTGACGGCTGTGGACTCCAATGCTGGTGTAAACTCCGAGATGACGGTCGAATCAGATGTGGATTCGCTGATAGTTTGATCTAGTTGAGGTACCAATGCAGAGCGTACAGTGGCGTCGATCTGTGGGCTACAAAGTATATGAGCGCCACTCGCAAAGCCCATTGTAGTTTACTACTTACAAGCCTGAAATCCGACCGTCATTCTCAACCATGACCTTTAATAACTTCACGAGTACAAGCTTTCCAGCTGCTTGTCGCCTTTCAGAGCTATTCACATGAAGATACCCAATTCCCTGGTTCATTTCCTCGACTCGATCAGTCAGATACTTGATGACTTTGGCTTTTCGGGTCTTCGCTTGGTTTGAAGCGCCTGTCCGGACTAACCCTGTGGTAGGACTACCAGGATCCAAGAACAGAGGTCCCGGAAAAGTCACAGATGTATCCAAAGCTGATTCAGGAATGATCTTGTTGAGAAGTCGGATTTCAATGGCAGTGGAATTTCGCGAGGAAAGTGCCACATCGAACCCAGTATTAAGCGTCGCCGCCCCATGGAAGCAACTAACAACCTTGCCACCGAAACCAAAGCTGAATATCGGTATTCGAGCTGATGAACGACCTAGGGGGTCATTTGTCCCCATCAGAGATGGCGAAGGTGCGTATGGCGCATGTGTTGGTGGTTTCATCTCCGGTGCACCCAAGGTCTGAGAGATTTCATGATTTGGATAGTCGTACCGAGAAATAGCAGAACCATAATCCGTTTCACTCGTTTGCGCACGAGTATGACGGACGGGGGCATACGGATCTTCTGCGTCAGCGGATGATGATGATAGAGCAGAACTATTGGACATTGTGCGATTTCTCAGTGGCTCCCCGCGGGGCAAATAAGGCGGCGGCGGTGGCTGCTTAGCCGTTCCAAGATAGATTTGGCTCGGAGGAGGAGGCTTGAAAATATGTCCCGAGTAGGCGCTATCATAACCATTAGAGGGACGCTTTTTAGGGACATACGTATCGGTAGGAGGTGGAGTCCGAGTGGATAGAAGATTGACAGTAGGTGATGGTGCTCTGGCAATGCTGGCGGAAGAATCCGGGCTGTAGAGATCAACAGATGGCTTCTCCCCAGACGAATTGTCGTCAGCAGGGGAGGAAGTTCGAGGCAAATCAGCAGATGAGTAAGGTAGGTAGGGGCTGATGGATGGGGCCCTTCCTGCTACAACGGGGGAACCATGAACAGCAGGAGAAAAAGATGGATTCATAGTGCCGGGACGATATGGATCAGCAGCAGTAGACTGTGCAGTGACAGGAGGATGCTTGATGTTATCAAATGAAGGTGAAGCCCTACTCGCCGTATTGGCATCCTGTCCCTGCCAGTGAGGAGCATAAAACCCATTTGTTTCATCACGGCGGTCGATATCTGTCGAGAATGTTTGTGTGGAAAGGATACGAGGAGACGCTGATCCGTTTACACGAATACCTGAGTGGTGTGAAGAGGAAGGCGGAGGCGAGGAGGTCGAGACAGGTGGAACGGGAGCAGCAGATTCATGCGACAATTCGAATGGTGATGACGAGTTCCAATCCAAGCTTTCTGCCTGACTTATCGTACCATTTGCGCCGGCATATGCTTCGGGATCGACGTCTTCTTCGAGAAGACCTCCATTAAAGCTCAGAGGTTTGCTATAAGGAGAAGTCGACCGATTTTTGTGGAGTTGATTGTCATAGGATGCAGGCGCGTATTGTTGACTGCCACTGGTCCCCGAATGTGCGCCCGGTTGAGGAGGATGGTATGAATTAGAGTGCCCACGTTGTTCAGGCAAGGCAACATAATTTGATTGGCTTGTGGGCGGTGTGAGCGGACCGATGTCCGGAGTGCGAGAAGGACGGGGAGGTGGGTGAGAGTATGCCGGAGCGCTGTAAGCACTATGAGGAGTCGTCCGGCGCGGAGGCGGTGGCAGAGTGGGAGGAGGCGGCAGAGCGGGAGGCGGGGATGTCGAAATGAATGTGTTATGAGGCTGGATGCTCGGCCCGCGTGACATAGCTCGTCGTGGTTTCGTCATTGGAAACGGTGGGTCATACGCATTGGAAACCCTTGGCCTCTCAATTGGTTTCGTAGGTGAAGTCGGTCGTGCGGGTACATTGGCAGGTGGGAATGAAGAAAAAGTCGGTGTTGCAGATGCATATGCAGTTGAATTGTACTGGGTAGCAGTAGTTGGTGTATACGACGAATGCGAAGGCCTGAACGAAGACACAGGAGGGTCAAATGCAGAAGTGGTCGAAGGGGAAGCTGGAGTATCGTAAGCAGGCAAAGGAGGCCGAGGAGAAGCAGCATAGTGCGAATAACTAGACTGCGTCGTTGCAACCATAGACTTCACTGGCGGCGAGAAGGCGTCATGCGAGGCGCTGTACGAAGGTTCCCGTGGCTCCACCGTGGCAGGAGCTAATCGACAGCGTGAACGGATGCACAAGCATACGATACAAAGAAATTAATACCTGGCTGTTGTCCTTGCTTCTGTCCTGGCTCATCGAGGGACCCACGAGCCGGTTCATGTCCGGTTACATTGACCATAGAACTGTGCGAGTAAGTAGACTGCAACGAGGTGTACTGTTGATTCTGTGCCGCATCAAGCCATGTACTCTGGTGCCCAGCATTGTTTGGCACGTTTCCTACTGCCTCCGGCGCTGCGAAACCCGTATCCAAGTGTTCAAAAGGCGCGTATGTATCGTTGGCACCAAACAAGTGCTCTGCTGATTGTGTAACTTGCGTTTCAGTCGTCTCTGTTCCCAGTGTCGCAAACGGGTCTAGGGAGTCGTCCGACCCAAAAAGTGACGCCGCTGCCTCTGCACCTTCCATTGTGCAGCAAAACGGAGGAAAATGAGAGACTACCTAGGCGGTATAGGCGGTCAACAAAGCAGCCGACTGGGAGTCTTTGAAGCTTTGCACACCATACGCACGTACTATTTGGCCCGCTTTGGTTCGACCCACGTCACCATCGCCTCTAATGTCAGTTCAGTTCGAGTCTTGAAATTATGTATCCAGAATGAAGCAATGCAATGACTCAAAAATTGACAATTATAATTGTGTGCTATGTGTATAAACCAGATGACAAGGATGAGAGCAAGGACGAGCAAAACGACTAAATGGCCCAGTAAAATACGACAACTAACAAGAAAACCAAACTATCGACAATATGGGAATGGGAATATCCAACAAAATGTGCACAGGATAGGATGCGTAACATGGGAATAGACAGTGCAGATAGACACAAAGCAGAGTTGATGATCAGAATTAAAATGAGTGTGTGGTGTATGTTCGTAGAAAAAAAAGGCGATTATAGGATTGAAGGAGTACGGCCTGAAAGAATGACTTCGGGTAGGATAACGGTAAGCTCCCCAGATTGCGGAGTAGATTTATCAAGTAATTTCTCAACTGTCAAGCAAGAGTGTAAGCGATTAGTGAGAAAAGAACAAGAATCTGATACGTACTAGAACTAAGGTGTTTATTGTACGCGCTGGAATACTTTCGCATGTTCATCAACTGCGGACGAACCATGCCTATTAATGCTTCTCTTTGCTCCCCTTCGGCAATCTGCAGTGCGCGCTGAAGGACGTAATCTATACCCGGGGAGCCGTGAGTCATGAGTGGAATACAGTAAATGCGGCTTACTGGCAAACTGATCCTTCATCATCGTCATGACCGGATTTGCGCCATCCTGCTTGGGCATCATTATCTCCTCTATGAGGATATGTCGGCTTTCGGCATCTGCGCAGATAAGGGCCTTCTCGCAGACATTTGACGCAAATTTGTGCCGAGCCATCTGCAACATCTGGCCTCGTAGTTTAGCTATTACCTGGGTCCTATCGTGCGGTTGGCCGTGCTCCAATACAAATTGGATAACATAGTTCTGTCCCGCGAAGCCGGTCAGTCTGCGGTGATGGACACAAAATGACAACATACTCCGAACTGATCCTGCATCAAGCTGTTAGTGTAGTCGTGTAGCTCATCCAACAACGGGCGAGCCAATTCTTCTGGCAAGTGTTCAAGGCAACGTTGAAGTACACGACAGCCATACGCGTGTGTGGATAGTTGGTGAACACTCCCCCTGAACGAACTCACGAAGCCTAGCTTGTCCGGAGACACACGTTCGATCAGTTTTTGAATTACCTACGTGGAGGATCAGCACAAGAATTTCAAAGTGCGGATTAAACGTACATGGTTCCCATTTGCGTCCATGACACATTTTAAAACATGGCCGTCAAGTTCCCTGACGAATGCCGCCTGTTGATCTGGTAGTATATATTCTATAGCCTAGAACAAGTCAGGGCACGACACAACGGACATCAAGGACCGTATACCTTTTGAACCACTCTACAACCATACATTTGTAAAGAAAGATGAAGAACATGTCCCTCCATAGTATTGGCAAGTAGTGTCTTTTGCATCTGCGTTCCATGTTCGAACAGCTTCTGAATAACCTGAAAGTTTCGTCAGCGGCGAAAAGCCGATTAAAACACACCGCATACTCACATAATTACCAAAGACATCTTGGACTAGTTGTAAGATATTGGCAGGCACGATTTCTTCGAAAACGAATTGCTTCTCCTCGCTAGTTGCAGTCTCCAATTTCTGTTGTATGAAACGCGATCCATGCTGGTCGCCGCTGAACTCAACAATGTAACCATAGATATCCTATGATCGTCAGAGAGAGCCCATGTTTCTATGGGAAAATGCCTTACCCGCAGCTCCCACTTACGGGCTTTGTTTGACCGGAACTCGTCCAACACCGGACTACGCAACGACATTGCTGGATGTCCGCCGTCACGGCGACCAAGGCGCATTCCATGGGGGTATATGACCTGAGCCGTAGGACCGTAGACCCCACCCATCATGGGAGGCCCTTGTGAATTATAGTCGATGCCGCGACCGTAGGGCTGTCCGTGAGGGGATGGGCTCGTCCGAACAGGTGGGTACATCATGGACTGGGACGCTAATTGCTGTTGAACAGCGTACTAGGAATATAAGTCAGTCACAAGCCCCGAAAACAGCAAGGACAAAATACTTACAGGTAGTTCACGTTTCTTCTCATTCGATGTCGCCGGATGATTATTAGGAACTTGTGAGGGTACCATAGGAGAATGAGTGGGAGGGTACATCATAGCTTGGGGAGCTGGATAATAGAAATGGGAACCAGGTGGGCGGCTTACGGAGAAGTCGTAGAACATCGCGGTTTGCTGGCGAAGATCAGCCATACCACTAAAGGCCTGAGGCCCAGGATAAATTGTGGTAGGAGCGTTCGTCAAATGCGGAGAAGCGTACAACGACGGATCCGACGGAGCAGCGCCATATACATAAGGATATTCGACATACGAGTCTCTACCGGTTGCATTCGGATAGAACCCGTTATAGTCGGGCTGAGGGAACGAGGCATAATGTCCACGGCTTTGAGACATAGCGGTTGGACCTCTTAACTGGCTGGGAGCTGGCTGGGAGGAGCCATCGAGCTGTCGAGTCTGTACAGTGAAGTCATCCTCGACAGCCATGCCCCGAAGACTTATTGAAAGATCATCTACGTTAGAAGCACTCTGCATAGAATCAAACCCTGCTGGAGCACTTGGTTGGGCAGAATAGTTGCTTGTACCGAAGGCTTTCGTCGGCGATGTCGCAGAAGCATACCGAGAAGAATTCGAATCTTTGCCCAAAGTGCTGTCGTACCGCTGGGGAGAAAATCGCCCTTTCTTCGAAGCAACAGATCGGTCGTCCTGACAGCGATTTGAGTGAGAAAAAAGGATAAAGGAAGGCAGAAAGGCTAATTGCGACGACATACAATTCTTGGACCCGAAAATGGAGCCGATTGTAGCTGTCTTTGCCTCGAGTTATGTAGATTCAACGGCGGTTCCTGCTATTACAGATAAGTCATTGGATAATCAAAGTCGGAACTTGAAGACCATGCATGACTAACCAACTGAACGAATTCCTTTTTCTGAGGACTCCCCCCGTTAGCATCATCCCAAGCACCGCTAGGCGACCGCGATGCTGACCACCCTTCCCCAAAGTTACCCCGAAAATTTGGGTCTCCTTGCGACGCTGAGAGATCATTCCCACCCGCAGCCGACGAAACCGAGGGATTTCGTCGCGATGAGGACGTTCCTGAGTCCCAAACCTAAAACCCAGAGTGAGTGATTCTGGAAACGAAAACGTGAATTACCAATGAACTTTCCTGCCATCCCGCATTATTGACAAGCCCTTTGAGTCCATTGGCGCCAGGCATGCTAACACTCAACATGTTCCCACTCGTAGTCGGTGTGATCTTCCTCGTCGGCGCCAGCTATTGAGAAGGATGAGCGCCACAGGATTACATTGGAGCATTGTAACAAACGTTTGTAGGGGGATTCGTAGGGGAATGAGCTCCGGAATGTGTTGAAGACCCCGACGGCTTGCGCGAAGAATCCCCATACATCGACGAGAATAGATGCTATATAGTAAGTCTGTGCAACTTAGAAGCGAACACGACTCTGGCAAAAATGCACTCACTTCGTATGTGAAGAATGGGGAATTACGACACGGGGATGGGTGCGGGATAGTCAACAGGGAAGATACGACGATTATTGTTGAAAACACGACGTAAACCTAAGCGAAACCCACGGTGGCCAAAAAGAGGGCAGACATTAGAGCGTGGTAGGTGGACAGGAAGGCTGCTAGAGCAAAACGAGGGGAAGAGACGCGACTTACGAGGGGAAGGGGAAGGGAGGCAGCTGGGACCTGAAGGAAAGGGATAGGAGAGAAAGCAAAGAGCGGCACGTCGACAAAGGACGCGAAACTGGGCCAAAACTCTGGCAAAGGTAAAAATGAACCGTTTCTCCTAGAAAATATTAAAAAGTAACACCGGAGGCAATATAGAAGAATAAAATAAAATCTTGGCTCGCGTTTCAACGGAATCAAATGAGGAAATCTCGCGTGGCACGGGGAACTTGTATGGACTTCTTTTCCAATTCGAAGCTAGGCGCGTCAGTGACGTAATAATTGCAATGCTTCCGGACAATGCTTCCCGTCAATCCTTCAGCCATTTTCGTCACATCTACTCTTTGACTTGACTCCGGCAGCAACGCAAGAAAAAGACATAAAAATCCGCATAAAAATCGTATTTTTTCTTCGGTACAGGGCTGTGCTTCCCACCTGGCCGACGGATCCGACCCATTTTAGTCCGATCTTATCACCATTATATTCTGTCAAATCACAGGCCGAAATATGTACCGTCTGTGGTGCCCAAAATATTACGGAGGGCTCCAACCAGTTGATGTCCCGTCTGATGGGAGCCTATGGAAAATGTTGGTCCCGAAAGTGAGCGAAGATTGCGGCTTGTACATCTCAGATGCACAGGCGATCACGCCACATATACATTAAAAATTCATGCATGGAAAATGCTGCATTAGAGAAAGATAATAGATGCTATATGAGAGATCGAGAGTATGGAGAACACAGAAAGAAGTGGAAGGTCTGCCACGGCAACGGTTTGTTTGCTTCACCGAGAGTTGAAGAACCACGACGCCCGCTTAGCTACAAAGACATGATGAGTCCTGAGTCTATGACACTAGTAAATGCACATACCTCCGGAACTGTCAATGTAAACGGCGAATGCCAACGACGGTTAGTGTTGTTCGGACCAAGATACGATGTTCACTCACCCTGTTTCCTCGTTCTGAAGTCTGGCCAATGGGTTGGCATTAGAGCCACCACCTCCACTGATGGGCACAGGCACTGATGTCGGAGGTGCAGTCCCTCCCCCACCTCTGAGAGGCTTGGCGATACGGCCGAAAGTCAATGAAGATGTTGTTGCCGCCTTTTGCGCTACACAGATAAAATATATATGAGACATGCAACGAGGGGAAATTACCACCTACCGCGAGCTTGATCTAGACGCTCCTTAACAGCCTGAAGTTGAGCCTCGAATTTCTGGTTCTGCACGGATAATCTTCGGTCAGCGTCTTGAAGGAGTGCCTCCAAGTTCTGTATCCGCTCATTTCGCGCAAGCAGCTTGCGTTCCGCAATTCCAGCTTCCTTCTTCAGGGAAGAGTTCTGATCCACAAGCTAATCGCATATCAGTTACACGATCTACGGATGCCATTTGTGTACTAGCGCACCTGTTTCTGCACCAACGTCAATTGCTCCAGATTGCGTTCCAGGAAGGCCATCTTCTTCTGTTGGGCTTTACTGTTACTGTTCCGAATGACGTTGCTGTATTGCTCTTTGATCTCGTCTAACTGGATTTCCAACTCAACGACCTGAAAGTACGTACTATTATTACAAATACAGATCGGACTTTTCTGAAATTGGTGCTCACCTTTTCACATCGATTTTGCAAATCTCGCATGAGAGACTTCTTCACGCCATCGAATTCCGCTAATTGAACGTTGATGGCCTTGCGTGTGCGTTCGAGATCCTGGGCACTCTCGGCAAGGTTCTTGCCACCTTCAATACCGGCGGATGTTACGGCAAAGGCGCGCTGGGTACAGCCGCCCCAGTCAATGGGGCAAGTAAGCTAGCCGACGAAAAGACTGACCTTAAGTTCCTCGTTGACACTCTTCAAACTCTCAATGGAAGCATTCAAACTTCGGACCTCGTTCGCTTTCATGTCGAGCTGTTGTTTAAGATCTACGACTTCGCTGAGATGAGCATCCCGTTTCGCCGCATATTGTGCCTCGAGTTTGTTCTGGGTTGAAAGATGACATTAACTGCTGTTGTAAAAGGTGAAGATAACAAACATACCTTGAGATCAACCATAGACTCTGCAATGTCAACATTACTGGTTTCTTCATCATGGATAGTCTTCTCTGTTAAACATATAGATTTCATGAACGAATGTTTGAAAATAGTTTAATTTTGAGCTTACCGAGAAGTTCTTCGTACTCAGTTTCCAAAGAGGCAACACGACTTTCCAGTTCATCTCTCCTGCGTGTGATCATTTCGTTTTCCTCCTGACTCTGTCTAAGCCTGTCAACGGTCTCTCTAACGAGGCTTTGTCCTTCAGCCAATTGCCGTCTAATAGCCGTAAGATCATCCGCTGTTAGTGAGGAAACAGGGTCGGCTGCATCCAGCTTCGCGAGAATCTGCCGCAACTGATCATCTTTCTCAGAAAAGGCACCCTGCTGGAGTTTATTATTAGAGTGAGCGCCAGTATGAGTAAGCAATTGGATAACTTACTGTATCGAATTTGGCCATCATGAGCGCCATCTTTTCCTGTTTGCGTTTCTCTTTATCTTCAGCAGATGATTCTTTCTGTGCAGACTTGAGATCCGAAATCTGTTTCTTCAGTTCATCTAGTTCATTCTTGCTATCCGCGTTCTGCTCCTTTAGGATATCTATGGTGATGACACCTTCTTTGTTGTCGTAGTCTAATCGTTCGACTTGCAGTCTGAGCTCGTTGATCTGACTGGACATTGACTTGTTCTCCTATACCACAGATAATAGCATTAGCTTTGCTTCTTTCTGACTTGCAGAAGTACAAACCTTGTTGACGGATGCCTCCTGTTCTTTCAAAAACAAAAGCTCTTCTTTCAACTCTTTGACGAGCTTCTCTGCCGCTACTAAAGCACTCTCCCTCTCGGCAAGCTGGTCACTGATCTCATTCTCTCTCTTCAAGAAGTCCTCACGCTCGTCCTTCTCTAGACCAACCACGGTGGGCGTTTGAGGGCGGCTGTCGTCAGATCGCAATCCCTCTATAGCAGGGTTAACGGGAACAGGCGTCAAACTGCGTGATGAGGGAGCTGGGGTCGACGGAGATGAAGATGAAGGAGTCTTCTTCGTAGGTGCTGCTGCCGCAGGGGCTGCTGGTGTGCCACTCTTACCTGGCGTAGTCCACTCAGTCTCTTCGACATGTCCACCAGAACGCCAGATGGCAAGCTCTGCTTCGAGAGCAGCGATATATTTCTGGTACGATACGTTAGCAGCTTGCGCTTTGCCGAGAAGTCCCTTGAGCTCCAAAGGTGAGAGTTCGGTGTTGACACGGGCAGAGTTCTTGATAGACTTCGCTCGGATACCGAAGCGTAACGTAGACAGAGTTTCGGCTTCGTTGTAAGACGAAGGAGAACAGTTAATGATGAGAGTGGTGCGTGAGTTTCCTCCAAGCGATTCTTGAAGGATACGCGTGAGTTTGGAGTCACGATAGGGGATATATTTGACCTGTCCTTTTGTTAGGGGGCACGAATAAGGGAGAGACAAAAATTGAAAACCTTCGAATCGGTCAAAGCATTGATAACCATGCCAAGAGCAGACAAAGATTTGTTGATTTTCTTCGCCTCCTCCAACGTCTGGCCAGAAGCGCCTGTCTTCCCAACCTTTTCCGATCCTGCTAAATCGACGAGGTAAAGGTTTCCTGTCTTCCGAGCGCCAGTCTCCGTATTGCGTTGCTCAATAGTGATGAGGAAAATACTATGAGACCGAGACGATTCGGCATTCATGTCTAGGCGAATGATGTGCTAAGTGTCACCAAGTGATGTTCAAAGTGACCTACTTGTTGAAGATACAACCCGTGCTTCACCACCAGTTCGCATGATTTCATACACCTCTCTCGCACTACTGACGTAGTAGTCAGATAGGTTCTTGACGTAAACACCTTTCGACTTCTCCTCATGGACTTGCAGATTATCATTCTGAGCTGAGAATCGGAATGGTGTTATTGATACACAGTGAAACGAAACAGTACGACGACGTACGAGCCAATAAATCACGAATTTTCTCCAAATAAATTTCCATGTACGATGCTTTCACGAGGTACTCCAGGTGCGCGTCACTCTCTACGATGGACTGAAAGATCTGTTCAGTGATTCGAGGAATTATACCCTTGAGCTCATCGGAGTCAATGTCAGCACCCTGAAGATGATAAATTATCGCTATTCATGAGGATACTGGCACAGTGCATGACAGACCATCATGGTGAACGTCTTTCCGCTTCCAGTTTGACCATAGGCGAAGACGGTGCCGTTGTATCCATCTAGGACATCTAGAGAGAACAAAGTAAGAAGCATATTGGCAAGTAAAATCACAAAGAACTAATATGATATGCGATCTAACATTACCTTTAACGATGCTGAATTACCCTATTCAGTGATATAGCTCATAAATGAGAATATAACACTCACTCTTTCACGCCATAGTCGAACACCTCATGCTGCTTCGTGCCCATTGGAAAGACTCTGTCGAAAGTGAATCCATCCTTCTCGGGACCGGACGTGAGTGATGTCGACCGTAATTTAACCGTGGTAAGATTGTCATCAAACGCGACAACATTTTCTCCGCCTTCACGTTGTTCTATCGCGTTGGAAGGTCGAAATCTGAACAACGGGGCGGCAAAGGTTGAGTGACATTGTAAACTCCACAGTGCGAGTGAATGAGATGCCGTACCGACAAACGACTTTGATATTGTTGCCCGTGGTGGCCATGGAGGGACCAACTCTATTACAGGGGCAGCTCTAAAGAATAAAGAATGCAACAGAGACAATAAATGTTAAAAGAGGGAAACAGAGCGGATGCAAAGGGCGTGAGTGACGGAAAGAAAGAGGACTGTGATCAAGGGGAAGTGTGTTTGCGTTTGTTGCCGCGTTACTACGGCTTGACTGAGCTCGCCGAAAACAGCCCAAGCAACGCTACAACAGCGCGTTCTGAGAACAATGCAAAATTGTATTTAATATACAATTGCGGAAAAGACAGTACATGTATTGCTATCGAGAAGATAAATGCAAGAATAGAGCCCATAGTTCCAAAGCTCAGTCGTCGTCGCTCCCTGATGGGGGTGCTCGAGCACGACTAGATGACGCTGCCGGGCGTCGGACAACAGGCTCGCCTGATTGTGCGGCGTCTGCAGCGTCAAGCCATTCAGAATATATGTCGATGGGTTCGGTGAGATCTAGGAATGAGTCAGGGTAGAAATTCAAGGTAGGCCATGAGGTAGCATACGGTTGACTTTGCTCTGGAATCGCTGGTCGCAGACCTTGCAGATCAGCTGGGCGATTCCTTCCTTCCTGTCCATTCTCACTGATACAGACTTGTCGTGGTGACAGAAAAGGCATGTAAACGTGACATCTGCGACTCATATAAACACCTCTGCGACGACGAAACTGCTATACGCACCAAGGGGTACTTTCTTCCTCGTTGGGCCCGGTTTTCTCGACGATTTTTTACGTTTGCCCATGGCGTTGTAAAGCAAGTGGCAAGCCTCGGCTCCTGAAATGGAAGAAGGCTAAGGTCACGTGCTTGGCGCGTCAGCGGAGTCTGTATTGTGCGCGTTTGTTTGTGCAACCGCACCTTTGGTTAGACGTTTGCCCGTCATCTCCCTATTACGCTCGCCATTCCCGACAATGACTACACGCCGTCCACCTTCGTCGCGCACGAAAGGCAACAATCCTGGCCCGACACAACCACCTAGATCCCGTTCAGCAATGGCCAAAATTTCATCCCCACCAGAGCACTCGTCACTACCTGTGCCATCAACATCAAGATTGCAGAAACCAACGATGGTGGCTT
Organism: Armillaria mellea; assembly: GCA_030407055.1. Classification (NCBI taxonomy): domain Eukaryota; kingdom Fungi; phylum Basidiomycota; class Agaricomycetes; order Agaricales; family Physalacriaceae; genus Armillaria; species Armillaria mellea. The sequence goes on along the minus strand of JAUDZF010000001.1, from coordinate 2,409,081 downwards.
CTGTACGGCATAGAGATGAAACGGAATCGAATATACAGGTTGTTCTACGGTGTCGGCGACGTTCAGAGCGTGAAATCGAAAGCAATAGCCCTGTCATTGTCACCTCGAACGGAGCCAAAAGTAACCAAGTATCCATTGAAACGACAGCTCCGACCTCCACTTTGGGTGTTGTAACCCTTCCCCCTATACGCACGTACTCCTTCGATCTCGTCTTCGGTCCTGAAGCAGACCAGGCGTTGATATATCACGAAGTCGTCAGTCCAATGCTGGAGCAGGTACTGATGGGATATAATTGCACGCTGTTTGCGTACGGTCAGACGGGTACCGGTAAAACGTGAGTGTCATCAATGACTTGTGGATTTACATTCACATCTCCACTGCAGTTACACAATGCACGGCGACTTGGTTCCTACTGCCATGGGTAATCCATCTGTCCACGCTGGTATGATTCCACGCGTGCTATTCCGACTTTTCCATGCCCTGGAGACGTCTGGGTCTGATTTCAGCGTTAAGATATCATATATCGAGCTGTACAACGAAGAACTCCGTGATCTTCTGGCACCCGATTTTCCTGTCCCTTCAGGTAGTACGCAGCCGATGTCCAAGGACCCCTCCAAAAATGGGGACAGTGGTTTGAAAATTTTTGACGACGCCAACAAACGTGGAGTTTTCATTCAAGGCATCGAAGAGATATCCGTTAAGGATTCTGCTGACGCACTGGCGCTCTTGATTAAGGGAAGCGACAGACGCCAGGTAGCTGCGACGAAATTCAACGATCACTCTAGTCGGTCTCATTCTATCTTCTCTATCACCATTCACACCAAAGAAAACGGCGTTGTTGGGGAGGATTTACTTAGGACCGGAAAACTTAACTTGGTGGATTTGGCCGGGTCTGAAAACATTGGACGATCAGGTGCTCAGAATGCGCGCGCACGAGAAGCTGGCATGATCAACCAGAGCTTGTTAACATTAGGACGCGTGATAAATGCACTGGTTGACAAGGCGCAACACGTTCCTTACAGGTCCGCTCTACTTGATTCGAGGCGATCACGTCTGACGTTCATACAGGGAATCTAAACTTACACGTCTCCTACAAGATTCTCTGGGAGGTCGCACAAAGACGTGCATCATCGCCACTGTTTCCCCCGCACGTTCCAACATCGAAGAGACGCTGTCGACCCTTGACTACGCGATGCGGGCCAAATCTATCCGTAACAAACCTGAAGTCAACCAACGCATGACGCGCAACTCCCTCCTCAAGGAGTACGTTGCAGAGATCGAGCGTCTGAAAGCCGATGTCCTCGCTGCGCGAGAGAAGAATGGCATATTCTTCTCTGAAGAGACGTGGAATCAAATGACCGCTGAGCAAGAGCTGCGTGACACCGAGATCGTTGAGGCGAGAAAGCAGGTGGAGATTGTGGAGGGACAGATGAAAGTCGTGCGAGAGGAATTTGAAGAAAGTATCGGAAGACTGAAGCTCAGAGAGACCGAGCTGAAAGACACGAGGGAGCATCTAAGGACCACTGAGGAAGTACTGGAAGAGACGAAGACGGAACTCTTGTCGGTCAAAGGGGCACTCGAAGAAGAGTTAGTAGTTCGCCGAGCATTCCAAGCAACCGAAGGTGTCCTTGACACAGTTGCTGGGGGGTTGAAGGTCGTAGCTCACGAGAGCATCGCCGATGTCGGAAGCTTGTTCAACAAACTTGGTACGTACCGAGTGCCTATGAGGCAAAGTGCAGCAATTGACATGCTACTCCTCACAGAACGCAAAACCGACGTCATGAAATCAAATGCGAAGGCTGTTGTGACGCATGGTAAGAGCATCGCATCGGTGACGCAGCTTCTCTCACGGCACCTTGATGAGTTCATAAACGCTTCATCGGCAAATGTTGGTAAATTGCGCCAGGAAGCCAAACAGTTTAGATCTTCTGAACTGTCGAACCTCGCGTCATACTCACAGCGTATCAACGAGCATCTAAAATGTGTACAAGAGTCGCTAAATGATGTTAGCGCGCAGGACGACTCCGAAGATGAAGCTCTCGCTGCTGCAAAGCGAACGATGCAGGAAACGCACTTGACTTTCAAAGATGGCTTTGGCTCCTGGGGTGCGAACCTAAGCTCCAGCTGTGTACAGCTGTGTGCCAGGGTGGAGGACACAGGAGTCAAAGTGTTCGGAGGAGCGGAGAAAGCTTTGAAAGCAATGGCCCAGTTGGTTGAGGATATCCTTCGCGATGCTCTCCAGTTCATTGAAACCGAACGGCAAGGACTTCTTGCCCTGCAGTCACTGGGGTCCGACGCTGCGAATGCCGAGATCCAGCGGTTGCACGAACAGAATGAAGCATTGACGATAATGATCGAAAACGAGCGACTTAGGGCAGAGAAATCAAAGAGCGAACTGGTCCAGCAGATATCTGGATTACTTGGGGACTTTGTGATGGAGAGGGATAAGGGACTCAGGGGGGTCGTGAAGGAAGCTCAGACTGCGAATGAGAAGGGTACTGGAGCGATGAAAGAATTCATTGCGAAGCAGGACAGCATTCTGAATGGTATGGACGACGAAGGTGCCAACGTGGCGACAATACTAGAGAAGCGGAGCGGAGACGCCAAACGCACAAGAGACGGTGCTCTCAAAGTAAGCCTTTCTTTTCATTGAAATTATAGTGTTTCTCATTAGCTGTCAGAACCTGGGCAAGGCTAAAGAGACCCTCACCACGGAGCTGTCATCCCTGAATGCCAACGTCTCTGAATCAATAACGTCGTATTCAAATACAGTCCAACAACAGACTCAGGACATGATGCACTCCTGTTCCACGAGTATGACTCTTCTGTATATGTTTAATAGCGACTCACGAACGAACCAGGTTTTGAACAACATCAACGAGCCAAACGCGCTCGGATCGAAACGACTAAGGCTATGGGTGTGAATGTTCAATCCGGATATCGATCACTTGACCGTGGCCTTGCGTCGACATCTCGTAATACCGAGGCCTTTGTGAACCAGGCATCCTCCGTGGTGCGCAAAATGCTCCTCTGTTCTCTTCCGAGAATATCATATTTAAGTTGTTCTAGGCTTCCACTGTCACAGACATGATCACGACCATGAAAGATGCCACAAATACCCAGGTGTCTTCTTTGGGCGGTGCGACGCGTTGTTTGGCAGAACAAGGCGCTAAAGAAGATTTGCCAATGGGATCTACACCTCGGAGAAAAGCGTGGGATTATGTGGACCACTGGGAGCTCACCAAAAGTCGCGATTCCTTGCTTGAGGCGTGGCGACAGAACGGAGCCTCATCTGTTGGCAGTGAGACTTTTCTGGCAGGGCATCTTCCTTTGCCAGAAGATCAGGATGATATTATGGCGGTTGACGAAATACTGTCATCACCCCTTTCACCAGTGGCGCCGGCGTCACTAGTTTCTTCTACATCGTCAGTATCATATCCATCGATACCCCAACCAGTAATGAAAGGGAACACGAAATATTCTACAAAGGGCACTGGAGTAGTGACAGGTACATTGACGGACGCTCGGAATGTTTACACGACCAGAGGAAGTAGACGACGGTGATGGACAATTGTTACTATGTTATTTATTTATTAACCATTATATACCGCTGCAGTGTTACATACCAGTCATTCTGATATTTTGCGGCTCCGAATGCGAGCGTGAGTCAAGTCTGACCATAAGGTTTTCCTTTCCACCAGCCATCAGTCAATTATGCTGACTTCTTTGACTCGGTGCCGCATTGGGGGTGGTATAAAGGGTCACACATGTTTCATGAGGCCTGTCCTTTGTACCCGGACTCCCATTACCTTCAAAATGGCCTCTACTTCCTCTGTTGTCGATACCACTCAGCGAATCGGCTTGCCCGATATTCCAGAGCTCTTTGACGCTGCTTTCCTCGACCTCCTTCTCCCACAGAGCGCCCCCGCTACCAAGGCCTTCAGTGAGCCTCAGGTCGCGACGCCTACTAATCCCATGATGCAGGCTCTTCATGATACGGAAAACCAAATGCTCACTGCGAACATGGCACCTACCTTGGGGTCTACGCTATCACCCACTCTCGATGCTTTCAGGGCATTGGACGGATTCCAAAAAGACAATCTTGCAAAGATATTGACCAAGTCCTGGGAAGAAGATGCGGCTATCACCCTTCGTCTCATCTGGCAGCTGAGGAGTGTTCCCGATGGTAAAGGTGAAAAGGAGGCGTTCTACCAGCAAGTCTTTCATCAAAATATCCTCTCATCAGTATGACTCACCGTTTTCTTAGTGCCTTTGGGTGGCTGTACGATAATCATCCCCGTACTGCTATTTCCAATCTCCATCTCCTTTATGAGCCCGTCTGCTTCAATGTGAAGAACAAAGATGACACAGGTCGTGCCCATGGGTATTGGAAGGATCTGCTCAACATCCTTGCCCTCGCCACGGTTGGTGAACTCGGGTCAGGAGAATCCACCTTCCTTCACCGTGGCGGTCGCGCTACGTCTATCAAGCAAAAAGGCAGAGGGCGGCGTTTTGGTGGTCGGCCACCTCGTAGCACCCCCGCTGAACCCAAAGTTCGCCAGGACCCAGAAGAGCACAATAGTGAGAGTCAGCGGGTAGCTCGAGAAGCTCGGGCGTCCGTTGGTTTGGAACGGTATGAGGTCCTCACGGACAAGCTCAAGGATCCCAAATACCGCGCTCTATATATCGCTGTTGCTCGCCAATTTGCCACTCGTCTCTGCACAGATATTTCCTTGTTGATCCACTCCGAGTCCATTTCTGCACACGCTGATCGCCTCGCCTATCTTCGTCAGCTCTCTCTGGTCGGGAAATGGGCCCCGAGTGCGGGTGGATGTCATGACCGGTTCACAAACATAACCACGGCCATCAGCTACCTCTTGCATGATTCGCGCGCGAGCCTCCCTATTACCTTCCCTTCATCTCTTGAATCTCTTACTATTGGCCCCTTCCAAAAGGCCACCATCTTTCGTTCATTCCTCCAGCGTTGGGTTCTTGCTCCTCTTCGTACTGCCTCTGAGATACCCGAGATATACATGTCGGCGAATCGGTGGAACGAGATCAAATACACCCGTGTTCCCTCCTTGTGCATGAAGAACAACAGTGAACTGTTCTTCAAGCATGATCCCGAGGGCTTCCAGGATTACATGATTGATGTTGAGAGCGGAAAGAAGACTATCAGCGGTGCAACCCTCATGCCCAATGAAATCCTTCACCAAATCGTTAAGAAATCATCCGACTTTGGCGAGTCTACGAAGTATCCAAAGCTCGCAGAGTTCAAAAAGACTATCGCGGAGAACAAAGTGCGTGTCGCAGAGGCTCAGTGGAACACCCTTATCTCCAAACTTCGCGAGTCAGGATCCATCGACAACGCCATCGCTATCTGCGACGTCTCTGGTTCTATGGGAAGTTTCACATCCGATGATCCCAAAACGCCCATCATGCCTGCTCTCGCGCTTTCGTTGGTTCTCTCTAAACTGTCCAAACCGCCTTTCAACGATGGTTTCATCACCTTCTCCAATCGGCCTGAATTCGTTCGTCTGGATCCTACGAAGTCCCTCTATGATACTGTCGTCGGGATGGTCCGGACACACTGGGAGATGAATACAAATTTCAACGCAGTCTTTATGAAGCTTCTCCTGCCTCTGGCAATCAAGCACAGAGTCAAGCAGGAGGATATGATAAAGCGTCTCTTTGTGTTCTCGGATATGCAGTTTGACGCTGCAGCCGGCCAGTCGAGCAATGTCGCAACTTGGGAGACCAATTACGATACGATTGAGAAAGCGTACAAGGCGGCGGGATATGAGGTTCCCCAAGTCGTCTTTTGGGATCTTTCTCGGTATCATACCACTGAAGTCACGGCGGAGCGGAAGGGAGTTGCTTTGATGAATGGGTTCTCGCCAGCGTTGATGAAGGTTTTCATGGGAGAGACCGAAGAAGAGGAACTTGAGGGATGGGAGAAGGTCACAGAGGACAGCGAAACGGCGAAGAAGGCAGATGAGTTTAATCCTTTGAACATTATGAGGAAGTCGGTGATGAAGAAGAATTTCGACAGGCTGGCCGTTGTTGACTGAAAGTTATACTATCTCCCCCATAATGTCGCATGTTGTATTTCTATTCGCATTCACCCTCCTCACGCATACTCACCCTCCTCTACGCATAATTTATTATTGTAGTCACATAGTGATTTCCATATGTATAATATATGTTGAGCCCTTCAAGCGGAATGGACCCACAGAGAAACAACGGACAGTAAATTCAACTCCGGTCCCCCACATACGCTCCGAATGGCTACAGCAAATGCTGGTAGGTGTATAGTTACAGGTACGATCCTTTAACTCTGCCGGTCCAATACACGGATCATTCAAGCAAGTATTGGTGGCGCATCTTGGCTAGATAGATGGCATCTTGTTCGTAGTATGATTAACCCCATACTGGTACGATGTACGGTACTCGGAAGCGTTCATCATTCATGCAAGCTGCCTGAGAATCCAATATACCGAAAAGTCAAGCACTAGCGAGACGCGGACGGCAGCCGATGTTACAGAGAAATCTATCTATTCGGTCCTATACTGGCGGTAAGGACTGTTCATGGCAATTGCCCCCAGAAACCTGAATGAATCGGGTCCCTACTCGACTTGCCTGTTCATCTGAATGCGTGATCCACACAATAGCTTTGAGCGTCGTATTCTCCGAACGCAGTGCTTCCAACAATGACTGCTCGACCAACAGCACCAGTTGCGGGTCCAAAGCAGAAGTAGGTTCTAATCATAGGTCCATCAGAAGGACGAGAGAAGAATGTGCGCCAGATAACTGACCGTCTAGCAGAAGCACTTCGGCGGTATTCAAGCCCAGAGCAACGGCGAGTGCGATCCTCTGAGATTCTCCCCCCGATAGATTCGCCCATTCACGATCCCACAAATTGTGATCAAGGCTCCAAGCGGCCCCCACGTCGATGATGTTCTGGGAGGAAGACGCGGTTTCGTTGGACCGGGCGGCCAACGACAGTATTTTAGTCACAAAGTCTCGCGAAGTACCGGGGAGAACTGGAGACCGCTGGGGGACATAGGCCACCTTTCTGCGATATGTGGGTATGCCTGTGGTGAGGTGAGTGGCAAGCTATAGTGGGGGGAAATACTTGCTCGCCATAAGTCACTGGTGTTCTACAAAAGTCAGATTATTAGTTAGGGAAGACAGCCATGCGACATAACGGGCATACGATCCACGATATAGAACAAGACCGTCGTATACATTAAGGTGCGCGATACATTTCAACAACGTGGTCTTTCCGGAACCACTTTTTCCCTGCAACGCTATGACATCCCCTGCGACACGTCAACAAAGATTGGAACCCTGATGGTACACGTACCTGCGTTTACTACAAGATTAATGTCTGTAAATATTGGCCGGCTATTGCGAGCCTCATTGGCAGAGGAGATATCTCGCAGTTCCAACAAGTTTGCCATGACTGTCAGGAGGCAACCGGAAATCAAATCACCGCAGTCAATGAGAAGAGCGTGTGTGTATAAACGACGGAAATATAATAAGTGCGCCAATAATTTCTAGTCGTAAATACATTAAATCATGGTGGAGTGACGGCCATCTGTGCCTCCAGCTCCTCTTGTGAAAGTGATGTGCTCTCCATGATAACGCCGAAACCGACTTTCGCAGCATTCTGTCGCAATACAGTGAGCTAGGCCACCTACTGCGATCAAAGATAAATACCAACCTTCCAGTGATCAATCTCTCCTGATAACATAAAGGTGAATGTGGGCGTAAATCGCTGTTCAAGTAGTGCTGATACTTTTCCACCCGAATCTACCTGAGCCCGAAACGTTGCCAACCGAAGATCGTACTTGACACCCAGGGTCGCAATCGCGTCCCGACGGGCTGGTGCAGCAATCACCTGCAGGTCGGCGGCAACATCAACCTTCTCACTCAACTTTTGCCAGTACGTCGCCTGCAATATACCAGCCGGCTGGAAATTTGCGGTCGCTATCCAATTTTTGTCCGTGCCACTGAGCTTGGCAATGTAGCTGGTGGCGAGCTCTGATATTTCAGGAGCTGGTCGCTGGTACAGGCACTCAACACCGAGAGCGAGGTTCTTCGTCACTGATTGCAGGTAGCTGCCAATGTAGATACCTGTCAGATCTGTGGGCCAGGGGTTCAAGGCTTTCCCATTCAGACTGTAGTCTTGTCCCTGATAATCGTGCTCTACTTGCAGCAAGTTGTGCCCGGGCTGGGATGACATCTGGATATCGCGTCAGGAAGACTTCTCGCCTCAAATGCCATGCAACGCACTTGGGCCTGGAATTTGGAGACATTTCCGGGTGACCAGCCCTGGTTTAACCGGGCATTCACGTTTCCATCGTGGTCCACTCCACCTTGTAGGAATACCTGTGGGTAAAGTCTCAGACGTCGTGTCAACGGTCCAAGCATGGTACCCACTTTTTCATTGGCAAACATGGCACCAAAATTGTAGGAAGGAGCGGATGTTTGTGAGCCCAATGCAAAGGAGTGGGTTACTTGGAATAGCGGGTTCATGGACATGCTCTTAGTGAGGTCGGCGCGAGCACCATCGAAAAACAAATTTGTGAGATGGGTCGCTGGGCACGGAACGGTCAGTCACGTAGCGATACAGCAAGTGATAGAAATGGCGCACCCTTGACTTCCTTCTGGAGATTTTCTACGTTGCCTGGGAATGGCAATCCGAGATCAGCCCGCCACTTTGCGAAGCGATTGTAGTAGGAGAATGGAGATTTGGAAGGGAGAGCGTCGGTCAACGAGGACGATGGCAAGGCGGGGGAGTCAGTGAGACCATTTTTTGTGGGTAGCGATACGGACGCCATTGTTGACCGACGCGCAAGCACTGGCTTCGTCGCTGCCCAAGCTGAGAAAAAAAGTGATGACAAACAGCAGCAAATGGGTGACGTCAAACCTTAACCCGATGTTTTGCAAGTTGAATCTGTCCAAGTATCCCTGTTAGACTCTATTGTACTTGTAGCGTATTTCAAGTTGATCCGGGTCCAAGATACACGTTCGGCGTTACTTCTGGTCACTACATGCCATCGGAAGCGACTACCCTGCAGTATCGTAGGACCACTGTGTCCTTACATATACCTGCTTTTCTAGCAGAAATTCTTTTCAAGGCTTCAGATTTCAAGGCGGTGTAGGGCCCCGCCGCTCAGTATCGACTGAACTGCGCCTCCGATCCATCACACATCCATCTGCCAGCGATGCAACGGGTGCGCAGTTCCGTAGTTCCCACTGATTTATTTGTGCACTCACGGAATCGTTCATTATCTTCAGGACGCCATACATAACCTGCTGTAGGCACAAGGGGGATTCTAATCAGCTGACGCCGAGCTGCGGATAGTGCATAGGAAATCTCGGTTGCCAGTGGCGGAGGTTTCGGACTCCTTTTGAGGCGTTACATCGTAATGATCTCGGCGCGCACGGCTCCATTTTGTTTATTTTTGACTGCGCGTTCCTTTTAATACGTCCATGCTCGGGGAACCATTCACTCCCTTCCCCCCATGTATCTCCCAATGATGACACCGCGGCGGTACATCACCGTCGTGCTCGTTCTGGTTGTATGTTCTTTCTATCTCTCTTCATGTCCCTCGTGCTGAGTAACGTAACAGATTAGCATACATTATATCTTGTCTATCGCTTTCGAGGATTACAAGCGCATATCTTCTCTCAGCAACTGGGGCTCAAAACTACATGTATCCGAAGAAACCACTCGAGAAATCGGTTCGTATGCTGTGGCGCTCCCAGACACGCTATACCACAATGCTTCGGAACGAGCCAATGCCACGTTTGTCCTACTGGCACGAAACAGCGACATCAATGGAGTTGTCTCGAGTATGCAATCCGTCGAAGATCGCTTCAACAAACATTATAATTACCCTTGGGTGCTACTCAATGACGAGCCATTTACGGATGCGTTCAAAGAGTGCGGATTGTTTCACTATCGTCAACGCCGTCATTTCTGACGCTGCGCTCATTAGGCGCGTCAGCATCATTAGCAGGGCCTCAATCTCGTTTGGACTAATTCCTAAGGAGCATTGGATACAGCCTGACTGGATTGACGAAGACCGAGCGCGGTTAGGTCGCCAGAAGATGATGGCACAGCGTATTATTTATGCCGGTGAGCCCGCAATTGCGTTACATTGTTATCTATATTCATCGTCACCACAGGCAGTGTACCGTATGCGAAGTTTCCGTTCTTTAACGTCCCTGACTTACACGAACGATTGCAGTTATCGCAACATGTGTCGTTTCAACTCTGGGGTGAGCATCCCCGATGCTCGTACTCTGCGAATATGATCTCTAACGTCTACACAGTTCTTCTTCCATCATGAGCTTTTACAGCCATACCGGTACTACTGGAGGTGAGCTATAAATACCAATGAGTGAACATGACCCTTCTTATTGACCGTCCTATGCTAGAGTGGAGTGAGCGTTACACATGGTCTATCTTCCGTGCTGTTCTGATCGTTCTTCTAGACCAGATGTCAGGTTCTTCTGTGATATAAATTACGATCCTTTCGTTTACATGCGGGAACACGATAAAGTATACAGTGAGTCAACCTCTGTCATCGCTTGTGAAGAGCTTCTTATTGTGTAATCAGGCTTCACAATCTCGTTAACGGAGTGGGCGCCCACGATACCCACGTTGTGGAGCACAGTAAAAGGTGGCGTGAAAATCACGGAGTTGATAGTCAAGCTAAACATGTTACAGAGTTCATAGCAACTCACCCCGACTACATTGATCCGCATAACGCTATGGATTATCTATCCAACGACGGTGGAGACTCATACAACCTTTGTCACTGTCAGTTTCTCCTCACGGCACTGCCCTGACCGAGTTAACACATAAATGCAGTCTGGAGCAATTTTGAAATCGCAGATATGGACTTTTGGAGGTCGGATGCTTATCAGGCCTTTTTCGATTTCCTAGAATCAAAAGGAGGATTCTATTATGAGGTATGTTACATCTATTCTCGTCCCTCAGTGCTATTGCTAAAAATATCCACCTCCGTATGTTCAGCGTTGGGGAGACGCTCCAGTCCACAGCATTGCTGCTGCCCTCTTCGCCCGAAGAGACCAAATTCACTTCTTCCGAGATATCGGTTACCGTCATGAATCATTCCAGCATTGTCCACAGGGCGATCAGTGGTCAGTAGGAAGGTGTTCGTGCGACCCTGCAGACAGCTTCGGTAAGCTCTGGCTCCCACATGGATACCTTTCCATGGATACAGGCTGACATTTCTCCAAGATTATTCGCCGAATTCTTGCGTGAGGAAGTTTGAAAATTTGTTTTCATAGTACTTACCCAAATGCTGGCATTACCACTGTATCTAATAATATCACGTTATAATTACGGGTTGTACAATAGTACAGAATAGATGGAATTGTTGGAGTAATATGCCCATGGAAGCTGTTTGTACCGGCAACTTTTGACGCGAATTGCTGCGCGTGTCAGGTGCTGTGCCCTGGTTGCTCAAACCCTAACCCTATGAATGATATATTTGCCACAATCCTGCCGCGCAGGTCCAATACCTTGCCTCTGCCCACCATGATGACGCCCTGGCGTTACGTTGTTCTCGTGCTTGGGGTTATCGTATGCCAATACTTTGCTGGCTTACATAGCCGTCTTTTATTCACGGTCATCACAGATTAGTCTGCACTACATTCTGAGCCTTGCTCATCCGGGCTACGGTCAAGCAACATCACTTTCCAACCTCAAGACGCCATGGGGTGGTTCAAAACCACCATACCAGACACCCGTACCCGACGACTACTACGTGCACGACAATGTAACTTCGCCGCAGGGACGGAGGGCTTCCGCAGCAATTGTCATGCTCGGTGCGTCCTTGGTTACCGTCTGCTTGATAGACGCTCAATTTTTTTCGTTTCCCAGCACGCAACAGCGATTTGAACGGTATCATCGTCAGCATGAAGCAGATGGAGGATCGTTTTAACAAAAAGTTCCGGTATCCTTACGTTTTCTTGAATGAGCAAGAATTTTCGCAGCAATTCAAGAGGTTGGACCTGCCATTCGCCTTTACTCTTTCGAAGCTCATGTTTCGACTTTTAGCCGAGTTTCTGAGCTTACGGATGTTGACGTCAAGTTTGGACTTATCCCGCATGACCACTGGTATCAACCTGAGACCATAGATGAGGACAAGGCATCAGAGGCTCGAGCTGATATGATGAAGAACAATGTCATTTACGGAGGTACGTTTGCATCCAAGACTTCATGCATACTTGATCTTGCTGAACTGTTGTGCAGGAAGCGTGCCGTTGGTGGGATTTCTACCATGCTTCGGACGTACACTGATTTTACTTGGCATACAGGTATAGGAATATGTGTCGGTTTAACTCTGGAGTGAGCATATTAATGATATACCCGACTTCTTCTGAATTGTTCTCTAGTTCTTCTATAGGCATGAACTTCTGAAGCCATACAAGTATTACTGGAGGTGAGTCCACTTGCTCTACCTACTTCAGTTCGCTAACCTCTCAATTAGAGTCGAGTATGGAAATCTCATCTCAAGCTTCACACTGGTATACTAATGGGTGATAAAAGGCCTGACGTCAAATTCTTCTGCGACCTTGACTATGATCCTTTCCTAATTATGCAAGACCAGCACAAGGTTTACGGTACGCCTCAGCACTGACCTCCTTATTCAATCCTAAAAAATGCCTCAGGCTTCACTGTTTCTTTGTACGAATACGAAAGAACCATTCCGACGCTTTGGGCAGCTGTTCGTGGTGTGTCTCGTCATGTGTAATTAGTCATAGTGGTTCTGACTTGGCCTTAGAATTCTTGGAAGCAAACCCCGGTATAACGCCCGAAGATAACGCCATGGATTTCCTTTCTGACGATGGGGGCTTAACTTACAACCGATGCCACTGTAAGTTGTATAGATTTGATTGCATACTGTTCGCCGCTGACGCTTAGTTTGTAGTCTGGAGCAATTTCGAGATCGGCGATCTTGACCTGTGGAGAGGTGAAGCGTATTCAAAGTTTTTCGACTTCCTGGACTCCAAAGGCGGATTTTACTACGAGGTTTGCTACCCTAGTTCGTATTTGACACAGGCTCATGACCGGGGACCTTGACAGCGATGGGGTGACGCGCCTGTACATAGCATAGGAGCAGCGTTGTTTGCAAGGAAAGATCAAATAGTATGTGCTACTACATTTCATTCTCTATCAATCAATTGAAGTTCTTGTTAGCATTTCTTCAATGATATTGGTGAGTATACTCAAGATTGTTAGGACTCTGTTTTGACCGCTCTTCTTCGTGATGTTTAGGTTATCGACATGAACCTTTCCAACACTGTCCTCAAGGTGAAGCGCACAAGCGGGGAAAGTGCTGGTGTGATAGCACGCAAAACTTTGGTCGGTTTTCTATCCTTTCTGAGATTTGGAACCTATTAACATCTGACAATGCAGACTATGAAGGATATTCTTGCCTTAACCGATACGATAGACTATTCAGCTAGGGCTGAAAAGATGTATTCATACAATAGCTAGGGCAATACCACTGCCGGCATGCTATTTGCTTGTTTTTATTTCCATCTATCCTGGATTTACTTCGACCAATGCTAATGCAAGTGTAATATACGAAATGCAAGATGATAATGATAAGGTGGATATGCAATGTGTGGTGACTCCAAAGACCCAGAGAAAAGAGAAACGGCCGCATCATAGGATAGACTGGGAGTAGTATTGGAACTGAGAGATTACTATAAATATGCGTGACGTGGAAAATCAGCACGAGCCTTACCGAGTCATATAACCGCGTCCAATGTGAACCCAACGAACTGTCGATAAGACGATCCACATGTTCTCCAATCAACGAGTGAGTCAAGGAAGGCTGAAAGCGTTCACGCAATTGATTGGCGGTTTGCTCCCCAGAAACGGCGAAACATGGCAGTGCGGAGTCTACAGGAAATTTAGTCAACAGTTTTCTGACCCACCCGTAACCTTGCCAATGACTACGTACCCTTTTGCATTAGCTCAACGAGGGCTAGAATCGGAAGTCAGCGACATGTCAGAGACAGGTCAGTTGCAACGCACTGATGATTCTATCGCAATGCTTCCTTGCAGCCTCGAATCCTTCCCTAAACAGCCGCCTGAATTCTAAGAAAGACTGTCCTGTAGCACCACCCAAAACCTCTATATACTCTGAAGGGAACTTAAACGGAGCAGCTTCAAACCCGATGTTTCCAGGCGTATTGCTCAGTATAAATCCAAAGTCTATATGTACGAGGTGGCCGTCCCTGTCTAGAAGGATGTTCCCGTTATGCCGATCCTTTATCTGCAGAAGATAGGTGATGACGGAGTAGCCTGGATTCAGTTTAGCATATGCGTTAAAATCGGAGGATACCAGATTTGTTATTTCACCTGCAAGAGACTTGGCAAAATTCCTTTGGGCACGAATGAATTTCGCAGACGAAGGATCACCGTACGTCTATTTGGTTGCATAGCGATTCAGATTCGGGGATGTGGCAATAAGGGGTAAAACCCGGGCTTACGCTTTTGAAATGATCAAATAAAGTGACGTGGCCCAGTCGACCTTGAGCGATCCGACGAGCATATTCAGCTTTCTTGATGGAGTGAATGGAGGGCGCATCCGTTATCGTTTCCACTAGTCCAGAGGAGCCTCCCGTTATGAGAATATGGAAACTGACGAACATGGAGTACTGATTCTAAGCTAATAGAGGCGATGAACCGACTTACTATCTTGCCCAGCATTGGCATTTTTCTTCCTCCCATATTCGTTGGAACTCACGGATGAGGTGAGTTGCTAGTTGTTCTTGCCGGAGATCACCGCCTGTCTTGACGATAACTGAAACGCAATCCCAGTTCGCTGACGGAGTGTAAGACACAACATATAGCTATGCAAGCGATAAAAAGTATTTACCGAGATGTCCATATGGTGATCCATGCCTTATGCGGCTCTAATATCAGATAGATGAGCAATTAACGAGGTACGTAGATCGGACCAAACCTTTTTGGTAGCCCAAGATTCACCTAAAACGACTGCAGAAGGGTCAGCCTTGTTTATCTCCCTCCTAATGATACCCTCGTCTTCAGCAGTTTTCCTTCCGCTGAAATTGTCTATTCGTATGAGATTATCCATCTCTCGATTTTCTCTCATCCGCTCCATCCGCTCCGCCTCCAACGCTAACATCTCTTGCATGATTCGTTCACGTATGGCAGAAGCTTCTGAGAGCTGCAGCCGCATTCGTACTGGTTGAAGATGCTGTGATAGTTGATCTTGGGGACCCAACCCAGGGGAATTTTTGGAAGCATGGTCTGCTGGCGTTGTCAACCAACTAGAACCTGGCAGCCAACTTATGGGACCCCATTGAGATTGAGACTCCGAGGATGCACCGTTCGTAACAGGTTCCCGAACAAGGTTGGCGTTGAGCTGGGCTAACATGATCGCAGCCGTCCGCATGCGTTCGGAATATTCATCAAGAGACAAGGCGGGGCTGTTATCGATGTGATCGGGGAGTGGCGACAAATGCGCGGAAGAATCAGAGGTACTGGATAGAGCACGGGCCATGGGTGCGCCGCGTTCCGGTGAAGGGGAAGGCGGAATGGACGAGGAGCGCGACCATGCAACCATATCGAGTTCCCTGTTCTTTGGAGTCGGGGGTAGCACAATAGAATCGGAAAGATCGACAGGTCGAGATCGAAGGGATTGATCGGATCCGTAGAGTTGTTCAACGAGGTCCATCTCTTCGTCAGATTCAACGGGTGATGAGGTTACCGGCGAGGAGGGAGTAGAAATGGGAGAAAAGACTTGCACATGAACTGCAGCAGCCACGACGTCGGTGTCATTGAGAGTGTCGGATTTGGGATTGCGACATGAAGGGAGTGGAGGAAATGAGATCAACTCCTTGGATGCGCCCTTTTTTTCGTGTTCCTTGACAACTATTTTCTTCAAAACGTCTTTGTTGGCTCGTTTATTTGGATCAAAATCGAGGTCGTCGTTGAGAATTTCTATCAAGAGTACGTAGGGAGCGTGTTCGGCGGAGTTGAGAACGACACTTTCGCCAGGGGGAATTCGCACGATACGATGATGGGGTTGCGATCCAACCACGGGGCGGGGAGAATCTGACGAGGAACACCACATAGGCATGCATACCTATGTGCTGGCGTAAAAGATGGAGATCATACAAAATGGGAAAGACATACCTCAGCTGGAAGCTGATGGTTCAAAGCAGTCAATTCTGCCCTTAGCGCACTTATTCGCGCCGGTCTTGGAATATCGAGAAGCCGGTTTGAAATACTTTCAAGAACTAATAGAAACTGGATCTAAAAGACTGTGAATGAAGAAGTTTGAAAATAGGAAAAGATGTACCTCTGATCGACAATAATGGCTTCGAAGGAGGTGTGTCTGTGACGGCCCGTCGTAAGACTGCAATAGACCATCTGCATAACTAGTCGAGACGGAACGTGGTGGATGACGTGACGCAGAGACAGAAGGAGATGACTGATACGGCGAAACGATTTGTTCAGTGTCGAGTTGTCCTAAAGGATCCTCGGATAGGCGCGATTTGCGTATTCCGCTAAGGTGTAAAGGCAAGGAGGGAGCCGTCTGAGAGGGACCAACGGCACGATGTCTAACTGCGTTAGACACAAATCCTGGGGACGGCGTGTGCTCAGATTCTTCGCTGAGATCGTCGACCTCGTCGTGATCATCACAGGTTGAGTTCAAAGAAGCTTTGGTCAAAATTGGACTGGCAGCAGGAGCCACCTCGTCGCCATGTCGGTCGATGCTCCGGTACCCAGTGCCTTCGTCTTCCACTCTGCCCTGTTCTATGGCGACTTGGCCCATGAGTTCTGTCAACCACGGCGTGGCTGGTGCACCTGCGAGTACGACCCCGAGTCCCACCAGGGAAGGTTCAACGTGATGCTTAATCTTCTTTCGAGTAAAGCGAGACCGGAAAGAAGAGCAGATGGACGAATAGGGTGTTGGAACTGGAGGAGGAAGGTCTCCAAATATAATTTCATGGCATTGATGAAGGATACGCTGACATATCAAGAATGACTTGGAATCGTGTCGCGTACCAGAAAGATCGCGGAGACTTGCTTGCATGAACCAGAGTGTCTGGCAAAATAAATGACATTCAGTAAAGTGAAAGATATTGGAGACGTACTATCATCGCAATATGGGTTGACCGGTGCGCAATGTCGACTACGAAACATTCCAGAGCGCGAGACTTGGACGGCCTGGTCACCAAAAGATGGCAGATAAAGCCCCAAACATCGGCAAGATCCTTGGTGTCGAGCTGGCGCAGACGCGAGGTGATATAGTATGTGATTCCTATGTTGTCCGAGTAGAGAGCAAGGTACTGGAGGGCAACATGGACAGAAAAATAATTGATAAAGAGCCGAAGAAGAAGAGCATGGGACATGGAGGAGAAGATGACGGGACTTGCCCTACAGGGCCGCGTGTGATCACGACACGTTACTGAACTTTGCCTTCCACGTCCATCATCCATGTATTGGCGGTCACTCTGCGCCTCCGTTCTTTTACTCGTCCCCGTCGTGCTTGCCGCCGACGATGTACAGACCCAGCTCGTCAGTCTAGCTGCCGCTGGCAACGGCCTCATCCGTCTCAATGCTCAAACATATGAATTATTGACCACCTCCAACCGCAACTGGTCTGCTGCCATCCAATTCACAGCTCTCGACAAGCGGCGTAGATGCGAACCGTGCAGGTCGGTACCTGCATATTCCATCGCTGTATGCATCTTGCTGATTCCAGACAGGGAATTCGATCCGTCGTGGACTGCAGTTGCCAAAGCTTGGGCAGCCGTCCCCAAGGAACATCGTGACACCCATTTCTTTGGAACTTTAGACTTTGACGACGGCCAGACGGTTTTTGCGCAGGTATGTAGTCCATCCTCTATGTCCTGACCACGCTCAGTCGTTTCCGCAGCTTGGAATGACCTCGGCACCAGTCGTCTACATGTATCCTCCAACCCAAGGTCCTCGACAGCCTGCCAGTGGAAAATATAATGCAGTCAAATACGACTTTTCCAAGTATGTCATTCGTGTTTCCACCGGTCCTGTTCTTGACTTTCTGCAGTGGTTTCGAGGCCGGACCTCTGGCGGAACAACTTTCCAGTCATACCCCCGTCCCAATCCCATACAAGGCACCCATCGACTGGGCTCGTTGGGCCACCTACATTGCTGGTTTCTTGGGCTCCCTCTCCATCCTCCGTTATATTGCACCGGTTCTTAGAAGCCGATGGACTTGGGCTGTCATTTCGATCCTGAGTTCACTTATCTTCACCTCTGGCTACATGTTCACGCGCATCAGAAATGTGCCATACTCTGGTGCAAATGGTAACTGGATTGCCAATGGGTACCAAAACCAGTTTGGGCAAGAGGTCCAAGTCATAGCCTTAGTTTGTGCGTCGACTCTCTATTTGCATGCAAAATTCGCTCATCTTTTGATGTAGACGGTCTACTCGCGTTTTCCTTCCTAATGCTTACCATTATTGTGCCTTACCAGACTTCCGCTGCTCGACAAAGGCTGCAGGTCTATCTCTGGGTTGGAATCATCATGATCATCTATTCCGTCCTGGTCAGCATATTCAGAGTAAAGAACAGAGGTAGGTTGAATCCCACTTTGCATATGATTTCTAGCTTACGTTTTTCGAGGCTATCCTTTCCGTTTGTTCCTATAGATGTGTTCCTTGTCGTGCTCAAAAGCTGGCTCAAAATATAGTAGATACGGAAGTAAACGATATCAATTTGGAAGCAACATGGAATCAAAATCATACATGTAAGGCAAATTAGGACGGTAATTCCGGCTCCGAATGCCTTGGAACAACATTGTCCATTACTTGGATCGTTTTGATCCGATATGTATATCTTCGGGGAAGGAACCTACCTGATCTTCTCGGAGAACAATGAATGAAATATCGAGGTATACAAGTCGGTACCTCGTCACTGCGTTTGATGCGCTTCTTTAAATTGTTGTTCAGGACCTCAGGACCCGTCGTGTACTGAATTGCGACTGCCATGTTTGTTGGGTCTTACATCAACCACATAAGAATAAGAGACATCCGTGAAGCGCTTTGGACAAATGAGGATGTCGCGATGCGATATCGCCACATAAAGCCATATTGGAAAATTTATCCGTCGCCCGTGTAGCTCAATGGTAGAGCATTGTACTTATGAGGATATCTGCCCCTATAGAATTTGAAAGGTGGAAGCAGTGCCACCAACACTGCCTTGCCTCATGTAACATCAGTGTGGGAAGAATTGCTCGAAGCAGAGGAGGGGGACTACAAGTATGTAGATGTAAGATGGCAGGCTTCCTTAATGCCATATCACGCAGCCAGCATACTGCTAAGATATTTCACAGGTGGATCCCATGGTGCTTTTTCTGATCACAGGCAGTTGATCTTGGGTTCACCACTCATGACTCCAACTAAAATAATTGTAGCCTACTCAGTACTGCCTAGGGTTGTACACGAAACCCTAGGTTTTGATACACTGGGGTTTTGGACTGGTAAGTTACCAGTTAGTTACTGATACTTTACCTCCCCCTCTGGAGGGGTTTTCGTCGAGGTAACTTACCTGTCATGTGATGATGTAGGAGCAAGCAAAATTACTGTCATATTTGACTCTTCTAAGACAATTTTTTGTTGACAAAGTGTAGGTTTGTTGTAACACTATGCACTGAATTGTAGCTCAAGGGAGGGGAAAATGCAGAAAAAGCATGAAGATTAAGATTCTGGATGAAAATTTTTGAAAATGCAAAATTACTGGATGTCAATCATGTGATATTAACACATGACAGGTAAGAAACAGTAAGTAACCATAGCAAACCCCCCCCCCCCCCCCCCCCTCTTGGGGGTCCCAGTAAAAAACAGTATAGTACTCCCCCTAGGAGGGGGGTTTCATGTGCAGCCCTAGTGCTGTCTCACATTAGCACTAAGTGACTTTGGAAAAATATGCTCCCATCCAGGGTTGAACTGGAGACCCTCACCTTAACTGTGGGGGTCCAGGACAACATGCGGGCAAAACATCCTGCCTTAAAGACAGGGGATTGAGCCAGGGTTGCTATTTTGCATCAGCAGAGTTTGCAGAATCTGAAGCTGCAAACCATCATCAGCAAACATGTGACAATGTCATGACCTATCAGCCAGCTGCAGAGCTTTCACAGTCGCTTGCACCGAACCATGTTGTCAACAAACATGTGTTATGTCTTGGTTACAAACAATTCATGTTATTACAAAAAGTGGGCATTACAAACGATTCCTAGTTTCCATCATGGAATTCTACAAACCTCTTGACAAAATTGTATACCGAAGGAGTCCCAGCAGCATGGAGAAAACTGAACAAGAAAATGTGGTTATGATCATCAAGCTGGTCAAGAACTCCAGAGAAAGGTAGCAGGCATTCCAGGAGTATCTGAATTATCACCATGTAACTGTTGCTGAGGGAAGGAGCACTGCCTCTGGTCCAAGCTTCCACAGAGGGATCAAGAAAGACAGACACACCAAACTGCAAAAAGCATCAATGATGGTCAATATCTCAGCAAATGTGGCACTCACAAGTTTGTACAGCTTCAACAAGTGACCATGATTGGTGACTGCCTTGCAGTGACTTGTTTTGAGTTTCAGCTTGAGAGTGGTGATGGCAGCGTGGTCATTGCCAAGATCTTTGATGTTGTGTTTCTTGCAAATCTTGAAAGCAATGTCTGGATAATCTGCTCATTTCCCTGCAGAAAGGTGATTGTAGTCGAATGCAAATTGCAGATGCACAGCCATATAGAGAGCATAGTCAATGAGACATGTAAACAGTGCAGATTCAACAAGATAGATGAGTTGATGATCAAACAATGACAGCCAAGACACCATGTCCAGTTGGAATCAAGCTTCAGCAAGGTGTTCACAGGCTTTGTTCCAGATATTTGATGATGGCCATATTTCCAGTGGCAATGCCTTTTTCTGCTCCTATTATCAATAGGATATCAAAAAAAAAACAGAACATTTCCTCATGATTTCAGCCACTGAGACAGCCTTGTATCCTCTGATCATCCTTATGAGAAAGTTTTGCTCTTGCCATTTATGTTTGAGGACCTTGTCAACATGAAGAAAATGACAAAACTTGTCCAAGGTGATTGGTGGGTCACATATGTATGACAAAACCTCTTGAACTCAGTTCTGGTGTCTACCCAGGAGCATTAAAGTAAGAGATAATCATAGTAATTAGGAAATTACCTCCTTCTCAGCAGGAACATGTTTGGGCTATAATACAATTTAGATGCAAAAAAAACACAGCATATATGCACTCACTGGGATATCCTCCTCCAGTTTCTATAGAAAGGTATCAGCCAGTGTTTTTAGGACAAGACAGCAGCATGTACAAGGGCTGGTATGTCATCATCTGAGATATCCTCATCTTTGGCACTCTCAGCCTCAGCCTGGACAATCAACTCTTGAGCTGCACTAATGATGGACTCATATTTAGGTCAAAGAGTATGTGGAGAGACAAAAAGAGGTGGATTGAAGCTTGTGAGTGCTGCCTCCAGTTCATCTAAAAGTTCCATGATAGTGGTAGGGCAGAAAGATAGATGACTCTCATGATGTACATTTGTAGGGAAGATTCCCATGATATGTTCAGGAGCCTGCAAGGCCTGGCTTATTTGATACACCAACCATATCTATCTACCTCAAGGCTCTATTTCATGATAAGGCTTTGACCTCGAAGCAATCCCATTGATCTTAGTGCATGGTCATCAGACACAGAGCACTCTGCATTACTCACTGAGTTGTGCATGAAAGGGAAGATTCCCACAACCACAATTATATGTGCAAGCAGCAGACTATGACCAATACATCTAATAAGCAACAAGAATATAGTAAGCAATGAGAATAAGAAGTCTAAAACTGCAGGACTGTATCATAAAAAGTAGCAAATTGACCATTATTAAGTATAGAAGACAATGCAACAATGTTAAAAAGCAATATAAGCAAGGGACAGAGCATTTAGAAAAAAAATATAAGCTAGGCAAGGCAAACACATGAAAGAACAATTAAGTGAGGGAACATGAAATCATGAGAGGCAAAGCATTTAAAAAGTTTAGAAAAAAAAATAGACTAGGCAAGGCAAACACATGAGAGAACAATTAAGCAAGAACAATTAAGTAAGGTAACAATATGAAGCAAACCTACTCTTCATCATCATCTTCATCATAGATGTCAGCACATTAGTCAACATCACCATCTTCTTCATCATGATCATCTTCCTCATCTCCATCATCATGCATATTATAGGAAGGAGTGCCCAGACCAGTAGAACTACTCTCACCGTGGTCCTCCAAGTGTGGCATAGGCACCATGATAGATGGTGGAAATATCTTTGTGTCCTTTGCAGTATTTGTTATGATTTTTCTGCTTATCTTATCTTATCAGGTGCTTATCACTGTACTATCTTATCTCAAGTGTCTATCCACAGTTACCACAACCATAATGGTCATTCTCAATGATTATACTATGGACTGCTATAGCTTGCAACCATCACTCACCTACCTTATTGTTTTCTTTGTTTCCTGCATGACAACTATGGACATCATTCTATTCTTAGTACTCTAGTTTTCATATATAAGTAGCATAGCTCTCACTGTAGTATCCTCAGCTTCAAGCTAAAAGTTTATTCATACCATACTTTACTCTCAACTCAGAACTTGACTAAGCCATTAGTCCTTCTTTGCTGAGCCTAAGACACTATAGCCATTCCTTCGGTGATTGTCTGAACATGAGACAGCCAAGGTCTAGACTAAGTCTTTGGTCACATGAAGTTTGGGTCTAACAGCATTGCAGACAACAGTGAAGAGGGAGAGTGTTGTATTGGATGCATACTGGGCCACCTCCTCTTGGTGGAAGTGGTTGAGAAGATGGAGAGCACTGGAGAGATCATTTAGGTGATTTGGAAGGAAGCCAGGGAAGTGCATGGTGGAGCAACCAGCTGCAATGAGGTCCATATTCAGATGCTCTTCCTCAATTGCAGTGTAGTGCATCGAGTCCTGAAGGCTGAGAAGCTGGATGTGAAGGGAATGTATAGCAGCATGGCTAACCATGGTGACACTTCTGGCACCAACAGCAGTGTAGTAGACTGTTGCTTTGGAATTGCCAGCAAACCCAGAGGGTAGGTGTACATGGTTACCACTCATATGCTGGGCCACCTCTGGTCCAGACATCTCATTGATAAACTCCTGGAAAATATAGTGAGATGATGATTCAGCAGGAATGTCAAACAAGCATACCTCACTCTTCTTCTTGGGATACTGTTCATTATAATTAGCACCATCAAAACAAAATATTATAAACTCACTGGTGGAATCTCCTTGCCTTTTCCCTTGATATCCATCTTCAAACTGCCCTCCCTAGTGTCCTATGAAACATGATTAACATTTCTTCTTGTAGAAAAAGACACTCATGTCAATGGGAGCCTTTGATATGCTAGCAAATGGGCTCTCCTCGGAATCAGAATCTATAACAATGGTCTTGTCAGAAACATCAGACAAATAAGATAGGTACTAAGGAGAAGATACACATCACTGTTAGAGCTACCTTTTTAATAGACACAGGGGGAGACAATCCATCATATGCCAGTAAAGCCCACTTCACTTTCTTCAAAGCAGGCTTTAATGTCTTACTTAAAATAAGCATAAAGTTGGACCAGACAAATCAAGCATACATACCAAGGTTTCTGTCTGGTGACTGCCAGCAACATCCTCCTTGCTCCCCTTCTTGATCATCTTTTTGGCCTATACTGCACTAGGAGAATCTGGAGTGGAGACATGTGTGCACTTCAATTGAAAAGTGCTTAGAACGAAATTATAATCAAACAGAGATGGGACATACAGCATTAGACTGGTCTTTGAGGATGGACTGCTTTCTGGACAGACTTGTGTCAAGGGTCTTCTGTCTACAAGAACAGAAATCAATATCACAAAGATTCAAAAAGAAGGATAGCTTACTTTAATTTAGAGTTACTGATAATTGTGTCATGGTCTCTGAGAATAGTTGATGCTGCAGTGGGGGAGACACCTTTGATGATACATTTTCTTGCTAGTATAGGCTTTCTACCCTTGATTGGAGCAGACATTGTGGTAAGAAGACAAGATGTGTTGTATGAGGAGCAGGGTGTTATGATTTTTCTGCTTATCTTATCTTATCAGACACTTATCACTATCTCATCTTATCTCAAGCACCTATCCACATGACTATAACAGACATTCTCAATGATTGTACTATGGACTGCTATGGCTTGCTACCATGGCTTGCCTATCTTGTTGTTCTCTTTTGTTTTCTGCATGACAACTATGGACCCTATTCTATTCTTAGCATGTTAGTTTTTGTATATAAGTACCATAGCTCTTGCTATAGTGTCCTCAGCTTCAAGCTAAAGTTTATCTATACCATACTTTACTCTTACCATAAGAACTGGACTATGACCTTAGTCCTTCTTTGCTGAGCCATAGACAGCCAGTCATTCTTCTAGTGATTGTCTAAATGGGAGACAGCCAAAGTCTAGACTAAGTCTCTGGTCACATGAAGTTCAGGTCTAACAATTAGCTCAAAGCTTCTTTTCCCTCTCTTTACTACCAGCCATGAAGAGACCACCCATATGAACCCCCAGACTGTTATTGAGCTAGCATCCACTCTCAGTGCTTTCACCATCATATCATTTCTGGTGGCCCTCACCACCTTCATCTATTACCAAAGAATCTGATGCTTCCTGATCCACCAACGACTCCTTGTAGCACTACAAGACCCCCCCCTTCCCTCTAAATATCCTCACCAGTAACCCTATCACACCCCTGAATCTGCCCAGTGGACAGAACTTCTCAAGGTAGAGGAGCACCTACCACACCCTCAATTCCAGTGAGAAGTTCCCTCCACATAAGCAGGAGACTCCCTGCAATGCCCCCCCTGGACCAAGTGTTGTCGTTCAGACCCCAACCTCCAAGAACACTGACTGGAACCCTCAACCAGATACAGCAGTAGAGGAGCATGGACAGATCTTATAGACTATCCTCTGAGACCCTGAGCATGATGACCTTGTCAGTGGTCCAGCTTGCACTCTCCACTCTCCCACTCGACCATAACACTCTCTGAACCCTCAGTCTAGACCCAAACCTCCTTACATATGCAGAGGACCAGGGCCTTGATGTCTGGCACCTGCAGCCCTGTCAACCCTTCAATCCATATCTGGGAGATGTTGCTGGGTACAGAAATACCTATCAGGGCAAATCCAACCCTTCTGAACCCCCATCCCCTATCCTGGAACAGCCAGAGCTCATATGAATCCATGTACTTGAGCTTTTCAGAATACAACTCTCAGAGTCCCTGGAGCCTGTCCCCCATAATGAACCCAATGATATTTTCAACCCATGAGATGATGACTTTGAATAGCTCTGGCTGGCCCCTAATCGATGAGGAATGAGTTGGCCTCTACTTCACAGCAGCTTAGGCCCTTTGTAGGGCTGACATCAAGATCCATATAGGCAATGACAACCCCTTACACCACCTCTGTCCTACTATGGACAAATACCTTGCCTTTGAATGAAACCCACCCTTTCCCAGTCCAACTTCCAAGCACCGCATCAATGGTGAGATCTTTGCCCTTCAACAATGAACGATCCTGGGCCCTGAGGCCAGACATAGAGTTTTTGGGCTATGACCCCGCACCACTGAGGAACAGGCCGACATGGAGCAAGACCTCCAGGAGCTGGCCAGGAAGGATGCAGGGCAGGATTAGGAAACCGGTCGCCATAGGGGCAGAGTATTTTAACAATTTTGACACTTTTAACTATGATCCAGAATCGTTCAACCAGAAGTTGGCAAAACCAAGAAATGATTGGATATCTTTGACTTTCCACAGGACTGGCCAGTCAACAATGGCTTTAACTTTGTCTTCAGCCATGCATAAGCCTTCAGGAGAGAGGATATAGCCTAGGTATTCCACAGAATCCCAATGAAATTCACATTTAGAACCTTTGCAGTAGAGCCCATTGGCTCGGAGTCTGCATAGGACCTCATGAACATGTTTTTGGTGTTCCACAGAATCATTAGAGTAGATGAGGATATTGTTGAGGTAGATGACAACAGAAACGTCAAGCATATCAGAAAAGATGTTGTTGACAAAGTGTTGGAAAGCCACAGGAGCATTGGTAAGACCAAATGGCATGACATGCCATTCAAAAGAACCATAGCAGGTGCAGAATGCAGTTTTACATTCATCTCCTTTGGCAATACAGATTAGATGGTAGGCATGGTGGAGGTCAAGTTTAGTATACAAGCATACAGAACACACAGAGTCAAGAAGGTTGGAAATGAGAGGAAGTGGGTATCTGTCTTTTTTCGTGATCTTATTCAGACCATGGAAATTGACACAGAGTTAGAGTTCACCAGTCTTCTTGATGAAGAGTACCGGAGCTCTGTGGGGAGAGCATATAGGGGAAATAAAGCCATTGTGAACATTATTGTCAATAAATTTGCACAGGGCTTTGAGTTCAGATTCCGAGAGGTAATAGATAGGACCAAGTGGAGGTGAAGTACCTTCCTCAAGGTTGATCTTGAGATTGTAAGGGCAATGCTCAGGGAGTTTCTTGGAGAGGGAGTTACTGAATACATCGGCAAAGTTGTGATATTTGTCAGGCACTTCAGATAGATCCGGTGGAGCCACAGAGGCAGCCTGGCCACTAACACTTGGTAGTGAAGGTTGGAGTGTGAACTGTTGTGCACCCTCCTCTGCACAAGCTCATACGAAAGCAGCCACAGAAATAATAGATATCTTGGGTGCTGCTGATGCAGCAAATGAAGAAATAGAAGGGTAGAAATAGATAGGCTCATAAGGCAGTGGAGTCCAGTGGGATCTCAAAGGAGGTTTGAAGTGTGGGACAGGACCTGAAGGGTCTGTGCGAGCTGAGACCATAGGGTTGGAAGCCACAGAAACATCTGAGACAAGACTGGAAGGGTCTATGCGAGCTTGGGCTGAATGTTAGACCCGAACTCTGGGTAAACCAAACAAGAGTAAACCAAGGGCTGTTTCGCATTCGAACAGTCACCTGAGGAGTCTCTATGCTGAATGGCTACTGAGAGCGTCGGACTAAGGTCTTAGTCGGAGGCTGAGTCGACTAGCTAAGTTCGGTGTGATTAAACTTTAGCTCGAAGCTGGGGAATATACAGCGAGAGCTACACTACTTATATATGAAAAGTCCTGTGCTATGAATAGAACCTTTGTCCGTGGTTGTCATGTGGAATACAAGGGAAAACATGAGTAGGGCGAGCGTTGGTCGCAAGCCGTAGTTGTCCGTAGTACAATTGCTGATGCGGTCCTGTTATAGTCGTGGTTACGGTGATAGGCACTTTGAGATAAGATTAGATATAGATAAGCGCCGGCTGATAAGATAGGATAAGTGAGAAAATCATAACATTACCCCCTCGTTAAGGCAGGCGTCTCGACTGCCCTAAGACTTGTCTCCGTCGGGGGGGTCCACTTCGCTGTCCTGCTTGTTAGCCCACCAATAATCTTTAATGAGCTCCCCCAGATGCCCGAGTTCGGGTTCTGGCCTCCATTCTTCGTCCAGCCATTCATGTTCTTGGCCCCCTTTTTCTGCCTGGGCGCTAGCGACCTTGATAAGGTAGTACCATGTGTTGTCCTCTGGTCCTATTTTGTCATTGTCGTCCTCCTGCTGATAGCGGGCATCGATGATGATCGTGTCGTTGCCGGGGTTGATTATGATAGCATCTACCGCCATTCCTCCTCTTCTCTCCCAGTATTCAGTGATCGCTTCTTTTGCATTGCTGAGGTACCTTTCTGCTGGTCCATTTGTTGTCTTCGGGACCATAGCCTTTCCATTTAACGAGGTAGTCTGTCACTGTTTTGGACCTTTCCCCCTTCTTTCCTCATACTTTGCGGGTTTTGTCGTCGAGGATTTCTTCGACTTTGTATTCTTCTTCGCCCATGATGATATCGGGCGGAGGAGGTGGTGGTTGCTGTTGATTCGGGAATGCTGGGGGTGTGTACGGCATGAGGAGAGTTTCGTTGAAGACGGGGTATATTCTCCACGTGGGGGGAAGCTTCAGTTTGTAGGCAGAAGCGCCGCGTTTTTCTATGATTTGGAAAGGGCCGACTCGTTTGTCATCTAGCTTTTTCTTTGGTCTGGGGAGGTGAAGATTTGTCGTATCGAGCCAGACCTTGTTTCCGATCTGATATTCGACAGCGGCTCTCTTCTTTTTGTCGTATTGTGTCTTCATGTGTTCAGCTGCTTTAATAAGAGCAGCCTCGGTTTCGGCATGGATGTTCTTCATTTGGTCATGGAAGGTTTCCGACATGGGAGTGCGGAGGGTGGCATGGGATCTGGAGTCGGGAGTGACTCAGGGATGTCGTCCATATAGGACTTGGAATGGGCTTTTGCCCGTGGCAGAGTGTATGCGATTGTTGTGCTGGAAGGCACAAATCAATAGCCATTCTGCCCAGTCGTTTTGATGATGATTAATGACGAGGTGGAGGTATTTTTCGATTTCTTGATTGACGCGTTCAGTTTGTCCGTCAGTCTGGGGGTGGAAAGCGGTGGAGGCATTGCTTTTGATGTTAAGCATGCTGTAGAGGTCTTCGAGGAATTTTGACATGAATTGAGGTCCTCGGTCGGAGATGATGGTGACGGGCATACCGTGTTTGGCGTATACTTCGTCGCGGAGGATTTTTGCCCATCCTTCTGATGAAAGTTCGATGTTGCAGGCAACTGGGATGATGTTCCTGGAGAATCGGTCGACGATGATGAGGATCGCATCATGGCCATTGGATTCTGGGAGGCCGGTGATCATGTCGACTGAGATATGGGTCCAGGGCTCAGAGGGAACTTCATTTGGATGGAGTGGTGCCCGCTTAGCCTGTGTGCTCGACTTTGTGCGGGTGCAAGTCTCACAGGCTTGAATGTAGGTTTGTATGTCCTTCCTGATCTTGGGCCACCAGTAGTCTCTGAGGACGAGTTCCTTGGTTTTTTCTACTCCGGGGTGTCCTGCGGTGATATGGTCATGGCAGTGCGAGATGATCTCTCCTCGCACTGCATGATCACAGGGCACATATATCCTGTTGTCGTAGTGGAGAAGTCCGTCCTTCTCTTGAATGTCTTTTTCGTGATTGAGCGACTTGGTGATCCCTTGATCCCATTTCTGGTGGTCGCGGGTCGCGCTTTTGATGCACTCGTGGGATTCATCGGTAGTTGGCATGATTAGTGCCCGGAAATGCTCGGCTTTGAGGACAACTGACTTCGTTGTTGTCATCATGTCCTTGGTCGTGGTCTGCGCGTTGTGACAGGAGGTCTGCTTTCTTGTTCGCCGTTCCTGGTTTGTGATGAAGGGTGAAATGGTATTCGGCTAGTTCAGTTACCCATCGTGCTTGTCTGCGATTGAGTTTTTGAGGTTTCCGGAAGTACTGGAGGTTTCGGTGGTCCATCCAGATTTCCATATCAACGGCTGCCCCCATGAGGTAATGTCTCCATTCCTCGAGGACGAGCATTATGGCAAGTAGTTCCTTGTCATAAATCTCGTAGTTGTGTTCTGTGGCCATTAAGGCTTTGGACAGGAACGCAACTGGTCTCCACTTTCCTTCTTGTTCTTGGGATAGAACGGCGCCAATGGCGCCTTCGCTAGCGTCTGCTTCCACTCTGAATTTCCCGGTCTCGGTTGGGATTGCCAATACAATGTCTTGGGCAAGGCGGGTTTTGAGTTTGTCAAAAGCCTCCTGTTGCGCAGTTCCCCAGGTCCATGCTTCATTCCCAGTAAGACGCATCATTGGGCATACTATTTCACTGTAGCCCTTGATAAAACGTCGGTAGAAGTTAGTGAA
Source organism: Armillaria mellea (assembly GCA_030407055.1). Taxonomy (NCBI): domain Eukaryota; kingdom Fungi; phylum Basidiomycota; class Agaricomycetes; order Agaricales; family Physalacriaceae; genus Armillaria; species Armillaria mellea. The sequence goes on along the minus strand of JAUDZF010000001.1, from coordinate 2,379,167 downwards.
CCCTAAGAAAGATTGGAGTTCTTTCTTTTTGTTGGGGATGGGCCACTCGGTGATTCCTGCAATCTTGACTTGGTCCATGCGGATGGAGCCTTCGCTAATTATTACCCCGAGGTATTCTGTTTCTAATACCTCGAACTCACATTTCTTGGCTTTCAGGAAAAGTTTGTGTTTCCTGAGGAGCACAAGAACTTTGCGAGTGATCTGTCAATGCTCTTCTAGAGTTTTCGAAAAGATCAGGATGTCGTCAAGGTATATGGTAACCTTGCCGGAGGTGATGAGGTCCTTGAAGATGTTGTTCATCATCCATTGGAATGTGGCGGGGGAGTTTGTGAGACCGAAGAACATGATGGTGGGTTCAAACAGTCCACGGTTTGTTCTGAATGCAGCCTTCCACTCGTCGTCTTTCTTGATGCGAATATTATTGTACCCCCATCGTACATTGAGCTTGGTGAAGTATTTAGCACTTCCTAGCTTGTCCATAAGTTCGGCGATGAGGGGTAAAGGGTAATGATTTTTGATGGTCATTTCGTTAAGCTTGTGATAGTCTTGGACGGGGCATAACTTTCCATCCTTCTTTTTGACGAAGAAGAAGGGGGACGCCATGGGTGATTTGGATGGTCGGATTCGTCCCGTGGCAAGGTTTTCAGTTGAGGAATTTATCCAACTCTTCTTGCTCGGTGCGGTTTAAGGGATACACCTTGCAGTCGAGAGTATTCTTGGCATTGGGGACAAGTTCTATGGCATGGTCCCAAGGTTTGTGCATAGGGAGTTCGTTCGAAGTTCTCCTTTTCAAAGAGGTCCTGCAAAGTCGCGGTACGCAGCTGGGACCATCTCTTCAAAGGTCTTCTTCTCCTTTCCCTCATTGGCTTTGGCGGCGAGTTCGTTCGCTTTATGAACGGCGCAGGTTTCAATGGCTTCCTCAAAGTCGACGGCAAGAATGCGGTTGCCTTCTTCGAGTTCTTCATCCCACCGGTCGTCAGGGTCTGAGTCCAGTAGGGGGAAGGGGTTTTTGGCACATTGGCACCTGGCAAAGGTAATCCTGCCGGTGCTCCAGTTGATAAGCAGGTTGTGGCAAACGAGCCAGTCATGTCTGAGGAAAATTTCTTTGGAACCTAGATTGACGATGGCGAGATCGATTCTCTCGTTATGGTCACCAATGGTAAGCCTTAGTTCTGTGAACTCAGTGATTTCTCCAGCCTTGTTGCGGGAACCGTCTGCATTATAGATTGGAATGGGGCTAGCGGTTTTGTAGACAGGGATGTTGTGGGTTTTGACAAACTCGCTGTAAATCGAGCTGCCCGTACATCCACTGTCTAGGAGGGCGGTGGCATCGATGGTTTGGTTGTTGGCGGTTTCGACTTTAAGCGGGATTTTAAGATCTCGCTTGGAGGTGGTCTGTGAACGAATTAGGTAGCATTTAGGCTTCCGGAGTTCGTCCAGCCATTCAAGTGCATTTGCTCGCTGAGCGTGGCAGAGCCCTTCCAGGAGATCATCGACTACCTCTTCGGCCCTGGTTTGGTGTATCCAATTAAGGAGCACCGACCTGGCGGCAGATTCGTCTTTGGCCTCTCGGATGGCCCTCCACGTCCACTCGGTTTCGAAGGGTTTCATCCATCCTGGTGGGACCTTCTCAGCCAAGGGCTGGGTCTCCTCTGGTGGCGGGGATGATCGAGTCTTGGCTTCCTTTGCTTGATGGATTTTGAAGGCGGTATCGTCTTCTTCATCCGGGACTTCAACCATGGTTACCTTGTTGGGGCTCTCTGCCCCATGCCCCAGAGAGTCGGACTCTGTGGACTTGGCCCTTGGCAGGCACTTGAGATCCGCCACATTGGTCCTTGCGGGGAGTGTCTTGGCCTTTGAAGAAGGTGCTGAATCTTTCGGCTTCAGAGGCCCGAGGGCGTCCCGCCTACTTGATTCCGACCCGAGTCCTAGTACTCGTATTGAGGGCTCCAGCGCCACCTGGCATGTCCCCTCTCCCACAGTGGGCTCGGATGTCGATTCTTTCTTAGGTTCTTGGTTATCTGGACTTGGAACGGTTAAAGCGGGTATATTCGAATGCACATATCTCATATCAACATATGGCGTAACTACAGAAGTATCATGAGTCCGACCAGCGATATTGTTCCTCGTACCAGATAAGTCCTTCGCCGAGCAAGCAGAACCTTTTACTTCTCGGCGCCAGTCTTTTACCTCCTCAATTTTCGACTCCGTGGTGGGCTCCGTCATTACGGCCCGATTCTCCTCTTTCTTCTTGTCCTTGTTCCAACTTTGTAGCGGGCAATTCTTGCTAATATGGCCTTTCTGCTTGCATCTGAAACACTTCCCTTCGGACCTGAGTGCGTCTATGTCCATAGCCTGTCCCTGACCACCGTAGGTGGTGCCAGTACCAGTCTTCTTGTCTGACGAGGAACTTGTCACGCCACTACTAGCTTTAGGGGCATTCATGGTGGGGTTGTTGTTTTTGGGGACGAAGGGACCAGGACGACTGAGACCGTCTTTAATGGCCTTTCGTTGGCGGGCCTCGTTCATGATGGTGACTCAGGCTTTCCACTCGTCATAGGTTTCAGGCATGCTGACTCCAATATCATAGATGATTTTGGTGTAGGAGTCGGGAATGCCCTTTTTGACGGCGGCGACCATGTGGCCACAGGGCACCAGGTGTCGCCTCGGAGTCCTGCTTTCTTGGCCTCCTTCTCAACGGCCTGGAAGTAGTCGTCGGCAAGGCCTTTGCCAAGACGGAGGTCATACATCTTCTGCTGATGGATTTCTTCTACTGTGTGATCGCGGAACGTGTCGCGGATCATTTGACAGAAGTTGTCCCAGCTGGGAAGATGGAACTTGTTGCAGGAGTGGCTTCATCGTTCCGCGAGGATCATGATCCACCACTCTTCTGCCTTTCCAGTGAAGTAGGAGGCGGCAAAGCCAACTCAGAAGGGGCTGGCATACATGTATGGGTCGTGCATCTGGAAGTACATTTCACAATGGGTGAGGAAGCGGTCGATGTTGTCGGCGTCTCCTTTGAAGACGGTGGGCTTTCGCATCAGATCCGGCTTACACCCCATCCAAGGTGCATCTTCAGCCATTTGGCTGACAGGATTGGGGAGTGGGTCGTCAGGGTCATGGTACTTTCCTGGTCCTCGAGGGAGCAACCAGCTGTCGGGGTCTCAGGCGAGGGGACTAGTATGCCGTCCTGGAGGTGGGGAGCCTTTGATGGCTCCGTCATAGCCAGTCCAGGTTGGGATAATGGGCAGCTGATTGCTGCCAGCGTTTGAGGTTTCCGCGTCCTCCGGTCCGGCTCTGGCAAGCATTCGGCCCTTGCCTTTCCAGCTTCTCGGCACTGTGGGATCATGGTGGCAGGGGACAGAGGGAGCGGCTTTGGAGGGTTTCGAGGATGGTAATCTTCTGGTTCTGCATAGGGACGATTGGGATGCTTTTTATTAAAATCATATATGGCCCACTCGGTAGCACAATACTCAATAATATCCTCCCGCTCCAGATCCACTGGCTTCAGGCTGTTCATCAATCTCCCCATCTTTGAGGACAGGAAGGTCGGGTCCTCCGTAAGGGCTGATAAGTGACCTATAAAGATCCGCATGTATTCGCGTTCCCATGGATCGCGGATCTGCTGGACCTCGAGCGACAGTGTGCTGACTGATGGTGCTATGCTGCTCATGGGTGATATCTCGGGTGCCTTCTCGTATGTGCTCCTGTCGTCGGGACTCAAATTGTGTACTGAAGCAGTTACCGTAGATAAGCCGCTCGTCTTGATTGAGGGGGGGAGGGGTGTAGTTCGCGCCGAGCCGTGTATCGACCCACTGGCCCCTCTGCCAGCACTCTCTCCACCTCCTCTGCTCATCCTCTGCGTACCAGTCTTCGTCCTCCCGGCTAATGTTCTGGAGGCGGTTCCAATGGAGGCGCCGTCGGTGGTCTTCATCATCTTCTCCCAGTAAGCGCGCGCTAGTAGCTTGGCGGGCATCGTGCTCGACTCGCTGCTGGTACTGCCACTGGTTGTACTGCTGCTGATTGTGGATACCGAGGTTATGGAGGCGCTGGATGGTAATGGCTCATTCGTGTGGCCAAAGAGGTTCGAGGTGCCATGGATGGGGAGTGGGGCCGGTTTGGATGTCGACCTGGACGCCCTGGAGTCGAAGGAGCTCGTCTTCGGCGAGCCTTTCTCTTTCCCTGTTAACCTCTGCCCAGATGTTGGTGTCGGGGTGGAGGGTGATCGGCCTTGCTTGGTTGAGGATGGCGTCAGGGATGGTAGGGGAATCGGGGCGTGTCTGGCGGTTGCGGATGTAGGCCTCGAACTTGGACTGAGTGGGGCTCTGAGGGACATAGGGCTCGCTTTCGCTGTCCGAGAAGGGGTCATTGGGGAGTTCGATGCCGCTCGAGGCTGCGACCTCGTATAGATCGAGGGAGTCTCGGGTTCTAGCCATTCCTCTGGTAGGGAGTGGTGCGGTAGAGGTGGTGTCGGTGGTAGAGGAGGCAGCGAGTATGGTAGGGACGGGGAGGTCGAGGGTGCCAGTGACGGGGGAGTTGTGAACAAGGATGCTGTGTCCTTGCTCGCCAATGTCGATTTCGATTTCTTGGACCAGAGCAACCACAGGAGTTTCCTGACTTTTGGGATGCTGTACGGACGTGAGTGGTGAGGGGAAGGATGTGATGGATCTGTTGGGCTGGGTGGTGCCATAGCGTTGAAGACCGTTGGGGGAGGGATAGAATGGGACAGCTGGGAGACGGGGGGCACGGAAAGTGCGGTCCATCCAATGCTGAAGACGGTTACATTGGGTGTTGTACCAGAAAACGATTGGCCACCTGGACCGATAGAGGAGGTACGAGAGGGCGGGGATCCCGACAAAGAGTGTCAGGAAGAAGGTGGAGATGATTCTGGTGCTGGTGAACAATGCAGGCATTCGGTTTCAAAAGCAATGGTGGCTGCTTAGAGAAAGGGAATGGAAAGCTTCGAGCTAATTGTTAGACCTGAACTCCGGGTAAACCAAACAAGAGTAAACCAAGGGCTGTTTCGTGTTCGAACAGTCACCCGAGGAGTCTCTATGCTGAATGGCTACTGAGAGCGTCGGACTAAGGTCTTAGTCGGAGGCTGAGTCGACTAGCTAAGTTTGGTGTGATTAAACTTTAGCTCAAAGCTGGGGAATATACAGCGAGAGCTATGCTACTTATATATGAAAAGTCCTGTGCTAAGAATAGAGTCTTTGTCCATAGTTGTTGTGCAGAATGCAAGGCAAAACATGAGAAGGGCAAGCATTGGTCACAAGCCATAGTTGTCCATAGTACAATTGCTGATGCGGTCCGTTATAGTCGTGGTTACGGTGATAGGCACTTTGAGATAAGATTAGATATAGATAAGTGCCAGCCGATAAGATAGGATAAGTGAGAAAATCGTAACACTGAAGCACTGGAAGTCATGGAGGAAGATGCATCAGATAACTTTGAATGGAAAGTAATACTGTGTTCTACCCAGTCAATCAATGGATTGTAGCGGGAGAGCCAGTTGTATCCTAGGATAATATTACAGGATGAATCGAGACATGTGACATAAAAGTCAATAGGAATAATATCTCCTGATGGAAATCATATGGAGAGAGTAGTGGATTGGGAGATGTGAGATCTGGCAGAGCTGTCAAGAAGCCAAAGTTGGACAGGAGGAATGGATTTAGTAGGGAGATCATGGTCCTCAATAAAATTTGAGTCAACAAAACAATGACTAGAATCAGAATCAATGAGTGTGAGAAAATGAAGGATGATAGATATAGGACTGCTGTCAGGCTCTGATCCAGAGCTGACTTCAGAGGACAAAGATACAGTGAGTGAATGGTTGGAAAGAGTGGCAGCATTGAGGGTAATGATCTCTGTGGTGCAATGACAGTCAACACAACCCTGTCCTTGCATGGAGGAAGCAGGGCTGTGTTAGACCTGAACTCTGGGTAAACCAAACAAGAGTAAACCAAGGGCTGTTTCACATTTGAACAGTCACCCAAGGAGTCTCTGTACTGAATGGTTACTAAGAGCATTAGACTAATGTCTTAGTCTGAGGCTGAGTCGACTAGCTAAGTTCAGTGTGATTAAACTTTAGCTCAAAGCTGGGGAATATACAGCGAGAGCTATGCTACTTATATATGAAAAGTCCTGTGCTAAGAATAGAGTCTTTGTCCATGGTTGTTGTGCAGAATGCAAGGCAAAACATGAGAAGGGCAAGCATTGGTCACAAGCCATAGTTGTCCATAGTACAAATGCTGATGCAGTCTGTTATAGTCATGGTTACAATGATAGGCACTTGGGATAAGATAAGATATAGATAAGCACTGGCCGATAAGATTAGATAGATGAGAAAATTGTAACAGGCTGCTCTCTATTTTTCCAACTCTGAGAGAGCCAAATCAGTAGAGGTGGGAGGTTCAGACACCTCAGCAGCATGGCCATGCATGGAAGCCATAGCCTTGCACTTGTTGCAGTCCTCAGTCTTGTGCTTGCTATCACAGAACATGCAGAGGTTGTTCATGTGGTGGCATTCCTTTTCCTTGGGTGTGAGCTTGCCATCCTTGCCTAGCTTGTTAGCATAGGGCTTCTTGGCAGTGCTGGAGGAATTAGAGGAGGATGAAGCAGAACCCATGGAGTCTGAGTTAGAGGACTTTGGCACCATGGAATTATAAAAAGAGCTTGAGTTAGAACCTGAACTCTTAGGTTTGGAAGAGGAGGAGGAGGATGAAGGTTTATCATGGTTTTCACATGCAATTTTGGTCTTCCAAGTCCAATACTATGCGTCAAGTTCCTATGCTAGAGTTCACATGTCATGGAGGTTATTAGGCTTACCATGGTGAGCCATATCATCCTTAATCCAGGTACAAAGTCCACAGTAGAAAGCATGGTGGAGGGAATTGTCATCATAGCCTATGACAGCAGCATGCTGGTTGAACCAGACTATATACTTCATAATCCAGTCTCTATTGCACATGCAAAGATTTTCAAGTTCATCTTCAGCATCTCCAATGGCATTAAATGGACAAAAGTTAGTCCAGAGTTCTGAAGGGAAAGCAGCATAGGAGTATGCCCAAGCAGGAGAGTTGGTGTGGTTGGGATTGAGGATATCTGGTTTGAACCAGTCAAGAGCCACACTAGAGAGGAAGGAGATAGCATAGTTGACTTTAGTGGTTTCCACACAGAAAGCATTGGGCCTGTCATTAAAGTTCAACTGGAGGGAAACAATGAACACCTTCAGCTTCTGTGGGTCTGAGCTATTGAACACATCAGGTTCTTTAACTTTGGTATGGATGGGCCATGGAGGAGGGTTGTTTACCTGATTGCTGAGACCTTGGAGGAGATTTATGAAGTCAAGCATGAGGCAGGTGTCATCATTGTTAGGAGTAGGGGGATTATCACCAGGTCCTCTGGGGCCACCTGGATTAGGTGGACCATCAGAAGGGCGATTGGGACCCTGCGACTGGTGCTGGTTGCGATTGCTAGGGGTGTTGGGTTTGTCATTGGAGTTGTTATCATTGTCACCTTTGTCTCCTTCATTGACAGGGAAGAGAGACTTAGGTCAAGTGACCAGAGTCCATGGAGGGTCATTCCAATATTTGCCCCAGCTATTGGAAACAGCATGGTCAGCAATGAATGGATTTGGAGTTGTGGTATCCGATTGACGAGCAGTAAAACCACTGTGCATGTAGGTTTCCCTACAGGAGTGATGAGAGGTAGTGGAGTCTGTGCTGAAGAGATTAGAGTCTTCTTTGGATGCAGAGGCAGGAAAATTGTTCATGGTGAAATGAGGTGGGATCATGTCCAAGATGGACTGTTCAGTATGGGGTGGTTGTGTGGTTGTGCTAGATATGCCTAAAAATTTCGACTCAAGGGTTTGAGTTCAAATATACTATTAGGATCATGCTAATAGAAGAGAGAATGAATGCATGCCAATGGAGACTGTGGAGTGCCTGTGGGCTTGGCAAAGCTATTAGCAATGTCACCCTTGGGTCAAAGCCCTAAGATAGATTATGGATGGAGTCCACAGGATAAAGATGAGTAGGATGAAGATGAAGTCAATGGAGTCAGAATCTGTGGACTTGTAGCAAGAGATAGATTAGGCTTGAAGGCCAAAGTGAGAATGAGAGTATTGGGCTAAACCAAGTTGATATTCGAACTGAGGTATGTACAAGTAATTCTACAGTTTATATACTAGAGCAGAGTCCATGGATCGGACTCTAGAATATTATGGATGTGGCTAGAAGGTAATAAGTCTGGAATATTCTGTATCTAGAGGAGTCAAGGATTCTGTAGAATTCGATATAACACCTACTCAGTACTATGACAGATTCTAGATATGATAAAATGAATATGTGAAATTAGTAGGTGAAATAGAAATGAGATATGAAATAGAAACCAGAATTCAGAATCTGACAGGATCTGATAAGTAGGTTGGGGCCATCGGAGTTGGCTAAGGTTGATGTCTGTCAGGGTCCATGGCATGCTCGTTACAGTAGGGGTATTGGTCTGAGCAGGGTGAACTGGGGTTTGAGGGTTCCGATTCCTCTGTCCTATTCTCTGGTCCAGGTTGTTGAGTCCCAACAGGTCCTGAAAGGGATTGTTGTGACTCCAGTGTGTCATGTTGAGTCAGGAGCAAGGTGAGGTGTCATTCTAGGGGTCTGCTGAGGGAGTTGATGTAGAGGGAGGTGAGGAGTACTAGGATTATGCTGAGTACTGTTAGGGCTCCTGCGACAAATGATATGGTAATGGCAGTTAGGAGGAGGATGGCAAATATGGAGGTCAGTTGTAAAGGTAGGGAAGCTTTGAACTAACTGTAAGACCCAAACTTCACATGTTCAAAGACTGTGTCTAGATCTTCAGCTGTCTCATGTTTGGACAATCACTGGAGAGATGACAAGTGGTCTATGACTCTGATGGAGAGTGGACTGCTTAGAGTTGGGCTCAGTAGAGAGAGAAGGTTGGTATAGATAAACTTATAGTTCAAAGCTGGAGTATTACAGTGAGAACTGTACTACTTATATATAATATTGGTATTTCTAATAATAGTGTCAGTAGTGTGGTAGTGGTGTAATAAACAGTCCATGGTGGTGAGGTGCAGCAGTTGTGTGGATGTTGTCTATTATAGGCATGTCATAAGTGCTTTAAGTGATAAGATAGGTGATAAGCACCTGATAGATAAGATAAGCAGAAAAATTGTAACATGTTGTCCTAGCCATCCCAACAGAGAAAGGCCAATTCAAGGTAGAAGCTGACTCAAGTGATGGAGCCATCAGTGCAGTCCTCAGCCAGCAGCAAGAAGAAAAATGGCGACCAGTAGCATTCATGTCCAAAGTCCTCATGGTTACAGAATGCAACTACAAGATCTATGACAAGGAACTGCTTGTGATCATGCTTGTGTTATCTGAATGGCGACACTACCTAATGGGTGCTACCAAAGACATTGAAATCTGGATGGACTATCAAAACCTCCAGTATTTCTGAAAGCCCCAGAAGTTGAACTGATGCCAAGCCCACTGGGTGACCAAGCTTGCAGAATATCACTTCATCTTCCACCATCAACCTGGCACCACTAACAAAAAGGCAAACCTCTCCCAATGAGATGACCACAACTAAGGCAAGGGGAACAATGACAACATTATTGTCCTCCAACCTGAACATTTCTGGGCTCTCATAATGCCCACTATCACTGAAGTCCAAGACAAGGTGAAGAATGCTCTCCACTGCAAAGAACTCTGGGACCAGGGGATCACCAACTCCCTGAACCACAAGCAAGGCATTATGGAACAAAACAGACTACTCTTCTATGATGGACAAGTCTATGTACCAAAAGACCATGCCCTCTGAGGAGAAATCATTGCCCAAAACCATGACCATATCACCACTGGACATTCCAGCATTGAGAAAACCAGGGAGCTCGTCCAAAGGGAGTACTGGTGGCCAAAACTCAAAAAGGATGTAGAAACTTACATAAAAGGCTGCAAGGCTTGTCAACATGCAAAGACAAGCATGCAAGCCAAGGCCACTCCCTTTCATTCCAATACAATTCCCTCCAAGCCATGGACCCATATCTCAGTCGACATGGTCACAGGTCTACCCAAATCCAATGGATATAATGCCTTGCTTGTTATGATTTTTTCATTTATCTTATCTTATCAGGTGCTTATCACTTATCTTATCACTCAAAGCACCTTCACTGCACCAATACCAAACCGTTCCCACTAGGACTGCTGCACCTTGCTAATGCAGGACATTGATGAGCCTCCAGGCTCTGTATGCTCAGAATTCATGGATTTATCCATCGACTATCCAATAATAACAGATTTGACTCCCATCTTCTTTATCCTACATTGCCACACTCGATTTAATGCCCCAACCTTCGATTATATGCTACACCCTTCGATATCCTTCAATAACCATGATATACCATGGTTATAACTCAGCAAACCACATTAATACCCTTCCGTTCACATTTATTCTCCATATTTCTGTGACTGATCACGACAATACACCTTTCATTGATGATCATACCGAAAATGGAGTTGCCATATCAGTCCTAGGCACCCAAATTGACATGCCCCTTGATTCCTCGATCATAGTGACATCATTTAGACCCTGCACTCCTCCATCAAAGATATTGACCCAATACGGATACTCCAGACTGCGGTTACTCAGGCTGTTACTTTGCCAAGTCTTCACAGCAGCTTATATCCATTTACCAACCTCAGAACATGTACCATACCCTCACAGTCTGCAGTTAAACAGCACCTAGCTGTTTACTCATCATTCTCCACTTTCACATGGTTTTCCATCCAGACACGGCAATACAGACAAGCTGTTATGCCTCAGCTGATGAAAACTTCTTCTATTTACTACAGATTTACTAATGCAATGACTTACAGCTTTACCAATGCTTAGATATCTTTTCTATTTATAAAACTGAACTTTTAGTATAAAAACTCATATTCTACAGAGGAAGAAGGGAGTTCTTTTGCTCCAGGTTATCCCCCATTGCTTGCTATAGTCTCAATGTTATTGGATGTGTTAATTACCACCAATACATGAATTCTTGCTCCGATAACTTGCTTTTGTCCTTTTAATGCCACAACATCGTTTCAATTTCACCAGATAGGATCATTTTATCATCTTCACCTTCTACATCATTGTCGTATCCATTGCCCACACCAGTATAGGGTATTATTGCCTCCGTGAAGGCCCAGCTCTGCATTGTTCACCTACGTCATTGTCATTGTCCCCAGTTGCTGTGCAGTATTGCCGTGACACTCAGTTATCATATTTCCATCCAGTACCTCTCCGTTTCAAGCCTGCACATGTTTATTCAGTTCTCCACACATTTATTCGACTCTCCACACGTTTATTCAACTCTCCACACGTTTATTCAATTGCCCAAACGTTTATTAGGCCAGTCTCACATTTACCAGACCGGTTTTATGTTTTCTAGATCAGTTCTGAGCATCTAGCACAGTTTCTTGGTATCTGTATCATACCAGATTCCATTTAATCTTGTTTATCGAGATCCCCTCGGCTTACAGCCTGAGCCTCTTAGTACTTGACTGCTAAAGGGTATTACTTTCAGACTGTATAGTCAAAGTGTATACCTGTGTCTAGAGGAATTGACTGCATGGAGGTGCACTGAACCACTCACACAAACACATAGCCTTGACTACTGTGATTGCACAAATATTTCCTTAGCTCTCTCGGAGTTTTGGGTGTTACCAGTTGCCATGGAAGTCTAGGCTCAACAGCACCTGGGCAGTAAAGAGGGGGCCAACCATTACCATGGTGGAAGTTCCCGACAAAGAAGATGACATCGCATACCAACAGTGGTGGACCAAACAACAGAAAGAAAGCACGGCCCAAGAGAAATGGGACACTGAGAACTATCCACAGTTTGTATTCCCCCTTCCTTGAACTGGTCCCCCATTACCCCCACCGGACCGATGGCTGAAACCCTTTGGAGCTGAATGGACCCTCTGTGCTATTAGAGAAGCCTGCACAGACAGTGAAGCCATAGCCGCCCTACACTGCTGGGTCCACTGAGATCGTGTTGGTGAAATCGTTGGCAACCTGATTGAAGGACTGAAACTCGGAGACAAACTGGCTCTAGAGATGCTGTATGAACTCCAACAGCCAATCTGTTATATCTGAGGCACCAAGTCGACTGGGTGAGACTTTATGCTCGACGTCCAGCTCGAAACGACCACCAACAAGCAAACCCTTTTGGCTTGCACCCTTCTCGACAGCAGCTGCACTGGTAGCTCCATAAACCGATCATATGTCCAGAACCACCAAATTGACACCCGGAAAGCCACTGCCCCTATTCCTGTTTACAATGCCAATGGAACCCATAACAAGGCAGGCAACATCACTGAATTTGTGGAGCTCCACCTCACTATTGGGGGACACAGTGAACGTGTTGACTTAGCAGTCACCAACCTTGGCTTGAAGGACCTATACCTTGGCCATGACTGGCTGAAATGCCATAACCCAGTAATCAATTGGAAGACAGGCACAATCATCTTCAGTCGCTGCCAGTGTACCAAGAACCCATTCTCACTCTCTGATGCAGATCCTGATGACCGGTGGGATGAAGAGCTAGAGGAGGGAGAGACCATCCTCACCATCAATATGCAAGAAGAACTCATCATTTGCACGGTACACCACACTAATGACCTAGTGGCCCAAGCCAACATGGACAAGCTGAAGAAGACCTTTGAAGAAATGGTATCTGAGCACTACCACTCGTACCACAATTTGTTTTCAAAAGAAAACTTTAGCAACCTCCCCGAGAGAAAACAATGGGACCACACCATTGAACTCGTCCCCAACACCAAGTCCATGCTCAACTGCAAGGTTTATCCCTTGAACTGAAATGAGCAGGAACAGTTGGACAAGTTCTTAGATGAGAACTTGGAATCAGGACAAATTCGCCTGTCCAAGTCCCCCTTTACATCGCCCTTCTTCTTTGTCAAAAAGAAGGATGGCTCCCTCCACCCCATCCAAGACTACCAAAAGCTGAATGAGATGACCATCAATAACCGTTATCCACTCCCCCTCATCTCAGAGCTCATCAACAAACTCCAAGGTGCCAAGTATTTCACCAAGCTCGATGTTCGTTGGGGATACAACAATGTCTGAATCAAAGAAGGAGATGAGGAAAAGGCTGCGTTCAGGATGAACTGTGGACTCTTTGAGCCCACCATAATGTTCTTTGGGCTCACCAATTTGCCCACTACCTTCCAATGGATGATGAACAATATATTTAAAGACTTGATCATGGAAGGCAAAGTCATGATCTATCTCGATGACATCCTCATCTTCACCAAAGGTCTTGACAAGCACTGCCGAATCATATGCCACATACTCCAATGCCTCTGAGAGAATAAACTATTCCTCAAGGCAGAGAAGTGCAAGTTTGAAGTACTAGAAACTGAGTACTTGGGAGTAATCATCAGTGAAAACTCGGTATGAATGGATCAAGTTAAAGTCACCAGAATCACCGAATGGCCGATGCCCACCAAGAAGGAGTTACAGTTGTTCCTTGAATTCACCAATTTCTATTGAAAATTCATCCACGACTACTCAAAGATTGTCTGACCGCTCACTCAGCTTACCAGTAATGTGAAATGGATGTGGGGAACCGCCCAGAACCAGGCATTCCAACAGCTGAAGAAACAGATGGTGGAGGATGTTGTCCTTGCCATCCCAACAGAGAAAGGCCGTTTCAAGGTTGAAGCTGACTTGAGCGACGGAGCCATTGGCTCAGTCCTCAGCCAGCAGCAAGAAGGGAAATGGTGACCAGTAGCATTCATGTCCAAAGCCCTAACTGTGACAGAATGAAACTACGAGATCTACAATAAAGAGCTGCTCGCTATCATGCTTGCATTATCCGAATGGCGGCATTACCTCATGGGTGCTGCTGAAGATGTTGAAATCTGGATGGATCATCAAAACCTCTAATATTTCTGAAAGCCACAGAAATTGAACAGATGCCAAGCATGCTGGGTTACTGAACTCACAGAATACCACTTTGTCCTTCACCATCAGCCCAGCGTCGCCAACAAGAAGGCTGACCTCCTTTCCCAATGAGATGACCATGACCAAGGCAAGAACAACAATGATGACATCATTGTCCTCCAACTAGAACACTTCTGGGCCCTTATCATGCCAACCATGGTGGAAGTACACCTGAAAGTCCAAGATGCACTCCAAAGAAAGGAGAACTGGGACCAAGGGATTGTGAACTCCCTCAATCATGAATGGAGTATTACCCAAAAAGACAGGCTCTTATTCTACGATGGACGGGTCTATGTTCCAAAAGACCACATCCTTCAAGGAGAAATCATTGCCCAGAGTCACGACCATATCACTGCTGGACACACAGGCATCGAGAAGACCAAAGAACTTGTCCAATGAGAATACTGGTGGCCGAAGCTCAAGAAGGATGTAGAACTGTACATCAAAGGCTGTGAAGCTTGCCAATGTGCTAAGACAAGCATGCAAGCAAAAGCCACTCCCCTTCATCCAAACATGATCCTGTCGGAACCATGGACCCACATATCTGTTGACATGGTCACTGGACTACCTAAGTCCAAGGGCTACGATGCTCTCCTGGTCATTGTTGACCAATTCTCCAAGGCCATTATCCCAGTCCCCTGTAACATCAAACTCTCTGCAGAAGGGTGGGCCAAGATACTCTGAGACCACATCTACGCAAAGCATGGCATGCCCTTGGTCATCATCTCCGATCGGAGACCCCAATTCATTTCAATATTCATGAAAGACCTATACTGAATTCTTGACATTACCTCCAATGCCTCTACTGCCTTCCATCCTCAAACTGATGGACAGACTGAGCGAGTTAACCAAGAACTTGAAGGCTACCTTTGCCTCTTCATTTCTTATCAACAAGACAACTGGAGTGACTGGCTTTCCTATGACAGAGTTCACCCACAACAATCGAATTCACTCAGCCACCAGAAGGAGCCCATTCATGACACTCTATGGCTGCAACCCATGACTCGTACCTGATTCCACCTGAACCTCCCCATTCCTAAACCCCACTGCTGGGACCTTCACCATGACCATGGCAGAAGTCCACAAACAAACTCAGACAGCTCTACAAAAAGCCACAGAGCAAATGAAGGTCCAATATGACAAAAAGAAGCATCCTGCAACCGAGCATAAGGTTGGAGATCAGGTTTGGCTCAATGCCACCAACCTCCACTTACCACAGCCCAAGAAAAAACTCGATGATAAATGGGTTGGACCTTTCTTAATCCTCGAAAAGTCTGGAACATTGGCATACAAACTAAAGCTTCCACCTCATTGGAAAATCCACCTGTGCTTCAATGAAAAGCTTTTGTCCCCATACACTCCACCCTCCTTCCTGAACCAACAAAAACCACCACCACCTCCACCTGACCTCATTGACGATGAGGAGCAATACAAAGTAGAGGAGGTACTTGATTCCTGAACCTGTAAAATCAGAGGAAAGAAGGGACGAAAAGCACAGGACGCTGTGGATTACTTCATCAAGTGGAAGAGATGGACCTGAGAACACAACTCATGGATATGAGACACAGAGATGGAGAATGCTCAGGAAGCGATCCAAGACTATGAAGACAAGATCCAGCAAGCAGGACAAGTCGACATAGCTAAAATTGTAACCAACAATCCCACAAAAGCTGTCACCATGATTCTCGACCATGAGTATCATGACAGTATTGTACATTATAAGGCCCAATGACAGGATGGACTCCAAAAATGGGTCAAAAACCCTGACAACAACCTATGGAAGGACCTTATAGACAAATATTGGAATAATGAACTTTCACATCAACTTGACACCCTCAAGGATGAGCCATGACAATCAGGACCATTGTCTTAACAAGAGGGTAATGTTATGATTTTTCCACTTATCTTATCTTATCAAGCACTTATTGCTTATCTTATCTTATCTCAAGCACTTGCTCATGGATACCATGACTATAACAGACAATCTCAATGATTGTACTATGGCTCACAACTATCACCTAACTACCTCGTTGTTTTCTATTATTCTCCGAATGACAACCATGGTTGTCATTCTATTCTTAACACCCTAATTTTCCTATATAAGTAGTGTAGCTCTTGCTGTATATCCCCAGCTTCGAGCTAAAGTTTATCTATACCACGCTTTACTCTCACAACAGAACTCAACTAAGAACTTAGTCCTTCTTTGCTGAGTTATAGGTCATAAAGTCATTCTTCCGGTGATTGTCCAAAAGCGAGACAGCCAAAGTCTAGACCCATCTATAGTCATATGAAGTTTGGGTCTAACACCGAGTGATGCAAGCACATTGAGGAATGTTACCTGGAATACATCAAGGACCAGTCCTTCCACTCCAACATTGCCACCTGCTTCCTGCCAGGCACTAAGCCTGGACTGCCCAATTACAGCCCCAGCAAGCCAGCTGGGGCCACAAGTTGGACACCAGCCAAGCAAACAGGAGAAGAGAAGATCACAGCCAGGAATACAGAGATGGGGCAATAGGCCACATACCATAGGCCAGAGGGCAAGCAATGGAGATAGACAGATTAAGAAAGAAATGATGCTGCTACAGATGCAAGGAGAAAGGACATTTATCAAAGGAGTGCCCCAAGAAGAGGGAATCAAAGGACATTCACTCAGTGGTAGTCACTGAGCAAGGACTAACAGAATCAAAGGTGAAGGAAGTAAAAGAGTAGGCTGTCAAGGGCTCAATTCCCCTTCGACAGCCGCTTCCTCAGACACTGGTACGCTATTGTCACTCACTGGTCGGACTTATTACACTTCTCTAGTTACATTGCATGTTTTACCTACCGCTATAAAGACCCCCACTTTTAATGTCTCCAGCATGACTAGCCACCCAGTACTCACAGAATTGAACCACTACACTGTCCTAGCACAAATGGACACCATAGACTCAAACACTGATGAAGCTGAGCCTTCAGATGCCGAACAGAGAGAGAGACTCCCATCAAACTTGCCAGAACCCCTAATACAGGAATTGCCTGAATGTGAACCCCTCAGGGGGAATGCCTCTACAGGACTGGCTAATTGGAACGTGAATACCCTAATGGGAAAAGGCTCTGGAAAGCAGCCTCATGAAGCTGCAGGAACCATGGGTAAGGATTCCTGGAAGACTCAAGCAGGAGCAACACAGAAACAAATAAAACCCTGAGTCGGAAGTGGCAAGGCAGCAGAGCACAGCCCTACCCGACTGCTGGCATCAGATGGTAATGGTGGTCACAGTTCATGCAACAAGAATGTGATGTGCATGGACCAGCCCCCCATCCCTCAAAGGGATAGCCCTGATGTTCAGACCAGAAGTAGATATCCTCCCATCACTCCTCCTGCCCAACCCTGATGAAGACACATGATCAGCAAAGGATGACAAGAAAGCTGCAGGGAAGGAAACTGCTAGCACCCAGACAGTGAAAAGGGGGCACAAGGTTACCATGGTAGAGGTACCAGATGAAGAAGATGAGACCGCCTACCAGCAGTGGTGGGCCAGGCAGAAAGTGTCTTCACAATTCAAGGAGATACAGAGCAGTGAAGACTGGCATCCTACCATGCCAGACACCAGCGCTCCACCACATTTGTGGCATTGGTATAAACCCTTCGAAGTCGACTGGATGCTCCAAGCAATCCAGGGAGCACAAAACTATTCAGAAGCAAAGGTATGCCTGAATAGTTGGATACACAAAGATCAACATGATGAACTAATAGACAAACTCATCACTCAGCTGCGAAAGGGAGGAGAAGAGGCAAGAGAGCTACTTCTAGAACTCCGAGAACCCATTTGATACATTTGTGGAGTCAAAAGCTCGGGACAAGACCTAATGGTTGACATCCAACTAGAAGAACACTCCACCAAGGGACTAATTGACAGCGGCTGTACTGGAAGCTTGATAAACAGAGCCTATGTAGAAAAATATGAACTATACACATGAAAAACCACCATCCTAATCCCTGTCTATAATGCCAATGGAACCCACAATAAAGCCAGAAGCATTACCAAATTCACAGAACTCCAACTCACCATCAGGAGACATAGCAAACAGATTGACCTCACTGTCACCGATCTTGGCTCCAAGGACATTTACCTTGGCCATGACTGGCTAAAACGCCACAACCCAGTAATCAACTGGAAGACTGGTACTATCATCTTTGGGAGATGCCAGTGTACCAAAAACCCATTTCCACTACCAGACACAGACCCAGATGACCAGTGGGATGAAGAACTCGAAGAAGGAGAAACTATTCTAGCTGTTAACATGCAGGAGGAGTTAGTCATATGTGCAGTACACCATGCCAATGACCTAGCTGCTCAGGCAAATGCAGACAAACCAAAAAAGACTTTTGAAGAGATGGTACTTGAGCATTACCACTCATACCATGACCTGTTCTCAAAAGAAAACTTTGACAAACTCTCCGAGTGAAAACCATGGGACCATGCCATTGAACTAATCCCAAACGCCAAATCCACATTGGATTGCAAGGTCTATCCCTTGAACTAAAATGAACAGGAGCAGCTTGACAAATTCCTAGATGAGAATTTGGAATCGGGACAAATCCAACCCTCGAAATCCCCATTCGCATCCCCCTTCTTCTTCATAAAGAAAAAGGATGGATCGCTACCACCCATCCAGGACTATTGAAAGCTGAACGAAATGATGATCAAGAATCACTACCCCCTCCCTCTCATCACAGAGCTCATCGACAAACTCCAAGGAGCCAAGTACTTCACCAAGCTCAATGTCAGATGGAGCTACAACAATGTCAGGATAAAAGAAGGAGATGAGGAAAAGGCAGCGTTTAGAACAAACAGAGGGTTATTTGAACCCATGGTCATGTTCTTCAGACTCACAAATTTGCCCACCACCTTCCAGTGGATGATGAATGACATATTCAAGGATCTGATTGCTGAGGGAAAAGTCACCATCTACCTTGATGACATCCTGATCTTCACCAAGACCCTCGAAGAACATCACAGGATAGTGAAGCACGTTCTCCAGAAGTTGAGAGAGAACAAACTTTTCCTCAAAGCCGAGAAGTGCAAGTTTGAAGTCCTAGAAACTGAATACCTGGGAGTGATCATCAGTGAGAACTCAGTACAAATGAATCAAGTCAAAATAGCCAGAATCACAGAATGGCCCACCCCCACCAAGAAAAAGGAACTCCAGTTGTTCCTCGGATTTACCAACTTCTACTAAAAGTTCATCTGAGACTACTCCAAAATTGTACACCCACTCACCCAGCTCACAGGGAACGCCGAATGGACATGGGGAACAGCCCAGAACCAAGCCTTCCAGCAGCTGAAGAAGCAGATGGTGGAGGATGTGGTCCTCACCATCCCGACAGAGAAGGGAAGATTCAAGGTAGAAGCAGACTCCAGCAATGGAGCCATTGACGCAGTACTCAGCCAGCAACTTGAAGGAAGATGGTAGCCAGTCACCTTCATGTCCAAGGCACTGAACATGACAGAGTGAAACTATGAGATTTACGACAAAGAACTTCTTGCCATAATGCTCGCTGATGAGCCTAGACTTCCGTGGCAACAGCAAAACCAAACTCGGGCGGAGTATGGAGAATAAATGTGTGAACACAGCAATACTAGGACAATCATGTGTGCGAGTGGGTTCAGGGCACCTCCATGCAGTAAATCAAAGTGTTATGATTTTTCTGCTTATCTTATCTTATCAAGCACTTATTGCTATCTCATCTTATCTCAAGTGCTTGCTCACGGTTACCATGACTATAACAGACATTCTCAGCAATTGTACTATGACTTGCAACTATTGCCTAGCTACCTTGTTGTTCTCTATTGTTCTCCAAACGACAACCACGGTTATTGTTCTATTCTTAGTACTCTAGTTTCCCTATATAAGTAGTATAGCTCTCACCGTATATCCACAGCTTCATGCTAAAGTTTATCTATACCACGCTTTACTCTCACCACAGAACTCGACTAAGACATTAGTCCTTTTCTGCTGAGTTATAAAACACTAAGTCATTCTTCTGGTGATTGTCCGAATGTGAGACAGCCAAAGTCTAGACCCATCTGTAGTCACATGAAGTTTGGGTCTAACAATTAGCTCGAAGCTTCCTTCTGGTCTCTTCACTGTTAACTGTGAAGAAACCATCCCATGCAGAACTTCAAACAAGCAATCCTCATCGCTCTCTCCATTGTACTAGGATCCCTTGTGATCTTCTCAATTGTTGCCCTCACCCTTGAATACAAGGAAGAGATACAACAATTCTTCCATCACCTAGGAGAACCCCAACCCTGTCCCCAGTTATCCACTAGCTATGTTCCCCCTTTTCAAGTCGAACAACCTGTTCAACCGGAATCCCAGCAAGACCTTGTCCACTGCACCACTCATAGGTTCGGCTTCACAGCCAACTCCAGCAATGAGTTCCTGCCTCAGCAAGAACCCCCTAGAAACACAACCCCCAGTCTCAGTTGACCAAGGGGAGTTCCTTGCACCCCTTCCCCAGACACCACCTTCCTCGAAACCATCCCCCTAGATGAACCCTTTCCAGCACCAGCAATCGTCATGGACAGGCCCCTGACCGCTCAAGAGGCATACAACCTCAGCCAGTATCTTCTTGGCAGATATGAGGTGAGCATCCTGCCTGCCTACATTGAACCTGCTCTCCCAGAAAGACCTATTAGCCTCGATGGATTCAGAATCCGAGTCATTGGATCAGAGTGGGAGCTCCAGGGCCCCTTCAAGCAGTTCTCAGAAGATGAAGAAGAAGACAAAGAAACAGTATGTCCCAACCCCCAAGAGGAGCCCTATGCCAATGAGCGAGGGCCCATCCTCCCAATCATTCTACACTCCCCTGAGCGGCAAGTGAACATCCTCGAACCACAGCCCACCACCCCCCCTTGCACTCTCTCCCCTGATTCAGAAAGTGATGGGTCTATCGATCCTCACCACGATTCCAGCGACGACCCCTTCAATCCATGAAGCACAGACTATGACTGGCCTGCCCTCACCCAGGTGGACAGGGACATACTCGGTCCTGTCCAGTCAGAGGCCTGGGAATTACAATGCGCTGACCTCGAAACCCGAGGAGGCTGGCATGCACCCATTCACCCAGACATGGATGAGTGGCTGGCCATCAACCGCGGAGATGACATTCCTCAAAGAGGAAGAGATGCCACCATTCAGGCCCAGATACATGCCAACCTCGACTGGCAAATATACCCAACCTGTTAGACCCGAACTCTGGGTAAACCAAACAAGAGTAAACCGAGGGCTGTTTCACGTTTGAACAGTCACCCAGGGAGTCTCTATACTAAATGGCTACTAGGAGCATCGGACTAAGGTCTTAGTCTGAGGCTGAGTCAACTAGCTAAGTTTGGTGTGATTAAACTTTAGCTTGAAGCTGGGGAATATACAGCAAGAGCTATGCTACTTATATATGAAAAGTCCTATGCTATAAATAAAGTCTTTGTCCGTGGTTGTCGTGTGGAATACAAGAGGAAACATGAGAAGGGCGAGCGTTGGTCGCAAGCCATAGTTGTCCATAGTACAATTGCTGATGCAGTCCGTTATAGTCGTGGTTATGATGATAGGTGCTTGAGATAAGATAAGATATGGATAAGCGCCGGCCAATAAGATAAGATAAGTGGGAAAATCATAACATTACCCCCTCGTTAAGGCAGACGTCTCGATTGCCCTATGGCCCATCTCCGTTGGGGGGGTCTAGTTCGCTGTCCCTGCTTGTTAGCCCACCAATAATCTTTAATGAGCTCCTCCAGGTGCCCGAGTTCGGGTTCTGGCCTCCATTCTTCGTTCAGCCATTCATGTTCTTGGCCCCCTTTTTCCACCTGGGTGCTAGCGACCTTGATAAGGTAGTACCATGTGTTGTCCTCTGGTCCTATTTTGTCATTGTCGTCCTCCTGCTGATAGTGGGCGTCGATTATGATTGTATCGTTGCTGGTGTTGATTACGATAGCATCTACCGCCATTCCCCCTTTTCTTTCCCAATATTCAGCAATCGCCTCTCTTGCGTTGCCAAGGTATTTTTCTGCGGTCCACTTGTTGTCCTCCGGACCATAGCCTTCCCATTTAACGAGGTAGTCGGTCCCAATTTTGGGCCTTTCTCCCTTCTTGCCGCGTACCTTGCGAGTTTTGTCGTCGAGGATTTCCTCAACTTTGTATTCTTCTTTGCCCATGATGATGTCGGGCAGAGGAGGTGGTGGTTGTTGTTGGTTCGGGAACGCCAGGGGTGTATACGGCGTGAGAAGGGTTTCATTGAAGACAGGGTATATCCTCCATGCGGGGGGAAGCTTTAGCTTGTAGGCTGAAGCACCATGTTTTTCCAGGATTTGGAAAGGGCCGACTCGCTTGTCGTCTAGCTTTTTCTTTGGTCTGGGGAGGTGAAGATTTGTCATATCGAGCCAGACCTTGGTTCCGGCCTGATACTCTACAGCAGTTCTCTTCTTTTTGTCGTATTGAGTCTTTATTTGCTCAGCCGCTTTGATTAGGGCAGCTTCAGTTTCAGCATGGATGGTCTTCATTTGGTCATGGAAGGTTTCCGATGTGGGGGTGCAGAGGGTGGCATGGGATCTGGAGTCGGGAGCGACTCGGGGGTGTCGTCCGTATAGGACTTGGAATGGGCTTTTGCCCGTGGCAGAGTGGATATGATTGTTGTGCTGGAAAGCACAAATTGACAGCCATTCTGCCCAGTCGTTTTGATGATGATTGATGATGAGGCGGAGGTATTTTTTGATTTCTTGATTGATGCGTTCGGTTTGTCCATCAGTCTGGGGATGGAAAGCGGTGGAGGCATTGCTTTTGATGTTGAGCATGCTGTAAAGGTCTTCGAGGAATTTGGAGACAAATTGCGGTCCTCGGTCAGAGATAATGGTAACAGGCATGCCATGTTTGGTGTACACCTCATCGCGGAGAATCTTTGCCCATCCTTCTGACGAAAGTTTGATATTGCAGGCGACTGGGATGATGTTCTTTGAGAATCGATTGACAATGATGAGGATTGCATCAGTGACCATTGGATTCTGGGAGACTGGTGATCATATCGACTGAGATATGGGTCCAGGGCTTGGAGGGGACTTCGTTTGGATGGAGTGGCGCTCGTTTGGCTTGAGTGCTGGATTTGGTGCGGGCACAAGTTTTACAGGCTTGAATGTAAGTTTGGACATCCTTCCTGATCTTTGGCCACCAATAGTCTCTCAGGACGAGTTCTTTGGTCTTTTCTACTCCGGGGTGTCCTGTGGTAATATGGTCAGTGGCAGCATGAGATGATTTCTCCTCGTACTGCATGGTCGCAGGGCACATATATTCTTTTGTCATAGTAGAGAAGTCTGTCCTTTTCTTGAATGCCTTTTTCGTGATTGAGCGACTTGGCGATCCCTTGGTCCCATTTTTGGTGGTCACGAGTTGCACTCTTGATGCGCTCGTGGGATTCATCGGTAGTGGGCATGATTAGTGCCCAGAAATGCTCGGCTTTGAGGATGACGACTTCATTGTTGTTGTCGTGTCCTTGGTCATGGTCTGCATGGCGAGAGAGGAGATCTGCCTTTTTATTGGTGGTCCCTGGCTTGTGATGAAGTGTAAAGTGGTATTCCACGAGCTCAGTTACCCATCGCACTTGTCGGCGATTGAGCTTCTGAGGCTTTCAGAAATACTGGAGGTTTTGGTGATCCGTCCAGATTTCGATATCAACGGCTGCACCCATGAGGTAGTGTCTCCACTCCTCAAGGGCGAGCATTATGGCAAGGAGTTCCTTGTCGTAAATTTCATAGTTGCAGTTCTGTGGCCGTTAAGGCTTTGGACAAGAACGCAACTGGTCTCCACTTTCCTTCTTGTTCTTGGGACAAGACAGCTCCAATGGCACCTTCGCTAGCATCTGCTTCTACTCTGAACTTCCTGGTTTCCGTCGGAATTGCCAATACGACGTCTTGAGCAAGACGAGCCTTAAGCTTGTCGAAGGCTTCTTGCTGTGCGGTTCCCCAGGTCCAGGCTTCGTTCCCGGTAAGGCAGGTCATCGGGCATACTATTTCACTGTAGCCCTTGATGAAGTGCCGGTAGAAGTTGGTGAATCCTAAGAAAGACTGGAGCTCTTTCTTCTTGTTGGGGACAGGCTATTCAGTAATTCCCGCAATCTTGACTTGATCCATACGAATGGAGCCTTCGCTAATTATTACCCCGAGATACTCTGTTTCCAGTACCTCGAACTCACATTTCTCGGCTTTCAGGAATAATTTATGCTTCCTGAGGAGCATGAGAACTTTGCGAGTGATCTGTTGATGCTCTTCTAGAGTCTTCAAAAAGATCAGGATGTCGTCAAGGTATATGGTAACCTTGCCGGAGGCGATGAGGTCCTTGAAGATGTCATTCATCATCCATTGGAACGTTGCGGGGGAGTTGGTAAGGCCAAAGAACATGACGGTGGGTTCGAACAGGCCACGGTTTGTTCTAAACGCAGCCTTCCACTCGTCGTCCTTCTTGATATGAATATTATTGTACCCCCATCGTATGTTGAGCTTGGTGAAGTATTTGGCACTTCCTAGCTTGTCCATAAGCTCGGCGATGAGGGGCAAAGGGTACCGATTTTTAATGGTCATCTCATTGAGTTTGCGATAGTCTTGAATAGGGCGTAACTTTCCATCCTTCTTTTTGACAAAGAAGAAGGGGGAAGCCATGGGGGACTTGGAAGGTCTGATTCGACTGGTGGTGAGATTTTCATCAAGGAACTTGTCCAGCTCCTCCTGCTCGGTGCGGTTGAGGGGATACACTTTGCAGTCAAAGGTGTTTTTGGCGTTAGGGACAAGTTCTATGGCATGGTCCCAAGGCTTGCGAGGGGGAAGCTTGTCAAAGTTCTCTTTCTTGAAGAGGTCTGCAAAGTCGTGGTATGTGGCTAGGACCATCTCTTCAAAGGTCTTCTTCTCTTTCCCTTCATTCGCTTTGGCAGCAAGTTCGTTAGCTTTATAGATGGCGTGGATTTTAATGGCTTCCTCGAAGTCGATGGCCAGGATATGGTCGCCTTCTTCGAGTTCTTCATCCCACTGGTCGTCAGGGTCTGTGTCTGGTAGGGGGAAGGGGTTCTTGGTGCATTGGCACCTGGCAAAGGTAATCTTGCCAGTGCTCCAGTCGATGAGCGGGTTATGGTGAACAAGCCAGTCATAACCCAGGAAAATCTCTTTAGAACCAAGGTTGACGACAGTGAGGTCGATCCTTTTGTTATGGTCGCCAATGGTGAGCCGTAGTTCTGTGAATTCAGTGATCTCCCCGGCCTTGTTCCGGGAACCATCTGCGTTATAAATCGGGATGGGACTAGTGGTTTGGTAGACAGGGATGTTGTGGGTTTTGACAAACTCGCTGTAAATCGAGCTGCCCGTGCACCCACTGTCTAGGAGGGCTGGTGGCGTCGATAATTTGATTATCGGTGGTTTTGACTTTAAGTGGGATTTTGAGATCTCACTTGGAGGTGGTCTGAGAGCGAATTAGGTAGCGTTGGGGCTTCCTTAACTCGTCAAGCCATTCTAGTGCGTTTGCTTGTTGTGCATGGCAGAGCCCTTCCAAGAGATTATCGACTACTTCTTCGGCCCTGGTCTTGTGTATCCAATTAAGGAGCACGGACCTGGCAGCAGATTCATCTTTAGCTTCTCAGATGGCCCTCCATGTCCACTCGGTCTCGAATGGTTTCATCCATCCCAGTGGGACCTTCTCAGCCGAAGGCTGGGTCTCCTCTGGGGTCGGGGATAGACAGGTTTTGGCTTGCTTGGCTTGGTGGATTTTGAAGGCGGTATCGTCTTCCTCATCCGGGACTTCGACCATGGTTACCTGGTGGGGGCTCTTTGCCCCGTGCCCCAGAGAGTCAGGACTCTGTGGACTTGGCCCAGAGCGGGCACTTGAGATCCACCACATTGGTCCTTGCGGGGAGTGTCTTGGCCTTCAAGGAAGGCACTGAATTTTTCAGCTTCAGAGGCCCGAGGGCATCCCACCTACTTGATTCCGACCTGAGTCCTAGTACTCGTATTGAGGGCTCCAGTGCTACCTGGCATGTCCCCTCCCCCACAGTGGGCTCGGATGTTGTTTCTTTCTTAGGTTCTTGGTTATCTGGACTTGGAACTGTTAAAGCAGGTATACTCGAATGCGCATATTTCATATCAACATAGGGTGTAACTACAGAAGTATCATAAGTCCGACCAGTGATATTGTTCCTCATACCAGATAAGTCCTTCGCCGAGCAAGTAGAACCTTTCACTTCTCAGCGCCGTCTTTTACTTCCTCAATTTTTGATTCTGTGGCAGGGTTCCGTTGTTACGGCCCGATTCTCTTCTTTCTTCTTGTCCTTGTTCCAGCTCTGCAGCGGGCAATTTTTGCTAATATGCCCCTTTTGCTTGCATCGGAAACACTTCCCTTCTGACTGGAGTGCATCAATATCCATTGCTTGTCCTCGACTGCCATAGGTGGTGCCAGTGCCAGTCTTCTTATCTCCCGAGGAACTTGTCGCGCCACTACTTGCTTTGTTAGTGTTCATGGCGGGGTTGTTGTTCTTTGGGATGAAGGGACCGGGTCACCCAAGCCCGTCTTTGATGGCCTTTTGTTGGCAGGCCTCATTCATGACGGTGACTTGGGCTTTCCAGTCGTCGTAGGTTTTGGGCATGCCAACTCCAATATCGTAGATGATTTTGGTGTACGAGTCGGGGATGCCCTTTTTGACTGCAGCAACCATGTGTCCACGGGCACCCGTATCTCCTCTGAGACCTGCCTTCTTCACCTCTCTTTCAACAGCTTGGAAGTAGTCGTCAGTGAGGCCTTTGCCTAGCTGGAGGTCATACATCTTTTGCTGATGGATTTCTTCTACTGCGTGATTGCGGAACTTGTTGCGGATCATTTGGCAGAAGTCATCCCAGCTGGGAAGATGGAATTTGTTGTGGGAGTGGCTTCGTCGTTCCGTGAGGATCATTATCCACCACTCTTCTGCCTTCCCAGTAAAATAGGAGGCGGCAAAGCCAACTCGGAAGGGGCTGGCGTACATGTAGGGGTCGTGCATTTGGAAGTACATTTCACAGTGGGTGAGGAAGCGGTCAATGTCATCGGCCTCACCTTTGAAGATGGCAGGCTTTCGCATCAGATCCGGCTTACACCCCATCCAAGGCACATCTTCAGCCATTTGGCCGATGGGATTGGGGAGTGGGTCATCAGGGTCATGGTACTTTCCTGGCCCTCGAGGGAGCGACCAGCTGTCGGGGTCTCGTGCAAGGGGGCTAGTATGCCGTCCTGGAGGTGGGGAGCCTTTGATGGCTCCATCATAGCCAGTCCAGGTTGGGACAATGGGCGGCTGATTGCCACTGGCGTTCGAGGTTTCTGCGTCTTCCGGTCTAGCTCTGGCAAGCATGCGGCCCTTGCCTTTTTGGCTTCTCGGCACGTGAGATCGTGGTGGCGGGGATAGGGGGAGTGGCTTTGGAGGGTTTCGAGGTTGGCAGTCTTCAGGCTCTGCGTAGGGACAATTGGGGTATTTCATATTAAAGTCGTACACTGCCCATTCTGTAGCGCAATACTCAATAATATCCTCCCGCTCCGGATCCGCTGGCTTCAGGCTGTTCATCAATCTCCCCATCTTCGAGGAAAGGAAGGTCGGGTCCTCCGTAAGGACCGATAGATGACCTATAAAGATCCGCGTGTATTCACGTTCCCACAGATCGTGGATCTGCTGGACCTCGAGCGACAGCGCGCTGACTGATGGCGCTATGCTGCTCATGGGTGATATCCCGGGTGCCTTGTCAGATGTGCTCCTGTCGTCAGGACTCAAATTGTGAACTGAAGCGGTTACTGTAGATAAGCCGCTCGTCCTGATTGAGGGGGGGCAGTGCGTAGTTCGCACCAAGTCGGGTGTCAATCCACTGACCCCTCTGCCAGCGCTCTCTCCACCTCTGCTGCTTGTCCTCTGTGTACCAGTCTTCGTCCTCCTGGCTGATATTTCTGAGGCAGTTCCAGTGGAGGTGCCTTCTGTAGTCCTCATCATCTTCTCCCGGTAGGTGCGTGCTAGTAGCTTGGCAGGCGTCATGCTCGACTCACTGCTGGTACTGCCACTGGTCGTACTGCTGCTGATTGTGGATACCGAGGTTATGGAGGCACTGGATGGTAATGGCTCGCTCGTGCAGCCAAAGAGGTTCGAGGTGCCATGGACAGGGGATGGGGCCAGTTTGGACGTCGACTTGGATGCCCCGGAGTCAGAGGAGCTCGTCTTCAGCAAGCCTTTCTCTCTCTCTATTTGCCTCTGCCCAGATGTTGGTGTCGGGGTGGAGGATAATCAGCCATGCTTGGTTGAGGATGGCGACAGGGATGGTAGGGGAATCGGGCCTCGTCTGGCTGGTTATGGATGTAGGCCTCAAACTCGGACTGTGTGGGGCTCTGAGGGACATAGGGCTCGCTTTCGCTGTCTGAGGAGGGGTCATTGGGGAGTTCGGTGCCACTCAAGGCTGCGACCTCATATAGATCAAGGGAGTCTCGGGTTCGAGCCACTCCTCCAGTAGGGAGTGGTGCGGTAGAGGCGGTGTTGGTGGTAGAGGAGGCAGCAAGTACGGCAGGGACGGGGACATCAAGGGTGTCAGTGATGGGGGAGTCGTGAACAAGGATGCTGTGTCCTTGCTCGCCAATGTCGACTTCAATTTCTTGGACCGGAGCGACCACAGGAGTTTCCCGACTTTTGGAATGCTGTACGGATGCGATCGATGAGGGGAAGGACGTGATGGATCAGTCAGGCTGGGTGGTGCCATAGCATTGTAGACCATAGGGGGATGGGTAGAAAGGGACAGCTGGGAGACGGGGAGCACGGAAGGTGCGATCCATCCAATGCTGAAGACGGTTACATTGGATGTTGTACCAGAAAACAATCGGCCACCTGGACTGATAGAGGAGGTATGAGAGGGTGGGGATCCCGACAAAGAGTGTCAGGAAGAAGGCAGTGATGATTCCGGGACTGAGGAAAGAGACGGGCATTCAGTTTCAACAAGCAATAGGTGGCTGCTTGGAGAAAGGGAATGGGAAGCTTTGAGCTAATTGTTAGACCCGAACTCTGGGTAAACCAAACAAGAGTAAACCGAGGGCTGTTTCACGTTCGAACAGTCATCCAGGGAGTCTCTATACTGAATGGCTACTAGGAGTGTCAGACTAAGGTCTTAGTCTGAGGCTGAGTCGACTAGCTAAGTTTGGTGTGATTAAACTTTAGCTCGAAGCTGGGGAATATACAGCGAGAGCTATGCTACTTATATATGAAAAGTCCTGTGCTATGAATAGAACCTTTGTCCATGGTTGTCGTGCGGAATACAAGGGAAAACATGAGTAGGGCGAGCATTGGTCGCAAGCTGTAGTTGTCCGTAGTACAATTGCTGATGCGGTCCATTATAGTTGTGGTTACGGTGATAGGCACTTTGAGATAAGATTAGATATAGATAAGCACTGGCTGATAAGATAAGATAAGTGGGAAAATCGTAACACAACCTCTGCAGGACATCAAATTTACGGGATATGAAGGTGGACTAGAGAAGAGGAGAGAGAGATGGGAGTCATCCTCACCATACTCACCTGACGGTATGATGAGGAGCGTGCTGAATCCAGGGCTCGGGGAGCCCTGGAATAATTTTGACACTTTTAACTATGATGCAGAAACATTTGGCAGGGCCAAGCAGTATGGCCCCAATATATCCTCCTCTCAATCTGGCCCCTACATGTTAGACTATGCCCCACTCCTCACATCGCTACCAGACTCCTCACCCCCATGAATTCCCCAGCCAAGAAGCCGACTACAGCATCACAGCTATTACAAAGCAGGCACAAGCTGGCTCCTGGCTGGGGCAGGATCAAATATCAACATAGATGTCGAAACCAAACAGCCCCCGCCAACCGAGCCCCTGACCATTGAATCCCTCCAAGCCAGCATCGACCACTGGAGGACCGCTTGCTTCGACATGTCGAAGCGGCTCACGGACCTGGATAACAGAATGACAAAGTACCAACCGCCATCATCCCCACCATCCAGCAATGGAAGCGGCAGGTGGTCACTGCCAAAACCACCCTGAGTACCTGATCGTCCACCCCATCCACCCCTGTTGGAACCACCACAGTCCAGGAACCATTCCTCCAAGTAAAGCCAATGATACACAATGTCCTGGATAAGTTTGCTGGAGAACACGCTGACATTGAATGGTACCTCAGGGATTGTGACTCCTACTTCGCTTCCTTCGAAGTCTTCTTCCCCTATCCCTCCATCAAAATTCAGTTTGTGTCCTCACTCCTGAAAGGCCTGGCAAAAGACTGGTGGGTCTACCAATGACCAGACTTCTATGACCCTGTCACCCAACGAGTCCAATACCCTGACTGGAATTGGTATTGCGACCTCATCCGTCGCCAATTCTTGGACCCTGCCATCAAGCAACAACACAAGAAGAAGATGAACGAGATACGAATGGGTGGTGGAAATGCCAATGACTTCTTCCAGGCCATTGAAATACAGGCGAAACTGGCAGGACTCCGACATGATGAGGGAGAGTGAGGGAAAATGGTCCAGGCCATCCGATGGGGAATCCCACAGAGCTATGCCAAGACAATTGCCAACCAGGGCCTCTGCACCCCCGAAATCTATCCCGAATGGAAGGAGCACATCTGCAAACTCTACATCAACCACACCAAGCAGACGATCTTCGAGCAAACCCTCAGACGCCTGGATAAACAATGCCCAGACCACTGACAAAGCAATAAGCCCAGTCCGTCAAATCAGAACCAAAGCCCCAGCAAGTCAGCTGGGGCCACAAGTTCAATGCCAGCCAAGCAGTCAGGACAGGTCAAGACCACCAACAGAGATGCAGGATCCGGGAGATGGACCACCCATGGAGGACAGGGGCAAGCCATGGACATAGATGTCCTGCAAAGGGAGGGAAGATGCTACCACTGCAAGGAGAAGGGGCATATGTCAAAGGACTGCCCGAAGAGGAGAGAATTCAAGGACATTTGTTCGCTAGTAGTAGTTGAGCAGGAACAGAAGACTGAGTCAAAGATGGAGGAGGTAAAAGATTAGATCATCAAGGGCTCAATTCCCTTTCGATGACCTCCTCCTCAAGTACTGGTGTGCTCTCTTGTCCTCCTGGTGGGGCTTATAACATTTCTTTAGTTACATCTCCTGTATTATCTACTGCACATTCAAATATACCCACTTTTAACGTCCCCAGCATGACCAGCAAACCAGTACCAAAAGAATCAAACTGATATGCCATCCTAGCACAACTGGACAACCCAGACTCAAGTGCTGATGAGGTCAAATCCTCCGATGCTGAACAGGGAAAAGACTCTTCAGAGTTGGCAGAGAGCCTCTGTTATGATTTTTCCTTTTATCTTATCTTATCAAGCGCTTATCGCTATCTTATCTTATCTCAAGCGCTTGTCCACAGTTCCACGACTATAACGGACGTTCTCAATGATGGTACTACGGCTCATGACTATCGCCTGACTACCTCGTCATTCTCTTGTTGTTTCCGCACAGCAACCACGGTTGCCATTCTATTCTTAGCCCTTCAGTTTCCCTATATAAGTAGTGTAGCTCTCGCTGTATATCCCCAGCTTTGAGCTAAAGTTTATCTATACCACGCTTTACTCTCACCACAGAACTCGACTAAGAACTTAGTCCTTCTTCGCTGAGCTATAGATGTCTAAATCATTCTTCCGGTGATTGTCCGAACACGAGACAGCCGAAGTCTAGACCCGTCTGTAGTCACGTGAAGTTCGGGTCTAACAATTAGCTCGAAGCTTCCTTCCTGTTTCTTCACCGTTCACCTGCGAAGAAACCCACTTATGCAAAACTTCGAACAAGCCATCGTAATCGCCGTCTCCATTGTCCTAGGATCCTTAGCAATCCTCACCATCGTCGCTCTCACCCTCGAGTATGAGGAAGACATACGACAGTTCTTCAAAAGACTTGGAGAACATCGCCCCCAACCCCGACCCCAACACCCACCACCTGCTAGCTATGTTACCCCTCTTCAAATCCAACAACCCATTCCTGTCTCGCAACAGGACCTCATCGACCACCTTGCCCAGCGACATGGCTTCACCACCAACTCCAGCGACGAGTTCCCGTCTCGGTCGGCACCGCCCAGGAATGCAACTCCCAGGCCCAGCAGACCAAGAGGAGCTCCTCGAACCCCTTCCCCAGACAGAGGCACCCTCAAGTCCATCCCCCTGGACGAACCCTTTCCAGCTCCGGAAATCATCATGGACAGACCCCCAACAGCCCAGGAGGCCTATGACCTCAGCCAGTACCTTCTCGGGAGATACGAGGCAAGCGTCCCGCCCCCCTACGTCGAACCTGCTCTCCCCGAGAGACCCGTCAGCCTCGAGGGATTCTGAATCCGAGTCGTCGGAAACGAGTGGGAGCTCCGAGGAGCCTTCGAGCAGTTCCCAGAAGATGAAGAGGAAGACGAAGAAACGGTACACCCCGTCCCCAAGGAAGAGTCCTGCCCCGACTGAGCGGCCCGTCCTCCCTATCATTCTACACTCCCCCGAGCAGGACTTGATCCCTCTCGACCCACAGCCCGCCACCCCTCCTCGCACTCCCTCCCCTGCTCCTGAAGCCAACGAACCTGACGACCCCCTCCTCCTCCTTCATAGCGAACCCGACGACCCCTTCAACCCATGAAGTGCGGACTACGACTGGCCGGCTCTCTCACAAGCCGACAGAGACATACTTGGGCCCACCCAGTCTGCCGCATGGGAGTTACAGCGCGATGACCTCGAAAGCCGAGGCGACTGGCACTCTCCCATTCGCCCAGACATGGACAAGTGGTTGGCCATCAATCGGGGAGACAACATTCCTTGAAGGGGAAGAGACCAGACCATCCGCACCCACATCCCTGCCAACCTCAACCAACAATTATACCCGACGTTCGCCGGACATCGAATCTATGGGATACGAGAGAGGACTAGAGAAGAAGAAAGAGAGATGGGAGTCATCCTACTCATACTCGCCCGGCGATATGAGCAGGAACACGCCGAGTCCAGGGCTAGGGATGCCCTGGAATAATTTCGATACTTTTAACTACAATGAAGAAACGTTCGGCGGGGCTAAGCAGTACGGCCCCAATATATTCTCTTCACAGTACGGCCCGTACATGCTAGACAACGCCCAATACCCCAAACCCCTACCAGACACCCTGCCCCCACAAATTCCCCAGCTGAGAAGCCTGACGACGGCATCACGGCTATCACGAACCCGGTCCGAGCTGCCTCCTCGCAGGGGCGGGATCAAACATAGACGTGGATCCCGAACCCGACCAACCCAGAGATACCCAACAGCCAGCTGGATCCCAAGCACCCCCAACTCCCCCAACCCTTGAGTCCCTTGCCGCCAAGGTCACCCACTGGAAGACCGCTTGCTTCGACCTAGCTAAGCGGCTCAACGACATGGATGGTACGCTGGCAAAGTACAAGCCGCCCTCATCCCCATCATCCAGTAGCAGGAGTGACAGGTGGTCATTGCCAAAACCACCCAAGATACCAGGCCAACCACCCTTCGTACCCCCGGTCAGGACCACTGCAACCCAGGAGCCATTCCTCCAGGTATGACCAACAATGCATGAACTCCCAGACAAGTTCATGGGAGCCCATGACGACATTGAACGATACCTGGGGGATTGTGACTCCTACTTCGCCTCCTTCGAGGTCTACTTCCCGTATTCCTCAATCAAGATTCAGCTCGCATCTTCCCTACTGAAGGGCCCCGCCAAAGACTGGTGGGTGTATCGGAGACCTGACTTCTATGACGCGAACGCCCAACGAGTCCGGTATCCAAGTTGGAATGGGTACTGCGACCTCATCCGCCACCAATTCTCGGACCCTGCCATCGAGCAGCAGCACAAGAAGAGAATGAACGAGATTCGAATGGGAAGCAGGAACGCCAACAACTTCTTCCAGGCCATAGAAATTCAGGCCAAACTAGCGGGACTCCGACACAATGAGGGGGAACGAGGGAAGATGGTCCAAGCTGTTAGATGGGGAATCCCACAGAGCTACACGAAGACCATCACGAACCAAGGCATCCACACCCCTGAAACGTATCCCAAATGGAAGGAGCGCGTCTGCAAGCTCTACATCGATCGCACCAAACAAACGATCTTTGAACAGACTCTTGGGCGCCCCAATGAACGACGACTCGACCACCGACAAGGCAATAAGCCCGGACCATCGAACCAACACCAAAGCCCCAGTAAACCAACTGGGGCCACAAGTTCGACGCCGGCCAAGCAGTTGGGACAGGGAAAGACCACCAGTCGAGACACCGGGTCCGGGAGATGGACCACGCATGGAGGACAGGGACAAGCCATGGACATAGACGTCCTGTGAAGGGAGGGGAGATGTTACCGCTGCAAGGAGAAGGGGCACATGTCGAAGGATTGCCTGAAGAGAAGAGAATACAAGGACATTTGCTTGCTAATAGTAGTCGAGCAGGCAGAGCAGACCGAACCGAAAACAGAGTCGAAGATAGAGGAGGTAAAAGATTAGGTCATCAAGGGCTCGATTCCCCTTTGACGACCTCCTCCTCTTGTACTGGTGCGCTTCGTTGTCCTCCCGGTGGGGCTTATAACCTTTCTTTAGTTACCTCTCATGTCTTACCTATCATGCATTCAAATATACCTGTTTCCCCCGCTTTTAACGTCCCCAGCACGACTAGCAAACCAGTACGCAAAGAATCGAACCGATACGCTGTCCTAGCACAACTGGACACTCC
Organism: Armillaria mellea; assembly: GCA_030407055.1. NCBI lineage: Eukaryota > Fungi > Basidiomycota > Agaricomycetes > Agaricales > Physalacriaceae > Armillaria > Armillaria mellea. The sequence continues at coordinate 2,344,363 of JAUDZF010000001.1, read as the reverse complement.
AGACTCAAACGCTGAAGAGGATGACTCCTCTGACGCTGAACAGGGAAAAGACTCTTCGGAGTTGGCAGAGAGCCTCCCATCGAACCTGCCAGAACCCCTAATATGGGAACTGCCCACATGTGAACCCCTCGGGGGGAACACCTCTGTGGGACTGGCTAATCAGAGCTTGAATATCCTCACTGGGGAAAGGCTCTGGAAAGCAGCCCTATGAAGCTGCAGGAACCACGGGTAAGTGTTCCCGGAAGACTCAAGCAGGACCAGGACAGAAACAAATGAAACACCGAGTCGGAAGTGGCGAGGTAGCAGAGCACAACCCCACCCGACTGCTGGCGCCAGCAGGTAATGGCGGTCATGGTTCATGTGACAAGAACGCGACGCTTACGGACCAGCCCCCCGACCCTCGAAGGGTTAGCCCTGGCATTCAGACCGGAAGTGGGCACCTCCACGACGCTACCTGACCCAACCCCGACGAAGGCGCACGACCGGTCAAGGACGACAAGAAAGCTGCAGGGACAGGACCCGCTAGCGCCCAGGCGGTAAAAAGGGGGCATGCCATTACTATGGTAGAAGTTCCTGATGAAGAAGACGACACGGCGTACCAACAATGGTGGACGAAGCAGCAGAAAGAAAGTGCCGCCCAGGAAAAGTCCGATGCCAAGAACTATCCCATCCGGGAATCCCCCCTTCCATACCAGACACCCCCGACTCCTCCGCCTGACCGCTGGCTCAAACCCTTTGGTGCCGAATGGACCCTTCGCGCCATCTGTGAAGCCTGCACTAATGAAGAAGCCAAGGCCGCCCTCCACTGTTGGGTCCACCAGGATCGAGTCGGCGAAATTGTCGAAGACTTGATCAACGGACTAAAGCAGGGAGGTGAACCCACGTTAGAAGAGCTGTACGAGCTCCAACAACCGATCCGCTACATCCGAGGGACCAAATCTACCGGGCGGGACTTCACACTCAGCGTCCAACTCAAAACCACCACGAACAACCAAGTCCTGACCGCCCGTGCCCTCATAGACAGTGGCTGTACGGGGAGCTCCATAAATCACTCCTACGTCCAGAGTCACCAGCTTGACACAAGGAAAGCCGCCGCTCCCATCCCCGTCTACAACTGCCGATGGAACTCGCAATAAGGCGGGAAACATCACTGAATTTGTTGAACTCCGCATTACCATTGGAGGACACAGTGAACGTATCGACTTAGCTGTCACCGACCTCGGCTCGAAGGATCTCTACCTCGGCCACTGACTGGCTTAAACACCATAACCCAGTTATCAACTGGAAGACAGGCACGATCATTTTCGGTCGCTGCCAATGCACAAAGAACCCATTCCCACTCCCCGATGCAGACCCTGACGATTGATGGGATGAAGAACTTGAAGAAGGAGAGACTATTCTGGTGGTTAACATGCAGGAGGAACTCGTCATTCGCACGGTACATCACGCAAATGACCTAGCGGCCCAGGCCAGTATGGACAAGCCAAAAAAGACCTTTGAAGAAATGGTACCCGAGCACTATCGCTCGTACCGTGACTTGTTTTCGAAAGAAAACTTCGATGACCTTCCCGAACGAAAGCAGTGGGACCATGCCATTGAGCTCATCCCAAACGCCAGGTCCACGCTCGACTGCAAGGTTTATCCCTTGAACAGAAACGAACAGGAACAACTGGACAAGTTCCTAGATGAGAACTTGGAATCGGGGCGAATTCGTCCATCCAAGTCTCCTTTCGCATCCCCCTTCTTCTTCGTCAAAAAGAAGGACGGTTCCCTCTGACCCGTACAGGACTATCGAAAGTTAAACGAGATGACAATCAAGAACCACTACCCGCTCCCTCTCATCTCTGAACTCATCGACAAACTCCAAGGGGCAAAGTATTTCACCAAACTCGACGTTCGTTGGGGATACAACAACGTCCGAATCAAGGAGGGAGATGAGGAAAAGGCTGCCTTCCGGACGAATCGAGGCCTCTTCGAACCAACCGTCATGTTCTTCAGGCTCACCAATTTGCCCGCCACCTTCCAGTGGATGATGAACAATATCTTTAAAGACCTCATTGCAGAAGGCAAGGTCATGATCTATCTCGACGACATCCTCATCTTCACCAAGGGTCTCGACGAACATCGCCGAATTGTACGCCAGGTACTCCAACACCTCCGAGAGAATAAGCTATTCCTCAAGGCAGGAGAAGTGCGAGTTTGAAGTACTACAAACCGAGTACTTAGGAGTGATCATCAGTGAGAACTCAGTACAAATGGATCAGGTAAAGGTCGCTGGGATCACCGAGTGGCCGACACCTACCAAGAAGAAGGAACTACAGTCGTTCCTTGGGTTCACCAACCTTTATCGAAAATTCATCCGCGACTATTCAAAGATTGTCCGACCACTCACTCAGCTCACGGGAAAAGCGGAGTGGACGTGGGGGACTGCCCAGAACCAAGCATTCCAACGGCTAAAGAAGCAGATGGCGGAAGACGTTGTGCTCGTCATTCTGACAGAAACAGGTCGTTTCAAGGTAGAAGCCGACTTGAGTGACGGAGCTATTGGCACCGTCCTTAGCCAGCAACAAGAAGGAAAGTGGCGACCAGTGGCGTTCATGTCGAAAGCCCTCACAGTAACAGAACGAAACTACGAGATTTACGACAAAGAACTGCTCGCGATCATGCTAGTGCTGTCCGAATGGCGGCATTACCTCATGGGCATTGCCGAAGACGTTGAAATCTGGACGGATCATCAGAACCTCCAGTATTTCCGGAAGCCCCAGAAGTTGAACAGGCGCCAAGCACGGTGGGTCACCGAGCTTGCAGAATATCACTTTGTCCTCCACCATCAGTCCGGTGTTGCCAACAAGAAAGCCGATCTCCTCTCCCGACGAGATGATCATGACCAAGGAAAAAACGATAACGACGATGTCGTTGTCCTCTGACCAGAACACTTCAGGGCCCTCATCATGCCCACTACCACCGAAGTACACTCAAAGATTCAAAGGGCACTCCAGCGAAAGGAAGACTGGGATCAAGGGATTGCGAACTCCCTCAACCACGAACGAGGAATCACCCAAAAGGACGGACTCCTACTATACGATAGGAGGATCTATGTCCCAAAGGACCGTGTCCTTCGAGGAGAGATCATCGCCCAGAGCCACGACCACATTACCGCCGGGCACCCAGGTATCAAAAAGACCAAGGAACTGGTCCAACGAGAATACTGGTGGCCGAAACTCAAGAAGGACTGTAGAACTATACGTCAAAGGCTGCGAAGCTTGTCAACAAGCCAAGACAAGCATGCAGGCAAAGGCCGCACCCCTCCATCCAAACACAATCCCGTCCAAGCTGTGGACCCATATATCCAGTTGACATGGTCACTGGACTACCTGAATCCAAGGGATACAACACCCTTCTAGTCATTGTAGACTGATTCTCTAAGGCTATTATCCCTGTCCCTTGCAACATCGAACTCTCAGCCAAAGGATGGGCCAAAATACTCCAAGATCACGTATATGCAAAGCATGGCATGCCCTCAGTTGTCATCTCTGACCGCGGCCCCCAGTTTGTTTCAACGTTCATGAAGGACCTATACCGAATCTTGGACATCACGCCAAATGCCTCCACCGCCTTCCATCCTCAGACCGATGGACAGACCGAGAGAGTAAACCAAGAGCTCGAAGGCTATCTCTGTCTCTTTGTGTCCTACCGACAAGACGATTGGAGCGACTGGTTGCCTATGGCAGAATTTGCCCACAACAACCGAGTCCATTCGGCCACTGGGAAAAGCCCGTTCATGGTACTCTATGGTCGCAACCCATGACTCGTACCCGACTCCATCCGATCCTCCCCTTTCCTAAACCCAGCCGCAGGAACATTCACCATGACCATGGCAGAAGTCCACAAACAAATGCAAACGGCCCTACAGAAGGCAGCAGAACAAATGAAGGCTCAATATGACAAAAGGAAATGCCCCGCGGCCGAGTACAAGGTCGGAGATCAAGTCTGGCTTGACGCCGCGAATCTCCATTTACCACGACCCAAGAAAAAACTCAATGACAAATGAGTGGGACCTTTCATAATCCTTGAAAAGTCTGGAGCATCAGCATACAAGCTGAAACTCCCTGCCTCATTGGAAGATACACCCGCGTTTCAACGAGAAACTGCTATCTCCATACACCCCACCTTCCTTCCCGAATCAAGAGAATCCACCACCGCCTCCACCCGACCTCATCGACTGATGAAGAACAATACGAAGTGGAGGAAGTACTGGATTCCCGAACCTGTAAAATCAGGGGAAAGAAGGGATGAAAGGCACAAGACGCTGTGGACTACTTCATCAAGTGGAAGGGATGGACCCGAGAACATAACTCATGGGTACGAGACACAGAGATGGGGAATGCTCAGGAAGCGATCCAAGACTATGAAGACAAGATCCAACAAGACGGACGAGTCGACATAGCCAAAATCGTAACCAAGGATCCCACTATGACCGTCACCATGATCCTCGACCATGAATATCGGGACAGTATCGTATATTATAAGGCCCAACAACAGGACGGACTCCAGAAATGGGTTAAAGACCCCGACAACAACCTATGGAAGGACCTTATAGACGAATATTGGAGTAATGAACTTTCACACCAACTCGACACCCCTGAGGACGAGCCATGACAATCGGGACGATTGTCTTAACAAGGGGGTAATGTTACGATTTTTCCTTTTATCTTATCTTATCAAGCACTTATCGCTATCTTATCTTATCTCAAGCGCTTGTCCACAGTTCCACGACTATAACGGACGTTCTCAATGATGGTACTATGGCTCATGACTATCGCCTGACTACCTCGTCATTCTCTTGTTGTTTCCGCACAGCAACCACGGTTGCCATTCTATTCTTAGCCCTTCAGTTTCCCTATATAAGTAGTGTAGCTCTCGCTGTATATCCCCAGCTTTGAGCTAAAGTTTATCTATACCACGCTTTACTCTCACCACAGAACTCGACTAAGAACTTAGTCCTTCTTCGCTGAGCTATAGATGTCTAAATCATTCTTCCGGTGATTGTCCGAACACGAGACAGCCGAAGTCTAGACCCGTCTGTAGTCATGTGAAGTTCGGGTCTAACAGCCTCCCATTGAACCTGCCAGAACCCCTAATACAGGAACTGCCTGAATATGAACCTCTCAGGGGGAATGCCTCTACAGGACTGGCTAAGCAGAATGTGAATACCCTAATGGGGAAAGGCTCTGGAAAGTGGCCTCATGAAGCTGCAGGAACCACAGGTAAGTGTTCCTGGAAGACTCAAGCAGGAGCAGAACAGAAACAAATGAAACCCCAAGTCAGAAGCGGCAAGGCAGCAGAGCACAGCCCCACCTGACTGCTGGTGACAGACGGTAATGACAGTCATAGTTCATGTGACAAGAACGCGACATTCACGGACCAGTCCTTTATCCCTCAAAGGGACAGCCCTGGCATTCAGACTGGAAGTGGGTATCCTCCTGCCACTCCTAGACCCAACCCCAACAAAGATGCACAACCAGCAGAGGATGCCAAGAAAGCCATAGGACCTGGACCCACTAGTGCCCAGGCAGTAAAAAGGGGGCCAGCCATTACTATGGTGGAAATTCCCTGATGAAGAAGATGACACCGCCTATCAGCAATGGTGGGCCAGACAGAAGAAGAAGAGCACTGCTCAGGAAAAGTCCAATGCCAAGTACTATCCCATTGGGGAATCTCCCCTCCCATACCAGACACCCCTGACACCTCCTCCCAACTGCTGGCTCAAACCCTTCAGTGTGGAATGGACCCTCCATGTGATTTGCAGAGCCTGCACTGACAGTGAAGCAAAAGCCACCCTCCACTGTTGGGTCCACCAGGACCATGTTGGCAAGATCATTGCCAACCTGATCAATGGACTAAAACAGGGAGGTGAACCCATCTTAGAAATACTGTACGAGCTCAAACAACCCATCCACTATATATGAGGCAGCAAGTTGACCGGACAGGATTTCACACTCAGCATCCAACTAGAAACCACCACAAACAACCAAACATTGACAGCCCATGCCCTTGTGGACAGCAGCTGCATGGGCAGCTCCATAAATCGATCCTATGTCCAGAGTCACCAGCTTGACATGAGGGAAGCTGCCGCTCCCATTCCTGTCTACAATGCCAATGGAACTGTTATGATTTTCTTGCTTATCTTATCTTATCAGGTGCTTATCGCCTATCTCATCACTCAAAGCACCTTCACCATGCCTTTACCGAACCATCCACAGCCGGACTGCTGCACCTCACTAACGCAGGACATTTACCACATGTACCATGGACTCTATTACTATTCTTAGACACGACCAAAACACTATATAAGTAGCACAGTTCTCACTGTAATACTTCAGCTTCGAACTATAGTTCATCTATACCAAACCACTCTCTACCGAGCCAAGCTCTAAGCAGCCTACCTCTTCTCAGAGTCTTAGACCTTGTCATCTCTCCAGTGATTGTCCAAATGCGAGACAGCCGAAGACCTAGACCCAAGTCTTTGATCACGTGAAGTTTGGGTCTTACAGTTAGTTCAAAGCTTCTCTACCAAGAACATTATCCATGTTCTTCTACATACTTATCCTCCTCGCAATCCTCTCCGCCGCCGTCGTTGTCAGAGCACTAACCGTGCTCGGCATAACCCTCATTCTACTCGCCACCCTATACCTCGACTACACACATACCCTCGAACCCCTCGTCCGTGCCCAGAATGAACTGGACACGGAACAACCCACTCTGGAACCTCCTGCCGAGTGGGAGAGTTGGTTGGACTACGAACACAGACAACAGGAACCCAGCACACCACCCCGCCCAGCATCCAGAAACACGGACAGTCCAACATACGACAGTGATGACTCCGACTATCCAGGCCCCCCCCATCTTCATCAACAATCGGCAACCGACAGAGGCAGAGACCACGCAACTCGGCCGGTACATTCTACACACCCTTCGACTCGGACTCAAGCCAGGAATCGAGGCCTGGACTGCCCGGGGAATGGAATTCAGAGTCGAGGAGGGAGACTGGTCATACCACAGACCCCCAATCATCGAGTTCGACTCCGATTGGGATAATGAATACGACATGGACAGCAGCAGTGAGGACAACTACCCAAACGACTACCGGCTCCCCATCATCGAGAAGAACTCCGACGACAAGACATCCACTCTCATCGGGGAGCTCAAACCACACCAGATCCCCCTACCAGACACCCCTGAACAGATCCGCATCACGCTCTCCTGAACCCCTTCCCCCACACCAAACTACTACAACGACGAGGGCTGGGAGGACCGAGACGTCCCCGAGATGGACCTCTCAGATCCCCCTCCCCCCCAGCCATACGACCCAGACTACCCCGCCATCCACTACTGGCCAGGAACTGACTTCCTGGAAAACCCCGCCCCATTCATCGTCAACATGCCCCACACCCTCCCCGATGACCCACTCAACCCATATGCCCTCGATTACGAGTGGCCCTATCTCTTGTCTGCCGATGAGGACATCCTCGGACCAGCAAGGACAACGGCATGGAGAATACAACAGGAAGACATCGACATTCGGCTGGGATATAGACTACGAAGATCCATGGACTTCTGGCTCACAACCCACAGACCCCGCAGCATCGACCTCCGTGAGGCCACAGCAGATGACATCGCCGTCCGCATGGAAGCCAACCTCGACCATGAACTATATGCCCTGACAGCCGGTTCAAGAATCATGGGAGTACGCTGAAGGACACCAGACGAGCAGGAGGAGCTGGAACGAGCCCTCCTTGCCCTCACGGACCAACACAACGCCTACCGGACTGAGCTCCATAGGCTTGGCATCATCTAGATTCGACACTTTCCACTACGATCCAGAAACCTTTGGGGATCTGGATTACGAGTTCGAATACCCCCGGCCATTACCAGACAAACCACCATTCATCACGAGACAACACGGACGCCGCGCCCCATACCCCCAGAGTCGCCTCTTTGCAGCAGCAGGACCAGCTGAAGCAGGCCCCTCTAACCCACCGGAACCCCCTGCAGACCCTGACATGCCAGTAGATCCCCCCAGTCCCAGACAAGTAGAGCGAGAACGGCTGCGAAAGCAGGCGGATCTCTGAGACCAGCTACAGAACACGGAGAGAGACTTGAAAAAGGCTCTCGCCGATCTGGAGCTGAAGATCCAGAAGCTCGAACACCCCGGTGCCCCCGCACCCAAGAAAAGCATGCAGGACTGGGATGACCTGTACTCACTACCAGGTTATCCTGAGGAACCGAACTTTCCCCCAGAACCCCCGAATCAACCCACCGGTACAGGACCAGAATGAGCCCCCTTCTACAGAATCAAACCAATCCTGTACCAAATCCCGAAACCCTTCACTGGGGATCACGCAGACATCACATGGTTTGTGGTGGACTGCTCGGCATACTTCTCAAGCCACGGAATCTATTACCACACCCTGGCGCAGAAAACCCTTCTCGCCTCCTCTCTCCTCGAAGGACCCTGCCAAGGACTGGTGGATCCACAAAGTCAGTGATTTCTACAACTCATACGGCGGCGACTACCGATACCCTGACTGGGATGGCTTCGTTAGCCTCGTCAAGGAACAGTTCGGGAACCCCACGGTCGAAGAAGAACACGAGAAGGAAATGTACCTTCTCCGACTAGGCAAAGACGATGCCAAGACCTACTTCAGCAAACTCGAAGAGCTTGCGAAGTTGGCCGGCTTACGCTACGACATCAGAGAGAAGGGACATATGACTCGCGCAGCCCAAAACGGAGTACCCAAGTACTACATCGACTCCATCATCGCCGGCAGACTTAACGTCCCCAAGACCTACCCCGAGTGGCATGAGCGGATCGAGCTCATCCACACAGAACAGATCAAGGACCAGTCGTTCCACTCCAACATCGCCACCCACTTCCTACCCAGCACTAAGCCCGGACCGCCCCACTTTAGCCCCAGCAAACCCGCTGGGGCCACAAGTTCGACGCCGGCCAAGCAGACAGGAGAAGGGAAGACAACGACCAGGGATGCGGGGTCAGGGCAATGGACTACATATCACGGCCAAGGGCAAGCAATGGAAATAGACAGACTACGAAAGGAAGGAAGATGTTATTGATGCCAAGAGAAAGGGCATTTATCGAAGGAGTGCCCCAAGAAGCGGGATATGAAGGACATCTGCTCGGTAATCGTAACCGAGCAAGGACAAATAGAATCGAAGGTGGAGGAAGTAAAAGAGTAGGCTGTCAAGGGCTTGATTCCCCTTCGACAGCCACTTCCTCGGGTCTTGGTACGCAATTGTCACACGCTGGTCAGACTTATAAAGCTTCTTTAGTTACTCTGCATGTTTTAAATACCGCTTTCAAATCAACTGCTTTTAATGTCTCCAGCACGACTAGCTACCCAGAACCCATGACAGAATCGAACCATTACGCTGTCCTAGCACAATTGGACAACTCAAACAACGATGACACGACTTCTGAGCCTGCTGTGAGGGAGGGGACATGCCAGGTGGCGCTAGAGCCCTCAACACAAGTATTAGGACTCGGGCCTGAATCGAGTAGATGGGACGCCCTCAGGCCTCTGAAGTCGAAAGATTCCACATCTTCCTCGAAGACCAAGGCATACCTCACAAGGACTGATGCGGTGACTCTCAAGTGCCTGCCAAAGGCCAAGACTACAGAGTCCGAACCTCTGGGGCACGGGGCAGAGGGCCCCCATACAATACAGGCCAACACTCCCTCAGGACCCCCACGACCATCCAACCCACCTACAGGGAAAGGCAATGCCAGGGAAGGATTAGAGAAACAAATGAACCACCGAGTCGGAAGCGGCAAAGGAACAGAGCACAGCCCTGCCCAACTGCTGGCACCAGTAGGTAATGGCAGTCACGGTTCATGCAACAAGAACGCGACGTTCATGGACCAGCCCCCCGACCCTCGAAGGGTTAGCCCTGGTGTACAGACTGGAAGCAGGTATCCTCCCATCGTTCCTCCTCCGCCCAACCCCGATGAAGATGCACGACTGGCAAAGGACGACACCAAAGCCGCAGGACAGGAAGCTGTTAGCACCCAGACAGTGAAAAGGGGGCATAAGGTTACCATGGTAGAGGTACCAGACGAAGAAGACGAGACCGCATACCAGCGGTGGTGGGCGACACAGAAAGCCGACTCGCAGGGAGAAGGATATACAGAGCAACGAAGACTGGCATCCTACCACCCCAGACACTAGTGCTCTGCCACATTCGTGGTGTTGGTATAAACCTTTCGAAGTCGACTGGACGCTCCGAGCGATACAAGGGGCACGAAATTATTCAGAAGCAAAGGCATGCCTGAATAATTGGATTCATAAAGACCGACACGAAGAACTAGTAGACGAGCTCATGACTTGACTACAGAAAGGAGGAGAAGAGGCAAGAGAACTACTTCTCGAACTCTGAGAACCGATCCGGTACATCCGAGGAACTAGGAGCACCGGTCGAGACTTGACCATGGACATTCGGCTCGAATCCACCGTCAACCAGGAAGAACACATCGCCAAAGGATTAATCGACAGTGGATGCATGGGAAGCTCCATCAACCGGTCATACGTAGAAAAACACGGACTATACACCCAAAAGACCGCTGCCCCGATTCCCGTCTATAACGCCAACGGAACACGCAATAAAGCTGGCAGCATCACCGAATTCACAGAACTACGACTCACCATTGGAGGCCACAGCGAACAGATTGACCTAGCAGTCACAGACCTCAGAGCCAAGGACATCTACCTTGGCCATGATTGGCTAAAACGCCATAACCCCGTCATCAACTGGAAAACCGGCACCCTCATCTTTGGGCGATGCCAATGTACAAAAAATCCATTCCCACTACCTGACACCGACCCAGATGACCGGTGGGATGAAGAACTCGAAGAAGGAGAGACCATACTGGCCGTCAATATGCAGGAGGAGATAATCATACACGCTGTACACCATGCAAATGATCTAGCAGCTCAGGCAAACAAGGACAAGCCGAAGAAGACATTCGAAGAAATGGTACCAGAGCAGTATCGCTCATACCGAGACTTGTTCTCGCAAGAGAATTTCGACGAACTCCCTGAGCGAAAACCCTGGGATCATGCTATTGAACTCACCCCGAATGCTAGATCCACCCTAGACTGCAAAGTCTACCTGTTAAACAGAAACGAGCAAGAACAGCTCGACAAGTTCCTAGACGAAAACCTAGAGTCTGGACGAATCCACCCCTTGAAATCCCCCTTCGCATCACCATTTTTCTTTGTAAAAAAGAAGGATGGTTCTCTCCGACCCTGTCCAGGACTACCGAAAACTCAACTGAGATGACTATAAAAAACCACTATCCCCTTCCTCTTATCACCGAACTTATCGACAAACTCCAAGGAGCAAAGTATTTCACCAAGCTCAATGTTTGTTGGGGATACAACAACGTCTGAATCAAGGAAGGAGATGAAGAAAAGGCGGCATTCAGAACCAATCGAGGATTGTTCGAACCCACGGTCATGTTCTTCGGACTGACAAATTCGCCAGCCACATTCCAGTGGATGATGAACGACATTTTCAAAGATCTAATCGCCGAGGGAAAAGTCACCATTTACCTTGACGATATCTTGATCTTCACAAAAACCCTAGACGAACACCGAAAGATTGTCCGACGAGTCCTTCAACGCTTATGGGAAAACAAACTTTTCCTAAAAGCAGAGAAGTGCGAGTTTGAGGTATTAGAGACCGAATACCTAGGAGTCATCATCAGCGAAAACTCCGTACGAATGGATCAGGTCAAAGTAGCAGGGATTACGGAATGGCCCACCCCGATGAAGAAAAAGGAACTACAGTCGTTCCTCGGATTCACAAACTTCTATCGAAAGTTCATTCAAGACTACTCCAAGATCGTACGACCGCTTACCCAACTCACAGGGAATGCAGAATGGACATGGGGAACAGCCCAGAACCAGGCCTTCCAGCAATTGAAGAAGCAAATGGCGGAAGACGTAGTACTCGCCATCCCGACAGAAAGAGGAAGATTCAAAGTAGAAGCCGACTCCAGTGACGGAGCCATTGGTGCTGTACTCAGCCAACAACAAGAGGGAAAATGGTGACCAGTTGCATTCATGTCAAAGGCATTGAACACAACCGAGTGAAACTATGAAATTTACGACAAAGAATTGCTGGCGATAATGTTGGCCCTAGACGAATGGCGCCATTACCTCATGGGAGCCCTGGAGGATGTAGAGATCTGGACAGACCATCAGAACCTCCAGTATTTCCGGAAACCCCAGAAACTGAACTGACGACAGGCACAATGGGTCACTGAACTCACTGAATATCACTTCACCCTCCAACACTTGCTGGGTATCGCCAACAAGAAAGCCGACCTTCTCTCTCGAAGAGACGACCACAGCCAAGGAAAAGACGACAACAGTGACATCATAGTACTCCAACCGGAACACTTTCGAGCACTCATTATGCCCACGACCACCGAAACCCATGAAAGAATCAAAGACGCAACCCGACAAACCGACTTTTGGGACCAAGGGATTGCCAATTCCTTGAACCATGAACGAGGAATCACCAAAAAGGATGGACTGCTCTTCTATGATGGAAGGGTGTATGTACTGAGGAATGACGCCCTGCGAGGAGAAATCATCGCACAAAGCCATGACCATATCACCACTGGACACCTGGGCATAGAAAAAATGAAGGAATTAATCCAACGAGACTACTGGTGGCCGAAACTGAAGAAAGATGTAGAAAGATATGTGAAGGGATGTGAAGCATGCCAATGCACGAAGACCAGCACTCAAGCCAAGGCAGGCACCGCTTCATCCAAATGCAATTCCCGAAGGCCCATGGACCCATATCTCAGTCGACATGGTCACAGGATTACCAGAATCCAAAGGATACGATGCCCTACTGGTCATTGTAGATCGATTCTCCAAAGTGATAATCCCCGTCCCATGTAACGTCGAATTATCAGCAGAAGGATGGGCCAGAATACTACGAGATCATGTCTACGCCAAGCACAGGATGCCCCAAGTAGTGATCTCAGACAGAGGACCCCAGTTCGTGTCCGCATTCATGAAAGACTTATACCGACTACTGGACATCACACCGAACACTTCTACAGCCTTTCATCCCCAGACAGATGGACAGACTGAACGAGTCAATCAGGAACTCGAAGGATACCTGAGACTCTTTATCAGTTATCGACAAACAGACTGGAGCGATTGGTTACCCATTCGCAGAATTCGCACATAACAACAGAGTGCATTCTGCCACTGGGCGAAGCCCTTTCATGACCCTATACGGATGAAACCCAAGACTGGTCCCAGACTCGACACGATCATCACCGTTTGCCAACCCTGCAGCCGAAAACTTCACCAGCCAAATAACAGAAATCCACAAGGATACACAGCGGGCTCTGCAGAAGGCAGCCGAACAAATGAAAGCCCAATATGACAAAAGAAAGAGACCAGCCATAGAATATCAGGTAGGAGACAAGGTATGGCTAGACAGTGTCAACCTACATCTCCCACGACCAAAAAAGAAGCTGGACGACAAGTGAGTTGGACCCTTCGAAATCATCCAGAAAACCGGAGCCTCAGCTTACAAGCTGAAGCTTCTGCCCCATTGGAAGATTCATCCCAGATTTAACGAAAAACTCCTGATGCCATATATCCCACCGACTTTCCCGAACCAACAAACACCAGCTCCTCCACCACCAGACCTCATCGACGACTGAAGAACAATACGAAATCAAAAAGGTACTAGACTCGAGAACACGAAAAACCAGAGGCAAAAAAGGAAAAAAGTCGCAGGAAGTAACAGATTATTTCGTTAAATGGAAAGGATGGACGAAAGAGCACAATTCATGGGTGCAAGACTCAGAAATGGAAAACGCTCAGGAAGTTATTCAAGATTACCTTGACAATCTAGAAAACCGGACCTGACAATTGGGACGATTGTCTTAAACGAGGGGGTAATGTTACAATTTTCTCACTTATCTTATCTTATCAGGTGCTTATCGCCTATCTCATCACTCAAAGCACCTTCACCATGCCTTTACCGAACCATCCACAGCCGGACTGCTGCGCCTCGCTAACGCAGGACATTTACCACATGTACCACGGACTCTATTACTATTCTTAGACACGACCAAAACACTATATAAGTAGCACAGTTCTCACTGTAATACTTCAGCTTCGAACTATAGTTCATCTATACCAAACCACTCTCTACCGAGCCAAGCTCTAAGCAGCCTACCTCTTCTCAGAGTCTTAGACCTTGTCATCTCTCCAGTGATTGTCCAAACGCGAGACAGCTGAAGACCTAGACCCAAGTCTTTGATCACATGAAGTTTGGGTCTTACAGGAACCCGCAACAAAGCAGGGAACATCACTGAATTTGTGAAACTCCGCCTTACCGTCAGGAGACACAGTGAACATATTGACTTAGCAGTCACTGACCTCAGCTTGAAGGATCTTTACCTTGGCTATGACTGGCTTAAATGCCATAATCCAGTCATTAACTGGAAGATAGGCATGATCATCTTTGGTCACTGTCAGTGTGCCAAAAACCCATTCCCCTCCCCAATGCAGACCCTAGTGACCGGTGGGATGAAGAACTCGAGGAGGGAGAAACCATCCTTACCATCAACATGCAGGAAGAGCTTGTCATTTGTGCAGTACACCACTGCCAATGACCTAGCAGCCCAGGCCAATATGGACAAGCCAAAGAAGACCTTTGAGGAAATGGTACCCGAGCACTACTGCTCATACCATGACTTGTTCTCAAAAGAAAACTTTGATGACCTCCCCAAAAGAAAACAGTGGGACCATGCCATCAAGCTCATTCCTAATGCTAAATCCATGCTCAACTGCAAGGTTTACCCCTTGAACCAAAACAAACAGGAGCAGTCGGACAAGTTCCTAGATGAAAACTTGGAATTGGGACAAATTTGCCTGTCCAAGTCCCCCTTTGCATCACCCTTCTTCTTCATCAAAAAGAAGGATGGCTTGCTTCATCCCGTACAGGACTACCAAAAGCTGAATGAGATGATGATCAAGAACCATTACCCCCTCCCCCTCATCTCAGAACTCATCAACAAACTCCAAGGCACCAAGTACTTCACCAAGCTTGACGTCCATTGGGGATATAACAACAGTCCAAATCAAAGAAGGAGATGAGGAAAAAGCCACGTTCAGGATGAACTGTGGACTCTTTGAACCCACCATAATGTTCTTCGGCCTCACCAATTTGCCCACCACCTTCCAGTGGATGATGAACGACATATTCAAAGACCTGATTGCTGAAGGCAAGGTCACTATCTACCTTGACGACATCCTCATTTTCACCAAGGACCTTGATGAGCATCAATGAATCGTATGACATGTACTTCAACACCTACAAGAGAACAAGCTGTTCCTGAAGGCAGAAAAGTGTGAGTTCAAAGTACTAGAAACGGAGTACCTGGGAGTCATTATAAGCCAAAACTCAGTATGTATGGACCAAGTCAAGGTCGCCAGGATCACAGAATGGCTGATGCCCACCAAGAAAAAGGAGTTACAGTCGTTCCTCGGATTCACCAACTTCTATAGAAAGTTCATCCATGACTACTCCAAGATTGTCCGACCACTCACTCAGCTCACCGGAAATGCAGAGTGGACATGGGGAACTGCCCAAAACCAGGTGTTCCAACAGCTGAAGAAGCAGATGGTGGAGGATGTGGTCCTTGCCATCCCAACAGAGAAAGGCCACTTCAAGTTAGAGGCTGACTCAAGTGACGGAGCCATCAGGGCAGTCCTTTGTTAGACCCAAACTTCATGTGACTAGAGACGGGTCTGGACTTTGGCTGTCTCATGTTCAGACAATCACCAGAAGAATGACTTGGTGTCTGTAGCTCAGTGAAGAAGGACTAAGTTCTTAGTTGAGTTCTGTAGTGAGAGTAAAGTGTGGTATGAATAAACTTTAGCTCAAAGCTGGAGATATACAACAAGAGCTATACTACTTATATAGGGAAATTAGAGTGCTAAGAATAGAACAATAACCATGGTAGTTGTTTGGAGAACAATAGAGAACAATGCAGTAGGCAAGCCATAGTTGCAAGCCATAGTACAATTGTTGAGAAGGTCCATTATAGTCATGGTAACTGTAGACAAGTGCTTGAAATAAGATGAGATAGCGATAAGTGCTTGATAAGATAAGATAAGCAGAAAAATCGTAACATTACCCCCTTGTTAAGACAATCATCCCGATTGTCAGGGTTCATCCTCAGAGGCATCGAGTTGTCAGGAGAGTTTGTTATTCCAATATTCTTCTATAAGGTCCTTCCATAGGTCGTTGTCTGGGTCTTTTACCCACTTTTGGAGTCCATCCTGTCATTGGGCCTTGTAATATACAATACTGTCACTGATATTCATGGTCGAGGATCATGGTGACGGTTTTTGTGGGATCGTTGGTTACGATTTTGGCTATGTCGACTTGTCCTGCTTGCTGGATCTTGTCTTCATAGTCTTGGATTGCTTCCTGAGCATTCTCCATCTCTGTGTCTCATACCCATGAGTTATGTTCTCGGGTCCATCCCTTCCACTTGACGAAGTAATCTATGGTGTCCTGTGTTTTTCATCCCTTTTTTCCTCTGATTTTACAGGTTCAGGAATCAAGCACCTCCTCCACTTTGTATTGCTCCTCATCATCAATGAGGTCAGGATGGAGGTGGTGATGGCATTTGCTGGTTTGGGAAGGAGGGCAGGGTGTACGGGGACAAAAGCTTTTCATTAAAACACAGGTGAATCTTCCAGTGAGGTGGAAGCTTTAGTTTGTATGCTGATGTTCAGACTTTTCGAGGATTATAAAAGGTCCAACCCATTTGTTGTAGAGCTTTTTCTTGGGTTGCGGTAAATGGAGGTTCGTGGCATCAAGCCAAACCTGATCTCCAACCTTATGCTCAGTTGTGGGGGTGTTTCTTTTTGTCATATTGGGCTTTCATTTGCTCTGTTGCCTTCTGCAGGGCCATCTGCATTTGCTTGTGGACTTCTGCCATGGTTATGGTGAAGGTCCCGGCAGCTGGGTTTAGGAATGGGGAGGTTCAGACAGAATCAGGGACGAGTTGTGAATTGCAGCCATAGAGTGTCATAAACAGGCTCCTTCCAGTGGCTGAGTGAATTCAATTATTGTGGGTGAATTCTGCCATGGGCAGCCAGTCACTCCAATCATCTTGTCGATAAGAAATGAAGAGGCGAAGATAGCCTTTGAGCTCTTGGTTGACTCACTCAGTTTGTCAATCAGTTTAAGGATGGAAGGCAGTGGAGGCATTGGGGGTAATATCAAGCATCCAGTATAGGTCTTTCATGAATGCTGAAATGAATTGGGGCCCCCAATCAGAGATGACAACCGAGGGCATGCCATGCTTTGCGTAGATGTAGTCTCGGAGTATCTTGGCCCACCCTTTGGCAGATAGTTCTACATTGCAGGGAACTAGGATGATGGCTTTGGAAAAACAGTCAATGATGACAAGGAGGGTGTCATAGCCCTTGGATTCCAGTAATCCTGTAACCATGTTGACCAATATGTGGGTCCATGGTTCGGACGGGATTGTGTTTGGGTGAAGGGGGGCAGCCTTAGCTTGTGTGCTTGTTTTGGCCCATTGGCAGGCTTCACAGCCCTTGACATATAGTTCTACATTCTTCTTGAGCTTTGGCCACCAGTATTCTTGTTGGACGAGCTCCTTAGTCTTCTCAATGCCTGGGTGTCTGGTGGTAATGTGATCATGGTTCTGGGCAATGATCTCTCCTTGAAGGGCATGATCTTTTGGTATATAGACCTATCCATCATAGAATAGGAGCCCATATTTTTCTGTAATGCTGTGTTCATGATTGAGGGAGTTCGCTATTCCTTGGTCCTAATTTTCCTTGCAGCAGAGCACATTTTTGACTTTTGAATGTACTTCAGCATTAGTCGGCATAATGAGGGCCTGGAAATGCTCTGGCTGAAGGATGATGATGTCATCATTGTTGTCCTTGCCTTGGTCATGGTCATCTCATTGGGAGAGGAGGTCAGCTTTTTTGTTGGCGATGCTGGGCTGATGATGGAGGGTGAAGTGGTACTCCATGAGCTCGGTGACCCAGCATGCCTGCCATCAGTTCAATTTCTGGGGTTTTCAGAAGTACTGGAGGTTCTGATGATCCGTCCAGATTTCAATGTCTTCAGCAGTGCCCATGAGGTAGTGTCGCCATTCAGAGAGGGCGAGCATGATAGCGAGTAGCTCTTTGTCATAGATTTCATAGTTTTGTTCTGTCATGGTAAGGGCTTTAGACATGAATGCTACTGGTCGCCACTTCTTGTCCTGCTGTTGACTGAGGACTGCTCCAATGGCTCTGTCACTTGAGTCAGCTTCTACCTTGAAGTGTCCTTTCTCGGTTGGGATGGTGAGTACAATGTCCTCAGCCATCTGTTTTTTCAGCTGTTGGAATGCCTGGTTCTGGGCAGTTCTCCACATCCATTCCACATTGCTGGTGAGTTGGGTGAGTGGTCAGATGATCTTGGAGTAGTCGCAGATAAAATTTTGATAAAAGTTGGTGAATCCGAGAAATGACTGTAGCTCTTTCTTCTTGGTAGGGGTTGGCCAACAGGTGATTCTGGCGATCTTAACCTGATCCATTCATACTGAGTTTTCACTGATGATTACTCCCAAGTACTCAGTCTCTAGTACTTCAAATTCGCACTTCTCGGCCTTGAGGAACAATTTGTTCTCTCATAGGCATTGAAGTACATGTCACACAATTTGTTGGTGTTTGTCTAAGCCTTTGGTGAAGATGAGGATATCATCAAGGTAAATGGTAACCTTGCCTTCAGCAATTAGGTCTTTGAATATGTCATTCATCATCTATTGGAATGTGGCAGGGGAATTGGTGAGACCAAAGAACATCACTGTGGGTTCAAAGAGTCCTCAGTTTGTTCTGAACGCAGCTTTTTCCTCGTCTCCCTCCTTGATGCAGATGTTGTTGTACCCCCACCGAACGTCAAGTTTAGTGAAATACTTGGCACCTTGGAGCTTGTTGATGAGTTCTGAAATGAGGGGGAGTGGGTAGTGGTTCTTGATTGTCATTTTGTTTAGTTTGCAGTAGTCTTGTATGGGACGAAGTGAGCCATCCTTCTTTTTGACAAAGAAGAAGGGGGATGCAAAAGGGGACTTGGATGGGTGAATTCGTCCTGACTCCAAGTTTTCATTGAGAAACTTGTTGAGTTGCTCCTGTTTGTTTTGGTTTAAGGGGTAGACCTTGCAGTCAAGCGTGGATTTGGCATTTGGGACAAGTTCAATGGCGTGGTCCCACTGCTTTCGTTCAGGTAGGTCATTGAAGTTTTCTTTTGAAAACAGATCACAGTACAAGTGATAGTGCTCAGGTACCATTTCTTCAAAGGTCTTCTTTGGCTTGTCCATGTTGGCTTAGGCTGCTAGGTCATTGGCATGATGTACCATGTGAATGATGAGTTCTTCCTGCATATTGACAGTGAGGATGGTCTCTCCCTCCTCTAGTTCTTCGTCCCACCAGTCATCAGGGTCTGTGTCAGGGAGTGGGAAAGGGTTCTTGGTGCATTGGCAGCGACCAAAGATGATTGTGCCCATTTTCCAGTTAATGACTGGGTTATGGTGTTTGAGCCAGTCATGGCTGAGATAGAGATCCTTTGAGCTGAGGTCTGTGACCGCTAAGTTGATATGTTTGCTGTGTCCTCTGATGGTAAGGTGGAGTTCCACAAATTCAGTGATGTTGCCCACCTTGTTGTGGGTTCCATCAGTGTTGTAAACAGGAATAGGGGTGGTGGCTTTCCTGGTGTTGAGTTGGTGGCTCCGGACATATGATCAGTTTATGGAGCTGCCAGTGCAACTGCTGTCAAGGAGGGCATGGGCAGAGAGGGTCTGGTTGTTCGTGGTCATTTCGAACTGGACGTTGAGCATAAAGTCTCATCCAGTCAACTTGGTGCCCTGGATATAACAGATTGGCTGTTTGAGTTCGTACAGCATCTCTAACACTGGTTCGTCTCTGAGCTTTAGTCCTTCAATGATGTCGCTGACAATTTCACCAATGTGGTCTTGGTGTACCCAACAGTGAAGAGCAGCTATGGCTTCGCTGTCATTGCGGGCTTCCCAAATAGCATGGAGGGTCCATTTGGCCCTGAAGGGTTTCAGCCATTGGTCCGGTGGTGGTAATGGAGGACCAGTTTGAGGAAGGGGGGAGATGAACTGGGGATAGTTCTCGGTATCCCACTTCTCCTGGGCTGCACTTTCTTTCTGCTGTTTCGGCCACCATCTTTGATAGGCCATGTCATCTTCTTCATCGGGAACCTCTACCATGGTAATGGCCGGCCCTCTTTTTACCACCTGGGTGCTAGCAGGTCCAGGTTCTGTGGCTTTCTTGGTGTCCTTTACCGGTCATGCATCTTCATCAGGGTTGGACGATGGAGCAGTCGGGAGGATACCTACTTCTGGTCTGAATGTCAGGGCTGTCCCTTCGAGGGATGGAGGATGGGTCCATGAACATCGCATTCTTGTTGCATGAACTGTGACTGTCATTACCATCTGATGCCAGCAGTCGGGTAGGGCTGTGCTCTGCTGCCTCGCCACCTCTGACTTGGGGTTTCATTTGTTTCTGTTCTGCTCCTGCTTGAGTCTTCCAGGAACACTTACCTGTGGTTCCTGCAGCTTCCTGAGGCAGCTTTACAGAGCCTTTCCCCATTAGGGTATTCATGCTCTGTTTAGCCAGTCCTACAGAGGTGTTCCCCTCAAGGGGTCTATATGCAGGCAGTTCTCATATTAGGGGTTCTGGCAGATTCGATGGGAGGCTCTCTGCCAACTCTGAGGAGTCTTTTCCCTGTTCAGCATTAGAGGGGTCGTCCTCTTCAGCACTTGAGTCCGGGGTGTCCAATTGTGCTAGGACAGTATATCGGTTCGAATCTTTTGGTACTGGTTTGCTAGTCATGCTGGGGACGTTAAAAGCGGTAGAAACAGGTTTATTCAAATGTGTGATAGGTAAAACATGAGATGTGACTACAGAAATAGTATAAGCCCCACCAGGAGGATGAGAAAGTGCACCAGTACTTGAAGAGGAGGTTGTCAAAGGGGAATCGAGCCCTTGATGACCTAATCTTTTACCTCCTCCACCTTTGACTCGGTCTCCTGCTCCTTCTTCTGCTCCTGCTTGACTACTACTAGCAAGCGAATGTCCTTGAATTCTCTTCTCTTTGGGCAGTCCTTCGACATGTGCCCTTTCTCCTTGCACCGGTAACATCTTCCCTCCCTTTGTAGGATGTCTATGTCTATGGCTTGTCCCTGCCCTCCGTATGTGATCCATCTCCCAGACCCTGCATCCCAGCTGGTGGTCTTGACCTGTCCTGATGGCTTGGCTGGTGTCAAACTTGTGGCCCCAGCAGGTTTGCTGGGGCTTTGGTTATGATGCAACATTCCGGGCTTATTGCCTTGTCGATTGTCAGGGCGGCGGTCATCTGAGTGTCTGAGGGTCTATTCGAAGATCGTCTGCTTGGTACGGTCAATGTAAAGTTTGCAAACATGCTCCTTCCACTCAGGGTAGGTTTCTGGGGTGTGTATGCCTTGGTTGGCAATGGTCTTGGTGTAGCTCTGCGGGATTCCCCACCAGACAGCCTGGACCATTTTCCCTCTTTCTCTCTCGTCATGTCAGAGTCCCACCAACTTGGCTTTGATCTCTATGGCCTGGAAGAAGTTGTTTGCACTTCCGCTGCCCATCCGTATCTCATTCATCCTTTTCTCATGTTGTTGCTCAATAGCCGGGTCAGAAAACTGATGGCGGATGAGGTTGCAGTATCTGTTCCAGTCCAGATATCAGACTCATTGGGCAGCTGCGTCATAGAAGTCAAGTCTTCAGTACACCCACCAGTTTTTGGCAGGGCCTTTCAGTAGGGAGGATGCGAGCTGGATTTTGATGGAGAAGTATGGAAAGTATACCTCGAAGGAGGTGAAATATGAGTTGCAGTCTCCAAGGTACCATTTGATGTCATCGTGGGCCCCAGTGAATTTGTCCAGGAGCTCGTGCATGGTCAGCCCCACCTGGAGGAACGGTTCTTGGACTGCTGCGGTCCTGACAGGTGGTGGATGGGGTGGGTGGCCTGGTACTCAGGGTGGCTTTGGCATTGACCATCTCCCGCTTCCATCGCTGGATGGTGGGGATGACAGTGGTTTGTATTTCACCATTCTGTTGTCCAGGTCGTTAGAGCCGTTTCACCATGTCGAAGCAAGTGGTTCTCCAGTGGTTGATGCTGGCTTGGAGGGATTTGATTGTTGGGGGCTTGGTGGATTGTTGGATGTCGGCAGGCTGCTGGGCATCGGCGAGCTGGTCAGGGTCAATATCTATGTTGATATTTGATCCTGCCCCAGCCAGGAGCCAGCTCATGCCTGCTTTGTAATAGCCATGATGCCATAGTCGGCTTTTCAGCTGGGGAGTTTGTGGGGGTGGGGAGTCTGGTAGCAGTCCTGGGAGCGGGGTGTAGTCTAGTGTATAGGGATCGGATTGGGGAAAGGATATATTGGGGCCATACTGCTCAACCCCGTCAAATGTTTCTGTGTCATAGTAAAATGTATCGAAATTATTCCAGGGCTCCCCGAGCCCTGGACTCAGCGCATTCTTCCTCATACCGCCGGGTGAGTATGATAAGGATGACCTCATATCTCTTTCTTCTTCTCTGGTTCTCTCCTGTATTCCGTAAATTCAGTGGCCAGCAGAGGTTGGGTATAATTGTCAGTTGATATTGGCATGTATTCGAGCCCAAATGGTAGTGTCTCTTCTCCTTTGGGGAATGTCATCCCCCTGATTGATGGCCAACCACTCATCCATGTTTGGGTGAATGGGTGAGTGCCATCCACCTCAGGCTTCGAGGTCAGCATGTTGTAACTCTCAGGCTTCTGACTGAGCAGGGCCAAGTATGTCCCTGTCTGCCTGGCTGAGGGCAAGCCAGTCATAGTCTGTGCTTCGCAGGTTGAAGGGGTCATCAGGAGAGTCATGGCAAGGGTCATCAGACCAATTGTTTCCTGGATTGGAGGAGGGAGTGTGAGGGGGTGTGGTGGGCTGTGGCTCGAGGGAGTTTGTTTGCTGCTCAAGGGAGTGTAGAATGATTGGGAGGATAGGCCCTCACTCAGGGGTGTGGGGCTCTTCCTAAGGGTCAGGACATACCGTTTCTTTGTCTTCTGAGAACTGCTCAAAGGGACCCTGGAGCTTCTACTCTGGTCTGACAACTCAGATTCTGTATCCATCAAGGCTGATAGGTCTCTCTGGGAGAGCAGGTTCGATGTAGGGGGCAGGATACTCGCCTCATATCTCCCGAGAAGGTATTGGCTGAGTTTGTAGGCTTCTTGGGCAGTCAGGGGCCTGTCCATGATGATGGGTGGTGCTGGAAAGGGTTCATCCAGGGGGACAGATTCAAGGGAGGTGGTGTCAGGGGAAGGGGTTTGAGGGGCTCCTCTTGGTTGGCTGGGTCCCAGGGTTGCATTCCTGGGGGGTTCCTGCCAGAGTGGGAACTTGTTCACTGGAGTTGGCTGTGAAGCTGAATTGGTGGATGGTGTGGTGGATGAGGTCTTGCTGTAAGGTAGGAATAGGTTGTTCAACTTGAAAAGGGGGAACATAGCTGGTGGGTAATTGGGGTTGGGGGCAACGTTCTCTTAGTCGACGGAAGAACTGTCAGATTTCTTCCTTGTATTCGAGAGTAAGGGCAACAATGGAAAAGATCACTAAGGATCCTAGGACAATGGAGAGGGCAATTACAATGGCTTGTTCAAAGTTCTGCATGGGTTGGTTTCTTCATGGTGAATGGTGAAGAGACCAGAAGGAAGCTTCGAGCTAATTGTTAGACCTGAACTTCACATGACTATAGATGGGTCTGGACTTTGGCTGTCTCATGTTCAGACAACAACCGGAAGAATAACTTGGTGTCTATAGCTCAGTGAAGAAGGACTAAGTTCTTAGTCGATTTCTGTAGTGAGAGTAAAGTGTGGTATGAATAAACTTTAGCTCAAAGCTGGGGATATACAACAAGAGCTATACTACTTATATAGGGAAATTAGAGTGCTAAGAATAGAACAATAACCATGATAGTTGTTCGGTGAACAATAGAGAACAATGCAATAGGCAAGCCATAGTTGCAAGCCATAGTACAACTGTTGAGAAGGTCCGTTATGGTCATGGTAACTGTGGACAAGTGCTTGAGATAAGATGAGATAGTGATAAGCACTTGATAAGATAAGATAAGCTGGAAAAATCATAACATCCTTAGTCAATGGCAGGAGGGGAAATGGTGACCAGTAGCATTTATGTCCAAAGCCTTGACTGTGACAGAATGAAATTATGAGATCTACAACAAAGAGCTGCTCGCAATCATGCTCGCCTTGTCAGAATGGTGCCACTATCTCATGGGGGCTGCAGAAGATATTGAAATCTGGACAGACCATCAGAACCTCCAGTATTTCTGAAAGCCATAGAAACTGAACCGATGCCAAGCACACTGGGTTACTGAACTAGCCGAATACCACTTTGCCCTCCATCATTAGCCCAGTGTCGCCAACAAGAAGGCCGACCTTCTCTCCTGACAAGATGACCACGACCAAGGAAAGGACGACAATGATGACATCATTGTTCTCCAGCCAGAGCACTTCCATGCCCTTATCATACCAACCACCACCGAGACACACTCGAAGGTAAAAAATGCTCTCCAACACAAAGAAGACTGGGACCAAGGGATTGCAAATTCTTTCAACCACAAATGTGGCATTACAGAGAAGGACAGGCTTCTATTCTATGATGGGCAGATCTATGTTTCAAAGAATCATGCACTCCGAGGAGAAATCATTGCCTAAAGTCATGATCATATTACCGCTGGACACCTAGGTATTGAGAAAACGAAAGAGCTTGTCCAACGAGAATACTGGTGGCTGAAGCTCAAAAAGAACATAGAACTATACGTCAAGGGCTGCAAAGTGTGCCAATGAGCCAAAGCAAGCACACAAGCTAAAGCCACTCCTCTTCATCCAAATGCAATCCTGTCTGAGCCATGGACCCATATATCAGTCAATATGGTCACTGGCCTACCAGAATCCAAGGGCTATGACACCCTCCTTGTCATTGTCGACCGTTTCTCTAAGGCAATCATTCCTGTTCCCTGCAATATAGAGCTCTCTGCTGAAGGATGGGCCAAGATACTCTGAGACCACATCTATGCAAAGCACAGCATGCCCTCGGTCATCATCTCAGACAGAGGACCTCAGTTCATATCCGCATTCATGAAAGACCTTTACCAAATGCTCAACATCACCCCGAACACATCCACCTGCATTCCACCCACAAACTGATGGGCAGACTGAGCAAGTTAACCAAGAACTTAAAGGGTACCTTCGTCTTTTCATCTCCTATTGACAAACCAACTGGAGCAACTGGCTTCCCATTGCCAAGTTTGCCCACAACAACCGAGTCCACTCTGCCATGGGTAAAAGCCCATTTATAATACTTTATGGCCATAACCCATGCCTCATTCCTGACTCTGTCCGAACCTCCCCATTCCTGAATCCAGCTGCCAGAACCTTCACTGTGACCATGACAGAAGTACACAAGCAAGCTCAGACAGCTCTCCAAAAAGCTGCGGAACAAATGAAAGTCCAGTACGACAAGAAGAAATGCCCTGCGACCAAGTACAAGGCTGGAGATCAGGTTTGGCTCGACACTGCAAACCTTCACCTATCACAACCCAAGAAAAAACTCGATGACAAATGAGTTGGGCCCTTTCTAATCCTCAAAAAGTCTGGAGCATCAGCATACAAACTGAAGCTTCCACCTCACTGGAAGATACACCTGCATTTCAATGAGAAGCTCCTGTCCCCATACATCCCACCATCATTCCTGAACCAGCAAACGCCACCACTGCCTCCACCCAACCTCATTGATGATGAAGAACAATACGAAGTGGAGGAAGTACTTGATTCCCACACATGTCAAATCCTGAGGAAAGAAGGAGCAAAAAGTGCAGGATGCCATTGACTACTTTGTCAAGTGGAAAGGATGGACCTGAGAACATAACTTGTGGGTATGGGACATGGAGATGGAGAATGCTCAGGAAGTGATCAAAGACTATGAAGACAAAATCCAGCAAGCAGGACGAGTTGACATAGCCAAAATCATAACCAACGACCCTGCTAAAGCCATCACCATGATCCTTGACCATGAGTATCATGACAGTATTGTATATTACAAGGCCCAACGACAGGACAGACTCCAAAAGTGGGTAAAAAACCCAGAAGACAACCTATGGAAGGATCTTATAAAAGAATACTGAAATAATGAACTTTCATGACAACTCGACACCCTTAAGGATGAGCCATGACAATCGGGATGATTGTCTTAACAAGGGAGTAATGTTACAATTTTTCTGCTTATCTTATCTTATCAAGTGCTTATTGCTATCTCATCTTATCTCAAGCGCTTGCTCACAGTTACCATGAATATAACAGACGTTCTCAGCAATTGTACTATGGCTTGCAACTATCGCCTAGCTACCTCGTTGTTCTCTATTGTTCTCTGAACAACAACCACGGTTATCGTTCTATTCTTAGTACTCTAGTTTCCCTATATAAGTAGTATAGCTCTCGCCATATATCCCCAGCTTCGAGCTAAAGTTTATCTATACCATGCTTTACTCTCACCACAGAACTCAACTAAGACATTAGTCCTTCTCCACTGAGCTATAAGATTCTAAGTCATTCTTCCAGTGATTGTCCAAACATGAGACAGCTGAAGTCTAGACCCATCTGTAGTCACATGAAGTTTGGGTCTAACACAAAGCTTTAAGGGTGCGAAGATACACTTGGACTATGCAGTCAAGCAGATAATACAATGTGAGAGTCAAAGAATTGAAAGAATGACTGTAAGTTGTGAGGGTCTTGTAGAATGAGAGGGAATGGCACCTGATATGACGTGAATATCAAGAAGCCTTATTCTGAAATGGAAACAGAGAATGAGACTTGAGAAAACGTGCTCGAGACATTAATACAAGTGGGGAAATGAGAGGGAAATGCCTGAACGATACAGCAATAGATCGAGGGACTGGCAATGCTGGGAATAAATGTGCTGGTCGATTGAATAAACATGAATGAGGTGCTGAAACTGGCTGAAACTGATCCTAAACTGGACGGACTGATACAGAAACTGGGGCAAATAGGTACTGGGCTGAAAATGATCCTATCTGATGTCAAAAATGTATCCTATAATCCACACTGGGATTTCCTATACTGATCCTATACTGAAACAATTGCTGAACTGGTCCTATACTGATACTGATCCTAAGTCTGCTCTGAGACTACCCAAGTGGGTGATGATGACAATGGTGAAGGTGAAAACTGGTAAAATGGTCCTATCTGGTGAAGTTGAAACTGGTGCTGTCTATAAAGTAAATGGGGGGTGAGGTATGGCATGGTCGATCACGTATTGGCACGATATTGACATGTACCAATAGTGTTAAGAGTAAAGAGGGATGGAAATGTCTTCTTCACAGTTAAAGAACCATGGAATAACTCAAGCAATACTGCAAGTTGACGTGCAATCAACTATATGCGATGCAAGATGAATATTGCCATGAAACAATAAATAAATGTATGGTGATCCTATAGAAACAATGGACTGATTCATAGAGAGTTGCTGATCTGACTAGTCAATTTATTGTCAGTGCATGCAGTGAACATGATGTACGATGGATTGATGTGTACAAGAATCAATACAAGCATAGTCTGGCGAATGAGAGTATACCCACTGGGGTCAAAAAGTACTGAACGCTACTGTAATCTACTGTTTTTATACTAAAGGCCTACATATATTAATAGAATTCCAAGCGACTTTTTACTAAGGCTGTAAGGCCTTAGCTGAGTAAAATCCTGAATAAATGTGACCTATATCTGTCAGCTGAAGTATACAGCATTGTTTGAATTGCCGTGCTTGGTTAGAAGATGTTTTATAGTGGAATCCAGCTATTGGGCCAGGTCTTGCTGTTTCGACTGCATGTGCTGCGGATTGTAAAGACATGCTAGTGTCGCTGAGGTTGCCCAATGCATCTCTAATGACATGCCAACTTGGCAAAGTAACAGCTTGAGTCACCGTAGTTCTGGAGTATCCGTGATAGGTTGATATCTTTGATAGGATGAGTGTGGTGATAGGTGATGTCAATAGGGTCTAGCAATCAATGATGCGTAGCGACATGCTTTGATGCAGATGCAGCATTACCATATATGATCGAGGGCCCATCAAAATCAGTGTTAACATGTCCGTAATGCCATGAAGTGTCAGATTTTCAAGATGGGATAGATAACAAATATGCAAAGACATATTGCCATGATACAAAAGTGGTATTGCTATGTCAGCAATGACTGGTTTGGTGAAAGTCTGTCAGGTGGACTGGGTGTAGGAATTAAGGGTAATTTTGTGAAATTCTGAGCATACAGAGCCTAGAGGCTCATCATTGTGCTAGATGAGTGGTGCCATTACCTCATGGGAGCCCTTGAAGATGTAGAAATCTGGACAGATCACTAAAACCTCCAGTACTTCTGCAAGCCACAAAAACTAAACTGACGACAAGCTAGGTGGGTAACCGAACTCGCAGAATACCATTTTACCCTCCAACACCTACCCAGCACCACAAACAAAAAGGCGAACCTTCTATCTCAATGGGACAACCATGACCAAGGCAAAAAGGATAACGATGACATCGTTGTACTTCAACCAGAGCACTTCTGAGCCCTCATCATGCCCACAACTACTGAAATCCATGAACAAATCAAAGATGCCACCTGACTGATGGACTCCTGGGATCAAGGAATAGCCAACTCCCTGAACCACAAGTGAGGAATAACCAAAGAAGATGGACTACTCTTCTATGACAGAAGGATATACGTGCCCAAAGATGACACCCTACAGGGAGAAATCATCACCCATAGCCATGACCACATCATGGCAGGACACCCAGGCATCGAAAAAACAAAGGAGTTGATCCAAAGAGAGTACTGGTGGCTGAAATTGAAGAAAGATGTAGAAAGATATGTGAAGGGGTGTGAAGCATGCTAACATATAAAAACAAGCACCCAAGCAAAAGCGGCCCCCCTTCACCCCAATGCCATTCCTGAAGGACCATGGACCCACATCTCGGTTGACATGGTCACAGGATTACCAGAATTGAAAGGCTACAATGCCCTACTAGTGGTCATAGACCGATTCTCTAAAGCAATCATCCCCATTCCCTGCAACATTGAACTATCAGCAGAAGGATGGGCCCGAATCTTATAAGATCACATTTATGCCAAGCATGGAATGCCACAAGTCATGATCTCTGATTGAGGACCCCAATTCATATCTACATTCATGAAAGACCTATACCGAATGCTCAACATCACCCCAAACGCGTCCACCACCTTTCACCCCCAGATGGATGGACAGACTGAACGAGTCAATCAGGAGCTCGAAGGATATTTGAGACTCTTCATCAGCTATCACCAGACTGACTGGAGTGATTGGTTACCAATAGCAGAGTTCACCCACAACAACCGAATCCATTCAGCCACCAGGTGGAGCCCATTCATAACACTATATGGCCAAAACCCCAGAATAGTCCCAGACTATGCTCAACTATCACCATTCACAAACCCCGCTGCTGAAAACTTTACTGCCAGAATGGCAGAAGTGCACAAAGACACTCAATGCACACTGCAGAAAGCTGCGGAATAGATGAAAGCACAATACGACAAAAGGAAATGACCTGCCATCGAGTATAAGGTCAGCAATAAGGTTTGGCTAGACAGTGCCAACCTACACCTACCACAACCAAACAAAAAACTAGACAACAAACAAGTTGGACCACTTGAAATCGTCCAGAAGACCAGAGCTTCAGCCTACAAGCTGAGACTGCCACCCCACTGGAAGATTCACCCTAGGTTCAACAAAAAACTCCTAACCCCCTATGAACCCCCGAAGTTCCTGATCCAACACACACCAGCGCCTCCTCCCCCTGATCTCATCAACAATGAAGAACAGTACGAAATAGAGGAAGTACTAGACTCTCGGCCACACAAAATCAGAGGAAAGAAGGGAAAGAAGTCACAGGAGGTGATCAATTACTTTGTCAAATGGAAGGGATGGACAAAAGAACACAACTCTTGGGTATGAGATTCAGAGATGTCAAACACACAAGAGGCCATTCAAGACTATGAAGACAAGCTCCAACACACAGGA
Source organism: Armillaria mellea (assembly GCA_030407055.1). NCBI lineage: Eukaryota > Fungi > Basidiomycota > Agaricomycetes > Agaricales > Physalacriaceae > Armillaria > Armillaria mellea. The sequence goes on along the minus strand of JAUDZF010000001.1, from coordinate 2,314,052 downwards.
TGCGTCAACATAGCTAAAATTGTAACCAATGATATCATCAATGACACCACCATGATCATGGATCATAAATACCGAGACAGGCATATTTCATTACAAAGTCCAACACCCAGACAGACATCAGACCTGGATTGATAACCCAGACGTCAAATCATGGGAAGACCTTCTACAAGAATATTGGGCAAACAAATATGCAGCATTGTTCGACCTCCCAGAAAACCAGACCTGACAATCAGGATGATTGTCTTAAACGAGGGGGTAATATTATGATTTTTCCATTTATCTTATCTTATCAGATGCTTATCACTTATCTTATCACTCAAAGCACCTTCACCGCACCAATACCAAACCATTCCCACTAGGACTGCTGCACCTCACTAATGCAGGACATTTACCACATACATACCACACTCTAGAACCTATTATTAGAAACACCGAACTCGTATATAAGTAGCACAGTTCTCGCTGTAATACTTCAGCTTCGAACTATAGTTTATCTATACCAAACCACTCTCTACTGAGCAAAGCTTTAAGCAGCCTACCTCTTCTCAGAGTCTTAGACACTCATCATCTCTCTGGTGATTGTCTGAATGCGAGACAGCTGAAGACCTAGACCCAAGTCTTAGATCATGTGAAGTTTGGGTCTTACATTGCTAGTCATTGTCAATCGCTTCTCAAAGGCAATCATTCCTGTACCCTGCAACATAGAACTGTCCACCAAAAGATGTGCCAAGATACTCAGAAACCATGTATATGCCAAGCACAGCATGCCCTCTGTCGTAATCTCTGACTGAGGACCCTAATTCATATCTGCATTTATGAAAGATCTTTACCAAATGCTTGACATCACCCCGAATGCATCTACTGCCTTCCATCCCCAGACCGATGGACAAACTGAACAAGTCAATCAGGAGCTTGAAGGATGCCTCCGACTTTTCATAGATTATTGACAGACCAACTGGAGTGAATGGCTTCCTATTGCTGAATTCATGCATAACAACCAAATTCATTCTGCCACTGGCAAAAGCCTGTTTATGGTACTCTATGGCCATAACCCACACCTAGTACCTGACTCGGTCAGGACCTCTCCATTCTTAAATCCAGCCACTGGAAACTTCACAACAAAAATGGCCAAAGTACACAAGCAGATCCAGATGGCTCTACAGAAAGCTGTGAATCAAATGAAGGCCCAATACAACAAAAAAAAATGTCCTGTGGTCGAAGACAAGGCTAGAGATCAGGTTTGGCTTGATGCTGCAAACCTCCACCTCCCTCAACCCAAGAAGAAGCTCAATGATAAGCGAGTTGGGCCCTTCTTAATCCTCAAAAAGTCTGGAGCATCAGCATACAAACTAAAGCTTCCGCCCCACTGGAAAGTACACCTGCATTTCAATGAAAAGCTCCTATCCCCTTACACCCCACCCTCCTTCCCAAACCAACAAGCACCACCACCACCTCTGCCTGACCTCATCGACAATGAAGAACAATACAAGGTGGAGGAAGTGCTTGACTCCTGAACATGCCAAATAAGGGGAAAGAAGGGACAGAAAGCAAAAAACACCATTGACTACTTTGTCAAATGGAAAGGATGGACCTGGGAGCACAACTCATGGGTACGAGACACAGAAATGGAAAATGCCCAGGAAGCAATCCAGGACTACAAAGACAAAATCCAGCAAGCCAGATGAGTCGACATAGCCAAAATCATAACCAACAACTCTACCAAAGCCATCACCATGATCCTCAACCACAAATATCGCGACAGCATAGTCTACTATAAAGCCTAACAACAGGATGGACTCCAGAAATAGGTCAAAGACTCCGACAATGACCTGTGGAAGGACCTTATAGACAAGTATTGGAATAATGAACTCTCTCACCAGCTCGATGCCCCCAAGGATGAACATGACAGTTGGGACAACTGTCTTGATGAGGGGGTAATATTACAATTTTTCCACTTATCTTATCTTATCAGGTGCTTATTGCTATCTCATCATATCTCAAGTGCCTACCCATGGTTACCATGACCATAATGGACATTCTCAATGATTATACTATGGACTGCTATGGCATGCAACCATCGCTCACCTAACTCATTGTTCCCTTTTGTTTTCCACATGACAACCATGGACACTGTTCTATTCTTAGCACACTAGTTTTTGTATATAAGTAGCATAGCTCTTGCTGTAGTATCCTCAGCTTCAAGCTAAAGTTTATCTATACCACACTTTACTCTCACCACAAGAACTCAACTAAGTCTTTAGTCCTTCTTTGCTGAGCCTAAGACACCCAGTCATTCTTCCAGTGATTGTCTGAATGTGAGACAGCCAAAGTCTAGATTAAGTCTCTGGTCATGTGAAGTTCGGGTCTAACAATGTCACTCAGACAACCCTTCAAACTGTGCCTGCTCTTCATTGGTGTGTTCTTTCTCATTTCCTTTGTTTATAGTTGATGCTGCCATCAAAGTTTGACATGTACCAAGCCTATCAAGCCTTTGTCTCTGCAAGAAGCCATGTCTGGTAATGACCATCTTAAATATTTGTTCATGCAACATGCTTTTCTTGGTAAACATTTGAAGACAGGGTCTACTCGGTGGACTGCAATTTTGGTAAGAGAATTCAGACTTGGTTCTACATCTTCTCATTGTATATGTACAGCCTGCAATGGATGAGTCTTTTGTGGTGAAACAAGGGCTTCTACCAGAGCCGCAGTTGGCACACAAGGGTGCTTTGCTGGCAGATAATGGGGAGGAAGATGAGATTGACAGTGGCAACAAACAGGAACTGGACCTCGAAGACAGTGACAGGGAAAGCCTCAAGAAATGTGCAGACTTATATAAAGCAGTCACTCATTCATACAAGCAGCTGCTTGCTTGGGTTTGAAAATTGCATATCAACAATATGTGCACACATGTCGATGCTGAGAGCCAAGACAACCTACCTCTTGAAGTCTATAAAGAACATCACAAGAATCTTGCCAAGTGTATAAACCTTCCTCCCATCTTTTCTCAACTTCTCTGAGAAGAATCCTTACATGAAGAAGAGCTGGAGAAGCAAAGAATTCTTGGCAAAAAGGAGGATCCTCAAGGTCAATTTGACTTATGTTAGCACTAAGCACCTTTGGAAAAATATGCCCCCACCCAGGATCGAACTGGAGACCCTTGCATGATGTGCAGACAATTTATCCTCATAAGTACAATGCTCTACCACTGAGCTATGCGGGCAACAAGTATGGTCGAATTGGAGTATATACTATGAGAAAATATCTATGTAGTATTCCTGTAAACGCACGTTCACGTTGGGAGTTGAAAACAAGAATAGGGCATACATTCGGGGTGAATAAGGTTATCTAAGCGCTGGGTAGGTGGGACCTTGGTCGCAGAGAGAAAAGAAGGTACATGCATATGTGTTTTCTCCGTTAAATAATTTGATATGGCTCACCGTGACCTCCCCCTCGCCGATGCTCGGGGTCGAACCCTGCGCACGAGCCAAGGTTTATCACTCGACCTTTCATAGAATTGAATTCAATATTGACTCTGTGGAGGCCAACGGACTGCCGCCTCTTGCACAGTTGTTTGACTGATCTGCCAATGTACATGTGTCGAGCCTGATACAGTTCGAATTCGGAGTCATGTCTACATGATCGATGCCAAAGACTTTCAGATACCCTCAGTCCAGACGTCCGTAGATGCCCACTTAGACAACTTTCTGGCCATCCCATGACAAAGCTTCAATCGTGATGGGTAGCTATATGTCGTCACTCCTTTGCCAAAACGGCCCACCACCTCATGTCCGTACAGACCTCTCTCTCTAAGCGATAAGACATGTTAGGCTTCTATCTACAACATAGCGCCCCGACATTTCAAGGTACTAAAAATAGGGTAAGCGTCTTTGAATTCCAATACTATGCGCTTTGTAAACTAGTCTTAAGAAAACTGTCCTTCCATCCACTTTAACTAATCTCCTCTGCCAAGCTTATCTAGCGAGCGAACACCCTGCTCAAACCATTCTTCTCGCGTTATCCAGAACTCTTCCCGGCCTTTCATAATATCTGCTAGAACGGCACCACCAAGAAAGACCATGTGCTTCCTCCGGGGAGGGTCCTCGATCTTGATCTTGAATTTCTGTAATGCATAGAACTGTCAGAATTGTAGACCGGCATAGGACAGATGCGCACATTCAACCGCGAAGGATCACCCTTGAGTACTTCAACAAGATAGAGCTGCTTCATCTCTTTTTCTAGCCTGCTGGGAAGTCCTGGGTACATGCTCGATCCGCCAGAAAGGACGACGTGCTTGTAAAGCTCTGAGCGGACGTCGACAGCGGCGGCCTGGATGGTTTGGAACAACATTTCTACACCAAGGATATTAACAAATGGATGGTGAAGCTGATATACACTATTACCTGCGACGCCAGGCTGCTCAACGTCGATTAGGTGGGGCTGGAACATACATTCTGGGGCTTCGAAACGCTCCTCTGCAACTTTAATTGTCCGTCCGTCAGGGAGCTGTTTACTTTATTAGTTAAGGGCTATACATATCAAGGGACCTGACCTGATAGCTTTCGACTAGCACTGTAGTCTCCTCTGAAAGACGTGTATCAAGCTCCAAGTCGTAGCTAACGACAAGTCATCAACTGCAATCTTTCGTGGGGTCAGAATAGCTCACCTGACATAGCAGAGTTTCTCTTTGATCGTGCGCACCGTCTCAAAGTCTGCTGTTCGATTCAATGCATAACCTCGCCTCAGCAGCAGCTTGATCAGATATTTGGTTACGTCGCGCCCTGCAATATCAAGTCGCCGTGTCAGATGAGGCATCGCAAATCCGTCATATACTGGAACAATATGAGTCACGCCGTCGCCAGAGTCCACGACGACGCCCGTTGTCAAACCTTTCAAACGATGAGCGCGGTTAGATATGTCGGCAAAGCAACGCACCCTGAGCATACAAGGTCAACACCGCTTGGATGGCGACATACACCCCCTCAAACCCGTATTCCTCGAACATTACTTGGCACATCTTCTGCCTGTTCGCCTTCGGATTCATCGGGGGCTCCGTCAACAGCACCTTCCGCCCCCTGGGATCTACTTTGAGCTTCTCATCAAAGGTGTAGTCCCACAAATGCTTCATGTCTTCCCAGTTGCGCACGATTCCATGCTCCATCGGCTGTGTTATCTGAAGGTAGTTTCGGCTCTCTGCTGCTTCGTCGCCGATCATGATATCTTTAATGGTCGCGTCTCCAACTCGTTCCTCAGCTCGGAGAATGGGGCGGCCAACAATGGAAGGGAATACTGGAGTATTTTGAGGACGATGAGCAGCAGGATAAACAAGCTCGGGGCGTACCATGCTCAGGAAAGTTGGAGCCTGCATACCCGACTTTGACGAACTATGCAGGATGAGTGTGCACGTCTGAGGCGAGAATTGGATACACGTACACCGGTACCGTTGTCAACGACGAGAGGTGGTCCAGGATCCATTATTATCGGCAGGGAAGAGATAGAGAGGTGATGTCAAGGATGCTCGCAGTTGTCGTCGGGATTCAGCCGGCGGCTTGTTTGGCGCGATTTGTCTGGCACATCTGTGCGCCATGCCGGTGATGTCATTGACACGGCTCTGAACGATGCTTAGAGGGAGTATTCAGCGTCTTGCTGCTCGACATCTGTACTCGTCAGATGCAGCGTACAACATCGAGGCGCTGGACAAATGGATTGCCTCCCCAAAACAGTACATTTTAAACGACACTCTCCACCCAGAACATCTATCTGATCTCTATGTGACTCTTCCTACTCGCGACGGAACACGCAAACCGTTCCATGCGCCAGAACCGTCGACGCCCATGGGATATGGTCACCATACCACGTTCTTCTACCCTCGCATCCCCGAGCCATTCTTGCGGAGAGACGGCACGGATGCAGATTTCTGTCCCCCAGAACCGTTCACTCGCAGGATGTGGGCAGGCGGAAAGATATCGTGGATGGCCGGGAACCCTTTGCTCATTGGTGGCAAGGCAACTGCAAGAATGACAATAGGCTCTGTCGAGAAGAAGAACTTTGAGCGTGGACGTCCTATTGTGTTCGTGAACAAGAAAATTGAGATCTCCATGCAGGATTCGGCGGTTCCTTCTGTGGTTGAAGAGAGAGTACACGTCTATTTTCCCGTTGCTGCTACAGTCAAGAAGGAGCCTCGTCAAGGTAGGCACAACGATAGCCTTCAGTGATTTCCTCTGATACATGAAGCCCAGTTCCTGGGATACCAAACTCGTCTGATTTCTCATTCACATACAAGCCGACGCTGACAACGTTGTTTCGATTTTCTGCGCTCACCTTCAATGCGCACCATATTCATCTGGACAAGGCTTATGCGCGCGACTTTGAGGGATATCAAGGCCAGTTCGACATTGCACTTGTGCACTTCAGTCCTGACTGAATCTGTAGAGCGTCTGGTTCACGGACCGCTTACAGCCCTCATGATGCTTGAAACAGCTACTGACCAAAACCCAGGTGTTGAGATCAAGACATTCCAATACCAAGCCACGAATCCCCTCATTGTTAACCGAGAACATACAATTTTTGGACAGTGGACTGGCGATAAGGCATTTATGTGGTGCCAAGACGAAGATGGAGTGGTCGGCATGACGGGTACGGTGACCTTTGGCTGAATGCAGCATGGGATTCATGCTGGAAAGACAACGGATAGTTTGAGTTGCATGTAGAACAATCAACAGATATACAAAGAAATATATGATGCATTTTCATTCATGCACTATTCTCTACCTGATCCCAGGGCCAATCCTACATGTGTGATATTTCTTCTCAATGTCGGGGAGAGTTTGGAGAAACATAATGTGTAGCCCCTGTTGAGACGCGTCGTGGCACGTGATGAATATTGAAACTCCGCGCGTTATTTATATTGGCTTGTCTGTTTGTTGCCGTCGAACCGCCCTTAACCAGAACCACCACCACCTCAAGTTCTCACCACCACCTCACCCTTCCTCAACTGCAATGGCACCCAAGGTATACTTTGCATGCCATATCGCCCATGTTACTCGTCTCACGTTCATGTAGCCCGCTTCGACCGCTTCCAAGGCTCCGGCTTCAACCGCTGGCAAGGCGCCAGCCAAGACAGATACCAAGGCTGCGAAGAAAACTGCCAGCAAGAGCAAGGCTGCCGCACCGGCTGATGGCGAGAAGAAGAAGCGCAAGAAGTCGAGAAAGGAGACTTACAGCTCGTATATCTACAAGGGTACGCGTCGGTTGGGTTATCTTGGATCGTGACTCGTGCCCTGACGCGTCATCTATCATACAGTGTTGAAGCAGGTTCACCCTGATACTGGTATCTCCAACAAGGCGATGGCTATCCTTAACTCCTTCGTCAACGACATCTTTGAACGTGTTGCTACTGAGGCTTCTAGTGCGTTGTGATTCCGCTTCGTTATCACGTATTCATTCTGACTCATCAATCACAGAGCTTGCTGCCTATTCTAAGAAATCAACCATTTCTTCCCGCGAAATCCAGACCAGCGTTCGTCTCATTCTTCCCGGTGAACTGGCCAAGCACGCCATTTCTGAGGGGACTAAGTCTGTCACCAGTACGTGTCACGTCGTTTTCGTCAGATCATATTTTCAACGTATTGAACAGAATTCTCTGCCGGTGGCAAGTAAACGGGGATTCATATCCGTGACCGGATGGTACCTTCATTTTATCTTTGCTATGTATTCTAGTCACCATCCTGACGGACTACGTACTATCTATATATCATAGAGCATATCTAGTCTTGTCGCACATTTGTAGCTCGGGCATTATATATTTTTATACAGATGTAGGGATGTGCATAATAAGGGAGTCAGTTAGAACCCTGCAAGTGTGAATTAAAGCAAGAGATAACATGCAAGGCGGTCGTGCTTACCGTACTTGTTCCCAGCCTCCTTGCGGTTGCGTCTACCTTCCGCAATTTTGTCTTCCAAAAGTTCTCTGTTCTCGTATGCCTCCTTGAGCATCGTCGACAGCTGATGGCGAGAGCGGGCAATACCGCTTAGCTTGGATGCCTGGAACGACGACATTGAGCGAGGAATATAAGCCAAACAGCAGGAAAACTGACATTGATGTTCATTTTTGGTTTATCAGGAGCACCTCCGGCACCCTTCGTGATCGCCTTCCTCTCTTCTCTCTCCTTGATCTCCTTCTTGGCTCGCTCCATTTCCTTCTTGGCGTCAACGTCCTCCATGCCTTCCTTCTCCATTCCCTCGAAGCCTTTCGCAACGCCCTTCTCCAAAGCTCGAACCTGATCGTTGTATTCCTTTTGCCACCTCTTCAGGAAAGTCGCATAATACTCCGGTTCATGCGCCTTCCATACGCCTGACGGGAGTTGGTAGTACCCTGGATACTCGTCATTCATCGTCGGTTCTGGTGGTTCAAAGGTCGGAATGGTTGGCGCCGAAGAGACGCTGATGGAGGATGAGGTTGAGGATGAGTCAGTGGGTTTAGGTGCAGAGGCCGCGCCTGAGTACATATACCATGAATAGCACACAATGGCATTTCGATAGCGCCCCTCACCTAATGAAAAGAAATCCACAGCAGGAGCAGGAGTCCGAGCAGGAGGCTTGGGTCTGTCTTCTTCCAACGATATGTTGGACCTCCCTTTTGCCAGCGACGGCGGCAGAAAAGGTATCGAAAGGGCTGGCGCCTCCTCATCTGCTGGCGGTGCTGAAGGAGGCGTATTGAAGGACAAAGCCTGGCCCATGCCACCACCCAGGACTCGTTCTGTTGGGAGAGGTACGGGAGTTTTCTGTTTTGGCGCAGGGAGCATTGACATCAGCGACGATGTCCCGGCACCAGACTCCAACCGGGGCTTCTTCGCGGTGGGTTTGGATATCTCTTGCTCGTCGCCATCAACTTTCACAGGCTTGAGTGAGGGGAGAGCAATCGCGACCCGCTTCTTTGTCCTAGGAGGAGGTAGGGCAATGCTGGATGATGAGGTCGTTTTGGACTGAGGTTTCAATGACTGACTGTTTATACTACTCGAAGTCGGCATTTTCGTCTCAGTCTCCTCATCAGTCTCACTGCCGCTGCCGTAGTCCTCGAGTCCAAGCATATAGTCAAGCGCTGATTTTTGGGAGCAACAGCAAGAAGCCGCAAATTGGTGATAGGTGTAGAGAAGGAAGCGGGTCGCACGGTGGCCAAATAAGTTATGCCAGTAAACAGAAAGAATCATATTTATGCAATTTGTAGAATAATCAAAACAGCTTCTTACTTAAAGATAGTCGTGTCTAGAGAGTGTGTGGTAGCAATATCTAACAAGTATTCAATTATGTCCGATTCCTGTAGCATTGCCGATGATTTCCCAGTTCGAGAACAAGGTAAGTAATAACACAGTCCAAAATGATTATGCCTTCTAATGTCCAGATGGAAAGAAATAAACGTCGTGATCATGGTCGTGCTAAAGATACCTGTAAGCATTCAGGGTCTCGCAGGGACAAAAAAACTCACATAGCTGTTCTTTACGGTAGAACCAGAAGTAACCAATGACAATTATCAATTGGCAGATCAACGCTATCCAGAATACGGGCTCGGCCATGGGACTCCCTGTACAGGATGAATCAACAGATAATCCAGTTGGATAGATGGTCGACAAACCTTTAAGACCCTCGTCAAAGTCCCACTTCGCAGCATCAGGGAACACGCTCCCAGGCCCGATACGATTTGGCGCAGTCGCTCGAGCGATCATGACACAAATCGAACCGATGATTTGAGAGAATGCCAGCGTGGCACAAACGTGCAGTCGTGAAAGTGTCTGGAGCAGAATCATACCAAGACCGACTCCCTGAATGGCATCTAAAACACCGAGCCACAACCACAACGACAAACCAAGGTATGGTCCACCACTTCCGGCCCAAGGAATATAGAGCGCAAGCGAAGAAGTACCCCACATCATCTGACACCATTTAGGTGCACCAAGACCCACCGCAAATACAGGCAGAAGCCACGTATGTGTCTTACTGAAGTGCGTAAGGATGCCAAGAAGTGCTCCCCAAACACCAATGAAGAAGGCGATGACCAAGAGAAGAATCTGATATGTTGGAATAGGGACGTTCCACAGGAAACTCCAGTTACGTCCGTAAGGCTGCGTGATGAACGAACAGTTGAGCATACATCGGATATAAGTCGAACGATTACTTACACCACTGAGCCAGTAGTCTCGAAGAATTTCGGACGCAAGGAACCAAATTACCAGTTTACGACGGAACAAGGTTCTCAAGAAGTGAGGCACCTTGGGAGGTGTTTGACGGTAGTACTCTGTTGGTGGTGATGAGGGACCGAAGACCTACGAGACAATCATTGATGACTCACCAGGAAGACCGTAAAGCATCAAATAAGCGAAAAGGAAGCTCATGAGGGCTAGTGGCCAGACGATGAGAACAATCCACCATGGTGGCGTGTAGTCATCGGATTGCCCAGTGAGGGAATGTCCCCAGTACCACAACGCCGCCACCCAAATCTGCTGGGAACCTTGAACAATACATGCACGAAGAGTCCACACCTCTGTCGCAGCACCTGCTTCTTCACCAAAGTTGAGGCCAAAGAATAGGAAAGCAGCAGCCGAGGCGACGGCATAACACCATGTTGCTGTGCTTGCAAGGGCTCTATGTGCAGGCTTGAATGAAGAGGAGATAGATGGGAAGCCGACCAGGAGGAACGCAAGACCGAAGAATACCCAAGGTGCCGATAGAACATAAACGGATGGCTTCAGTCTGAACAGAGGATACCACACCGCCGATGCGGCAAGGAACACACCACCAAGGACATAGAGCTGAACATCATCTTGCCAACTCCGACCAGTCAAAAGAGTAATTTGGAAACTTGTTGCACTCAACATCTGCAAAAGCATTGAGAAGGTTATACAGTGGTATTGAAATGAAGTATCTCACCTGGCCCGCAGCGATAACAATAGTATACAACGGCCAGCCCCATAATTCACGAGACATGGCGATCTGTAGCCGTGTCATGGGTACGATTTCAGGGGCACCAGCATCGTTACGAAGAGGGCCATCATATTCAGAAGAAGAAAAGCCCTGGGTGTTCGGGGCTGGCAGACGAATTTAGAGTAAGATCAAGATCAGGGATTGGAAACATACAGTCAGGGCGAGAATATATTGATGGTGAAGGTGTTCCCCAGACGGAATCACGCTGCGAAGACCTGATACTGGCGGCACTGTCGAGTTTGTCCTTGCGAACTTTGCCAAAGAATGCTTCTTCGCTTTTGACGAGGAACTTTTCGATGGACAGTTCGTGCTCCGAGTTTTTAGCATTGAGAGCCTGCAATTTTTGAACGAACTCCGAAGCAACACCACCATCGGCATCAGTGAACTAAAGCCCTCGTCAGATCATTTTGATTAGATATAAAGGAACAGTCATACCGAGGCGATCGCTTTGTTCAAAGGCGAGTTGGACTTTTCATCAACAATAGACGAGATGGATTCAACCGAGGATACGCGAGAGTGAGCGCCAAACGGACGATTGGGTGTGAGATTTTCATCTAAGAACGGATCTGGAGCATGACGCTGATCCCGGGCAATGGTGCGATTAGCCCTCTCCAAGAAGTCATTATATCCTGGACCAGGTTCCAATGTACTGCCGCGCGAGTGGCTGAAGTAGTCGTCATCTTGACCGCCGTCGGTAGTAAAGGAATTGCGAGAGCCATCTGGAGGGAGTAACCGAGGCGCACCGGACGCTGTGAGAGTGTCTTGACTCCATTGACCAGGAGAACCAGGCGTATTGGCATGAGGACTATCAAGCATGCTGTTTCGGTCCCACTCAGGCTGAGACGGGTAAGCCTGGTTGACAGGGTTCCAATCATCGGTATCTGCCATAGGACGAACACCAGCGCCATCACAATCAGACTCCCGCCAGGCATCAGCGCCTGCAATGGAACGACTGGCGTTGATACTGCGCTTGTGGAAATCCTCCATTCGCTGACGCCATTCGACCACAGGGAAACGTTGAACGGCAGATCGGGCCCGAAGAACTGCGCGCTCTTCCTCGGTGGACTTCAGAGCCATTTTGATAGTTTTGGTAAGCTGCGAGAGCATGTGCGCCGTGGAGCTAGATTCTACGGGATACCACTATAACAGGAGATAGGTCAATCGTGAATCGCTATTAAATGAAATGAACCACGAACCCAACCAGGCATTAAACCCAGACCTCCGAGACGACTTCCGACTCCGAGAGCACCTTTCCTACCGAATTCGACAGCTACAAGACCAAAGGGCTCATCACGAGAGGGAATCAGAGCGAAATCGGCACCACTGAACAGATAGGGAGGGAGTGCTGTGAACTCGGGCTTTGAAAAAACGCGATCCGGAAACATTTCCATCAATCGCGCTAATTTCTCAGCAGCGAATCGTCCATACAAATCGATAACGGGACCAACAGCAATGAGCTGGATAGTGGGACGTTTCTCCAACCTGTGCGATAGTTTGTACTGACATAAATATGGGTCTAGGGGAAACTTACAGGGAAGGCATTACATCGGCAATGAGATCAACACCCTTTTGCTTCGACCAACGACCGACGAATACGAACAAGTCAGAGTCTGGATCCTGTCTGATACCAGCCCATTCTTGTGCTTGGCGCTTGTGTTCCGGACGCGCAGCTTCGGCGACTTCGTCGATTTGAACATCCTTCGCCTTTGTGGGAGCTTCGTCCAACGCTTCAATATCACTGGGATCGGGATTGGGCAAGGAATCGACATGCTTAAGTGTCCAAAGGGCAGGATATCGGGCCCAACTGCGTTTACCATACTTGTCAGACACACCAGCCACACCAATACTTTTCTGATGAACACTGATGAACGAAGCGGCCGCATGCAGCAAGTTGAAGGTGTTTCCGAACTGAACATATTTAGTGCAATGCTCCTTGCTGATGTTGAATGCCGAGCAAACTTCCTTCATTTCTTCCTTGGTCCGCAGAGGCCAGAGACCCTGGAATTCGGCATTATGAAGTGACAGACAACAGGGAAGGACCTTGGGCAGGAGATAGATGGGTGCCAGAGCGCCGTGGTAATCATTCACGTGGTAGATGTCGACAGTGGGGTTGCGACGGACAGTAGCGGCGATAGGCTTGGTTCCAAGTCGAATAGAAGATAGCGGAACTGAGATCGTCCATGCGAGCAGGATAAGGATCAGCTTTAGTCTGGGCGCGGAAGACGGGACTGTCCAGGATAACATATGTGATGTTGTCCAAAACGTGAGTCTCCACCTCAATGAGATAGGGCTCGCCAAAAATGATGACCTCGATAGGTTCTGCAGGGTCCCCAACTGGGTACTCCACGTCTTTGACCTTTGGCACAACCCAAATCAAGTCCACATCGGTCATAGCTTTACCCATAAGACTGGACATAACACCAAGACCACCGATCTTGACCTTGATCTTCCAGTCGATGATCTCGTACTCGAGAGTAGAAATAAGGACCTTCCGGCGCTTGTTCTTATCCTCAGGCCAGCCTATAATCTCTCCATTGTGCTTGTGATGCCCGAATATCCCTCCCTTCTCTGACATCCCCCCATCTTTCAAGTCCGACTGAGACTTGTTGCCCAAAACGCCCAGAATGGGGAAATAGCTGTTCGAGGTCTTCGCCTTTACACCATATTGATTGTGCTTGATGCCGTAGAAGGACCACATGAAAACGAGGACGGCGAGGGTACCGGTGACCAAGGGAATAGCGAGTAGCAAAGCATACATAATAGCACCGACAGATGCCTGCCCACGAGGCTTCAGCCACCATTTCATTGTAGAATCATCAACGAGCAGCGACCAGGCAAGATGGGGCGATGGCGGAGCAGACATGTTGACGTAATTGGGAGCAGCGGTGTTGGGAGGAAGTCGATCAAGGATGCCATCACCATCAACGTCTCCGTAATAGTAGTCGTCGTAGCCCCAGACATTAAGCTGGACATACGTTGGCCACTGAGCCATAATTTCCAGCTCCCAGTAGCCGTCATCGTTCTGTTCCATCACGCTCGACAGACCACTGTCGAAACCCCAAGTATTGTAAGGGCCACGAGCGAGTAGCTGAGGAACGCGGCGACGGGCTCCGGACCAACCATAGTCCGCGTGAATAACAGCAGCTGTGGACAGTGTAAGCTGGCTCCAATCTAGACTATCATTAGTCACAGAAACAGCGTAATAGGATCGCAGAGCGTACATTGTACGACAATATGGTCGCCATCCCAGAACAAGTCAGAGTCACTGAAGACGTTGTTGTCGATCGTCGTTGTGTCCTCCCAATCCGCCCAATCCGTCCAGTTTTGACCGAAGTTCCATGAGTACCTGAACTTCTCTGCGCCGTAAGCTTTGTGAGTGAACGTGTATTTTTCATCCGACTTGGTAAAAACGCCATCATCGTAGTCGTTCTCAGGGAAGACCATGACATTGGTAGACGAGCCCTTCCTCAAAAGTAGATGATCTACAACCTATCAAGAGTAACGGTAAGTCTCAAGTGGAAGTATTTCTCAGCTGATACGTACGTTTGTGGAATTTCCGTTACCGTTCCCAGCATTATCGACAGTGATCTCCAATACTCCATCAGGGAAATTTGTCAAAGTTGCAGTCCATTCCCATGCGGAGGTTGAACCACCCTGGATAATAGATGCGGGCGCGTTGGTTATATCATTACAGACGACGTTGGTGATTGACGGGGTGGAACCTTTGCCCGATGAAGACATGTTAAGTGAGATCGCATTTGTGACCTGAGAACAGTCCAGAGCGACGTTAAATTCGATCGAAATGTCGACAGTGGTAGCATTCGTTTGGCCGTCTTCAGCCAGCAAACGGTAGTCATGGCCCGGATTGAAAGCGGTCATTGAGAGGGGTGGAGAAACCCACTGAGCTACGGGTACGAGTGCCTTGAACCCATAGGCGTCCATGGTAAGATTTGGGAGACAGCCGTACCAGGGGGCTTTGCTGTCAGCATAGTACGCTGAGCCAGAGTCTGCCAAAGTGTAGGTCTCGAACGGCGCAAACAAGTTACGAACCGTTGTGCCGGACTGGAAAGGGGATGAAATCCACAGGCTCTCCTGACAGTCGTACTCCCAACTCTTGGTCTCGTTTTCGTTGGTATACAGCATCCAGACCTGGTCCGTAAAAGTTCCCGTCAGATTTTGGACGCCTGAAATACCAGACCTGGAGATCGACCACAGGCCCATCTCAGTTACTGTGTTGTTGGAACCAGGTCGCTCGATGAAGTGTGTCCAGTTGCCTCGCTGCACGAGGTTAAAACCGTCTTGTAAGGCACCGTATATTGTGCGCAGGTAGTTGAAGTGCCGGAACATTCGACGACTATCAGTGGTAGGATCGAAATGATCAAGGGCGTTCCAATCATCGTGACACCCTACTAAGGATTTGTCCAAGGGCATGTTGAAGTACTGTTCAGAACCAAGGGTGTAGCAGCCATGGCGCTTCCATGCCGTGTTACTTGTCATAGCTTGGCGTCTATAGGAAGTTAAGTCGCGAGAATCATAAATAGGAAGTTAAAACGCTTACCCGTAGAGATAATTGGAAGCACCGGTGTCATACAGATAGAAGTTCTGCTCTTCACCATAGAAGTACTGGTAAAACATCAGGCAGGATTCTGATGAATATCTACTATAAACCCACCAAAGGAATACCGGGCATGACAAGGCTCGCAATGAAGGTAGCCAGAACACTGCGCTCCCTCCCATCGGCAAGACTATGCCAACGGAAGACATCAAAATTGCTCGTTCCATACATGTGTCGGGGATCGATTTTGCCCGTTAATTGATTGATGAAGTCATTGTCAACGAACATCTGATTCCACGCGGTGATGAAGTTGATGTCGATATCGTAAGCGACGTTTAGGTTACCATCCATACCCAAGAATCGAGTAAGAGAGCGATAAATGGAATAATGGAAGGCGACCGAATCCAGTCCATTGACACCCTTGTCCCGGAGGAAATATTCGTTATCGTCTGATGTAAGGTTGGCTGCAATCAAAAATCCACCAGGGAGTTGTGTAGGAGTACGGCCACGACCACTGAGCACAATTGTCAGAAGATAAAGAGGGACAAAGGGGAAGTGCTTCTTACTAGTAGAGGGAGCCGAAAGTGTCGCCTCCAGTGACTTCACCTGGGACGAAGAAATTTGTCTTGCCAAGGTTATACGCACAAGTGCGTGCGCTGGACGTCCAATCCGATAAAGCGGCTACCGTGACCTGAGTAGCTTTATCGATACGGATGGCGTCGAAATCCAAAGCAGTGATAGCCATGCAAGCAAAAGTCTTAAGCTTGGCCATAACCTCGGGCTTCCATTCACGCAGACGGTCCTGGACGGAGGCGAATTTGGACAATTGACGTTGCCAATCCTTGTGCACACCGAAAGCCTCCATGTCACCATACTGGTCAAAGTCCGACTCCAGGCAGCCATTCGTCTCGATTGTGACCAGAGAACCGTCATCGTCCCAGAACTTGGGCATTTGGCAAGACTCATTCCGGGTGTTGTTGATCTGTGAGTATCAAGTGAGTAAAAAAAAAGCAGGGCTGAGGTGATAAGTATCTTACGTCAAAGTCCGCATATTCGGTGAAATTCCACGGCATGTAATTGGGATTTTTGTAGACGGCGTCGTACTCGTTCAAACTGAAAGGTGTACTGCTGTTCAAGTGACTGGAGAAAAGGATAAAATTCAGGTACGCCGTTGCAGCACAAGATGGTGTACTTGCCCATCAAAACCTATGAGATCCGACATGGTCCCTACGGTGAAATCGACCATTAAGTACATGTTGTGGGCATGTATCGTATCGATTGCATTCCTCCAATCATCGATAGTGCCCCAGTGAGGATCAAGGACGGTGAAGTCAAGCGGCGAGTAACCTAATGAATGATTGAGTGAAGAACAGGGGGAGAGGTTAACAACACACTGTCGGCCTGCCACAACATGTTCAGAAAAGGCGTTCCGGAAATGAAAATGACCCGGATGCCCATGCCATAGAGGTAGTCCAACTTCGATATAAGACCCTTGAGGTCGCCGCCGTATCTGAGCTGCGTTTCCCTCCAGTCGCTTTCGTACAGGGAGCCGAAGTAATCATTATTGGAAGGATCGCCATCTGCGAACTTGTCCAGTAGAACGGTATATACGGGAAGAGCCCGCCAATTTTCGGGAGAAGGTGTATAAGTGGTATTTGGTCGAGTCGCCTTGTACTCTGTTGGTTGGGTCGCATCCTGGTTGACATTGAGGTTGTAGTCGGTGAGGTCGTCGCGATACGGCGAGGCTCGGGCGATGCCAGCGAGAGCCGATAAGGCGGTAAATGCGGTAAAAAGCCGCATGGTGGTGGGGGGACCGACTAGAGGGGGGAAAGGGGTGGAAGAGGGAAGAAGGAAGAGGGACGCGTATTAGAGTAAAAGGTATAATGCACACAGGGTCGACAGGATACAGCCTGTCGCCAGGCGAAGGGCGAGGCAACGATGATGGGAGAGGGCGACAGAGTCAGTCGGACAGCCAGACGTAGCAGCGTTCGAAAGACGGTCGGCGTTTTCCTGTTCTGTTTATGTGGTCAATATTTATGCACCACAGCCACATTGCCACACCCTGGGAATTTCTCAAGGCACTCCCGCAAGCCCCGCAAACCTCCTGTTTCCAGTGACAAGCATCCTCTCGCAAGCATGCCCTAATCGGAGCCAGGAGCTACTGTGGATTCTTTCTGATTTTTTTAGCCTTGGATACTAATATATTGTAACCGTATTTACCCCCGAGACAGTCTTGGATCGCGGCAACTATGATACAAAGGTAATTTTATTCACCATGCGTTTCAGCCGTGAAATTTTAAAACACACACACATCGGGCTATCCTCACCTTGCCTTACAGGGATGTCAGCTAGGCCCCTTACGTTCCAGGATAAGAGCTGACAAAGATCGCAAAGATCCTGTCTGATCGCGTGTGACCTCTGTGACCGTCACTAGTATGTAGCACTTGCGGTACCGGCCCGGCACGGGTTGCTATGGCCAAATTGGGATGTCAATGCCGCTGACCAAGCAAACCCGCCTCTCGCGTTCACGACCTATCGTGAAAAGCACCATTTGTTTTCTCTGTGCATCGGGCTTGCGTCCAGGTCAGACTTCATCAACTCTCTTCCTCTCACCACCACGCTGTCTCTATATTTCTTTCTCTCTCGTCGCCGTGTTCTGGTATTTCCTATATTTTTCTTCCTTTTGGGATACTGACCATTGCCGACAGCTTTCTTCATGCTCTCCATTCTCGTTTAAATCGCAGCTTCCTGCGCTGTATCACTACCTACTGACATTTTGACCGCATTTTTACCCAACGCATCACCCCGTTCACTGTTTCACCTCTCGCCTTGATTTCATCTCGACATGTCTGCACTAGCCGCCACCAATAATTTGTTCCATATTCACGACAACCCCGCCGATCCTTCTTCCAAGCCATCTTCTCCATCTTCTCCTACATCTTCATTCCAGGCGCAACAGACTGTTCCTCGCACATTCATGACCACAATAAGAGGACAGAACACTCCCTTTCCCTCTACCCCGACTTCGAGCCACTCAAACGGTACCATGGAACCTCCACCAGGTGTTATCTACGGCGACTATATCCGTATGTGGACCGATACCCATGTTGCACGCTGGCTTGCGGATATTAAATGTGCCAGCCATGCCGCCACTTTCAAGGCAAATGATATCCGAGGTGATATTCTTCTGGAATTAGACCAAACAACACTTCAAGAAATGGGAGTGGGCAGTATTGGGGATAGGTTCAGGATACTTCACGCCGTGAAGGTTTTGAGGCAGAAGGCCTCACCGAGATCTGTTGCTTCTCCTGTCCTGGAAACCAAAAGATCGCGCTTGGTAACCAATCTCGAAGATTCCGCTGCGACCGCCATGCCGCCAGACCAAGCCGCTTCTCCAATAATCATGCGCAGGCGAAATGACAGACCTGCACCTCTGGTACTGAGCTCTGGTACCAATAGAACCGATTTGCCTCGGCTAATCCGCGACCAGCCACCAGATTCGGCTAAATCTAATGTTCCTCCAACTCATAGTATACGTCCACTTCCTCCGATCGCAGGCTCATCTGGTGCTGCACCTAGTAGTTCTCATCTCAATTCAACCAGGACCGGGTTACCTCCGCTTCCTCCTCCCCCCCGTGGACAACCACCTCTACCGCCTCCCGGGCGTCCTCCTGTTCGTGGTGGTCGACGGACACCAACCCAGAGTGACAATGCACCACCATACACGACACAACCTCTACCACCTGCTCCGTCTAACCCAGGTCATCTCACACCTTCGCAGGCCTCGCCCTGGTCGGGCTACCACCTTCCTGCCGATCCGCGTCCTGGAAACCCTGGGGGTGGTAAAACACCACAAGCCACTCCACGTTCTACCTCACCGATTCCTCGTGTCGGAGGTCGTGGTGCTAACGTGTCCAACCCGGTTCATGGCAGGAATGGGTCAATAGGTCTCAATTCTCCGGTCTCATCTACTCCTGCTAGCAAGCAGCAAAGAGGCGGAGGATCGGTACATCCATATGCCACAACTCAGGCCATTGCCCCAGGGTCAAATCCTTCGCAAGCTGTAAACCTTTCACCCATAGCCGAAGGGTTCGGGGCAGCGGGTACTTCACCCCCCACCTATACTGTCGGACGCGGGCCATTCAACCCGACACCTTCACACACAAATGCGCCATCCTTGGACGATCTGAGGCGGAAGTTGGTTAAAATCGCGCTTCCAGATGAGGGTCTCACTTATACTATTGACGTCGATAACTGTGCAGGTGGTGTTGAGGTTCTTGAGAAAGTTCTGAAGAAATTTGGCAAACGTGGGGCGCGCAATACAGATTGTGAGGGTGCAGATAGCGTACAAACGGAAGATGGTGGACTTAGCGTTGATGGCTGGGGTGCGTATCGGGATGATGGGACAGGTAAGTGGATCTGTGGTTTTGCTTCACACAAGTTACCGAATGTCTTTTCTAGGACCATTGGATGAGGCTGCACTGCTCTCTTATTGCCATGCTTCACTTGATCATCCAGCTCGGGATAAGCCTTTATCATTGCGAAAGATCGCAAAGGCTCGTCGCGACGATCGAAATAGCCCTTCTCCACCCCATGGTCGTATCCTTGGAGGACAAACACCTAAGAGTACGAAGCGTGCCAGCTCCATCAGTATTCTCAGTGGCCTGGGTGTTCGTGATCCTGAAAAGGCCTTGGAGCCCCCCTCTCCTACTCATTCTGGTTCAGGAAGGTCGAGTCCTGCCACCACGCACAGCGCGAAGAGACCATCCAAGTTACGCAATTTCTTCGGACAACGGCCTCCGAGCGAGCTTATTACAAACCACTTGACGGAATACTTCCCCTTCACAGAGAAGAAGGTCCTTGAGCGCACAGCAAGACACAGCATGATGCGAACGGGAACGATGCGAGATAGTGCCTCTTCTTATAATCCACCATTGCCTTCTAGGTTTAGCAGCAGCACGCTTGCTTCGCTTCCGCGAACCTCGGTATCGGCTTCACGCACTTCTTTATCATCTAATGCCGCCCCACCTCTACCCGAAAAGCCCACTTCTGATAGTGGTAATACAACACCAGCTGAAGATATCCCTCGTGTATCTCTTTCCACTGAAGACGGTCGTTCTGTAAATCTTCATGATACATCCGCCAACACAAATGATCATCCGGAACTTCTTCCCCCCATCCCGTTCCCAACAGAATCTTTTTCGGAATCCTTGGAAAGTCTGACCGGCGCCAACCGCCGTATGTCTAGATCATTGTCAACGGCATCGCGAACCTCTCGTCGGTTAAGTTACATGACCGAACTTCGAAGTAAGAAAGACCGTTCTGACACCGCAAGTCTTATGACGGTGGATGAGATCACAAAGGAAGTTGAAAGTCGGAGGAGAAATACAGGCGTTTTCGATAGAAGAAGCTCGGAAGAAGCTGACGGTTGGACTCAAGTTGAGAACGAGGATGGCGCCGACGAGAACGATGAAGAACCTGACGAAGAGCAATACACAGATAGTGAAGAAGACGGAGTCGTGTCCGGTCCAGAAAGTCCTACTTTGGATGAAGACGATGACCACATCACAGGTGTGGCAATGCGCAAAGGCAAGTGAATTCATATATACGGAATGCCATGGTTAAGGCTAACGACTTTTATCTATCCAGCGAATAAGTGGATCAAAGGTGCGCTCATCGGTGCGGGGTCCTTTGGGAAGGTCTATTTGGGCATGGACGCTTCAAACGGTCTTCTTATGGCAGTCAAACAAGTGGAGCTGCCGACTGGTTCGGCTCCCAATGAGGAACGTAAGAAAAATATGCTTAGTGCTTTGGAGCACGAAATAGAGTTGCTTCAAGATCTGCAGCATGAAAATATCGTGCAATACCTTTGTTGGTATTCCCATTTGACACAATTTAGTCTATTATTGACACGTTTATGTTCAGATTCATCGCTTGAAGACGACTGCCTCAACATCTTCTTAGAGTATGTGCCAGGAGGATCGGTCACCGCGCTGCTCCGTAGCTACGGTGCCTTCGAAGAGCCTTTAGTCAAGAACTTTGTTCGCCAGATTTTACAGGGTCTCAGCTATTTGCATGAGCGTGATATCATTCATCGCGACATCAAAGGCGCCAATATCCTTGTTGATAACAAGGGAGGTGTCAAGATATCAGACTTTGGCATATCGAAGAAAGTTGACGTCCGTGAGTATTTTCCCAAGCTTCATTGTCTGACACGAGATCATTAACTTGATGAACGTAGAAGTGCTTGCTGGCAACAATCGCGTTCATCGACCATCGCTGCAAGGATCGGTGTTCTGGATGGCACCTGAAGTTGTCAAACAAAGCGGGCATACACAGAAGGCTGATATCTGGAGTGTGGGTTGTCTTGTTGTCGAAATGCTCACCGGAGAACACCCGTGGGCACAACTTACCCAAATGCAGGCTATATTCAAGGTACTACATGTCAGCCATAAATTCATTTGCACCATTAATTATCCTTTATAGATTGGATCGTCAGCGAGGCCGGCTATTCCTTCTGACATATCTTCAGAAGCTCAAGACTTCTTGACGAAGACTTTCGAAATAGACCATGAGGCAAGGCCCGCTGCGGCTGAGCTCTTGAAGCACCCTTGGATACATATTTCAGGCGCAGCATAATACTTTCGGACCTTTTCCCCTTCGGTGGTTTATTTTTCGGAGCGGTTTTGTGTTTTACTTATATACTTTGTTTATTTTCATCCACCTATGCTATCTTCGCTGTACTCGGGTAGAAAGGAAATCACTGTACGATAACACATATTTCTTGACAGATTTGGACCTCTCAATCTTCCACCTTACGCTTCCTTTTAGATCCCGTTCCCGTCACAGCTCTCGAACCGGGTCCCCAATTCTGAGGAGTCTCTTGGTAACGCACTAGCTTCACTTTTGACGAGGCTGTGACAGATTGTGGATGTCTTTTGAAGTTTGCCTCCGTTCTAAAGGATGTCAGCAACGGTTAGTGGTGGAAGTACTTGAATCGTACTTGGGTTCTTTGGCAAGTAATTTTCGAGCTGGCGATGTCTCCGAGACATTCTCCAATTTAACAGGATGTAATTTGACAAATGATCGGAATATATCATGGAGGTCCGCCCGCATCGCTGTCGTTTTCAGAGATCCAGGCGTTGCATGAGACCTAGAAATTGAATATCCCGCGTGCAACAAAGCAGAACTTCGGTTAAATGTTAGCCAAAACCTGTCGAGCATGTTAAATTTATAACGTACGCCACTTCGTCTAATGACGGTGTTTGACAGTGGAAGAAACTCGCCACCCTCGTTGGCGTGAAGTAGAATGGCGTGTGTAGTTCCTAGAGCCCATAAGCTTTTATTTCTCTTGCTGGAGTTGTACTGACCTCCTTTGCAACAGTAAGCATCCCTTTCATTCGGGTGGAAGTTCCATATGAATCAGGGTTCGCTTCGACATGCTCCAATACTTTGGCAACGAAATCCGTGTCATGAATAGGCCCTGACCACATCGGACCTGCTATCTACAGGCCCAGGGGACTTATCACGATAATCACGTATATGAAAAACCCACTTACATGCAAAGCGGATTCACATTCTGGACATCTGTCGGACACCACAGGACCAGGATGTGTCCTGAAATTATAATTGATGTTTCCAGAAGCTTCGTGTTTCTTTTCAGTGACCCTACCCAACGGCTGCTCGTAGAATGATTGACACGACGTGCAAATAAAGTAGGCAGATGTTTTCCTGCAACGATACTTATCAGTACCCACTTCAAGTACGATGAAGAATAGTACCAACGTAAGCGCCTTTTTCACTCCAATTGCCGATGTATGCACCTTGACGAAAAGCCGCACATAAAAATCTATAGAAAGCGATAGCAGCGGCTCAAGATAACGGCCGTATCTTGAAGCGGAAGTTGAAAGAGCGTGGAGCACAAGTCTTAACGCCTAGATAAGAGTATTGAGCCAATGATAACATCGATAGCTCCCCGCGTACTGCTTCGTGACAATATTCTGCCTTGACAGGGATACCACCATAATTGGATAGACTAGAAGATGTGTGTCAATATGAAACGAGCGCGCATGATATTCATATCACGGATGCATACCACTTCTCAGGGTAGTTATTCGTAGCAAGCACCGAAAGGTCCGTGCAAGTGACGCAAAGAAGACCTGAATCTTGTGAGTGATAGCAACGCCTAGACACAGTCCAGATACCTACCACCGTCATTTACACACTGAACGGCAGCATCGATAAATGGAGCGGCGGTCCCATACGGATCAAGATCGACAACATCCACACGCTGGCGTTCCCCGCGATGGTTATACATCAAAGTACTGCAAAATAATCAGTAATCAAGCAAGCACATTTTCATATGCCTCACCATGCATCCCCTTCATTGATTCTTATCTTTCCATCACCCACATCGAACCCGTTGAATTCAACATTACGCTTCATAGCCGCCGTTGCTGCGTTAGACAAATCATTTGCGATCACGTATCTGCCCAAAACATCTTAGAAATAGTTCTACGGCCACTGCGGGTTTCGAACTTTACAAGCGGTATCTCCTTCGCATAGCGGATCGAGCGAAGTCCCGTTGCAGACAATGCTTCAAGGATGACGGATTTGTAGGGCTTATATTGGGGCTTGCACAGGCATAAGCGATGCGAAGACGGGGTCGGCGGCAATCTCTCACCTCCTTCTGTGGAACAGAGGAATCACCCGTCGCCTCTTGCTCAGCAGGCTCTGTCGTGACGGCATCTCCATTTTCTACTAGAGGCGGTCTCAGAAGCTGTCGTATTCATAGTAGTAACTACTAACCTTTCTGTCGTTTCCTTGCATTGCCCTTACTGGCCTTCTTCTCCTGTGCCTGTCTCCATCGAGTCTCTTTCAACAAATTGAGTTCCTCGCTCCAAGTTCTGATGCATGCCACACTGAGATCGCGGTTGAACTCTTGAACGGGATTCAAGAACGCTTCGTTCGACGATAGTAACAGATGAGAGGTATTTTCCGTATGCAAAGTAAAGCCATCCGGTACGACTAGAGACAGGCCCGTCGACATACTGAACCTCCTACGCACAGGGCGCGAAAAATAGTGAGCAAGATGGGAAAGGAGAGTCAGAGGGAATGGTCGTTATAAGTAGATGAAGTTAAAAGAAATTTTGTTACCAAAAGGGGTAAAATAGGGGCTATATTGTGGTGTACATGTACAGTACTATGGATTGGATACAAGATAGTGCGTGAAGGAAAGTGATTGTAGTCCACGATAGCTGATGCGATGCAAAGAAACTGTGCGAAAGTGCGATACTTGTCCGTCCATGTATAGTAAAGGTATAAAGTAAAAATCCGAATTAGTACGAAAACTCCTCCGAAATGAGGTCGATGTAACCTCTTCTATCACCCTTCCGAACTCGAGCAGGATTGATCTGGCGAGAAATGGCCTTGCGCACCATCGCACTGAAAGAGGTAGGTCCACAACCTGCAGATAAAATCAACACTGCTCGCCACAAAGGGTAAGGCAACTTACACGCAACGATTACAGACCCATTGGACCGGTCAACTTCATCTTTCAGAATTCGATCTATCCTAGGTCTACCCGGGCGTGCATGCTCGGCTACAACGGCCAGATCACGCATCTCCGGCTCGTTCAAGTGGAGTCTTTGTCCATAGGTATCAGTGTCCCCATCTCTAGAGGACGTTTCCAAGGTATCGGCGCTCGGGGACATTATCGTTTCAATTTCGTTAGAAGGGCTCAGGGGGCTCAGGGTAGGTGTCGGTGGGCGGAGAGGGGAAGAAATATGTACGTGAGAGTCGGCAGAAAGGTACGAATGCCGGCGATTATAATCATCGGGAGACAATGGCTTCAGACTGGCTAGGTCTCCTTCAATTGTAGATTCTGATGACGCGTTTCGTTTGTGAGTAGGTTTGTTTCCATGCGTGAGCAGTCCGTCTGTAGAGTGTACTGATTGCCGCTGGAGACGAGAAAATTCATCGAGTTTCTCCTTCATTTGAATTGCGATAGAGAACTTTCGTGCATGTGCACGTCGGTCCTTTCCAACTTTGCGCACACGGCGATTAAGCTGAGCCTCTCCAGGAAGTGCTGTCTCGTTATCACCATCGAAATTGGTCAGGTCGAGCGTGTAATCCTCCAGTCGTCTGGCTGATACATCGCCTACATCGCCCTCATCACCAAACTCTCCAGCATAGTAACTGAGATCAACATCCTCTCCTTCGCTTTCGGATGAGGCAGGCGACGCAGGCCGGTGATTAAATGGAGGCGCAGGAGGAGCTAGTTCCGAGTCGAGTTCAATTTTCGGCCGCGATGGCTGTCGACGAATTTGTGGCTGGGAATTGGTCACAAAAATATCCACATCGAGGCCGGGAGAAGGGATCATGGACATACACCGACGAAGGATCGATGCACACCATTGGATATGTCCTATTATTAGGAATGAATACACTAAAAGAAGTATATAGTCTTTCAACGTACCATATTCGCGGATGAGCCACACAAACCGTACTCGTCTGGTGGCGAAACCTTTCCGCCCCCATCCACCGACTCGCCCACCAAGATGTTTACCATCCCGACCAGCCAAGCAAAGACAGACGTATTCAAGTATTGACAAGCCGAAGCTGACGCCAGATCCGGCAACGAAGATGACAACAGTCGCATTGTCCTCCCAACGGGCACGCACAGCGCTCCCAAAGGGTCCGTCTATGAACATACGCATAAGTACACCGTTCTTAGGCATAACCGTTCCGTTCGGGGGGTTTTCGCCCGGCGGATGGTTCTGGCCCTGGCTCAACAGTTTAAGGGTATAATCCCATAAATCTCTCGTCCACCCTACTTTAGATCTCACTAGAAAGACGATGGCACGTCCCGAATTTGAAGGGGCTTGCTCGTCGCATATAGATGCAACGGTAAAAGGGTGACTGACGAGGCGTGATACGGAAGGTACATTAATCAAGAAGTGCTGGCCTGGAGCCCAGGACAAAAATCCTGGAGATATATATGTTAAACGCACCGTCGCTCCAGAAAGAAGCTCAACATGTGCATAACCTGGAGGGGGAGAGTACCGCAGCGCGCTAGTGGGCTCCATTAGCGAAAGGCGAGAGTATCGGTCAGAAAGATAAGGTGAAGGGGATGGCGGGTATGACTCTGAGGGAGGGTATGTGGATGGGCGCAGTATTTGGCACTCGGAGTCGACTGCCTTGTGGGTTGGTGAAGCTACAACGACAGCTGGTGCAGAGGTGGTATCTCTGCCAAAGAGGCCGTTGGTATAAACCCACCAAGTGCCGCGCCATACCCGTTCTGCGATCCAGATAGCCAATGCAATCCAACACCACATGGCCACCGGAGGGTGATGAAGGGCAGCAAATATCAAGGTGAGCGGCACGAAAGCGACATGGCCGATGTAAAAGGTCTCGTAGTGATGTTTCCGAATTGGATGGATCGAAAGAACTACGAGCAGTGTCATGAGAATAAAGGCCTGCGGCTCATGAGCAAGTATACGACAAAGACAGAGAGGATACGTACCACCCACCCATACAAAAACTTGTCGTACTGCCAGGCATACACTAACGCATGCTTTCCGGTCAAGTCACGGGTGTCCCGCGACAATTGAACAAGCCAAAACACGATATGAAGAAGGGTTATGATATATATAAGTCTGCCGGACCAACGGTGGAGCCAGGATAGCTTATCAGAATGGATTTGGGTGGTAAATGGAAGGGCAAAGATGGCAAAAGGCGGAGCCTTTAGGGCGAAGAGGACACAGAGCGGGAGGAGGCAAAAGGCAATGATCCCTGCTCTACCACCCGCGGTCCACCAAGCCTTGTAAATGGTATACTGAGGCTGCCAACGGGTAAACTGGGAGACATCGTAGGAGCGAGTGGATAATCCTGGATTGGTGACGTCAAATAGACCATCGGCCGGATTGATGTAGTCCGGACCGGCAAAACAGAGCAGAATGGCGACGATTGGGAGTAGTGCGAGGCACAGCAGCTGGCCGTTCGGCGGCAGAGATACGGGGTATTGATTCCGCTTAAGGGCAAGCTTTCCTCTCCAAGTCCGTCTCCGTATTGCCCATTTGGCCCAGTAGGCGCCTACTGTGCCACCCCGAAACCGTGTGAGGTGAAAAAGGGTGCAAACAAGGAAGACTGCGGCGATGCAGAACCAAAATATATAAGCGTACCGGCGCGAGTCGTCACTCATCATGTGTATTACAAGGTACGCTGTGATCCACTGCACATCATCTGTGTACACAGGTGTCGTTGGATTGGGATTTACGGCCTGGAGTGGCGAGGACATGGTGGGCGAGAGGTGTCCCGGCTGGAGTGGGCACTGGGTATTTTAAATAAAAGCGTAGCACCGAGACTGCGGACGGTGAGAACCGACGACGAGGCTAGAATCGGAAATTAAAGGAAGCTGAGGGTATGGTCATGGATGTTTTAAATAAAGAAACCGGAAGGAGGGAGTGGAGGCGTTGGCCTTGGTGGATCGTAGTCTAAGTTCCACATACGGCACGTGATTTCATCCCGCCGCGTCGCAACAAGGCTAAGCCAACCCATCGTGAGAATGATGGGCGGTGCAGGTCTCACCTCGGATTAAAGTTCAAACGTAGCGACACAGCCAATATTTTTCGCAGCTACAGAGAAGTACAGAGAGCTACTCGGCGATGTCTTCGGGGTAAATCGGAATCGGCTCATCCTTCAAGACCCTTCACGGTCGAGAACCTTCACTTTCATTGCACCCCCCCGCAGCACCCAAGCTTTCCTCGAAGGAGTTGGAAGGAAAATGGATCCGATCCGGTGATCTCAGACATCATGCATACTGTTCCAAGGTCTATATATGTATGCCACGAACAGATAACAACAATAAAACCCTAGTAAATTCATCGTCATTCAAACCTGCCAAGTCCTCAAGCCACAATCTCTCCAGAGCGGACCTATCGAAGTGGTGTTCAAGAATACCAAGTTTTCCAGAAAGGGGACGACTTACTTCTTTACCAGTCTTCTTGATTCTGGCAAGGACGTCATCGTAAGGCATGGATCCCTTCACAACGACTTCTTGCGTATCCAGGTTGACGCTGTAGTCATTCACACCTGCATTCAGAGCCCATTCAGTACGGAAGACTCGTGACAAAATTACGGCGCTCGCTCACCGTCAAGCTTGGCCTTTTCAAGGACACGAGTGACAGCGCCTGAACATCCAGTGCAGGTCATCTGTTCGCGCTTGTGAGCAGTGAAAACATCAGGTCTCAGGCACGACCCACTTTGACATCGAATTTGTAGGTTTGCTCGACCTAGAGAAAAGGTAAGCGCCAAGTAGAAATGCTCGACGACAAGACTTTCCATAGTGATTACCTAGTCTGAAAGTCAGCGTCAAGTACACAGGACCAAAGCACGTTCCCCTCACAGAAAAGTTTGGAAGGAAGTAAGGAGATAGACAGGAAAGTCAACCAGTATACACAAGAGAACTGGCGAGGGAAAGGAAAGACGTGGACGCTGTTTATCAAGCTAAAGTGTGTTTATAAGTCAGACTCGCCATCAGATCGCGTCATCGATCTGACTGTGCCCACATTTGGAACCGTCCCTTTATGAACTATATCAGAACATGGCTGTACTTTCTCTTTGGGCACGACGGACGCATCGTTCAAGGGTCATTGTCGGGAACGGGTAAACTGCGAGCAAATCACAGCGTACCCCCGTGAATGTGATACAGAGTCCATTGCCCACAAATATTCGTCATTAAGCCTCTATATTATACAATCAAGTGTTTGAAGGGTCATCGGTGAGAACCTCGTCCTTCAGCCATCTCCATCTGCTCATCTCCTTCGGTTGCTACCGCCTGCCAACCATCGCTTGCGCGTGGTCCTCCTCGTAATCGGTCAAGACAAGGATAAATCCAAGCTGGGAAACCATCAGTTCACACATTCATGCTCGGAGGAATTACGCACCAAATATCCGTGGTGTATCTCTATCTCTTCGATGTGTGATGTAGTACACGGGAATGCCGGCAACCACAAAGCCTATGACGAGACGTTAGTTTCCCGAGGTATCCACAAATGTTGCCGTGCGTACCAAGGACTGCGATCGCGGGTAACGGCGCAGCGATAACTGGCATGCAAATGAGAAATAACGCGACCTTCGGTCAAAGTTGCGGTCAACAAGTCGGATCATTTAGGCAATATACCTACCGCACAAAATATTAACGGGGTTATTATCCAGGTTTTATAAGGCCTGTGCCCATGGATCAGATGATGCTTTAGAGTCGAGATACCTTGTGTTCAGTTTACCTTTCTAGCGCAGGTTCCTTGACCCGTAATATAACTAGTCCAAGAACCTGACCTGACAGGTGAACGGATGTATTCCAGCGTCACTAACGACTCACAGTGAGAAAATAGAATCCCCATGACGCTACAACAGAAAAGTTTATGAGAGAGCGAAAGCCGCCACCCATGAGGATGAAAGCCGTCGTAATAGCCGTTTGCAGCAGTGTGGCATTCAATGGCGTCTTCCTAGTCTTGTGAAGTCGCCCGAAAAGAGAAGGAAGATACCGTTCTCTACCGGCGGCGTAAATGAGACGTGAGGATGTGAAGAATGATCCTATCGGAGAGGCCCGGTCAATAGAGTCACGGGCTTCAAAGATGAGAGCCACACGCCATTTAAAGCACCAAAACATGAGAAGGCCACCATGAAGGCGAAAACTGTGCCCCCCAAGGGTCCAAACAGCGCCCGTCCAAAGTCCATGGCAACTGTATTGCTCAGGCCAACAAGATCCTATCTCCAATATTATTTACAAGCTTCAAAGAACAACAAGAACTCACCTTGTCTAGAACCACGAAGTAGGAGACGTTGGCCAGCAGAAATAAGACCTAGATAAGCAAACAGATCAACAAGTGAAGATCGTGGAGGAAATTCCTTACAAACCGTGACGATAGCCATGCTAGAATGTATAGTACGGGGGATATTCTTTTCCGGATTATGCATCTCCCCTCCCACATAGTTTGCTTGGTCCCAGCCGTCAAAAGCCCACAGTCCCGAGTAGAGCGCTAACGAATAAGCAGACGGACTCTTGCTGGATCCTTCAAACCACGGTTTTGTGAAAGATTCCGCGGCTTTTCCGCGAGCGAGTTGAATTATGCCTAATGCTGTTATCGAGATCTGCGCGCTGAGTTCAGCAACGATATGTATATACCGCTTCCACCATAACGTACTAGAGCAGCTACCTGAAGGAAAGTTGTCTCAAGAACAAAAATACGGGCGTTGGACAGTCTAATACTGACTTTTACTGTGGTGAACACAACCGCAACACGAGCACCCAATTTACGCGTCCAGATGCACAACAGAGTTACACCCAATACTGCGCCTACGGCAGTAAGTTTGATGGCCCAGTCAGGAATATCATCCGGCGATACCTCAGACCGCGTAGTATGCCAAAATATCCGATTGATGTACTCTGCAAAAATAAGGCTGATCACTGCATTACCACCTTAACATAGCTGTATTAATGAAGTGCCATTGATCAATGATATCAAATATCGTACCAGGTTTAAGCCCAATTATGGCCGTCCATGCGAAGAGATACGAGATGAGGGGTCCATAAGCGTACGACAGGTAGGCTTGCGCGCCGCCATTTTGTGGTATTGCAGATCCCAGTTCCGCAAAACTACTTGCTCCGGTCCATGCTAATAGACCGGATGCGAGCCAAACAGCCAAACTTGCACCAACAGTGTTGGTGTTCGCGACCACGACACCTGGCGATGAACTGAAGGAAGACCTTACGTCAACCACATCTATTGAAGACGAAATGGTTTGACCGACAATATTCCGGACCCTATCTATTAACGAAATGAATATCAAAGAGTGAACATGATTTTGCAGAGCGCACACCTGAAGTCCAACGACAAGAGCAATCCCTGAACGAAAGCTAAATGAGATTCAATCTACCGAACCGTGACTGATGCCATTCACCATTGAGCAATCCTATGTTTTTGTCGCCGGATTCGCTGGCGACAAGTTCGGGATCTGTCAAGCTCGAACTCAGAGGTAGAAGATCTTGTTGGAAATCAAATCCATTGGCAGAGTATGACCTTCCTCTACAATAAATTAAAGAATCGATCCGATCCGAGCGAAAAAGACACGTACCGTCCATACGACGGCGGCGTGGCAAGAGGACCTTCCGAAATCTCGAGGTTCCTTAGAGAATCTTCTGAGTCGCGTGAATTTCGTGGAGAAAGAGTTGGAGAAGCGGTATAATCGCCATTCAATGGTGACCTGAGAGAAACATATGAAGAGGGCATGGAAAGATTGGAACGAGAATGAAACTGTTGAAATTGAAAATTCGAACGCTCGTCGCTCGGTCCTGTTTATTTGTCCGTGATTGGCAGGGCCATCGAGCGGAAATCTGTGATTCCGACGTTGCCCGCCTTTGCAAGAACCATGATGCTCACTCGCGTTGTAGGTTTGGGACCAGCCCTCAGGCAAGCTGCCTTTGCTCCACGACTGGGTATGTACCATATTCCTTCTGTTTCCTGCCTTCCCGCTGACTGTCTGCAGTTCGAAACCAGGTTGTAGGCCGGAACCTCATTGCCAAACGGTGAGGCAATATGATACACGGGAACGCCTAGGCTCACGCAGGTTCACCAGCAATGTCCAGATCCAGTCACTTCCATCTTCAGCAGCTGTTGAAATTCTTAACAAGCAGCGTCTCAAACGTCCCAACAGTCCTTTCGAGATCTACCAAGTTCAGCTAACGTCGGTCACCTCCATTGCCAACCGTGTCACCGGCGCCTGCCTTAGTGCCCGTGCGTATTATGGTGCTCAGATGGATTGCATGCTATTAACTGGGCTCTGTAGTGCTTTATGGTTTCTCCTTGGCCTACCTCGTCGCTCCAGGGACCTTCGACAGCACTCATGTCGTTGAATTCGTGGGCGGCCTCCCTGATTATGTCAAATATGCGGGAAAGACCATTCTTGCTGCACCGTTTGCTTACCATAGCTGGAACGGAGTGAGGCATCTTGTCTGGGATTCGACGACCAAGTGTATGTTCTCTCCCCTATCTATCTAGCTAACGTCTTATCCTCTTTTCCAGTCCTTTCTGTGAAGGGTGTCTACAACACTGGGTATGCCATGTTGGGTGCTGCTGGGCTATCGACCATTGTACTTGTATTTATGTGAATGAACCCGTGGATTTGTTTTCTCAGCTTGAGAGGTGGATTATAGAATATATAGAGAATAAAATGGGCGGATAATAATCACTCTTGAAATTTCCCATTAGTTGATCTATGCACGTGCCGTCGTGCAGCAGCCTCGACGTGCCTTCACTTCATACTTCCATAACCTTCCCAGTACCATGTTTGTATATATAACTTGAACGTACTCGACGCGTACGATAAGAAGACATGCGCTTTCGAGCCACTATCGACAACGTTCCAACTTTCTTCCGTGTGTATCCTTAACTTGTACCTTCGCTGTGGACCTATTTTCTTGCAGGTATCATTCAATCCATCGAGAAACTCCAGAAGAGATGCATCATAAAGTTCACAGAGACGAACATGCATCTCATCTGCAATAGCGACACGAACGAAGGCGGCATACAGGTCTGGTCGTACGTCGATGTCACCTTTATATCTATGCATACAGCTCAGTCGGATCAGTCAAATTAAAGTCGAATCAATATTCAGCGGCTACCGTATCCAATCGAACGCGTCAAACGAGATCACTGTGGCTCTATTCTCAGAGGCTCTCCTTGCAGCCCTCAAGTCTGCGACATCGTCTACTACTGGTACCCTGTCTTCGTTCGAGGCCGAAGAAGTCGTCATGAAGCTCGCGAAGAAGAGTGACCAGGCTGTACTCAGTTTTGATATTACAGGGATGACCAGAGTAGGCCGACGGGTCAAGGTCACACACGATGTCAAAATCGAAGTGATGAAGCCAAGCGACGTCGAGAGGTTGAATGAGCCTATGTGCCCTGAGCCAGATGTTCGTGATTGCTTGTTGCTTTGCCATTACCTATGCTGACAGAAAAAACAGACCCACATCCTCCTCCCGCCCTTGCAGAAGCTACGAACAATCGTCGATCGCCTCCGACCAATGTCCAATGTACTTGGAGTACGCGCAAACAACAACGGATGCCTCCAGCTTTCTATACACACTGAGAGCGTCAAGGTCAACACTGAGTGGAGGGGATGTACCAATCCAAAAATGGGTGCGTAATGCCTTCGAGCGGGGCTTCGCGAGTCTGAAGTAGCTACTCAGCACGGGAGCACGCATCCCAACAAGAGGATCCTCCTCCGGATGCAGACGAAATGTTCGGCGTCCTCGTTTCCATCCGTAGTTTTATCAAATTTCTGCAAAGCCATGTTGTCTCAACTACCACGATTGCTTGTAAGCAGTTCCTAGCGGTTCTCGCCTATATTGATCCTGTTCCCCTTCAGGTATATGCCAGAACCACTGTATGATATTGTATGTGTATATCGGAGATGTGGCTGATGCGGGAGGAGTGCTGACTTTTTATATACCTGCCATGCTGGATGATGACGGTTAGATCGCGGGTTTTTTCTACTATAAGACTTGTTCTATCTAGCAGCCTAGTAAATAATCACTCCAATAATCGTTCGGCAGAAGTTGGGAGCCACTGTTATATCCGATAGTAAGGTGGGGCTGTCTTCTAGCTCAATGTAAGAATGTTTTGTATACTTTACAACATTAACATGATGGTATGACGGCAGGGTACTTTTTTTGTGTGTTTACAATGAATGATTAACTAGAGCGAACATTGTCTAAAAGGGCTTGAGCCACAACGGAATGAATTTCTGTGCATCGTTCTTGGCAAAGGTCCATACACTGGATAACGAATGTCAGGAGATATATCAAACGGAAGTGGGACTGACGTACCTTGAGCACTTCCTCAGGTTGCATTTGGCCATTCTGCCAGACACTTGTGACCATCCCTAATGCCGGTATAGTCGACAGAATCAGAGATCCACTGGATGCCTGAATTTCAAGAGCATTCGGATCTAACCAAATATCTTGTCCGACGAGGGCCTGTGTGATATTCGATAAACCTCATGGAACGTAGCGTAGCGTCTTGCTTACCGCTGAGCAAGCCACAACGAGTCCAAACATTTCAATCCCAGCATCAGCCAGGGCAGTACTAGCTGCTACTGAGCCGGAAGCAATGCATCCTTCTATACCGTCTGCTTCAATTATGACAATGAAAATGTCAATTGTCGATTTTGGTAGCAGCTCTAGGCGCACTGAAGAAAGAAGTGCTTGGTGTATAGCAACAGCCAACGAACGATCTTCAGCATCCTAAATAAACTATGAATGATTACAGAACTCTAGAAAGAACAGACGAAATGACAACTTACACGCATCGGCGCCTTCCTCCGCTCGCACGAGTATGGAGCAAATTTTACTTCAACGTTCAATCGGCCATTCTCGCTGTACGCAGTGTTTTTTGACTGTCGGGGGCCGTAACTACAACCAATGAATAACCCGATGATATGAGGACAACAGACAGAAATACACGGCGCAGGCAATCTTTGTTTTTTCGGTTTCGATATATGCTGACCCATTTGCTTGTGTTATTAGACCCGGCTGGAGAACTAGGGCACTCGGTTGAACATCCAAGATGAGCAAAAATTTGAACAGAGCGCCATACAGATAGGCCGGACGTCGTTTGGATTTCTGCCTTTTCTTGGCATTCCCAGCGTCCATGCAGTGTCCTCAATGTCGCCGTCATCGTCGTATGCCAGAAGAAAGCTCTCCTCTGGGCCATTGATTCGTCTTCGGTCGAAGCCAACCTGAGCCATGAAGGTGCTTGCTAAGATCGGTTGGAACTCCGGTGTGCCGCCGGTTGGCTTTGCCCATGATGTCGAAACTCTCCTTCTCCCTTGCAAAGACGAAGAAACCTGCAGAGTCTGCTCCTTCTCTCAAGCGACCGGCGGCTTTTGCTTCTCTCGACGATGAAGAACCCGTCGATGCGGCACCGACATCGTCCGCAGACAAAAATACTGCTGCGAACAAGAAATTGTTGGCCCAAAATGTGCTTACATCCAAGGCGATGAAGAAACGCATGGATGTGGAGAAAAAGGTTGACTCTTCGGTTTACGAGTATGACGAAGTCTGGGATAAAATGCAAGAGGCAAAACAGAAGCAGAAAGAGGCCAAAGAGATAGATTCGGCTCAGAGAAAGGTGTGTCAATGTTCTGTTCGTCTATCTCCTTTACTTATGTCCTCAGCCAAAATACATACATGGTCTCCTGCAATCTGCAGCTACGCGAAAACTTGACCATCTACGTGCTGAAGAGAAAATGATGCAACACGAACGTGAAGCTGAAGGCGATGAATTCAAGGACAAGGAGTCCTTCGTCACTCAGGCGTACAAGGATCAGATGGCAGAAGTTCGCAGGGCAGAAGAGGAGGAGAAGCGACGTGACGGTCAGTTAGTCAACCTCCGTACCGCTGACTGGGAATGAAACGTCACCCTACAGAGTTACTAAAGAAGCAAGGTGGTGCAACGACAGGCATGGCCCATTTCTACAGAAAACTCCTTGAAGATTCGGAGCAGAACCATGAAGCTACCGTGGCGGCAACGCAGAAGCCTACCATTGGTCCACAGCCCAACCTGACCATCACCAAACCTCCCGACTTTACGCCGGTGTCTGATTTGGAGCTAGCGCGGATCGCGCGACAGCAAGGCAAAGAAGTCGAATTGAATGATGATAATCAGATTGTGGACAAACGAGAGCTGCTGGCAGCTGGATTGAATCTCTCCGGTGCAAACACGAGGAAACTGGGTCGGTCTACTTTCGGTAAACCCAAAGACGGCCAAACGGAGGCCGTTCAATCGCATCGTGCTGTGGGGACCGCAGCCAGTCGTAGGGAAATAAATGAACGAAGGGCGAGAGAAATTCACACACAAATGGAAGAGGAACAGGCGCGTGTAGCCCTTGAAAAACGGCGAGCAGAAGAGGAGGCTCGCGAGCGTGTCATTGCCAGGAGGAATACTGAATCGGACCTTCAGAGCGCTCGGGAACGATATTTGGCCAGGAAACGGCAAAAACTGGAGCACTCCGAAAACATCGATACCGAGCACTCGTAGACTCTTCTTTTGAGATAAGTTATATTTCTAGTTTACCTGTAATTATTGTCTTACTATGTATACTCATTAGTGCTATATTTGATGGTTTCAATACTGTCTACCGACGTGAACACGCCATTACACCGAGATAAACGCCAGCCTTGTCACGTCAGCGGACTTGGAGTCGATGGTCTCCAATCAATGGTATCATCCTGTCAAATGCCTTCAAGACCGCGAGAGCTGTCGGACGATCATCCGGGTTTTCGTTCAGCATGGGCTTGATGATCTCAAGTAGTTCTGGGACGCAATATCCACACATCTAGACGTGCCGATTAAAGTAAACTTTCCACGCTTAAGCCATATGGGTAACGTACTTTACATGCCCGGAGCATTAGCACCGCAAGGGCCCATACATCTACCTTGAATGGATCGCGGCATTCACCATTTTCGCATTCCGGAGGAACTTCTGTGGCTCGAAAACCGACAATAGTTGCACGGTGCCCTAGTTCCAATCGCCGACTTAACTCATAGTCAATGCATGCATAGCGGCCGTTATAATCTGTAACCAGATTTCGCAGGGAAATGTCCAGGTGAGCGATTCGATGCATGTGCATAAAGACGGTGTGCTATTTGAGTTCAACGAGTCGTCAACTTGAGTTCGGGATAACGAGCAGACCCACCTCGATGCATTGCCGTAGCGCTCCGAGGAACAGTCCCAAGCAGCATGGCCCTCCATCTGCAATCAGTTGCGAGGACCATTCTTCCATTACGATGAAAGCTAGGTCGTCATCAGGTACAATTACCAGATCAAGGACGGCTGCTGGTTGCGTTAAACGGGGACAAGGACAAGAGCTTTGAACGCACGAATGCAGTGGTTCATCTGATGGTCTCGAATCGGAGAGGTCGAAAGAAAGCGTATCACTTCTAGTTCACGGCTTCGGCTGTGTACGGCCTTGACAACAACTTTTACACCATTTCGAATGCATGTTCCTCGAAACAGATTGTCGCGCTGAGAGTGTATGAAGGTCAGTAAAGTGCTGTACATATGTCAACAACAACGCGTACTAGCCCGGCATCCGGACAGAGAGCATCGTCTCCATGTGATAAGCGCGCCCTTGTTGAGGACGGAAGTCGGTTGACTCCGTCCGCAAAGTGGTCACAGTAATACTGTTTGACGTCACGGACGGTGTCTAAGCGAAATCCTTTGGAGAGCAGCAGGTTACGGTAGTCAGGCCAGTGTGGAGAGACCCGACAGTTTACATCCTCCTCATCCATAGAGGAAGAGGAGGAAGCGGGGGACATTGGCTCATGGTCGTCCTTGCGCCACGCAGCGGACATGTCCTGTAGAATCATCGGAGGGGACTACAAGGAAGAATGGAAAAAACGCAGCCTCTATATGAGGACAAATTTAAGCCACGGCAAGGTCGTATACAATATCATCGAGAATGACGGGGGTAGGAAATAAATTCCATTGGGAGTAAAAGACAGAAGCCGCGCCCGGAAGATCGCATGTTCGCAATCAAGGAGAGACAGGGTTATAACCATATTCTGAAAGACGGTTGTTTGATGCCCAATTTTTCAGCTAAAGAGGCAAAAAGTTCTCAGGAAACAGCGCTAAAAGTGACCCACAGAACTGGGGTTGTTGGAGGCGAAATAAGTATCCTGCATCTTCCCCGCGACATTTAGAATGTACGTAATGTTGGAATGACTTCCTTCTGAGTCAAGGCAGCCGTGTCAGCACACGAGTGGTACTGGGATGCATGGATTGACTGAACTAAAGAATCAAGATCGGTCACGGTCCGGGGTGCTGGGCCCTGGGCAGGGCCGCTTTAGGTAATCCATCTGGCACGTGCCGAACCAGAGCTAAGCGGTCCCGTCTGTCGCGTGAAGCCTTGTTCCATTTGCGTCCTCCACCGTCACTATCCATTTCATTTATACTTGGTTCCCTTGATCCAGCCCTTGCCATGGAGGAGGGCACTAAATCAAAGAAGACCGTTTTTGTAGGAGGAATCGCCGAAGATGTCGATGAAACCGTGATATACGAACATTTTTCCACCTTTGGTATGTCCTTCCATGTTGTGGCTCTTCGACCGTATTAACGGCAGTCCTGCAGGTGATATTATCGAAGTACAGCTACCTTCGGCGGTAACAAATCTCAACCAACAGTCTGGTCGGTGCTAGGAACCCTCCTACAGAAGCCTCGGCTAACTTTGTTGATGCAGAGGCAAAACATCGAGGCTTTGCTTTCGTCACATATGGTTCGACGGCCGATGCCCAGGATGCCATCGACAACATGGACATGAACGAAATGCGTGGCAAGGTCATCAAGGTCAATTTGGCTCGGCCCATGAAGACCCCCATGCAACTGGGAGGAAACAGGGCGGGTGAGCTGCTCCACATACACGTCCTTTAATTCTCTTTGCGACCCCATCTATTTAGTCTGGGAATCAGAAGAATGGCTCAAGGAACACGCAAAGCCTCTTGCGGAAAGTGGAGGTATGTCCTCCGCAGATATGCCTCAGATGTTCCGTACTTATAAAAATTTTAAGGTGTGCAAGGACGTAGCACCCAGCGTGACAGGGCAGATTCCGAAGAGGCTAACGAAGACACCATGCAAGAGTGATGTCCATACACTACTATTATAGCACTGAATGGGTATGTGAATTCGCACCATGCCATTCAACTCATTGACAATAGATCGGTAAGCTTCCTCGTGTGCAATGTACCTCCGACCCCAGTCCTCGGAAATGACACTGAACGCGTTCCTGTATATGTACACAGCGAAGAACGGAAGCTTCGGCTGAGAATTACGGCCAATTGGTGTGAGTCTGCGTGGAAAAGCAGCTTTAGAAGGGTCCAAGATTGGTTGGGACAAGGTTGACTATGTCTAGAGATTTCGACGCACCGGTATTTGTTCGTCTGTTATAAACCCCTCGGATTGTCGGCATCGTCAAATTGTGCCCGAGCACGTTTGATATCTTCCTGCATGAACAGCAGCTCCTCCATTCGAGCTAGCTTCTTGGAATCGGCTGGCCGTGAAAGAACACGACGCAGGTCGTCAACAGATAGACGGCCTTTCTTTGCTGAGCCGCCGGCCGCTAGACACTGCACGACGTCGGTGTCTGATGAACAAAAAGAAGAGTGAGACACGTACCACATCAGTTATGTATTCGATAAGAATCTCCTCCATCACATTAACAGTATCGTTTGCCGGATTTCTGTCGTCCCCAAAGCCATACATAAGATTCTTCACTATCTTACATTGAGACATATAAGAGGAACAGGAGAGCACTGCGCACGTTCTTTGGTGAACAAGCCTTTCATATTTGACTGCTTTCTCGACCCCCGTCCTGCACCTGTGCTCGTCGAAGCGGTGTTGTCCCGTGCATACGTCGGCGTGTAAGGTTGGAATGTCGTAGATCTAGGCACCGTTGGTGTTGGTGTCGGTGCTGGTCGTTGTGGTTGTGGTTGTGGTTGTGGTTGTATTTGTGTTGCAGGCCTGACTACTTGTGCACCTGGGTGTACGTAGGGATACTGAGAATACGACCACGGCTGGTAACCAACTGGCGACTGGTACGCATAAGGTGTTTGGGCGTAAGCGCCGTAAGGATACGTCGCAGAGGTTGGCTGAGTGTAGTATGACATGGAGGTTAACGTTGAACAGGCACCGTGGGAAAATATTACTCAAAAGCCATATACTTCATAAATCCAGAGTGGGTATGCAATTAGTAGTCGTCGCACAGGCAAGCGGATTCTTATATACAGCATTAAGGTACACATACAATTCAGTAATTAGCCGTGTATCATCGTCAGTCGCTATCGTTTCCATTTACACCTGATTCCAACTGCCTCGCTCGCTCCATTAGTTCCTTGATATTCTGCCACTCAATGTCAATAAACTTTCGCTCGTCAAGCCATTCACAAATCCCATCAGCATCATCAAGGTCTTCAGGAGGCTTCCTTCCGCCTGCATACGCCACGCGAACAAAGCCCTCTGACTGCTTGTGAACGTGAAGCTCGTCAACCTCGTTCTCTACAGACTTAAATAGTTTGTACTAAGTAAAATGGTCATCATTGACTCCGGCGAAGGTGGGATTTAAGGGAAACGTACCTCCCAATGGGATATTTCATGATATACTCGCGTGCGTTTAGCACAGAAGCGTCCAAAATAAAATTCGCGTGTCTCCTCCTCATTGTCTTCGTCGTCGCTGTCCTTTGGCTCATCAGGTAAGTCCTATGAAGCAGTTTACAAAATGAAGTCCGTAGAGAGAAAACTGGACCTACTTGGAAACCCAACGGATCATATGGCGTGCCACCGAGCTGCCCTCTCAAAGTGGATAATCTGCCGCCCAAATGGCAGGCATCGCACTGAGGAAGAGCAAAATCGAGTTTGAATAAGTCGAATTCTGGACACATCTCCAACGATTTCTTGAATTCAGGTCGCCACACAGATGACGCAACAAGAGAATCCCTCAGACCGATAAGTTTTCTCCGAGCAGATATCAGGGCCACAGAAAAGTAATCATCTTCAAAGTCTGGATTGAAGCGTGATGAATAGAAAGAAGTGACCTTGACTTGCCTTTCATTGAACGTTTCATGAAGTCGTGCCTCTCAACAGCAGGACGAACAGCTATATGGACAAAGAACTGGAAAACAATCTTGAATTGGTGCGCAAGGTCTTGTTGGGGCCTAAACTCTGCAGGTAGAAGAGCCGCGCCATCTCCGTCATCTTCGACGATAAAATCAGAGGACTTATCCGAGTCTTCGGATTCATCAAAAAGGCTATCGTGCTCGCTTTCTGGTTTCGCGCCTTTGAAAGGTCTGTCACTGTCGTTCTCGGACTCATCCTCCTGATCCTCTGAGTCTGTCGATTCCATTGACTTTCCCTGTTTCTTTCCTACAGGGATGTTTAGAATACAGGAAATCAAAGCACAGTTTGTGCGTACGTTTTAGTCTCTCAAGGTTACGTTGAAAAGCCGTTTTCTTATGTCGTGAACGTAAACGCGACTCCAGTATATCTGTGTATCCATGATAAAATGACACCCGCCGGCCAGTAGAGAATAACGCACGTTCTTCCTCTAGTTCGTCGTCCTCTTCTGTGTGGTCAGGTGGGGATAGATTACGAGGACCCTTGCGTAATCTGCTTCGCCGAACTATTGGAATGTCAGATTCAGAGTCTGAAACCTGCTGGATCGGCTGCGATTTTCTTGAACTTTCCGTTTTGTTGGATTTCAGGGATCTAGACTTGGTATTCAACCGTTTCTTTTCAAGAGCAGGGGTTCCAGAAGAATCTTCGTCGTCGCTTTCCACTACGACTCGCCTTCGCTTCGCCGGAGACAACTTGGCTTCATTGACCGGCGCCTTGGGTTCAAATTTTATGCCACCAACATCTGAGTCCGACCCGCCTTTGTCGGACGCGTCCTGTGCATCGCGTCCTCGTTTC
Source organism: Armillaria mellea (assembly GCA_030407055.1). Taxonomy (NCBI): domain Eukaryota; kingdom Fungi; phylum Basidiomycota; class Agaricomycetes; order Agaricales; family Physalacriaceae; genus Armillaria; species Armillaria mellea. Next base: position 2,272,000 of record JAUDZF010000001.1, on the reverse strand, counting down.
CGTTTCATAGGTGAAACTGAAGGCTGGGTTTCCTGGTCACTGGCATGTTTCAATTTAGATTTCTGGAGAAGAGGGCGCGTCGGTGAAGAGAAATGACCAAACAGAGTGGCCTGCTTGAGCTTGGGCTGTTTTTTTTTTGGTTTCTTTGGCGGCATAGTGGAGTTAAAGTGAGGAGTCGTGTTGGCCTGAAAAGGGAATACTTGTGCACGTGGCTACCGCGCTTTGACCTCGACTCTGGATCTCTCTTTCCTCTGTCGTCCACCTAGGCCTTCAAGCTAAGTCTCCAGTCTTCCTATTTTCCGAGAAATGTGTTACCGACGGCAGCCCCATATCTGGCCCTCATCAGAAGCTCTGAGGGTTCCCAAGCGGAGTACCTTCGGATTAGGCTGCTCAGCTTGCTGAGACCGTCTCAGAATATTTCTTCCAGTTCTAGATCGGCCTCCGGTGACGATCAACGGAGATACCATGTGGTTCTGGAATCCCTCAACAATTCAAGTCTGTTCAGTGCTAAATGGTGAGTTTTTCCTTAAGCTTTCCTCATCTTTGGGGCTAACCGTCGCTGGCAGACAAGGAGCCCTTGCCACACAATGACACACAAACGCACAGCAATCAGGATCATTCACATGAAAAGCGTCAATCTGGCTCCGCACTGTCCCTGAAACATGATTTCCCCTTATCCTGTTCACCCGGTTTCAGTGATACGGCACTCGAACCCCACTCATGGTCCCGCCTTTTCGCACCGTTATATTGTCCGGAGATAGAGACAGCCACGCATTTTACCGGTGGGCATTATAACGAACGCTGCTAACATCCAGCTCCCTCTAACTCCGTCCCAGAAGATAGCATGATGTCCAGCGTTGGCATTATTCCACAAGAACTGGTCGACTCCATCATCGATGAGATCCCAGTCGAGGATTCCGACACTCTTCGAACTTGCACACTAGTCAACCGTTCCTTCTTTCCCCGTTCCCACAAGCGATTGTTCTCGACTGTCGTCCTGCGCAGCTGCTCGTACAAGCATGCCAATGCCAGTATTGACCCTTATCGGCGTTTCATGCGATTTGTGTCTCGCTATGCACATTACGCTTCACTGGTCAAGGATATACAGCTGCACGACGTTTATCTACCTGTTTCAGGCTCTTGGTTCACCCAAGATGACACCGTAATACCGCAAATCCTCTCACATCTGCCGCACCTGGAGTCCATATCTATTTCCTCATTCGACTCTTGCCTTTCTTTCCCTATTATGTCCGCTCTCCGCAATCTATTTGCCTCTCCGAAACTCCGGAGCATTTCTTTTTCCAAGGTCCTATTCTACAGTCCATCATATCCACTGCTATCTTTATTCTCGCGCGCCTCGGGTCCCAAGACTATCAATATCCATGGTGGCGTCTCCTATGGTACACATGATGAGAGTCCGCTGCCTTCAAGGAATCATATACCCTGCCAGGTAGACTCATTGTCTATCAAGATGTATCCGGCTGCAGCGGCCGACTTTATCGACTGTCTCCTAAGCCGCCGCTCAACCGTCGATGTCAGCTCCCTTAGGAAACTACATATATGGACAACATGGATGAAACATGCAGCCATTTTCAATCAGCTCTTAGCTGCTACAAGGAGCACTTTAGAAGAACTCGTCATTCATACTTCTAATTCTTGTGAGTATGTTCTTCGGTCACATTGTACTATTTCTCATTCACATACGTCGCCAGCATCGCGTCAACTGGATATCAGACATGTGCCGCGCATTCAGTGCTTTGTCATGTGCACGATGTCGAACTTTCCCCCACCTTTGACTGCGTTGGCAAGACTCTTTGGTAGGCCCAGTGAGCGGTGCCTCATGGATGAAGTAGACTTGCATTTGCTAGTCAAACCTGACATGCTGCTTCAGATTCCATCTTCTGATGGAAAGGCACTAGATGATATTCTTGTCAGTGTTCGACGCCGCGTTAACATCTACGTCACCGTTGATTCTTCCGATGTAAACGAGAAAACGAAGTACGAGCAGGCGAGTGTGAAGAAGGCCATTAAAAGTCTTCCTAGGCTGCATGCCAAGGGTATTTTAACAGTCCAAGCTTCTGGTACCGCAGTACGTTTCTATCATTGAATTTCTTCCTAGTCTTGACACTTTTATTGTAGGTGCAAGATGATGCCTTTAGATAATAATTATAGTTATGTTCCTAATATGTAACTTTATGTTTCTAACCTGTATTTTGTCTCGCCTACTTACAGCATGTATAAGACTTAGCAACCTTATGTATTATGGAAGTTTTGAAGTAGATATATTGTCTCCTTGCAAGGACTCGTACTTGTTATCAATCCTCACAGTTTGCAGGTAAACTCGTCATCTCCGTACTTGTCTACCCAGCCTTTGATTCCCCCTTCGAGGACGACTGCTCGGCTCTCCGTCACTCCTCGTCTGTCAAGTTCATCCTCGGTACCAGCCCGCTGAACGTGGTCCGCGACCGCCGGGCTTGCAGCTGTTGCAATGGAAGACAACGAGCTGGTATCGCGCGAGAATGGATGTCAGACCCTGCAAAGTCGGATAGAAAGAATGTGCTGGGAGATTGATAGCCCCTTTAATAAAGGAGCCCTGTGGAGTGCTGTCAGAGGAAGACTAAAGGAGCAAGTCAACCTGGTTACTTCAAAATCGGTACGACGGACATCTACAACCAAAACACTTGCAGATTCGAGCAACAGAGCGTGTAACTTTTCGGCCGATACGCCATCGGGAATGGATTTGGGCTCCGGGAAGGCGTTGTACCAAGGGACCTCAGCTGGTTTCGAATCTGTCATCGTTGACTGTTACTGGGGTATGGCGCAGTTCTGTGGGATTATATTGCGAATCGTATGCTATCGGAAGTAGTAAAAATATGCCTGCCGAACTACTCGGCACTACATTACATCTCCATCGTTCAGGAGTAACATTAATAATGAGCTGAAAGTACGAGCAAGTAAGCATTGTTATTTATTGCCGTTCCTAAGAATGTCTAGCATGGACATGTTAAGCAGAGTGGCCTTCTGTAAGGGTATGGGGAGCCTACCCAATGTATCACTTCTTTGCAGCAAGGACAAACGCAAAGATCACTGCTATGAGCGCAACCATGCAAGCTGTGATACCGGCAATGAAGCATGCGCGCGACTGGGTACTTGCCCTTTGTGAGAGCGTTTTGTATTGAAAAGAACCTCGTCGCGCCAATAATGAGCAGCACCAGCGATAAAGAAATAGCCGTTGCCCCCAGAGGACGAGCATATCCCTGTGTCGCGGCGGAGGATAGAGGGGATTTTGAGGTACCGGAAGAGACAGAAAAGAGCTGGACGATGGCGACACCGACGGAAGTGATGACGAGGGACGTCCGTACGTAAGCAAGGAAGGTGCGCTCAGAGGCGAGGTGATCTCTTGCGACAGAGCCATTGTTGGTGAGAAGGAGGTTGACGTGCATTGGGGGTCACTGGCGAAAAGGAGAAATTCCGAATGTTTCGAGTACTGCATAAGGACAAGCTGCAACATACCAACATACCGGTCACGGATATAGGGCTCTATACCGCTTTATACCATATTCTTTGAGAAGGTATTGAGGGATGGATTCGTTGACGTTGGTAAGGGAAGGTGGCGGTTAAACTCTAAGGTTGATCCAGGGAAGCCGCAGTCTTGCTTCTTCTTTTCATCCATCATGTACTCAACTTTCCTCGACATACTCCAGTAAATCTCCATGGGTCACGATTCTCTTCGTATTGACACTGCTCTGCACAACATAGTCCCTCTTACGAGCGATGTCCCTGCACACAGGTCGCCTACAGTTCCGTCGTTTCGACTATCCACCTCTCCCAGCGAGAAGCCACCTCCTTCGCCGACGGGTATCGATGAAGCTCACCCTCCCAGTTTCCGGAAGACATATGGAACACGAAGCAATGAATCCCGAAAGCTTCTCGCCCACGTATTGGGTCAGCTCGCCAATAGAGTTATGCCTCCAAGCGTTTATGACATTGCAACCGCGACAGACCAAACCGGAGAGAAAGGGTTGAGCAGACTTCTCAAGGGTGGTGTGAAGTTCGGCTCTGGAAAGCCGCAGAACAGCAGGGTACCGGGAGACGATGAGGAGGACGCCGAGGTGGATAAGGACTTCACTCCGGACGCGACATTCGATTTTATGTCCCAATTGAAGGATGTATTGATGATTTCTGTCCTCCGTGGGTGGCAGATATTTGACGAAGGGTATGTACTATATGCTTTATGTGTTTGTTACGCTAAAATGTACGTAGAAGCACAGACGTTCAAGCTGAACGGCAGCACAGTGGAAAAAGCTCTTCGCCGTTTCGGAAGTCAATAAATACCCTCAGTCCTAGCGGGAAACGTTCAAGGTCACCATCCCCAGCGTCGGCATCTGTCAGAGGCCAAGTCCATTCAACTCAACTGCTTTCTCAGTGCATATCCATTCTCTCTTCAGTCGTGTCAGAGGATTGCAGGTATAAGATATCCTCGCCAAGGCCATCACGTCCTCCAAATGCCCTTCAGGCACTCACTCTCAAAGTCGCCCAGTTCCTCCTACATGTCCACCGCCGTAATCCCAAGGTGGTATCACAAATAGCATTCGCCCTCATTCCCGCCTTCTACACGTTTCCACCCGAGATGTATGCACGTCTTCTGGCATTTTTTGAAGAATGTATTATACGCGGCATTTTAGATGACTTGCGTGAAGTCCAAGGGCTTCAGGATGAAATAGCCTTTCAAGGTAACATTCTCAACTCGATCTCGACTTGTACATGACTTACTTGGGTTTGTTTACAGCTCCAGAAGCTTTCGATGAATCCTTTGACGCTCCAATGGTGTCCATCACAGTGGAACGCAGCAGAGGAAAGTGATGTGGAACATCAGGCGAAGCCGAAGTGGGTTCCTTGGACGGACGTCGTCTCCCCGCGCGTCGTTAGCATTTTGTCTACGAACGCGCCTCTGCAATCCCCCTTCAGTCTACTTCTTGGCATCAATGTCTCCCCCACTCTTGGCCGCTACTTTGGACAACATTGACTTTAGGTCTAGAATCAGCAGCGCCCATTGATGTTCTGCACCGCTTGCACCGGCTCATAGATCTCCTTGTTACGGCCAAGGTAGACATCTATTTGGATCTACTCGAGGTGGTTGCCTATCATTCTTCAAAATCCAGACATGCCGCGGCCAGTATGTTATCCGCATTTTGGCCAAAAGGAATGGGTCACGTCGTAATCAGTAGGCCGCTTGCAAGTTCCTGCGTATCTGGCCAACTCCCCGTCTATGAAAGACTTGCTTCAAGAGCATCCTTATGACCACCAGTTTTTGCCGTGGCGTTTCAACATTAGCCGCCAATATCCTCAGAGCGACTGCCGTTCTTGCAGTAGCCCAATTGATGGATTCGGACTCTTGTGTCCTTTTTGTACTTGTGCCGTTCATTTCGATTGCTACGACCATCCACATGGATGCCACCTTGCCAAGTACTCCACAACGTCGGGCGCGAGCGTGCAGAAGGTGGCGCTGTATCGTTTCTCAAACCTGTCATCCAACAGACGAGACCATGGCGTTTGGACGCTTCGAAAGCGTGGTCACACATTTCGATACGTCAATTTATTCACGCTCTGTCTTTGTTCAGCATGTCGGCAGCCTTTGTGGGGGTGCATAGCGCAGGGACTCAGATGTACCTCTTGTCTTCAATTTGTCCACGTTCGTTGTGCATCCTCTCATACCCTGCCGGGATGTCAATACTATGAATATGACTCAAGCCACATGACGATCGAATGGAACGCTCTCCGGCAATCCTGTATCGACTTTTACGGAGATATACTTTCATTGTCTCAGGAGGAACTTTGGGGGAGGTCTTTTGAGGAAATATCCATTATTTCCTCTATACTTTGGACTCAGTTACAGCTACTGACTCACGGCGTTGCCCTAGGATCCATTCTCATCACTCATAATGGCAGGGGCCCTGGGGAGTTGACGCCACACAAAGTAGTTGAATTTGAACTCCATCGCGTCCTGCAGGCGTGCGAAGATCTGATATCACAGGATGTTCTAACAGGATCTGCTGCTACAAAGGACTATCTGCAAGACAGCGGTCTGCAGAGATCCGAGCATTCAATCTTGTTCGATTGGTCTAACCTCATCTACCTCACCACGACGATTAAATCTCCTGCATTAAACCATGCTCTAGGTCCTTCAGCTAGCCAATCGTCCCTCCTGACCGTTACTCAGCCCGATATATTTTCTGCTGTTAAGGAGCCGCCAATGCACCCCTTTGAGATGCTACCCTTATCACACATGCGAGATGTCCTCGGGAAAGACTTCGATCTGCATTCAGACGGAATAGCCAAGTATTTGTTGTCATACCTCCATCACTTAGGATTTTTCGAGCGAGTAGACAGACACCCGACCCTCTTCGATGATAATCCAAACGTGCATAGTATCTCTTGTAGTTTCCCCCTACCCCTTGGTCTCGACTTATCCACGGATGTGGAAACTCTTTTTGCGTCGGTGGAAGCGTGTCTTTCAGATTTGGATCTATCTGTCAATGAAACAGGTTTTCTCCTCCTTAGCAGGCGTCTCTGGCCCAATGGCATGGCCTCAGAGTATGCGACAAGGCGACTGACCCAAGCTATTATTTCATGGGCCTTTGCCGAAGTGAGCCGTAGCATATATATTCAGCTACATAATATACTAATAATATCAAGGATGACAATCTTGCAACGATTCTTCGTGACTACGTGGCGAGGCAGCAAAGCCTTCCTGGCGTTCGAACAGCAGACGAAACCAACCCTTGGCCTGAGGCTCGGACATTGCGGCATGTCCCACCAAGTTCTGTTCATAATGGCGGCGACTACGTGACGGCCAGGCGGTCATTGTTATCTCATTACGCCATCCCATGGCTATCGGCTCTACACAACGAAGACGCAGATAATTACGCGATGCTATTATACGAATCGTCCGTTCAGCTGGCACAAACATCTCTTTCTGCTGGCCTGATGGTTGCTCCTTCCCCCAATTTCTCGCCATCGCCATCGACAGATCCCACTACGCACAACCGCGATGCTCGATATTTCGACAGATTACTCCGTCTCATTATTCGTCTTTCTCAAAACTTGGTGACTTTCACGATTTTTGATGATCTATTTGTGCGTTGGTTAGAGGCGGTATCAGCTTCAGATCGTTTCGAAGAGGTATGTTTACTGTCCTTTTGGAGCATTTACTGAAAATATTTTCCTTTTCACCTAAGCCTATACCGTCACTCAGTCGCCTGTTCGCGCGGGACGTCCAAGAGTCAACTTCAAGAGCGAGCGTATTCGATTCCACAACCGGTCAGGATACTAGTGATGCTGCTATAGACCCCTGGCGCCGGGTCATCAGTGTTTCCACCGAGAACAAAGCCGGTCTTTTACGCAGTCTGCGGTGGATATACGTCTTTGCACGTTCGGGTGTCGACGTGCCTGTCCAGACATATTTCCATTTTATTACTCTGATGGAAAAGTTCCAGACAACAGTTACCGAGTCGCTTTTATTCGTCAAAACCGTAATGTCGTCGACGTGGCAAAGGCCAACAAGCCGCTTTGAAATCCAAGATATGTTTGCTAAACTTCATACTCGTCTTATGCCGGAAGTTTTGCAGAATCTTTCTGGGGGAAGACATATTCAAGACGCGTACGATTTCAGTAAACTGCTCTGGCTCCTCGTTAGGTTTCTGACATAGCCATAGGCTTCATTTCATTCGTCAGACATTGGCTACATGTTTGCTGCTATACGGCTGCAACCGGACCAAGGTCATAGAACTGGACATGATCTACAATGATGAAATCAAAGACATCCCTTCCCGGTCATTTTTCTGGAATTAACGTCAAGTCTTCTTTGACTTACCTTACTTTCAGGCGCAAGATTAACATTCGCAGCTCGATAGTTTCTGATCCTATTATCGTACCTTCAAATTTTATGGCGGCCATTAATCGATATATGAGTGCCGATGTCGATGATGTTTCCTGCCTGATAGCGAAGTTTTTCCACATGTTTCTTATGCGCTCACCGTATCTCGAGCCTCATGAAGTGGACAACTTTATCCTCAAGAATGGAAGCATGCTATGTAATTGGTCAGTTTCGTATCTATCCTATCCTGGGTGGTCACTGACGGATCCTCCCTAGCGTCTGGCAGTTGTACGGAATTCGTCGACCCGAAATCTCTGCTTTCAGGGCTCCGTTTCTTTTGCGAACTTTAGTTGTAGACTCTCAACCTTTTCAAAATACCTTGAAGAAGGTATTCAGCCCCGAAGGAGATTGGGAGCTTAGGTTTTTGATCATTTCTCTTCTACTCGTAACATCTTAACCCATTGCATGCACTTTTCAGGCTAGAAGGTATCGCTCGACTATTTCGTATAATCTTGGATTCCCCAAGCCCGGACTTCCAGGTCGAGGGTAGACAATGGAAGTCGAGTGTTGGTGACGTGTTCTACTACTTCTTTGCTTCTCTTTGGACAGACAAGAAAGTTTGTGTCCTTCATCTCCTCTCAACATGATTGAATAATTCCCATGTAGGAAGAAATACGGCTCTCAGTTGACACCCTGGTTTCCAACATGCTCGCGGTGCATTTTCACGCGATATCCTCATGTTGGGATGAAGTTCTGTCTAAGTCGCCAATCGAAGAACGTGTCAAACTGTTGTCATTCCTGATACAGTTGCGATCACATTTCCCCACCTGGCAGAGTACTGTTATTTTCTTTTTGAATCGTCATTGTAACTAATCATGGGGATCCAGTGGTGTCTTGGCAGGTCATCATCGAAACGCTTCTCGAAGATCAGTATGATGAGAAAGAAAGCGGCGATGGTCCTGCTGCTGCGCACCTGGCAAGTCTCTTCCTTTCTATGTGAATGCCGACTGATCAGGTCTTGTGGGATAGTCTATGTATGGCCTGTCTTCAAAGGACGACATGGACGACGTATCACCTGACGAGTCTGTGGTCCCGTCCGATACTGCACTTCTTCGTGTAAGTGTTCGATCTCTGATAATGTCGTCCCAACTTTATTTAACTCAAAGTATCCAGGCCTCTATCCTGCATCTCAGCCTCAGCACGATTGCAGGAGGTATCAAGATAGAGTACAACGATTTGCTTCGTATCAAGCACCACTTGGTTAGAGCCTTCGGGTTCGATAGGGTCGCATTGACGCCTACATCGAATGGACATACCTTCTTCGTCGAGTTTGGGGAAGCCGAAGAGATACCCGAATTCGCATATCCTTGTGTGGCGGAGCTGACTGTGGTTTTGGACGCTCATCATGTCCTTAATCTGAATTCGATCAGTACGGGGATACAAGAAAGTGCTGATAGCAGCACTCCTCTTCTAATCGGTGCTCCTTACGTAGATGTCTGCTTGGGTCTATTCTGCACGGTTAGAAATCCAGAGTCATTACCGGTTCTGGTCCTCAAGAGCATGATTGAAGCCCTGGGCATCGTCATTTACAAACACAATTTTGAAAAGGTTTACCTACGACATCTGCAAGCGGACTCTGCAACGGGCAGCCTCGCGTGCTTTGGAGCTTCTTCTCCTGGATATTAATTATGAGTGCCGGCAATTAGCGCTCTCCGTTGTTCAGGCGTATATAAAGCGATGGCATGGGTCCATTCGTTCTTTTGTTCAGTGAGTACCGCTTTTATCAGAAGAGAATATTCTAAATCGCCATGTAGTTTCGCAATTGAACAGGTCGCGAAGCTCGTCGCCTCGCAGAGTCATCTTTCCCAAGATGCCTTAGTAGCTCAAGGCAAAGCTTTCATTGAATCCACCCTTGTAACGTAAGGAAGGTGTCTTCGTGCTCACATGTTGAAATAAACTCCCTCTCGTCAACAGATATTGCAACAACGGCATCTTTACTGGACTCATCCGAGTGCGTATGTAACCATCTTATCAGAAATTTCATTCAATTTTCTCCTTAGCGCGACCTGGACCCTGAAATCTTCGTGATTCTAAAGCAGGTTACCGATGCAAATGCCAAGACCTCGCCTAAACCTTCTACTAGTCTGCGTGAATCCTTGCTGCGGGACACATTTCCTAGGGCCGTAGAGACGGATCAAGCTGCCTTCCAGGCTCTTTTAAAGAACTTACAGAGCTATATAGAAGTGGTATACCATCAAGGATACTCACTTGATTTGATGTCATGTCGGTTCCGTGCTTGCCTTTTTCTTTATAATGCTGACAGGAATTTTAGTTGTGGGTCAACATCTAGTTCACCTCGCTCGTCGTAGTTTAGATTGGGTCCCAAATACCATCAATCCTTCCCCCCTGCTCTCTATCGCAACCATATTAATTCAGCACAACAAATCCCAAAGTCGAGTTCGTAAGATGCCACTGAGCAGGTGTCATTGAGGACTGACATGTATCATAATAGGACATGTTGACATACACGGATGCCATTCTTCGCATGACACTAACCAGGTTGGCCGTCGATGAAGAATGCCTTTCTAAACTCATCCAAGTAACTGCCACTCTTTATCGGAAAACACGATCAACAGACACTGTGCCCGCAAATGCAATTATCGCTGTTGTCCTCGAATTATTGTCTGATGGACTCCGTATGAAAGTCCGCGTCCTGCCGATAACGTTGAAGGCAATGCTTGAAGTATGTGGCCGCTGTCCATTTGCAGAATTTATGAATTCTGAACTTTTTAATAGGCTGTAATGACGACGGAGATCGCGGGGCATACGACGCCCGCTGTTGTATATCATCAACAGTTTGTAACCATAGCCGATAACGGTTTCCACTTCTTGCAGAATCATGTGTGGACAGATATGCGCTCCGATAGCGACTATTCTGCGTCTCTCACGATAGGAAAATTCATCCTCCAAAGCGGCTACACATGATCCAAGCGTTATGACTAGAGTTGTTGACCAAACTGTTGAGGTCAGTTGTGTACTACACATTCACACAGAGTCTGATTCCACCTGATAGCGATCTTCACGACATATTATGACCATCCGGGCGTGGAACATGCTCATTCTGGCCGCACTCATGGATCCATCTGAAAATTGGATTACACTTGTGTATATGCAACTTCCGACGTTCTCCGCTGCGTACCAGGCTACTCTCAGAGGATATCTACAAGCAGGTACGAGCCCTCCAGACTCGGCAATAACGGACATCAATCACGCATACGTGGCCATCAAGTTATGGCTCATGTTGGCGCAGAAACGAGCTGCGAAAGAGGAGGAAGGTTCTATATCTGCGTTTGCGGTTTGGAACGAACTGTGGCCTCCGTTCGAGAGTCTTGTCAATGTCTTTGAAGCGGAAGTGCAAGTAGGCCTATCAATGGTAAGCATCCTCAACTACCAAAGACGGCGGGCTGGTTTATGAAGCATACACAGACACTGGCTATGCTTACCTGGTCGACAGTTGCTGAGCTGTTTGTTTTCATTCGAGCACTGCATAGTCCTGTGGCTTCAGAGTCGACTTCACATATTGGCTTGCTAAAGCGGTTGAAGAACCTCGGTCGCGGGGAGGCGCATACGTCCAAAGTAAGTCTCCTGTTCATGTTGCTCAATTAAGTCTCACACAATTTCTGCAGCTATCACGAGCACTGCGCAACATGTCCGAACCACCCCCTGAAATTCCTATAGGTAATCATATCAATCAGGCTGCGAAAGATCTCATCGCAGCAGAGAAACTGAGGATCTTGGAGGCAAGGAGATGACCGAGACAGGTAGAGGGACATAGATAGTATCTGTAGAATATAATGATGCATTGCAAGATTTGAAATAGTCTGACGAAGACGCTTTAGTGCAAGGTCGAAGAAGCCCCAGTATAATCACAAACCTAGCTATGGTTAGGCGGTGCGTAGCCGGGCCTTTTGAGCCTGTTTTCGCTTCTCCTTGATGACGGTGGACCCTATGAAAAAGCTAATGACTGATAGGCCGACAACCAGGATGAAGGCAGGTAGCCGGACAGCCCATTCTCGAGCGGGGAAGAAATCGTGTACTTGACTGGCAGGATCGAAAAAGGGCTGATTGCTGGTGAGTATACAAAAGAGAGAGACAAAAACGCCACGCACAAGCAATATTGCCCAAGTTGTATAATACGTGAACACAACAGCTGCTGCCAGCAGCATTGCCCCGCCCAGTGTTTTATCGCTTGTCCCCTGTAATTAAAAAATCTTCAGTTCTGCGGACAGAGGCTGGTATAGGTCGCACCATGGGAGTATGAACGTGGAAGTAAAGTTGATCGAGTGACCAAGGCAAGCGACGCGTTGACTTCGTTTCCCACCACTTCCACCGGCAAAAAAAAGTCCAGCTGCTCGTCATCTCCATCGTTGTTGTGAGCAGCGGTATCCGTCCCAGGAGAGCCCAGTCGCTCGTCGCATGGATATCCATGTCTTTGCCTCACTAGCGCATGTCCGGATCCTCTTAGTACCCGTTGGCTCCATATCTCAGCCCACCTTCGACAAATATGTCACGGAAATTCGCAACTTTGAGGTCATTAGACTTGGGGACATACCCATGGATAGCAAGGATGAGAGAGGTGCGTGCATGTTATATGTTCTCGAAGAATACAAATCCCATTGCAATTCTAGCTCGGTTCATGCCTAACCCTCTGTCGACGGGCCATCTCCATTTGAGCTTTCTAACCCACCCGCCTCCTAATTCGCATATACCTCTCTCGTTGTTGCGGCCGTCGCATTTCCCACTAGCCGTCATTGGTATCGCTTCATGTGCACCCGAGGACACGCTTCCTTCTGTGCTTGCCCAGTTCCATGGCACCCTGCTCGACCTTTTTCCAGCAGACTTTGTGTTCCCGCTTGCAAGGAGCTGTTTCGTTTTCGAAGAAGGCGATGGCAACAACAGCACGAACCTGGGTGACAGTCTTCCAGGTTTAGCCGTTATTCCAAGCATGATGGGTAATAAGAAGATATACCTCGGTACACTTATAGCCGATTTGTGCTCGAATGTCCTGGGCGAATTTGGAGTACTTGTACGTCTTAACATTTTCTGTTACTGGGTTAGCTCAACAGAAAGGTACAGGTTCAAGCTCTCGAAAGTCCATTGGGAAATGAATATCTAAACTCATCACTCCTACCGGTCCTCCCTCCACTATCTGAACTCCCCATCCCATTGAATGGGAATCGAATACGTGATGCTTTACCGCCTCTATCATCACACAACAGTTCACCGGATATGTCGAAGTCTGGCTTTACCCTAGCCTCATCTGCCTCTATGAAACGAACTTCGTCTGCAGGTCATCGCCAATCCACCATTACAGTTCCTGCATCAAAGAAGCGTCTAAGCAGCATTGGCGCTGTCTCGTCTCCTGGACGATTGTTCAAAGTCTTAGGCGATTTCTTTACCCTCGCAGGCAGAACAGAAGACGCCAGTGTGTGGTAGGCCTTTTAACCCGTTTTCGCCCTAATGTTCTCATCGGTGACAGGTATACTGAGTCACTTCAACTGTTCAGAGCGACGCCCGATCCAGTGTGGCAAGCTTCCGCCTTGGAGGGTCTCGCCACGATATCTATCCTTGATGCCTGGTCGGCCGGACATGGACTAGTCTGTTCATCTCGTTTCCAGTATTCTTTTCTCTAACTTTCCTATATCAGCAAACATCTACGAGTACCACCTCTCGTGATCCCTGGGCTGACGTTGCCGACAAGCTGACCCAAGCAACTGCATTGTATTACAAGACACCTATCGCCGATATGGACCATCACTCACTTGTTGCTTATCTTTATTGTTGTTGCGTGCTTCGACATTCTTCTCTTCTCTTCTCTGTCTGGTCCGCCAAAGGATGGGGCCCGCTCGCTTTTACAACCATGTTGCAACCTGGAACGACTCCTTACCTCCCGCCTACGATATCCTATGAAGACCGTAATTCATGGTCACATTTAGAACGTTTGAGTTCAATATCGGGCATATCTCGCATATCTATAACCTCTGTTATTGCTCAGGCTCATGGTCCCTGGCTGCTACATTTAGACGCTAGGGAGCGAATAGGTGTTTTAGAAACGATGGCTGCCTTATACTCATGTTTGGGATTCAGACGAAAAGAGGCATACATCTTGCGAGAGGTTCTTGGGTGTATCCTTGACCTGATAGTCTGTGGCAGAGATGAGGATGGTATTACCACGGCGTCGTATAGTCTCGATGAAGGTGCACAGACTTCAACGACAAATGCTGCTACGCCATCAGTACCAGACAACGCTCAGGTCGGGGTGAGGGTGAACGAAAGTACAGAGGGAAATCACAGCATTTTGAACCTTCTCACTCACCTTTGCAAAGTGCTTGGTATTGATTTGGATGCTGTAAAGATCGTCGATGCGGACAGCACTCGTTGCTCAACGGATGCTAATGAGCATGAGCTGGACGACGACTATCAACTCCGAGAGCCCTTCGGCTGGCCTGAGCTGCAGGTTGGCGTTGTCCGAGAAGCGGTGGCTGTTGCGGAGGCACTACCAGGCTAGTGCGCAAAATTGTAACTATCTTGTACTTATTTTTTGTTCTAGATTATCTGGTTGTCGCTCAGTTTGCCTTGTCTTCTCTGAAGACTCTTCAAGAAGTGCTGGAAGCTGGCGATCAGTATCATTTTTCTCAGACTGCTCGAGAGGCACTGTTAACAGCACGGCGACGTGGGGACACTAGATTGATGGAATACTGGACAGGGAATCCCATCACCAGCGTATCTGTGGCACCGTATGTTTGAATTCTACCTTCCTTGACGGCACCTAATGCCGAGTCTGCTAGACTACCTCTTATCCGTCTACCAAACGAGAAACCCATGTCCGCGCTTCGGCTAAGGTCCAGTGAGGTGAACCCAATTCTCACCGGAGGTAAAAACCCTTTCCTCTATAACCCTCGACAGGCAGCATTTGGTCGAGTAAGTCAATGTCCTATATCTCAGATTAATACTGACCTCGTTACACCAGCCGAGTCAAACTATGGTCGTACAGAATGAAGTACTCGAATTCGTAATCGAACTCCAGAACCCCTATATATTTAACCTTGAACTTGATTCTCTTTCCCTCAGGTTCGTACATTTTGATTATCCTTCTTTCGCGTATCTAAGGTCCAACCAGTACCACCGGTGTACCATTTGAGTCGACGCCAATGCGAGTAATGATTCCCCCCGAATCAGATTATCGTGTCGTCATTTCTGGCAAGGCTATTCAAAGTGGCACATTGACAATTCGAGGATGCATCGTCCAAGCACCCGCAGGGCGCCCCTCGCGAATTCACCATTCCTCTTGCTACAGATGACGAACTGGAGCGACGGGCGCGGCGACGCGGGGCACTACAATGCGAGATGGGCCGGTCGAAATATTCTGGATTAGATGCATTCCCTTGGGAAAAGGCCTCGAAGCGTGGGAGCACGCAATTGGCAAGATCACCGTCCAAGTTGATCCCCAGATTTTTGGAATGTAAAGTTGTTCCCGAACTGCCCCTTCTGCGCATCCGACGGACGTCAGTAGCGCATGGGGCCTTGATGCTGTATGATGGAGAGAGGTGAGCTGACTGTGTCTCTGCTCGGGCCAGTTCTGATTAGATCTTAGGTCTACCATTCGATTAACAGTAGAAAATGTCTCCTCCCTTCCAGTTGATTTCCTGAGATTGGTTTTCGACGACTCTACAATTGCCCCCGCTCAGCAGGCTCTTGCCGAAGGCTCCCTGTCTACCTTTGATACTTACGAGACGGAGTACAATCTGATACATCGACCACTATTCTCATGGAATGAGGATGAAGGCCGAGCTATTACTCCAGGTGGTAAACTAACATTGAGTGTGCAATGTTTAGGGAAGGTCGGATGGTATGGAATTCTCTCAGCAAGAAAATCCTTCTCTGATCATGCTCTGCAGCACCTAGCGGTACCATACATGTCACGTATGCTTGCATAGAACGCAACTCGGAAATCCCCCTCAGAAGTTTTTCACACTCGTCAATTATCGTATCCGCTTATGGTCACCGTGTACCACATGCTAGACTGTCAAGCGATGGACATTCTCCCGTTGCCTTTGCACGATGATGACAGTAGACCCGGGAAATCTCAATTGCCAAAGAGTGATATACCTGGCTGGTGTTTGTTCTCAGTCGAAGTGAGAAATTCTTATGGGACGCCATTCGAAGTGACTATAGAGAGAGTCCAGCAAGGTATCTTTCTACTGGCGTGCTCGAGATTCGATGACTCACTCGTTGTCACAGACGCTGCGCCTGCTAAAACCTCAACCGTCATTGCCCCTGGTTCCACTTCCCGGTTAGTGTCCCCATCGAATATGTTCTGACCTAACTGAATTATGATACCGGTCGACAGCCTTGTCATCCCTTTGAGAAAGTTTTTGCTGACCCAGCAACATGTCTCCCAAACTATTCCAACTTTATCTGATAGACAGTTCGTGCTCACCGAATCTAAGCTATCAGATGAAGAAGAACGAACCCAGAAAGAAGCTCTTTTGGTACCGAGAAGCATTGTTCAAGTCACTACAATGTCGATGGCAAGAGGTACGCTGGCACTGGCGATTTACTTCTCACACATCATGCATGTTGACGATTTCAAGGTGGGTGGTATTCGATCTGGCGATTTGTCATTACGGCAACAACGGATGACATTGTCGATGCTGAATACCTTGCGCACGGAGACCGCGAGGATCGACATGTCATTGCTGACATTTGAGGAGTTGGAGGTACCCCATCGAAACGGCAAATATCATACTCAGGCAAACGAGTTTGTACACCTTCGTATCAAGATAAAAAATCAATATGGTAAGTAGAAAGACTCGTGAATTTTGTGTAGATGTGCTGACGTATAGCGACAGCCTCT
Source organism: Armillaria mellea (assembly GCA_030407055.1). Taxonomy (NCBI): domain Eukaryota; kingdom Fungi; phylum Basidiomycota; class Agaricomycetes; order Agaricales; family Physalacriaceae; genus Armillaria; species Armillaria mellea. The sequence continues at coordinate 2,255,207 of JAUDZF010000001.1, read as the reverse complement.
CCGTTGACGCTATCATTGGACCTAATTATGGAGCCTTCAGAGCATGTTATCTATGAAGGGGTCCTCAATGATATACCAGTGGGAGAGCTGAAGAGCGGGGCCTCGTTCAACATCACCGTACCACTATGTTTCCTTGCCTATGGCCGCTTCACCATTTGGGCGACAGCTGACACGTTCGGAGGGAAAACCCGGGAAAAAGTTCAAGGTCTCGCGCAGCTTACCGCCATCGTTGCAGAGGGATGATATTGGCGTGGTCAAGGGACGTTATAGTCCTACATAGTCCTCCAAGCGCTTTACTCGCAACAGGCCAAGTAATGGCAGTTCTGAGAGAACGTCAAGGAGACGGGTTCGTTCCGTAGATTGTGCTTGCATAAGTAGTACATCGGTTATAGTATGACTCAACATCGCACTGCGAAGAGAGGGTCCCATCTCCGTATCGTATTAGTCAAAGTCCGATTCATCTTGTTTAAAAGCGGCTGAATACGCCAGTATTGTCCCATAGACCAATCTGGGTGGATGGTCAGACAGCGTAGCAGATAGATTGGGTGACGTACCCTCCCCCGATAATGGACATCACACATGCACTCTTCGTAATGACATCAGAGTGTGCTAATACAACTGGAAGTGCGAAACCGGTGATGACGACAAGAGATGTAATGAAACGTCCCAGGTCGATGGCTCCGCCACCCTCATATTGGTTCGAAAAGTCGTCCGAACCGCAGTGAGAGAAGACAGCATTGGGAAGAGGAGCGAGAACAAATGTTAGAGCTGCGTTGGAGAAGGAGTCACGATGCATTGAAGAGAGAGATGTTGTCAGAGACGAACCGACGAGAAGCGGCAGCCAGTTGTGCCATAGTGCACAAGACAATATGATCAACAGGAATCCCACAGCAAGTACGAAAGATAGAAGAATAACAGCTGGAATATAATGAGTAACTCGATGACAGCAGAGCCATGTACGCACTCTTGAGGCCAGCAGCCATGATGCCAGGAAGGAGAGGTATTGCGTGGCTGTATTTGGCCACTGCCTCAAAGTGGGCACATGTGACGCAAAATCACGCACGCGTGACATCGCTCTTTACCCGACAACTGCTCTGACGCGCAACGACGGCAATGCAATCAAACGCGCCGGCGAGTCATTCTCGCCTCCTGGACGCGTTGGACGATAGCTTCGTGAGAAATAATTTATCCCTGTTTGAAAACATGCACCTAACAGCCTTGAAGAGACCCACACAGCCTTCAAATGATGGCAGTAATGAAAGAGTGCGCGCACTACGCGAGGCGCTCGCGAAACAAGCTGCATCATCTTCCTCACAACCAAGTGAGTTTTTTGACTTTGATAGTAGTGCTGCAGCCAACTGAATGGTGCAGTGGCGGACGCGGAATTTTTGTCGAGCTCAATGGACCCGGGTCGCCGTTCTATCGGTGGAGGAGCCGGGGGGTTTGGCTTACACTACGACGACGCGACACCGATTAGATCAATAGATGTTGGTGGCCCTGACCAGCAACAGAAGTATGTCGTGAACTACTTTATGCTGCACCGAACCTCATCTTCTTGAAGACTAGACGAATTCGTTGCTCAGTTCGTTACTAGCGCAATCAACAATGTCAGTCACGGCCTGACCGTTAAATCAGCTATGAAAAGCCTTGGTCTCAAAGAGTGCGGTCCGTTACGATACCACCACTTCGTCTATTCATTCTTTTTAGCGAGAAAGATATTATCCCCGGTCTGGAAATCCGACTCCTACCACACCAACTGATAGGTGTCACCTGGTCTGTTCATCTCATGACGTCTGACCCTTTCTGTCTGATTTTGGTATACAGGATGCTTGACAAGGAAAAAAGCAAAGATAAGGGCGGCATCCTGGCGTGCGTCTCCTTTTATGCTCTCTGTTTTGTACCATTCACGCCCCATGTTTATAGTGATGACATGGGTCTCGGTATCCTAGCTTATTCTAACCTACCCCCGCCTTTGCTAATATACAGTTAGGGAAAACAGTGCAGATGATCGCCACTATGCTTTTGAACATGCCTAATATCGACAGCAAAGATTGCCGGTCAACGCTGATTGTCGTTCCTGCTGCTCTTCTGCAACAGGTAATGCATGTCGCCCACTACGCTAGCCATACATTGACCTCTTGTGCAGTGGAAGGAGGAGATAGAGCAGAAAACAGGCGGGACACTTACGGTTCATATTCATCATGGCAAGGACAAACTTAAGGTGCTACCTTATTCCTTAACGTTACCATACCACAATGAGTTAACTATTCGTAGAAAAAGGCAGAAATCGATTCTTACGACGTAAGTACATCGACTTGGTATCTCGATTCCCTTTGATCTTCAATACATTCAAGGTCATCGTCACTACCTATCAAACTCTCAACGGGGATTTTGCTATCCCGAAAGATGTCGATCCAACAGAAGAAGCCGAATGGCTTTCTGAATACGGGCGAGTGCCACAACATCTAAATGCATAGCTCTTGTCTAACATTTGTGTAGTGGCATCCTTGCGCAGACACGTTTCTATCGCGTCATTGCAGATGAAGCACAATATATCTGCAATCGGTACGTGTGGCTTTCCTACCGATTGGCCCTATTCGCAACTGACTTTCCGCAGATCAACACGGTCCAGTATCAGTTTAGCTCATGTTAAAGCTAAATTCAGGTGGATGCTCACTGGTACTCCCGTCACCAACACTCTGTAAGACCCTTTTGTATTTACACCCCTTATCCCTGTGTCCGTGACCACCTTCAACTAGCGCCGACATCTATGGTCTTCTCCGGTTCGGGCGTTTCAGACCCTGGAATGATTGGAATGACTTCAACGCACACGTGGTATGAAATTACGAAAACTTTTTACTTCTCAAGCAAATCCCTGGTCATTTTAGGCTCGCATTCAAAGCGAAGACGCCGTACTCGCAGGTACGAAACTCCAGTTCTTTCATAGCCCCCTAGCCTGGAAGTCTCAACGTTAGGTGAACGGGCCAGGCAAATTTTACGCCCAATATTACTTCGTCGGACGAAGGGTTCCATGCTCGAAGGAAAGCCCATTTTGCAGCTTCCACCAAAGGTCATTGCCATCGTGAACCTCAAATTTTCGGAGGAAGAGAGAGAGGTATTTCAGTGTTTAATATGCTGGTAATGTGGCTCAAACTTGTCTAGCTCTACAACTCGTTTGAGTCTCGAAGTAAGATTCGGCTCAGTAAATTCATCAGGGAAAGGACCCTTGTCAAGAAGTAAGTAGCAGGAACTATGTTTTGCGTTGCCACTGTTCATGGTTCCTCTAGCCATGCAGCTGTTCTGGTGAGCGGACACTCCGTCCGAATCTAATACTTGACTACGAATCAATGTTCTTTGTATTTCAGGTTATGATTCTCCGGCTCCGGCAGTTGTGCTGTCACCCAAATTTGATTCTGGTATGCGCTTCATATCCAGAACAAGTCTATCGCTGACCTAGAGCGAAAGTCTTTAACAGACGGATATGACGATCCCACCATGCTACTAGCGGGCGAAGCTGAGAAGGAACTATCCCGTGCTCTGAAAGTTCAAGGCCGGCAGTGGGTTGACGATGTCAAGAAGATGTATGTTTGATAAAACTGTGTATGTTCCTTTGCTGATATGATGTCTAGGTTTCTACTTCGTGCGCGCGCTGCGGAAACCTTGGATTTTGATGGTGACAAGGAGGGTGGAGAAGGAGGGTCAAGCTGTCCTTCTTGTGAAGATTGTAAGACCCTCAAACTATCTCGGGCTATTTTCATAGAATTCTTCTAGACCTTACCAACGAGACTGACCGAATTCTTGGATGCAAGCATGAGATGTGTTTTGACTGTCTACTTGATATGCGAAACGCTCCCATCGCTCACAACGGCGAATTGTACGTCTTGCTAACGGTTATGAATGCTCCGTCACACTTTACTAAAACAATCACAGTGGAAATGGCAGCGAAAAAGAGAATCTGGCTGCAGAGAAGAAGTATGAAGCGGCAGCTGCTAAGGGTCACCGGCCATGTACGCCAATGTTCACCACTTTTTGGCCTTCTTTTGACGATGTTAATATAAGGTCCAACGTGCAAAGAATTGCAGAACGTTAGCGATACAAAAGTTTTCAGATCAATAGCCTTTCAACCTACCGATGAGGAATTAACGAAACACGCCAAGCGAAAACGCACGCTGAAACGGGCTGTTGCTCGTTACGAGATGTCTGATGATGAAGAGGAACAGAAGCCGCTAGAAGAACGGATTGCGTCGGACTCAGACGACGACTTGCCTGATATTGCAAGTATTATGCGGCCCAAGAAGAAGAAGGCCAAGCTCGAACGAAACGTAGGCACCCTTCCTGTGGTTCTAAACGCATTGATACTGATTGAATGCAGGATGATATGTTGGATTTGACAATAGACGATATATCTGCACCCCTTCAGCCAAGGTCCGAAAACATTGACATAGATCAGTCATCTAGAAAGTCCTCCCCCGCAAAGCGTAAGACCTCAAACAAGGCTGGGGACGGTCCCTCTGAAGCTCTAATCGCAACATGGCGGAAGGGTGACGATGATATGGAGCCGAGTACAAAGATGCTGAAACTACTCTCGCTCTTGAAGGAATGGGATGCTAGCGGAGATAAAACAATATGCTACTCACAGTGTTTGTTCACAGCTCCTCCTCTTTTCTGAGTATAATGGCGCTGATACATTTACAGGGACGTCCATGCTCGATCTTCTCGAGACTCTATTTTCTCGATACGGGATTCGCAGTGTGCGTTTTGACGGAAAGATGGACCGAGCCTCCAGAGATCAAACATTACAAACATTCAAAGGGGCAGGAGGACCGAAGGTCATTTTGATCAGCACGAAATGTGGTGGTGTTGGGTGAGCATTGTTGTACCGGATATAAGCCCAAGCTGACCTAGATGCAGACTGAACTTGGTGGCAGGCCAACAGGATCGTCAAGTAGGTTCCACTTATACTATGCATATTTGGCACTGACATTTTGGTCAGTATGGACCTGTCATGGAATTATGCAGCGGAGTCGCAGGCTTATGACCGGTACTCTTTCATCATTCGCTGTTCCAGGGCTTGTTACTTACTCACTCTCAGTGCTCATCGGATCGGGCAGGTGAAGCATGTATGGGTTAAGCGACTCGTTGTAGAAAACACCATTGAAGAGCGGTACGTGGTCAACGTTGTGCGATTGTATTCATTCTGACAACCACCCGTTTAGTATGTTGAAACTGCAGGATGTCAAAGTCGGTCTTGCGGAGGCTGCTCTTGGTGAAGGAGCAGGCAATAAGCTGCACAAGCTCAGTGTGAAGGATATTAAATTTGTGAGCAATATACCTTCCGTCTGTCTCCCAATCTGAAGATCTGTCAGTTGTTTAATATGAATAAAGACCAGAATGGGGTTCAGTCTCGTGATGAATAATGTGGATCCACCGTTCTCTTCCCTAGAGACAGTTGACTTTAATTCACGTATTCTAGTACTTTTTCTGTGTATCGTTAGGTATGAGTGGCAATGCTATATCTAATCATAATCATGAAAGTCGTTGGAGAGACTCAAGCAATAGAACCATTTTTGCCCTGGGTTTTTCAATTGTGCCCATGTCCAGCCAATTTAGAGACTGTGGATTTTTTGGGAGTACTGCTGCAAGCGAGGGAATCGGACATGATAAGATAATTCTTTCGTTTGCAATAACTTGCGAAAGAGCCTTGCGAGATTGTAAGTTATCTGTCATCGGGATAGCTCCGACCCGGTGCCCTTGAGCCGACGAGCCGCGCTCATCGGTCATCTCGCGTATTATTATCGTTATCTTTTGCCGTTGGCATCACCTTGTCGCTCAACACATGTCTTCCCATTCGACTTTACTTGCATACGTTCACTTAACGTCCAAGATTCTCCATGACTAACAGTTTCCCAAAGCAAGAGGGGCAGTCGCTATCGTACTGGCTTCAAGGTGTTCGAAATAATCCACTACTTGATCACCGAACAACGGACGAACTGCCAGAGGAAACTGACGTTGTAATCATTGGGTCGGGGGTAGCTACTGGCAAATATTCGTGATAGGAAGGCTGACGAGGGACAGGCAACAGGCGCAATAACAGCTTTGGAGCTCTTGTCGAGCCCAAATCCGCCTCAATCTATCGTGATGCTCGAGGCAAGAGAGCTGTGTTCGGGGGCTACCGGAAGGAATGCTGGCCATTGCAAACCCGACCAGGTATCCTTCTCGCATATCTCGCAGCATGGTGTTATCTCATCCGTTTACAGTGGAGGGGATTTGAGAAATATGAATCCAGATTTGGTACTGACCAGGCTTTGAAGGTTCAGCGATTCCCTAGAAATCACCGCAAGAATGCTTAGCACTCCGTTAGATTCTAGCCAACGAACAAAAAACGTTCGAACGCGTCGTCGGGTATATTCACAAACACAAAGTCGACTGCGATCTCTGGGTGGGAAAGACAGTAAGTGCCAAACATCTTACGACACGGCTATTGTTCACGTCAAAATTCAGCTCGACGTTGCGATAGACGAAGAAGTTGCCACCAAGGCCGCTAGCATTTTTGAACGCTATCGAGCTGCAGGTGGAAACGTCGACCACGTCGAGCATATCACTGATTGTACTGAGGCTATCAAGGTCATTGGATATTTTTTGTATGATGCTAGAATCTGACGTATTTCATAGCGTTCTCGTATTAACCATGCCGTATCTGTCTTTTCATGGGACGCGGCTTCGCTCTATCCGTGGAAGCTTGTAGCCCATATAATTACGACCTGCTTGTCCAAAGGTCTTAACCTCCAAACCTGGACTCCCGTCAACTCCGTTAGTTTGTCAAATGTCTCAAGGAAGTGGGTTGTCACGACAGAGCGAGGTTCGATTACCACTCCCATAGTCGTGCATGCGACGAATGCCTACGCTTCGGCTCTACTTCCTGAGTTCAAGAATATCATCAAACCAACGCCCCATATGTGTGTACAAGGTCTTGGCTTGATAATCTAAATGATCTGATGGATACCCAGGTGTAACAAGGTGATTCCTCCACGATCCTGGTCTGGTACTAAGGCGCTAGAAAACTCATATGGTGTGCTCTGTCCGGGCGGCGCTTTGTACTCCATCAACACACGAACAACTTCGGACGGCATCATCCTGTTTGGCGGAAGTAATCCTGGCCAACATGCGTTGCTGAAATATCTCGAAGAACACCCTGATGAGCGTACAAACGATGGGCTAGCCAATTTCGAACCGGTCACGAAGGCTGTCGATGAGTTCATTCAAAATGAATTCTCAGACTGGTAAGGTGTATCCGATACAACTTTTGGGAAATTGATGTTGATATCCAGGGGATCTGCATCTGCGCCGGGAGAAGGGTTCGACTATGCTTGGAGCGGTATCATTGGTAGGGTGTGTAACAAATACTTCCAAGAGTGAGTCCGGACTCATGTCGCTCTTAGAGCGCAGACGGTGTACCCTACGTTGGGCCAATACCCGGTAAACATGGCCAATGGACGTGCGCTGGTCACAATGGTCATGGCATGGTGCGCCCATTACCTTTTCACCGATGTACACACGTTGAACATCGAACAGGCCCGAATCTTCACTACTGCCGCTGGACTTGTTAAGTTAATTCAAGGTGGTACTTGGGCGGATACAGATCTGCCAGAATGTTTCGAGCTTACGCCAGAGAGATTGGGGCGCTTGTCCAAGTTGGATTTCAGTGCGCCTATCGCGTAAGGTGTACTGTATGTTGAAATAGATCCTCCAACCCGGCAGGGATATCTTTAGCTCTAGGTCGTCAAACATTTAACATTATCTCACCTGCAATCATCCTTGTTCCTTCTCTGCTAGGTATGTCTTCACTGTTCGCGGTGTGCAGTGCAAGGTCCCGGAACTGCCCTCGCTTCGTCTCTTCCACGCGGAATACAATATCTATATGCGCCATGCATCTCCATACCGTCAGCAAAGCCTTTCGCATTCGCGTTGATCGCTGCTGTTTGCTTCCATGGAGCGACGGGGTCACTGGGATTGTGGATGGCAGTGGGGATGACATACCCCGGTTTGCAAGGACGGAAGACAGCAAAATCCCCGACAAGCTGAGAGAATGTTAAATAGTTGCGACGAAAAGCGATGTTTGCGAATGATTGGCTTGCGCGTCCATTTTCCGCCGAGATTGCAAACCAACGCCCCAAGAAAGGATCTCGAATAGAGTCAAGAGATATTACAATATACATACAACAAGCATGATTGGAGTGATCAGAGATACTTCACGCCATTCACACCATGGAGAAGATCCATAAAAGAACCATCAGGATATTCTGACACTGGCGGACGAAGCGTGCCTAATAAAAAAAGACGGTGAGAGATGGGGCATACAAAGACAGCATACTCGGTACTGACCAGAAAGGTGACAGGGTCTTCGAGATCCCGTTGCTCCTGTTCTTGGTCTTCCTCCACTTCCTCGCCAGGCAGCTCGAATTCTTCGTCGTATCCTTCTTCGCCAACGTAGTCGGTATCGTCAAGGTCATAGTGAAAAGGGATAACCTAACGCAGTCAGTACATTCCAAGAGCTTGTTGTAATTCACTTACTCCGCATTCCTGGGGAAGAATTACCGGTGTGGGAGGGATAGGTGGGTCGGCAGTTTCTGTTTCAAGCTGGTGGAAATCAGTCGACTGGAATAAAGGCTGACAGAAAAGTACTGTACTCTGAATTGGGGGAAAGGTCGACGATATGGGTGATAACGCATAGCATGCGAAAAACGATAAGTCGGCAGGCGAAGAGTCGATGCGAAATTTTGACGAAGGACTTCATCATACGAAGGAATGTGACGAGGTACGTCTTTGATAGGTACAATTTTCATAACAGTTTTCTTGGAGGAGCAAAGAGGCATCTCAGGCTGGGGGTCAAGTTTAAAGGGCGACACAGAGAATTGAAATGTTTGTTGAAGCTTATATATTCAATTTTTTCCCTAGGTTTCCGGGGAAATTTTACACGGCAACCGCAATTGGCTGAGGGTATTCCTCCTTCGAACAGGCATGATGCCGAACCCCAGACAGTAGTGAGGGCCCTAATCGAGAATATTCTTTTCAATAGACTGATCGACAGGACGCGCAGGTAACCATTTCCAAGCAGAGGCCGTTTCCCACCAATGAAAAGACCTGATCCACCTGATCGGTCAAAACAACCCAGATTTGTAGACGCGCCGGACTCACAGGCGACGTATACTGCCTGGAGGCCGGATACACCATGAAACTGGAGATACAACTGACCGGAAATTGCCATAGTGTCTTGAAATGGGTGCTGTCACCAACGATCCAAAGGTCGAAGCTGTCGCCAGGAGGGAACATCTGAGTCTTCCTTGCTCTTGCTCGGAACGGGAGCAAGTCCACAGTGATATCCGCACAAGATACGCGCGTACTTGAAGGACATCACCTTTTGAGGACTCGCTAACATTCCACTCCGGAAAATTCTTCCTATTTTTCATTGCAATGCCTCGGGGGCCAAGGGGGGCATTAACGCGGACGCGTATGTGACGTGACAGAGTGAGTCATGTCGTGTCACGGGCATAAAAGGCGCGGGAGCATGTGTAGTACGTCGCGTCATCCGTATCGGTGATGTACCACTACTAAAATGTACAACGCCGTTCAGGTGCTATACTGGAGTGAATCATCAAGAAAAGACTCACCTTTGACACGATTTCGCCAAGAATACCGACAATGTTTACCAAGTAGTAGGCGCATACTGGACCTCAAAGGACTTGGCAACGCCAGGGCATTCATCTGGACTGCAAAACACAAGACTACCCCTCAATAAGGAGATCAAGAATACAGCAACGCACCTTCTGGACCGTACCCGAATTTTCTGAATATTCAGCTTTGAGAACATCGCCTCTTCATCCTCCATTCCCTTGGGGTCAATTGTCTTGCTTGCCGTCTCTGTTGCTCTCCGAAAGCTTCAAGAAGAACATGCCCTTTGTCGCAAGATGTTATCCGTCGAGTTGCTCAACTGCTGAACCGTAAGGTCATGTCTGAGTGCTATCGCTATTCGCCTGGCCCCTGTCATTTTTGCTTCTTGAGGATTTGCGTGCCACCATGATGACCCGAGAACAGCATCGGAGGCTTATATGCGTCTATCGCCTTCAAGAGGCTCAGCGTACAGGACTAAGGCCTGGTGAAAACGTACAACATCAACCTTGTGAGTAGGAAAAATCCATCGTAATCGCTGTAACCTGAACCAGACTCCTCCGCTGTTGGAGACAATGCTGGCAACGTGTTGGCATTGTCGACGACGGTGATGGTAGGTGGTGGTGCAGAAATAGGGTTACAAATCAGAACCCTCGGAAATTATCGATCGCAATTTCTTGCCGCATTTCTGCTTCCATCGTTTGTCTATTCTTTTTGATAAATATTCCCTTGCTAATGGCCATGTAAAGTAGTCCTCAGATGCATTGCACCTCGCAGAAATCGCCCATGTCGATTTTTCGAACTGTCCACCGTGCAAAATGGCTATTACAGGTTCGTCGCGGTTTGAAATCTGGGTTCATTTGAGTCACCCGTAATGCCTTGTTGTTTGTCCGACAATGCCAGACCCAGCGGCGTCCTTGCACTCTGCCAGATCTAATTATTGTGCCGAGCGGAGCAGCAAATTTCCTGCTCAATCTCTCTCAAAGGTCTCACTTTTTATTGTCGCTCCGATGTGACTCTCTTCTTCAATTTCTATTCCTTGGGGTTGAGATATCTTCAAGGTGCATTGAAAATTTTACGCTAATTTCAACTGTCATCTCCGTTCAATTCTAGATACTCAAAGACGTTTCAAAGATAATCTACATAACTGTGAACCAAACTCACTATGATTGTATCTCGTGTAGTTTTTCAGGCATGAGGTAGGCAAGCCAGCCAAACTCACCAACCCGTTCAGCTCCAATATCATCGTCATAACTCACCACAGCGTCATCTAGCGGCATATCCACCTTCAAAATCTTACAGTCCTTCTTAACTTTGTCGAGGTTGTAGGTTGAACACCTTCACCAAGTATTTCCGTCACGAAAACTTGCCAAGTGACATTGCTCTGTTAACGGACCCGCTACTGGATTCCTCGTTTGGTCGGTGACCTCCGCGGTTAGCATCTTCATTAACATTTGGCTTCCGTAGTTACCTTCCTTCCCTTGGACACGAAAACCGGAAGAAATTCCCTCCGTTCTGCTCGAATCGTGGCATCCAGGAAAGGGCAGGGATGTCAAAGTTTGAGCAAGAAGCTCACAAGTTGACGTTGATGTCCTGTCTCTGCTTAGCGCGCAGACTCTTTTATGTGGTTATATCCTCTGGGTTGCTCCAGGACACAAATTTCTTCTTCAGCACGACGAAGCCATATCTTTCTGATGTCCCCTTCTCTCTCTGCTCTGTGCCTTGCCAGGGGTCGGCTACTTCTTATGGATCCGGTGCAAAATTTACTCCTGATCCGCAAAACGAACATTCCAAGAATGAAATACGGCTCATCGCTGGCTTTCGCCATAAACTGTTCAAGCTAAACCACGTCAATGGCAATGATCAATGGTCCTTGATCCGCCAAATCAGTCGGCTAGTCCTATCTTGTGATGCCGACCCGCATTTTAGCGCCCTACGTGTTGGTGCGCTGTCCATCTTAGATCTATTCCTTACATTTAACTTTCACTTTCGGTTGTCAGTCGCCCGATGCCAAGCTCCAGAAATCTACATTCCTTAACTGGTGGATTTATCATGTGTCACGCATAGTTAGACACATAACTAAAGGAACATCTGCTTGGCATTCTCTGCTACAGAAGTAGGCTTTTTTACGGAACAATTCTATCGCAGAAGTCCGGAAGATGATGGTCTAAATGAGCGGTACGCAAACTTTATGTGTACATTGTGATGACAGGCCAACCAAGTAGCCTCCTTTCACAAGAAGCATCAAAAAAGCCAGTGTAACATACCAAGTAAGTAGTGCTTCCATATGAATTTTCGAATGGCGCTGCTTCTTCAAACATTCAGCGGGAACACAATTTTTGGCCGAACGGCATTAATGGAAACTCGAGAGAGGAGACGAGATTTCTAAGGACAAGTACGCACGAAATGGACGAAATTCAGATTATCTTGCCTATTTACAGTCCATATTTCTTCGATATTTACGTCCCCTCCTCGATCATTTCCAAATTGAAAACCAGAGTCATTACTGCTTGTATTTGGCTGAGCAGGGAATGCTCTTAGAATTGGCATTTACAAATTTGTGACTCAAAATGATCACTTGTTGGGAACCAACGTCTCTCAGTACCAGATTAGGCGTTGGCTTACTTGTACGGCAGTGTCGGAAATGACGACCTCAAGCAGGCCGAACTTTGACCTCCTATATCAATAGAGTCATAGAGTCGGGCAGATAGTGATGGATGTGGATGTAGTAGCTAAGTTCGCCGACTAGTATCCTATCTAGTATACTTATGTTGTGATATACGAACAACGGTAGTTTCTGTCTCCCGCATTTTTGGCATCATAGATTTGGATTACGCGTCGATAATGTATGAAACCCGCTCTTACCTGCAGCTGGAGTGCTCAGCGGTCTGCATGCTTGACGGCGGAATTGACGCGCCACCCGCAGTATTTGAAGTTATGTAATGCAAGTCACCATATATAAGGCTAAATACCCCTAAATGCGTCTTTCATCTCAACCGCCACCTTGTCCGCGCAGTAGAACATCAGACGACCGTCCATACAATGAGCGACAAAGGTTACACCTACTCCGGCTCTGGCACCAATAGTCAGGTGAGTTTTGGCTGGCTGTTTCTCGGCACTGGTCCTGACCATCGTTGTTGTTGCCCTAGAGCAATCATTATTGTTCTCGCCAGGACAGCAGTACAGGAGCACCCTCCTACCATTATTCCAATCAGTGAGTGCTTCTGTCTGTCTTGTGTAATGCATTCTAAACAAGCTGCCTTAGGAACGGTTCTTATTACTACAGCAACACAAACGGCTCCACCTACTACAACAGTGGCAGCGGATACTCGCAGTATACGTCCCCCAGTGGACAAGTAAGCAAGTCGAATGGAAAGTGAACAAGCATAGAGGCAGCAAGGTAAGCATCCTGTCTCAGTTTCATGTCTCGCCTTGTTCACAGTACAGAAACAGTAGGGTGTTTGTTTGTAATTTGTAAAAGCCTGTCACTTGTATGAAAACGTTTGATGAAGAGGTCATGCAGTGATTTGTTGAGTTTGTGGGATGAATGAACGCTGACCTACCTCATCGGCGCTCGCTGACCATTTTATGAAGTCTTGAACGCAGGTTCGTTTCTACTCCGTGAACAAAAGGCAAGTTACCTGATAAAATGGCTGTAGAAAGTTAACGCCGAAGAAACATACGATTGTGTCAACGAAGAGACGTCCTTTAATTAAGGACCACACATGTGCGATTGCGGAGCCTGGAGCTATGCGTGTGAGGGAAAGCTATCCGGCAGAAATACCGTGACCGCATGGAGATGGTTTTCGAAGGTTGCACAGCGAGGAATGCAGGCACTTCATTCAGAGTCACGGCGAATAGGGTTCATCCTTGCAGACGTATTCCAGAATGTAAATTTCGTAAGTGTCATTCCCATAACTCAGACGAGACAACAGAAACTCTTCGACATCGTTATACCGCTATGAAAGTTGGACATCGCTGCATGATAGTACTCCGTATCCACATCTTCGCTGGACTTGCTCGTCACCATTCTTGGAAATCCTAAGGTAGTTTGCTCGCTGCCTCTGTCGACAGAAACAGTTGTGCCAGAGTATCCAAGAAGCCAATCTATCCACGGTACCAGAGCTTTATGTCGTCCTTCTTTCTTTGTTTCAGCCCTTCATGGAGGATTTCAACCAAGATAACGTGTCCAAGCATTTGCTGATAGTATATCGGTTCCTTCATCCATCAGGAAAGGTTCTTCGCTGGCCGGCAAAAACACTGATACGCGGAATCCCCGAGACTAAAGACAGTGAAGTGTGTCTTCGAAGAAATTCGCAGAAGGTCGAGCGTAGGAGCATATTCAATAAGGAAGCCTTCGATCCTGACTCGATTGGTAGCTTGCGTTTTTCAGTTCACATTTTCATTGATTTAGGGAAATAGAAATAGCACAGGAAGATGTATCCGCGTCCTGAACTTGACATCGGACCTGGAGACGTCTGCAACGGCGGGCAGTGTTGGCTATACTGTCTCTTTGCGGCGTCAGAGTCGCCCATTTGCGATGGATGGAGGGAGAGATACATACAAGTGCTCAAACCCATTGTATGTTGCATCACTCCACGACATTTGCTTTCTCTATGACCAGGCTCGTCTTCCATCTTGTCGATATCATCGTCCTTGAGGACAGGTCGCGGTAGGTCTTCGCCTGGATCGTCCCCAGGGAACATTAGATGGCAAAGGCTCGTTTTCGTTGTCAGATTTGTATCTCAAACGCTACGACACGATCTGCACCGAGGTCAATGATAACGGTCGCATCACCGGCTGTTGAGTTCGCGAAAAGCAGAGCAGTACTTGTATGATTAAGATGGTCGTGTATGGACACTGTCACAACGCTGACGGGCTATCCGTTACGTGGAGAGGATGGCGAAGAACGGGCGGAACGACAAGCAAGTTCAAATGTTGATTGCACAAACAAGCTTGAAGAAGCCGCCTCACCTTGCCGGGCTGGATGGCCACGTGCTTCAAGCACCACCATGACACGCCTATTCTGGATCCCTTCCCGTCTCGTCCCATCTCCTTTCTACCTCAGCAATGTCGTCCAAGGACGGCGTCACCAAGTTTTTCAGTGATTTCAAGTCCACTGTACATAGACCAATATCCTACCGAAGTACTCGTCTTCTCAGCATTCGCCATTGGCGCAGTGACGACCTTTGGTGGTCGACGAGTTTACACACGATATTTCCGGCGGATTCAAAATGGGGATTGGGTCACTCCAGATATGATAGCGAGGAAACGTTGGGTGAAGGGTGTTGTGACCAGGTCCATTCCTCTTCCCGTCATTCATCTGAAGTTAATTGACCAAGCGGCAGTGTAGGAGATTCTGATAATTTCCGGTTCTTT
The DNA here is from genome assembly GCA_030407055.1 of Armillaria mellea. Taxonomy (NCBI): domain Eukaryota; kingdom Fungi; phylum Basidiomycota; class Agaricomycetes; order Agaricales; family Physalacriaceae; genus Armillaria; species Armillaria mellea. The sequence continues at coordinate 2,240,162 of JAUDZF010000001.1, read as the reverse complement.
GGCCTTGAATTGCTAGCTCTGGCCCGGTTTGACTTTTTGTCAGTCTTTATCATACCCCTGCATTTGGATGGAGGTGGCCTCTCAAGTTCAGGCGCGTGCCGACCGCTACGAAAGGTGCACCTCGTTGTTGTGTCTGATTAATTGTTCAATATTTTCTCTGGATTAGACTTGAAAGACAAGACACTTCACATACGGATTGGTGGTGTCGACGCCCCCGAGGTGCGTTGATTGATGTGCAAGTCATCCCTTTCATGAAGCAAGGCATCAGGCAGCACATTTTGGCCGGCCCGCGCAGCCATACGCGGAGGAGAGTCTGGCGTACCTGAAGGACAAGATATTCGGAAAGACCCTGTATTGTCAGTTGCTGAGGCGTGATCAGTACGCTCGAATAGTATGTCTACCCTTTTCCCGAGCGCCTGTTACTCATGTTCAAACAGGTATCTACCGTCCTTTTACCACCGAGAATATTACCAGGCTCTCTTTTCCATGGGAAAAGCCTATCACTGGAGATGTTGAAGGAAGGTTGGGTGACAACATATTTGCAGGTACTTATTGTATATAAACTCGCGATTTCCTCGTGCTTACTTTTACCGACACAGTCCGGGGCAGAGTACGGGAAATGGGGCAAAGATGAATTCATGAGAGTAGAGGCCGAGGCCAAGTATGTCGCATATCGTTGTCCTTCTTCTCATTGCTAACCGTAATTCAGAGCGGCTCGTAGAGGGATGTGGAAAAAAGGGGTGACGGGAGAGTCTCCCGCTGAATATAAACGTCGATATGCCGACCTTGAAGCCGCTGGGGCCTCTAAGGCTACTTCTTCGCCTTCTCCGAAGAAGATACGAAGAGCCAAGTCATGGCTCGGTCGACTCTTGTCCAGATAACCCTGCGATGATACTGCATCACTTTAATGATTTTCAGGCCTTTGAATGGCAGTTGTAGGACCCAATTGAAGTCATAGCAACGTTCCCGCAGGTTCTACTCGGTCTTCGCTTGATTTCGAGCTACATATATTGACATTAACATGCCGTACCTATTCCAAAGCCTGTGCATCCTCGTTAGATACGCGGAATTGCAAACCTTGCATAAATATTCTGTTTCTTTAGACAATACATTGTGATATACACTTAGGCAAATTTCTTGAGGCTTGATGACGGAGTGGCGCCAAGAATTCTTTGTGGTGAAGGCTGTTGAAGTACTCGGCAACTTCCGCGATGCTTGGTCTGCTACGATCACGACCTCCGCGATTAGGGCGTCTGTTTCACACCTCTGTGCCTTCTCGCCATCTAGTTGGCCCGCCTGATCCTATCTCTCATCTGCGGCCAGTGATATACGACGATGTGCCCCCGCCTCCCCCGCCATCCCTGCTCAAACATCCGTATTCATTAGCAGAGTTCGACCCAGAGCCTCCGCTCGGAACAGGAGTGTACGATCTTCAGTGGAAGCTCGAACGACAGCAGTTGGATGACCTGGACCAGAACTTCTGGCTAGACGTATGTCAACGCTTTCATCTCGATGTGAACGCGTGTTCATGGTGTACCAGAGTAATATTCGATTCGAAGGCGGCAAGGAAGCCGTTTTGGCCAGCTTGCCTCCCACAGCGACGGCGGTAGACAAAGAAGAAGCTCTTTCCGAATTTTACAAACAGTGGGTGATGCAGGAAACGGATCGGACGGGGCAATACACGCGTGAATGGCGGGCAAGAAATTTATCTTGTATCACGCTTGCTGCTCGGGTGGCTGTGGGCAGACTGGGTAGAATGGTCATCTTCTGGAGATGAGAGTTCTATGTCTATTACAGCCTCGTAGCTACACCCAATTTACTTGAACCAGCTCTTCAGTCCAGACCATGCACCTGAGATCGACTTTTTCACTTCTCCAGGATACGGGAGGTCCAAGTTCTCCGATGCGTCGTCCCAGAAACCACCTTTGCCGGTCGCTGTCCGTGGAAGGGCCCCAGGGTGCATCGGAGGCAACCGGCACAGCGTCATCCGACGTCGTCTCGCCAGTCTCGAGGAGGGTGTGAGACGGTCCACCACCGGGATGCGTCTGCGAGCCGGCAACGACGAGAATTTTGGGAATAGCGTGTTCCTCCTTTACTGCCAACGGCGTCGACGACTCCCAAAAGTCAGGCGTGTATGGCTACAGGAACGTAAGAAACGGAGGAGACAGTGGTGAAGGCATAAGGCACTCACGATCTGGATGGCAGGCTCTGGATCAGGCAACGCCACGTCTGGTATTTTGATATTCCAGAATCCAGTTGTCGGGGCTGCCGCTGCCGACTCGAGCGCAGGTGGGATCCCAGGAACCTCACCTATCGACGCGGTTGGTGCCGCTGCCAATGAGGATAGAGCCTTTTCATGCTCTTGCAGACGTGCAATCAGTGTCGATTTGTTTCCCCTCCTTGTCAGCGATGAGACAGAGAGCTGGACACGAGGATAAAAGGACACACGAGGATAGGCCACGAGCTCGAGCTTCCTGCCTGAGGTGGGAAACGGAATGGGTATCCCATGGCTGCGAAAGAACGGATGGAGAGACAAAGGTTCTCCGCTGGGCGAGAAGACGAGCAGCCGTTCTCCCGGAGACGGACAGCATGGCGGCCAGCAAGTTTGGTGGAGGGAGACGGAAGGTCGAATTTTCGAGATTACGAGAGATGATGTCATACTAGAACGAGTTATTTCTCTCTTACCTTTGTACGACCACCTCGTTCTACTGCTGCGGTTCACAATATTGCCCTTAAAACGGTATCTGTTTCATTGATTGTCTCGATAGAGTCTCGATGAATATTGATTTGTTTGCGATACGCAGATCTATCAAATACCATCTGCCCTCATCTGCCTCGTGTTCGGAACAAGCCCAAATTTCGCATACCTTTCCAGGAATATGACTCTTTCTTTCTACTAAACACCAATAAACGCCTCTACCGAACATGCTTGCATCACCAGCGTGAGGCATCCGTCCCTCTCCTCTCTACCTCTTATAGTCTCAACCGCCGCCATGCTCTCTCTGCCTATCAGATCGACCAATACCAGTCTGCCTCATCAAGGTCTCTGGAACAGATTCAAGGGTAAAAACAAAGACGAAATGCAGAAACAACAGGCTCTTGCTAGACAGCGTCTTTTGACACTGTGTTTTGAAGAAATGGAGACTGTTCGAATGGTGCGTCCTAGCCACATTTTCTGCATCTCCAGCTAAGCGCCGCAAAAACAGCTGCCCAATACCCTAGCTGTATGTCGCTCTTATCCCCCCCCCATCTTAGTCGCGTCTGACATCGTTTAAGGAACTCGAAGCCGTCGCACGCGAGTGGACGAGACCGCCTCCCGATGCTATGTTTTCTCTTCGTATACCTGTTGAGTATGCGTCTTTGAACGCCTGCTGTGAGTCTATCAGCCGCTTTTTCATCTCATTTAACTCAGTTCTTTTTAGCGCCTCATTTCCGGTCCTTACATTTATGTATGCAACCTTATCTATCCGCAGGAAACCGTTTCATGACGTTTGATTCCGTAGCTTACCGGAGAAGACTCGTTTCAAATCGCCCAAATGGGTGTACAAGGTCTGCGGGTGGAGATCGTCAGCGACGCACCTCCCCCGCCGGAGGAGCCACCGTATGTTTATTTACTTCTCTTCTCTAGGTACCCACTCTAAGATGCGTTTTTCGCTAGCCCACCGCCGTAAATTTCCTTTCTTTTTTGTATTGATCATGAACCCTTAACCCATGATGTTCTCGCCCCCAGTCCACCACCCGTTTTGGAGATGCCGGCGACCTTCAATCTGGAATTAATGCCCGGTCAGCATGTAGCCCTCGACACCACCGTATCGTCGGATGAACTTGATATGGCTCGAATGGAAGATGGGACTACAGTTGATGGCATGTTTTGGGGGAAACTTGACATTGTCCATCAGGGTGACACACACAAGATGGAGTTCAGCGGGACTCGGCTACAGAACGAGCAATATACTCCCGAGTTTATGTTTGATTCTCGCGTCATGACCAAGCTAGCTGTCGCCGCCAAGCCTACCACTGCAAGATGCCATCTTAGTCTTCTGACTCCGGAGGTGCAATACTTGTGATGTCATTCTCACCTTCTCGCCTCTGTGGAAGCTGGGCATTACATGGCCTCCAGCGGAACAGGTGGCCGATAACAAGGTAAAATATTTCTTGCGCGCGCACCCTGGTGGTGCCATGGAGCACTTTGAAAGTGAAATGGTGTCGACAGCTTTATATTACGAAGCAATGTACGTTAGAGCTGCCTATTCATGTCCATCACTTACTGACAGATTCGATCTCTTTTAGCCCTGAACCCGGGATGATGGATCCTAATGACTACATCGCTCCGCGTAACGGATATGCCATGTCTTTCCGAGATTTCATTCCCCACCTCATGAATGTGTTGGATCAGCTTGGGATGTCTCTTTATGCACGTACAAATTTCATTAAGTGAGTCTCTTACTTTCCATTGGATCGGAAGATTTACCTCTCATACTATACAGTAATAATATGGGCGCTTTCTCTGCGCACAAGAATATAGCCTATCGATTCCTCCCCCCTCCAAAGATTGCCGCCGCCATCGATATAGCCGTAACCTCGGATCCCATGTGTGTTTCTGCGGTTGTTCCTTATCTGGCGAGGGCTCTCCGATGACGATGTTGGCATCTTTGCCGGTGCAGGGGAGAAGGAAGCTAATACGGTCAACTGGAGACAAATTGTGGGGTGGACGGAGGAGTCGAAAGACTCAACTATGTTCAGGGTGCTGGAAACAGCCGTACTGGAGGTGACCTAGGCTTTTGGACTCTATCTTATCCATGCTTCTTTTTCCGTATCTCCTCCCCAGGACACTACACATCCACTAATCGGGGGATATAACTGTTTCTATCCACTGTAGCCTTTTCTCATACTCGTATGGCACTCACGACCTTTCTATGTTTTCTTGATGATTTTACCGTTCTATTGCTGTGTGGTATATGCTCTCTGTCCCTGTAGTGATTAGTATCGGTAGTAGTAGATCTTTTTATATTTCTCAATTGTATTTACCTTGGCAGTGGCACCTTCGCAGCTTGTTCTCGGAGTTCCCGGAGCGGAAGATCACGCGATGTGACATAGCGCGTCTTCTGACTCGCGTGGTGGGGCAAACTTTAACTTCTTGTTCATCATCATGGCAAAACTTTCTCAATAGTGAGTCCCGCCTCATTTCGTCTCAATAGACGTGAAACTTTGCTGTTATTACAGCGAAATCGACCGCGAAGCCAACATCGCGCGAAACCGTGCTCTGCTTGAAGAGCTCGAGCTCAAGCAAGCTGTCGAGGGACTCGGATTCCCGACCCAACCTACAAAAAAGGAGGTCAGGAAGAAAGCCCAGCCCGTGCAGCCATCAAAAAGGAAGCAGACAAAGGCAGAGGACCAAGAACCCACCGTCCGGCGGCAGTCTGCGCGTCTGCGGAATGTGACTGATCCTAATGAGAGTCCTTCGAGGAAGAGGAAGCGCGAGGTACAACATGCCATACACTTATCTTTAATCTCGAAAAAGACTTATTGATCCCGTAGGCCGAATTGGAGGAGCAGCGTGCGAAAGAGGCCGAGGAGCGTATCGAAGCAGAGGAACGCGCCCGAATTGCCAAGAGGCCTAGACATCAGGACTTGGAGCTCGCCACCACGTTGGAGGATGAGGGTGAGAGACCGCGGTTGGTGGATGTTTTGAAGGCGGCTTCGAGTTCAAGTACGCGCCTGGAGGAGGAAGAGGAAGAGGGTAAGAAGAGCGAGCTGGAGAACTTGAGAGAAGAGTTGAAGGGAATGCGCGTCGTGTCTCGGGCCAAGGTGACGGAGAACCGTATCTATAGCGCTGGCTATCACCCGGATGTGCAGAAGGATCTTATCTTTTTTGGAGGTGGGTGGCTCTGTCGCGCCTTTGGCACGAGCTGAACATATGCAGATAAACACGGGCAGCTGGGTATCTGGGATGCCCAGGCTCCTCCGGACGAGGTAGACGACGACGATGCTACGGACTATGCTAACAAGGAAGGGGGTAAATATTGGCGGTTGCAGGTCCATTGGCCTGCTACTTCCAAGTCGGTAAGTTAGCGTGGTGTCCGTCGAATCTCGTGCTGACCGTCTTACAGTCTATTTCGTGTGTCAAGTTCAACCCAGTGGATTATCACACCGTACGTCTAACCTTAATGCACATCTTCAGCTTCTGATATTTCCCCAGGTTTACACCAGTGCATATGACTGCACGATCCGCAATCTGTCCTTCACGACAGGAGTCTCACGTCAGATATTCTCGTCTGATGAGACCCTTCTCTGCAGCATAGATCTGACGCCCACGGGGAACGAGATGTGGGTTTCGGATGCTGCAGGTGGGTTGACACACCTTGATCTTCGGCAGCACCAGTCAAAGGGCACCTGGTTTGGCTTGTCCGACCAGAAGATCGGATGCGTCAGCGTCAACCCGGCTCGACCAGAGTTTGTCTTGACGGCGAGTAACAGTCGTTCCCTCAGGTGAGTTTTTCCTCTTCCCTTCTTTCAGAGCACCACTGATATGCGACAAAGGATCTGGGATGTGCGAAAATTGAAGCAATTGGGCACTTCGTCGGATAGTTCCGTCCTAGAGATTGGATTGGAGAGCGTGAATGAGTTTGTAGAGTCTAAGAAAGGACATGGGTGCTTGCGTGGGGAGTGGCGCCATGACAAGTCTGTGAGTTCTGCGTATTGGGACCCTCGGGGGAGGAGCGTGGTCAGTACGAGTTATGATGACACTATACGTCGTGAGTGAAGGACCCAAGTCATTGATATCTGAGGCTGATAGATGAGCAGTTTGGGATTTCGATACTAAAGCGTTTGAGAAACCCGGTCCGTTTGGGTCATCTAGGCCGTTCAGCCGTATCAAGCATAATTGTCAGACAGTAGGTGCTGTGGTCCTCGAGTATGAAAAGTTAATTCAGGGATTTGTAGGGCAAATGGCTGACGATTCTTCGAGCGCAATGGTCTCCGAATCTTGATGCGCACCCGCATTTCACGGTATGCCAAAGAATCGTTAACTAGGCGCCGCTAACTCGCTTACAGATTGGGAATATGAATCACGCGCTGGATATTTTTTCTGGCAAAGTTCGTGGGTCCATTTTTTCCCATCGTAAAGCTGTCTAAACCTTTGACAGGGCGAGCTCATCACGAGGCTTTCTGATAGCGATCGGTAAGTCGAATCCTAGCACGAAGTCGAACTTTACTGACTGCGTACCACTTGCTAGGATTTCGGCAGTTCAGGCGGTTACATGCTCTCATCCTAAGATTGTGGCTCGAGCTGCGAGTGGTAACGCAAGTGGGCGATGTGTGCTCTGGGCGCCTGAATAATTGACGCTGTGCTTGTGATGTACTTGGTTTGTCCTTGCCTTTCTTTTCCTGCCATGAAGATTGCTGATGCTTTAGCAGTTTTTGGTCTAATGAAATATTTGCATGGTTGTTGCGAACGGTTAAGGACTAGTCCATAGCGACGTGATGACTACCAATGGTGAGAGGACCCGCTAACTCTCTGCAGACGACTTGTAAGTCCTAGGCACGCAAAAGGCTATTGATTCAGCTCGAGGGGCCGGCTTGAGAGAATTTTTAAGGTGCAGTCTCTATTCTACATTTGCGATACATTTGAATACATTAGTTGGCTGGGGTAACTTCGCTGAGAAAGTCGGCAAGATAGGCGGCGATAACATCGTGGACGGCGCTCGTGGGATGGAGGTGATCGTACCAGATGGAACCTCCACGTTTGCGGATGTCTTTTTCTTCGAAACCGTGGTCAACAGGATCGTCAAAGATGGAGGAGAAGGTCTGGTATGAGGAGAAGAGCATGACGGTGGTATCTGGGTGTGAAGAAGCAAAGGATTCGAGTGCTGTGGCGAGGCAGGAGTTCCAGTCGTGATAGGACAAGCTGGCCGAGTCAGCAAGGTAGTGGGAGACTAGGCTGATGTCAGCGCAGTGTACGTGATGAAGGAATGGGGGCGGACCTGCGGGTGATTTATGCATCGGTGGCACATCGATAAAGAGAAAACTGCGAGCACCGGCATCGTACAACCTTTGCTGGATGTCAAAGAGAGTCTTGATATTGTCGCTGTGATCCCTCGAGTAGCTGTGAACGAGAAAATGAACAACAAAGACGCGACTTGAAGAGTAACGCCGACTCACGCGCAGTCATTGATGCCGACCCAAGTCACGAACAGGCTGTCCCGCCCCGACCACGGTGCCCAGTCGGGTTTGGCACCGGCGCCATCGAGAAAGGCGGTGACCTGTGTCTGTACGCCGGACACGGTGTTGCCGCCGATGGCATAGTCGTAGACGAGGAGCGGGTTGGCGGCAAATTCTGGGTCGCTCTCTTGGTCTGGCTTGTACCGGGGAAGCGGGCAGTGCTTGGTGATAAGGTGACCTACCCAGTTGGGCGCGTCAGGCTCATTCCAGATACCGCCCATCTCGCCAGGGAACGGCACACCCAAAGGCTGGGCCGCCGACGGACGGATATCCCGGCGACCGCGAAAGTAGGCAGTGAGGACGGAGCTGTACGAGTCGCCACTGGGACCGTGAGGGGTGTGATATTCACGGAAAACAAAGCGGGGCTCACAAGACGAAGAGCTTGCGGACGGCGGGGAAGCCGGGCCACTGGGAGCCGATCTGGTACACCTTGGACATGGTAGTCATCGTCAAGCCCGATTTGGATATCACCGCTTACCACCATGGCCGACGAATTCGAAATGCAGGACCTCGCGGCGCCGAAGCAGCAGCCAGCAAAGGACGGCGACGATTCGACAGTGCTCACCTGGTCGTTCGCCTGCTCAGCTCTGTCAGTAATACCGCGCTACTCGCCAGTTCGCCTCTGACCCTTTTCCAGCCTGGTCGTCGCCTCTGGAACACTCGTCCTGTCGCCCCGGCTCCTCCTCTTCTTTGCCTCCGAACACCGCGAGCTCACGTCCTTGGAATCGTTCCTTATGGTCCACTTTGGCATTTGCCTCTTCGCTGTGGCTCTCGCCCTGGTTCTCAACGTATGTCTCGAGCTTACTTCCATGCTCGGCACCCCACTCACTTGTCTGCAGCATTCCCTTCTACTCCCACTCACCTTGTGCTCCTTCATTTCGTCGTTTCTCGCGTACAACAGGACAGATGTCGGTTCTCTCGCCACCCTGACCTCTGTGGCGGCTGGTGTCATCGCCATCTGGGGTCTTTGGATCGTACGCCATCCGATGCAATCTTTTATCAGCCCTGCCATGACATGTATATAGCTCGTTTTTGGGAATTCCTCTTCGATATCCAAGACTACCGGTGCCGACAAACACACTTCGTCCTTCATTTTTGGCAACACCTCTTCCGCGTCCGCTCAGAAGAAGAGGTGGAAGAGTAATCATTCCTAGTCCTACTTGCTCCATCTGTTTTATGCCTGGTAATAACAACTGCCTAACCGCGGCTCAGGAACTGCCTAGCGGACGTCGGCTCCGTCGAATCCTCGTCATCCACATGCAACATCTCAGATGCAGCTCAGATACTCCCCCAGATGCCTGCGCCTTTGAGCGCCACAAACGGACTCGGATACGAGGTTGAGTCTTTTTTTTTCCTGCGGGTACACCGACAAAACCACATGGGCTCCTCTGAGATCATCGCCACTGGATTTCCAGGCTCGGTATCAGCTCTGGTGCATGTAGGTTACTGCCGACGCCGTGGGTCTTCCATTCAACGGCAGCGGTCATGACCCTGAAACTAAAACCTCTTGTACTCGAACTCAATCTGAGGATCTCATTCAGGTTCATCACAATGCTTCTATTCTCTATTGCTTCGGGTCTAATACAACGTTTTCCGCCTCTTTCCCGACGCGTTTCCTGGCCCTCATTTATCGCCTGTAGAGAGGTCATTGATGGAGCGAGCAGACATGTCCTGGACTCTTCGGACATCCCGGGTCCGTTACACACTGGTATGCGGCCATTTTGCCTCGGTCATTGATTTCATATTCGTTAATCTTCAGTTCTGGCTTAAGTCCGGCTAAGTCCTACGCATGCACCTCCGGATTGTCTCGTCTTGAAATGTTTGATACGAGGCGGTTGAACTTGAATTCAAAAGCAATATTTTTTTCCGCAGAATTTGCCAGATATGCTTGTTCTATCTGCAAACGGAGCTCGAACGCAAAGAAAGTCTTGCAATCCAGACCTCAGAAGTCGCAACCCCATGGAGGCATCCTGAACGCAAAGACAACAGAACGTTTCCAACATGGCGCAGTATGCAAGGATGCCTCTGTTGGTACAGGAAGAATTAAAAGTGGATATTATAAGTAGTTTACATTCCTTAGTATGCTTCCATAAACCCATATACTTATATCACCAAGGGCTCGAGATAACTCGCCAAAGCCCAGCCAACCTCACCCGCAACCTTACGGCGCACCAGCAAAAGCGAATCCGGCTCCTCGGCGTCGCCATCGTCGACTTGTAGCATCAGGCCCCGACTCTGGTGGTCCTTCGGATGGCCCGCCTCCCTCAACACATCAAGCTCCTCTCCCTGCCCATTCAGCGCCAAAAACGGGTACGAATCATAGAAATACTTTTTCTTTGGGGGATCAAACGGGTACACGGACCGGACGGTGTAAAGGGCCTCCTTTGTCTTTTCCTTCACATTCGGATCTGAGAGTTTTCGTCGGAAACTCTTTTTCCGCGGTAATGAGGGCATGGACGTGGAGGGCCGACGGAGCTTGGGCCTCAGACTGTCAAGCGCACGGGTCTTGTATTCGTACATGTCGTATTCAAATTCTGACCGTGTCTTGGACTTGAGGCTTGAACGCTTGGGGTCCAAGGATGACAAGACACTCCCAACTGCGGTGGTGGCGTTCGAGAGCGATGAGGACGCTGATGACGGTGAGGGTGCACGGAACTGTACACACTGCATCCTGGAGAGCACCGCATCTACCTCTTCCCACCGGTCCCACCAAACCTTGACGGTATTCCCAGGCTCCACGCTCAACATGTCCCACAGTTCTCGCCAACCGGCATTGACCTGTTTCCAGTAGTCTTGCTCTGCGCGTGCGAGTCGAAATACACACCCACATAGGACCCGATCAGCCTTGTCCGCGAATATAGGCAGCTCTTCTGTGAGTTTTCCCCGGAGAGCTACATAGTCCGCGGAAGCTTTGAGCAGCTCTGGCGAGGGGCGGTTCTTGTGGGACACAGGCATATTCATAAGATGTGTATGTAGGGGCTGGAGGGTATTTTGCAGTGTCTCAATGAGATGGAGGGGTTTAGCGGTCGCATCTAGTAGCTGCGAAAGCGGGGTGAGGAGATCTTTGCTCAGTGTCTGCGAAAGGGTCGTGGTGAGTGGTATTAGGTGCATAGTAATGAGTGTCATAAAAGCGTCGAAAGAGTCTGACTGGACGTCTGTTGAGATTCCGATGACGTTCCCGAATGACTGGGCAAACGCGTGGAGCTGTGTGGAGGCAGCAGCCACGGCTCGCGACCAGTGGAGGACGTTCTGGGCGAGCTGGTTGGAGAAGGACTGGACTCGCAGCAGACGGGCATGGTAGTTGGACATGTCGCCAGACGGGGGAGCTGGGGCACTGGGGCCCTTGACGCTCTTGAGGCGCACGATATTGCGCTTGAGGACATCCTTGACGACCTCTGCCCTGTGGCGCTCCTCGTTCACCCTGAACGCCAGATCCTGGACCGCGTCCCTCGCCAAGCGCAGATTGTCCTTGTCGGGATGGCCGTCGGGGGTCTCCTCATAGATGGTGCCGAGGAGGAGCGGGTACTTGAGGAGGCGCTGGACGGGTTTGATGAGGAGGGAGTGGAGGTCCCAGGCGCGCGACATGGAGCTGGCGATGATGCGCGTCTGGGTGTGGTAGGCCGTGAGGGCGGGGGAGACGGGGAGGGAGCGGAGATGGCGGGAGGCGGCCTCATGGCGGGCGATGTAGGTCTTGTACGGGCGCTCGATGTCGGACACGGACGTGAGGAAGAGGGCGCCGACGGTGTCAGCGTCGAGGGCGGCCTGGAGGGCGCGGTGGAAGCGGCTGGCAAAGTCGGCAAGGTCGGTGATGTTGCCGAAGATGAGCTTGACGTCGTCGTCGGTCATCGGGGCTTCGACTTGCGAGGTCAGCGTTTGGTCGCGGAGGTGTATGGACTGGCCTGGATGTGCGTGAGTGGGCGGTGGCTGCTGCAGAGGTGGACTCACCGAGGGCCAGCGGAATGTGCACCTGCCGGACCAGCGCGAGATCAGACCCGTACGACTTTTCAGAGGCGAGCAGCTCCTGCAGCGCATGCTGGCGCTTCGTCACGACTTGCTCGCCGCGTTTCTGGGGCGGCGGGCGCAGCGGCGACCTGGCTGGAAGAGCAGGCATGGGAGCCATGGTCGTGTCGGGTGTGACGGTTACACGTTACTCCATGTGTTATGGACATTTAATTTCGCCGGATTCGCGTCTCTGTCGTTCTGCGCGCATCGTTGGTGGTAAAGGAAGGATCGCCCGCTGGTGATCACACTGGGATTCCAACTGGGTCAAGTGGTTTCTAACGTTACGCCGTACCCTGGTTGCGCCGTCATAGTGTACATCTTAAAACACGTCCGCTCTACCGTCCCGGGCCGCCCATACCCATCATCTTCAGCATGTCTGCCATCCCAGGCATCCCCCCCATCCCCCCAGCAAGCCTCCCAGGCCCCCAGCCCCCCAGCCCGTTTCCCATCGAAGCCATCATCCCTGGAAGCAAGTCAGCACCACCGTACCAGCGCAGGCACAGCTCGTCTTACTTTGCATTTCCTCCATGTCCATTTGATCTCCTCCCTGGCCCTGCATCATCGCCTTCATCATTTCTTGCATGCCCCCTCCGTTGCGCATCTGGCGCTGCATCTGCTGCAGCATCCCAGGAGGCATCGCTCGCTGCATCGCCTGGATCTGTGCAGGCGTCGGCATCCCGTTCGCACCCCGCCCTTTGCCCCCAGCCGCTGTCTGCATCTTTTGCATCGCCGACAGCCTTCGACATTGCTTCAGCTTCAACTCGTACGTCCAAAAGCAGGGTTCACGTACCACCCGTTCTTCCCTCCCGCCTGTTTCGCCATGTTCGCCATCATTCGGTATTGACAAAGCAGTTCTTCCACTTCCCGTACACTCGTTCCGCTCCCTCGCGCCACCCGTGTCACGCGCCACGTTAGTCCAGTCGGTTTACCATCTTTGCCCATTTCCATGAATGGCGCTCCGTCAGAGTCCAGCTCCACAGCAGTCATACTATCCGTTATGTATATCATCCGTTTCATTCTCATCGCCCCTTCCTCATCTGACCCTTGCAATAAATCTTGAGGCAAACCCGGTATCATTGACGCGATTTTGCTTATCGGTCCCCTGCAATATCGACCGTGATCGTCAGCACTGGGCAATTTCCCGGGAGAAGGTTTCACTGACATATTCATAACATTTGATATTTGCTCTCGCCAGTCTCGAATACTCAGTTTCCCTTCTTCCAATTTCTTTGCCATTTCCTTTTGCTTGTCTGGATTTTGTGTCGCAAGATCTTGCATGTGTTCCATTAGTCCCTGAACATCGCCCAGACCCAAAAGTTTTGATATAAACGGTTGCGGAGAGAATCGGTCCAGATCGTGTAGATGTTCCCCTACACCGAGGAAGATTATTGGCGTCTTTGTGGCTGCCACACTGCAAATCGTTCACTAGTCATTTCGCTTCAGCCCCAGAGACCACGTACGCGGAAATGGCGCCTCCACCCTTCGCATGACCATCCATCTTCGTTACGATAATTGCTCCGAAATTTGCGCTCTCTTTGAAGGCTCGACTTTGCGCCTCGGCAGCTTGCCCTACATAATCAGTTCACATTAGTGTATATTACTGATAAGGTTTGCGACGCACCGATGCTAGCATCGAGAATGAGAACCGTCATATTCGGATTCACTGCTTCACCGATTTGTACCATTTCCTCAAACAACTCTGACTCTTGCTTATGCCGTCCAGACGTATCCACAATGATAACTTCAAACCGCTCCTTCTTGAACTTTGCCACGCCCTGAGCAGCAATTGCCACCGGATCTGTCTCGGTGTATGATCCAAAGTACGCGACCTTGGCTTTCGTTGCTGACTGTCGTGTCTGGTCAAAGGCACCAGCACGGAAAGTATCCGCACAGACGATGGCAGACTTGAAGCCTCGTTTCTGGTAATGTACAGCAAGCTTTGTACATGTCGTAGTTTTACCGTTACCCTGAAACCAGATTGGAGACGGGTTGAGTAGATCGAGCTGCATGGCTCACCTGCAGACCAACAGCCATTATCACGTTCACCTGTCCCTTCTTTGGTTTGTAGGGCTCCACGCCGGGATCCACAAGGTGCACGAGCTCATCAAAGACAGCCTACAGAAATACACATCAGTCGTGGCGAAGTCGCAGGCCGTGATCCACCTTTTGAATGAGATTCTTCCGATTAGTATCCTTGGCCTTGTCTGCGCTTTCAAGAGCCGCCTTTACTTTTGCCTTGACCTTTTGCCGCAGCGACGCAACGAGCTTGACATTCACATCCGATTCGAGGAGAGCAGCGGTGATTTCCTTCAGAGTCGCATCGAGGACCTGCAAAGAGTCAAGGACGGCGACGAGCGCTGTTCATGCGACTGACCTTTTCGTCGACGACGGGGGCCCTGTTGAGGGACGAGAGGGCGGCATTGAGCTTCCGGCCCAAGTCCGCTAATACCATGGTCGCGGTTCTTCAAGGGGCAGCAACGTCACCAAATTCAAAAAAGTCGCGCGGCGATCATGTGCGTGCCGCCTTGTTTACCAAGTTCCTCATCATGCCTCCCTCAGACACTGAAGACGAAGTCCTCGAGGACAACGAAGACGACCTCGACGAGGACGCCGACAATGACCTCGACGAGGAGCTGTTCGATGCGATAAACGAGGAAGCCACGGAGGACGGCGACGATGTGCGTGTTCGCTGCCTGTATTTCTGTGCGATGCTTTATTCTCTGCAAGGACTCTTCTAGCTCGACCGACGACGGCTTTTCTGACGACAACGACAACGACGACGATGACGACGAGTCGGAGCCTTCGCGAGACGTGCAGCCAACATCACAGCCAAGCTCCGTCCAGAACGCGTCCCTACTGTCGCCTCAATCGCAATCTCAGTCGTCTTCTGTCAAACGTGCGTGGCTTGTTTTCATCTTTTCTCGCTGTTGACGCGAACAACAGAGGCCTCACCACCCCTGGTTCGCAAGAGATCTCTTTCGCCTGCCCGAGCTCGGAAAAGGGCTCTCTACTATCCGAGAGGCTCTGACGTACCCGTGTATCGTACATGCATCGTCGAGGCCGTATGTGCAATACCCCACCCGGTTCCTATCCATGCACTCGCCTCTTCTCACTGCATGACCCATCTTCTCACTGGATCTGATGATGGTTATATCCGTGACTACGATATTTTTACGGCGCTAAACGGAAAGAACTTCTTGACGGCGCCACAAAGACATCACTCTGGTGTTGTGGAGGGAATCATGAAATCTGGGCAGCTCCGTTTTTGGTGGGAGAATCCAACGCCTCCAGACATATCCACTGCTTCGGCCGAGGACGAGACAGGGCTGTCCCCGGTATATTGTTTAGCGATGCATTCAGACGCGCTGTGGGCTCTTGCGGGAAGCGACGTGTGTTTTCCATTTTTCTCCCCAAATTCGCCTCACTAACGAGCAAGTGACAGTCTGGCCCCATCAGCCTCTATACCGTGAGGCATGATCCTGGACGTTTATGTCATGTCATGAGTGGTCATCGCGGCCCCGTATCTGCGCTATCCCTGGACCATGATGAAAAAGGCTTCTTTAGTGCTGGATGGGACGGTGACGCACTTGTAAGTTACTTGCCGGAATTTTTTGGAATATAGTGAACGGGTTTCCAACAGCTGTGGGACCTCAATACAGGCCAGAAAGTAAGAAACTTCACGTCCCATGGTGCCCAGCTCACAGGAGTTGCGGTACGGCCGACAAATGCAGTATTTGCAGAGCCAGGTCCTGCAGTCGTCATCCGGCCCGAATCCGAAGTGACTTCGACTTTACCAGACGAAGGTACCATTGCATCGGCTCCCGCGACGGCGCCACAACCCGTGCCACCAGGCGCTTCGGCAGCTGCATCTGCACCTGATTCACCATCTCAGTCAGATGGATCTTTCGATGACCTCTTCGACGAACCGGAGAACAGCACGCAGGGTAGTAGTACCCAAAACAAATCCCAAACCACGGCAAACGGGGCTGCGGGGCTAGCTGTTCCTCCCCCACCTCAGCCTCAACAACCTCCGCGTCCCAATTTCGGCTCAATAGCACCATCCAAGAATGCCCCCCCTTTGCTCGATCCTGATACTTATATGAAATTCTCGCCGGATATTTTATTGACGGCGTCTATAGATGGCCAGGTGATCCTCTGGGATAAGAGAGTAAACACGCCGGGCACAGGTGTTGGAAGATTGTGGATGAATGAAAAGACTCCCCCCTGGTGCTTGTCGGTGCGGATGCTATCCTTATCCCAAAACGTACTTGTTTTTGACATATTATTTCGTCACAGGCATGCTGGTCTGCGGACGGCGGCCAAATATATGCCGGAAGGCGTAACGGGACCGTTGACGTCTGGGATGTACGCCAGCTTGGTCGTTCGGGTCCTTCTTCCACCCCCAGGCTTCTGAAAACCCTGAGAAACCCACCAAGCTCCGGAGTAGTTTCATGTGTGGTCGCGTTTCCAGATAACAAACATATCGCCTGGTAAGCAGCCTGGTCCCTGGACGCATGTGAGATGCCTTAACTTCGGAATAGCGCGTCCTATTGATAATCTGCGTCTGTGGAATGTGGATGTTGTCGAATCTGACCCTGGTAGGCCGAAGACTGGGATGCAGTTCAAGATCATACCGGGCCACCACGGGGGGTACATCTCTAATCTTTGTACGTCCCTTCTTTGGTGTGTGCGATAAGATCTGACTAACAATGCGAATAGTGGTCGATCCTGGAGGCAGATTTTTAGTAAGTGCTAGTAGCAACCGCGGGTGGCATGGGGAGTCCACACGGACAGTATTTGTGCATGACATAAAGCATGTTCAATAACAGCGTTAGGTTCACGACGCCGCAATTTGGACCTTAAGGGTTGAGAATACTCTCTTCGTCATATTTGAATCATTTCGTCTGCAAGGCCCAAGATTTTTTATATGCTTACTGCCAAGTCACGAGGATCAAAGTACCATTTCACATCCCGTCCTGTGCCCTATCCCGCCCATAATTAGCCTCCGAGCGTGTATTGAGAAGTGAGCATCCGAGGAACAGAACAACCTGTCAATAATGAAGTTCAATATAGGACTTGCAGGCTTCGCCGGACTCTTCTGCATCAAAAACAAATGCTTGAGATCTAGACCATACATTTGTCTTCTTAGTGTGTGTCTTCGCCTCTTTTCTCCTGCCACAATTCCCCCGAATAGCGTGTATTGTTCTCATCAGTTCATAACGGCAACAAAGCCTAACAAGAAAGCCCGAGCGTGACGTGACAATATTATTCAACTGGTACAAATCGAAGCTTCTGCTTTTTCCCGAGTCGGAGGGTCAAAAGGACTTGTTTAAACAGGCGCGAAAGTATGTAAAATCTCCCTCCTGTATGTATGTTGCGCCAGCCTACCCTTCCAGCCGGGGAGGAATTAACATATGTCGGAGATGACGACTCTGAATTCTTTCGCCAAGTACATGGTCGATCGTTGAACACATTGAACACATCGTATTTGCTCCCGTGCGTGTCCATATCTTGCAACGCGTATTCAGATGCACTGACGTGTATAACAGTTCTGATCGCGACGAAGTCAAGGCAGGCCTGCTCCCTTGCACACGTAGCATTTTTATCTTACGCGTCCCGCCCTCTAGCGCTTCCGAATACCACCATCGGATGCTCAAGTTCTTGTTTGGCGGCCAAAATTATGTCGGTCCCGTAAAAGAAGTCCTGCAGTTCGGAGAACAGCGTCGAGGTGCGTCCATCAGCAAAAATCGAATCCACAGGGCTAATGATCCGTTCAGTCCTTGATTTAGGAACGGGAGGGGGTCTTTGGTATGCTTATTTTCGCCTGCATGCGATGACCAGCGGTGGAGGGGGAATTGACGAGGGTGCTGCTTTCTGTCCAGGGCCATCGAAATGGCAGACTGAATTTCCACGCGCGGAAGTTATTGGCATCGACCTAGCCCCCATTCAGCCCCGGTATGTCTCTCAGAAAATCCACGTTCGTCGCCTCTGCTCACCAGCACCACTAGCGATGTCCCTCCCAATTGCACGTGAGCCATCATACCAGCCTTTATGCATCCACACTATTCCTGAACATTCCTCTTCCCCCCCTCCTCCTTACAGCTTCGAACTCTTTGATTTGGATCAACAATCCATTCCTTATCCAGACGGTTGTTTCGATCTCATTCATGCCCGCTCGATGTTTATGGGGGTAGGTAAATTTAGGCGCCCTATTTCCCGAGTGACGGTCTGACTTCGTTTCTGCAGATACATAATTATCCTCGATTGCTGCGTGAAATTTCGCGTCTGCTCCGCCCTGGTGGTCTAGTCATTCTTATAGAATCAAACTTGACCCCCATCATTGCTCCCTCCTCTCCTTCCTCGTCCCAACAGGACGCATCAGGCTGGTTCACTTTTTGGGAAACATATCATACTTGCCTTCGCCGCCAGAGAATAGACCCGACTGTCCCGCAACGCATGGTAGATCTACTTTCTGCTACCGGAACGTTTGAGAATATTGCTAAGCGGGAAGGCAACATTCCTGTCGGTTTTTGGCCTAGGGGTGAGCATTTTTTGCTGTTCAGCATTCCAATAGCAACGATTTATATTGACGATTATTCTAGAGCCCTTATCGTTGACCGTTGGACAGCTGCAATGGATGGATTACGAGTTGTTGCTTCCGGCACTACGTCCCTTTTTTCTTACTGTTGGACTTCCGGAGACGAAAGTTAGAAGCCTCATCGCGGACGCCCAACAAGATTTATACCACCCGTCTGTACATTTATCCTGTCTTACTTACATCGTCCACGCCTCGAAGCGTCTGTAGCTATTGTCACTATAAGTACCGTATGCATTTATTATCTACTCACGGACGATGTATCGTTACTTACGTTCTTCCTAATAATGCATCAAATTGGCCTGCAACCGCCATCAGTCCCCTGGCTCGCGTGAGTATCTTAAAGTTCAACGTCACACAGTTCATGATCATAAAGCAGTAGTTGTTCACCTCTGTTCCTGTCTAAAAAGTACATACGGTAGAAACGACACACACCCAAACCCTAGGACAGCATATGACGATGATGTACAAGAGGGGCCAAGACAGGGAAGTCAGGATGATCAACGAGAACGTATCAAAACTGGCGAGTGCGGGGGAAGATTGACATCAAACACAAACGAAGGGACGGATCCAAAAGCGGTCCAAAGAAATTGTGACGGGCACAACTTACTCCTCCTTGACGGTGTAGTCATGGAGGACAGAGAGGGCCTCATTGACCTTGTTGTTCATTGCATCGTTGTTCTCTAGCAAGTGAAGCAACTCAGCATTGTCCATCTCAAGCAGCATTCCAGTGATCTTGCCGGCCAAGTCGGGCTGGGAGCTAATAAGGAAATGTCAGTACTATCGTTGCCAACAGGCTTTAGAAAACATACGCGGCAATCTTCATGTAGATAACCTCACCGAGCATCTGCTTCTGCTCCATCGGCGACGCACTTGCAAGAGCAGCTTGGGTAAGCGCAGAAGCAGCGTCAGAAACAGGGAGAGCGGGCGGAGCTGCAGCACCGGCATTACGAGTCTGAGGGTTGAGCTTGTAGGTCTGCGGCTGTGGAGGTGGTGCACGACCAGCGGGGGCTGGAGCAGCTGCAGGAGGGCGGGGCGGGCCTTGAGGTGCACCGGGAGCACGAACAGCGCCGTTGACGGGCGGAGGTCCGTTTGCACGAGGAAGAGGTGCGGCGGGCATGGGAGGCGAGGTACGGCCGGCAGCAGGACGAGGTCCACCGCCACGACCGCCCCCAGGGTAGCCTGGCATGCCATAGCCCTGGGGGGGTTGGCCGTAAGGTGCAGGAAGGGGCATGCCTGGAACCTGCCCATTGGTGGGGGCATAACGAGGACGAGGTGGCAACATTCCAGGCTGACCGTATCCCATCATGCCACGACCTTGAGGAGGATACCCAGGACCAGGTGGGTAATACATCGGCCCGTTCATATATCCACTGGGGATACCAGCAGTGGCGGCTTGCTGCATCCTGATCTGGTTACGCTGAGCAATCTGACTTTCCAGTTGTTGCCTGCGGACTTCACGACGCTGCGCAAGCGAGACGTAGAGGGGTTTCGAACCAATCATCTTGTTATTCATCTCAGCGACAGCCTTGGTAGCCTCGTCGGGAGAAGCATAACACACAAAGCCAAAGCCTTTAGAAGTCCCCTTGTCGTCACGCATGACCTTGCAGCTTGTGACAGTACCGAAAGGCTCGAACTCGCCACGGAGCTTGTCGTCATCAACGTCGTCCTCCAAATTCTTGATGTACAGGTTGACACCCTGGTACTTGCTAAGCTTCTCCATCTTAGCCTGCTCGTACGATTTGCGTAACTCTTCTTCACGTTCTGCCTTCTTCTGGGCACGGGAAACGAAAAGCTTCTGGCCGTAGAGTTCAGTGTCGTGAAGGGTCTCGAACAGCCTTCTGAGCAGCTTCGTGGGTTTCGAAGTTGACAAATCCGAAGCCCTTGCTCTTGCCCTCGTCGTCGGTCTGGATGACAGCAGAAGTAACCGCACCGAATTGTTGGAAGAGCTGGTCGAACTCCTCAGGAGTAACTTCCAGAGAAATGTTCTTGACATAGAGGTTAGTGAATTGGGCCTTCATCTCGTCAAGCTTAGATTGGCGCTCCTGCGATAATCAGTGAATCAACCAGAGCTGACATCGGAGGAGAGATACACACCTTGCGAGAGATGTGGTGCCCAACATACACCTTCTTGTCGTTGAGAAGCATACCATTGACGGCCTTGATGGCACTCTCCGCAGCCTCAGCGGTCTCGTAATGCACAAAACCATACCCCTTGGATCGGCCTTGTTCATCGGTAGCGACCTTGCAAGACAAGACATTACCGAAAGCGGCGAAGGTGTCGTGAAGGGCCTGTAATGCCGCCGTTCAACAATCGCACTTCATCGCGCAGATGATGAACACACCTTATTGTCAATTAGTTCGTCAAGGTTCTTGATGAAAATATTGCCTTGGCCAGTCTTGCGAAGGGCAGGATCACGTTGAGACCACATGATGCGGCTAGAAGTTTTTTTTATTTAAACCAAAACAAGACAAAGTTGACTCAGACGGACCATGCACGGTTTTTGATCAAAGAATAATTGAGCTGCTCGAGAGCACGCTCACCTGTTAGAATGCATTAGTCTAGGCCGAATAATGAATGCCATGAACTCACCATCAGCAGTGTTGAGATAATTAACGTAGGCGTAGCCAAGGGAGCGACGGGTTACAGCATCACGGCAAACGCGGATGCTACATAATTCAAGCGCAATTTAGAACCTGAAGGGCGCATATAACGGCAAAACTTAGACAGACCTAGCGACAGGGCCAATCATATTGAAGATCTCGAATAACATAGCCTCCGTAACGGTAGGGTCTAGCTCTCCAACGTAGAGCGAAGCGCTCGGAGCCGACGAAGTCGTTTGAGGAGCATAAGTTGGAGCGGCGGGCGCTGGGGATGGCATCGCGACGACAGCAGACTGGGCTGCTTCGGGAACTGGAGCAACGGCTTCGATGACAGCAGGGGTGGACATGACGGAATGTTTTTTTTGCAAGCAAATAAAATTTGGATTTTTTGAGGATATTGGGGGTCGTTACTGCGATATGAACTTTTCTGCGACTGTCCTTGAGGTCAGCGAGTTGTAAAGGAGCCAGAAAAGACGAACATACACGGGAAGAGCAACAAGACAACCGCTTGTGGATAAAAAAGGGTTTTTATGTTTTTTATCGGCTTTTTAGCTGTAAACAGAGTCACGGTTCTGCATCAGCGACGACGACTACGATAGCATAGGCGGACTGACCTTTAGATGATGGTGGATGAAGAAAAACGAAAGCCCGCTTTTGATTCAAAGCATTTCAAATTTCAAACTCAGACACAACGCACTGATCATTTGCCTTCTTGGGCGAACCGTGAATTCTTTGTCCAGAGCATAATATCAGAGTTCAATAGATTTTCGCTCAAAAGCACGGCAAAGTTCCACAATAAAATATAAGGTAAGAGAAGGAACAATACTTGGGCTTGTAACTAGGTGGCATAATTCAACCCCGTGTGAAGTAGGCTTTCGCGCCGTGGGAGGCCAGCTCCGTTTTAGCCTAAAGAAAGTGAGCATGCAGGGAGACGGGGTCACGGTGGAAATTTTACCTTTTCCATGGTATGCCCTGCAGCAGTATGGTGTGCATAGATCTGCACGATCGTTTATATGAGTCGCCAAAATTGAACGCATATGTATGATATTTACCTGGCGGTAATAGAAAGCGTTACCGAGTCCTTGAACGATCCAACCTATTGTGGCTACCAAGCCCAAGATCGCAGCTGCCCAGTGGTGGTTTACAAACATTTGAATCGTTTGGATAAGGCCGGCAGAACCAGTGCTGCAAAGACTGATGAGATCGAATGCAACGCGACGAGAAACATCCAGGTCACCTTGGCACTCCAATGATCCTATCAAAGGCAATGAATTATTGGGCAGCAAAATAAGTAGAGTGACTCACATGTAAACGCTAAATAGGAGATGGAATCCGCCAAAGATGAAGTAAAGGTCTAAGAAGGGATAAGACTCTATCAAAGGCACGTATATGGTACGCACAATAATACAAGGCTTGTTCCTGACATTGCGTCAGAACAGCACAAAGCATGACTATGCCCTGAACGATAGACGTACCTTCATGTAACCGTTGTAAATCGGACTTTTGCGAGGCAGTTAGATAGGCGCTACTGAAGTACTGCGGCCACACATACCGATACCAGAGAAGAAAGGAGGTGGCCGAAATTACGAACAAGTAGCTGCGTAGAATCGCAAGGTGAACATGAGTTACGGCAGGGAAGCACAGGGACTCACCCTATACTGGCGCCGACATCGCGCCCACCGTCAGAAGACCCAGCAATGAGGATGAAGATACAGGCAATCATATTGAGGACCAGTGTACTAAGGAGCACTAGCCATAGTTGATATATACGAGTTATGAGTAGCTGCGATGCTTCCGGGATTTCTTCCGAAATGGAATGGAAAATTAATGGGAAAACTGGCGATACGTCGACGTTAGACAGACGATGACGACGGCAGAGAAAACTCACAAGGCGGCCAGTTGTTCTTGCCATGCTGCCTTATATGCTCGGCCTTTCTATTGAGCTCTTGCTCGCGTCGTTCTAGTTCGAGCTCGCGTTGTCGGAGCTCCTCCAAACGAGTGTCAGTACTCTGTGACTGCGGAGGAGTTGGGTCGTCGAATGGATTTGTGTCCAGCGAATGGGTAGAGGCAAATGGATTCTCGGCAAAACCTGTCCAAGAGTGAGTACAGGGAGCGCAAAACAAATAGAAATAGACGCACTCATGTTCAGGATGGTGTCAAATGGAAGTAGGTTGTTAACCCTAACCCCGATCGATACCTACGTGTTTGCATCGGAAGGAACAAACAACGCCACGTGGTTACGTACGGCCGCTCCGGCCGCCCAGTTGCGCCACATTCTGCAAACGATGCTGTACCCGCTCAAAACAGGGTGCCGGCGAGCTGGCGTCGCCCACACAGCCTTCAGCGGTCCACTTTGGCCGACTCGTCCGAGAAAATAGTCATCGGCGCTAAGATTTATATCGATCAGATGGATCGGGAGCGAGGCAAATCCGAGGGTCGCCTCGAGCACTCACGCTGCGTCCGCTTTCTCATAGAACGTCCAGCAGGAGGGCAAAACTTCTCATGGATACCTAACGTCAGCCTCGAGGCCGGAGGTTGCTAAGTACTTTTTGTAGGAGGGATGGAGTAGCGTAACCACATCAATTTGGCTTCATTCACGTTATTTCGTCCCTGATAGTAACCTCGGACCCAAGACTGATCTAAGCCAATTACCAATTGGGCAAGATCCTGCCAGAAACAAGGACGAGTTTGGACCGATAGATGCTCGATATAGAAGTAATATGCACAAAACATCGAGGAAAACGTGTGGGTCGGCGGCCGATCTCGGCACGATCGAAGCAAGTATATAAGCTGGAGCACAAGGTCGATGAAATTTTGCGTCCTTTACATCACCCTCCTTCTGTCCGACCTTCCCTACGGTTACTCTTGTGCGTTTTTTACGCTCGTCTCACTTGCCCGTGCTAATTGTTGACTGCAGTTATTCCACGACTTTATTGTCGTCGCATACATTCCCTGACCTCCCATTCATTACTTCCCGCCCACGATGTTCGCTTCTCTCGCCATTTTTGCCCTTCTCGCCACTGCTGCCGTCCAGGCCTCTCCCCACTTTCCTCGTCGTGGCCTCCATGGCTTCCACCATGTAGTTCGGTCTAAGCCTGCCGACTACGCCGAGGGTTACCTCGAGGCTTACGATGTCTACCACGCACGGTACCTCGCCATTGGTTGCGAGAACCAGCACAACACCCAGTTCTTTGATGACTGCTGTCATCCTCTCTTGGTGAGTGGTGTCTGCTTGGCAACCATATCAGAACTAATCTACTCATTTCAAAGGCTACCGAAACCGTTGCTGCTAATCGTCCCGCCTATTGCGCTGCCAACGCAACTGCATCTGCAACTGCAATCTGCATCTGTGTCTTCATCCGCCAGCGCTATTGTGACAACCCCGACAGACACCTCGGACGACAGCGGCTGATGATGATTGCGATGACGAAGACTCCTCTTCTTCCTCTGATTACGTACCGGCCACCACTTTCTCTTCGTCTTCCGTGTTCTCCCAGCCTACGAGCGTGTTCACTTCAGAGGCCAGCTCCAGCTTCAGCGAGAGCAGTTCTAGCTTCAGCGAGAGCAGCAGTTCTAGCTTCAGCAGCTCTAGCGCGTCTGTCACTCAGGATAGCACTTCGACTCCGGATGCCACCCCTTCTTCAACCCAGGAGCAGAACACTGAGGCCCAAAAGAACACCCAGACCCAGGAAGCACCCTCTTCGTCCTCCTCCGAAACTGCCCAATCCACTGGTACCTCCAACGCGTCCTCAGGCAGCTCGTCTTCCTCTAGCGGAACTTTTTACTCTGGTGGCGTGTGAGTATTCTCGTGTGTTATGGGTTCCTCCCTCTAATCATGGGCTTCAGAGGCACTTTCTATTATCAGTATGGCGTTGCCGGTTCATGTGGCACTGTAAGTATGATTTAACTTTACCCAAGCTTTTATTGAGACAATCGCATATAGGTTCATGCTGATTCGGACAAGATTGTGGCTGTTTGTAAGTCGCACGTTCGTATGGTTAGTTTTGTTCTGACAGAACTTTCCACTATCAACAGCTGCTATCGTCATGAACTCCGCGTTGTGTGGCAAGACAATCACCCTTACTAACACGAAGAATGGAAAGGTTGGTTGTATTGGTTTAATGGACAACTGATCTTTGTAGACTAACAATGCCTCTACAGACCGTTAACGCCGTCATCGCCGACACATGCCCGGGATGTGGTGATGGAGGAGCATCTATTGACTGTTCAACCGGTACATTCGATGCCCTTGCCGACGAGTCTGATGGCACTTTCCCTGGTAAGTTTTCATTTTTTGTCTATTGCATGAGTCTCACGTCCTATACAGTCACGTTCACTCTCCCCGCGGTTTAAGACCGTTTCTCTCGTCTACGGCTCGTCCCTGTTCATACACGTATACCCTAGCCGGGACCTTCCTCTTCTTAACGTCTTTTGCTCTTATGAGTGGAAGGCGCAGGCCTAAGGCCTTTGATTTACCATATACGATTGATACGGGGTTTCACGACAAGTGTTAGGAACTCGACTACCACTGGTGGTTTGTTCCCAGCGCTGGCATTATCATTCTTATTCGTCAGTGTCGAATTTATTATTAACGTTTCTATGTTTGCGCTTTCATGTTTTTATTTGGGTTTACATCATTCCCGTCATTTACTCGTCGTATTGCAACCATCACAGACAAGAATAATCTTTCATTTTGTTTTGTAACCATCTTGGCGGGACGAGAGGATGGGGTTGGGAACCGTGTTCCTGCTGGTACCTATCTATTTACGCTTATAATGTTGATCATACTGCGCTGGCTAATGGAATCTGTTGACGGGCGCCTTCGATTGTACCTTAACTGCGTGATTGACATAATGGAACGGCATCGGAATGCTTGGGAAGGCTTGGAACCGCGAATGTGCATGGCGGTGAATTAGAGCCGTGTTTTAGAGAGCATTTGTCGCCGACACATTTGCTTGTCTCCATAACGCCAAGGGTATTCTGGCCAAGAAAGCTGCAGTGGGCTGCCGGACTTGGGTGTACTTGGATTTTTCCACGCCTTGTTTCCCAATACGGCTATTTCTCGCTTTTGTCGAGCTTCGATGAGCGTGACAAAAATTCTTGTCGTCGGTGGGAACGGTTTCATCGGTAGGTGGGAACCTGCAGTCAAAAGTTTTCGCTGACGAGACTGACATTGATAGGCTCGGCAGTATGTTGCGCTGCGTTGACGAGGGGCATGCAAGTTACATCTGTGAGGTTCGTCATCCTGAATCGCGCTCAGGCCGTACTTGACCCACCTGCAGCTCCTCCGGGCGCCCATACCGTACGCCTCGAGGCCACAGCCCAGCATGGACAGAAAAAGAAAGTCACTCTCTTCGTTTTCTCACGAAGGCGACACCTTGACCGCGTGCGAGTGTAGGTGACGTGGCTGCAGGGCACGGCCTACGACCCGTCGACGTTTGCAGATGCTCTGAAGGATGCCCATGGGGTAGTGCATACCCTTGGAACGCTCCTCGACGACGGCAAGTACAAAAACGCGGTGAAAGAAGGAAGCCTTGTAGGGCTAGTTGGAAGTTTGATTGGTTCGCAGAATCCCTTGGAGAAGAAGACGAGCAGTGGATATGAGAGCCTGAATCGTGATGCAGGTTGGTGCAGTGCAGTGCCATGGACTTCGTTTCTCATCGCCTGTCACCAGCGCTCCGAGTTTGCGAAGCCTTTGTGGATTCCGGGCCGGCAGAGGGCCCCTCACCTCGTCCGTTCGTTTACATATCAGCTGAGGAATATCTTCCGGCCTATTATCCCCGCTCGATATATCGAGACCAAGCGCGAAGCAGAGGCAGGAATCGATCACCTTGTATCTCAGAAATCTGGTCTATTCCGTGGTGTCTACATTCGACCTAGTACGCGCCACTTTTTACTGGTATTACGGCTAACGTCGTGCGTTGTATAGGCCTCGTATATCACGCGCACTTTCGCCCCCTAAGCACACCTTTTGCGGCACTCCTCGAGTTTTCCGCTGTCATGCATTCCAAGGTTCCTCGCGGTATTCCGACGCCTTCAAGTGTCCTTCGTTCGATGGGCTCAGAGGTGACGGACAGCATGTCGAATGCTCTTACCATTCCGCCCATCCATGTCGACCATGTCGCCGAGGCAGTGTGTGTGGCACTGGAGAACGACGAGGTCAGTGGGGCGGTCGGGGTGAGACAGATGCGAGAAATGATAGGATGGAGGGCTACACCTAGAGACGGATCACTGAATGGAGTACACTAAGTAAATAAAATATCATTTGTCGACAACGCCATTTCGGAAGATTTCGGACTTGACAACTCCGAGCCTAGGCTGCGTAAGCTGACTCAGGGGCTTTACCCCAAACTTTGCGACATATTGTAGCAGATTCCGCGTATTATTTATTACCAACACTCAGCCCACTTTCTTCCCCGCCTTCCCCGCTTCCCGTCTCCATGCTGTCCTTCCCCGTCGCGAGACCGCATTCAGCGACGGCGACGGCGACCAGGAGATTCCTCTCGTCGACGGTCCCGACTCGGAAGGCGCTGCCGTTCTTCCTCAATACCCTTCGTGCCGCAGCCCAAGAGAACCATGAACGGGACCTCAAGTCCAGGGGAAAGATGCTCCGGATGCTAATGTTCGGCAAGCCGGGAGCTGGGAAGGGCACTCTCTCAGCGCGACTGGTGAAAAAGTACGATATATTGTCTATCTCGACAGGGGATCTGTTGAGGCAGCATATCAAGGAGAGGTGCGTCCCATCGTCGCCGTCATCCGTTTCCTTTTACTTACGGTATTGCAGAACCGAAGTTGGACGACAGGCAGAGGACATCGTTGCTCAGGGTGGACTGCTACCAGACGAGGTGATGCTCAGGGTCGTTACTAGCAAGCTGGATCTTCTGCATAACAGGGTAACTGTCGTGCCTCGTGTTCGCCCCCTCATTGTTAACAACTTCGACAGCACTGGATACTGGATGGGTTCCCACGAACGCTAGGCCAGGGCGAACTACTAGATGCTCATCTCAAGTATGCTTCTCGTCCACTTCGTTATTTCGGCTCTAAATCTAATCGCGAGCAGAAAACAAGGAACACCACTGAGCCTCGTCGTGAACCTCGACGTCCCTGACCAGGTCATTCTCAGCCGGATTTCCGACCGCTGGGTGCACCTGCCGTCCGGACGCGTCTATAACATGTCATACAATCGACCCAAAGTTGATGGTCTTGATGACGAAACCGGCGAACCCCTTACCAAAAGACCGGATGACAATCCCGTTCGCGTCCCGTTTCCGTTCCTTGCCAATCACGTTGCTTACTGTTTCTTCCCAGGAAATCTTCGCAAGGCGGCTAGACAAGTTCTACTCCACTACTTCTCCCCTCTTATCGTATTATACCACATGTACGACTAAGTCCGAGCCTGCGCAGAATCCTCATCAGCACCCGCACCAGCTCTCCTTCCCAGTGAGACCACTGCATCAGCTGGTGCTCAAGACTCTCTCGGGGAAAACTTCGGATGAAATTTGGCCTCAGCTAGATTCAGTGCTTAAAGAGACCTTTCCCAATATCAGCGAGAGAACGGAGGTGAAGCGGAGGCATAGTCTTACTGAAGCTATGCTCGTCGACGGACGTCAGGTCGCGGGAAGTCCGATGGAGTAGTTTTTTTTGATCTTTAGGTTGATGAGTTACTGTATTTGTTACTGCCGCGATGCGTGGGCGTTTTCCTTTTTCGTTTGCCTGTATTTTTCAATGCTACGATATATCCATTTATACACTGACTGCTTCTTGTACATCAAACAGCTTCGCGGCTCCGAAAAATCATTACGCTTTTATCGGAGGGCATACCTAAGAAATCTAATGAGCATGAATGCGGAGGCGAAAGAAGGTACCGACATTTTTACGGTATACAATCCCTCAGGTAATCCCTCTTGGACCTGTTCTCTCACCAGTCTCAGGCCTGCTTGCGTAAATGCGGCCTTCCATGCGCCATCAGATCTGTCGTTCAGACGGTCAGCCTGCTGCCAAGAGAAACTAGACCATCCGAGTCTGACCTCGTCAAACTCGAATCCTGATCATCAAACGAAGTCTTTGGACCACCATCTGCACCATCGGAGCACACATTTTCTTTCACCACAATCAAACTCTTGCCCTTGTCCTTTTCTCTCAGAGCCGCGTGGCTCCGCTTGAAGAATTCGACAAGTTGTGCATCGTTTAAATGACCTAGACACCACTGACACCATATCACGTCAAATCCGCTGTCAACGTCCTCAAGCGGTTTCTCAGGGGAGTGACCAACCCGCTGCAGGAATTTTGCTGGCGGATTAGCAAGCGGATGAGCTGGATCAAAGTCCTGCAACGTCCCTTGCACGAATGTAACACTCGTATGCTGATCTGCTAGCCCGCGCCAGTTTTTCTGGGGTACAGCAGCTGCGTGTCTCGCTCGTGCGAGTGCCTCCTGGACAAAGGGAGTTACCGGTTCGAGCAACAGAACATCGGAGACGAAGAAGAGCAGAACATCGGCGGTGACTCTGCCAATACCTGCTCCCACGTCCAGGGCGCGTATTCGGTGGGATAGACGGGGTTTATCAATCGGCTTTAAAGCAGAGTCAACCGTAGATAGCTCTGGGAATAGATGGAGGAGAAATAAGCGTGATCCCAAGGCATCGACGCGTGGTAGAGACTGAGAAGAATTAATCAGATGCTGCTCTCAAGGAGTGACTGCAACGTACCCCAGTCCCAAATCCTCCCAGGACACCGTCGAGGCTTGCTGGCTGTGACGACCAGTAATCGATTCCGTCGTTGAGGTCTGGCTGCGAGGAAGAAGCCATACTTGGTGACCGTACTTGCTAAAGTTTTCGACTCGGACCGAACTCCGATAAATGCACCAAAAAATACTATTACAGCAGTTTGAGTAAAAAAAACAGTCCAAATCCTACAATTCGTTCCAAGCTCTCATGATAACGAGGTCCAGCACCTGTTCCTCAATCTTTTCGTCCAGTTGCTCCTTCCATCGGGTCTCGTCCTCGACATACATGTCGGCGTGGTTTTTCATGACCTCCATATGATACGGCCCTCCCCCATAATGCTCCCATGGGTGTCCATTGCCTTTGGTAAATCTCCAAGATTCTAGCTTCTGCTCCGAAATGACCTTCCTCGCCTTGGAAAGGAGGTCGAGGAGGTGGATTATATAAAGATATGTTGCATGCTGAGCGTAAAATGTCTGTTTCTCAGGCGCATGAGGCATACTTGAAGGGTCTGTAAGATTTAACGTAGGCATAATGTGGACGGCAGGCTCATAAGGCTCTAAAGGCTCTATATAAAGCCTCATCGTGGTGGTAAGTAAAAGGCAAGACAGGGGCTATTTGTCTGCAGCGGGACACGCCTTACATAATTAACGCGTCTTAATGGCGGACCTCTTCGACAACCCCGTCGACGAACTCATCCTGACGACGCCGCCTCGAAACGCGGCTCCACTTTTCTACCAAGGCAGCGAAGATGGTTCCCCGAGGAAGTCTCCCCCCGTTCCTGACATGTACGACGATGCCGACGAGGTCAACAAGATATTCAACGACGCTGACGTTTTCACGCTACCAGAGGAGAAGAGCTTTGATGTCGACGCCGCGAGGCGGAAGATTGCGGAAAAGTACAAGAACAAACCTGTGCCACGGATACCGATGATGCCACATGAGGTTCTGCCCAGTAGTTCGCCCCCACGCGATTTGGAGAAGGGCAAGGAAAAGGACAAAGACGACAAGAAGGAGCAGAAGAAGGAGAAGAAGAAGATTGCAAAATTGAATGAGGCTTTGCTGGTGGGGCCGTCGGGGTTTCCGCAGCTGATCAAGGACACGAAGGATTTCAAGATTAAGGGAAAGGGACACGAGGCGCGTTATTTGTTGCATTTCTCTGGCTGATATCGCTGAAGCATCATGTATATTGCAGGAGACGGATCTTAATCGGCTGTTACAGCGGTATCAGTACTGGACACAGCGGATGTTCCCAAAGACACAGTTCACGGATACGGTACAAAAGATAGAGAAACTTTGTCACTCTAAAGTTATGCATGTCCGTCGCGCCCTTTTTCCAAATGTCGTTGAATTAATACATTTTCTCTAGTCCCACATGACCAGCTGGCGTGATGAGGTTATGGGTGTGAAGAAACCTACAGCTGAGGGCGAGGACGATGAGCCCAACGGCAACGAATCTGAAGTCGCAAACTACGCCTCATCGTCACCTGCTCCTCCCACCCGGCCTCCGTCTTCGCCCGGGGTATCGTCTGGCCCCGACGATGAGGACTCGCTTATACGTGAAGCAGAGAGGGATGCAGCCGAACGTAGAGAAGAGGCCGCGAAGATATCGGCAATGGACGAGGATGAGCTTTGGGGCGAGGACAGTGAGCCCTCAGTACCTGATTTCGACGATGAAGCATGGGAAGCTATGGATGATGTTGAGGGTGAGCGTCCGCCGACTCGTGCTCTGGAAAAGCATACCAATGAGGATGTTGAAATGGAGGATGTGGCAAAACAGAAGGAAGTAGTGCCAGTAGAGGCAGATCCTTTGCCTGCGCAGGACCCGGATGAATTGTACGTCTGAGTATCAGCTGTACTAGATATTCGCGTGGTGCAAGTTTACAACAGCAATGAAAGAATTTTGCAAGTAAATTGCTAATTAGTTGCACGTGATCGCTCGGCGTCTATCCAAATCGGTGCAGCCTCCACTTGCAGTATCCTTGGATTGTACCACAAATAAGCTCGTCCACGTTGCAGCCTAGCTCGTACACCAAGGACGTGTGTGTTCGAGGGCTACGACCACGACCCATGCCACGACTATCCCTTGCAGCCCTGTAACGCCCACCTGCTCCGACCCTGCAATGTCCTTTGCCCCAGCCATGTCTTGGTTCACATCCTGGCTCCCGGAGCTCCCAGCAATCAGCATTTCCCTCCCAACGAGTATTCAGAGCCGGTTCCTATCCTTTCTGCTCAAGAAGACTCTCGGTCACTTCCTCAAGCCCGGTCAGTTGGATGTGCATCAAATAGATTCTCAGATTGGATCAGGATATGTCCAGGTTGCTGACTTGGAGTTGAGTAATCAAGTACGTGACAGTCTGGTATCGACGGCTGCAAATCGTTGACTTGCTGTCTAGGCTATCAATGAGCTCTTAAATGATATGCCGATCGAGCTGCATGATGGTAGCATAGGTTCCGTCATTGCTAGGATTCCCTGGCCGAATCCTTTGACTTCGGCAGTCGGGTTCTCTCTCGACTCCCTCCATATAACGTTCGTTCTGTTGCCCTCATCTAAACCTACATCAAATACCACCAATCTCGCCGACTCAGTAGCTTCGGTAGCTTCAGTGGCTGAAACTTTCATTCACGACGAATTAACGCCTCGGGAAGAATTTAAGTTGCGCGAATCATTTCATTCTGAAATCCCCACTGTCGATGATCCCAGTGTTCCTGGTGGTCTCGATCCTTTCATAACTTCCCTAGATGAGGATGCTTTGCCAGATATCGATCCGGCAGGTGTCTCCATGTTCGCAACATTAATCGAACGCCTCCTTGCAAGGTTTGAATTCGATGCAGCGAATACGAAGATAACCCTTGTGCAGCCGGGTCGCACGAGTCTCACCGTATCTATCGCAGATATACGGTATCGTACAGAAGACAGGTCCGTTGATGAGGAAGACGGGAAGGTACGGTCCATATCCATCACTGGCATCACGGTTTCCACGCGTAACCTTCGGCCAGCATTCGATATGTCCTCATCGTCCCTATCCATCCAACCGACGTCGTCCCCTACTAGTACACTCCAGTCGTCATCCAGCACACCTCGATGTCCATCGCCGACTTCATCCTCTTCGTCGCTCGACGAAGACACGACACTTGCTATGTCTCAATCCCTCGCGTTTCTGCCACCCCGGCCTGCCTCTCCAGCGAGTTCGGTGGCTAGTAGCATGTACCAGAGTGCAGTTTCGATACAGTCGGAGCTCACGGCCAACATCCAGGCTTCCCCTGACCTGGGTGAACCTTCAGACCAGTCCGATTCCGGGGAAGCAACAGACAATGACACAATAGAGCAAGACGAAGATATCATCCTCTCGTTTGGACCTGATCCCATATCACTGCGGTTGACTACTCCAGGTCGTTCCCTTCTGCGCGAGAACACCACGTCAACTGAAAACTTCAAGTTTTCCGTCACAGCAGGTATCATAGCCTGTTCGTTCCGTGCTTGGCATGTACGGAGTATTATGGACATCGCAAATGTTTGGACATCACACCAACGGCCTCCGGCCCCTCCACCAGCTGACAATTCCCCGCCTTCGCTACCTTTAACGATGGGCTTAGAGGTGGCTTTGAATGTTAGGAGTTTAGTCATCCTTTTCCTGCCATCGATGAGTCCAGATGCCGCACTAGCGAGAAATGGGATAGCGGGGTTCTTCGAAAGGCCCTTGGTTCCACCCAGACTACCCCAAAGCTGTCTTAGATTTCACGTCGAGGGTATTTCTTCTTCCGGGGAAATATCTTTAGGCTCGATGGAGGCTGCGAGATCCAGCTCGATGAAGGGCAAGAAGGGTGCTTCTCCGACGTCATCGACCCATTCAGTGTCCTTAGATGCGCTATCTGCATTCGCATTTCGACCCAGCGATCCTTCCTCTCAGGATACTTACGCCGCGCCCATTTTGATCACTGACTTCCATCTTCCAGAATCATATCTCGTACCACATCAGCACCCGGATCCTATCTCGAAGTCTGGCGAATGTCCGGAATTACCCTGTTTCGATATCCTGGATTGGACTGACGACAGACATCATCTAAATGGAATGAGGTTATCGCAATGGAGGACTAAACACAAACATAGGTCAGAGAAGGGGTCTGATCCGAGCAACCACCCTGCAGTCATAGTGTCCGTGTCTCAGGGCCTCTCGTCGTCTGATCATGAGAAGGACAGGAAGTCTCATCAAACTAATGTTGAGGTAAAAATCCTCCCCTTGCATGTATTTTTGGACCTCCGGCAAATCCTTGCAACGTGCAGTGTGATGGAGTTCCTGGATGAACTCACTGCGTCTCATACTACTTCGGCTCTGGATGATCACTTCGATAATAATAGCGATGATGAGGACGTTGATGACGCCGAAAGGGATACACCACCAGCTACGCCTCATGTTGGAATTATGAAGCTCAAGGAGAGGGAGGTGGAGAGGGAAAGACGAAGACTTGAGCAACTGGTTTTGAAAGATCTTGATCTTGATTTTGACTATCGAGCTCAGAACCTACCAAGGGATGAACAAAGGCCCTCAATGCGAAAGGTTTGCCTCTCTCATAGAAATGATTTGCACCGTCTCATTGGCGATAAAGCGTCGAACACGGAAGCAACAAGAGTCTTCACTGAACATTTGCGTCAAGGTGCCTTTAGTTCGTCTGCAAGTACGGTGTTCACCGCCTGCCGGAGTATCGCCTCGCTCTGGTTCGCTTATCCTCGATTTGCACGATATCCGTGTCGCAAATACTCCTTCGAGGAAGTCAGCCACTGCCAGGTTCGCTGATGCAACTTCTGTGGCAACCGAGGGCGATGGACTTGCCGCTGTTGATATCGGGCGTATCGTTGTATCTTCTTCAACGACAACGATCGGGAAGGCCGCAGCACTCGTATCTATCGGGCCCTTGGCTGCTTCCGATGATCATGAAGAAGCCAGCACAGTCCTGCTACCTCGTATCGTCGTGACAAAATCAATACACACGTCTACGCTAGCCTTGATCGTTTCCATCCCATCCGTCTATGTCAATATGTCTAAACCTGCACTCGATGGTTTGCAATATTGGGCAGATGATGTCACCCAGTCGTTAGAGAGGGCATTCGGACCTGTACCTGGTAGTGACGATAGCGATAGGTCAAGTATCATCGGCAGCAGATTCTTTACCCAGTCAAGGAGTGGGAGTGGTAGCGAAACAACAACCAGGGCAAGCAAACCGAAGCAGACCGAAACGGCGGTGAAGGTCACAATTTCTGAAGGTAAAGATACTCTATTACGAATCATGGAGACTCGCTAATTCATATATCTTCTAGTATTTATTCGTATAGCTCTTCCTCGGAAATCTGAAGTTTCTGTGCCTGTTCGGCCGTTAGACTTGTACGCTTCTGACGTCGATATCCTAGTCGAAATGAAGCCCGATGGAAAGGCGAGTATATGCATTCCGATGTCGGTTTCTTCAGGTCTAACACCCTCCCAGGATGAAACCGTCGTCACAGTAGGGGTCATGGATTTGGCATTGAAGAACTCTAACACTTCGAGCGCTTTCGAAACATATCTATCGCTAACTGCTCCTCGAAGTCTGGTCAGTTTCATCACTCTGCGATATCTTTAGAGTCTGACTAGACTCTCTCCAGACTGCGACCCCTCAGTGTCTGCTTCGTCTTCAGTTTACCTCCCTTGTTATACCGGAAACAACGGCGAAGGAATCTCGCATAAAGATTTCCTTATGGGGATTTACTTACAAGCTCTATCCCAATATTGGTTGGACTACTGATATCGCTGAATTCATTAAAGCTCCTCCCGGTGTCAGTTCAATTCCTCGTTGTATGCATAATTTCTCACGAGACTCCAGGCCTTTGAATCTGTGATTCCAAGCGAGCGGACCCGTATCTCGCTTCGAGTTTCTGATGGGTCGATTCAATGCTGTAGCGCCAAAACACCCGGGCTCTGTCGTTGTGCATATTGGCGATTTGGAATTTGGGACGAACCTTGTCGGATCATCCTCGGATGTCTCATTTCGTTTGAGTGTTCCGGCCCTTGCTTTACTCGCCATCAACGACACTTCTGACATCGCTGAACCCAACTTTGCTTCAAGTTCTCGTAATGGTGTCTCCTATTGGAGGGTTCGTCCTATGTTTTTTAAGAGTGCTTTTGACCGATGGACTTCTTGCAGAAAATCGGTTATGCTTTGCTTGCGGAGGTTGCTTCTCTTGACCTGAATTTTGCAGCCACACAAGGGTCAGGAATGAAAGTGCGCCGTTATTGACTATGCTGGTATCTGTCTGCTCATTTGTTTCATTTCAGGTAACCATGGACCATGTTGGGCTTCGCTTGCATCTGTGTGCTGATACTTTGGGAGAGTTGATTGCTTTCGTCGGCGATCTTACATCTGCTTTCAATCCTCCGACAGAACAACAGTGCGTGATTAAAGTAAATCACCTTTTATCCTTTTCACGTTCTCCGTGCCTAGGGAAATCAAGCCGAAACGAAGACCTGCCATGATCTCCGAGCAACCATCGAGTCGCCAAAACCTAATGTGTACGTGCATGTCCTCTAGTTTCCTCTTCTATTTTCATTACAAAATTTCGTAGCCTCCGTTGACGATTTTGCGTTCAAACGTGTTCCTGACGTGGGCCCAGCCCCAGACATGATTTATGACGACCTTCCGACGAATCTCGATTATTTGGACGAATTCATTCAGTGCAGCTGCCGGTT
Organism: Armillaria mellea; assembly: GCA_030407055.1. Lineage (NCBI taxonomy): Eukaryota > Fungi > Basidiomycota > Agaricomycetes > Agaricales > Physalacriaceae > Armillaria > Armillaria mellea. The sequence continues at coordinate 2,203,302 of JAUDZF010000001.1, read as the reverse complement.
TGCGTGAACTACGCGATGACGATCTTGAAGACTTTGACAATGAGGGTACCGATGTAACACAGACACCTGACGACCAGCGGGTTGGGATTGTATCGAAGATAGGTGGGGAGACCATCAAGATGCTCCGTCCAGAAGGTATCCATCCTGTCGAACACTATTTCGACAACCTGCAGCCTGAACCAATGGATGGAAACATGGAGTGAGTACTTTCCTTCCTGGCGTTATTGGTTCTCATCATCTATACCAGAATCGGGGAAAGAACCATGCACATACAGCTCAACAACACGGACATCAACGTCTTCCTCTACGGCGGATACGACTGGGCTAAGACGAGACGAACTATTGAAGAGGGAGTCAAAGAGATGCGGAAACGTTTGGCGAAGATCAGGCAGCTTGTTGCCAGCGGGCAGACACAAGACACTCTGGAAGACGAGACTAGTGCCTTACTCTTCAATTCCGTCTACATAGGCTTGGATCAGGACGCTGATGAGCTAGAACCGGGTGCTCTGATTGCTGCGATTGACGAAGAGCTCAAGGATGACTATGAGACGGCCAGCCAAAGCTCTTGGCAATCCCTTAAACCATCCGCAGCCGGCAAACCACAGCCAAAGACCCCCCGGGTCCAAGGCAAACGACTCACTCGTGCCAAAGGACCTAGTATCGAGTTCCGGTTGGCCGGTATGAAAGCCAATGTTGATCAATACAAGCCGGAAGAGCCGACGGTGTCAAGGATCTTTTCTACTGTGCGAGATTTGGAAATTCTTGATCATATGAAAACATCGACGTGGAACAAATTTTTGACGAGCATGCGATCTGATTCGCGTGGTAACGTACGGGAAACGGATTCAAATATGGCTCGCGTTGAACTTTGTATGATACATCCTGTGCATGGGCATTCGTCCGAAGAAGCCAGACTGAAGGTGATTCACATTTTTGAACTTAGCTTGATGGCCATCTCATTATTTCCGTAGGCAAAGATCTTGCCTTTGAGGCTGCATGTTGATCAAGACGCTCTTGACTTCCTAAAGAGCTTCTTCAGTTTCAAGGATCCTCATGCTCTCCCTTCCCCACCCAAGGATTCAGACGATGACATTTTTTTCCGTAAGTTTCCTGGGTACATAAATAGATACCTCTAAACAACATTCTACCAGAACTCGCCGAAATATTCCCCATCGATATCAAGATGGATTACAAACCTCGGCGCGTTGATTATAGGGCGTTGAAGGAGGGTAGAACAATAGAGTTGATGAATTTCTTCCACTTCGATGGCTCTGAGATGACGCTTCGGCATATAACTTTAGCGGGGGTAAGTATGCAGTTATGCATCGTTGTCATTCTCTGACGACGCCTGCAGATTTTGGGTTGGCCACGTCTTTTCGACCTTTTGAACGATTTATGGACACCAGACGTCAAAGCCACACAGCTGGTCGATGTCATATCTGGCGTCGCTCCAATACGCTCAGTGGTCAATGTTGGATCAGGCATTGCAGATCTGGTGCTCTTACCTATTTCCCAGTACAAAAAGGATGGGAGGATCGTCCGAGGAGTACAAAAGGGTGCCACAGCATTCGTCAAATCGACAGCTATCGAAGCAATCAAGCTTGGTGCTCATTTGGCCACTGGAACTCAGGTCATACTGGAGCAGGCCGAAGGAGTTCTGGGCGGACAGTTTGCCAATCCCATCACGGCAGAGGCATTGCAGGGAGATGAATTTGTTCCATATGGCTATAGTGACGAGGACGAAGCTGCAGAGATGATCAGCAAGTACGCTGAGCAGCCGGCTGATATCAAGGAGGGAGTACAGTCAGCGTACCGAAGTCTGCATCGAAATTTAAATTCGGCCGCACAGACCATCTTAGCTGTTCCTATGGAGGTGTACGAGAGATCGGGCAACGAGGTATGTTCCTTCTTCCAGCGCCAAGTTGACCGATTTTCTGATACATGTACAGGGACCCGTTCGTTCTGTTATAAGAGCAGTGCCAATTGCAGTCTTGAAGCCGATGATAGGCGCCACAGAGGCCGTTAGCAAGACTCTACTGGGCCTTCACAACACTCTAGATCCTAATGTTCGCCATGATAATCAGGCGAAGTATAAACAGCGCTGACTTTATCTTCACGATTTTTACCCCATAGCATTTTGCATTGACCCTCCTTACGGTAGAATAATACTTCAATTGTGTATCAATAGTGTATATGTGAATTATGGAATACAAGACAGACGCAGAGGAGAACGTCAATCCTATTAATCTATATCCATAGTCATTGAACGCCCCTCGCCCTGGATAAGAGCGCTCCGACTCTTTGAGGGAACCTTAATTTTTTCCCGTATTTTTGATGATTCTGGTGATTCCACAGCCATGGGTTCGATCAGGGCAGATGATGACAGTTTGACTGCTTCCTTGGTCTTTTTGCGGTGAGCCTTCAGTTTTTCTCGACTGGCAAGCATTCTATTGGAACAACTATCAGCAGACGGCATGATGCACAGAAGGTATTCCACGCACCTGCTCTTCCAGAACGCTCGTTCTCTGCGCTGTTTGATTTCTCCAACCCGCTTCATGGCAGTTATCGTGGTCTTCATCAATTCTCTGTCGTAGCGTACTGGTACGTTTCTTCGTTTCTCAAAGTCAATTGTGGAGTCCTGTTTTGATTGAAATAATTTTTTTTTCCATGTCAGTATATGTCCAGGTACTCACAATTGTCATCTCCTTGCCCGCAGCTTTCCTGAACGCCTTTGTCCACCGTACTTTGCGCGGATTCCGCTTCATCCTGCAATATGGTTTTAATATTCAGCGAAGCGTACCGTAAGTGGAACGTACTTGAAGTTCTTATGACATCTAAAAGAAAAATGAGACTTGATTCAGCTAGGATAATTGCATACGCACTTTGAGGTGCAGAATCTGAAAACCTTAGCGTCGTTGCGAACAAACGCAGACCCTAGGAGGATCCGATTAGCATAGATCATAATTACAGAGAAGTCGACGTACCGTGTCCTGGATATACGCTAGTCGAACAGAAATAACACTTTTCAATCCGCATGGTGGTAAAAGAAAACGATCCAGTTCTGTTGGCAAGTCACCGGCAAATGACCGCAAACGGCATTTTGAGTCACGTCACAGGTCACACCTTGCTAGCGCCTGTAAGCGCTCCGCGATCTTGAAAGTGCTCTAGGCGTCGCGACATGTTGCTTTTGACACAGAAATGAAAATGCAATAGGCGTTTCACTCAGATTTACCTACGGCGACCACGACACTCTCGAGTCCCGGGATCTCTAGAGTCTGGAGAACCTTGAACTAAGAACTCTGATACGCCATGCTCAACCTTTGTTACGTGCTACATGGTCTGCTGCTCGATTTTTGGTGCAAAGCAATGTTTACACTCATTTATTACCAGAATTGCACCACGCGAAGGCTGAAGCTGAGACTGCGATACTCTGTTAGCCATTGGAACATGCCCCTGGTACCGTTTTGGAGTACTGCTGGTCGCAACAGGCATCGAAATCTTATTTTACTCTCTTGGGGTATGTCCTTCAAATTCCAGGGGCAGTCAACCCTCTTCAACCCTGTCCTGAAGAGTAATGTCGAGGGGGGCATCTGCAAGAAGGCATGACCGGGATGCGCCGAAAGACTGCCAAGATTTTCCCAGTACCCCGAGATAGATTGTATTGCGAACCATGATAAAAAGTCCTGGTGTCTTATGTCGACCGACCAAGCACGATATGAATTTCAGCCGCAAGTTAGAAATTACTCAGCGGGGTGGCGTTCAGACCGTGCAGTAATGATAGAGTGTCCTTTGGACATGCCGGTGAGCCCTTGCACATGGCTTCTATCTTGCTAATGGTCCTATGGAGTCGGCCCGAGGCACCAAGATATATATCCTAGAGTGACGTGACAATATTTCGCACAATATTTGGGCCTTCCATAAGCGTGCGAGCATCGAAGAAGCCAGGGATCCCGCGAAGAAGAGGCCGAGGTGTTCACAGAGGCGGAAACTTACTTTCATGCATGTCAGGATGATATGTTTCTGATGCTTCTTGATATTCGGCTGGGCAATCAATACAATATACACATAAAGTTTGCGTACGGCTTGTATAGACTCACGAGTACCAATCTCCTGGGCTACGGCTGGATCATTCAAGCGAAACCTTAGAGGCTTCGTCTTCTATGCCCCACCCCAAGGGGACGGCGAACTTGTTCTAGAGATGCTCCAGAACAACGAACGTAAGTATTTATCCATCAATAAGGAACATACCCGCGGCTTCGGGCCATACACGACCGAAGTCTAAGGCAAAGCCAGAAAGGTAGTTTATTTGAGGACGGGATGCTGGTTATTATCACTGTTACTATATCACATGCCGAGACCACAACGAGGTAACCGAAATAGACTTTCCCGAAGAGTAAGTCCATCGTTGAAAGGGAATAATACGTGTACATACTTCGTTTTCACAAGCCGACGGTTGTTCAGCAGTCTCACGGTATCAGGAGCACGCTCGGAATATGCTCTAATGAGCGAAACCGATGCTTCCGGAGCTGAACTAAAAGGAGTGGACATGTGTTAGCGGGGGGGGGGGGGGGTCCCGGGCTACACTCGTGTCCAAAGAATTTACCAGGTGCTGTAGGTTCGACACCTGTTCATCCGATAGATTCCAGAACAGCTTGTTCGCAGGTAGAGTATATATCCAAGTCGTTCTTGGGTGACGTACAGAATAACTGGGTTTTCGGCTATATCATCAATATGGTGTAGAAATGTAGGTGGTAATGGACGCTGATTGGGCGTAACGGCTTCAGCAAATATTCAGGGGAGTGACCATGATTCCAGGATGCGTGCAAACTACCAGTGCTCCACCGTAGTCTTATGACCGGCATAGTGACATCGTGCAATCACGACAAAATGAAGACCATTAGAAATATCCTATGCTGAACATACCGGGAGAGGTGTGCGGTAGGTTTACAAGTGATCAGACACTCAGACACTCAAAGTTGCATAGAGGGATCAACGCGTAGACGTTGGTTGAGGCGAAACGATTTATTCCTAAATCCTCTAGGAGTTACGCATTGGGGTAATAGATGACTGAGATTCAGAGTAAGAAGAAAAGTCCCAGATCGTTGGCCTTGGTACCATAGTACAACTAACAGCGAATGGCGCGAATACACTCCATCCGATGGCTCGCGACTCGGTTTTGGGAGCACAAAAAGAGTGCAGTCCAAGCGATGAGACGCCTAGTAACGCGACGAACGTTGGTATGTGTTATAAGTTACTTTGAGGACTGCATGAGAAAGGGTATGGCGAAGGGATTTTCCGATTACAAGCAGATTCGGGAAGTAGAACGATTTTTTGGCATCAAGACAAGATATCGCCGGCGATGCAAAGGTCTTTGAGCACAAGTACATGGTCCAGATAAGGCACCAATGCCAACAAGACGCGTATATTTAGGATCGAACACAGCTTCCTGGTATGTGCAAGAATAGGTACCAAATGGCCAGTTAATTGGCCGATTTCCCTCACAATGCAGGAGGAGCACGACGGAGCAGCAGGTAGAGGGTGTAGCCGATCAAGGGGACAATGGGATGCAGAACAGCCGGTCAAGGAAAACCCGATCTGAAACGCAAGAAGAAAAAAACATAGAACATACAGATACTATGGGGATTTAGTTGTGGTGAAGGAAGGAGGCACGATACAGTAGGGCGGTGAACTGAAAATTGAGTCCTTGACAGATATCGAACAGGGTGCACAAGAGATTTCTGGCTCCGCTTGGCCGAAAAATTTGCGAATTTAGGGGTTTCCTTCGCAGAGCACCAGGTTCCTGCCACTGTAGATAAGATGAAAGAGATCGTAATCTAACGGCTGCAGAGAGATGAATACACGATCTCTACAGACCCAAGCTCGTATTTGCTACAGAGGAGAGCCAAATTCGAATGTACAACCCATTAAGGCTTTGGGGACGACGGACGTCGAATCGGAGATTCCTAGGGAACTTTTTGAACCCCAGTTTTGGGCTTAAGTGTTAAGATGTCCACAAGCTGGAGAAAGGCCTTAGTGCTAGGAAATGAAAGAGGCGATGTAATACATACCAAGGGCTGGGCATTTCAACGTGTGAAATGAGCCAGAGGAATCGCAATTAGTGATAAACTAAATGTAAAGTCCTCGAGAGACTTTAGACGAGTTCCTCAGGAAAGTTCCTGCTCCGGTTCGGCACAATAATTAGATTTGGCAGAGTGCAAGGACGCCGCTGAGTCTGGTATTGTCGGACAAACAACAAGGCATTACGGGTGACTCAAATGAACCCAGATTTCAAACCGCGACGAACCTGTAATGGCCATTTTGCACGGTGGCAGTTCGAAAAATCGACATGGGCGATTTCTGCGAGTTAAAATGCATCTGAGGGCTACTTTACATGGCCATTAGCAAGGGAATATTTATCAAAAAGAATAGACAAACGATGGAAGCAGAAATGCGGCAAGAAATTGGGATCGATAGTTCCGAGGGTTCTGATTTGTAACCCTATTTCTGCAATCGTAACCACTACCACCTACCATCACCGTCGTCGACAACGCCAACACGTCGCCAGCATCGTCTCCAACAATAGGGGGAATCTGGTTCAGTTTACAGTGATTACGATGGATTTTTCCTACTCACAAGGTCGATATTGTACTTTTTCACCGTGGCTTGGTCCTGCACGCTGAGCCTCTTGAAGGCGATAGACGCATACAAGCCTCCGATGTTGTTCTTGGGCCATCATGGTGGCATGCACAACCTCAAGAAGCAAAAATGGTGGGGACAGGCAACGGCGATAGCACTCAGATGCAACCTTACGGTTCAACAATCGAGCAACTCGATGAATAATATCTTGTGACAAAGGGCGTGTTCTTCTTGAAGCTTTCAGAGAGCAGCAGAGACGGCAAGCAAGACAATTGACTCCTGGGGGATGGAGGATGAAGAGGCGATGTTCTCAAAGCTGAATCTTCAGAAAATGTAGGTACGGCCAGAAGGTGCGTTGTTGTATTCTTGCTCTCCTGCTTGAAGGGTAATCTTGTGTTTTGCAGTCCAGATAAATGCCCTGGCGTTGAGTCCTTTGAGGTCCGTGCGCGCCTACTACTTGGTAAACGTTGTCGGTCTTCTTGGCGAAATCGTGTCAAAGGTGAGTCTTTTCTTGATGATTCACTCCAGTATGGCACCTGAATGGCGTTGTACATTTCAGTGGTGGTAGTACATCACTGATACGAACAACGCGATATACACACGGTCCCGCAGTTTTCATTGGCGTGACATGAAGTGACTCATTCCGTCACGTCACGTACGCGCGCGCTCCGCGTTAATTCCCCAGACGCGCAGAGACGAGATACCGGCAGGATTTCAACCGAAGATGCGAGAAATTTCCTAGTGTCGAAGGCGACGGGGTCCTCCAAAGGCGACTTTCTTACCTGTGTACATGTCTCGCGTGAGGGTATCACCACGGACTGGGAGTAAGAGCGAGGAACATGTTTCTTCAGACAGCTTGGCGACGACGGCTTGGAGGCTTCGACGTATTGAAGCGCTAGCAACGGTATCTGTTTCAAGACGAGGCTACCGAGCGATTCCTGGTCATTGTATCCCCGACGTCTTGGTCGGCATGTCCATTCTGATTATTCGGCCTCGAGGCTGTCAAGCGCTCTGTGACGCGCTCCCTACAAATTCGACCCAGTCTTCCGGATCTTCCCTCGATTGGAACGGCGACTACTGCCTGTGACTGAAAACCTGTGCCGTGTCAATCAGGATCGGAAAGAAACTTCTTCGACTGGGCCCTTACGACTATCTGTGGTCGGAACAGCGCATGTTCAAGCGGCAGCAAAAGAAACACCAATTTAGGTTGCTTTGCAATTTTTTTTACGAACCCAGATTCGGAAACCTAAAATTTCGTCTATTTAAGTTGCATGTACATCTCAGTTTTCTGCTCCGTCCCTTCATCTCCAAAATGCCTTGCCATCGCTCCTGCAAGAGATTCGCTCCTCGTCCTCCTCCTACTTACGATGAAGCTCTTCATGCTTCTTCCTCTCTCTACCTCCCAATTGGCGAGTATGCTGCACGCTATCAGCCGTACTCTCTTTCGTATAGGGTAACATATCCTATGGCCCTCTTTTCATTGCCGTTCTGATTCGTTTTAGTTTGAAGGAGAGTACATTGATGTGCCTGTTCCACAGACACCTGCGATTATTCCGCTGAATGGTCGAGTAAGTCGGTCGCACTCTCTGTGAGGAAGTCATACTGATCAACTTAGTATATCGTTCCTCCCCACTATGATCTCGATGATTATATCGGGTACGAAAGTGAAGAAACAGACGAAGACGAGGATGACGGGACTATCTGGGACGACGAAGATGAAGATGGACCAGGAGAGGAGGGACGAAGTGCTCGCAACGCCACAACTAGTGACACTGGTGAGAAAGACATCCTTCCTTCAGACACTATTTCTCATTGTCATTCCTCACATCAGTGTATTCTTGTCCTTCTTGTGTGGTGGGCAGCTAACTTTGTTTGAAAAGTGTTCGTTTTTGTCTTGCATGTATACCCATACCCTAGTATCGTCGTCACTATTTTTCACAAACTTGGTTTTGTCAGTCGATAACAAATGTTTCTTTACATTGGTGTCGTTTGTATCTTACGTTGGTCGCTACTTGTTCAATGTATATCATTTCAATTGAGATTCCAGACATATTCTACATATCTACATATCTACTTAATACTTCTTCTGTGAAATGACTAGGAACGTTTGGTAAGGATATTCGAAAGTGCCTTGGCTCTCATCTATCCATACTTTATCATCGCCTCGCTCTACGATGGCCTTGACGCCATCCAATACTTTGGACCTGACATCGTCAGGTAAAGTCTGGATGTAGCTCTTGCTGTTCGCTCTATCCACCACGAGTGAGACATCGGAGGGCAAGGTATACGCCCAAGTCTTCTCTACTGGTGATTCAAAGAGCTTTTTGTAAGCATCGGTATTAAAAGTCTTGCGCCACAAGCCCAAACGGAACTGAGGAGTACCAGCTTCATGCTGCTCGACTTGGTCCCTCAGTTGAGCGACCCATCGCTGCGGCATCCCTAACGGGAACATATGTTAGATATGCATGGTACGCGACGTACTGAGGGCAGGAACACACCTGTCTTCGAGGTTCCAAATGAAGGCGATAACACCTCCTGGCTTGAGAATCCTGGCGAACTCGACAGAGGCAGCGTCAAAGTCTGGGCACCAATGAAATGCCTGCGCATGCATAAATGAAATGAGAAGCTTTCTACCAGGAACAAACGGCGTGCCTGGGCAATCGTAACGAGGTCGGCCCACCCGTCTTCAATATTGGTGGTATCAAATGTTCCCTCCCTCGCAGAGACGCGTCCATCTTCAACGGTCTTGATGAAGACATCGCGCATTCCGGCGCTAGGTTCCACGGCTCTCAGTTCGCAGATTGCACTAGAGAAATCAGGATGCTTGAGGAAGGCCTTGGTGAACAGACCTGTTCCGGCACCGATCCTATGTTCGTGAGAGGAACGTCTGGACTCGAGTGTGTTGCACGTACTCGACGACATTGAACGGGGCCGTAGCTTTTACCGCCTCCCTTATCGCAGACAAGGCAGCGTATTGGTACGACGGTCGCGCACTGGACGTAGCAGTCAAGATGACCGTCTCGTTGCTACCCAACGCGACACGTACCGATCATAGAGCTCGTTTGTGCCGGAGCCAAAGCCAGTCTGGGCAACATTGTGAACAATAGCCATACCTCTGTGGAGAAGAAAGGATAGGGAAGATGGCGCGATATGCCGCCTTTTAAGGCAGATCATTGGGGTAAGTTGGTGTCATGCGGAAAGAATAACGAGTCGAGTCATGCGGCTTTACGGTCCGATGGGTTGTCGCACACCGCTCGTTTGGACCTTTCGCCCGTCTTGCGTGCGAAAGAAGCTGCCTATATCATTCTGGCAAGCGTCGAAGACCAATCCTGATTACAAATGTATAGGAGTCAAGTATCGTCTCGCCTCCAATTTGGACGTCAACGAGGTGTACCAATGATCCGTATGAGGATATCGTTCACGCCAGCCCCGGTACTGCGGTTGACAATGACGCGCCACGCACGAGCTACTTGGATATGGCGCGATGAAGCCGTGGAATAGGGCAATCCATCCAAGTCAATAATTTCCCGGATATTGTACGCAATTTGTCTCCGAGGTTCGATGATGCGAGCCCATATACTCACTTTTTTTAGTCGTTGAAATGAAACTTAGAAGGATACATCGGGGGATATTGAATGAAGAGCTTGCGCCGGCGTCTCCAAACAGATCCTAGAACCGCACTCCGAGACTCTTCCTTTCTCAGCCTGGAACACCTCGCAGCTGTCACCACTATCGTTTGTCGCGCAAAGCGCATCGCCTCGAAGATCGACATCAGTATCATCGCCAACACGGTACGCCGCTTGGCCCAACTCGCTCCAATTTTACACCAAGTCCATGCGCATTCGTTCTGTATACGACTCTTTCCCCCAAGAATGATGGAGACCATGTCATTTCGCGAGTATGCGAGCATTGAGAAGACAAGGGGGTTCATATCGCATCAAGAATTTGCCCCCATGTCGCGAGTGAGCGACAAGGTCAGCGTTGAACGTTGAAGGGGAATAAATAAATCAAGATTCCTCCATAAGGGGAAATTTCAGGCTGGGACCGACCGAGTCTGCAACTCACTGCTTAGTCATCGTGTGGGCCCCCTTCCTCTGACCATTGCCGCCTCCCTCGACAGCGGTGACGCGCGATGCGTCATAATCACGCGTCATGCGCCCCTCCGCCATATATAAACGCGTCAAATCCTGCTCCCCCTCTCTCCATCTTCCTTCCGTCCCCCCACCATGCCCATAAGCGAGGGCCGCATCTCCCCAGAGCAACGTCGCAAGTGTCGCCTCAACGCCAATCCCGTCGTCAACGAGGCCTACCAGCAATCAGTAGTCGGCGTCACCTTTTTTTCAAAGACGACTTGGTCTTCGCCCGGGTTGTCGCAACTAGGACTGCACGAACTTCGAAGCCTCTCATTGTGTGGAGAATCTAATAAGCCATTACTATTCTTATATTGGTAGAACTTCATATCATGGAAGTGAAGGGTAGTCAAAGGATCCGTAGCTCCCAGTTGTTGAACAATGGGTCTCCCTGTATATTAAACTGTCCGGCAATCTTTGATTTCACGTCATAACTCTACAGACTTATGCCAGCTCAATGTAACGTTCCACTGCATCAGATCAATCAGAAACACTACAGGTCGACCATGTAAGATCGTAGACTCACCCTCCCAATCGGTGATAGCCTCGTTCCATAACTTGACTTCATGTTCTCGCGTTCCACCATAGTGCTCGACAAATACATCACTTAGCATTTCTGGCTCTCTGGCGATGCTCTCCGGCTTCATCATCCGGATCGTCGCAGCCTCTAGCGATATCGGAAGCATCTTTACCTAATAAAAAGTGTCAAGTAGGGGCAGCGCCGACGCCATCTGGCTTACCTTCCCGTTCTTCTTGTCCTCGGGTGTGAAGTGACTGATAGGCGGTGTTGTGAGCTTAAGCTTCCTCTCGATGCCTCTCAGACCGAGGAGGAAGACTGCGCTCAAGGCGAAATACGGATTCATGTCCGCCCCGGGTATCCGAACTTCGAACCTCGTTGCCGAAGGAGGGACTGAAGGAGGCGAGAGGATACGGATAGACGCTGCACGGGAATCGTAGCCGTATGTAACGGCGTTCGGCGCCCAGAACGCTTCGCCGCCTACTAGACGCTTATAACCGTTGATAGTAGGGACCAACTGTATCGGAATGAGAAGAACAATTGCAGTTTGAATCTTAATTACTTGCCAGAGGCATGACTAGCACGGGGTCTGTCAGTACACATGAAATAATTGATAATTTAGAGTAAACTGACTGTCAGCGACGCCGTCAAGAATACCGGCGAGGAAGTGTTCAGCTGCTTCGCTTATGTACTTGGTATCTGCAAAGGCAGCTCCTTCACGTCCTGTCGCCACATCGGATCTGGGTAGTGCGAATATGTTTTGATCCTGGTTGTTTCGTAGAGATACATGGATATGGCTATCAGGACACGCGGTTAAGCGGTGGAGATGTGGTAAATGCAGAGGATTCATACCCGCTACAGCCAGGAAGCTGTATGTAACGTTAGGAATGGACTCCATGAATATGTCAAGGTGACTGACATTATTCCAAGGCTTGGCCATGAAGCTTGGAATGACGCCTCGCTGGATACCGATACTTTTCGTTAGGTACTTGAATAGTATTGCGTTGTCAGCCATCCTTAGAGCAGTAGTGTAAGCCAATGCGGTCTCCAGGACGCCAGGTCCAGTTTCGGTGTCTGTCAGTTACTTAAATACTTCAGGAAGTTTGAGGTTAGTGTAGACCTACGATGTCCTTCAATGTCAACGCCAAATTGAGCGCCCAAATTAAAGATGTCGTGAAAGTAATCGTTGTTCAGTTGAGTACGTAGAAGGGAGTACCCGTGCACTTGGTTATATGAATGAGAGAAGCGAATTATTGGCAAAACAGCTTACATACTTCCTGGTGTCAGCGGTTTCAAGTCGTGGTACTTTTTCTCTGATAATGATCCTGGCGTTTCTGTGGACGGTGCATAAGAACAACGTTAGTCTTAGTCACAAGACTAGCCTTTGAAGTTGAAGAACTGATAGATATATATATCAGTTCATATCCAGCAATGGGAAAACGGCTGACCTCGTATTCCACGCCAGCGAAACATTCGAAGCCTAGTGATGCCGCCCGTTCAGTCGTGATCCTCAAAATACCCCTTGGGTCAACTACCAGGGGTTCTTTCGTATCGGGATCCAGGAAAGACACCAAGAAGAAGGGCACATTATCTTCCCAGGGAATGCGACGGTAGGTAGAGAGATCGATACGTGCTAGAATGTCCCGATAGCCATTAGCCTTGTTTGATATTAGCAGCTCTCGTGAATAAACGGTGTCATGTATGTCCCAGCCACTATGGGTACCGTTGAGCTAGCGAGATCCGAAAGACGTGTTGAACGTACAATATGACGCTGCAGAAGCCAAATCCGTCCGACGATGCTGCGCTGAGGAATTTATCTTTGCTCTAAGAAATATTAACGCGCGCCTCGAACAACATAGATCGGAACTCGCACCATGAATTTTCCACGAAGAACGCCATCAACTATTAGACGCGTCAAAATGCACTAATGTTGCAACGCGCAAGTTCCTTACCGTCGATTCCTTGATAGCATTTAACCCAAAGCCAATCTGTATTTCAAGCAGCGCTCACCAGCAACCTTGACTTTGATATCATCTTTCAAGATGTTCTTGAGTTCTTCCAAGGAATTGGGTGCACCAGCAGTCGCAGACATGATGGCCGGAAGTGAAGGGGAGCAAGTGTGTTAGGGGCATGATCGTCCCTTATCAAGCTACTGCTATGACGAACCTCCATGTGCACACCGACCCACGCCGCGGCGACAACGACCAAGCCCTCCGCTATATCGCTCATGCACGGGCGCCTGCAAGGCCTGGTTTATTCGATACACCGACCATATCTATCTACCTCAAGGCTCCGTTTCTAAGGATAGCACATGGGGAGAGCTGGACAATGCGTACTCGTAGCTAGGCTCATGCGATAAGGATTTGACCTCGAAGCGAGCCATTGATGAAATACTGGAAGATCGTGCTAGCGATGCGGCAAGTCTGCCTCGAAGCTATCGCGGGGATTGCCAATCAGCAGAAAGAGGTCAACCTCGACTCCATGCCCGGGGATTGCATTCTGTGGCTGAGAAAATTCGCCTGCAAGTAAATGTTGAGCTTATATCGAGTCATTAATACTATTTTCACGATGTGGAGTCCTGAAGTCGTTGTTGGATCGGTCAGCGGTTATTGTTACTTGCTCGACATGAGAACAGCATCGGACCAGGAATGCCCACCCCAGCGCTGTGCATTGTTCCGGCTATTCTACACCTAGTCAGTAGAGTTCGTGGAAAAGTAAGGGCTGTATTCTGCTCTCTGTTGATTTTTAACTAGGAGTCGTTTGTAATGTCAACTTTTGTAATAACACTGATGAATTTAGAGGAAGGCATAACCAACGTTGCTGGACGATCAGGTCACATGTTTGGTGACGACACGCGTCTGGTTTGCAGCTTCAGATTCTGCAAACTGGTCACGTCTGCTGGTTCGATCCCCTGGTCAAAAGTCACCATCGACCAATAAGTGGGCAGCATGTACGCCATCACCCAGATCCTCGCCGAAACCAGGCTTCAAGTCTCTGCCTTTCTAAAGTCAGATCAGGTGAAGGCCATTGCTCTTCTCACTACCGCCTGCTACGAGAAGAATATCGCGTCCAATATTGACATCACCGTCATCACCGACACCGCTTAGAGCTGTGAAAGCACCATCTACCCAGTTAATATTGGACGACCACCACATCACGCGCGCCGAACAGAATGTGTTCTCCTAGATGGATTGTATCTACAGCCAACATCCTCCACAGTTGAAGTAACCAACGTGTAGACTTCATGATCGGTCCCTAACGAATCCCAAAGTTCCCAGAGACGAAGCAATCAACTCCAAAACTCTGTCACTCTCCTTCCGTTGTACTTCCAGAAGCTTCACCATATCCGATTGGAGCTCGGAATTTTCAATTAGCACATCCCCATGGATACGGAGGAAAACATTTTGGAGGGCTTGGACGGCTTCAAAATCTTTATGGGAACGTAATCGTTGCCTCATGGAGTGAATGTATAGTTGAAGGCTGTCAAGGGAGATGAGTGAGCGAATTTCCAAGTCCAAGGCGGCCGGCGACAAAGATTTGATCAGGTTGAAGAATGTCTCGTCTATTGGAAAAGGTCAGACAGCGTTGTGGAGTGGACGTCATGACCTACAGTCCCCTTCGCGAGATTCGGAATTCAGCTGCCTGTGGAACTGACTTTGTGAGTGGCCTGCAGCATTTTCCAATCTTCGTGTTGACTTTTTCGAAGTTTTCTCCTGTTCAATCGTCTCGACAGCAAATCGCGTCTCGACACCAGGAAGAGTAGGCAAAAAGAAGGGCGCCTTTTCTGGGGCTTTTGGGGGCTCTTTTGGTTTATTACGATGCTACGGAAAGGGTCAAAATGAAAGCTCAATCAAACCTAGAAACGCGTACTTGTATCACTTCTAGGTTGAGCAGCGTTTGCCATCGAGAACGGGGAAGTAGCGTCAGCGTTATGAGCTCTCCGTCTAATTGAGGGGGAGTCACGAAAACGTCGGTAGCTTCTTGTTGTGCAGATAGTGGCGATAGAGAGTCAAGTGCTAATAGTAAGGAGCGTTAGAATAATCCGTGTATCGATTACTGTAGCTTACCTTCGTCTTCCGCAGTACCTTGCATGGAAGGAAGTGCCGTGTCGGCCAAATCATCGTCATTAACACTCTGGAAGGAGACGGTGTCATACTGTGCACGGTTTGCCCTATCAGTGCTCGGTCAGATTGCTAAAACTACTCAATTATTTGAAGAAGCTCACCAGAGGTAAATGCCAACGCTATCAACATGCGACGTTGCGAGGAAGTCATTGGTAGGTGAGAACGAAACGCTAGTGGCCACACTAGGTGTCCTGAAGGCGTCGATCAGCCGACCAGTTGGGACATCATACGTTCGAATGATAGAATCTAAGGAACTGGCAATTAGCCAGCGTGAATCGGGGGAAAACGTCTAAGAATGTTTATGAGCATTAATTCGAGAGAAGGGTTAACCAGCTGACATACAATATCGAGTATTCGTCCTCTAAACCCTCCTAGTTCTCGAACGACTTTCTTGGTCTCAATATCAAGGATGCGGACTATCATATCGTCACATATAACCGCCAGTAGCCCATTGTCCCGATGTAACGTCATGGATACAATAGGTGAAGAGACAATGGTGGTACGCTCCAACTGGGCAGTGTGGAAATCAAAGAACTAAAATTACGAATGGCATTTAGCCCTACATTTGTCAAAGCAAGAAATACGCACATTGATGGTTCCATCCAACGTGCTCACAGTAACAGTTCTGTTCAGTGCGTCTGTGGCAATCCCAGTGATGGTACGTTCGTTCCCCTTCTTTCCGGCGGTTCCCAGTCTACTGGTAGCCTCCGCAGGACATGGTCCAACGTCGAAGGTCTTGCGTCGTATACCCGATTGAAGATTCCACATACAGACATCGCCTATTGATGAGCCTGCCAAAGCGAAGTTTCCGCATGCGGTCACACAAATAGCCTACACGACGTGATGCAGTAAGATAAAATCAGTGTGAGATGAATCATTGGGCAAACCTTGACCGAGCCGATGGCTTTCCCCTTGCCCTTGCCTTTGACAGGCTCCGTGAAACCGAAAGTATACTTTCCCACTTTCTTGCTTTGCATTGTCCAAGACCGTGCAACAGACTCATCCGTATGTGCAGTGAGAATATCGTCCCAATCTTTCGCTCGAGCTGATGAATACGACAAAGAAGTGATAGGCGGGAACTTCAGAGATGCCAGCGGTATTGACAAAGCAGTAGCCTTCTTAGCAAGGGATCCTGGAATCGACGAATTAACTCAATTGACTTGATAAGAGAAAAAGCTGACGGACCCTGCGAAAGTTCAAATGACCGCGAATCACGCACTACCGATGTACACCTGAGACTGCGATCCCTTGAAGTTGTCAGAAGTTGTTTTCCATCATCACCATAATATTGGATGAGATGTGGAGGAGCATGATGGCCAGAGCGGAACTTGAGTAAGCGCGGGGCTGCAGTGGGAGAATCGAATAGCCATTGCTGGTTGGAAAAATATCAGTACCTACGATCTATGCACTAGAAGAGCCAATTACCTTGACGCTATTATCTTCACCAGAGCTGATTAGGACAGGCTGACCAGGAATCCATTCCAGAGCGCTTATAGCGCCATCATGTGCACCGCGCACCATATGCAACAAACGACCACCAGAATTGAGATCCCATAGAGCAATATGGCCCACGGATGAAGCAGAGGCGAGAATAGGTTCCCCGTCTGGAATATAGAAGCTGGTCTTTAGCTTGGAGAGAAAAAATGGTTGTCCTGCTCACCGCTTCTGAAACCCAGAGCTCTTATGCTACCACCATCCATGAACATACGTATCAGACGCTCATCTGTACGGACGTCATAGACAGATACCTCTCCGGAGGTGAAACCGATTCCGACCACATCAATCGCTGGGGACTGTACCAATGCGGTTATGGATGTACCGTGCAAGGTGGATGGTGAAGGTGCCGAACCCATCGACAAAAGAGTTGAAGATGAAAACCTATGTATGCAGGTTCTACAAATACGAGATAAGGCTCTACCCATAGCATATAATCCTTCAAACTTACTGCGAGCGAATATTCCATAACTGCATACTTCCTTGACTGCTGGAAACGAGCACTTTGTTAAGATACGTCGAAGGATGTAGTATGGAAGTCGCGGTGAAGTCTGCATTAAACTGTACCGTGGCTTGCAGAGCTAACGCAAGATACTTAGCGAAGCATATATAAGAAAATCGATGAATTACCTCCATCCGTGGTATCCCATACAAACATGCGTTCTCCTCTTTCGTCTAATGCTAGTATAAGAGTTCCAAAAATCGTAATGTACGACAAGGAAGATTCCAGTGGACTTGATATTCGAAGAACCTGGAAAGCAATGAGATTGAGAGAACGCTTCCTTTTGTGCGACTCACCTCTTTTCCGCGGACGTACTTGATGACGTAGGGGCCAGCAGCAGCCCAGACAGAGTCCCCATCCATTGCTAAGTAAGATATTGGGTCGGCCGTGTCCGGTCCTGTTGAGCATGTATAAGCAACATTCCGTGGATATGCATATTCCATACGTACCGACGAATAGTAAGGTCATTTTTCCACCTTCCCACAGAGCCCATGATTTTCCAAGGCATGTCAGAATATGCACTCGTGGTCCATCGGTAGCACCCTTGTACGACCGAGCCTGCAGAACAAAAGGAACATGGTTGGTGACGAGACCGAGGGCCCGAAAGGGTACGAACAGACGAGGTTCGGCTCGTCGTTTTTGTGCAGAGGTCGAAGAGGCAGTTCTGCGAATTTTCTTGCGAAGCGGCTGAGCATCGTAGGTGGCGGCCATCGCGACTTTTAGGTGATAGTATTTGGGCAAGACGCGATCCTCCAAAATTTCCTGACCCGATCGGGAAGGCCTCTCTGTTAGGCTTCGCCACGATAGACAAATACTAGATCCTCTCCTACCACCCATGGATCTCATCCTTCAAATTCTAACAGGAATAGCCGTCCCGCTCCTTGTATTAGTTGTCATTCGTGCGTATAAATATTGCCTCTTGGTTCTTGTACTCAGACGATTATCATCTAGTCCTCATAGTCGCTTTCACTTCCAAAAGTCACGGAAATGTAGTGCTCCTCGTTGGCCCCTTCCGACGCTGGTAAAACAGCAATATTTGCAAAGGTATACCCTGCCTGAGGTGTCCGAGACATATTGACGTTTATTCCTGCAGCTTGTGTACGACCAAGCGCTACCATCACATGCATCTTTACAGGCCAACATCTCATCCGTCGACCAGCCTCCGTTCAACAAACCTGTAGTCATCGTCGATATACCTGGACATCCAAAGATGCGGGATCAGTTCAAGGATCATATGAACGGGGCAATTGTCGTTGCCTTTGTCGTGGACACAAGCACAGTGTCGCGTAATGGGGCAGCCGTTGCAGAGTGAGGACATCTAGTGAAACTCTGTCATCGTTTCCCATATTCAGCTTCCTTCTAGGCATCTTCATATCATAATGGACGCTATAGTCAACCTACCGTCTAAACAGAAGACTCCCAGTCTGGTGATTGTCGCCCACAAGACCGACCTACTCAAGAACATGGCGGGGTCGGCCAATGCCTCCTTCTGATGCTCTCGCCATCAACCGAGTGAAAACTGTGCTCGAGAGGGAGTTGGAGAAGCGCCGAGATGCGCAGTCAGGTAGTCTAGGAGTTGAGGGCTTAGGTGAGGAGGAGAAAACAGAGTTGGGTGGTCTTGAATGTGCGGGCACTGCTAAAGCATTCAGGTTTTCCGACTGGGAGGGTACCGAAGTGCACTTTATTGCCACATCAGTAAAGCAGTCGGTGAAAGGAGTGGATGATGAGAAAAGTGGTCCACACATTGGACTTGGTTCTCTCCAAGAGCTTCTGGTGACCATGCGGCGATAGATTTGTAATCTACAGTCAATGTGTATTTTATTAGACTCGCACACGGTCTCGACAATGGTCAGTTGGAATCGGTTGCACTAATTTGCGTACGACCAATGGGAGAGTCAGTGTCTCAGTGCCTCAGCAATGCAACTAAGGAACTACTTTTTAACTGGGGACTTGTATCCGTTCATAATTTCAGCGAGAACCCAGCAGTTTCCCACAACATACACCAACCCTCGCAACCATAGTCCCCAAAACACATTCTTTCCCAAGAACTCCAGCTTGTAAGCTTCGCTGAGCCATAGAGCTTGGACACCGACCCAGACAGCAAGGCAGGTGAATGCCTTGCGTGTCGACATGTGGATCGAAGGAAGGAGGAGAGGAAGAAGGAGTGAATACCAGAGGAAGTACTGAAACCACACGGTCAACTCATGCGGTTAAACAAGGGGAAATATACATGCCTGTGAGGTAGCAGACTTTGTTGAAGATAACGAACACAGCTGTTTGAATAAACCATGCAAACACCAAGTCGTCCTTTCTACGACCAAGCGCTAGACCCGATACAAGAACAAGTGTCATCTGAGGCAGGAAACTTGTCAAAGGGGAACGAATAACTCGAGAGAACAATCCTCGGGAGTCCTCAAGATCTCCAGCTGGGTACGTCAAGTACGTCAGGTAGAAATAAGGCGAAAAGTTGTGTCGGTGGTCGAGGCGGTGTAGGTGATACAGATATGATTCATAGAGGAAAGGGTACCCCCAACTATACAACGTTCAGCATCGCTCCAAGAAAGACACGCGCCTTACTCACACAAGATAACACCCTGCACCCAGGGTTCCAAATGTCAAGACACTCAGCAGGCCAAATGAAACCCCGCGCCAATTCACAATCGAGTTTCCCTTCCCAAGGACGGCCAAACAGGCTACACCATATATCCCTGGATAGATCTTCCAGTGGGTGCTGACGCCCAGCATAACTGCGGCCGTTTTCCAGCGATCCGTACGGGCAGCATAGAGTGTGAGGAGCACTAGGAGGGATAGCAGAGACTCGGAGGACCCTCTAGTCGATATTGAAAAAACCATTGGGTTGAGCATGTGAAGCGCGCTGTAGCGTGTCGCCCCGGTGAGCCGGTATATCAGCAGCCCATTGACGATATCGCACGCAGCGAAGAGATATTTCCCAAAGGATGGATGTATCCATTCGTTAGGCGCCAGGAGAAGGGCAAGCAATGGGGTGTACCGGTATGTCTCCCGGGTATACGGGCTACAATGACACGTTCAGCATCGTCAGTGACACTACGGCAAAGCACGACATACTCTCCAAGTCGGATCCAGCTTTTTAAAGGACCTTGAGCAAAATTCCTCTCTCCTGGATGCAGAAGAAACGACGCGGCGTCACTAAAAACGCGGTAGTCGATATCGGTATACTTGACGAGGGAACGAGAATCGTGCCACTCGCTGTAGACGATGAGAACGACGCGTATTGCAATGGAGAGGATCAGAACATTGCGAAAAGAAGAGAAATATGGAATTATATGGATAGCAGCCATGACAAGAACGGCAACATGAGCGTAACCAGTAGAGTTATCTTGGGTAATTTACGTGCAAAAAGGTTCCGGTAAACAAAGGTACAAAAAATCTATCCGCGTAGCAACATTTTCCCTCTCTCTCAAATCTATACAGCAAGAAAAAAACAGTGAGATGACCGGAGCGCAGAGACTAGAACACGTAAAAAGACTCACGTATTGCTGAGATCCACCGGAAACCTAGAGTGCAATCATCAAATCATAGTTGAGATAATAGAACAATGCGGACCGACCTTCTCCGTAGCCCTGCCTCTGGACAACCGAGCACATGAACAATTCCACGGGCCTGATATCAGTGAGAGGGACCTTGCCCTGCACGAAGGGTCGGATGAGCACTGCCTAGCACTCTATAATGTACACACTACCTTGCCCGTTGTCTGATACAGTCCCAGGTGATGCCTCAACTCTTCCTCACTGACAGCGCCCGGGGCGTCGATCTTGTTACCGAGAACGAGGAAAGGAACCTTGGCGAGCTCTTCAATAGAAAGGAGGGCATCAAGTTCAGCCTTGGCTTCTGAGAAACGTTCAAAGTCGGCGCTGTCGACGAGGAAGATGATGCCGTCGACTTCGGGGAAGTAGTCGCGCCAAAGCCGACGAGCTGGGCTGGAATGAAAATGCTTTCACCATACGATAACGCTGACGCCAACCTTGCATGTGTCCACCTAGATCATGGGTGGTGAATTTGACATTTCCAATGGCGAGTTCCTCGGATGCTGCGAGAGCGTAAGAAAAAGTCGACGTCAGACAGAAAAGAGTACCAACTTGGATGCAACGTAGGCTGGAGGGTCGCAAGCCGGTCGTTTTTCAGCATGTGCAGCAGAGTCTACCCGTCCGGAATGGTAAAAAGGGATGCGTACACTAGAAAGCTAAAGCGCGCACCGTTTTTCCGGCATTGTCCAACCCAAGGAAAAGAATTTTGGCATTCTTGTGCATCAAACCTAGAAGCAAAACATCAACATGGCGTCAGAAAGATAATGGGACGAGCAGTACCGAGTTGAGCAAGAATATCGAAGAACCAGTTAACGATGAACATGGTCGGTAATTGTGAAAGGTCTCAGTAAAGAGAATAGAAATATGGATGAATGTCGAAACGTGGAAGTGCGCTGGAGGTACGCAATCAAGCGATCCTGGTCACGTGAAATTGTCATACGTACCAGCCTAACAGGGTGCCGCGTATCAGTCATACCAGTAAAATCATTGAAGTCACTGATGATTAGAACGATGAAGCCAATATTCGTGATAACAGAAAACAACTAGGCCACCCAGCTATATACAAATGGTAGCAACGTACATAACACGGATAAAAATATACTCCACGTCTGGTGCAGATACGGACGATAGATAGGTAGTCATAAATAATACAAAGATAAGAAAAACGAGGATAACATGCCTCAACGGACCATCTTACACCCGTCCGCAGATTTCCAAGCCACAAACACACCCATAGACCGACTAATCCTTCTCACGTTCACCGCCGACTTGCTACACGAGGATGCCATCGACTCAGATCCTTGTGACCCCGAACGCATCCTATTGATATCTTCTTGTCCCCGAGATACGAATAGCTGCGAGTCTCGGTCGGAGTCCCTAGTCGTTCGAACGTTTGAAGGCCTCTGTTCCTCCCACTGGCGCCTTCTCTCCCACGCAGAGTCGAAATTCTTGCGTTCCGCAGTAATAACCCCAGGTATGCACGTCCAGTGGAACCGTTGCTCAATTTGGGTACCCAGATCCATGTGGTCCTGCATATCCCTAAAACAGCATGTCAGTAAGACACGAGTTTTCTTGGTATATTAACTCACATATCAAAACGAAGCAACAGAGCGTCAAATTCCTCTCGTGTCATGTCCTCAATCATGACTTTAGGATCATTCGGATCCTGTTCAACCGTCGCTTCTCTCAAATGCCGTATAGCATCGACAGACCTAGACCTTTTCTTTGAAGCAACATCTGAATCTCGTCTCTTCCGACGTGCTTCGTGTTGACACTCCAACACCCACTCCCACATCGCTTCGGAACACCCCAGAATCTCGGCCGTTCGTAAGGCGAGGTGGAGATTCAGCGTGCTCAAGTCAATGTGCAGCTTAGTGTTCGGCAAACGATTTGGCGGCGGTTTTTTCGGAGGTATGGAGGATGTGTCCGATGACACAACTTTATTAGTCGGTTTTGACTTCGCCGAACGGGGCGTAAGTCCAGCTGTTTTAGAGTCGTCAAGAGAAACATATTTCGAGGTCTTGTGGAGTAGGTTTTGAACGGAGATCCATCGATCTTCACCGAGGGCATTATGGGTGGCGCCAAGGGGCGACATAAGCAGAGACAGAACGACCCCGCCTTTGGTCCTTTGGTGGGGGTGGCGGTCGCGCGGGGAAGGGGTTGATTGCATTACGAGCCTCCTCATCTGGGTCAGAGTCATGTTCATGTTCCGAATGGGAATCGTGTTCATCATCTTGAGCCTGCTTCGGTGCCAATGGGGGGAAAGCGAAAATAATCGGAGGGTGTGTGCGCACATCTATTTGTCCATTAATGGATAAGTACCAAGTGGAAAGACAGGAACAATACATACCTCTAAAATATATCCCAAGCAAGTTTGGCAATAACGAGAGTGGGGAGAGATTGATGAATCTTGACGCCTGCATTCCGTTGTATATAGTTTGTAGTAACAAGTGATCTCTAGGGTTCGTGGGAGCTCTAGGCTTTGGCATCGTTAAGAACGTTGAGACGGTCCCTTTCGGCGCCATATTTCGGCTGGACTGAGCGTTTGAAAAGAAAGGTAAGTGCTGATGGAGGTGAGCCACCGATGATCGTAGCGCTCGAGTTGTGCTAGGTCCTGGACTAGTTTCCGTTGAACTTAAAGATACGGAAGAGTCCGTTTGCATGCTCTGCGGAATATATTTGAATGTACTCGAGTCCAACAGATTCTCTAGGGATCGATTCTGGCGCTGCTTAAAGCGTATTGATGAAGGTTTATTCGATGTTGAGATGGACTTGCGAGGTCCGTGAGAATGGCTGTGGTTGATTGTGGTGGTGAGTGTATCACGTTTCTCCTCGTCATCTTCTACAATGCCCGTGCCGGATACAGGCACAAGAGGAAGTGGAAAAGACGCGCTTTGCGGCGTCATAGGTGAATTGGAATCTGTACCACATGTACTGGTGGTCGCAAATAGACTAGGACAAGCAGCCGAAGGCGAAGCTGGTGCTTCGGGCTTTGTGCCACCTGATTGCATTAGATCCTGCGACATCACTTATATAACGGTCTGCGCTTGGACTTCGAGTAGGAAGTGAGCTCCTAGATAACCTGCGCGAGTATGGTCGGTACTGTCGGTCTTCAGATAGCTGCGGGTCTATACCAGGGTCGCAATTATCATCGGAGTCATCTGGGTTATGACCAGGGAAGAAGAGGTCTTCCTCTATCATCTAGTAATGAGTGTCAGATGTCTGCAGCTGTATTGATCAAAATTTCCTGCCTCAAAAGCTCCGCCCGGTTTCATTACACGGACGATTTCTTCGAAAAGATTGTCCCACTAGTATAAACATTGGACGGGAGATATACGGAATAGTTATGATTGAGGACTTACCTTGTCCTCTGGAACACCCAAGGCTATCCGTTTGATGTGACTACACTTAACCATCAATGCTATTCCGATTAGAGCTAGAAAATGAAGACTAACACATAATCAAACTCATCATTAGGGAAGGGTAGATGTTCCAGACTAGCCATTTATCGTATCAATTAATGAAATTAATAAACTGACAGACGACACGTACAAGTTGGCCTGAGTCCACGTTATACGCTGCGCAAGATCGCTAGAGCCGACCCTTTGAAGATCGGGATGGAGCGGGACGCAATCCAATCCTAGACATCGGTGTCAGTCTGGAGTAGGCATTAACGAAAGAAAAACGCGCACCAACAAAATGGCAATCTTTCCAAGATCGGGCGCAATTCAGTATCCATGCGCCGGTGCCTAATGCCAGGTTCAGTTGACCACACGGTAGTGAGAATTGAATGGACATACCGCACCCAATATCCAGGGCTTTGGAAGGAGATTTCTCGAAGACATGCCAGGTATTGCTTTCGCATATCTGATGGCAAACAGAGGTTTCCCATGTATCTCTGGAGGGATTTATGAGTGCGATGAAGTAAAGGAGAGATGCCAACTCACAAATCTAATACATCCTTTTCATAGCATCTTGGATAGGGAACTTGATCTATATTGAATGGATGATGCTTTCTCCCACCAATTGAACCAACACCACCCGCACCCCACGATGTTGTGATACCTCCTTTTACAACAAACTGCGCATCTCTTGTGCTGATGCTCCGCTTGAGCTCCTCAAGGACTGTTCGATCAGCGGTAGAGAATTTGTTTTCTCTATCTGAAAGACGGGGCTTACTGGGAGTGGTTCCGGAAGGAAGATTGTGCAAGGGAAAGCTTGGTTGATGAGCGGAAGATGCGGGGTTTATGATAACGTGAGGAGGAGAGTGCACGGGGGCTGAGCGCGCCGCTGCATCTGATGAAGGTGAATGGTGGGACCTAGGTTCCGAGGTGATGTTCCCCATATCGTCAAGCGGCTTGGCAGCCCTGCTTCCAATAGACCTATGCCTTCGAACAAAGCCGCCAGTAAAAGCGCGCCCGGACGAGCTTGAAGGTCTTGACTGGGACGGCAAAAGAATTCAGTCAGAAAAAGCATGCTAAAATACAACGTATAATGAAAGAAGAGCATATGCGGCGATTGTGGGGCGAAGATTCAAATAATTCAGGAATAAACTCACAGAGTTGCCGCTCGGGCTCCTGGCAGCGCTGGGTGTCGTCGCTGGCGTCGTCGACGGCACCCGTGGCCTGGACGGGGCATCTTCGTCTGGTGCTGGATAGAGCTCCCACGGCGTCACGTCCTCTGTCGTGCCAGTAGCGGTAGTTCGCGCCCTGCCCGCGCTCACTGCCCTAGACCGTGTGGTGACAATAGGGCTACTGGGACGGGGCGCCTGGCGGGGCGGCCGCGGGGGCTGAAAAGGGAAAGCCGGCGACGGTGTGGACGACAGATTTGCAGCGAGAGGGCAGAATGACGGAAGAGAAGAAGGCAGGGACGGTGGTGGGACCCTGCTCGATCTTGGACCAAATGGGCCCACATACGCCCAGCCACTTTGTAGTCTCGGATCACATTTTGTCTATCCCATGTCTAAGGCCCAATTCAGTACGCACGTTTCTTGCTTTTCCTCGAATTTCTGTTCGTCGTGTCGTGGGGAGGAAATAGCCACATCGAGGACGCGTTGAAGAGACTGACGGCATCTATCCGGTATCCTTCGGTACCGAAACGTTCGAATGGAAGCACGTCGGCAATTACTAGTATGGTACACATCGTATTCTATCACAACAACTTTGCCGTCTATCGCCTCTTTCGTGAGACCTTCTGGCCCGTCTCTGACCTCGACAACTTTGCTGACACCAGCCTGCAAGGTATCGATGAGCATCAGCACCACAGGCCGAAAGGAACAACATACGGTGTTCTGAAAGTTGATGAAGGCACTTGCATGCAGCGTCAGCAATCCGATTTCACTCGATGTCGGCGCCCAGTTAACAAGGACAAGTGGGAACGATTTCCGTCCGTCAGAATGATTCAGCTCGTAGCTGAGCACGACGTATCGAGGACTGTTCTCCGGGAGCTCTGCGATCAATCAGCCATAGCTTCGGTATTCGATCAAGCACATACCCTCATGCCAGCTCCTCGATGCTGATATTATCAAATTGCTCTACTTCCTCCATCGTAAGTGTTGCCTTGTTGATCTTGATGACCAGCGCAGCGTGGCCTTCATTACGACGGGCAAATCTGAACTTTCTTAGGGTGTCCTTGATCGATTGGGGTATGTCGACTGTTTGAGACTACATTCACTATGGATAAACGTGAATATCAGCGGCGCAGAAGCACGAACCATTGCTAGTAACTGCTGTGACGGTAGGACGGAAGAAGAGATATTTTATCGCGCCGATAAGATTAAATAAGCTTCATGATCGCGCTGACGACATATTTTGGCCGATTGGTCATCGCCCCTGTTCCAATAAATGCCGACACGACCTCTTCGCGTGGGTATCCCTGCCTATCCCACTCACACACCTCGAATCTTCTGCCAGTACGGCCAGCAGCAAGATATCGTGACTAATCTTTCCCCGCCGTAATGTCGCGTTCAACGGAACATTCGAGGCTGCGAGTACCATCCCAGTCCAGGTCGCGTCCTCGGTCGTTGAGGTCAACTGCACCATCATTGTTGAGGGATCCGCAAGGGCTGGTATCTGAAGGGGCCGTCAGCGAGCGGGATGCTGAATTGCTGCACGAATTTGTTCACCCTCATCACCATGAAGCCGAGGAAACACTTATCACCGACGATACAGACCTCGATGAAGAGCTCAGGGCAAGAGCTCTTTTACCATGGTGGAAAAGACCGTCCCCCGTCTGGTACGTGCTTTTGCTTTCGGTGCATCAGTCTTATCCATATCGTTTCTAGGCTCTTGGCCTTGATGCCGTTCTCCAGTATCGCTTGGTCTTCCACGATCGCTCCTAGAGTTGAGATCTACACCCAACTCGCATGCGCCGTACACAGTCCCGATATATATGATGATCAACTACTGGGACTCATCCCCACCAATACCACCCCCTTGGAGGCACCTCTCGAAGTCAAAGAAGAGCGCCCCATTACTGTGTTCTTCCGCGACATGCTAGAACCACCAAAGAATGCTAACGGCAATAGGTGCGCTTCGGACCCAGTCGTACAGGTGTCTGTTGCAAAACTTGCCGCGGGTATGTTCTATCTAAAGATGATTCAACCGATCCTCAAGGCTTCATAGCCATGACTGCCACAATGGGCGTGCTAGGATGCTTAACCACCGCGGCATGGGGTTCCGTGAGTATT
Source organism: Armillaria mellea (assembly GCA_030407055.1). NCBI lineage: Eukaryota > Fungi > Basidiomycota > Agaricomycetes > Agaricales > Physalacriaceae > Armillaria > Armillaria mellea. The sequence continues at coordinate 2,175,645 of JAUDZF010000001.1, read as the reverse complement.
CTCAAAAATCATCGCGAAAATCATCCACCTCTTCTGATACGTGTGCAGTACTCAGATCGCCATGGCCGCACAGTCGTCCTTGGCGTTTCAGTCATCGGCGTCCTTAGCACGGACTTCAACTTCCTCGTCGTTAACTAGTTACTATGAACGACTCCCCGGGGGCTACTGGTTCCTCCTTCTTGGTCCAATAGTCGAAGGGTGCTTAGGAGGTACTGTTGCCCATACCGTTGCCAATCGTGGCTCTGATCATGGCTAGGATTATCTACGGCCATGGCGACCATGCATGCTTACATAGCGGACACTTCCACCCCAGCTACGCGGTCAATAGCTTTTCCATTTATGTCTCTTTTTTCCTGCTTAACGATCTATAGATCTCGCGTCTTTTCACTGAGTCTCGGACTCGTATTCCTCGGATTCGCACTTGGCCCCACCTTTGGCGGCCTTTTGATCCGTGCTACCGGGCAAACCATCTCGGTGTTTTACGTTGCTACCTCTCTTCACCTTTTCTATGCTCTTTTTATATGGCTTATCATTCCCGAGTCTCTTACCCATGCGCAGCGACGCAAGTCTGCGATCAAACACCACGGGTCCGATCCGCAAGCGGGTGCACTTAGGCGCCTCTTTGGATTCCTGAGTCCCCTGAGCGTCTTCCTGCCAGAAATGAATGGCGCGGACAGACATCCCCTGAAGCATCCAAAGCGCGACTGGAATCTGACACTTATTGCCGTCGCTTATGGACTCACGCTCTCATTGATGGTGAGCCTTGTGGTTACCAATGATAACGACTGATGCCGATTCGCGCCAGGGTTCCTACACGTACAAGTTTCAATACGCTGCAGCCGCATTTGATTGGACATCAGAGACTGTAAGTGAATTCCTTGTACTTCGCTTTACGTCCTAACATGGCAATTAATCAGATCGGATATTGGCTCAGTTTAGTCGGTGCTGCGCGAGCGTTTTTCTTGACTTTGATACTTCCTCGTAAGCTGATTGGAGTTGTATTTTTCGGCACCGAAATGCCCATCTCTTCATCACAGTTGCAATCAAGCTTTGCAAGCCGAAACCTAAAGATGTTTCTATAGCGGAGAGAGAACCGTTCATGTCCTCACATAGCAATGACTCTGAGTCTTCTCACTCTGATTCGGACCGTTCGTCAAGTTTTCATCTTGAGCGCCACTCATCTCGCTTTGACTTGGGACTTGCTCGCGTGTCGTTGTTCATCGACATCTTATCTTATGCACTAATTGGATCTACCACCAGTCCTTTGGTATTCACACTCTCAAGCATGCTCGGATCCATGGGGACTGGATTTTCCCCCGCTGTCCAAAGTGTTGCATTAGAGCTCTATACACAACGAGGAGGTACTGAATCGGGGAGATTGTTCGGCGCTTTGAGTGTCATACAGGCCCTCAGGTTCGTTGCTTCCTAGATCATGAGACACTAGGCCTGACTGGTTACGACAGCTCCCAAATAATAGGACCCTCGCTATATGCATTTGTGTACATCAAAACTGTCGCGACGTTTCCGAGGACGATGTTCTTTGTCGGTGCTGCGTCGGTATGCGTGTCCTTGGCCTGCTTGGCGCTCATCCGTTTGCCTGATCCAGAGAAACATCCCCATATGTTGGATGCGGAAGAAGAGATTGTTGTGGACGGGGATGTTCGGGGGGGTGACACCCTTGTTGACATCGATGAAGCGGTCGGCGAAAGGACAGGGTCCTCCTCCTCTAGGCCGTGAACGGGCTAGGGTATAATAATAGAGAGACTGAGTGGCTCAGTGTTGAATCTTGATTACTCTAGTGTTGCGCTTATGTTTTTCTGTTTCAGTCATAGGAACGTGTATTATTTTTGGTTCCGGAAACACGCTATACCATTCTATCTCACCAGGGTTGTTCTCGCTTAGAGGGAATGTATGTGGTGGTGGACCGTTGGAGTCGCACTATGCCGTGTATGTCCGGACGGAAGAACTCGCGGTCAAACGCAGTGTGTCCGTGCCGGACTCGTGGCCAGGCCAGGACACGTTCCTATGCCTGTGCTAGCTTGTGGGCACTGCAGTCGAGCACATCCTCGTGCCGTCTGCGCTGTGCCCTAGCCTTAGCTCGAACCTTGCCACTGATCTGAGTGCATATGGTATGTTGGCGATATGTTGATGACCGGCTTCGTTGCTGCTATTTTTACATACGGGGCGCCGTCATTCTTGTACTCAATGTCGCTGCCGTCGCGGGATAATTTTGTGACGACCCAGAGATACTGTCGGCCAAATGAAGGCAAATGAGCAATGACTATCTCAGGGGAGGCAGCCACGAGTTTCATAGATACAGGCCCGGAAGCGAAAGGATAAAGGCGAACGAAGCTCCAGAACGAACGAGATTACGAAACTGGCAAATGAGATTTGTGGGGAATCTCACGTGATTACCTAATATGATGGCAGGCAGGATCGACCCCTTTTTGACAGCGACGTTGAACGCTAGTGCTGAATTTTTTTTTCATTTCTTTGCTCTTCCCAGGCTTCGTATCCCTTCGTTCCCTATCAACGGACTTTTAACCTTGGCCGAACGCTGCCACCGATTCCAGTCGCCGTGATACCGTTACTGTGTTCTTCCATTCAATCGGAATATTCAATAGTGAGTTTGATGATACACATGTCGGCCCGTTCCTGATGCTCCTCGATATAAAGACCGTGGCCGTAGGCGTCTTTTTCACACCTTACCCTCCCCCACCATGTCTGAACCCGCCGTCATCGCGAGATTATTCGCTTCCAATGCTCAGTGGGCTGCTGACGTTGACCAAGCTGAGCCAGAGTTCTTTACAGAGCTAGCTCAGGGCCAAAGCCCCCCAGTATGTTTCCAGCCCCCGCCACCCAATATGCTGATAACATATTATTTCTTGCAGATACTGTGGATAGGCTGTGCGGACTCCCGCGTCCCCGAGTCAGTGATCACTGGTTCACGTCCGGGGACGATATTCGTCCTTCGAAACATCGCCAAGTGCGTGTCACCCGTCATATCCAATTTCCGTGGCTCATTTGTCGTCTAGCCAATTCCATCTCGACGATGACAGCGCTCTGTCGGCGTTGACCTATGCCGTTGATCATCTCGGCGTCGAACACGGTGCTTCCTCTCTTTCTCTGTCGTGCTAGCAGTATCCCAACCGATGCTTTTACTTCTCCCACCCTTCTGGGAACACAGTTGTCGTTGTCGGGCATTCAGAATGTGGAGGTGCGTCGGCGTGCTTTAACGCAGCGCCGTCGTACACCTCAGGTGAGCCCTGTGCCACGGTAGCAGGTCACTCGCCTGAGGATGCCATCAATAAGTGGCTCTATCCGGTCACGGCCTTGGCTGCATCGCTCCACCTGTCTTCCGCACCAAAAGAAGAGGCTCTTCCGATACTCATTGAAGAAAATGTCAAGGTGCAGGTCGACAACCTGTCACAGACACCGGCTATCACGAATGCCTGGAAGAATAAGAACGGGAAAGGCAAAGATGTGTACATCCACGGCTGGGTGTTTGACCTTGCCAGTGGACGGCTGAAGGACTTGAGGGTGTCGCGGGGGCCGCCGTCCAAGTAGACCTTATCGAACCTACAGTCTGAGAAATGATGAACGATTAGAATTTGTTTCGTATACCAACGCACTTGCTTTCGTCGAATAGCAATAATTTGTAGAACATAGTCTTGGTGATCGAAGAGGTCGATCCGATCATGATGGTGGTGTCGAAGCCAAGTGTGTTTGTCAGCCACTGCCGTGACCGTCATGCACCCAACTGCCCTGCCTGACGGCGGCGTCCTCGTCCAAATCGCGTCCTACAATACCAACCTTCAAGGAAACCTCGGGTTGCCTCAGGACCTTGTTGACTGGCTGGCGCCTACCTTGCAAGTCTCGACCTTTCTCTCTCGCAGCCCCCGAGCGCCGGACATCGTTGCAGTGGGATTCCAGGAGCTTCTGCCGCTGCATCTAGGCCGTATGGATACACCGCAAACTACGACCGTGCACAGCTGACTTCGTTCTAGTCTCCGGCTTCTCCAAGTCCGTTATCAATGACCGCAATGCCCACATTCTTTCCCAGCTCGAAGCACACACACCCAACAAGGAACGGTATGCGCTCATCGCAAAGGTCGTCAACGCCGGCGTAGCCCTGCTCGTCTATGGAAGGGACGACGGCATCGCAAAGACGGTATCCGACGTGCAGACCAGCTGGACAGGATGCGGTCCGCTGTACATGGGCAACAAGGGCGCAGTCGGCGTCCGTTTTCGTGCCCCAGGGGAGAACGGAAGCGTTGGCGAGGTGTACACGTGAGTTGTCTGCTTATTACCTCATTCGCCTTGTCTTCATTGTTTACTAGGTTCGTCTGTGCCCATCTAACAGCCCATGCAGAGCGGCTGGCACAGCGCATCGACGACTACAACCATATCGTCGGTACTCTTCTCTTTCCCTCACCGTCATCTCCTTCGACGACGATCTACTCGACCTCTCACTTGTTCTTGCTCGGAGACCTCAACTTTCGCCTTTCAATACCGCCGTCTCATCCCTTGCACGGTTTCCATGCAGAACCAGACGTTGCAGCCGTCTTGACGTCGCAGGATACGCGAGACACCCTCAAAGAATTCGACCAACTTCTGACCGAACGTCGGAAAGGAACAATATTTGTTGGTCTTCGAGAGGGGGACTTTTGGAAGTTCAAATGCAGCTACAAGTATGATGTTGGCCAGGTAGACAAGTACAGGTGCGGCCCGTTCATCGTTCGAAGGCGGTATTAGCTTCATCTTTCTAGTGTCAAACGGGTACCTGCTTGGACAGACCGGGTTCTGTACGCCACCTACTCTGACTCGCCAGATACCCCCGATAAGTCCAACATCACAAACTTACTCTACACTTCCGTCCCCGGGTATACAACCTCTGATCATGTAAGTCTTACCCTGGTACCTTCTGTTATCTCTGACATTGTCCTAGAAACCCGTCGTATCGCTGCTGCACATCCCTGCCAGTGCACCTGTTACGTCGCCTGCGCCACCAACCCTTCGTCTCCCAGGCAATTATTTTCCCTCCCCGGATCCCTTTGCGACATACAAACGCTATACAGGCCGTGTTGTCGACCGAGTTATCGGTATCCTCTGGTGGATCTTCGCTCTGTTTGGTGCAGGCTCCGCAATTGTGGGCATTTTCAACTTTTTCCTCGGTATCGGGGCGTGGAGTTGGTGGCGCTCGACGCCTTCGAGTAGTTCTGTGTGATCTTGCTGTGTTGTGGATTGGACTATTTATGTATGAGTTATCTATGTGTCTCTGGGTAGGAGCGCTTGTTCAGTCATCGCTCTTCTCTACTCGCCTCTTCGTTTCTAGTGTCGGACTGTATTTCGTGCGCACATATACGCGGTAGTCTAGGCAGATTGCTATGTTACTTTCCTGACTCCTGCTGAGCAGCGCGGAAAGAGTCAGCTATCAGTTGTATGCTGTCAATGTTTGTCTTCAGATCCACTGTTGAACTTCAGCTCGATACTGTGACTTCGCGTATTCCCTTCGAGATGCTGTAACGTAGAGTGCGGAATCTCGACGATTACTTGCGCCTCCCCATCGCGGCCCTCTACAACGATTATCGGTTTAACTCTTCGTCAAATCGCGCTCCGTATTAAAGGAAGCGGGCCTTCGGAGGAACTTTGCTGCATCACGATCTTGAGTTGTTATCCCGTGCACGACTAACTCCCACTGGCAATCATCCCGAGCGCAGCCAGTATAATTGGCTAACGAGAAAAACCCAGTTTCTTGCAGTGCGCCAAACAACTGCCACTGTTCCCTCGATAACCTTTTGGGATTTCGTATCATCCTCGTCATTCCTCGCTCATATCTCTTGGAATTCTCATCATGTCACCCTAGAACTTAAAAATGTCATTTTTACACGTACAGATTGCAGCTTCTCGTGAGAACGAGCGTGTAGTTTGTTGCTTTTCTACTCCCTTGCTGCTGACCTTGATGGTATTGGTATTGGTATTGGTAGTGTTTCAGTACTCAGCGCTCAGCTCCGCCCTTCGGGTTTTATGGGCGGCACTCTGGTTTACTAGCGCATTGAAAGTCTCTAGTCACTCTGTATAAGGCTTGTAGTTGCCGCGGTTCTCGGAGCTACTAGCTCAAATTGGAACTCGGGATTTCTGCTGCAAACGTACGACTGTACGAAGAACGAAGACTACCACCGTGACCGCTACTATTAACAACATACGACGCTTTCTGTTCACTCCTACTCCCACTCCCATCTTTTCTCTGCGCTTCAAACTTGTTATCGCATTTCTGCATGTACTAATTAGTAGCACAAGTCCCTTATCATCGGCAAGGCAGACATTGTTATTTTCAATTGACTTTTTGGACGCTTGGACTGGCAGGCTGGCTATGTTGTTAAGCTGCATGTACCTAACACCCTAAAACTTCTATACACTCGAATTAGCCGCCGACCTTGCTTAATATGTGGGCGCCTCCGGCCCGTCTCTACGGCTGATAGAGAAACCCGAAAACTATAGCATGTGTAATCGATTATTATCATTGAGTAACCATTAGTATCGATATCAAAAGTGACACCGCCTTCCGGGCTCCCTTGACTTCCTTGGTATTGAACTAGCAGACTGAAGACAGCGGTGCGTCCAGTTATTCTAATCTTACTCTGTCCTCATCCCAACTGCGACCAGACTAAAGCATTCAAATTTATCTGCCGTTTTCATCTCTCAACTTTGACTGTCTAGGATTCATTATCCGTCGCCACATGTCATGATACACCCAAGACACCACTCCGAGGTATCCCGACCTGTTGATGTATGTATGCTAAGATGTGTGCAAAGGAACACTAGCTGATGCCACTACTGTTCAAGCGTGCCATCGCCGCCCACTCTCGAGAACCCAGACACAAGTCCCATGCCTCTGGACCTACCAAGGTAAAAATGTCAAAGTACATATAAAATAACATCAATTAACATGCTAATGTAGGTTAAGAATGTCATCGCCGCCCCCGCTCTCTCTGCTACTGAGCATGTGAACGAGTCGCTGATGAAGGTTCCTCTGCAACGGTCCTACTCAGGTCAAAAACCCGCCATACCATCTTCACTGGCCAACACTCACTGTGCCAAGCTCCAAGTTCGTGGGCTTTTGAACCGACTCAACGCTACCCTCGGAACTTCGTACACTCAGGACACTCCAGGTGTCTCTTCCCTCCTCAAACTCTGCGTCTCAAAGAAGTATGACTTTGGCACCGCTTATGCCCGTCTCCGCCTAAAATGGCGTAACGGCCTGACCATCATCGAAGACGAGCTACGCATGAGCCAAGCGCGGGACTTGAAGATTCGACAAAACGCGCTGATAGATAATCGGATCCTGGATTCGCATATACCTCCTCGTCGGGTCTGGGATCTATACAGTAACCGGGTGGTACCTTATGAGTGGCTTATAAAAGACAAACTACCATGGGCCATATCGCATGCATGGTTGGATTATGCACATCTTAGTAATGTGCGGACACCCATTAACGGCTACGACTGGCCTGTGCCCATTCCGAGAGGCGCTAACCTGGACCTCATACGCATCGAGTTGCTTAATCTCGGAGCGGAGTACGTGTGGTTGGATGTACTCTGTTTGAGACAGCGAAGCAACGGACCAAGGGAAAAGGAAAATATGCGTATGAAGGAATGGAAGTTGGATGTACCCACGATCGGATGGGTGTATTCGGGCTCTGAGCAGACTGTGGTGTGTTACTTCAGCGGGCTGGGGCTGCCTCTGGATTTCAAGAAGGCTTGCGACTTGCGTAGTGATCGATGTTGGTTCAGACGTGCTTGGACACTACAGGAGACCAGCCGACATTATATCATCGGTGGGATACCAGACAATGACTCTGGGAATCTGGAAGATGTCAAGCAAATGCTTCACAAGCAGATGGCATCATTAAAGATCATCAGGAGTGCCCACAAGACAGTTTTTAATGTGCTGGTGTACATGCAAGGTCGGGTATCGACTAATCCGGTGGACAAAGTTGCAGGGTTGGCATATCTATTATATTCGAAGAGCTTACCAGCATACAACGGGACTCAGTCGGTTGAGGATGCTTGGACTGCATTGGTGGACGCAATGTTTGAAGGGTATCGTGGGGATCTACTCTTCCTGTATCCTAAGCCTGGGGACGGAATCAACATATGGAGACCGTCGTGGAAGCAGGTTATGAATGACTTACTTCCATCGATTGACAGAGATCGACGTGAAGAGGACGTTGAGTGGGATGAGAAGAAGAAGGCCTACCGGTGCTCTCGGGCTGTACGCTGCATTGCAAGGGGAAATATACGAGGGTTATCTGTGGGCGATCCACGAGAGCGGCCACGATCAGGAAAATTGGAAGTCAAAGATGCACACATGATACCACATACAGTGGCAATAGTAGCCATTCACCAACACCCGATACCTGATGGTTCATACACGTTATTAGGCGGCAAAAGAAATTGGGTAATCGGAAGGAGATTGCCAGATGGAAGGTTTCGGAAGGTTTCAGTGTTTACAGTGACCGACAAAAGAGAGAGAGAGAGGCTCAAAAGATTTGGCGGCGCTAGAGAGTTAGTTCAGTATCTTGCCTGAGCGACTACGAATATGTATTGTATGTCTTGACTCGTTATAATTTCTGTTGAAAAATGTGAGGATCAGGATATCTTCGAGAGTTATCGACCTTACATCCGTAAGTATAAACCTATCTTGAATACCGCAAAACAATTGAGATGCTATACAGTGGAGAATGAGTTCGGAGCAATTTCGATCTTCACACGGGTTGAGAAATCAAAATGAAAAGCTGTAAGGAATCTGACCTATCAGGCCTCGGTTCTGTGGTGCCATCCCAGCCTTGAGCTGTCGAGGATAATCCCATTTTTGTAACAAATTTGTCGTCGCGAGTACTACAAGTTCGTTGAAAAAGGCTACGAGAAGTCTAAGAACATAACCACGGAGATTGAACTTTATCACACCGCGCCTGTTCCTGCGAAATTCGATGTCTTTGAGCGTCTTGACAGTAGGATGTCTGGCAACGCATAGATCGCTGCATAGAGCATGTGGAGTCGAATGTAGCCGGCTTTGACTGAAAGTAAAGCAGCTCAGGAAATCGGAACGACGAACAGAGGCTCCCACAGGATAGACGGCCACTTTTAATTCCTGAGTCAATCACTGAAGGTAGCTCCAGGAAAATCACAAGTACCTAGAGGATTAAATAACAAACAAGAACCAAGTGAGAGAAGATGGAAAGAAAGTACGTGGGCCATTGACAGAGAAATCCGAGGTGTTTATGTCACGGACGCTGCTCTCTTATGCCGCGGGTAGAGTCTACATCTTGCTGCGATCCAAGTCATTCTACGGCAGAGTTCATTAATTATCACCTAGGTCTGTGCAGCTCCGAAGGTCCTTTGCGAAAGTCAGCATGTGGGTATAGGCCATATAGTAGTCCGAACCTTAGTAAACCGCAGTGAAACCAAAGTGGGTGGCTATTGGAGCGTCATTTCGATGTTTGAGGGTGTGATGTTTTGCTTCTTAGATGGGTCGGCGCATGGCTGGATAAATCGCAAGGCTGGGGATTTCCGTGAAATTGAATTCTGTGTAATACACGCTTGCGAAGGAAATATTATTGTTACTACCCTCGATGGCAATGTTTGTGGTAGATAGGAGATTAGAAAGGTCGGGGTTGCTTCTGCACGTGGTAACTTGTAAGTTTGCTTCACGTTGCCCAATTCGAGATATCCTTACGATCGATGACGGAAACATAGCTTCAGTTGTCTCCAGGAGAATCAGAGAAAGAGTACAGAGGCAAGTCATCACCATGAAATTTTTTATCTGAAGGAAGGGGTGCCCGAAGTTGGTGATATCGCAAGAACTCCGGCCAAAAGGTGGGCTACTCGGGGAGCAAGTGGAGCGTTGAGGCAGAACCGATTATGAGATATGAAAGCGTCCGGTAACTTGATAGATGATGAGTATCCATAGAGGCTAGGAAGCGACCAAGACAACGATACCAGTTAGAGCTCTACCGCCCCTAGGGCCTACGGTCGGCTTGACCCGTACTAAGGTCAGTCAGATTCTCATTCAGCATTTTGCTTCGCAGCAGCAGACAGCGTCTTATAGATACACTGAAGCGGGAATTTAAGCCCGGTGAAGAAACATAGGAAGCGGTAAACTGAAAACTAAGTCCTTGACGAATTTCGAATAGATTCCGCGAGAAAGTTGTTGCTCCGTTTGGCCTAAAATTTGAGGCGACAGTTTAGGGGTTTCTGCACCAGGATTATGCAACCGTAGACGGGGAGGAGATCCTAATCCAAGGGAAATTTGGATGCAGAAGGATCTGAGATAGAAAGCACCGAAGCTCGACTTTGCCACAGAGGAGAGTCAAACTCGAAGATATAATTGCAACCAGCCGATGAACACTTTCGTGACGACGGACGTCAAATCGGAGATTTCTAGGGAGGAGTTTGAATCCCAGATATACGTTGAAAAGTGCTAAAAACCTTCAATTAGAGAATGGAGGGATTATAATCAGGAATCGAAAAGGAGCTTCAATGTCGGATTTCAACGTGCGAGAGGGGCTAGAGGAGTCACAATTCAGTGATGAACCAAATGTGAGGCGCTTCAGAGACTTTGAGCGAATTCCTCAGGAAAGTTTCCGCTCCGGTTCGGCACAATAATTGTATTTGGCACTGTGCAAGGACGCCGTTTGTCTGGCAGCGTCGGACAAACAACAAGGCATTACGGGTGACTCAGATGAGCCCAAATTTCAAACCGCGACGAACCTGTGATGGCCATTTTGCACGGTGGCAGTTCAAAAAATCGACATGGGCGATTTCTGCGAGGTAAAATGCATCTGAGGGCTAATTTACATGGCCATTAGCAAGGGAATATTCATTAGAAAGAGTAGACAAACGATAAAAGAAGATATGCGGCAAGAAATTGAGATCGATAGTTCCGAGGGTCCTGATTTGTAACCCTATTTCTGCAATCGTAACCTTCACCACCACGGTCGTTGACACTGCCAGCACGTCCTCAGCATCGTCGCTCACAGTGGAGGCATTTCATTCAGTCTACGGCGAGCCAGATGAACCTTTCTTGCTTGCATGGTTCACTTTGTCGATTTTGGACGGGGATTGCACTTGCACACTGCACCTCTTGAGGGCCTTTGAAGGAGAGAGGTATTTCCAAGCTTCTGGTCTTGTTCTTGAGTCACATTGGCAGCACACAAATCTTCGAGAGGTGGAGTTGACGGTAACAGCGCTCAGACGCAACCTCACCGTTCAATAATCGAGATATCGGGCCAGTAGATCCTTTGAATGAAGGGGATGCTTTTCTTGACGCTTTCAGCAAGCAACGGAGTTGGCCAGCAAGATAATAGACCCCAGGAGCACGGGACGAGGAGACGATGCCCTTAAAGCAGGATTCTCAGAGAAACTGGGTACGGTCAGAAGGTGCGTTGCAGTATTGTTGTCTTGTTTCTTGAAGGATAATCTTGCATCTTGCAGCCCAGGTGATTACCATGGTGTCGAGTGGTTGGTACCCTTGAGGTCCGTGCGCATTGGCGGCCAAGTACTTCGTGTCTTGAATATCAATCTTGCAGAAGGTGAGTCTTGTCTTGATGATTCACTCCAGTATGGGCATCTGAACGACGCAGTTCATTTCAGTGGTGGTAGTACATCACTGATACAGGATAACACGACATACACACGGTCCCGTACTTTTATAGCTGTGACACGACATGACTCGTTCCGTCACGTCACACGCTCCCGCGTTAATACCACCGGCAACAGAGCGAGATACTTCAGGGATCTACAAGGACGAGAAATTTCATCTTATCAGAGGCTACGGAGTCTTCAATTGGAGAGTCACACCTGACTGTACATCGCTGACGACATCGCTGTGGACTTGGTGCAAGAGCGAGGAACATATATGTCCTGGATTGACGGCAGCCTATGCGTTCCGGATCGTTGGCATGAGTATGTGTTTAAGGTTCCGCGGAACAGACCGAATGTCGACTGGGTATTGTATTCCCGACGTCTTAGTCTGCGAGCCTGTCGTCACTCTTCGGCCTCGAGGCTGTCAAGACGCTCAGCTGCGACGCGCTCGCTATAAATTGAACCCACTCTTCTGGTTCAAGCCTCATTCATCGGCGTGAACGCTCCGAACGGTGTTCGCTACTGTTAAACGGATACCTCCGTATTGTGTCGATCAGTGTCCAAAAGAATATTCTTCAACGAGGGCCCTCGCGACTGTTTGTGGTCCGGCCTCACGCATATTCAAAAAGGACAATGGCAAAGTTATTCTTCGGCTCCTTCGCGGTCTCATTTTTCGAAGCCAGAAAGCTAAAAATTTTCGCTACATAAATTTCAATTTTCTCTGCACCATTCTTTCCTCCTCAAAATGCCTTGCTATCGATCCCGAAAGAGATTCGTCCCTCCTCATACGCCTGCTTGCGACGAGACTCATCAAAATCCTTCTTCCTCTGTTCATGTACCAGCTGGCGACTTATCGTATCCCACACGCCATCGGCCATATTATCATTCTCATCGGTTTACGGTACATTATCCTTCAGCTTTCTCTAGTAGCGGTCTCCTAATTCCTTTCAGTTTGAACTGGGGAACATAGACCTACCGGTGCCACGGACACCTGTAATTGTTCCGCGAGACGTGATAGTAAGTCAGTTCCAATCTCGTTGGACTGTACACTGATTGTCATAGGCAAGTACTTTTTATGATCCTGACGATGAATTTGAGCTCGACGACGACGAAGAAGTAGAGGTATCCGACGAAGAGAATGAATCGGATACAGGCGAAGAAGAGGACGAAGACGAGGACGAAAACGTGGTGGAAGCCAACCATATCCCTCTGCTGGTGAGTTTGGTAACCTCCTCTTTGTATGCATTCCTCACCATGTCGTAGGCATGCTATGTCTTTTCTATATTGCTAGCCTTTCTCCTGTGGGTATTCTACTTCTGAAGGATTTGTCTGTTATCATCCTTTCTTCATCTTCTTCTTGTATGTACATCCTAGTTTTGGCAATCTATTTTTTCCCTTGGGTAACACAATTTCACCACGTCAGTTGAAATATTTGGATAATCAAGCCGTCTGTAGGCGAACGTTTGCAAGGCGTGGACAGGATCCCTCAAATGAATCGATACAGTACTGATAGAAATCGCATCGCCGCCTTTTCTCTGACGCTCACGCAGTGTCTCCCTTGACCGACGATATACTCAATACAGGAAATTCTCGAAGCGACGCAGGACATACGGCGACCAGGGAGAAGGATTCTAAAATCAAACCTCCCGACAGGAGCTGCTGGCGCGACATCGCTTTATGGATACCTGCATTCTACTATATCGAAGAGGAGGTTTGGTCTCTAATCACCTCATAAAACAAGCACAGATACATTCAAACCAACCCGGGCGCGATCAGTGTATTCTCATTCTTTGGCGCAGGAAACGAACTATGAGTCTATGAAGAAAAGTATCTAGAGGATGTGACGTACCAAAAGATGGGACCCAACGCCGCACATATCTTGATGAGCGTGTCACTTTCGACGCGAATATGATTGAAGAGCCGAGAAATAGTGTGGACGTTCTGCTCGTTTTCGTGCGCTACCCGTCTCAGTGTGACTCATCACATGCTAATAACTTTCGTAGGCAGGTCTATTTTCCGTAGTGGTCAGAACACTTGTCGTTCAAACGTCGCAGAGTTTGCAGACAGATTATGCAGAAATATCCGCGAACCTCCTGTTCGAGATTATCAACATCCAGCGCGCACTTGCAAGTGACGCCTCTTTGGACATTGTTTCTCCTTCCCCTCTTGACCCTAACATGCTCTTCGTCGCCACTACGACGAGTGTCTGAGTAAATGGACTCCTGTTCACGAGCCTGACACTCAGCCTCGCAACGGCGCTCGTCTCGGTGCTAGTCAAGCAATGGTTGCGCCATTATATGCTGTTACCGTCTGGGGACACCTCGTGAACGTAGCTTTCTACGGCAATTTCGCCCCGCAGGATTGCAAGAATGGCGCGTACTAGTAATTATCGGACTACTACTCTCCGTCCTGATGAACACCGCACTGGCCATCTTTTTCGTTGGCTTGGTGATTTACCTCGGTCCCTTGCAGATTGCATGGATCGTTGGTACCATTGCTTATACAGCGTACTTGACAGCAAACATCCTTCCCTTCATCCTTCCCCAATGCCCTTACCGGACATTGCTGTGTGATCTGGTCCATGCCACCTACAGCTACGCTTTGCCCCACTTCGTCCGCTGCTTTTAGCCTCCATTTTTGGCGCTTCAGATTCGCAGCCTGTTTCCATATCTGAATGGAAGGACCTGCAGGCAATGGAGTCAGAGGCAGTACAATCGATATCAGGCTATCTATCCCTTACAGTGCTGCACTGGCTATTTTCCATGACTTCTAATCCGACCGTCCAAAGTATTGCGATGCAGGCTGTTGCTGGGTTAGACCTGTCACTGAAGAGCAATGCGGAACGACTGTCTGCAACGCCGGACTCCCACGTAGTACGGAAGTTCTTGCGGTACAAGCAGTGTCTTCAGTTCTCCGATCATATACGCCGCTACCTGGGCTCGAGACCAAACTCGAGCGGCTATTACGTTGCGCCATAGTCGTCACTTACGATTATTGGATTTACATCGTACTTCCACAGATAGACAATATCGCGCTTGTTGCATCCATCTACGCACAGCAGGCACCTCGTAGTGATTTTTTCACTAAAGTAGCTGTGTGCTGAAGCTGACAATCTCATCCACAATTCCGTGAACAAATTTCAACGTTTCCATCCGTCAGTCTGGGCGAAAATTATTCGAAATGCCGATGACAGTGATGCTTTCTCTCCCATTGCCATCGATTCCAATGATCCTTACGTGATCCAACTTTGCTACGCAGTTCTTGGCGCGTTCCTCGAGCTTTCTCGGTAGGATAACAGCAGACGCCCAGCTGCGAATGGAATTTTCGACAATATCTATTCACAGACATGGCAAACTGCCTTCTGAAAATGTTTGTTATCTTTGTATGCCCAACGAACGTCTCATCGCTTTTTCCGTCGTTGCAGGTTCTCTCAGTCTTCACCGAGTTTCTCATCCTAAGAATTCCACTGTTGGGACTTAGTTCCAACGCGGCAGAGCTCAGAGCTCTTCGCCAAGTACTCAACGGCATTGACAATCATGACTTTGCTAGGCAGAAGATACTGCTGTTTTTAGGGTAATCGATGGATTCATCACCAATACCTTGAAATACCTTTGTCTTCTGGAGAATATTCTCTGCTGGCTTGTCTTGAGCATTTACTCTAGGCTGATCAGCACCCGATGGCACATCATTTCATCACGGTCGTTGCAGGCAGTGGTTGATTGTATCTTTTCCTACTACAATTCAAAAATGTTTGCTCATAAATCTTAGATTAGCCTGCGACATCATAGCCAGTGGTTTTCACGAAGGCAGCAAGGCCATACACGACGTTTTTCATGCAGCGGGTTGCTTGCAACGTTTTGGAGAACGTAGATTATGCCCGCTCTCGGTGGACATCATTGAAAGCTACCTTTCGAATATCGCTGGACGTGGTTCAAGCGCTCATCTTGACGCTGCGGCAATGCAGGAACAAAATGGATCTCCATTGGTAACCTTTTTTTGCTGCTTGTCCCAGCTTGGCTGTTAATGGTCCGACATGGTTGGGGGTGGAACGTCGAAAAAGTGTATTAAGGATAGCGTTTTGTCGTTCGTTCGGATGCAGCCGCACAGCTCTGTGTGGCATGACTGTCGTCAGTCCTGAACATTTGTTGACGGAAGAGGGCGTGATTTTTTTCCGCCTGCAAGCTTTCTCCTGCGAATGTGATGGCAAGCCAGTGAACTGTGAGTGTCCTTTCTTACATACAATATCAATGGAGGACTCTTAATGAAGGTGGGAGGCAAACCATGACCTTCAACCTGTAGATCCGATTCCGAGTCATTGGTCAACTGATTTGCTTTGCTTCTTCCCACGGAAAAGCCACAGAAAAGCGAGCAAACACAAGGACACTGGTCAAGTGTGATGAGTAAATTCTACCTTAGTCACTTCTTTGATATTTCGCCGTGGTAATAAACCCGTTCGAAGAGGATATTTAGGGCAGAATATTGTGATGCCTTTCATAGAAACATGTCTAACACAATACACAGTAGTGTCAGGCCATCTCACAAATCCGTGCGGCGAAGATTAACCCAGAAATGAAGCAGAAATATTGGCCTTAAACATGACTGTATGCATTGTTAACATGAAGGGGGCAATACAAGCATATAGTAAAATACGACGCCGAACCGCACTCCGCAAGGATCCTAGTTCATTTGTCGAATGAGGGAGTTGATGTTGGTCTCACGGTCACCAAAGTCACCACCCTGAACGAAGTGCTTGAATTTCCGTGTCCTCCAGCCACCATTGGGGTTGGAGAGTTTGAATGGCCACAAGAAATTCGACGCCTATATCAAAGTGTCAGGAAATAATAATCATTCAAAAGGTAGTACACACCTGCTTGAAATTAGGGCCAGAAGTAGAGATTTCGTGGACAAGGTCTTCGACACAGAGGATGTTGTACTTGCCAAGAGCCTCCTCGATGACAGCGTTGTTGGCGAGAGGGATACGTTGCTTGTCAACCTTGCCGTAACCCCGCTTGTAGATCAGCTCACGGACGGACTTGAGGTTGGGCTCGCTGGAATCGTGGATCAGAAAAAGCTAACCAGAAAAAACGATTTGTACATACCCGTACGTGATGTAAGGCTCAACGAGACGGAGCATTTGCTGAGTAGCCTTCGTTACTTTGACAAAGACACCATTGTTAATCTGCAGGAGTCGGAGAAGCTGGAGAATTTTTCGGGGCTTGGGAGCAATCTCGTTGATACTGAACAACATATTTTAGTATCAATCGCAACAAGGCAGTAAGCAGACGCACCCCCTAATCCTAATCACGAAGTACACCTTGGGCTGCGCAGGGACGTAAAAGTCACCAGCCGTTCGTGCTGCCCGCTTTAATCTGATCTCCTCCTTCTCCTTCGCTTGGTACTCCTTCACATAGGCCTCAGCACGCTTGAAGATGACCTTTCGTTTGGCCTTCGATGCCTAGGAAGTAGTCAGCAACAAATCATAGCAAGACGCAAACAATTCAGTCCCGAAAGATGGTTAATTAAAGGCAGCATCGCGCGATAACGCTAGCCTTACGTCGAATGGTATCGTATGCATCATAAAGCGAAGTGGAGTACAGGAAACTCGAGCCTACCTTGCGGGCGGCAGTAGCAGCGGCTAGGCGCTCCTCACGAGCCTTTTCATTTTGTTTCCTCTTCTTCAAGAGGGTTTCGGGCACTTCGATTGCCTATGATAAATTGAGTGAAAAATTTCGCGTACGGTGATAATGGCATACCGAAGCGGTGGGGACGCTAGAGTATACAACAACGACCAGTAAACAAGACGTACAGCAGTAGAGAGGTGGGATACTCACGTCGTCGGGGCCATGGAAATCTTGAGGAACGTCGACGCTTTTGGGCCTTGGTGGTAAGTTAGGTTCAGTTCGGTGGCTGCTGTATAGTCTGACAAATACTTTCCCACAGTTCTAGCCGGCGGCTACTCACATGATTTTACTCGCTCAACTTAAAATTAATTAAATATCTATTTAACTATGTTATTTGCTTATCACGCTCACAGCTCAGGCGCCAGAATATCATTCAATATGGTTTCCTATTGGACAGATTCGGAGCTTCTATCTTCAACATCTGGAATGGCCCGCCGAGACTGTTCTTTAATTACAATCAGCATCTAACTCAAGCAAATTTTACCGCCCGAAGCGGCCCCGTGTGTGCTTCGAACATATTGGATCGCCCGTTTCCCAGGCTGCTTATAAAATGGCAGATTGTTTCTCTTACAAGGCTACTACCATGCTGTCCTCCCTATGGAATACTTGGGCAGTCTTGTTTCCACTTGTTCAACTTGTACCATTGGTCGTTTCTCAAGCATCCCCCGTAGTCTGCAACGCGTCCATTAATTCTACATGGGTGGGTAGCATCGGATAGTGTATTATCCACCGCTGAGGCAGTGATATCAAGTCATTTAACTCCCTGAATCAAAGTCCCTGCATAGTTGCAGCGTATCTCGGAGGCGTATGCAACTCTGGGAGTAAGTCATTTCCTATTTAATTTCCATACTGATGTTGAGATCTCGTAGACTTTACTGTCACTCCTTTGAGCTCTGGGCAGGAGTATAGTGGTCCCACTCTTGAACAAGCCAATGCTTGTCGATGCAGCTCCGTATTCTATTCGCTGGTCAGCGCCTGTGCGCTTTGTCAAGGAAACGCCTGGGAAAGGTACCCATATTTATACGTCCGACTTGCTGCTCGCATCGTTTACGCGAATCTAGGTGGTCTCTCTTCAATCGCAACTGCACCGACGGTCTAAATGTTCCAGTTGGAAAGTAAGCTTCCGTGTGTTCAAACACACTGGCAGAACAGGCAGTTTACGATTGATAGATTTAACGAAGATATACCTGGACAAACGGCGGTTCCACACTGGACCTATCAAAATGTCTCGGTATGCTGCCTCAAGCTAATACTTAAGAAGACTGGTTTTAAATCCCATCTTAGGTGACTGATATTTTCGACGAGCAGCAGGCTAAGTCAGATTCAGGCAAGTTGACTGATTGTTCGGACTCAGTAGCTGACTCGATCGCTGTTGTTGTAGATGCTCCTGAGTCTACCGCTCAACCCGCTCCTACTTCTACTCCGACATCAACTGTTCCGTCTACATCCCCCAGCGTAGTATCTCCGAAGCATACAAACGTTGGCGCCATTGTTGGAGGTGTCATCGGAGGGGTTGCTCTTATAACCCTACTTGGCTTAACTGCATACCTCATACGGCGACGCTTCAAATCGAGCCAGGAATCGGAACCCATTCTCGCTGCTGATATGGAAGCCCGTCCTCACAACTTTGCCGCTTTACTCGCAGGTCAGGCCGCTCCGAAACTATATGTAAGATGCCACGATCCTTTTTTTTAATTGCCGACTCATGATATGTCCCAGGATCCTTCTGATCCGAGCACATTTCCTACATCCTCACCATCTCCTGTGCCTTCGGCGAACACCTACCCGCATGGAACACATCAACCCATGGCATCCGCTTACTCCGGAACTACATTTCTCCCCAATCGCGTGTATTCTGGTGCTGCCGAGCTGTGATTCCATCGTGTCCCACGCCTTTCCTATTGGCTTGTGGGTATAAATGATACATTGCGTTGAAATTTTCTCATGATCCACCGAGTGCTTCAACCCGGTTCTATGATTTTACTCCCATTTCCTTCTCTTCATCAAACCTCTTGAGGCTGTCCGAAGTCGAACACTATATGTGACCAGTGATACCTAATTGCACACTACCATTCAGTGGTCAGATCCACGAACGATGATTTCGAATGTGTCGCTCCTGTCATTTTTTCTTTGTGCCGTGAGTCTCTGCCTCGTGAGAGGCCAAACGACCAATGCCACCTGTGTTTCCTCGTATGGTTGGGTGAGTATAAGGCACTACACAGTTGCAAGCTTCTCGTGTTGAGGTGTTCTTCTAGGCCAACAATACTCTTGGACAGTCGCCTTGCTTGGTCGCATCATATCTCGAGACTGCATGCCTCAATACATGTAGGTGCTGTTAAACCGCATCAGCGTTGAGATACAGCTCTCATCTTCAATCACAGCGTTCCTCGTCCCAGCACTGCCCAACGGCTCCCACTACACAGGTCCTAGTACCGCAAAAGCTAATCTGTGCAACTGCAACACTGTCACATACTCGCTTATCAGTGCTTGTGCTGATTGTCAGAATCGCCAGTACCTGAATTGGGGCAACTGGACGGCGAATTGTGCTGTGGTTGCTATAGGATTGTACGTTTACTTTCAACATGGCTAGTCGGGTATCGATACCAGTCATTATAGATTCCCAAAACCCACTCCCGCTGGAACCGCCATTCCGCAATGGGCGTATATCAACATCAATTCGGTATGGTTGTACTCGATTTGTCAACTGGCCTTTAACAAAGATCTCTAGTCTACGACTCTTTACAACCCGGTGGAAGCTGAACAACTTGCTGAAGATGGCGCCCCAGCTGCTAGTTCAACATCTTCGTTTTCAACAGCTTTCACCGCTACTTCCTCAATATCATCCAGCAATGCGGCTACAGCGAGTACCTCTCCGTCTGTTTCCCCAACAGCGGCTGCTTCTAGTGGCTCGAATGCGGGTGCCATTGCCGGGGGTGTAGTCGGCGGAATCGTATTTCTGATGGGGACGGCGCTTGTGCTGTTCTGGTTCGTCCTGCAACGTCGCAGGAAGGCACATGCAACTGCAGGGCCCGCGGACATGGTAAATTATGTCAATACCAGCTATGTAGCCCCCCCTCCGAAGCAAGAGACCTTGACCGAACGACGAGGGCAATCTCCCATGTCGAGCGTCGTATCGCCGTATACATATGTGCGGTTCCTTGGATTTATTAATCATTCCGTTTTACTGATGGCGCTAATTGAAAGGAACCCTCGAGAAGTCCATCTCCTCCGAGTCCGTCAGTACACGCAACTTCTGCTGTTCACACGACCTTTGGTTCTATAGTATCTCACGGATACACCGGTGCTCCCGAAATATAATAAATGTAACGTTATCTATGCCGTGAACGCTGTACATTCCCTCCATAGTCACTTACAGCATCTCTATCATGAGTTCGAGCGATTATCTCAAAGAATTGATGTGGCTCTCGTCTCAGCTTTGAACAGATAGAAAATCTGATTCCACTGGCCTTGTATAGGTTTATAGCGCTTCCGCGTCCATCAAGTGACTGATATCTCTTTCTGCAGAATCGCCGGAATGTATGCATGCTGTTTATTCGTGCTTCAGCGCGACTAAAATAGCACTTACTAGGCCACTGTCCACGATCCGCTATTGGCCCATCAATTCGTGGACCGCATGAACCGGCAGCTGTTTTATTCCCTCCACAGATACTCGGGGACGGATTAGTTCCTTGAATCCTGATCAGGATGAGAAACACCTTGGAAAGCCCTTCTCATGTTCGAAATCTGTCGTTTTTGCATGAACGTGCTAAAGTTCCTCCTTGCCCTGCATTTGTCAATCACGGGGACCAGCTCTAGCGCCGTATCAAATGTAACATGTCTTCCTTCCTATAGCTGGGTATGTAATCAATTCTGCAAACTGAGCTGTCATTGACTTGTTTATTCTGCCACAGGCCGAAAATGGATGTGACCAAACCCCTTGCGAGGTTGCTGCTTATCTTATTTCTCAGTGTACCGACGAACGTAGGTCATTGCCTACTAGCTATTCTATTGATACCACAATATGAGCACATTCATTTCACAGCTTTTACACTTGACCCGCTGCCTGCGGATACACACTACGCAGGGCCAACGTCCCCACAAGATTCTAACGAATGCGAGTGCAGTTCTGTCGTTTATTCTCTTGTGTCTGCTTGTGCAGGATGCCAGAACAGGAATTGGCAAAAGTACCCTTCGTTTCCGCCATCCTCTGGTCACTGGACTAAGAGACTCTCACAGCTGGGATGTATGGAGGACAAACTGCTCTAATATCTATTATTCTGTGTATGTGAGAACCTCCGGGCAGAGGACCAATTCTAACTCAAAGAGCGGCTCTAGTTTTCCGAAGAACATACCAATCCAGACGACGGTACCAGTTTGGGCCTATATGGACTACACAGTTGCGTGGCCATCTTTTACGGCTGGGTGTAATTGGCTCAACTTGCGCTTAGGATATCGATGCATTCAATCCTCAAGATGCTCAAAGCATAGCAAGCGAAAGTAGCGTTATCCCCCCGATCGAAGGCGACTGTATACTAAGCTGTCCGTATAGAACTTCCTGACTCTTCGTTTATGCCAGAGTCTACAAGTACAACAAGTAGTTTTACATCAGCTCCTGCGACTGCTACGACGACGAGTTCGAGTTCGAGTTCGACAATCACAACGCGTACGCCCATAACGACGGCTGCCGATCCTAGTCACACTCCCAATGAGAGCGACGTCAAATCGGCGGCACGAAGCCGCACGATTAGTATCTTTATCTGGATTGTCGTGGGGCTGGCGGCAATCCTAGGATTAAGCATTTTGTCCGTGTATCTCACGAGAAGATGGCGAAAATATCAAGAAAATCGCCTCCTTCCCCAACGATATCACGCCGTACATTCTAGGGAGAATTCTCAGACTGAAGAGATGAAAGAACTCGTCCGTACCACTGCCGAAAGGTACATGATTTCGTTTGCCATTTAGGCCCGAGGAAGTTCAGGCGCTGATCACGTCCCTCTAGCTCAAGAATATCCATTCCCAGCATGATTCCTTATGTATTCCTTCCACAGTGCCACTTTATGCGCTTACCCACCATATTTCCGTTTCTAGGCTCCGAGCGACGCTGGTTCTACATTGCAACTGTCGCCTGCAGTGGAATCATCCGCTTTTTATACTTCACTTGAAGGAGGAGACAGGCCAACGAGAGACTTTGGGCCACCCGGTGGCGCTCAATGGCATTACACGCCACAGAGGTACTTGGCATAATCGGTCTGTGCTACACACCGACGACTTAAAGACTAAGATCTGGACTATCAGGGCGGTAATGTACGTGTACATAGTAATGGACAAGTCATGTATACTTTACTCGGGCGTGTTCTCAGATTGACAACTCGCGACCGAAGCACTTATTTGTGCAGTGGGAAGTGCTTGCCCTCTAGCCACGATATCAATACTATAGTATACAGGCCGTACGTGCATAAAGACTCTACCAGGGTATCTACAGATTGTGTCGTCCGAACACTAACTAATACAAAATACGGCCTTATCTTAAATCCCTGGTGGACCGGTTTCCTTCTAAAGAAGATGAAATGAGAGATGGTTCATTCACACCGTGCTTAACTTACATGAAGAGTAGGAAGCCTTGACACCTCGTCTGCGTCATTCTTGTCCTTACCCTTGGAATCGGATGTAGTTAACTTTTCTTCGTCGTGACTACCCACGCGACGTTCACGTCTTCGGTACGTCCAGATACCGACGAAGCCAACGATCGCCATAAGACCGAAGACACCTCCTGCAACACTCCCACCCACGATGTTGCTGTGGTTGGAATGACTTTCCTGCGTGGGAGCTGCCGATGGTGTCGAGGTGGTCGCAGATACAGTCGTTGAGGTAGGTTGAGGTACAAAGGTTGATTCCGTGGCGTCTGTCCAACGAATAATGCATCAATATCCGACACGACATTGACAAGTCCAGCGGGCACTGACTAGCATCCTGCTTCGCTTGGTTGATGTCAAAAGTGTCTTGAGTCTACAAAGGAGAAGTGTTAGCCAAAGAATGATGGGAGATATTGAACCGCTTGACTTTTACGTCGAGATATGCCCAGCCAGGAACGTGTGTGCCATTCGGTATTGGCTCGGGGAATCTGTCACACAAAAATCAGCAACGCGCCAGGGCAGACGCGCCAAGAGCTGAAAACCCCTACCCTCCAATATCTACCTCAGCACAGTTGACACGCCATTGACTCCATCTGTCGTAAATGAGACCGCGATAATAGATCCGAATACAACGCAACTTACTGTGCAAAAGTTCGATTTTGACAGGCTCCACACGCGCTGATGAGAGAGTAAGACACGGTGCTGCACTGGCATGGATTAGCCGCGTCGACGCTTGGACCAAGATAGTGCGTCATATCAGGTAAAGACTGGAGGGAATAGGCTAGTACACAGATATTAGACGGTAGTACCATCATTGAAGCAATAATAGACTTACACCCGCCGTTGCATACACCTAGCAAAGAGGATGCCACATCACATGGACTCTTCGAGACAGAGTTGAAAGTCTGAGGAGGATGTTAAATCCGTTTCCGCCTTTGATAACTCTTCATACCCAGTGAAAGTCAGACAAGGTACAAGTTGCGGTGAAATTTGTCTGGCCAAGGACTCCCAGTGAGATAAAGAGCGTGAAGAGTAGCGCGGAGAACGACTGCATCTTTGTGGGCATTGAAGCAGATCCACCCAGGTCGGAAGACGTCTGGCATTCTTTTAAGAGGCACGAAATTTAATTTTCGATTGCGAACAGGACCTGGGGAAGAGCAGTAATTTCCGTACTGGCTCCGATTGAGCTGACAGTTCCCAGTACCTGCATACGAACTTGAAGGTACGATCCAGGTACTCGGATTATATAGTGATGAATCAGTGACCGCGCGCATGTGAACTTACAGTCAGAACATATACGCTCGGCAGAATTGACCGCTGACAGTGATTGACCTGGCGATAGATAAATCAGGCTCACCCAATAGGTTGGTGGAAGTGCGTGGTCATTACTATAAAATATCCGACGACTCACAAAATGGTGTTACAAATTTATGTATTGTTCCTTGTATCTATGTTTCGCCAAATATATGACGCATGAAAATTCGCTTGTGAAGCTTCCCTCCTGCCTCTTCTATCGCAGCGATATCTTCAGACGTCAGATCTGTTACGTCAGGGGTCTTGAGAGCCTCTCTGATTCGCGCCGCCTTCGATGAGGTCCTGTATTTAGGTAAGTATAAAATCCCTCAAAAGGCAAAATTCTGGACGCACGTTACGACAAGTATGCCTTTCTCGATGAGCCACTTTGTGTAGACTTGACTGGGAGAGATCTGCAGCCGATCAGCGATCGCGCCGACGACGGGGTCGAGGGGACCTCCGGGAGCCCGGACGATGGGAGCAAGACCACCATAGGAGGCAACGAGAATCTTGTGCTCCTGGGAGAATGTATAAATGGCCTTGGCAGCTTTGTACACATATGGATGGAATTCAATCTAAAGAACTGTTAGGAACAAGTGTGATTGACCAGTTAACGTCGAGTTTACCTGATTTACGGCAGGGATAATTGTTGCAACCTCGAGGACCTCCTCCAAATCTTGGACTCTAAAGTTGGATACTCCGATGCTCTTGGTCAAACCTTCCTTTTTTACCTCTTCCATCTGCTTCCACCACGCCTTGAGCTGGCCATTTGCCGAGGTGGGGTCATGGATCAAGAATAGATCAACATATTCCAATCCCAGCTTCTTCAGCGATATCACCAAAGTATCCTTGATAGTCTGGCCTTCCGCAAGGCCCTTCAACTTGGTCGTCACATAGAGCTCCGAGCGGGGCTTTCCGGAAGCCTTGATCCCCGCACCGAGGGAATCTTCGTTTTCGTACATCTGCGCACCGTCGAGATGGGTCACGCCGTTCTCTATGGCGACACGGACCGCCTCTGCAGCATCCTTCTTGTACAGAGCAGTACCGGTGCCGAATGCGATCCAGGGGGTGGTAGTGCCGTCGTTGAGAGTGTAGGAGAGCATGTTGAATCGAACTAAAGCTCGCATGAATAGAGACCTTGCGAGATACGGGTCAATATTTATACCATGAATGACGCGATAAGTCGTTCTAACCTTAGTAATCTAAATTGTTCATGAGAACACGTCCACCCTGGTTTCTACCCCTTCTCGACGCCGTTTTTCCGTTGTTTGTAAGCCCATTATAGCGTCCAATGGTGAAGAATACGTCCATATCTAATAGGCCATATAAAGACGAAAGGACACTCAAAGCGGACCAACGGCCGTGCGACAAACGGAAGGTTGACTTCGTCTCGGCCGAACAGATGACCTGAGACCTGCCCTAAAGATGCACCCCAAAAGCGCCACGACAACAATTTTGTCTCTCATCTTTTAACAACTACCAGGCGCTGTACATACCACATGTTAGATTGTCCTTTCCTTTGACAATCTCTCATCACGGTGGCCTCAGATAGATGGGGCGCTCTTTGGCTGGACGTTCGTTTTTCCATGGATGAATTCGGTCACCTAGCGTTCCTACACATACTATCTCTCATCATGTAAATGGTTTCTGGTCTTTGGATAGTTTCTATTGGTATTTGGACGAAAATAATATCACTTTTAAGTGACTGTGCGGCCGGGAAGTGGATAGCAACTCATGATGTACTTTTGCCATCTGTCTCTTGCAAATGTGACCTTAGAATAGGGTATATATTTCATGCCAACCCGCACACCATAAGCTGTAAGTGCCGCAATTCAGCACACTGGGTGCAAATGAATGTGCTCATACGACTGTTTCTCCGACAACAGCGCGAAAACGAACAACGGAAGGTTCAGGATGATGGCAAAATCACTACTTCCAGAAACCCCCCAACTATTCGTGGTGGTTGCATCGGAACGTTTCCAATGGTGTTGAAGTCGACGTCGCACTCAGGCTGGTCACGGTACCGGTTATAGCGACGGAATCTGATGGATCTGCTACCAAGGTACTTTTAGCGAAGATGATCACTTGCGAGTCCTGATGTGCACTTCGGAGCCGAATGTGCCAATAGTCAAAATAGTCTGCGGTTGTCATGAGACAAGATACGTCGCTCTCAGATGATCCACAATTCAAAGCTAGAAGTACTTGAAGCCGAAGCTCGCCAATATTGATAGGTACACTTGAGGACGACCTTCGGGTACCCCGTTATTCGTTCTGGCAAATCACACTTTAGACAAGGAGGGAAGAAACGACAATCGGCCACGAAATGGCTACTGCTCTCGGTTAACGGGTGGCCGTAGCAAGTGGAAGACGACTGGGTCGAAGCAGGACGATCATTAGTTCATGTCACATGCCATGGTAAAACACGATCTACGCACCTTAAGATCCTTTGTGGCGAAGGGGAGAGAGCAGCGACTTCCCCGGGGGAATTGAATTGAAGGAAGCATACCATAGTGTCTATACGTAGAATATCGGAGAATGAAAGACGATTTATCAGTCATGATAGACCTGGAACACAGAGAAAATAGCAGAGAAAGCTGTATTATGAGTGTAGCATTGGGACCATGTAAAAGACCACCGACGCCGACGGTGGTCATTTTGTAGCCGAACCCTTTCAGCAAGAAGAGTGCAGAACCGGTTCCATCAATTGATGTTCTGCTAGCGGTGCATCAAGCGCACTTAACTTTCCTCATCGCGTATTGTCGTTTGTCAGTTTGACAACATCCCCATATCCTTCTGATCCATGGTTGCGCGTACTGAAAGTGAAACTCGCATCGCACATTCTATAGTTCGTATAAGTCTTCCTCGAGAATTGAGGTTCTCTCACTAATCATGCGATATTCATCACTAAGATCTTCACGGAATGACCTAAATTGTATTCTGTTATATTCCAGTGACAGCAGAAGTGATAGTCCCCCAAATACAGATACCGTCTCGAGAAGAATATAAATTATCATGACATAGGTGCGCCTGTATGGGCGTGGTGTACCACCTTTCGACTGCGCGAAGCCCTCCGAGGGCGTGAAGATGGCGCTTGGTCAGAAGCTGCCCTAGAAGGCCTGGAAGACGCGTGATGCAAATTTTTGTGCCTGTGACTGTGTCGCAGCTGACGAACAGGAGGCACCGCGCCTTCAGAAGGTATCCTAGAAGGCCTCGGAGCAGCCGTACTCCGATGGTGTGTATATGGAATCTTGCGGACCTAGTCAGTCACGGGCAAACGTGCAGAGGAGATGCGTCTCACAGGCGCTGTAGCTAGAATTTGCGTAGTCTGAGGTACCGGTCGATAGTCCGCCGGGATAGCATGAGTTCCTTTGATGGGTTCTGGTCGGTGACGCCGCCGAATTACCAGCCAAATAACCAATCCAAGAATGGCCAGAAGGACGAAAGCACCCACGACGGCCCCGATGATTATATCAGACTTTACTTTTTCAGAGGCTGTTATGGTCGGCGGAGAACTGCTTGTTACAGTACTAGTGGCACTTGGTAACACCCCAGAAGATTCAGACGCGTCTATAAACGAGAACTATGGACCGAGTAACACCCAATGCAAAACATCATCGACTTACCTGTGTCTGACGCAGCTACTGTTTCGTTAAAATCATCATAAATCTAAACATGAAAACGTCAGAAGAGTACGTCGAGAGCGTGGAGGGCACTTGCTGTGACATTCTGGTAAGCCCAGTGGGGCACCGCGGTGTCTACTGGAATTTCGCCAGAGTAGCTGTTGAAGCGATCAGAAACTTTGTAATTCACAAGTTCACGATGATAGCTGACATCGATACATAAACACTCGTGCAATTTGTGCCCCAAGTGGACCAGCTACGCGTGATATCAGATGAGAATCTGGATAGAACGACAGG
This sequence comes from Armillaria mellea, assembly GCA_030407055.1. NCBI lineage: Eukaryota > Fungi > Basidiomycota > Agaricomycetes > Agaricales > Physalacriaceae > Armillaria > Armillaria mellea. Next base: position 2,147,475 of record JAUDZF010000001.1, on the reverse strand, counting down.
AGCCTGCCTTGCATAACTGCGATTCTGACAAAAAGCGCATGCGCTCAACAGGGAATAGTAGACGGAACTGCATAAGCAAGGAGTATCGGATCCTTTCCACGGGCCATCATAGATTTGTCCTATTTCCAATGGTACAACAGTATAAGCTATACAAGACAAGGTATCTCTGAATGGTAAGTCAATGAAGAAGTGTGCCTACACTTACTCGAGGAAGTACAAGCGCCCATAAGGGATGAAGCTATGCTGCAGACGCTCTGGTTGAGAGAATTGTACACCTAAGCGCCATTACGTGACCGGTCAGTGGTTTATAGCGAAATAACCAGCAGGCCACCCACCCAACTATCGTTAAACGTCCCATTACATGCTGCCTCCTGGGCCAGGACCAGTCGTGTTTTGAAGAGGAAAAACAGAATACCCCAGGCGAGCGCCGACATGTCGAAGGAGAAGAAAGTGGGGCCTCGGTTATCTCGTTATCAACATATTTCGGAAAAAGGGAGCAGGCGCCTGAAGCTCAAGCGCCTTATCTTTATATGTACGCTGTTGGCCGCCGAGAGTCGAGAAACGTACGATTTGTCTTGCCAAGTTGTCGTGCGCAGTAGCCTACCCCAAGGCACGTTCCGATTCACGGATACTCCAAACGCGTGAATAAAGCAGTATGTGATACTGTTATGTTGTTGCCGAGGCTCAGAGTACGTACGTAAGAGGACAGTTCAGCACGCGTCGCGAAGTTGGAGGAAAAGTTAAAACCGGAATGGAGTGAATGGAAGATGATCACGCCGATTCCTGAAGACACGTCCAAATTTGGAGTGTTTGTCTCTGTTGGCTTGACCTTAACGCGTTCCACGCGGCTTGTTCTCTCACTTAGTACTGACGAACGACCGTCATGACATCTCTGCCTTCACTTCTCACTCTTCCAACGTACAGCGCCACTTCATCGTCCCGGCTGCAAGCACTTTACTCGAACAATATCTCCTGGCAGAAGAACTCAGATCCCACTGGATTTCATTCCAGCATAGAATGGTGGAGGAAAACCTTCGAAGATTTTGTCGCCACCGGGATACAAACCAGCATTCAAAGCAGGCTTGTACTGAATGCGTCTGCGAGAATAAGTGAAAGTCTGAGGGTCGAGGGCGTTGGAAAACCAGCTGGCTTGAGTACAGTCATTGTGAGTCCTCTTTGCTGCATTGCCCCCATTACTGACGTTCCCTGTCAGCGAAGACTGAATTAATAGAACCATCCAATAGCAAGATCCCACCAGCACTGATACCCGTTTCCGCTTTTATGTCTTTGCCACTGTCCATTTACGCGTCGCATTCACTCCTCTATACTCTGCCTTCGCTAGTTGCGTCGTATCTAATTGCCAAGCCGCTCTGGTGGGCGTTGGGTCAAATAGGCGTCGATGGCTTGTTCGCTTCCAACGCTAGGGACGTGAAGTGGCATGGAGAGTATGTAATCTTGAGCCTACTAGAACGTGCCGCCGAGAAAATTATGGCGGAACAGAAGGCGAAAACCGGGGGTCCAAGTGACGGGATATACAGTGTAGAAGGATTTCGCCGGGACTTTGCTGCCTGTATCAATGAGGCTCACGTCATGAGTGAGAGGGATGCCAAAGTTCTGATCAAATTCTTAGAAAGGGATAAGAACGTCATTGCTGTTGATAAGGAGGTGAGCACTCGTACTTTATGGTTTCCTCCTTTTAACCGTCTTTCTATAGTTAATCAAGTTCATTGATAAGGATGCTACCCCAGAGTCTTGGCGAATCACTGCTGTTGACCGAGGTGTATTGGAGCTTAAATCGGGCGTCGCCAATCTACATGATCAAATCGAAGCCCTTCAGAAGAAGATTGACCTGTGAGTATTATTCCTCCAGACACCGGCTTGACTGATGGACGAGACCTTCTAGCTCGACACAGAAAGCTGCAGAAGCTTCGAGGCAGAAGCGACAAACAATTGCTCTCAGTTATATCCGGTCTCGAAAACAGCTTCAGGACGTTCTTTCTAAACGACTGGGTGCTCTTGACACGCTGGAAAGCACCCTCATTAGGGTTGAAGCAGCGGCCGCAAATGTTCAAGTAAGTTTTTACCGATATTGTGCTACTATGGGGATTGACACCATTTTAGATACTAGAATCATATGCGCAATCTACCTCAACCCTACGCACCATCCTTTCACATCCTTCGCTGCAACGCGAGTCTATTGAACAGACCATGGAAGCAATGGCAGAAGCCAATGCCGATGCCAAAGAGATAGATGACGCTGTACGCATCGGCGGAGACATCGTGCTTGGAGCAAATGATGTTTATGATGAAGATGAATTACAGGAAGAATTAAACAAGTTAATCCAAGAAAGTAAGGAGGAAGAAGAGATCAAGGCACTGGAGGAAAAGCAACGATCGAGGAAGGATGAAACGTTCGGGAAAGAAGTGGACAGTACGATTGTTGAGGAGACGAAGAAGATGACAATACTTCAGATTTAATTGTAACAATCACACTCGGACATTTGATCACAACGGATAATTGGTTTGCTACACACTTAGTACATAGATCGTCAGCCAACAGGTTTACTTCCGTTCGCCACTACCAAGGCCCATAGCATCCTTCGCCTTGCCCAACATTGATTGCTGAAGACGAAATAAGGACATTAATGACAGGATCCGATTTGTAGCTCACATCATTCTCATTGGAGTTACCGCTGAAAGTATCACCCATCTTCTGAGTATTGGTCTTCTCACCCTGTGCGGATACATTAGCAAATCAGAACGATAAACGAGTCGTAGTGTCGAACCTGGGGCTGGAGCGTAGAGGCTGCAGAGTCGGTGTACCCTTTCAAGTTGTCGCCCATGCGCTCGGTGGTGGACTTCTGACTGTCCGGCTACAGAGAGTGTCAGTTAGACCTTGTCCAAGGTAGTACAGTCAATGAAAATGACCTTCATAGCTGAGCCAGCCTTGTCGGTGAAAGATTGACGACCAGTATCGGACATGTTATGATTGTTGTTGATAAAAGTTGGTAGAAGTTATGGGTTTGGGATGCGATGAAGAAAATCTCCAGAATTGCACCTGTCTTTATACCCCAACGGAGGAGCGATCCAGCGCGATGAACCTGACGTATTGTGTGACGATATGATATAAACTGAATAGGCCGATGAGACTCAAATGACGGTGGTGGGGCGCCACTGTTGTGACGCGTCGTCTCAGAATAAACACGATCGTAATTCCATTTCGAGCGCAAGTAGTGTACAACAGTATTATTCGTACAGAAGTGATTGGTGAAAATGAGGTTAAAGTTTGAGGCCAACATTAATGTGGACGGCCTTGACTTGTGTATACCTACAGTCGATACTCAGAAAACACTCTTGCCTAGGTTGAAGGAACACGTACACTTCGATCGCATACTCACCCAGCTCCCTGCCTATACCAGATTGTTTGTATCCACCAAACGGCATGTTCTTCTCCACAGAGTTCAAGCAGTTGACCTGGGACGCAAATAAGACATTCTAACACATCATATATGAATCATCCACTCACAAACGCCTGTCCAGCCTCGAGGGCATGTGCTATCCGAACAGCACGGCCTGAATTCTCCGTAAAGACAGCACCCGAGAGACCATAGACGGTGTCATTCGCCATCTCGATGACCTCTGTTGACGTTTCAAGTTTGTCCGCAGTCAGTAGGTACTGGTCTCACTCACCCTCCTCAGTCTTAAACTTGATGACTGCAGCTACTGGGCCAAAGACCTCTTCCTGTACAATCTTCATGTCAGGTGTACACTCTGTTACGATCGTCGGCTGAATGAAATAGCCCTCTGAACCGTGCCTTGAACCACCGACGTGCACATTGGCACCGTCGGTCTTGGCTGAGTCAATGTAGCCCATCACACGCTATATTTCTTCAATTAATGCGATGATAAACGGAAAGAATCTCATGACTTACGTCAAATTGAGTTTGCGAAACTTGTGGGCCGTGTTTCGTGGAGGGCTGGAAGGGATCTCCGGTAGCTGACTGAAGGGAACGAGCGGTTTCGGTGAGCATTGGAAGGAATTTGTCATATATGCCTTCTTGTACGAAAATTCGAGATCCGGCATTACAGTTTTGACCTGACGTATTGTAAGAGAGGTGTAGTGATAGACGGTCTCAAGACGAACCCATATTACCACTGCGAATAGTAAAACTAAGCGTCGAAGGCAAAGAAAGTTCAGAGAAACTTACAAAATACTCCGAGTGGCCCATTTGGCCGCTTGCTCAAGGTCTGCGTCGTCGAAGATAATGTTTGGACTCTTTCCACCAAGCTCCAAAGTCACAGTTTTCAGATTAGACATTGCCGAAGCGACTTGGATCTTTCGTCCCGTCGCTGTACTTCCCGTGAAAGCAATTTTCTCAATACTAGGGTGTTCGCTGATAGCCTGCCCAACAGTATGACCTAAAGAAAGAGTAAATTGGGCGACACGGACTGAAGGATATGAACAATGATTACCGTATCCATTTACAATGTTGATGACGCCTGGTGGGAAACCGGCTTCGTTACAGAGTCCAGCAAGTTTGAGAGCCGTCAGTGGGGTCAGTTCGGAAGGCTAATATCATTCAGATGGTCTCGCAGCCGTATGGATTAAATTTCACCTCACCTTCAGAACGATTACGTTTCCGGTAGCTAGGGCAGGGCCGATCTTCCAAGAAACCATGCTCTAAATGTGATACGTCGTACCTTTAGACGTTACAATTAGCAGTACACGCACCAAGGGATAGTTCCAGGGAACAATTTGGCCCTACAATTCTCTAAGACAACTTTCAGTTATAGAGAACTAGAATACGTACAACGACACCGTAAGGCTCGTGTCTGGTGTACGAAAGCTTCTTTTCATTGGTCTACCGAGGTATGAGTCCCGAGATGAAAACCCCAAGGAGATAAAATGCACCTCGATAACTTTTCCTTGAATTTTATCCGCCCACCCAGCGTAATAGCGTATGGTCTCGATCGTAGACGCGACGTCGGCCATCCTTGCTATTCCAAATGGCTTGCCTTAGAGCCCAGTGAGTCTCCGTGTTTGAGAGGTGTGCATACCGATACATACCAACATTTAAGGCTTCCAAAGCTGCAAACTCGTCTGCATTCTTCTCGATTAGATCGGCCAACTTGCTCAGCATTTTTCCCCTAACGGTTCCAGGCACCTTGAGACCCCAGGAAGTCTTGTACGCCTGGAGGGTACCACTGAGATAGGCTGCGCGCTGATGATGAATGACGAACCTGCTTTGCTGCCTTGACTGCGATATCTACATCTTTGTTTGACCCTGCAGAAACAGACGTGATTACTTTGCCGGTCGCTGTTGCAAACCCTCATGAACCGATTGCTACAAGAAAAGACTGGGAAGATTCGTACAGGGATTCACAATACTGCGAGGAAGTCGAGTTAGAGTCGATCAACAGTGATAGGTCCAGACTGACTCAATCTTTGCATCATCAACAGGATCAACAAACTCTCCGTTGATGAAGAGACCAGTGTTGAAGGTTGATTTGCCCTTGTACAGTGGGGTGTCGAATGTGTAGGTGAAGGTAGAAGGCATTTGACTGAAAGATTTCCTTTTGGAAGAGCAGTTGGTGTCACGGTTTTTAATGCAAGCCTTGGCCCGTCTTAGTAACATCCACGGGGTAGGTCTCGTCAGCATTCTTAGATTCCTAATCACACGGTCATAGATGGGTGTGAAGAGTATTCCGCTATGCTGAGTCCTCCATGGGCATCAATGTTTGGTCATGACACGACGCCGGACTCGTTCGGGATTTTCCGGACGCGCCTTGAAGCTTACTACCTAGTGCAGCCGGTGCTCTCTTTTCCAGTGGTGAAGAAAGGATTTGCCCGTTGTTTGCTGTGACTCGAAACGTAATAGGTGCACCTTCAAGCTTCAAGCTTCAGACCTTCCCGGTGCTTTGCCTTCAATTGCGACCATTGAATAATATTCCGAGTTGATCCATCCAACATTTCTAATCTGAATATCTATTGGGCCCACTGGCTCTCCCAAAAGCTTTCTGAGAGACGGGGCAGATATTGCCATTGTGTTCAAGGTTCATCCGCGGAATACATTTATGTAAGTGTCACAACTCGCACGATGGCCGCACAATCAAAAGGGTGACATTTACAGTGTTTGTTTCTGCCAAACAACTTAAGCTTCATCCCCAAGTTCACACTCGTCTAAAAAGAACGATTGAAAAACGCGTCTTTCTCGCCTGAACGACGTGTCTTTTTTCTGAAACATTCAATAATATGTCTGTTCATGTTGAGCGGGCGAAGAAGTGGGACGCGAATCCCTGGTTGGTCGAGTGGCTTGACAACACTGTGAAGCATTGCAAAGGAAGTGGGAAGAAGGCATTTGAAGCCTGGTGAGCCAGAGTATCCGAAGTGTAGATGTCTCAGACCTTGATGGCTATGATCAGGGTTTTGCAGATTCATGGCCGAGTTGAAGGTCGAAAAATGTTGAGTCACTGTTCTGACCCGCCGGTACCGCTGCCTGCTCGAAGATATCCTGGAAAAGGACTTGGAAACAAAAAGACTTGGAACAAAGCAGCTGTAAGTCTTTTGCCCCTTCCGACATACAGTAAACTAAAGTTAGAGCCCCATAGGTCGAGTTTGGTGCGAATTTAGCCTATTTCTTCCACACCTTTCGCTTACAGAGAGCTCCGGTGAAGGAGTCAGCGATGAAACGCTCACACTTTACCACAACTATGCTTCTACAAACGATTGTTGTGTACCGCCAAGAACAAAACCTGCTCCGAAACGCCGACGTTTGGAACCTTCAAGCGAGTGGCTTGCTGTAAGTGAAAAGCATTGCCGTGTCTCTTACGCTTTGGGATACTGACGGCTTCTTTCAGAGACGTCACGGTATCAATGCTCTATGGCAATCGATCGCTTTCCTGACCCTGTTTCTTAGCCGCTCTATTGGAAGGCTGCAAAATACCCAATCTCCAATGGGAAACTGCAAGAGCTATCGCCGTCTCAGAATATGTAGATCACTGATATCCACTTACTCTTTGTTCTGATTTATTATTCAGGATCGTACACGAGATACAGCAGAAATCTGGCGAAGGGACTTCGAGCTCTTCATGCGGACCAATGGCACCAGAAGGCACAGCATCATACCTTCTCCTCAAATTCTCCGTTTAGGTAACGCATACATTGAAATGCATACCTCGGGTGACGCCTTTATTAATCTAAACTTCCATCTTCATGTAAGTCTCTCTTAGCTTTCTCCTCATTTGTGCATCATGTTTGCAAAAATAGATGGCCAACAATTTGTGGTATTCCGCGAAAGAGATTTTTGAAGATTTGGCGCGCCTTGGACTGTGCACTCCTTTCTCGATCGAGCGTGCTTATCGGAAGGACGATGATCTTATGTGGAGGCTCTTCGCATGTGGTGTGCGAGCCCATAACTACATGCAAATGCTCTGGGTGAAGCTTAGACAGGTCATCACATACTGCGAGTATTACCGTCCCTACTTCAAACGATATAGAGTAAGTCTTCAGCATGCCGAATTCAAATCACTCATGTGGGCCGTACTGTAAGATCAAACAGGCATGTCCCACATAGAAACCAACCACCAGTATTGGAGCACGCACCCGTTGCAGACCGAGCTGGATTGTCTCATCATCCAGTCCATGGGATCGGATTCAAATGGGTCCTCTGCCGTCGGATTTCATGACGGGATTTCCCGTAAATTGGTTAGTAGTATTCAACATAGTCTAACTTACTCTTCTCACGTCACGGATCTTCTCCAGCATGCTTCACCCTCTGAAGGTACTAAATTCAGCGCAGAGGCTTTCGAAGTACTCGGTGATTATGCTGTTGGTAAGCATGTATACAATGAACGTCGATTTTAGCTAATTCATCTCAGTTTGTGAATTCCATGCAAACATGGTGATGTCGCCATTCGGTGAGACTCTTCGCCAATACGCGTTCCAGAAAAGTGGGGACGTTATCACGCAAGGGATGTTGAAATATGTCATTCCCATGGACCCCGAAAAGATCGACTGGATATCTACGGTAGGAGATAACTTTAAATATCACAAACAAGCGACCGATCTAAACGACTATGGGTCGAGCCACTGGAGTAACATTGTTCACGAGACTGGTGATCTCATGATGCAAGCGATACAGAGAATGTTCAATGTTCCTCCATGGCAGGCCGATGACGGCGTCCATAAAATCCGAGCTCTCAACCAATTGTGGAAGGAGGCCGACGAATATTTTTGGAATGCGGCCCATAGCATTGATAGATCCAATGAAAAGGGACGGGTTGCGCGCGAGTATGGGTTATTGGATCCTAACGGCACCAGGCCGACATTCTGGCAAACTTTTGTCGAGATGGCACACTCCATAGCAGCAGCCAAAGAAGCGGGTAATCATCCAGTGGAGATGACGCCCACGTCGATCCAGACCCCGCCAAAGACCTTCACACCTTTTCCTACGTCGATCCTATCTCAGTCCAGCGCTCAATCCGGACATTCTTATGTCAACGAGACCCAACAATCGAGGCCCAAGGAGAAGCCTAAAACTAAAGGTGCTCAGACATCGGAACCCAGCTTGACAGAGAGGCCAGATACAAAGGAACTCCCGCTTGACCTAAAAGAATTTCCGGATTTTCTACCGCCATTTTTCGATTTACCAAAGAAGTTATTAAAGGTACGTGTACAGAACCGCCTGGCGGTTGTAATAAGTCACCGTTGATATTTGTGTCTAGGTGTTCCAGCGACTTCTGGCCGTCGACCCTGATGCCCTGGATACTGGGCCAAAGGAGAACCCCAAACGAGGACATGTACGATGGGGAGACTTCGAGCGTGTTCGCGTCTCCTACCGCTTGAATTTCGACCATAATTCCTGATCTTTTGTAGGCAATGAAACGGCTAGGTTTCGACGTAATCCAGACTGCAGGTTCCTCTGTTCGGTTTGACCCCCCGGCAAAGACCGCTCGACCGATTTCATTTCATCGTGTATGTTTCTACACAGTAAAGGTTTTTTTACGCTTCTTAAACGGGATTCTGTTTAGCCACATCCGGACGCTATCCTAAGCTCTCATTTGTTAAGAATGTGAGTGAATATGCTGTCTGTGCATGGGATGAGCGCCCTGACACGTTTATTTCTTAGTGTTGGTCAACGATTAAGGAGGTGCTACGGCTGGACTCTTGGCACCTTCCGACTCCAAGGAACTAATGATGATCTTGACTGAAATTTTTGGAAGCATGACGAACTTCGATGCAATTTACCTAGGGTTTCTGTTGTTGCTTGGTCATTTTGAGATAGTAGCGCTTTCATCCGAGAAGTAAAAGCATTTTCAAATTTCCGCAAGAATTATCCCAAGACCAGCTCAAGTCTGAGGCCGGGCTTATGGCACTGGACGATCCAAGGACGATTCAAATCAGAAGATTTCCCAACACGAGGACAATAGGCACTATGGCCTAATCTCTTCCTCTTAAGTCTTGCCATCCCTGTTTTCAAAACTGTTTGTCGAGATGGTACAGCATTTTTTGAACTGTAATGGAAGTTCTGATTTAGAACCCTATATGCCACGTCCATATGTAACGCACCTCCTGATAGTTGATCAGCGCTTCAGCCTCTGCTGCACAGATTGACGAGTGTAGGATTCTTGACAGGGTTATGTAAACAATAATTGACTCACTGCTCCTCATCTCCTCTAATTCACTGGTGATACTGGTGAGATAGACTGGATCTGGGTCAAGTCAATCATGGGATTGACCCGTGAAAACACCCAGGCTCCGATTTGAAAAATATCCTTCTCCGTCGACAACATCGAACACGACCTGCTCCAGCGCTGGGTATATTTCCGCGAACCGTGCTACCGTAAGGCTCAACATGTTTCCATGTTTCCATTTAGATACTGTAGCATAAACCCAGCATACACCGGACTGATTGTGCTTTGGATAGCTGGGTGCAAATCAGTGCCGGGCGTTACGATCATGACAACGGTCTCATCATCTTGAATGCCTTGTGTAGTGGTTGAGTCACGCCAGGCATTGCTGAAAATTCGGACGGTTGACTTTTACGGTCTCTACAAGTTCCACCAACGTAAAGTGTTTGTTCCCAAGGATCAGCAGCGCTGCAAGATCAGGTGTTTCCCATGCTGTTTGCGTACTCATGAGCTCACAGGTGACGAACTCAGTGAAGCAATTTACCTCAACAAGGCCATATGAGTGACCCCCTGTAACGAAAGCGTGTTCATCATAAAATAGATACACGTAACGCGACCCAAAGCATCGAAGAATATTCTGGACGAGCAAAAGATCAAACTCGGGCACTCGATGCTTGATAAGAACCTGAGATATGGTTGTGTACTTATCCCGTCCGACAGTATTTACGCTTGCACGGTTGTATTTTTTTGGGCCTTTCCCGAGGTTTGTCGAATCGATGGAGTAGAGCTGATGATATATACGTTAATATTGATATTCACAATGAGAGAACGGCCGCTCTGGCCGTAAGTATAGGATACAGCTGGAAACGTCTGGTTTACGGTAAATTAAAATGCAAGGGAGATAGCAATGGACCAGTGAGAAAGTGATGTGAGATGACGATTGGGGGGATGAAGAATGAAAGATGTCATGCTGTTGACAATGCCTTCAGCGAAGCAAAGATCAAGAAAGTGTAGTATATGTGCAGAAGGGGAGAAATGCTCAAGGAAAGAAACCGACAAGGAAAAGAGATGAGGATACTATGTAGGAACTTGGCCTCGACCACGACCACGACCACGACCCCTCCCTCGACCGCGTCCTCGACCACGTCCTCGAGGCATTGGGCCTCCTGCATGATCTGCAACGGGAACTGACTGCCCTTGAAGGCCACTCGTGCCTTCTGCTAGAGGCATTTCAGATTGCGTACGTCGGTGCTTCTGCTGTTGCTTGCTATGAGACGCACTTGGGCCGGTTTGTTGAGACGGCCAATTATCCCGTTCCTCCTGCTCACTCATGCTAGGGGTTGGAGGGGGGGTGAAGCCACCGAATCGCATGAGGAGTTGGATAATGTCGTTGAAGTGCTCCAAACGCTCGTTATCACTGAGAGTTTTGTTGACGCTATTGGGCTTCAACATGATGTCACGTCCTTCGGTCGAGGTTACCCATGACCATGCCTTGCTGATATCATCAGAGCTGGCGAGAGATTTGTCGAGGATCATCCAAACGACTTCAGGGTCACGGGAATCAAGAGCAAGAGTGAGAACATTGATGGATTCGGGAGGCATGTAAATAGGCTCGGATTCGTCGTCTTTGGGAGGGAAGGCGTTGAAGAAGTACGTGACGATCTTTTGGTGACCATTCCGTAAGGCAATATGAAAGGCCGTAAGACCTTCACAATTGCGCTCTTCGGGATCGGCATCTACATACTAGTTTAGTTAAGTGCAAACGTTAATGGAAACTGAAACTCACTATGCGCGTCAAGCCATGTGACGAGCTCATAATCGCCTTTCAAGGCGGCGATTTGCAGCAAAGTTTCTTGCGGATCCTTTGGTTTTTGGGAGACAAATTTCTCGCAATCACGCTTGATTTCCCCTCCCGCAGCATCAACCTCGTCCTCCCATACGCCGGCCTTGACTTTAGTTGCATTGCCCGCACGAGCGGCGGCAAAAACATCGGACCTCAAGGCCTGAGCCCTCTGCAGTTGAGTGCGTATAGCCTGTTCAGCTTGTCTACGCTGAGCCGCTGCTTCAAACTTTTTTGCTTCCACTTTTTCCTTCTGTCGCTGCTCCGCCAGACGCCGATCTGTGTAAAAGATGGTTATCGCGACTATGCCACGAGAGTTGCGGCAACAAACCTCGTTCCCGGTCTTGCTCTTGTCTTAGCTTGCGAGCAGCATCCTCCCTCTTGCGACGCTCCTGGGCTGCAACTTGCTCTTCGCGAGACTTACGCACACGCTGGGAGTATTCTTCGGCTGACTCCTCCATCGGCATGAAATGTTCATGGCGGTAACCTGAAAAGATGATAAGTTAATATTCCCTTGACAATACCAGAGATACGAACGCGTGTGCATGTAGCGATTAGCACGTCCTCTCATGAATTGTTCGAATAAAAACCTAAGAAGGTAAAAGAGTCAGCGGCCACTATGCACAAAAACGAGGCGCTGCCGCACATGTAGAAGTCCATTTCATCGTCGGAGTAGTATTCTTCGTCTGAATAGTCATCAAAATCATCGTGGCTGTTGTCGAGGTACTTGAGCAGCGTGTTGTAGGCATCTCCTACTCGCTGAAACTCCCTAGTAGCATCTGGGTTGTTGGGGTTTTTATCGGGATGTGTGCGCAATGCAATCTAGAATGATAAAACGACGATGAGAGCGCATGCAGATTGCAAAATACAGAACAATTACTCGTTTGTAAGTGCTTTTCACTTCGTCTAGGGATGCACCCTGAGCAGAGAAAGTTAATTAGCTATCGATGTAGAGGAGTCAGATGTACCTCTTGCAAGCCTAGTACAGCGTAGGCATTCGCTACCGTGTCATGATTTGGAGGCATCACGACTTGGGAAGAGATGGATGTGGTCGGTGGTCAAGAGGCAAAATCCAAGGAAAGTGCCAATGAGACGCGACACCCAAATAGGAAGGCACCCTTTGGTCACCACCCACCACCCACAAATTGTGTGGCCCGTTGTTTGCGACGCGTATTGTCCTGTTCTGCACGTTGTCACCCTCAATTAATGGCGTGGGATGGCCCGCTTGATGGCTCTGTCGCGCCTACGATTGCCATTACGGAGGCTACACCAGTCCCACCGGTCCCACCAGCCCCACCAAGCAACGATGGAGGAATGATTTCCCAACTTTTCAAAGCGACAGGCATTGGCTCTGACAAGTGCGTTATATAATCCTGCATTAATTCCAGACGCTGACCTACATACCTCAAGTGTAGTCCTTACTTCAATGCCGGTTTCGGTCTTATGGTAGTGCCGTTCATTCCCGAAATTTTCGCTCTCCTCACACCTTGTCGTTTCCAAAGGGAGTAGGTGTTCTCGTCGCCTATGCCAGTCAAGCACTGAAACTCGGATCTATTGCGCTTCAACGGCGGTTGCTGGTCACTCTGGAAATCAGAAATAAAGATCCTTCCTATGACTGGTTCCTCACCTGGCTTGCCCTGCAAACAAAGTCTCCACCAAAACCTGACGGAAGAGTTCGCTGGGCACGAAGCAGCCAGCTCAGTGTTGAGACAAGGGTATACCAAGAAGAAAACGCCCGGAACGCCACCTTTGATCTAGTCGCAGGACCAGGAAACCACTATTTCAAGTATCGTGGAGCTTGGATCAAGGTCCCATCTATCGCTCCTCGAACATCGGGCCGCTACTAACACCATTCGGTAGATGACACGACAACGTGAAACCCGCGCTGTCAACTTGCGAAGTGGCGATCCATGGGAAACTGTTTCCCTCACCACACTCTCTCGTGATCGGAAAATATTCCCTGTTCTTCTCTCTGAGGCCAGGGACATAGCTGTGCGGCAACAGGAAGGAAAACTGGTAATATACACAGCTTGGGGCGTCGAGTGGAGACCTTTTGGAAAGGCGCGCTCTCGAAGACCACTTCCGAGTGTGGTTTTGGCTCCTGGACAGTCAGAAAGAATCCAACAAGATGTCAAATCTTTCATGGAGCGACGTCAGTGGTACGCCGACCGTGGTATCCCTTATCGTCGGGGCTATCTTTTGCATGGTCCTCCTGGCTCTGGAAAATCATCTTTTATCCAGGCTCTTGCCGGCGCATTTTCTTACGATATATCTATCATCAGTCTGTCTGAGAGAGGCCTTGGCGACGACAAATTTAACTTCCTACTTTCAAATGCCCCAGCGCGCACCTTTGTCTTAATTGAAGACATAGATGCAGCATTCAATAAACGGGTTCAAACTTCTGAAGACGGGTAAGCATATGTTCCATCCGTCCGTGTCCAAAAACCGACTCATGATGAGTTACTCAGTTATCAGTCTTCCGTCACTTTTTCCGGATTCTTGAATGCTTTGGATGGTGTTGCCTCAGGCGAGGAACGAATAATATTCATGACAACAAATCATATCGAACGATTAGATCCCGCCCTCATACGGCCAGGGCGTGTCGACGTTTCAGAACTGTTCGACCATGCCGTGCCGGATCAGGCTTACAACCTCTTCATAAGCTTCTATGGTGGCGACTCGTCAGTGAGTAAAGAGAGGTTAGAAGCTATTGGTAAAAGCTTGATGAGTCTAGTATCCGAGGAGATGGACGTGGGGCGGAGAATCAGTATGGCGGAGCTGCAGGGTCTCTTCATTCGCACAGATGTTCAGCAAGTAATGAATGCTTGCGAAGATATCTTTACCCAAAAACGCCAGCGATAGGTTTCGAAATAGTAACACCTCACTCAAAAGTACCATCTTATTATCCACAACAATGCAAGCAAGCTATATGGCCAAGTCTAAATATAAAACAAATATAAAGAAATACTCTCAGAAAACAGGTTTCCGTTTGCGACCTGTAAACTTCGAGTCGCGAGGAACGCTCTCCTTGCCGCGTTTCCGGTATAGCTAAACCAAGGGCATTAGGGCTTAAACACCTGGATGACATGCAGACTTACCTCCTTCTTTTTCAATATCCAATCCCTACCCTTCACGGGTTTCCTCTTTCCGTTTTTTGACCTCGTCCGTTCACGCTCCCTCCGTCGTTCAAACCGTGCCTTCCCATCTTCCTCAACTTCACCGTCAAGTCCTTGCGGTACCTGCTGCGCCCCTCCTCCACCGACAAACAAACATAAGAATACTTTTTTGGCTTTCTTTGAGTTCGGGTAGTCTACCACTATACCACCACCAAATCCAGCCTTCTGGGCTATCGACGAGATGAGTTGAATCTGGTCATCAGAGGAAGGGTAAAATTGAAAGACTGCGCGAGAGGGATTCCTCAGAGCTGAATGGAGTGTGGTGAAGAACCTGTTGAGACGATGGGGTGGGGAGGACGTCGGATGGGATGTTTCCGCGTTTAAGAGCCATTGCAAGACAGAGACACTGAAAAAAGGCGTCCAATTGAGTATAGATTTAAACAATACCAACTCTTCCAGTTACCTGATAGCACCGTCAAAGCTTCCTGGCCGGAATCCAAAGCCCTGGCCAATGTCCTGCAAAAAGAGGTCACCTTCAACCTCGCGTTCAAGTGCGACCTCTTGCCTGTGCATTAGCATAAATTTATATGGCATGCACCAACGACGTACCGAGCATACTGGGAGCGATATCGACACCCGTCCATATGTATCCTTCTTCGTCAAGAATCTCCCCAGACAACCCGGAGCCACATCCTATATCCAGCAACATAGCCGGCTCATCAGGTGGCAGATTCAGTAGTTCCAGTGCTCGGTATGTCATGTCAGCCTGGATCTGCTGATTCCGTGTACTGAGTGGTCGAGGTCATTGTCATAGCATAGTAGACAGTTCATAGACGCACTTTTTTGTGTACTTTTTCGCTTCCACATCGCCATAGTACTGTAGCATTATCAAGACACATTCGAAGTATAGTAGAGAAGATTTATCTTACAATTTCTGGTGGAGCTTGTAGTTCTGGCCGTGACATGACGAGGGAACTGGAAAAAACGGGGGCAGACCGTGGGAGATTTGGACCGTCGGTCCGATGATCCCTAGCCTGTCAGAACTAGATTGCCCTCAGTGCGGGTCCTATGGGCATGAACTGGAGCTCTATCCTGCTAACGATTTCACTTATTAGGAATCTGGTATAAAGGTAGCTGGACTACTTGCTTTGGTCCCAGGAAGGTTGTTCTCCATTAAACTCTGCCCTCGGGTTGTTCCAGCGTTTCAACTTGTGTACAATAAGCTTTCAATAACTCCACTGTTCTTTGCCCATTTATCCTGGAATACTGCGTCCTCGTGCCTTGGTAGTACCTTGACACCTTCACCTTCACGGTGGCCGCATTTCTAGGCGTTGCACGGCACTCAACAATGTAGCCTCTGAGCCGTAGTTCGAGTTTCTACCACCAAGTGATTCCATGCAGGCTGCGATCTATAGCTTCTTTGGAGTATCTTGTCTCGTGCTACTTCCTTGCGTTGACAGTATTTCACAGACAAAGGATTTGGGCACGAGGTGACTCTCCTCTCCTTCAAGTTTTCCCCGAGCCGCCAAGACGATTGATCATACGGAGCCAAGACCGTAGCATCTTACGTCCGCCGAGTTATGCCTACAGTTCCCAGCCACTCCTGGAGCCGCAAGTCTGGTTGATTCTAGAGACAGGGTAAATAGACGTGCGCACAATGCCGGTCAAGGAAGGACTCATCGATATCTATCAAGGTCCGAAAAATCCGCCCATACCTGAATCTGGTACAAACAGTGATTTTGACGTTCCAGCGCAGAGATGGAATCTCCTTCTGCTGTCTTCACACATGCTATAATCCCATCAAATGGTCTCTGTCAGCATCAGGCGGCTCATCGTTTTCCAACGGCCTTCGTGCTATCGTGGAAATGTTCCCCATCTTCTAACTGCTATCAGACAACCCACCATTAACCCAATACGACAGTGAAAGCGACATAAGGTTAGAGAGCACCCTCCTCTGCTTACGCTTGGTTCGGAATCGCCGGGTCTCTGAATTATCCCCGCTAGGTCCAGGTCCTTGCAGTGGCTACTAATACAGGCTATGATATATCCGACAAACGCTCGGTGCCGTCAAAGAACCGGGCGAAGAGAACACAAGACTTTCGTCGAGACCAGCATGCAGCTAGCATTGCGCCAACTGATTCCGTTCCGGAGCCATCTACTGCCGGAAGAAAATAACGGCGTCTGGAAAACATCCTCGGACAAACATACTCAGCAGATCTGGCGAAAATCGCGGCACAGAATGCAATTACACGATTCCTACACATCTCTCTGTGAAAAACGTCCATATTTACCGCAGCTAACTACATAATTGCTTTCTCATCATACGTATGATATGAATCTCCAGGAGCAACCATATTAGATTGATGATATCTCTGCGCCATCTTCACGAACAGGGTATATTATGTATATGGACTAAGACCCGACTCGGAGTACTTCCGCGGGTCCAATCCTTCTCATTAGACTAGGAATTGTTCCCTTACCTGAAATACGTAGATGACAGGGCGTTAGGCAAGACATGTCGATAGTTTTAATGCCGTACTGGTGCTTCCAGTCTAGGATCCGGTATCAGCTTGATATATGAAAACGACCAAATATCTTACTGGGTTCCCTGAACCGCAGTGTCGTCTTTAGTCTTCAACTGTTTTGGTCGTACAGGTGTGTTCAGAAGTTCATATTGTGAGGAGCCGTCAGAGAAACCGTATGGGCCGAGTCTATTACTCAGAAAAATTTCGCCGCTAGCTCGCTACCAAGCTCTGCACGAGGTTCCCAGTCGTGTCAGTATTGAATGTGTATATGACTCAACCATATTGACGAGCTTGTATACAGCGGTTTGGCGAGATCGGCAGATCACCAAAATTTTGTTCTCCGGCTTCAACTTGCCTAATAGCTCAAGTCCAATTCATCAAACCCGATCGTTGTTTGTTTAGTAAACCCCCGGAGGGAAAGACGATATCCGGGTTTTGAAACATCGCCTGAGAACAGAGCAACAGCAATGATCGCTGCCGCAGAATCCGAAACGGGACCTATAAATACTGAAAACCAACAATCACAGAATCATCCGTGGAAATGGCCGCAGTTGAGTCGACCATTGAACAAACTGAACGTGGGACAAAGGATACAAATGAAGCGCGCAGATTCCGGCGCACAAGTGATCTGAGAGACCTTCCATCAAATTGAAGAGAATCCTGGTCTTGGTTGAAGGTTAATGCGAGCGATTCACCTATCAAAGAGGAGATCGTTCAAAGTGATCCAAAGGTTTCGTTCGATTAAGAGACCGGGCCAGGCACCGGGATTTTTACCAGAGTACATTCCGTCTGTCATCGTGAAATGATTCCAAGCTGTAGAAACGCCGAGACCGAGAATTAGCAAGTCCGAAACCTTGAAGAGAGTAAGTTACCGAAGAAGCACACCACATGCCGATTTTGTATAAAACAAACATCCCGGTAGGGCGATTAGATAGCATAAACGCGTAAATGAAAATCCCAAATGCTACCAAGAGTTGTCCGACAATGCTAATGTCAGGAAAAACTCCATGAGATTACGGTCCGATAGTGTCGATATGCGACGCGATAGTAGGGCACGTGACATATTCGATTTCCATCTATGGCCACGACGAGCAAACAGTACAAGGGGATCGGAGAGGATTTGTGGAAGGGCCGCTCGGAAAAAGTGGTAAGTGAACAGCTTTACTATTGGTACTTCTATTATGCTCATTACCTCAGAATGCAGAGCTTTTCGCGCTGACTTACGGTGCACTGGTCGTCCAGCTGATACAAGATTATGAAGACTACAGCGAGGTGAACAAACAGCTAGAGAAGATGGGGTACAATATCGGTACACGGCTGATAGAAGATTTCCTGGCGAAGAGTAGTTTGGGGCGATGCTCAGATTTTCGGGAGGTTGGGGAGGTCGTTGCAAAGGTGCGTTGACTGCGCTGTGAATGCTGGGGGTCGTCGCTGATCCCTTCTCTTCTCCCGCTATTAGGTCGGCTTCAAGTCGTTCCTCAACATTTCACCATCCGTCACACATGGCACTGCTGCCCCTCCATCGTCGCCGGGGCGGCCGAATAGCGTGGGCTCCGTGCCAGGATCGTCGGGAGCGTATTTCACCCTAGCCCTGGACGAGAACCCCCTGGCCGAGTTCGTTGAGCTCCCAGAAGAAGTTCTCGAGGGTGGTCTCTGGTTCAGTAATGTGCTGTGTGGGGTTATTCGCGGAGCTCTGGAAATGGTGAGTAACTGATGCCTGCTGTGTGCTGCCTTTGCTGGACAAATCCCCTTGCAGGTGCAGATGCAAGTACAAGCAGAATTCATATCTGACGTGCTACGAGGCGACGAGACGACCGAGATACGGGTGAAGCTAATAAAATATTTGGAAGAAGAGGTTCCCGTTGGCGATGATTAACTTGCTTTGTACGATAACATTTACTTTTGGCCATAATTTATGTATAATGAATGCAGAGAATATATTACGAGTAACGGCCAATGTGGTTAAGTTTCTTCGCGTTCTTCGCATTCGACTTGGTCCTCTGGCCTCTAACCGGCAGCCGCATCGCGTGTCTCTTCCCAACCCAGCTACCAATCATCCTATGATGCTGTATGTTTTCTCTGATCTCCCTCCTCAGCTCCGACTCGATCTTCAAGCTGTTGAGCGGATCTCGCGGCTCCTCTCGCACCTTCCCATACTTCTCCGCCCAGTACCGTTGTTTGGCTGGCTGCTGCTCTCTCCTGGCCTTGAATTCAGCCTGCAGAGTCTGTAAGGTTGTTGAGGTCGGTGGGGGGACAAAGCCAGGCGAGGCCAGCGGATAATGAGGCACTGGAGGGGCGGTATGTGGTGACGATAGAAATGATGCCAGAGATGTGACCTGGAATGGAGTGAGGTCACCTATTTTCATTTGGTCGTGGATTTGGAATCTCGCACAGAGGCGATGGGCAATGTCGTGGCCGACGCCATAGATTTTCGTGAGGGCAAACTAGAAAAGTCAGATTGGACCGTGAATATATACCAGCAAATTGAACGTACCCTGGCACGATGGGCGTCGTTGAGTTTGATACCTAAAATATGCACCATCGCACAGGTTGAAGGAAAGACGTGAAGAGTCACGGGACATAGCGGATCATTTTTCACTCTCCGCCAGCAGCAACGACCATCGACACGAACCATGGCCTCAAGCAAAGCAGAAGGTCGTCGCGAAGATGCTCTCGTCAAGCAGCGAGACCAAATGCGAGAGGACTTCGAACGGCAGAAGAAAAATCTCATCAACGAAACCGAAAAAGCTCGCCCTTCTGCCAATCGTTTCGTTGGACAGCATGATTCCATGGAAGATACGCTCAAGCACAATACCGTTGGTCTTGTTCATTTGGAAGAATTCCAGCAAAAGAGAAAGGAATTAGAAGAGGCGAAAGCTAGGGAGGCAGCAAAAACGAGCGAGCTAAAGTATGTCTTCGTTCACTCTACTCTTTCTTTTCTTTGGAACGAGTCCAGATGGCTTATAGATTGTGGAGAATCTGTTTAGAGATGAAACAAAGAAAGTGAAGAAAAGGAAGAAAGCCGCCAAAGCCACCCTCTCTTTTGTCATGGACGATGAGACCGGAGACGGCGAAGATGGCCTGGATAGCTCTGGTGCCACCAAGGACAAGGATAGCAACGGCGAAGATGGCCCGCCTGCTAAACGCAGCAAGTTCCGCAAAAACCCCAATGTCGATACCTCCTTCCTTCCTGACAGGGAACGAGAAGAGGCTGAGAGGAGGGAGCGTGAGCGCTTGAGGCAGGAGTGGCTTCGACGCCAGGAGGAAATTAAGCAGGAGGATATTGAAGTGACTTATTCTTACTGGGATGGTAGCGGACATAGAAAGAGCGTCACTGTACGTTGCCCTCTCGCTTTGGTCTTCCCTGGATTTAATGTTATTTTTTTTTTTCAGTGCAAGAAGGGCGATGATATCGCTAGTTTTCTAGAGAAGTGTCGCTCCCAACATTCCGAATTGCGTGGGGTTAGCGTTGATAATCTTATGTATGTCAAGGTACGTTATTCGACTTACCAGTAGCGTCGTGCTTCCTTACTATTTCTCGCAGGAGGATCTTATAATACCCCAGGTTTGTGTTGTTTTTGTATTATGCTCTTCTATTCTCATCATTACTACCGCAGCATTATACCTTCTATGATTTCATCATCAACAAAGCGCGGGGCAAGTCAGGACCTCTGTTTAACTTCGACATTCATGACGATGTTCGACTTCTGGCCGATGCTACCAAGGAGAAGGACGAATCACATGCTGGCAAAGTTGTCGAAAGAAGTTATTATCAGCGGAATAAACACATCTTCCCTGCGTCGCGATGGGAGGTGCGTGATCTTACTTCCTCTCCGTCATTTATCATGCTGAATCCTCTCAGGTATTTGATCCAGAAAAGAATTACGGAAAATACACTATTGCCTGAGGCTTTACTCTGTGTATCGTCTTGAGAGCGGACATTACCATATGCGATGCCTCATTCGTTGAAATTGATTAGGCCGTTCAGAATCGGATTTATTGGCCTCTTCATAGCCGCAAATAGCGTGCATTGTATCGTTTCGATCAGTCGGTTGAAAATCCGGCGTTCGCGATGTGTGCATTTCCATTCTATAACCACAGAATACTGATTGGCAGCATATCGTCGTCTTCATTCTCCACGGGGAACTTTTAGTACACAATACTCGGTTCAAATGGCTGCCGTTCCCCGGAGATCGCAAGCTGAGAATACCTTCGAATGACTGTTCCTCGTCAAGTGGCCTTCATATGTTTCATAGCGACCCGTTCGTTGTACCGAATATCTGGAAAGATATTTACGCCGCTCTCGTTAAGTTATTGATAGATCTCCGGTCGTTGGATCTATGTCTCCGATACCTCTAGACCCAGAAACGTATGCAGGCCTTTAGCGTCAACAATGACGTGTAGTATACACGCTCCGCGCACTATCCGAGCACTTTCGATTAGGACATCAAAATGTCAATAGATAACTGTGATTCATGAGCCACCACATTCCGACATGCAGACAGAGTAAGTACAAGGATGCCCATCCGATGAACAACACGATCATCGGGATAGAGAATGTGCACCAATTGAGAAACAGAGTTTGGCAGATACTCGAGAATTCCGTGAACCGTGGATTTGATTCAGTCTAGAGATAAGGTACTGTCGGACTTGCTTGAAAATACCCAATTGCGACACAAAGCATTCCTTCTTTTCCACCATGCGGGCCGCTCAGGCGAGTCGTGTACATGCAAGTACACATGGGGGCTCTTCGAGCCTCTTTGGTTCCGATAGTTGCAACGTTATTCATGAAATGTGTTCGCAACAAGCCGGCAAGGCGGTACGGAAGGGCCGCTGCGCCCATACGTATTAATACCTCTGGAGTAAGTATAGGCGGCCATGCTGTCGCACGGTACTAGTTGATCTCGGTACTTGTTTCGAAGAAATATCGTCGTCAGCGGAGTGTTTCCTAATATAGCTATCCGGGGTGATATCATCCATTCCCTGGTGATGTGGTCGCTTTGTTTGTTTCTGAAGGTAATGATCAACAAATATTCTTGCTCTCGACGTTCATCTCGTTGGCTCGACTATATTGCCCTCGCCTTGAAACAACATGGGTCGGTTAGCTGAAATGCAGCGCAAGCTCCTGGAGGTGCGTATTCTTCTATAAAATAGCTGGGTATATGCTTAATACTGTCACAGCAAATGATGGGCCCAGAAGCTATGGGTGTCGCAAACGCCAACCTCGTCTGGTCGGATGATAAAGTGTGCAGGAATTTCCTCTGTGGAACATGTCCTCATGCTCTTTTCACGAATACTGTATGTCTGCTTCCATGAGACCATCTGATTTAATCGTTTGTAACAGGTAAAACCAGAAAATGGACCTGGGAGCATGCCCCAAGTCGCACACGGAGCGGCTCAAAACCGAGTACAACGCGGCCAAAGAAGCAAGCCCCAACGACCCTATATTCAATAGGTTCCAGATGGAGTACGAGTCGAACATATTTGCCTTCGTTGATGAATGCGACCGGAGAATTCGAGCTGCACACCGGAGGCTGGAAAAGACGCCAGAAGAGAATGCGAAGACAACGAATTTGGTATTGCATCAAATTTTGTGCTCTCTGGATCTTTCTGAATCGCAATGCCCTCTAGATGAAGGAAATTGCTGAAATCGAATTGGCCATACAAGGAGGAACAGAAAAAATTGAGACGCTTGGTAAGTAATTCCTTGTACTCCGAAAATTCGCAAGCTTACCGCCACTATATTCATAGGGGAACAAGGTCAGGTTGATGAATCCATGCGTGAAATGCAAGCCATAGAAGCGTTGAAAAGTGAAAAGGGCGAAAAGGAGGTACGTCGTCTGATGATCATCCCTAGGATGTAGCGGACTCAAAGATATTTGTAGAGGGAGTTGCAACAACTAACGGACACCTCTGGTGCTTCTGGCCATCAAAAGCTGCGGGTTTGTGATGTCTGCGGCGCATACCTTTCAGTACTTGATTCCGATCGTCGACTCGCAGATCATTTTGGTGGTAAAGTAGGTCTCCCCAGGATCGCACGGTCAAGCTTCCCGTTTACGCGCCTTGTGTAGATGCATTTAGGCTACCATGAGTTGCGAAACATGTTAGCCAAGTTCCGTGAAGAACGAGAGAAACGCAAGGCTGCGCCACCCTCGTCAGCACCTGCGTCGGGTGTCAATGGGCCATCTGGTGCAGCGCCTGGACGTTCTGGCGGAGATTATCGTGCCTCTCGCGGGGGCGATGAGTATCGTGACCGGGACAGGGATCGTGGATATGGTGACCGACACACATCGTCGCGCTACGAGTAAGTTATGAAATTGAATCTCGTTGCCTCCATTACTGATCGGGGTGTTATAATGCGTAGTGACCGCAGACGCGATCGGGCAAGATCACGTAGCCCTAGGAGAAGTCGATATGATTGAAGTTCCGTATGTTCCGTTCAAGATGCTGCTGTGCCTCGTTGTGATACTCCGAAGTAAAGCATATATCTTATGTTGTCTTAAGAAGGATCAGATTGTTTTGCCGTTCCGATCTAACGTTTTGATTAGAGTCGCCGGTGGGGTCAGCCACTCTATGTACTTACAAGTGCTGTTGCCGCAAAAATGACCCGAAGGCACCGAGTTAGCCTGTCCCTGGCATCAAACATTCATTCTATTGGATGGGGTGAAATTCACACCCGGTTCATTTCAAGCGTTCGTTTCTGCTTCGCTGATCCCTGCGCACATGTAAAGCATTTTATCTCCGCGAATGTTTCCGGGAGAGTCATAGTACCGCGGCAAGAACCTGCAATAATATTTGCCCATTTTCGGATATCACATTCAGAGGCAATGCTGTACATGCAGGCTCGATCTATGATTGATACAGCAGGTCGTTCTTCTAAGAGCATGTTTGAGATAGAAATGCTGTTCAGGAATGAATGAGTAACAGTTGAGCGAAAAAGAGCCCGACGACTTCTCGGAATAGGCAATCCACTCCCCGCCGGGAGCACGTGACAGAGGCGACTTTGCAATTGCGAAGGCAGCTTGCGACGGACCTTTTGGATTTTACCTTCATCTCTCTCCTTCCTTTGCGCTTCCTTCACACTGTAACGCCGCTGTCGCCTTTCCTTGCCTACTTGCTTTCCTACCATCACCATCCCCTTCTCCTTTAAATTTGCCTTCGACCGCTGGCGCAGTCCTTACCCCGTCTTCACGCACTGATTACTGTGTCGTTTCGCGCTGGACAATTCTCTGGCCATTACTTTTTTACGGGCCCGTCGTAGCTGCCCAGACGACGCCAGGGAAACAGCATCGATCCCTCTGATATTCTTTACGGCCTTGCAGTCACGAGAAATTCCACCGGTAGCCACATCCTGTCGGTAACACGTCCATTACACACGACCATTAACAACCAGTGCCACCGGTTTCCTACGCTTTACCCAGTCGGAGTTTCGGTCCGTATATCGCAGCTCCCAGTTCTAACATGAGCCCAATGGACACGACAGTATCACTGCCGCCTTCGTCCGATGGTTCGCCCGAGTTCGTGCCAGCCATATCCGGAACTATCTTGCCAGCTGCCGGGCACAGCTCTTCTTCTCGCCTCATACCAGACTCTCCTGCAGCCTTTCCCAAACAAGCGGAGCTTAATGGCCCTCAGCACGTGTCAACAAATCAACCCAATCTTTCTCCGCCTGCATATTTGGAACCGGATGCTATCGACCCTTCAGCTGTCATTCATTCCACTTCGAGTACCATTTCGGATTTTGCATCCGGATGTTCACTGTACGTTCCTACCTCCAGCTTTGAAAACGACATGCCTGTAGCGGGCAGCGCTGCTTCTCATGCACCTTCCCTTTCTCCTCCTGCTCACGCCCGGACACCTCCCCGCATTCATACCACTGCTCCTAGCTTCAGTGCGACCCCCACCTCCTCCCTACAGTCTGCTCTTGAGCCTGTAACGCCGGCTCGAAGTCGTGCAAACACCATTGGTTCTTTTGCTCCCAGCGTAATGATGAACTTAGCTACTCACCAACCCTCCATCGATCTGTTCCCCTCTGCAAACAAGAACAGTTCACTGCTTGCTGAAAGTATGTTACATGAGTGCGTCTTTGTCCCATTTTTACGATTTGTCATCTTGGATTGATCCAAACGTTTACAGGATCGCCCATAACGCCGAAACAGCGGGTCAAGCTTGCAGGATGCTGCAGCCCCAACGCGCACATACACTTCTCGAAGGCCTTCGAAACAAGCTTTCGGTTGTGTCAGACTTGATCTCTAGTCTCACTGACGTTTCTTTGTCGGATTCGAAGCTCGGAACGCCGTATGGTAACGAAACCAAAGTCGACTACTTTTCTCCGCCACCATCATTGCCGTCCAGCGGCGATCCGGTCGTTTCATTCCCAATTTCTTCGCCATTATTACCGTCATTGGTTGGCGCAGAGGAGCGGCGCAAACGGTGCGCCTCCACTCTGGAAGAGGAACGGCCTGTTAAGAGTCTCAAGGCCGAGCCACAGGACAACACTCCTCTGTTTACTACACCATCCGCTTCCCTTCCTTACCACGTCAACAGTCTCCCCCAGTCTCCCCCACCTTCTCGGCCAGCATCCCCGCCCTTCACGTTCACTGCAGGGAAACAGCAGCCCTTACCACCAAACTATAATGTGTATACAGGTTCCGGGGAGCTGTTCTTGAGCAGCCCCACTCAACCGACCTTGCCTCCCCACCGTACATCGTGGTCAGAAAGTATCGTGCCGACGCGACACTCCCACTCTTTGTCTGCGAGCGCTATCGGCGGTCTTGGTACACCCGCGGGTGATGCCGGCATTCCGAGGATACCTCCGTATCCCGGTGCGAGTGCCCCCGTCGGTCGGATGACCCGCTCTGGCTCAATTGGCGGCGCGTACGGTACTCCCTTCCCTTCCTTTGAATATGCGAAGCACTTCGGTGGTGATACATGGCCTATTGCCCCGTCTCAGGATGCGTTTCCCGTTTTGCCTCCTTTGAAACGGTCGGGCAACAGTTATGACAGTTCCCTGCCGACAACTTCGCATTTCGCTAGACGGGGTTCTCACGAGTCCCATACTCGGGAATTATATGATGAAGCACCTGAAGACGAAGATGGCGATGATGATGACAGTGAAGAATCTCCCCCGAGCAATAATCATCACTTGGTTGGCCCTTCTCTCCGGATTTCAAATTCTGACAACTAAACAGTTTCCTTTGCAGACATCACCAGATCACACAACATCATCAGACGTCCCTCAAGAGTATCGTTCCGAGGTTGACCGCATTTTCTTCGAATACCTGAATAGGATATGCTCTAATCGTAAGCTTGTTTGAAATTGGCATGGCTCGTTCGCTATTGACTGCTATTTTCAGTTGACGCTACTGATTCGAAAGGTGAAGCAATCCATCAAACTCTCATGGCGAAGAAAATGCAGCGGCTAGATGAATCGCCTGATTTTCGACCATTTAAGTTCCGCATCCAGGCCTTCACTTCGGCGTTCTTGGATGAGGTGAGTTCCGCTCATTTCCTTGTATGATTATTATATTGAATCCGGCACAGTTGGCGAGGCAAGGATATCCCGAAGATAAAATACCGATGAAAAAAGTTAGTGTCACTTCATTCGAGCCGTTTATTATAGACTAATAGCGCTTCCGTCAGGTACGAAATTACCTTTGGCGGCAACCCCATATATTGCGCTTTAACGAGGATGGGAAAAAAGCTAAGTCTAAAGGGAATCACATTTGGAACGTTGAGGCGAAGAAGATGGGAGATGGGAGATGGGAATTCCGTCCATTCTACCGCAAGCTGGCGGGCACGCCTCCCAGTGTTGCATATTGCGGTCTACGCTGGCAGTGGACACCGAGAGTATGGGATCCTCAAGCATCCTGGCAGAATGTTCCTGTACATTACAGTTCCCCGTACCTCCCCTCTTGGCTATCATGGAAGGACGATACACTAAGCGGAATTCCACCTCCTGACGCCCAGAGTTGCGAAGTTACTGTCAATGCAACTGTAAGCTCTCCTTAATTTGAGGCTGTTACTTGCTGACTGTATGGTGGCTATAGTTCAACGTGGATGGTCAAGAAGGGCATCTGTCACATAGATTTACTTTGAATATTGCTCCAGTAGCCTCGGTCGAGTCTTCATCATTTGGACGTTCATCGATCGTTCATGATATGTCCGGTGTAAATGACCTAGGCATGGCTGGTCAACGGTATGCACTCTTCTCATGCCATAGAGCTTTCACGTCATAACAACAATTATCTCCAGTGTTTCCGCACGTACAAACACCAGCGGATCAGACGACACTCCAGCACGTGTTGTCACCGTGCTTCAAAACGTTGCGCAGCGTGTGGCCGATGAAACAACGCACATACAACGTTCCAGTCCTCCTTCAAAGCAACAGGACCTGGGCGACCTTGTGAAACAGCAGCGCGTTCTCGAGCACACAATGAATGCGTACGACAAGGCCATGACAGGGCCGACTCATTCTGACACTCAACGCTTGGCTCGGGCAGCCGCGCAGATCGTAGCCGAAGCCGCACAAACGGCTGTCGCTCCTATGGCTGCAGCTGCTGGCATGATCCCTACAGATGCCATGGCCATCCAGTCGGCTTCTGTCAGTGATATGTCAGATGGAGTGCAGGGCGCCCTTGCTGTAGCTGTGAAAATGGCAGGACATGGCTCCAACGAAGTCGATGTCATGATGACGACGCAATCTCTTCTTGCTCATTCACGGCGAGCAGACGCACGCCATAATATGGTTGGAAACCATATTGGTGGCGCATCTCTACCAAACTCTCAGACTCTGTCTGTGTATCCGTCGGCGCTTCCCATTTAAGATGGTTATTTCTGGGTAATATATTGGGGAATAGGTTGTTTCTCTTGTTTTTTCCTGGGGTTTCACGCTTTGTTTCTTGGTTTTCGACGGGACTAAGCATCGTACGTCCGTAACAAAAAGGTTCTTTAGATCATGACCGCCACGATACTGATTACGCCCAAAAATAAAATGTT
Organism: Armillaria mellea; assembly: GCA_030407055.1. Classification (NCBI taxonomy): domain Eukaryota; kingdom Fungi; phylum Basidiomycota; class Agaricomycetes; order Agaricales; family Physalacriaceae; genus Armillaria; species Armillaria mellea. Next base: position 2,119,366 of record JAUDZF010000001.1, on the reverse strand, counting down.
TGTAAAGTATCAAATTCAATGAAAAGGTGTATCACACATTGTACAAGTCAGAGCATCAGAGGCATTCAACAAAGTACACATTCCGCATGATTTCTGTTCGACTCCGCTGCTCTTTGGCGGAGTCTCGCTCTGTTCCCGAGAAGTCGATGCATAGTTTGATCCTCCTAGTAAAGTCCCTCCGAAGCCGCTTCCTTCTTCTCTTCGTGGCCGTTTACTGGGAATCTCGTCGCCGTCCGAAGAAAGCTCGTAAAGCTCGTTCTGTTCTCGAAGTTCCAGAATATCGTTGGCAAAAATGTTCAATGATGCTGCCGTCGCCGTGTTGTCCTCCAATTCTTGTCCAAGATAAAAGATGCGTTGACATATGGGCGAAATACTGAATATCTTCTGGAGCTACATTCCATTGAGACAACAGTTGTAAGGTGCAAAAATCTCCGCACCATAACTTTAATATCTTTGACGGTAGTGGACTTGGATATCGTCACCTTTCGCCTCTCGCCGTCCTGTTTGACCTGCCGTAATCGCTTGGATTGTCGTGCGCCAAACATCTTTGGAGCAGGGTCTCGGGAAATGGAGTCGCCACCTGCATCAGGCTTCGTTCCCTTACCAAACCGAATAGTTATGTCGGTACTCTCCCAATCACCCTTTCTAGGAACAGCAAGTAAGTGGTAATGCGCATCATTGCGGAGAGATTTGTGATCACCGTTTCTGCCGACATGGATCACAAACAGGTATGTCATGAACGAACCGCGCCGAGCTTCCACTTTCCTTTGCAAGAGCAATCAAAGGCCCAGCTGAGTAACTATAATTGTATTGTTGGTCCTCGGATCAGCGAAACATCGTGTGAATACTTACTAGGTTTCCAGAATATCCCAGTCGCTTCGTTTGATAACGGCTAAAGCGGAGTCCATATCCATAGCACAGTTGGGATCGAAAATGAGGAGACGGTGGTGACAAAAGAAAGGCTCGTTGTCGATAACTTCTGGCCTTGGTAAATCACCAGGACGAGTCAACCATCGCCTCCAGGAGCGCAGAAATTGCGTCGGGAGAATCGCACATGGGATTTCCTCAAGCAGTACCACGCCCCTGACTAGTTCGTTATCATTCAGGTGCTTTAGCCTGGCCTGTATACCGTTAGGTACCCATGGTAACCTTGGTGGATCACACACGCACCTTCTCATTCTCTGCACGTTTTCGTAGCTCCAAGCGGTCAGCCTTCGTTATATCGATAGAGGTTTCGCACACTGCGCATGGTTCCATCTCAGTGGAGAATGCTTCCCAGGTCGGAAACAATCTCATCAATATTTCCAATCCCTATTCAAGTGATGAAAATGATCTGTAGCCTAGAAGACTCATAAATTTTAACTCACCTCCACCGAAATTCGTGTCCGTGACGTGGTGTTAAGCACTAATCCCCCATGCTCACAGCGAACATGCTTGTCGTATTCTGGGGCTTCTGGAGAAGGATCGCCTTCAGAGACCATATGCATTTTCGGTTTACTCATTTTCCAATCTACAGGTTGTCGGCAATCAGATCGCTCTTGTCGGCTGGAAGTTAGGCCGATAGCATACGACGTACCTTTTAGCCAAGGTTTAGATATCCAGTAGCCGAAAGAATTAGGCCCAACTTCTGAAACTTGTTCGAAGTCTTGCACTATTCGTGGATGTTCAATCTGATATATTCGCTCTGGCTAAACAGTTAGTATTTGTACGTACGATGCTCGCCTCGGCGTACCTGTGAATGATCTCTGCACGCATTCTCTACAGACATCACTAGGTGTCAGCCTGGGTTTGAAAACGCAATGAGTCTCGTCGTTGATCCGCTCGTATGCACGCTTTGAGATGATTTAGTGTACAGCAAAGGAATGACAAACCAGATTCTTACTCTTGTTATGCGTTTCATATACTGTGATCTCCTGTAGTCTAAGCGTCCGTGAGGACAGATAATCTCGTCACTTAGAATTTCAGTTTGGTTGGAACACTCCGTCGTTCCGGTTTCCTGAGATTGACTTATGGTCTTGACGGCTGCCGTTATGGAATCCTTTGAAAGCCATTTCTTTAGGGCCTGTTGACTAACTATTACAGAGTCCTATTTCATGTCAAGCGTTTGAAAAAAGGCAGACATAGATAATTCAGACCTCATTGGGAGACGCCCCACTCCAAGAACGATATATGTCCATGACCCGACGCCTTGTTTCATCGAAATGAGCAACAGCGGCTTCCTGCCTATAGATTGGTAATTAATACGTCGTTTATGTGTTTGCACGTTGAAAGAGGCGCATACTTGATGGAAAATGTCTCGCATTCCTCATCATGCGTGGCGTTTAGCGAGTTAACAACCTCCATCACATCAGGAGAAGGCAAAAGGTCCAACGGCGTAATATTAGAGGCGCCCCCTTGTTCGGTTTTCGCAGGCTCGCGTCTAGCATATATAAGCATATAAGCGTCTTTGGAAGAGATTTCGCTGCAGACGCATGGTCAGTAAACAATGCGTGTAGTGTGGAGCATATTGACCTGGGAGCCTGTGTATTCAAGCCATTAGTTTGATTGGGGGTCCTACAAAAAGTCCGGTTTTCAATAACAACAAAAAAGGGGAAACTGTGCGCAGTTACCCGTCGTTTTCTTCGTCGCTGGCATCAATCACACGTTTTCGCTTAGCGGTCTTCGCACGCGGCCTTTTCCCTTGCGATGAATCCTGCCTGCATTACTTCAGTTAAAGGGTAATTCACTAGAAGAAGACTCACTTTACTTCCGAATCTGACTCTAGATCAATAATTTTCTTGCCGGAGGGGGCTTTCCCCAGTTTTTCAATCTTCGTAACCATGTCATCGTTGAACTGATACCAGGATCGAGATCTACATCAAGAAATTAGAGAAAACGCTCCGTGGAGAAGCAAGACCAACAAACGCGACGTCGAAAACCTGAGCCTCATAGTGACCGTGATAGGCGCTAGCACCCTTGTGCAATAACACTCCACGCAGCTCATAAATGTCGTCACCATGATCATCGTGCGTCGCACTCTCGCGCAAGTCAGCATTTCCTATGAACACATTCATGTTCAGGACGCCAGGAAATATGATGGTGTTTTTGGATTTCCTTCTCTCCATGGTGGATACGTCGTAGACAAAACGCAGTAGAGAAAAATGAAGAACAGGCGGCAATTCACGCAATTCAACATAACGTGTAGCGTCACGATGACTATCACATTGACAACAGAAGTATCTATGACTCTATGAGCTTATCTTCAGGATACATCACAGATGAAAGAGTTTACTGGTTGTCTCCGGTTAATTTCTCTGGTTGCAGGGTTGCCGCAATGCAATTGTCAAGTTTTGCGTTGTTCTATATGCCTATGTTCCAGTAGAGAGCGGTGAAATAACACTAGACACACCTTAAAACTGATCTCAATCTCCAAAAAGTCGGACGACCGTTCAGACTTGTAACCACAGGCATCGCAGAGAGTTCCGTAGACTTGTTTTCCTTGAAACTGCGGCAATCAACGAGCAGTTACAACATCCAGGCAGAGACTTTGCACACTTGATCGGTAAGAAGCGACCGTAGTGAGGGACGGGTCTGTTTCTTGAATTCTGCATCAAGGTGGGACATAAAGAGCTTAGAGAACTCTTGTGCATCTTGCTGTTCTGACGTCCGCAACTGCAGACTCTCTACAAGTTTGACAGGGTTGAAGACGGTCTGAGTGCTCTCTTGTAGGGCAGCGAAGGTTACTTGCAGTTGAAATATGGGTGATTCCTATAGGGCTTGTTCAACCAAGTCTAAAATATGGAGCCGCGATTGCTACCTTGAACTTGTCCTCAGAGCCTTCTGCAGGTCGGCACTCGTATACGCCTTTGCGAAAAGCCAGATCCCGAAACCATACTTGAAGCGAGGCATTCGCATAGCAGGTGGCTCCAAGGTTCTAAGGTATTATATGAGTGCCATTCAGCACAGACAGAAAGCAACAATTTTACCTTCAGTCCTACCGGGATTTCTGGATCCCGACTGTTGAGTAAAGGGTCGTCTCCGGTGTTAGCAGCCTTGAGAAATGCCTCCTTAGCGCGATCTATTACGATGTCATCTGCCGTTCGCGTCAACACCAAGCACATAGACTCACCTTCGTCCTCCCATAGTTCTTGACCAAGATGATTGAGGCAGTTGGGATTGTATTTGCAAGACTGCTTGGTGCATGTAAACTCCTCGTCGTCAGAAATGACAATGACACCATCCTCTGCGTCGTCAGTTGCTGACGATGACGGCTGACGGTGGCCTGGTGCATATTTATTTCGACAGAACGAACAGTCGTTTCTTCGAGAAAGCCCACAGGTCGCGAGAAGGTGTTCTTGAGTAATCTCTGAGGACACCACCACCTCGTTGCCTACCCAAGCCCACGGTGCTGTCATATTGCCTGGAAGCATGTTTCTCTTGAGCAACTGACCTGGAGCAAGGCCATTGGGGGACGAGGCGCGTAGTTTTCGTTTCGGTGGCATGAGTGGACGTGAATGGAGGTAGTGATTAAGTAAAAGGGTTGGCAAGCGAGGCCAAACTTTTCTTTACTACTCCCATGACGTCTGTCCCAATCTGACGACGACAGCTGCCATTCCGATTCGGTGCTCGCGTCTCTGTAGGTTTCATGCTAGGTTACTGGCATTGTCGAGTATCTGAAATAGGCGCCAAAAACGAGAACGGTATGGGGTATAGGTTGGGGTTGATAAACCTTCGATGATCCTTACATATATGTTGCATTATCCCAATAACACGACGCCAATATACATTCATTTATTTTGACAATCCAGCGCGATGAAGACGCATACATGTTGCAGGCGGGCCGTCGCCTACCCGGCAAACTTCTCTCTTCGCTGCTTCCATGTCGGATACACCAACCTGGCTGCGCAAGCTGCCAGCAATAAAATCGCGTCTGTTCCCCGGAGGTGACGCTAACTTAACTCGACTCAGGAGGAGACAAGCTCTCATCGCTGCTATGGGTCGCGGGTTACCCCTTCTCCGGTGCGTCATCATGGATTGCAGGCAAAGAACGACTCCAATATCCAATGTCAGGATTCTCCTTTTCGTCGCTGGATATCTTTGGATGTTGGCAATACCAGCTTTGCCTGGTCGAGGAATGTACATTGACGAGAATGCGCTGCTACCTGGCCAGGTACATACGTCGATCTGCAAAGCCATTGTTACGACTCATTCGCACGATTCTAGGTCAACACAAACTGGAACTGGGCCGAAGTTCATGCAGCTGATCGCTACCTGAATCACATAGAACAACTACGAGACAGCAATGCCACGAGTGAGCAGTGAGATGAGACCGTTACCGTCCTAGCTAGTGCCAACTTTTCACCCTCACCACCCCAGGCGCGCGCAATATTTTGTGGAGGAATTCAAGAAGCTGGGGATAGCTGCATCCGCACAGAATTACACGTTTTCGACCGTGTTTGGTGTATGACTGACTTTCATCATACTTCACGCAAGTCTGACCATTGTACGTAGGATTCGAGCGGAACCAATGCCTATGCCATAATGTCTGTTCCACGTTCTCCAGGTGTCGAGGCCATGGTCATCAGTGCCTCTTGGCTCAGTCGTACTGGCGAGGGTGACGGATCTTTAAACCTGCGCGGTGTATCTACTGTTTTGGCACTCGCCGGGTTTTTGCGCCGTACGTCTTGTGAACCCTTTCGTTGGAGGAGGCTTTGATTAATTGCTATTTATCTGCAGAATATTCATTCTGGGCCAAAGACTTGATATTCGTGATAAGTGATGACTATCTTGAAGGAATGCAAGCATGGCTAAGCGCTTACCATGGCGTTTCGCAGTCAAGTACGGTCCTGTTCCATATTCTCATTACATGATCTCATTCCATTTTCGCAGACCTGCATACCAACGATCTTGACCTCTCCTCTGGCGTAATATGGACAGCCTTTAACATTGATTACCCAGGCCATTCCTTCTCTCATCTGGGTATCTTCCATGGTTTGTCTGGTGCTTTGGTTCATTCAATGCATTAATGTGGTTCTGAATAGAGGGTCTCAATGGTCGACTCCCCAACCAAGATCTTCTCAATTCGTTCAAGCGTATCTCAAAATATTCAGGTGGCGTTCCTGTCATTCTTTACGATTACATGGATCATCAAGAATTCCCCGATCAATACGACTTGTTACCCTCGTGGATTCCAGCTTCAGTACGGCAGCACCCGGACGTGAAGGGATATTTGTATCGTTTCAAAAATGTATTGCGCCATGGAAGGTATCAAGCGCGCGGAATCGGTAGTGGCGTACATGCACTCTTTCATCAGTAAGAATTTTCTCCTCGCAGTCACATGGACGCCAACCGACGCATCTCAGATTTCGCATTGATGCCTTCACTATATTCGCCCTCCCTGCGACTGGGCCTCATGGGTTCCATGCAATTGGACGGTACGTAGCTAACTACCGATGTTTGTTTCGAGACTAAATATATTTTTTGTGAAGTATCATTGAATCCACGTTGAGAACTACGAATAATCTGTTGGAACGCTTACACGCGTCGTTTTTCTTTTATATCATGACTGACCCGGATCATTTCCTCAAGATTGGTCTCTATCTTCCCAGTGCAATTCTTATCAGCGTTGCTATGATGTTCACCGGTCTAAGTCTATGGGTTGAAGCAGGTTGGACAACAGCGGGAGATGAGAAGTCGACAGACAAGAAATGGGCCAGGAGGAAGCGACCTGTTCTTCACGTACTTGCGATCATGATATCGACGCACCTCTTAGGCGCCACGGTGTTCTATCTGGTGAATACCAAGCTGTTTTTCAGGAGCTGGGTCGGCCTTTTTCTCATAATGGTTCGAAACTCAATGGGACTGATGTTCCTCGACAGATTTGCCCTGTGGCCGTCATGCTCATGACGGCAATCCTACCAATATACGCTATGTTTATTCCCCCAGCTTCCCCATCGGACGCATCGTTGTCTGTTGTGCTAAAGGCGTTAAACCTCTGTTTCGCCTCCACTGTCATATCCATTACGGCGGTACTGAACTTTTCCTTCGCTGCCTCGATGGCAATCCTTCTAGGCATTCCGCTGTCTATATCCCCTACGTCATCTTGGAGAAAGGAACCAAGAATTGTTTATTACATTGCCTATGCTTTGTTCGGCTTGGGTTGGTTGGTTCTCTGTCCGGAAGGAGTTCGCAAGGCGGTCTGGGATTGGGAAACCTTGGGAGTGTGGTTTGGGCCTTTCCTCAGTATAGTAATCACTCCATTGGTACTACAAGCCGGTGTAGTATGTATATTAGCATGACTTGATTGATATATCATGGCTAGCACAGACACTACCGGGGCGTGACATCTCACAAATCATACAAGAAAGGTACTTTGAACATGTACAACGCGGCGCCACCGACAGCAAGACCAAACCACAACAAGTTGTAGGAATCAAAACTATGTTCTGCTCCAGCTTTCGATGATCGCCCGATATTGAAACGCGGAGCTAACGACATCAGGGAGTGCTTCCGTCGTGAAGTAGGCACGACGGAATCAGGCGATGGGAACGCTAGCGAAATAATGCGGTCCGCGTGCGAAACTAATGAAGGATAAGAGTTCTTGAGAAGTTCCTTCAAAAGGGCATCAGGGAAGGGCGCTTGTGTCAGAATCCAAATATGTGCAGCAACCAAGATATCCAGGCTTGTGGGACTGGCTTCCGAGTCAGTGGCTCAAATTACGACACAAAAATGATTATCCAGCACCTATCGGCGTAGAAATAGGCCTTCGTATCCAGCAACCGGGAATATATGTCAAAGACGGCGCACGCCTTCTCCGCAACCTTCGGTGCGTCATTCAGGATGATGTTTGATGGAACGAAAGGGTTGACGTACCTTTTCGCATTCGAAAACGCGCAGGAAGCGATCCTTGTTTTTTTCCGGCTGCTCGGTGTCAGGCTTGGAGCGTTCTAGGAATGATTTCTTTTCTATTTCTTCGCCAGGCAGTGTCCAGAGATCTGACGCCTCCAGCCGCTTCCGATACACATCACGGATCCTGAGCGGAACGTAGTACCGCTGAGGTATGGGATACATTTTTGCTAAGGCCGGGTACACCAACTCGTTCCAATTCACGTGCTGAGCATAAAAGACGTGCGCCTAAGAACCATTTAGTTCGGTCGTACACTACAAACACGAGACACGCACCACCAAATCTCCAACGCTAGATACGCAGTGTTCATACCAAGCAATGCTCTGGGCTTTGGGGGATGCCGGCAACGATACGGTGATGCGCGAGGTTTTCTCATGCAGCCCCGTAACGTACTTCATTATAGTCGACAGAGTCGCCACGACGTGTTGTTGGTGGGAAATAAAGGGCAGAGTTCCTTAGAAAGAAGTTATTATTGCTTGGATGTTCTTGAGCCTGTAGCACTGACCTACCAGTTGGTGACAGTTCCGGATTCGTGCACTCGACAACGGAGAATTTTCCAGGAATGGAGAGCTGCAAAAAGATGACCGCCGCAAGACACATGGGTTCAAATGAATGGAGACCCCATTGTCCAGGCCAAATGTAAAGTACGATTTCCGACTTGGTCATGGTCAGTGAGAGTGTTGGAAAAACATGTACGCGACGGTCATTGTTTGCGCAGCACATATGTAGACAAACTTGCCGCCAGATTTGGTGATCACCTCTTTGACGGCGGCCACCATCCTGCTAGGAACGCAACTCGTTTTCTAGAGACCCTTTCTCTTTCCTTGTAAAAGTCTGTCTACTACATGTATGCCATTCATGTTGAAGTTGATGTCTCCATGTGATCCCGTTCCGAGTTAACCGACGGTCCGGGAGCTATGGACACCAGAGCACTGTCATTTAGCCGACAAGTACCTGGATAGTAGCTCTGGAGAAAATTCGGTTTCTCGCAACATCCTTGGACAGTATAATCAAGGCGCATCGGCCTATCCGGTGACCATTCGAGCATACGTTGCTAGCAGTCATATGCAGTCGCACCATTTTTCTTGGGACATAAATTGTTCCAGGTTTTCTATGAATCTGTTTCTCAGCAACGATGAACCTCTCTGTGGTCTGCACCATTTTGGCTTTAATCGTAACCAGAGTATACTCCATTCCGGCATTTCCTGGTGCGGAAGGTGCGCGTGCTTCCTCCCTGCAACCTCCGTATCCATCATGCGCTCCTATGCAGGATTTGGCGCCCAAGCGACCGGAGGCCGAGGTGGCAGCATTTATGTTGTAACGAACTTAAACGACTCTGGTGAAGGTAGTCTCCGTGATGCCGTATCAACGTCGAATCGAGTGCGTGTTCCTGAAAGCCTACCAGTTCAATCTAATTTGCTCCGCAGATTGTCGTGTTCGCTGTCGGCGGCCTCATTACAATTGACGACCGTATTGTTGTTTCGAGCCATGTCACCATTGCTGGACAGACAGCACCTGGTAAGTCTTGCGAATTATGGGTACCGCTGAATCGTCATTCCCTTCAAAGGAGAAGGGATTACGGTATACGGAAATGGCATTAGCTACTCGTCAGCATCAAATACAATAACCCGATACATCCGGTTTCGCATGGGCACTTCGGGTACGTATACTCGAATATTTTTTAATAAATGATGTACGTAGCATTCGGTCCCGCAGGCGACTCCGGCAAAGACGCCATAACCATAGCCAACGGGGAAAACATGATTTTCGATCACGTCAGTGTCTCTTGGGGCCGAGACGAAACGTTCTCTATCAACGGCGACGTAACCAACGTCACAATTTCCGACAGTATCATTGCACAAGGCTTGGAGACCCATTCTTGCGGCGGTCTGATTCAAACAGACGGGGGTGTCAGTATTCTCCGTTCCTTGTACATTGATAATCAGACGCGGAACCCAAAAGTGAAAGGCGTCAACGACTTCGTCAACAACGTCGTAAGTATCCCGAAGCCCGAGCCTGTTTATTTGTTCAATGGTCGTCTTGTCTTATTCTGATCGATAACGCGTTGCACAGGTGTACAATTGGGGTGGCGGTGGCGGTACGGGTTTCCACCCGAAACTAAACTTTGATGCTGACAGTTACTTATTCAAGGCTACATTGCTGGAGACTCGGCCGGACAATCATATGCGAATATCATCGGAAATGTTTTCATCAGGTCTGGCGCATGAGCTCTTCAGCATTCCCGCTTATCATTCTTGTCGTGTAGTGGACCATCAACATCTATACATCCTTGTATGCCTATTTCACTCTGAGCCCGCTGACTCCTAAAAGGTACCTTCCCAGTTACTCGCGGTAACGAGAACTTCCACGCGTATGTGTCCGACAACTATTACGACCCCGACCAGGTCAGTTCTGTCAACCCTTGACTGCAGCGGCCCTAGACTCATTCTAACGTAGGATGGCACTTCGAACGGCTGGGTTCTGTCACCGACCACTGACAACTACTCCGACATCGACTTCCAAACATCCCGGTACAACTATCCGACTGTCGTTACCCTGCTAAGTTCTTCTCAGGTTCTGGCTTCTGTCAGAGCCTCCGTTGGCGCAAGCAAAGTCAGGGATCGCGTTGATACATATTTAATTGAGACGGAACTTGGGTCATTGGGCACCCAGGGTGCACTGATATCAAACCCAACGGCTTCACCGATCAATGGTCCGGGGCCTATTGACGGAGGAACGGTAAGTCTAAGTTGAGAATGTGTGGAGACATACCTAATCGTCTGACCTCCTCATTTCAGGCGCTAACGGATTCAGATGGCGACGGTATCCCGGATGTTTATGAGTCTGCACTTGGTACAAATCCCAGTGTTGCTGACTCTGTGACTATCGCATCTAACGGTTATACTAGTGAGTTTTATTCCGCTTCTCAGAGAATTTTCACAAAGCACTTACCGATGTTGCAGACATTGAGAATTACTTTAACTCTCTAGTGTAATAATCAAGCAACTAAGAGATGCATTTTGATATAACTAGTTAGGCGACACAGTTGACGGATCGAGAGCCGTGGATAGATACGCGTATATAGCAGGTGACAATGACAACAGGATACAGCAAAGATAAGCAGGCAGTATTGAGGAGAGCAGAGATAACAGAGAGCAGAAACGATAGCGAGAAAAGCTACAAACATTCGATGGTATGCTATCAGCCCACTAATAAGGGCTGAGCGCTGAAATTGAGATATGGTCCATTGTCCTGCGAATTGATCCGTAGTAATGTTCGTTCTAGTCGTTGTCGAGTCGATTATTGTTGATTACTTGGGTTTGAGGCTGAAGTGGCGTCTTTCCGGTTTCGGTCTTTCCTTGACCTGGGGATCCAGTCCGGGTTGGTCTCATACTGACTGCTCGACGTCTATCTGCAGTCGGCATACGATGACCGTTCTGTAGAGATCATCAGCAGAGGCATCATGATGTAACAGGTGTCAATTTACACTATACAAACTTGACCTTGAAGACGATCTGCTCGAGGGCGGCCGCCCCGTGGATGTGCACGACGAAGCTGGGCTAACCGGTCCGGACGATATCGTGGGCGAAGGTGCCGGAGTGATGAATGGGGGCGGAGAAGTGGCATATCCTTGACTTGAAACCGGGGCACTGACAATTCGACGGCTGGGAGCTCCGGCATGTGCGCTGGAGCTAGCTTGGGGACTTGGTATCGAAACAGGAGACGGTTCGTTCTCGGGAATGATTCCTTGAGTGCGCAAGAATTCTGTCGTGACGGTTCAGCATCCGCCGGCACGATTCACAAAATGGGACATTACCTCGCGACCTGTATCGGAATACAAAGGTCACATAGGTGCTCGGCGTTTTAGCAGTCGAACCTGGCTCATATGGTCGGACCATCCATGTGTAACCCACCTGCTCGAAAGACGGAATCTCGTCACCGAACCTACACAGCTTCATCTGAGGAACGAAGGAAACGAAAATGCGAAGTACGTACCCAACACGGTGGTCGCCGGGCCGCAGCATACCCTGTTTTGCGGTTGAAAGAGCTAGGTGGGGATCCGGCGGTCGAGTGGAGACGCGATTCACTTGCTTGATGCGCAAAGTAACCATTCCAGCATCTCTGGAGGAGGCTTCGGAAGAGGACCCGCCTACAGTGATGCTTGTAAATAGAAAATTGAGATCGAGGACGCAAATCATTACTCACCTGCTTCCGCCTCAGTTATCTGTTGGAAAATGAATGGCCTCTCTGTCGTCTTGGATGTTCTGACTCCAGATCTATAGGTGATACCATCGCCTAACAAGAATCTCCCGGGCACGGTAATCCCGTCGAGGGTTATAAAGGAGCATGTATCTATCTTGCCACCATGGTCTTGCCAGTACACTGCGAAGGCCTGTAGCAGAAGGTAAGAGGTTTCAGTGCCAGACACACGTTAAGCACTCTCCTTGCCATCATCACTTGGAATCCAACACGAAACGCGATGATTAGTCGCGTCGACCGCCACTAAGTATTCTGGAAGCGGCTTGCCGTTAGCCACTATCCACGCTGAGAATCCACGATGAGTGAGCATCACAAGAATAAAATCATAAAATATGAAGAGAAAGAGAGTAAGGTCGCCACGAACGGAGAAATGATGAAGAATGGGTGTGGGTCGGGAGAAAATACCAACTTTTGTTCGATCGCGGTGCATGTGGACACGTGACGCTGGATGTCCTCTTTTGGGACAAGTGCAATGTCAATTATCAAATTGTCTCTTTTGTTTTCCCTCGTTCATTATGGCAGAATCATCAAGACGTAGCATTGATCTCTACAAAGATCTTGCCTCTTCTACAAAGGTGATTGTAATTGTTTTGAAAAGAACTTCGTACTGAGATCCAGTTAGAACAACCGGCTCAGGCTTTCAAGCACGTCTCCTTTCACGCCTACCTTTGTCACTTCCAGTGTATCGCAATCTTCAGATCCAACAGACATATACGCTACCAGAGTACACGGACGCAAGGTCGTGCTTGAAAACCCAGTCAAAGAAAGCCGGGAAAAGAAGGAACGTCTTGAGCGAAAGGCGAAGCAAAAGGCTCACAAGGAACGAAAACGCCTTGGCGTGGTAGGAAAACGGGAGGCAAGAGAAAAGGCTGTGTGGAAGCTAGATGAACACCAGGCCAAGTAAGTGTATTGTCGAGCTATTTCTCGCCTCTTATCCCCACCAGATTCAACATTTTCTTGCCTTTGCATCATCTCTGGATGGGATATATGTCAGAACTTCTTGGGCTCAACCAAAGATCCACATCTACTGGTATCCCAACAATGAAGGACATGCCATCCACCGGGTCTATGCATGCCAAACTTCTAAAGGCGGATTTGAACGGATCTCTTATATCAGGTGTGTTCGTCTGTTGTGACGGTATAATAGGCTCATGACTCTTCAAAGTACGACGTAGCAAGAATCCGTGCCTACATGATTTATCGGGTATTGTAATCCACGAATCCGAAAATGCCTTCAAAGTTATCACCAAAGAAGACCGAGTGAAACGTTCGTTGCTCATTATGTCTGGTTCTGCCTTGTTCTGATTCTGTGTTTCAGTCATACCGAAAGCAAATGCAGTTTTTGTCTTTGCGGTTCCTCTATTCTCTACACTTCCATCGAATTATGATGCTTCAATGTCCCTCTCTGTGCCTTCGACAGAGCAGTCGAAAGACACGGTGCTGGATCGACCGTACATCGAGTTTGAGCTTTACGGGAATCAGTTTAGATTCCGCTCTGCTGATCGTGCGGGTCGCAAATTCAAGCACAAGGAGACCATAGAGCTTTGACCTTGACGTCCAGCGGCAGTTAATTGTCACAACAACCCGCAGCCATAAACAGCGTTGTATCCGTCGAAAGTCTGATGATCTCGTAAGTCGCAACCCCACGAAAGGACTTCATTACCACGGTTTCTGTGGAATAGGTGCTGTTTGGCTTGCGTCCTAGATTACTCTCAGGCCTCGGCTGTGGGAACTGCAGAGAAGGCCCCTGTACAAGATGCTGCCAAACAAGTGCAAATATGACTAAAACCCTTTTTCTGATTTTTCGTTCCTTCACCGCAACCTTTTAGACAGTGCCCGTTCTGCGACTTTTTGCACGCAGACCGAGGTGATTAGGTATAGCGTAGACGAAGGCCGGTTGGGTATAAGAGCTTGCTAGCCTGTTCAGTGGTGCCGTGAGCGTCAGACCTTTCCTACATGTACCATTTGCAATATACGCGTCTTTCCACAGTATATCTTCTGAGCATCTTCATATCGAGACGTTCTCCACCATCTTTTTCTTGTCTCCTTCCACGCTCTCTCTCATCAATGCCACCGAAACGCGCTGGCACGTCCAAACGCAAGGCTGCGGATAGCGACGACGACGCGACAAGTACTAAAAAAGCCAAGGTTGAATCTCTCGTCGAAGGGGCACAGCCGACCAACAAAGTCCTGCCTGTGAATATCTTGTTCCCGCCGCGAAAAGGGCTAAGGATCGCAGCGTGGAATGTTTGTGGTCTGGCGGCGAGCCAAAAGAAAGTGCGTCAGCCGTTCGTCGGATTGGCTTAGTCTCATTCTCGAAGGGCTTCAAATTCTACGTCGAGGCTGAAGATCCCGACGTCCTTGTGTTGACTGAGACCAAGGTATGCGACAGTGTTTGCTTGTCCTTTTCGCTCTCACTTTGTCCAGGTCAATGATGAGTCAGTCGACCCCGCACTGAAAGCCCGGTTTCCTCACTCCTACTGGTCAATCTCTTCAAAAAAGACGTACTGTACGTATGCTACTCAGCTTTTGAAAGTCGATACTGAGATTCACCTGCTACAGCTGGGACAGCCGTGCTCTCAAAGCACAAGGCACTGTCCGTTGATAAAACCCTCCCAGGACATCCCGACCCAGAGATTGTCAAAGGACGCATCATCACCCTTGAATTCGAGAGCTGTTACCTCGTCGCGACCTATGTTCCCAATGCTGGCACCGAACTCAAGGTATGTTCACATTTTCGCATTAAGCCTTACAAAAAGGCAAACTCTCTCAGACACTTAATGTTAAAAACGAATGGAATGCCCACTTCACGCGATACATCCGGGACCTTGACAAGAAAAAACCTGTCATATGGACCGGGGACCTCAACGTCGCCCCGACGGAAATAGGCTTGTGATCTACTCGTTCTCCAGCTCGCTCTCCTTAACCCTCCAACAGACCTTTGCAATGCGAAAAAGAACTGGAACAAAACCGCAGGGTATACTGAGGCTGAAACAAAAGCGTACAAGGAGATCCTTTCGCCTCCGGAAGATTCGCCAGATGCAGAACATAAATTTGTTGATGTCTGGAGGAAGCTGCATCCTGAAGATAAGCACTATACCTATTTCTCCTATCGGTTCAATTGTAGAGCTAAAGGAATCGGTTGGCGATTGGATATGTGTACAATTTCACTTGCCTTCTTTGCACAACTTGCTTACAGAAACCTTTCTAGTCGTCTTGAGCGAACGTATGGTTGACCGCGTCCAAATGGTGGGTATTCCACCATCTTATCTGTGACATTTGCGTACTAACTTAACAACCACAACCAAGTGCGAAATCCGGAGCGAGATATACGGAGCATCGGATCACTGCCCTCTAACCTTGGAAATGGAGGGAGAACTTTAAATTGTCATTTGCACCCTATCTTTTGTATAATATCTTCATCCTTCTTTGTATATTCATATATTCTGCTACCAATTTATGCATCCTATCTCGCTAACGCAATGGTGTACATTCTGGAAGAAGATTCTTGCCATGGAGGTGATCAGGCTTCCAGAACGATCACCAAAAAGTGAATGCTTGGCTCCAACACTCAGTGATAGGCTAAATTATGGTTCCGCGGTCATATAATATATTTATTTAGTACTCTCCGAATCGTACATGCCCGGTCTCTTCTGCATGAGCACGGGCACCTTTCTCGCCCTTTAAACCTTGGCCACATTGCTGTTGCAATTTTAGTACTTGCAGCTTTGAAGAAGATTGAATCAACGCACTTCGCACTTCAGGTCAAATGTCGACGTATTGGTAAAAGCCTTTTTCGCTCGTAAAGAATCTGTCAGCTTTTTCGCCGCAGCCAATATACTATCAGAAGCATCTGCACTTGACTTTTTATTACTAGTAGTTCAGCGATCTGTAAACAGAATTAAAAGAAGAGACTTACCGCGGGAAACACGGTCTGATGCCATTCATTCGGTGCTTCCAACATGGGGGCCAAGGTAGCCGCGTCGTAGTGGATTCCTGAGTAAATGAGTATGCACCTCATTCCGCTGCCATGAGGACCAGCAGGAAAGTGATCGACCCGGCCAGTTTCCACATCGATAGAACATATTTCGGTCTTAAAATGAGCTGCAAGAATGCCTAACTCAATGGCACCTCCCCACGTTGCGGGTTTGAGAATCGTGGATATATAGTCAGCAGGAGGCCTCCTAGACTCATGATGTAAGGTGATGGAACGAATGTGATCAAGGAAATCACACACCCTAGGATGGCTTCATTGTACGTCTCCCCGTCCGCTCGAATACCCTCGGCAACGACTGCGGGCCAACATCAGATGCCATGTGAATGACAATTCAATCACTGCACACACTTTGCCGCATTTTGGGAGCTTTAGATATGTCCTGTTCAAATATAAGAGCGACTGAAGAAAAAAGACAGGAGTTATCATCAGGAACGACCTGGAATCAGAGGTGGTGGGTTTTTTATTTTTGTAGTTCAGAATCTTACTTACGCGATGTATAAGATAACCTCCCTCTGTCGGTACGTTTTCTGGAGTGTCTGTAGTAGCAGGTGTGGACGCAGGTATGGCAGGTATATATGAAGTTCTGGCAGCTGGTGCCTGCCGAAATGCAGGATTGGCTGGTGGGGATGACCGCGGTGGATCGGGTGCATGACCAGGTTCTTCATTGACAATAAGCTGATCGCCGCGCGCCAGCCCCAGACTGGATACCGGTAGTTCTCCAATCAACGTTAGGCTCTGTGGTGGATACCCGTGCTTCACTTGAACAGAGATCTAAACACCGTACGACTTGAAGAGGGCCGACATACATATTTGACGAGACGGAAGGATGTCGGTGAGCTTTCGTATTTCCTGCTGCAGATCCTGAACAGTGTAAGATTCATCGTCGAAAGGGACGGATATTGTGGATATGCCCTTCGGATGACGGAGTCGGACGGGAGCCATGATGGTGAAAGGATAAAGAATGAAGGTTGCGGCACGACATTCATGACAATACATACGTCATTTTCGGCCATTATCTGGGTTCAATTTCTTCACAATTCCTTTGAATTAGGCTCAGTTTTGGGTGAATTACTCTCCGTATTTAGCAGGCAATTGCCTATTTGGGCTTTCGTTTAAGCCTCTGCGTCATCACTTTACGCTTGTCCTTCAATTTCACCATGTCCGGCACAGGCGCTCGTGAAAATATCTTCGCAACGCGAATGGCTCTCACGAATACAAAGCTGCGACTCAAGGGTGCGCAGACGGGCCACTCTCTCCTTGCCAAGAAACGAGACGCTCTTACGACGAGGTTCAGAGCTATTCTCAGAAAGGTGGACGAGGTCCGTCGTATCTGGCTCCGTGCGTAGGATGGATACTCAATCCGGCTTCAGGCAAAGCGAAAGATGGGCAGGGTCATGCAGCTCGCTTCGTTCTCAATGGCAGAGGTTACCTATGCGACAGGAGACATATCGTATCTCGTGCAGGAGCAAGCAAAGTCGGCGACGTTCAGAGTGAAAGCAAAGCAGGAGAATGTGTCTGGTGTCGTCCTTCCCGCATTTGAGGTCGACCGTGTTGCCGGTTCTGGTGTGTCTGCTTCGAGCTGATTCCATGTAGGATTGATGATGATCGGTGCTGTGTAGATTTCAACCTCACTGGATTAGGACGGGGCGGTCAGCAAGTCTTGCGCGCAAAGGAAGTATATGCCAAGGCGATTGAAACCCTCGTCGAACTGGCGTCGCTGCAGACGGCGTTTACCATCCTTGATGAAGTCATCCGGGCAACGAATCGACGAGTCAATGCCATCGAGCACATTGTCATTCCTCGACTGGAAAATACCATCAAGTACATTTTGAGTGAGCTGGACGAGATGGACCGTGAAGAGTTCTTTAGGCGCGTAATCAACCTATTCACGCTGCCGCTATATCTCACACCATTCCAGGCTGAAGAAAGTGCAAGGGAAGAAAAAACAAAAGAACGCTCCCCCGGAGCAGCCATTCGAGTTTGAAGAACCTCCAATAAACCCAGAGGAGGGTCAGGAATCCGTTGATTTGCTGAGCAGTAAAGACAGCGATGTCATTTTTTGATTAATACGGTGACAAACGGACTAGCCTGAGCATACATAAACATGGTTTGTATTATTTAATCCCCTACGTAGCAAATGAATACCCGTCGTAATTCACTCAGCCAACAAGATAACAAAAAACGATAACCTAGTTACTAGCGTCAGGTTTCCTGAAAGCCAGTTTCAAAAGAAACTTGTGCAAAGGCGTCAACTTGACCGACTTTTCATGTTCAATAATGGTTTGAACTTGCAGATCGTCCATCCTCACCATTTTCAAAAAATCCTCGTCGCTCCTGATCCCGAGAAGAACGGCCGCTGGAATAAGTTCTTCAATGCCCAATGCCTTGAAATGCACGCGAAGCATGATCGACATGGGATAGCTATCTAAAGCGGGTACCAGGTGCACCGGGCAGGGGAAGACCTTGGCTATCTTCGTTTGAAACAATGATGGTGACCAAAATGATTGTCTCTGCATGTCCGTGAATCAAAAACCAAGGGATTGAAGGAAATGGTATACCTGCTGAGGTGTAGGAGTCTGTGCGAGGTGACGTCGAATGTAGACCTCGATTGGCCAGTAATCTTCGTAATTTAATAACACAGGTCTTTCATTACACACCTACGAAGGAAAGATTAACGTTGCGAATCACGAAACAGAAAGGATGGAACATACTACTCGCTGAAATTCGTCCCACTTATTGGCGTATTGGGTCTTGATCTCGTCCAGGAACATGGTCTCGGGGAAGGGCTCTACGATATTCTTGAATTTTGTTAAGAGGACATCCTTGGTATGGATAGTCAGTATTGGTTCGTTAGACGGAAGTAATAACACACCGTTACGTCCCAATACAAGTCCATAGACATGTTCATCGCCTCTCCGAATTTATCATGCATCGTCGCGGGTTTAGAGAGCTCCTCTAGGACACCCTCATCTGGCCGAGGGATGATCTGTCCAGGCAGCGGAAAGGAGAACCGATACTTCTTCCCCCTGAATCCCAATCGTTGGGCGTACTTCTCGATATCCTCCCTCAAGCCCAGTGCACGGAACGCACTAATAGATGTGGTGTCGAAGAAATCAGTCCGCTGCTCTGGCGACATTTGCATCACCAAGTGAAGATGATGGTTCGTAGAGATACCGTTCGCACTCAGGATACTGAGCAAATCACTGTTCCGGTCCAAGTTGAGGAACACCAAGAGTTCGGAGGTGTCCGCTCTTTCGAGTTTGGGTGGGGCACCGCATGAGAGGCAGGCTTCGGGCCAGATTCGCTGAGTGACCGTTGTAGGCTCTGGAGTATTGTATTCTCGCGATGTGGTCACATGGGAGAACGGAGGTGTGCGTTCCGAAGAGTTAGATGACCCAGTTCTAACGCTCGATGGTGAAGGACTCGCAGTTGTATATGCACTATTTTGAGTTCCAGTGAGTCCAGGTGTGGACGGAGGTAGGCTGCGATAGACCTCAAAAGTGGGCGGGGCAGAAGATGGTGCAGATCTTTGAATGTAAGGGCTCGGAGTACGGAGATCTATCGGGCTGGAGGGAGATGAGCCGCCAACGATAGGTTCAAGTATTTGTACTGAGGGCGACCGGCTTGATAAAATCTAGTGGATATATGTATTAGACCTTGCAGGAAGACGCAGATGAGAACTGACATTGTGAACATCTTGGAATGCCCTACGAGTAGGGGAAGGTTCACCACCAGCCTTACGGTACCCTGGAGGCGGTTGACCGACGTATTTCATCGTTCGGGCTCCATCCAGAGAAGCAGCCCTCAACCTTTTCGTTTGACGACTTGAAGATGAGCTGCCACTCTGGTGTGAATCCCTATTACCACGTCGTGGTGTTGTTGTGGGACTCTTCTTGCGGTTGTGGTATCTTACAGAATGAGAGGAATATATATCCCAGTACACCTGCACAGGCCAAAAGTCATGAAATCTTCCTAGAATTTCATATTTATCAAGAAGCTAACGTGTACGTATATCAGCGAAAGTCTAAGAGTGTTCTGTAGTATCAGGATACTTACCTTGGCGATTAATGAATCCCACAGATGTTTTGGTTGGTCTTCCTGGACTTTTTCTAGGGAAAGTCCCCAGAACTGGGCATCCTGGATGCATTTCTGAACATAATGAGATAGCTTGGTAACGCGAGCATCTGGCAAAGTACCTTCATCTCCCCGAACTCGGATTTGGTCATGCCGACGCTTTCAAGATAGTGAGCGAGAGTCCTTACACTCACACTCCCAGGAGAGACACGAAAATCTTTGGGTTTCTCCATACCTACGGTCATAAATGAGAGGGCATCCAGAGATCTTGGCGAAGGGAACACTCACTTTCGCAAAGAGAAACAGTATCGGGACTAAGGATTATATTTCAAAGTTGAACATGATCACATGCTCGCGAAGCAATTTAGAGAGATCTGCGCGCCAGTGGAATGGACCTGTTCTTCGATTACTACAAGCTTGGAACATGGAAGCGTCGTTCGAACACACAATTAAAGCTCTAGTGGGAAATTTTGGGAAAACTGAACAAAAAGCTGTTTGGGCTTTTGCAAATAAGTGCGCTTCGCATTCTGTGATACGGCGATATTTAAGCAGTAGTCACTGCAAGAGTCGAATAAAGAACAGACTCAAAGTCGACTTGACTATTCTAGAACAGTATTTCTGTCGGCATATCGGCATGTTATGGAACAAAAATGTAGCGACATGTACGAGATTGGTCGAATGATATGCATTGCGCATTTACCTCGCTCAGGCGGTCTCTTTGTTAGTTAGATTCCAAAGTTCTACTACGATGCAAGGGCAGAGCAGGATAGTCAATGCGTCAAAAAATAAGGATGGAGGTCGGCACCGGCAATCCGGCAACGGGGTGAACCGGAAGAGTGTGATTTCCCCGGACCCCGCACTCTTGATTGTGGACAGCGACATCGACTCGGAGGCCCGCACGGAACCAATTATGCCTGTCTATATAGGTCGACTCTCCAGTCACATGTTGAACCTCGTCCATACACCCCTAAGTACCGCCCTCCTTTGCCTTTCTCTTCACCGCCAGCCACGACGAGCTCGACCATCCCGCCTTTCCCAGTATCATGTCGCGAAACGGTAACAAGAAGCCCGTCGGCTTTGCAACCCACATCACTGCAGGCGGTATAGCAGGTGCTTGCGAAGCGGTACGGGTCATCTTTCCATTATATCGCGCGACGTGCTCACCAGGCCACTCCCTTTACAGCTGACATGTCAACCTTTGGACACCATAAAGGTCCGGATGCAGCTGTCCAAGTCTGGGCGTACACCAGGGGTGAGTCTCGTTGTCGTGTGCCTGTTGTTCATCGTGCTCATGAACGAGCCAGACGAAACCAAGAGGTTTCTTCGCAACCGGCGCGTACATCGTACGCCGGGAGACCCCTTTGGCTCTCTACAAGGGTCTGGGTGCTGTCTTGTCGGGTATCGTCCCAAAAATGGCTATCCGGTTCGCTAGTTTCGAGGCTTACAAGGGCTGGCTGGCGGACAAGGAGACGGGGAAGACGAGCCTCGGGAACATCTTCCTTGGTATGCGATCCTCCGCTTAGTATCTCGAGTACTGTTTCTGACGAACTTCTTCCGACAGCTGGTCTTGGCGCTGGAACTACGGAGGCTGTCGCTGTCGTAACACCTATGGAGGTAGTGAAGATCCGCTTACAGGCTCAACAGCACTCCTTGGCAGATCCTCTGGAGACTCCGCGGTACCGAAATGCCGCTCATGCAGTATACACCATTGTGCGAGAAGAAGGCTTCTCCGCATTGTATCGCGGTGTCTCTCTTACTGCACTTCGACAAGCGACCAACCAAGGAGCCAACTTTACCGTGTATCAGGAGTTGAAGAAGGCGGCCCAGAAGTGGCAACCTGATCTTCCTGAGCTCCCTTCTTACCAGCACATGATTATTGGTCTCATTTCTGGCGCCGCCGGTCCTATGTCGAATGCACCTATAGACACTATCAAAACTCGTAAGCCAAAGCATTTCGTTCTCCCATGCACGAGCTAATTCTATCACACAACAGGTCTACAGAAAAGCACCGCCGTTCCTGGTCAATCGGCATTCCGTCGCATCTCTGGTATTGCTGAGGATATGTGGAGGGCTGAGGGAGTGAGGTCGTTCTACAAGGGTATAACTCCGCGTATTTTACGCGTAGCTCCCGGTCAGGCGATCGTGTTTGCGGTATATGAGAGGGTTAGCTCGGTGATTGAGCGGATTAATCCCACAGTGTATGAGGACGATACCTATGCAGAGTAGTCGGGGCTTCTTTTTGGAACTTTATTATACATTTCTATACCTATACTAGGGAATCGTGCGTATACTCAGTTGTAATAACGAACGGTTATGTTCCATCTTTCAATTACAGGCAACGGTGAAGAAGAGATACATCATGCCACTGGATTACCTCTTCCTCCTCTTCAGATAGCCTCAGGACTGTTAGTGCCGGTGGCAAGAAAGCGCCTGGACCCATATGTGCCTACAGTCTTCAATAATGATGTCATCGGATACCACAACTGTACGAAACATTTGAATACGCTCATGTATGTAATTAATAGATGAAGAGAAAAACGACTTCGCGATTACAGGTTCTTAAAAGCTATCTGCAACAAGTAGCGATGCAGTAAGGACAGCTTCATCGACTTCGTGTTAATAAGAAGGGTCTCAACCAACTCATCATCCATCTCAATAATCCTCACAAAGTCTTCATTGCTTCGTATTCCAATTAGCAATGCAGCAGGGATGAGCTCTTCCATGTGAAGTAAGCGGAAATGATGCTGGAGCATTGTCGGAATGGGATAACTGCTGAAGCCTGGAATCATGTGTTGACGAACAGGGCACGCGAAGATCTGTAAGACCTTGTTCTGAAAAGAGGGTGAAAATTTGGGCTTTGCCGACATCTACAGCAAATAGTCAGAAGGGAACAGAGGACAGAAAACGAGGGCTACCTGTGGGGGTGTACTAGTCTCTTTCATTTGACTTTTGATGTAGACCTCGAGGGGCCATGAATTTGCATAACGCGTTAAAAATGTATGCGCTTGGGATACCTAGGATAAAAATACAAGTATCCTGGTCTCTCCCATATGTCGGCGCATGGCATACCTCATGAACAAAACCACTCCATTGTTCTTCCGTAATTTCATGGAAATAACTACCGCCAGGGGTTTCTGTGACGATTCGCTCGAAACAGATGGAGATAGTTTTCTACAAGTAACATGTCAGGTCAAGACGCAGACCTACTGAAGTAGTTATCACTCACAACGAGTTCCTCGTACTTATCCCTAGATACCTGCATGACCTGAGCGAACCGGTCGGGCAAGCATGCTCGATCTACGAGTTCATTTATGATATCTTCAGATGGTTCGGGTATCGCGTCTCCTTCCCCAGACGAGCTCGATTTGGGTAACGCCGACTGCTGTGCATGTTCTTCCAGCCTTTTCTTCAGATTCATCGCAGTGACCTCATTAAGGTACCCAGGGGAAAGAAGACGGAAGAACCCATCTCGCTCTTCCTGGGTCATCTGGATCAGCAAGTGGAGATGGCGACTGGTAAAGATCCCCGCCATCCTGAGAATGGAGAGGAGGTTGCTCTCCCTATCGGCATCTAGGAACGATATCAATTCGCGGACGTGGACTTCATTTGCTTCAGGTTGGGCACCGCATGTGAGGCAAGCTTCTGGGGAGCATGGAAAGGATTCACCGTCCTCAGCTGCGCTGCTGGTTACCAAAGGACGAGTTGGCCCGCTACTGATACTCCTACCAGCCTCCAGTGCTGGCGTCAATGTCTGAGAAGTGTTGCTGGCGGGTACGGCAGCGGCAGCCAGATGTGCAGACGCGGTAGTGGTACCACTGGAGAGTTGAGCAGGAATTACAGATCGCGAACGAGGACTGCCAAAGCAGCCAATTGTGCTCGCAGGTGGAAATGGAAATGTAGTGGGTGGCTGGAGTGGTACTTGGCCACGGAGGGACGAAGGGCCCTGGATGAATACAGAAGATACTGCGCTGTTTGAACGCAGGGTCAACGGTGTTGCGCTTGGGGGCCTGTTCCCTCCAATGGGTGACAGTGCTTGACTGGGGTTGATCTAACAGAGTTCAAATCATAAGCCAGTTGAAAAGCTTACATTATCCTAGCACTCACATTGGTAATATCTCCTAGCACCGCACGCGGCCTGTACGGCCTAAGAAGGGTGCGCTCCTCTTCTAGTTTAATTTTTTTGGTGGTGGGTTCGCTATCGCCTCGCCATAGCGTCCGACGTCCACCTTTAGTTTTAGTTTTATTAGAACTTCCCCTCCTCCATTTCTCGTTACGCATCCACAAATCAAAGTAGGTCTCGATGGGCCAAGCCTGCTCGAACTTGTGAAGACTAGGGTATTGTTGAAGAACCTTGAAAAACTGTTATTTGAGGAAAGTATGTATTGTACCGGCATCACATACAGCTGCCTCGAACTCCCGCCAAGCATGCGGCGGTTGTTCATTTCGGAGCTTGAATGGAATGAGACCCCAAAGGCGTGATTGAAATGATGTTAGGCGTATATATGCCTGTAACATATGAGTGAAGCCAATAAGGGGTGTAAAGGCTACCTTGAGGTCTTCGAACTCCGACCTGCTGAAGCCCACTGGTTCCAAGTGAGGAAGCAGCTCACGTATCTGGATAATGGATGTTGATTTGGGAGGTTTGGGGATTTTGATACTATGAAAGGGCCCGTCAGTAGAGCAAACAGAATGGAAAGACGCGAAGCTCACGACGATTCCATCATGGGCAGGAATTGAACGTGACGCCTAAGAAAGTGAGTGAGTGAAGACAAAAATTCAACAAACATCACATGCTCGCGATCTGCGCATATCGTAACCAGAACTTCTTAGGTGGGACGGCGAGACAACAAGATGGAATAGCGTAGAGTATTCAGGCTTCTATTACATACCGGAGAATACATACAAATGTACTAATACATTCAACAAAACCTATCACTAGAAGTACGTGAGGAACGTAGTGGTAGGATAAAGTAAAAACAAACCTCTTCAGCTTAGCCCGCCGATCTAACATGGCTTCGGCTAAACGACCCTCCTTGCGCGCACGCTTCAGCTACAAAAGATGTCAGTGCGAGAATTACTCATGACGGAATCTTGAAGAGCACCTCTTTCTTATCGTCCTTTGATACGATGCTCCGACCGGCACCCCAAGCCTGGAACATCCGACTAGACGGCAATCATCAATCCAAGAAACCAGCAGCAGAGATTCACTCACTTGGAACCGGGCTCGTCAATAGTCTGAGGGACTGCGAGACCCTCTTTCTTCTTCTTCTCTTCCTCGTTGGCCTCCTTCTTGTACTTGTTCTGTATCTTGATCCAGAACCGTTCTTTAAAGCCGACTTCTTCACTGTCTCCGCGCAACTGTAAGGCACCTCCAGCGACCTCGTCGATGCTCAAGTACTTCTCGTAGACATTCTGGAAGGCCACCATTCCGTCTGGCATGAGCACAGGCGTCCATTCCTCCTGCGGACCCCGGGCGTCTCGGTCCGAGGTGACGATGCCATGCATGTCGCAAGAGAGGAACTTGCCTTCGCCTGTACCTGTTCGCAGATTGATGGTCGGAGAACCTGCAACGCGAGTGACGACCCATACCTGGGAAACATCCGTCGGCGTGCGCTCGAGAAGACTCGGGATTGGTTCATCGTCGTCTTCCGATTTTTCCTTGTCTAGGACGTGCAAGACGACGCGGTTGGTGGTAGAGTTGAAATTTATGGATATCGGAGAGGGGTCGGAAGGGTGAATCATGAATGTAGGGCCACCTATTTCACTGGCATTTTCAGGGAATACCCAAGTGTCAGGATCCTTGTCGTCCTCCTTGTGCCGGCTACTGCTGGCCCGACCTTCATCATCAGCATCTCTTTTTCGTTTCTTCTTGGTTTTGTCGCCTTTGAATTTGAGCTTGGTAGAGCGGATTTTGGTGTCTGTTGACATGAGAGTTTAGAGAAAGCGGAAGACTACGACCACGTGGGAACGTCAAACACTGCCACCACATCGAATTTATATAATGCGTTCCTTTAGTATAAGATCCGAAGTTCCTCATATATGTGCAGTCTAACACTGCTCAAGGCTTCCTCGATGCACTTTTCCGTAGTCAAAAAATTGTTTCCATCACTGGCGCAGACTGTCCGCGGCTTCAGGCGACCCTTCCAACGTTGTAACTTAACATTCGAGTTGCATTTTCATAGAAATCCCGGATAATCCCAGAAGAGGAGATGTTCTATTTCTCCAGGTGGACGATCTCTCTGCATGATAAAAGTATTCTGGTAGTGAAGTAGAACCTCGAGCGCGTCTCCTAACGCTGCGCACCTAGCTATAGCGCTAGCAGGTCTCTGCATTCTGGAAATTTTGAAAATTAAGCTTTGTGAAAATTAACATACCATATTAATATTCTCATCCTCCATTCAAGACACTTGCTACACAAAACATCGATGGTTTATGCGAGAAAGCTGTCCAGGAACTATTGCAGCATCAAACTCTTGTCTCGGGAAATGATGTATCACCATTATTCGAATGCATGGTCGGCTTTCGGATACGGGACGTACTTCTTGTGGTCGAGTTGCTAGCATGCCTGAAGTCTAGAAATCTTGTCCTGCTTTATCATCTCTGACTGGCGAATTCTCTCCTGCAACACCGTCCATATCAAAGAAAGATCTACCGCATCGCAGTATCTGTGATGGATTACTACGGCTCGGAGTTGTGTTGTTTGAAAAGAGTCCTCGACATTTACGGTGGATTTGGGATGCTGTGGACTAGGCTGATATGTGTCTTGTTATTCTTCTACAATAAAACATCGAGACAGAGTGTTTCTGATTCCAGCGCTCATTCAGGTACAGCCAGCAGCCGGGGTTTCCTACGAAGTTAGCTAGTGTGGAGGGCAAGTTGCGGTATTTAACTTGAATCGGTCTGAAGGCGACGACCAAGCCGACTTCCTTTTCCTAGGCCCCTGCGACCTTTTCTCCAGTTCTCCTCGAGTTTGGATCGTTACCGCCGGTAATAATATTATTGTTTGAATACACAACGATACCTTCCCCATACGTAGATGTCCCCCAAAGACCTTGAAACTTATCCGTTGAGTTTGGATGGATTTGAAGAGCAAAGTTGCCAAGACCGTGGTAAAGCCTATCACGTGGTGCGGAATTTTGGCGTGGGAACGAAGTCTTCAAACGCAAAGAGCTCTACTCAACGCCGCCTTCGACCTCAAGACCTCAAGAACGCCGTCGTCGCCCTCCATGAAATTCTCTGCAGGTAGGTGTCGTGCTGAATATCTGCACCTCTGTCTTTTCCCGGAAGATTTTGGCCAGAAATATGGCTGGATTCGCGACTTGGAATCTGGATGACGCTGAAACTAATGTATTTTGGCAGACGTCTCATCCTCGCGGCGCAAGGCCCGTAAGGCTCACTTCGATGCACCCTCGTCTGTTCGCCGAAAGATCATGTCCTCTGCGCTCTCCAAGGAGCTCCGTGGCAAGCACAACGTACATCTCCTTCCATCTCATTGGTCGCAGTATTCCTCATTTCAATATGTTCAGGCTCGCTCGCTACCCGTTCGCAAGGACGACGAAGTTCGCATTGTTCGTGGCAAGTACAAGGGACGGGAGGGAAAGGTGACACAGGTGTACCGCAAGAAGTGGGTTATCCACGTTGACCGTGTGCAACGGGACAAGTCCAACGGCGCCTCTGCCCCCATCGGTATTCACCCCAGCAATGTGGTCATCACGACCATCAAGATGGACAAGGACAGGTGTGTTGTATTCATGTCAAATTTTCTCGTCTTTATTGAGAATCTCGTCAGGCGTGCAATCTTGGACCGCAAGGACAGGAAACAAAATGCGGCAACGGATGTTGAGATGGTGGATGTGCGTTGTCCATTACTTTTTATTCCACCTCATGCTTATGCCCACCCAGTAATTCATTCTTTAGCTGTCGTCCCTTTCATCTTGCTATGTCGACGTACAAAAACCATCCATGTATCTATGCACATTTGCGAAGATATGCCACATGATAGTCGCGTTCTGTTGAGTGAAGAATCACTTGTTTGAATACAACAATGTGGACCTTGCAGGAATCTACGTTCAAGTCCTGTTGACCTGTGGGTCCTGCTATACTTTTACTCGTTGCTTCGTTTTTCGTGCAATTCCTTGTCAGTAATTCCACCATCTGAGGTCTTGCTCTGACTCCCGGTGAAGGCGACCCATATCCTCAGCTATTGAAAGTCCCCCTTAACTGTCTAGTATCTACCTATGTCACAATCAGGCGTCGAGTTGGCGCCTGGACGATTGTTCGAGTGATACCGATATCGCAATGCTGCAGCCCTTCTAGCAATTCATAACGAAACTAGCATGAGATGCGATGTTAGATTTTGTTTGTATTTCTATTTTGTTACAACAGTACGATAGCAATGTGACAAGAAAAGATGTTACAGTTACTTGTAAGTGATGTTCAATGAAAGACTAAATGGTAGCGTGCTGGCAGTAACGGTAACTTCTCCACCCTTTGGGAGAACCTCTGATACTTTCTTCTGTAAATTGGGGCGGGTGCTGGCTTCCAGCTGAGGAGGTGCTTGGAGATAGATTTGTATCAGTCCAGATGATAGTGATGGTTTCTTGATCTGACTGTAGAAGACGTTAGCATTTGAAAATGCGCTAGGGTAGAACATACATATCCTGCTTTTCTGTCAGCATGTCGATCAACTCTTCGACGGTAACCTCCGGGCCGATAGGCATCTCTAAAGATTCCCCACCGCATACGGGACAATCATCTCGCTTTTCGTGTTCAAATGTGTATGAATAGACACCCTCGGTACCAATGAGCATAAAATAATTGTTCAGGAAAGCAGCAGAGCTGGTGGCAATCTTGAAAGCCTCGTTACAACAAGCCGCTATCGACCATGATAAGTTTTATATTTCGGGGATATGGAAATGAAAGCAAACCTGCAATGATGGCATTGGTAGATGCAATAGCAGGGATGATATTCTTAACCACCCCTTGGGTGAGTGACCATGTCACGCCTTCTATTTTGAACTCTTTTGCGCGCGCAGACGCGACCGTGTATAGCCAATTGATATGGTCTGGATCGTCAGTATCCATCTTTTTGTCTGTAAATAACTGGTCAATAAGCCAATCGAATTCGCGAGCGGGTGACTCACCCCCTTGCACACGCGGCCACTCGAGCACTGATGCCCACTCTATGCAGTGTTCCGGAAGGCGTGGTGTGTTGGCGATGGTACAGATGGGGAAAGCAGTAGGTTTGTTCAGCATATCCAGAGAGCATTCATAACACGATGTGATTGTTGGTAGGATAACACGAGCTTGACCCTTGAAACCTAGATACACCTTAGCTGAGGAATACGCACCGATAATAAGTGTACGAACCTTCTGTGCCACCATCAATTAGAGGCTTCAGACTCTCCGGGTTCTCAGGATCGACAAGGTTGACCAGCGTCGCGTTCATCCATCTTCGTGCTTCGACAGAATCAAGGCCGCAGATGACGAGATTGAATTGCATGTAATATTCGTCATCTTTATCCTGTATCTTGCCAAAGTACCTGCATAATAGTTGATTTTGTTGTGTGCAATATTCAGAATACACTTACGGCGTGACCTTGACTCCGGGTACCCTCTTCATGATAAACTCTGCAGCCACCGTTGCCTTGGGCTGACCAACGTCTTTCGGCCTGCGGCGAGTGAGCCACGCGAGACGTACGAGACGTAGAAACGCCTACCTAAACAGAAACTGTCGATTGAGATTGCTGATATCAATCGTATCCATGTCAATAACGTGGATGTCCTTGAACCCGGTGAGGGCAAGATTGGCGAGAATCTCGCAGCCCAGACCGCCAGCACCGATGACAAGAATTTTGGCCTGGTTGCGAAGAAAGTCCTTGATCTGCGACAGTCGTCAGTGTGGCCCGTCGGAGAGAGAAAACGCGCGTACCCCATCGCCTGCCATGAATGCGGGATCGGTACGGGGACCTGGCGTGTCGAGTATCTGGTCTATATGGTCGTAGCGCCCTTCCCAGTCCTGGCTCGTGATGCCATTAGGGTCTGTCGTTGTCGCCATGGGGTACCAGTCGTATGTGAGGAGAGGCAAGAAGGGAACGGGTATCGAATATTGATAATCCCAGTCGAAGCAAGGTTTCCTTTTTCGTCATCGTGTCCCCCGCGCCTTTTCTTTTTCCTTTGTCGTCAAATGGCACAAACAGGCTCTTTGCTCCATTACAGCGGCCACCAACACTTTCGGAATCGCCTAGTATTGTCGATATTGAGTGGGAAGCCAGTGCGAATCGACAAAATACGCTCGGACGACAAAAATCCTGGTCTTCGAGGTATATACTGCCCGTGTCCTGTTTCCTCTGCTTATTCTTTTCAGATTTCGAAATCAGTCTTCTCAGGCTATTAGAGAAGGTTACAAATGGCACCATAATTGAAATATCAATAACCGGTACGTATAAAGGCGCTGGAGGCAACAAAATACTGAACGGAATGTAGGTACTGCTGTTCTACTGAAGCCCGGTATCATATCTGGAGGTCCTTTGGTTCATGATTGCCCTCTATCCCGCTCTGTTGGCTATTTCCTCGAGCCCGTCATCATCCTTGCGCCCTTTTCCAAAAAACCTCTCCAGCTCACCTTGAGAGGAATAACGACCGATGAACACGACCTTTCCGTACGTCAAAAATACAAAATGCAAATTGATGCTCATTTTACTAGGCAGATCTAATACGAACAGTGACACTGCCCCATTTGCAGCTTTTTGGTCTCACTGATGGTGTGGAATTACGGGTACGCTTGCTGGTTTTTGAATTCAAGACTCTCAGGCTTATGTCGTTCAGATAAAAAAACGGGGTGCTGCTCCCGCTGGTGGTGGAGAGGTTCAGTTTCTGTGCCCGATAATCAAGCAGATGAAGACTCTTGATTTCGTGGAACCAGGAAAGATAAAACGAATACGCGGTATTGCGTCAGTATCCTGTCCCATCAACCGAAGCGATCATTCTAACGCAACTTTAATAGACATGCTGTACGCGTGAGCCCTCAATTTTCTAATAGAATGATAGAGGCATGCCGCTCCGTCATAAATCGATATATCCCCGATATATATCTCTATTCAGACGTTTACAAAGGTGACGAAAGTGGAAAGTAGGTCGCTGCTGTCATCTGCATTCTCACCGTTCATGTATCCCTCTCAGATCCCCAGGATATGCTTTGACACTCTTGGCTGAATCGACGACTTCGGCAATCCACTGTTCGGAAGCGATCTCTAGACCAGGAGTGACACCAGAGGAGATAGCACTCGAAGCCACTCGTTCCCTCTTAACAGAGATTGAAAGGGGAGGTTGCGTCGACCAAAAGCACCAGACGCTCGTTCTCATGATGATGGTACTCGGTAGTGAAGACGTTGGTCGTTGCCGGATGAGTGAACCGACACCTCGGACGTACGTCGTCCCTTTCACTAGATGTCGATAAACTGACATTTGTTCAGGATACAATTTCTACGAGACGTTCGTGATTTCTTCGGCACGTCATTCAAAATAGTCCCAACGGACCCTACGGATCCCGACTGTTCACACCTGTTATTTTCATGTTATGGGTCTGGCTACGTGAATGCCAACCGGACAATTGCATGAATGCTACTATCATTTTGCATTGTATCCATAATGTTGTAGCTTTAGACTGTCCATAATCATTACCACAGCACCCTTCTTGTGCTTTCCGGTGGATTTCCTTTGATTGATACATGTCAGAAGTTCGCATAAGAGTTGACAGTCAACCTGTTGTATCGTAATACCTCACCCAATCTGCACACCCCGTTTCATTATATTCTAAAGCTCCGTTTAATACGTACGCTGCCGGTGTGATAAGGCGGCGAAGATTCGCGCGCACCAAAAGATGGAACTGAATCTGTTTTACTGATCGTCATCAGGATAGCAACTCAACGAGGGGTTGAGGCTTCCGCGTTGTAACTTTAAGTACAAGAGGTATGATCAAGAGTCATCAGTAGAAAAAAGTTTTAAAACGAATCAAGTGTATAGCGGTGTGGGCCTTTAACACGTTAAACGTGAGAATGGTTCGTGGACAGCTGGGTGATGGGCTTGCAGTTGTGATGGCTCCTCAAACGTTCCATTCAGTGACACCGATTCGGAGGAGTGAAGTCAACTGCGGATCTTAAGTAGAGTTCAAATAAATGATCAACCGCGATGCTTAACAGTCCCGGGGCCAGAGTTCAAGGATATTGCACGCGTCTCTGCCTTCCCAATGGCATCGTTTCCTGTAAGAATGTCCACCAAAATGTCCTTGTAAAATCAGGTGGATCGAAGCTCGGATTCTACGAAGAGCCGGTAAAATGACTTCTACACGATCTTTTGCACTCGATGATAATGATGTTCATGTGGTTGCGAAGATCCATAGAATGGCATCGAACTGTCACGGAGAAGATAAGGGATGGGAACGCGTGAATATGATAGGTTTCGCCAGGCGCCATATGAAAGTCATTCGGAATTCAACGCCAGGGACAAGGTGGGGAACATACTTTGGAATTTTCGCCATGCTCTAACAACGAGCCCTAGTCACTTGCCTACCACGCCAAGTGGATGAAACGTCCTCGTTTCTACGACGTCTCGGCAGCATTCCTTGGACGAGCAACTGAACGCACCTTTACATTGCGCACCACACGTGCACGACATATTATATGCTCCCTTCTACGAGTTTACGCGGTGCCAGTTCTCCTCGATACCAACAATGGCTGTTGTCGCCAGTACTTCCTCCTGCCTATCGGTAGAAAAGCCCACATACCATCCATCATTCTCCTTCCCCGACGCAGATGTAGTGCTCAACTCCTCGGACGGCACTCTGTACCACGT
Source organism: Armillaria mellea (assembly GCA_030407055.1). Lineage (NCBI taxonomy): Eukaryota > Fungi > Basidiomycota > Agaricomycetes > Agaricales > Physalacriaceae > Armillaria > Armillaria mellea. The sequence continues at coordinate 2,086,298 of JAUDZF010000001.1, read as the reverse complement.
AGATGCATGCACCTTGCGCACCACTTGTGGGCTCTTCAGAACAATGTTCTCGATTCCACAACCGCAAGGGAAATATGCCTGTGGTGATGAGGAGTCGAAGGGACCCGGTTCCAGCCCTGAGCCTATCCCCACATATGAGCCTGCCGCTACGCTTACCCCTCTACTTCTGCTTCTCTTCGGTCTACCCCTCCACAAGCCAATACCCAGCTGGTCCTATGATGACCTCGAGCGAATCCTGACCCTAGCAGAAAACTGGGACGCGCAGGGTCCAATATCCTTCATCCGCGGGGCAATTTCATGTCCCCGATTTGTCGAAACAGATCCCTTGAGGTTATATGCGATCGCGGCGCATTTTGGTTGGGAGGAAGAGATGAGATTGGCGGCTAGATTTACGCTGCGGATCGACATGTTCAATTTATCCGACGAGCAGGAAGAGGTGCTCGTGAAGATATCCTCCAAGGATCTGCTTCCGCTTCTGCAACTTCGCCGCAAGAGAACAATGGCGTTCAGAACGCTCATCAACGACGCAGGACGGTTCTCGGCAGGGAATGACGATGGCTATGTTTGTGGTCGGTGTGGGGTGTCGAAGCTGGATAACACGACATGGAGGGAATTCAGAGAGGCTCTGACGCTGGAGATAGACCAAAGGCCGCTGGGAGACGGTGTCAGCGGCTTGCCAGTGGGAGGAATAAGCAGCGGAGAGCAAGTCGGTATTGGCTGCATGTCGTGGGCGGTGGCAGAGAGGTGCTGGGCAGCCAGGTGCAAAAAGGCAGGCTGTGGTGGAGCAAACTACGATCGACTGACGACGCTGAAGGAGATCAAGAACTGCGTGGATGAACTTCCCTGGATGTGAACGAAATCTTGTATAGTAATGGCGTCAAATTCGCATATAATGGCGTTCCTTGAATTCCGGCGCCAACAATCTGACATGCCTGCAAAGTACTGTTTTTATCGAGAATAGCTGGCATTCCAAGTGCCAATAAGGGTTACTGATCACGGCGCACGGTAGCCTTTGCCTGAGCTGATTGATGGTGGAAGTTTCGAGTCTAGACGCCCGGTTCGGGTTCCTTTGTTGCCGCTCCACCACTCAGTACTCAGCCTTGATAATTTCTCGCCCGTGGCCGGACATGACTGCAAGGTATGACTAGAAACATTCTCTGGAGACTGTTCTGCTCTTGGCGCATCCTTCTCCAACTGCACTTGGTGAATGCTCGGAAAATATAGTGCTTACAGTTTACCAACCCTCTACTCGGTACCTACCCGAACCTCAGCCTATTTATACTACTCAATAGTCTTCTCTGATATCTGCTGCATCCCAGTTGCTCTCATGGATTCTTCTCTCTACAAAGATTTCACCACTTCTCGCGGTTTCGTCTATCATTATCTCGTGTCTGTCCCCAAGGACGGCAAGCCTTACTTGCTCTTCCTTCATGGGTTTCCAAGCACCTCGCTTGACTGGCGACACCAAGTATCTTTCTTCGCCAAAGAGGGCTATGGCCTCATAGTTCCAGACATGCTAGGTTATGGAGGCACCGCGAAACCCACTGACCCTGCAGACTATCGATCTTCTCTCATCACAAAAGACATTGTAGAGATCATAGACACTGAAAATGCAGGGCGGGTTGTCGCCATCGGCCATGACTGGTTTGTCCTCCTTTGGAGTCGTGATCTTTCTAAAGCTTTTTCCTGAAGGGGCAGCAAGGTTTCCAGTCGTCTCGCCAATTACTATCCCGATCGCTTCATTGCATTCGGCTTCTTAGCATTAGGATACATTTTACCCAGGCTCGAAAACAATTATGAAGAATTTCTGGCGTTGGTGCGATCATTCATATATATTCATACTTTACAAACATTTTTCTAACTTTATTGCTAGTCAAAGAAGACCTTTGGATATGAAATCTTCGGATATTGGTCTTTCTTTGCTTCGCCAGGTGCGGATAAAATTATCGAAGACAACATGGAGTCGTTCTTACGACTCCTATACTCGCGGAACCGCAGGTCATCGGCATCGAATTTCGCTCCCACCGGTGCATTGAAGTCATATCTGCTGCAAGGGAAGACAGATAATCCTATTGCTTCGTACATCACCGAGAAAGTCCGTATTATTCAATTGCTTTACGCGACTGGGCCCTGTTGTTGATATGATGCTCGCGTAGGAAAAAGACTTTCATAAGAAAGAGTTACTTGATGGTGGCATGACCGGTTGCTTGAATTGGTATACAGTCATGACTTCGGGCATCGATGCTGAGGATAACAAAGGTCTGTAGACCATCACTGCTTGGGTGTCCTTCCATCCTCACTGTTGATGACAGCGATACCGGCGGACAACATTGAGATAACAAAACCGGTATTTTACGGCGGCGCACTGCACGACTCTGTGGCTCTTAATGTGCTTAATAAAACAGCGACCGCCGACAACTGCAAGAATGCCACTCTTCATGAGTACGACGGGGGTCACTGGATAATGTGGGAGGCAAAGGACGAAATCAATCGCGATTTACTCGACTGGCTCAAAGCATTGTAGTCCCTTAGTGTTACTCGGCTTGTGAAAATCATGACACAGTACGTTTCAACTTCGCCTATTTAGCTATGACCAGTCATGGCACTGAAACTTTCTCGGCTACTTTCGTTCCTGTGGTCTACGAGGCTGTTCTACTAGTAAGCTTTCGAGCCCCACTTTCACGGAATATCCTTGATCATCATCGGTCATCATTGTTTCTGAGCGCCAGTTTCCTGCCTCTGATTGGCTCGTAACGGATCTTTTTACAGATAGGCAATACATCGATCATTCTTTTTACGCGACAATCCAATTGAATTCAGCCTCCCATCACTTTCTTAGGAACTCCGCTCTGCTAAAACTAACATTAGATCCTGCGCTCATATTGTCGTTGGTTGTGCCCTGAGACCCTGAGGAACCCCAGGGATTATGCTAGGACGCACCAGTGTAGCCAACAAAACCATTCCAGGTACTAGGCCATGTTTCAGCATTCACCATAAAGACTCTGAGTGTCTACATACATCGTTGAACATCTCATTCATTCGATCTTCCTTCTAAAATGGCATCACAACCCGCAATTCCAGACCTCACAGATGCAGACATAGCAATGATATTCCAAGTGCTCGATGCATATTTGAATACGATGATACTTCAGGCGTTACTACTTGGTAAGTTTTTGGTGATTTCTCTTTCTTCTCGATCTACAACTCTCTTAGGCGCGTATAGCTGTATACTAGCTGTTACATTATGGTTTATGTGTAAGCATTTACCTTCCTCCTTTCTTCTGCAGCTATACACCTTCCACCCGCAGTTCACGGAAACGAGCACCGATACAGGGGATTCATGCTATTCACGGTCCTCTCGCTATACATCCTCGCTGTGATCGACTTTGCCTTCAGTTGGTCCTTCACACGTACTGCGTTCATCACCGATGGTCAAAATTTCTGGAGTATATTTGTAGCAATGTTCGGAGCCACCTCCTCGTTGCGAGCGCCTCATTACCTGGTATCTGGTATTACCGGTCTCATGAGCACGGCTCTGGCTGATACTGCTTTGGTGTGTTGCTTCACATGTTCTTTTCCTCATTGATCTGACTTGACAGCGCTCATAGATATGGCGCTGCTGGATAGTCTGGGGCCGTCGCTGGCTAATCGTCTTGATTCCGATTTTGTGTACCATAACCAGCGCCAGTAAGTTGTGCTTTCACTTCTCTACGACGAGTGTCGAATTCTCCTCAGCGATTAAAAGCATACAGACCTATCATGGTCTACGAGACTTGGTCGACAATGTGAGCCAATCGTCTGCGCAGGGAACCTCAATCGATTTGACGACCGTCTACATTGCAATGGCTCTTGCTACAACGCTCTTATGCACCGTGCTAATCGTGTATCGTATCGTGAGCGTTAGCGGAGCAGAATATGCGTCGGGCATTCGCACATACCGGGGTGCCATCGAGGTGGTCGTGGAGTCGGCAGCTCTCTTCTCGGTATCTTTAATCATTTACGTAGCACTGGTCGCCCACAACAGTGTAGCGGATGACTACTTGGATGTCATCGCCGCAGCGTTCAGGGTAAGTGCCGTAAACTCGTTGTCCAAGTAGCAGCATCTAGCTGACCATTTTTGCACAGGGAATTGCGCCCACCTTGATTGTCGGCAGAGTGGCTTCTGGACACGCTCGCCCGGACCATTCTTGGAAGGAAATAGCGTTGACTGCTACGCCCTTTGACTCCATTCGCTTTGCTCATTCTCGGCACGAGGAAATGACGAGCACGCAAGAGACGGTTGGTGTTAGTGCTCGAAGTATTATCCTTATAGATTCGGATTCCGCCGCACCTGGAAATGAACAAAAACCTAATGTTTGACAACCCCAACTTTCTTAATTCAGAACCATTGCATTCGACTTGTAACTTCTTACATATCTGTATATCATACACGGATATGACACGTTTGCAACGCGGTATAATCCCGTCTTCAACTCCACTGACCTGATTGCAGAGAACTTTCTCGCATACTCCCGACTTCTGGTCCATGATACTGTTCCTGGGGTGTCGGGCGCGCTCAATCATCCTGATTCCGTTCCTAACTTGCTTGGGCAATCATCTTGATCGTCTCCACCAGCAATGCACTTGCAGTGCCTGATTGTAGTAACGACTCCATTGACTGGCGACAATCAACTATTACTGTTCTAGGCAAAGTAACACATACATCAATGATACCATCCAATACGTCTTAGCCAAATAGCTTCCCCGTCCATCTCTTTTGGAACTCTCTAGTTCTGCTATCTGCTAAAATTATAGTTGGCACATACTGTTACCACCACTTCCTTTCCAGCTGTGTTGATGCCCATGCAGAAATACCTACTATTACAGCCATCTCTTCGCTCATGTGGAGCTGCTCTAGTCTCTTGTAGACAGGCGCCACGTACACGACTACGGTAGGACTGAGGTTGCTAAAGGGAAACGGCGTGCAATGCCCTTGTGTTCCATTCAAGTTCTCGTTTCGAACACGATTAAGATGAACACCTGAATGATGGTGGATGCTAATGAGTACATAAGTATATGTCTGTCGCGGATTCGCACTTTGCTACTACTAGTACTAGCCATTGACACATTCACAACGTTTATCCAAGAGTAATCTTTTCAACGGAGTCGATAACATGACAGAAATCTGGCATCTATGAAGGACCCAAAACACTCTAGGTCGACTCATACTTTGCCCCCGCCAACATCCCCAGGAGATACTCCCTGAAAATTTTCTGAATAGTCGAAGAAGTTTCTTTGTCGGCCATTTTCTCGACAGTTTTGAGGTCATCAAGCACGGCTATAACGAAGACTGGCATCGGGGTGGTCATTGGAATTGTATTTCCATGCTGTTCTCTTTGTTAGAATCAATAATGTCCAATGGCGTATGATTACTTCAAGCTCAGCGATAAAGGGGTCATCGACTTCATCGTGAGATGCTACTTCCTCCGCCATGGGCGGTACTACGTTATCATGACGCGCTACTGCCTGTACGCCTTTAGTGGGGCGATCCTGACCTTGCTAAAAACGAGATGTCAGGTCGCAATGAACAGGAAGTGTAAAGTTTACGGATGGCTTGCGGAGGCGGGCATGGTGGTTGTGGAATGAGAGCAGAACGATTCCCAGGACCATTATAAGTATTCTTTGAAATAATGTACGACGACTTTTCTGGACTACGTCCGTTCCTTAACGTAGTCAGGTTCGGCTTTGTGAAAAGCCAAGTCCATTTCCAACTATGCTCAGAAATCTCACGCACCTGTAGAATTTAATATGACAATGCGTTGATGCTGGAGCTATTGTTGTAATCGTCATAAGAGAATCGGCGTCTATTGCATGGTGTCAGGGTGGGCCATGACCGTAGACCGACTGGTAACTAGCAAACACATTAATACGACAAGATACATCCCAAATATACAGCACTTGCCAAGACGCGTCTAAAAATGTATCTTGCGGCGCAGTACAATCCTGGCTTCTCGAATATTCCATCTGCACTATCGAACCAATCGCAGACGACGTCCTTTTCCTCCCTCTCTTTGAGTGCCTGTATCGGTGAAATGCGTGCAGCTGTAGCAAAATTTCCGTTCAATATCCCTCTCTTTTGAATGACTCGTCAATAAGGCGACGCCTTGGGAGAGTAGGGGTCCAAACAGAGTCCCTGATTGCCAGCTTCATAGCGCAGTACTGCGCGTCGACAAAATGTTGAATGTTAAGTGAGAACAGGTGAGTGATAGTGTGAAATTCTGTGAATCAGATTGAATATGTGAGGTTCAAGGAAGCATGATTGATGCCAGTCAAAACTCCAAAGTGGTGGTGTCCAGCGCAGGATGCAATCCAGCTCGGAGTTGACAATGATCGTTGGCCAAAAATTTGAACTTGTTCCTTTTCAGCATTTCGTGACGTCACCATCCCGTATTTATTTACAAAATAAATAATCCCGAATCAAATCCAAATATAGTCTCCTTTTGTTATCACCACCGGGACGTACGATGAGTATCGTGGGCTCAGTGTTTTCATCACGATCGTCGCCCTTCCATGTCAGCAACCGTCGCGTCGCCCTCATCATGGACAGCATATTCGCCATAGGCGCTGGCACCGCCCTTCGTTTTGTCGTTGACACCGTCGCTCGCAACAATGTCAAGCTCATCGGTTCTATCATTGGCCTCTGGGAGGGCATTGTCCTTCTTCATTTCCTCCAGAAAATGCCATATTCGTTTGATCCATATGTTGGATATGCGGTCCGTCTTTTTATTGATTTTTTGGTCACCGAGAGCATTACTCGCCTGCTTCTCGTCGTCGTCTGGACCGGCCTGGGGATGGTGTTGGCAGATATTGCACCGAGTATTTGGCATGAGACGGGCATGCGCAGGGCATGGCACCGCCTCAGGCGGGAGTTGTTTTTGCTTACCAGGTCAGTACCCACCTTGACACCATTCACGAAGCCTCGCATCGTCCGATTTTCGCCTTCTCGGACGGCCTCTATCATTTCTTCAGCAGTCGGCTCACGAGCACCATCTGTCCTCACCACTACCCCGACAATATCCCAGCCTTCATTAGATTCTGCGCATGGGCCGCCTCGTGCGCCCAAGAGGCCCGTGCCAGGCTTTTTCCCAGGTGAAGTGTCAGAGACAGAGACCCAGAGCTCGATATCAGCCAGCTCGCGCGCATCCCCTCCGGCCTCTGTCTCCGTTCCAATCCATGACACGGATACAGAAAGTCTGGTATCAGGCCAGGGAGCATCGAGGGACTTCACATTCCCTTCTATGCCTCCCCAAGACAATGACGACCTCTACGCCTCCTCCTCTTCCTCCGACACGACAGAGCAAATGGACCCAACTACTTTGGATCCTAGTGTGGAACTACCGGAGATTGTTGTGGCAGACGAGGAGCCCAATACACCGAAGCAAGATCCCACTATCTTCCCACCTACACCAGAAGACTCTCCCTATGATCCTCCCCAGGAACAGGAAGAGCGTGTAGTTACCCCGCCTGCATCAGAGGTTCCGGTCATTCCTGATCTTCCAGAGACTGGCATCGATTCTGAGTGGGAGAACGTCGAGATGGAGGATGGTGTGCCCACACCCCCACCCAAGGATGACCCCATGCGTGCCCTGAAGATGTTCCCTTCTTCCTCCCGTGCTCCATCACAAGTCCGCTCTGAGACAGTAGCTCCCTCCTCAACAAAGCCTTTGGGTAAGCCCAAAGCTCAGTCCGAAGTCGATGCACCGGTTTCAGGATCTCCGTTCGAGGTCAATGCGGATAGGGATTCTCCGCCAGCAATGCCCATTCCTGTTCATTTTTCCCAGGCTGAAGCTCCCACTCCCAACGCGGAACCCCCGATAATAGTCTCCCCTGCAACCGACTCGCCCGCAGACGATGGTGCTCCCCGTTCGTCTGCTGGACTCCAGCATACACATTCAATGATGACATCAACTTCTGAATCCACGGATATGGCCAGCAACCTTGCGCGTGCTTCCTCTATCAACAAAGATATACTAAATATTACACCGGAGGACCAGACGAACCCTCCCCCTCCCTATCCCCAGGCACTCTTTACTAATGACGAAACTGAATCCCCAGAAGGGGAATCAAGTCCAAGGCCACCGTCACCGTCTAGCGACACAAGTATCAGTTCCACAACTTCTCTCATTCAAGACGCTCGAACTCACCACACCAAGATGGCTGAGTACGCTAACCAGGAGAAAGAGTTGGAACGGCAGATAGACGGGCTTGAGGCGGATGGCGCAGCTGGCGTAGGTTTGAAGTTCTTAAAGACCAAAGAGCTGGAAGCCCTACGACGGAAGATGGCGAAGACTAAGGAAAGAGCAGAGAAGAAATTCTTTTCGGGTGAGTATTTGTGTCCTATGTGTTTTTATTGCCGTTAATGGTTTCATGGAAGAAACCAATCCGGACGAGCAATCTAATGAACTTGACTTGGTGGGGCTAACAGCGCAGAAGGCGCTGGAAGTTACGGAGAAACGGCTGGCGTATTTCCTGAGTGCAGGGAAGCTAGATAAACCGTTAGTTGTCACTGTCCCTAAGGCACCAAAGGGGCGTCCCATCAAGTTGAAGTTGCACACCGCCATGAAAGAGTGCGTCTTGGCTTTTATCTCTTCACCTTCGCACTGACTGACTGACACCAGGCATGGCATAACCGTCGTCGACGATCCATCGAATCAACGCATACTGAGGATAATGCTACCCCAGACGGTCTAACTTACGAACTAACATGTGTAACGTCTTATATTTTACGAGTTTTTTTGTTGTTGTCATTCTCTTGTTCATATTTACCCAGTACTTTCATATACCATCTACTACGCAGGATGTATTCATTGTACAATCATTTTTATTCTTTTGGATGGGAGTTTTGTTCCTACGAGAGTTTCTTTGGGAATAGAATGCTTTATAGCTTTTGCTCTCGCTGATCAGCAACAAAGGCCTACAGCGGCACTTTTTTAAGTATCCGAGTCTTAGAACCTGAGTTAATTTGTGCCGGCTGGTATGTTTTCACATCATGGCATCGTCGATATTCGCTAATTCGTCGTTTTGCTTGATCACCTGTCTTACCATGACAATGCTACGCCCGTACTGTGCGAGTCGTCGCAGATTGTTGTTCTTCCTTCTGCACTGTATCGCTGCGGTATCCTATATATATTTAATATTCTCATCTTGATAACTCGAACTACACTAGGTTAATACAACTTCTACATCGTCCCACCTACCTTGGTTCAGTTTGGCTAGCATACCGTCATAAACGTAGCAGTCCCTAAACCCAAGCTTCTGTAACTGCGTCCAGCGACTCCACTGTATCCGATCTAATATCTTGGTACCCTCTTTGGATGAGGGATGCAACCATATGTTGTACGATAGGTCTAACACAACGAGCAAGGGAGAAATACCAGGTAAACGGTGCAGAGGCAACGCGTTGGGCAGATTTATCAGCGCCATATGTGTTATGGTTGGCGGAAGGGTGAGGAAGGTGGAGGTCGACAAGGGACTCGAGAGAAGAACGAACGTGTGCAAGGGACTGGGACTCCATTCCTCTTCATCCCAGTCTGCCCGATCCATGCCTTCCTTAGCTGCATCAGGTGATGAGTGTAGAAAAAAGCCGTCGCGCAGAGACTGGGTAGGACCAACAATTATCAGCTCTCCATCTGCCGTTCCTTCAGGTTCACATAGAGCGTACAGCTTGGGATTGGGCAGAGGGCAATGCACCGCTGTGTCGCGAAGAAGCTGGCAGCGCAAATGGGGAGGAACAAAAAGTAGAATATCGTGTATGAACTCGTCTGTAGGCATAGACGCGATTCGCCTCAAACATAAGAGGGAGAGCGAAGGTATCGAGGTGTGCGATGGCGCCGGGAGTACGAGCGAAAGCATGCTTGCTCGCGTGACACTGGTGTTTTCCTCGACCGGCAAACGCCAGCTCTTGGGCGGTTTTGGACCCGACCACGTTTGAGTCATCTCTGTAGCGCTCTCTTCCATCGCAGCAAAACCATGGTCGTAAAGCTTGAATGGCAGCGTTGGAGAGTTGTGTGTCAGCCCAGCCCGAAGATGGGCCCTGGTGCGGGACCGTTGAATATTTTGAGAGTGTCTGAACTGTTCGCCTCTAGCCAAACAAATTATTGCAGGTCATACTGGGTGAACAAATGTAGTACCTTAGATTATGTAGGATTGTGTTGACTTTGCCAGAGTCACCCGGAAGTGGATTCATGTCTTCCTTATATTCTGTCATTGCGATTCCCCTTCAAAGACTGCTGTATACATACCAATAGCCGAGGCAGAAAGATAGTTCATGTGGTCATGATATACTGGAAGTTCCGAACAAGATTCAACGGGCGGCACCGTCACGTGCATAGCCCAATTTACAGAGTCACTGATCAGTCAGCAGTAGTGTCGTTACCATCAAGTCAACGCAGACCGCACACCCGACACAAACCTGCATCCTAAACTCTAAATTCTATCTTCGACTTGCAAAATAGAAAGGACTGTCACAGGACTAAGTCAGCAGCTTCGAATTGAGTCATCCAGGAAGACCCTTGGGAAAAACTGGTACGTCGATTCGGTAAACGCAGGGCCGGTTGCCCGTCAGTCGTTTTCTGATCATCCTTGTGTTCTTTTCGTCTTACAACGACCTTGCAACTTTTTCGCTAGGTTTTTGTCGAGTGAGTAAGACAGAAACATTCAGAAATGGTGAACACAATTATATTATAGCCCTATATCACAAGTTGACAACCTACTAAAATGTGTCGCACATCAAGCCATACTAGCGGACTGGATGAAAAACGAACAACGGGGAACCGGACCTGCGGTTATGGAAACCGAATTAACGTACCGGTTTTCCAAGGTCTTACTGGTCCTTAGATTGGTAAGTAAGTTGGAAGTCAATGGCCTACTTTGTTCCGATTGAATACGAATGTTGCGATACCACTGGACCGTCATGTCCGTATGGGCGAAGAAGTTCACTACTGGCTCCTCTACACTTTCACACGGAGTCTCTGAAACCTATATAAAAGAGTCCTTCGTGAAAACTACTGTATACGACACTTCTGGTCCATGTCTTTCTCCAGACATCGCGCGATTCCTCCACCTCCCCAACCTCAAGGGCTTTCCAGTCCTACGTTCCGAGTTCCTCTACTGGATGGGTCACTTACCATTCCGGAGATCTACGCATGGCATCTTCAACACTCACCCAACCACCCGTTGTTTGTGTATGCCCGCGAAGACAGCAGCGTCCGGACAATAAACTGGGCAGAGGTTGTAGCAGCGATATACACTGGCGCACGATTGATGAGGAGACGACTCCAATTTGCGACAAAGCCACCGGTGGTGGCCATTTTGTCTTTGTCCGGTCCGTCTTTTCTTTCGTCAAGTGTGACGCATTCATGAGCATGCATTTCTACAGACTCTATAACATCTTTCGTCACGATGATGAGTTTGTTACGTGCAAACTACGTCTTCTTCCCTATCTCGCCCCGAAATTCGCCTGTTGCGGTAGCACATCTTCTGCACAAGGTGGACGTGCAGCATGTTCTTGTTGGCCGCGATGCGTCAATGCAGGACCTTGCAAATGCAGCACTTGAAATCTTGAAATCACAATATTCGTCAGATATGTCGCCGGAACAATCCCCCATTCCGGTTGTTGAGGACTACTTCCAGTCTCAATGGGAGAAGAACATTGATGCAGAACTCGAACTCCCTCTGTTGCCTATAGATCCAGACTCGCCTGCTTTATACTTGCACTCATCGGGTAATTTTGAGTTCTCTATCTAGCTTCCATCTTCACTCATGCGCATTGTATCTTAGGCACAACGGCCCACCCAAAGCCAGTTGTTTGGACACACCATCGGCTGCTTCAATTGAGTATGATACCATGGTTCGGCGAAAGAGATTTATGTGGCCTTATTTTCTCTTTCCATGTTATGCCCATGTACCACGGCATGGGCGTCTTACAACTCTTATGGACCGTACGGGGCCATCCTCTCCAATACAAGCACCCCTTCTGATAAGTACTTTATCAGGCATCATCTGGCTTGGTCGTTGGTGCCTTCGAACCCCAATCACCTGCTATTCTCCCGACGGCAGAAAACCTATTTAAATCTGCAAGGGCAGTCCATACCGACTTTATCTTCTGCGTTCCTTCTTTCATTGAGGTGCGACATTTGCGGCTAAGCTGTCTTATATCCTGCGATTTACACTAATCGACAGACATGGTCACGACAGCCAGAATATGTGGAATGGATCTCCACTCGTTCAGGTGTGGTATGTGCAGACGCTCATAAAAATCGAACTTGGTCAAGACATTCCGATGTTAGCTTTACGGTGGCGGGCCTTTAAACAAGGAAACCGGAGACTATATGACGTCCAAAGGTATCTCTATTTTCAATCTCTACGGATCGTAAGTCTCGTCGATGATCATCATATGTCATCAAATAGAAATCTGACTGGTTTGAAGGACCGAAGGCGGCCCTACGTGTCCCGTCTTACCTGGTAAGTCTGTGACTACACGTTTAGGTATTGGTGGTGCTTAGCTGCGTAGCCCAGGTAGGCTATGATTGGGACTACTTCCAATTTCCAGGGTTTGTGAAAACGGAAATGGTTTCCAATGGAAATAATTTGTATGAGCTTGTAATGGTGGTATGCATTATCTTAACTGATGAGTCGACACCTTTCATCTTACGCACTTTCTTAGTCGAATCCGTTTTGCCACCCGAGTGTCCTTAATACCAAGGTCAATGACGTTGACGCATATGCAACATCGGATCTCTTCATTCCACATCCAACCAAGCCAGGGTTTTGGAAGATTTTCGGCCGGACAGATGACCAGATCATACACAACACAGGAGAGAAGGTACGGCACCACCTATAACACTGTGCTGCCTTCAGATTGATCGCCGTGATACTTACTTTAAGACCAATCCGGGGCCTCTGGGTAAGTGCCAGTATATTTAGATATAGTCCCACCGGACTGACAGCCGAATTCATAGAGAACATGCTTAATCAAGACCTTCACGTTCTCGCCTCAGTTATGTTTGGTCGGGGAAAGTTCCAGGCTGGTGTACTCGTTGAGCCAAAGCGTGAATTCAGCTTTGATCCTGCCGACATAGACCTACTGAGTCAATATCGCAACCAGATTTGGTAAGGGTCCATCCCCGGACGAGCATATATACAGTTTTTTTTGACCATCACGGCAGGCCTACTGTTGAAAGAACGAATGCATTCGCCCCTCAGCATTCGCGTCTATTCAAAGAGGTTCTTAGTTTTTTTTGGAGCACTCTTACATGTAGCTCATCGAATTACGAGTCCAGATGATCCTTGTCGCTAAACCGGACAAACCTTTCAAGTACACTTCAAAGAATACGGCACGGTGCGCAGTCCTGTGCTGATTCCGGCGATATTAATCTCTCACAACATTGGCAGGCGTCAAGTGATACTTGAGGATTACAGCGAGGAGATCTTGGACCTCTATAAATCCGTCGAGGAAAGCACACAAACCGCCATTTCGTTGCCTTTAGAATGGGATCCCGACTCCACAAAAGATTTTGTGCGCACTATCGTTTTACAGGTTCTTTCCCACTCCATTCTTGACGACGATGATCTATTTCAACATGGCTGTGATAGGCGAATAAAATTCACTGCATCCCGTTTTCTCAGGATTGACGTTGATCCTAACAGCTTGCAAGCCACATGGATTCGAAATTCGTTGCTTCGTGCCCTTCGAGATACCGTACAATTCGATACTCGCCAGACCACGGAGAATTTTGTTTATGCATATCCGACAATCTCGCGACTTGCCGTATTGCTATACTCTTTAGCTCGCGGAAAGCTTGATGCCGTTCATACCGAGCCTGACTCGCGAGTCAAGGCCATGCATGCCATGGTGAAGAAGTATTCAAAGGGCTTACCTACTAGTACCAGTGGGATGCCTCCACCGGCAAGATCACTAGCAGACAAAATTGTCCTGTTGACGGGCACGACGGGCTCATTGGGAAGTCACGTACTAGCAAGTCTGGTTTTGGATACCAGCGTTGACCGTATCTACGCTGTGAACAGGCCAGGGAAAGTCGCACTATTTGACAGGCAGCGGGAAGCATTTGTTTCCCGTGGACTCGACATTGGCCTGTTGGAGTCTGATAAAGTAGTGCTGGTGCAAGCTGATATCTCAGAAGGAACTGATTTTTTCGACGAGGTTGGCCGGCTTTTTATGCTCCTTCCGTCGGTATATTGACTCCACCTTGCAACACAGTTATCTAGTTCACTAACGCACATCATTCACACTGGTATGACACTGTTACTTGTCCCCCTTATTCTGATCTCATTAGTCGACAGCCTGGCGTGTAGATTTCAACTTGAGCCTGTCTTCCTTTGAATTCAATATCCGTGGACTACGCAACTTGATTGATCTTGCTCTCAAAACGCAGGGCCGACTGATATTCACGAGTTCTATCGGGGTCTTCGTTAGTAAGTATACCTTTCCTTAAAGCAACCAGCTTACCACGATTCCGGGTAGATGCTTCGGAAGACAATTCACTACTGGAGAGCCCAATTGCCCCAGAAATGGCACTGGGAACTGGGTATGGAGAGTCTAAGTGGGTATCAGAGGAACTTTTGCGCTCTACAGCGGGCCTACGCTATCTGGTCATTCGTGTTGGTCAACTGAGTGGTGCTGCAAACGGAAATTGGAACGTCAATGAATGGCTTCCGGCGATGGTCCAGAGCGCTACCAAGCTTGGGTGCCTCCCCGGCGACAATAGGGTAAGTGCTTTTTGTGAGGGGTGGAGGATGACTGCTCAATACGACATACAGGCCATCTCTTGGGTTCCCGTTTACATGGCGGCTCAGGCAATCATTGACTTCGTTGACCGGCGTGAATACTTCATCCACTTGGTACATTCTCAGCCTGTGTTATGGTCCGATATAGCCAGCGTGATCTCAGCCGAGTTGAACATCAAGCTAGTCTCTTATACTGAGTGGTTAGAAGAACTGGAGAAGTCAACTCTCGATGCTGTAGCATTGCCTGCCATTCACCTACTCCCTCACTACCGTCATTTTGGAAAGACTGCAAGCTTCAAAAACCGAGAAGCATTTGGTGTACCTAGAATTACTGTCGGAGACATGGCGTTTCCACAGATAGGCAGAGAAGACGCGAAAAGATGGTTGACCTACTGGCGTAGCGTGGGGTTACTTTGAATTAATCCGTCGGTACAAAGCTCCAGATATATGTGTGTTGTCAGATTTAATGCGATCCTATAAAATATTTATTCCTGAGGAATAAAAGGACTTCTACGGTTGGCTGGAGCTTCTATGATTGTCGGAAGTTCCTTCGCCATCTCTTTGGTCCCAGCGGGGAAGGGTAGGTCATCAACTCCTCGGGGCAATACTTTCTCGTATAGACCTTTGAGCTGGTTGTGTTGACTAACAGTCAACATTTTCTTTTTTGCATCCCGAACTATAACATGGGCATCGTCAACGCCTGGAACCGAACCCTGCACAAATATGAGGTTGAGGTTCGTGTCAACGCGTATGACGGGAAGGTTCTGTGTCGTTATTCGCTGACCGCCCATTCGAGCCGCCATCTTCTTTCCGGGAAACACACGGCCGGGATCCTTAACTCAGTTGAGTGGTTGTACTCGGGACGTTGTGACGAATGATACATACTTGATGTTGACCAGTAGAACCCGCAGACCGATGAGCTTTGGAAACACCGTGACTAGCCCTTAAACCCTTGAATCCCCATCGTTTCATTGCACCTTGAAAGCCCTTTCCTATTCTGTTGTACGTTAGCCTTTTACAATAATAAAGTCTCTTAGGACGCACGAAGTGGCTATGACATCAACATATTGGCCTGGTACAAAATGTATTGCAGACAAAGTCGTCCCTAAAGATAATTAAGCACTGAACAAGGTAACGATCAAGCCTTAACGTACCGACAGGGAGATGTGCGTCCTCAGTAACGGGAAACTCTTTCACGACATACTTGGGAACAACGCCAGCCTTTCTAAAATGGCCCTTCATTTGTGCAGTCGCAGTCTTGTAGGGTTTATCAGAAGCGGCGACCTGGACAGCACGGTAGACCGAGCTGTCCCTTCGGACTGTACGAATATTCGCGGTGACTTGGCAATGGTCCAGCTGAGTACACTTTAGTACAGGGTACCTCTGTAGTTGGAAATACAAGCACCTGAAGAATGGTCACAGGTATACGAACGCCTTGATCGTTCCACAGAGCAGACATTCCTCGTTTACGTGCTATGAGACCGGTCCGTACTGACATTGGCGTCCATTTTGCTGGTGGGTCCACCGCCGCTGATGTGGATGCTTCCTGAGTCGTCGAAAGCGATGTGCTAGAATGTATCCGTCGAAATGACGCGAAAGAAGGAAAATTTCGACCGACTTTAAACATGTCGGGTGAGGAAGGCGTTGTTGTTCCTTGTTGAGGACAGACGCCGCTAGGAATTTGTTTGGAAATTATTATTTTTACTAAATATTAATTTTTTCAAAGCTCAACTTTCTCCACTCGCCTTCCTGACACGAATTTACCCTAATGGAATGGAATCGTGGCCTACAGATGACCGAAACATCGAGGACATACCAAGAAAGGAGGGTAAAGGCAAAAAGAAAGAGATATTCCAATATCCCAACTTAGATCACGGATTAATCGAGGCTCTGACCCTCGTTGAGAAGGGAGGCCGTCTTGAATGGTCCTCCTTGGTGAAAAGTTATGGTACGCTATACTCTGTTCTCATAATGAAACTACTTACATGGTGGTATTATAGATTCAGACCCTTTTAAACTTAAGGCAGGGAAATCCGTCAAGGTATTCCCAGCGACGCGTCCGCCTTCCCCCATGCTTCCGCGTATGACACCGGGGCGCAGGGCGGAACGAGGAGTACGTCTTATCGCTGTAAAATGAGCCATACCTAACCCCTGCTATAGGCAAATTTTCTAAGGACACACTTTCCTGAAGTCGACATTGCTGCTGAACTCATTAGGGAGGAGATAGAGATGGATGCAAAAATCGTGCATGAGAAAGGCGTGTATAATCCATATGATGGAAGTCTACTTGAAACTGTCGTCTCGTACGAATCCTCGAAGCCAGCGTCGCTGCACCTTGCGTTTCCGATGGGTAAACTGGGTCGTGATCTAAGTACGCTTTCATCGTACTCTCCTTCAAGAGCCATTCGTTTAACTTCCCAATAGATGTATCACCTTTTCTCCCTTCTGACGATGGGAAGATATTTACTCCGACAGCCATACCAGCAAAATCGTTTGATACACCCATATCTCAAATCACTTCACCCAGATATGATCCTCAAAATTCGGCACAAAGTAGGTCGACTATTGCGTAATATTGCTCTTACACTGATAATGCTAGGCGCTCTGTTGGCTGTGAGGACTTACGGCAACACGTGTGTCTTGAAAATGAGGCCCAACGATACACCGAGGAGAGTAAAGCTACTTGATGTCGCGACTATTTCCCCGTCTGATGTAGGCGGTCGTCAAATGATTGACGTCAAGTTCCCCTCGGTTCATGATCTGTTAACTGTCAATGATCAAGGCATGGTCTTCAGCTACAGCCTCACTGGTGGTAAACCTTTTCTGTGAGTTATTTCTTTTTTTCTATCAAAACAGGCGCCATGAATGAGTTTCTTTTAGTGTTTTTGATCACTCTGCTCTGTCGTCCACATCTGAAGTCGTCTCTGACGATTTGTCTGATGATTTCTGGAGACTCGCGTCGGGTGCCACCATTGACACATGCCTTTTAACATCGGGAAAGGTTTTAAGACAGTTGGACACTCGCGTAGGTCCCTTGCTACATTGTGAATCGTGCATTTTACGTTCATGTATCCTTGCAGGATGCCGGGGTCTACAATTCAATCTTTTCAGTGCCAAGTGAGAAAGACATAATTACAGCAGTCGAAGACCAGGACGGCCATCTAATTCGTCTGTGTACGACGTCTCAACTCTTTTGGATCGATGATAGAAAGCCAGGGAAGCCAATTCTTGGATATAATCATAACCGATCATCTGATAGGACACTCAGAACCTATACCGTTGCCTTTCGAAACAGTAGGTCAATATTCTGCATGTGTTTACTTGCTTTCTGACAACAAATTCAGCGCCTCTCACTTTTTTGACTTCACGAAAGAATGGGATGGTTCAAGTGTACAGAGTGTCTCGCTCAGGAGAGAACGGACTCATTCATGCTAACGGACTCCCCTACTGTCTGACGTCGGCTACCGATTTTGAAAGCCCTCTGACCGGGCAGTTGTTCGCGCATCTCCCCTATCTAGGTTGGGATCAATCTTTCAGTCTATTAAGACTGTCCAGACGCGGGGCCATACAAATGATTGAACTGGGCCACTCGGACGAAATAGAGACGCCGACCCCAAATTTCGAGTGGCCGGATGATGTCAAAGAGCTAGACCTCAATGCCTCGACGCTACGGCCAGACATGGGGCCCCTTAGTGACAGAGAGTACATGGAAGTCGACTTTTCTGAGATGTATCATCGTAAGTCGTACTTTTTCATGAAAGCTAGATAATTGATGAGGGATCCATGTGAAGATCTTTTCGTGGAGAGGACTCGACAAGATGAAGAACATGAAGAAGATACTGCAGAAGACGTGTACGACCTCGTGGATCGTCTGCCCCTCTTCTGGCAAGATACGAATGTTCCTATAGAGCATATGTTGACTGCGTGAGGTTCATCAATAGCGGGATCTGACTTTTTTTGATATCGTGTTCTTCCCAGCTACGATATAGCTTTTCGAGCAGGAGAAGATCCTGGTGGTGCTTCTCGAGCTGATTTTCTGACAGGGAGTATCATCAACTCGACCAGAGGGTATCGTGCGGTACAGCAAGGGCGCTTGTCACCGACTTCCTTGAGTAAAGGATCTGCATGGCACCACAATATCGGTCCTACTTTACAGGCTCTTGATTCTACTATCCATCATAACGTGGAGGACATACTTGAAAACTTACGGAAGCATGACCTCGCCCACAGTCCAGATCGCTCAGCCCAGTCTCTAAGAAGAGAGAGCAAAGCTCGAGAACAGCTGGCTCTTGATTTAGCGCTTTCGCAAGATGTCTTTTCTTGCCAACCACTGAAGCCACCGGCCTCTGTGCCTGATGACCTCGAGACCATGACGGAAGCCCTCTCTATTGACAACAAACCGCCTCCGGTGGATTTCAAGTATTTGCGACCCAGGCCGCAGAAGGAGGCAAGGGAAGAAGGAGGAGATGATGATGATGATGATCCAGAGATGGCGTGTCCCCTTGGTGTCCGATTGTTGCTGAAGGAATGGGACGCTGGGGCGGACCCAGACAATTACGTTTATGCGGATCCTTACGGCGATCCGACGGAGGAACCCACAAGGATTCAGCTTCCAAAACCTAAATCAAGTTTGCCAAAATCGACACAAGCCAAACGACCTCCCGTCGTCGTGGCATCGAGTGCCATGGTTCCACTGGTGCAGCCGGCCTCAAGCCGAGGGACCCTTTTCCCTCAGTCGCAACCAGCCGTTGTTCCCGTGCTCAGGGCGATTACCCAGTCTCAAACATCCGCCACATGTTCTCAAGAGTTAATGACCAGCACACAGGTTCTTCCTGGACCACATGGAGGTCGCCCGCCCCCTGCAAAGAAGAAACCCGCAAAGAAGAGGCTGGGTGGTTTTTGAGCGAAATCTCGATGGGCAAGTCTAGGCTTTCATTTACGTTCATTATACAGTCCGTATCATACGTAGCACACATACATTATACATCTTCCCCCTTGTCTGTATGGATTTTGCCGCAAGTCGAGAAAAAGCGACTCACTGGAACGACGAAAGAAGCCGAAGAAGCACTGAGCAGAACGTCAAGTGATCTGGTGCTCGAGTTGCGGTGACCGTGTTCTGCATTTGCCGGAGTCCAATCCTTCACTCCTTCCTTGATCCCTGCGCCCGACGGTATCACATCGATCCACCTCGTAGTCTTTTTGCTGTCGCGTAGGGCATGCAAGTGAAACTGGACTGACGGCCAGCCCAGTCAGCCCGCCCTATGGATGGAAAAAGGCACGTATTTCGTCCATTTTTTCCACCCTACTGCGACTTCATCGTGGTCCTCGCAGCACATCGAATCTTCCGTATGACTCGGCTGCATACAACGACTTCCTCCGCCGTATGTCGCCGTCGTATTGAATGGCCAGGTCGCTTATGTCTGTGGTGCAGGGAATAAAGCTGTTGTATGTGCGCTGTCCGCGAGCTACATTTCCACCTTTGCGGGCTATCCAGTGCGTCTCGAGCCTTGTAATTCTTATTTACGATTAACTTGTTTTCTTCCAGCTTGACTCTCTCAAGTCAAGGCTACAGACAACAAAAACGCCCATTAGTGTGTCGAGGCTTGCTGCCGTCGTGTATCGGGATGAAGGGGTCGTCGGATTCTATCGTGGCATTTGGATACCACTCATAACGATTTCCTTTGTCCGTGAGTGCACTGATACCCGTCCGCTCCCTCTTTTTCAACTGTTTGCAGGCGCCGCAAGCTTCACTATCTATACTCGTACCAAGGAGTACTGTCGGGATCATAATTATCTAGCTCGTAATTCTATAATCGATGCCTCTCTTGTTGGTGGTATCAGCGGGGCGATGTCGGGGGCTTTGATATCATTTGGAAGTGCTCGTGAGTGGTTTTTCCATTGCGGCTCTCCCGCTGCTCATCATGACATAATAGCATTTGAACTCGTCAAGGTGCATAATTCCTTCGCTCGGCCTTCATCGTCGTAACCTTTGTCCGTAGGTTCGACGGCAATTGGAGTTTGCAATCGCTGCTAGTAAGGGTGTGCAACTTACCAAAGCGCCGAAGACGTGGGAAGCAGTAAAAGAAATATTTCGAACAAATGGTATCACTGGGTTGTACACGGGTTTCCGCATGCATTTTGGTGCGTCTCCTCCTCTACAGAAGCTTGGTCCAGCTCAATGCGGTAATAACAGTGCGGGATACCACCGGAACGGCACTGTACTTCCTCGAATACGACGGAATGCGGCACCTCCTTGGACGGGAAAGATCAGGAGATCAAGGACCGACTCCTGCCTGGCTGCCCATTCCAGCTTCGATTGTTCCATTCTTCTGTGGTTCACTGGCTGGTGTAAGTCTTACCTTAAATGAATCACGCTGTGACTGGGATATGACGGTGCCTGTAGGTATCTTCATGGGCATTAATCTATCCTCTTGATGTGTAGGTCAAATTGTCATTAACTTCCATTACATGATTAATTTTCTCTCAGTGTTAAGACGAAAATCCAGCAGCGGTCTTTGGCTGGTGAAAGATATCGAGGGCCATGGGAGACACTATATCGTCTCGTCAGAGGTCAGTTTAGGCTTCATTCATGAAGGTGTGACTGAAATATATGTACAGGCCCCGATCCAAATAATCCCAAGCCGCTATTGGCAGGTATTACCAGGATTTATCGCGGTCTCGGTGTCAGCGCGGTGCGAAGTATCACTACCCACGGCTTGCTTTGGACCTTCTTTGACCTCGTCTCGAACTACATCGACCATCTACCGTGACTGGTTCTCTCGGCGCCTATAAACTACTGCAAACTACAGCATATGTATCAAGTATAGTTAGTGTATGTATATCCGATACGCTCTTGTGTTCCGTCAGAATCAATGAAGCAATCCAACGAATAAACCTCTTGCATCCTCACTCTATTTCAACAGCCCTGCATCATCTCCGCCGGGCCACCTGCTGCCACCGGACAGTATGCAAGATACCTTTCGTGGTCAAGTCAAATGGTAGAGTCGATCATCCTTTTAATAACAGCGATCACTTCTTGCAATTGAATGATCATAAGTAGTCGCAGCGCAACAGATTTAATTCATATCAGGGTTCAAATAACCTGAGAACCATCAATATAAAAATAATGCTCGATGTCACATTGCTTTGACCTACTTCGAGGCCCTCTGCCGCAAGCTCGCACGTTACATGAACGAATCAGCACCGTTAGACATTAAGAATCGGACAATAACACTACTTTGTTTCTACTACGCGTCTCTAGTATTACCGAGCTTGAACATAATCATCAATCTTCAATAACAGACAGACAGTCTCTGTCGAAAGCTCTATAGCACTCGTTGACACCAGCAGCGGTTGAACGACATCCTCCTCAAGGATGTTTGATATGAGTCCCTGACGCAAAATTAAGGATTGTTCGCCAAGTGTATATCCCCTTCAAGACATACCTTCCGGACGTTGATTCCAGCGTTCCGTTCTCCTAGTGCGTGTCGGTTGCGCAACTCAGTGACGATAGCAATGGGGTTAAGCCCGGCATTCTCAGCCAGCGTCGTCGGTATCACTTCAAGAGCATCGGCATATGCCTGGAAGCAGAAGGCTTCCATGCCCTTCAGTGAATGCGCGTATTGAGAAAGAAGTCGGGAGACGTGTATCTCGGGCGCACCACCCCCACCAATTAAAGCACTAGAAATCATCATTAGAACGTCAGGCTCACGAATCTTCGAAAGACTCGCCGTTTCTTCACTAGACACCTCACAACGCATAGAGCGTCGTGCAGGCTACGCTCGCACTCCTCCACGACGAGATTATTAGCTCCCATGGCCAGTATGCTGACAGTCCGTCCCCGATTCTTGATTCCAGTAATTCTGACCACCTTCGGGCCGGAATTCGAGGACTCCTCAACGAGGTCAGCGTATCCTAGTTTGTCCTCGGTAAAGGCCTCAATGTCTGCTACCGGTTTACAACCTAAGCTCTTCGACAAGAATTCGATCTCATCTCGCTCTACATCTTTGACGGCGAGGATTCCGAGTTTTTTGAGGAAGTTGAGGGAGATGTCATCAACCGCGTCCCGTAGAATAGATTTTTGGATCAAGAGAACGTTGCATCCTGCTTTCTTGATCTTTTTGCAGATATTTAGGAGATATTGTCGTCCTTCTTTCAGTACCTTATCCATCTGTCGATAATCGTTGATCACAACTGTGTTATCCATCTATATTGCGGTGAGAAATCAAACTTGAACGAGCAGGCACAAAGACGAACGTCAGGTTTTGGCGCACTGAGCTGGAATTGGATGATGGCGATTTTAGCTTTCTCTATCCGCGTAGGGCCGCCTGCCGAGACGATGACATTCTGGTTCAGTACCACGCCCTCTATCAGTTCCGTGTCTTCTATCGTGCCTCCAACCTTTTTCACGACGCGGATATCACGTAAATCAACATTAGAGGATGTAGGAGTAACAAGACGCGTTACTGCTGCTACAGCGATGGGAGCGAGAGTCGACGAGTATTGCGATACGATCTTCAGAAAAGGGACGATGAAGACTGATTGCAAACAAAAAATAACTGACGCACCTTTGAATTTAATGAAGTGCTCGCTGCCCGCAATAAGCTAGCCTTGTCGTTCAAATCGACTGGCGTTGATATCTCCGTCAAATATTCAACGGCCTTTGTCGAGGCCTTGAGGAAAGATTCGGCAATGATGGTTGGGTGAATGCCTTTTTGAAGCATCCTCTCTGCGGCACCAAGAAAGCTTCCAGCAAGAACGACCACGGATGTGGTACCATCGCCGGCTTCGACATCCTGAGCGGCAGACAAATCGACAAGCTGTACCCAAAGTTAGGACAGACTCGATGCTAAACCATAACGGAGACTCGCCATCTTCGCGGCCGGGTGGAGGGCTTGAATGCTCTTCAAAATGGTCGCCCCATCGTTCGTCACGATGACTTCGCCTTTTGCAGTTTGGATCTGATAAAATAAACGTCATGGTCTAGTCATGCAGAAATTACTGTTTGACGCACCATTTTATCCATCCCTCTCGGTCCCAAAGACGTTCGAACCGCATCGCTAATAGCTGTGTATGCATTAAGAGAATGAACAGTGTTTGATTCCAGTGATAAAAAGACCTTTTGCAGCAACCATGTTCGATAGCCGAAGTTCCATGGGCTTTCCCTACCAGAAAGCGTGTCAGGGAGGGCGTACAGATGGGCCAGATCCACGCATACCTTGTCATTGAAAGCAGCATTGGCACCAGAAAGATTTTTAGTTATTCCTTGCTGCCCTGCTGAAGGAGATTTTGAGGCCATGGTGGTCAGAACTTGGAAGAATCGAGGGTAACGTGACACTGCCCAACTTGAAATGACGCGCGTCGATTCAGCATTTAGTGATCCATCCTTTCTTCTTACCTCCACCACCATTCACTTTCGTCACCATGAATTATGTACGTCTGCCTCGATATTTGGTGTCACTTTCCCCTGACTCCTTGCAGAATAATCCTGCTCAATTATTTGCTCAGCTTGCCGGGTATGACCCTTATTAACAACATCTGAATCGACATTGATCCATCACAGAGGCATTCCCTTTGCGCAGCCCGGACGCAGTCCACCATCTGCTTACGACGAGTATCTGAGGGCGTATAGTGTGGCGATGCTGCCAGGACGAGAACGAGAGAATGTCTCTTACGGTGGCAAGAGTGCGTTTCATATCTATATCTCCTCTTCGACATCTCCACTAACCAAAAATCGGTAGTCATAATGCCCCCATCGGCCCTTGCAAACCTTACCAATATGGATCTGGAATCGCCTTGGATGTTCCAACTGCGTAATCCCACCAATCCCGCCGCCTCCACACACGCAGGTGTGCTCGAATTCATTGCTGAAGAAGGCGTCGTGCATTTGCCGTATTGGATGATGAAGACTTTGCGTTTGAACGAAGGCGATCCTATCCGAATCACTGGAGCAGAACTACCCAAGGGCAAGTTTGTCAAGCTGCAGGCGCAGACTGTTCACTTTCTGGAGATTTCAGACCCTAAAGCCGTGTAAGTTTTCCATGTCTTGCGCGTACGACATACTCATTGTTCGACGGTCAGGCTCGAGCAAGCCCTAAGAAACTTCTCTGCATTGACACAAGGCGACATCATTGAAATATGCTATAACTCTATAATATTCGGGCTTCTTGTCATGGAAACCAACCCGGGTGGTGAAGGGATTAGCGTTCTAGATACTGATCTTGAGGTTGATTTTGCTGCGCCTGTGGGATACGTTGAGCCCGAGAGGCCAAAGGCGCCACCCCCCTCCACCATGGCGTCAAAGCTCAAAATCGATCTCGACTCTGCTTCTCCAGGTTCTTCGCGACCTGGATCATCATTGAGTGGTGGCTTTTCCACGGGTGCTGGATCCACCGCGGTCAGCAAAGATGGTGACCAGTGGGAGAGCTTTAAGGGCAAAGGTGAAACGCTCGGCGGACGAAAGACGAAGGGAAGAGGTATAAGTCACCGAAAGGTCGAAGGAGTGGCAGAAGGAAGTAAAATCATAAGATCCGAGTAAGTTCGTTAGTTTCGTTATCCAATCTGCCTGACACGACACCCCCAGTAAACACCGTATCGTGTCTAACAGCACTCTGGATTCTGATGTCAAAGTTCCGGCCGCTTTGAATCTACCTTTCGGCAAGCTATTTTTCGGATTCAATGTAACACCATACGTACCCCCAGTCGCTCCGCCAACCTCAAACACCCCTGCTGCAGGGTCTCAGGTAAGTCGAATTGTATGCAAAATTCGTCCACTTACTCAGTTTACTTCCAGGATACATCTTTCTCTGGTTCAGGGCAGACGCTTACGGGTAGAGGTTCAAACCAGTCGTCGACTTCAACGTCCAAGGGTAAAGGTAAAGAGAAGTCCACCGAGGAAAGCTCCTCGTCAACGTCTTGGGGCGCACTGGGATCTGGGCAAACTCTGGGTAATCAAGCACCCAGAGAGCTCGGCGCTGTCGGTGCTGGAGGCGCGCGGGTACCTCGTATACCACAGAGAAACAACGCGGCGCCACAACAGAAGAAGGCCAGGAGTCCGTCGCCTGATTGGGGCGTGGATGATGACGATGTGATTATGATTGACAGTGATTAGACTGAATTATCAGATTCTGTATGTATGTATAAGACCCTATTTCTTGTCGTCTCTAGATTATGCTAGAAAGAACAATGCTCTTTGAGGGAATAAATTGAATGAGTGGGGGAAATTGCTACTTCGTGTAACCGGAATAACCGACGGAGTAATGTCGGTTGTCGGCCCGTAACTGCTCATCTCTACACTTGCTTATGGCCTCATCTCAGTCGCCCGGGATTGGGCCAGCCGCAGCTGCTATCGATGGCCATCGCGAAGAGGACGAGAACTCCTCTGGTAGCGAAGATGAAGGTCATCCATTAGAATCCACATCGACGGCGCCCGCTACTGGTCAGACGAAGAAGAAGAAGAAGAAAAAGTCCAAAGCTGTGAAAGCCCTCAGGGCGCTCACTGGAAAGTCCGAGATACCCCAAGAACTCGTTGACCGCGTCTTGGTTCGTGTTCGCGAGGATGGAGGAGCTGGTAGCGACGAAGCGACGGCCGCCGATGTGAGGGAAGCATTGGAGGCGATGAAGATCATGGATGTGGTGAAGGGCAAGGCTGGTATCGGGGGCATTAACAGGAAGGACATGGGAGAGCATAAGGTCTGTGCTGTCCTCTGCTTTTGGGACTGCTGGCTCACGACGATGCGTTTAGTTCTGGGCGACACAACCAGTACCTCAGCCAGGCGAGGGGCCACCGATTGAAGATGGGTACATCGAGCCTTCCGTTCCACGGGATCAAGTCCGCCAAGAGCCCTATGTTCTGCCCAGTAGCTTCGAGTGGGCGACGCTCGAGATGAGCGATCCCAGCCAGGTCCGTACTGCGACTTCGTATAGGCGCATCAGCTTACGTGTCTCCAGGCCAAAGAGGTGTACGACCTTTTGTCACTGAACTACGTTGAAGACGACGAGGCATCGTTCCGTTTCCAGTACAGTGCCGAGTTCCTGCAATGGTGCGTTGCCATTGGAGATTTTCCCATATCCATCTCATCTCACGGCAGGGCGCTACAACCACCTGGGTATTTCAAGGAGTGGCATGTAGGTGTTCGTGTATCATCGAACAAAAAACTGGTGGCCTTCATCTCTGGTGTGCCCTTATCCATTCGTGTCCGAAAGAAGTGAGTTCTATCAGCGTCATCGGTGGGCCCTTATTGACGCGTTAACCAGCGTTTTCGTGGCATGCGAAATCAACTATCTCTGTGTCCACAAGAAACTGCGTTCCAAGCGATTGGCGCCCGTCCTGATCAAGGAAGTGACACGTCGAGTACATCTCGAAGGGATTTTCCAGGCGATATACACGGCTGGAGTCGTCGTTCCCACCCCAGTATCGACTTGCCAGTATCATCATCGTGCCTTGAATACCACTAAGTTGGTTGATATCCACTTCACGTCTGTCCCTCGCCACATGTCTCTCGCCCGCCTGATCAATTACAACAAAGTCCCCGACAAAACCACACTTCCTATCCGAGAAATGGAGGAAAAGGATGTCGAGCAAGTGGCAGATTTATTCGCAAGATTCATGCTACGGTACGACATGGTCCCAACTATGAACTCTGATGACGTCCGGCATCAATTTTTGAGCGGCAATGGCGCGGGAAAACTTGGAGATGGAGGACCTGGAAGGCGTGCGAGGCAAGTCACTTGGTGCTATGTTGTCGAGGTAGTTTTCCTCTTGAATTTAGTCTTCAATGAGGTTTTGACCCATACCTCAGGATCCACACACCCACCAAGTCACCGATTTCTTCTCGTTCTACTCCCTCCCTTCGACCGTCATCAATAGCCCTGGCCCTGGAGTACTGCAGGCTGCCTATCTATACTACTACGCCAGTACAGCAGCTTTCGAACCAGGTGCCGAATCTGATGGCAGACTCAAGAAGAGGCTACAACAACTGATTACTGATGCGCTGGTAATTGCGCACAACGCAAAGTTTGATGTCTTCAATGCTCTGACGCTGATGGATAATATGAATTTTTTGACGGATCTAAAGGTGCGTCGGTCATCGCGCACACGCACGTGTCTGAATTGTTTCTGACACATCCGACAGTTTGGCAAGGGCGACGGATTTTTGAATTTCTATCTGTACAATTGGCGGACGACCCCTTTGGCTGGTATGACGGCCACCGAGGATGCTAGTGCCGGCAAAGGAGTCGGAGTAGTCATGTTATAGATAGCGCGATGATACAAACCTCGATGGAGGTGACTACGGTCCGCATTTGGATTGGCTCCTAAATATCTGTTTATAATCTAGGCCCCCCACTTTCAACATTCCTACTCCTCTCCCAGTACGACAGTATGCTTAGTGTGTCTGAAAGGCTGACATTTCCTCCAGAAATTGTAGATCTGATAGTCTCCGAATTATGGAGCTCGACAATGCCCTCCAAAGATCGGACCCACTTTATGACCACCTGTCCGTTGATAAACACCGTCTGGCAGGACGTCTATGCTACCCACTCTTCTCGAGACGTCTACATACCCACCACCAATTATCTCCAATCCTATCTCTGTGCCATCATACAGTCTCAAAAGTCGGTGATTTATGGTAGCCACCTTCCTTCATCTGTTCGCAGCATGACATGCTATGTCGACTTGACCCAGCTGGACGAAGAGGCCGCAAAGGATGCCTATGTCCTACTAACCAATTTGCCCAATTTCGTTGGATTCCGAGCTTGCTTCGGCTCTCTCCAACGACTATCCTTCGACCTTCAGTTCCCCGCCTCTTTCAACTTGGCAATCTCTGGGGTTATCACAACCAGTCTTTGCATATTTCTGGACCCAGACAGAAATATAACCGTGCACAGAGCGGACTTTCACGTTGAACTTCCAGATCACGCTCCCAGGCTGCAAGTCCCGGTAATGGAAAATATTGTTAGGGCTATGAGCTCTGGGTGTAAAACCACACTTGATCTCGTAATGATGATAAAAAGCGAGAAACACATCAATGGGGGTGCAAAGAAATCTCTTCACGCTTCAGCGCCATGGTCTGAGCGTCGAGGAGACTTGCACTATTACTTGAACTATTCTCTCTGGAGAGCAGTGACCATGCCAAATAGCTGTACGTGCATCTATCGTCCCTAGTTCGTGGTTTGAATAAAGGTCTTGTCGCAGTGCACAGGACCCTATCAGAACTGGTTTCTCGTCGCTTATGGAGACTGATGCTTCAACAGTCCCTTCCCATCAACCAACCTTACCAGTGGGAACTGAAAACTGACTTCGTGGCGTGGGGTTACATTATTGATCAGAGGCTGTCTAATAGAAACATGAAATGAGGAGAGGGTTCGAAATGCTCTATCATAGTGGAAGTGCCGGCCCGCGTCAGACCATCTTACACTCTCCACCTTGTTCTTCCCGGATATTGGGGATATCAATCGATGCTTGTGGATGGCTTCCAAAGGTCCCAGTACGTAGATAGAGCTTCTTTCTGCTTGGTCTAATATCCACACATCTAGGGTTGGGGTGTCTTACCACTTTCTTCAATAACTTGGAATACAAATGTTTACAGTGGTCCTTGCCTCTTGGACGCCATGACCATAAGCAATGTTATCGCGAATCTTTATGCGAACAGTGGTAGGGAGATTTGGTCTGAATGAAACATGGAACATACAGCTTAAATGAAATAACTCAGTAACGCCCACTACTTTGACTTCACTTCATGTGGGATTTTCCGGTTGAAAAAGACACAAACAGGCTGCCTTTTGGATGTCATGTATGCATATACAACTTTGGCTGGACGCGGGGAAAACCTACGAAGCATGGGGTCCATAGGATCCACAGCTAGCACAATACTAAGTGCAAAAGCGTATAGGTAGTATCGCTCTGACCAGCAGGATGCTTTTACGGTCAGCACTGAATGACAGTGAATCCATGGAGATGGGAGGGGCAGGACAAGATCTCCTTGTGAAACCCCAAAATGTTGCTTAGAGACCACGAGCTTTAATTCTCGACGTCCTTGATGATTTAATGCCGAACTATAGCAATCTACTTCGACTCCAGGTAAGGAAAGAGAACAGAAAAGAAGAAACACAATAGTGTTCGAGGCAGCCGAGACAAAGCACAGTGCGATGGAGCCAAAAAGCGAAACCGAACCTAACATGAATCGATGACGGACCAATAAACGTTGGATGCAAAAATTCCTGAAGGTCAGAACGCGACTTAACCAGTAGCTCCGTTGCTTTGAAGGCATATTCGCTCGCACGAATGGGTCCTTTCCCCGTTCATGGTTGAAGCCAGCATTGCAGAACATGCACCCTTTCGGAATTCCGTTCGCCACAAAGTGTCAACCTCGAGACATTGGATACTCAAACAATGAGAAAATAGTGTCTGAAAGGGCATCAAATGCCTATATGCAATTGATCAACGAACGTCACCGAACACTCTTACACATTTGGCTGTCTAAATTTATTCTAGACGAAATCTGCCCCGTACATAAATTCATGAGAGTACTTCTGAATACAAGCCGTGGTGTCATGTCAACCATCGGTTACCAATTATATGCGTCAGTCTGCAGATACATCTCTTTACACGTTGTCCTTTGTCTGAGTATATCAATCTGCACACTAGCAACGGCATTGCTAACATCAGATATTACCGATTCGGAACCGCATGCTAGAGAGGAGATTCAGTGAGTCGTGATAAGACGAAGATGTTTTTGATACTCACTAGTTACTGCGACACGTCCTTCCCATGTTTGCGATCTTTCTCGGATGATGTCAAGAAGCTTTGGGCGGCCAATGTGCCAATTCGCCGGTAAAGAATCAGACAGAGACTTTTCTTTCTCGTTATTCACAAGGCCATCGTCCAAGCCGCTTTTTGATTCCATCCCCTCATGTTTTCCAGTGACGAAGAAGCTCACAGAAACACCATCATCGTTGACTTCTTTGATAGTATCAGAGACGTATTTCTCCATCTTCTGGTACTGGGCTAAAACACAATTAGAAGCCATAAGTTGGGGAGGAAAGCATGATGTTTACCTCTGGAACGAACGACCCAAATTAATTCAATTCTACTGCACCGAGTCTTCGCACTAACTTCGCCTTTATTGCACCGAACGAGATCCTGGAAGATGGACAGAATATATGCAATACCACTACCTCCAGCTATGAGCAAAGCGTTGTCGAAAGCCCTAAGTTCTGGTGTCGTATGGCCGAAGGGACCATCAAGGAGAACAAACAGGTCCCGGCGACCACCAGCTCTTTTGCAGTATTCCTTAAGAGAACTGGTGAAACCCTTCATAGGTACGATGAGAAACGACATATCGCTTGGTTGGTCGTTGCCGCTCGGTACGCTCGTAACGGAGAAAGGGTGGGACTCGAATGGACGTACGCTGAGGAAACGAAGAAATACATGTTGGCCTGGGGTCCATCGAAGTTGCGTGGGAATGTTGACGTATAACATACCAGAGGGTGTTACATGGACGCGCGCAACATGGACATGGAGGTTGACATAAATCATATAAGCGACGCGGAGCACGATGCCCCAGCCCAAAACCGCAAATGTCGCGTACATGTACTTCCTAGCATCTCGTCGTAAGCCGAGGATTACGACAAGTTCATTGGCAAGGCTTACCCTCCATCAAGGTACTCCCAGCAGTGAAGCCATAAAAATCCAAAGTAAACTGAATGAAACATGAGAGGTAGCAGGAATATGTTTTAGATGCGAAGCTCACCGCCAACAGCTGCAAGATGGAAAATCCAAAAACACTCGTACCCCGCCTTGCGGAAGATTGGAAGGCTAGCACAGCAAAGCCAAATCAACGGTACTAGAGCAACGAAACCGGTCCAAGTGGCATACTGAAATAATATTTATTTAGACCCAGGTCAACGAGTCGGCTTGTACTCACATCGTGGTGAAAGTAATAGCTAATCCCGCGTTCCCTAAAAAGTTCTTGAGCTCTTACTATGATAGCCCAGACCCATAGCAAGCCTACCGTTGGCAGCTTATCGCCATGGAAATGGTGTGTACCAAAGACATGTATAAATGTAAGCCCGCCACTCCCTGATGGAGAACCTGCATCTTCTCGTGGGAGCTGCCTATCCCAGTTGTGACGAACGTAAGAAAATGTTCAAGAGGGGGGAGAAATATACTTGCCTATCAAAGTGCCAATGAAGTTGATTTTGTGTCCAAACACTATAAGAAATGGGAGCATCGCCATAGCTAGCCATTCGCTTCGCAGGCCCAAAGGAGAAGATCCATCTAGCAAAAATTCGTCAATGAGTGTGGATACATAAAGGATCGACGTCGTACAAAATGGTGGCCTGTAGTTGTATGTATCCGCGAAGCAATAAAGAGTGGTGAAAAGAAATCCCGCAGCGAGAAGCAAGGTCTGTCCCTGGTTTCCGGCTGTGTACCACGGAGAGATGAATCTATTGACCGAGATAGGAATGCGCGGGTATGCGAGCAGTCGAAAGAGAGCATATAATCTATCCTGCAAGGTCAGAGATGGCGACGTCAACCCAACAGCAAGACTGTGGCATGATGTGTGAACATAATTACGTAGAGGAAACGAACTTATTGCTCACCTGCGTCGCTGAAGAATCCTGAAGTGGATATTAAACAAGATCGCAATGAAGATGGTGACGGCGAAGAAGTATAATCCGTAATAGCCATATTTCACGGACGCAGCCCAAGGTTCGTGCGTAGACTGATACGCGGCCATTTCCGCCTCCGTAGGGACATAATGGCCATTGTAATACGACCCCGCCGGTGGATCTTCGGACATTCGAGCATGCAGGAGTGAATCCATAGTGACTGGGGCCCAGAAAA
The DNA here is from genome assembly GCA_030407055.1 of Armillaria mellea. NCBI lineage: Eukaryota > Fungi > Basidiomycota > Agaricomycetes > Agaricales > Physalacriaceae > Armillaria > Armillaria mellea. The sequence goes on along the minus strand of JAUDZF010000001.1, from coordinate 2,053,666 downwards.
AGCGGTGAGGTTGCCAGAAAGGTGGGCAGAATGCGTCTGCAACTACACGGCATCGTGCAGAATTTATACATCCAGATAAATTAGGCGAAGTCTCCGAGACTAGCTTCAAGTTATACCGGAAGACCGAGATTTCTACCACTGCCCAAATGCGGCAATCCTCGGGACCTGTAGAAATTAGAAATTAGAAAATTTATAGCGTGACTGTGATACGGCACAGGTCGGCACCATGGGTGGCGAGGGGATTCCCCATAGCCTTTCCGTTAGAAAGACAATGGGGAATCCCCAAAGTACGACACGATAAAGACAGGAAATAGGGAGGTCCTGGATGTCTGTAGGTGGAGGAGGAGGAGGAGAAGAGTAGTCTGGCACGCAATGGGACGAAATACTTTGCCGATAATGATTTGTAGCGGAAGTGAAGCAGAATGAGGCAATTTATGGCTGAGTCAGCACTGCTAAGCCAGTCGCAAAAAAGCGGAGGGCGAAAATTGCTCATGTCACACAACCGTCTGACCTATATAAGGCTCGGCCCATGTTGGTTGTACGTCGTTTCTTTCCCCACTATCACCTCTGCTGTCTTTCTTCCTGGTCTCCCCCCTACATTATGCATACGTTGTCTGATGGACCATAACCGCCACCTCCACCTGGCTTGCTCTTCGGCTTGAGTACTATCTTGTTCATTGAGGTCTAGCACCGCGACAACTGTCCTACGGGTGTACTGGGCTTTACTGGCTCTCATCGCCGTCTTCAAGATGTGAGGTTTTGCCCTCTCATTATCGACTGTTCGTTGCGTATCACCTAAAAACAGCCTCGCATTGCTCCGTGTCCGAGTCCTCCACTTGACTCTTGTGTGCTGTCGCCTACTTGATCCTGCTCTAATTGAAGAGTAGCTCGACTTTGTTTACATGCGCTGGCGTTACCCGTGCCTCTCTACTTCTCTGCTCCCGTGTTGATCTCCGATGTCGTTACAGATCGTCTGTGACGCCCTACTAGATGGGCTTGATGGGCAATATCGGATGATATATACGGCAAAGTCTGTCGCGAGCGGACGGCCGTTCCAATCGGTTTCCACCCTCGTTCTGGGCACAGGGCTTTGTCAATTTGGGCCATGCGCTTGGTCGCCATCTGGTCTTGATGCCTTAGGTGATGTTTTGTTGCCAGACTAAGCTAGTAATTCCGATAAATTGCCAATCCTTAGGACTCCATTTCTGTGACCATTGGCAATCGGAATGCTTTAACGTGCTTCTAACTGGTTGGGACTAGGCTCGTTTACCAGTCGGCGTTTCGCCCACACGCATAGTTGAACGTTCCGTCACCGACCTTCAAGGAGACACCTCACACGACAACAATCCAGGCTTGTAACTCCGGGTTTAAAAGGACGCTTGATTCCTTGATCCCTTACTGAGTGCTCATTGTCGACCGTTTGCCCTTTGAGAAGTTTGATAATGGCTGGAACTTCCTCGTGACCGCCTTTTCATGTCGCAGGAACTTCCTGGATGGATATGTTCTTACTTACCCAGTCGTACATATCTCAGTACCCTGTCTGCAACAGTTCCTTCCCCCTATTACCATTGAGAATCGAAATCTGACTTTGGCATGTGGTTACATTATTGATCACAGGCCGACAGAAACATCAGATGAGGAGGGTTGAACTTTAGATTTTATGTTATATCTTCAGAAATAACTCAGCGATTCCCTAGACCGCTTAGTCGCCATGCAGCCATACTGTTTTCATCGATGAGCTTTCGGGTAACAGTTAGACAGTAGAACAACCCACCGCCTCATGAATGCAAATCCTGTCACAAACCTAAATATCCAAAGTGACAGAAATGCTATGAATCTGTTCGGAGAAAGGATGTGATTCATTGAAGCAGCGATTTGTTTTGTCATCTGTATTGTCGTCAAAGCCCGTGTGCGTCTCACTGCAGCCCAAGATTCCAGTTCATCGTCCTTGTTCTCCGAAAGACTCTTTTTCAATGCTGGAGCCAAGAAGACCACGTCTCGAATACCAAGATTCATCCCCTGGCCTCCAAAAGGGGAATGAGTGTGCGCTGCATCACCGACAATTACAACTCTGCCTCCTGAAGACCCTTCGTCAGTATGCAACGGCTTGAAGAACGTACTAGCAATGGCGGAGCTTGTCCTGTACCGTGATGACCACACGGTTTTTGCGATGTGGATGGGCTGCTGGTTCACGGCTGGATCCGAAGACATATGGGCGGGTCCTTGGGTGTTTAGGAGATTTTGAAGGTATTCAGTTGACGGGTTGGAAGGTGGAGCACCCAACGAGGCGGGAATGTTGAAGATGATTCTATGTACCATGTCGTCTGACGATAAATCGGGGTGATAGGAAGGTAATGGGAGTGTCAAGAACACGCCCGAAGGTGAAACATGAGCCATCATGCAATCGTTTGAGAGAGAAGTGTGTCGAGGGGAGAACACGACGTCTGCTAGTACTAATTGTGCGATAGAGTCCTCGATAGGAGCGTTGTCGGGATCGACATAGGATATACCAGCAAGTTCACGAACCTGAATGATGTCAACACGGATATTTGTTGGAAAATGAGAGGCTTACGACGGAGTTCTTCCCATCGGCACCAATGACATAGTCGGCCGTGATAACTTCTCCAGATTCAAATGTAACGTTCAGGCCTTTGTAGTCCGTGCTGCTTGCCATGCCGACAACGCGCTGGGGACGCAGTACTTGAACGCCCTGCTGAACGAGCTCAGCATGAAGGACATCTTCAACCACTGTCTGGGGTACGAGCAAAACAAAGTCATAGCGAGTATATGGCGCCAACAAGCCCTGGAATTCAGCAGAAATGAACGTAGCGTTGTTCCTGTTGAACATCATTCCCCTGCCCTTCACACCTTTAGCAATGATGGCATCTACACATCCTATACTTTCAAGCGCCTTCAGAATCAAAGTCTTAGCAAATAGCATGGATGAGTGTCCTTGAAAGACGTACTTCCAGGGTTGCTGCGTGAACGACAACAGCGCGAGAGGAGTTCTGGCCTTGTAGTTGAGCGTCGACGACGATGATATCCCGTATACCTTGTTTGATAAGCGCAATGGCAGCAGCGAGCCCGGTAGGGCCTGCGCCGATAATAAGAACTGAGGCGGCTTCGGGTAACATGACCCAGATGGTGGCGGTCGGAAAGCAAGTTATGGATAGGGAAGTTAGAAGGATCCACAAGTGCAGCTAGCAACGGCATAAATGACGGTCACATAGGCATTACTCAATCACACGTAACATCCTTCAGAGACATCGACTAACGAAGTTCAGGACAAGTTACAACAGTGGCGGGGTTCGGGCCGCGCTCCCACGAACGAACGGTACAACTTTGCACGTGAATGATTGCTTGCTTTGTAAAAATCTATCAAGTCGTAAGTACGTATTATGTTGCTTGCCCTGGGTAAAAGGAACAACGGATGTTATCCCCCCTTCCTGGTTTATCTCGCCATCTTGGACCCCACGACTCCCCCTTTTAACTTTGCATGCGTGCCCCATGGAAATTGCGCTCGTCTTCTCCAGATTCCGTATATGAGCGCTCTCTGGGTCTTAACGAACTGCTTTTCTACTTGCGCGGCCGAGTTTTTCACGGGACCTCGGATAGTGCTCACTCAGTATGTTTCGAGGTGCCAAACGACGACATTTCCTTAATCACCGAAGAGTCCGTGGGCAAGGCTTGGGTATTTGCAAAGCAGATGCACCCTCTCCTAGGCGCCCGGGTAGAAACTGTCGGGGATAGGAATGAAGACGTGCATTTTATCGTAGATGAGCGTCGACTCAAATCTCACATACCTGGAGAGGTGACCTTCATGACGTTCGCATCCTTCAACGATGCGGATGCAGCGGTAGAAAACATTCTCAATCAAGAGAGGATCCTTGACGATTATCATCTCGTCCGACTCTTCGTTTTCAGGCAATCCGATCAGAGCAATTGCTTTCACATCGTCTTCCATGCTGCGCACTGCGTAAGCGATGGGGTGTCGCGTCACATTGTTGTGCGCACACTGCTGTCTTTCTTATCTTCCCCATCCCAACCCGTACCAGCGCCCCCCTTATCGGAGAGGCTAGCGTTATCACTTGCAATCGATGACCTGTATCCTGTCAGAAGACTCAATATCGCTACACAACGATGGCACAGGGCCATGGCTCATGTTATCGCTTCTATTCGATCCGCAAAGCTCACTGTGCGTCGTTTCGGTTTACCACACATTCTGGTTAATTTCCTAACATACAAGGCTTCAGAGCGGGGGTCAATCATTTCCCGGAAAAATCACCGTTCACATGAACGAGAACCCCGCTGATTCTCGCAAGACGGTGCTTTATTTCACAGCAGACGAAACTTTGCGTATCTTAAGAATATGCCGCGACCATGGAGTGGCGTTTGGGAACGTCTATATAGTGCTTGGTCAGATTGCCATGGGCCGTGTGCTTTGTAGGGGGTATGCTCAGGGATTGATGACGGGGGAAGAATGGGAGTTCAGGAAAACCGAACCTACGTACACCATGGGCCCTGTTAATATCAGGTCGTACCTGGATCGCGAGTGGTATACCCGGAGAGGAGCAGAGAATCCGATACTTTCGATAGGATTCTATACCTACCCGATGACCTTCGTTCCACTAAAACCAGAGGGTGCTCATTCGTCATTTGAAGCCCTCTTATCACGTCAGCGCTTTTGGCATAGGTGCAGGGATATGAAGAAACGTGCCAATGATCATCTGAAGCACCCCTTGTTTCTCGATATTGGCTCAGTTTATTATCCTCAAGGTATCAAGATGATGAAGGGGCTGAAGTCTAAAGCGCAGGCCTCATCTTCAGGGGAGGAGGATCTTTCTATCTCTGCTATTGACCGGGCAAGGCGTGGCATGGTGTGTTCATTCGGGGGCTCCAATTTTGGAAGCGTGCGTTTCATCAATGACTATCCTCGCTCTTTTCCTGACCAGTCAGTAGGCTGACAAGCTTCTCCCCTGTGAGTTTCCAGTAGGTGGGGAAACTCCCACGATCTATGTACGTTCCTCCGGTCTACGTCTTCGATGTCATCCTGGCGAAATTTATCTCGGAGCTTCGACATTTCGAAACGAGCTCGAATTGGTAGTCTATTGGGATAACAATATCACCGAGAAAATTATCATCGAAGAGTGGTTGCGAGAAGTGAAGAATGCCACATCATATTATCTCCTAGAGGGTAGCGTTGGAGAAGACTCTACAATACGTCAGTATACAGTCACATCCAACAGTAAGTAAAACGAGTGGCAGCAAAATCCATGCTTATTTATGCTAATACCCATGAACCGCGGCAAGTAGCCATGCTTCGGTATTCAGGCTTTTGATATCACATCTTTATCCCGCACTTTTCAAGGACTTTACAAGCTCGATCTTGAATCTGTTTATCAGCTTGCGAGAGGCTAAATACACGCGAATCCGAGGGAGCCTCGACTCACATAGGAAGCCCCAAAAAATGTGTACACGCCTCATCACGGAACCCCAACCATTATTCACCTAAAGATCATCTGAATCTGACCATAATCTCCATTTCCCTGTCCTCTTCCAACGGCGATCAACCACTCTTCCAACCTGGCCCAGCCAATCTCAAACCGGACGGACAGCTCATCCGTATGATGTTCCCCATCCAGGAGAGGCAACAACGATGCCGGATAGTTTAAAGAGAAATGCTCACTAGTGGTAGGCATCTGACCATCAAGAGGAGCGGAAGGAGATCGTGATATCCGAGGTTTCACCGGCCCAGGCGCAGTAAGCGTAGCCTTGGGCAGATTAGGCGAGCTCGGGGGTGCAGCAGGCGGTACCAATACCGCTGATTGCCGCCGTGATTCAACACTTCCAAATTTACTCGACGAGGGGCTGCTATCCTGAGGTGTGCTCGATGTTGCTGTGATCCCTGGATGAAGATTGGAAGGCGATCCAGACGGTGGGTGGATCCACGAAGTCCTCGGACTACTAGAGAGCTGTTGTTGATCGCGAGTCTTGAGCTGTTCGAGGACCTTCTCGGCCGCACTGGGGCGGCGAGGGCGGTATGAGACCCCCCTTGGTGTCGGTGGTGCACTTGTAGCGACATCTGGGCTGACGGAAGCGTTTATGGGTGCAGTGTACGGAAATCTCCCTCGCAGGAGATTCGTTGATGAGGTCGTCTCAGACGGGATAGGCGACAGTGGGAGCCGTTGTGAGGTCCCTGAGAAGCTCTTCACCCTTGGACGCGCTGGAACACGAGGAAGCTCGGATGGGCTGTGAAGGAGGATAGGCCACCGATGAACTCTTCGAAGGAATCCCTGTAAACAGATTAATCACGGGTAGATGCTCTCGACAGTTGTTTCACCTTTATGACACCAAAACTGGTGAAACGGCGAACATCAATTCCCAATTTGTCGACATCATGAGCGACCATCCAGTCAAAGACGGTTATCCCTGGTTTCATTCTTGAATAGAGATGGAGAAGTTGAGGCCAGTCCAGTATTATTCGTCCTGGGATTTCGGATGTCACAAATGGTCTTGATTAATAGAGACCAAGTCCACCAACCTGGTTTGGTGACATAGGGACCACATTCTTCCTTAACATGGGGCTCGTCTGCCAGCCATTGAATACTTTTATTGAGGGTGTACATATTTGAATATTGGAATATGTCGATAGTCATGATGACTTGATAATATCTGTGTTTAATGTAAGCTTGGTGTGTGGTTATGTAGGAGTACTTACAAAAGATGTGCGATAGCTTGCCGTGCAAAGGTAATATCACAATCGGCTAGACGAGCAATCCGACCGACATGGTTCGTACCGTCTATAAACTGACAAATCTAAAAAGGAAGGGATGAGAAATAACCCCAATAGCGAGGTGGCAAGAACTACTGACCTTGACCATAGTCAGATCCCAGTTTTCCTCGATCTGCTTCGAGAGATTTATAAGAGCGACTGGTACCATCCAGTCAGTGACAGTAGGAGGATTTGGATAGAACGGGAAGATCTTCAGTTCAATGGAGTTGAACTGGTCAATTGGGATAGACGTTTCGGCATAAGAATTGAGATCCTCATATAGCTGTTCCAGAATCGCGTGAACGGTATGTGAAGTCTCAGGCGAGGACAGAAACGCAGATTCTTCCTGCGCAGCGCAGATTCAGCACCGGATAAAGAAGATGCTCAGAAAACGTACCTCGCAGGATGTGAGAACACGGCTGACTTTGCGAACAATAGGCTCGTAGCAGCTCAAATCGGCACCCCGGTCGAAAACGAAGCAGAGGTTGTACCTGAAGTAGTTTCGCTCGTACGGACCCCGAAGCTCGACAGGATACCCTATTATCCTGTGGTGCTTGGTAGAGCAAATGACTAGCCGTCCACAGAGAGGGCTCGGGGGGATAACATATTTGGAAATGTCGTCGAAGTTGAACAAGACGCGATTGGATGAAGTAGAACGCTTGTTGGGTGAATTGAGGCTTAGCAAGGCTCGGTTCTCAACGGGTGATATCAAGGACGAGCTCGAATTCCGCGAACTCAGGCGCGGTGACGGTGGAGCGTCGGTGGCTGGTGTGGGAGGTACCGAAATCGACGAGGGTGAAGGGGTAGTTGCAATGAGCGCCTCGGGTACTTGGTATACAATTTTTGGGCCGTGTTGATTGTCGAAAATGGAATAGAATACAGACTGGATTCTGGGTAAAAATGAGTTGCCGTCGGATGGCATGAAGGTGAAGATCTGATACAAACTCCGCAGACCCGGCCCGGATTTTTCATCTCCACCACCATGGCTGCTCCTGCTGGATTTCAGGCGCTCCCTCTTCCTCTCATCCAGCTCTCGCTCGCTGCCGTGCTCAAATGTGGGCAGTCATTTAGATGGAATATCCTAACCCTTCCAACGCCTAGCGATTCTATCATACCCGCGCAGGAATATCGGCTGTGCCTTCGAGACCGCGTCGTCTGCCTACGACAATCACAAACCGCGTTATTTTATCGCTCAGCATTTCCAGACCCACAGCCATTGCTCACCCAAGTACCACTCAGAGAAGCAGAAACATTGTTATGGCTCAATGACTATTTCCAGCTAGATATTGACTTGTCAAAGCTGTACGATGAATGGGCCGCTCGCGATGCCGTGTTTTCTGGCGTGAAGGAACGTTTCGGTGGCATTAGAATGCTGAGACAAGATCCTTGGGAAAATCTCATCTCGTGTGTGCCTCGCTTACGCGTTTGTTTTGTTGTACTGACGCGCTCTAAGCTTCATATGTTCGTCTAATAACAACATTTCTCGTATAACCAAAATGGTACAATCACTTTGCAAGCAATACTCCCCTGCGTTGCTCTCTCTTCATGATCCATCCGGACACGAAACCCGTACCTATCACCCGTTCCCTCCGCCTTCTGCTCTTGCTGCCCCGTCTGTAACCGCGACCTTACGTTCTTTAGGATTCGGATATCGTGCAGGGTTCATCCAGAAAACTGCGCAGATGCTTGCGGATGCTCATGGTACCACTAAAGCAGGTCGCGAACCTTCAGAGCTTTGGCTAGAGAGTCTACGTGGTTTAGCCACTGCTGACGCGCGTGCAGAGCTTTTGAAACTTATGGGAGTCGGCAGAAAAGTCGCTGATTGTATTCTCTTGATGAGTCTCGACAAGGTAAACGAGCTTTTCTCGCCTACGTTAAGGTCCTAACGCGATTCATCACCTTTAGAAAGAAGTCATTCCCGTCGACACCCATGTGCATCAAATCGCCATCAAACACTATGGTTTCAAAGGTTCACTGAAGAGCAAATCTCCTATGACTCCCAAGCTCTACGAAGACGTTAACAGCAAATTGGTCAATGTCTGGGGTGATTATGCTGGTTGGGCTCATTCGGTATGAAACTATTCTCAGCTTTACATCAAACCTCTCAATATATATTAATATGACAGGTTTTATTCACCTCGGATCTCAAGTCCTTTGCGTCGTACGGTGTCCAAGATTCTACCCAGTCGTCGCCTGTGAAAGGTAGTAAACGATCGAGAATAGAATCGCTGCTGCCCACGCCCCCAACAACCCCGTTACCATCTCCGTTGAAGAGAAAGGCGTCTTCGGTTCCACTCGAGTCTTCGAATGAACCAAATACTTTGGCCGAGAGGGTGAAGAGGCTGAGACGCAAATGAAAGATGCTAGCTACGGTTTGTCACATTTCCGAATTATACCCTGTCGTGTTCCCTTGTAAACGGGGTCTATGGCCTGCGTTTTGTGGACTCGACAACTCTCTGGGTCTGCTCTATTAGAATCAGGTGTTTTTTTTCAATAATACCTATTTTTAAATAGATGTCAACAATGATTGGCAGGGTCACTGGCGTCACGATCTTATGCAAGTGTCGGGCTATTCTTTGCAGCTGTCGCGATAGGACGCCTACTAATAGACCCCAGACATACTCTCCCTCCTGACCTCTTTTTGCAGATAATGCCTGATCTTCTTCGTCTGGGCCCTGGGTGAACTTCAACTTATAATGAAATCTGATCCCTCTGAGTTTATCGGGTGCTACTTCCTTGCCGCTCTCCTGCCATGGGGTCATCCAGATGACCTTCTAATCCTCAAGGCTTCGGACTTTTTTTTCCCGTAGGGCCGCTGTAAGTCATGACCCTCAGACCGTGTAGGAGTTCTTCTGCATTTTATGATCCGTCCCGGGTTTCTCATAGATATCTCTTTGCCCATGGAGATTTGTTCAACCTTGTCATCTCCAAATAGTCAATAGTGTGCTTGTTGTTTTCTTCTTCGTGGGCTTCGTCGTTTATCCGTTCGGTTGTAATCAGGACCCTAGTTCTGTATGTGCGGAGGACCACGCTGTAAGCTGCAGAAGTTGAGAATTCATGATGAGGGTTCATTTTATTTCAGGGTCGATACACTAGCTAGTGAAGGACAGAGGTCCAGGATAAGTATGCTTGGCCATGGCACGAATACTACGTGCAGAAAATGCAATGTCGGCGAGGTCGAATAAGGCACTGACGCACAAAAATCACATCGAAGCTTTCATTCATTTCCTAAATGACCATGATCGCCTATCTTACGTCGTGCGTTCCTTCATTGTATGTTTTCAAGAACTATCTAAGTGTGGCGCTTGAGATCTGCACAATTCACTGAGTTTAAGTACGAAATCGGGACCAGATGCGTCATTCAATTATCCTGCCTCGTAAATTAAATAATCCCGATACTGCGCCAGCAGCAGCACCATAAAACAACCAACGTAGAGCCATGGAATTAGGCAGCTTAGATAAAATGGGTATAAAGAAGGGAATGGACTGATGATATGCCAAAGGTATGAGAACAATGCAAAGGGGAAAAGAGGAACAACAATCATTATGAAGGGTCCTTAACCACACCGACACGTTAGAATCTTAAGTAGACTCATTTTGCGTGGTGGTTCGTCCGCTTCCTGGCCATACTCCCCCGACACACCAACATCACCGCCCCTCGCCCGTGCGTTGCTCACTACTGGTGGAGCAGCACCCACGCTCGACAGCATAGGCGATGCCCGTCCATACTGTCCCATATAACCCTCATCCGCTTCCCGTCCATAGTCATAGCCAGCACCCGAGACATTGGCGTAGGGATGTTGAGCGCCCCGGCCCGAGCCCACAGGTATGTTCACCTGTGCGGCAGCAGAGTGGGGCGTGATCTGACCCGTGTTATTCCCGCCGGGTGTAAGGGCGGTGGGTATTTTGCGCTGTTTCGAACCGTGTCTGACAAGCGCCGGTGAGGGAGGTGCGATGTTGTTCCCACCTTGGGAAGCTCTCCGTCGTTCGGAGTCGCGGTGCTCGCGTCGACGGTCAGGGCTGAGGCCTGCGTTTTGCATTTGATTCAATATTTGAGTTTGCTGACCCTGCTGAAAATTACAGCGGATGAGTGCTGAACCATCCGAAATTAATGAATGGACTTGCCAGTGATGCTTCCCAGCCCTTTCCACCTGAAGAATGAAGGTTAAGCTCGATTGGTGGATTTTAACAGGGGAGCGATGTACACACCGTTGAGTAAGTTCCAATCAAATACTCCATCATCAATGTCATTATTGGTCTTGATAACTTTAGAGAAAAGTTCGCGGAGAAACTCATAATCAGGCGTTTCCTCAAACCCAAGCTTGCGGACGTAGTTTAGATATATTCCAAACTCCTCTACAGAAATGTGAGTGTGATAGGATGATAAAGATCAAGTGTTACACACCAGGGAAGCCTTCACATAACTCTTTGATCGGCGTCGTCTGCTTCTTCTCTCCAATCTTCTCATATTTTTGCTTATTCGTCGCGGCCTTAAGCCCTTGCCATGGTAAGCTTCCTCTTAAGAAGTACATGAAGACATGACCCAAAGCTTCTAGATCGTCTCGTCGTGATTGTTCTATTTCCGATGAGGCCACGGGAAATCAAAAAACATGTCCGGAGAACGTACCTCTGCCCAGATGGGTGTTGATACTCATGTATCGCGCAGTGCCGCTCAGACTCTTCCGTTCCCGATACGGTATGTGCTGTTTCGTCTTGGGATCGCGGTATTGTTTAGCCATGCCAAAGTCTACGACATGTATGACTGCAGTGTACCTAAGATTAATGAAAGTTCCGTGATAGTGCGGCAGAAAGCGCACCATTTGCTCCTTTGGTGCCAGGCCGGCCAATCAAAAAATTGTCTGGTTTAATATCACGATATATGAGATTCTTTTCGTGTATCGTCTGCACTCTTGTAAGCTGTGGGGCGTGCGAATTAGTGGGGGCGCTACCGAGCACAACAGCTGATTCGGACGCACCATTTGCCGGGCAGCCATACATACAGTTTTGATGGAGAATTTGCGACCACACATGTCAAAGAGATCCTCCAGACTTGGACCGAGGAGGTCTATCACCAGGATATTATGGAGACCTTCCTGACCAAAGTGATATATTTGAGGAATTCCGGCTAGAGCAGAATGGTGAGTTGGCGTCGGCGACAAGGGCTGGACCTGGGCAGGATAGTCGACTCACTGCAGCCTGACAGTATACGATACGACCGACATTCGTCACGGAGCTGAGGCGCTTCAGCTTTCCGGGGTTCCTAGATACGGTAAGACGATCAAGTCCAGGACAACGACGGACTCGCTGGACGCACGAATTTGATGGCAACAGTTTGGGAATTGAGCAAGTTGGTGCCTGCAGAGAAACAAGGCCGTCGGTACGGGGATGCTGCGCAAAGAGAGAGTATAGCGTACCCTCGAAGATGACACCGAAGGAACCTTCGCCGATTTTCTTCCCGACACGATAGTGGACGCCGACGACATTGGCAGTGGAGGACGAGTGGGAGTGGGAGGTCATCGTCGACGTTGAGGAAGGAAAAGAATGAGAATAGGGCCGGATGGCCTATTAAGGTGGGAGTACAAGGAAGGAAGGTGCAAGGTCACTTCACTCAGGGTCCTTCTGTCACCGCACGGACTCATCCTGCTTGTTTTTCTGATCCCTCCGATTCCACAATGTAAATAAATACTTTTTCGTGTTATTCGTATTCTTCGCTATCAGTCCCTTTCATGTCCCCCCTGATCGTACCTTCTGCGGTCCATTTGCCTGCATCCGGGACCTCTCTGCCTTTCTATTCGTTTCCTCTGCGAGAAGAATTGGGGGTCGTTCTGATATCTGGAGACTTCGGATCGTGTTATGGAATACCTCTGCGTCCTCTGCAATCCTCTTATAATGCAGCTCTGTCTTGGTCTAGAGCCTCACTTCCCCTACGGCTTTTCTCCCTGGAAATCATACTCAAATCCCCCGGAAAATATAGCAAATTGGCGATTGCAAATGGGGACCACTCCACGAGAAGTGCATCTGTTCGTTTTGCGGTATGTACCACATCACTCAGGGTCGCGGGTTCGCTTGCGATCTCTGGTATGTAGATATTCTTGTCGCTGAACGTTCCGTCCATGTTGGCTCGCTCCGGGTATCCAGGACAGACGATCACTTTTTCGGCCATGCAACGATGACTTTGCCTTGGAAATACCCTGGGCTTGCTATGCCAGTGACGTGCACAGGACTTGGACCGCTATTCAAAGTTAGGCTTGATGTCCGTTACTCCGAGATCTTGACCACCGAATACGATCTTCATCAGTACAGGGCATCTGTGGGCGGCTCCTTCACCACGTTCCCAACAGTCTCGGGGGCGCCTACAACGGATATCCCAAGGTTTTCGGCTTCTGTTCTAGCTGTGTTCAATTTAGACGCCATATCAGGATCGCCGAATGTCCTTTTTTTGGACGCAGATAGCAACAGGTTTCGGTTTGTTTGTTTCTGGTGGACAGCTCTCCAGCTCCATTGGCGCAAAGGTTGATATCCGCTTGTCCGATGTGTACGTGATGTTTTGTGTATTGGTACGAGTTTGGTGATGATTGAAGCGCTTGCTTTTGTGTGCGGCCGATTGCCAGGATTTGTACCATATAGGTGCGTCGGAAAAGGCAACAAGAAGGGTTCTTGAGTATTTGGTGGCGTTCATTGATATCACGGCACTGCATTCTCAAGTCTGGATACGACAGCGGTGAGGAGCCGGTTGTGAACCCATGGACCGGCAAGAAGGTGCACACGTTCCTGGCGGTGATATGGAATCATTCTAGATCCCCCCTCGGTGGGAGCTGCAGCAGGAGCGACAGCCACACATATTCAGTGCTCGACGGTGGCTGGATAGAGAGGTAACCTTGACAATAGGAAACCTGGGTCAAGATCATATACGATGCCCAAAATGGATACGGCAGCAGGTGTGCGCCAGAAGATGCTGCTATTCGAGGCATCTGACCACGACCAGACACAGACGGGGATGGGCAAAGTCCGAACAGGGAATACTCAACATGGACGTTAGGTGGGCACCGCGAGACTCGGAGGCAAACACTGTAAATACTTAGATAGCTAGCGATCCGTCAATCTTGAACTTTACTTGAACTTTACAAAAAATCAGATCGAGGCCAGACCACGTGCCCAGATTCGTTCACAGGCTAGGCTGCGTCTTGACTTCTAGTCGTCGTCGTTGTCGTTCTCGACGACCCTCTTGCTTCATTTCTTCCACGATGCCCTCCGAGTTCTACACCGCCCTCGATGACCAGCCTCCTCTTGAACACGTACAGGCAAAGGTCTGCTCGTCGTGCCACCGTCCAGTGGACCCCGCCAGTCACTTCCTCCTCGCTGCCGACGCTATCATCTGCGCAGCATGTGGTCCCATTCAGATAGACCCGAGGACGACGTGCATCGACGCCGACAACGCCCATCCGCGTCTGGGACGCTCTGCATACGACCAGGAGCTATCAGATACGCAGCGACCAGCGCCCCCGCCGCCGCCAAGCTTCGCCAGCAAGCTTTCGTCTTTATCCGTCCATACTCCGACAACGACGGTCTCATCGTCGCAGCCGCCGCAATCGCATGCACCGGCCGTGCCAGTGGCAAACTCCAACCGCAGACATACGGGCCTGGTCTCACTTTCTCCCAATCCCCTTACCGATATCACTCGTCTACGAGTTCGCACCCAGGCTCACCACTGTCTCTACCCGGGCGCCTCTTTCCAGGGAACACAGAAGAGTGGTCGGAACAGCTATGATGTCACGGTAACCATCGTCGTGCGTATGTCTCTGCGCCTTTCCTGCGTCTGCTCACCGGCACCGACAGGACGTCGACTTTTCATCGTCGTTCCTCTGCGGTTACCTTTGCATCCGAGGTCTTACCGAAGATTATCCCGAGCTCACCACCTATTTTGACGCTGAAGTCATTGGCAGTCGCTACGGCTTCCGTACTCAAAACTGGGGCGCCAACGAGGCCGACGACATGGTACATTGGTCCCGCTTCCCCGCCTTCCGTCACGTTAAGCACGATCTTAAAAGACCTCACTACACCATCCCTGACCGCGATCGGGGGGCCGTGTTCATGCGGTGGAAGGAGCGTTTCTTGGTCCCGGATCATCGCGTACAGGATATCAATGGCGCAAGTTTTGCCGGCAAGTAGCTGCCTGATCTTCTCCGTCATCTGGTCTTACAAGTGTTCAGGTTTCTATTACGTTTGTGTCGATTTCAATCCCACTCAATCTTCTCAAAATGAAGAATCAACATCGCCCGTGACAAAATCTGAGCCCCGAGAGCGACGCGAGTCCAGTGCTCGTCGATCTCCTTCTGCCGGCCCGCGTCTAACCGCACCGCCTGCAGCAACGATGAGTGGGTTTTACTACCACCAAAACTCCGAGCCGTGGGTCCTTCCCTTTTACTTCTAGGCTATTCTAGTCCTGATTGCTGTTGTAGATATCAGCAGCTCACGCTGGCCCACGTCCCTGAGCGAGCAAGCTCTAGCTTTGAATTTCGTTAATTCAGTACTTACCGATTTATCTGCGTTATACCTTCCTCCCATCTCCTTTGTTTCTTGTGTATTGCTCTCTGTACAATTGATCTTTAGCCATGTGATATAATTCATTTTGCACGTCGTGAGTAAATATTGAGGGCCAGGTTCGGACTCGGCACGTCTACAGCCGGTCAAACTAAAACGGTGATGAACAATCGTACTCGAGGCGGTGTGCGTGTCGTTATCGCAGGTGCTGGGTATGTCTAATCCACATGCTGCCTGTCAAAGTGACTCACTGGACGTAGTATTGCTGGAATTTCAGCGGCAGTTGCGCTAAAGGAGCAACTCGGCTTTACCAACTTTACTGTCAGTGCTGTTCGATTTTTCATTTTGGAAGCGGCTGGATGGCGAGATAGATTTATGAACAAGCGGGGGATGTAGGGGGCACCTGGAGAGTAAGTTTAATTTCAGAAGAGAACTTCCGTTGACTGACTCGTTGCAGGACAACACGTACCCTGTGCGTATTTTATTTCGTCACGAAATAACGCACTGCGAACCGCCAAAAGGGTTGCTCATGTGATGTAGCCGCCCACTGGTACAGCCTGTCAACGGAACTCAACCCCAACTGGCCCACCTACTATGTCTCCCAGACAGAAATCCACCTGTACTGGAAACGCGTCTTTGCCAAGCACAACCTGGGTGCCAGCACCAAGTTCCATACCCAAGTCCATTATGCTGCCTGGAGCGAAGAACGGCAGCAGTACGATATAACCCTCAAGGACATGCTCACAGGCGAAGAGAGCCACACCACTGCTGAAGTCCTGTTTTGTGCCATGGGCGGATTTTTCACACCTCTATACCCGGCGGATATCCCCGGCAGGGACACCTTCAAAGGCGAGCTCTGGCATTCTGCAGAATGGAGGCACGACGTCGAGTTGCAGGGGAAACGAGTGGGCGTTATCGGCAATGGCGCTTCCGCGTATGTTCCGTTTTGCTAAACCGTGTCGGTGGCCAAGTCAAACTCGTTATCTTCCCCCAGCGTTCAGTTTATCCCCGAGATTTCGAGGGACCCGTCTGTGCAGGTCGTCAACTTTTGTAGGACGCCGAATTGGTTCGTTCCTAGGGTAGGGTGCTCCTTTTTGTTGTTTTCACCTCCCGCCGACGTCCCTTCGTAGGCATTCTCGGTATACCCCGAGTGGGTGAAATGGGCTTTTGCGAACATACCGTTTGTTATGAGATGGTACAGGAATTGTCTCATGGCTAGAGTAAGCCCGATTGCCATTTGAGCGATACCTCACTTCTGACGTGCTATCGCAGGCCGACATAAGCTTCCTCATCTTTAACAAACAGAACACCTGGATTGTCAGCTACGTGCGACAGGTAAAAAGTCACCCTTTTGTTCGCTCCCACCCATGGCTTATTCAAGACACAAGAAAATGGAAAAATACATAGCCCACAAAGCCCCAAAAGACCAACTCGAGAAGCTCATACCAAAATACTCCCCCGGGTGTAAGAGAATCATCGTCGATTCCGACTACCTTACGTCCCTCAAACAACCCAACGTGTCACTCAACTGGGACGCCATCGATTCCGTCGTCGAGGAAGGCGTCAAGTTGAAGAACGGAGAAGTAATTCCATTGGACGTCCTGATTTTCGGGACGGGGTACTCTCTGGTCAGTTCCTTACCCCGGGCTCCTTGGGTTATGCACTGGGGCTTAAAATATCGCAGGAGCCAGCCGATCTGCGGGTCAGAGGTCGATCAACGACGATTCATCAATACTTCAAGACGCAAGGCGGTCCTACAGCTATGTACGGCATGTCTATTCCTGGTTTTCCCAACGTCTTTGTCCTACTGGGTCCCAATGTTGCTGTTGGCCACGCGTCAGTGCTGTTCTCGGAAGAGGCGCAGGTGCAGTACGCGTTGCAGCTTATCAAACCCGTCATCGATGGCTGTGTGAAGTCCTTCGATATCAAAGAGGATGTCTGCAGCGCGTACAACTCGTGGCTCCAGCTTCGTCTGGCGTCCTCCGTCTGGACGGATTGTCGCTCGTATTACCACATCAACAGAGACGACCACTCCAAGATAACAGCCGTGTTTCCCGGGCCTGTGTCCCTCTTTTGGTGGATGACACGCAGACCTCGATGGGATCATTGGAATGTGGTGGGCACCAAGATGGAAGATCTTCATCGGTACTATGGTCAGAGTGCGATTATGGGGCTCGTCTCGCTACTGGTGAGCCTTGGCGTGGCCTTTGCATTCTCAATACCTCGGGGCCTTGTGTCATAATATTCTAGTTAGATCATCACGTCGTTATAGTTGATATATCCGACACTGGTATAATACCCATTCCGATCTCGGACTCCACCTAGACAGCTCAAACAATTTCTTTACTGCTTCGTCTGCTTGCCTCCTCCCTCACTGTGCCATCTTCCTCCACATCTATTGGTTCTGTGTCGATGCCATAATGTGAGTGGCCCAGGGCATCGTTGTTCATAGCAACGTGCTCTCCCTTTTCTGCATCCTCGTCCTCGTCCTCGTCCTCGTCCTTCTTCTCACCTTGTGAGGCGCCTTTAATCGTCGCTCGTTTCAAGCTGTACCTCCGTATACCGAATGCTGTACGAGATCACATCACCTTGAGTTCATGTAAAGACACCGGATATACATACCTAACAGCAGGCCTACACCGCAGATCGGAGTGTGGACTAGCCATATTGAACTGATGGAACGCGCGTAAGCCTGGATGATTTCTGCCCGCAGTTGAACATTCTGTCAAAAAAAAAGGAATAGGGTCCGGTGTATCAAGAAAAAAGTACCGAAATGACATACCGCTATGTTCTTCAACTGCCGTACGCTTTCACTCAAAGACCCAGTAGGTAAGCTACCCTCTGCGTTAGGTATCTTGGCGAGCCGCTTCGTAAGTGTCTATAAAATGGGGGTCGACACAAGCTCATCATAAACGTCTGACGCGAAAAAAAACATACACTTGAAAAAACAACCTGTCCAACGGAGACGCCAACAGTTCCACCTAACGTCCTGATCACATTAAGAAAATTTTTTATCACAGCATGTCACAAAGACGTGAGAACACACTAACCTGATAAACCCATACGCCGCTGTACTAGTCGCCATATCCTTGAGAGGCATTGCTGCTTGTAGAGCGATCATCGGAACCTACAAAAGCCGAGCGTCAAGAAGTCGCATCGGAAAACATCCGAATTCGTCTTACCTGGAACATCGTTCCGAGCCCCATAGCTGCGATGAGCGGGTACAAAACTTTCTCGGCGCTGGGAAACAAGCATAATTAGTGAGAGAAGAGCAAGAAGACAGTTGCCGTACGTATTAGAATAGCTGTCCAACATGATCATTAACCCGTAGCCAAGGGTAAACACAGCCCAAGATACCCATATGACTACACGGTACTCCCCGGTACGAGAGACGATGTACCCCATGGTGGCTGACGTGAGGGAGGAGCCCAAGGAGAAGGGAAGCATCCTGTCAAAAAAGCGGTTAACGAATCATCACAGCAGAAGGCGGTGTCCGTCTAACCTCACTCCGGCACCGGTAGCTGAGGATCCTAGAATCTGGAAGTATACCGGCAACTAGGAAGATGTCAGAGGAGAAAACGCCACTGAGAAGATGGCGTACATAATATGCACCTAGCGACGGCGAGATTCAGCTGCGCGGTACGTTCCTGGCCAAACTCTGTACTTACCCACGAAGAACGATAGCGCATGAAGGAATGTCGATATCAAGATGATCCCTGTGGTTCGAGTCTAATCATTCATCAGATCTTCGCTTCCGACCCTCAATCTGTAAACTTGCCTGGAATAGACGCGGTGGAAGAATCGGCGACCTCTTTGTGTAGACCTCAAAGATCCCAGCGCACACAAGAAGCACGCCCCCGAGCACAATCAACACGATGGTTTTCGGGGCTCGCCCTGCAACGAAGTTGTAGATCGTCATTTTGACACAGAGATCCACTTACAGCTCGCTTCACTGAAGTTGAAACCAATTAAGAGACAAACCACCCCTGCTACGATCAAACCCAAGCCCATGAAATCGAATTCTCGAGCATGTTCGCGGAGAGTTCGTCCCGGGCGAGGATTGAGGTTGAGGAAGAAAAACAAAATAAGCGCAGCGACACCGCCTGTCGGTCTACAAGGTAGGGATAAACGGTTAAACTGAATGAGCCAGCGTAAGCATCCTAGACGTACAGATTTATCCAGAAGCACCTAAAATAAGCCATTAGTATGCTTCTGTGAGAGAAGGAAAGACTACGGATCACCATCTCCATGAAACATGGTCAGTGAAGACCTAGAACAAAGGTTCAGGAAATCGAACAGAGTGGACATAAAAAAATGATGGCTCACACCACCAAGAAGAGGTCCGACGACACTATTAGATCTTCAGAAAGGCCGACGACAAGGAAGATAAAACGTAGAGATACCTAGCAATACCCCAGGTAGACCCAATGAAACCGCCGTATTTCCCTCGTCTGCATATAGCGCCTCATAAGGATCAACGGAAGAATTATGACAATTGTTGCTTACTCTTGCAGGGGAACTATATCACTGATCGTGATGTTCACCTGAGAAGGTGATCGGTAACGTATCAGGGGGAAACCCAGGGCACTTACCAGTTGCATAATACCACCCCCTCCGATACCTTGTACGGCGCGACATATGATGAGCCAGGTGAGGTTTTGAGCGGCGCCGCACAGCGCGGACCCAATCTACGCGAGTTTCAGTACGAGGCGTGAGGAGATCTAATAGGATAGCTTGCCAGAAAGATCAGAATGGAAGAGTACAAAATGGGTTTACGGCCTGCAGCCGGCGTGAGCAACGGGACGGTACTTGGGGGAACAAGCTAACCAATGAGATCCGATAGCTTCCCGTACAGTGGTGATAAGGTAGCTGCAGCAAGGAGGTAGGAACTAGAATATGGCGCGTTGAGTGAGAGGAATCGCCGGAAGAAGCCCGCGGACTGACCTTCCGACCCAACTGTAGTTGTTGCCGTCACCAAGATCCTCGACAATAGTAGGTAAAGCGGTCGCGACAATCGTCTAAAAAGACGCAATAGCATTAAATAATATTCAAATTATGCAGTCACAAGTGAGGAACACACCTGATCCATCGCTGCCAGAAACACGCATGCCATGAACCCGAAAAAAACCTGGAAAACCGCCGTTCCAAAAAAATGATAGAAAATGATAGCATGGGACACACAATGGGAAGACGATTTTGTGGGAGAACTTGGGTTTCCTGAGCCTTCCAAGATTCTCCAGGTTTCGCTTTCTTTTTAGGTAGAGCAGTCGCATCGGGGACGGGATCAAGGGCGGGACTAGGCGGCGTCGTGTTCGTCATCGTGGCAGAAGGAAAAGTCCAAAGGGCAGATGCAACACCAGCGAATGACTCGAGCACTTATAAATAATCCTGGGGGGCCGCTTTCACGACAGAGAATTTTTGTCCGAGATCCGATGTGCCGGCGGCAGTTTCCTGGGGTAATATGTCTTCCCAAATGCGAGGAGAAAAAAGGAGATCTTCATCTGTTTTTGTTCTAGTTGTAGCCTCGGAAGAAATATAGCTGCACCAGAGACCAAGGAGCCTGCAGAGCGATGCGATTTCTGTGGTGCTATCTGCACAAAGAGAGATCAGGACATCTCGCAGCTAGAAGACACGATTAATCTGGCTCACGATCGATGATCCCCACATGAGGTGTTTTCATCGCAGTCTGGACGATGTCAACCAGTCTCTCATAGACAGACGCTACATACTCCAGGCGGGGCCCCACCTTGCCGAGGGGGCAGTGAGTGGGGAGTCTCTTGCTTAATCGGGTCATCCACCTTCCAGACCGTGTGTCGGATGGGATTTCGGCAACGAATGAAGCTTGTGCTACAGGATCTCAGGCTGTATGAAACTGCAAACAAGTAGGGTATCTAACAGACAAGGCGTATGGTCGCAAAAAGGTCTCATAGAATAAATTATGGAAGGTTTTCCTCTGGACGCTGTCCAAATGCGCCACCCGGCTTGCAACCGGCATTCCGATCAAGTTCGTACATTGCCGGCTTGCCGCCAATTGTGTCATGATTCGTCATCACGGCAAACTTTGGTACGTTTGGTGTAGCTCCGTAGTACACCAGGACGTCGCTGTAGGCCAAGCTTTCTTTCCGTATTGTCCTAGCGCCGCTCCTCGCTCATACTTGTCTCATATGTTTTATCGTTCTGGAAATCAAGCACATAAAACTTTGTATCGTTTTTGAACTTTGGGCAGCCAAGTGTGTATGTATTGAGGTTTCTTTACTGGCTCTCCGGTGTTCTAGTCTACCCTTCGGCCCGGGTTTTATCAACTTAATGTTGAGGTAGGAACTTGGAACTTGGAAACGAAAACGTCCACCTCGCCTACAATCCAAGGCTCCGACTGGTATAAAACTAGTCGCAACTCTGACAAGGCACTTCACAACAAGCCCTCAACGTTTGCTCCCAAAGAACGGGTCAAAGAGCGGGAATCCCGCACGAATCTCGAAGATCGCACAGCCCAGCGCCCATACGTCTCCGGCGACTGATAGTTTATCATTGTGGCGGGTTCGTAATCCTTCCGCGGACTGACGATAGCGTAGGACTGTCCAAAGTCGATGACGACGACATTCTCTTGGAGGATGGACGCGTCTGCCAGCTGGGAGCTCTCAACCAACTCTGGAGGTGCATGAGGCCCATGGGAATATCCGTCGCGTGTTCCGACCTCCTCCGTCTCTGGCATCCCAACATGGGCGTACACCTCAGCGTCGGACCATTCAAGAATGCGTTCAGATACACGAAAGAGGATGCTTGATGTGGAGATGTCTGAATGAAATCACGAGTGACTGACCAGAGCTGCGAATGTGTAGACCGACCTCCATGGACAACGCCTGCACGATGCATGTGGTGTACTGCCGTCGCCGTCTGCTTCGCCACATTCCTAGCCAGATTTCCCCGTAATTGACGGCTGCCAGACACTCTTCCAGGACAGCGTGACACAGCTAGAACGCTTGGTCCAGCAAACGGGTAGATGAGAAATCGATGGGAGCCATTCGGGCCTTCGACGACAAAATGGTCTTCAACCGCCTGTAGACCGCACGAGGAACAGTGAGGATCAAGCTGAAGTATTTTGGGCACGGCCAGGTCCGGAAGCTCATCCGGTGCTCGAGATGACACGTCAGCGCGCATGGCCTTTAGAGTGACAAGTCTGTCTGGCTGTTTATGTCGATCGCGCGCCAGCTAAATAGTCGAGGAGCCACCAAATCCGAGTTTGTGGATGATTCTGTAGCGCCCGCCTGCAAAGACATGGTCAATAGACATGGGGTGGAAGCGACCTGGCCGATATTCCTCGACATCCTCAACCTCGTCCAGTCGGGACGGAATAAACTTCGGGGGTTCAGATTGTTCAGACATCCTGTTGGAAAGCGATACAGCGCCAGTCTGGATTTAAAAGAGTGGAGAGAGTAACGAATTAAATCTCGCCTGGCAACAAGAAGGGTACTCATGCGAGCATGAGGGTCATGATTGTCGTGAACTGGTGTATGTATAAAGTGACTTCTTCGGATAACCTTTGGTCACTTATTTGAACTTTTTGACTTTTTCGCTTATTTTCCTGCCCGATTTAGCATGCTCACTTCGTTCACTTGCTCTCACTTGTCACTTGCCTGATACTACGACGCCTCCTTCTCTATTGCTCACCGCCCCTACATATACTATCAGATAATGGTGGTATGTCTTAGATTTGTCTGCCCGTACTGTCACACCGTACCTTTGTCCTACCATAGCTGGCCTAACATACTATGCTCGCTCGTTAACTCGAGATCTGCGTACTCCATTCGGTCGGAAATACCTTGTAGGGGATGTCGGTGAACCATATGTGACATGGACGGATGTGCTAGAAATCGCTATTCTACATCCTGATAAAAGTATCATGATTCATTGCTCTGCAGGTCCTATAGGCATCTCCCTAGCTCGCTCGCTCATTCATAGAAGTTTCCCTATGTTGAGGACTCTTTAGGCTACTTCGTCTACTGTACCATTTGACACCATTCAATACCATCTTAATTAGCTGGCGTCACACCGGATGCACGCAAGCATGACTCACAGCGACAGTGTCTAGGTTTCAGTAGTCGTTGCCTCTCTGGCGACTCCTCAAGTGAACTCTACAGATGCTCTCATTAAGTGAAATCGGGTATGAAACTTAGTTTGCTTTCCTTACATCTCACTTACGTCTACTAAGTGAAGTGCCAGTCAGAGTTACTTCACTTAAACAGCGGGAGTGTCACAGTCGTTCGGGCCCCAAATTGCACAAACGAGACTATATGTACAAACAATTTAGCCTACGAAGAAGAATTATTGCGGTGTTAGGTACGTACCTTATGTACTAGCATTCGTGACCGCACTAGGAGTAGTGTAAGGGTGCTAGTAGGGAATTGAAATATCGTTGAACATGTAGGCCGTATTTCCGTGCACCGGTGGTGCTGCTGGGCCACCCTGAAGGATGATATATGATATGATACGGCGGAGGAATACACGACAGGTATAATTATTGGGGGGGAGGAAATTCAGGCGCCAGTTGGAGACCAAGCCTCCTCCTCCGTAAAAATGAAAATCTGAAAGACGAGGGTGATTCAGTAATACAATATTGTGATGATGGAAATAGACCAGAGAACAAATCTCTTATAGAACTTGGAAACCTGCTAAGCAACATCCTCTTAAATGGCCAAAGGAGAAACTTAAAATTCACTCTTGTTATTGAAAAGAACCAGCTCATTGCATTGCAGGGTATTCGAACATAGAGACAATGGTGTTACATCAGAGCGGGAGCCCAAGACCAGTCCATGTGTGATCCGGGAGAGTAGCTTGAGTAGGTCCAATAAATGCATGTACTTAAGATCAATCATGATGCAGATCATAATCTGGACAATTGGAGGACTCATCAGATAGACAACGAAAGAATCCAAGGGCACCGTTGGAGAGAGAGAGAGACGTTTACGCTCCCTTTGCCTAATTTAGTTCCGCTTTCACACCAATTCATTTGGACTGACTTATATTCGGGCGTAATACAATACTACAAGCGCAATAACCTTCCCGAATGCTATAATAAACCATAGATTTAGGATTACACCTAAACGGCAGATAAGTGACCCTAAGTGAAAGTTAAGCAAGGTGCAAGTGAGATCAAGTGAAGGCGGCAAATTCACTTGACCATTGTTGCTTGGGGGTAACCGTTTTCCAGTAACAGAGGTAGCCGGTACGTCCAGGCTTCCCGTATTTCTATGTCAAGTACGTGGTTGTTTTTGCTCGCAAGCTACAGATGCTCATGACGGGCCTTACTATGGAAATAAAAGTACTGTAGACCAGAAATGCAAACGGGTATACGCGACTGTGACTGCCTGTACTCCAAGCAATAGTGGGGGTAGGCCAGCAACCTCAATGCTATAAGAGTGGATGTTGGAAAACTAAATGGAGAGGTGACGACCCTCGCACCGTGGGGTCGTTTGGAAACCATCCACAAGCTTCAATTGATAGCCTTCAAATCTCATTGGAACTCAGACACGTCGGCAGTTTGGTGGGAATATAAGACAACACTGCACATGGTTCGTTGGGATAGCAAACGCAACCTCGGAAGGCACAAACCAGCATCGTGCAACTCAAGGAGGACAGATTTCCAGCAACTCTGGAAGGGTTCAGGTCTGCAACAGATACACGTACGTCCATTCGTGTATACCTGTCTTCGCGTGGTTGTGTCAGAGAGGTTGTAACGAATGTGGATGCGAGGACCATGTAAAACCTGAAAATCTCCCATTACTCACCTATGCATTTTCTCGGCAATCGACGAAGCAAGTAATGGTACGGGTAAGTCGGGGGATTAGATCATGGTATATGGCAGATTTCTGGCGCCCGGCTATGTCGCAGAGGTAGTATATGTATGCAAGGCTGGGAATATAATTATCTTGGGAAGTGATAGGGGCGTAAACAGCTTTCCACGGTCGACTGAGCTGGGGACAAGTTGTCATGAAAGACTGTCGCACGACAGACAGCATTTCAGAGTGCCATATTTCCTGAACACTTATTTCCACGAGCTCTGGAGGGAATGTGGTCATGGCAAGTACAATTTAAGTGAACGGTGGCTGGGCGAGTTGTGCCGACGTGCCGCAAACCTTATCTGGAAAAGGCGGCTATGTTTTGACTCTTCCAGGACTTTCATCTTTCCTTCACCTCATCGTTGACCATCCTTCATTTTCTACCATGGCTGAAGGCACTATCCCTACTTTCAAGCTCGTTCTTGGTACGTTCTCCGTCCTTTGGCTGCCCTTCCTGCTTCCCTGACGCGCCTTTGCCTATCTCTCTTTCATCGATGTTTCGATATTCTTTCATTGGTCCCCCGTTCTATCTCTGTATCAACATCCTCACCCGCTCGCTTCCGATTCACCGTTATTCTGCATTCCAGTTGGTGACGGAGGTACTGGCAAGACCACCTTTGTCAAGGTTCGTTGCCCTGCCATCGGTTTTTAGATCACGTCCTGATCATGCCAATTCTACAGCGCCATTTGACTGGTGAATTCGAAAAGAAGTACATCGGTACGTCTCTATCCTTTTACTACGTTTTTCCTGCCCTTTCTTGCTGTGTTGTCGGCCTAACAACCTGTTTTTTCAGCCACACTCGGTGTCGAAGTTCATCCTCTGTCCTTCTCTACCAACTTTGGCACCATATGCTTCAACGTCTGGGATACAGCTGGCCAGGAAAAGTTCGGTGGCCTCCGAGATGGATACTACATCCAGGGGCAGTGTGGAATCATCATGTTCGATGTCACTTCCCGAATCACATACAAGAACGTCCCCAACTGGCATCGCGATCTCGAGCGTGTCTGTGAAAACATCCCTATCGTTCTTTGTGGCAACAAAGTCGATGTTAAGGTTCGTCCCCGCTGACCGCAATCGGTCTTCTGATCTCATCGATAACGCGCAGGAGCGAAAAGTGAAGACTGGCGCGGTCACCTTCCACCGGAAGAAGAACCTTCAGTACTTTGAAATCTCTGCCAAATCCAACTACAACTTTGAGAAGCCTTTCTTGTGGCTTGCGAGGAAGTTGGTTGGGTATGTTGTTGTATCTCTGCCGCATACGATCATTTGCTGATGTACCGTCAATCATACAGCAACCCGACTCTAGAGTTCGTCGCTGCACCTGCTCTTGCGCCTGCCGAAGTGGCAATTGACACCGCTCTGATGGAGCAATACAACAAGGAGTTGGAGCAGGTACGCAACACACATCAGAGCCCTCTTGCAGTGACTCACACGCTCTCTAGGCCGGAGCCGTGCCCTTGCCCGAAGAAGACGATGACCTGTAATTTGTACGCTGACGCATTTGTACCCGTGTTTCACTTTTTCTTTTTTAAACAATTATAACACCCTCTACATTTTTGTTACCATTATATGGAACACACCAGTTACTTTCGTGTGCGTTGTACAATTCTCGCTTCAAGGTAGTCGCTGCGGAGTTATTTGACTTGATTAGAAGAATATCATGATGTGGTAATAAATTGGCGTGAGTTATCTACAAGAGGTAATGTGGTACTACAAATACAAGATGGGGATTCCAAGGTATCAATATCAAACGGGAAAACATGGTTGGAGAGCTAGCGATCATGAAGAAAGAAAGCGATGTATGCATTACAAGTCGGCCACGATATGCGCGTAGTTTTCTTCCCAATCTTGAGTCGGAGAAGGGGATCGTTCTAATCCAAGATGAACAAAATCCCTGAGGCTCAATGAATCGGCCACTTACCACGCACTGGCGGGGGTGGAGGTGGCGGTGGTGGCTGAGCAGCGGCACCAGGAGGGATGGCTTGGGTAGGCGGATCTGTCGCCGATACCTTAGGAGGAGAAGAGGTACCAGTTGTAGTAGATGGCGGTACACGGAAAGAAGGTTCACTAGAAATAACAAAAAGATCCGTGTTATTGACGTAGGCTTCTTCGTCGTATGGATGATACCAATGGTGGTGATGATTATGCGTCTGGAAACCGCCCCGATTTCGATAGCGAGGATTGGGAGAGAAATTGGAATTTGAGTAGGATTGGTCAAACCGAGAATGATATTGTCCATTGCGAGGATAGGGTCTTCCGCGACCTCGGCTGGAAGGATACTGATAGTTGAAAGGTGGAGTGGAATTTTCTGTAATCACAAGAAATAAGAATAAATCACTTTGAATGGTTGGTGCAACACATTAACCTTCTCGAGCGTTTAGTGGAGGCTCGGCCCGAGAGACATGCCCATTTGAGTTACTTTCTTGGGGAGAAGTCCCGTTCATCAAGACAACTCCCGCTTGCATTTGCTAGAATGCAGATCAGTCGCTGAATTACGAGATGAGTGAACTCGACTTACCTGAATGACTGCAACGACGATTTGCGTTATTCCTTCAGTAATATTCATTGCGCTAGAGAATTGGATGTCATTGTAAGGGGCCGGTGCGTTAGAGGAGATCCTGGGAGCGCTTGCACTTTCCTGTTGAAGATCGGTCTGAGAACGCGTGCCATCCACCATTGGCACGTCAACGTGAGAGGACGGATGTGATAGAGGGGGGTCCGAGACTGCTAACACTCCCATGTGTTTGCTGAGTGCCGGTTGGCGTGGGCGTGTTATCAAAGTGGCCTGAGTTCGAGGGGACTTCAGTGTCTGGCAGTTGAGAAGTCAGCGAAGGAGATCCTCCACGGCTACCTTCGGTGACACTTGCGGAATTACTAGTCGAAACTGATCTTCGGCTTTCCGAAACGCCTAAAGAATTATAGGCATCTGCCAGTGATAGGAACGTGGTGTTCTGGCCTGTACCACTAGAGCGGAGAGGTTTTCCCTGGTTTTCAGATACCGGATTGGTTTTCTTCTTAAACGACAAGGTTTTAAGGATATCCGTCTGCGAAGGACTCGGCGGGTTCAAACGCGCCTTCTTCGGAGGCCTAACCTCGTCTTCGGATTCGGAGGAAGATGTTCCAGGGACTGTTTCCTTCGACTTGAACCTACATCGTGGTAGCTTTGGGCCTAAAGGCTTTGGACCATTAGAACGAGATGATTGATCAGCAGAAGGCGAGGGTTTAGCCCCCCTCTTCACGAGTACAATGCTGTGACTGGGGCCAGCTGACAGCGAAGACACCATCGTCGCGGAAGGGTTTGTCGGTGGTCGACCCTAAGACGATATAAGTCTACTAGAAACAGATGATTAGCTTATGTACGTACTGCATGCATCTGTTGATCCCCTTTCCGCGTTGTGGAAGTACGGGACGACTGGTTGATAGTAGATGGTAGTCTTGGGGCAGCCTTGGTGACACGCTTGGTTGACGGCTTTGACGATATCGACTGAGAGGTCTGCAAAGCAGATGAACACTAAACACAGATCCAACATGAGTTTGCCGCCGGAGAAGATTCCGTGTTTGGACGCACATCATTCTGTGGCGGATCCCCCCCTCGTCCAGTATTGGTTGGTTTTGACGACGCCATGATAGCAAACATTTCAGGCTGCAGTTTCAGTGAAGACAGCGTCGGAATCACGACACTGAAGTCGTGTTTGCGCTTCATAGACTTCATCGGCTTGTCTTTCTTGCAGGTCTTCAACGAAGAGGATTCATCGTTTGAAGATGGAGGCAATGTCCCACGAATCGGCGGTGAATTAGCCGCTGGATGTGAATCCGAAGATAACGAAGACAAAGAAGATTCTTCGATGTGTTCTGACGCATCAGCTCCCCTTTCAATGGAGTTGTTGTTTATCTGAATGAAGCATAAGTGGTCATCATGGTCCCGCGAACCAAACAAGAGCTCACCATGATGATGTCCGCACGTCTGTCATACCACCCCAATTTCATAAACGTAGGATTCATGGGTTTGCACCGATCAAAAGTGGACGCGTTGTACACCGATCTCATGCCCACATCCGGGACTGTCCCATCTTCAGTAGCTTGAAGGAACGCGGGTAACTTAATTTCGTAATTCCGCTTGAGGGCAGTGTGCTTCTGGTGATAAGATGAATTATCCTTGTCTTTGTCGTGGATTAACAGGGCCTCCACCGAATGCATGTGGAAATTTGTAGCAAGATGGAGATAACACTTCGCTGAATGGCATTTTCCACAACGGAGAGCCCAGGTTGAAGAGACGAGGTGAGAACTCTTGCCAGGGATCGTGCATGTACGAGCGTTCTGATAATACAGTAAGTAAAATATGCACAGCTCACAGCTGCCATGGACGTACCCCCTCTCTTCGTTGGTCTGCCAAAACCCAAGCAGCTCGGAATATTCCTGATTGTTCATCTGAGAACAATTTCCTTTAAATATGGGGTTAGCACAATGCAAAGAAAAAAAGGAGAAAAACTAACTTTTCCTGTTCAAAATCAAACTGCAGCGAGGACTCTAAGTCCCTACACTCCCTCAATACTTTGATGGTCTTCTGTCGTTCTTCAACAAGGGCCTTGAAAGGCCGGCATTGCACAGCCTCCATGGTCTCGCAGCGACAGCTTCGTCCTTCGGAATAACATGCAGGACAGAGTGCATAACCGTTGCCGCGAGTTACACTGGTGGAAGATTCAGGATTTGAAGGCACACAAGTACGACATTCGAAGAAACTTTGAAATGCGTCGGCGCCACAGAAATCGCAGACAACATGAACGTCCTCATCATTCTCGTCGTATCCAGAGGCCTCCGAAAGTGTAGGAATCTGGGTGTTCTCTGGCGGGCATTCGTTCGTCAGAATATGATCGAAAAGGCACAATAAGCTTGAAAGACGCTTTGCTACTCTTGTTGTACACCGAGACCCGTCTCCCTTTATAAGGCCCTCAAGCTCGATGCGGGATCGATGGAGAGCATGATATATTGTCGACTTGATGCGGTATGTCTCACGTCGGCATACCCTATGCCAGCTGCAGTTACTGAACATTTGAAATTGCAAAGCTGTCCTACCTTTGATACATGGGCAGCTCGTGATGAAGGGCGACCTTCAAACCTTTGAGGGTCATTCTGGACCACGATGTTTTGATAGTTATTCCACCGTAGTTGACGACCTGATGACAGCTTCTCGGAGGCACCAAGACCAGGTCACCGAGTTTTTGTTGTGTGATATAGACGTCAAATGGCGCTCCGGCGAGCTCCTCGATAGTAACGACATGCATCTCGTGATCCAGCTCTTGTTTAAGGACGCGAAAGTATTTCGCTACGTCCAAAGCATCGGAGCCCTTGGTCATGAACCAGAAAGAAGAACCGTCATTCTCGGTGTAACACATAAGGTTGTGTCCTGAGGAAGCACACAGATCCTTGTGACACGGCGTGAATGTTTCGCCTATACCAAGGTAACACATCAAAGTTTCCACAGTGGCCTATCGAGCTTGATAACTGCATGCATAGACTTGAAAAAACAGAATTACTAACAGATTTTGGTAGATTCGTCAAATAGTTTCGCGAATCGTTTGGGAGAAGACGAGATGGAATGACCCCTGATTTGTGCAACCATTCGTCCCAGTCGGCCGGACATTCGGCATCCTTGCCGTACCACCTGATTGTCTCTGATATAGCGCTCGTAAGACGTGATAAAATAAGTACAATGTGAGCGAACCTCCTGGTGCAACAAAACGCGATGCTGAGCGACAATGTTTCGTGAATTGCTCTAAAGAGACAGTATGGTCCGACCAATCGTGAATATTACGGACAGCAATATCTATTGCCATTAGACGCGTCAAAGATGAAAAGATGTACTACGCACCTTTCTGACCGTGCTCTCTGAGCCATTCGAGATTGAACTTTTGCCCCAGCCAGTCAGGGTGCTTATGCCAGTCCTCAACAACCAAAGGCATTGTACCTTTGTCATATTTCAGTAGCGTTTTTTGCAAGGGCGACTGATCATCGACTGCAGAAACTCGAGGTACCGGAAAGAATCGTTTCCCTTTTTTCAAGAGACCTTCCAGCGACCAGTCTTTAGTAGTAAAAGAAACCTTGTGGCAATCAGGCGACATCTTGGCGATTGTACCCATTCTGGTACGGGCGGTACCGGTAGACGCGTCGGAGCAATCTGAGCAAGAGCAGGGTGGCTTGAGCACGTGGTGAAGTACTCGATTTGGAATCCGAACTCGATCGATCCCAGGTGCGTTGAGAGGGAGGATCCCCCCACTCAGGCTGGCGGGCCATCACTTGTCGACGAAACCCTTCGAGACTGCCCATGGACGATGCTTGTGGGAGTTGTTAGAGAAGGGTCCTCTGGGCGCTTAACCTCTTATACTCGGTCGATCATTCCGGTACCCGCTAACATCAGTCCTTCTGCAGCGTCACAACATCGCCTTTACATCAGCCTATATGAACTTAACAGCAGTGAATCGTCTAAGATAGGTGCTGCGCAATAGCCGAATCAAAGCCACACGCTTTCTAGAAAATAATTAAATGTCTTCATTCACGCAGAATACCGCTGAACTTGATTCCTGACTCATGACATAACAGCCTGCAGGCTGTGGAATCACAGCACTTCAACAGCGTGTTGCTGCGCCACACAGCGCGTGCTGTAAACCAGATCATCTCGTTATCTCATATCATGGTGACTGATCTATAGTACACAGAACTTCAACATGCGAAATCTACCAGTTCGACTTTGTTTCCGGTTGAAATCGATCTTATGAGACGACATCCAAAACAGTCCGGCTGGGAATGAAACAAGGGATGATTGCAATCAGCCACTTATGCCCGCTGTCATGAGTGACGAGAGGAGATAGTCTATTTTTAGCGAGATTCTCCTTGCAATGAAGCACGGTGTACAGCATTCAAATGGCTCAGCCGCACACCGAGTACTATGCAGGCCCAAGAGTTCGGAGGCGCTGAAAATGTTTAGCGTCAGCCCGATTCAGACCACTAGTAGTAGCTTTCTGATCTTCGAACTTTCAGGTATCAGAACAGCCTTATCGGATATAAAACTTTGGATATTACCAGCAACCCAGCAAACCCAGAAGATAGCAAAGGAACTCCGGCTGACTCATGAATAAGTAAACCCCGAATTAGGAAATGTTGTTTTACTATGAGCACTATATTGAAAAGTCCTTACTATAGAGGACTGTATGGCGTCATGTATATTTTCCTGATCGGTGAGGCCTGATACTAACAGACGATGCACTGCAGTCTGCAGAGTGACCCGCACCATCATGCCAGAATAGACTGACCAATGACAATAGATATCCCAGTGAGTTCAAGTACTTCAAGCTGTTGTTATTGAATCAGGAAGTTCGAAAATCCGCCGGCAGATACGAGTTCCACGAGTACAAAGATAACAGTAGCCGATCAATCTTGCCCGGATTCAGAATTTGAAATCAGAACGCGTGCTCCAAGACATCATGCGTATTTCACGTGATGTAGATTATTTCGCGTCGCGTCTCGGGAAATTCGTCAGAATCATTATCTCCTTGTTCGCATTCTCCACTACCCTTCCATCATCACCAGCGATGTCGGCCGTATCCACGTCCCAACCGGAATTCGACTTTTGGGAATTCGTCAATTGCGCCAGATGCCAGCTTCCTTTCGCCTCCGACGCTGGTGCGACCATTCCGTTTTGGTTGACGGAGTGCGGGCATATAGTCTGCAACAACCATCTCAGTCAGTCGAGTTCACTTCCATGAAAGGAATTATCTTGACGCTTTGTGGCAGATGCTGACCAGAGCTGTGTGGTATGTGGGTCACCCGGCATCCAGCTGGTACCCCTTCAACGCGAGGTGCGTCACTAGCTTTCAAACAGTTCCCATTTGATGAATCCGGATCACCGAAAGATGGACCCGCCAATGTCCGATTGGTTCCGTTCGATACCGTATGCGCTGGACTCTATTGCATATACAGCCAAGGTGTTTTTAGTCGTGTCTTTGTCGAGCATCTCCTGACTGTTATCCAGTTCCAACAAGACTCCATGGCTGCTCAGATACGGTACTACAGGGTTAGGCATCAACAACAGCGGGCGTATATAGAGAAGCTCAAGCACGAGATGGCGGAACTAAAAAGGTGCGAGGAGCAGGCAGCATGCTAACATATGAAGCAACTCAGGTTATGCCGTTTTTAGAGCGAATCAGTATTTATCGGAGGAAATATCATCATACCAGCAAGGAGTCAACCCTTCACAGCAGCAGATTTACCATCGCAGAGATGAACAAGAACCGTCGGAGAATATGAATGCCCAGGGGAAACGCCCTATGAATCAGCGGTATGGTTTACCTTGTTCTTGTTTCCATGACTGACAATGTACCGGCGGACTACAGGCCAATGACCACTTCAAGTCCCCATTCCTCTCTGATAGGACCCGATAGGCTCACCCTACCGCCTGGTCAACAACCTCCCAATTTGTCCTATAACCGTGCAAACGACATGGCACCACAAGCTGTTCACAATGTTCCGCAACGGCAGCAAAGACCAGCATCCCGTAATTTTGCGCAGTGCGTTTCCTTTGATTATCGTGGTTGGCTTTAATCTCAATCACGTCTGCTAGACAATACGCTTATGTCCCGCCCTCGACGTCACACTTGCCTCTACCTCAGTTATCGCACATGCAGGCACCACGAAACGTCCAACAATTAAGAGCAGACCAAGCTGCTTCACAAGACCAAGCAGGACCAGCAACAGCTCCTTCTCTCAAGTTCAAGCCCGCTCAAGTGCGAGGGAACAACAAACCTCGGAATATGGGTCCCCCGCCCACACCAGCACATGCACGAACGCAGCAACGACAATCTGCGAACGCGCCAACGAATGCAGTTTCTTCTCGTCCCACTAACACCGGAGCCCCTCCCTCAAATCGATTCCTTCCTCCAGGAGAAAGATTCGCTCCGCCCTCGTCAGCAAATTCCAGTGGAAAGCGATTCCTACCTCCAACGCCGACAACAGGTCCTCAACATTTCGCCTCTGCTCGTAATCCTTCTCTTGCAGGTTCTTCTGGAACCAGGGCGATGCCTCGTGCTGGGATAGCTATCCCAAATACTGCTGGAGGTGGAAGCCAAAGAATGCCTTTTGTACCTGGACAAGGATTCGGGTGAAGGAAGGCTTGCTCTAGCTGTAGCGTGATTTCCTTGGTTCAGACGCTGCTATGCCCAGAGATATTTACATGATTTTGCTTCGAAGGTCATACAACGATGTATCCATCCAACAGAGCTGCATTAGGGAGCCGCAATACAAAAAATCGAGATAATATTATGACGCCGGGGCGCCAGAGGGTGTGTTGATGACGAAGAGAGGCATGTACGAGGCAACCAAGGCGCTGACACACAGGCTGAAAACGTGTTAGCGCTATACCTTGAGAACAGGAGGTGCTACACACAGAAGATTCGACAGTCCACCAGTTCCCTCCTTGGCACGCATAGGATGCTGGTTGACGTACTGGTTGAGGCCAAACAGAACTGAAGGCCAGGCAAGATACCTTTCAAAGGATAAGACGGCAATTCCTAGTCAAAGGACTTGCTCACCTATTCCGTGTCACCATGATTAAACCAGAAAGGAACATGCCAGACGTTCCGAGACCCTCTACAACACAATAAGCAGAGGGGAGCAAGTGAAGACCGCAAGGACGCACCACTTTCTCTATACCATGTTGGAGGCAGAGTGAATTTCACAGCGAGGGCAGCATCTCTAGGATCGTCCTTGGTCGACATCGTGGACGATGATGATGAAGGATGACGAAATTTGAAAAAACTCGTTCTATCGCGAACCACGTGCAGTGCCTATCTCTGGACCGACACCAGTACGCGCCTCCTCTATGACTTCTGGTTCTGGCAACGACGATGAACGACAATCTCTTCTG
Source organism: Armillaria mellea (assembly GCA_030407055.1). Lineage (NCBI taxonomy): Eukaryota > Fungi > Basidiomycota > Agaricomycetes > Agaricales > Physalacriaceae > Armillaria > Armillaria mellea. The sequence goes on along the minus strand of JAUDZF010000001.1, from coordinate 2,018,600 downwards.
AATATCCGTTCTAGACCCCATTATGATTCTACCAAGACTGTGGTCGTCGCCAGTGGTATCGACGGTGCTGCAGTGCATCGGAACGAAGGCGACTGTGAGCAGCGATAAGGACTTGGCTCCAGAGATATTGCTCAATAACTGCCAGCACGTAACGGAGAGTCTTACGATGATGTACCTCAGGCGAAGCGACAGCTAGGTTTGTTCCCTCGAACTAACATCTATCCCACTTTTACTGACCGCTATCAGGTCTGTTCAGCGCTATCTTCCTCGTATTCAATCGTATCATCGGAACTGGGTAGGACAGCGTCCTTGTGGTAACTTCATCCTACGGTATCTAATGTCAAAATTGAAGCATATATGCGACCCCAAGCAACATCTTACGCTCGTCTGGAAGCCCGGGCCTTGCACTTGTTATGTGGTTAGCCGGTGCGGGTATTGCGGCAGTAGGGACGGCTGTCTACGTTGAACTTGGCACCGTATGTCCTACACTTCGTATTTATCTCTAAATAAAATACTGACACGACAGTAGGGACTACCCCGAAGTGGAGGAGAAAAGAACTATCTTGAATTCATATACAGACGTCCCAAGTTCCTAGCAACCTGCTTATTTTCTGTTTATGCAATTATAACGGCAAGTATAGTGTCTGCAGACGTCGTTATTCCCTGCTTACCAATGTTTCAGGGCTCATCCGCGGCTAATAGTCTTGTTTTTGGAGAATGTTCCTACTTTTTTCCCGCATCCATAACTAAACTGACACATTTGCAGACGTCCTTCATGCTTTGAATATCGAACCGGTCCGATGGAATACTCGTTTCGTAGCCTTCTTGTGCCTATCCTTCTGCTGTCTGCTCCATGGCACCACATTCAAGTGGGGACTCCGTCTTCAGAATACGCTAGGTCTTTTCAAACTTTTCCTTCTTTCATCGATAGGTGTAGCGGGTCTGTTCTGTCTGGCCGGCGTCCCTGGTTTTCGCGTTAGAGAGGGATACGAAGCCCCCGACAATCTCCGGTGGGATAAGCTGTGGCAAGGCAGTAACTCTGATGCAAACGCACTAATATCTGGCTTATACAATATCATTTGGTGAGGTCCAGTGACATTTCGTCATTTGATATCTCATTTTCTTGATTATAGGTCTTTCGTTGGCTATTCCACGGCCAATTATGCGTTGTCTGAGGTCAGAAACCCTGTTCGGACGATCAAGAGAGCCGCACCTCTGGCCCTTATCTCTGTAACTACGGTCTACCTGCTTGTTAATGTCGGCTACTTTGCTGTAGTCTCCAAAGGCGATATAGTAGGAAGCCGGCGAATCGTCGCGTTGGTGAAATCTACTCATAACCTCTTCTCATTCACTAAGTTATCGTGTAGAGCTTTGTTCTTCCGAAACCTATTTGGACCGAACTTAGAACGAGTAAGCCGACATCTCCTTATGGCACCTATAAACCTTACAGTTCGTAGGTTCTCAGCGTCTTTATTGCGTTGTCGACGTTGGGAAATTTGCTCACCGGCCAATTCAGTCAAGGCCGTAGTAGGTGATCCTCTAAAATGTGTTTGCGTCTTTTCTCAGACGCCCGTTTTCTAGTCATACAGGAACTGGGTCGAGAAGGGGTGATTCCATTATCGTGGTTCTTTGCCAGCAACAAGCCATTCAATGCGCCCCTAGCAGGACTTGCTACGAACTGGTTTTTCTCTACTATGTTCATGGTTCTGCCTCCACCAGGGGATGCCTACCTGTTCATGATCAGTTGTGAGTTCTCAGCGGACTGAGCACCTTTTACATTCTCAACATTTGATCAGTGTCATCATACTGCCTTGCTATCATTAATGCCCTTGTCTCTGTGGGTCTATTGCTTTTGTATACTTCCACGTACAAAGCATGGAATTGGGACCCACCATTTCGAGCTCCCAAGATTGTAATCGTCTTGTTCTTCTTGTCCAATGTATTCCTGGTACTCGTACCGCTAATACCCCCTGCGCCCGGATCAAGAACATACGAGCACTTGCCGTACTGGGTGAGTCTAACCGTGCCTCTATAAACGCTTTGTGAACCAACTATCCTCCCTCAGTCTCATGCTGTTGTCGCTCTTGCTGTATCTCTCATTGGTGTTGGGTACTGGTACGTCTGGTGTGTTTGGCTACCTCAAAAGAAAGGGTACAAATTAGAAAGAACTTGGGTTCTGCAGGAGGATGGCGTTTCTCGTTGTGTATTTCGCCAAATTCCTATATGATTATCAGACTATCTACAATTCCTGGTTATCATGCTTACTTGCATTTGCAAAGTCGATCAATTACTGCCGAGGTTTTGCTGTTGAAGTTAGCCCCTAGTACAATCACGTGGGTGTATTTGTGATGAGAGCATTTGCCAAACTCTCACGGATCGCTGACAACTTTACGCGCTCAAACTTACGACAAACTACCACTCAGCGACTACACTCAAAATGCCTCCCAAAGCCGATATCAACAAAGCTGGATGGGAACAGAGTGAATTCCCTATTCTTTGCGAAACATGTGCGTACTTGTTGCCTGAAATCGTCCTTTGCTTATTCAACCGCTTTCCAGGTTTGGGTGATAACCCGTTTATTCGTATGGTCAGCACTTCTGCTACCATCTGAATTACTTTTTTTTTGCTGACTTCTTTGCAGTCCAAGCAAGAGTATGGACGCTCTTGTGGTACCTGCGCAAGACCATTCACAGTATTCCGATGGAATCCAGGTTCTGGCATGCGTTTCAAAACCACCGTCATTTGTCAAACATGCGCGAAAGTGAAGAACGTTTGTCAAACGTGCCTACTCGATCTTGAATATGGTCTACCCACGCAAGTTCGTGATACCGCTTTGGCTTTAGAGAAGGACGCCCCTACAAGCGATATCAATAGGGAATACTATGCGCAGAACATGGAGGCCAAGGTGCGTTACCACCATTTGCATGAGTCTTGTCGCCTTATATCAAATTTCCGTAGTTGGAAGGCGATAAATCTGGCCTTGGCAGTGGGCGGACACAGTCTGCGGGGAAGGACATGCTGAAGCAGCTAGCACGGACAGATCCTTATTATAAGCGTAATCGGCCACATGTGTGCTCGTTTTTCGTCAAAGGGGAGTGCAAGCGCGGATCCGAATGTCCCTATCGACATGAGAAGCCTGTAGAGAGCGCGCTGTCACATCAGAATTTGCAAGACCGGTACCATGGGCATAATGACCCTGTAGCTCGTAAAATTATGGCCACACATGCCGAAAATCAGGGCTTGAAGCCTCCGGACGACGAAACTATTGTATGTCTTGCCTCCGCCTCCTTGCAGCGCTGCTGACACCATTTGCAGACATCAATATTTTTATCCTCACTCTCTCCTGAATCTACGGAACTGAGTATACGTACCACCGTCCTCAAATCGCTACCTAGTGTGGAGCCGACGCAGCTAAGGTCTGTCGTTCATGTAGCCAAGTCACGGTTAGTTGTCCCTACTTGCTTTGGGGCAACATGCAACTCAACGTCTGCCATCTAGGTGTGCATTCATCAACTTCAAGGAGCGAAGTACCGCTGAACGTGCGGCCGAGGCCTGGGCTAATGGCCTCGAGATTGACGGAGAACGAATAGCGATAAAATGGGGTCGGAGTAAAGCGAAGGCACCTGGCACGACCACAGTGGCTACTGCATCGTAGACTTCATTCCGGTTGTCTTGTATTATTAGATAGATATTTGCACGAGTACTAGCATGCTTGCCGTTGAGATAAATGACATTATCTGATTAAACATCTATTATTATTTAATGTAGAAGTCGTTAATCCAAGATTCGGATATATCATAACGTTTTATAGCGAAGAGTCATCCAGTCCCTTCACCTTTAGCCAAGTAAACCTCCCACGGCGACAGCGCTTAACCAACCAGTCAGCGGCCGAACGTCAGAACCTGACGTAATAGCACGACCAAAGTTCACTAGGCCTGGTCCAGCTGAGAGGATGAGACATTTATCAGACGTAAGACGGCTGGCATAAGTTGGTTAACGTACGACAGACGCCTGATATTCCCCATCCCACACCGAACAGCGCTGCTCCTGTCAAGAGTTTCATGTCAACCTCTCCCCCCGTTGGAATCGCCCATAAGCCACCGAGAATGGGTCTCTGCTTCCCGCGGAAGAAGGTGTATAAGATAATTGAGGTGGGCAAAACCCCCATAGCGAGAAAAGCAAGTGACGGGTCAAAAGCCGAATGGATGGGTAAGAGTAAGAATGTCAATACTTTGATCGGGTCAATGAGATTGGATAGGGAAAGTGCAAGTGCAAAGTTGAACCCGTTGTTGAAGTAAGTAGCGCGACGAGCTAAGATATTCGGTTCTTTCGGTGCGACGTCGTCTGGCTTTGGTTTCTGTTTATCCTGTGTTCAGCGATGACTGAGTGGAAAGTCAAGGAAACTGACATTGTAGAAATAAAGGAACGCTGAAATCATTAAAGGGATTGCTTGTAGGGCAACGAGTTTTTCCCCGGTGGATCCCAAATTCCAGTCCCAAGATGGATTCGAGGCGCTCAATGAACCGTGCAACAGACGCGCCGTGACCGCTGCCGTGGAAAAAAATGTTGCCGTGGCAGCAATTGACCTTGAAACCGTGAGAATGACGCGCATATATTCACATTCGAACAAGTTTTTACCTCTTGGATAGTCTAGAAAGGCCGCAAATCATATGTCTATCGGTTCAAAGATCAGTAAATCAAGGGCGTGAGCGGCAATCAGAGTTAGTATTACTGACCCGGACGTGCATCCATTAGACATCTGCGAAGAACACTGTTAGATTATGTTATAGGCACTTTAGAAGCGAAATACCTTGGTTCCTAGTCCTACGAGGAAACCAGAGAGCAGAACTTGTCGCATTTCGAGGCCAAGTACTGCTTTATTTGAGCCCTCAAGAATTCCAATGATGAGACCTCCGGCGAATATCCCGGAAACACCCGCCAGTGCTTCTAAATTCCCTTCTACTGCACGATGAAAAAAACCTGATATTCCGAAGACATTTCCGTTCAAAAGCAGCAGAGCATGCACTGGGAGAGAAAGGCCGAAACCGCCTAGGAAGGATCTGAGGGGTGTGGGCGTCGACATGCTGATTGCTAGAACATCCGACTGAGAGAATTTTTTGAGCAGTGATCTTGGGAAACTTGCGCGTCGTTCGTTATATACCTCCTCTAAGACATATGATATCACGTGACCGAAGCCGAGTCCCGACCATGTCACCATGCGATTACCGATATTCGGAATTGACAGCGAGAACGAGAGCGGGATGGAAGAGCAAGGTGCGTCTCACCAGGCGAATTCTGCGACAAAGTGGTCTGTTGAGATAAATGAATCCACGCCAAGTCGTTCTGCAGCATTGGGGTGGTGCAACGGACACAGGTATGCCTCTGAATTGTCTCTGAATTCCGAATGTAACCACAAGGTCACGCAAGATTCGTAAGTAAATGACGGATTGACAAAGATGTTGCTATAAGCATTTACCCACGACCTCCTGTAGTTACATCCTGGGATATCCAACTTGGCCGAGGAAGATGTCGGCAGACAAGCGCTTAAAGGAGCCTTTCGCCGTGTCATTGAATCTGGCATTGACGACATCTGTCTAATAAATAGAACAGACGACATGGACCGATGGCAGCAATTGGTACGACCGTTGACTGCGCTTTTGCACCCACTGCAAGGAAGTAGCTCAGGCTGGAATGCAAGACGTCCTCGTCAATAGAAGCGAAGCGAATCTTGTTCACTGCATGAAGAATCCAATATTTTAGCTTAAAATATTAGATTTTATAATTATTTATTTTTTCAATATAATACTCTAAAATATAGAACTAATATTTGAAATATATTTGGGGTATTTGGGAGATTTCCAATATTGTTTCAATAATCAACAATATTGGAATAATATTAAAAATAATCTTTTTATATTTTAGTATAGAAGTTGGAAAAAATAAATGATTATAGAATTCAATATTATAAGCTAAAATATAGGATTTTCCATGCAGTGGTTACTGTTCAGAGATAATCAAAGCCTAACTGGCTGTCAAGGGTACGTCTCGGTCTTTTCAGTTGCAGTCCGCGGCTTATCGGACTGTAGGATGGTCCAGGTTAGTGCCTTTCAACGGACCCTTGGAATGATATATTGAATCAGCCAGCCAACTGACAACATTGATCTACATCTTACACACCAATATAGACTGAATTGGATGGTTTGCTGGCATGCTCATCTTGAGAGATTTAGACTACAAAAGCTCGACGTCCTGCTTGGCTGAATGGTTAGTGTTACTGTGTTGGAATTCTAATTAAAAAGGAAATTACTCCCTGATTGATGGGAAATATTCGAGCTGCTTGAGAAGAGAACACATTGAACCCAAGCAAAGTTACCATATTCTTCAAGTAGGCCGGCAAAGTTGTTCCAGCCAGCGAAAAGACTGCAGGCATCTGATTTACGATATCGAATTTATCCCAAGTCAGTTAGCTTATATGACGGCAGAATGTTCGATGAACGTTTGAGACAGGGTGAGAGACAGGAGGACGATAAACCTTGAGCCGGCGTTTTCCGAGGAATAGACTGGCTGTCCAAATTGATGTCATCAGTGTAAGCACTGATCGAGATCTTCGAACTCACCACGTCCAACTTATCACTTGCATCCCAGTCAGGGATAATCTCTTAAAATTAGATACCAACGTTAAGATTACTACGGGTTCCTGATCACGTAGCATGCGAGACTCACGGCAAATTCACAGGATAACGTACAACTTCGAACTCTAAAGAGCAACATTGCAGCCTTAACTCGTACCCTTCTGGGGCAAGTCATCCTGACTTGATCCCAGATTTACGTCTTCTTTCCGCTTGCCAATATCCTCCATCTGAAGATAGATTTCAGAATCAACCAGCCCAGGGGCATCGACAAGCTGCAATGATTTCCCTATCATCCCCTTCCACATGGTGTGACCATCAACAAAATCGCAATGGACATTCTCTACGCCCATGACATCAACCAAGTGGAGACCTGCAACGTTCCAGGTCACGCTCGACACGCGGGAAAGTACGGCGAGGACATAATCGTTGGTGGAATAGCCGTTGACGAGCCGGCCTGATACTAATCGTCTCACACTGGACCACGCTGCCTGATCTGTTGACACAGGTGTCCCGAACAGAAAGACACCTTCGATTAGATGACTAGTTTCGGAGGGTGGAAGGGTGGTGAGGTACTTGAGGGCTTCAAAGATGACCAAGGATCCTAAAGAATAACCGACTAGAGTCGCGGGTCGGTTTCCAAACGCACGTTTGGCTAGAAGGTCTCCCAAGACCGCTCCGGCCTTGATAGCTAATGCCTTAGAGTTCATCCAAGGATTGTCTGTAAATAGATGTATCGAGGTGAGCGCCATGGTCTGATCTTCTGTTATCCTTTAACCTACCAATTATTTGTCCTATCTTTAGCCACGCGATAGGCGCCAAAGAGCTCATCAAACTCGCGAATACGGTACGCTTGACGATTTCGAGCTTGATGTATTTCATGGTGTGAGATTTAACAAGAGTGAGAAGCGCATCTGAAAGCTCTTGTAATGCTTGAACTTCCTAATACGCATCAGAAACACAACCAATCATGAGATGAAAATGCTATTACCCATTGTAAAGCAAAGGTGTTGTCGCCTCCAAACACAGTCCAAGGAGTGACGAAATCGATAGGCGACGATATCCATCCACTAACGCAGAGCCGGACTGCAAGCGTTTCTTCGGACTGAATGCCTACGGGCAGAACAGCTAAATCTCGTATTTCCCTCGTGTGTCTCTGAACCATGTCTACCGTAGACTTCGCACCGTACACGCCGAACAATGCCCCACAGACAACAGATGATCCAGCAAGTCCACTGGCCAGCAAACCCGCAACCGTCCCACCGATGCCGAGCCACCCCAGGATAGTTGTGACTCCAGCGCCTACAAGCGGGGCAGCTAAGCCCCCAGTGACCCCGACTAATACGCCGCCAACAACCGCGCCAAGTCCCATCCCGGCCATTCTCAACACTTTATTTCTTTTTGCGTGATCTTGCGTAGTACTCTGAGTATGCCGCCGCGCCTCTTCGATGGCGCGATCTGGGTGTCTAAGTGTAGAAACTATGATTTCCTCGTCCAATTCGCCAAAGGCGTTCAGAAATGACCGTGTCCTAGCGGAATATTCCTTGGACATTGTGATATTTAGAAAAAGGATAGCATTAAGTATTCTCTTGAGGTCCTGCTCATGGGGTAGTTTAGGTAGCTGTCCGGTGGAGGTATCGGCATAGGGATCTAGTTCAGGACAACTTTCTGAACCTGCCGTCAGTGATACTGGCACAGGTGACGTGGTCAATCATACCTCCGTCGGGCTCTCCGCATGCAACCCAGGCATGTTCTAGCAGTTGTCGCGCCCATGTATTCAGCCCTTTTTTGAACGCATTTCTTCTATCGGATTTCGCCTTTTCTGGTAAGGGTGATAAAGAGTACTCTGCGAGGGCGTAGAGCTCCGCCGTGTTTCTATACGCTGCCAGACGACGAAATATATGCTGGAAAACGGTATCACGTTCTTGCTGCGTTAGCCGTTTGGGTGGGGTGAGCTGAGCGAGGTTGCTCGACATAGTGGTGATGCAGAGAGATGCAACTGGCTGACATCGTGACGGTCATAGCCAAGAGGCGAGCATGATGTCATTGCCAAATCTTGACACTTGAAATTTCCCACCATGCGGCGCAACGAGGTTGAGGATGAGGTCGACATGGAAGGCGCCGACGACGATGCTGAGCGCTACGAGGGCGATTCTCCCGAGGAAGAGGATGGCGATGAGCCGGAGGAGGAAGATGAAGACGACCATGCCGGTGTTACTGTTCTAGACGAGGAAGATGCTCAGTCTGTACGTGCCCATACCCCTTCACGTCGCGGCTGAAATCTCAGCACTCTCTATCAGAATGAGGACGACGTCATTGTAGAAGAAGAGGACGACCAGCTAAGCTACACCTCGTCGCAGCCGGCACAATCATCGCGACTCAAGATCAAGCTGAAGCTCCCTACTGTGCCGAGCTCAACGTCCAACTACGGCGACACCGGCACCGGAAGAATACCAGCGTCCACCCAAGAGGGCCTCTGCTCGTACAAGGAGGATAGTACCAGGTATGCTGAACCTCTCTTCTCCACTTAAGCACAGTGCTTAATCTTATACGCAGACTCCTACCTTGAAAGTTCAGAAGGTGACGATAATAACGACGACGATGACGATGAGAGATCCATGTCGCCGGAATCAGAGTCGACACCTCAAGCTAGTCCTTCGAAGAAGCGCCTCACGTCAAGGCAGGCCGTTCTAGCCAACGTAGTCGACTCTTCACATGTTTCTTTAGGTGCGTCGCTTGTTTTTCCCTTTCGCCTTATTTATAATTCACTTGCAAGCTGCAGATGGTGATACTGCAGTGTCTGTGAGCAAGGGTCGTAAAAAGCAACTCAATGAGACCGAGTTAGCCTTGCGCCGGGAGGAGACAGCCAGGAAGAGGAAGAATCTTTCTGAGAAGAAGCTAGAGGATGAAAAGGTGCGTCTTTTCGATACTACAATTCGTTGTCTCATGTTATTCTCCAAGGTTGAAACTATCAACCGACTGCTAAAAAAACAAACACGACCACGGGGTGGTAAACGCAACGGCACTACTACTGGCACTGGCACTCCTTCTGGGGTCAAGGCCCAGAACGACAGTGATGAAGAGGCCATGGAGGTGGAGGGAAGTACAGAGGAGGCTCTACCTGCGCCTATAATACCTGTCATGTACCGGTGGATATCCTCGTCGCGGCCTCTCACAGTCGATCCTAGTCCTGGAGCTGAGGAGAAAATGGACGTCGATGACAAGGTTCCAGAGGAGAAGATGGATGTTGATGGCGCGGCAGAGAAGGAGAAACCCGACAGCAACGAAGGGAAGAAGATGATCCTGACGTTCTCAGTTCCACCGTCTTTGCTGCCAGAGGGCGAAACGCACCCTCCTGCACCACCAAAGCCAATACCGAAGTGCAATGTGGAGGGCTGCCAACTTAATAGAAAGTATAGGCTTGTTAGAAACCAGGATATGGGTGCCTGCGGAATGGCTCATTTGAAGCTATTACAGGCTTGACGGCAGACTCTGAGCTGCTATTTATTGGTTACGATTCCAATATTATTAAATGTGTAAACCTATGGCGAATCGATGAATGTTCAGAATCGTTCGTACGGCCAAACTAAATGGCAGTGCTAATTCGTACAGACAAGCGAAGATAGTCCAAATTTTGATATAAATGATACATGTGCGATGCAAGAAAAATGAAAGCTAAGACCCTCCCAATAAGCCGGCTATGCTGGTTAGATTTAAGCCAGAACTATCCATGAGACCCTGGATGAAAAAGGAATTGGTTCCTGAAAATAGAATAACGTAAATGAAGAACGCACCGAAAGCGATGATGAGTCAAGAGGACATGCGAAGTTAAACGAGTTGGAAATGACCGGTGAAACTGTCACCATGAGAATGCGTATGGAGAGCTGAAGGACGATTATGAGGTGTTGCAGTACGAAGATAAAGTCTGGCTCACTGTTATCTTGTAATTGACATCAATATTACTCTTTGTGCCTAGAATTCCACATTTTGAAAGAAGATCTAAGAGGATCTGGTTGTTGGGGTCAATGGCTTGGGTGTATTCGATCGCGAACGGGAAGGTAAAATTGGTTTCCGAGTGCGAGGCAAAATTAATGTTGTTGGAGGTACCACCTCCAATGTCCGTACCAGTGCTGGAACTATTAAGAGGGTAGAATAGCTGTGGTACAGTGTTGAGCGGTAAGTTGGCAACGGAAATTTGAGACAGGCGTTACCTCGGCTGTCACTTTCTTCAGCTCGACTGAGAAGTAATTCGGATTGTCGACCCTACGGCAAGATTAACAAATGCTATGCGATTAACGTGTAAAATGCATACGATATATTTACGCCAAGGTTTATGTTGACACCGTTATTGGTGAGTTCAAACTCACTACCATTGGAAGCCACTGTCTGAAGTTCACCGATGGTAACGTTGGGTGGTCGAATCCACTGCATACATGTTAATATCAGAATGGTATAAATATCGATTGAAAGCCTAACCAATGCGAGGGACAAGATTATGCTGAGTATAAGAAAGACAGCAATCAGAAGGGTGCAGCAGAAGAATCTTCCGATACATCTTGGACGTGATCCCTGTTTAACATTAATAAGATATCATACAGGAATAAGATTGCTCACCCTTGTCCATAGATTTCCTTGCGTTTCATAACGATACTTCTTCAAGGTTTGAGGAACTCTGGTTGAAGTTGAGTAACCAAGGAGAAAAAGGGCCATGGAAACGCACTTCTCCTGGGGAAATTCCCCGTGGTCAAAACCACTAGCAGTGTCAGCGCCTTTGGCTCTGACGCCTGTTGGTGAACCTATGGAACCCGTGCTGATGTGAGTTCTCGTGGTGGCTTGCCGTTGCGGAGCACGGGCGTCTGTGGGATCATCTCTATAACCAGTGCCGTAATTATCGTAGGCGCCCTCGTCGTAGGTAGCATGGGGCTGCTGATGGGTGTAAGGATTGAAGTCGGGCTGGGTGTACTGGCCGTCAGGCTCGTACCGACCGTACTGCGCAGCATACGGGTCTCGATAGGCCATGAGGAACGATTAAACGGTTGATACAAAAGCAAATTGACGAAAGGAAAAACAGATATGAAGAAGGGGGCAGAGTGGTAGTAAAAGGCAGAGAGAGAGAAGGGGCTTGTCGGTGGTCGTTGTGGTGCGCTCACCTAATGCCGAAGCACAGCCTCGGCAGCTGCGACCATTCTTATTTCCAAATTTCACCACATCTTCTCCAAAAAAGAGAGGCCAAGACGCGAGAAATGGTGGGAGAAACAAACAACTAGTCCTCTGCGACGTGCTCCAAGCCTGTCAATATGTTCCCTCTCTTAGTCTAGAATGACATGGTACTGGCAGCGAGAATAGGGGCCATTGAAGGTTGATGCCAAGCAGACACAAATAAATGGCGTCACCGTTGCGCTGGTCCTTTCACTTTCATTTATCGAACTCGGCCACAATGTCCTTTGCAGATATGTCTGTCTCTCCCTCGAACCCGTCTATCTCGTCAACCCTCAGCGGTTCGTCTTTGCTCGTCGCCTGGCAGCTCAAGGGCAAAACTGTTCTCATCGTCGGCGGAGGAGAAGTCGCGTCAGGGCGCATTGAAGCCGTTCTCTCTGCGGATGCAAAGGTCATTATCCTCGCTCCCGCCAAGGGTCTTCATCCACGAACCAAGCGATTCATCGAACTCTGGCCGAATCGCGTCACATACTACGACCGTCGTTTCTCTGGGCCCGCAGAACTTTACAAGATGGATATGGTTCTTACTGCGCTTGATGATCCCAGCAGTTCTCGCCAAATCGTAGAACTGTGCCGCGAGCAAAGGATTCCCGTCAACGCTGCGGACATACCTGATCTATGCGACTTCTACTTTGGTGCTCAGATACGCGACGGTCCCTTGCAAATAATGATATCGACCAACGGATCTGGTCCCAGAATAGCGGCATTACTCAAGTCGAAACTCAGTGCCGCACTAGGAGGGTATGAAGGCGAGGCCATTACACGAGTCGGAGAGCTGAGGGAGCGCCTCAAGGAACGTGCGCCTGGCATTGGAGGTGCTGTGAGTCGACGCAGGATGAAGTGGGTGTCTCAGCTATGCAATGAGTGGGACATGGAAGATTTGACTCAGTTGGACCATACAATGATCGTGAGGCTGCTTGATGAGGGATGGGAGCAGAATCGTGTACCCTCCTTGCATGATCTTGGTGGAAAATCCAAAGTCAAGCAAGGGAAGGATAATCCCCAGTCGAACTTTCAGGATCTCAATGCCGTCCCATACGGTGGTTCCATACTACCAGCTACATTGGGGTTCATAGCAGGTGGTGTGTCAGTTGCTTTGCTGCTTATGTATCACCGACGATGAGAGGTGCGTTTGTCCAATCCGGATCTCGGTCTTTTCATTCCATTAATTGCATCTAGTAGGGATCCATCGAATGTAAGAGTCTAAAACATATGGATAAGTATGAGAATAATAGTGAATTTGTACAGCTTAAAATCTCGATGAGCCAGTTCACAAGTCCCAACCAGTTAGAAGCACGCCAAAACATTCTGATTCCAAAGATTACAGAAATGGAGTGTTGCGGATTGGCAATTTGTCGGAATTACTGACTTAGTCTGGCAACAAAACTTCACCTGGGGCATTAAGACAAGATGGCTACTAAGCGCATAGGCCCAATTTGAGAAAACCCTGTGCCCAGAACGAGGGTGGAACCCGATGGGAACGGCCGTCCACTCGCGACAAATGCTTTGCCGTATATATCATCCGATATCACCTATCAAGCCCATCTAGTAGGGCGTCACAGATGGTCTGTAACGGCGTCGGAGATCAACACGGGAGCAGAGAAGTAGAGGGGCACGAGGAATGCCAGCGCGTGTAAACAAATAGTCGAGCTACTCTTCAATAGAGCAGGATCAAGTAAGCGACAGCACACAAGAAACAAGCGGAGCATTCGGACACGGAGCAATGCGAGGCTGTTTTTAGGTGATACACAACGAACAGTCGATAATGAGAGGGCAAAACCTCACATCATGAAGACGGCGATGAGAGCCAGTAAGAACTAGTACGCCCGTTGAACAGTTGTCGCGGTGCTAGACCTCAATGAAAGATAGTGCTCAAGCCGAAGAGCAAGCCAGGTGGAGGTGGCGGTTATGGTCCATCAGACGACGTATCCTGTATGCATAATGTAGGGGGGAGACCAGGAAGAAAGGCAGCAGAGGTGATAGTGGGGAAAGAAACGACGTACAACCAACATGGGCCGAGCCTTATATAGGTCAGACGGTTGTGTGACATGAGCAATTTTCGCCCTCCGCTTTTTTGCGACTGGCTTAGCAGTGCTGACTCAGCCATAAATTGCCTCATTCTGCTTCACTTTCACTACAAATCATTATCGACAAAGTATTTGTCCCTTAACGTTTAACATGCAAGACTACTCTTCTCTTCCTCCTCCTCCTCCTACTCCTCCACCTGTGGACACCCCAGAACCCCCCTACTTCCTGCATATATCGTATCGTACTCTGGGGATTCCCCATTGTCTTTCTAATGGAAAGGCTATGGGGAATCCCCTTGGTCATTTTGGTGCCGACCTGTGCCGTGTCACAGTCACGCTATAAATTTCTAATTTCTAATTTCTTCAGGTCCCACTGATTGCTGCATTTGGGCAGTGGCGGAAATCTCGGTCTTCCGGTACAACTTGAAGGTGGTCTTGGAGACTTCGCCTAATTTATCTGGATGTATAAATTCAGCACCATGCCATGTAGTTGCAGACGCGTTCTGCTTACTTCTCTGGCAGCTTCACCGTTTTTCTCTAGACTTCAGTCGCTATGGATTCACTCCTGCATGTTCGGATGTCCCAAGATCCACAGGCGGGGTCGTATTACAATGGCCACTATGTTCCCACGTCCGCGGAAAAGACGGCGTACCAGTCTACGCATGAACCTTGGGCTGCATCCGTGAAATATGGCTATTACGGATTATACTTCTTCGCCGTCACCATCTTCATTGCGATCTTGTTTAATGTTCACTTCAGGATTCTTCAGCGACGCAGGTGAGTGATATGTTCACTTCCTCTACGTAATTATGCTCAGGTGCCGTGTCGTAGTCTCGCTGCTGGGTCGACGGTGCAATCCCTGACCTTGCAGGATAAATTCTGTGCCCTCTTTCGATTGCTCGCGTACCCACGCATTCCTATCTCGGTCAATAGGTTTATCTCTCCGTGGTACACGGCAGGAAATCAGGGCCAGACCTTGCTCCTGGCTGCGGGATTTCTTTTCACCACTCTTTACTGCTTCGCGGACACATACAACTACAGGCCCCCGTTCTGTACGACGTGCTCGATCCTTTTTGTTTGGACATTCATTAACGATTTTTTATTAGATGGATCCTCTCCTTTGGGCCTGCGAAGTGAATGGCTAGCTATGGCGATGCTACCGTTTCTTATAGTATTCGGACACAAAATCAACTTCATTGGTACTTTGATAGGTGGGAATATTCTTTCTCCTTCTTGAACATACCCTTACGTTTGTCATGGCTGGGACAGGTAGCTCCCACGAAAAGATGCAAGTACTCCACCAAGGAGTGGCTGGCTTACATTTATATATGTCTTTGGTACATACCATTTCCATGACGATACGCTCCAATCGGTAAGCTTATTCTACGTCTGGAATCATTATGGCAGCAGCTTAAAGAATTCGTAGGGAACGCGGAATTAATTACGACTTCCATCACAATGTGAGTACAATGCGACTCGTTGGCCTGTATTGAAATAAACTATGGTTTTAGTATGCCTATTGGTCCGGTTTCGTTGCTCTAGCGCCGTTGATTTGGCTTTGCTGTGCTAGCCTTCCAATCTTCCGCAAGGCAGGATACGAGTGTTTTTGGATTCTCCACCTTGTGGCTGTTGGCAGTGAGCATCGGTTTTTCAAAAATATTTCTGCTACCTCTCATGTTTTATTCAGTTTACTTTGGATTCTTATGGCTTCACTGTTGGAACCTCCTTGACGGAGGGTAAGCCTTATTAAGGACCTATCAGAACCCTCGGCTCACGTCAAGACACTAGGTACTACATGTATGTGACATTTGCAGTTTTCGGATGGGGCGTCGTGCTCCGTGTCGCTTACATGTTTTATGTCAACTTGCACGTCCATGTCGCGCGCGTCCATGTAACATCATCTGGCATGTTACACCTCAGCATTCCCACGAAACTCCGATGGTCCCCCGGTCAACACGTGTTTCTTCGTTTCCTCAGCGTACGTCCATTCGAGTCCCATCCCTTCTCCATCACGAGCATACCGAGCGGCAATGACCAACGAAACGACATGTCTTTTTTCATCGTGCCTATGAAGGGTTTCACCAGCTCTCTTAAAGAATACTGCAAAAGAGCTGGTGGTCGCCGGGACCTGTTTGTTCTCCTTGATGGTCCCTTCGGACATACGACACCAGAACTTAGGGCTTTCAACAACGCTTTGCTCATAGCTGGAGGTAGCGGCATTGCATATATTCTGCCCATCTTCCAGGATCTCGTTCGATGCAATAGAGGTGAAGTTTGCGCGAAGACTCGGTGCAGTAGAATTGAGTTGATTTGGGTTGTTCGTTCCAGAGGTAAACATCATGCTTTCCTCCCCATCTTATGGCTTCTAATTGTGTTATAGCTCAGTATCAGAAGATGGAGAAATACGTCTCTGACACTATTAAAGAAATCAACGATGGCGGTGTTTCTGTGAGCTTCTTCGTCACTGGAGATGATGAGGGGATGGAATCAAAAAGTGGCTCGGACGAAGACCTTGTGAATGATGAGAAAGAGAAGTCTCTGTCCGATTCTTTGCCGGCGAAGTGGCACACTGGCCGCCCGAGCCTTCTTGACATCATCCGAGAAAGATCGCAAACATGGGAAGGACGTATCGCAGTAACCAGTGAGTTTCAAAAACATATTCGTCTTATTATGATTCCCTGATATCACCTCCTCTCAGCATGCGGCTCCGAATCAATGATATCTGATGTTAGCAATGCCGTTGCTGGTGTACAGATTGATATACTCAGAAAAAGGACGACGTGTAAAGAGATGTATCTGCAGACTGATGTTTACGATTGGTAGCCGATGTATGTCGGACCACGGCTAAGGTGTTATACGTATCGTTATGAATTTATGTACGGGGAAGATTAGTCTAGAATAAATTTAGACAGTCAAATGTGTAACCCGTTTCACGTGACCGTGACTTCCTTAACTTGCAACCATAATGTCCTCAATAGGTCCCGACATTCCTCCTCACCTTCTGCGACAGAGTCAGCACGCCAACGAAGACGAAGAGGATATTGGGCCTTCGGTCGTGGGACCTCAAATATCTCCGGAACTAGTGAAGCAGCAGCAAGATGACGATGATGACGACGAAGACGACTATGCACCTGCTCTACCGCCAGAGCTCCTCGCCGCGCGTCAAGCAGGCCCAGAAAAACGAATTCAAGGCCCAACTTTACCAACCTATGACGAGGACTCGGATGATGATGTAGGTCCGAAACCACTACCGGCTGGGCGAACCAGCGCCAACGAGACAGACGGCGTCAAGCAATTTATGGAACAAGAAGAAAAGCGCAGGAAGAGAATAGAGGTACGCTGAATATCTTTGACTCCACCGAGAGTCTAGCTTCTAACTGTAGATGCAGGAAGCATCTCGACCTAAAGCACCGAAAAGAGACGAGTGGATGCTAGTGCCCCCTTCGTCTTCTGATTTACTCGGGAGTAAGCCTGTTCCCTTATGATAATAATATCTTCATTGTTTACCGTCACTACAGCATTGGATCCTACAAAACTCAACAAACCTCGACAATTTGCTCGGTCCGCTGCGCCAGCGAAAGAAACGGAAAACAACCTATGGACAGAGACACCTGCCGAGAGGCAGCAGCGACTGGCTGACGAGGTGTCTGGGAAACGACGGCGAGCTGTGAATGCTGACAACAGTGTGAGCGCTGAGGAGGTATTAGAGGCAAGGAAGAGGCAGAAGATGGATGAGAATATCCGGAAGGGCGTGGAGGAGCATACTGTATGTCTCTTTCTCATATAGTTGTTTGCAGCTGATTTTTGTCACAGCGCAAAGTTCGCGGTTCGGCATTGGTGGATGCTCATGCAAAGTCAGCGGGCAAGAAAGACGACGAAGAGGATCCATCCAAGGCTATCTGGGACCACACTCGAGATATGTCCATCGGTGGGCGGTTGATGGACGACAGTACACGATCTAAGATGCTACGAGACGCAAAGGGTCTCGGTGACCGGTTCGGCGCTGGAAAGGGAGGTAGTTTCTTGTGAAAAGTCAGTTTATTGCCATCTATCTTTCACTATTTATATCGTTCTTATTCACATATCATCCAAAGAGCACATGGTCTTGATAACGATTGACTATCATGACTGACCCCAACTTCCGCATCGAATCCGGTCGTCTTTATATTTCCTACTGTCTTCCCTCTTCTCCTGCTCATTGTGCATTTCTTGTCGAACTTTACAACTCCCCCTCCTTCATTGCCACTTGCGGTCCCACGGGCATAACTACCACAGAACAAGCAAAAACCTTTATCGAAAACCGATTCATGGCTACCCACGCTCGTCATGGGCATGGCCAGTACCTGGTCTCGCTCAAGGAGACCTCCAAGCCTGTGGGAATTGTGAGCTTGATGAAGGGCGATTCACCCGAAGAGTCGTATTCTGCACCCGATGTGGGCTTCGCTATGCTTCCCCAGGTGTCTGGGCAGGGGTATGCTACGGAAGCCGCTAGAAAGTTGCTCGACTATGCCTCAGAGACGTTGGGAATTAAGGAGGTTTTTGGGTTCACCGATGAGAAGAATACTGCTAGTCGACGGGTCCTTGAGAAGCTGGAATTAGAAGATCGTGGGGTGCATCTACTTCGGGTGTTTGGACCTAGTTCCGTCTACGCGTCTCCGAGTATGGTGGATTTGAAGGAGTACGGGATCGAGTAGCCAACAGAGAAGTTCGATTGGTTGAAAAGCCTTATAGTGATATTCATCCCAAAAATACAGATTAGTGGAAATCCTGGCCCTTGCATCATGCCTAGACACCTTTGAGGTCTTTGCACAGTCACTTTTCTGAGTTCTTTATCAACCTCCACTTTACTCACCTTTCCACCGGTCACACAATGGCCAGAGTGCTTGTCTTTCGGGTACAATGGAGTCACTGTGACAGAAGCTTGGTTTATCGATGCTAGTCAAAGTGAACCAAGGTAAATAGAAGTCATATTAACCTAGTATAGTTTTATTCCAACCACTCTCCGTTATCAGGATGAGAATCTTGAATATATATGATGTGGTGATACAATGCAAAATGGAGAATGCAATGGAGAAATACAGTGTCGTAAAAGGTCATGCTTTCGAATCTAAGAATTCGGAAAGGTCAAACGATGGTACAATCTGTAACGCGATCATTAGTATATCGCTCACTTGAGACAAGGCATCCTACCTCTTGTCCCTTGTCGGAGTGTAGCGACGTCTTCAACGCCGCCTTGATGCTTGGAGGTAAGGAAGGGGATGAACGGACCGGAATACGGAAGTTCATGGGCAAAGCAACAGAGAATGGAAGTCTGCCGTGCTATCAGTTCTACCCGTGATACGGCGTCGAGACCTGTCCTATCTGGAAGGAAATGAATAAACCATGTTGTTAACATCCGGTATAACTTACAGAGGATGGCACTGTTAATCTGGTCGGCTACTGCCTCCCGCCTCTCCTGACTGAGGTACTTGGCCACGGAGCTTTCTTCCGGGACAATGTACGCAAGGATGCCAAGTACATTCTGCAGCTCCTTAAGGTACTTTTCCCGATCTTCGATGCACGGAAGATGATTAGCCAGGGCATACAACTTCTGAGCGTTCTTGAGCAGAGCCGTTTGCTGGTCACGGGCTTCAGGGTCGTCTTCGTGAAGGGCTTGGGAACTTCGTTTCTGTGCTTTAGGAGGGGGAGATTCGGTTTGGGTGGGAGGGTACTTCAGAGGGACTGTTCTACATGATTCGACGAAGGCTTGTATGCGCAGATTTAAAAGGAGATGGGCGGGATCGACAGAGGTGGGCGCCACGTATGCCAGGCTACTCGTCTTTGGCGGTTCCATTGCCTCTGTCATGTTAAGAACTGTCGGGAAATGAGCGTTGAGCAGATCTGTGCCTTCGTCCACCTTTCCTGAAAGCAGCAGCAGTTGTATTTCTATCGATTCATCAGAAAAGCAAGGGATCCCGAAAGGCACACGACGCACCTGCTCGTTGGTCCGCCTGTTTCAGCACTTCTTCCGACAGCTCAGGTAGGCAGGAACCACCATCAGCAGGCTGCATCACCTCGTCACCGTCCGCGTCGAGGTGCTGAACAGAGCTGTCCTCTGCGAAGGCGCGCGCAGTCCGGGTGTAGCATTGGTGGGATAGGTAATCGAGTACGAGCGAGCGCTGAGAACGAGGGATCAGTGAATATCGACAACGCCAGGGCGAAGAAAGGAGATACCAGTTGGTAGGGGGACGGGTCGGGTCTCGCTGGTGGTTGGAGAGGCTTTCTGGAGGACGATGGCTGGGACATGAGTGCCGACGATGACGGGCCGATTGCAATGGCTCTTTCCAAAGTAGGTTCACGACGCCAAGTGCATACGAGTCCACGTGCTAGTTCCCCTTGGCTGACTATCCACGTGCTATTGCTTTGTCTGGTCGATGCTCAACTTGTAGCTTGGAAAAGATATTTCCTTGTTAGAAACCTCTACTCAGCTAGGCAGAAAGTTCAAGACAGAAAAACAAAAAAGTTGCTTTCCTTCGTTAACGGACACTCTCCATTCTTCGCGGCGTTTGGCCGACTAACAGGTAATAATTCACCGCGGGGAAATAGGGCGTGACCTCCGATTTGAATCCTCCACTTCCTCGAGGACCTCCAGAGTGCACTTGAAAATCAAAAGTCCTTCTAACATTATAATTCGTACAACTGCATAAATAACCTCCTAGTAACCATGAGGAGCTGATCGAGTTCTACTCAACGTCCGTTCCGGCGACGCCCTCAGCTCGTTGGAACTATATCGCGCTTGCGTCAGAGTATCTCCATCCAACAATCTTCTGTCCTCTTCAATACTGACCGAGGAGCTCCTGCGTCGTGACTTGGGTGCGTAAATGAAGGATTGCATCACGATGGTGATATCAAAAAGGAGTGTACCCCCGCTTCCCAAAAGATATCTATCGATTACATGGGTTCAGCACTCGATCCAAAGAGATAGACGAAGCTTACGGTATGCTCTCTTTGATAAAGTCTGTTGAGGCGGGCGGCGGCAACCTGGCATTAGGGGATGTGGCGATAGATGCAACATAAAAACAGTTCCCGAGGAAAGCGAAAACAAAAAGATACATAGATAATCCCTGCAATGCCGGTTAACATTATGAAGGAAACAGCGGGAATCCAGCAATACCTGTACAGATTTCCGGACATACTGATAGAAGTAAGATCAGCATATAAATCTCCCCGAAGCTAAGCACAAAACGCACGTTCTTCCAGATCTGCGGCAATCGGGAAGTGAGATACAAAGTGGTGCATAACCACGCAAAGATGCGACCCAGAACACGTTCGTTGGTCGGCTGAAAGAGGGTCTGGTGATATGACGGCTCCGAAGTCGAGACGTATACGTCAGTAGCGTGCACGGGTTCGAACGTTGTTGGAACATCAGAAACCATTAAAGATGAGTACGTCTGATGGTCAGGGATACGAAACCCTCGTGCAGCGAGCACGTTTCCTATATGAGTCGTCGTGCTGGTAAGTGGCAAATGCCGTTGACTCCCAGCAAGCGCGCCCACACCGAACAACGCCCAGACACCGAAAAATACCATGCTGGCGCCCCGCCGAGAGCTCCTGCGCCGCGGTTCAGGATCTTCCTCCTCTGCGTCTCGCTGGAGACTCCGGCCCCGGAGAGACTCTGCAACTTCGGAGGCAGACATGTGCAGCGCTGCAGGGAGAGCGCCCCGGGACGATATTCGGCCAACGCTGCCGCCTCGAGTCCCGTGCCTCTCGGAGCTCCAGGAAATACGTGTCCGACGACCACCTTCGGAGTGGAAGCTGTCTGCGAGAGCCGCCAGGGTCGAGTCGTCTACTTCGTCGTCTGATTCTCTGGACACTCGGCTGTGCGAGGTATCGGGGTATCCGTCCTGGGGGCGCGCGGACCGGCTTCGTGGGCGGTCGTCGTGTTGCGCCGCTAGTGCAGCTGCTTTGGCTACGCTGGCGGCTACGACGGACAAGGTGCGGTAGCGAGACGCTGGCCTGTCCACGGACATCCGGCGGCTCAAGCTGCGCGCCCGGACGTGAGAAGGTGGGTTCTGGATGGAGTAGTAGATGTATTGGCCAACAAGGGTACAGTCCACAAAGACAAAGTAAGTGGCCAGGTAAGTCTAGGTAGACATTATTTAGACAGGATACCACCATTGCCGCCGTGATTGATTGCCCACCTGGAATGGAAGCTGATGGGTTAGGATGCAGCCAACCAAGTTGGATATGTCACCTGTCGCACGACCATTAATTACAAGTCCAAAATCCTCAAAATCCAGGTCCACATACCCATAAGCCAATTGGCAAGAAACGGAAGAGCTAGGCCTTCACATGAATTGCTTCTAATATTCTCGAGAACCTGGCTTTAATGGCAAGGGCTGGTGTCACATGTCGCCATCGTGGTGAGATATGGTACTCACGGAAACTGCGCCCCTAGCCAGCAGGCAATCGACGAATAACCGAGGAATTCACTCAACGCTGCCTGTGACAGCGACAGCATCGCGATAGCAGCCTCAAGGCTTTAGATAGTCAGTGAGATAGCTGTCATGGCCTTTTTTGGCGACCCGATAAGAGGAGGCTGACAAATACACGCAAATCATTCCCATCATGCCTCCACAAGCAGGTCAAAAGCGCACCGCCGCCAGTAACGGCGAAGCATCTGGCTCCCAAGGCGGTCGAACGAAAAAAACACGCTTCGTAGAGCCCTCGGAGGATCCTGCCAATTTTGCCGAGGAGGTCGAGTCAGCTCTTGAGACGAAGAGCAGAAAAGGTCGCGTCAAGAATGAGGGCTATGAGTCAGACTCGAGTGACGATGGAGAGGGTGTCGTTCTGAGCCGTAAGAACAAGGCAGAGGATGACGAGGACGAAGATATGTTCGCGATGGGTGACAAGGATGAGACTAAGGATGAGACCTCGGCGAAGAAGAAAAAGGCAGAGTACCTGCGCCTAGGCGACATCGAAGGCCAGGAATTTGGCGGGTCTGGCTCTGACGCCGAGTCGTCGGATGAGGAGGAGCCTGAAGATGAAGACGATGCCGAACGGAGAAAGAAGGCTGGGATGGGGTACGAGCTGTCGTCCTTCAACATGCGAGAAGAGATGGAAGAGGGCAAGTTCACCGAGGACGGCAGCTACGTGCGCTCATTCGACCCGCATGGCGTCCACGACCGCTGGATGGAGGGCGTTGACGAGAGAGAAATAAAAAAGGCGAGACGCCGGAAACGGCACATGGAGAAGATACAGAAGGAGCGGATCAAGGCAGAGGAGCAGGAACTGGAGCATTCAGGCGGCAGTCCCTGCTATGGAAAAGGATCTTTTGCCGTATCTCAAGAAAGGCGAGACTGTCCTCTTGGCTCTGCAGCGCTTGGGAGTACAAGCAAAGAAGTCAAAGCAAAGGTATGACGTCCGCCAAATCCTCGGTGTCTTCACACTCAGCAAACGACAGTGCTAAATCCAAGGCAAATGATGCCATGCTCGTCGACAAGAAGCCTTCCGCACTCTCCGACATCGAGTTCATTACTCATCTCGCATCGAATATCATGACGCTCGGCGACGTGGACATTTACTCCAAGACGTACGAAGAGCTCGTTCGCACGGTTCGGTCTTCACGTTCCGTGGACGCCTCTTGGGAACCCCCCTCGGCTGACAAGAAGTACGAGTACAAATGGGATGCGCCGGGGTCAGGTCAGACAGACCAGACGTTTGGTCCCTTTGGTGAAGAGGAGATGCGGTCGTGGTACAAGGCCGCGTACTTTGGAGCTGCAGGGGAGAAAGTGAAGGTGCGGGAGGTTGGTGGCGAGTGGAAAGATTGGGATGACGCTCTCTCTTGAACATGTTCTGGTTGTGCTACCAATGTAAGTTATGTACTCATGTATATCTAGCCACGCGGCATTCTTCTACTCATAATTGTACGATTTTTCAATGAACAGGTGTATCTATCATGTCGGGTGGAAGGAATCTTGGTGTGTATTTGTGTGAACACGGCGACTAGACGGTTAATCCTCTGACGAAAGTGACGTTCTAGATGTTACGGTTGTATCCTCAAACGCCGGACAAGTCCTCGCAGCAAACGGCTCGGAAAAAGTGCATCACAGAACGCGTCGCCTCGTGCTGTATAACGTGAAATAACCCGCCATATTCAAAAGGCAGACAAGTCCCGGTTTCTTAGGTGACTCGTCTGTGGAATTGGTTGCAGTGATATGCTATTTATAACGCAGACACGGGTCTACTTATCATGAAGTCTCAACTTCAGCTTGACGAGGATCTCCCGGCCACAAGTTCATTGCTGTCTAGTTCCTAGAGATGAATATCAGACATCCAGTTCGTCCAGATGAAGAGCAACATACTTGTTGTCGTGCTAGTGTTCACATATACTCGCGGTGAACTGGAGTACGGGTACGATTGTGGGTCGCTATGTTGCTCGGACCTTTGCCAACATGGGGGCCGGAAACGGAAAAAGTAAACGGTAAATCAATGGTTTCTTTCCCCGCAGCCAAGGGATGAAACAGGTGGAAGCAGATCCGTTCTGCTATGGACGAGAGCTAGTGTCGACCCAAGTGTTTTGTTCATAATCGAAACTGGTATGTTCTGTGTCCTGGTTATCGATTTTTCAGAGGTGGCCAGCTCCGAGCTCGACTCCGGTTCCTAGTGGGTCTATAAATAGCACCTACACTTTTGCTCACACGCATTTATGATTTCCACTGCGCTCGTGGGCCCATGACGACGCCCCGCCCTGACCCGGCTCATCAATGCTTTCTGGAATATATTCCTTAGGTGATCGCGGTTCACCCTCGAGTATAAAACCACTCCTCGTAAGCTCAGCATGACCATCCAATTCACTTCCCCTCTTTTGTTCTTCGTTCTTTCCCCCCACCTGTGAACATGTTCAAATCCGCTCTCTTTCAAGGCTTGGTGTTGGCCGCCGTGCTTGTGTCGGCTGTGCCGACAGGCAAGCCCGGTGCAAAGAGGGCGCCTCGTCCTGCAAAGCGCGCCAGTTGTACCGTTGACTCTGTCGATGCTGCTTCATCTATTTCGGACTGTTCTTCAGTCACAATCTCTGCTTTCACTGTTGCAAGCGGAGGTGAGTTTTTGCTAATCTTATACACGGTTCCTACTTACGCTTGTCCTTATAGACACCTTGGTACTTTCGGTGAGACCTTTCTGGACCCGCAAACGACTCCGTATCGCTCATGGACACTTTGTAAGCCCGCTGATGGAGCTACTGTCACATTGGCCGGGGACATTACTTTCGCGCAGACCTCCAGTGAGCATGTCCGTCTATAGGTTTCTCAGCGATGTTGACTGGTTGCATTGTCTAGCTGATGGTCCTCTTTTCACAATTGACGGTTCTGACATCACTTTCAACGGTGCTGGATACAAATTTGACGTACGTGAGACGCGTTTATTTCATGTTCAGTTATTTTAATGCTGTCCTGCCCCTCCAGGGAAACGGTGCTGACTACTGGGATGGCGAGGGCACCAATGGTGGTGTTGACAAGCCCCATCCCCTTTTGAAGTAGGTTTCTTTCTGTTTACGCAACTATCCATTCATTTGACACGTCCCCAGGTTCAAGGGCTCTGGCACGTACTCTGACTTCACAGTAAGCGATGTTTCTACATTCCGAGACAAGGAGTAATCCCATTCCACAGGTGCTGAACACTCCTGCACAAGCTGTTTCAATCGGTAACAGTGATGGTCTAACCTTCGACAGCATTACCGTGCGTATCTGCATCTTTACTCCCTTCACAAATATATTCTTATCAGTTATTCAGATTGACAACAGTGCTGGAGATACGAATGACCTCGGACATAATACCGATGTGTGTCCGACATGACTGCCCTGAACCAAAAGCGAGCTAAAGGACGTTCTCTAGGGTTTCGACGTCTCTGCTGATAATGTGACTATCCAAAACTCAGTCGTCAAGAACCAGGACGATTGCATCGCTATCAACGATGGCACCAATATCCAGTATGTTTTTGTAAAATTCTCCCGTTGAAGTAAACACTCATGTTTGCAAATAGATTCTTGAATAATCAATGCTCTGGCGGTCACGGTATTTCCATCGGTTCAATCGCAAGCGACAAGTCTGTGTCCGACGTAACCATTTCCGGGAACACCGTCACCGATTCTATGTATGGATTCCGGTAGGTTTTGCTCAACTTACTCCGCCAGGACGGGTCTCTGAAGCACAAGTAGGATCAAAGTACAAGCTTCCGCAACAAGCGCGTCTGTCTCTGGCATTACATACTCTGGGTGGGTATATTGTTGTTCTCTCTAAAGGTCAAGAACACTAACAGGTTTATGATATATAGTAATACCCTTAGTGGACTTGACGAGTACGGCGTCTTGATCACCCAGTCCTACCCCGATGATGACGGTACTCCCGGAACTGGAGGACCCATCTCGTGAGCCTCGTTTATATACGATACAGAAGGATACGCATCTGACTGCTCGGATCCTAGGGATGTGAGCTTTACAGGAGATGCCACTACTATAACGTGAGATATGGCCACCATTGTGATGTTCTTGGCCTCACTGCTTATAGGGTTGGTGATGACGCTGAACGGCTCACTATTGACTGCGGAGCCTGCTCAGGGCAAGTGTTCTCTCTTGCTTGTTCTGTGCAGAGTGTAATTACTCTTTCTCCACAGTACATGGGACTTCTCTGCGTTGACCATCACCGGTGGCTCAGAGGGTACAATCGATAGCAACAGTGCTACTGTAAGCATCGATATTGTTCGCGTCGTAACATTTCTTATTCGTTTTGTATAGATTTCAGGTGGTTCATACTGAGTGGAATGCTGATGGACAGAGGCGATTTCTGGAAACGATTGATCATGATTATAATACCCTGAACTTTTCGATTTCCCGATGCTGCGCGACCTCCGTTTCTGCTGTATTTTCCTGAATTATTTAATCCATCTTGGTGAAGACAACCGCGTTCTTGACCGAATAGATAAGATGTCCAGTTGAAACAGGTACGCTCTCGAGACTTGGTCATCTTTTAAAGACGCAAGCAACATTTCAATGATATACAGATTCCATAATACAAGTATGGTGTACCGTCCTTGAGTCTAAGGTGATAGAGACTAATGGCTGATGTATTGAAATACAAACGAGACCTCAGGTAATCCAACTTCAGCTCGTAAGAGATCATCATGGTTATTCTTGAGCTCCTCATTCGTAAAATGATTCCATCTATAACAACGAAAGTCAGGCATTATAGACAGATAGGATAAGAGACGTACGTGCTGGCATCGCCATATAGCAAAGCCGAAGCCTTGATGATCTGCTTGCCATTTTTGCACCGTTTGCACTTGAACGTTTCGTGCGTCTCACAGAGTGTATTCTCGTTGAACAAAAACAATTGCCGCAGTGCATCAATTGAGAAATGGCGTTCCGTGTTTTCATTTTCGTCCACAACCGCAGAAGAAAGGGCCTGTTTGTTGGCTTGTCGTTGGAAGATCTTTTCCTCGATTGTGCCCGTTGATATGAATCGGTACACAAAGCCTTCGATTCCCATTAACCCAAAGAAGTACGAAAGGAACTGAAACACACATTCTTTCTTCTGACCGTCTCGCCACACTCGAGCAAGAGCTTGTTGGTCAGCTGCAGGATTCCAATCTTAAACAGCGTCAGTGAGGGAAAAGGTCAAGTGAACGAGTTCTGCCTACCAGGGTCAAAAAGAATGAGACGATTGGCGCCAATGAGATTGATACCACATCCACCAGCTTTACTGCTCAGTAAAAAAATGAATTCCTTCCCTTCAGGATTGTTGAATTGATCAACTAGCTTCTGGCGCTTGATGATGGTCATGGTCCCGTCTAAACGGAAAAATCCGTATCTGCATGGGGTGAGTATCTCTATTCACGACCGTCAAGACATGACGTACTTCTTGCTCCGGCACAGTTTCTCGAATAGGTCGAGCGTTTGCGTATAATTGCTTATGAGAACGATCTTGTCGTTCGTTGTCGTTCGTAACTGATGCAGAAATCTGTTTCGGATGTTAAGCATGAAAAACTCATAATTTGATAGCACTCACCTTTCGAGAACGAGGAACTTGCCACCCCAATCGCAGCGAACGGTTTGGTTTCTTCCGCCGCCACCTCTGGTGTTGCCATTTGATCCTCCGGCACCAACAAAACCGTCTGGGATCAGATGTTCGGATCCCCGAAGGTCTTCGGGGAGATTCAAGAGCTCTGGATGATTACACAGCTTCTTAAGAATGTTAATAGCTTTGAGTGGCTGAGAATCAGCGCCTCGTAGTAATGCCTTGATCTCTGGCGAAGAGATGAATAAACGATATAGTGACAGTTGAAATTCTGAAAGGCCACAAAACACGACATGTTCATATTTGACCGGCACTATAGCAAAGATGGTAAATATCCAATACTTCAGAGATGAAGTGATGACACGAACGGTATTTCGAAAGAAGGTCATTAGTCCTTCGAATGATAAACTTAGTTACCAGACCACCAAGTTCCTTCAGTTTCTTTTCGCTTTCTGCCTTCACCGCGTCGCTTGCCATGGAGTCTCGGCCACGAATGATATGATTTTCGAAATTCTTTCGGAAATCATTCTTGGAACCCAAGAAGTTGGGATTCGCAAAGTTGAGTAGGGAGAAATATTCAGACAAGTCGTTCTTCAAAGTAATTTTGTAAGTCAGATTCTTCGGGAAGTGGTTAGAAGTACCTGGATAGGCGTCCCTGTAAGTATAACGCGCCGCTTGACATCAAGTGCGTTCAGCGCAGTGAAAGTCAGGGATTCTTTGCGACTCCTGGTCAGCAGTAGCACGTTTTCAGCAAAGAAGAAAAGTAACACCTGAATTCTTGAGTCTGTGGCCCTCATCGCAGAGCAGGAGGCCAATGGTGCAATTCGCCAGGTACACGGACAGTGTGCGCAGTGTTTCGTATGAGACGATCATAACTAGCAGGAACGTTAATGGTATACTTAACGTAAAAGAATGTTGCGTACCTGGCTGTGTCACATTTCGACCACGCGCCGCCACCCATTGCGCAACTTTCTCCAGAAGGACAGCTTTACCGCCCTTGCCATCGACCGCCAAAACGTTGATGGTGTCCTGACCAAGCCATTTAACTATCGCAAATGTTATTACAGAGACGGGAGCACATGGCAAGCGTACTTACCAAGTTCATTAGCCCAGTTTTTGACAAGACTGGAAGGGCAAGCGATAATGCACTTCTCGATGGATGGTTTACCAGCGTGAGGCGATTGCTTTATCAAGGTCCATAACAGAGCGATGCATTGTAGCGTTTTGCCAAGCCCCATCTCGTCCGCCATGATGCAGCCATACTGATTCTCAACGATCTTTCCCGTTGCGCATTTGTACAAGAACTTGCCAAAAAGAAATCAAATATCACCCTCGAGCACACTAAAGAGATACTCACCTTCACGCCTTCAACTTGATGCGGTCGGAGAACCTTGGAAAGGCGTGGGTCAATGACCACCGGAACCTTTGCTATGGCTTCCTTTTTATTCTTGTCTTCACCTAACATAGCCTTCAGGCTCTTGTGAGGGTTATACATTCCTACGGTCTTCTCCTGCGCCTCCAACAAAGCTTTTGTCTTCTCCTCCTCCCTCAGTCTCTCTCTCCGCTCCTCGTCGGTTTCCTGATCGTCGATTGTAGGATCATACAGTACAATGGCATGATCTTCCATGGGATCGTGTAATGGTCGCGGAATGAGTCTCGCCTGTGGTCGGGTACCGAGAGAGACGTTGGAAGGAAAAAGAGGAATATTTTCTCCATCTTTGTTCCTCATTGAAGGCATGGAAAATCTGCGACACTGGTCGAACGGTTTCGGCTTGAACACTGGGTATTTCTTCACAACAGCCAAGAGCTCCGCTTCATTGTGGTATGCGTCCTTGTCGTCCTTCTTTCTTTTCTTTTTCCGACTATCCTCATCAGAATCAGAATCATCCCCTTGCTGCTCCTTGTAGGAAACTCGTTTTCGTTTTCGAATCGTTTGAGCGCGGTCAGCGACAGCGGTGAAACTCGGAGGCTTGAATGGACTGTTAATCCTGACGCTCTCTTGAAGGCGGTCTAGTATTTTTCCGTCCTTGAAAGTGGGGGCGCGTCGTAGCATAAGAACAAGAGTGCCACGCGGTCAGGGGGTGGACGTGATTGAGTGAGGCGACTGTCACTCAACAAGACCAAACACTGAGCGCGACGCGTTCATTAGTATATCACGTGCTCGAGCCTTTTCTAGACAAACAGAAATTCAAATTCAATGGCCTCAACTAGCTTTACTTACTACCAGTCCACAGCCCAGTCCTGCGACAGGCATGCAAAATCTACATGCCATAAATGCGCATTTACAATTCCAAGTCGTCTGACAGCGACTCATACTTATCTATATCAGCCAAGTAACTCGCGATCTTTGCCCTCGCTCTAACATAAGCGTCCTTTCCTAGCGGAAGCCATAGGGGAGGATCTTCCATATCCGTTACCCTGTACACAGCATCACTTAACTTATCGGGGTCACCTCTAATGAAAGGGCTGTTGTCGGCGTCGAAGTTGGCAAACGCTTGGTGAATGGCCACACCCTCGACTGCCGGATTAGAGTAAGAAGGATGCCCGTAAATTTCGAAATTCTTCAGCTTCACGGAGTCAGTCTTGTAATAACCTGCCTCTATCAAAGTCGCCTGAAAGAAAAGAAAAGAGCCACATTCGCACTAGCAATGAAGCATGTTGCACCTACTTTGATATTCCATGCCGGATCGAGTTCTTTCGATAATGCTTCCGTCAGAGCATTCGCAGCTAATGTAGAGTAAGAAAAACACCGGGGTGTCATGTAAAATTGAATTGACCGTGTTTGCTGAGATTGTTCGTCAACTATTCACTAGATTGCGATTTAAAGCGGACTTACGTTCCGGAATAATATCCTATGCAACCATCGGCCTGCCGCCTAAATGAGCATGACTTGCGCATCAAAGAGCAGACTTGGACCCACAGATTCGGCGTACATAGAAGAAACCTGCAGAAGTCGACCCCCTTGAGGTTGATTGACGTCGCGGAAAAATGCAACTGCTGCACGTGTAACGTACACCAAACCCCAGTAATTTGTCTGTAAATGTGATCAGGAATTACTGGTGACACCCGAAAAGAAGCCTAGACCTCAAAAACAGCGCGAGCTGCCTCGAGCGGCACCGCCTCCACTTCCCCAACGATGGCGTATCCGGCGTTGTTATACACCACATCGATTCGTCCAAATACCTTTTTGACGGTATCAAACGCGGCGTCGACTTGATCTGGTTTCGATACATCGACTTTGACCACGAGCAGCCTATCCTCAGTGTACTCTGTTTGAAGCTTCGACATGGTTTCAGGACGTCGAACTGCGGCGACAACCGTGTCGCCCTTGCGGATGGCACACTCCAGCATAGAGCGTCCAAATCCAGCGTTAGCCCCAGTGACTGAATTGGTCTCGTCAGTACTGCGTGAAGCCTTCAGACCGTACGCACTAAACCACACTTTGTGAGTAGACATGAAGATAAGAGGATAGGAAGGGATCTGATTCTAGTCCTTTTTATTGATCCCACCCATATGCTAGATATGAGGTGCATCAGAAAATGTAACTGAAGATGTCCCTGACAAGTCTTCCAAGATTTTCAGTTGACAAATTTCGGTTGTAATCACTGACTTGCGTGGAGCACCGGGAGCACTCACTGTCAGTCACCACTGAACTTCTGACCGAACTGTTATCTGAAGGCCCGTCGGCATAGGCGTAAGGAGGTCTAAATACCCAGATAATACCGAGTCTGCGTGCTGTCCAGAAAACGCCGGGATCCGGAGCATCCCTGAACCATCAAGACACTGAGTATGTACTTCTCGGGTGGGAAGAGTCCGCGACTCGGACGCCCAATATTTGATCTGTAGCCAGTCTACGTTCACAAGTTGACATTTCGTAGTGGTTCTAATTAAGTCCTGGTGTGGTTTCGTATGGAGGGTCGATTCGCCTGGCTTTCCTAGAAACGAGCTAAATCGTGGGGTACATTGTTAGATGTTAACCATTGTTGGGAGACGCGTGCTAACTTACACGGGGACTTCAAGCCAAATCTTTGTATGAATGTGGCATATGCGTTTCTATGGTTTTTTCAATGTCCTTCCAATTCTGTAGTGCGCCGCAGTTGGTGAAACGGGGCATATGGTAGCAAAGCGTTATTGCCGCAGTGTATACGAATGGACTTGCTGCTCTTTGAGTTGTCAGAAGGCAGCAGGTGACACTCATTAGGTATTTTGTCGACAAAGAGGATCAGAAGAAAGAGTCAGTCTCCCTTCCTGAATCCGTTACTTGTACACAACCTCGCTTAACTTATCGGGGTCACCTCTGATGAAAGGGGTGCTATTGGGGTCGAGGTTGGCAAGCGCTTGACGAACGACCACCCCCTCAATTGCCGGATTGATGTAAGAAAAATGTTCGCAAACTTCGAAATTCTTCAGCTTCACGAGGACAGTCTTGTGATAGCCTGCTTCTATCAAAGCTGGCTGAAAGAAAAAATTCGACGACATTCACTCTAGAAATGAAGTCCGACGCACCCGCTTTGATATTCCATGTTGGATCAAGTTCTTTGAACAATGCCTCCGTGGAGCGTTAACAGCTAATGTGGGGTAAGAAAAACACCGGGAATGTCATGTAAATAGGCTGACTATGTTTGCTGAGGTAGCCGTCCGTTAATCATTCACCAAACAGCGATTTGAAACAAACGTACGTTCCGGAATAGTATCCTATGCTTCCATCGGCCTGCAATATAGATGAGCATGATTCGCACATCAGAGAGCGTCACTGAGCCTGCAGATCCAGCATAGATAGAAGAAATCTGCATAGAGCGTCCAAATCCGGCGGTGACTGAATTGGTCTCGTCAGTACTGCGTGAAACCTTCGGAGCGTCGTACGCACTAAACGACACTTTGTGAGCAGACATAAAGACGCCGAGAAAGAAGAGGGTAGAGAAGGAATCCAGTCGCTGTCCTTTTATCGATCCCACGGGAACCTGTGCTAGATGGGGTGCATCGGAAAATGTATCTGCAAGTCATCCAGAGCTTGATAACAGTAGTCAGGCTGTAATCAATGACTTGCACGGACATACGGAACTTCTGAACGAAGCATTATTTGGCGCATCCGCATGGGCGAGATGTAAAGAGGTCGAAATACTGCCCCTGTACGTTTCAAAAGTTATCCAGTAGTCCTACATCATCCATCATCGGCGTATATCTAGTTCATGCGATATGCACGGGTGTTGTAGTTAGCTCCAAAGCCTTCTTAATCTTCGGAAGGATGTAGCACTCATGCTTACAGCACCTGGACAATAGAAGAGCTGAACAGCCAGGTGACTGGAGATCAGAGTACAAGGCTATGAGGGTCTGAGGTGGATATACTGTGTTGCGAACACGAGCGCAGGACCGTCAAGCAGGACGTGTTGAAATGTTGTGGTTCGTCGAGACAAAGCTCCCGGGATATGCTATGCGTACATTCTTACTTCAGTGTGAGGCAGATTTCGCAGTCACATGTGTGACGAATGATGATCCTCTAGAACCTCTACTGAAACATTGAGCAAATATGTTAAGCCGACAACTGAGAGCAAAGCATGCAGACAATAAGTGAAGAAACTACTACCTCCACTGAAAAGCATCCACAGGAACAGCCACATCAGCATAGGCCGAAATATTTTCCACCGTAACTCGAGTCAGTAAGACACTTTTCTTCAAACACGAAAGTGCGGAGGGGATATTCAGGCGCTGGCAGAATAGTGCATTTTCTGACGAGCAAAGTGCTAGCACTTCTTTGCCAACAGGCAAGATAAACTGCACAGAGAAGGGGATTGAATGACACAATCCATGAATTTAATGTATATAAAACCCACCAGGGCACCATCGTCTAATCGGGTGTAGAACCGCTCAAACCAAGCTTTTTGCTCCTCCGTAATGTTCGAGGCTGGGATCACCCTTGCCGCCGAGCTGCCCGTGCGCAATGTGTTGAAAATCTGGAGCGCTGTTTTTTCATCATAAAACTTTCCGGGAAGACCTTTGTTCTCGGCGATGAACACCCAGCTTGACGATGACGATAAAATAGATACAATATCCGTCAGTACCACAGGGATCCTTCACAGAAATATCGAGATTGAGGACGAAGGTTGGAGATTGTGATCTAGTTTTTGTCAATTGATGGTGTAGGCCGAGGACGATATACGCACAGATCGGAAGTGACTGGTGCTGGTGGCACATCGGAGGCTAAGCCGCTACAATTGAACATATGAGAAAACTGTTGATAGCACAACAGGAAAGGGCGGGGACGAACAGGGGTCCAAATATAGTGTTTGATATCGTAGATTTCCATGGCGCATTTGCATTATTTGAAGTGACGGATCCTGTCGGTAAGAGTTTTTCTTTGGCAAGGGCCAGGCTGACAATGCGGGAGATTAGCATTTACCAACATTAGTGAAGATAGTCACTACGCGCACCTGGATTGAGCGGCCGTGGGACTGTTGCTCTCTGGCTCGTCCTCATAGTCATCCAATTTTTTTGCAGCTTCGGCATCCAGACCAGCCAGATTCAGCAATTCTTCTCCAGTGGGTGGAGGCAGAGGTGGATTCGGTTCAGCGGGCTCAACCGCTGCCATCTCAACGTCGGTATCATGGACGCGTTCATCCCTCTTCTCAGGCACGTATTTCCCCTTCACTGACTGTAATCCACCCTTTGTGAAGGTCAACAGAGAGCTCTTCGACTTGGTGATAATCCCAGCCGAAGATCGTCCTGGCCCAGGTTTCGTCTTCTTGGGAGATGAACCTCCTAATCGGGTTTTGGTAGAGATGCCACCATCCATACCGTCGTGATTATCTATCATTTTTACAAGGGGATTGGCGCGAGCCCGATGGGAAGGAATGGAGGTGGAAGCCGAAGGCTACCGGAGGCTCCGCAACCGAGTTTTGGAATGAGGGAAGGGAAAGTGCAGGAGAAGATGCGGAGATACTGTCTGGAGAATATTGCACCGAAGACACTTCTGCGACCTTGACCGGAGCTGAGTTGAACGCGTAGTCGCCATCCTCCTCCTCTTCTGACGGAGGCACTACCTCTGGTGAATCCTTACGGGGATCATTGTACTTTGTCTTCGACGACAGAACTGCTGCACGCTTGCCGGCTGATTTGTCCTTGGGCTGACATGACAAAGGTGCCGAATTTTCCCCTGACTTTGGAAGAGCAGAACCTGAAGGGCGGCCTCTGGCCCGTTTCGGCTGAGGCTCTGTTTCTACGGTGTCGACAGAAGGGCTGCGTTTCCGTTTGGTTGATCTTGACCGTGCGCGTTTCGATTTAGGTTTGAGCTCAGCTAGTGGCTCAGTTTCGGTTTTCACCTCTGGAGACGATTTGCTCGGGGTTGCACCTGTGGATTTTCGCTTTCCTGGGCGTCCTGTATGCAAGATCTCAGTGATTCCACTAACGTGACACGAGGAAAACATACGCGGTGGCCCTGTCGGATAAAAGTTCTCATCAACACGAAACAGACTCAGGTCTTCGATATCACGCCCATTCGTATTCGCTCGTGCCCAGAATTGCGCAAGAATGTATTCGGAACCCTCGAATGATTCTTTTGGTTCCCATCTAAAACGCGAGTAAGAGTTTGAACATTGGTGATGGAAACACTGACGCGTACGTGCTCTCTTCGCTGCTGTACCCTTTCCACTGAACAGTACCTTAAAAATGCATTGCAACAGATGGAGATGGTTACACGAACCTTGACGCGATATTGCTATGGCAAAAGTTCTGTCAACTGACGGGAGTTTCAAGCGGTGTATAGGCGTACCCAGATCAATTGTTTGCTCCGCGCAGATTTCTTCGCAACTCGTGCCAGTAAAACTGACTCTGAAAGACTGTAAGATCCGGCGCCACGCCTAGGAAATGGGCAGAGACCCACCAACTTCATACTCCTGCTCGTTGTCGGTCATGGCAATAGAGGAAGACGGAGTGGCGGTGCAGTTACCACCGGAAGCTAATATGTGCAAATAGAATGGATCACGAATCTCGATCTCATGATTAGGGGCTATATATAAACTTGAACCGGCAGTGCAAGCGTATATAAACCTTGGAGAAGCATCACCTGCTTGTCTTGACCGCCATGAGTGAGACTAAAGTCCCCCTTCAGCCTGAGCCTGAGTATCATCCACCTCAAGCTCCCCCAGAGTACGGTAGGGGCATGTATTCCGGGCAGCCTCAGCCACCACCACCACAGTCTTACAACATGCAGCCCCCGCAACAACAGTCCTTCAACATGCAGCCCCCGCAGCCACCTCCTGCAAAGACACCGGCACAAATTGGGGACGAATATCGCTCCGCATGTATGTGTCAATTTCAGCGGATCTATCTCTTGTCGTCTCATACCTTCATGATCAGTATATGCCCAATGCGCCGCTGGTGTGCACGAACCAACGACAAAATTCGGGGTCTGCGGTATCATAACGGCTGTAGTCTGTTTTCCTATTGGCCTGATATGTTTATTGTAAGTGCTCCTGCACATTCCATACCATGGTCGCTCATCTCAGGTTTCAACTAGTATTGACACTGAGCAGAAATGCAACAGATGCGGCATTAAGCTGCGTTAGATCCGTCGCTCATCGTGATGTCCCGGTGTAACCGAATGAAGGTTGATTTCAGATGCATACATTTATTAGCCATTCAAAACAGGGTTGTGCGTAGTAATTTAAGTATATACATCACGTTGTAGATACAAAAGACTCCATTCAAAAGAATCGCAAGATATGTGTATAGATACAATGATATGTACTGCAAAAAGATCAGCAAGAAAACCAAAGCCCAGAGCACGTTAAACCATCCGCTCCAAGATTTTGCCCGCGATCAGACACTGTTTCACCCACTGCCAGTCTACCAAATTCGTCAAACCCTTTATGTTGGGATCGGTCGGTTTCTGATCCTTGTAAATGACGTAGTCAGCTAGACGCAATGTATCATTACTAAGCTGACAGCGAGAGTTCTTCCTGTGCGCTTCCACACGTTCGGCACCCATGGCCAGCATGATCAGTGGACACAAGGTTGGCGCCTTGCGTTCCTTCTCCCGATCACTCTATAGGCAAACGTCAGCAAGGACGAACTAAATGAAAAATAGCACCACCTTACCCGCGTTTGTTTTGGGGGGAAGAACTCCTCACTGTAGCAGATGACCTTTTTCCCGCTTAGCACCTTCATAGCAACGGGATTATGCATGATGTCCTCCATTTTGACGCCTTGATCTGTCCCCCATTCTAGATTGACCATCTGAGATATGAGCGGTCCATCAAAGGAATATCTTCCAGCCTCAAGCAAATGCGAACCCCAATCTAGCACCTTGTTGGCCTCGAGCGATTCCTCAATCCATCGTAATCTGATACAAGGGACACCAAGTGCTAGAGCGATCAGGTACTTGGGCTTCTCGCTGTGCTGGTCTGCAAGAAGGAACAACCGTTCAACAGACGACAGCCTCCACTTCGCATCGCTAGCATTGATGACCCATTTGTTCGTCGTGGTGTGCGTTCCATCGAGTTCTAGCGCGTTAGTCCAGTCGGCGATCACTTTCCCACCTGCGTTCTTGATGCGGCTGGAGAAAGAATCCCTTTTCGATTGATCCTCGGAGCAGCTCAAGATAAAACCGTATCCGGAAAAGATCCCAACTGCACGCTCATTCCACGAATTCTTGATGACTGTGGGACTGATTCGGAGCATACTCATGGCTACCTCTCTCACTTCCCCATGATCATCAACGAACTCGATCCCTTCCCGGTCCTCCAATATTGTACGAACGCTTCCTCCGATCAGAACATTGTCAATGCTAGGATCCACAATGGAAACACAGTCGTCGGGACGAAGTTCGGCAAAAGATCGCGCATCCTTGGATCGAATGGTTTTACTTTCACCATCAAACCTGACCCATAGATCGTCACCGACCTCTTCCGCAAAAGTGGCGGCATAAAAAAGGTTTTCATGAAAAGCGAAAACACGATCTCCAGGATTAAATCTTGAATGGGTTGCTGTTGAAACCATCGAACGACTGCGCTTGGACCTTGCTGAATCACCGGCCCTCGATGACTGAGACACAGCTCTAAACAGATCGGTGTCTCCCCGCCGGCGCTTTCGATTGGAAGTGCCTGGCAATGCGCTGTCATCAGGCTCGACTTTAGGTTTGGTTTCATCGATATCCATTTCGTCACCGCTCAGCTCTGAATAATCACGCTTCCGAAGGCCCCGAGGGTTGCGAGTTCGGCGGGTAGATTGTAGCTCCACGGATTTGCCTTTGTCCCTCTTGCACAGAGCATGGGGCTCTGTAGAAACAGTGGTCTCCTCAGGGATAGAAGATGGAACTTCCCCATCCTTGAATGAAGAACGCGACCCGGTTTTGAATTTCCCTCGGGCCCGTGCAGCGGGGGTGACAGTGGCGGGAGGGGTCAGTGTTTCGTGCGTATTGTTGCTCAAAGATCTCTGGAAAGGGAATCGGCATGTTGTTAATCAAAAGAGAAAAGACTAGCCTTGGCTGCTGGAGTGACATCGGTACGTCCTTTTCCTTTGTCCTTGAAGACAGTTTTCAGTGCGAGGGGAAGATTATCTGATGAATCCTCTTTTTCCTCTTCCTCTTCTTCACGCCTCAAATCAATCCGAGTTTCAGCCAGCGGCTCTTCGGTCAAGTCTACAGCTAACGAATCGGGTACGACTTCGCTAAAATCATCCTTGATGGTGACCTTCGTTCGTAAAGCAAGCGTCGAAACCTTTGGACAGGGATGAAATTCGCCTTGAGGTTCTGAGTCGGGAACAATATCCATAGAGTCATCCACAGTGCCTGCCTGGAATAAATGTTCTTGAGGATTGGCCAACGTAGCTGCTCGACGGCGGATTTCTTCTTCGTCCTCATTGGATGGCTGGGTCTCTACGATATCGTCCATTGAGTCTACATCTGAAGACATTGCCGGATTGAGCGTAGAAGGGGGTACGTTCGATTTATAATCGTCAGGATCAAAATGGTCAAGATCAAGTCCTGGAATATGCCCCAAATAGCGACGACATTTTTCTCGACCAACCGATTGGATGACGAGGCGAATCTTAGCGTATAATTGAGGGTCTGTCACAATGGATGATCCGCCGGTAGCGGTAGTTCCCTTCGCCAAGCTGTCGTCGACCTGAGTAGAAGGCTGTGTAGCAATCTGAGTCGCGGGTTGTGTTTGCTCATCCAACTGGTCATCCCAATCTGCAGAGACACCATACGGACTAGGTGAAGTATACAGACTGTCTGCAACAGGCGGAAGATCGATGTCCATATCAGCGTTGAGGTTCCGGGTCCTGAACGAGTCCTTGTTGACATCCTCATACATATCTT
Organism: Armillaria mellea; assembly: GCA_030407055.1. Taxonomy (NCBI): domain Eukaryota; kingdom Fungi; phylum Basidiomycota; class Agaricomycetes; order Agaricales; family Physalacriaceae; genus Armillaria; species Armillaria mellea. Next base: position 1,979,361 of record JAUDZF010000001.1, on the reverse strand, counting down.
CATCCTCGTCTTCTGGACGAGGTTGAGCCCCGACATGAAACCCGTCGCTACTGTTATCGGATCGTTGACTTGAACCCTCTGAGTTCTGCGACTGCTGGGAAGGTGTCCTTGAACCACCAGAAAGCGACGGGGTGGCTTCTACCAAGACCTTGGCAACCCGCTCCGAACTGGATGTCGCATAGAGTGTAGGACGTATCGAGAACATCATCTCTGCCTCTCCCTGTGCCGGAGAGGCAGATGCTTTGGATTCCGGTTGAGCTCCGGTATGAGAGAAAGCCTCTTCCTGAACGACGACTTTGCAAGATTTACTTGGAGACGGAGTTGAAGCAGAACAAGGCGTTATAGGTGCAGTGGGTGCAAGTGAGCGTCGATTTGGCGTGGCATAGTTTGGAACAGTGGCAGCGCGAGGGGACTTGAAGGCGACGCCCTTTGTCTGAATACAAAGGCATCGTTAGAAACGGAGATGAATCGTCACTTTATTCCTACCTTTGCCATTTCAAGAGGCGATCCTACATAGGATCCCTTTGTCCCTCTAGCTTCTATGCCATTCACAGACGTCGGGACAGGGCTCGACGCCTGTACGAAGGCTATTTTAGGCTCCACGATGGCCTCAGGTGCGCTTATGTTCTCTTTCTGTGATCCATCGTTGAAGTCATAGAAATCATTATTTACTTGACTTTCGGATTGTGTCTGAGTGTTCCCCAGGCCGTGGAAATGATAAGTCGGCGTGGGGAAGACTGAAGTTCGAGAAGAGTCGGAGGTCGTGTCCTTGCCAGAGACGCGAGAATCTCCATGATTGGGGGGCATGTTGATGTCCTGACAGTCATCGAGGATGTTGTAGGCCACGCTGGTCTCAGCAATGCGTTTGCTTGAAGAGTCGTCCAAGATTAGACCTGAAGAACCAATTATACCAAGGAGTAAACGCACCTGTTTCCCTCCATGCTGCAGATGAGGTTCAGTTACGCGTAAAACACAACAATTTTTCCCCGAACAGCGGTGAAAACGAACAGAACGACGCAGTCTAGACGAAAAAGAACTGGCCAGTCCTGGAAAGTGGCGGCCCGATGTAAGGGCAACGGAGTGACAGTTGCTAGTTACAGATCGACGAGATACAGACAAATGATAGCAGTGAATGGATAAAGTAGAGTAGTGTATATGTAAATGGTGCAAGAGCAAGATGTCTAAACAATTTAGGAGCGATTTCGAAATCGAATATTGACTTTGCATCTGTTTGTTCACATGATAGACGCGTCGGGAACACAGCCACAACGCCATCACTCGTTGTCTAACTCCAGTCTGTTCAACTTCCTTCCTTCCTTAGAGTCACTCTTTTCGCCGCGCTGGTCGTCGTGCACGCCATTTGTTAATTCTCTAATGGAACCTCTTGGAAGGTCGCCCGAGTGGCGACTTCGTTTTTCTCGCAACCCACCGGTCGCTGCCCTTCTTCCGTCCTTCTCAAATGCCAATCGCCTAATCAAAATACGCGAAACAAACAAATCTGAGGATTCTACCTCTACGAAAAAGAATCACGACAATAATGAGAAGGTTCACGATAAAGACGAGAAGAAAACATCGGGAAAACCAACAAAAAATGCGGAAAAGGTTGAATCTGCCAAAGTTCTTGCGGAAGACGTCACCATCACAGGGACTCATGCCACCGTTTATTCTATTGGATACAACCCTGACTATACGTTCACCTCTCCCCCTCAGCTTCGTCCTAGTCTGCCAACTGCCAGTCCTACAGCAAGTCCGTCCCATACATTTGTTCCCCTACCACCACTTCCGAGTGTCTTGCCTGAAAATACTTCTGGATCTCGCGCTACCTTTCCGGCGTCCCCGGCTGCTAGTGCCGAGGCGTCTCCTACTCAATCACATCCTGCAGCACAATCACACAAAGGCATCCCTGTTGCCGCCATCGCCACACTTGCCGTCGGATCTGCACTCTTGTTTGTTGGTATCATCATCATCATCAAAGCTTGTTCACGTCCTAGGCAACGAACAAGACCGAAACCTTCGCTCCCTATCCTGGATGATCCGTATGCAGATGATCAACCTTTTGATATCAAGGAAAAGGACTCTCCCGTCTTTGGTGGCAAAGAGAGATTCTCATCGCAAAATGGACTCTGGACGCTAGCAAACTATCCTTCCCGCTGTTGTACTACCTGCACCGTCTCAGGCAGCGGGCATGAATAGAAATCTAGGCGACAACGAGCCTCCATGTGATTTTAATGCGCCCGTCTCTCGTTCGCACTGGCTCCAACCTTCTAATGATATTCCCCGTTCCCAGCTACCGTCTTATCCTATCCACTCTCAGAGTGTGCCTTCCCTAGTCGTTTCCAAGGCAACAGCGCCGTATCAGAACTCACTTGCACGAGCAGTCAGCAGATTTTCCACAGCTTCCTTATCACTGTACCCTCAATCGCCTATCAGTGCCCACGATATCGGCATAGCAATTGGCAGCAGCAAAGTCTTTACTGCGGATGGACATCCCATTATGAAACGCACCCCAAAAGCAGCGCTACGAAGGAGTAAGAGTGATGGACTAGACAGGATGGAGCTGGGAGCATATGATGGAGCTGATGTGACCTCGCCCAAGTTCGCCCCGCATTTCTTAGAGGCACCATCGGTGCCAGTCGCTGTGGGGCGCAGCCGAATCAAGTCGTCTTATTACACGCCAGGTTCTTACCCTCGCATCTCCACTATTCCTTCCTCCACTTCAAAGATTCGCGCAGAAAACGCGGACCCTTTTGCATCCCAAAAGCTGCCGCCGAGTCATTCCAGGTCCGATTCTCGTCGGAACCGCGATACGAAAGCCTTGGTGTCTGCGATTGGACTGACGTCACCATCCGTCGACCGCATGCCTCCATCTCCACAGCCGACAATATACCCGGATGATTCGCTCAGCGTGGTTGATACGAAAAGGCGCAGCAAACGAGTTCCCAAAAAGTCCAAGTATTCGTTGGGAGGCGATGAGTTCCAGCGTCAATCTATCAGCGGGTTTCAGATGTCAAAGGAAGTGGATACAAGCGCGCTGGGGACTATGATGCTTAACATGGACTTTGGAGCGACAAACAAATCGCTGGCAACATTGGCGGGACTTGGGGAAAATTTGTCGTATGGTGATATTTCGGGTTCCAGCGGAACACTATCAGGAGCGCAGTTTCGAGGAGCATCGGACAAGCCGCCTAGGGTCCCATCCCCACCGCCACTACCCTCCCTGACACAAATGGGACTAGAACACGCAAATCCGGAGACCTACGCGAATTATCGGAGCCCGACGTACAGTATTTTCGGGTTGTACGAGGACGAGAGAAAAAGCAGCTATCATTACCGGTAAACAATGTATATAACTCCAAGGGGTGATTGTTGGGTGATCTCCGTATGAACGAATTCAATTGAGCGGAGTTGCATAGAAACGAAGCTATGGTACTGCGAGATGCGATGAGAGTAAATTGATAGGGGCCTCCTGCCAAATTTGAGGGCTGCAGCCAAATTTGAACCAAATACGACAGAGGCTGTCCTGATATCGCGTTTCGACTTCTTCTTCTCCTGCACAGTGGACTTGGCCGCAGTGCTCTCTCTTCACCTTTTCTTGCCACTCTGTGCTGGGGTATCGTCTGCTCGCCGTCGCCATTGCCATCGCTGGGCGTGTTTCTTCCATTTCCAACCATTCGATAATGTCCCAGCTCCCTAATGCCCTCAAAATCAACATGGACATGGATACCAAGCACGACCATGATACAGAGAACCAGGCCGTGGGCAGCGACGCCTCAGTGCCGGCTGTACCCTCGCTGTGGGGCGTTCCTCTGAAATACATCTCGTACGACTTCTCTCCTATTAATGTCGCTCAAGCTCACCGTCAGCCGTCGCGTGCAGCCTAGTGACGCTGGCCGTCCAGAATTCTGCGTTAACGATTATCATGCACTACTCTAGAGTGTCTACGCCGCCGTCCCAGGCCTATTCAGCCGCGACTGCTGTATTGATGAACGAAATTCTCAAGGGCGTCATCTCCCTCGTTTTCGCGTTTTCGCGCATTGACGCCTCCCCACCACTCTCAATCCCCGTCTCCGTCAGCCCAGAGCCCTCAAAACCCGATTTCTTACGTTCCTGTAGACCTTCTTCGCTTCTCGTTCGTGTCAAGAAGCTTTGTGCAGAATTGTTCAGTCCAGATTGTTGGAAACTTTCCATTCCTGCCATCCTATATGGTTCGTTCCATACTTTTCGTTACTCGTCTTCCATTCTGAATGAGCCCCTAGTCATACAAAATAATTTGCAATATGTTGCCGCCTCGAATTTGGAGGCAGCAACATTTCAGGTTAGCTACCAGATGAAAATCCTTACGACCGCTGCATTTTCCGTTATGATGCTCCGGAAAAGGCTGCTTTCCACTCAGTGGATCGCTCTCCTCTTTCTGGCCATTGGGGTCGGCATCGTTCAAATCCAGACCGGTGTAGGCAAGGGCAGCACGTCTGCTGTTGACGGACACTCTATGAATGCTACCAAAGGCTTCCTAGCGGTCGTAGCAGCTTGTTTCACGTCAGGACTTGCTGGCGTGTATTTTGAGATGGTTCTCAAAAACTCCCAAGGTGACCTCTGGGTCAGGAACGTCCAATTATCATTATTTTCCCTGCTTCCCTGCATCGCGCCCATCATTGCTTCGAGTTCCGGCTCGAACTTTGGTTCTGTGTCCGCCCTTTTCCACAATTTTGGTCCGTGGGCGTGGGCCACCGTAGCCGTCCAGGTGCTTGGTGGCCTGGTCACTGCCATGGTCATCAAATACTCAGATAACATTCTGAAAGGATTTGCGACCAGCCTCAGCATTGTACTCTCTTTCCTCGCGTCGGTAGCCTTGTTCGACTTCCACATCACGTTTACTTTCGTGTTGGGTTCAGCTATTGTCCTCAATGCGACATGGTTATACAACCAACAGCCAAGGAGAATCGGGTTGGGTGGGTCTAGAGATACTAAGACATGGTCGACGTTGGGCTGGAATGAAAAACGGCCGAGTGTCTATCGCTCGCCTTCCGCAGTTCCGATCCTCGGGTCTGGGATGTCGTCTTCGACAACGTCTCGGTCTTCTTCAGTTGCATCACTTTCGTCATTATCAGTCAATAGTGTTCCGTCGGTGGAATCGGACCTCTATGGAAAGGAAAAACGGTGATGACATTCCGCAGTGCTACATACTTCGCATTTACATACAATACATTTACACATACACTCGGGATACTTCGATCTTGTCAACTCTGGTGTGTTTATGATCCTATACCCCGGACTTTACCTTTATCTATGACGACTAGTATACCCTACTTTTTATTTGTAATGACGGACCAGATATTAAACGAAACGCTGACTTCACCGCTAGAAGTACTAGAACAAGCTTAAATTCGCTCATTTCTCAGGATCGGGCAAAAATAAATCTGATTCAAAACATGGGATCACGTTTTACCCTCGTTTACCCTTCCGACTATTCCTACTGCTCCTACCTGATGATGAGGGTGGTCGAATTGGAGCGCCATACGACGAAAAGGTGGAGCTCATTTCACTTTGTGATTTATATATCTTCGGCCTCGGAGTGGTCAATGTTTCTCCAGACATACTCGATGATGATGAATCGTCCTCCTCAGCTGCTCTCCTCAAGTCAGGGGATGGTATCACTGGTCCGGAATCAGGCCTCGGAGTGGTACCGCGATCACCATAGCCGCCCGGCATATTGCGATAGGTTTGCGTCGAGCCAGAAGGTAAAGGCGTAGAACTGGAGGGTAGGGGCGTGAAAGTCTGAGCGACGAAGCCTGGTGGAAGTTCTGGAACGGGCTGAGGCTCAGTAGGAATAGGAGTTGTGCTTTGAGCGACGAAACCTGGTGGAAGTTCTGGAACGGGCTGAGGCTCGGTAGGAATGGGAGTTGTGCTTTGAGGGATGAAACCCGGTGGAAGTTCTGGGCCTGGTAACTCAATTACAGGGGTAGCGCTCCGAGAGATCGATTGAGGTGGGGGTGGTTGCGGGGCAGAAGAACGTGAGGGCGTGGTACTTTGAGGAATGAAACCAGGAGGGAAAACCTGTGGAGGCGGTGGAACAGAGCTAGGCCTGAGCGCATCATCAGCACTGAGGAAATTCCCCTCCGACTGGGTATCTGGAGGACTTCCAGAGGGCGACCGCGACTAGATTATAGGTGAGAATAGTTGGAAAGGAGTAGACGTAGATTTCAAAACGCACCGGGCTATGAAAATGAAAAGTAAAAGTTGATCTACTACTTCCACTCCGATTGTCGTCGTCGCCATCGTCATTGTCATCATCTTCCAATGAAAGGGTTTTCCGGGTAGGTGAATCAGGGTCGAATCCCGCCGCTCGTGAAGACACTGGTATGTTCAAAGGCGTACGTGACTCTTGCAGGTAGATATTCTGTGTCGAATGAGGGGGTGGTACATGATAAATTGGTCCTTCTGGACCGTGATTCCTACTGTTTAGGATGTCTAATTTGGATATAGAGGTCGACATAGACTCCTGGGACGAATGTCGGCGTAACATTGGCTCGGGGAATGGGGCTGGCGCCGATCCAGTCGCAAAGCCGGGCGGAGGAACAACCGGCTCTTCACCATCTTCTGGGATGACTGGAAGTGGCGGCACGAATGCAGCTACTGGGGTAGGAGGTCGAGGTGTAAGCTCATGAGGAGGAGGAAGTCTAATGACAGAGTCCTGGCCTGTTTCTGGAATAAATCCTTCGGGTGGGACTCCGACATGTGGGAGTTGAGGTGAGGGCATGGCCATAGTCGGGTTGATCATTTCAGACTGGACGGTTTCGGGGATAGGGAAAGAAATAGGCGGTGAGGGAGGTTTGATAGAAGGTTCTGGGAAATTTAAGCTAGGTTGTTGCCTAGGAGCCTGATACAAGGGGCCATGATAGGTCGATGCCCCGCTTGAAGAAGATTCGGATTCGGTAGAATCGTCTTCAGTAGTGCGAGTAGCCTGCTCCTGAGCAAACACGCGGGCTCTCTGTATTCCTTCGACGAAACCTCTTTGACGACCCTCTTCAGTGGCCTTCAATATTTCTCTCTCCAAATGTAGCTTATGGGCTATTGCTCTGACCTCTTGAGCTTCCTCTTCGGCCTGATTACGCTGTCTTTCAACGGCCTTCAGCAATTCTTGAGCATTTGATATCTCAATATGAGCCATTTCCAGGGCATTCTTATGCAGTCTGGCCTGTGATCAGTGGACACCTTTCTATAATGAGCTACAATCGACGTACTGTAATTCCTGCTTTGCTTTATCAGCTTCTTGAACCGCAGCCATCTTTTCCTGGAACAAAGCCTTGAATCGAATGACAACCTCCTTCAAGTCCCGGTCGGCATCATCAGCGCGTGTACGCTCCGCGTGCAGTTCATTCCGCAACGTCTGAATCTCAAGTTTTTGAGTATTATAAAGCTCCAAGACGTCGCAAGACACACGAGCTGCACGTTCCGCACGTTCCCGGCGACTGTGCTCTGATCGCCTGGAGTTCCGACGCGTATAATTCACAGAGTAGTCTTCTGGAACAGGGAGGGACTGGTTCCTTGGCAGTGGTATAGGGACGGGAGATGCTGTACGACTGCTATCTTCGCTAGAGCGAGAGGAAGGCATAATCTTGAAATTAGGTTAGAAAATTCGATTTATTGACAGATTGAAGGAGAAAAGCGTACCGACTCGTTACAAGCTCATGGAGGAACGTGGATGACATGAGTTGGTTGAAGTTGGAATCTCGGCTCAGTGCTCACATGGCCGATACGCGTCGTTTACGTAACTAGAACATTCGGGCCGAACACCAAAGCACAAACACCCCCTTGAAACTTAATTTTTCAAAGCGTCAACCCACGAAATCGAAATAACTATCAGTAAAATTGTATGTCAGATCAATGTCCCCAAGTGGAACATGCTATTCAAGTTGTCATAGCCTAAATTCTACTTCCCAGCTATGTTTGCTGCATAATCATTCATCATCACCCCCTTGTTTCAAGACCCCGTTTTATAGCTGGAATTCAATCGTTCGTATCAAATTAATCAGTTCAGATAAAGTACATTTCTCACCTTCACAAGTATCTTTGGCATCGCCGAAAAGCATCTTTGTTCCGGGCATGAAGAACATCGGGTTTGGAACATCAGCTAGAAGTCATCTCAGGACAGATTCATGACGTAGATATAGTATTGGCTCACCGTAACCGCTGGACATTCCCCTTTTCATGACAATGACCTGTTTGCTCTTCCAAGCATGCAAGACCGGCATACCCTATCAAGCGTTATTCATCAGTATCGCAAGGCAACTCCTTCGCTTACCGCAATGGCTGAACCGGGCTCAAGTGCGATCGGATTTACGGTGTCGTTGGCACCGATCACCAAAGTAACATCGGTATCTTTGAAGTCGTCGTTAATCTCGTCCATTTCCAAGACGACTATCCTGTGAATCAGAGACCGGACTCAGATCAAAGGGCTGCGATTGACTTACTATCGTACGGAACGGCCGCCTCTGCTAGGAGGACGTTGCATTGCCCGGGCATTCGTCCTAAGGACAATAAGCCTCAGTTAAAACATACGCTTTCAAGAGGTTCACTTACCGGCCACGGGATGAATTGCAAACTCAAAAGGCCGTTAGATATAGGATAGACCACGTTGTAAAGCGGACTCACTCGGACGTTAATTCCTTTCGCTCGAAGCAACGAACATATCTCGGAGATAGCGTATTGCGCTTTGGCTACAGCCATTCCATAGCCGACCACCTGCAACTATGAGCTTTGAAAAACAACCGATTTGGGGGGACAAGTTACCAATATCACGTTGTCGGCATTATTCAAAGCCTCCACAGTATCATCGATGTTGGTTTTGGTTATCACACCTTCGATCTTTTGATCATGCGATACTGCGGTGGAACCAATACCGCCGAACAGAACATTTGTTAGCGAACGATTCATCGCGACACACTGCCAGAAGCTCAACACTTTGTTCAACAGATAGAAGGGCCGTCCGTACCATGATGTATGAGAGAATAGAACCGCTCACACCAATAAGCGATCCTACCGTCGTTAGGAGAGAGTTATCCAGCATGAAACCTATTCTTCTGCTCAAAAAAGGAAGTCGGGATATGGATATAAATAGAGTTGACCTTCTGCAACTAGCGCAAATCCAGAATATGAATTGAGTACACAAATGACGACAGCTAGAGTTCCCGGCATTAGCACGACCAGTCTTTGATCCGTTGATTGACAAAGACGTACGCATATCGGCACCACCAATGGCGGCAGTGGTTGTAAAACCTTGGACGAAACTCAGGAGCGTGCTCATACCAAGATATGAGGCGGCTACGACAGGCGCAGCAGGAGCCATGGTAACAAAACCTGCCTAGAGACATCATTAGTCTCATTGAGTCGATTTGGGCTATCGGATGTCCTACCATAGTCAGCGCATTAGCACTAAGGATACCACTATTAACCAAGTGCTTTTTAGGCAGGGCAAACGGCTTCGAACTCATCCGGCCGGCCAACTTCATGAAGGCAACAATAGATCCGGTGAACGTTATTCCACCTGATGGAATCGATCAGAGTAGGCATGTCCAGCACAAAAACCTATCATACCGATAACGACACCCAAATAAGCCGTTACAAGATGCAGGGTCGATACATCGGTCAGGTTGGCCATAACACTGGCAATACTCGTCATGACCGCCGCGAGACCAACTACGCTATGAAGCATAGCAACCTGCGCCGATGTATAAGTACAAGATACCAATAAAGAAGAAATATAATACCATCTGTGGTAGCTCAGTAGCAGTGATTCTCTTGCCAATGAGCGTTCCAACGGTTCCACCAATCGCAGCCACACCAGCAAATTGTGTTAACACCTCAACAGGGAAGCCCACTGCAGCCAACGATGCGAGAATTCCAGAACCAACACCCAACATTCCAAGGGCATTGCCCTGACGAGCTGTGGCTTGGGAGCCGAGACCAGAAAGAGAACCTAACATATTCGTCAACCAAGGTACTCGTACATTTGAAGAAAAACACGATGCCTATGCATAAAACACTGCTAGCCAGATACCCAGCTTGAACAAGACCACCCATTCCGGTGCTTGCAGCAGTCAAAAAACCCCCTGTAAACACGACGGCAGGGACGCCGTAGAGCCAAGAGTATTCCGGTGGGTCAGTCGGACCTAAAGAGCGGTGAAGTATTAGCATCTTATTTGGATAGTGCACTTCTGACTTACGCTTGAACATATCAAGCATGCGCTTTGTTATGATAAAGCCACCCGCAACGTTGACACTGGCCAAAAGCACGGACAGGGCGCCCAGTGCTTGAGGAATAGTGCCGGGGAAATAACCTCCACCCATCACAAACAGTCCACCGATGCCCACCATTCCAGATATAGCATTCGTCACGGACATCAATGGGGAGTGTAATGCGGGTGCAACGTTCCAAACGGTTCTGAGGTATTCATTCAGTTTGTGCGACAGGACATCGAAGATATTAACAAACCTGTATCCGACCAATCCAGCGAGTCCGAATGTGAAGAAGTTGTCCATGAACGAAACACCTGTGGCCTTGCCAAGCCCGACAATGCCTCCCATTCCAGCAGTTACCGTCACCACTTCACGAGCTGCTTTCTGGAACGGAGTGATAGCTTTGGTAGCTGCGATTTCTTCAACCTTTTCATTTGTTGGAGGGGCGACAGGAGGAGGTAGTGCTCGAGGAACAGGAGGCAAGATATTTCCATCATGCACTATGATAGACCCACGAACAACTTCATCTTCAAGGTCAATGGCGAACTTCCCATCGCCAGGTCCCAGAGAAAGCAAGAATTTAGTGATATTATTTGAGTACAGGGTTGAAGACTGTGTCGGTAACCTGGATGGAAAATCCGTGTAGCCTAATGGAATGCTAAGAATGAAGGGATAAAAATTTATGACACAGGTAAACTCACCGATAATTTTGACACCATTTTGAACAACCAGTTCACCAGGCTTCGTTGCCTCGCAGTTTCCTCCAGCCTCTGCTGCCAGGTCAACGATGACTGAACCCTGCTTCATGGCAGCAATCATTTGATACGTTATCAACTTGGGTGCAGGCTTTCCAGGAATTAAGGCCTAGAGGAGAGTTGTCATAATCCAGTATATGGATGCGTTGGAAATGTTGTCCTACCGTCGTGATCACGATGTCGACATCTTTACATTGTTCCATGAAAAGAGCCATTTCCGCTTCGATGAATTCCTTCGACATGACTTTCGCGTAGCCTCCACCGCCACCACCCTCTTCCTTCACCGACACTTCAATAAACTCCGCACCGAGTGACTGAACTTGTTCTCTTGCAGCAGAACGCGTGTCAAACCCTCTGACAATCGCACCCAAACGTCTAGCCTTTTATCGTCGCCAAAGAGCATATCAGACCTTCTGCGTACCATGTCAATGAACTTGCGACGTACAGTTGCAATCGCACTTAATCCTGCGACTCCGGCACCAATTACGAGAACCTTTCCTGGGGGTATCTATTGTTCTATGAATTATGTCAACATGTAATTGAATCCAGGGTCGATTTACCTTCCTGTTAGCGCGTGAGTGAAAGGCGACAAATGGGGTAAACTGTTTCTTACCCAGCAGCAGTGACTTGCCCCGTCAAAAATCTACCAAAATGATTGGAAGCCTCTAAAACAGCCTTATAGCCAGCAATGTTTGCCATAGAACTAGATCACTTCAGTTGGATACGAAAGAACAGAGTCGGGGTAAGGACATACCTCAAAGCGTCGAAGACTTGAGCACGAGAAATACGAGGTACCATGTCCATCTACGCCACATATGAATAATAAGACAACACTCAAATGCGGTGACTCACAGCAAAAGCATTCATTTTCCGAGAAGCAAGCGAATCCACGATGTTTTTATTTTGCGCCGGATACAAGAACGAAATGACCGAGCTTCCTTCCTTGAGAAGATGCGCCTCTTGATCCAGCAAGGGTGGTCTCACTTTGAGCGTTATGTCTGAAGCCTTAAACAATTCCTCCCGTGAAACCAGTGTGGCCCCAGCAGAAGAGTATTGCTCATCAAGGAACTGGGCTTCTGCTCCTGCATTTCGCTCCACAAACACATTTGCAAATCCTTTCTTCTTGAGTAGAGCAGCATTCTGTGGCGTCAAAGCGACTCGTCGTTCGCCGGGATAAATCTCACGTGGGACACCGACGGAAAGTGATCCATACGGCGTCGACGACGATGAGCGGGTAAGCGACGAGTGAAAATGGCGGACATCTGTCGAGAACCGTGATTACCAAGACCATCAGAGGCGAGCAGTATTTTGCACCGTGGCACGCACCGTTAACCTGCCTGAGCTGTCTGGAGAGACAGCAGCGTACAAAATGCCAATTCACCGTTGAGGGCGTCGAGCAGAGCATCATTCGCGCGCCCCTCGTCGTTAAGGGCGTCGAGCGTGCAGGAGCAATCAGACGATGTGGATGGTAACTAGAATGCTCGAGAACCCGAACTGTGACTTTGCTTCGACGCGACTCGGCCCTCAGAACCGAACGGATATCCGGCCCGAAAATCATGAGCCCATTTCCCCGCGTTTGATCATGACGCTTGTGTGCATATATAGTACCTCCATGGCACAGTGCTTGTAGATAAGATGCCCACACTACCACCATCCAACTTGCGACATTTTGAAAAGGAAAATCCAGCAAATGCTTCTCCCGCTACATTAATGACGGTCCATGTGTGCATCCCATGCGGTGGGATGGAACTTTCGCTCTTTCTGGTGGCGTTGAACTCAACTGTACCTGTGGTCTTCGAACTGTCACATGGTGGCCCGATGAACTCTGCTGTGCCCATCGATTGGTTAGGCGTGTATAACTGTTTGTGGACGCATGCTCCACTTTTCAACATTCAATGTTCAAGGACACGGACCTTGAAGCATGGAAGTGCGAATTCATGTAGTCACAAGACGCCTATCCACCGAACTGCTGATCACTTGGCATGCTAACGCAAATCCTAAAAAACCGAGTTCACTCTTCGATATAACGATAACAGATATAGTGTCGTTGATGTCTCTACATAGATGAATACATAGTGCCACGTAACAGCTATCAAACCCGTCAGGTCATTGTTCCTGTCGGACAGTAAAAGCTGCAGGAATCCGCTCCATAACTAGACTTTGGATTTACCGCTAATTTCGCGTTCCAGCCTCACAAGGTCTTGGGTGTGGGGGTGATCCCACAAAGCTTGCGCTAGCCCCAGCTTCCATGGGAGGAAGAGGCTTGCGAGGCACCCCGCCATACCCGTAAAGTTTCTCGATCAGAAACTTTGTGCCAGCAATTGAGGCCTTTGCGATAGTAAAGTCGGCCCGAGCAATGATTCCTTGCAATCGTTGTGCTTCTGGAAGTAGCGACGAATCTTGTTTAGACGCAACTGTTACGGACCAGAGCTTCGCTATGGCGTGCTGAATTCTGCGTGAGCATATGACTTATGTCAGGGGATGAACGAATTTACCGGAGCAACATTTGCCAGGCCAGTAATTGCGCCATGTCCGTCGGCGTAGAAGGATGGAACAATGAAGTCGACGAATCCTCCCAATACGAGGAAAGGTGCCGCAGTGTTCTTGCGAGGGTAGTTCGATGAGAAATCCGGCCCTGACACAGAAGCGGCTATTCTGGTCAGCTTGCCAACATTTCCGCAGCTAGAGTATATTGATGGTCAGTTACCAAATGCTGCCGACAACATAGAAACCTACGTCAATTTAACTCCACAGAGGTTAGAGCACTCTTCTGCGAGTTCCGTTATCAAATCAGAATCGAGATCGATTCCGCCGCTAGCACCAGGATCTGTGAAAGCATCAATTAGACAGTTCGACGATCCAAAACCCGTCAATGACTTACAGTTATATATCATCACTGGGATAGGACTCTTTGCAGCGACTTCTGTCCAAAAAGCCTTCAAAGCCTTCTGATTATTTCCGTAAGCGCCCGAGTAGTAACCGCTTGCGATAACAATGGAGTAGTCCGCGCCGGCAGCAGCAGCTTCATTCGTGAGTTCCACCGTCTCCCTCGTGCTTCCGGCACCAGTTCCGACTATTAATGGGACTTGAGTGAAGCCCGCAGCATCTAAAGCATCACGAGCTGCTTTCACGATTCTCATACGCTCGGTATGAGATAGATGGATGGCTTCGCCCATGGAACCGGTGATGAGAGGGCCAACTCCCGCAATCGCAACCCGAACGACATGCGCCTCAATGGAAGGTATATCTAGGAGAATAGATGAGTAGTCGTGAGTATTGTGAAAGGACACTACCCACCAAGGTCCTCGGAATCAGGAAGGAAAAAGGTAGGAATAGGGGCGTAAATTCCCGGAGTCAGAGGCCGAGTAGCACTGATGTGAATACCATTGGAACCGTTTGCAGCCATTGAAGGGGAATCTGGTGGAGGTGTAATCGCATCCTGGAAAGACGTACTATATAAACGACAGCCGGCAACTAAGGGGGTGCGCCCAACATCAAATCGGACCGGGAATGCCGGCCCGGAGTTTCGCCGGCCCGCTCTCGGAGAAATTTGCCGCTTCTATCTTCCAGCGAGACGGCCTGCAACAGTGGCAAGAAACCTTGTTCTAGTCGAGTCTATCGCTTAATGGGCATTGTCAGGACGTCATCAGGTTGCGTCTTCTCGACGTTATCCCAGCCATTCGCACCACCCTTTTAGATTCGTGCAATTACAACTTGTCATGGCCCATCAACACGGGGACACCCCATTTCACGTTACACGTCGACGTATTCCCCAGATTGTATATAAGGGGGACTTTTTAAAAAAAAGATACACTATACAGCCTCCATGGAATGACAGTGCCGCCGAGTCAAGGAGAACTGTCCCGTTCTTGATACCTCCAATTCTATGATTGGCATCTCGAACCTGTTAGAGATAAAGTTCTAAAACATGCAAGGATGAGGGAGTAATATCTACTTACCTATGAGTACGACACCCTGATAGCGGGGCATGTGATGATCCGAGCCAGGGTGAATTGTTGTTCAAGTCGAAACAATCTGTAGGTGGTTGATCACTTCTTTCTCCCACCGCGTCCAGCCATCCTCGTCTACTTCCTTGCTATTTTCTTCCGTGAACACATCGAAGGGCATACAGACGTGGTCTTCTTCTTCTTCCTGATCCAGAACGAATTTCCCTTGCCGACTCCGTGTCAAGGTAACCACATGTCCCGCTGAACCTACAGCGTGTGCCAAATCGTGAACGATCGATCGAACGTACGTGCCGCCCGAGACCTTCATTTTCAGCACAAAAGCAGATGGCCTCTCCAAGTCCGACGGCGCCGATTCTGCTTCGCCCTTGAGATCCACATTCTGGTCAACAGTCTGAATAGCCTTCTTGAGGGAGAGCTTTTCCTCGTCGGACATTTTCTTCGACGGCCAAGAGAAGGAATGATTGCTTCCCAGCCATTCCACTACCTCAAGACTGTGTACGGTCACAGCTCGGGGCTCTATAGGTCTGGGAAGGGGTATACCCTTACGGGCGTATTCGTATAATGGTTTTCCGTCTATTTTTAAGGCAGAAAATCTGATAGTTGCGTTCGAGTGCGTGTCTTCAAGTGGAGAGAGCTCTTACATGGGAGGTACTTGCTGAATCTGGCCTGTGAACTGGGCGATTTTACCCTCAACCGCTTCTCGTGCAATGTGTTTCCATGGCGCTGTTCGAACTATGGCGCCTTCGCTATCATAACTATCGGTTTCACATCCCAATAAACATGTTGTTATGTATTCCTAGAGAAGAATTTGGCCATGTAAGTCATGAGTAAACCCAAACTAATTGATAGCAATACCTTGGTACAATCAAGAAAAGACGACAGTTGCTTGGTACCCTTTCCAATACCAATCACTACCACGATATATGAGGGAAGTAAACATTACTAAAGACAACTGAGATATTACCAAGGACGCCATCTGCTAGTGGATCAAGTGTACCACCTTGTCCTATCTTGACATTTCCCTTGAATCGCTTGCGACCCTTTGACTTCTTACCAGCAGTCTGTTCGAGCTTCGATGCCTCTACAAAAAGTTTTGAATTTTGGACGAGGGCTTGTATGTCATTTACGACAGACATAGACGTCGGTCCAGAGGGCTTTCTGACGCCAAATAGACAAGAAACGGGCAAAGGCGGCAGGGTGATTTTGGGCATCGTTGGAGCACGCGAATCGATTGAGAAAAAAAACCTGAAGTAATTTCTGTGACGTTTCGACTGTGACAGTGAGTGCGGAACTTCGGGCCGCGGGTTGCCTCCCGGTCTCCGTGCAATTCCGTGCCTCTCATGTGTGTTTTTTCAAACTTGGAACACGGACGCTATATATTGAAAATGGGCATATGTTCATGCTATCCTCTACCATGTGCACTCCGTGGATGTTACGTTCATCTTCCCCGTACCCCATATATGAGCGCTCTTTTGGTCTTAACGAACTGCATTTCTACTTGCGTGGCCGAATTCTTCAGGGGGCAACGGATAGCGCTCACTCGGTATCTTTCGAGGTGCCAAATGACCGCATTTCTTTAATCACCGAAGAGACTTTGGGCAAAGCTTGGGTCTTTGCAAAGCAGATGCACCCTCTCCTCGGTGCACAGGTAGAAACTGTTGGGGGTAGGGATGAAGATGTGCATTTCGTTGTGGATGAGCGTCGACTCACATCTCGCATCCCCGGAGAAGTGATCTTCATGGCGGTTGCATCCTTTAGCGACGTGGATGCAACGGTAGAAAATATTCTCAATCAAGACCGGATCCTCGACGATTATTATCTCGTCCGACTCTTCGTCTTTAAGCAATCTGATCAGAAAAATTGCTTCCATATCGTCGTCCATGCTGCCCACTGCATAATCGATGGGGTTTCGCACTATATTGTTGCACGGACGTTGCTTGCTTTCCTGTCTTCTTCGTCCCCACCCGTTCCGCCTCGTCTGTCCGAGAGGTTACCGTTATCGCTCGCGATCGACGATTTATATCCGGTCAGAAATCTTAACCTCGCTACCCAACGATGGCACAAGGCCATGGCTCATGTCATCGCTTCTATTCGATCCACAAAGTTCAGCGTGCGTCCTTCGACTTACCCCAAGGTGTAATCTATAATTCTGACATACAAGGCTTCAGAGCGGTGGTCAAACGCTCCCTGGAAATTTCACAGTTCACATGGATGAGAACCGTGCTGACTCTCGCAAGACAGCACTTTCTTTCACCACAGAAGAAACTCTCCGCATCATGGAAATATGCCGATGCCAAGGATTGGCATTTGGAAGCGTTTATATGGTGCTTGGACAGATTGCCATGGCCCGGCTGCTTTGTAGAAGGTATGCTCAGGGTCTGATGACAGAGGAGGAATGGAAATTCAGGAAAAGGGAACCTACGTACACGGCGGGCCCGATTAATATCAGACCCTACTTGGATCGCGAGTGGTATACTCGTGGAGGAGCTGAGAATCCGATGCTTTCGATAGGATTCTATCTTTATCCGATGTCCTTCGTTCCGCTAAAACCAGGGGGAGGCCATTCGACATTTGACGCCCTCTTGTCACGTCAGCGCTTTTGGTACCGGTGCAGGAATATGAAACAACGGGCCAAAGATGTTCTGAATCATCCTCTGTTTCTCGACATCGGCTCGGTTCGTTACCCCCCGATGTTCAAGATGTTGAAGGAGTTGGAGTTCAAAGCACAGACATCACATTCAAAGCAGGAGGACCTTTCTATCTCCGCCATTGACCAGGCGAAGCTTGGCGTAGTGGCTTCGTTCGGCGGCTCTAGCTTCGGAAGCGTGCGTCCCACCGGTGGCTGACTTCGCTCTTTTTCTAATCAAACGTTAGATTGATAAACTTCTCCCCCACGAGTTTTCGGATCCAGTTGGCGGGGAAACTCCCAAAATTTACCTACGTTGCTCCGGTATACGTCTTCGGTGTCGTCCGGGAGAAATTTACCTCGGAGCTTCGACATTTCGAAACGAACTTGAATTGGTGGTCTATTGGGATAACAACGTCACTGAAAAAGCCATTATTGAAGAGTGGTTACAAGAAGTGAAAATGACTGCATCGTATTACCTCTTAGAGAGTCGTCGTGAGGCGAAACTGTGAAGAAAGGACATACAATATACATACAAGTGCATCGAACACTTTTACGAGTGACAGCAAATTCATTTATGTTTTCGCTGTTACCCATGAGCCGCCGCAAACGCATCCAGGTATCCATTTCCTCTCCCAAGATCTCCAACGAAGAGACACCGAACCAACTCCAGACCTCGTTCCGTCTTTAGCAGCTTCTGAAAGACCATCGCACCGAAGACATCGCACACAAGGTTGCCTCTTCATAAGCACTCCTTTTGAGACAACATCTTTATCCTGTTCCTTCCGAGGACCTTCTAGGCTGAGATTCTCGAACCCGTCTATCAACTCATGAGGCTTGATATATAGACGCGATTTTGAGATGACCCCCGATTCGCACAAGCGCTTGACATTTTCTTGCAGTTGAGGCTCCATTGAAGTCGTAGGCTCGCATAAAGCGAAACTTCGTCGTGTTTCTTCAACTGAGAATGTACGGTCACCTTTCGATATGCTATGATTACCTCGAGAATCTCACCTTCAATACCCTTGGACTTCAGTATGAACTCGTCCAATAGGGGATCCAAAGCATTGAGATCAACGCCAGAACAATCAACCAAGTCAACCAAAACATCTTTGGCGATCTGGGAGTTTTCACCCCGGGTCGTGAGTGATCCAAGAGTGTTCCGGAAATTACGAACATTGCTTAACGCCTGCTTCAAATTTACTAGTGCACGAGGATGCACGATATGAAGGAGGCAGGGAACTTCATAGTGGTCGGTTGAAGCAACTGCAGGCACATGAACACAGAGTATTCATGAATTCAGGTAAACAGCTTACTAGATTCTGCACCGAAGAGATCATCGGTTTCGCTCGAAGATGGTTTGTTTATGGCATAGATTAACATGGCTTCTTTCATGACCTTTTCAACGAAGTTTATCACCCATCCACAGATTCCGATGAATTGCCAAACAGCGTCTGCCAAACGATAGTCAGGATGAGGCCACTGGAACATAATGGGTACGCACGATAATCAGGCCCTTCGTGGTCCCTGCAGTCTTCAAATGCGGCATTACAGGCTGCCAGTGAGCACAAGTCGTGCGCAGTTTGCCAACGTGCAGTCAAGTTATCCCTGTCGTTTTCATCCTTCGCCCGTAAACCACGGAGTCTGCAAAGTATTTAGCAGAGCCAAGCTAGACAGTCGCTGTATTACGAACCTATAAACCTCCAAGGCAACACCCAAAGTCTGCCAAGTTAGTGTCCCCAGCTTTCCGCGTGACTGTGTTTCCACAATGGTCAAAGCTTGAAACAAGATATGGCCAACCTCTTCCATCGGCATCGTCGAAAGAGAAAGTAAGTGCGTGTAATCGGCCGTACTTTTTCGTGATAGAATTGCTGAAGCAAGACCGGAAGACAGAGGAAGAATGGAACCTTTGAATGCTCTTGATGCGCGACGCATGGGAACCGTATGGACAGACGTTTGCGTTGCCCTTACCGTTGATGAAATGGTGCACAACAGCATCTCGTTAGGTGAAAAAACGGCGTGGATCGGAACTAAACAGTCATGAATGACTAAAAGCAAGCAGTTCCATACAAACAGACCTTCTTTCCCAACCTTGGTAGCCGACGTGAAAATGAGAGAGGGTTCCCATTCTTTATCATATTCAAACAGCGTGGGTCTATCGATGTTTGTGGTTCAGTCATTGATAGATCCAGAAAGATGAGTGGCGTACACCTCCAAAACTGTGGTCAGACCGATCCGTACTTCTTTGTCTTTCGTCTTCCCAGGAATGAAAGATCCTGATGTATCTAGGATGCCAACCACAAGACTAGCATTGATACCTTGCAATGGTTTCGTAGGAATGAGAAAGCCCAGAACGCCCTCTGTGTACGTCCTTGTACTGGTCTGGTGACAAGACTTGAGAAAAAGTCAGCAACAACATCCGTATCCAAGGCATAGATCTGTACCCAAGCAGATTGTTTGGTATCGAGAGTACTACGGCGCGACATAGAGTAGCACACTATTTTGGACTGAGGCAAATTCGAGTCTGGCAGGAAAGAAACTATCAATAAATAACGTATTTAACAGACAAGGCTCTTACAGTCGCCAAAATCTAGAAAACTAGCCACCAAGTACATGTTAGCCTTGGTTTCTTCATCTTGGATAACTCCTGGTTCAGGAACAGATGGAGTTTTGCACACGAAGACAAGATTGGTGAGCTGTGCTTCCCAGTTCTGTATAGGAGGCAGTGGTTGTGTCGAGAGGTCTAAATGCGATTGAAGCCAGTGTGGTAGAAATCATATTTAGCTGACTTACGCATCATGATACCGTCAAATTGGAGACGGACCTCAGAAACTTCGATGATAGACTCTTCGCCATATACTTCTTCAGAATGCGTAGGAGATTCGACATTTGACTGGCCAAAATCAAGGGACATATTCATGTCAAAATGATCGGTGTCTGGGTTTCCAGGAGGTAAAGGTATAATATGTGAACGAGTCGCGACAAGAATCGAGGATTCTAAAGATATCAACACTTTAGTAGAAGGATAAGAAGCATGGAAAACCTAAGAACGCGCCGTCATATCCAAGACCGACAGCTGCCGCGACGCACAATCTTAAGAGGCCACAGTTGTCAGTTGCTTCAGGTGTTGGCACGGAAGTATTTTCATGGACCACACTATACTGATTCAAAGGAGCGGAAAACATCTTGAGAGACGGAATATAATTCCGTACGTAACACAGAGTCAACCGATGGTTCTGTGTGACGAGGGCCAAAGTGGGATAGGATACTGGAGTTCGTGGGCCACGAGTAGGAAGACGGAGAAACGATCCATGTTCATCAGCCGTCCACTATTCCATAGTTCATCAGTATTGGTCATTACAGTATATGCATCACATACTTGACGCGGCGCGCCCAGCCAACTTGCTGAAACAACCCCAGCCCCCAGTTGCAGCGACCAGTAGTCCTTGGGTGTCCAGCTGTCAATCTCAGGACCACGACACCAGAGGCATGCAGCACCTGGAACACCTCGTCCTGGAAAATACGCGAACAGCCAGTCATCATTGGGAGAGACCGAGATGACAGTCGGAGGATCAAAATCAGTCAGAGCTGCGAGAATCGGTGGCGGCGAAGGAATGTTGAACTGCTTCGACGACGAGAAATGACGGGCCTGAATTGTTGGTTGTGTTGGGTGCGGGGTGAAAATGACGGAGGAAGTCGACCATTCTGCGCGTCTATCGACGAGTTTGAGTACGCAAACTGTCACATAAACAGGAAATACCGACCTGGGAGTAAGCTGTTCGACTAGCGGCTGAAAATCCCACCACCCCATATGCCATTCTTCCTTGTTTTTCCCTTTCGGCGGTGATTTTGCAGCGAACATGATGGTCGGGAGCAAGGCACAAAAAGCCACGCGGCATGAACATAAGCGATCTACCTCCGGTGACCGATCCTCATGCATGACGTGACCAGCTGATTGATCCTTGTCGTGGACCTTGCACCCGCATGGGAGCGCACGGGAAGAATGATAAAGCTCTTCTTCGCCATAAATACCCGATAGGCCATTTTCATCACGACTTGGATACCCATCTCTACCCATGGTTGACAGTGGCACTCTTCTCGGTGTGGTACTTTTAGCTCGACACGGCGACCGAGAGGGTATGTTGAACTCTGATCCGTGTATTGTATACTTCCCCGATCTGATATCGTATTTCAAGGCTTTTATCAGGATCCCTCTTCGTACACCGCGTCAGCAACCACAATTACGCCAGAGGGGAATGTGAGTCCACTGTTGATGAATCGTTTCATTGCCTTCAACTGACTCTCTTTCCTTGCAGGTACAAGAGTTCCAGCTTGGGCAGCTATTACGCTCGCTGTATCTCAACTCCTCGTCCCTGTCATTTATTCCAGGAATCAACAGCACTGTCGCCAATTTGGACCAGATCCAAGGCACGTCTTCACCCATGCAACAAGATCTATTTCTTAACTCCCTCTCCGTCCACTAGTCCGTGCAGATGGCGGTGGTGAAGGAGGTGTCATCGTCAACTCGGCGATGAGCTTGTTGCAAGGCCTGTTCCCAGCTACCTCCAGCTATAACGTAACTTTGGCCAATGGGACCAACGTCGTGGGCCCTCTGGGCGGCTATCAGGTATGCAAGTGTGACTTCATCACGTCAAGGGAATGAATGATCATCATTCTCTCCATACAGTACATACCAAGTCAGTCGTGTGAATTTAGAGTATTCGGGTTCTCGACTCATAATCTATTCAGTCGAATCCGTGGAACCAGACAATGATGTCTCTCTCGAGGGATGGACGTCTTGTGGGGTGAGCTACATTTTGCAATATACTATTCCTTGTCCCTCACAACCAACTCAGGCCTTTGACACGTCTACCAACGCCTTCTACAACTCGACGGCATTTCAGGCAAAGGTAAACGAGAGTGCTTCGTTTATCAGCCAGCTCTCCCCGTATCTTGATGGTAGACCAGTCACTCTGAAGAACATGGTAAGGCTTGTTATCACTTCGTATCATCCGCGTCTCTAACACCTACATTAGTGGAACGTAAGCGCCGTCTCATTATCGATTCCAGTATTGTCTGATTCCAACAGATTTACGATTACATGAACGTCGAAAACATTCACGACGCATCCTTTGCTGCTAGCATCCCAGACACCTTTATGGAACAAGCTCGTGACTTAGCCAACTGGCATGAATATGGCGTCTTCTCATCCCCCGATCTTGCAGGAATAGGGAATAGTGCGTTCTCCTTTACTCATGAGAATACTTAGTAAATGTATATTGGCATACTAGTTGCTGCCCGTGCCATGCTGCCCTCCATCTTTGAAAGCTTCACGAGTATCACTGCTTCTGATGACCCTCTCAAGATTTCCTACATGGCGCTCGCTTATAAACCTTTCCTGTCCCTGTTCAACATGACAGGTGTAGCCCAGATGAACCCACAACTCCAAGGAATCGGCAAGGGAACCAAAACTTTACCTGGGAAGTTAGCTGACCTTCTGTTGTATAGTCAATTATGCAGCCGCTGTTGCCCTCGAGATCAGGAATTCATCTTCTAGCGGAGAACATGTTTTACGTTTTACTTTTAAGAATGGAACGGATGACAATGGTTTCGTCACGTATAACATTCTCAACAGTACAGGGGACGTTCCGCTGTCGACATTTGTAAACTATCTGTCGGTAAGTTGACCCATTTGTCAGTGTTGGGAGAAATGATGATGAATTCTTTCAGCCTGCTGCTGTTAACACTACGGCTGATTGGTGTAAAGTATGTGGGAATACGCAGGACAGGGGCTGCGGTGCATTGGCGCTAGCGGCTTCAGAAGCAAGTGCAGCTGCACGGGTGAACCAGCGGATCAGTCCTGTCGGTGCAGGATTCCTCGGTGCAGGTCTGACATTAGCGGTGTGCCTGGCTATGCTAGGTGTTCTTGTCTTTCTGAGTTTCCTCACTGTCGGTAAGGGCAGGTCGCGGCAGAAGAAGACTAAAGACGTAAGACGTTCTCTTTTCTTCCCGTCCATTAATACTCACGGTACGCAGGTCACAGAGAAGGCGTAAGACATAGTTGCTGATTTATGGTATATGTACAGTTTATTGCTACATGAAATGCTGTCAATTGGTGTAGGTTAGCGATGCATACGGAAAATTTGTATATATACATGTGATAGTGAAGTTCTCTGAAGCGTTTGTTTCAATCAGAATCGTAAGAATAATATTGTTCGTGATCTGAGTGTTCATGGAACTCGTCTGTCAGAATACAAAGTTAGCAATAAGCAAACGAGGCATCACCAAACATACCGCCACTTCCGCTCCAGTCTGATAGTTCTTCTTCGTCAGGATAATCGTTCTTATAATATTCTTCCGCTACAGATGTGTCAGTCCACGAGAGCCAATAAGACAAGAAATTACACAAACCATTAGAATCCTCGTCCGCTTCATCCTCTGCTTCGGAGTCGGAGTCAGAGTCATAAGGATCCATGAGAGAAGGTGGAAGTCCCGTTCTGCGTACAGAAATGAGGTATTTTAATGGTCAGATATGTGGAATAAACATACAGTGTTCCAATGGTAGCGGCCTCATTCCATTCACTCAAAGTCGATGGTTTATGATAGAAGACGTCCCAAACATAGTCGCCTGACTCTGGTGCTGGTTCGGAGGCTGCTGCGTCGTCGACTGGTCTAGAATTTAGCCACATAACATGAGAGAGTATCAAAGATCGCACTATTGAGATATGCCTTAAGCATAGGCATGATTTTCTCCATCTCTCGATCCATTACGTGCGAGCTCTCGTCGTCTTCTGGTACAGCATCAAACAAGCGGAAGTTCGGATTTGCCTGCTTAGGTGGCAAGTCTTTGGTAGAAATGATCTTGGGTCTATGCGAAAACACGAAAAATTTGGGTCACTTGCAGCATGCTAGACCAAGGAAGCTTACGGGTTAGCCGGAAGTGCAGCTTCGCTTTCTTGGTCTACAATCGTATACCTCCGATTGAAATCGGTCGACGGACGCCGGTTACCAGTAGGTGACGATGAAGGCTGAGCTACAGTCGGCTGTTTGGGTTCTGGAGCCAGAATCGGTTCCTCTCGAGACAACCGAGAAACTTCGTCCTGCAAAAAACTAAGCAAAAAAAGAGAGAAAGCAGATATAATTACCTGTATTCGCTGGTGCAGCTTCTGATCGTCCCAGGCTCCGTCTTCTACGGTCTGCGCGAACTTGAACACGCCCATGCCACCGCGAGACTTCTTGCGACGAATGCCTGACTCGACGACAAGAGCATCAAGAGGTTCTTCATTTCGTTTACGTTTGATACGCAGAACCGTGTACGGTTGAGTAGGATTTTGTATATCGGTGTCCATGGTGGAAGAAGTCAAGAGTGGTGGCGCACACAATTAATCTTTGTACGATCCTTTTATGTACAACTGAATCCGGACAATAATCGAGAACTTACGTCATGCCTGGCCCCGAAAGGGAAGTTCGGATCTTCCAACTTCGTAAACTCTTTCACCATGGGTTCTCGCCAGACAGAGAAAGAGCTGGCCGGAAGTTTGACAGAAGTCGTTATTCAGACGTTCTCCGATCGCATCCTTGTTCTTGTAACCCAGCTCGGAAAAGTAGGAAATCTGGTGAATCCATTTTCCCATCGCGTCAATAGACAAAAGTATTGAAGTAAATACTAAGATTCAAGCAACTCTGCCGCCTACTGCGCCCTTGGTAGCGCCAGCTCTTGATCCCACAGACCCTAACACTACCTCTCTTCCTCCTCCACCTCCCGCCATCCAGTTGACGCCGTTACTGGGAAATGCACCATCCGAACACGTACAAATCCTTCATAATATTTTCGCATCGCAGATCGCAACCCTGGTGTGGGCGGCAGAGGCAGAGTCGATAATGCAGCCATCCCGTCAAAGTGTCATCGTTGGGATTGCTCTGCGGAAATCCAATGTAACTGAAGGAGGAGAACTGAGTGATACGGAGCGTGCTACCTTTCTAGGCGTCATGGATATGGTACAAGGATTGTTGATTAAACGATGATGTATTGTATAGATATCAAGGCATCGTAAAGATTCGTCTACATATGATAGGGTACACCTCATGGTAAACGAATTCGAAGTTGTGCTTCCTTCAATTAGCATATGCACGTTAGCAATATTACTGGAAAGTATCATCAACCAATTGATTGTGCCCCGCGCTTGTCCACTCAGTTTCGGATCCGCCGGGTTTCCGAAACTCAGCGGACAAGGGCGTGCGGTTAGTGGAGTCCGAGATAGTATAATCAAAATTATGACCGGGACAGTTTAGCATAGGTTGAGGTATTTCGCTAACCGCGGGGTGCTACTATAGTACTATATTCCGACTCAAAGAGAGCTCCGGTTACACTGAGTGGACTGCATCCTTATTCTTAATTATACCCCGGTGTTACTTGGTAAATTGGTAAATGTAAGACTCGCAGTTTCTCACTAGCACTCCTTGCTCTCAGGGTTGGGACTCGGAAACAATGGCGCATAAATCATGTTGGTCCTCGGGTACCGAAGCCGAGTCATTCTCGAACAATCTTCTGCGGTAACAGAAGGCTTCATTCCTTCCTGGAGCGAAATATTGCAAGAGCCTTCCTGGAGCTCTTGCAATTTCGCTCCAGGTACACGATGCACCTGGCACTGCTGGAATGCTCCGGGAACACCTGGTTTCAACGTTTGCTGCTCTGAATCTTGTCCGCGCGCTCCCGGGTCTCTGCAACTTGCCTCGCGGCCGGCCGCTTTGAGCCAAGAAGCCTGGTTTGGTGTTCTGCGAGCATTGATTGATCTAAAAACTGCGCGCGTACTCGTCGTTTGTTCTGAGAACACTGGGTTTCTTGTCCGGGCACTCCTGAGTCTGCACGTTCCAACGTTCTAAAGAGTTTGCCATTTCAAGAGCAATTTGGATGATCTTTGGGCAGCGATGCAATGACAAAAGGACACCAGGCACGGAAAGGGCACAGGAAAGGGACATATAATGAATGCAAAGGGCTTCTAGGTTGCCTAATAGGGCCTGGAGATACTTGGGTAAGATCGTAATTCTGCCGGAGTCTTGGTCTCATAAAGATATCATGACCGGGCAAGGATAATGTAGTCTTCGGTTTCATAGTCTCCTCGAGGACACTTGCGGACCAAGTGACACTCTGTGGGTGGTCTGCATCCTCCGCATGAGATTCTCTCTCATGGAGACCCTTCATTTCACCTTTTTTGATATTATTCTAGGTCACCACCTGTAGTGGTACCGTTCCATTTCGCAACAGTTGTGGACGACAAGTTTGCGACAAATCGAAACACGCAAGTCCTATCCCCTTTTGTAATAGTGAAGGATGAGCTCTAACCTATAATTATACGCTACGCTGAACTGACCGTGAATACAAATCTGACTCTTGAAAGTTGGACAGCTATACCTTGTGTTCAGGCCAATAAAACTTTCCAAACTACCGGTGGGTTAAACACGTTAAAGGATTCGACTTAGAATAGATAAATAATACACTAGAAAGGTCAGTATAATAGCCAGTCAGCGTTTGAATGCTTTGGATTGACTGTTTTCTTTAAAGTTAATGATTTATCCTCCTATCCTTGTGCTGTGACATACCCGCGATGAATTATTAACACCAGGTACGAGTTCCAGGTATGGATGGCAGGTTTTTTCTTAATAATAAAACCTGACGTTCACTTGGGTTTCGGGAGTTCCGAGGAGACAAGAATCGACATGGTCGACGTTGCAGATTATGACGCATTGAAATCAAAACGTCATGTGACTCTGATTTCAAATTCATGATTCAAATTGAAAATTCAAGGGACTCGGACGCCACAAAATACTACCAATGTATCGTCAAGGCAGAAATCGGCACGGAAAGACGATGCAACTTATGCGGCGTATAGTTGGACCACCAAGAGCAACCAGAAATGAGGAATGTGACCAAGACGAAACAAATGTCGCGTCAACAGCAATTAACAAACCAAAATGCTACCCGACAATACCTCCCAGTGGCATCTGTTCCTGGTTCGTAACAGATATTCTTCGATGATTTACTCTGTACCTCGACGAGAAATTGCTCTTGACATGGACCAATCAAGGAAAAGGCAATAGGATCCCCTTCATAAACGACATCCTTCCACAGCACTTCCTCATTATCGTTCCAGTCCTCAGTATATCGTCGGCGAGAGCAAAAGATGCTGACGCTTCCGCGTAACATGGCCAAAGGTATGCGATAAAGCTGAGCGACCGCCGCCGGCATCTTCGGACTTCTCAGTTTCGAGTCCGCTCAATCGATGGACTCCACAGAGAGCCTAGGACAGTGGGAATCCTGTCCAGCACATAGCTCTATGCAGGGAGACTGTCCTCTATCGATCCGGATAATTCTAAATATAAGGAAGCTGTCGCCTTGAAATTGGTTGGTACAGTGGCGCCTTACGGGCAGGCTGTAGACGGTCAGTACGAGTGTGATTATATTTGATTACTGATAACTCGTCGGAGATCCGACCACGGTATATAAAGGCTCAGACACGGCAAATTTCTTGCTTCGACTACCACCAGCAATCATGCCGAAGGCAGAAGTAGGCAGACTTTCACAACGTCGTGCCCGTCGCATGCATCCCTACCGACGCCCTTGGCCTTTATACCCCATGATAAACGTTTACAAGGTGTGTGCTTTCTTCTAAGCCTTTTTCATGTAATAAATGGTGTCGGTATCCTCAGCACTACGTCGCACACCGATTTCCTGGTATACCTGACTCCTGCCTCAGATATGCTCATCACCATTGGCAACTTAGATCTGTTCACTCTAGGTCGCTCTGATGCACGAAGCGCCGACACTGACGCCGGGCGACTCTGTGAGTGTGCGGCGCTCACCCCCTAGGTCATTATCAGATGATTTATTCTGCCCCTGCCGTGATTGCTTCTATTGCAGGGCAGACAGTTGGAAGCCTCAGTAGCTGTCAGTGATTCGGTAGGCGCCACCAGAGCCTGTAAGTAACCATCGAATTTCTGAACATCCGATACGTAGGGTCTCTCCACATACCCCGTCATACCCATCTTGTTGCTTCTGCTCAAAGCATGTCCCTAAGTATATAACACGGCTCACAATTCGTCGATTGAGGCGGGTCCCAAGTGAGTCGACCCAATGCACCTGCATCTGCCCTTTGCTAACATAATACTTCGAAGAAATTTACTCTCCATTTGTTGATTCATACTGTAGTATAATATCCTTAGAATCTAAAACACGGTTATACTTTACTATGAACAGTAAACATAATCAAGTTCTTGTGAAATCGCGTTCATGTTCCCGAAACCTACGCTTCTAACAAAATGTATTCAAAATAATACATCAGAATAACATGCATTGATTCGCGAGTTCGGGGAGGTTGTCGCACACCATACTGATGAGACGTAACTGTGGGCTTCGATCTAAGCACGCCGTGGTACGAGAATTCATTAGTAGACTGTATCTGCTGCAATATTTATTGCCATTTTTCTAAGATTGAAGAATGTTCCGTTTTGCATTATTACGAAATGGCTTCGGGGATGTGAGATTCCAGCTTCAATAGTAAAATAACTGTGACCTCCGTTGCACTGCTTCTTAGACTTCACTATCATGCTTCAGTAATGGAAAACCGCTCTGCCATCGTTGCTAGAGGCATAAATAGTGAGCCACTGGTATAGATGAAGAGCGAAGTGACTTACGTGTCATCCAAAGAAAATATGGTCTGCGCGTGAGAAAATATTGTGGAGCAACGATATATTTCACAACAGATACCGTCTAGTGTGTCGTCGGGCTAAAGAGGGTTTCAACTCCCCATAACTTGCGATCGGAAGGCACAAAATGACGTACATCACAGGGTACATACACGAAGATCACTCACTTTCTTACTAATTTTTAGTAACGAGAATACGATTTCTCGCACTGAAATGTCAAGACCTAAACAAGGAATGCACTTATGAGGTACCTGTCTTGAATCTGATACCTAGTGGCGATCTCTCCTACGTCTGTGGGAGAGAAAAGTGGAAGTCATCGAATCACCGTGAGAACAAGAGAACGCAAAAGTCGACAAATGAACTCCCAATAAGGGAGTCGGAGTTGCAGAACATTGTATCGTAGCTTTACTAAGGATCAAAACTCAGGAACTCCTCGGCGAAGCTCGTCCTAATATTATGCTATACACCCATAGACCGTTGCTGGTAGACGCGTAGGATATTGTACAGGTGCTCGAGTCATTGAAAAGCTCGGTATCCTAATACAAAATTCAGTAACAAGGTTTCAACTAGAAGGAACCTACCGGCACATCACTTCGCATCCGTGGCGCTTGAAGCGACAGTCTATTTGTATACTTAGCTTTTCGCGGCGTGGGAGGATGCTTCCCAATTAGCGCGATCCCATCCGAAACGGTAGGGCTTATTCCCTCGCTTGTTCAAAGTGTTCGTTTGTGGTACGGCCAGCGTTGAGCCTCTGATATAAAGGGCCACTGCGACATGCTCAACGGTGTAGTATGCAATTCGTATGATGCCAGTAGATCCCCGCACAATAAGCAAGCAAGTAGACGAGAACAATTGAAAGCAAACCTACTGGAATGGAATGGCTTGCTAGCGAACGTCCGTATGGGCCAGATGAAATGTAAGAAATACGCGTCCACCGAGAAAGCCGTTTAGTATCTTGATGCCTGTGTCATGACTAGGATTCGGTTCAAAGATGCAGATATCATCTCAAAATGCGTCAAAATCTCTTCGAGGCTGCTTGCAAGAAGAAAGGATTCAGAGAAGGATAATTGACATAACACTGAGTGATTCGGGAACATAGTCTCTGAAGAAAATAATTCAAGGATCGCTAGTCTAAGAGTTAGGATGTAGTACTTGCCATAGAGACTCGCTAGACTCGAAAACTGATAAAGCAGTCCTCGACTCCTCGATGCTGAAATCGCACCTGTCTCGAATAAGATTGACGGAGAGCGTGTTTGAGATTCCATTAAAGATACAGACTAAAATGTAGCACAGACATACCAACAAGGTTTTGGTATCGTCTTCGGAACTGCAATGGAAACATCGTTGTCGAAATTATGATCTATGACAGCCCCAGCTATCTGCCTTTGAGTCATTTGCTAGTGGATGAGTTGCTTAAGGGCGATAGAAGCGAGCTATACTGACACCGAGATAAAAACAACTCAATGGAGCCGTGTCGTCGAGTAATGGACGTCAGGGTCTGAGGCCTGAAGACCGGAGTCTAGATGTGGACATGCGGAGCTTTATTTTTCTGTCGTCAATGGACAGGGCAGCGTCGATGCCCTTGACCGTTACTCTGTTACTAGTAGATGATCAGCACTATCTTTCGTCACAGTTGCAGTGTCGAGCTCGTCCGAATCGAATGAACCCTATACAGTCTTTCAGATAGAAAGACAAAGGGATAGGCTATTTTTGGCCGCCGCTGGACGTTAAATATGGTGAGATGTAACCATATTGTCGCGGGTGGGCTTACATTGCACAAAGTTATCAGAGGACCTTGCCTAAGCCTTAAGTGGACATTGCACTTTCTCCCTTACAGTCACTTTGGCGATCAGAGAATCTGGACATCGGCGTTTCTTAAAGATGGTCCAACGTATAATTCGGCAAGGGCCCCCAATATGTAGCTCCTTGCCTTAACACCGATTTTGTTATTGACCAAGAGCTGATTGGAGTTTAGATGTCTGCGACGCTGAAAGCCTGGAGTGTTCGAATACACCATTAGTGGTGGTTAGTTTTAGTCACCAAGCTTTGATCATCTACCTTTCGCTCCGGACAATAGCTGTTGAAGTTGTTCTGCTGCTCAGCCTGTGTGAAGCTTCGTAAAAAATATACTCGTCCCTTCCGAATCATTCCGAGTCATGTTTGCTCAATTGGTATGAAGTCCGCGCTACGTTGGTTTCCTGTCCATTAATCTCAACTTTTAAAGATGAGGTGATGACTATTAAGGTGCCCGTTTTGACTTGGAGGCGCGAGTAAGAATTGCCTTGGAGGTCGAGATTCGAGAAGACCGGCCTGGTCGATCATGTGACTTTCAATGCGCTCAAATCATTCCAAGTCCGAATTCAAGCGATGAATCTCGCCGCACAACGCACTGACGAGAATACGACAGCAAAACAAGATTTGGATACCCCACGAGGTGAAGGTGTGATGGCGATATTCCAGAGAGGTGCAGAATGGTGGATCAATTGAGAAAACAATGAATTCCAAATGACGCGTGGACAGCAATCCAAGCTACTCAACAGCGTCGGCGTCGACAACTGCAAGGTTACGACACACCCAACACTCAACTCGACTCCTGGATAGCGATACTATTCGATACCATAATCCGTTCCCAAACAAGCACGCGATATCCTGCTTAGGTTCCTTAGTTCTAATATATCCAACAATGGGGAATGCGATTTGAAACACAGCGAGGCTCTCCTACAGCCTTCAAGTCGACGTCGAGAAGGAAGTCTCTCTGTATGCTTGGGAAGGATACTCGGAGTGCGCGACTGTGCACAGATCTGCTACAAAGCTCAAGCGGAGGATACGGCAATTCAGGGAACCTCGAGTCGAAGGCAGTGCGAACAAGACTAGGCAAACGAATACGAAGGCGTGCTTTGCCCCTTTGCCTCTACGGAAGAGCTCGCCGTCGTGGTGGTTGGAAGGAATGTCACAGTAGCCCCAGCGTGGTTGGGCACGATTGCTGTTGGTTTCTAAGTTGGGAAGTGGTCCAAAAGCTAATACAAGTGGTCCCTGCGCTCGGCCTGCGAAAAATCTTCGTTTTTAACCACCACCACCACCACCACCTCCAACATGCCCAAGGCCCTCACTCAACGACGAGACCGCGGTCCTGCCCATCATTACCCTCGTCTCCAGATTTCTTCACCTCGCAGGAACCAGAACTGGGTATGTGTTTTTTTTCCCGCGCGTTCTTTCCCCGCATCGTTACTCACGGCGTCGGTAGGAGCGTCAAGATACGGTCGATCCTGGGGTTGTGGCCCATACAGCCGTACATCCGGTTCCTCCGGACTTGGTGGGGCTGGACTTCGTTCAGACGCGTCTTGTTTCTGACTTTCCCTGATTATCTTAGATCGTTCCGACGGACCAAGCGTTGGCAGGAGGAGGGCAGCCCATTCAGTGGTTTAAGCTCATCATGATAGCTGTTTCGGTTGTACGTTCCTCCAAGATCATTTGACTCCCGTCTCAGTGGCATCCAGGTCGTCGCATTCGCAGGATACTTCGCTCATCGTCTTTTCCATTGTCCCTGACTTCGATTGCGGGTTCAACATTTGAGTGAGATCTCTCCATAGAAACGTACTTTTGCCTCTGTGTTAACAGTTCTACATGTAGGAACTCAACTTTCTTCCACACTCCTTCATACTTCACCATTCTACTAGGGCTGGTTATAGGCCAGATGCACAATTACTACTTGTCTTTGGCTTGCTCAATTTCGCAAATAAAATGTATATATGTCTGCGTCATTTCTTGGTTAACCTTTACATTCATAGTATTTAGTTTTTGATTCTGAAATAGGATTGTATTTGGCATTTCATGTATCCCACGTGGATAGTGAATAGATCTAAAAAGACCTCGAGTATTCACTAGCACTCTTCGCGCTGATGACGCGTCCTTGATAGGTCTAGGGGTTGTAAATGATTCAAGGATGAACTATATTACAACAATGAGTTTCAACATGATACATCAAAAGAAATACATTCCATTGGTGGAATAACCACCGACATGTCATAAGAGACCGTTTTGTATGTGATATCAAGTGACTAAAAAATGTTCTTCGTCACCCGTGGTATAGATGTAACCGTCGGCTCTTAAGAATTCAATCTCACGTCTGGCAGTGAAGATCTGTTACCGTTGAGTTTATTGAATCCAGAATTCCGCTTACCGTATGGCATCGGCGGGGATGTTGCCATGGCTCAGCGTGTTGACAATCGTGTCGCGGGAGACTCCTTCCTCGGAAGTCGACGCGTTGTGGTTGCTGTCCATTGCAGGGTAGAGGCTAACCTTTCCCGCGTTCCCATTGATTAAGAGAATGATTTCTCTCTGGACGGGGTTAAGATCCGAATAAGGATCACGCTTCTGAGGGCGCTTTTTCGAGGGTGAGCCTTGATTATGATCTCTCAGGCGCCTCTTTGATGAGGATGTCGGAGTTGTTGCCTCCTGTGAGAACAGAAGAGATGTCGTCGCCTGATTTCGGGTCGACGGCGTTTTCTGGGGTGTTGTGGGATTGGATCTATTGGGGTACTCCAGCATGGTTATGTCCTCATCGATTACATGCTCAATCATGTGGATCTCAATGGGAGAGTCAGGGGGAGATGGTGTCGGCTTCTTAGACGGGAGCTTTTTTCGCGGCCTTCGCTTGGGCGAAGGGCTCAAGGACGTCTCCGCGAAGCTCATCGTCACATCTTGGATACCATCATCTGGCTGCGTAAGTACCTGGGACTGGGATGCAGGGGGGGCGCTTGTTTCCTGGGAAGGCTGAAGTCTCCGGTTTCAATACTTAGATACACGCATATAGCATGAGATCACCTACCGGCATGCCTCGTTCGTAGATCAAGGTCTCCGTCGCGCATTGCAACAAATGCCAGTACATTGCGAGAGGATCAGATATTATGTCTATTGAGCGTATATCAGATAACTGGGTTATGTTCATCCAACGGTTGAGCCTCCCAATAACGCGGATGACCTGCATCTCTTGGCTAGAGAGGGGCCAGGTTAGCGTCGTCGGAGATTGTGCGACAATATTGTAACGTACTCGATGTCCGGAACGAAGATTTCGCCAGCATCGGATTTCCACAGATGGACAGTAAGGTTTCCAGTCCCGTCGTCTACCTCGAAATCTGTATAGTGGCCTTCCACGGAGTGCCTGGTAAGGTTCCCAACGATCGCAACCTATTTCATAGTATCGGGTTACTGGTTATTCAGTTAGAGAAGCGCAAATTATCCTGACCAATCCAGTTTCTTTCCCTTCTATCTTGAAAGGTGCAGTATCGTGCATCCTTTCAGATTTACGGGCTTGAGCAATGGTGATACAACGTATCGAGTCTTTGGTTTCGTATCGAGGACCCTGCAGCACC
This sequence comes from Armillaria mellea, assembly GCA_030407055.1. NCBI lineage: Eukaryota > Fungi > Basidiomycota > Agaricomycetes > Agaricales > Physalacriaceae > Armillaria > Armillaria mellea. Next base: position 1,944,701 of record JAUDZF010000001.1, on the reverse strand, counting down.
GATCGCAAGTCAGTGGACAGTACACTTTATTGCGATGTTTATACCTTATTTTTAGGACCGCGTTCATTCATGGTATCCCCATCCATCATGGAGCTTGCTATTCATGCGTCACCTCGATATGGTGGTAGGAGCAGGAGGCAGGATATATAGAGTAAGTGATAGAATACAAATACGGGTTGGCCTATTACGTCGGGGAATACAACTACAAGTTCGAGGTAATTCAGCGAGATACGCTAAAGTGAGAGTCATCGATGGTACTGAAGACGATTCCATCGTCCATTAAGCGGTCAAGGGCATCGCTGTTACGGTGGATCAGTCTTGGTCAGGACAGTGGTACAGAAATCACTGACCTGATCTTTTGTGCATCACCACCACCAATAGAACGAGCAATAGATGCGACATGAACCCCTTCCTCGTTGTTCTCCTGCTTGAGCATGAAGTTCACAATGTCACGCTGTAGTTTCGGTAGATGTGCGTATTCGTCATGCGAGACCGGTTGTGCCGAATGAGACTGATACGCCGATGTACTTGACCCAGCAACAGACTGTCCGTCCGATCTAACTGGCTGTTGACCGGTGACAGGCTACAATAGATGTCAAGAGAAAGTATGAAGACCAGGCAATAGAAGCGTACTGGTCCCCTGTCAGCGATCAAGGTACAGGTAGCACATTCCAGAATATGGAAAAACACTTCATGAGGATCTTCAGCCACTCGAATTTGTGTCGCGTTCACGTAGCGCTTGCTGCCAAATGTCTTCAGAGAGCCGACGACACGGACGTTTTGGTTCTCTCTAAGAACGAAGTCACTGAGCAAAATCCAAGAAGAAAATCAACGCGTACGCACTGTATACCGCCCCACTTGATATCGTCTTCTTCATTTGTCGTCTCATTCCAATGCCGCACCTCGATGTGTCCAGTGCCATCGTGAAGATCGTAGACACTGTTCGTCGCCTGTTTTTGTACCCGGATTACTTGGCCTACCGTTGTCACCTGCACTGAAAATGAGACGGTGAGTAAAAAGGAATGCAGTACCGTTCTTACGTGTCCAATCACAGCGTCGTCCAGCATCCACTCTGCATCAGTGTGCGCTTGAGTGGCTTTGGTGAGCTGGGCAATGGTAAACGGCCGAATCGATTGAGACGTGTCTGTTCTCTGAAAAAACCGGTCAGTATTCCATCCACTGCACCTATAAGAAAGGACGGACTCGATTACCACCTCCTGGGCTGCCTCCGGCGCTGTATGGTGAGCCACCTTGCACATAGCCGCCACCACCACCACCACTGTAGTATCCTCCTTCTATGTCAACAATCAGTAAGAAGAAAATGCAGCAAGGCCATTCGTACGGCTCATTTTTGTGGTGCGTGTAGGTGTAGAGATGAGTAAAACGGAGTGTGACAAAAAAGCGCGTTGATTCACGTTCTGTCACGCGTTGTTTGCACCGAACAAATATTACGCCGCTTTGAGTCGTATTTAAGTAAACATGCCATTCTACCAACTTCAGTGCGCATATAGGGTGCAAACGCGTGACATCCCCTTCCCATACCCCTCCAACGTCTTTTTTCGTGCATCAGAAATCTTTTTGGCTACGTTCAACACGAAATCGTGATCAAGCTTGAAACCCCAAATCAATAAACTTCTCTCGAAAAAAGGACTGACTGTCCTACCTCTGACACCATGACGTGAGCACACGAATCCACAATGACTTTTCGTTGCTCGATAGTGCCTTCGTTGTCACTCATCTTGACGAGCTGTGCTGACACATCTCGAACAGCAGCAAGCGCATGAGTTCGGATAGCTTTGAAAGACGCCACCAGCTAGAATCAATCAGGACACAGGGACTTCTTAATCATCAAGGGACCGTACGTTTCCTAATTTATGTATCTTGACGACAGAAGCTGGTTTGAACCGCAGAGTTTCAAGCATGAACAGAATCAAGGCCTACAAATAATACCATTAGCAACTCAAGGTCACGTAAAGACGGCTTTTATCACCTCCTGCATAAGGGCAGCCACAGCAAGCGCTTCAGTCGGAGAAGGCTGTCCTTTCACTTTCTCAAACCTTGCTTTCATGTCTAGGAGTATTGTTTAGCCAGGGATACCTCATCAAACGTGCAATTATACCATCAAAGAACGTCGTTAGTTCCGCCGGTGCTTCGGTCACAGGAGGGGCTTCTTCATCTTTCTTATGGCCATTAGGGAAGCCGTCCAGCGGTGGGATCTCGACGCCCCTCAGCGGGTGACCCGTCTTGAGCTCTGTCTGTTTAGCAGCCTCAGCTAACACGACCGCAGGTGGTGGTCGAACATAATCGTGGTGTGGCTCTAGCCAAGTTGCGAGCGCATCAGCGTAATGGATGTAGGCCAACTCGTGTGAGGTCAACTGAGGCCGCCTGATTTCAGCATCCGTCAACACGGGAGGAAAAGGTCATACCTCCGATAGTTCCTCTTCGCTCCGCTGGGACAAACGCTCCTTCAGAGGACCCTGGCTGGCGTCAGGAATATGCTTCGGCCGATCCCCGATGAGTAGTTTCTCTTCGACGGTTTCATCGAGGTCACTTCCATGCTGGAAGGCTCTAACATATAGCTTTAAGAACGACCATAGCCAGCCCGACTGATAACAGAAGTGAGCAGATCCAGGTGTAGATGTACCTGACGACAACGTACCCCTTCTGACTTTCCAAACAAGAGGGTCTGTTCGTTGAGCGTTTGTTGGCTTCGAGGTTGGTAATTAGGCAAAACTTTGTAGTCACGGTTATCAAAGTGTTCTTAGCACCCTACATGAGTCAAAACACCAAGCAACAAAGACAACACTCACGTCGATCAAAGATGAACTTTGACTCAATGAGTTCCATATCAATAACATCGGTAGATACCGACTCAAAAGCGAGCCTCATACGCGTATGCTCTAATTTCGAGATGTCTCGCTGAAGGGAGCATTCTAACTGGTTCTCAAATGATATAAATTCGGGAATCTTTGGGATAACCATTAATAAATACCACAAATTACGAGGAGAACGCGCACCTGAGAATACTTTTCTGATGTGAATGCTCGAACAATGTATTCTGGAGTCTATTCAAAGCATCAGTTTGAATCATGGTACTTGACAGGGACAATTACGTCTTGAGAGTTGTTGATGTAAATCTGGGAGGCTTCAATATACTCGCTCATAAGAGTTAGGTCTCCAGATGGGGCCAGAGAAAATATTGATGATCGGGAGAAAAGAAAGTGAGATAATGTGTCATTTTGAATCTGTTTAACCCGCATTGCACGGTAATGCTCCAAAGCGAGCGATGGTGCACCTATATGCTATGTCATCTCCGTTCAGCCGAACACTATAAAGGACACTTACCAAGGATCCGGTATAGCCTGATGAGCATTAGTCGAATCCGGAAAGACTGTTTACTTTTTGATGAAGCAAACTCGAGGAGGGAGACCGCATTGAGAAGATATTTCTCGTCCTTATTCAGGACCCACAGGCTTATAAAGGCGTGTCCGGCCAAAATAGCAAGATCATCGGCAGGTTGAAGTTCCGTAGTTGGCAGGTCCTTCCCCAATTGGAGGCCCTCGAGATACTGTTTTGTGTAGAGAGTGGCGTGCGAGAGCTCTGCTTCTATCGTAAGATCAGATTGGGTGAGATTATGGCGCAGTAATTTGTGGCAATTCGTTGATCGTTGAAGTTCATTGATGGTTGTCTGACAGTAGGTTGTTAGCACATTGAAATCCACAACAAAAAAAGGAAAAATTCGTACAAGGGAAGAGGGAACAGATTTTAGGTACGAGGTCCATCTTGATAAATCATCGCCGTCTAAATGAATATAAGGTAAGAGGTCCTCGAAACAGCATGCTTTATCGCCAATTTTCTCAAAGTATTGCTGTATCAGGTCAACCATTCGAGCAGAGTCTGTGAAGGTTTTGGTTCATCGTTCCCACTGTAAAACACCGGACTTACCTTTTGACAGACCGAACTGCCTGCACCGTTTCTCTAGTTCAAGAAGCGCGAGGAGTCCTGAACGATCTCTTTTACCATCTTTTTCCATTATGTCCGCAAAGAGATCCTTGACCCTGGAGCATTCGGCAACAGCACCATCTTTATCAGAATCCACGGTAGAAAAAGTCGCGTCAATGACAGCAAGGAATTCCAGCCAATTGCGATTTCTACAACAATGGTGTTAGCAAGTATGAGAGCAGTGAAACAGTGCCTGTACTTCTTTTCCGTGATTAGTGTTTCGGCTTTTTTGCCCTCTTCTTTGAGCAACCCTTTTAGACGATAAATATCACGCCTCATTTCATTGCATACAAGACTGGATCCACAAATATGAGCACCAATCTCGCTGTCTAAAAACTTCACAGCTTCATCATAGAGCTTGAGCTCACGAAGGATGGAGAGATGGAGATGGAATCGATCAGCACTGTGGAAGGAGGGTGTTGGCGAGGAAGACACGAGTCTGTTGGCGAGTTGGTAGAGAACAGGGCGCATAGCAGCTGGTGTCGATATGTCGTTTGCCTGTCGATACTTGTCTATTGAATTGAGTTGGCGTATATGAGTTACCCACCTGTAGGACGGCGCTCATGACACTCCAATACAAATACCGATCCTCTTGGAATGTTTTGTACAGCTTGGTTGCAATCTAACGCGAAAAATGTTGAGATACGGATCTCTTCTGTAAACAACGACGCACCTGTTGAGCCGACTTCCAATGTACCAGCACGAACGTTTGACAAGAATGTTTGGGCGCCTAGATCTTCGTTGGTAGGCTCCTTTTTGAATGCCTCCTCAAACATCACGACAGTATCTCTGTCTAGCAAAGAACGCGTTCAGCCAATTCGTCCGACAATGATGCTGTGGACTCACGTCGACCCAACCCGCGGAGAACGTGCATCATGGCGGTCAAAACGCCATCGTCAGTCGGCTTAGCTGCAAGCACCTCATCGCAAAGGATCAAGGACTCTTCAACCTTTTGGGATCGGACCAATGCCAAAGCTTTCAATGCCTTTTCAAATCTTAGCCGTCTCTCTTTTCAAAACAAGAACACGGAGGTGAAGGCACCTTTACAAGTTCATTTTTGGGCTGTTTTTTCAGTATCTTGTTGCACGTCACAATGGCCGACTTGTTCGATCCAGTATCGAGAGCATCTGTGGAAGAAATAACATTGGAAAAGTGCTGGACAAATTCGACCGTGACAGCTGACCGTAGATGGGGCGAACCTGACGATCAAGTGCACTCGACATTCGCTATAAAACAAGCAGAAAAGAGGAATAGTAAGAACGATATGACGAAGACGTCGCGACAACAGAAAGAAAGAGATGGTCCCGGCCCGAATATTTTTTTCGGGTTTCCGTTCGCCGCCGATCGCGACCACTTCGACCCACCAGTGACCACGAGACCTCCGCACTTGACAAATACCACCATCCTGTCTCGCCAAGGTATTTATTCGTTGTTCACTTCTCTCCCTGAACTGACCAGGAATATTGTCTAGACGACGGGCATGCCACCTGTTCTCCTTTCTCGGTGATGCATGCTGCAAACATCTAGTCTGTTAAGGCTGACACGTCTAACAGCGGTCTTGACCCTTTGCTTGGAGTTTTCACCGGCGTTCTTGCCTACTACCTCTACGAAACTCACCCTCGAACGGGACTTCCGGAGGACCAAAGGTTGACGGAGCTCGCCCGATGGAAGATGGACAAATGGAAGCAGGAGAAACTCACCAAAGAGGACAGTGCCGTCGATGCGTGAATTTGTCTCTGACGGATACTATCGGTATCGCAGTCGAGATTGGAGGATGACAAGAAGCGTAACTCTACGCTGGCGCAGGACATCTATTTTCAAAGCCTGGAAATTCTTCGTGTCAAATTCATGGACGGTGTGTTTTTATTTTAGTGCTAAGTATATCCCGTCGACCCTAACCTGTGTACCTTCAGGCAGCATGGAATGCAACCATCTAAGTAACGGGAATGCCTATGTCTCTATATATACGATCTCGTATTACACCATTTCGACCAATCACGTCGCCGTCTCGCCCAGATTCCAAATAGGTTCTGCAAAACAAGACATAGCTGTATTAATGATTCCAAAACAGCTAACAGCCGTTTTTCCCGGTCTTTTGAACACCCCATAACAGTTGAATACGCTGTCACGGTACCGCTCTTTCGTGCTGGATTGTGGCGCAAATAAGCTTGGCTTGCTTTCGTGCACCGTCCTCAGCCTATATTAGAAAAGGTAATGCTCCATTTTACCTTGGGGCAATGCTCCATGCTAGCAATGACTCATCCATCCGTGAACCATTGCAAGGCAGCCTGAAATGGACCATACAATCAAGATGCAATCTGTGAGGTCTATCGAGTTTAAGCACCATCAGCCGGTGCTCGCTCCTTGATATCAATACCCTGCACAAGAACTGTCCGTTTATGAATGTCCTGCCACAGCTCTGACCGTGTATCAAACTGTCGATATCGCGTCTTGAACCAAGGCTGTCACTTGATTTCGTCATGGTATGTCGCTCAGCTATGTGCTTCAAGCCATTCATGTCCTGCAAGCTCGCACTCGCACACACGGCAGCGCCACTGGTCTTACGAAGTGATCGGTTTAAAAAATTGAGCGTAACTAGGCTGTTGCTTTGTTGTAGTTTCGGCTCTCTGTATTGTGTGCGTGAATCGGACACGGTCTCGTACTTACGCCCCCCTCTGAACAACTGACGTTTGACTGACAAGGATCTGGACTATGAGACTACGCCTACGAGAGTGCAGAGCTTCCCAACGAGCCTTTTTTGACAGATCACGCAGTGCTATCTACTACGCCACAGGCTTCCGGCACCGTCTTCCCGCCACGTATAAATAAACAGACCTTGCTGGTTGTGCCGTAGCCGTTTTCTCCCCTTTCAGTCCTACCTGTATAAAGCTACTCCTTCTGCTTGTGAGCGATCAGAAATGTTTCCCCAACCACACGCTCTTCTAGCACTGGCGCTCTTTTTCCGCCCGTTCTTTGTCTCGCAGACAGAAGCCAAGTCCTTAACACCGAGCGGGAACCAGTATTACTGTTGCCAGGCATCGTGGACCGTCAGTTTTTTCTTTCTTTTTTCCGGTTTGCGTATGACTGACGATCGCGCGTTTAGGATGACCAAGAAATTTTCGGACAAGAATGCGTGCAGTATTCTTGTGAAGCAGTCCATGAGCTATGCTGTAGCAGTGTTGCCGAGGTATGTGCCGTATCATTTCATGTTATACGCATCGCTGATGAGCACCTCGAAGAACAACACAGTAACAAGCTGCACCCCGTATGATCCCACCTCTCCGTGCCAGCAGTAGGGGAACTTCCATTCCCCTTCCGTTCACCACCTATTGCACCGGAAGCGAATACGATCCATCTTCGCTTCCACATACCGCCTTCTTTCTCCACTAATCAGAAGAAGCGCGGCGACTATGGATTTTTTGTATTGAAATCCCACCCGCCGAACGTTGTGTCGTTGCATTCTGCATAACGTAGCTGGTGACGCGTGGCGGTTGTAGAGAAAGCCGAAGTAAATGGACCACATACAATTGTATGAAAAAGAGGTGTACATATTGAAGATATCAAGGCTCTGTGTCGCTCACAGGGTATTGTTTTGGGGTGGCTTGGGGGAAAGCTGTAGATAATACCAGCGTTGTAGGTGTACATAATTGAATATGCTTGTTGTCATAGGAAGAGCCAAATTGTGATATTGGCGTTTTTGATATCAGTCTCTTGTGATCAAGGTCCCATTGGAAGTGATTGACCCCGCGGCCGGATCCGATTTCTGTGTAAGAAAATCAAGCTATGTATAAGTACGTTGTTGAGCCCAATATCAGGTTCATCCAGCGTTGTAGAAGCTTCCCGCATCTTATGGCCACCAAGTCGCCGAATATCCATCAGAATCACTCACTGGTGCTCTGCCTCAGTACCAGATCCTCTGTGTCCTGCTTTTGGTGATATATCTTCCAACCTTCGTCGTCTCTTCCATTTTCAGCAACCGAGCCGCACCATCTAATGCAATACACTGCGTGAGATCGTGATAATGATGCACGTCGCTTCACTGCGCTCGGGAGTCGGCGCACAAGTTTGAATTAACGTCGAGCGCCATCTAAGATGTGATACTGGTCTAGACCAACATTATAAGCAAACATCAGTGCTCACTGCTGAACTGGACATTCTAATCAGTCTTTAGATACTGCTGTGTGGTTAGAATGCCTGTATAAACATGGTCTAAACGGACTACTACCCCGCTGGACGCACCTGTTATCGACTTGCAACAGACATACGCCTTACACTGCCGTCGAACTGATGAAAACCCATATCGGCAGAGCCAAGCAAAATACTATTCATATCGTCTACAACGTAAGGATCAGAATGTAAATGTGGAATATAGCAACCAGGGCAATTCGCCACACCAAAGAGCACCTCGATGATCTCGCTAACGGCAGGGCTCATTCGCTACGCAAGCCATCATGATGGATGAGATGCAAGACCAAGATATTGCCCTAGAAACACGGAGTTGCTCCAGGATGGGATCATGCAGAACGATGGACTCGGATTCGACCCCACCGATGTAGCCTTTCGACCGCTGAGGCTCGTGGCCAAGTGTAATTGATGTCGCAATTTAAAAGTCTTTCGGTTTATCCGCCGCGTGAGAACCAGTCTACTGCCGAGGAAAGATCATTCTCATTAAGGCGTCGTAATGGTAGCAACTTCTTCGGCGGGTGTGAGGTCTGAGCTCTATCTGTTGAACCTTTTGAAATTCGAATGACGAGCATCGAGATGGACAATCCTGAAGAACGTTGAAAAAAGACACAGACAGTTCCATGGGCGCACCTTTGGATCTCATTCTGAGCTTGTTGAGCATTGGATCCATGCTCAGACATTGCGTGCCTCGCCCACGTAGTTTGATCAGGGCCGTTCTCTGTCGCTATGATGTTTCGCGGGATATGTAGATCGCCGCTACGTACAAGGGTCAGAAATGATAAATTGTCATGCAGAGAATAAAAACCTCGTTGTTCAACTTGTTGTCCAGCGTCACTTAATTAAAAGTCATGCCTTAGACAGGGCCCAGGCAAAGACCTCACACGAGTACCGCGGAGTATGTAGCCGTGAATGAATGTGAGTTGTTATTAATCACATAAAATACAACACTTCTCGTTCGAATTCCTGGACGTATGTACACACGAGGCTAACGTATCTCTATTCGGATTATCTATACCGTAGCCGTAGCCGGGGCTGCGGCTAGAGCTTCGGCTAAGGAGATTGTCAGCCAGTACCTTTCAGCGCGTGCATAAGATAAACCTACGTTGGGTCTCCGCAGCCGCAGGCGACGAGCTCTCAGTAGCTGCACCTGCAGCCTGAATTGCTTTATCGATGAGCTCCTGTAGAAAATATCAGTGACTGCTTTCGGGAGGAAACTCCAATTCGCACCAGAAGGCTCTTGGGAATGGCACCCAGTGATGTCCCTATCTTATTTCCGTCCTTGAACGCTACGAAAGTAGGCATCTACCGGCCAGGGTGAGAAAAAATCGAGATCGACAATATGTGAAGTCCTCACCGAAGATATTTGCAGTTCGTCCATGATGTCGGGCTGTTCATCGCCGTCGACCGTGTAGAAGTCAACGCCAGCATATTCAGATTTTTCCGAGAGTTTCTTAAAGACCGGGCCAATCATCTTGCACGGGCCGCACCATGTTGCCCAAAAATCGATGACGACTGGCTTGGGACCGTCGATCTGGATGGATCGATGTTAGCCCAGACGGAGATAATGGGGACCACTATGTGCGCACGATTTTCTTGAATTCCTGGAGAGAAGTAATTGCGACGGGAGCCATTACAGTGATGGTCGTAGACGGTAAAGGTGGTGGTGGGAGTCTTGATGTTGAATCGACGTGGCGAACGCTGGGTCTCATCATGGTGAGCAATACCTGTGATCACGTGGTATGACTAATGGATGAGCGCCGTGACAGCGAGTCGTGATTTTCGGAATCCAGAACTGGTGCGCTGGTGACTGAACTGGTCGTGCAATTATTGGGTTCAGAATAAGTGTGTGTGTGACAAGCACGACTACTCAGAGAGTAACTGACAAATGCGTCCCACAGGCACCCATATATGGGCCCTAACGCGCTTATCAGTGCTCGAAATTGAATTCTCCAATTATGTAAGAAATCTCGTTCCAAAAACGATTTGATCTCTCCCGGCGATCTCCGATTTTTTTTTCTCCACCACGACCACGGCAAAATGCACTTGATGTACACTCTAGATGCAGAGGGAAACAGAGTCTATACTCTGAAAGTCAGTCTTGATACTGTCGTTGTGAGCGAAAAGCTGATCTTCTCGCTTCAGAAAGTCACAGACTCCGGGAAAATTACAAAATCCGCTCACCCTGGTAGCTACGAACAACATGCTTCCCGCAACGATGTGCTCAAGCTTTCTTGTAGCGAGGTTTTCGCCCGATGACAAGTTCTCAAGACACAGAGTCACAATTAAAAAGCGTTATGGTGTACTTTTGACACAGTTACCAGCCAAGCCCTTATAGGGCTGTCGGAATGAACCGATTGGCATGAGTTTCTGTTATTCCTCTGGGAGAGGCGAAGGCGGGTTTCAGGAAGGGCGCACAAGGTGACTCTTACACGTCCTGGTGTCAAAATTAGTTTGTGGGTCCACGACGACGATCCTGTCATTGTCATAGTGCTAGTCGAAGACAAGATATCTATATACAGCGATGAGGATTATGATACAGTTTAAGCTTGTGTTGTGAATGAATAGCAAGTGAGGATAGCAGGTAGGGATAGCAATATATACATTTGTCCAGCGTCAAGAAATTGCGGAGGGAGTAGAGAATAGACGTCAAGATCTGTGATGGCAATTAAATTAGCGCGACGCCAACAGGGACGGTGGGAACTTACTATGCGGTGATGATAGGACCGGTGGTGTTATAAACCAGTTCGTTCAGAGGAGATTGGCGCGTTGCAAAACGCGCTCGAGAATAGCAAAAGCCTTTTTAAGATATGACGGATACAGTGGAGGGAAGGGAACATGTAAACGCACGATAAAGACGGCTACTACCCATTCCCAACCTCCACCCTCCTCACGCCTTTTCTCTTGTGCCACATCTTGACGCACCTAGAAGGTAAATCCAGGTTAACCAAGAGGTCGGCGAAACTAAAGTATACTAACCGTAGTAGTTGCGGCTACGATGGACAGGTTGGGGTCTCGGCGCTAAGTGAAGGTAAGTTATAAGTCTGAACTTGTGATAGAAAAAATAGGAAACTGACTCGTAGAGGGAGGTCGACGACGAACGGGGGATCGTACCGAGGATATGGGTGAAACCGGCGCATATGGGAGCTTCTGTACGTCGGAGTTCTGAGCTGAGAAGCTTGGCGGTCAGAGTTTCTCGACATATATGGTGGAGGGGGGAAACTATCGTTCATTGAAGGGGGTGGGAGAGGGAAAAAAGTGGGTGAGGGCCTCTTTCTCGCTTCGAACCCTTAAATGGGGAGATGGAGTCTGAATTTGGTTATGCAAATACACTTTTCGCAGTGGGAATTGGTGAAGCATACGCAAACAAAATGCAGGGAAGCCCACCAACGGGCGATTGCCGAAGTATGGGCACTGGTGGGTGTAGTCATTCCTCCACATAAGTTTCGGGGCACCGAGTGAGGACGGTATCATTCTAGGTCCAAGACACAGACTTGTAGCTATTGGCGCCCTCTCGATGTTGGTCATGTTCTCGTGCTTGCCGAAAATCGAACTTCCAGATTAACCGCGTCCTAGTGTCGAACTTGCTGTTGTCTACTTACGCCCTTCTTGGACTGAATTCGGTGCTAGTCGTCTAGCGGCCTATTTCTTGATCTTTGCTGCCTTCGGTGCCTAAGCCTAGCTCCCTAAGATCTATATGGGCATTCGATGATCATGTGATCAAACAATAACGCGCCATCCCTTAATGAAAAATTGTTAAGAAATGACCCAGTATGTTTCGTCCACATCGCTCGCTCATGAAACCGAAGCTGACGACTTCCGAGACCTAGTGCATGGAGGAGATACCAGAACAAGCAAGAGAAGCAGTTTCTGTGAAGGCCCAGAATTCGAATATCAACGCGTCACGTCTCGTGGAACCATTCCTGCAGATGTCAACCCGCCCGCAAAAGAATCTACAGGGAGCAGATATTGTCATTCAGCATCAAGGAGAACCTAAAAGTCAAAAGCGTGAACTCACTTCGTAACTGTGTGCTCTTCGCTCTCAGCCTGTCATAAACAACCGGCTCTGTCAAATCACCATCATTCCCATGGAAGACTCAAATGAACTGTCTCTAAGGCCTTTCCCGAATACGAGATAATGTCCTGGATAAGGCCGCAAGGATGACTACAGCCTGCGAACTTGTAACCGTCCCGCTAGCAGATGTCTTCCTGGACAAGAAGAGCCTTTTCGCTTCAATAGGATTCCCAAAATCCCAAAATCCCAACGTTCGACCTGGAGTACTGAGTGAAAAGATTTGCTGTTTTTGCGACCTGAGTGTTGAACGTTAACCGTGTAAGCTTTGATGCAAGAACCTGATATCTCGCAACGAAAGATGCTGAAGTACCGCAGACCCAAGACTGCAGGAAAGGCGTCGTCGTTATGGACAGCATTCATCGATAGACGATGATGAACGTCGAGAACAAACTTGGATCGAGTGACTGCACCTATCAACGTCAAATAAATCGAATTTCAATGCGGATAAACGGGAACTATTTTTTCCCCTACCTCTGCCAAACCCTTTGGATAGTCGTCGCTAGTTCTCTGTCTCCCTCTTTCAGTGTCCCAATCGCCGACGGTTTTTGCCAGCTCTTGTTTGACGCGAAAAGAACAGAAATTGAAGAAGTCGTAGAATTTCACAGTGGAATTTTCTTGGACCGTGGCAAGTGCTCGGTAAGTCGTCTTTTTTGAAGGCCAGGTATCTCTTGCAAGACTGGAAAATGGTGGACATCCCTGACGGCCAACTTTCCGACGAAGGACAATGCATGCCCACTTTTGTTCTCCCAACTAAAACACAAATTTGATCCCACTTCGCCCTCTCCTCTCATCTTCTGTTCTTTACCCAACGCTAGCGTTCTTTCTATCCTCCCCTCCAGCTCGAATTCGATTTGGCGACATTACCCTACAAGAACGCATCCGTGGATTTTAACTTGCAAGTGATCCGTGCCTGTGTCGATATCCCCCTGCAGGTCGTCGGGACTCGTCGCTCGATGTAGAACTCGGTTACGTGGAAATTTTTGACTAGAGCACATTCTGGATGGAACCGTGTCGATGCCCGTTACAACGAATGTCCTGTAAAGGCGTTCCTTGATATCGGCGGTGGGCAGGGATCGTCGATGATGTGGGTATGGATCCTTTCTGATTGATGGGGATCAAATTGAACTAGCATGATTTACCTTCCCCTCATGGTCCCACAGAAGTCTACTTGATGCATTCCTAGCAGCCGTTTTCCATATACAAAAATTTGTACCATCCTGAAGATTCTATTATTCGAATGCTATTATAATATCATACATTTTGGCCAACGAATTTTATGCATATGTCAACGTAGGTTTCAAGCCGTGGACCATCTTTCGGTTAACCACCACTTCCCACTGTCCACGACTCATTTGCATCTCTCCATGCCGTAGGCGCCTGCCTATGCTCTCAGGTTTGTTCGAATCTTCCACACGGACATCTTTAAGATCCAAGGCAGTGGATGTACCTGGCGAATGACTGCGCCATACCAGTGATGCCCCACTGATGTTATACACAATCTGCGCCCTCTGCAAGGACGGGTACGTTCGTATGAGGGAAGGGTAGAGGCATAAGAACGCCGTGGTGGCTTCACGGGTCTGTTGTAGTGGGGTATTCCATGTCAAGTACGGATCCCCAATATTTATGCCGAACCGCAATGTGTGGATGTAGCAGTGCTGTTCTCCATCCAGAAGTGTAAGCCAATCCGTTTTAGAACATGCTGCGTGCTTGATGTTCAGTATACGCAAAGACGGGAACGAAACGTGTATATGATGAAGCAACGCAGAAGAAGGTGGATTGTGGCTGATCCTCACAGTCAAGGACTCAACCTGATCCCGGCCCGGTTGTTTTATTCTATCAAGTGTTTTTTTGAGACTCTCTGGAGAGCACACAAAAGAGATATCGATCGTCTTCAATCGACGATCATTGGCGAATACTGGTAAACAAACGTGTAGCCCTCTGTAAAATTGAAGCTTCGGGACGATATGGTTGGGGAATGCAGCTAAACCATTCTTTGGCACTGACTTGTGGCACGGACGTAGGGTCAATTTCGTCAGCTCGGGGCACCTATTTAACGCTGCGACGAAGTTATTATTCGACACTATACAGTCGACAGACACCTCGAGCTCTTCCAAGTGCCGGAATGACTTAGGGTGTAGGATCATGGCAACGAGGATGTCGTCTGTAGGGCCAGCCACGAGTTTTTTGAGATATGGTGAATGGAGGAAGAGTGACAAGAACGACGGGTCGATATGAGATCCACGCGGGGGCACGGAGTTGTACAAGACAACTGTATCCAGAGGCATAGGGACGATGTCGGATATCCGTCCGCGACGATAGCATGAATCCAAAGTGATGGACTTCAATGAAAGGACTCTGAGGCCAATCATGCGCTTTGACGTAAGGTCAACCTGATGGCAGACCAACTTCTCCAGATTCAAAAAATTCGGAAGAATATTAAAGATGGAATCAACAATGTCATCCATCGTGGCCCACTTTTGCTTCCCATCTCGACGCCGACAGGTGCGGGGCACTATGCAGCACTCTTCGATGACAGGAGCGATGTGGGGAAGGAGGAAGAATTCGGATTGTTTCATCCATCGCCTTCGGTGAAGGTATATGAAGCCACGGTCGGCGAGGGATGTGTAGTACGGGTGTAGGACGAGCTTCCGGAAGAGTAGAGGTTGACAAAGGGAACGAAAGATTCTGCATAAGAGCGTCATGGATTTAATATCCTCATGACACAACTCTGCCAGTATTTTCCACCAAACAGTTGCCGGGAACCAGGAAACGATTGTGTCCGAACTACCGACGATGGGCCTCGGTATGTCGAAGCTTGTTTTCGCACTGGAGGTGCCGCTGAGCATGATCGTGCCTCTTCTCCACACTTTCTGGTCCCATAACGAGCCATTAGACGTCGACCGATGTATGTTTTCAGTGCTAGATAAAGCCATAATTGAGAATCAAAGTCAGACCTGCAGAAATCGTACTATGTAGAAGTTCCTCACGATCGCGAGTTGTACATGAACTTGAGTCTATGGTCGGTCATTAGCTATATTGATATTTGCTGAGGGAAAGAAACATACGGTGAACGTCAGCGACAAGGAGTCTGAGGGCTGTACAGTTCCGAGTCAGTCTTTAAGTAACAATCATGATGTATGATGACAGAGACACATCTTTTAGAACAGCATGATCAATGCTGGTTCTATCCAAGTATCCTTTTGCAACAAGTCACTAGTCAAGTCTGGTGTTAGTGATGGCGAAACTCTAGCTTGTTGGAGGCGCGGCCTACCAAGAGCGGTCAGATATCAGTTGCACTAGACCGGCATAGTTATATCAACGTGATGTATGGGTGTGGCAAGGTCATCAGATTGCGTGATGAACGTAGAAGCCAGTCATTCAATAGATTTCATAGATCCCTGCGAAATATAAATTATGTATTGTGACAAGATCTGGTGTACAGGAGATAGGAATATAGGTTAAGCAAACGCGAGTCGAAGAGAGACATCAACGGTGACTGCTCCAGCCACCCTCCTGGATCATCTGAGCTCGTTGGGGATTCATACCAGTGGGAAGAGCAGAAGGTTGAGGAGGGGGGAAACCACCGGGCCGAGGTGTTTGGTACCCAAAGGGAGGAGGTCCACCTGCACCGTATCGAGGACCAGGAGTAGCCCCTCCGTAAGGATTCGGCGTCCTTGCAGGCTGTCGAACAGATGCATGTCCCGGAGTGGCCTGTCCCGTGCGAGCAGGGGTTCGGACGCCCGCACCAAACGGTGTCCGTCCTCCTGTGTTGGCTAAATTTTGAGATTCGTGAAGATGCCTGATGGAAGTCATCAGAATGCAAAGTACAATGGAGCTTGAAATGTTTACTCACCGTACTTTGAAGGCATCACAAAGTTCTGGCACTCCAACAGCTGCGGCTTCGAACAGATAGTATGCTTCCGGGGTTACGCGTACCGGCTAAGATAGTAGCAATCAGCTTCAGGGAATCGATTGACCGGGGGACCGGCATACCCATGTTTGGACACTTGATTGCTTGTTGGCGAGGAAACAAAGACTGAAGTGCCCTGGCCGTTTCCGATTAAGCGTAAAGCCATACATACTCTTCGCGGGATTGGCCGCCAGCTGCTGCTTCAAAAAGAGATCTATAGAACAACTGTATCGGTACTGGGTTCAAAGATGGTGGATGAGTAACTTACGAAGATCATCTTCTGAACCTTGCTTGAAACGGTCATGAGCCATCAACTCCTCAACTCGACGAGCCATCGCTTGCACATGGTTAACAATTAGTTCGTCCAGATCAGCAGTATCGATGGGAGGCGTCGACAATGAGCTGACTACCGACTGTTTGGCCGGTAGGATCTGCATTGGGCTCTGTGACATCTGTCTCTGATATCAGAAGATGAAACATGATCTGTTGCACGTTGACACGCACCAATATGCTGATAGAGCTTATCATCGACCTTCCATGTAACTGCGAGATGGTTGGCGCCTTTAGATGAAGGGCGAATGACCACGTCGCCGCGTTGTTGCTTGTCGAGATAGTTCTCTGCTTGAGCAGTGTTGAAGTTGTGGAAGTTGGGATGTTTAATAACCCGCCGGTTTTTAGCACCTTCTGCCCGTTTCTTCCGGGCGAGTACTTCTTGATCTTTGTCGTGCTGTTGGTGATCCCACTGTTCGTCAGGTCGTACGCGACGGAAAGCGCTGTCACCTCCACCGACATCAGACTGTCGAGTCGATAGTTCTACCATGAATTGATCGGTCTCCAGGCTGAGCTTCACTTCTATGATGACACCCGGCACGGCCATATTTGGAAGAAGGTGGCCGCCGTTGTCCATCATGAATTCGGGCTGAACGATCCCCTCGATACCCGAATCCAGGCGAACATGAGCAATGTTGGTCTTAACACGTTGCACGAGAACCGAGACAATCAGGCCTACACGCAGCGTTCGAGGATTTTCTCCGCTTAACATTGTGAGCACGTCCCACGGCTCGAGAACAGGCCAGTGGTTACGCTGTTCCGCAAAGGGCTTTAAGAGCTCTTCACGGATGACGTTGAGCGTATGTCGTTTCAGTTCCTGGTTGGCATTGAAGAGACTGACCGCAAACTCGTCAAGATTAAGCTCCGAAAGTTTTTTCTCGTTGTCTGGATCGCGCATGATCATGGTGACAACATGTGACGGGTGTTCATCATGTATATCTTCCTCGTCCAGTTCCAAGGCGTCCGTGGCCATCTTTCGAGCCAATTCATAATCCTCTGGGTGTATACGAGTGTCGTCCAATGGATCCGGGGCGTTGTCATCATCATGACGGTTTCTCATTGACTTCGATTCTGGCTCTTGGTGTATACGAAGGAAGCCTGCAGCATTCAAGAAGATCTTGGTGGTTAACAGTCCTCCTTTGATGAACTGATTGCGGTTGACCAGATTACCACCCTAGATTGTGCTTTTATGAGTAGATTGGACTCGTACTGTTCGTGGTGGTGACATACCTGAGAAGCGATTTTCTGGATAAGGACCTGTGCTTTTCGGGGGCCAAGACCGCAGACGAAGGGTAGCAACAGTCCATAGTAACTATCAGCCGCTGCTCGATTGATATCCACGCCAACTTTGTTGGTTACGTCAACTAAAGTCTGCTCCAGGGCTATTAGAAGTTTCTCTCGGGGAACCTGGTATAAAAGTCAGAGAGATGCAGATAGATTTTGACCAATACTTACCAGATGTTGATCATCCTCGTCAAAAGTCACAGCAGCGATATCAGAACCCAAAGCAGCATACTCGTTCAACGGGTTCTGGGCATAACGTGCCATACCCACACAATACCTGGCGGTCTGTGATAGGGCATTGAACTCTTCCGCGGCGCGAGAACTATGTTGATATATTCGAGCAGTCTCGTCACGAATATAGATGACAGGAATGTCCAAATCTGGTTCGGGCTCTGATTCCTCGATTAGAGTTCCATGCTTGAGAATTTCCTTGACGCGATACGACAACTTGGCAGTGGCCATAGTGAACCCGCCGATGACAATAACATCAGGTTTACGACGTTTGATGAGGTCGAAGAATTCATCCTTTTGCTCTTGGTCAAACAAGTTGTCAATCTTCGTACTCTCACGCATGCGACCCGCCTCGTCCATGAAAACGATGGAAATGGGATCTCTCTGGGGATCACCCTTACCCCAAGAAAGGGCCAAGACGGACGCAGTGTCACCAAAACTCATCTTGGCGGTGAAGTACGGCGCGACGTCGAGACGCTACACACGCATATTTATGAGACGACGTTTATAGAAATTTCTGATTCTCACCTTTTTGAGCCCTGCAGCACAGCCAGCCGCCAGGAAATCTTCGACCTCATCCCGCAGGTATTCCCGCATCCACTTGACGCCGGCTGGAATTAGATGCTGGGTGAGCACCTCTTGCACAATTCGGGCACGCTCCTCGTTCCAAGCCTTGGCCGATTCGCTGAAACTGTCAGACGCGAATGCGTCATTCAGTCTTCGCTCAAAAGCTGAATACGCGTCCACCGGTAGGAAGATGGAGATAGTCACTAAGTGAGCATTTTCGGCAGCAATCATGTGGAGAAACTGCGAAGACCACATCATTTCACGGCCGGGTTTGTTGAGCAGGTATTTGAAGTTCTTAGCAGTTTATCGTCAGGACAGGTCTCTGGACGAAAAAAACAAAGCCTACAAAGTATGGGTGATGTTCGTCGATCTTCGTCTTTCCTCGCTCAGTAGGGAGCACCGACACTTGGCCATCCTCTTTAAAAGCTTGGCGAATATGGTTTCGCAACAGAGGGTCCTTGCCTAATTCCGTGGCAATGATCATGCGTGCCTGGCGAAGTAATTCTTCAGCTGGAAGGGCTCTTGCAGGGTCCGGATCAGCAAATCTTTCAGCGTATGCTAAAGGATTAAGGTCCTGGTCTTCAATGAAGTGCACGTGGTTCATTGCCACAAAATTCAGGACCACCTCGTGCGGTTGAATACCAAATCCCTATTCAGGTCAGCGAGCAGCGCCAGATAAAGGGATTAGAAACGTACTTGTGCTAAGCGAGAAACGATGCTTTTCTTGGTGACCTCGTAGATCGATACGCGACTAGGCATTTTATGCTTCTTAGTGGCATCGGTCTCTTCGTCATCATGGAAACGAAAAGATTCGTCGGGCTTCTTGTTCTTGTACTTCATATTCAACCACTCGGTAGCATCCGCTACTACTTCAATACCGTCTATCTGTGGTAGGACCTCCTCCTCAAAGTATTTGTCGCCAACTTGGAGGCGTTGGTAGGCGGCCGTCAGCGTATTTCGACGTTCGACAAGGGATCGATATTTCTGGCCGAGCGAATAGATCTTCCACAGTTCTGATAAACTGAGGAGCTCGAAACGTGCTCGAACGTCGCTAACATCGAAGTGAGATATGTGGTCGCGTTTATGTGTCCAGATATAAGGTATTTCATATTCCTCGATGAAGAGCTGCCTGAGCGCAAAAGTAACGGCCAACACGAGTGATCCTTTCAATTCTTGATGTTTTCCAATAGGGCTGAAGAACTCCTGGGTCTTTCGGGGGGATAGTCGTTGACTGACCCATAAAGCAGCGCCATTGATGTCATCGGGAGTCAGTGGCGTATGCAGAGATAGTGATGAATTCGAAGAAATGGATGATGTCGCAAGTTGCATTCGCTCAGGTATGTCCTGAGCACGTATCAGGTCATCATCTTCGGTCAGCATCCGAGCACGTATGTCAGTTGGTTCAAAGACCTGAAATAATGATTAGGGACTCCAACAAACTTGAAAGAAATCAGAATACATACATCTTGGTACTTTATATCTGGTTTGGTTTGCTCTTCATCATAGTCATACTCGTCATCAGCAGTCAAAGCCCAGTCATAATCGTGACCATCGCCAAACACATCATGAATCTCCTCCCACGCGCTAGAAATTAGTCAGAGAGGAAGGCTATAGATGAGGAGGATGGTCATACTTCGCATCAATTCCAGCTAACTCTGGTCGTATTTCACGGGCTTTTTTGCGGCGTTCTAGTTCCTGCCTCTTTCTTTCTTTCCTCCTCGCTTCGCGTGCCTGCTCATCCATGGCGCCACCCTCGTCCTCGTCTTCATACTCGATGAAGTCATCCATGTCCCCGTCTGCGTCCTCGTCGTCTTCCTCTCCTCGACGGTCGTCATCCCATATTTTGTGAATATCTTGGATCCGAGGCAGTCCATCGTCATCGTCCAAATCATCGTCGGAAGACTCAACTACTGCACGACGTGAAGAGGACGCTGCCGGGGGGGAATCTGATCCATGCCTAACGAGACGTTTGAGACGATTTCTCTTGAATGAAGTGCCTGTATTCTCTTCCAGTAAATCTAGGTCGTCGTCTTCGAGCATCTCTTCTTCCTCTGCTACGAAAGTTTTAGAAAAATCTCTAGCATAAATGTGTCCGAAATGCTTGCCTCGACGCCTGTGATGCCTCTTCCGACGCTTCTTCCTTCGCTGCTTTTCCTCTTCTTCTTCATCAGAGTCGACAATGAATCCCTGCTTTATCTTTCTTTCCTCTTCAGGGTCGTCTTCGTCTTCTTCGGAGCTATCGTCTGAAGCCCCAGGCATTATTACATCGCCTTGACCTTCGTCGTCGTCGCCGTGCTCGGAGCTATTCATAGGAACGTCCTCATCGTGAAATGCCACCGCATTGACATCGTCTAATAAAGGCGAAGACATAGTGGTGGTGTAGGTTCAAGTTGAGACCGTTGTTGGAGGAAACAACTGAACAAGGTCGAGGATCCGCTTGCAGCATTATGTCAGCATAAGTTTGCTTGTTGTGACAGTCTCGTGACATGCGGGCCTTGTGACAAGATGGGAACCAACCTCGATGAACAACTCGCTTTTATGCGCCTTGCACTAGTAGAGGCAGAGAAATGCCAGGCATCTGCTACTGCGTTCTGCGTAGGCTGCGCTCTAGTACTGAGATGGCCTGACAACGGTACACCTACCGTTGTCTCTACCGGTTACTCTAGGGAACTCGAAGGGAACACACACGCTGAAGCCAACGCTCTTACAAAACTACGCTCTCTCACACAGGACCAGCTTGCTCATATATTCTCTGCGTCTTCTGTACCATTTTTACTCGACATCGATGAAATCTTGGCCCGTCTCGACGTGTATACAACCATGGAGCCCTGCTCAATCCGAACATCTGGCCTTGCCCCTTGTGCAGATGCTTTGGTAGCTGCCAAGGTCAAGCGATGTTTTATCGGTGTAGGGGAGCCTGCTGATTTTGTCACCTGTGAAGGTGCACAAAAGCTGAAGGATGCTGGTATTGAGGTCGTGTGGGTGGAGGGTTTAGAGGAAGAAAGTCTTCGAATTGCCCGTCGCGGACATTAAAATCATACTACTGTTTCTTCGCTCAGTAAATTGCCGCGTTTTACGGATTGCTGTGCCTCGCCAAGGGCTTAGCGCGATGTATGTGTAAATGGTCCTAGTTTTCTGTTTGTTCGTTTGTAGTGTTGATCAATTTCGTCGTAGACAGGAATATCATACGATTATTTTCGGAACCGACTATAGCCTTTCAACAAACGCACCTTAAGCCGTCATTCTCCGTCTCAATTCATGGCGTGTTTCGCCTGGCCGGGTGAAAGTAATACGCTCTACAAATCGACTCCCATCAGGTACATGAATTCCATTCGGAGAACGACACCAGAGAGTTATGCCGGCATTCCACTGGCTCCTGGATGTCATGCTAAGAACTCCGTGGCGGGTTGAATCTGCCAGCTGTGGTCCATGTCCAATCAGTCTGAAGTCTTGTACTTGGGCAGGCTCTAGACATCTCATTCGTCGCGGTGGGCGTACCTTCACAGAGGGGTTCATAACTCCAAGCGATCCAAGAAACTCGTATAGTTGTCCAAACCTCTCTCATTCTGATGAGGGTTCAGACAATATGAGGAATGATCTGTGCTGTTCCCTGCCTCTAGACCAAGAGAAAATATATCGACATCGACGGGCGATATTACCGTTCGGACTCTGATCGGAGTATCATTGCGCAGACTGGACCAGCGTAATTGATACACCGTTAGCCGGGATGACGAGAAAACAAGTAACTGAATGGCAACGACGAAATAACGAGGGTGATGAGGAAGGACTTGTGATCCATATGTTTATCTGATAAGATTATATTTGATTTGATGCAGCATGGCATACTATCTGATAACAGATTATCAGATAAGGAGTGCCATTCTGGACGTGATGATCAGTAGCGATCAGTGTGGTTCGCATCGCTTGGCAAGCCCCACTGCTTCTGCCTCCCTGCGGCATCTTCTGCGGACTAATTCCACCCATTTGGAGCCTAACTAACGGTTTTTCTGCCGAGCGTGACCCTTCCATGACCTAGAACTTGTCATATTGGGAACATCGTTCCGGCTCCTTTTCGAAAGGTTTTTTTCGAGTCCAAAATGGTATACTCGGCAAATTTGACGTCTTTCTGTCGTATTCAACCCGTTTGATTCTGTATAAAACCTCCACCTTGCTGGTACTCTCAAGTCGACTTCCACGACTGTCTGGCACAAATATGCAGCACACTGACACAACTTTTGATCTCATTGGGCTCGGCTTCGGTCCCGCCAATATTGCGATTGGCGGAGCTCTAGTTGAGAGTTGGGCTGGCCGTGGGGTACGCTCCGTATCTAATCTGATTTCGTTATGCCATCTCACGCTCCCGAACCGGAAAATAGGATTCCAGTCGTCAAGATTTCCCTATCAAAAAGGTTCTCTTCGTTGAGAAGCATGCAAAGTTTCAATGGCACCCCGGAATGCTCCTTCCAAATGCTCGTATGCAGATCAGGTGTTTACTTTCATACTTGATGAAGCTACTTTTTTCTCATCGGCTTTCGTTGTTACGCTAGCTTCATGAAAGATCTCGCTACTTTGCGTTCACCGCAGTCCCCCATCACTTTCTTATCATACCTCCATAGCCAGAACCGTCTGATCAACTTTATTAATCGAGGCTCGACTATCCCCACGCGAAGGGAATATGCGGATTATCTGTCGTGGGCTGCTGGCTACGTCCAAGACCACGGCGTCCCAGTCTTGTTTGGTGCAGAGGTGGTCGGCGTCGACTCTACTCCTGATGGTCTTCTCGTCGTTCACGCTAAAGGTGTCGCCAGTGGCGAAGTCACGTCGTACACAACTCGTAAGCCTTCCCATTCTTGCATGTACAGACAAATGTTTTCTAATCTATGATTACTATGACTATAGGCAACTTGATAATCTCCCCTGGCGGAACGGGCCGCGTCCCAGTACCCCTCACGTCCCTCATCGAGCACCCTCTCGTTATTCATAGCTCGACCTATTTGATGTCTATTGACTCTATCATTGACTCGATTGCTGCCAAGGGAAAAGCAAGTCTTCGTGTCGCTGTCATCGGGGCAGGTCAATCGGCCGCCGAGGTAACTCTCAACCTAAGAGAGAGACTGAGGAGCATACCTGCACCGGCCGGAAGACATCAAATTGACATGATCATCCGCAAGGGGGCCTTAAGGCCTAGCGATGATACTCCATTCGCCAATGAAATTTTTGATCCCCAAGGTATGCCAAGCTTTGATGACATGGAATGCTGCTATTAATTGCGCCGTCTCCAGCAACTGACGCGTGGTTTTCTCATCCATCATCTGCGTCTCGCGCCACGCAGCTCCAAGAATTCAAAAGCACGAATTATAGCGTGATCAATTCTCTCACCCTTGAAGTGGTAAGGAGTTCCAAATTTAAGATTGCAACCACCTTCTGATTGATGCATAACAGCTTTACGAGGTCATCTATGGCCAAAAGGTAGATGGTGACATCGCACGCCGAACCAACGGACCACCTTCTTCTGACCCCCTCATTCATATCCGGCCTTATTCTTGTATCGTTGCTGCACACGCGCCCGAAGTCAATGGTGACCCGGATTTCACCTTCACCCTCCAGCACGTTCTTTCCCGTAAATTGGAGACGGAGAAGTATGACGCGGTCATCTGCGCTACAGGTTACCAACGAACATCTTGGACGGACCTCTTAAAAAATTCCAGCGTCGGCAAACACTTTGGCTTGTCCTCCGCGTGCCAACCGGGTACTTGTCGTCTCATTCCGGATACGAAGAGGTCGGAGCAGGACAGTCCATTGGATTCTCCTCTACAAAACGGCGGTGCATCGCCCTCCTCTTCTAACGGGAGTGCTGTGAGCACCCCGCCCACGTCACCGGCTCTCTCCGTGGCCGAATTGGACCACCATGACGACCACAAGATATATATCAGCAGAGGATACCGCCTTGTACCGACTGACGAGGGTGGCCTGAAATCCAGGATTTATCTGCAGGGTGTTGAAGAAGCCACTCATGGATTGAGTGATTCTCTCCTCAGTGTCTTGGGAGTTCGTGCTGGGGAAGTTATCGATGATCTTTGCAAGGGGGACTGATATGGATGGTAGTTGCGTACCACTTAATATTCTAAGAAGCTCAGGTTCCAGATTCCGGAATGGGTAGGAGATTGATTCTCGACTCCAGACTGCGGCATTCCAAAAATAAAATTATTGCAACGCTCAAAGTTGATATGCGTCTTTTGTATCTGTGAGGAAACTCTTAGCTTTGTGATCTCTTGTCAACATCCGGCTGTGTTAACCAAAACGTATTGTCGATTTGCAGCAACTTGACTTCTGAAGACGTGGGCTACATTCTAAATATCAAGTTGTTGATCGCTGCGGTGCAATGCTTCCAAGATTAAAACTTGTATTGTAATAACTTCCACAGTTTTAAACCAATGATCGCTAGATGTTTAAGGGGATTTACTTCTCCGAGGGGGAAAATCAGCGGCATAGTACCCGTGGGGACTCAATAATGTCGCAAGCTTTCTGATGTACCTCTACCTCAAAAGCTTCGAACGGGAACATTTCCCCGTCGACAGATAATGCCCCTTTGGGTGAGAGCGGCTTCATTCTATAGGCATGCGCTTTGATATAATGCAACTATGACAGATGAGCTTTATGAAAGAGAAGGTCCGGTGCGGGAGACATACACTGTCTTTCCAGAAGTGACCCCCCTTTGGCCCTTCAGCGAGATCGTGAATGACTTCGCTCCTTGAGGACTGCCATGGAACGATTAAAACAAGAAACAGACACAATGCCACATGTTTTATACCAAAGTCTGGGCCACTATGTCAATCAGACCATCATCCGGCAAAGAGACGGGGAAGGCCATAAAGTCACTGTGTAATCCTTAGCTACAAAAGCTCGGTGATTGTTCAAAATACTTGCCGTCCAACAAAGGGTCCCTTGCCGGCGTATAAGTAAAGAAGCGGTTTGTCAAACGTGGTCCATCCTTCATCCGACTCATCAGTCGTCAAAGGTGGGAGTGCCAAGTCGGAACTTTCATTAGCAGCAGGAATGGTGCGCTGAGTCGCAGATTTGTCATTTACACGTCTAGCGTAACATTCCTGCGACATTTTATCCTTGTCCTCTTCGGCTGCTTTATAAGAGAATTGAACAGCACATGGCTTAAAAGTGACCACTGCATGTAATGGTGGTCAAACGTTTGACAACGGTACATTTATGAACTGCGACTTACTCCCGCGAAGGAGGCCGTACATGAAACGCGTGTCGCCCATCCATCGTAAATGCTCGGTCCCAATGTCCAAGTCTGCCATGAGGCCCATAGCTTGAGACATGAAAGAAATTGAACGCTTCCCGTTCTGTACGAACGAAAATACGTCAACCTTCATTGGGAGACCTGGAGGATGCTCAGAATAGAACGATGCAGAGAAGCTTGCTGATCCTACCCTTGATTACATTCAAGGCAGCGGCTACTACGTCGAAACCATCCTTCCAGATGTGGAGAATGAGATGGAACACTTCGAAGACAATAGAAGAGGTGTTATTACCGCTAAGCCAAGAAGGTTTATAGAAAGACCGTTTCCGCTACCCGTTGGAATAGGCGCAATTGGGATAGAGAATGCTTTCATAGGGTATTCATGATGCGCAAAACCATTCATGACTTCATGAATCAGACCATCGCCAGAGACCGTGACAATAGCGTCGTATTCCAGCGGAAGCACTTTGGCAATCTCATGCGCATGATTACTATGCGTTGTGTCTGGACAGTTGACCAAAATAAATAATCGACTTGAAAGAACGTCGAACTTAGCTCACACTGCACGTCCAACGCACATCCACCTGCACGAAGGACAGGTTCAACAGTTTTGGTGAAGATTGCAGCACCCTTGCGCTATCAGGGAATATAAGCCGTCAGTCAAGAGTGACAATACGGACGCACAGTTCCGCCATGTGGGTTGACCAGGACTTTGACCCGACGTCCTCGGTTGACGCCTGCACCTGTCCAGTGGTCAGTCATTATAACAACACGACAAAGCCGAGCGACGCGCTTTCAAAGGCTGCCTTAAGCGTGCTTTCAGCCCATTCCTTGACAGCGTTAGATTCACTCTCCTTTGCTGTCCCTTCAAGGCGGATTAGAGACAGGTGTCCATTGGTTTTCTTTCTCCAAACATATGAGATTTGGAGAGATAGGGTATCAGGATAAAAGTCGGCTTGTATAAGCTGATGAACGGGTATATCTCTGAGCTCTAGAACAAGTAAGGTGACAGAGAAGACAGACACGAGTAGAAGACACGTACTACCGGTGCCTTTCACAGTAAGCAAGGTATCCGAGTAAGTGAGTGTGATAGGCTTTCCGGAAGAAACGACATGGACGGTCAGGACCTGCTCTCCCATCCTCCAGCAGCAACAGCAACAGCAGCTAAAAGCAAACTGACGCGATGTCGAATCCGGCTCCGGGTACCGCGTTTACCCGAAATAGCGAGCACGTGTTTTCTCGAACCTGAACTTATGTAGTCTACTACTCTCCCAGGCCACCGCAAGTAACTAGGAATTGAGGTAGAAGATACGTACCAGCGCAGAAGGTTATTCGAGCTTGTCCATGAAACGAAGGCTTGGGCTTTCCAAACGCTGGCATCTCGGCTAATGTACATACTTCTAAACATTCTGTACGTTCTTAACGCTCCATTGTTGACGTTTGCTAAAGTGAAAGGTGAGCAGGAATTCAACCGGAAAGCCGAAGAACCTTCCCACCACATATCCACATGACGCCATTTCCAGATGTTCTTTCTCTATTTGAAAGATTGTGTATCGCGCTGACCAAGCGCGCTGCGCAATGGCTATCGTCCACAACGTTGCCCAGAGTGGTTTTGGCTCCGGGACGAATGAACTCTATGACCGGTGAGCGTCGTATTGAGTGAAAATGGGGCAGTTTCCTTGACGCCTACTACGTTCAGCGCTCGCCCATCTTACCAATCTCATGCCTTGTCCGCGATAAGGGAGGCATTGAAGGCTCCACCTGCATTTAATGTAGTCGAGTATGTCCTTTCACTTCCCCATGCTCCTCGCTAGCCTTCTGAGTTCACCGACGGTCGTAGAATCGGTGCTGGAACAGGTCTGTTTACCAAATCATTCCTTAAACATCCAGAATTCTCTGGTACAGTCAAGGAATTGAGGGCCGTAGAGCCTAGCGCTGGAATGCGCGATGTCTTTGTCAAGACTGTTCAAGACGATCGCGTCTCTGTGAGGGAGGGAACTTTTGATACCACTAATATTGAAGACGGCTGGGCTGATCTCGTCGTCGTTGCTCAGGCAGGCAATTTCTCATGGTATTGAATCTGCCATCTCATTCTGAACGACACAGGCATTCCATTGGTGCCAGGACCATGATGCTACTGGCCTCCGAGCTGGCCAGAATCCTGAAGCCAACTGGCGTCGTCGCCCTTATTTGGAACCTCGCTGATAGGTCCGTCTCTTGGTCCTCTGTATAAACGACATCTGAGACTAACAGATTTACTCAACAGAAAGGCAGCACGATGGGTTGATCAACTAAGGGGCCACGTTGAACAACATGAACCACCAGGCACTCCCCAGCACCGTCACGGCCTGTGGCGCAGAATTTTCGATACGGACCCTTACAAAAAGGCCTTCGAACCTCCAGTTGATAAGACTTGGGCGTATGCTTTACCCTGTGATGTTTCGCTCGCGGTTGATAGAGCTACTACTACGAGCTATATTCAGAATTTGTCGGCTGATGTCAAGTCTAGAGTATTGGACGACATCAGGGCTATTGTAGAGCGAGGTGATGATAAAGTCTGGATTAACGAGAGCGAAGGCACGTTCGAGTATCCTTACCAGACCTTGCTGGTTATTGGACAGAGGAAATAATAGGATCAAATGGATATACTTCTAGTAATGTTATGTACTAGAAGTGATTGAATATGATATGCAGGTAACTCATCAGACTGTCATCGTAGACTATTCTTCGGAGAGGCTGAAGGGATAGAAATGGGAGTTGACAACATCCTTGTTCTGTTTGTCTTGTCAATCCATTCCGGTGGTATAGGATCATGGTCATCGATGACGGCGAGCTGTAAAGAGTGAGTGCTCATCCTCGCTAATGTTCAAACGTTCACAATGATTTTGGGAGGTTGTTACTATCCGACAGGGTTCTATATCCGGCCGACCTACCTCCTCCTATGTCTGGTAAGTACTACCCCAGTTCGAGGAGATTTAATCGTCGACAGTCCTCTGAACAAGGTCGTAGCCATTCAGGAAACTAGAGCCTTTAATAACGAGTTGAAGGTACTACAATGTAGCGAACTTCACTGACGAGGCTGTGGATTTGGGTCAACATACCACCCTCCATTTCTTGAGTTGTCGATCCTGACAGGCAGCCTGAGTGTCATGATAAGATACCGTGTATCTTAGGCATAGCTTGCGAATGAGGCTTTATGTAGTTATAAAATAAACTCATTACACTCGGATCATGGCAGCACTCGCGGTATACTGATAAAAAATATCCGTCGATGATCAGCGAAATTGCCCAAATTATTGTCTCCGCCCGTGCGCGCGTATCCTCTTCCTCCCAAACATTTCCCACATATTCAGCAGCACCTAACAAATAGATAAGCAGGTGTGCCGTAGTAGAGCTTTTGAATCAGACGTACTGATCGGGAGACGGGTCCAATAAACCATATTCACTGGACGCAGTAGTATCATCGGATTCTAGGTGGTGTCGTTAGGGTTTCTGCAACCATGAGATTAAGGTTAAATATCCACACGACGAACGGATAATCGTTATCAAGGATGTTTTTCGATCAGTGAATCCCAGTACCGTAAGTTCGCCTGTCTGCTCGCCAATGATAGACCACACAGATGCCCCCCTTTGCTAACGAAGAGATGAGAACCATAAATCGCACCATCCAAATGGCCCTTTGTTAGAGGTTCTCTCCTATACCCGCGTTGAGACCCTCAACTAGAGATTTGGAACAAGTAATGACCTGTTTCAGCGTGCAATAATATCTGTGGTGAAGAATAACCTTCATTAGAGCGAGAAAGAGGAACTCGCAGGATAGTTCGCTGTTGTGTGATTCATGACGTTTTCTCGAACGGGAGGGGAAGAGTAGTTATAACCCTTTTGTATGATGTATCTTGGGTATGTATTATGGAACATGTAGGCAGTGCACTCACATAGACGAATTAGGCGAAGGCGAGCAGACATTCGTCGGTAAGAGAATCTCGCGAGCACCAGAATAAGCGTGGTGGTCAGCTTGAAGAATTGACAGACTGAGACAGAGCGGTAAAGGTACTTCGGATTATTTAGAAAGCATAGGCATAACCTGACACTAACAGGCCCCCGTCAAATGGGCGCGTCGTTGAGCCGCCATAAAATGTGCCACAGATCATGACAATATGTGATATCCACGACCAGGTTGCCCGGAGCCACGCTGGTTCAGCACTTATTCTGAGAAGGTGATCAGCATGTTCACTCGACAGCGGCGACCAGACCTAGAAGTCAGTCCACTGATCAAGAAACGGCAGGTGGGAAGGAGAACCTAATCTCCGTGAGAAAGGCACCGGAACCAGGAAGAACCATCCCTATTGCTCGTGGTATGACTCTTGAGGAAGACGGCCGGACAAATGAGTGCAAGGCAAGGGAAGAGGCGACCATACCATGAAGCCAAGGGATGGCTGCAGTCTTGTGCGATGAGCAAGGAACTTCACCGAATTCTCATTGGGTATTCGTACAAAACTAGCCGAGTTCATTTCGATTCTGAAGGCAACCTATGAAGCCACTTCATAAAATGAGACACATCCTAGAAACTAGCTTCAGTTGCACATTCTCAAGGGAAAGAGGAAGACCGAACTGCGGCAATTGTACTATTCATCGTGGACTCCGCCAAGAACGAGGGAATGAGGCCCCCAGGCGTGCTCGAAGTAGCCATGCGCCACTCTGTGTTCCCGTTCTCCAACTCCGTGAGCTGTTCAACACTAACGTATCTGCCCTTGACACCTTTCTCTTCCAGCTTCGCAAGGTCTGCGTCTTCTGGCAACGATAGATCGATCGGGATGGAAACGGCCACCCTGAAAGATACGTAAGAAAACAGCAAACAAAAACTTAGCGAAATTGAAAGAACCCAGTACGGGGGGAAGTCTCTGTCAAGTGCACGATTTGAAGGACAGTAAACACACGCGGCTGGACAGGCGGCGGGAACTTGTAATGCAACGTCCAGATCGACTGCGTGGGCGAGATGTCCTTGACTTTGGTAACCTTGTTGATGACTGCCATGTATCTGAAGGGCGATAATTACGGGGTATGTCCTTGATCGCCGGGGGGGAGCTTACTCTTTCTCGTTCTCAGCTTTGTTTGTGCCCAACTTGGCCCACATCTGGTCAAAGGTGGCTTCAGCGGGGGTGTGCTCGCTGACGCGGCAATGCCATGGGGCACCATCTCCTGCATCCTTGCCGCGGGAGTAGGTTTTGACTGTTTTGTGGTAAGTTTTACCTGGTTTCCAGGACGAAGTTGACTTGAGAAGCGATTCCCCAGCGGCAATAATTGCTGCTTCAGAGGGAATGCCTGGATGGAGATGTCAATGCCACGATAAGAATGCAACATTCCGATGTCTCACCCGCAGGCTTGAGGGGCGTAATCGTAAGCTTGAAAGATGGCTCATCCATGTCTGAGTGTGGGAGTGACGCTAAAGATAGAACAGTGGCAAATTGATGGACAAGTCATGGACAACAACAAAGAACTTAGAATTCACTCTGGAAAAACGTGTCACAGTGGTATTGGTGCTCGAAGATTCTTCAGACCAAAGTATCGATCCCGGCCAAACTCCTCTTCGTTACGGGGCAGCTTCTCACCCCGTGTCTGCACAACTCCAACGTATCTGCGTTCTCCAAGCATGTATTTCTCCTTGTAAAAGCGTACGTAGCCTGGTATGGAGGCGAAGATGGTGTGGTCGCGACCCATTCCGACCTGTGGCATCGTCAGTACGCCAGGAGATGGAAGGCAGTGGCGACTTGCATTAGGCCCTGGATGGAAAAGCGTTCCCCGTTGCCTGACAATGATGTTCCCCGGAATAACATACTGATCTGCAAAGAAATGAAGACAAAGCGCCTCGAATGACCATGCAAGGCACACCTGAAAACTTTTTGACGCCTAGCCGCTTTCCTGGAGATCCACCATGGTTGGATATTGTTCCTCCAGCACGTTTGGTTGCCGTCCGCACAGCCCCAACACCTGTTGTCCGGATAAGCAAGAGAAAGGACAGAACAAAGGTAAAACGCACCGAAAGTAGCAAAAGGACTTTTTACAAGGTCAATGGACCTGGCCAGAAAAGACATTGCAATGCGGCCTTTGTTCAGAATGAGTGGCACGGACCTGTCTCTTTTGTCGGCAGAGTCCGGATATGGAATGTCACAACAGTGTCACGGGGCTGTCATCGCCTATTTAGCCTTGGTCGTCTACCACCATCTCATCAGCTTATACTCCCTCGCCTCATCTACTTCAAAATGGTCCACCTTGTCACCTCTGATAACGAGTCCTTCACCACCGAGAAGGACATCGTCGAGCGCAGCGTGCTCATCAAGAACATGCTTGAAGGTCTGCTTTGCTGTTTTCATCTGATTTGCTGTGGCTCATCCTTGCACGTGTAGATGTCGGTGAATCCGACCAGCCCATTCCGCTGCCCAATGTTTCATCAAGTGTCTTGAAGAAGGTGTGCTTATCTTTTTCGCTATCTACCTACTCGGCGTTGCTTATCCGGGATTGCCACTCAGGTCCTTGAATACTGTGAACATCATCGGGGCGAGCCCCTTCCCGCCGCAGATGCCGACCAAAGCCAAGATGACACACGCAAGCGCACAACCGATATCAGCGAATGGGATCAAAAGTTTATTACTGTCGACCAGGAAATGCTTTTCGAAATTATCCTTGCTGCCAATTACCTTGACATCAAGTCTCTACTGTGAGCCTCCTTTCGATCGCCTTTGTGCATTTCTGACAGACTGCACAGTGATGTGGGATGCAAAACGGTGGCCAACATGATCAAGGGCAAGACTCCCGAGGAAATTCGCAAACTCTTCAACATTGTCAATGACTTTACACCGGAAGAAGAGGTGAGTTTCATGGATGTTCCGAGTGATTCCCGCTGTAACATCGCCCCTATCTAGGCTCAAATCAAGAAGGAGAATGTGTGTCTCTTTATTGCGTCGTTTGTACTGATAACTGACTCATGTTTCTGCAGGAATGGGCTGAGGACCGGTGATGGGTTGATTTTGTATCCTTGTAGTAGATATGCATAGTGTGCTGCTGTCCTGTCGAATTGTATTTTTTCTTTAAAAGCACTCCATATTTTTTTGTCTTGCCTGAGATCATGAATAAGCTTCCGTTGCGGTGGCAGTGTTTTCTGCTTACCTAAGTACTCTCAGTTTCTTCAACCAGCGACTGTCGGGGACCAATTGGATGCCTACTGTTCCCGACCTTCCTGGCACGCTCGTGCCTCCTGATCAAGAAAACTGGCTCAAATCGAACGTCGCGCGGCTCTGTAATGTAGATCACCAGAGGTGGGTGTCAGTGGGTCCATCTATCCGGCTGCGCTCATCGCACCTTCTCTTTCAGGTTTCCTGGAAGCCAGCCAGTAAGTTTTGCCACAAGTGACCTCGAGAAGCTGGAGCAGCAAGAGTATATTTCTTTTACTTCAATCCACCCAATTGCTCATTCTGAGCTAGTTTCTGGGTCTGCGAAAAGTCAGATGGAATTCGCGTCTTACTTTTCGTCTTCACCGACAACACCACCAAGGACCAGATGTCCTACCTCGTGCGTCGTCGAGCATTTTCGTTCCCGGTTGTCGGCTAATGGCCAGCTCAGATTGACCGCCACAATACATATCGCGGATTAGTAGGACTCTACTTCCCTCACCACGAGAATCCGCTGTGGCCACTACGAAGCACCATCGTCGACGGCGAACTCGTCATAGACGTCGACCCGAGGACAAAACACGTAAGCATTTTGTAGATCCCGCTGATATTTTATCCTCAAGCTTTGGTTACAGGAGACACTGCGATTCCTCGCCTTTGACTGCCTCGTTGTCGATGATCAAAACGTGATGTCAAGACCTTTGGACAAGCGTTATGGGGTGCGTCTGTGTCATCACAGAAAGCAGCACTCAACTGAACGACTCCGTAGAGGCTCAACGAATGGTTCCTTAAGCCGTACGCAAGGATGATGCGAGACCATCCACACATGGCAAATGCACAGCCGTTCGAGTATGTCCGGTGAACTCCAATCCTTGTTCGCGGCGTGCTGATGCGAAAAACCAGTGTCAAGGTCAAGCAGATCAAGTCCTCCTACAACGTTGAGCAGGTCTTTAACGTCGACATCCCAGCCCTGCAACACGGGAATGATGGCCTCATCTATACCTGTGTCAACACCCCATATACACCTGGCACAGATCCGAACATGTGAGTTTCTGGCTTCCTTCCACATACAAGCTGTCACTGAGCGCTACTCTTCGCCAGAATGAAATGGAAACCCGCATCGGAAAACTCCATTGACTTCAAGTTAGTTCTTCGCTTCCCACCTTTGGCGGCAAATCCTACCGTGCCGGACTTTCACGCCAAGCCAGTATTTTTACTACAAGTCTGGTGCGGCGATGAACGCGGGGTGGCGAAGTATGAACTGTACGATGATCTATATGTTTCTGATGAAGAATGGGAGCAGTAAGCTTTTCTAATTTTTGTTTTCAATTACGCTTAATGATCACTATCGTATAGGATGAAGTCGTCAGGCGAACAATATGACGACCGCATCATCGAAGTCCATTGGGACTCCGCGGTATCACATTGGCGCATGATGAGATTCAGAGATGATAAGCCAAATGGTAATCATCGGAGCGTCGTGGAGAAAATCATACAGAGTATAGCCGATGGTGTCGAAAAGGATGCTGTAAGAAGGGCACTGTTATTGGGCCTATTACGCTTATACTGACTCTTTTTCGAAGCTTTTAGCGCGTTCCAACGTGATACGGAACGCCTGGAAAGCGCGGCAAGGCCAACCAGCCGCTAGGCCGGCAGCCGTTCCGCCACCCAAACCGATCCAGCGACCCCCTCCGCTAGATGTCGAGCGACGATACGGGCCAATCGCGTCGTCTCCTTGGAGCAAAGTCTCAGGACCTGAGACCATAGCTGGCATGAAACGATGATCACACCTACCCTGGGTTTTTCGAACACTTCGTATGGATCGTGATCCGCCACCACAAGGAATCCCGTCTCATTTCTAGCGAGTGGAGCTTGTCATCTGGATGTCGTTGAATGTCTTTTGGTCCAGATTGTTGCGTTGAGATGGTTCCTTGCATCAGACCATCAGGTTGCTGGCATTGGGCGTCCCTTTTCCTATCATCGGGATTGATGAAGCAGTTCTTTTCAACTGGCGCGTCATTCCAGAGGCCGCAGCTGATCAGACTTGGAGGGTTCCGATTATATTGGTGGTTGCGTGGGAGCCTTTCTCCGATATCACCATAAGACTTGTGGTTTATTTGGATATGGATTTGTAGACTTTTTGATTGATCTCAATGGAAGGAGCCATTTTTACACAGAAAGTTTCTTTATTGCAGGAGAGAAACACGAGCTATCGTCACGGGTCGTAATCATCAAGAGGTATTCACAAACACAACGAAAAGGGAAATGATAAAGGAAAACAAATGCATGGATGTCTAGTCGTTACAATGATTGAAGCTACGGAAGAAATTGTCACTGTTACGTGAATTTTGAAAAAAGAAAAGAAAAACGCAAAACAATATATGGTGACAGTGAGAAAACGTGAATAGATTGGCCTGGATAGACGGCTGTCCGTGAATAAGAACGATAAAGACAAGCAGAACAATGCGAGGTGGCTATTGACCTAGTTATGGATAGCTTCCAAAATCGTAAAAGTCGTGTCGTGCAACGATGCTAATGAAGTGTGAAGAGTAAAAAATGTAGTGCAATGCGGTGATGAAAAAGTACGGCATGAAGGAGATGCAAGAAGAAACAGTGAAGATGGTGATTCGCGAGATTGGAATGAATAGATGGAACACTTTTGAAGGATAGATAGTGGTTTGATCGTTGGGCCGCGACTTCCCTCTGGACTAGTTGAGGAAATTAGGTGAGTAGGAAGACAGCGGGGACACTGCAAAGTCGGCGTATTGACCAGCAGAGTCACTATGGAGGGAAAGGAAGTCCGCAAATGAATGGGAGCGAACGGTGAGATATGAGGGGAGGCTAGCATTGCGCGCACGCCTTGTCATCGGGTACGGAGGCAGATCAGCATCATGGGCGCCGAGATCGAGATATTCAAGGTCCAGACGCAGTCCCTCCACGGATGTTTCAGGCAACTCGGGCGTAGACTCCAAGGACGACGGCGACGACTCCTGCCCGTGACGGCGGCGACGAGGTGTCTCTGGCGCGACAGACAAGGGCGCCAAGTCGGAGAAAATAGAAGACACCTGACATATGCGATCAAGACCGTGGATAGCAAGAAATAAAAAAAGTTTTTACCTCTGGCGAGCCTAGGAACGGGCTCCAGGACGACGTGACATATGGGCGCTCAACCTCAGTATACCGAGGGGGCTCAGCGCCCGTCAGAGATTCGCCAGCGGTAATTCGGATGGAACCCGGGAGCTGGTCGGGCTCTTGGTCACGGCTGGCGTCCTCCGACTCCTGCTCAGCGTCAAGGTCGCGCTGCCCATCCACGACTCTCCACCACTCAATGTCCGCCAAGACTCTCCTGCCAATCGTTTCTGAGCCAGACGAGCGCCTGTGACCTCCACCATGGGCGCGACTGCTGGGACCAGCATGCTCTGAGGCAGAAGGATACGGTGAAGAACGGACGGCCGGCGAGGAAAAGGTACGACGAAGAGAGGGCATTGGAGGACGTTGGTGGACCAGGTCGCAGCCGCCTAGCGCAGTGCAGTCCTGAAGAAGGGAAAAGTCGAGGACAGGTGAAAAGTCGGGTTTCGGCTTATATAGTCAAATAAAAGGAAAATAATAATTCAGGGAAATGGGGATGAAGTAAGCACCTCAAATGCCAAAGTCAATCCGATGTGACTTTGTGAAAGAGGCCGAGTGGAAACTGATCCTACCGTGCCGCACCGTTGGCAACTTGGCACCCATCTGCTCCCTGACCTTGCGACTTCCGGTCTATTACCCGCCCGTATGTATAGACCCTGACGACCGTCAGCCATTCGCAGTTATTATATCTGCTACAATCCTATTCTCTTGTTCGTGACAGCAGCCTTGTTCCCAATTAGGTCACCACGTCCACTCAAAACGCCAAAGCCCGGAGAGTCTTCAGCAAAATAAAATATTTGCGTCCTGTCTGTTCTTCAGCGCAGCCAGGAAAAAATGAAGAATCGTTTCCAAACGCTCCCGTCAGGCAAAACTTCAGGGCAAGGGCCACCCGTGGCGGTATTCGCAATCCACGGATCACCGGCACCCCTTGAGAAACAATCCATTCTCCCGCCTCCATTCATCTCTTGACTAACCACTTTTTGCTTTATGGGCTCTGGATTGCCCTTTGGAACGTCTTAACACCCAAAAAACGCGTAAAGACGCGTCGCGTCTCGCGTTTTTGACATAACAAATATAATGGCTATCGGCACGGCATCGCCCCCATCACACACATCACCACGATGCACTTCTCTGCATGCGCTCCCTAACCTTGCTGTGGATGCCAGCAGCGACGCATATAAAGTAAAATCAAACCAATCAGCTTCTCAATATCCACCAAATCGAAGCCTTCACTTTACCTTGTCTCGCGATAGTGCTCGTCTTAATTACTCTACAGTAGCGGTCACCTTGTATGTAAACACGGACGAAGGGCGGATGAAGTATAATGCCGCTGCCTTAATTAATGAACGCTCACTCAGGCTGGGCCATCAGCGTGAGACTGCAATCCCACCTCTTCCAAAGACGAGAGAAAAAGAGCGTCAGATACTTCGCCGAGATCTCAATCATTTCACAGGAAGAATGGAGCCTGTGGACCAATGGCTGCGCGCGTGCACTCTGAGCTCGACACATGATATCTCCTAGCTCGTGATCTCACAGGTACCGGTGGTGAGGAATTTGCTGGGTGCAAAAAAGTTGTGCCAGGCTCTAGCATAGCGCAGCGTCTGACAACCGAGGATAACCGCCGCACGTCCTTTTAGGATGTGCGGTACGTCTGCGTAACCGTCGAGACCGTCAGCGAAGAAGGAAGATCCTGCTGCAAATCCTATAAGGATCCCCGGAAGCGGCGAATTTTTTTTATTTTTACATACACAATATGTAACTTGAGGTATTAAATCTGTCGATATTTGACACCCAGCGAACAGCTAGCACTTGGCTCGGCACCTGGGTCCTGATCATATAGTACCGGTCAGTAAAGATGAGCACATCGTTAAAGGAGGGACCAACCTAGATCCCTAAATATACGAGGTATATGCTGATGGTCAATCATACTCATCGCTGAAACACACGAGGCTCCCAACAATTCTTTCTCACAGTCAAAATATTGCGTCCGTGCCTACGTGCCATGATAGGTCGGGCTTTAGGGCATCCTACGCGGAGGCGCTGATGGACGGGTCTTGGCCCTGGAGAGTACGAAGCACCCTGACGGCCCTGACATCCTCCCCACATGAAACCAATACTCGAATATAGAGCCCGCGCACGGCAATGATAGCATTTCTGTTCAGAAATACCTGATGACAACATACGTTGCTGTGAACTTGACGTACAGAGCGTCACTGTATATTGAGGTCGTCATTTCGTTCGTCAGTCCGCGGAAGAAGGCGTTTGTCGGGGAATACATGTATCCGCAGTTTGGGCTGTCGTCGCTTGATCATTTTGAAGGGTTGGACCTACGAACCTTGAAAATAGGTGTCGTATTCTCAAGGGTTCCACGTGAGAATCGGTGCTGGAATCTTGAGAAGCCGCGATGGTCGTACTTAAAATGTATACATATCATCCCTGTCTGCGATGCTGGAATGAGATCTCGGAATGGTTACTCTGCAATCCCGTGGAGACACTGCGGGCCGGCCTCTGCAAGTGGGTTAAGCGGAATCATGCAGTTTAAATTGCAGTCTATAACGCAAGTAATTAGCTCACTGTGAAGGACTAGTAAAGCACTCTAAACTAGCAGCTGCATAGAACTCACCACAGTGGAAACATTACAAATTGACAGGCACTAATGAAGCCAATTCAGTGAAACAGCGGGTAGCAAGGACAAATCCGCCCTCGTACAAATCGGCTGCGTCGGACTTGGAAGGGAGACGAATAGATCGCAATTGCAAGTAAAAGATGGCGATTTCAAAGTAGTCGCTCATCACTGGCTCGGAATAAAACCGCCGTGAAGGTTTCGGATCGGGGATACACAGTACTTGCTAAAAACGCAATCGAGAAAACTGGAATGTGATTGATGGTTAGTCGTTGCCCGAGGATGTGGACGTGCGAGAAACTTAGTCGTTTTATGTCCGAAAAGTGGAATGAGGCAAAGGAAACGGTGATTGATTGATATACATGATACAATGGCTGCGCGTTTGAATGAGGACTATGAGAAATGAATGGAGGAGACGATCAAAAGCGGTTACGCTTCCTCAGAGGTTTGGGATTCTCCTGCGGCGCTCTGCGGTGAAGATCAGTGGATGGCTTTGCAGAACGTTAGGAAGCTTCTTACTTGCGGTTCTTTCCCTTGCCCTCTGTTAGCTCATAAGCCGGTGCATCTACATCCATCCTCATATTACTTTCCAACAGCGTGCGCCTGTTGTTGCTAGACCCTTTCGTGGATGCATTCTTCTCTGATACCTCTTTAAGGTTGCTCTGCAATGCCAGCTCGTACTCATCTTGGCGCTTCTTTGCCGCGGTTGTCTCGGAAGAAATCTGTACAATCTTGCTATCAAGAGTGGCAAGCACAGAAGACGTTGCTGAAGCCCTGTGATTTTGATATTAGAAGGTGAAATGACTCATAGTGATAGCTCACCAATCCTGCAGAGCAGCAAGAACAGACTCTAACTTTCCCGGCTCGAGATCCCTTCCCATCGTGTATTCTACTTCAAGCTGTCCCTCCTTCTGGTCAAGTTTCCCTCGCAGAATGTCGAGGTAGATGGCATCGATGATCAAATCTTCGAGTTCTCGTACAGTTGGCATATCGAGGGCTTTGAGAAGGTCAGAGTAAGGCAGAATCTAGTTTGACGGTTAGATATCGGTTCTCGGCTAGACTGCATGACATACCCGTTTCTCTGTTGCCATTGACACGATTGAAAGGTGTTTCAGTTTGATGATTTGGGCTTGATTCAGAGGTGGAAGCTCATCCTTGTGTTCTGTTTAACAGTTAGCAGGGTTCCCTGAGTCATTGGATTGCGCACGAAGATAGTCCTGGTACGTTCTGTATGCGAACAGCTGTAATAGGCTCAAGAACTTCCTATGCTGCTCGCTCTTTTCCAGCTACACCAGAACTCAGTCTTTTGTACAGAACATAACATCGCAAAGCACTACCTCTAGTATATTGGGCAGGTCCAGCAATTCAGCAAACACAAAGACACCCGGAGCAGAAGTAGCATCTTGGATGAGCTTGGCCGCTGCTGCGCCTTTCATTGACTTTGCCATTAGCAAAAATGGCTCCAACCTTGCCGGAAATTTTGTTCCCAGCTCCATTGCGATGAAAAAGTTGAGTGGTGATGAAAGTCAAGAGAAGGGGTTAATTCGGCTTCGGCTGACAAACTTGACAAAAAAGGCATATCGGCTCTGTTGATCTTATCTCATCTCCATTTGAAATTCACACTCTTTCACTTCCCTTCGTCCTCTACTGCCGTGTCCTGCCCTGGGTCGAATGTTTACCACCATTTACTACGGCTCTGTTGTCAACCCTGTCAGTCTGACGTCCTACCAGGCGCTGCCACGATGTCTTCTTGCTGTTGGACCCACAGGATGCATAGAATGGTTGGTTGAAGACGTGGAGGACTCCCTCGTTCAAGATACCATGGGCCAGATGGGCTGTGTTGATAACGCTGTTATTCCCTTGAAGGAAACAGAATTTATCATGCCTGGTTTTATTGATACACATACCGTACGCGACTTTCTCTGGAGAACAACGGGCTTTCATCTCAATTTGGCTTGTAGCATGCACCTCAGTTTCCGAATACTGGCAGGTAAATATGGGCGTGTCTCCTTCATTCACGGTGCTGACATCTGATAGCGGACAGCAATACGAACTGCTAGACTGGCTTTCCAATGTCACCTTTCCTATGGAGGCGAGATTCGCGGACCTTGACTTCGCACGAGATACCTATTCCTCGGTTGTGCGCCGAATCATCAATAATGGAGTCTGTTTTGTTCTGTTTTCATTCTTTGGTGCTTATTGAGGAACGCCTCATTTTGTTGCCAGACTACAACTTGTTGTTACTACGGAACACTGCATCTTGAAGCCACGAAGCTTCTGGCAGATATAATCAAATCCTACGGTGCGCTTTCTCTTGTCTACTTCTTCCGGTGATTTTGATGAAGCGGTTTTCATTCGCAGGCCAGCGTGCGTTCGTGGGGGTAGGTTCATATGCTTACGGCAGATATCCACATGGACTGACCGTGTCCTTATCTTAAGAAATGCAACATGGACAGAAACTCCCCTGACTACTACGTAGAACCATCGGCCGAGGCCTCTGTCGACGCGACAGAATCGCTTATAGCCCATATTCGCTCTTTGAAATTTGACAATGAACAGGAACCTCTCGTACAACCGATTCTGACACCGCGATTCGCGATATCGTGTAGTTCTCCTCTGCTCGCATCTCTCGGCAAACTCGCATCATCGGATACTAGCCTAAGAATACAGACACATATATCAGAAAGTCAATCTGAAATCGAGTTCACCAAACAATTATTTCCTGAATGTACTTCTTATGCGGACGTTTATGATTTCTTCGGATTATTACGCTCCAACACCGTCTTGGCGCACGCCGTTCATCTTGAACCCCAAGAGATGGAACTCATTGCACAGCGTAATGCGGGGATCAGTCACTGTCCAACCAGTAATTTCAATTTGAGTAGCGGTGTCGCGCCAGTCGGAGAGTTCTTAGACAGAGGCATTAAGGTTCGTGTCTTGTTCTTCATGGAGAATAACGGTTACTCTATCTCTTCTTCCTCAGGTCGGCCTCGGCACCGACGTTTCAGGCGGATACTCCCCATCCATCCTCAACAGCGTACAAAACGCTAGTATCGCCGCTAAAGTGATCGCTATGCAGACCGCAGGATTGAAGCCGACGTCAGGGAAGTTCAGTGATCGACAGCTTTCCGTCGCAACATTGTTGTATCTAGCGACACTCGGCGGAGCTGAAGTTTGTGATTTGAAGGAACGTGTTGGGTCATTTGCCCTTGGAAAGTCGTTTGACGCGTTGATCATTAATGTTTCTGACAAGGGTGGCAACCCTTGTATTTGGGACGCAGGAGCAGAAAAGAAAGGAAAAGTGGCCCTTGAGGGCATGTTGGAGAGATTACTTTTTTGTGGCGACGATAGAAACATCGCGAGAGTGTTCGTTCAAGGCAAACTTGTTGGAGGAACAGAGTATTAAATTTCAGCCTGAACTCCAGACTGCGATAAGGACGTAGTCCGATTCGAAGGGGTATTATACAAGTATAGACAGATACATATTATAGAATACACTGGATCAACCTTATCGTCACCAACGTCATAAAATTCTAAGCTGCTTAGAGTCACGTATAGTTACCGATCACCCTTGTATTCGCCAAACTCCCATTTGAAACAATCCTGAAACCACGTCAAGCAAGAACCGAAGTTAGCACCATGTTCACTCACCACACAGTCTTCTTCCTCTCGCGGAAAAGGAACATTCCGACCATCTTCCCAGTCAATAACATCCGCTTCCAAGATCTTGGTGATAACGTCCTTAATGACATGCTTCCTAACGTCTACTTTCCACCCCAGTACATTCACTGTATCGAATACAATACTCTTCCCCAGATGACATCTAGTCTCAAGAGCATAGCCAGCCTGGGTACAAGGAGAACCAATGCCGGTGCATGTTCCCTGAGGAATGGGGTCACCGGTGTGATATACGTGTGTTATCGGAACCGGAGAAGCTGACCCGTTAAGAAGTGGTGGTGGTAGAGGGAGGTGTAAACGTTTAGCGGCTAGATGTTCACCCGGAGATTCAAAGGCAACAGCCGGTAGACCGAACGTGGAGCCTAAAAGGCTAGCTAAAGCACCTCCCAGCGAGTGCCCCACAAGCCATATATTGGCTGTGGGGTAAAGGACAAGTAGATCTTCTACGAGATTCTGCGCAGTCCTTGTCAATGCTAGAAGCATACACAACCACAACACTTACGACACCAACAGAATAGAATAGACTGTCCTGGATTAGTGCTTCTGAAAGACAGGTATTGTCACACTTCCAGTTCCTTGTGTAGCAATCACAGACAGTACGAAACACCCATGAGATATCTACTCGAGCACAGCAGCACGAGAATAGCCTGTTGTAAGATGAGTATCAGCAAGGTGCATAGATGTGTACCTGTAAAGGCATACAAGTTGTCATTGAATTTATCCTTCTTCGATGAGGGCCCTTGTACCGTTGTTCCCTTGATGGACAAGATGATGGTGGAGTTATCGGAAGATATAAAAACATGTCCCCTAAATCCGTCCGCAGGATCCTCCCATCCAAAAGGAAAGCTCTAAACATAGGTAAGTACAACGGTACGGAATACAAGGGTATGATTTGGTGCCCACAGTATTCCACGAGCCATCAAGATCGTACCAATTCTTCCTTCCAGGAAGAGCATAGGCATTACCACTCATACGGGCTAGCTGGGCAAGGGTGTGAATATCTTGAACGGCAGGCCCGAGGACCTCAACTGGATTCCATTCTACTCTCTCGCTTTCGCTGTATCGCATGGACCGCATCCGTGCCCTGTGGAGCGCTTCCACAGAACTCGGTCGATACACGACCGTCGGCTGAGCTTTGAGGCTCAATGTCGGACCGATGTTCGATAAAGACAGACGGGAGGCCGTAACGCTCTGTGCTTCGGGTGATGGGAGCAACTCATGATGCTGGGAGAAGTCCAAAGTACTGGCAGCTATACTTAAAGAAACAGATAATTGAGCATAAAATATAGGGAAAGCTAGCGTTAGCAGACAACAATACGTCGTCAGCATTGTAAGGACATCAAGGCTAGAGGGAAGGGTAGCAGACCGCACAAATTAGGAAGTGTGAGCGGT
The DNA here is from genome assembly GCA_030407055.1 of Armillaria mellea. Classification (NCBI taxonomy): domain Eukaryota; kingdom Fungi; phylum Basidiomycota; class Agaricomycetes; order Agaricales; family Physalacriaceae; genus Armillaria; species Armillaria mellea. The sequence goes on along the minus strand of JAUDZF010000001.1, from coordinate 1,900,874 downwards.
CATCAACCCCTTCGGAGATTTCCGACTTACCTCTGTCATCCACTCACGGAACTTCGAATTTTCAAACTTGAAGATACGTCGGAGCCGTTACATCGAAGCCATGCGTAAAAATATCTCTGTTCCAGCATTCTGGCGCGTTTCGAGGTACAGAAACAGTTAGGTACTGGGTACAAGAGTGCTTCGTCCCCGTCCAGGCATCCAGGCCCGAGTATCTTCTACGGGATCACCTCCAATAACATCCGTGTGATCTGTATCAGTCTCGACTGGTAGCGGACCCAAGGCGCTTCCCCAGACGACTCCGGTTTCTCTAACATAGTCGTCCCACAGAATCAGGAGTTCCTGCAGCTTTTCGGGTTGTTCTCGCGACAGGTCTTTGGTCTCTCCAGCGTCCGCGCTAAGATCATATAGCTCCCATCTCCCGGTCCCGTGTGACCATTCCGGCATGAAAAGTATCTTCCACTTGCCGTGTCGAAGTGCCGCGCGGCCGAATAATTCCCAGCCCACCGCAGGATCATCAGAGCCGTGAATAGCTTTTGAGTCACAGTCATCTCGGATATGGCTGAAGTATTCAACCCACGACTTCCCTCGCAGTTTCTCTACCTTTCTTCCCCTAAAGAGTTTCCCTGTACCTGGATGACCAACGTTGGCAAGCTCGAGGATTGTGGGAGTGACATCCATAACAGTCGCAAATGCATCCACGATCTGCCCACTAACGGACTCAGACTTGGTCCAAGGCGGATAGCTGAGAATCAGTGGCACCCTAATACCACCTTCGGTGCTATACATCTTGTATAATCTGCTCGGAGCTTTCACAATGTCAATACACATGTTTGGATATTGTAAAATGAACAGGTAGCTCACCAGTCGATGCCTGGGCCCACCTCGGCCCGTACCATACAAACGAGTTATGCTCACCAATATTATCAAGTGAGTTGTCATAATATTTGTTTATGACTGCCATAAGATCCTTGCCCATCACAGGCCTAGCTTCGTATGATGCACCTTCGCTACCGTTGTCAGACTGAAATAATACAAAGGTATTATCAGCCTCTCCGATCTCGTCCAAGTATGCCAAGATGCGGCCGATATTCCAATCCATGTTTTCTACCACCCCAGCATAGGTCTCCATGGCTCGGGCCGAGAGGGCGCGTTCTTCATTGGACAATTGCGACCACTCGCTCTCCTGAGGTGCCACTACATCATGTGCCACAACATCTCTAGGGACGAGACCCTTTTCCTTCAACTTCGACAGTCTTTTCTGTCGCAGAACTTCTGGGCCCTCGTCATATACACCCCTGTACTTGTCTCGGTATTTCTTGTCCACTTGAAGCGGCCAGTGCGGCGCAGAAAAGGGCAAGAACGCAAAAAACGGTTTATCTTTTGGTCTCTCCGCGATGTATTGAATCAAATTTGATGTATAGAAATCGGATGAGAAGAATCCTTCGGGATCGTTATTCGTATTGGCTTTCCTGAATTCTCGTTAATTGTCTGTCAATTCAAGCATTACCAAAACTTACACATCAACCTTTTCGCCGTCGCGTGCGTACAATGGCGGAAATTGCTCAAAGAATCTCATCATGTCGTCCCTAAACTGCGGCTCCCACCCGTAGTGATTGGAAGCTCCAGGGAGCAACGCGAAGGAACGGTCAAAACCTCGCTTGCTAGGCAAGAAATCTGGTTTCAAACCAAGATGCCATTTTCCACTCATCAGAGTGTGATATCCAGCATCCTGCAGAAGTTCGGGAAGCGCCGCGACCCGTAGATTTAAGTATCCCTGATCACCCGTTAGTGCACGTCTCTAACGATGAAACCATGCGTACTTCATGTCCAGGTGCATTCCATCGATCCAAGTCGTTCCCTGTTCCCTCATTTCAGCCACCATTTTCTAGAATATAGTGGATGACTTGAATGTACTTTTCTGTTCTGCCATTACTCCTACACCGGCGATATGGTTGTCGGTCCCTGATAACAGCATGGAGCGTGTCGGAGAGCACGCAGCAGCGGTATGAACTATCTCCATTCCTTGAGCCTATTCTGCATCGAATAACTTGTAACTCACAGTCAGTCATCCGGACACCTGCCTCCGCCAGTTTATCGAGATTGGGAGTATTGATCTCCGATCCGAAAGCGCCTACATCGCTGAAACCAAGATCTGCCATAGTGATAAACTTGTTCAATATCCGACTTCCTCGTAGTGGCGCTACTTACCATCTGCCACGATGAGTAGGAAGTTTGGCCGCTTGTTCGTAGTCATATTCAGGATAATAATAACCAACTCATCCGACTTGAAGATGACATATGCTGTTGCTATTACTATTGCGCCATCGCCTACGAAATGAGGCATTCTTGTTGTCATAGATTCAAGCGTCTTATGATTGCGCAGCTCGGCTCTGATGGCGAATCCATTCTGCATGTTTAAATCGCTGCGAGCGGCAGGCAGATCTATCTGTCTTTTTTCTACGATTGCGGAATATAGCGAAAGGAATCTAAACAGTGTTGATGTTGAAGATGTATCATCCTGTTCTGAGTTCTAGTAAATCTTTTAGATACCCAGCTGTACGCAGACCAGGCTAAATACCTATCTGGAAACATCTCTGGTCTTCATTCTCGTCAATGTACCAACTAAGATCCACATAAGCGATGGTTTTCTCATCGTCCTATTTTGTTACCAATCGGAATCACCGCAAGCTCGATAACGAAGGCTTCAAATATCGCTCTGAAACGGAGCTGGCGACTTTCCGAGACTTAGCGATTCATTGGTTTTTATTTCATAAGTTACAACTTATTGCTTTGTTTTATTCTCATACAGAGCACATTGTACGGCGCACAGAGACAGTCGGAGTCGGCTTCTGTCCTCTGTTGACTTCTATAAGATCCTGAACTTGTACCTGTTTATACCCTTGACCAAGTTAAGTATCTCTCTGGCAACCATTCAGGTCTTGTCCACTTTTGCTCTGACATGTCGGTCAAAATCATGGTGGCAATGGCCTCCGCGCTGTAGCATCTCGTAAACGGGCTCATATAGAAACTATATGGAAGTTGAACTTACCAGGCGTATGCTCGTGGCATTCCGTGTCCCGTATAGCCTGCAGATATATACTGTCCTTCATATCCTTTAGGATTAGATGGATCAATAACGGATCCAACCTGACAGTCAACTGAGCTGTCATTTCTTGGTGAAACAAGGTGCAGACACTTACAAAGGGGTCTCTCATCTTCGTATATCCCATAATCCCAGTCCATTCCATTTCTGGATCTTCGTTATCACCCTCAAACACTCCTGCAAGAAACCCTCTCAACGCTTTCCCTACATCCGCATTGACGCTCCCATCATTAGTTTCATAATACTCGAACCCTGGACCTGACGCTTCCCTACCACCGCCTAATATGACTAAACCCTCTCCTCTAGGTCGAGGGAACCAATATTCAAACCCTTCATTCCCGTCCCAGCTTCCGGGCGCCAACTTGGCTGAGGAGCGCACGGCAATGATCTGGCCGCGCGTAGGTACAATACCTTCCGGCCCAGCAAGGTGTGGTAAGAGATGACTTGCATAACCATTTGTTGCGTGAACAACATATGAGCAGGATATTGACCCTCGTGGCGTATTGACGTTCCACCGTCGAGTAGAATTCGAAGCTGAACTGATTGAGGTGACAGGCGTTCGTGTATGTAGCGTCAAGTTGCCACCTGAGAGGCGCCGCTTAGTGATCCGATACAACTGTGTCACAAATTTGAGAGGCCATAAGTTATGCCCGTCGAATTGTACGGCCGGGTACGACGTTCCGTATTTCTGAAAATTTGTCACACCATGCCTAGACGATTGATAATTCGAGATTTATACCGTCTGCATGTCTTCCGTACTTGCCCACTTAACACCATCGAGTTCTAAGCCGGTGGCGCGTGCCTCCACATAAGTCTCTCCATGCCTCTTCTCTTTCCTTCTCCGTTAGGAAAAGGGTGGTATGCCCACCACGCACAAGATCTACAGCCTCTGCTAGACCCTCTTCGCGTATGATTTTCACGATGGCTTCTGCAGTATAATTCTCCAGTTGAAGCGATCTAATCGCCTCCTCTTCCCCATATTCACTAGCACTTGCACTAAAACCCAGGAACGTGGACGGAGTAAGGTGCCCACCGTTACGTCCTAACAAAACGAGGAGTTAGAAATTTAGTTAAAAATGCCTGGCTCATACAGACCCGTAGCTCCAGAGCCTATAACAATCGCAGTAAGCACCGGAAGACGGAAAGCGGATAGACGAACAAAAATCCCTTGCTTCTAGTATAACCACATTCAGGCTAGAGTTTTCCAAGAGATGATAAGCGGCAGAGACTCCCGTGATTCCAGAGCCGATGATGCAAATATCCGCGTCTCGAGTTAGAGTCCCTGTACTGCCCTCGTTTCCCAGAGGATTCGCGTCCGGGGTATCGATCCAGAAGGATCTTGTAGGGTTGACTGCGGGTAGACTTGCGCGGGGGTTAGATTTGGGCAGCGCCAATACGTGTTGGGATTCTTCGAGTTGTAGAAGGGGTACGGAAAGCGTCGGGGTAGCCATCATGATCGGTAGAATTGGCCACAGGGGAACTTTCATTGCTTGAGAGATAACTAAAGCACGATTTCAGTGAGTCATATTCTGTGTATACAGGTAATTTTACCTCTTTCAGAAAGAGATATCAGTTCCTTGTCGGCCTCTGTTGCGATGAGCACAATGAAGGGCCTCGAACAGCGAACAAGTTCAACTACTTATAAGGGGAGTAAGTGGCGTGACCAAAACAGAGATACGCGCCGCGGCCTCTCCCGTAATCTCGGATCCTCGGAGTTGGTCCGTTCCTACTGATAACGACCATGCTCAAAAGAGCACCAGTGGATAGAAAATGTATATATGAATCAAATGTCATACAATTTCAAGTCTCCTTTCTCAAAGCCTCCCTCTTGACCTCGCTCGACCATTTGAAAAAGTTGCATTTATATCTCGGATCCACGTCCTCTCTATCTCGCTCAGCTTTTCCTTTATCATAACCCGGGCCGACAGGTCTATATAGCCCAATCAGTGCTTGAATAAGTAGGATTAAATGTAAATACATACCGCGAACAGATGAAAAAATTCTTTCCTTTGTTGGTCCCCCGGCTTCGTAACAGTCAATTCCTTGGTAGGTTCATTGTGAACGAGACAGTGGGGCGGTCGGATAGGTGCCAAAAGCGCCTTCCATGCATTGCGGCTCTTCGACGAAGACGGGGATGCCGTCTTCGTGTCAGCTGAGAGTGAGAAGCTTCACTGCCAACCGGTAATCTTCATCTTCAACATTGTCGTCATCACTGTCTTGTACTACAATTGCTTTGGCAAGATCCTTTGGCTTGCCGAAGAATGACGAAAGTTTTCTCTGTCCTTCGGGATCGGGTTTCGCCTTCTTAGAGCTGGAGGAGATCTGCGACTGAGTAAGCTTACGCTTTACCGGCACAGGTTGCGATAACTGTAGTTTGTCTATGCTTTTTGATGACGATGCCTGTGAGGACAGTTGAGATGAGGGTGGTGGGGAAGGTGAAAGCGAGAGTGGCGATGATGATTGCGTGTTAGTAGCGGATTTACGAATGGGTGCTTTTTGCCCGAAGAATGTATCAAGGGAGCGCTGCTTCCCAGAAAACTCGTCCCAATACTTGGAGGACAGTCTAGGCACTTCAGTAGCATTGGCGGTCAACGTAGATTGGAGCGTACGGGGCCCCTCTGTCGCGGGTAGTTCGTCATAAAGGTCGAGCATGACTGGGCAGTGATCACTACCCTTGACCTGAGGTTGTATATCCGCCGCTTTTACCCATGGAAGTAGGCCGGCGGTGATGAGAATGTAGTCTATACGTGTCCCGTAATTTGACGCCCGGGCAGATATCTTGGTGTTCCAGCCTAAAGAACGTCAGTAACAAGAAACTCACATGTCTGAACGGCCGACGCTTACAGGTAAACATTCCCTTCCTATCAGGCCACTGCCGCCTCACCACATCGAGCATGGGGCCCCCTCCTTCAACAAGCCACTCTCTCAACCAATGCCGGCCCTCTTTCTCCACCCAAAACGCTTCTTCTGCCACAGCTGCGTCTCCTCCACCTTTGAGTTTCAGTTTCTTCAGCATGATCTCTCCCTCGCAGTGATCAATCAAAGACGCGCACGCATTCAGGTCACCAACGACAACGACCTCTCGTTTTTCCAACTCTATCAGCCTCTTCACTCGCTCCGATAACAGTCGATGAAAATCCATCTTGTACTTGATACGATCTTCTGCTTCTGTACCGTCATTGGGACAGTAAACATTGATGAGCACAAACTTTCCAAAATCGAGCACAAGGGCGCGCCCTTCGCTGTCCAAATCCTTGAGGTCCAGTTCGCTGTCATCGTCACTTTCAGTCTTAACATGCGAATGACACGGATATGAGGCAGGAGGCGAAATTCGTTCTTCGCTCGTGAGAGGAGGCTTGATATCCAACAATCCAGTCAGACCTTCCTCTGCTTTGCAAGGTACAATACGCGTGTAAGTCGCTACACCCGAGTACCCAGTCTTCTTTGCAGGAAAAGAGAAGAATGCCGCGTAGGACTCTGGCGTCGCGATGTCTTTGCTGAGATTTTGACGCGAGGTTTTCATCTCTGCGGCATATGAGAGTCTTGAAGAAGATGTTTTTCAAGGAAACATACCTTGAAAACATATGATGTCGGCATCCAGATGGTCCAAAATCGCTTCCTGAGTTTTCAGCGTATTCCACCTGCATATTATAGGTCGTTAAAAGCCCCATCAACGAAGGAAACGGCTTACGGATGATATTGGGGTATCGTTCGGATCCCATTCTGTCAAACAAATGGAGTTTTGTTCAGCTGCTGCGACCCCAAGTCTGTGCTGAGGGCTCACGATATTCCAAGTCAGTATTCGCATACCCTTACCACCTGCCCACCCATACAAGTACTAAAGAACGAAGCCGTCGCTTACACTGGACACAGAATACTGGCAAGGTATCCAGAGCAACCACAGTGCTTGGTAAACAAGTGAGTCCTACACAGCCACAAACTGTTCGATATTTGATGCCTTGAAGAGATATGCTCGAGTAACTGTACATCATCCATGAGATTGCTTCCTTTACAAAATGAAGTATTATTCAAGAGTCTACACGTTTTGAGCTCAACTCCAGCACTCCTCCATTAGCTTGCCTTCTAGCTCCATTTTCTTCACATATTCCCCTGCTTCATCTGTGCTTAGACCTCCATGATTGACTACAGAATGTCGAAGAGCATCCCTCACCGCTGCGGGCATTTTATTTGACGATCTAAAGCCAGAGCCCCGGGAAATGAGAAGCGGAGGAGGAAGCAGATGGGCCTTCATACCCTGAAATATACACCCACGCCCCCTGCGAAATCAATTCCCAAACTCTCTCTCCATCTGCCTCTATAAGGTCTTGAACATAGGTTCTTTTTACCCCCTCAGGACCATCCCGCGAATAAGCGACGCGATACACGAGTTTATTTTCTTTGGCATATGCTTTCCACTCTTGGCCGTAGTGCTGGTCCTTTAAGGCAGACCGACAGCCAAAATACAACGTGTTATCTGATAAAATGATTGTAGACAGCTAATGAGAAAGACTTGTGAAACATACGGTTTGTGCCAGTAAAGATACGTTCTTCGATTAAGGATCGCACAGGTGCGACACCAGTACCGGGACCTATGCATATGATGTGTGTTTTCTGGTCCGGGAGTTTGATAAATCCGCGACGCAGGCCAATAGTCAACTGTATGGCCTAGGCAACAGTAAAACGCGTTTCGACAGAAGCGCAACGTTGACATACCTGGTTGCAGGGCGGAGAGGTATGAGGTGCATATTCCCCGGCGAGGGATTTTTAAGCGGGTGCGGTACTTGACGATGGCGATACAGAGTTGTATCTCGCGAGGATGCATCTAGGCGGAGATAGTAGGCCGAGTTTGCGAAGCAGATATCTGAAGTTACCTTGACTGAGCTGGCGATTGAGAACTCTCGCGGTCTAAGTGGTGGGAATATGTCGAATATGTATGGTAATGGTATCTTGGACCCACGGAACTCCGTAAGCACTTCTTGGATTGTGCGCCTGACACGTTGGCAATAATCGTATAACTCGTCCTGCCAGTGAGTTCAACATCGACCAACGAGCATTGGAGGAAATGCTGACAGCGGTATCAACCGAAAGGAATTCGTCCAATTTCTCCGACTCTTGTTTATCCGTATTGAAATATCGGAGGTACTGAAAGAAAGTTCGGCGAGGGACAGCTTTGAAGTCGAGGTATCGCGTGAAGACGGTTCGAAGGCTTGCACAGCGAGGTATGTGTTTAGGCATAGTCTGATCTGTTGCTGCATCAGAACCACGTAGAATTAAACGAACTCGGCTCACCTTTCTCGACGTGTTCTAAAGTGTAGACTTCATCAGCTATATTTCCCCAACCCATGGACGACAGAAACTCTTCGACATCGTCATAGGGTTGTAAAGGATGGATAACTGCAACATCCCCGGGATTGTACCTAGTCTAACATGAGACTTGGCATACGACCGATGAAGGAGCACATACTGTATATCTTCTTCGAAGGAGAACTGGAAATGGCGAACGTCCTGGTACCAATCTTCTGCTGTTATTCGTCTGTTGCACTTGAGCGTGGCATGATGGTAGACTGCATCCTGGACTAATGGATCCATAGACTCCTCTTCACTGGACTTTATCATCGCCATTCTTGGAGGAGGGACGGTGTCCAGAGGTAGTCTGCTCGTTCCTTCTGCCAAAGGAAACAGCTGCGACAGAACACCCAACAAGCCTTCCATCCACGGTACCAGAGTACCATCCGTCCTACCTTCCTTGTTTCAATCCTTCATACATTATGTCAAGAACGGTAACGCACCCAAGCATATGCTGATCGTCGCCTTCACCTCTTTCATATATCTCAGTTGCCCCAAGTCCTTTCATCCTGCGGGAAAGCTTCTTCGCGGGCCAGCAAAAACGTTCATACGCAGAATCCCCTAAACCAAAGACAGCGAAATGCATGTCTTCGAATAAATCTGCGGGGAGGTCTGAACGTAAAAGCATATCCCATAGGGAGGTCATTGACCGCGGTTCGACACCAGACCCAGTGGTAGCTATCACAAAGATGATGAGGCATTCATTTATGAGATCGTCCTAACAAATTTCAGTACGGAAAATTTCTTGCGAAAGTAGGGAACGCACAGGAAGATATGTTTCCACATCCTGTATTCGACATCGGAGATGAATACGCCTACAATGGCGGGCAATGTTGTCTGCTGTCTCCTGGGCATTTCCCGACTCCGTAGCGTAGAGGATCAAGGGCTTCTCATACTCGCCCATCTCGATGATAGGCGTTATCAGATAAGAGAGCCACGTGCTCAAATTTATCCGATGCCTGATGCTTCAGTGATCCAAATTGAAAGTTAAAAGATAACATTGCCAAAGTAATGATTTGAACAAAACGCTATGAGACAAGAAATATCTCATAGACACAAATCAAGCGGGTATATTGACTATATTATATACAACACCTTACTCGCATCTTCACCGGAGCCATCAAATGTCGTTTGTCCAGCAGCGTAGCGTTTGGGGCTCCGATAGCGAACAAAACAGAACAATCACCTCACCTAACTCGATGGTTACAATATGTACGAGGCCAAAAAAGAAGGAATAAAATAAAAAGAGGGCACTGGTAGATCATATTCACATGCTTTTGCCACTGTTGTTGTCGTCTTCCCATGTAGCACCATAGGCACCTATACAAGCTTATTAGCATTGTCTTCCGATATATTACACACTATGCCCACCTCGGGAAGGACTCATCGCACCAGGACCTGCAGGAACCAAGGTTCTTGCTGCAGTTGCACTTGGGTATTGGACGCCGCCGGCTGGGATCATAACGGTAGGACTTCCATTCGTCTTCCGTCTCTCAGCATAAGCGCGTAACATATCATCCGGACTCATGGCATTCGAAGGCGAGCTGCTGAAACCGCTGAACATTCCGTTATTGGGCGTGTGAGACGAAGGGAAGGATATCGTATTCGTAGCCGAGTCAGGGGAAGTGGCATCAAAGAGAGTTTCGTTGTGGGGCTGGCTGTAGTGACCATCGTGTACCTTCGCGGCGGGAGGAGGGACAATGAATTGTGTCGCAGGATCAGCGTCAGAAGCGACGTACGTAGCGGAATCGGCTTGCGAAATTGACCGTATCACTGTGAGGAGTACAAGTCAGTACGCCGCCCCAAAGAGCAAAAAAAACCAGACACGTACTGCTAATAGCCGGGCTCAGTTCCTCATCCATGCTGGCCCTTACCGAGATTTCTCCGTTAGCAACGCGAGCTCTGATAGCTTCAACAGTCAGACTCTCGGGTCCCTGAGTCTGAGTCGGGCTCATCGAGCGATCCGTCAATCCTTCGTCACCATTGAGAGTAGGTATAGGAGGGACGAAGGAATGGTGGAACGCGCGGCTATGTCCAGCAGTTGAGCGCCTTACTTCACCCGATGGCCTAGTACCTTCAGCAAATGATACTCGGCTAACCCGATCAGCCGAAGTGAACGAGGACTTGGGTCGGCGGAACTGGGACATCTCTGGACCAACGGAAGTATTCTCGTGGCTGTAGAAACTGGTGCCAACACCAGCTTGTCCACCATCGGTAGTGTAGGTCGAGCTGGGGCGAATACCACCGAAGCTGAACGAACTCGCCCTGTTGCCACCTGAGCCAGTTCCCGAGATCGCAATACTGTTGCGAATGGCGGCAGATGCACCAGCAGCAGACAAACTTTTCCAGTCCTGGCTGATGGTAGACATCCGCTTGTCGATGGCTTGGCTGAACCTCTTTCTCTTCTCTTGGCCCTTCATGCGTTGCCATTTGATCCAGGCAGCAACGCAAAGGGCAGCGAAAAGCAGGGGCACGATGACTGCAGCCGCAATCTTCCCGCCCGACATCGACGAAGATTTGTTGTCACCGGAAAGGGAACCGACTGTCTCGCCGCCCGAGTCAGTTTTCGATGTGTCGGCGGAATCAGGAACGCCCGTCGAAGGCTCCGTGTAAGTTGCATTCCAAAGAGGACCGGCAGGGAGAGTGGCGAGGAAAGGCGCATCTCCTGAAGCGAGAATGGCAAGTTGCAGCTGGATGGAATTCGTGTCGTTCCACCACCTCGGCTTGAGGGTGGCGTTGTAGGTCCCGAGGCTGTTGGCGACGTTTTCCCAGACGTATACCCTGGGACTGGCCAAGGAAGGTGCGTACAAGTGGATGTCGATATTATCTGTATCCAAACAGGAGGGATCCCAAGAAATCGTGGTCGGTTCCAGTGAATTTACAACGGCGCCCTTGGCCGGGGACTTGTAGAAACCGCCAGTAGAGCAGGCTGCGCATCTGTTATATCGCTTTACGGTACAAAAAGATGGGGAAAAACGCACTATCGCTGGCCCTTTTTCTATGTTTTGCGCCGGCATAACCAATCCTGAAGGGCAGCGAACCTCCCATCTTCTAATCTCCTATTTTCTGTAGTAAAAGAGTGTAAAAAATCGGTCCAAGGAAGGGCGGCTGGTCGAGTAGGGAGAAATGTGAGGGAAAATGGGAGAAAGAAGGGATGCAGGTAGGACGCCAATCCGAAACACAAGTGACCGTTAGGAGGTTGCCAAGGGCGAGGCTAGGCTCCATTTGGCAGGTGACCTTCCAATTGCGACACGAACCGAGTTCCGGCAAATAATTTTCCTCGGTTTTTTTTTGTGATCCTTGGTGTTATTAAGTCAGATTGTCTATCACATAGCGGTGCTACTATATACACTCTTGTCGTCTCAAGAGAGCTCAGAAATCAGTAAAGATGAGTTCTGACAGTGATAAGATGAATCATTTAATCTCACGTAGGGAATAATTCAAATGCAGATGACACTGACAGCAGAAACAAGATCTGCCGGTCGGCCAAGAAGAACAACATGATGATTGTGACTACTGCTGGTGATCAATTGACGACGACCAGATTAATATCTAAAATCAATCAACAAGAATCTATCTCTATTTGCAGAAAGTTATTTAAAGACGCATAATATAGTACTTCACTCAACAAACCAAGTGACATTAGCTTGACGGTGCTATCGGCCTACGTATGTATAGCTACAACCGAATAAAGATAGTCTATCATCTCAGGAGAAAACACGATAGCGCTAACAAGAAAAGCAGAAGGAAACGAAACCAGATACCGTAAAGATATCGATACACAATTATATTTAACATTATGATCATGTCCTTCTCTTACTTGGGCTGTTCCGGAACGACTGGTGCATCCACGGGTACACCAGTGCCGTTGAGTCTGGCGAAGAATGTGTCCCACTGACCTGTAATGAACCATGAGCACAAATACAGCTTGCGACGACTGGATACACTTACCCCAATCAAACATCCCGCCCGGAATTCCTTCGAGCAATCCAGTATCAGTCAATGCCATCTCTTGAACCGTCCCGCTCATATCCAAGGAATTGATCACTTGGTTCAAGCCTCCCTTGGACACATAATTCATCGCAGGGTTCACGTTAATGCCTAATGATCCAAAGTCGCTGGATGCAGGGGCTGTCACAAATGAGCTCATCTCCATTCCGTTTTGAGTTGAAGACGCCGACGGAGAAGCAATGGGGTTCGATCCGTCCCTAGCAACAAACACACCACCACCGGGACGAGATGGATCGGGTTTGTAGTCGAGTCCTTCGGGCGCTTTTTTGCCGGTAACCCCACCCGTTGGATTGAGTGCTGGAGGACCACCAACCGGAAGCTCATCACCTTGAGTCGCTTCGTACAAGAGACCGATAATCTCCGCAGTCTATAGGTGCTATGGTCAGGACCCGCTGCAGAAGAAAGGAACAATGATATTACCTTTCTCCTGGTACTCATGTGATCAGGACTCAGGCTCGCCTCCCACCTCCTCACACAGTCCCTAAGCTTCCTGAGTTTCCCCATTGCATCCCCGTCTCTCCTCCTCGCCCACGTATGGTACTGCACAAGCGCACAGCTCGTAGCACCATACGCGATGAGTAGCCAAACATCGTATACGCTCTCATTCGCATCAAGCCAGTCAATAGATTCTCCAGTAAGTGTAACAAGTGCACTCCATTGCTCGACAGTCAACCCGAATTTGAGATGTGACGGACAAGAATACGAGATTCGCATGAAGACTCGCCAGAAAATCATGCAAACACATGTGTACAGAAGGTGAAGGATACCTGAACAAAGAAAGGGAATCAATGACATGCATAAGGCTATAGATTATCATTGACTAACCAGATGTCAACGAACTTGATTCTCCTCGGAACCTCAAGCTTTCGGGGAGGTTTGCTTTCCACGCCTCGATGTCAGCTAAGAGTTTCTCGAGCATCTCATCAGTTGTGAAAGTCAATCCACTGGGGGTGTATATGGTCTTGAGGACTCGTCCAAGTACAACACTGAGGCGAACGAGCTCGTCCATATACATATCACCTACAGTACCACCGCTCGGTAATCGCGCGTCACAATCTTGAACGTCAATCATATGCGGATGTCCGTAAGTTAAAGACAGCCATCCTGTACAACATCAGTCCAACGTTTAGTGATATAAAGCCAAAAAAAAATACGTACGATCACTAATCACGCATGCACCCCAGAGTCTGCGTCGCAGTTCGATGTCTTGCATAACGGTCTCCGCGCGATGTAGACCGAGATCCTGGGCCATTCGTATCGCACTTCCCAGGCGAACCCACAATGCCGAGAGAGCATTGGGTACAAACTGTGAGTGGCAGTCGCCAGTCATACACAAAATGAGCAGACTCTGGACGTTGACGATTGTTGCAGTGGAGAGAACATCATCGGCTCTAATTAGAGCATTAACGGTGTAACGAATCGAATCGAAAACGCCTTGAGGAACTTCTCTCCTCGCAGCAGCGACTAGGCACATGGAGTAGAGGAGGATAGGTGGGGGAGGCGAAGAAGCGAGGAATTCTTTCTTTGTCACTATGGGCAGTAGCGGGGCCACATATTCGAAATACGCGTTGACAAGCTGCTGGATAAGGTCTGGTTCAATATGGGTGTCCTTGCCCGGAAGCGACCCACCCCGAGGGTCGACGGCAGGGGGCTTATGCTGAACGATAATCCTGTCGCCCGATTCACTGATTTCAAAGGTGTGTTGGTAGCGAAGGTCGTAAGATTCGTAAGATCTTGGAGGCACGGTAGCTGTTGAATGAAGCAGATGGTTGACAGAGGTAGGACCTTGTTCGATTAGCATTCACCAGACAGGACAAAAGTTTACTCACCGAAGACAGCGACGTCTTTGCCTGCAGACGCGCCAGCCTTGTCCTTGTCCTGATGCTCGTCTTCGGTGACCTTCTTCTTCTTGAAACGCGTCTCGGTGATGGGTAAGAAGAAGGTGCACTCGAAGCCGTACTGTTTGCAGTGCTGACAGATGATAGGCTCGCTATCGGCAAGGACATCACAACGGATTTTGCGACTCCTGCAAGAATCGCAAGCACGGGCAGTTTTGGTTCGTTTTTTCATATCCACAGCTGAGGTAGGGCGAGCGGCGTCATCATCAGTGTCGTCGTCCTTGCCGCTGCGCTCCGGTTTGCGCTTGCGCTTGCCAGACGAAGAGGTCGACGGCTGATCTGCCGACTGGGGCGGCGGCGGCGGCGGCTGTGGTACATTACGACTGGCTGGACTGGATGCTGGCCCACGACTGGCTGGGGATATTGGCCATACTGGTACGGATATGGGGGCATGTGGTAAGGGTAAGCATTGGGAGGGGGGGAGGTGTGATATTGAGGGTAGGAAGAAGGATAGGACGCCGGGTTCATGATGAAGGGCGTCGGATAATGAGGTGGTTGCGGCGGGGGAGGTGCCGGCGTCGGCTGCGTTGAGCGTTTCTGCCGACCTTTTTTCGGGGCCTCCTTTGTCGGCTGTGGTGTCGGCGGCTCTGCAGGAGGAGATGGCATCCTACTCATGCCTTATATACCCAGTCCCGCTTATTCAGATTCTTGGCTTTGCCTCCGTGTCTCTCCTTTCGACCTAGCTGCTCCCCAGTCATCCTTCTGTACATATCCAAGAAATAGCGGGCTTACCAGTTCTCTCGCTTGCGCTCACGCCCTGGGGTCGCAGTATCGCGCTGTGGTCAACAGTGGGCAGCGCAAACCTCTGCCGGGTGGTTTTCAAACTCCGACTCACTCCGACAGCCAGCCTTGCTCCACCTCATGACTAATCCACCCGTTTCCATTTCGGCCCTTCGCTTGCCTTGGCTCTTTCGGCAACGCTGCTTCAAACTTTCAAACTTTCAACATCTCATTCTCGTGCCGGCGGGCCTCTTCACAGTCCTGTAAACCTCCCCTTGAAGACCGAATATCCCGTCCGGTTCCTTCGAAGCGGTGCGACCTCATGCTTGTGGAGTATCATCATTCAAATTTCCGTAAACAATATATCATGTCATCGTAAACTGTAAGAAGCGCTTCCACGGATGTAAGTAATGACTGCCATACACCTAAGAATAAGCTACCCCTATAAACAAACCCCAAGCCAGAGGAGGGCACCAATTCACTATCCCATACACAATCTTGGTATGCATGCACATTGTCGAGCGCTGAGCGCTGAGCCTTGGCAAGTTTAGGATTCAAGGAGCCATAGGAGCCATCTACTTCTCGAATATGTCTTCACACGACGGCTTAATCCGTTCAACCATCATACCACGACTTCCCACAGAGTCTGTAGTTGTATGTACCTTTGACCTGGACCGGGACACCATGCTTGCACTGTACAATTGTGACTCCTACTAACCTTCTCTACTTATTTTGCCTTGAATCGATCTAATCCGCGCCACACAGGTGACACTACTTAAACTGCAGAAAAACTTTTACAGCATTCAAGATCTGCCTATCGATCTCACAGTGTCCCCGAGCCCCTCACACAGATCTCGAGCTCAAGGACACATTTAGCGCTTGAACACAAGCACCGAGGAGGCCTAGGATACTATCTGAATGCGTTTTATCGGACGCCGTAGTGAGGAGGCCATAGGTACAGCCTGTCAGTAGCGGCCTGAAGGTTCACAAACGCGTTGAAGATTTTTCCGCCCCTTCTCGCTTGTTCAAAATAGATTAGCATCGATACGGGTATTTTGTTTTTCAGCGGTACTCACGGAAATTTCAGTCACCCATGTGAACAATACAGGAACACAACTTCAGAGCATGTTGGCTATAGATTATTATTTGCAATCATGAGCGCTCACCAATGCCGTTCTCTAGTCGTCGGCGGTCGGCTGCGCTTCCAAGATTTGCATGCGTATCCAAAGGGTATACCTGTCCTTTGGAGTAATAGAAACCCAGCCCCTTTGCGACACGCTACATCTAACGAGTTTGGGCCCTTCGTCAGTGGAAAATATCAAGACATGTGAGACCCTAGTGTGGTAAACATCGACCCATTTCGCAGCTAGAATTGACCCTCAACGAGCCTCTCGCTCTGCAGCTGATTATCAGCGTAATCGGTACCATGCTACCGGGTCTATCCTGCCCGGCCATGAACTTGTACGTGCTTCCGGGGCGTGGTTGAATCTCAGAGGAACGACCTCATGGCCTGTAGAACCATCATTCAATTCTCTCGTAAACATAATCGTGACATTCGTAAACTGCAAGATGCGCGGTCAAACGCTTGAACGGATGTTAGCGATGACGAGGCTATGACCTAAGAATGTAGAACAAATACCTTGGATACCGAGGGGTACTAGCTAACCCCCCAACCAAAGCAGTCTCTTCACCCCATATTCCATCTTGGTATACATGCTCGTCATTCGCTGAGCCTCTGCGAGACTTACCACGTCTCCCTCTCTCACGAATCCACTTTCTACTCCGCCAACATCTTCACACGCTCGCTCGATTCGCTCAACTACCATATCCACGGCTTCTCGACAGCTCCCCGCTATCTCGACCTCTTCACTGCCTGCACTCTGCGATCGCGACCGAGTAGGGTCGATAGGTAGTATCTTGAATGCCGCAAATGTTTTATCCATGTCATTTGCATGCCCATTTCCTAAAATTGAGCTTAGCGTTACCCGGTCTACCCTGCCCGGTCCCACGGTCATGGACTTGTACTTGCTCCCAAGTGATGATATACTGGAGTTA
This sequence comes from Armillaria mellea, assembly GCA_030407055.1. NCBI lineage: Eukaryota > Fungi > Basidiomycota > Agaricomycetes > Agaricales > Physalacriaceae > Armillaria > Armillaria mellea. Next base: position 1,883,741 of record JAUDZF010000001.1, on the reverse strand, counting down.
AGAGATGGTGAAATCGCCAACAGGTCCAACGAGTTCTTCATCGAGTAGCTCGTCACACGTGTGATCTCCCGACTGCTCAGCCATTCGATCACAAATCCTGCATTCTGTTCCGGATCCCTGCTCGCCTCTTCTAATGGGGACAGTATGTAGGCGCCTAGTAGAATATCCATGTACTCAGTATACCACATAGTATGCGATCACCATGGAATCCCACTCGCCTTTTGTAATGCCTATAATGTCGCCCAACGGAACACGGGTATATTTCTTGACTTTCTGTAGGGTATAATCATAACTCTGTTCGACCGGTCAGAAAATGGACTCGTTCACCAAACGTAAGTGCACGTACGATAATATAGATAGCTCTAGCAGTCTACAGGCATAGATCCCATCAGCACGGGAAAAAGACAGAGTAGATGCCGATAAATCGAATTTAAGAGACCATTGAAGGCTCCACTGGCCTCCGAATACAGAGAAACTTTTACATTCACTCACCAAAAGTAACACTTTCTCTTCCCACTTATCTCCAACTTTTACGGCCATTTCTTCCGGTGCAAACATAGTCCACCCAGACAGTAACCTCTCGCCTTCTTCCAAAACCCTCGATACACTGGTAGCTATAGCCTCTGCTCTGATCTTCGAGAGTCGTATCAAGTCTCTCGGATCAGTCGACTGAAGTTTCAACAAAAATTCGCTGAACACGCTAAGCGTCCGATGCCCAAGCATAAAATCAATCACAGCCTGACAGAACCAGTCGCTAAACGTAGACGTGTACATTCTACAGAGCCCGACATTAAAATTAGAGCAGCAGAGATCAGGATCGCTTACCGAGCCAGTGAATTCACACCATCGTTGAGTAGCCCACTCAAATCACGTTTTCCGGTTCTGATTAATATAATCATATCAACCGACCCGGAAACGGCAAGATACCGGAAAGGACTATACCTTGTGAAGTCGCCCTAACATCCCCAAAAGCTTTAGCAGTTGACACGACAAAGAATAGAATAAAGTTACCTTCAATGCCGATGTGCCCGCGCTATTCATGTAACGCATTAATAGTAGATCACACCGAACCCTGAGATTAGACTCACTACGCGCGGCTTATAGCATCTCCGTTGTTGGCCCAAACATCGTTAAATATCAGATCATTATCCCCCGTCCCGCCGACCAAAGCCACCGCCCTGAAGCTGCGTCTGCAGCACATGACGTGCAAAGGCGCTTTGGACTACATTCGTACGGTCAAGGCAATCAATGCAATTTACTCTAAAGGCCCCTTTCTGGGTTGAGAGTACGCTGTCACCCGAAATCCACAAGAATCTGGTCAAGTTGCCGTCAGAATGACTGGAGGAGATTCGAAACCGGATTCTCACCCCTGGTGCTCGAACGTTCTGTCCATCTTGTCGATGAGCTTCGAAATTTTTTCATATCCTATTGACAGATGATCAGGATTTATAATTATGGGGGTTGTGCGCTTACTTCATCCCTTTAGTTTCGACGTGGAAATCATACTCATGATACCTGCCCCACCATAAGCCAAAATATCTCAGAGTTCAAGGTGGCACGTACTGTACATCAGACAAGGCTAACTCCGCCATACAATCTCTGTACCCCTGCGTGACGGCTGCTTCTTTACCATGCTGTTCCGCGAGATTCACTACTGTCTATAGGCAACCATTAAAACAAAGCCCTAATCAAGGAAGACAGACGTGTTCCTACGTGAGGCCCATAAAGAGGCACCGTTCTCCCGAAATGCCTCTTCATGGCATCGAGGTTCTGCTCATGTGTGCGGTCCGCAGCGAGTACAGGTGGGGGCTTCAAACCATAGCCAGTTTGCGTCCAGAAAAGGGGTACTGCAAGAAAGTTAACGCGGCAGTACACAGCTGGCTGAGCTAGTAGACTGACTAGAGCCTCGAATCTGCACGTAACTAAACGTATTCGCCTTCCCTTCTCTCTACAGAGATAGTCAAGTTTGAGGACGATTGGAAGAAAGGAACTGCCTACCACGACTCGCATTATGGTCTCGGTCTCCACAAAATTAGCCACATGAGCGTCGTCGTCTACTCCTCGCCGTTGGTACCTCAATCCTGCTCTGTCTCTCGACCGCCTGGATATGAGGACATAGTCAACAGGGACTGGATCCTTAGCACCATCTTCTGGTATATCAAATGCCGATATTTGACAGTAGCCTTGCATGATAGGCAAAACGTATGGGTGCAACTGAGATAAATTCAACTTAGCAGGAATCACGGTAGAGAATGATGAACGAACCCCAGCATCAATAAATGGTTTTGCCAACCACTCATTCCACCAATACTTCCGATTTACCCTTCGCCAAAGCGGCAGTGTTGGATTTGGCTCAGAGACATGTCCGGTATTGTCCGATTTATGAGATGAGAAGACGTTGAGGTCTGCCAATAAGAAACTTTGCCTCTGTGTCTTGGCAACCAGATCGCGTTTATGTTGCACGGACCGTGTTATGTCAAAGTTGTACGCAAAGAACATCCCACCTTTCGTGAACTCCTTTACGCACTCTCTGATAACCTTTCTCTCCAGCTCCGAATGTCGTTCCTCGGGTGAGATGGGTTCGGGAGCCACGATACTAGCTAACATTTCTTCAGGATCTCCCTCTTCCAAAATATCCTGTTCGCACTTATGACTTAGGTTCAAAACATCGTCGCTTGTTTGCTTCAAGCCCTTTGTACCACCAGAAGACAGTCGATTCCAAAACGACAGGCGCGAAGCCAGGGCCTTAATTACAGGAGACGCCGTAGATGACTCTGATGATATTGACGACGCGTCAGACGGAGAGCGTGAACGTGGGGTTTGTTCGTCTGCGTTCGAATCATAATCAGAAACTGGAATAGGTGCAGGTGCAAATTGAATACGAGGGCTTGATTTAGGAAGGATAGGATCTGAGGATGAGGGTGTCAAATCGCCTGCTGGATGGGTGGGTCGTGGGGAAGAGACCGTATCCAGGGTACGGCTAGTCGGGAGATGGCTCGGATTTATGCGTGATGCAAGCGCCACAATCCTTTGACTAGCACCCTCTTCATGAAGTGGTATCAGCCATGACACCCTTGACGCCATGTATCGTATGGCTTTCCTCGAATACTGGGAGACTTTATTATCCGATCATTAACAAAGAATGGGCGCGCTTACCACTTCCGATGTCTGTCTTGGCCGTAATGACCAGTAGATACGAAGCTGACCCATCGTAAGTGAAGAATTAGACACGAAGATAAGAGCACGCACATGAAAAGAGCTCAAGGATACCGACGATACCGTAGACGACGACGTAACCTTCCCACTCCCCGACCACAGCTATCTCCTCGATTTTTCCGCCTCGACCCCAGGCGATCTTGGCGCCATGGACAGAGGATATCCCTGGACCTAATTCATAGGGCCTCATCAACAGACCTTCCTTTGTTGCTAGAAGCGCTATATGTTCATATGGAGCTGGATGAGGAACTGGTGGGACGACATATTTCGGTTGCAAGTGAGGATAAGGCAAGGAGGTAGGGACCGCGGCGGGAGCTGGAACAGAAGCAGTATCTGCACGATTTGGAGACTTGGTGAAGAAACGTTTCATCTTGCCTCGTCGTCGTCGACGACGAGAAAGATACCATCCGGTTCCCCTGAACGTCAGTGGATTAGACGTCACTTTGACCAATTCGGGCTGATTAGCATTTATGTCAATAATTATTTTCCGTAACAGAGAAATTCAAACATCCAACAATTAAGTTAAGTACTCCTTCATCATCATCATGCCGGTGTCCCCACACTCCTTATCGTTCTCGCCGCCCGGAACACCGTCGACGACGAAGCGTACGTCACTCAGCCAGCTTCCGCTGCCGTCCACAATGACTGCAGCGCCCGGGGCCCGACGGACTCATCTGCCGGGCATCAATCCTTCTGCCTCCTTCTTCCGTCCCTCCCGCCCGTCCTTTTCGCGGCCGTCGTCGTCATCGTCACAGCCAGATGAGCACCCGTATGATTCGGATTCTTTCCCACTTAAGCGGCTCCACCCACTCGATGAGGATGACGACCACCCGCCATTCCGCCCGACGTCCAAGTCATCTTCCGTCTCTTCACCAAGTCCAGCCCCCTCTGCTTTCAACCCGACACCACCCCCGCTCCCTCTCAACTCAATTGTCGCGACTGACCCCCTGACTCGCCGTCCAATTCTGCGGTACGTACAGCACCCTTCTCGCAATCGGTTTTTCTTCCACGGTCGACTTCTGACCAGTGGCGATACACCTTGGGCATTCGCCGCTGCCCTATGTATAGTATTCGGCATAACGGGAGCCTTCTTCAGCTCGACTGCTGTCTGGTGGTGGCACAACGAAGGTCCAGGAGGCATCGTACTAGTGGTGATAACTGCGTACCTCTCCCTTGTGACGATTGTCAGTATGCTCGTAACGGCATTCAGTGACCCAGGCATCTTGCCCAGAGGTTTGGATGAAGACCCACCTTATCAACAAGTGGAAAGTGGAGATGGCACGAGTGCACCAATGCCGAGAATATTAAAAGTCAGAGCAGATGTGTATGTCCTCCAAAACTGTTTCTTAACGTGTCTCATGACTATCCTTCAGGGTACGCGTCAAATATTGCCCTACGTGCCGTACATACCGTCCACCACGATCTACTCATTGCAAGCTATGCGACAACTGCATTGACGGCTGTGATCATCACTGCCAGTGGGTGAATAACTGCGTCGGTCGCCGCAATTATACATCTTTCTTCACTCTTCTTCTTGGCGCCGCAACGACCCTCATTATTGTCATAATATCATCCGCTCTGCACCTTTTCTTCCTCACCCAACGCAACGACATCGATTTCCGGAAGGCCGTGAGTCACGGACAGGGCACAGGAAGCGCAGTGGCCTTTTGTTTGAGCATCGCTGTCATCTGGCCTGTCGGTGCGCTGCTAACATATCACATGCGCCTGTTGCTGCTCAACATCACGACGATAGAGCAGATACGAAACCAGGCCCTCAAAACACTCGTTGCTGGACCTGCACCTCCGAATCCGTTCTCGCATGGCTCATGGAGGAGGAATATCATTGCCGTGCTATGTAGACCCAGAGGATATTCCTGGCTTGATCCCACGGGAGTAGTATTAGAAGATAGGAGAGAGATTAATCCTGGTATGATTGTCGGGATGGATGTTGTCTAATTCCCTCCTTGATTATTTTTTATCCATCACTTGTATTCGGGTTCTAGGGTTTATTTTACTTGCGATTGATGCTTCTTCAGTGCATATCGTACTAGCGTGCATTCGCGGGCTCGCTCAGAAGGTCAGCAACAAATATCACGGCGGACTCACGCGTCATACAAGCAACTGATCATGCCTGAATAGAGTGTTCGTCAATTCGTTCTCACTCTGCTTGATACTAGTCATGCTGCCGCCGTTGGTCTTGCAGTTGGTAGTTGTTGTGCTGGCTAGCTTCCTGCTCTCTACTTCAGCCAGATACTCATCTTCGAAGAACTACATTTCCTAGTGCTTGCATATATATGATCCTGCCTCAATTCGAGGCTGTAAAGTTTTATTTTATTTTATCAATGAAATGAACGGCCTTCAGTCTCTTGAGCAGTTAGTCCAGAAGTTCGTTGACCTTTACTCTAAACACAATCGAATTTAAGGGTGCCGACAAGCAGTCGACGAATATCCCATACGTTATACGCTGAACGGCGAGGTCTGCCGCTTGATGTGGCTGTGCGTCGGGCATCAGAAAGGTGTACAGAGTTGGTAGTACAGAGCACCGTTTGTTAGCATTCTCTTTCCTTGTGGATGTATGATACCCAAAATTGGTGTCGAATTTTCAGGTAGTATTGTATAGCTTCCCTCCTTTCCCCCTTCCTTTTCTCTATTTTTTAAAATTCTTTCTTATTTATTTTTATTTTATTTTATTTCAGACTTTTGCAAAAATCGATCGATCGATGATTTGACAGCAAAGACCCCATATGGACATTTCTGGTCCAATGTCAGCCTGAGAAAAATTTTCACTCTTCTTCAACGCGTACGCCCACTTACGACCAAGGATCAATCGTGAGGTCAAATCCACTATCTTTTCGTATACAAAAGACTTTCGACTGCAATGGCTGATGAGCGTGGAAAGGCATTTCCTCTTGCTAACGCTGACCTGACGAACCAGGTGTGTATTCTTCACGCAGTTGATGTTTCGCGGTCTTATCGATGGCATATAGATTCTTGACCTGGTTCAGCAAGCCACTGACTACAAGCAGCTCAAGAAAGGTGCCAACGAAGGTATACCTATAGTGCTCCCGACGAATGTTCTCCTTCCTGACTTAGTTTTCCGCAGCGACGAAAACTCTGAATCGGGGAATTTCTGAGTTTATCGTGTTGACTGCCGATACGGAGCCCTTGGAGATCTTGCTTCATCTTCCGCTTTTGTGCGAAGAAAAGGTGTGTTTGTGATGTTTTTGTTCCGTCCTTGTTGATCTAAGGATGGCTTCAGAACGTTCCGTATGTGTTTGTTCCGTCGAAGGCAGCCCTAGGACGTGCTTGTGGGGTCACCAGACCGGTCATTGCTGTTAGTGTGCTCACCAATGAGCAGAGGGAGCTAGTCAGCCAGATCCAGACCATTAAATTTGCCATCGAAAAGCTTTTGGTGTAGATCTATTGTGTTTTTGTACAAACAATAAGAGTTTTTGAAACAAGTCTTTCTTTGTCGGAAGGGCATTATAAAGAGTATTGTCAGTGTTTGCGACTGCAGGTCGTCTGCGTTCCGAGCACCTCCCTTTCAATTCTTACGCTGACTAAGCACACTCTAACTCTCCCTTTCGCCAAGCTCAGCATGTCGGGCATTTGCAGACCACGATTGGCGGAAGAGCGCAAGCAGTGGCGAAAAGACCACCCCTTTGTGTGTACTTTACTGTGACCGGTCCTTCGTAGTGGTCGTTGACATCGGTCCAGGGTTTCTTTGCCAAACCTTCGAAGGCATCCGATGGCTCCATGAATCTTATGGAATGGGAAGTCGGAATCCCAGGAAAATCTGGCGTACGTCGATATCTGCATTGCACTCGTCGGCGTGCCACTTGTTGACTCGAATAATCTTAGACTGCGTGGGACGGAGGGCTGTTCAAACTAACTATGATTTTTCCCGAAGGTGTGTTCGTTTTTGTCGCCTTCTGTCGCCTGTGCTCATCCTTGTTGCCCGGCTTAGATTATCCCTCAAAGCCACCCAAATGTTCGTAGCATATTTTTCCTTTCTGCTATCCTCTTACTTGTCACACAGGCAAATTTACACCGCCTTTGTTCCACCCGAATGTTTATCCCTCTGGCACAGTATGCCTGTCGATTCTAGATGAGGAAAAGTCGTGGAAACCAGCTATCACGATTAAACAAGTGCGATCAACCGTTGGGGCACCTAGATTTGTCTAACGCCTCTCTAGATTTTGCTAGGTATACAGGATCTTCTTGATGATCCCAATGTAAACGACCCCGCTCAAAGCGAGGCGTACACGATGTTCAAGTGCGTACTCGCCGTGATTCCTTGTTCGGGTTGTTGGCTGACTCAATCTCCATCTACAGGAACGATAAGGTGGCCTATGAGTACGTATATAAACTTATTTGGACTGGCAGTCTTGCTAACGATGATGCCTTGCAGGAAGAAGATCCGTCAGCAAGCTCGGGAGAATATACCCAAGTAGTTCCTCAGCATTTTTCAACACGGGCCACGGGGGCCAAGTGTGTTGTATTTTTGTTTCTAGTTTAATCAGTATAACGTTACTGTGTTGTATCATGTGTCTGCAAGAAGGCTGGCGACGAGAATCGCTACTAGACTGGGGCTGGTCTGGGTCGGTCCAGTCGCAACGCGTACCGATGGCTTCTCAACTTTTGTTCTTTGAGAAAATGTTACAGAAACGCGCCAGTACGTGTGCTCTTCAAAAAAACAAAAGAAAATATTATTATTGGACCATTGTCGACGTCTAATTTGGGCGGGCCGGGCTCCTAATGTGTCACTCGTGTGACGAACGTTCCTTACGCTTAAGCCAGTCAACGTCGTCCTCGACGACGCCCTCCCTCCTTCTGCTGCCATGTACGCCTCCCACAGGGACTACGATTCGCCGCCGCCAACGTCTCAATTTCGGCGGCCGTGGTCTCCTGAGCCTTTCGACCCGAATCCACGGACTGACCTCTATGATTTGGAAGTGAACTATTCTCGGTTCCCGGCATACACCCCGTCGACGCAGAGGAGGGAGCCCAGCGTAGAGGCACTGGACTTGGCGGACTACGCTGCGACGCTGCGCAGGCAGCCAGATTACTGACTATAATGATGATCCGCACGATTACGACTACGATTCTGTTCATCGGGGAGTACCCAGCCTGGTGTCTCGAGGGGAAACGCTCTCGTCCAATTCGCATCCATCTAGGTTTCGTGCATTTTCTTTACCACCGCCACCCCCGACACAGCCCCGTATCGCAGACTCTGAACACGACATCGACACCTCCCGCTTTCCCGCCTTCACTCGACACTGGTACACCCCTCCGCCGCTGAATTCTCTGCCATTAGACGAAGACCCATATATTCTGCCCCCCAAGCGAATATCACATAACGGGACACCGTTCGATCCAGGTCACACCTACAACTCTTTCCCGACACATTCTACTCAGTATTCTACTCAATATGCTGGATCAAATGCTCTTCCTTGGTCATCCGATCCGGATCCTCCGTCGCACCTCGACCCATCCCTCAAAGAGGAGCGCATACGAATGCTTGAGAGGGTGTTTGCGAACACTCCGAATGCTGCGCAGCAGGGAGAGGAGAAACCGCAAATTGGTATGGCAGATGGAAGGGGGAATCTGATTACACAAGGGCCGAGGAAACGTACAGCAACGAGAGTTTTTCAGGTGCTGCTATCCCTAGCTGCTGGTATTCCGGGGATATATGCCGCTGTGGTAAGTAAACTGCACTTGTCTCACGTTTCCTGACTAATTGGAACTTGATTAGGCTATCAAAACGAAGGGGACACCCCCGCCAGCGGGTACTCCAGCTGCGTACGCTCTTTACGTTGTCTCCGTCGTGACATTTCTTCTGCTCTTCGGTTTGTTCGTCGTGCGTCCGTGCATCAAGCGACCGAAGAAAGAACAAGGCGGGCCTGGAGTCAACGGGATGATGGTGTTACCTGTTGGCGGTAACGACAAGAAGAAAAAGAAAAAGAAAGGGAAGAAGGGAGGTCCCCCATTACAAGATGTTCAAGTCAACCTCATTGTCGACCCGACGATGTTTCAACCACCTCAAGAGGAAGCTTCTGATTCAGAAGACGACGCTACACGGTGGGACGAGTCAACTGCCTCTTCACGTCGCAAGAAGAACGCAAAGCCTGCTCGGAGGAGTGTGTTTGCTGGGCTTCATATGGAGGCTGAATGGAGGCGCGCGCGGTCCTGGGCTAAGAAAGTTGCCGCGGTCGACGTCTTTGGGCTTATTATATGGGGCGCCGTGTTTGTGGTTGTGCTGCTGGGCAAGAGGTGTCCAAGTGGAGATTTCGAAGGGTGGTGCAATGCATACAACGTATCCAGCGCTGCTGCCTGCTTGCTGTGTGTGGCGTTTAGCGTCAGTGTCTTTTTCGATATCAAGGATTTGCATGCGAGTAAGGTTTCTCCGAGGACGAGATGATTTTTCATGACTTATGTTAAATGACGATTTTTTTGCTTGATTTATTGAATTATCTCTCTTGGTTGTTTGTTTTATTGCAGACCCATTTACGGACTTTCATGACCACTCACGCATCACATTAAACATTCACATTACACATTATTCTTAATACTATTAAGGCTGTAACAAAGCTCAATTGTATTCTTACATCCGCTTGACCGAAGTGAGGGCTGAGATGCATCTCTCGAACAGAGTTTCCTCAGTTATGTCGCTGTGATATGCCATGACTATGTTGTGTCGGCCAATTTCTCAAAGCTCCGTTTCTCGATGGTGCTGTAGGGTTCCCCGCGCTCATTCTCCAAAGAAGGTAGTTTTTTTCTTCTCCCTTTTCTACGTATGCCAGGCCAAGCTTGGTACTCCCAAGTTCATTGAATATTATCCCCATTCTATGAACATGCTAATGCTGCGATCTTCCTTTTCACTACTATACTTAGGCACCGAGCCTGTGACGCGTTCCGTCGAGACAGTGGCAATAATCGGCCCTTTTGAAATATAACAACTGTTCTTTGACGGGCATTTATGTGTGGTGATTCACGAATTGAAGTAGTTAACGTTTCGTAGGACCAACAATATGTTTCAGGTTGTCGACATCTAGAATCGTGCCACGCAACCCGACGAAGGCCGTGGCGGAAAACAGTAGTTCGCTTACAGACCCCGTCCGTGATGCCGACGGGCAACACGAGAAATGCTCAAAAACGGGCATCTAAGGCAATTGAGCGGCAATGGGCGTTACTAGCACATACGTGGCACCACCGAATTGGCATAACTTTCAGGCGTAGATGCCGAGGTGAAGGAGGTGCAGAGAAGAGTTTAACGCCGCTAATTCGAGTTACCGTGACGGCAGGTCCCATTCATGTTAAATTTGGTAGTCGGAGCGCAGAAAATTTTACGGTGAAGATGTTGCAGCGACCCACAGTACATACCGTAGTGCCATCATCGTTGCCAGCGGCTTAACCACAGTACGGGTATTGCCGGTCCGAGGCGTTTGTCGCTATCCCGATGAACAGAAAGCTAGTTTTCCTGTATTGTCACAAGCTGATGTTACGGGAGAGCTCTGTCCATGAGACAACAGCACAAAACCGACAAGGCTGCCACCATAAGTTTTCAGGACAGGAGTGGAAGCTGAAGGCCGGTAAGGAACAAACGTCGAAGGCATCCGGCTAGGACCGAGTTTCGCACGTGGCCAGTGGCGTAAGGGCAAATCCTGTTCCAGGTTTCTCTCTCATCCCATACCCATGTTACGTCCAAGCGCATCGTGCACCGTTGGCGAGGTAACCTGTCCGTACCCACAGCTCTGCTCTGGCATGCGTTTGTACCCTCTCATTACCCTTTTCCTTTCGCATATCTGCCAACCGCATCATTTCTGGTACTTTTCCTGCGCGCTGCTCCGAGGGCACCGAGTTTTTTGTGCGTGGTGACGGCGGGTGGCCACTAACCTCGAAGAGCAGGAAAATGCTGTAGGTGGCTTCATGATGCTCGTCATCTCTTCTACCTGTCTCTTACATGCTTCCGACATTCCCAGGCTGATGCATCGTTGCAGTGGCACACGGGCGCCCACTGTCCTGGAACGCGCGGCGTCTCGTCGATAGTGCCGGGCTGTCATGGCCTGCCTCGATCCATGACTTCTCACTTCCAAGCATCTCCTCCCTAGGCTGATCGTCTCACTGTCCTCTACGCTGGTCGATTGCTCCAACTGAACGCCGCAGATGACTATCGCGATGACTCAGGGTTCTCAGGCTCTATCTGCTCCGTGGAGCTCTCTCTCATGCCTTCTCCTGTCTATTTTCTTTGTTGGCTACACCAGGTTCATTCACTTGGAGGGCCTCCTGACGACGATTACGGATCTAGCGCGACCTGGCCCGATGTACGCAATTGCCTGGGCGCAGACGTGGCTGTCCTTCAACTGAGTAAGTATGGGAGGGGTGTAGACGTTTTTCATCTTTTCCTCATCGTGTTTGTACAGCGCGACTTTTTTTCACAGGCTCGGCACGGGGGCGAGTACCTGATCCTTAATGTCCAACACCCTTCCCATCGAGCTCACCCAGGCCCTCCGCGATGTCATCGCGGTTCAAAAACATACAGTGGGCTTCTAGGATGTCTCGGGACACTAGTGCTTCTCATCATGTTCCGTTGATTGGAGGCGTTTCTGGGATTGTCGCTGATGCCTTGACGGGATATCGCAGTCGTAGCACACATCCTGTATGCTCCGCTTCAGTCATCTCATCGCTCATAGTTCTGACCTTGAAAAAAGATGTATGCTTCCATTGTCACCGATCGGAGATAAAGAAAACTAACTATCGATTCGTATCTAGAGTCCCTTGAACGTTGTTTTTTTGTAGTAGATCTTCCAGGTATGTTTCTTTCCCCTCCGACTTTCTTACTAGGTTCTCAATGCCCCGTTAGCTATTTTACAAATTTTGCGCAAAGGCGCAGCCATCTCATGTGACGTCATTGTTTGTGTAAGATAAGAATTTTCTGTGCCGAAGTCGCCGAGCCGAACCCACCCAGTTCGGAAATCCGACAACGCCTCACGACGACGAGGGCGTGGCCAGTGTCATCGCCGACGACCTCAAACATTATTGTGTGGATTTTGCCCATACCATCCTCTGATTCCAACGTACTCGACCCAACACTCTCCATGACATGCCCCGTCCTCAACCTCCGGTGCCATCCACGCTCAGGAATCGCAACCGGATTACGAACAAGAGCCGCCTCAGAGTCCACGTTGGAAATGTCGAGGCCGATCCAATTATCCCTGATGAGGACGATGAGAAGAACCGTATGCTTCAGAGCGTTGCAGGTGTCGACCAGGAGGATGCGAATGTGAGTGCTCGCTGTCAGCCAATCACAGATATCCACGCCGCCATCAAATGGTGGCAGTGTGATCCATGGATTTGCTGACTAATCGACCCCTCCAGGAACACCACTTGCAGCAAGTTCTCAGCGAGGCGGCACTGCGTCACCAGTCCTCTGTGCGCACCACTCGGGGTGCATCTGATAAGACTGCAGCTTCAGTCGCGTACATTCCGACACCTGACTCTACCGGAGTTGTCGATAATTACGAGACTCTTTATCCTTCTAATAAATGGAGGGATCCAGCCTCGCTTGTGTTCTCTTCGGAAACTGTTGAGGAGAAATGTCTACTCGGACTCGCCCATGGATGCACCTACTATATGGATGAGCGGGACAAGGAGTGGCTGGATAAGAACAACGAGGAAGCTAGAGGCGAAGGTACTAGCACCCAAGCATCAATTTCAGTCGGTGCAAGGACGTCTGCACGGAGTGCGAAGAGCAAAGGCAAGGAACCTGATACTATAACTCCGGTTCATGTCGGAGAGGACTATTTTGAGTTGGTCATGGGATTGTTTGAGCTGATTACGCATGAGGAAACGGAGTACTTGCATCATGTACGCAGGAGATGCTTATACCGTGTCGTCAGCTCACTAACGGGTCATACACAGAGTCTTAAAGAAGGAATGACTTTTCCGGAGTTCTCAAACTATCATGACACCTTCGCAAACCCTCTTCCGGCTTCCTTATTTGCCAAACTTGTTGTCCCTCGGGGCATCCCCCCTCCTTCCCATTTACTTCGTATGGCTCGACTGATATATCCATATTGGAAGGAGCGTAGAATTGAACGAGGTGGTCAACGAATTATACCCCAGCTCAATGTACGTCGTTTGTGACCTATTAGTTCTTCTTTTCTCACCATCATTCTAGGGTGATGAGGCAGATACTTTGAACGAATCATACATCTGCTTCCGTCGGCGAGAAGTAAAGGCTGTCCGCAAAACTCGCGCTTCGCAAGCAAATTCCTCTGACAAGTTGGCTGCTTTGAATAAACAACTTTCTGAACCGTTGGAAATTGCGAAGAATATCATCAATCGAGAGTGTACTAAACGCGATTTGGGACGGCTTGGGTTGAACGTTTGGCAACGCCGCATTGCAATCGTTGATCTTAAACGTCGAAATCCTTCCCTCGATGGTGACACCTCGAATGAAGATCTTCTGGTCGACAAAGAACCCCCTGCTAAGAAACCAGACCTGTTGGTGTTAGACTACTACATCATCTTCTGTGCACTAAACAAATCCATCCCTTTCTCTAGCCGCACACGAATACCAGTCAAGCCAGAGGTTTTTATACCCTCACCCCCTATTCGTATGGAACCGTCCATTCGTCCCAAAGATAGGTATGCCGAAATACACGCAAAGGTCGAGAAAGCCTTGCAGAAGAGAAAGGAAAAAGATCATCAATGGGAAGACAGTCTCGACGTAAATGTTCTCTTTCTTTCCTCGGCCACTGCTAATCAATAATTTAGAACTCATACGTCCCGCCATTTGTGCCCTTTCCTTCTCGAGTCTTCAGACATGTGGGACCTTCCGATGCTCCATCAGCTCCGACTTCTAATGCTGATTCGACATTGCGTCAACCGAAACCTGTTCGTCTACGTTTCGGACGAGGTGGTCGCATGCATCTAGATCGACGTACTACTATCACTAATTCGGTACCTCGACGTGAAAGTCCTACCGATTTGGATGCTATGGATGTGGACGTAGACAACGACGCACAAATGAAACGATTGCAGGAGCGTTGGCGATTCGACTCAGATGACGCATCGTCGATTGGCGTTTCAGGTCCTGAAGAGCAAGATCGGCACCTCGTCGACGACTACGATCTGAAGTGAATATCTATCACAAAATGTTGTATACTCGGGCTTACTTTTTTTCTTAGATATATCCGGCATTCCATTCACCTATTGGCTGATGTAGACCAGAATCTGTTGACAGACCCCTCCATAACCAAGTACAATTCCGATGGTCGCAAAGAGGTCGTCATCCCCTTCAAGCTGGGCCTTGCCAATGCTATCGTTAGGCGCGACATGGGTCCCAGACCAGGCCCGCAACCAGTGATCTCCCACGCCGCCCAGCAAGCACAAGCTGTCGCCGCCGCCCAGCAGGGTACGGTAATACCCATAAATGGCACTCCCATATCTGCACAGCACCAAGTGAAGATGTCCGGCGCTGGCCTAAGTCACCTGCGCATATCTTCTAGTGGCATGCGCGCGGGATCGGTGATTCCTAACGGGATGCACAGTGCCTCCCCTCCATTGTCTTCTCCATCTTCCGCCCTACAACTCTCTCCTCCCCTCAGTGCCACAAATGGTGTCACCCGTGCTGCTATCAACATGCCGCATCTTGATGCTGTGAAGATCGAATCTGGATATTCTATGCCGAACGGTGCAGTAGTTATTCCGCAATCCTCTCCGCCTCCGCATTCGCAGGAAGCCAGTCCCAATGTGCAAGAGGTCAATGTCAATGGCCAAGGAAACTTTGCGAAGTCGCAGGAGCCGCTCCATGTCTTGCATCCTGGGTACCATATCAATGGCTTCCAAGGCACTCCTCTTTCCAATCATTCGCAGTACATGAATGTCCAGACTGGACTGAGTGTGCAACAGATGCAAAATCTCAAATCAGCATTTGCCACACCTAGTACTCAGGATATGACCGCTATCCAGATCAATGGTGTACGCCCTATTCCTGGTCCATATATGCACGTTGTACAACAGAACGTGAACTACGGTCAGGCCAACATCAGTAACATGAAGCTTCCGGCGGTGCGTCAACCGATGCAGTGGTCGCATGGTGTCAATGGGTCTCCGATGCTGCGGCCTACGTCCATGGCTAATGGACTGGACGTCGCAATGATCAATGGCTCCCTCTCGCCAAGTTTGGCACAGGCTACGCCTGTTCGTACGCCGTCTGTGAATGGGACAAGGATGGGTTTGCCCCGAAATATGCTGTCGCCTCATGTTCAGCACAGCAGCCCTTCGCCCATACCTTCAATTACACTTGCTCAATCTCCGCCTCGTCTACCCTCGACACCGACGATGGCAACAGCACAACCTGTAGGGACAACACAGGGCAGTCATTGATGTTTCTTTTTTCGCGCTTTTTCGGGTTTATGTACAGCTAGTATATCCCTTTCTCTTTGGTACTCTTTTGATCGGCACGTCTGTTTTGTTCTTTATAATGACATAAATTACTTTCCCTCCTTGCGTCGTGTATTTTATCAGACTTATCATTGATTCTCTCGATTGATGGAGGTCAATATTTCAGTTTTGTAGGCAGTTTCGATACAATCTTTGTAATACACAGGTACTCTTATTGTGCTTGTGAATATTGTACTTTGGATCGGAATATTATGTGATTGCCAAACAGACATTCTGGTGCTTGGGTCGTATGGCGCAGACTGTTTACTACAGTTGTGAAGCACATCTATACACTTTAACGTAGACCGTGCTGGTTGGTCTTGTCAAGCTTGCGCCCAATCAGTACCTTTCAACTCTCAAAAATGACTGAAATTGCGACATTCTATTTTGCTTACGGGAGCAACATCTAGAGGGAGCAAATGAACCTTCGCTGCCCCGAAAATAACTTCTTGGGAGTTGGGTTACTTAAGGAGTGGTACGCGGCTGTTCATATAGATAGTGCTGTCCTGATTGCCGCTCATCCCATCTCTCTTAGGCGGTGGATCATCAACGGGCGTGGTTATGCCAACGTTGTCCCATCCAAAGAAGCTGGAGACAGTGTTTACGGCTTTTTGTACAAGATCAATGCAAAGGATGAGGAAGTTCTGGATGTATACGAGGGCGTTCTCACCAGCTATCAGAAGAAGATCCTTCCCGTGGCGTTGCTTGGAACAGATGGCAAGGACGACGAGATCATACATTGCCTCGTATATGTGGATACAGAGAGGGTGTTGGATAGTATACCAAAGGAGGAGTACATCGAGCGAATGAACAAAGGCATCACAGATGCGGTAAAAGAAGGTGTTCCCAAAGACTACATTGACAAATACCTGCGTCAATATATTCCAGACAAGCACTAGTGTAGAGGTATCAAAGTTGTGCCTGCATAACCATCAGTACGAACGCATTGAACTATTTCTTGGCGATACTGACATATGCAATCAACTGTGTCTTCCGCCACCTACGAAAGTCGCACTGGGGATATCGGACATACCATATTCAACGTCCTTAGAGTAGAAAGAAAGTCCATCGGAGGACGTGAATGTGAAATGCCTTGAAATACGAGATATGTCATCGATATCCAACTTCTCTGCAAAATTTACTGCAAGGATATAGGCATCTGAAGTTGAATATTAGTGGGGGCACTCTGTTATGGGGTCATACGTACAAGCTTGAACCAACAGAACGACGGTGTACCAGATGATTGGGAGCCCTTTCACGAAGGACCAACCTTTGTTGCAGAACTGAATGGCGAACTCATCCAGGTCTCCTTGTATGCAGGACGCAACAGTCAACGAATCAACATGTCTGAACGTTGAGTACAATGTGAACGCGAATGCGCCGATGATTGCCGCGTAATGAATTGCTACAAGTTTGCAATAGATGAAGGCGAAGTTGCGATTCTGGGAGATGCCCTCGGCAAACCTGATATTGCAATAAGATTCCGACTGTTAGAGGTTATTGTAAGGCGTTCAGCACATACCCAAGGACGGAGAAAAGGCCCAACAAGGAGAAGACAATAGCTTGAACGAACTGTGCGATTTCGTCTTGGAGAGGTAGTGGATGTGACGCTTGTACAGGGGTGTTGGTACTTTCAATATTGCAAGGGAGAGATAGAACAACATCGTACCAATGAGGTTGATTTCGATCCAACTACCTACAGCCCCAGACGCTCCCAACATCAGTCCAACCAGGGAGAGTAACCAGACTCCCGAGGCAAGTGGTAGACATCCTAGAAAGGTACGACACCGAATGAAAGCCATTCCTTTCAACCCAAGCTCCAGGCGGCACGTCATTCGACTAGGAGCGACGAAAAGAAGAGAAAGAAGAGAAAGAAAGAGCCGTGAACGAGAAAGGAAAGACAGAGAGGAGGAAAATATATGGTATCCTTCCATGGAAGATCGGCCATCACGGTATCTGTTGAATTATGGTAACTTGGGCTCTTTCGAGGCTCACTGTTTCAGTTACTATCACGGAGAATATAAACGAATCTCTGGATCCACCAACCATCATTTACTACGGTTCCACGCGGAGAGGGGAAAACATGACAGGTCCGGATGCTCGGACCGTTAATATGGCTGTATTTACCTCCGGCCTTCAGCCCAAGCAAATATCCAAACAACACGGCCGCGTCACCATTGGATTTAGCATACGTCTTCTCATCCCACCGTCATGAACACATTTGCAGACCGTTTCTCGACAACAGGTGCTCTTGCAGAGCTGCGACGGGCACAGAAAGAGGTCGATGAAGAAGAATTTTCTGATGCTACGTGGGGTTCTGAGGCCGGCTTTGGTAGCTTAGCGAAGGGTGTGCCCACTTTCAGTGTCCCGAATATTGCGGATGTGAGCAGGCAGCATCGATATATATGAGCCAGAGTATTGACAGTCAGGTTACCAGCCAACGGCCTTTCTAAGGCTACACACCGATGACCATGCTGATCCCACTTGCAAAATCAAGATATCTCACGGAACAACGACACTTGCTTTCAGATTCCAAGGAGGTGTCATTGTCGCGGTCGATTCTCGTGCTACTGCTGGGAGCTACGTCGGTGAGTACAAAGTTATCAATCTTTTCTTGGATCTAATGAGCTATCAAGCCTCGGGAACGGTGAAAAAGGTCATCGAAATCAATCCTTACCTTCTTGGAACGATGGCTGGCGGTGCAGGTATGCTTTCAGTGTACATGTTATGTACTTGGCTCACAGTTCATTAGCCGATTGTCAATACTGGGAAACATATCTTGGAATGCATTGCCGCCTTCACGAGCTTCGAAACCGGGAGCGCATCTCCGTCTCTGCAGCCAGCAAATATCTAAGTAACCTCGTGTACAGTTACAAGGGTATGGGGTTGAGTATGGTATGCACTATGATGCTTGCTCTTCCGTCAATTCTTAATTTGCCATCGTATATAGGGAACGATGATTTGTGGCTGGGACAAGACAGTACGTTGTTGGAAGAAAACTTTGACACTTTGCATATTCATGGCAATATCTAGGGTCCAGCTGTGTTCTATGTTGACTCTGATGGTACGCGCTTGAAAGGCGACCTGTTTTCGGTAGGATCTGGCAGTACGTTCGCGTACGGTGTGTTGGATCAGGGCTACCGCTGGGACTTGACAGATGAAGAGGCACAGGAACTCGGAAGGCGTAGCATCTATGCTGCCGGTCACCGAGACGCCTTCTCTGGAAACACCTGTAATCTCTACCACGTTAAAGAAGACGGATGGAAATTTATTGGTCTGTGTCTATCTCACTGTTATGACAAGATACGTTTACTGACTTTGGACCATTCCTCCAGGCAACTACGACATATCCAAGTTGCATTACGATGGCCCGGGCAATGTACCCGGTGCTCTTGGTGGCGGCTACGGATACGAGATGCGAGTTGAAGGGCTTAGTTCAGCAAATCCTCCCGTGGCAGCCCAGGCATAGATCACGGATGTGTACCATATATTATGAAAAACAGATTATATGTCAATATTCTACGCTTGATGGGAGAGTTAGCGCTAGAGTCATACATCGGTCATGAATTAATCCAGTTCCAAAATCGAAGGAAACGATTTGAAGGGACCTCTTCTACGAAGTTCTGCTCGTACCGATCTATTTGGGCGCGCTCCAGCTCGAAGAAAGTCACTTCAGAAGGTTTCCGCCACTTAAAGAAGAATGTTAGTTTACGAGCGTTGTCACAAAAAATGTACGCACTGGCGTTCGGTGATACATCTTCCATGCCACGAACAGGACCGGGCAGATTCCAATCATCGCATATGAGAAGAGGAAAGTGGGTACGTCCCATCTGCCCTTAAGAAATACAGTATACCCCCCAACGAAGGCCATGACCACGGTACCAAAGAGTGCATAGTACCTGCAAGATTACTACTCTGAGACTTTTGTGGAACAAGCGAAGGATACCACGTACGCGCAGAAAGGCTGCCAGAAACTTTTGTGAGGCAACGTGGAGCGGTCAATGCCCTGGACCTTGAGCGCCTACGAAGCTCCGTATTGAACGTCCCGAGAACGCGAAAGAAGTGCTTTCACTTACGTTGTAAAATCGTAGATATGTGAACGAGATGAAGGCAAAGTTGAGCAGCTGTGAAGCTGTCACAAGGCTCACAAACCTGGGCGAAGCACTGAGACGGCGGACAATGAATGGGTAATCACATAACCTACCAGTTAAGAACCACAGCTGCATTAGTGGAGACCTGCAAAAAAGCTACCAGAAGCTGTCAGAACACAGCATTGCCAGCAAGCAGTTCGCTTACCCAAGAGAGCTATTGCCAGGGTCAAAGCAACGGAATACACTGGCACGCCGGTCCTCGTGCACCTTGCAAAGATCCTTAAAGCCTTGCCTTCAAGGGCCAAGCCAAACAGCGTCCTACTGGCGCAATACACATAGCTATTCCCCGCTGAGAAAATGGATGTCATGACTAGCGCATTGACGAAATGGGGGAGGACTGGGATCCCCATGCGCTGCATCGCAATAACATAGGGCGAGGACCCCGCCCCCGGCTTCGCATCAGAGAGCGCTTTCAACAGGTTCGTGTCATTGTACGGTACCACAATCCCTATGCACAGGGACCCAAGGACGAAAAAGGTAGTCAGGCGGTAGAACACGCTCTTGTACGCCCGAGGAAGGGTCTTGCGCGGGAGTTCTGCCTCGCCTGCGGTCATTGAAACATAATCCGGACCTGAGGTGGGGGTAGATAAGCAGGCTGAGAGAGAAAGTGAGAAATCGGGCGTACCTGCGATAGTGAATGATGCTTGGATAAGGCAGGCCATGAAGCCCATAAAGCGGCCGAGGTCGCCTTTCTGGATGAACTCTGCGAAGGGTGTTCCTGATACGTTGGATGCTAGAGATTGTCTGGTGAGCGATGAGTGGACGGCATGGGTAGATGAAAATACGAACGATTCCAGTAACGGAACCCATACGCGTCGTGTAAAGGATTACCGCCAACCATGGTGATGAATGTGAACGCTATCAGGCCAAGAGCAAGAAGAACCTTGCCAAATGCCAACCAAAACTCAGACTCTTGAGCACAAAGTTAGATACGCCTCATAGAGAATATACAGAGACTTCTAACCTCCATACCATTTTACAGCGAAAACGTTCAGAAAACTGTTATCACAATCCCATCAATCGGCATCGCTAAATGGGGAACGCATTATAGTAACGCACGCGTAGCACACGATCACAAAGGCGATAACAGCAGCGACAGGAATTTTGTCCGTCCAGAATTGTAATACGACGTTGAAGGCGACGATCTCGAATGGGACCAGTGCCGCTTCGAAGACGAAAAAGTTGATGGCGGCAGTGAATCCGAGGGCTGGGTCTACGAAACGGTCGGCGAATCGCACCTGTGGCAACAGTATTGAAATAGGATTTGAGATGATGGAGCATGGTTACGTACAAATGGGGAAGAGATGGGAATCCAGGTGACCATCTCAGCTGGGGGAGGGGAGGCGGGGTGAGTTGGGGCTTTGGTGGGGAGGCACCTGGTTGCTCACAGAGACAGTTGTTGACTGCGAGGATAAAGGTCGACCATATCGTAAAAGCAAGGAATAAGCTGGCTAGAGGGAAAATGGGTGATTTGTACGCGACACGGATTGAACAGAGCAATACCGGGGCCTCCTTTGGTTAAAGACGCGCCAATCTGGACGAAAAGTGCCGTTCCGATGGTTCCTTTCAATAGTAGAGTTAGATGATAGCCCTGGATGTAGAGCGTGACGACTCACCCCCGATACCAATGAGCTGAATGTGTCTACTCTACGGAAAGAATCAGCATACTAAGAACAAAACAGAACGGAGCGAACACACCTTAAGTTTCCGATGAGTCTGGTCATAGGAATAGAGGCTCTCCGTCCCTTGATAAGTCAAAGTCTCCTCCGCAGCGAGTTCCTTGTCGTCTATCGGGTGGCCCTTGAAGCTCATGGTGGTATGGATCCAACCTGTTAGCGCTCTTCAAATTTAATACAGTTCCGTGAAGCACGTCATCATACAGAATATGGACCACAATTGATGCACGCGAGGATCTGGAGAGGAATTACATGTGATCTTTTTGATGGGGGGCTAAAAATGGCGGAAGGCTGGTCCGGGCCCGACTCGGATGTAGACGTTGGCTCTGGGTAATGTCAGGAGGTGTAGTGCAGAGCGAAGGCCAAGGGCTGCTTTGTAGTACGCACAGATCATCTAGTAGTGTGTTGATGGGAGATATCTTATCGTGGTTTCTGTCAATAACGACGCCGCACTATGGTCGACGCTCGCCTCTGCTCGGATAGAGTCATATTCCAGTGGAAATGGACGCGAAAAAGTGAATGTATATAACACGGACGGTCAGTAGTCTGTTGCGGCATCGAAGCAAGAAGAAAGGAAGGGGCGCGCACGTAAGATTGAACGCCCCAAGTAAGCCCTTGGCATCACCGCAACGTCCTTTCCACGACAGTCCAAATAGAAGAACGCAGTCACTGGCAAGCGGTACCTGGAAAATGGGAAGAGCCAATGCTATCAAGCCTATTTGATATAGTTCATAGTAGACCGTGTAGGACCCTGGCGATGGCGGGATGGCGGGGTCCATAAGGTGTTTTCTGCAACACGTGCACCGAATGAGCACAGTGAAACCATAGGAGACAAGGTGGTATGATGGTAGAGTGAGAGGCAGTGTCACTGTACCTCTAGGAAATATGGAGAAATGGAAAGAACAGCATGAGATGGATGCCGACCGACTCAGGGCGATATACAGGCACATCCCAGGGACCGACAGAAGAAAGTGCCATTTATCCTCTGAGGTACAGAGTACTAGAGCGAACATGCGTGATAGCGGTAGGAGTGAAGAAATTGGTGTGCTTCACAAAATATTAAGGAAATCCAAGTGCGAGATAGCGCGCGAGTCGTGTTGCGAAAATAAGCCAGTAGTGACTCGTATTGAACTTGACAACGCCCGTCGAGGCGCGGCATAACAACAGATATACCCGAGTTAATCTCGTACTAATAAGGAATCCCGAAAGAATTAAAAAAAGACGCGAGTAAAACAGACGATTCCAGAGGAGGCGGGAATAGGTTCTGCCCGGAGCGCGTCATATGCTTGGCGGACGAATTAGGCCGGGCCTCGCGCGTAAGGAATCAAAGCAAAAAAAAAATGTCGCCCACGATACGGTACGGGTGATGCCATTTCCGAATTTCTGCGAAAAAAGGAATCCCAGGTAGTGGAGAAAAGGCAAGAAATAGTGGCTGTGCAATCTTGTTCGACTTCTCAAAAACTGCCTGCTCATACCGCCCCAAATTATTTAATAGAATAATATCTATCTGGTTAGTCTCTCTGACAATTCCATCAGTATACTGGCCTCTGTGGTACGAATATTGAGGGCTCTGTCCCATCGAGGGACAAGGCCTAGTACTGCCCATTCCTTCAATCCTTGTCGTTTGGTTCCGCTATCCGTCGAGTAGGGGATACGACAAGGGATCAGAAGATACTGCGCGGTCGGTGCCGATGCCTGACGACTCATTTGAGGTGCATCAGAAAGGATGTGTCCCCCTGGAAGCGGATGCACTGCGACTAATTAACGCGTATTTTTCTTCGGACGCTCAGAGTCACTACTAGCAGTCCAAATCGATGTCAATGAGAGGTCTAGATTGGTGATGAAATAGGTGATTTCCTTGACATATAAGAATCTCGAATATGGTCATGACGCGGATCCGTACATCAGGGAAAGGGCAAGGGACGTTTTTTGATCCCAGGCCCTCATAAGTATTTGCATTTCGGGAGCGGGACCGACGAGACAGAGAATGAACATTGAAGCGACTAAGAGGTAGAGGATTCACATCATTTTAGCCTTTCCTATGAGTATTGATCTTGTGACGCGCCGGTGCAGAGCGCGTTTTACTTCCATGAAGCCCGAGGAGTTCCGTGTTACATCTCGGGTGATATGGAGCCTGATCAGAAAAAGTCAGGATAACTGCGTGCACCATACGACCTTTCCGATTCCATACCTGAAACTCGGCCAGATTTGATTTGGAAAAGAGGACATGCTGCGCGCTCCCTTCACTTTCGCGAACGTTCGGGGGGAAGAGTTCCCTCGATATGATACAGCTTCGAGGCTGGATATGTCGACAACGGCCAGGAAATCATTGATGTTGTATCGGGAGACATGCTGGCAACGCAGGTGATGGATCACCGAGTGGAGCTACAGGTACTAAAGAAAGGTTTGTTCCCATCATCGAATATTAGTTGCACATGTGAGAAGCCAACTCATATTCGCGGGAGTATTAAACTCAAAATTTAAATTTAGGGAACAAAAACTGGTGAAGAAGCCAGCCAAGATGCCTAGCAAACAGTGGAGTGGGCCTTCCGCAGAAAACCAGGCAGAACCTAGGAAGATAGAAAGGGATCCGAGGCACAGAGGAAACAGCGCTAGCGACAGCGACAAGTGTGGTCAAACAATGATGAATGATGGGGAAGATGGTTAGATAGAAAAATGGTATATAGCTTGTTAGAGACGAGGGAAGCTGAGATAGCTGCTGTATACTGCTGGGAATGAAAAGCAAGAATAGGAAACAGACAGGTCAGGAGATGATATGAGAATATGACGTTGCCGGTGAGTTGCCGGATTGGCGGACTGGGTTCTTACCACGACGTTGGGTGAACTCAACTTTGTCCACCTTGGTTGCTCGCCGCCTTTCGTCCTGCCTCGTTTCCTTGCCCTGCCCTAACTTATTCTTGGTCTTGCCTGCTATTCTATTCTTTACCGACAATCCATTCCTTTCCACTACCACCACCACCATAGCGCTGGCCGTACTTCTAATATTGCCTTCCTTGCTCTGCAGACCATCCCGCCATGATGGCCTCGCTGCTTACCCCGACGCCGGCGAATCCACCAGGTCGCATATCCCAGCTCCTGCCAACCGTCAAATGCTCAAATTGCCACCAGCCGGTCCCGCTCGCAGAACTTGGCGAGCATATATGCACGAAACCGCCACCATTGCCGCCTGTTCCAAACCCAGTGAAGCCTTCGCCGGGAGCTACTTCAGGCTTGTCTCAGCGGCTACAGAACCTGGTATCGTCGCCCAAACTTAATACTATACCTTTGTCGTCTTCCCGCCCTTCTCTTCCAGCTCAGCAGCGTCCTACAAGTCGCTCAGCGCCACAACGTCCTACACCCCCACCACAACATCGCCCTAGCCCATCGACAGCCAATGAACACATACGCGTGCGTACGGCGTCCGGACCGTCATCTACTCCAAGCAGGTCCAGTCCTCTTGCCCGCCCCGATCCGGACAGACGCGACACATCGTCTCTAGCCACTCGAAGAGACCTCTATGCACCATCTACCACGTCCCCGTTACGTTCTAGGACCCCTTCATCCGACTCTCGGGCGCGCACCGTCTCCAGCAGCTCCAGTAGCTCATCACCAAGCACTGCCCGCCCTTCGTTTATCTCCACTAGGGACTCCCCTTCACCTCAGCCGCACTCATCACCTAAATCTGTAACACCCCAGCCTGCAGCCCCGTATGTCGTCCCTCAGATCGACACCAAAATCGGCGGAGAAGCGGGCATGGCTGGTGTTGGTCGTCGTGGGTTTGCAGCTGCAGCTCGGGCAGCAGTCTTTCTCGCACCTCAACCCTCACGCGAAAGCCGTCGTGATAATGCTCCTCAATTTCTGGATATTTCTGCTGCTCGCAGTCGTATGTTCCCTTTTCTTTGCTACTTTTCGTTTGTTGCTCATCGAACCCCATAGTAAACGCCACTCCTCCTTTATCTCCGGGGTCCGGATATTCCTCGACATCTCCAGGTCCTGTTTCACCACTGTCCCAATTTCATTCCCCTATCCTTTCCAAGCCACCTTCACCCACCACTATTAATGATAGCGATGCTAGTCCAATATCGCCGCTTGGCATACGCCTCCCCTTCCCTGATAAATTGCGGAAATCTATTACACCCATTGATAGAATCTCTATACCTATCCCTAATACTCCCTCAACGGCGACATCTCATACCCGCTCTAGAACCTCTTCCTCCACTTCTCATAGTCACACATCCGCCCGTTCTGTCAGTCGAAGCACGACCGCTTCACGACGTGATGATCATATCCCCACATCCCCCAGTTCCGGATCAGAATATGGCTTAGCCTACGCTGACTCCACAGATTATGAAGATGAAGATCGAGATACCAATGTCAATACTAAAACGAAAGCCAATCCCCCTCCTCCTCTTCCCCTAACCACCTCTATTCTCCGTTCCACCTCTCAGACCAGCCAGCAAAGTCACATTCGTTTTCCATCAGCCTCGGATCACAGTCGTTCGGTTAAACAGCCATCTCTAGCTCATCAGAAGAGTTCTGGTTCTGTGTCGTCTGTCACCGATGCTGACGCTGCTGCTGGAACAGGGAGGGATAGGAGCAATTCTTCCCTTATCGCTCAGGCACTTGGCCTTTCTCAAACACCGCCGAGCAATTATGGACGGCTCGGTGGACCGCCTTCGCGTAGTGGGCGGAGCGCCAGTGGGAGTAGCAGTGGTAGCCGTAGCGCGTACTCCCGCAGCACCTCGGTTTCCTCTGGAACCGGACTAGAAAAGATTGCGCAATCATCTTCTGGTCTGGTTACCGGCCAACTGGAAAGGGCGATGGAGACGTTGTTAGAAGACGTCACGTTGGATGACGCGCGATCGTCGTTGTCTAAGAGCAAGTCTACGGGGAAGCAGACGTATTTCAAGAAAGAGGATGGCAGTGATACGAGGACCTCGGCTGTCCCAATACCGTATCGGAGTAATACGATGCAGGTTATGAGCAGTCCAGAGAATAAACCTGTGAAGCTGCCGGCGCGTGCGAGGACGGAGAAAGAGCGTTCGTCGGATTTGGAGAGGGTGAGGAAAGGGAAGGAAGCGCTGCGTGGTATAGAGCGACCGGCGAAGAAGGTTCGGATTTGTGTGCGCTGTGATATGAAAATCGAGGATGGGAGGTGGATACAGGTTGATACCGGGGGTGTACTTTGCGAGAAGTGTTGGAAGAATATGTATTTACCCAAAGTAAGTGTTTTTCGTCATTTGATGAACGAAGAGCTGACGGTTCATTTTTCTCTAGTGTCGGCGTTGTAATTTACCTATAGAGAAACAAGCAGTATCGTCTTCTGACGGCCAACTTAAAGGAAAGTATCACAAAGACTGTTTTAATTGTCATATATGCCACGTATGTTTCTTTTGCGTCCACGTTGTAGCGTTTCTCTGATTCTTCCTTGTCCTCAGAAATCTTTTCCCGACAAAACGTTCTACGTATTTGACGGTCGACCCTTATGCGCTTATCACTATCATGAAGCCAACGAATCCTTATGTGCTGCTGCTACGTGCGGCCAGCCAATCGAGGGACCGTGTGCGGTCTCGCATGCGGGAGATCGATACCATCCTGAACATCTTTTATGCGAACATCCAGGATGTCACGAGAAGCTGGAGGAGTACTGGGAGGTGGATGGGAGGATGCTGTGCGAGCGACACGCGAGGCGCGCGGACGACGTGGATGATTACGCGGCGATAAAATCTATGAGGCGGGTGACGAGGTTTATTGACCTGGCTGGTGCGTCTGAACTTGGACTGAGATGAACATTTTTCACATTGCATCTTAATTTATTTCTCCTCTATCACATTCTCTGGGGCTACAACGGACCATATATCTCTTCACATTTTTCGCATACCATCATTTCCTTTCATTGGATCTAACTGTAGTTCACCAATCCTAGCATCTTAATTTTACATTCGTTCGTTTTTCACTAGCACTCTTTGGGGACTTTTTATCTACATGTTTTGATTTTTGATTTGTTATGCTTCTTATGTACTATATCTATCCTGTAAATACCTAATTTTGTTTGAGCGACGCCATTTGTTCATGGACAAGGGCGTCGGATCGATTTTTCGCCAGCACGAACGAGCGCTACTAATGCCAAAGTGGTGTCATAGTCTTCTGCGATGAGCTCGGCTGGCAATGCAACGTAATGAGATGTTTACTTGGAGAGGCGGAGGAAAACGGCTCAGTAAGAATGGTCAATAAGAGTTTGTTCGCGAAGTCTGTGTTGGAATATGGGAATCCGGCATCATGCCGAACTTGTTTAAGGAAGAGGAAATAGGAAAAGAGTAGAAGATTCTAGTGTACATCTTCATGGGTTTGCAGAGCTCAGCCAAGCGCAATAGTAGTAGCTCGACGCGCACGGTGTCGAGCTACTACTTACTGGGAACGAACCGATCCTCCATTTCACAACACCGTGAGATTACGCAAAGGGTAATAATATTATAATCTCCAAGTACGGCCCGGTAGGTAATCGACTAAGCGACTGCATAATTCTGAGCCAATTGTTTGTGTCCTCAGGTCACAGCATGCAAAACCTTGTTCGTGATATCCTCCAGGACTCGCCGTTCCAGACTTCTGGTCCCACCACTATCCCGCGAAGCTTTGTCGGTGACATGGGTCTGTGGCAGCAGCACCCCCTTTGAACTCTTCCCTCTCTTCCGCTTTGTCTGGCGCGTACCATTGTCTTCTTCGGTCCCTGGAGTATCTCGGGCACGCTTCTTCTTCTTCTTCTTCTTAACACAGGAATGTAGCTTTACTCGATCGGTCTGCAGAGAGATTGACCAGCTGACTAGATGCGAATGAGAAAGAACTCACATACGACTTCTGGGCGTCGTTCTGGATGAACAGGACAAGCTCTTTTCCTTGGTCGAGAGAGGACAGTTGGCTGGAGATATCGAGAGCGTGGCCAACCTCTGCGGCTGGGGATCGCAGTGAAGAAGACTCAGAGGTGGTAATGTTGGGTGTGGCAGCAGTAGACTCAGATAAATGTTCAGGCACAGAAGAGTGTGTTGAAAATATAAGTACATGGGCGGTGCCGGATGGGAGTTGAATATCAGATTGTGTTGAAAGTGAGAAATTCAGGAGTGAGGGTCCATCCTAAATCGATCATGTTAGTATGTGGTGAATAGAAGGTTAAATACACCACTCACCTGGCACGTAGGTCCCTCATCTTCCACGGTAAGATTAACACAAGACGGGCATGCTGCCACCTTCGTTGGAAGCGGCTCAAAATATAGATCATCATGTCTGCCAGGAAGGCTATGCCAGTGGAGAGTGGGAGAGATGATTTCGTCATAGAGGCATTGGCAGATAACTTGCTCTGGCATTGTATTGGGAGGGGGGTAGATAGTGTGTACCCAAGAAGGACCAGCCTAGCTAGTGATGATCAAAGCGATGAACGCGATAGGCCACGACGCGATCAACCAACCGTCATGGTGTACCGTGATCGAAGTCCCCGTGATCGAGCACCGTGATCGACGCGCGCCGCTCAGTCCATCAGTGAAGACGCCATTCGTCTATATGGTCACACTCACTCTCAAGCGACCATATACTACAGCAAAAAACAGGCCCAGGTGTCTTTGATCTTTAAATTTCTCCGATACTCGATACTCGATACTCAAGAGCGCCCAGCCTCTTTCGTGACGGGTATCATTGCAAGCCTAGATCAGACGTCTATATTGTACATTTCGACCAGAATCCGTTGGAAAAAAATCAGTATTAGGACATAAATAAGCTTCAAGTGCGCGTATATCTTCCCGGAAGGCCTCAACTTGCATTTGGGAGCGGATAATCAAGTCACGTCTGCCAATAAAGTACCTACTGGCCCATACGAAACGCCTATAGCTCGCTACTTTCCATTACCCCTGTCCTATGTCGCATCGCCTGTATTCCGGGTGTTGTCAATTGCGTGAAAGATTTTTTCGAGAGGAAGAGGGCCTGCGTGAACGAGTATTCTCGCTGCGGATGGGTCCTCGATAGCTATAGAAGCACCGGGTGCAGGAGGCATGCCAAACTGAGATATAATTATTGAATAGCAGAATAGAATCAGGGGATTTGGCGACCTTTTTATGAAGATCGGCGTTAAAGGTCGGGAGGAGTGATCCATAACGTTCAAATTAGGCTCCTACCCATTGTGAGCAGGTGAAATGAATGGAGACTCAACAACAATTGAACGGAGGTGAAGCGTTCGCTATCTCACTTATTGCGGATAATGTATTACAACGGACACATTGCGAACTAGGAGTCGGAGAAACCGTGTCATTGTTATCGAACGTAGCGCTCACCCGTTCATTTCCCCCGGATACCTCTGGGGCAGCGCGAGGACAGGCAGAGCATCTGAGAATGGCATCATAATGATGAGCAGCGGGAAGGAAAAGCAAAAGGTGACAGAGAAGAACTGTGAGAACGCGGCATTGCATGGTTAATGATGACACCGTCTTGCCAACCATGATACGCAGCACCACCACTTTCAACGTAGGGGGCCGACGAAAACATATGCCATTCTAGAAGTATCGAACTCAGTGGTGACTGCTTGACAAAATTCGTATCTAGTTGTTTTCCAGAATCCCAGTCATTTCTCTCTACAGCGCAGGAAAGTTTGAGGAGTATGTAGGTTGGGCCTTGATTGTGTTTACATCTTGGACTTGTGTTGGAACGGTCCATTGCAATGATTTGATGTACTTGGTAGGACATTTTTACACACCAAGGTGATAAGCTATAGGGACAACATTGAACGCACAAGTAGGAACAAACCTTGACATGAATTACCGCCTCGTTAGAAACGCCGCCCTAATTAATCCTCGCACCCTCCACTCCCAGGCAACCAGATTCACCCTGCGCGTCACCTCGATGCGTATCGAGTCTTTGGAGTGCAGTATGCAGTGAAGGTACGCAAAGACGAGCGCATCGAGTGGTGTCGGGGCCCTATCCAGTGTCAGCACCACAGAAGAAACAAGCAAAGAGAACGTACTCGGACGACAAGAACCACTTGTCGGTGCCCAGTCTTTCGGAGAGCGCCCCAATGGCTTCGCGGTAGCGCGAGTGGATAGTCTCCCGGGGGATGCGCGCGCCAAAGGGCGGGAGGAGGGACGTGAGGCCCGACAGCGGGGCGGGGGGCGGCGCGAGGGTGGACTCAATCGGGCGGGTCTTGGTCTCCGCTAGGGAGAACAGCGACGAGGGCGGCGGGTGGACGAGGAGCAGCGCAGCGTGCACGCAGCCCTCCAGCAGCGCCACCCACGCGCGGCTCTCATCGCGCGCCGCCGCGTCTTTGTAGCCTTCAAGTTCCGGGGCTCCGCTGGGGACCTTGGTGTCGACCCAGGCGGGCAGCTCCCGCGCCGCCAACAGCTGGGCACCGTCCCACAGGTTGGGCAGCTGGGCATCGAGGGCGCCCTGGGGGTCGACGTCGGTGCGCACGGCGATGTGGTCGAGGCCGCGCAGGGCGAGGTAGGCCTGCCATTTGAGGCACTCGACGTCGGAGCTGAGGACACCGTCGGGTGAGGGGGGAGGATGGATCCATAGACAGGGGGTGGGGTGTGTCGTGGATTGGGGCGGCGGAGGGATTGGAGGATAGGTGTACACAGGGAACGGAGAGAGCAGCTTTTGGATGATGGCTGGGACTTGCATGGCGATAGGTCAAGGGCGAAATTAATTTGGGTTTAATTTGATCATCTATGTTGAATTATCCTTCCTCTTATTTCAGGCCAGTTTTTATGGGGGCATAGCTCAGTTGGGGAAGCAACAGATTGAAGTCAATGATGTAATGCGGTTGGTTTCTGGAGGTCCCCAGTTCAATCCTGGGTGCCCCCATGGTTTTTATTTTTTGCGAGTCAGTCTAAAGTTTGAACTTGACGCAGCTCACTGTTCCGCTTCAGCATTGTGACTGGAGTCAGACTGCCGATCGAAGGAGCACTTGGCACTGAGTGCTAAGCACTCCCGCAAGCATTGGCCGTGGCTCAAAGGAATGCGCGGAGCCACCTCCATAATAGGCATTCCCGCTTGAGGCGGGATTACCTAAAACATTACCTAATACCACTAGCTGGCTTACTATACGTCATCTTTCAACAGCCATACAACTTCTCTTCCTTCCTCTACTCTCTTTTTCTACTCCTTCACGATGGCAGAGGAAATCCAGATAAACGTTAAAGGTCTCTCACGCATACTCTCTGCTCCATATTCACGACGCTGATTCACATCGCACACTAGGACCGGGCGAAATCAAGCTGCAGATAACGATCGCGACAGACAAAACGGTTCTCGAGCTGAAACAAGCAGTCGCTGAGAAATCCGACGTAGAAGCAGAACGGCAGAGGCTCATTTATTCTGGTATTTTTCTCCATATTTTTTCTGTCTCGTTTCCCTTGGCTGACAAACTGGGACACTAGGACGTGTCTTGAAGGTGGCGTGAAGGCTCTTGTACAAGGGTATCCGTGCTGACTGGTTGCAGGACGAGGACGTTCTTTCGACGTACAAAATCAGCTCTGGGCACACGATCCACATGGTGAAAGGAGTGGCGCGGGGCGGGAATGCGTCTTCGTCAGCGGGAGCGCCGCAGCCGCTCCCGACCATGCAGACGGGGCAGAACCCGCACGACCCGCTCACGCTGCTCAACAGCCACCTGGGCTACGGCGCCATGGCGGGCATCAACCCCTTCGCCGACATGGGCCTCAACCAGAACGACCCGAATATGGTGTGTGTTGGCTGTATTTGTGTCTGCGCAGTGATTAATGTGCACAGCTCCAAACGATGATGAGCTCGCCCGAGTTCCTGCAGCAGATGGCAGGGATGATGGCGAACCCTGCTGTGCTGGACCAGATCATCGCTTCCAATCCACAGCTGCAGGCTATGGCGCCGCAGGC
This sequence comes from Armillaria mellea, assembly GCA_030407055.1. Lineage (NCBI taxonomy): Eukaryota > Fungi > Basidiomycota > Agaricomycetes > Agaricales > Physalacriaceae > Armillaria > Armillaria mellea. The sequence continues at coordinate 1,851,362 of JAUDZF010000001.1, read as the reverse complement.
CCGGGAGATGTTTCAGAGTGAAGGATTCCGCCAGATGATGTGTGTTCACTGATCCTTTTCTCTACTGCCAAGCTGATCATGGCTTAGTTCGGACCCGCAACGGCTCCAGCAAATGATGCAGATGGCGTCGATGCTCCAGGGCGGTGGAGCGGGTGGATTGGGCGGATTTGGCGGGATGGGTGGAGGTGCGAGCAGTTTCCCTGCACCAGGCGTGCCAGGCGGTGCCGCACCGGCTGCTGGGGCAGCTGCAGCCACGGGAGGTGCAGCAGCGGCGCCTGGAACAGGGACGGCGCCAATACCCCCAAATCTGTTCAATCCCTATGGTGGTCTGTCGACTCCGAATGCACGCCCTCCGTTTACACTCGATCCTGCGTTGACGCGGCAGCTGCTGCTGGGAGGCGGGCTTCCCGGTGGCGGACTCGGCGGATTTGGAGCTGCACCCACAGCGCCGGCGGACACGAGATCGCCCGAAGAGCGGTTCCAGGTCCAATTGCAGGTCCGTGTTCTTTTGCTCGCCTTGGTTCAATTCTAATGCGTACAGTAGCAACTGCAGGATATGGGTTTCACAAATGCATCGCAGAATGTTCGAGCCCTGTTGGCGACAGGCGGGAACGTGCACTCTGCGATCGAATATATTCTTGGTGGCGGTGGGATATGAATGTAGAACACGGACGTTTTTGTAACCTTTTTCAGCGCTGATCGTTGCATGTATTCATGTTTTTCTCAATGTACCACTGATAGTCAATTTGCTAGAATATGAGACTTATAAGATTTACGTCGCAGAATATTTTCTCGACGCGGGATCTTCCAGCAATCTTCCCATGGCTTTAAATGTAGTTGCAAATCAAAAGTTCCCCGCCTACTTGCATAACGTGCAGCAATCCATCCAATTTAGGCATCACCGCCTCGATGTACCGTGGAGTCAGACCCCCCAAACCGACCTGATAGACTCCAGTATGCACCCACGACGTGACCAAGACATGCCGGCGCCTCAGAATTGCCTGCTACAACCTCTGTGGCGCGACCTCAAACTTTTCGTGCAAATAGATTTAACCGTGGTCGTGAGATCCATGTAGACTTGGTCTCCATCCACGAGGCCGCGTGCGCGGTTGATGCACTCTCACACATGCGCCAAGATGGCCTCCATCCGTGTCCCACCGCGCATTTGTGTGACTTTGTCCCGGGTGAAGTGGAGGACGTAGTGGGAGACGCGCGCCGAGACGTCCCATTCGCTTTAAGGCATCCGCGTCGAGTTCTGAAGCTGGCGCATAGGCGGGGGTCGAATACAGCGTGTTCGATGTGAGCCCAGTCAAGAGCATCCCCGGATCAGTGCGAGTCGAAGGCGGTGAAGACAGCCGCACCACTGCGGGTAAAAGTTGAGGGTCTTTATGAGAGTAGATTCAACGTCTTCTGTGCTGGAGAGCAAAGGAGAGGCATCGTAGAACCATACGGCTTCGCAGGGGCTGGATTTGCCTACTGTCGAATCGATGATGGCTGGTATTGAGAATGTCCACGTCCACGGTGTTGCTGACCATGGAGATGACCACTCTCTCCTATTCGGTAGAGGACCTCAAATGCTTAACGTCGACATATTTCAACGAGCAAATATGCGAAGCATGGGCTCGAGGAAGGCAAACGATAATGCATTTGAAGCCCTTCTACATAGAGAGACCAGCGACTCTCAAGTCCGAATACCAAGCAAGCTCGATGACAAGGTAGGCAACTGGAAAGAGAAGTGAAGAACATCTTACATGTTGATAGCGAGGATTAAATACTGAATGATGATGGGCGTAACGGTATGTTGCCCTTGATGGTAATATGTGCTAGGTAGCACAGCATCGATTCCGTCGCATGAAGCTGGAGATTGAAATTTGAGTTTGGAACAACGTAAACCTAGTCCCTAGCGAAATGGGCTAATGTCCGCGCATCGGAGGATGAACGTTAATAGTAATCCCTCCGTATGAGAATATCGTGACTTGTGTGTCAGCATGGCTGGTAGACGGGAGAAACTCGGCTGCAGGTAAATCAGAGGCATTCCATGTTTTGGATCGCGGTGAAGGGATAAGGTCTATGAGTCACACATTGGTTCGCACATTGACGAAGAGAACTCCCACATCTGGGGGCGGAACCAAAAGTTAGAGCGAGGTCGGCTGATCGTATGAGCAGGTGGAATAGATCTGAGAACTCGATGAGCTTAAACGCTCGACGGCGACAACGTTCATTGCAAGGTGGGCCGTACTTTGCGATACAGTCCAAGTAAGCGAGGAACAAGAATGCACCGAGGCCAGATGATAGGCGGCTGACAAACGAAGATGATTTTGACGAGTTGCAGACCATTGCATGTATATATTCAGAGGCCGTCAGGACAAAGCTGGATGATAGACTCAATCCTGTCTCTAATGTATGAAACGCTTGACAGCACCGGTTTCTCTCGGAATTCACTCTGGAAGGAATATAACCATTTGTCAGTTGGGAAACCTGGAAACGTGAAAGGAAACCCTTTGGTACTTCTGGCGCGAATTAACAAGGTATCTGTGCATTCATAGTGCTCGGTTAAAAAAGTTTCCGAGGTGTCGCAGACTAGCCTAGCGTAAACAGACAGCTGGAAAGAAACTAGATAAGTGGCGCCAGCAGCCTCCGAGTCTGAAACCAGGTGGTTTGGCAAGACTGGCAGCTCAGAGTACATAACAAAGCTCGAAATGGAAGGCCGCCATTGTCTTTGATAGAGGCTGTCTCGTTCATATTTAAGGCATACAGTCGGGCCGAAGGCGCAACAAACGAACCGTAGTGGCCGCTAACGTCCAAGTTGAAAATTGAAATAGACGCCACGTGTGAATTTCCGTAATTTTGACTCATCACTTGCTTGGCATGATCGTAACCGTTAGAAGCGCACCAAAAGGACATCGCTATCTGTTCTGGCAAACGTTGTCATTGCAATTGGTCTGCGCGTATGGCTATCGGACCTTACCACTTGCTTCAGCTCTATCACTGCGTGTTTTGCATATCACGAGGGGGTCGAGGTCCTAACTCATGTCCTTGTCAAAGGACATGTACTCATGCACGTCGGAATAGCGTGTGTTCTCTTCGAACGTCTAATCCGGGGATTTTGCGCCGGCCAGGCAGTTCTTTCTGCAGCCCCTTCACGGTTCCGGGATAGTCTTCTCTGCTTCTGGCCTTCACAGCGCCTTGGCCGACTTTCTAGGACTCGAGACGACACAATAGCCTTATGTTGCCTATTCAACGACCCGGTAATCGCCAGATCTGACTTGGGTGTCGTCGTCTTGCTACGGATTGTTGCTTCAGACCGATGGTAGACACCCATCGTGGGCCTTGATTGTGGATCATCAAGCATACAAATCCTGCACTTCTGCCTGCATGGCATCCGTTCTCGGTGTAATACATACACATGCACTGGACCCTATTGATGGTCAAAAGAAGCCACCAGCAATATGGTGCTCGCGTCGCGATTATGAAACTGCTTTGGTCTTATCTCGGCGTGCTGGTCGACCTGCGCGTATAAAGGTCGGAAAAAAACGAAGAAAGCGTCCATCACCGGTCTACTAGGTTGTCGATTGTAGCCATGTTCTCCCTCTCCGTTCGCTCCTTCTTGTACACCCTCTGCCTCTCCGCGGTCGCTGTGTTCGCCGCCCCGGGACTTTCCCTCTCACTTTCTGGTATTGCTTTTTATTACTAGTCTTTGCATCACAGATCGTCCTGACGACTACCGTAGGCGCTGATTCTGTGGTTGATGTCGAGAACCTTAATGTGGCCGCAACTCTCACTAACACCGGTGACACGACAATGAAGATCCTCAACGACCCCTCCAGTATCTTGTCGTCGAAATTTGCCACCCACACTTTCGACATCAGCAGCGATAATGGATCCCCCGCTTTCACTGGTGTCAAGGTCAAGTACGATCCTGACTACGTCGTGAAGAAGAATGCGGATTCTTCCTTTACGGTCCTCGCACCTGGTGAATCTGTCACCGTCAGCCATGCCTGTGCGTTTTTTTCATAACTTTGAGGGTAATAAGTACTAATCGCTCCTTAGTGGGCGCTGCCTACAACTTCACTGGCTCCGGCGCGGCTTCATATAGCATCCAGCCTTCCAGCCTCTTCTATTATGTCGATTCCGACACCAGTGAGCTCGCCAGCATCAATGCAGACACGCAGCAGCATACCGCTAAGATCAGTGGTACGCTCGCGATCGCTCGCCGCTCCAACTTTGGCAAGAGGATCAGCTATAATGGCTGCACGTCCTCCAGGCAGACCACCCTTGTTTCGGCTGCTGCTGCTGCCCAGACCTACGCCCAAGGCTCTTATGAGTAAGTTTCACCTTCACATATTCAAACCGTTTCTTCGTGCCCATACCATGTCAATTAGCTACCTCTCGTCGCACACGGCTAGTACCACACGGTATGTCACCTGGTTCGGAACCTACACCAGCGCTCGCCACTCTACCGTCCTCTCGCACTACTCCAATATGCTTGCCCACCCTTACGCCAACTACGAATACGACTGTACTTGTACCGAGTCCGATGTTTACGCCTACGTTTACCCTTCCGAGTATGGTCATCATTACGAATTACCAGTGATCTGCGGCTGATAATCCCCATGTAGGTTCGGAACTATCTATCTCTGTGGCGTCTTCTGGCAGACCACCACTACTGGCACCGACTCCAGGGTAATGTTTCCTTTACGTTGTTTTTCTCCCGACAACCACAGCTGATGTGCTTCTACTTAGGGTGGAACTTTGATCCATGAGTCCTCTCATTTCACGATCATCGGTAGCACCCAAGACTACGTCTACGGTCAGAGCGCAGCCAAGTCCCTCGCATCGAGCAACCCCAGCGAGGCCATCGAGAACGCTGACAACCATGAATATTTCGCAGAGAACAACCCTTCGCAGTCTTAAATGTATTTTTAAAGGAATGCTAGTAGTAACAATTACTTGATCGGAATGGAATTTTCTTTTGGTGCTTTTCTCGAAACAGCGAAGAAAAAAGCTATTGAACATGTGAAAATCGTATAGTTCGATGCAAGTAAAGTGTTGTACATAAGCTCGGTAAACATAAGAGATTTGACCCATATGATACGCGGTGCAAATCAAATATCCCGTCCACCTCCTGATGCGATTACACATGATTGAAAGTCATAGGACTGATAGGAATTTCGAGAGGATGCTTGGAGCTTCCAAGTTCTGCACCGCTGTTTACTTGGTAAGTACGTGATACACTTGGTCGAAGCCCAGACTCGTCCGTGGGGATCTGCAACATCCACTCCCTACTCCTGCATCTTATCTAGGACGTAAACATTAGGCTCTTAGGCTTCTTCGGATGCCAGTGTGTTGTCGTCTTTCACAAGCCGATGAGGGCATCGATCGCCATTTGGCTTGTATCGATGCGTTCAATGAGTACCGGTAGGCTCATGGTAAAACTTCAAATTGTCTTTTGAGTTTTTCCTTTCGTGACCGTCATCTTAATCTTAACTCTCGATGCTCTAGTTAGTGGGGAATTCCATGACACATTTTCGTTGATATACCCTAGCTGTTAATGGCAACGAGATCCGGCACTGTCGATAAAAATAATACAGACGGGCCGGACGCGTCGACAAGAGACAGACGGTGACCAGACTGTTACTTTTACCTTCGAAAGATCGTGGTGCGTGGAGATTGTAAAAAACTTCAAACTATCCCTTGCGTCCTGACGACTCTATGTATGAATTCTCTGCTCACCTCAATCAAAAGAAATGAACAGGAGAGATCAAGGGAGAGATGGTTTGGAGGCGACTCGGTCTCTTGCTCGGCCGCTTCTTTGAAACATTCTCTTTCGTGCGACAGCTGCCGGGAATAAAAAATTGTCGAGAAGTTTTTGATAAATTATCCTGGACGGCATAAAGGCTGGGCCCTACAGTGTATCTCCTTTGGACGGCGAGTTGACTATTAAGAATGCGTGGAAAACTGGAAAACTGAATTGATTGGCCATCTCCGCTGATACAGCTCAGGTAAATAGACGAGTCCTCAAGCCGGTTGTCCGGTCCGAAACCTCAAGCACTTCCTTGACATTTGACGTTCTTGACTTCTACTACCCTGCAACCACGATGTCCCGCAACCCGCAATACCCACTGGTTTTACGGAAATCTCTATTAGCTTGTCGTTCGTCTGGGATCTAGGTCCAGGTACTCTGTTCTGATGCGTCGACTCCGCTGTGGCCGGGAGAAGGCAGAGCTTCTTTTGACGCCTGTCCGTATAAACACCTCAACACTGACGCTATTGGACAGCCCCGCACCCTCATGTCTACCGCAAACTCCACAGTCTGCCTTTTTTTCCTTCAAGGAAACTGCAGGCTTGGGACTCGCTGTAGGAAACAACATACTGGTGGAACTTCTGTAATCTTTAGCATCATAAGTTCCCACCGCTTTTCACTTACAAAGGTCTTGATGCAGGAAACACAAAGTATGGCGCCAAATAATGTCGAAAACACTGGGGCTAGGCGACGGGGCCGCGCGTCGAAGAAATCTGTGCCTCAGAATGCCACTGGCGTTAACCAGAGCACACTTCCCATTATCGATGCACATCCAAGCCCCAGCGCCTCGAAAGTGTCGCAAGGTTGCAATGTGAAAGATAGAATGCCGTGTCCTGGAAACTGTACACAAGGAGAGCGATGTCGATGTGCACATGCTCCTGGGGTAGGTCTTCCTATTTTCAAGAACGAGCCGCGATATTCATCTTGAGAACTTATCCAGGCGAGCGATGTAAAAATCCGAACCAACGCTTCGATCAATCTGAAGCCTCGACAGAACGTCCGTAAATCTGCGGTATGACACTCTGCTTCAATCGCATTATTGCTCATCTATTGGTGCAGGTCCAGAAAGTTGTTGATCTTCAAAAATGCGTTGAGACGGAAAGGCTTCGACTGCTGGTGCCTGAAGGGACGCCTGAGAGCGAGCTTGGAACGGAACAAACAAGATTGGCTGGAGAGCAGAAGGAGCAGGAGGGACGAAAGCGCCCCGAGGAAGCCAGGCGTAAGAGGGAGCGTCAGCGAAAGGCACAACAAAAACGACGCAAAGAAGAGGTGGAACGTCAGCGGAAGGAGGAGGCAAGACGTCGCATAGAAGATACGAGAAGACGAGAAGAAGAGCAACGTGAAAGGGAGGAAGAACAGCGCAAAAGGGAGGAAGAACAACGTCGAAGAGAGGAGGAAGCAAGGCAACAGCAGGAAGAGGCTCGACGGAGGAGAGAAGAAGAACGCCAGCAAGAGGAAGAGCGGCGTCAAAGGGAAGAAGAACAGCGTAAGAGGGAAGAAGAGCAGCGTCAAAGAGAGGAGGAAGAAGCGAGACGACAGCAGGAAGAGGCTCGACAGAGGAGAGTTGAAGAAGCACGACGTCGGCTAGAGGAGGAACAACGTCGAAGGAAAGAAGAACAGCTCAAAAGAGAGGAAGAGCAGCGTCAAAGAGAGGAGGAAGAAGCAAGACGACAACAGGAAGAGGCTCGACAGAGAGTTGAAGAAGCACGACGTCGGCTAGAGGACGAACAACGTAAAAGGAAAGAAGAACAGCTCAAAAGAGAGGAAGAGCAGCGTCAAAGAGAGGAGGAGGCAAGACGACGGCAGGAAGAGACTCGACGGAGGAGAGAGGAGCAACGACGACGGCGAGAGGAACAACGGCGTATAAGGGAAGAAGAGCAACGCAAAAGGGAGGAAGAGCAACGTCAAAGAGAGGAGGAAGCAAGACAACGACAGGAAGAGGCACAACGTAGGAGAGAAGAAGAGCGTCGTCGGCGAGAGGAACAACGACGTCGTCAAGAGGAACAACAACGGCTCGTCGATCAACAGCTTCGTGCCGCTGATGCTCAGGTCACCCTGCAGCGTGTCATCCTCGCCGGTTCGATCGTCACGTTCAGTTCGGGCCTTTCTATCGAGAACACCATCACAGGCTTTGAATCCTGCAAAGTTCGCGTCAAAAGTCTTCCCTACGATACTCGCGAGCAAGAAATTGCTGCCTTGTTTACTCAACAGGGTCTTGACGCGTCTGAATTTCATGTCGTATCTGTGAAAGACACCCCGGGGAGACATAGGAAGAAGGAAGCAGATATCATTACAAACGCCACTGTTGCACAATCATTGGCTGCTGGTCTTGAAGGTCTCGAATTCAGAGACGAGAGATTGGAATTTGAAGTCGGGATGTTCAATGCGCCCGGTGCCATGGGTGCTCTGACACCAAGGGACGAGAATACTTTAACAATCTCGTGCCGCGCACCTTCCATTCGTTACGTCGTCGAATATCCCGACATAGGTTTCTGTCGCACAAAAGTGAGAGAGCTCGATGGTCGTACATGTGCCGGACGACGGGTGAAGGTGGAAATGAACCAACTCCCCCCTGGGCGTGTCGTGCCCAGTTTCCGACCAAATACTATCAAGATCAGCAACCTGCCTGATGGTGTCCCTCCCGCCATTGTGACTGACTTTACTCAGTCCCACTCAATTCGCTCTCTCAAGCCTCATAGCTTCGACATAGATTCGGCGGTTCGATCCTTACAATTGCATATTCATCAGATAGAGGGCATCGAAATCCAGTCATTCGATGTTACTTCTCGAGGTGATAACGAAGCCGGGGTGCTTTCGATTCGTGCTCGCTTCAAAACGTGGGATGACGCAAAGAAGGTTCATGATGCTCTCCTTGACCGACGTTTCAGTTATATCTGCAACTCCATGTTTTGGCTCCGAATTCCCCCTCAAGCGCTTTACACCATTACCATACCGTCCGGGCAGTATCGCGCTCAAGAAAACCTTTGGAAAGAGCTCCAAGGGAATATTAAAGATCGTAAAGCGTGTAACATTATTATCCGCGAGCTTAACGGTGGGGACTACCGTGTCCAGGTCTCAGGGACGGTCAAGGCTGCCCTTGGTGCACTGAAGGTTCGCGTCGAAAGTTTAGCTGCGGGTGAAAAGATCGACCGTTGGCACGACCATCTAGCTTATCCTCAGGCCCAACTGGTGCGGCAGATCTCTGAAGCGGGGGGATTTCTACGCTCGGATTCCCGGAAGCGGACGCTCAAGCTTTATGGAGAGCCGAAGGCGGTGGAAAAGGCCAAAAATATTGTGATGGAAGAGTTAGAACGTCTTGCGTCTCTTGAATTTACCGTAACATTGCGACGCCCCTCGGTGGGGTACTTTGTCCGGACCGGTCTCGCAGCGATGAGAGAAGTTTTCGGGGAAGATAACGTGGCGTTGGATATTCGTTCTGCGGTCATCACGGTAAGAGGAGGCGAGGAGGTCCGACTCCATCTTGACAATCATATCACCGAGTCCCTCAAGTCCGTCAATGTGAACGTTGCACCCGGATCTCATATATGTCCAATATGTTACGACGATGTCTCGACGCCGTTCCAATTGGTATGCGAGCACGTCTACTGCACTGGATGTATCCGCCACTTCCTTACCTCTGCTGCCGAAACAGGAATCTTCCCACTTGTATGTATGGGGAACGAATCAACTTGCGGGACACCCATCTCCATTCCTGTCATTCAAAAGTTCCTTCCATCGACTGCTTTCAACCACCTTCTCGAGACTGTTTTCACGACGCATGTTGACAAACACCCGCAGGAGTTCAGGTACTGCAAGACACCAGATTGCACGCAGATATATCGTAGGTCGGAAACGGTATCTGTACTACGATGCCCATCTTGCTTCTCCGAGATATGTGCTGCATGTGGCGAGGATTCACATGATCGATTGAGCTGTGAAGATGCTCGCATTCATAATAATCCTGCGGAGCAGGAACGATTGAGTGAGGCATGGCTTTTGGAGCAACGTGGTATCAAGAAATGCCCGACCTGCTCGCGCCTCCTAGAGAAGACAGAAGGATGTAACCATATGACATGCCCGTTCGTATTTGTCCCTCCATTACATGTTGAAGCTGACTAGCACTTTTAGATGCGGAGCTCATATTTGCTGGCGTTGCATGGGAGCCTTCGATGCAGGCCAAATCTACGATCACATGAATACCGCTCATGGAGGTATATATGGCGACGAGCCTGCTCCGGCCCCACCTCAACCTCAGGCCACTGTACCCCAGCACCAGAATCCATTTGTAGACGCTTTCCGAGGTATCGATTACCTTGAACAGGTTCAGCTTCTTCATGAGGCGGAAGCCCACCGCATTGCGGAAGAGGATCATAGAAGGCAGCTTAGAACTGCCGCAATACTCACGGAACAACGGAGGCAAGAGGCTGTCCGGGAGCGGGAGCTAAGGTTGGAACGGGAGGCCCAGTGGAGAAGGCAACAAGCTGAACGCCTGAGAAGAGAGCAAGAAGAAACTGATTGTTTGTATCAAGAGCAGGTCAATCGATGGCGCAGAGAGCAAATCGAGAGAGCTCGACAAGCTACGGCTGGCCAACAAACACACTGGCAGCAGCCTCCTCGAGCTCAGCCAACACGCCAAGACCAAGGATCGTGGTGCGTGGTGATGTGATGATTGAGCTGCTTTGTGTAGTACATCGGAGGATACGGTGATGTACCAACGCTCACGTTCTTGCTTTGAATACGACTGTAACTGATTCAATGTACTTATCTAATGCGTCCTACAATGAAGTGAATCATAGGGGGCTCCATCGGAATCGGAATCGGAATCAGCACCTTCCATCTTTCGCTCAAGTCGACCTCACAAATTTTCACCCAGCAAACGAGTCTATACATCGTGCAGTATTGAAACCCCGTTAGACTACAGAACACATGAACCCCTCGCCACACCGTAGAGATCACTCCTCGACATCCCGCCGAGTCCGAGTCGCACCTTACGCATACATCATCTCGCTCATCCTCATTGTATGGATGCTCAGTTTCTCGCTACCGCGCCTTTCATCGAGGTCCCGGACGTGGGTAGTGCTCCACGTGGTGATCACCCAAGCCGCGTTGGGGTGGCGCATTTTCGGGAAGAACAGAAAGAGACTTGTCTGAACTGGAAGATCGTGGTCAACTTCATGTCAGTCATTGCAATGGTCGGAGATAGTCCAGAGGTGATGTGTATAATTCAAGTTGTATTATTATGAAGCACCGGATCCGTATTTCGTGCATGAGCTGCCCCTGAAACGACTCGACGCACAGACATCGACTGAGCAGAACTGAGCAGGCAAGGGCATCTCGGTGCTTGTAGTTGTGGGACCATTGTAGAGGTATTGTCTCTATGCCCATGCAGTGGGCGTTGGCGTACATAAAGGACAGAAAAGCCCAGTCGCCACAACCGTTGCGGAGGGCGAACATAGTTCACAATCACCAGTGAGCTTCGCCGGCCCTTTCAGGTTCTACCATGGTTTCTACTCGCCCAGATGTTGGAGAGAAGTTCCAATATTTGTGAGTTGAGGCAAGCTGCCTTGGAGGAACAGGGGATCCGATCCAAGGTGGCAATGGTGTGACTGACATTTCTTGAACATTTCCAAGCTATTCAGCATACTGATTAAGTCAAGGCATGATAGCACCGTGTAGGACTGAAGCATCGATAGACGAATCCATGTATCCTTCGCTACACTGTGACTACTTCTCGATCTCTCCCATTGTCCCGCAGAGTGCAGGTCGCGATGGCCTAAAGGTGTCCACCGGCGATCCAGATCAATTGGGTCAGGCATGAAAGCGGCGGCGAGTGTGGAGACGCTGAGAATCTGCTGTAGAAAGTTTTTGGCGATTATAAAAAGCAAAGCGTACACCAACCTTCAACGTATCCAACAAGTTCCGGGCGTGCTCGGCCCGGGATCAGAGTCACACAACGTGAACCGATCACCAAACGTCAAAGTTTTTCATGACTTCAGTCACTTCACGCCAACTTCACGGTGTCCGGACAGAAACCAAGCTCTTCAAGCACACCACGAAGAAGCGAGAAGATGGAAAAGAAAGGGGCCTAACGCAGGTTGAATTCAAGAAGCATAGGTAACAAAGACTACAAAGAAATATCTGGTTTCCGTTCTTGCCATGCCATTCAACTCGATTGTAAAGCTTCTGCCCATTATTTAATTGGGAACGCAGATCAAGTTTCCACACGCGTTGTTCTCACAGACTGAAACTATAATGTCAGTATGTCACAGAATATGGATTCAAGATACAACCACTTACAGCCTTGAGACTGCTGGAAGGCGCAGGAGTGTCCCACACCGTAGTGATTATGACCGTTGCACGCATCAACTACGACAGTAAATGTGAGTGTGAATTCGGATATGTGATTATAATTCTGACCAGGGTTGTCTGCGATGAGTGGACCCGTGGCAGCACCATTAACTTGTCCTGCAGAGGATAAGAACATGGCCGTTAAGCTGATCATAAATTTGAACATCATGTTCGGAAGAAGATGATAAATATTGCAGTGGATGCTGGTCAGTATTGATATCTGTGTGGATGAGGGCGTTGGATCGAGTTCCCCCAGGTTCTATAGGCGGACGATGCATTTTCGGATATTATTTTTGTGTTTCTAAATTGTTTTCACATTTCCATGGGCGTAGCTTTCACTCCGAAGAAGTATATTCCAGAGGAAGTTTCAAGGGGAACCGTAGTGTACGGGTACTTCCAGGCCCACACCAGTGTTATGGATATCGGTCTTCGTCGGTACGCATGAGTCAAGTTGAACACATGCATTCACGCGGCCTTCTCTGTCTGGCTATTCTTCTCGCTGATACTGGACCACGACAGGACCTGCTAACTTGAGGACATATGCTCATTTCGGATCAGGCTTCCTTCGAGTACTCACCGACTCGTATATTCCTTTGATTACCCATATTCGTAACAGCTAGGCCTGTGGCTTGCCTTCTACAATGAACAAATGTCCCTGTGGAGTTAATGCATGCTCAGTAGGGGGTTTCATTACTACGGACTTCGCGTCGACTTCGAGGTCTGAGATAATCAAACACAACAAAAAACCGGGGTTCGCGTGATACTAGACCTGCAACCAGTCCTCTGAAATGAACAGCTGCCCCATATCGACTCATGAGGGTGATTCAACCTAGGAATTACGTGTCACCTTTAGGATTGCTGTTGGTCGAGTTAAAACATTCAGATTTCGCGGTGAATTTTCGTTCAGTTTGGCGGATGCATCGGGATATCATCCGTGTTCTTGGCGTTGCCGGTGCTTATAATTTAACGGATAAGTGTAGTACCTGTGCGCCTGGTTATGGTCTAGGGCCCATAAGTGCATTATACCCCAAAATACTTGGTCTGTTTGTGTGCATTGAATAAGCGAATCTCCTTGGAATCTCCCAAATATTCAGATAGTTTCGATGGCTACATTTTGAAAGCATGTGCACTTGTCAGCCGGCCTAACTATAACTAGATATCGCCATCGGCTGGACGTACGAGCAAGGAACTAAGACGGTATTTTGGGGCGTCTTGGTTACCCTTGAAACCATCCGTTTAAGCACTCCGCGCCTTCGAATCTTCCGACATGGAATGCACAGACGGTATGAATCGCCTATAAAAACCACTCAGTTCCGAACCTGTCATACCATCCAACAACACTCACAAAGCTATAACTTCAGCTCAGTCTACACCATCCATTCAGAATGATGTTTCACATCAAGTTCACTGCCACTGCATTGGCCACCGTGTTCTTCTTCGCAGGACAGGTAAATGCTGTCGCAGATAACCCTGGTATCCGTGGAACCCGTCCATGACTATGACAGTCTTGACTGACCGTGATGTCTTCACAGTCGATGCATGCAACGGTTCCAACCATTACAGTGACGGACATTCCTGCGCCTTCCAGCAGTCTCAAGGCAGTAAGTAGAATTGCAAACACGTACATTCTGAATCTCACGATCTTGTAGTTTGCCACACCAACAGTTGCGGTGTACTCGTTTGCGTTCCCAACTGACGTGGTCGCGTCATCAGGACACGATAAAGAGCCAAAGACTCGTACAATAGCTCATTTGTGTAGTTCCACGAATTACATGCATGTTCTTCAGGCTGCTATAAATATATCGCTGCGACATTGGAGAAGTCCAGCTAGACGATACTGAGCTTTGCACTATTTCTCTGCTGACGGTTGCACCAAAGCCGTAAGCACAAGTTTTCACCTGTAAAATAACCAACTAAATATTAGTGCTGAGTCCTTATACACGTAGAAACCTTCCTGTGTTGGTCACGAGAAGAAGCAATGGCGAAATTTCCGGATCTTCACCCTAACGCAAGGGTTCAAGTTGTTTACACCGATTCAATTAACGCCTTGTTCCTTGATTTCCCAGTATGAAAAGTCTATTAAAATACATGTGGACGTAAGTGCACTGCGCGAAGACTAGTATCAACTCAAAATACTCCAGCGAACAAACACACCCGTACCTGTAGACATCTACTAGTTATTACAATGGTGATGGACACGCCCGACCAACATCAAGACGAATACAGTCGCTATGCTGCACGCAAGCTTATACTTAGCCATGTGGGGTGAACGTGATGGGAAGATCGGGCGGGGAGCAAGCCCGCTTGCAGCGGCCGCTAGGTGTTGCTCTTCTGCATGATATGCCTTAAAGGCTAGGAAATCTTTGGACTGCGAACATAACAAGCGCTGAAGAAGTCCGCTTGATAAAATTCGTTAACAGATAAGGAGACTACAATAAGGAGACTTACGAAGACAAGCAGAACATTATCCCTTCCACCAAGCCCGTTTCGAAATCGGCACGCTCATTGGTTAAGGTAGGTTTGAGTTATGCGACATCCCAGGGAACTTGTCTTCATGATCAATCCTGGTAATTTCCTTGAGTGACAAGAAGCCTAAAATGTACAGTAGTTATAGGTCGGGGCGTAATGAAAATTTATCGCCTTTTCTTCGCTGACCAATTTTGCTGTCATTCCTCCAAAGCATCGAGTACTGATCTCAATCGTCTCATGATCTCTCTCTCTCAAATGCGTTCAAGGCGACACCCTGTTTCTCTGTTCGCACCGCTGAATTACAAGTGAGTGCTATATGAAGAATGAACAAGTCATGCCTCACGGGCAACCTACGTCACAGTGACAATCTCGCCTTTCCCATCCTTCAGTATGATCAGTTCACACTCAATCTTCTCCCCGGTATCAAGACACACGATGTCTGTGGGGTCAATGGGATTTGTTTGTATCTGTCGGCGTTCAAAGAACGACCTCCCGAGTACG
This sequence comes from Armillaria mellea, assembly GCA_030407055.1. NCBI lineage: Eukaryota > Fungi > Basidiomycota > Agaricomycetes > Agaricales > Physalacriaceae > Armillaria > Armillaria mellea. Next base: position 1,836,241 of record JAUDZF010000001.1, on the reverse strand, counting down.
ACGTCGAAGTGCGGCTCTTCTGAAAGGTATACGGTTATGAGGGTCGGTACGGGTTCCTTGTTATCAGATGAGTCTTTCTTCTTGGCGCTGTGCGTTTTAGATGAAGTAGGCACAGGTGGAGGGGGCGGAGCGTTCGGGTGACTAGACACCGCGGCAGATGGCGTAAGCGTTATAGGCCAAGTGCCAATATTCACAAGCCCGCCGTATCCATAATGCCCAGGTGCAGCATCATGCGGAATGAAACCATGGGACTTTGCAAATTCGCGAGAGATGTACACATGTCGGTACCCAGACTTCAGTAGCATGCGTACTGAATGTGTTCTTAGTACAAAAGAAACTTCGAATTCTCCACCACTGGACGTACCATTTTTCACAGGGCCAATACTTCCCATGACAGTTCGAACTCCATTCGCACTGTGAAACTTCTCAAATTCCCGTTTGAATTTGGGCACGCTACTGTCTTCGTCGCTCAGTGCAGATTTATTCGTGCGCTTACTGCCCTTGGTCTTGCGAGACCTTATGCTGTGTGGCCGTGGGGATGGGCTCTTTCGAGGGAGGATATGAGAAGGTTGGAAGAGGTAATATGCCGCGTTTCGGTACGCTGGCGGAGCAGGAATGGGTTCCGAGGGATTGTGGAGGAAAACAGTTGGCGCTGGCGTCTTCTTGTTGATAGCTGTTAAGGGTAATGTCGTCGAAGTAGAGGCTTCTTGATCATCCTGTAAGCTCTGCTGCTGGCGCCAAACGAAAATGGTATAATCCGAATCTATATTGTCCAGATTGAGCAAGCCGTGTTGACCTTCAGGTGGCTTTACTGACCATCATCAAGGTTCCATATGGAATCATTGAACTCGTACTTCAGCCAACCAGGTCCGACACGACTGCCATGATAGGCAGTATGGGCCTTTCTGCTGAGCTTGTTGTACAAAGCTTCCAGAGATTCCTGGGTTACTGCGAGACGTATGTCAGGACGAGTCTACAAAAATGGCTGCTTTCACTCGCTGGTGTGCACGATGGCGAATGATTCCGAAGGAGTGTGAACGTTGATGATGGATGGTGGCAGGGCCATACCGCAGCAGGTGGTGGTTTGAGTTGAACTTGCTGTGCGCCCGATCGAGATCGAAGGCTTACCTCGGTCATAAGCATTATTATTCATCTAGGTCAACTGCGGCGACCACGAATAGTTTCAACAATAACAATCATATCCCGAGTGCAGCTTGCGGTATGTAATATAAATAAGAGTCAGGGAGTATTCCAATAATCACACTTGAATATCTAGAAGTCCTCAGGCAAAGCGACGAGATAATTCAATGTTCGATTAGTTTCAGGTGTGGGATGAGATGTGATATTGGTCTACAGCTACGAATAGCAAACGACTGGAGACTCTGCGTTCAACGACCGTCGATACGCTAGACAACGACTGGGTCCTAATTATGACGATCTTTGTCTTGACGCACGGGTCAACTGTAAGCGATACAAATAAGAGATAGCCAAAATTCAAAGAGAGACTGCACCTACTCTTCTTCGTTTCTTTCGCCTAGACAACATACATCAGGATAAAGACAACACGATCAGGATGAAAAGGCTAACTTGTGTTTCTTCATCTTCTTTCGTCTCTTCCTCTTAACACTGTCCATAACAATGTCTCTCCAGACTTTCCTTATCTCCCGCTGCGAGCCGATTCGATCCGGTTGTGCATTTACATCCAAACCCAGACGCTTAAGCGTATTCTCCCATGCAACTGCACTGCCTGCCTGCGACAACATCAAAGCTCGAGTCAATTGACGCGCGGCATCAGCGTCCGCATCAGCCACGGTCTCCATCGACCCTGCTCCGGGTGAACGTGCTTCAGACTCGTTCACAGCAGTCATTCCTTCCGTTTGGTGGAGTGGCCCCGTCCGCGGCGCAGTCTGCAAAATCGAAGCAGGGTCCGAGAGCAAAAGAAGTGGCCGATGAAGAGAGAAAAACTGATGAAGCTTGAAGTCTCGCGATTCTATCAGCGGATGGGGATGGCTGGCTTCGTAAAGAGAAAATGATCGAGACAGTTCTTCGGGATGCCCTGTAGGAGATGTTGGTGAGCTTCCGTCACCAGAGGACGACGACGCGGTCCGGGTAGTGGAAGGATCCTCCGTATCCGCTGCCTTCACAATCTGAACACTTCTACCTGATACATCTTCTCCTTGGGCAGCCTGAACAGCTTCGCTAGCAGCTTCGCCTGCTGAAGACCCTGATTCGACAGCACCCCGGGTCCCTCTGTTGCTCTTCTTTGCAACACCACCTGCTACGACAGTTTTTGTCGGTCTCGCAGAGTTGAAATATCGCCCACCGCCGGGCCTCGATGAAAAGAACGATGAGTAGGCTCGCCTCGCAGCCGGTAGAGGCTGGAGAAAGCGAGCTAGTGAAGACATACGCCTGCCTAGCAGCGCTACGATAACGTCCAAGAACAGAAAGAGCAAGATTTGAAAACGGGTCTTGCCACCAGACGGCGATGACAAACAAAACCACGTGTAAGTGGCTATGCAAGTAGTCGCGGCCCAATTTCAAGTTCACCTTTCTCCATAATCCGTGTCTAGTTCTGCAAGAATGATATCCGATACTCATTATGCCGCAAAGACCAAGGATCTCTTAGGCTTGGTAAACCAGCTACATAGTTTAGGGTGCGTTTTACTTCATAAATCGATAACTTGAACGGCACTTTAAACAGAAGTGGCATTCAATTTCCAGTGCTCAACGAGACCTTGACCTTCCACGTATCGCAGTGATAGGAAACCAAAGCGCAGGTCCGTGCTTTTCTTTATTAGCATCTGTGCCTGTTGCTCATAGGCGGTTAGGGAAATCGAGCGTCGTAGAGGCTATATCAGGGGTAAGTACCCCACATGCTTAAAATCTTCCCCGCTATACTTAAAATTACTCATGCTAGATCAATGTTCCAAGAGACGCTGGAACTTGTACTCGTTGTCCCATGGAATGTCGCCTGTCCTCATCGTCGAAACCATGGCAATGCAAAATTTCCATCAGGCGAGAATTTGACAAGAACGGGGAACATATGGATGATATATCAGAGACACCTTTTGGCGGACTTATAACAGACAAATCGGCTGTTGAATCTCTTCTCAGAAGGGCGCAGCTATCTGTTCTGAATCCTGGGATCCCCATCGAGAAAATCCTGCATGCCCCGAGGGAGGAGCTCACTAAGTGGTCGGAACAATCTCAGAAAGTCCAACCCTTCTCGCGTAATGTCGTGTGCGTGGATTTGAGCGGACCGGAATTGACTGATCTTTCTTTCATTGACCTTCCTGGTGAGGCTTAGTGGCTCTCTTTCATTCGTACGCTCATGGTGGACTACTATAGGCTTAATTCAAAATGCCGAAAGTAACATCGTCCGCCTTGTAGAGGACCTTGTAGTGTCCCACATCAAGGGGAACTGTTTGATATTGGTTGCTCTTCCAATGACAGGTATACATCAACTGAAGCTGTCGACATCATTTAACAGCTAACTTATCTTCCCAGATGACATAGAAAACCAGAAGGCTGTGCAGCTGGCGAGAAAACAAGACCCTCAAGGTCGACGTACCATTGGTATGCAGTACATCCGAGACACTTAAGCTCTCACGCTCATGAGGCACAGGTGTATTGACAAAACCTGACATGCTTACTGTTGGTTCTACCAAGGCCCTGGACTTGTGGCTAGATGTGATTGAAGGACGTCGCCATCCTCTCGCTCATGGTTACTACTGCACTAGGCAACCTGATGACAAGGACAGAGAAGAGTCCATTACGCCTGAGCAAGCTCGAGCGAAGGAAAAACTATTTTTCGAAACTACTCCTCCTTGGTCAAAATGTACTCAGCAGAAGCGATTCGGTACCAACAACTTGATTGACACTCTTAGTCGTCTTCTCATTCAAGTCATCAATGAAACGTGAGTGTTAGCCTTTCTGCTAGGAATCTGGTTTTTCATGATGTATGCAGACTCCCCGTTATCCGATCAGAGGCAACGGAGGCGTTAGAAGAATGCCGTGCGGAGCTGACTACAATCCCTACAGCAATCAACGAGGAACCTGCAACATACATGCTGAAACTTGTCACGTCCTTTTCTGCTGAGGTACAAAGCCTCGTCCGTGGGCGATCAGATGCAAGTCGTTTGATCCAGGAGAACCGGAAGGCATTCAAAGATCTGAAAATTGCAATCCGACGTACCGCACCAAATTTCGTCCCTGTGGAGGATGACCAGCCTCAGCCAGCCATGATTAACTCCCTGGAAGATGGGGAAGAAGAACTTTTGGCCCCGGAACTTAGCACGGACGAGCCATTCACCTTGACTGACATGAAGAGTCATATTCAATTGTAAGTTTCACCTTTTCCGTAAAAGGATGGTTCTGAGTGTTTTTAGATCCCTAACGCGCGAGCTTCCCAACAATGTACCCTTTGAAGCCAAGGTCGAGCTAATCAATGCTTTCCAAGCTAATTGGCGTACCTCCGTCATGAACTGCTTCAATCGCGTGCAAGGATGCACGTACGAAGTTTTGATGAAGTGTATCGAAAAAGGTTTTTCTCGATATGTAATCCTACAAGGACATCTAAAGTACGCCAACATTTCTCCGCCGCAATATCTCTTTCGATCTATGTTTTCAGAACTTTCATTGTGGAATTGATGAATGAATGCCGCGCGACTTGCTCGGTTGTCTTGAATGCCACACTGGATGTAGAGAAGATCCCGTTCACGCAGAACACGCACTACCTCGAGGCCACAACCGATAAGTGGCTAGCTAAGTATAAAGACATCCGAGCCGGGAAGACCCATGCCCATGCCTTAATAGAGCCTCCAGCGAAGAGACTGAAGACTGAAATACACGGAACCCCGCCGGCTAACGGTGCCTTTACCGGACGAGCTGAAACTACTGATGCGTCGCAACATATCAATGGCACCACATCGAAGGTGAACGGCACCCAAAAGCAGACTCAGAATCAAGAGCAGCAGGCCCAAGACGCCATTTGTTAGTGGTGTATCTTTCTCCCTAAGTGACTGATCCAAACGCCCCTCTAGTCCGATTCGGTGGTGCCGGTACCCCCCATTCACCATTTACACTGAGTTCTCCTGTACAAGGTCCAAACCAATCCACTAGAGCACCAGTAGCGGCTAGTCAACCTGCCCAAGCTCCGTTATCCGATGCTGACAATGTCGCAAAGGCCGAAAAACTTCAGGAAGCTTTGACCGCGTTGGCTGCCCTTGGTTACTCAGTGAAGGCAGAGGATTTAGGGAAATTGAATGCTACAGACATGTTCGAGACCGAGCTCAAAGTCATGGCAGAGGTGCGGGGGTATTTCCAGGTCGCGTACAAGGTATGCATCACCGTCTTTGTCTTGCTACTGAATCATAAGAAACTGATCAGACGTATTCAAGCGCGTCATCGACAACATACCGTCCTTCATCGATCTGCTCTTTGTCAGAAAGGTAGCGGAAGAGTTGCAGTCCTTCCTGATCTCCAAGTTCGGCTTGGGAACCGTCGCCGCGAATGAAAAGTGTGCCAGGTACCTGGAGGAGGATCCTGGGCTGGTGGCTCGACGGGAGGAACTGATTAGTCGGGAGAAGAGACTGCTGAGCGTACAGAAGGAGCTTAACAGCTTTGGAATATCGACGCAAGCGTAAATCATGGCCTCGTTGAACGGGGTTTCATGCATCATGTCTAAAGGATCCTTCTTGCACTGTCTATACCCTTGACTCGTTAACCCCCGACATCTTCGGAACGAATGTCCGTTCCCGCCTACCATCGTCGTCTCGCGAATGCCGACAATAATATTGTATCGCCTCATCTTCCAAGCGGAGGAGTCCCGAGTTATGCAGGATGGCTGACTGATATAGAAGTACGCTGACCTCGACACGAAGAAGCACACGAATAAAGTTCGTGTCATGCCAGGATACACTAGAGAATTTACGCCATTGTGGACTACTCTAGATGAAAATTTTTTTTGCAGATATTATATAACTGACTCGTTTCATAAATGTAACAATCCTCTTACGAAGTAAAGCGAGCGGCTTTCCGTGCTTTCTTCGCTATGCCAAAATAAGGGAGGCGACGTGCACATCTTATGTTGTCCGACAGGAACGACTTGACAACCTTGACTACTATCATCTCTAATAGCGGCCAGCGCCATAACTATTCTTACTCTCCCTTCTCCTTATTCTGGTTCGATCATGGAATCTTTCAATCTGTTATACTACGTATAGCTGTAGCCGCGTTGGTCTGCAATGAAATTATTGAAAACTTCGGCCACAGGCTGATTATCAATCTGATTACTGCGTAGATGTTCTGTAATGCTTGCCATCTACTGAACTTCTCCAATATCACGGTGATAAGTTTATAGCGGCCTGAAGAATATGCATGAAATTTGTGAAAAGTACGCAAATGAGTTATTGCACAGATTATCTAGCTCTCCGTCATGTCCGGTGACGCGGTCACGTCAGTTGGGAACGCAAACGAGTACGCCGCAGCTGTTGGTATGGCAGACTACAAAGTTGTGAGATCCAGAATGTACGCGTTCGCAGTCACTACTTACTGCCTTGAGACTGCTGGAAGGCGCAGGAATGTCCGTCACTGTAATGGTTGGAACCGTTGCATGCATCGACTGTAAAGACATACGGTCAGTAAGGACTGCCATAGCCACGAACGAGTCCGACGGATACCAGGGTTATCTGCGATGGCATTTGCCTGTCCTGCAAAGAGGAACATGGCGGCCAACGCCATGGCAGTGAACTTGATCTGGAACATCATTCTTGTGTGTAAATGGATGATGTGTACTGGGAAGCGGTAGTTATAACTCTGTGAGTGTGGTTATTGGATGGCATTATGTGGCAGGAGCTGGGTGGCTTTTATATGCTAGTCATACAATCCGTGCTTTCCAGATCGGAAGATTCGAAGGCGTGGAGCCCTTGAACGAGTGGTTTCAAGGGTAACAAAGACGCCCCAAAGTATCATCTTAGTCCTTTATTCGCACGACTTACCGATGGAGATATGATGTTATACTTAGTTTCTATATCAGGTCGCATGCTTTCCGGTCGAAATTATCAGGATATTTGGGAAATTCCTTGAAGGAGGTATGTTTATTGATATTGGATGCACTGAAACAAATCAGATTTTTGGGGCACGCACTAGCAGGCCCTAGATCATGACCAGACGCAGAGGTATTACATGCATCCGTGTACCCGCTGAATTTACAGCATTGAAACTTCAAAGAACTCTGACGCATCCGCCAAACTGAACGATATATACCGCGAAATTTGAACTTTTTGTTTCCGTGTTTGTTGGGATTTGCAACTTCAAGCTTATGCCGGAAGATTCCCGAACATTCAGCTTAGTAATTTGTCATGATACTTGGATAATTTTAGGTACTTTAGGTAGAATATTCTAGATACTTTTGTAGTATTTAAGGAGCTCGTTCCGAGCTCTAGTAGCTAACAATTTCAGTATTTACCTACTGCAAGCCTCCCACTGCTGTGGTTTACAACAGGTTATGGGCCCCGAGCCCCAGTAGAAGTCTCATCTTGCACATTCATTCTCTTTCGGACCACCCGAGCCCGGCTTTTTAGCCACACGTTGATCACCGGAAGTCCTCTTTAGGCAGGTGTAAAAGTCCTTTCTAGGCCACTGTAATTCCTCTTTAGGTCGGTGCAGATTTGCAGAAGTCCTTTCCAGGCCGTCGTAATTCCTCTTTAGGTAGACGAAGTTATCAAAAGTCGTTTCTACGCCGCCGTAAATCGTTTCTACGTAGGTGAAATATTGTCGTTGTCGCTGTAAACCCTTTCTAGGTTGGCATTCCATTTCCGAAGTCCTTTTTAGGCACCGTATTTTCGCCTTTTCAGGCACATTACATCACATTTTCGTTACCTTTCATTACATACCATCTCGTTACCTCCAGTTATGGAAGACCGGAGTAGCAACCGTTTTGATCTCCTGAATGAGGAGAATTACTTCACTTGGAAGTACCGCATGGAAATGCATTTGATTCGGAAGGATTTGTGGGGAATAGTTTCAGGTATAGAAACCCGTCCTGCCAGTGGAGTACGGACGCAAGTAGTCTGGGACAAGCGCGCGAGGCTTGCCGCCGCCGAGATCATTCTCCATGTGTCTGATTCCCAGTTACCGCTAACTCGGAAGACCACGGACCCTGTCCAAATGTGGCAAATTCTGAAGGAATATCACGAATCCTCAGGATGGGCTAACCGTATGACCGTTCTCCGTAGATTTGTTTCTCTCAAGATGGAAGAGGGAGCACCTATACAGGAGCACATCAATGATTTCAATACATTGGACCAGTCCCTCAAGGATATTGGAATCACTCTGACAGACATGCTTAGGATGACTATCTTATTAGCATCCCTACCTCCTAGCTACGAGAACATCGTTACCGCCATCGAATCATACATCGAGGCCAATACTGACCCTAGCGATCCAACGCATGGTCCAGACTTCGATTATGTCACTCGCCGATTGCTCAATGAAGAGCGCCGCCGGAAGCTGAATTCACTGGAAAGTGATATCGCATTAGCAGCGCGATCATTCAAGGGCCGACGTGCCGACCCGGCCACAATTACTTGCTATGGATGTGGACAGAAGGGCCACTACAGAAACAAGTGCCCAAATCTTGCCTCAGGGGGAGAATATCTACCAAAGGCAAATGTTGCAGTTGAAGAAGATACAGATTATGCTTTTTAGGAACTTGAAGTTGAGGGGGAGTGTTGGGATTTGCAACTTCAAGCTTATGCCGGAAGATTCCCGAACATTCAGCTTAGTAATTTGTCATGATACTTGGATAATTTTAGGTACTTTAGGTAGAATATTCTAGATACTTTTGTAGTATTTAAGGAGCTCGTTCCGAGCTCTAGTAGCTAACAATTTCAGTATTTACCTACTGCAAGCCTCCCACTGCTGTGGTTTACAACAGTGTTATTTTGTCAACCTCATACCTCGAAAGTGAGGCGTAATTTTCAGGTAGAATCACCCAATGAGCAAGCAACAATGTAGGGTGGCTACTCCTTGCAGGGGATCGGTTACGTGTTCCAGTACTTCACGAAATGAGACGCAGGATTGAATTCTCCTAGCGAACAAACATTGATACCCGCTAGGGCACCTGCTCGTTGTGCTTATGTCACAGGTACTTGAAAGCGCCCCGTGTACTACGGCTCCCCCTGAAAAACTCTCTGGAATATACTTTTTTCGGGGTGAAATCTCCGCCTACTATTGAAATGCACAAACGATTTAGAAACACAAAAATAACATTCTAAAATACATCGTCCGCCTATAAAACCCTGCGTAACTTTATGTTTCTGTATCCAACAAACCTCGCCTACAGGTATCACTACTCATCATCTTTATACGTTGCAATCTTGTTCATCTTCCTTCGAAAATGATGTTCAAATTCGCCTCTATTACCATGGTCGCCGTAACGGCCATGTTCTTATCTGCAGGACAAGCCCATGCTGCCACAACGGCTGCACTCATTGCAGACAACCCTGGTAGGCATCATAATTGCATATCCGAGATCTATACCGACTGTGTCTGTCATAGTCGACGCGTGCAACGGCTCTAATCACTACGGTGTGGGACACTCCTGCGCCTTCCAGCAGTCTCAAGGCTGTGAGTGGTCATCTCTTGCATCCATATATTATCATACTCACAATACTAATCACATTCTCACTAGTCTGCGAGAACAACGCGTGTGGAAACTTGATCTGCGTCCCTCATTAATCTTTAAATAGATCGGGCAGAAACCTCGGAGTTGATTTGAATGGACATGGCAAATGATTCAAAGAAAGGATATTTCTTTTCATTCTTTGTTGACCATGTTTCCTGAATTCAGCTAGCGCCTGGCTGCTCTTTTGGTTACTTTCCGTCCTCTTGAACGTGAAGTTATAAATAACTTCGAAGTTTGTCGATCGCGTTATGTAAGACGGTCCGAGCACGCCTGAGCCTGCCAGTGCTCGCTTTTTCCAGTTTTCCACCGGTACCGTTTTCCAAAGGGCCCTTCAACTAGTCAGTCAGTCCCTTATTCATAATAGCCCAAGGATCGAAGAAATTTTCTATACACGTACCTCAATGTCCCCACACGGCTGTTGGCCGAACGCTGTGGATTATTGTATTATTTTGCTATTTGCTGACAATACTATGTCGTAACATATACTCCAAGCCGAGTAGTCCTGAGTTTGCATGGGGGATGGTCGTCAGATATAGAGGTAAATACAATGACCTTCCCATACGAATAAAGTTCGCGTCTGCATATACCAGGATATAATGTTGTCGTAGGATTTATAGAATACTGTAGATGAATCTGTTTGAGAAAATTGTATAAACAAGCCGTGTTCATAAATGTAGCGATCCTCTTACGAAGAGAAGCTAGCAGCCCTCCATGCTTCCTTCACTACGTCAAAAATAAGGGTGGTGACATGCACATCGTGTGTTGTGCGACAGCTATTACGACTACATGTCTCCTAGGATCGTCGCTGAAAACGACAAAAACATGATTCCAACCACAGTCCACCAATAGTGCCACTTTCCCTTTCGTCGTTCATGTTTTACTTGCGTCGAAGGAAATTATAAGATGAGTACTTGCTACCCATATCAACGTACAAGAAAAGGATCAGAAATAAAACGGAGATATACGAGTACAACGAGACTTGGATCTTCCAACAAAACAGATATCAGCGCAAACATAATTTTCAAAGAAAATCGATAGTTTAGTCCCTTCATGAAGACGACTGAGCACGAAGTTGCTTCTGCTTCTCCTGCTCCAAGCGCTGTGAAAACCATCAGGAACCGTATCACACTAGTGTCAAAGCGATGCTCACATGATAAAGCAGCTGTACAGCCATCTGTATATTAGATGGCTGGCCAGTGATGACAACCAAGCGCTCCCCCTCCCCGCCCGGCGACGCAGCTGGCATTCCCGGACCGACCCCGACAGCTCCAGGCTCCATGATCTTGATCTGGCTGGCGCTCATATGCCTAATCTCGTTGATCTTACTGCCACCCTTGCCGATGATACAGCCGACGAAGTCATTCGGGATGTATATCTGCTGTGTTTGCATCTGCTGTGGAGGGTTGTGATGAGACGGAGGGGAGTATGGGTTCGAGTACCCAGGTACGTACGACGACCCTCCACTGTAGGGTCGACGAGAGTGACTAGTAGGTCGATAGGAAGAGTTGGAGGCCGATGGCATGCGCTCTTGGGCTTCGATCAATATAGTGCCGATGTAGTAGGTTGCTATGTGGATGGCGTCGGCGACGCCGGCAACACTGAGAACTCGCTTTGATAAAAGTTAATACACCTGGCGTTGAAGTTGCCTTGCGGACCGACCTCAGTAGATCCAGGGAGCATCCCTTCACTCGCATTAAGGCGTGCCCCACTGGCATCCTGTATTTCCTTAATCTTGGATCCCTGCTTGCCTATGACTGACCCCATTCTGGAGTTGGGGATCATGAACTTGATGGTCACAGCTCGGCTGCCAGGAACCGACGGTGTGTCAAAAGGCTCGTCGTTTATCCTCCGCACAATAAGTCCGAAGGCCTATGCACGTTCATGAAACCAACCACGTAGATAAAACGAAAGGCACACCTTTGAGACAGCATCGAGGGGCCCACTGACATTAAGAATACGCTCAGGGTTCCCAGGTATACTTTCGGAGACGACGACACGGGCACCGCTTTTCTCCCTGATCTCGTTTACATGAGAGCCGCCCTTGCCAATGATGATCGAGGCGTCTTGGGTGACGATGAGGCATCGCATGTGTATGTTGGCTGATGGTGCACTACTAGTCGAAGATGAGTCTGCACTGTTCGGAGCAGCGTCAACATCATCATTGGACTTGGATTTAGTAGAACCTGGAGTAGACGAAGGCGAGGCGGCAGAGGCGTCAGTCATGGTCACGTCAGTCTGGGTGAGGCGAGCAACTGAACCTGAAGGATTAAAGTCATCCGAGGAAACAGCTGCGCCAGTGTTTGCCCGTTTGTTGTGCTTCTGTTGTTCAGAATCGGAGGGCGACCGAGAGCGCTTGCGAGTCGAGTCAGCGTCTGGCATGGCGAAAATGATGTACGGCAACGATAGTAAGGATTCAAGGTATTGTCAGTGTTCTCTCCGTTGAATGCAGGGACTTGGGATGGGGTTCGGGAAGGAGTCTAATGGACAGGCATGGGGGATGGTGTGAGGGGGGGCGGAGTTGGAGGAAGGGTTGCGGCACAGAAATGCTACATACCTTGCGCTTTACTGGACGGTCCAGTTTCCAGCTACGTCTCTGCTCCTTTGTCCTGCAGCGACAAGGTCGTGGTGGTAAATGGCCAAGATGAACGTCGCCTCAGTCGTAGGCGCGCAGGCCATATGATCAGCCACAGTAAACATGTGTCAATCGCGATGCACAGCCTTTGAGTCCAGTGTAAGTTCAAGCCTCAAGGTAGACAATTATTGACAAAGACACCGTTCATTAACATGACAGTCATCATGACTGAATCCCATATTGTAAATGAAAATCTGAAAATTTCTTTGAAAAAATTCATCAGGCACTCAGTTAACGTTGCTCGGCTAGCTAGAGTACGTTCGTATATACACCGTGTTCCTAAGCTAAAACTATCGGCATTCCAATGTCACAGTAGTATTGAATATGTACCTTCAACGCTAGTGCTAGTCTAAGGACCGTACTATTCCTGGCGGCCAACTTTCTCGCACATTGTACTCTTGCGAGTACTGCCACTATGATACTATCAGCGCTAACACCGCTATTCAATAAATTTAACGCAGGATTCTCATCCGTTGCCTAGGATAGTGATAATGAAGATGGGCGTTATCAATCAGTTTCATACGTAACCATGCACGCGCTTGTAGCCTGACAAGTCCGGCTTTATAGAGGCGGAACTCACAAGCGTAAAACCGCATCCTTGATATCAAGTCCGTTGACGTGGGAGTGAATACGATACAAGCCATAAATGCTACAATCACTGTTTGAGGGGTAACTACAGAAACTAAGAACTCAAATGAGCGCTATATCCAATCCCTTTTTGTAGAATAAGTAGGTAGGGAGGGAGGATCAAAAATATATCTTAGATACATGAGATGCCGAAATGTCGAAATGTGAATGAAACAAAATGTCAATGCTAAGTGCGAAAACAAGATTAGACAGAAGGCCGTATGATAGATGCAAAGCGAGGGTATGAAAATCATAATAGCGGTGTCGTTTCACTTGAATTATTATCGTCGTCGTCGACATGTTCAACTTTGGGACCCCGGTCAGATGGCTCACATGGTTCGTCGTGATTGGCCGAGGTCGACTCAGAAGGACACGGATGTTCATGCGCAGTATATAACGGCAGAGGGATAGAGTCGGGTTTGCGGTCACCGTTAGAGTAGAAAAGCTGCGAGTAAGCGGGAAGTGCCGTCTCTGAATAAGCGGAGGAGATAGCCGGCAATGACTCTGTGGATGGAATGATCATGGATTGTGATAGAACGGGCGGTGGAGAAGAGTGTGCCGACGGAGGCGGAGGTGGGGGGACGTGAGCAAAGCGGAGAGGGATGGCTGTACAGATAGGATAAACAGTCAGCGAATGACGGCGAGAATGAATTGAACTGATCGTACCAAAGGTGAGCGTCTCAGTTGCTTGTTGGTTCTGATCAGGAAGATCGTACGTTATGATCAGAGATATACAAACTTCGTGACGGAAAGTCAACAGGGGAGAGGAACCTGATGGGCGAAGAGACGCAGGACCAATGAAGTCGGAGGATTCATCCTGCTTGATGTCTGGATCTGGGATGAAAGGGATGCTAGTCTGCAACGTGTACCAAATCGGCGTTTCTCCAGGAACATTGTGTGCGAAAACGTAGTTGTGATCGCCGAGTTCGTATTCTCCATTTTCTTCGGACGGAAGGAGAGAGAAGATACGGGTATGCGATGCTTCATCGTTGATCGGAGGGGAGTAGAAACCGTCATACAGGTATCCTAGTCTGTGACAGCTGCGTAGTGGAACGTTAGGAGGCTGTTCAGAATCAGACGGAAGGGGAAACCGTCTCCGGTACTCCGTTGATGGTCGATACCTGCAGGAGAGCGTCAAGAATGCTTCCCCGGCCGTGTCGGGAGCACTTACCGGCACTTTTCTCTCTGCAGGACGTTGACAGCGAAGGCAGATAGCTGGAGCCTCTTGCACTGTTCCTCTTCCAGGCCGTGAGCTCTCATACGGAGTGTAAGATCCACGGCGTCTTCGTCAACATCAACATATTCTGGAATAGACGCGAGAATTTGAAGTTGCGAGATGATTTCTCGTGGTATGCGGGGTCGGTCCTTATCTTTTTTGGGTGGAGTTGGCTTTGAGTTGACAAGGAAGGTCGTCCGAGGAACTTCTGTGGGATCCAAGAACTGAGAATCTACAAAACGACGTAGGGGGATAGTCTTCTCGGCGTAGACCTCCCTCTCTCGCGAGCGAAACGGTGCGCATAACGTGCTCAAAGACCACGGCGAGGAGTTATCTAAGTCTAGGAACTTGGCGGTGGCATAGAGGGTATATGATGTCCCCATGTCGTCGGCGCCATACTGTGATGACGCAGGTAACCATCCTGGCACCGGAATGTTGAACACCACGTTCCAACGGCCTGTGTATTCATTAGTCAATAGACAAGGGGTGGCAATGACATTGGGAAACGTACAAGGGGTACGGGATTCTTCCTGGCCCTCATTTGAAAGCTCCAGATGCTCACTGGGCGCGAGTTGACGCGTTATACTGCACAAGCGAACACCAGAGTAGCCAATCTGTGGCGCCACTATTTCAGATTGGCCTTCAAAGGTAAGTTCGAGGGACTGAAGGAGAAATGACGTCGTTCGACGACGTTCGAATATGGAATTAGGCGAATGTAATGAAACAGTGACATGGCCTGACAGCGAGTATGCAGAGCTGGACGCGTTAATTGGGTGAGTCATGGTAGAACAAATAAATTTCAGTGAAATACTGACGAAGAATCCGGATCTCCGTACATGTCAAGGGAAGGCGCGAGGGTGACGATGTCGATAGAGACTGGCATGGCCAATAGTGCGAAGAAGAGTAGTATAGGGTCGTTAATTCGTGATTATTATAGTACCGTCGAGGGAGTGGCGAAACGAGAACAAGGGAGGGGGAACAATTAAATGAACCTGAATCATGGCAGCCCTTTTATTGGACAGCCGTCGCTTCCGGGGAAGAAACGTCAAAAGTCCTTGTTCCGGCATTCTTGTTTCACATCCGTATCTGGCTGAGATATTATGTAACACAAATGATCAGCTCTTCGCGGACAATAGGCGTTTCCTACATGTTCCTGTTCCTTTAACCGGGGTTTTTCCCCCAGATGGGTGATGTGCTCGGTAGATGTCGGCTAGCGCTTCAGTCTAATTTTTTTCGCTCTTGGAACGGTTCCCCGGAATTTGGAATCAATTAACATCCGCCCTCGATCGGGGTGTACTAGAGCGTAATAATTCGTGTGGAATTTATTGACATGACAGCGCAGTCTCGTCGTGCTAACGACCCGGTTAGTTTCAATTATGGCACGCAATACCAGGTAATCCCCGTTCCATATATATTTGCCGTTATGATTTAAGTCAGACCTAGCCACCTTGTTGTGGGCACTAGGCTGGTCCATCATGTAAAAACTTTCGACACTGCGAGCTCATCCTCGTCTCTCTTCCGGTGTTCCTTGCGACGTGACGTCTCTTGCTCGGCATCCTTCCGTATATTATATTTCTTGCTCTGCTCTTGTCGGATGCTTGATCTGATAGCCGCTGGGGAGATAAATTCTAGCAGATAGTGTCAGACAATGGGACCAGGAACAATAGTAAAACAACGAACCAGGATTGGAGTATACCGTGGCCCCGCCAAAGGCACCTTCGAAGATTCGGATGGGAGTCAGAACAAATCGGGGACCAATCTCCACGAGGGTCGTCTGGGGAGGCCCATTTGGCTGTAAAGGATCCTTCTCCATTATCTACAATATTCCATTGTGGCACAAATTGGACAAGAAGAACGTAAAAGCGTACCTGGAAATTGCGGAACCATATCTTTGAATCAAGTATGGAGAACGTAAGAATGTGATCAATGAATGGCTTGGCTCTCCGGGCTGTCGAGGGAACGCCGAATATCTAAGTTCGAAAGAGATGAATGGGAAAGGAAGTGGCAGTTGGACTACACCATACTTACGTGCGTGAAAAGTTCCTTGGTCAACTTCCCCCACTCAGTATCTTCGAATGCTTTATCAAAGCTCAGCAGCCCTCGGCTTCCTTTCAAACAATTGCCTGTCATCTTGAGTTCATCCATCGTATGGACGTTTTGCACGTGCATCTTTATTGAAGGCCCGTTTGGTGTCTTTGTAGCCCAAAGATAGAGGTCTTCGTGCCTGCGGGCCTCGAAATAAAGGGTGTTGTTGCAATTATTAAGATCAGCCAGTTCAGGGAGGAGATGAAGCTGGGACTTGGAGTCCAGTTTCGAATCTATCAGAAACTAGACGGTTAAAAACAGCTAACAATGGCACGCATTGAAGTACCTTTTTTAACATGAGGAAGGAGGGCCTCAATATCAGTCATTAAGTGCCTCATTCGATGAGTAATGCCGCGAGACGATAGAAGAAGAACACGTTGCTTGTTCTTCTTGGGTTTGGGCGCTGAAGATTCGATGTCCTGGTCGACATCCATCTCGTTGGCTTTTCTTTTGCCTTTTAATTTGGCGTCCCGTTTTGAGGCATTCGCCTTTTGAGCTTTCAGGATAGAGGCCATGTTGGAGGAACTCGTCGTCAGAGGTCAAGAGGTTTACTGGCGAGCCAAAATTTCGGTGATGGATTAGTCAGCCGGAAAATCGGGCCGTCAAGTTCAGACCGCGAGGTCGAGAATATGTCCAGCAAGCTCACAAAAAAGTATTTAATATCAATCCTCATTGAATATTATGTAGCGCTGAATTCCCTGCATCCATCCCGTAGCTGTTCGTCGCTTTCAATCTAACCGTCATTGGCACATTGCTTCACAGTTCGTTACGATAGCATGCGGCGCCCTCGTAGGACACATCTAGACACTTTACGAAGTATCCATATCATCCTCTGCTGGGGGGTCTTCCCGCCTCACATAACACCCCAGCGCTGTACTCCACACAAATCCATGGTTCAACAACTTCGTTAGCGTCTCATATGCCCAGATATTAGAAAACGGCACCCCCGTCCTTGGATCGAGGTATGGGGCGGGTTGACCCGTCAATGGGCACATCTGCTTGGGCCGCGCTGCAAAAGAAACCTGTCAGAACACAACAACCGGCTAGAGACGTGCAGAATCTCACAAGTAGGCCTTCCTTTTCCACTGTACACCTTCATCTGGTCCCACTTGACATGATCACCAAAAATGACCTCCATCA
The DNA here is from genome assembly GCA_030407055.1 of Armillaria mellea. NCBI lineage: Eukaryota > Fungi > Basidiomycota > Agaricomycetes > Agaricales > Physalacriaceae > Armillaria > Armillaria mellea. The sequence goes on along the minus strand of JAUDZF010000001.1, from coordinate 1,818,853 downwards.
ACTCGGTCCATGATGGCTTGGGGGCTTTGTCGTATTGCGCAAGTTCGTGGACAAGGTAGTTTTTGTTTACCCTCTCCGTTCGTTCTTCAAAGACTGGTGCAGGAGGAGGTGCGGGAGGGGGAAGATAATGCATGTGCGGGTTTTGGTAATGCGTTGTGGCATAGTAGGGGTACGCCGGTGGTGTAGATGTTCCGGGTGCGTTATACGCTCCATAGCCATATGCTGGCGTGGCTGCAGGCGGGGTTACTTCCACTTGAATTTTAATATCCTCGCCTCGGCTTATCCACCGCAGTAGAGGGCCCTCAACAGAATCTCTCACTACCCGCGCGCGTTTGCGTTTCTCCTCCTCGAGTTTGAGATAGTCACGGTGCTCCACGATGTTGCCCTCTTCGTTGTCAAGTGCTCTGGCAATGAGTTCACCCTGCGTTATCTCGCGGGCGAGAGCCTTTACCTTCTTCGGCGTCTGTGCCGCCTGCAGACGAGAAAATGAGAAGGACAAGGAGATGTGGCACAAGGGTATGGAACTTACGCGTCTCTCTTCACCCTTTTTGAAACGCTTGACAGTTGCCGAGGTGTTCTTTATAGTGTGTGTTCTTTTACTATGTCGCTGTCCCTTGGCATCGCCTTCTCTCCCTGCATTAACGGTCGTTCCCAACGAGACCCGACGACTTGGTCGCGATTTGGGTTTTGGAGTAGTAGATGTCGAAGCCTCAGGATTAAATGTGACTTTCTGGCGTGCGTGAGCAGCAGCAGTGGCCTTTTCTACACGAGCTCGAGCAGCCTGTGAATGGTGGTTAGGAGGACGAACAACGCGACGGGGTAGACAAACCTTACGTGCTTGCTTCTCCTCATCTAGAACTTCCTGATCCCCTGCAGTACCTTCGTCTTGAGCCTCTTCGTCAGTGCTCTCAAAGTCGGACTCGAAGATATCTTCCTCATCTGTGAAACAAAATGAGTCGCCAAGAATTTGCCAGAGTTGAACGAGAACACACATTTATCGACAGAAAATTCAACGTCATCATCAAGATCTTTCACTGAGTCATCTATCGACATTTCAGCCAGTGCAGCTTCCATCCTGTCCGGAATTTTATCAGGACATAACATAAATCATGGACAACGAAGTACCTGTTTCCTGCCGTGCTTCGTCTTGAGCGCCGAGCTACAAGGGTCTCTTCGACCGGCGGTTCCGCCATTGTTGTGTCTGCTGTCGACATGTTGCAAATGGAAACGCGTTAACGATGAGGGAGGGAGGAAGGGAGGGTCGGCAGCTTCCGAGATCAACACGCATCAACTTGTCTTCCTGCTGCAATGGTCGTAAAGGCAGTCGCGAAGGTCGTACAGCCCAAAGTTCCCCAGAAAATAGATTTGGTGCTGGACTGGCTGCGAGCACCTCCGAGGCTCCAGCTGCGTGGGGTACAGAAACTGAAGATATCCCTGGCATACCGTAATGACCACTTTGGCGCGAGGTTCGTTTTTGCATTTTCCTGTAATTTACAAGTACATATCCTCACTTCTTTTAGGCATTTCGTGAAAGAACAACTCCCTCGTATCCGTTTTGCCAACCCGAATCTCGATATTCAGGTAGAGAAGGCTTTAAAATCAAAATCAGAAGCGTGGAGACCAGAGATCGAGCTTGTATTTGGTGCGTTCACTCCCTACTTTCCTGCATTCAAGAACTGAACTTGGAGCAGAGGATGGCAAGCAAAAGACACTTGACCTGCACGAGAAATGGTCTACTACAATAGTGAAGGAGCTCATGGATACAGCAGGTACTGAAGGGTGGACCAGATGGAAAACGAACGCTGTGGCCAGTGGCTTGCCCATTGTTGCTGGGGAGGAGAGCGAATCAAAGGCCAGAGTATCAACGGATGTTACACGACTGCCCTCTTTGAAGGAATTTCGAGCGGGGAGACAGAGGGTAGAGGCAACTAATCCCAAGGCTAACCCGACACCAACACCTTCACCAGCGACTGAGGCGTCTCCGGACTCGTGATATATCACAGTACGATTATAATGCAACAAAACATAGGATTAAATAACTATGCGGCGAACCATGATGCCAGCCATACTATGAATCCCAGTCCGACAATGAGCCCCGCAAGGTCATCAAGCAGCATAGAGAACAACGAAAGGTACTTCCATCCATAGACAATGGTAGATGAAAGCTGCGGTGGTAGAAACGGAACAGCCATGTTCAGTAGGAAAGGCAGAGGTGCTGCATCCTGCGAGAGAGTCAGTAAGATATTTCGCCCAAGCGCCTAAATAACCTACAGTGCCAACAAATATACGAGTAGAGTGCAAAACAATTTGAATCGTTGTCAGCGCCCAGAAGAATGGCTGCAGAAAGGTGAGAAGACTCAAAGGAAACGAACAGAAAAAACTGACTACCAGCTGAATACGACCCTTCTCCGTCCCAAGTTCAGCCCATCTCAGCCAGAGTGCATTCCTGGGCTCGTTCGTCAATCCTCCCAACGCCTCCTGCACTTGGGGCTCCTTGTACAACACAAAGAATGCGAGGAATCCCCACATAACCACGAGATGGAGTAACGGTAGCAGTTTTTGCCAAAGAGATTTTGGCTGTACAGCGGGCTCTGGAACCTTGCCCATGGCTGGCATACCACCGGCTAAATCACCATTTCCATTGCCCCCTCCAGAAGCCGCAAAAAGATTTGCGAAAAGAGGGTTGTCCGCAAGGTTAGGCATTGGCGGTGGCTCGGTTCCTGCAGGCAGCTGCCCCATGAGCGCCTGCATGAGCTGCTGTTGCTGCTCCTCGGACCATACCGATGGATCTGGCGCAAAGGGGGGAGTCGGGTCTGCTCGAGAAGGGGGCGTCTCTTCTCCTGTGAAGTTTGAAAGGCTGGAAAGTTTTGGAACAGGCGGGTCGTCGTGTATGTACGCCGGAGCATCTTCGCCTCGACCGGACGTGGTGAGTTTCGCGAGTCTGTCACTGCCACGACTGAGGATGGCTTGTCGACGGGCCTGTGCTCGTGCAGAGGCAGACGACATGGTGGTGGTACTTTCTTGAGCAACGTGTTGCGTGTTGACCAAAGCGGCCGGGTATCGGACCGAGGATACCGGCACAGTAGGCGCACAGGTATACGACTTAACGAATATAGCTCAGCAGTACATTCTGACATCTTTATTTCATGCGAGAGGGCTAGCCTTATGTAGCCTTAAGTGACACAGTATATATATGTTTTGCGGGAATTACAGTCAGTTCATACAATCACCTATGATATATGATCCTCAACATGAAACTTGACCGGTTCCAGGGTAGTAGCGGCTTCGCCCCAAGTCAAGAGACCCACGTAAGGCATCACGCTGTATTTGAGGGTATAGTTTGATGTTGGAATGTCCCTGGAACGACGGGTCAAACTTTCATATTTCAAAACGCAAGACGCGCACTCACTTGAACTTTCGCGAGAAATCTCGGAACGCATATTTGTTTTTGCCCGATACCTTGATGAGGGCATCTTCCTTCCTCCGTACAATACGGTCCCATATCACGACCTCATTATGCACCTTGTTTGGAAGCTTGAGTAAAGTGTAAGTAACATGGCGACACCTTCACTGACCCCTTCGGTATTGACATACTCTGCTTCTAGATATAGAAAGAGCTGTTTCGTATTCCAGTTGAAAAGCGGCGTCAAGTCTGGAATGCATGTAAATATCGGCAACCCGACGTATAGCGGCGCATACCAGCTTTGAGGTTAAAGTTTACAAACGCCATTTCTTGCTTTCTACGAGGGTATCGAGGAACTTTTGCATTATACCTATGAACGCATTGAATACTCTAGCTTTGAGAAGTAGTTCAGAGAGACTTACACTTTCACAGCGGCAACCGTCAGCTCTCCCTTTGGATCGGCAGTGAAAAGAAATGATGAGAGAGCGATGGCACCGAGAAGACACATCATGCATGTAGACAAGAAGGCCGACACATTGTTGACGCGAGATATTATGCTATGCATGATGAAGGAGAGACGAAGAGCGTGTGTACGAAGCGACACGTTGTGGTCAAGAGATGAGAACGTCACAGGATGTCACGCCGTTACGCGTTGGTGACAAACGTGACACAACCACTCACGCGTCGTCCGACAAGGGCATGTCCGACGATTCACTAGGTACGATGTCCACCGATTCCCTCCTCGCCTGCACTCTTCTAACCAGAATTCCAATTTTTCCTCAGACTTGGGTGGACTGGGCCCTACCACTCCGGCAACAAACCCAAGGATGGCTCGTAAGGTCCAGGGGTCGGAGTGCGGTCGCAGGTCCGTCGAAACCAGCGTCGAAGGCAGGCGGGCAGAAGAAGAATGCAACACCAAGCTCCTCCGGTGACGAGAGGCATCCCGTCCTGGTTCCCGATGACGACACAACCAACGACAATGACGGCGAAGAGTCGGTGACAGAGGTGCCCATCCGCAAACCCCAGACGGCGCGAAGGGGCAAAAAGCCCAGCGTAAATGGGGTACCCCGTGTGAAGGGAAAGGGAAAAGTCAAAGCGCCATCACCCAAAATGACGCGACCGGCTTCTCCTCCTGAAGTGCTTGACGATTCGGACGAGGATGGCGCCGTGCAGGTGGCTGCCGTGGTAAATAGTGCGATCGAAAGCAACTCGGGTGGCGAAGTGAAGCGTCTTCGACGTGAACTAACCGAGGTATGTTCTATATCTTGTATTCCCTACTCAATTCACAGGTTCTGCAAAAGGCCAGGGAGCGCGCGGACAAGTATTCTAAACAACTGGAGGAGCTGTTCGCAATCAGACATACGGAACCAGAGCGTTTACTCGTTGAGTATCGGAAACAGTCTGACTCCAAGATGGAAGGTCTGTTGTGCACAACCTAACGTGACTATAAACTCATAGTCATTCCAGCCCAGGACGCGCTAATCAGGGAGCTGACATCTAACCTGGCGAAGAAAGAACCATTAATAAGGGAAGGAAAGACGTCTGTACTACATCTTATGACGCGTGAGGCGGTGGAGGAAGAGAAGGAAACGCTCGAACGCGATGTTCAGAGATACAAAGGGCGAATGGAGGTGTGCGATAGGGATTTGAAGGAGAGAGATAAGAAGATCCTTGAACAGGAGCAAACTAGTTTGTCTATTTCTGCGTTTCTCCTGGGAGCGATATCTTACCTCCGTCTAGTCAAGGACCTCCGGGTAGAACTTCAGGCAGAAATTGATCGAGCAAACAACCTCGCGAAGGATCCACGCCGTCCGCCTGGATCAGCGCAACGAAATCGAGGCGGCCAGACAGTGCTCGGCGGGCAAGAACCAAAGCATGGGGCAACCATAAAGTTCTACGAGGACGTAACGAACCTCCTCATCACCAACGTCAGAAACGAGAAGTGTAGCAAGCGTGATAAAGAAGAGGACTGGATTTTGACATGTATATATACCTACGTTGACGAAGATTCACCCGGAGACCCGGATTCCAACGGAAAAAGTAGGTTTCCTTACCACTCCCTGTCGTATGAGCGTCATCGTTATCTACAGGTCTCAATTTCAATCTTCGCTTATGCCATGAACTTAACGAAGGAAATGAATACGCGGATGCGATACTGTATTCCCCGCTCGAGCTGGACAAGGAAACCGAAGAGTTTGTCAACCAACTAGACTTCTTGTCGGGTCCGTTCACTTTCCCGCGGAGACAGCTGCCGGTCTTTATACGCACCATCAATAATACGATAGGGAAGACGACCCAAGAGGAGGAAGGGGGTGAAGGCGAGGCAGCAGACGACGACGACGATGTTCAAATGATTGAGTAGTAGTTTTGGTCTGTGATGTTTTTCCCCATCTATCATTTTGTTGTAAGTATCTTCTAAGATTATGGGCATCTGGGTGCATTCATTGGTGTTATCTTACTGGCCGCTCTGTTTATGTCGCTTAGGCCACACCTGCTATTGTTTCAACTCATGATGCAGATGCTTGTAACTTTAAATTCTTGACCCCGGAACCGCGCTCTCATTTTGGTGTTGATACCCTCATGAACCGAACCACCTGGTCCGGCTGCTGCTCACAGGTTAGCCTTTGAGTCCACATGCAGCGCCCGTCAGCACAAGGTTTTGAGTGTCCCGATCTCACGCCATCCATTCACCATCAAGATTATTTACATTCCCACTTATATCTAGAAGACGCCATCTGGTTTATCCTATCCTAGTATACAGTTGGTATACGGCTCCGGTAGGTCCAAGGAGAAGTCGGAGTATCTGTCGCCGGGAATGTTAATGAAGACCGTGACAGGCGGAGTACAAGTGCTTCGATGTGTAGATCTTGTAGTAAATGTGAGAATTTGAGGTTGTGCCCTATCTATTTCTTCACACCAGCGGCGTCCCATATCTCTTGGCATTTCCGGTCGTTCGCTCGTAAGGCGTTCTTTACTGCCATCCTCGCGAAACTTTCATCCATGCCACCTAAGCTGGCCCCAGCCTGAACCAGAACTCCGACGACATCTTGGTGACCTTGTCTGGCAGCCTGCGGTTGATGAATCGTAAGTACGCTGATGAAATTGCTGTTGAATATCGCGTACATAGTATAGCGGTGTATGCCCTAGAGCATCCCGCAGATGAACCAGAGCACCTGACTGTAATAAGACATTGACGGACTCGATGTGGCCATTCAACGCTGCTACGTGTAATGGAGATCGACCAGAACCTGGCTCCAGCGAATTCACCAGCCCGCCGGCTATATTGCCGTACTGGGGAGCATCTATTGGTGGGGATTCCACCTCTGAGTATCCCGATGGAGTAGATGACGAGTCCAAACAAAATCGGATACTTGAAGTATCGTTCCTCGCAGCCGCGAGATGGATGAGGAATGGGAACAGTACAGCCTCTGTCGAGGCAGCTTCAGCTGCAGTCCAAGACCAAGACGCGGCCGCATCGTGAGACGCCTCGTCTAATGGCACAGACAAAGTTATCTTTGGTACGGGCGAAACAGATGGTTCCGACAGGCGAACAAATTGGGATAGGACTCCCTGTATTTTCTCAAAGTTCTGGTCAATGGTGGGTTGTCCTGGAACAGCACCAGAATGTGGTCGCGTGAGCTCACCACGAAGGGGCGTACCCATGAGCTTCCTGACCTCTGTAGTGCTCAGCTCAGGTTTCGACAGCAGGTAACTCAGTTTGGCCAAGGCACACTACGGGGTTTTCATTAGTTAGAGCGTTCCGCTTTAAAAGGATCCTAATCTTACTTCAGGCGTCATATCATGCCCCGGAACAACGCCGGCTTGGAGAAGCGTTCTTCCAGTCTCATATGCGTCCGAGACCGTACCCTTTGCACACTGCGAGATCGCAACAACCACGACCCCCCTTTCACAGGCTTCTTTCAGGGCCAGCATCAAATCTTTTCGTTGGGGGGCGTTCCCGGCCCCGAAAGTCTCTAGAATAACACCTCTGATGGGCGGCATGAAAAAGGCGCTAACGGTTGCAGCTGTAATTCCCGGGAACAGACGAAGTGTGGCTGTAGACGTGAGTGAATAATGCCATGGTTCGGAAGAATTTGAGAACATACCAACGTGAGGGCTCATCTCTGCAAATGAAACGATCAGAATATCAGCAGTGCATTGGTAAAGGGGCAGAAGGGATTCGAAGCTCACGTTTATGAGCTCGGAAGCGCCGGAGACTGGTTTGTCTGATGACATCGTTCCAGTTCACTACGATGTCGATGCCCACTTGACCGTAAATCAGTTCTAGGCTTCTGATGTAATTTTGTGGTTCGTACCGTTCACAAGCGGAGCAAAGTTGGGGCTATTGAAGGCGCTCAGATCGTATGAGGATATTTTTGAGACCCTGTTTCCTCGGAACAGGGTATGATTGAAGTACAGAGAACATTCTATTCTGTGCGGTTAGTGGGGTATTCACATGAGGAGATTGAGAGTGGGTACCGGGGATAATATAATGTCCAGCAATGGTTAGTGCACCCATTAAGTTGTCTGTAGCATCATTTCGAAGCTGTGAGAGTGGTATTTGCGCGCCCGTGACAATCTGACATACTTTGTCAGTGATTTTACAAACATTGGGGCAGCCAAGCTTTACATACGACCGTCTTTCCCAAATCTTCCAGAAGGAAACTCAATGCACTTGAAGTGTATGACATTGTATCGGTGCCATGGAGCACAACGAAAGCGTCAAATGAGTAGTTGAGTTCTATTTCAGATGCTATACGTATCCAGTCTGAATTGCGCAAAATATCGATAAGAATGACCAATTAACGACGTGAACGCTCGTCACCGTCAATCTCGATGTTACTGCTGTCAAGCAAGGGGTTCCACTGAACAAAAAGATCATCAATCAGATATATTCCCGTGGCCCTGTGAACTCTGAACGAACCTCTAGAATGGCATATCTGATGGACTTGCTACCGCTGCCTCCGGGGACTGCACTCCGTGGTGTGACAAGACTGGGCAGGTGAGCTTCGTATACGTTCTCAGCTACCTGTATGCTGTGTGATAGCACCGATGATTGATTGGGCGCCAGTCCGTATGATCCAATAGGACGGGATGATCGCACGAGTAGAGTGGGCTGTTGAGGTGTCGAAGTAGCTGATACGCTGGGTGTTGTGCTACCCCCAAGAGGACTAGACCTGCCACTGCCAGAGCTCCACTCCCGAAAGCCTTGCACGGACCCAGAATTAGAAAACAGAGAACTTTGGAGCGGGTCATGGAACCGCGTCTGGCTCCGAAGCGTTTCGGTTAAAAAATACGGCTCCGGGACGTATCCCCTGGATCCAACAAGCATCCCAATGGTGCCGCCGGTGTATATAACGAGGACTCTGGATTCATCGAACAGGATGGGGGTAGCCGCGTCCATCAGGGAGAAAAAGATGGTGATGGTCAAGAAATGCGATAAGATAAAAATGATCGGAGAGATCTAGATAAAACATTTTATTGATCCTTCCAATTCTGACTCGACTTGCTCCCATCGCCATGGACGCTCTCAAAAACGTTTTCGCAGTCAAGAAGGCACAGGTTGGCCCTTTTCGTTGCATCCTTTGCACGTCCATTCATGTTCCTGGCAGGGGTCGCCCGCATTGGTCACTTTTGTCACAGCAGGATACCCCACGAAAGATGCGACTGTTCCCATTATGTTCGCTATGCAGAACGGAGGCGCAGATATCATTGAGCTAGGAATGCCTTTCTCAGATCCTATAGCTGATGGTCCTGTCATCCAAGAAAGCAACACCGTACGACCTGGCTGACTCGAGCGAGTCTACAATACTCATCTCCCGTAGGTTGCGTTGAAGAACGACATGGACTATGCGACGGTCTTGGGTCAGCTTCGCGAGGCAAGAAGCAAGGGACTCACCGCCCCCGTCATTCTTATGGGTGCGAGTCATAAAGTCGAAGGGCAACATGGGCGCTGACAGTGGACTAGGCTACTACAACCCGTTGTTGGCATACGGCGAGGACAAGGCTATACAAGATGCAAGTGAGGCTGGAGCGAACGGCTTCATCATGGTCGACCTTCCTCCCGAAGAAGCTATCACGTTCAGAGAAAAATGCACAAAAGCAAAGTGCGTACACGAGTCATGACCCAGGGTACTCCCTCGATGACGCCAAACATAGCTTGTCATATGTTCCTCTCATCGCTCCGTCGACCACACCATCTCGAATAAAATTCCTCGCGTCAATTGCCGACAGTTTTATTTATGTCGTGTCCAAAGTCAGTTCATTTAATTTTTCATTCCGATATCGCGCTCATTATTCTTTAGATGGGTACAACGGGATCATCCGACAAGGTAGCGATAAACACTGAACTCCCAGATATTATTGCTCGTGTCCGGGAACATGCGACCGTTGCCATCGCTGTCGGCTTTGGTGTATCCAATCGCAGTCACTTTGATTATGTTGCCGATGCCGGTGCAGACGGAGTTGTCGTTGGCAGTCGGATCGTCAATGTTATTAAAAGCGTCCCTGCAGATAAAGTTTCCCACAGTGTTGAAGCCTTCTGCAGTGAAATTACTCTGAAGGGTCAGCCTCCTAAGGCCAGATCTCCTCTTCCAGCTCGGTCACCTGCACCTGTGACAAACAGCAAGAAGGATGTCTCGAAGGACTCTTCGGTATCGGATCTACCTGCGCGATTTGGTCAATTCGGCGGTCAATATGTCCCAGAGTCCCTGGTCGATTGTCTGGCAGAACTCGAGGAGGCCCACAAATCCGCCATGAACGACCCAGAGTTCTTGAAGGAATTCCAAAGCTATTATGAATATATTAACAGACCGTCAGGGCTCTATCTCGCAGAAAATTTGACCAAACACGCTGGTGGCGCTAACATCTGGCTCAAGCGCGAAGATTTGTAGGCAAATAATTTTCCGCTTGCATTCCCAGCTGAAATTCTCAATGCAGAAACCATACGGGATCTCACAAAATTAATAACGCGATTGGTCAAGCAAGCCGTTTCTCATGCATCGCTAGGCAAATTTGCTGATCTCGGAAAAACAGATTCTCCTGGCTCGCCGCATTGGCAAGACGCGTATTATCGCCGAAACGGGTGCAGGTCAGCATGGTGTTGCAACAGCGACAGTGTGCGCCAAATTCGGCTTGGAATGTATAATTTACATGGGAGCTGAGGATGTCCGGCGCCAAGCGCTCAATGTTTTCCGTATTGAGATGCTCGGAGGCAAGGTGCGCCTGTTCCTAATGGACAGCCATCATTCATTGCAATTAAACCTCACAATTCACAGGTCATCCCTGTCCACTCTGGGTCATGCACCCTCAAAGACGCCGTGAACGAGGCCATGCGGGACTGGGTATCTAATCTATCGACGACGCATTATCTCGTAGGATCTGCCATTGGTCCACATCCTTTCCCCACGATTGTCCGTGATTTCCAAAAGATTATCGGGGAAGAAATCAAAGTCCAGCTGAAGGAGAAGCGAGGTAAACTTCCTGATGTCGTCGTGGCCTGTGTGGGCGGTGGAAGTAATTCTATCGGGACTTTTTACGATTTCATCGGAGACAAAAGTGTTAGAATGGTTGGTGTTGAGGCTGGTGGCGAGGGTGTGTTGCTTTTATTGCTTCATATATCGGATTTGAATATCTTTAGGCGTTGACGGTGACCGACATAGTGCTACGCTTTCCAAGGGTCAGCCTGGTGTCCTCCATGGCGTGCGAACCTATATTCTGCAGTCCCCTGACGGGCAGATTATCGAGACGCATTCTATCAGCGCCGGACTTGATTATCCTGGGGTAGGACCAGAGCATGCCTGGTTAAAAGACTCTGGTAGGGCAGAGTACGTCGTCGCTACAGATGAAGAAGCGTTGAGAGGGTTCAGGATGCTCACACAAATGGAGGGCATAATTCCGGGTGAATACTCTTTAAATGAACCATACAATATCGAGACTCATGTTCACTTATCTTTCAGCCCTGGAGTCGTCGCATGCCATCTGGGAAGGTGTCCGTATCGCAAAAATGATGCCGAAAGACTCTGATATTGTCATTGTAAGGCTGACCTATCGTAAATGACGTTTTTCTAATCTGTCCATCTTCAGTGCCTTTCCGGCAGAGGTGACAAAGATGTAGAGCAGATCTCTGAGCTTCTTCCCAAGTGGGCGGATGTCCTCGACTGGCACGTCAGCAAATAGAGACGTAGATGTGATGTTATAGTAACTGTACTTTATTTCAAGAGGATGGTCTAGTTCTCTACTAAGACTACATGCCACACTTGGCAAAACAAAAAAATAATAGCACATTTATAAGATTACTTCTGAGAAATGCACCACGGATCCGCTACCCATCAATTACTTTGCCATGTATTGTGCAACCCCACCGTATCATCTGCCCCGTTCATCGGTCCACTGGACATCACCGTGACATCCTCCCGTCTCGCGCCGTTGATCCCATTAAGTTTGGCCTTCCCTCGCACGTTATCCGCACGCTGACCCTCCAAAGCAGCAAGATACGACTCATCAACACCGCCCGTAACGTACTCACCCGTGAAAACAGAGCAGTCAAACGCTGAGATATGAGGATTGAACTGCCGCACGGATGATATCAGGTCGGGCAGGGTTTGAAAGATTACAAGATCAGCGCCAATGGCCGAGGCTATTGAACTAGTGTCACGTCCGTATGCGACGAGTTCAGTTCGGGATGGCATATCAATGCCATAGACATTGGGATATCTATGACGCGTACGCGTGCAACCTTGAGCTGACTGTGCCGGAGGCCGGAAGATGGACATACCTAATGGGAGGGGCACAGCTGGCCATAACAACTTTTTTCGCACCGACATCTTTGGCCATTTGAATGATCTCCTTTGACGTAGTACCACGAACGATGGAATCTAGGCCCTGAACTGAGAAAAGAATACAAGGATAGAAAACAATATTCACCATCAACCAGGAGAATATTTTTTCCCGAGAACTCAAGCGCCATGGCGTTTAGCTTTCTCCGAACGTTCTTTTTACGCATCTGTTGTCCGGGCATGATGAATGTTCGGCCGACATAACGATTTTTGATGAAGCCCTCGCGATAAGGGAGTTGCAACTTTTGTGCGAGGTTCAAGGCTGCGACCCGGGATGTATCGGGTACCTGAGCAGAACGCGTTAATATAAGATTTGCGCTTGCGAGGAAGGTTATTCTCACCGGAATAACGACATCAACGGAAAGATTCTGCTCGGCTAATACGCGCCGGACTTCATCAGCAAGCGCGTCGCCCATAGCCATTCGACTTCGGTAAACGCTGATTCCATCCAATACGGAATCAGGACGCGCAAAGTAAACGTATTCGAAGATATCCGGTGCAAATTCCGCAGGTGCAGCTACCTGGCGCCGAGATACACTTTCGCGCGTGATAATTACGGCCTCACCTTGAGCCACAAATGAGAAAGGACCAAAGAGGGGGGAGCGCACATACCAGGCTTTACGTCTTCCCACTCGCTGAAACCACTGGCATCGGCAACAACACTTTCACTGGCGAAAAGATAGTCCTTTCCTTGCGTAGTGGCAGATTTTCTAACAGCCATGCCGACGGGTCTAATGCCGTTCGGGTCTCGGAAGGCAATTATTCCAAACCCAGCGAGCATAGCGACGCACGCGTAGGCCCCCTTGCATTGTTTCATCAGCCCCCCAATTGCAGTGAAAATATCCTCTTCATTGATACGGAACTTGCCCGTTTGTTGCAAGTTATTAGCAAAGATATTGAGTAGGAGTTCCGAATCCGACGAGGTGTTGATATGGCGATGCGCAGTGGCGTCTAAGAACTGCAGAAGCGACGCTGTATTGATAAGATTTCCGTTCTACAGGAGAGTCAGTAGAAAGCAGTAGAAACGTGCGTCAGGTTCCATACATGTGCGAAGACGATCCCATATGGTGAATTGACATAGAAAGGCTGAGCTTCTGCATTATTGAAGCTTCCCGCAGTCGGGTACCGCACTGTTAAACAATTAGAGGTACCACAGGCAAACGGAGACTACGCACCATGTCCCACAGCCATGCCTCCAACCAGACGCTGTATGGCCTTCTCATCGAAAATATCCCGGACCATACCATTCGCCTTGCACTGATAGAAGCGACCCTTTGGTCCACATGCAACTATTCCGCAAGCATCTTGTCCTCGATGCTGCAGCAGCGAGAGACCCTCACAGACCTCCGGCGCAGCGTCGGTGTTGGGGTCATGTAGAAGAAGACCAAGAATTCCACACACTGGAAATAAAAGATGAGCGGAGTCAAGAAACTAAAAGGGGACGGGCGAACTTGGCAGCGGATTGGATGGATCGACGATGAACGTGCTTTGCAACGTCCATTTTTTTTTTGAGTCGGATGCGCTGGAAACGTAAATTGAAACACTCGGGTTACGTCAGCAGGATTAAAGTGTCATCGCGGTCCGCCTGTTCCGCCGGCCGATCCTTCCGATAGTCCCAGATAGTCCCACACAAGACACTTGGAAGGAACGAATTATCAAATACAAATGGGAGTTTAGAGGGAAAACGACATTTGACGGATGCTATGATATATGTCTAGAATTAAGTATCTGTATCACTCTTTGGTCTTCTGACATACGATGATGACCGCGCTGGGAAGAGCCAGATATAACTCCCATGTTATACACCCCTACTGCAGAATGAAGTGGTGGTAGCGCCGAGTGTCCAAAAGTCTCCGTGGTACCATCATCCCCTTTTCTGGCCTTCCCACTCTGGTAAATACCGGGAGGAACGATAATATTTCGCAGGATTGCGTCCGCGTCGACGGTCGGTATTGTCGGAAGATCAGCGTACGTGAAATAGGCAGTGAGATGCCATTTCCGTGGTGTACCTGTTGGCGAAAGTTGTACCCAAGCAGAATATGCCTGCTTAATTAAACCGGGATGATTTCCGCCACTGCGATCTTGATGGAGTAGAGCTGACGATGAGGGGATCGTGCGGGATACGCCGTCGACAAATCTGAAAGCCGGTGGTGACCTATTAACAAAATGTTTAGTCAGTAAGTCATATGTGACCTCGCCCCAGAATCATCGGTACCGTGGAGAAGTGGATGGCTCGCTGCCAGGCGCCGATGGAAGTTTTTCGTCATAGAATAAGTATGGCTGCAAGGATTATCGATCAGCAACATGGACTGGACGGTGGTGTATCGACGACGTCCAGACGCACTTCACGCATACGGGACTGTCCCCAAAGGCGTCCATCTATCGAAGGGGAGGGAGGTCAATAGGACTTCCGGGGAGGATATCAATGTTGACTTACCAGTCCAACGCTTAAGTCCTGATTCGTCGTCGCGCTCTTCCCAAACGAACACGGCACCAGAACGTACTGACATAGACCTCTCAGCCTCGTTAAGACGTCTAGTAACTGGCTTAAGAAAGCCTTGCCTGACGGCCTCAAAGATGATATGAGCGTCGCGCGTGTCACGGAGGTGAAGACGGGGGTGGGTAGCTTGCTGCATGGAAAGAAAGTGGGGAACAGACAAAGGCACGAGAATAGCCCTTTTAAATCGCGATGAAGAGACAGGCAGGCGATCAAGACGCAACCACAGCAGCGAGGATAGGGGAAAACTCAGCGCGCGTGTCATATATATACGTGATATCCCCATTGTGGGTAATAAATAAATGAGTTGCAGAATGCCACATTTGAAGGGTCAACTACCGGGTTCACAATGACATTGACGCGCGAAAGTGTGGGTAAAGCCGACGACGAGAGTGTGAGAGAAGTTAGTCATCTTTGTAATGTTTGCAAAGACGAGATGGGTAAAAATAAAGTCTACCATTGATCTGGAACTGGACTGGGACCCTCCTGACCGATGCCATGGTGCTGAATTCAGGACCGGGGTCGGCTTATCTAGAGAGAGAAATGTAGCCTTATAGACATCCACGAGCCTAATCCTGAGGTTTCGGCACCTAAGAGATAAAGAGATATATATGTGGAGCAGAGACTAAATATTCGTTGCGGCGTAAGTATCCGAGGGAGAAGAAATCGTCAGATCCGGGGGGTAGTCAGGTGTTCCACGAGGGGACTTTATACTTACCATGCAATGTTATGGTGGGAAGCAAAGGAGCACGGGCAGCCTTGAGAACTGCCAAATTTAGTGCCGGCACACGGCGGCAATTGGCGCAACGTGGCTCAGCACTGTCTGCCACTAACCGTCATCGTACCCTTCTTGCATTTAAACAGCTCCTTGGAAAGATCCCCAGGGAACTGTTGTTTGTGAATCACATACTACCAGTGTTGGAATGACTGCCGACTTCACTTCAACGACAAAGATCCCAGCACTGGTTGCCTACTGCCAACGAGGTGGGACGATTCATATAATTCTAGCTGGGACTCGTTGTGACTTTTGTTCCATTCTATCAGTTGCCGGGAAACACGCTGAGTGTCAGCCAGCACCCATAGTTGTTCCCGATTGCTTCTTGACATTTATTTCCTATATCAGCCATCCCCACACTCGGCCAAGAACTTAGTCTCCGTTATGATCTAGTCAAACCCATCCTCCACCAGTGCGAGCCACACGACCTTCTGCGGCTCGAGCGAGGCTCGACGGTGAGTCGCATGTCTCGCAATAACGGACCTTTTTCATTTCTCTCCAGAGGCTCCAGCACAATACCCAAGGCAAATGATTCTCAGCGCTTCTTTGCCTGCCGACTAACTTGGTCTATGATCCAGAATTATGGAAGAATCTCTCTATCAAAAAGTACAGTATTCAACTCCAGGGCTATCTCTCAGGGGATGCACCAGAACCAGAGTCCTGGAGAGATCATTACTTTGTACGTTCTCCGATGATAGCCACATGCTGCCCGGGTTTTCTGATTCTAGATTAAGGTTCTCCAGAAAGCCGAAGCGAAGCATCTAGAAGAAGTGGGATCACGCCTGCGTTCCCAGCGACTCGAGCATGAACAACAAAAGAAGGAGCGCGAGGTCAAGATCACAGACCGAATTCCCCCACAGAAGCGTGCTCGACCATGTAAGTCGATCGTGACGTTTACATCACGTACCCATTCTCATACCTCGTCATTCTTAGGGTCAGGGCCAAGTCAACCCAAAACATTGATGCAGAAGACCTACACCTCTGCCTCCAAGTTGCACAAGACTGTGTACAATTCTAGGTTTACGGTCAAGGGAAAACCTATTTCGACATCCCCCAGCGTACCTCTGCTGCCGACGCCTTCTCCTAGCTATGCAAGTCGAGTGTTGGTCACCACTGTGAAGCACCGACAACCATCTTCCTCTTCCCCGCCAAGCAGCACGGGTCCGAACTCCCGGCCGTCTACATCATTATCAACGTCTTCCAGCGGACCCGCGACACATGTTGCACCTGTTTCTCCTTGTAAACTCTCACATGACGATTGCCAGCCGTCTCCATTGCCACCAGCAAAGAAACCTGAAGCTGCCCAAAGATCTGCACCGCTCAATCAGACATTGTCGTCACCTGGACCACGACCGAAGAAGAAACCTGCAACTTCCTTGTTCATGCCCAAGGATCGAGCTTATTCGCAACGTCCAACGATCTCCAGATAGTTATCTTTAATTTGGCATTTTCTTTCGCCTCTTCCCTCTTTCAGCATAATGGCTCCTCATCATTCGTCTAGTATCTTTCTATCTTACAACCTGTAACACTATACGCATAGAAGTCTCCCGACTACGCTCAGGCCGTAGCGGTATGTATATCCCGCCGGAACATACGTGTACCACTACGCATTTCATTTTTCTAATCCGATTCCGCGTCCTCGCTCCCGATAATCAAAAAACCACTAATTCTTCCCCTCCCAGCGCGTACCTGTCAGACGTCTACTGTCTTGTCTCCGATCCTTATTAAATATACTACCAGTCCCGGTTAATGAAGCGACGAGGTGGTCATCTGGTATGGAACGGTGCCAGTGTTAACTGGACTGCCCCTGCCCGCAGGAAATGAACGTTGCCTGAAAAATATATTGCTCAGGTCAACTGGACCGATACCGACGATGGATGCTCCCTCCTAGTTCTCACCCTGGTACGCCAAGGTCTACTTTCAGATGCTTAGCGATTTTCTGCAACAGGGTACTTTGGTACCTATTAATCGGTGTCTATGTACGTGTCAATGACATATAAATGCTATTGGTTTAATGTAAGTATTGGACTTCCACATCTGAGAAGCGGTGTAGATATGTATGAATATGTATGCAAGAGGAGTTAATACTTACTGCGACAATTGTGATATGAAAAACAGAAATGGAAAACCTTTGCTTATAGAAATGTCGAGACCGAGAGTTATAAAACAGATGTGTGCAGGAAAAACAGAGATGGTTCAGATGCAATGTGGGTAGGGGATGGAAAGAAAAAAAACCAAGTACAAAAGAGCGTTGGTATTAGTGATAGGTATGTAAACCGGAAAGCTTGGGGAGTGGAATGGCCACCAAAAAGGATGGAATGAATGTATGATGATTTCTAGAGAGAGGCCTCAGGTGCACGAACTTGTTCAATGCATCACAGCCGCGTCACACTCGAGCCGGATTCCATGCTGTCGCCATCCCAGCGCTGTCGGGTCTTCCCCTTCCCCTTCTCAGCATACGAGCCCAGAACCGGACTCATTGGCGGGGAGTCAACACCCAGCGCCTCCCATATCCGAATCGTATGATCATCCGAACAAGATGCAAACATACGCTCGTTCCGAGGGTTCCATGCCACGGAGTTCACACTCCCCTCGCCATGCCCAGGAAGAACCTCGAGTAATGCTCCCGTATCACGATGCCACACATATACATTGCCGTCTAAGGTGAGAGTCAGACTCTAAAAACGGGCAAGCAAAGAGAAAACCACCGCGGACCTTCGCTCCCACTGACAACAAAGTTTCCGTCCATCCCGCCGAAACAACTCCGGATAACATGTCGGCCTTGTCGCTGACCAGTGAATTTGCGTGCTACACGCCCAAGGTTCAGATCCCAGAGTCGGATTTCCTACAATAGGCAAGCAGGGAGATCTGATCAGAACCCGGTTCATTGGTATGAAACTTGCAATAAAAAAACCCACATCTGGCGCATGATTGATCAATGCATACTGCGAGTTTTGGGATACCTTGACACTTGTGACTTCGCCTTCAAGTCGCACGGATCTAAAAAGGAATAGATCGAGTTAAAATTTGGTTCTCACAAGAAGGGGCGAAGGAGGAATTTCAGATAAAACGCCACAGCGCGATCGCGAAAAAGTAGGGGAGGAAGAAGAGCCGACGTACGATTCTACCTGCTTCGTTGCGTAGTCGTATGTTATGAGCCAGTTATCCGAAACCTGCCCCGGTCCATGGGCAGGATTCCCACCATTGCCGGTCGGGTTTGTCGTCGCAAACTCCCCGGAACGACGACTACTTCCCCTAGAGCCTCCGGAAGGCGTATTGGAAATGTAATCCATTCCGACCGTCACTAATCGCGTGAAGTCAGGCGTGATAGCCAAACTTGTTATCCGAATGGCAGTTGCGCCCCAGGAATCCCGCTCTTTTCCATCTGCGTCCTGTACATCGGAGAGTCAGTCGACGTGTAAGAGAGGTATGGCCTTGAAATGAATTCGACTGACCCAGTGTATGATCCTTCGATCCAGAGCAGCGGAAAGGAATCCCGAGCCATCCGGTAGCCACGCTAAGGACGTTACAGTTTCTGAATGCTTGTCGAGCACTCTCAAGCACACCCCGGTCTATCTTACAGGTCAGCACCAACCTGCGAGTCTAGAAGGAAAGAAGAGCGACCTTAGCATTCCACACCTTGATGATATTCTCAGCACTGGTCAGGAGGATGGTATCATCTATGGACCACGCCAGACAGCCCACAGGGTACGGGTGCTCGCGCAAGACCTGGTGCGTATCCCATTGTCGTATTGACGGCTCTGTTTCGGGCTAAAAAAAGTCTTTAGGCCGCACGCAATGTTAAAGACACGGAAAGCGTTGCTTACACCGATCTTCCAAATAATGGCCGATCTGTCTTTGCTGGCACTCGCAAGATACATGCCATCATGACTCCATTCGATATGCCATACTTCATCACTGTGTACCTCGAGAATGGTCGTGGTGACTCTTGGAAAGCCTGACTTATCGCACTGGTGATCACTGTACAATGAAAAGTCTGCGGCGTTTGTGGGGAGATTATGATACACGCATCGCTGACGCTGGTATATTCGTGATTGTTGGAGAAGGGTGGCAAGCCGGCGTTGGGGAATCATGACGGAAGAGGGGATATATCCTGTACGAAGAAGCGTTAGGATTTCGGCGGCCGGACGCGTTGTTTCTGAAACGCTTACGGTGTAAGTTGTCTAATAGATGCATACGGGAAGCGCCCGAAGCACCATCCCAACCAGCTCGTTGTCGAAGATCTTCAGGTTCCGAGCACATTATCAGGCTATATAAAACGTTTAATTGTGGCGCACGTTAAGTTGTGAAAGAGTCACCTTGATAATGTGTGAAGTTGATCCGGTTCGACGCGCAAAGGTGCGAGTCCATTGCGCAGAACATGTAAAGCATCCGTCGTCTTCTCTGCCTCGAGGAGTTCAAGGTATTTTTGCTGATTGATCAAAAACTTTGCGTCCTAGAGTGATATGAGGTCAAAACACGTCAAGAGAACAGACAGCTGCGCACCATAAGCCCATCTGCGTCGGTGACGCCCAACCGTGTCAAAGCAGCCTCTGCCTTGTCCCACACCCCGTCCAAGATACACTGTCTGAAACGGGTCACATCTGATGCCTCCATTGAGAAGCCTGACTCTGCTTCGAGCGTGTCTGCCGACTGACTACATGCAAAATGTCAGTATTCCAGAACAGCAAGAAAGAGTAAGATGGACGTACGTGTATCCCACATCGCGCAGACTCTGTATCACCAGCCTCACGTACTCCTCCCGATCGAGAGTCATATCGTCATACAGCATGGTGCCTGGTAAATTCACCCTGGCCACCGCCTTCCCGTGCTTTTGGGCTACCCCGTTTGATACAGCGCTTGATAGGCCATTGCTAGTGCCGTTCGACTGTACCTGACCGTTATGACTGTTGCCGTTGGTGGCAACAATCGCCGTGATGGTATGGCCATTAGTCGGTGACTGCGTCGGTCCATCAAGCCCCAGTGACGAAGGACCAGCCTGCATGGCGGAGATAGTAAAGTCAGGAGAGGCAGAGAGTTGAGAATCGATATCAGAATCGGGCAGCCTCATGTTAGCTGGGGTAGCAGAAGCGATGTCGCCTGTTCTTTGTCTCTTGCGGGCTCTGTGATTGTCGTCGTCTGAAAGAAAGAACAAGAATGTCAGATATTCATGAATAAGGCTTAGCATTGTACGAAAAGGAAAGTACCGGTTGTTGTGGAGAGCTCAGATAATTGGGAGCCGGTGTTGCCTTGCTCTCGCTCAGATCTAGAACGAG
This sequence comes from Armillaria mellea, assembly GCA_030407055.1. Classification (NCBI taxonomy): domain Eukaryota; kingdom Fungi; phylum Basidiomycota; class Agaricomycetes; order Agaricales; family Physalacriaceae; genus Armillaria; species Armillaria mellea. The sequence goes on along the minus strand of JAUDZF010000001.1, from coordinate 1,798,065 downwards.
TCGCTGGAATTAGACTACTGGGAGAGACAGCAGGGACAACGGAGGAGCTGAGTGGTGTAGCAGAGAAGGAAATTGGGGAAGGCGACGGAGCAGCAGGGACAGGACGAGAGGCAAGAGATATGGACGATGGTGAGGAATGGGGAAGCGAGTCCCGCGGAGGGAGTCTGTTGGTAATTGAATCAATGGTGGCCGACGATGAGTACGGACAGTTCTCGGTTTCTGCAGCGCTGGCGCCGCCGTCGACGATGGTGGCGGTGGATATTTGCTTGTCTCCACTGTCCTTGTAGTGGTTCTAAGCCAATTCTGTCTGATATTCCATTGCCGCGTTTCGACTCTCGCGTGCGTCTTCACACGAGGTATTCTCGTTTTTTTGTCTATCAACGGCGACAAATCCTTCTGATATATTCGCACTGCTCTTTATTGTATCTACGCTCGACGACAGACGATGGACAGCCCTAATGTAAATACAATAATCCACCGTTGCTCCTTATCAGGCACTCAGCATCCCTGAGCTGCGACACGCTCAGGGAGGAAATCAGTATCCTACACTTGCTCCTTGTTCCAGACTAGTCTTGCACGAACAGTGGCACCACAGTGTATCGCCTTTGTGGAGACGTACGGTATATCCGACCGGGACGAGTCCACCCTTGCGCTATTCCAGCAAAGAAACCCAGATAACGGAGTGCACAGTGAGAGCAAATAGGAACAGCACTCAAACAGCTTGCTAAAGAGATTCGGTCGCGACTGGTCAAGAGGAAAGAGGTGGACGGCCCAATCGGGAAAGCTATCAAGTCAGCTCGGATGAAATCGGCAACACAGCATGTCTGAACCAATCCGATCCTTTCCTGAACCCGACACTCAAGGCGTTATCTGGGCTGCAAAGCACGCTTAGCGGGCTGTCGTTTGGCGCTATACCTTGTTGCTACCGAAATATTCTAGCAAAGCCGTGCATGCAATGGCCGACGTGCTAAGCGCGACTATTGCTGCCTCAGACACTATCTCACCTGGAAATAGAGAAAAAATAACAAAAAAGCCACGAGAATCGGATGTCTTAAATACTCTCGTCTCGTCCAGTCCCAGTCTAGGAACCCGGCTAATGCGTGACAAGTCTCTCCGTCGATTCCAGGTCTCAACCGTATCCATATGCCATAGCGGTCCTACTAGTCTCCCGAGCACGCCGTATTGCACGGAAAATACCATCCGGAAATAAAATTGCTCGTTTAATATGATTATTTACCCGCACTACTACTAAATTCGTATTCACCGCGACTGCGCCGGGAATATTCCCTTAAGCGCATCACCATTCAATGTCTTCACCGTCGTAGTACGCGCGCGGAGACGTTCATTTTCTGCGACGTCATCCCAGACAGGAACCAAGGATTCAGAATTCAAATAAATAACCGCGCCGAGAATGCATAATATATGGGCCTGATCCACATCCTTCCCGCGACCTGGACCAGTTCCAGTTCCTCGGTGAAATTGTTATCTATACATAGAGGGAAAATATTATTATTACTTGAACGAGGTGAGGTGTGCACGAGCGCTCAAGTATAACTGGCACGTTTGAACGACGCTCGCCACGCCACACTTACGGACCGATCGACCGATGATAGCATCATTACGCACGCGTGCACGTGTGCAAGGTCACGCGCCACCCCCGCAGAGAGCGTCGGTCGGGGGGAGGCCCCTGAACGTCAATTGGCGAAGAAGATTCGCTCTTATCGTCCAAGTCTAACGCCTCTGAATCTCCTAAAAATCTCTCGCAACGAACATTTCCGCCATACTCGCGCCATGAATCACTCACCTGACAACACTTTCAGGGGCGATCGCTCGGCGCGAGCTATTGCAAAATATCGCAATGCCGAACTCGTCGTTCTCGCGCTCGATAATGTAATATTTCCGTGGTCCGGCTGATAAACAGTATATCCAATGTCCGACCTAATAGGCGGATGCAGAGGATGACAGCGATGCATTTTTTTCAGCGTATGTATGTAGATAGCAGCAGTACTTAAGATGACAACAGCGGAATTTGATTGTGTGATTGTAGCTCCGTTCAATTTGCATGAGAATAAAAGAAGTGATGAATGCGTGCGTTAGAGTGTAAAGAGTGGTGTGTATGGAAACGTGCGAAGAACAAAGAAAAATGTAGTAATAATAGCATTGGTGGACTGCAAACGACAAGGTATATTTGCTGAGATGGGTAATAGTGGCGACAAAAGTGCTGAATGATGGTGAAACCGGGAGGTGCGAGAATAGCCCAAAAATGAAGACTTGGAGAGAGAGTATGCCTGATAAAAGATAATATGATGAGAGGCGATGGCGAGTGATGGTTGAAATGCTGAGGGGGATGATGCGAAATCTTTCATTCATGCAGGCCAGCGCAGATGAGGCTGCGTCCCGGTTGTCTTTTCGTGATGATGCGTTGATAATATGTTCAGTAGTCGCTGATACAAATCGTGTGGCGTCTTGTCTTTGATGCGGTGCTTTTGAGATGGAGATTGAGCTGGAAGGAGTATGGGCGATAATACAGCGATGGGCGCAACGCGAAGCAAGGTACGAGTGAGGGCATGCTAGCAACGTCAGGCCTCATTATGACCAGAACCTTCCACCCGTCCTGTGTCCTCGCTCCCGGTCGATGAGCCCACTACGCCCGTAACCAAGTCCCGGTGCGTCTTCGGACCCGCCGACCTGATCCAACTCCTCAACCCTGGCCCGTCCCCTTGTATGGGGTCTAGCAGTGTTGTCCCTGTAGTGGTCACGGCCTTCGAATACAAACATCGGTGCCGTCATTTTTGGCGGCGGAGAGCTGTTCCTCCTTACAGCAGCCCGACCTCGCCGCGGGTCCGGCACTGAAGAGAAGTCAAGAACAGAGTCCTTGTTACCACGGCTATCCAACCGTGGTCGAGGAAGAAAACGCGCCTCCCTTGGCGGCGAACGTGCAAGGGAAGGGTCCTCCCGCGAATCACTAGTTGAGCGAGAACTGCAACTGAAAGAGTCATCTGATCGGGAACTACTCTGGGATGTACCCAGGTCCCTACGACGGCCGCGAGGAGAGACGAAAGGGGGTAGTCCTAAGGACACTTTTGGTGTAGGAGGTGAAGGCTTGACCACGGTCTGGCCTGAAGAATTCGATATGGTGGGCGAGGCCCGTTTTGATGATGCTTGGCAAATAGGAAAGGAATTTTGTGCACCGGTGGGTGGGAAAAATGAGTAGTATGCTGGGAGGCTGCTGCGATTGCGAGACCGTCTGGTCTTAGTTATGGTAGAATGGTCCTGCTCACGAGCGAACTGGCTGTGCTGCCGCTCTGGGGCCGACTGAGGAATGATCTCCTCAATGTAGTCCTCGACTTCTCGGGACGGGAAGCCGGAATCAATGAGGCCATCCTCGTCGTGTACGGTGTGGGGATGAGAAGTGGCGCTTCGAAGACTTCTCACGTGGCCGGAGAATGAACCCGACGAGGATGTGCGGCTGTGTAGACGCGGAACGGTGGAGCGGGTGTTGGTACCAGAAGGTCGTCGTGCATACGAAAGCGGTCTGGGCACGAGGCCATGTGATGTCGAGGACTTGGACGTGGATTCATAGATAGACTCTGCGGCGCTGTCGGGATCACTTCCAGTTCCAAGTATAGGGTCGTCGTCGTCGTCGTCAGTGACCACTGACCACGCAGTTGATGACGCTGAAGATGAAGATACCGAATGGCGATCCTGCTGGAAGTTTCTAAGCGCGGTGCCCAGCATTGACGGAATAAGGGCCGGAACGTCGCCTCCAACGGCATATCCCAATGAAGGCGACGAGAAGGCGCTGCTGGCCGACGAGATAGACGGCGACGCCGAGTCCAATGTTTGGCATTCATCACTGCAGTAGGCCCTCCTGAAAGAAATGAGCGACACGGTGAGGACGGACGGCGACAAGCATACCCATCATCCTGGAGATGACTTCCGCATGTTAGGCAGCGTTCTTCAAACATAGTCAAGTAAAAGGGATGGTCGCAAATGCGAACTGCGACGAGGAGAAAGGCGACAGGGTGGGAAATTCAGAAGGGAGGTGATGGTTATATACCGAAAGAAAAGACAAAAAGTCGAGTCAAGCAGCGCGATGTGACTTCCTTTTCGAGAATTAATTCTGGTCGCGTCACAGATGTCACGGATCCAAAACGAGCGAATCGCCGGCGAGACCCTTCGAGATCTGGTGAGCAGATCGGCCATTGTCCTTGCAAGCGAGCCACGCGAACCGTGCATGCCAACATTTGGAAGCAATCAACTGCACCGGTTACGCAAGAAATCCACGAGCCAGTTGCATGCTTTCACCGAAATTCCACTTTCCGCCTATTCACGTTCGTATTTCTCTTTTCCAACAGAGGGGAGCCGTCGAACGTGCCAGCGGCCAGTCCTTGGCTACCACGTTTATCTTTGACTGGCAGGGTGTGTGACCACAAATCTGATTTTCAAAGCGTTCTTCTATCACTCCTGATGCCTTTGCCCATTATTTCCGCGTATTCGTACCGCATTCCCACCATTTATCGCGTCTGTGTTCTTTGAATCTCATCACGTTCCCTTTGCAAACCCCGGAGAGCCCTCCTTTTTCCCCTCGTTATGACTTGCCTTTCTCGGCTATCCTCCATTTCAAAGAAAAACGTCACCGCATACGGATATGGCGCCTCGATTCAGCGATAGCATCACTTTGCCGCGATGTTGCCATAGGACCCGTAATAAGTATCAGTTTATCCGCTCGTTAAAGGTGCAACAAGAAAATTGAGACGTCGAAATAAATCACCATTGATATTGATATCGCCAATCCTCGGACTGCTGGGGCCTTCGGAGATGGGCCACCCGAAGACACGGCGCCACCAATAAATGTCAATGGCGCGAGTATGCCGACTTTTAGTAACCTTGAAGGTACCCCGGAAACGGCATAATGTCGAGACTGCTGTAGATCATCAGCGACCGCCCCAGTTCACCTGACGGCGTCTGCCCCGGACGAGACATCAAAGCACTGACTCTGGACAGCAGCGGCACTGCGCATCCTGTAGTCATCACCCCAAATCATTTCAATTCCCATCCGATGCCCCCCGCCCCACTCGAGAGTCTAATATCTTCTCACCGGGCCACTGTTTCGGAGACGTGCGACTTTCAGGGTAGTCTAGGCTTCCGGCCCACGGACCACCTCTCCATTTTCCAAGTTCACATGACGCTGCGTACACTGGCCACCTTTCCCGCTGCTCACTTAACTCTCATATGTTTTTGATTCCAACATTCACAAGACTCTGAATCATTCGCCATCATCAGTGCCTCCTCAGCCGAGCCAAACGGCGTCGGATGAGCCGAGAACAACAGGTGGTAGGTTTCCTTGAAGCGCCCAATACGTCGCGATACGACTTTATCTCATCAACGATCTATTCTAATTCACCGAAGGCCCCTCATTCCAGTCAAATTCCAGCTAGACGCCGAACACGCCATCGTTAGTCGCGTTATTAACAATCACACATGCGTCATGTCGTCTTCGTATGGACCAACAAAAGCCTACATCCGTATCACGCGGCATGCTCAAGCTTTGCTGAGATCAATTGCATTGCCCTGCCCTCTCAACCAGATCCACCTACTCGAATACCTTGCTCAGCCCCGAGATGACCACGCACCACGTCTTCTAATAGTAGGACCGCAGCACTAAAACCACCTTCTGAACTAATAGAAGACCTTCCCTGAATGATACGATTAACAGCACAACCTGCCCAGTGAGGAGTACTGAGTACCGTTCCTCTGTACCAGTCATTCCGACCTTTCCCGCGACCACGGAGGTCGTCCATGGATTTAACTGACATCTTCCAAAATCAATATACAAATCTATGTATACCCCATATACAGAATGTGTCGATAGTGCTTAAATTCGCCATACCTCGTCACCGTAAACCCTATATTAATGACGACGTAAAGAATCCGTATAACTATGATCGTAAATGACGACTTGTGTCCGAGTCACAGGCAGTTGACAAGGGTGTAGTATAAATGTAGAGAAATCCGGTAGACATCCGAGCGTGGCCGGAGTTGCGTTTTAGGTTCATCACGTTAATGTTATGGCTCGCCGAAGCCTATTACACCTGCACATGGGAACCGGACGCCTGACGCCCGCTTCTTCAGGCTTCCTACTAGACATTTGGCAGGCGGTCATGATGCAGAATGTACAGCTTTAGAAACGGATGCAGGTGGTACCCTGCTGTCTATGGGAGGATTCTGAATTGTCTCTGCGGGAACATCATCTTTGGAGGGCGACGAATCAGATGCTCCGTCTAAAGTTGGAGGTGGAGATGGCCCTTGCTCTTCTGATTGCACTGGAGTTGCCATTGTCCGAATTTCCTCGGAAGATGCTGTTGCTTCGGATGGACTTGATTGAGTGGGTGGAGTAGATTGACCAACATTGTCCTCCTGTTGCGGTCCAGACTGCGTTCCGGCGGACTCTGAAGCTTCAGGTTCAGATACTTCTATCTGTTTGAAGCCAGAAGAAGGGGGATCACCACCTGCCCCTTCTTCTTGAATTGGGGGCGGAGGTAAGGGCGATTCTCGACCATTTATTCCAGGTTTACTAGTCCCGTTGATTCCGTTCGACGGCGGTGGTAGAGGTGCAGATGCTGTTGTTGGTGTAGGTAGTACTTTATCAAACGAGGATTTTCTCCCGGACAGCAGACCCTTCAGCCGAAGATTCGCGTTAGACCCCCATGCCGCGGAATTGACTGCCAAAGAATCGCTTCTCGTAGGCGTTGGAGGGACAGTCGGTCGAGGAAGACTTTTCTCCGAAATGACCACCTCCAACATATTACTCGGCACTCCGACATTCTTGAGCTCACCGATCTTCTTATAAAAATGTCTGGCGTCTGCGAGCAGCCTAAAATAGACATGAAATGTTAAACCTTGTAGAGCTATAATCGACAATATGAATCAACATACCTCGTTTTGGCTGCGGCATGTGGCAACTCGAGTTTAGTGTACTCTTCCGATAATCGATGATTGATCGCTGCGAAGACTTGCGTCATGACATCCTAATGTTCGTGTATATAAGAAGCTGTTAGTTGGCGCGAGCCCTAGTTAAACTCACTTGAACGATGGCTGTCGACAGATAGCGAGAAAGCACTTTATGCAGCGTGACCGTCTCTTTCGTCAAGACCACTATATATTCGTTTGCTTCCCCTCCCTCTTTCGGAATATTCCAGTCCAGAGCCTTATGAGACGGGAATTTAGGCAATTAAATCGATGGAAGGCAGCAAACATACCTGAAGAGACTTGATGTGAGCAGATAGTCGTTCACCCATAATCGCGATGAGCTTGGCATGGATTTCATTCTGATGCTCCTGATAATCCTGCCGTCAAGTAATTAATGATGCTGCTATCCTGAGTTAGAAGTGGCCAGACACACTCTCTTCAATTTGTCAAACTCCACTAACATCACAGCCTGCTTAGAGCTCAAATGGCGCCTGAATGTTTCACGCACATATGGAATGAGCGCTATCATGATCGACAGTGACTGTGAGGCTAGGGCTAAGAATAGACGAAATAACTTTCTGTCAATAAGCAGCAGAACAGAAGAGGATAATTTACTTACCTAGATGCTTCGCTGTGATGTTCTTCAGCCCAGCCGATCTCATTGCACCGGCCCCTAGTACAACCTGGCATGTTCGCGAATTGAACGCCTTGAGGAATTCGATCACTCGGCTCATAGTGTCCGTCACAAGCATGCCAAAATTCACTATCACCTTGACATAGTCAAGAAGTAGATATAACACCTCGGAGGTGGCATATACAGTAAAGTAGGCTCGATCCTCAATATGGAGATGCTTGTGGGATCCACCGGCCAAAGATGAGGAATTTGACGATGACGGGGCTAGTGATTTCATTGGTGAGGAGGAAAAGAATGATTTGATACCGTTGGCAGCTGATTTAGACGGGGAAACAGGAGTACTTTCGGGTTGCGGAGGCTGTATAACCATTTCAGGTGAATCCTTCACTGCGGAATCTACTAAAAGATCGGCGAGATGCTGCAAGGGCTGAGGGACATCGCAAGGATTCCACTGTTCATCTTCCACGAGTTTTGCGGACTGCGTCAGCCGAGTCTGATGAAACGCTTGAAGGAATACCTTCCCCTAGAATGTGGCAATGAGTTTACCTGCACCAAACAAGCGTGGCTAATTACACTCACTTGTCCAACAACGGCGCCTCTTAGCCCAACCACCATTCGGCGACAAATTACCTCACAGCCGATTACGAAAGACCATGTCTCGTTGAAAAACTCCCAGAACTCGTGGAGCGGCAACGAAGTATGTGGCTCTGATCGAACAGAAATGACTTTGGCTACCATGACGTGAGTGAGCTCAGTTACGGAGCCAAGAATGTCTGTCAAATCACTCTGGACGCTGGGATCCGGACTAGACTGATATCTACAAGAAGAAAAAGACATGGGGCGTTGACGGACGTGTCAGACATGCTGAGGAAATACGCACTTCAGCTTATAAATGGCCTCGAGGACCTCGCCTATTATCATTCCTTGAGTCCGGAGACCTTCGATAGCTCCCAGAAGGCATTTATAAGTCGCCCGTAGGGTTTTCATGAAATCTATATGCTTCATTTCTCGAAGGTGGTTGCCCAGACCAGCACTGAAGTGATAACCTCAGCTCAAGTTCGGAACAGAGACAGCTCCACGCACCAAGACTCAGATCCGTTCTGGAGTTGCCTGGACGACATACGAGCAGTGTCGTTTTCCTCACCAATAAAGGGGAAATTCTGAAACGAGGTGTAAGCACTCAGACGTAGAATCGATTACGAATAACAAAAGCGCGCCTTTTGTACTATCGCTCCCACTTGGCTCAAAGCGACCTCCCTCCATGTTGACGTTGCTTGCCGAAGGCCTTTGATCCTGACGAGACCCTCTAACAGGGGACTCAAGCTGTCTTTGAGTCCTTCGTTCATCTGACGAGGGGAACCGCTCTCTTTCATGTCAATTTTACGAAGTAAGTCTTCGTGGAGAGTTGAGCACAAGCTGTTGGAAAGGGAGGAGACTATTTCCATGGTGAGGCTTCGAAGATGGCCAGGAAGTGCCGAGAAAGCTTGCAGAGATGCGAGGGGGACGGCGAGCGATGGACGGCTTGACAGTGATTTCTTGGGAAGCGTTTCTGGTGGTTCTGACGTCTCTTCAGGTGTTGCAGTTAAAGGAGGTAATCGTCCGTTTCCTGGCGTCGACAGTGTGGATTTGTTGATGCCATTTTGCGCCCGAGGTGTGTCCTCTGCTGCCCATGTGTGCTCCAAATCATCCACAATGTTCAAGGCGTCTCCCCATTGTCCTTCGCTAATTAGTTGGCGAGCCGTTGCGGAAACCTCCACAATACCCTTGATACCTTCGATTCCCTCATCAATCTTCTTTAAGTTACCCTTCTTCTTCTCCATCTCGACTACTTCAAGACCCTTCTTTGCCACGTCATTATCTACGTCCTGCAGAAGTTCCCGTAGGCGCGAAATTTGAGACAAGCAGGAAGCAGACTCGGACTGGAGATGATGAAGGTTGGACAACGCAGCAAAAAACGATGATGACCGGAGAGATATTTCGTGAGTGAGATGAAGTTCGATGGTGTCCGCATAGTGGGAGAATTTCTCAAGAAGTGGAAGAGAGTGTGCGAGTGCTGTTGGATCCATATCCGGGTCTTGACCGTTCTGTTCTGTGACATTAGCAAAGGTCCCTGGGTCCGCCAAGTTAAAATTAGATTCGAAGAAAACCGAAGGAACAGAATCTAGGGAAGGTAACGACTTGGCATTTGTGGGGTATGATGATGCATGAGAAAATGAAGGGCGAGGCGTCGAAGGACCGGCTTCTGGCTGGTGGGCATTCTCGAAACGCTCCCATTCTGAAGCTATGGCACGGAGGTAGGGGTCGAAATCTTTCCTGCGGACTCGAGGTAGCTCTGCTGGTTGCACTGAAGGCAAGGCTGAATGCGCCTTGGGCGGGGCCTGTCGCTTGTGAGGATTGTTGAGAACGGTAGAGATCGCTAGTACGTGTCCGGGTTAGCACGACCAAATCAGACATGATTCCACGTACCATGAAATCCATGTTTCGAGCTACTCCATTCGGCGGGTAACGCTCCAAGCGACAAGGTCGCTGTTGAAGAATTGAGGTTGAGGTGACCAAGCCGTGGGATGGTATTGTAGTAATCCGGGCCTCTGCCGTCCGTCGTCGTCCCCGAGACACTTTCTGGGCCAGGCTGTCGCGATGCAGGATCCCAGTTGAATCTGTACGGTCGTGCGGTGTCTGGGAGGGCGGGTACCGGCGACGTTGGACGTGAAATGCCGCTGGTGTTCGAGTCCGACATGGAAGCAAATGCCCAAGTTGCTTTACCACGGCCGCCACGGCTTCCTCCTCTACCATCATGGCCACCTATGCGACTTGGCTCTCTCGCTGCTTTACACTATTGAACTGGGGCACATATCGATTGCGGGCGACGACGATAATTCTGATACGTACACCGAACCTATAGGCCATGGTATCTACGTTCTACTCGTACGTTCTTCCGTTTTCAGGGTTGGGCTGTACATTGATGAGCAATAAGTATTGCTGCGGGTTCACACATTATAAATGTGTATAGATCATCTTCATGGCGCTCTCTGGTCTCATATGGATCCTATTACATGTCTCTTCCAAAACTGCCAGTCTGTCCTATTCGACTGGATGTCGGCTCGTAGCGCAGCAGCAGACTGGAAACTTTTCGCCCATTTTTCATTCCAACGACGCATGCCTCTCTATTGGATCCGTACTGACCTAGCCTCCTCCGTGTGCGGTCCAAACAAACATTGCTGCGACATCCAAGTCTACGCGAAGACTAGATTCGAGTCGTCGGCTGCTGCCTTCAAAGACAATAGGAAAGAATCGGTATAACCTTCGTGCGTGTACTTATCCCAACTGTAGCTGTATTCTTTCTGATTGAATCTACTTTGGGGGATTGAGCCAGTGATACTTTCACTACCCCCTTTTCGAAGGCACCCTCTCCCAGGTCTGGGCCTCTTCGTCTCAATGCTTCGGTTCCGGAGCCATGCACACGGTTCAATGACAATTTGACAGACCTTTATTGAAAGTCAAATATGGATTCCGGTCTTCCAACCAGAAATGTTAAACACATCTGCTTCCGCTCCGTCTATCACTCGTGAACAAAATGGACGACAAGCGTGTGGTATAGGGCAAGTTGATCACATACAAGATGCGCTAATATGGTATGTCATACGTGTACGCTTCTTCTCCCAGAGTCCCCGTGTATGTGTGTCACTTAATTGCGGCGGATCTGTGAAGGAACCAAACAAGTACAAGGGATCTGATTTCTTGGTCAAGGACACAGAGTAAATCTTTTGTAAGAGCATATGCTTGTCGCATTCCATTACAACGAAACAGGTTCTTGAGTAATGGATCGCCAGGATTGTGCCCCAAACCTCTGGTACCGTGGGACTGGATGAAAATCGACCCAGTTCGAGCTGAAGAACTACCGTATCAGGACTACGGAAATGCTGACAGTGATAATTGTAGGTCGCCTTTGAGTTTTGCCTCGTTAACCTAACGACATCCGTACCGAGTTTTAGACTGCGGTGCATAATGTGTCCCCATATAAACTAGCACTTATGATAATTTCTCGGCCCGTTGGACTCGGTTCCGTCCTCGTAACGGGGAACTAATAATGACCGTTGTCCAAGTACCTCTCATCCGTGAGCCAGCATATCTCCTTGCATCATTAGATAATAATAGTGTCTTGTCTTTCAGTCAGGAACCAAGCCGTGCGGTACAGAAAGATGTGTCACCTCTTGAAGACGCTAGGATTTCAATATGAGAATGTCCAAAATCAGTAACTCACTCAAGAATAGAATCGTAAAGGTCGACGGGGGGTTGCCCCTGACTACTGGTTGCCTGAGGACGGCAGAACAACCCGGTGTTTACACCCGTATGCCGGACTATGTTGCTGAAATGGGCCCAATCTTGTGTGTACTTGCACCGATCACGGTGCGGTAAGTGGTTTCTGAACCGCTCAGAGTCGGTTTGGAGTCAACAATCCGAGCCGAGTCTGAGAGGTTGACTGCTCCACCGTAGATCTTCTAGTAAGACTGGGCTAGTAATCGTAGGTTCTCGAACTAAAACAAAATCAATATTCAAGTGCTTGCTGATGTCAAGGAATCCACCTTCCCAAGCCGGTTAAACTCTTTCAAAGTGTCGGAGTCAGTCATGACATCCGCTGGGTTTGTAGTAGACGGCCGGACACCGAGAATGCTACTAAGAAGTTGGACAAATTTCACATTCAGTACGGTCTCACTGGTGTAATACAATCCTAGGTGCAGTAGCTTGAGCAGCGACAGAGACTGAGGATAGCAACCATATCCCGCGCCGCAAAGCAAGGGTAATCGATCACCAGATGAGTCCAAAACATGAATTGACTGTTCGGCATGACCTCGTTGTATTCATGTCGAAATCAACCCTGTTACCGGGAGGGAATGCTCAACCTTGAGCAGGCGAAGATTATACGCCCCTACTGTTCATAGATATCTCTCGTCGTAAATTCTGATCCACCAGATCGTCCGATATCAACGTCGTAAACACAGATCTAGGCCGCATCCGAGACTCGCCTGCAAGTCCATAAGGCTCAGGCAAAGACAGAACTGAGAACGCTTCCTTTGAGTTTACGAATGGCACAAAGCGACTAAGTACACTTGCCGTCTATGTACAAAGGCTCAGATAGACCGGACCTCGGCCCGATCATCTCTCCAATCACAATACACAACGCTATCACGACGACTCTCGTTCGTTATCAGTACTAACAAAGAAGATTCGAGCTTGTACAGTAGCATTCCAGCTGCGAATGTCGGCTATGATACATAATTATTGTGGGAGACATACGTCGGCCCACACGACGGCTGCTTCGTCCTAACTATCACTGTTCTATTCCCACCAGCTGTCCAAAGCACTGTTAAACATCTCTTCTCTCCTTTCGCGCCCGAGAAAACCTACTTGGAAACACCCATGCGTTCCATCAGACCCAGAGCTGCAAATGGCATTTGACAGGGGGTTACCATTCCCGAAATTCCGACAGCTGTGGTCTCCTACACAGCACACTTGACTAGGCGCTCCCAGTTCACTCGCTGCCGCCGAAATGGCCCTGAAAAAGATCCGTGTAATAGCACGTACAAGCACCGCGCTTAATTTCGCGCTTCTATCATCAGGATTGACCAAGGAGATGTCGACGATGGCCATCTTTCCGCCGGCGTGTGCTGCTTTCGCCATTTTGGAGAAGATATTGGAGACAGTAAAGGTGTGTGTTCTATGAAGGGCTTCTTTTTGACGAATCTCAAAGGCTTCTAGGATGTTCAAGTTCGTCGAGCCGTCAGTATCAATGTACCGAGTAACGCGTCTAAATCAGTTTTCCAGTCTAACAAAGAAGCCTGTCATCGCCTTGTCCACAAATGCGCTCGGATTTTATTCAATATTAACGAACAGATGGAGGGAAGATGGGGGTCTGCGTCTCCATTGCTGCTGAAGAATATCAGTCGTCTTCAAGAGTGTGTCCTAATACGCATATCTTAGGGGAGGTCGCCGGGCTCACTTTTATCCAGGACGCTGACCATGATACATGCCTTCATGGTAAAAGAGACACAAGCTAAATGGAGCAGCCGTTTGTTACGCAAAAATTCGATTGAAAACGCGTTAAATGAATACGCCGAGCTGCTGGACGAGGCATCACAAGCGTTTCAGGCATGTTTCCCACCTCTCATTCGTAATGTCAATAACCCCATGGCGTAGGTAGCAGCGCTCATCAACATCCAATACACAGTCGAAGCGTCCGCCCGGAGACATGATTCCAAGCTCGTCACAGAAGCACAGGGCAGCCGCGCCCTTGAAACCGTCGTTCATAAGCCACGTCGTTCTTCAACGCCTCCACCTTATCACGAAACCGACAGAGCCGAACCCGAAGAAACAGTCCAAGATGACTTCCAATACGCCCTCGACGACCTTGACAACCATGGTGTAAGTGAATAAACAGCCACATCTTGCTTCATGTCTTCACACCACCGGTTCCTAGTTCCGAAGATACCGCCAGTCAGAAGTTCGTTTGAAGGGTTCATTCGGAGCTTCTACTTCCAGTGGCTGGTGGTCGGACGTGAACGAAGCACTCGTCTACGGGGAACCTACGCTTATCCGAAGGTACGATCAAGGTACCAAGGCCGGCGCTGTTAAGGCGAGGATACTATTTCTCGCTTCGTATTTGGCTGGGGGTTAACGTTGTCCTTCTGTAGGCGTGGATCCATGACGTGAAGATCCTCCAAAATTTATAGCAAGTCCCGGGCTCACTCGTGCACATGTGTGGCTATACTAACATCAAACTGGGATACATATAGCCATCCAAACCTACCCCAAATGATCGGGGTATCTGCAAATGAAGCTGGAACACCGTTTGTTATCCTATCTCATGGTACGAAAATTTTTTCCAGTGGCGATAATAGGTGGTAATAATTCACCGTCATCAGTCCAAAGGCGATCTCCAGAGAATCTCCTGATCGATTCGCTAAACAAATTCGGCTTAGCTGGATGCATAAACACCGTTCTGCATTTTGTGAGTACTTTACTCCGACGGAAGACCTTCTTCAAATTGAATTTATATCTGTACACTTAGTACGTCGATATTTCCGTAAGTTACTCTCCGGACATATTCGCTCTACTGTTTTTGATTAATTTTGATCTTATTGATTTTTTTTCATGCGCCCCCATAGAACGCCGCCGCATACCTTCAACGACAGCTCGAGCTGACCGACTCACAAGTGCAGGACGTCATAGAGGTTCGGTCGTTCGCCTTCATTATGCAAGCGCCGGTTGAGGCTCACCACTGTGTAACGTGCAGAGTGTAGCCTTCGCTGCAGACGGGGGTAAAAATTTGATCATGGGCCTCCCGCCGCCCAAGGAAGGCACATGGGTGACCGCCAGAAACTACAGCCTCACAGATACTATAGGATCTGCTGCTATGAAAGTGCGTTTCACTTAATGCTATAAAAGGTCTATAAATTCGAACCGGTTCTCATGACCTCTTACAGTTTTTGCCACCCCGAGGTTCGGTGATACTGAACAGAAACGGGTTGATTGGTGAGCATTCATTTATTCTTAGTTGTGAAAGTTGTTTATGGATATTGATCCTTAGATGACGACGAGATTATGCGACTTCATCATGTCGCGGCATTGGTCAAGGGTTTTTTTCCCAAAGCCCGGGAGCCTCATGGCCTTCCCGAACAGATAAGAGCATTGCTGACTGACGTAGATGATGCGCCATTCAATGGTCTGATGAAGGGACAAGCGCCTTCTCTTCGCCAGCTGAGACTGTCAAGCCTAGACGCGAAATCTCACGACTATGCCTGGTACACCAGCTTGGGAGTCCTTCCGTGTCGGTTTTCAGTGGGGGATTTCGGGTACATTCATGGACACAAAAGGCATGCGGCGTCTGGTAAATCGTTCAAGGACTTTGTACTGTTAGGAAACACATTCCGTGACGACTTTGTCAAGTTCATCGTCGAGAGAGCGTGTCATGGTACTCAATTCTGCTGGAAGGACTTTCCGATGACCCGTCAGTCCGTCAATCCGTTCAGTTTGACAGATGATATTCAATGGTAGACTTCTTTTCCCACAAACTAAATGTAATCGTTGATGGAATCTCTCTCAGCTGGCCGATAGTGGTCCCTCCGGGAGCGCAGATGGACTGTGACATAACCCACGAACAGTCTATAGCTAATACCGCGGACGCTTGGCGTTTCCTCATGCAAGAGTCTCGCTCCCTCGCCGGTGAACTGGGCATACAACCCCATGATCTGATTCTCAGTAAGTCCATCCATCCCTTCATGTCATTCTGACCGTAATCTGTGTCTAGTCACTCGAACTGGACTGTCTAGACACGCCTACATCCATGACTTTGCAACCTCTGTCAAACTCGGGCCTTCGCATTGGCGTCATCAGCCTCCCGGGGTGCGGCAACCTCCCCGGCCTTTCTTCCCGCATCAGCCGCCAGCCATGGCAACGCCCATGTACTTGCATACTTCTTTTGATGATAACTACGAGCCCTATTGGTCTCATCAGCCCCGATATGCGCCACACGAGCCGCAATCAAAGCCGCCGCCCCTTTCGGGAGGGTGGAGGAATACAGTCGGATCGTGAGTTGAAGTGGCTCTGAGTGACATGGACACTTATCATTTTCAGGGATACACAATTCGTTTCTTGGATTCAGCTTCTTCCCGAGGATTTCGATGACTAGTTGAGACCTGGGTCAATGTCAATCAAATTCGGAGACAAAGCAAACTTTACTACTGGCGTTGACATTCTTGATTAAATAAGTCGGAGAATGGATCCCCGCACAAGTACATCTAATGGGGTATTCTACACGAAGTGATCACTATGATGATTGACTGACATTGGTCATTGTATAAATTGCAATCGGGCCGACGTCGACATGGACAGCACTCGGGTCAGAATAGTTTCACTTCGGCCTCAACTTACAAGTCGCCATGGTAGAGAAATGCGGCTTGTGTACGTGCCAGCAGAGAGCATCGGCAACGAAAATACAAGACAGGACTTGGAACAACGAATGACTTAGGATTAAAGTCTACTAGACTTCAAAGATCTGAGTCGATTCTCGAAACCTCTCGAAATACCATGCAAAAAGGCGCTGGTTCGACGAAAAGATGGGGACACCCAGGATTGAACTGGGGACCTCCAGAAGCGCCACTACGAAAATAGCTACGTACTTCAGTCTGTTGCTCTCCCAGCTGAGCTATACCCCCACACAGTCATGTTGCCCCTGACTTGCTAGACTGGTATATCAATCCGACTTCCATCTTCCACATTGTGCCTCCTTACCTAGTCTCGAGTCGTTCAATGCACTCCTTACCATGGGTACCGACGTTCACCTGCAGGGTTTTATTGACGGTGGGACAGGCCACTCCGACTCGCAGTTGTTAGTGGTGAGGGAGCTGCCTATATTTGAATAGACAACGAGGTCAACATTGACAGTGAGGGCGGGCTGGAAGGCTGCAACGACACTGAGGTGGCGTGACAAGAGTCAGGTGTGGCGGTACTACTGAAAAACTGCGTGCATGCTGCTCTGCTACGTCTTTGCGTACCCCTAAAGAACAAAGAACGCGATCGAGAATAGGAAGAGCGCTAACAAAGCTCCGTCATGAACGGCAAGGAGGTTTTGATCTCTCATTGCGACGCGTAATGATTCGTACTCTGTTATTGCGATGTCATCGTTTTTCCTGCCTCGACCAACACCTCATTCTCACGATGCTAACTCTCATCTCGCCGAACCTTCCCAATTTGCGCCAGGAAACAACAAATCTTTCTTGACCGTCGACTCTTCAGACAAGGACAAGGGGCATATATCTCGGCAGTTTCATAGGGCACGGAAGGGAATAGAACCCTTCCAGTGTACTCGATCCTGATGGGCGCTTTCAATTTGTCTATGGAAGATTCCGTTCTAGTTTGCTCTTGTCTGCTTTCTTAATTCCACTGTGGTGCCTTGATGGCTGTACGGTGGTCCCTCGCCTCTTACGCTCACGCTCGCCCACCAAGGTCCAAAATGTTCAATACCGATACCCTTACCGGCGATGCCGTACTCACAGCTGCCGACTCGGAAGCAAAAGTGGAGAAGGACTCAAAACCCGAAATTGTCGAGGGGGAGGAGAAAGGCGCTACAGCTCAACCGTATCCTGAATATGCTCATCCTACCAAGTCGAGCAAGAGGTTTGGATTGCGAGGATATGTTCCTTTCCAACTTCCCAAAGGTATTTCACACTTGCACGCTGATGAAATTGTTCTTATCTCGTTTTCTTCAGGCAACGATCCTTCCAACTACGAGGAAAAGTATCCTGAAGATGCTCCGTGCGAAGAAATGGGTCCGAACGCTAGGGTATTTCGGACATACCTCGATGAACGCGCGATATATGACGCGAATATGGTTGAAGAATCGAGGGATGGTGTCGATGTTCTTCTCGTTTTCGTACGTCGTCCATTCTCTCCCGTAATCTTCCTATATTCACAGCTCTGCCAGGCGGGTCTGTTCTCGGCGGAGGTCTCTACTTTCGTCGCCCAAACATCACAGAGTTTACAGGCAGACTACACGGAAATGTCTGCTAACCTGCTGTTCGAGATGATCAATATCCAGCGCGCTATTGCAAGCGGCGCCTCCTTGGACACTGTCGCTCCTTCGCCTCTTAATCTCAACACTGCGTTCATCGCTTCACGCACGAGTATCTGGGTAAACGGACTGTGGTTCACCAGCCTTGCACTCAGCCTGACGACAGCTCTCGTCTCGGTACTTGTCAAGCAATGGCTCCACCACTACATGGCTTTACCATCCGGAACGCCTCGCGAGCGTAGCCTTCTGCGGCAATTCCGGTTCGCAGGACTGCAGAATTGGCGCGTTCTTGTTATCATCGGACTGCTCCCTGCTCTAATGCATGCAGCCCTTGCCATCTTCTTTGTTGGCCTCGTTATCTTCCTGGGACCTTTACGTGAATCCATTGCTTGGGTTGTTGGCACAATTACGGTTGTCGCGTATACAGCCTACCTGATGGCACATATTCTCCCCCTCATTTTCCCCCAATGTCCCTACCGGACCTCGCTGTGTAACCTTATCCACGTCTTGTACAGTCGTGTGATGCAGTACACCGTTCATAGCCTCAAGCACCGTCTCTACTGGTCTGAGATGATCATGCATGCTACACCGACTGGCGAGTCTGCTTCCAATGTTGCGATATGGAAGAGCTTGAAAGAGTTGGAGTCAGACGCGGTGCGGTCAGTATGGGGTGAATTATCGGTCGAGGCCCTTCATTGGCTCTTTTCCATGTCGTCGAATCCTACTGTCCACAGTATCGTCATGCAAGCTATCGGTGGTTTACATCCAGCCCTGCAGGGCAAGGCTCAAGGCCTGTTCGATAATATTGACTTGATGGAGTCCATTCTTGAGTGTCTTTCTGGGCCGTCGCTCACATATCAGACACCGGTGCCTGGCCTAGAGACGAAGTTTGAGCGGTTACTACGCTGCAAGCTAGTTCTCTCTGATGAAAGCTATATTTTCATCGACCCCTCACAGACACCAGATGGTGAGCTTCTACCTAGCCTTACGGCCTCGATAGAAAAACACAGAGATTATCGCGGTGTAATTCCGTTCATGAAAGAGGTTGCCCATAACGGCGCTGTATCATTCTTTCATTCCTCCATGGACGAATGTTGGTGTTTACATCTCCTCGTCTGGATCGACCTCATTAAGAATGGTCCCTCGAAGGCACTCTTCTCCCCGATCGATGTCGGCACTGAAGATCCTTTCACTTTGGATATATGTTGTACAATTTTTCTAGCATTTTTGTATCCTTCTTCGAGTGATGAACCCGACGCCGCCAATGACACGATGGACGAATCAAGTGGCACGGCCGTACCATTCCATGTCGCCATCCGTGAATATCTATTCACTGAAATGACCGCCTACCTCTTAGAAATGTTTGCCGTATTTATGCGACCCTCAAACGTTGCTTCCCTTTCACCGACCCTACGGATTCTCCTTGTGTTCGCCGAATTCCTTATCTCAAGGCTTCCCTTGAAAGGACAAGGAAAGCCAGACGCATTGGAGTTCCAAGCCCTGACCACGACGCTTCAGGGCGTTACGGACCACGGCTTCTTTTTACCTGAGGCGAGTTCTGCTGTCTTTGATGTCCTCGATCGCCTCATTATGGAAGCCCTGGAATTTATCCCGATGACAGAAGACGCTGATCTGCATGCCGAAGCTCTGTGGATTTACTCCAAGCTGGTCTGTACGAAATGGCATGGCATGTCACCCAGATCTCTGGAGACGGTCGTCAATCTCATGTTTGATCATTACAACTCCAAAAACCTTGTTCCCATGTACGCAGGTCAAATTATAGCCAGGTGTCTTCAGGAAGGCAGCCCAAAAATGTACAGCGTCTTTCATGCTTCGCGATGCTTGGAGTATTTTGGACATCACGGATATTGCCCATGGTTGGTGGAAATTCTTGAAGCCTACCTCTCCGTGTTTGGACATTCAAACACTCGTCTTGAAGCTTCGGTGGTACAGGAACATACTGAGTATCTCCACACGCCTGACATCCTTTTCGATGTTTGTTCCATCCTGGCCGTCGGTCCCGGTGATCCAGATGAATATCGTAAAAAGCAAATCAAGAAGAATATTTTGTTGGTCGTCCGGATTCAGCGGGATGCTCCTGTATGGGATGAATGCCGCCGCAGGCTCCGACAATTGCTCGAAGAAGATAACATAGACTTCTTCTATCGGCAGGCGTCCGTTCGTGGAGTCGAACGAATCCCTCTGTCAGTCGAAGAAATGGCAGAACAAAGGAAATATATCCGCGTCGCCGTTGAGACCTTGGATGCATTTTTCTCAGGCAAGTTGGATGGAGAGTCGGTGAGTGTTCCTGACTCCAATAGTTTTTGGAATGGCCTCTGATTGGAGTCAGGAGCGGATTCGTGAACAGCGTACTGCCTCCGCACATTGCCCTTGGCCGCACTGGTCCAGTAGTCACAGGCATCGATTGTTACCTTAGCACACTCACAAGGCGATCGACGACGATGCTGCAGGGAACGTTTGAACATGTGGACCAACTGAATACGTTGTGGGTGGGCCTATGATAGAGATACGAGGAAGTACGTAGGTAGAAGACGGAAGCGAACATTAACGGCGCTTGCGATTCGTTATAGGCTGATCGTTGTCACCATATTGAATAACCTCAAATACTCAGTATCCATTTGATAGGTCAAGCATAATTTACAAGGAGACAATCGTTTCCATGTGGCCTAAAGAACAATATAAGGGCCCTTGCTCGCTCTTCCGATTATTAGTACGCGTCGACTCAGCTTTGTTTCGTGTTTCGTACGCGTTCGAACCGTCGATGTCGGTTGACATGAACCTAGAGACGCAGGGATAATTACTACTGAGGAAAAACTCGTGTCAGAAGAGATTCGGTAATAAAACGAATAAAGATTTCTCGATTATCTGCTATCGCTGTTGCGTGACGAGTGCTAGCGAGTGGGCATTGAATGGCCCCGCATTGAAGAAGCCTAAGGCGAGATCCAAAAAATACACATGTGGTATATTTCTAGCCATTCTTGGTGTACCACACGGCGCGATACTTCTCTAGGAAGTGTATGTCGTTCATGAAACATTTCTCGCCTACGCCCTTCTTTTCTGCTGGAGTATGTTCTTGCTGAACGCCCACTGGATTTTACGGGAGCAATTTTCAGCTTATCAACGGCTTGTTCCTCCTCCCGGCACTCTTCATGGTGAGCCGTGTCTATGGGGTGTATGCAGTACGTGTTTTACGCGTTTTTTTAGTGCTCAGCATAAATTGCAGAATCCTTAATCAATGCTCATACGGGTGAATTAATAGTATTAACTCACGAGTACGCTATACAAAGTCCGGCGTCAATCGCGATGATGACCAGGTAACGGCGGAGACGAGTGATAGGAACGACAGGATAATAACCCGATATCGATGCGAGATTTTTGGTACTGACAAATAGGAATATAGTCGGGAGAGTTGGTTTCTTATTCAGAGGGTGGGACCGACAGATTAGCATCCAGGGTTCGCGCAATATCGAATGGGAATATCGTGTAGGGGTGTCGCCTTTTTTAATAAGCCCCGACCAGAGGTTTGGTGACTGTAGGGGCTGCATAGGTGGCAGCCGACTGATGCCTAGGTCAATCCTGGGTTCCCGCAATATACGTTGGTCAAGTTTGTGGCCTCAGTGGAAGACGCGTCGAGTAGAATGCCGAATGGAGAGTCATAGGAGTCTCATTTTGTCAGGTATCTCAGTCTGCGGAATAGTGGCCGTATCTCCCTCCAAAACTGGCGGACCTGGTATTCCCTCAGTGCACCAGTAAAGGTCTTGACAACGTCGCCTCCTTGGGATGCGACGACTGTTGGAAGCGCGCATACCTGGAACACGGTCAACACGATAAAACATCACAAGCAGTAAATGCACCTCGAACGGTCGACAGAGCTCTTTTCCTCCTCGATATTATTGTTCATGGTAACAGGATCCAAGGTCTGGCGGAACACGGTCTCGGTGGCAGGATCGTCGGTAAGTTGTTCGAAGATGGCAGAGGACCTGACACCAACTGGGCAGCGTGTGAATGAGCATGGCTACGCAGCTCTTGGCTCTGTGTGAAAGTCGGCGAGACTTGTGGGTTTTAAAAATCATTAAAGGTCTGTTAGGCGGGTGTGATGAACAACGGCGGTGTGAGAGACGGCATGACGGTAAAAGATACAGAAATGATGTCATCAGCTGGGCTCGAGAACGATGCTCTCCCGGTCATGAAGGTGAGTATGTAGAACTCCCAGACTTGTGCGTGTTCACAAAAATGTATGTGTATCCATGCAGGCACGCGTTTCTGAGATCGCGTACAAATATATGGTTTTTGCTGGACTCGGAGTACATTTTGACACCGTGTTGGATTCCGTAGTGCCGACGCTGGGAGTGGTGTTCCGGAGGAAACGATCAATAAGAGGTGCCGTTTGTTTTTGGCTCGGTGCACGGCTCTGCTTCCAACCACGATCTACTCCCCTGCATTTCCTTCTAGGAAATTGGCGCTTTTCCTGACGATTCATGGAATTCAAGTCTCGCGACACGAAAAATATCTACCTCCTCATTTCTGGACCGACGTCTAACCCTCTCGACAGAGGCCAAATTTTACCGCAACGAACGCCCATTAGACGTCCAAGTTGGCTGTATGGAAGATTGGGCTTTGGAGATGGGGATGAGAACTTCTTAGATACGTACAGGTACCTCCGCTGAGAAGTGTCCCTTCGTTGCTTGCTGATCTTCTCGCAGTACTCCTGCCTCCGTGTCGTCTACGACATTCTCCTTCTCATCTTGAGGTACAGGTTCGGTGCAAACACGGCGTGCAATGTCGAACTCTGAAGGAAGGGAGCGTTGGAAAGGCGCAGAGCGCATTCGCGTTGGTATGTGACCCTTCACTCCTGCTTAGCACAAAATTATTTGGCTCTGGTGCGCCTTTCACTCCCTCCGCGAGTAACCATCGCGCCGTGGCATGGATCCTCCGAGCAGAACACGGTTCTGTATCGACGCTTGCCCGGAATTCGCATTCAAATACCTCCGCTCTCGCCCTCGCTCTTTAACAGAACTTTGTGCCTGCGACAGATCTGTGTATGTTACGTTCATCATCCACCTTAGCGCATTATGCATAACTGATACCAACCTATTGCAGTACTTGATATCGGTGCTTGACCTCTCGATGCCGTATATTGATTCAAAGCTTTGCCACCAATGTCTGGAGATTCAAGACCGGACTTGAAGAAGCCCGTACCCTTGTGGCGATGTAATAGTGGGTATGTTAATCTTCTGGTACTCTTGGCAGGTTGCATGGGCTTTTTGGATAGTGAACTCGCGCAGGGCGTCTACTTCCTTAATGTCTGTGACCAACGTTTCTGATCTGAACTTTTTCCTCACCTGCAGGCCTGTTATTTCAGCACCGTTTCTTCCGCTCTCTGAATAATCCTTCTCAACATGTTCGGCGACTTGCTGTAGGGCCCCCCGGTTTCGGCAGAACTCATCGACGTGGTCGTTGTATTAGCTCTTTGGCGGCATCCGACACGCTCGTCTTCCAGTATCTAAACTCTAAAGTGAATCGGTAGTCGGACTAAGAGTATCAGTCAAGCGAGGATGAGAGTGATGCCTATATAAAGGTAACTTCTTGGACGTCGATGACTGATTTGGGTAACTTCCCTAAATTTACATCAGTCTTCTTCATCCAATCATACAATATTAGCAGAAAATCGCAACAACATTGTAGTGAGGAGGATCTTGCAAGGGCGCTCCTTTTGGAAAAAGTCGGATAGTAAAGGACCGCGAAGAAAGCAAGTGAAAGCGACTCATACAAGATTTCTAACTGGCGCTAGACGGCATTGCTGCCGTCAATATCTTTTCCGAGTCTGCTGTGGAGAATACCTTCCTCGGCTTGATCCTGGGTGCATGGAGATAGGTAATAGCCGTGTCTGACATGCAGCATGCATGAGGCTAACACACCGTTCTTTCTAACGCCCACCATGTTCACAGCATCTAACGCCCTCCCCGAGAATTCTGGAGGACCAGCGGTCACCAAACCAGAAACCACGAATGTCGAAGCTGTAGAAAACATTGCCGAGGAAGAGGACGTCGCTGTTCCAGCGCAACCATCTGCTGAACACATCAATCCCGCCAAGTCAAGGACGAGATTTGGATTGAAAGGATCAGCTCCTTACCGGCCCCAAAGGTAAATTACACTTTTGTGTCGATGGAATTGTTCTCATTGAAGGGCTTCAGGCAACGATCCTTACAACTATGAAGAAAAATATCCAGAAGATGCATATTGTGAAGAGATGGGACCGAATGCTAGAGTCTTTCGGACCTGCATTGATGAGCGCAGGATATACAATGCAAATATGGTCAAAGAGGCGAGAGATGGTGTCGACGTGCTTGTTTTTGTACATCATCAATATTCTAGTTTTTCTCATGCTCATTTCATTGTACCCAGGCAGGTCTATTCTCGGCCGTGGTTACAACCTTTGTTGCACAAACATCTCAGAGTTTACAAGTGGACTACACAGAGATGTCTGCCAATCTACTCTTTGAGATGATCAATATCCAGTGTGCTATTGCAAGTGGCACCTCTTTGGACACCATTGCCCCTTCCCCTCTTAACCCCAACACCTTGTTCATTGCTTCAACCACCAGTATCTGGGTAAACGGGCTATGGTTCACCAGCCTTGCACTCAGCTTGACAACAGCACTTGTCTCAGTACTGGTTAAGCAATGGCTCCACCATTATATGGCTTTACCATCTGGAACACCTCGGGAGCAGAGCCTTTTGCAACAGTTCCAATTTGCAGGACTGCAAAAATGGCATGTTCTTGTAATCATTGGGCTACTCCCTGTCCTTATGCACACTGCCCTTGCCATCTTCTTTGTTGGCCTTGTGATTTTCCTTGGTCCACTGCAAGATGCCATTGCAGGGGTTGTTGGTGTGATTACAGTTGTTGCATATATGGCCTACTTGACAGCACACATTCTTCCTCTCTTTTCCCCCCAGTGTCCCTACCAGACCTCACTGTGTGATCTACTCCATGTCTTGTGTGGTCATGTGATGCAGTATTTTCAAGTCTGCCAGTCTAGGGCTGCTCCAAAATGGAAGGACTTGAAAGACTTGGAGTCAGAGGCAGTACAGTCTGTATCAGGTGAATTATGTGTTGAGGCACTGCATTGGCTGTTCTCCATGTCCTCGAATCCTACTGTTCAGAGTATTATCATTCAAGCTATTGGTGGTTTGCATCTAGCATTGCAGAAGAAAGTTCAAGAGCTATTCAAGGATCATAGTGTGGTGAACCAATTGGTATATCAGTGTTTTTCATCAAAATTGGTTCAAACACCAGTGCCTGGTCTAGAAATTAAGCTTGAGCAGTTACTACACTCTTATCTTGTTCTCCATAAATATAATGGGACATTTAGTGACATTAAACTCTCAGAGACATCAGATGTTGACTTTCCATCATATGTTGAGGCCTTGATACCTCAAAGACTGCCTCAACATCATGACAGATATTGTTATGATTTTCTCGCTTATCTTATCTTATCAGGTGCTTATCGCTTATCTTATCACTCAAAGCACCTTTACCACACCTTTACCGAACCATCCACAGCCAGACTGCTGCGCCTCGCTAACGCAGGACGTTTACCACATGTACCATGGACTCTATTACTATTCTTAGACACGACCAGAACACTATATAAGTAGCACAGTTCTCGCTGTAATACTTCAGCTTCGAACTATAGTTTATCTATACCAAACCACTCTCTATCGAGCCAAGCTCTAAGCAGCCTACCTCTTCTCAGAGTCTTAGACCTCGTCATCTCTCCGGTGATTGTCTGAATGCGAGACAGCCGAAGACCTAGACCCAAGTCTTTGATCACATGAAGTTTGGGTCTTACAGTTAGTTTGAAGCTTCTCTCATAACCACCAAGAAGAACACCCATGTTTTTCTATATACTCGTCCTTCTTGCAATACTATCCACCGCCATCGTTGTCGGAGCACTCGTCGTGCTCGGCATAACCCTTATTTTACTCGCCACCCTTTACCTCGACTACACCTATACCCTCGAACCCCTCGTCCGTGCCCAGAATGAACTGGACACGGAACAACCCACTTTGTACCACGGACCCCCGGTTGTCGAGTTCGACTCAGACTGGGATGAGGAATACGACACCGACAGCGAACACGACAGTGAGGACTACCCAGATGACTACCGACTCCCCATCATCGAGGAGGACTCTGATGACGACGCATCCACTCTCGTTGGGGACGTCGAGCCATCCCAGGTCCCCCTACCAGACATCCCCGAACAGATTGTCATCACCCTCTCCCGAACCCCTTCCCCTGACCAGGAATACGATGTTGACGGCTGGGATGATCAAGATGTCCCCGAGATGGACCTCTCAGACCCCCCTCCCCCGCAGCCATATGACCCAGACTACCCCGCCATCCACTATTGGCCTGGAGACTACTTCCCGGAGAACCCCACCCCCTTCATCGTCAACATACCCCACAACCTCCCAGACGACCCGCTCAACCCATATGCCCTGGACTATGAGTGGCCATATCTCTCGTCTGCCGATGAGGACATCCTTGGACCAGCAAGGACAACGGCATGGAGAATCAGACAGGAGGACATTGACATCCGGATGGGATATAGAATACGACGATCCATGGACTTCTGGCTCGCCACCCACAGACCCCGCAGCATCGACCTTCGCGAAGCCACAGCAGACGACATTGCGGTCCGCATGGAAGCAAACCTCGACCGAGAACTATATGCCCCCGCCGCCAGTTCAAGAATCATGGGAGTACGCTGCAGGACACCAGACGAACAGGAGGAGCTGAAACGAGCCCTCCTTGCACTCGAAGACCAACACAATGCCTACAGGACTGAGCTCCATAGGCTTGGCATCATCTAGATTCGACACATTCAACTACGATCCAGAAACCTTCGGGGATCTGGATTACGAATTTGAATATCCCCGGCCATTACCAGACGAACCACCATTTATCACGAGACAATACGGACGCCACGCCCCATACCTCCAGAGCCGCCTCTTCGCCGGAGCAGGACCCGACGAAGCTGGCCCCTCTAACCCACTGGAACCCCCTGCAGACCCCGACATGCCAGTCGACCCCCCCAGTCCCGGACAAGTAGAGTGAGACCGACTGCGAAAGCAGGCGGACCTCAGAGACCAGCTCCAGAACACAGAGAGAGACTTGAAAAAGGCTCTCGCCGACCTGGAGTTGAAAATCCAGAAGCTCGAACACCCTGGGGCCCCTGCACCAAAGAAACGCATGCAGGACCGGGATGACCTGTACTCGCTACCAGGTTATCCCGAGGAACCAAACTTTCCCCCAGACCCCCCGAATCAACCCACCGGTACAGGACCAGAACGAGCCCCCTTCTACGGGATCAAACCGATCCTGTACCAAATCCCAAAACCCTTCACCGGGGATCACGCAGACATCACACGGTTTGTGGTGGACTGCTCGGCCTACTTCTCCAGTCACGGAATATATTACCACACCCCGGCGCAGAAAACTCTTCTCGCCTCCTCTCTCCTCGAAGGACCCACCAAGGACTGGTGGATCCACAAGGTCAGCGACTTCTATGACTCGTACGGTGGTGACTACCGATACCCTGACTGGGACAGCTTCATCAGCCTCATCAAGGAACAGTTTGGAAACCCCGCAGCTGAAGAAGAACACAAGAAGGAGATGTACCTCCTCCGACTCGGCAAAGACGACGCCAAGACCTACTTCAGCAAGCTTGAAGAACTCGCGAAGCTAGCCGGTCTACACTACGACATCGGAGAAAAGGGACACATGACCCATGCAGCCCGCAATGGAGTACCCAAGTACTACATCGACTCCATCATCACCGGCAGAATCAACGTTCCAAAAACCTACCCCAAGTGGCGTGAGCAGATCGAACTCGTCCACACAGAATGGGTCAAGGATCAGTCATTCCGCTCAAACATCGCCACCCGCTTTCTACCCGGCACTAAGCCTGGACCGCTGCACCCAAGCCTCAGCAAACCCGCTGGGGCCACAAGTTCGACACCGGCCAAGCAGACAGGAGATGGGAAGACGACAACCAGAGATGCGGGGACAGGGCGATGGACCACGTACCATGGCCAAGGGCAAGCAATGGAAATAGACAGGCTGCGAAAAGAGGGAAGGTGTTATCGATGCCAAGAGAAAGGACATTTATTGAAGGAGTGCCCCAAGAAGTGGGATACGAAGGACATTCGCTCGGTGGTACTCGCCGAGCAAGGACAATCAGAATCGAAGGTGGAGGAAGTAAAAGAGTAGGCTGTCAAGGGCTCAATTCCCCTTCGACAGCCACTTCCTCGGGTCTTGGTACGCAATCGTCACACGCAGGTCAGACTAATAAAGCTTCTTTAGTTACATCACATATTTCACCTACCGTTTCCCAATCTACCACTTTTAATGTCTCCCGCACGACTAGCAAACCAGAACCCACGACAGAATCGAACCGCTACGCCGTCCTAGCACAACTGGACACCAAGAACAACAATGACACGACCTCCAAGCCTGCTGTGAGGGAAGGGACATGCCAGGTGGCGCTGGAGCCTTCAACACGAGTATTAGGACTCAGGTCTGAATCGAGTAGACGGGATGCCCTTGGGCCTCTGAAGTCGAAAGATTCCGCGCCTTCCCCGAAGGCCAAGACATACCTCGCAAGGACCGATGCGGTGAATCTCAAGCACCTGCCAAAGGCCAAGACCACAGAGTCCGAACCTCTGGGGCACAGGGCAGAGGGCCCCCATACGACACAGGCTGACGTTCTCTCAGGACCCCCATGACCATCCAACCTGCCTACAGGGAAAGGCAACGACAGGGAAGGATTAGAGAAACAAATGAACCACTAAGTCGGAAGCGACAAAGGAACAGAGCACAGCCCTGCCCAACTGCTGGCACCAGTAGGTAATGGCAGTCAGGGTTCATGTGACAAGAACGCGACGTTCACGGACCAGCCCCCCGACCCTCAAAGGGTTAGCCCTGGTGTACAGACCGGAAGCAGGTACCCTCCCATCGTTCCTCCTCCGTCCAACCCCGATGAAGACGCACGACCGGCAAGGGACGACACCAAAGCCGCAGGACAGGAAGCTGTTAGCGCCCAGACAGTGAAAAGGGGGCATAAGGTTACCATGGTAGAGGTACCAGACAAAGAAGACGAAACTGCCTACCAGCGATGGTGGGCGGCCCAGAAGGCTAACTCACAAGAAAAGGATATACAGAGCGATGAAGACTGGCATCCTACCACCCCAGACACTAGTGCTCCGCCACATTCGTGGCATTGGTATAAACCTTTCAAAGTCGACTGGACACTCCGAGCGATACAAGGGGCACAAAATTATTCAGAAGCAAAGGCATGCCTGAATAATTGGATTCATAAAGACTGACATGAAGAACTAGTAGACGAGCTCATGACTCGACTACGGAAA
Organism: Armillaria mellea; assembly: GCA_030407055.1. Taxonomy (NCBI): domain Eukaryota; kingdom Fungi; phylum Basidiomycota; class Agaricomycetes; order Agaricales; family Physalacriaceae; genus Armillaria; species Armillaria mellea. The sequence goes on along the minus strand of JAUDZF010000001.1, from coordinate 1,768,435 downwards.
GGAGGAGAAGAGGCGAGAGAACTACTTCTCAAACTCCGAGAACCGATCCGGTACATCCGAGGAACTAGGAGCACCAGTCGAGACTTGACCGTGGACATTCGACTCGAATCCACCGTCAACCAGGAAGAACACATCGCCAAAGGATTGATCGACAGTGGATGCACAGGAAGCTCCATCAACCGGTCATATGTGGAGAAACACAGACTATACACCTGAAAGACCGCTGCCCCGATTCCCGTCTATAACGCTGATGGAACACGCAATAAAGCCGGCAGCATCACCGAATTCGCAGAACTATGACTCACAATTGGAGGCCACAGCGAACAGATTGACCTAGCAGTCACAGACCTCGGAGCCAAGGACATCTACCTCGGCCATGATTGGCTAAAACACCATAATCCTGTCATCAACTGGAAAACCGGCACCCTCATCTTTGGGCGATGCCAATGTACAAAAAATCCATTCCCTCTACCTGACACCGACCCAGATGACCGATGGGATGAAGAACTTGAAGAAGGAGAGACCATACTGGCCATCAATATGCAGGAGGAGCTAATCATACGCGCTGTACACCACGCAAATGATCTAGCAGCTCAGGCAAACAAGGACAAGCCAAAGAAGACATTCGAAGAAATGGTACCAGAGCAGTATCGCTCATACTGAGACCTGTTCTCGAAAGAGAATTTCGATGAACTCCCTGAGCGAAAACCCTGGGATCATGCTATTGAACTCACCCCGAATGCTAGATCCACACTAGACTGCAAAGTCTACCCATTAAACAGAAACGAGCAAGAACAGCTCGACAAGTTCCTAGACGAAAACCTAGAGTCTGGATGAATCCGCCCTTCGAAATCCCCCTTCGCATCACCGTTCTTCTTTGTAAAGAAGAAGGATGGTTCTCTCCGACCTGTCCAGGACTACCGAAAACTCAATGAGATGACCATAAAGAACCGCTATCCCCTTCCTCTTATCACCGAACTCATCGACAAACTCCAAGGAGCAAAGTATTTCACCAAGCTTGACGTTCGTTGGGGATACAACAACGTCCGAATCAAGGAAGGAGATGAAGAAAAGGCGGCGTTCAGAACCAATCAAGGATTGTTCGAACCCACGGTTATGTTTTTCGGGTTGACTAATTCCCCGGCCACGTTCCAGTGGATGATGAACAACATTTTCAAGGACTTGATCGCAGAAGGAAAAGTCACGATCTACCTAGACGACATCCTAATCTTCACGAAAACCTTAGACGAACACCGAAAAATTGTGTGACGCGTCCTTCAATGCCTATGGGAAAACAAACTATTCCTGAAAGCGGAGAAGTGCGAGTTCGAGGTACTAGAGACCGAGTACCTAGGAGTCATCATCAGCGAGAACTCTGTCCGCATGGACAAAGTCAAGGTAGCCGGGATCACTGAATGGCCTACCCTGACAAAGAAGAAGGAACTGCAATCATTCCTCGGATTCACAAACTTCTATCGAAAATTCATCCAAGACTATTCCAAGATCGTACGCCCACTCACCCAGCTGACAGGGAACGCAGAATGGACATGGGGAACGGCCCAGAATCAGGCCTTCCAACAGCTGAAGAAACAGATGGTGGAGGACGTAGTGCTCGCCATTCCAACAGAGAAGGGAAGATTCAAAGTGGAGGCAGACTCAAGCGACGGAGCCATTGGCGCCGTACTTAGTCAACAACAGGAAGGGAAATGGCATCCCGTGGCATTCATGTCGAAGGCACTAAATCCAATGGAACGAAACTACGAAATCTATGACAAGGAGCTACTCGCCATAATGCTCGCACTGGCTGAATGGCACCACTATCTCATGGGAGCCATGGAAGATGTGGAAATATGGACGGATCATCAAAACCTCCAATACTTCCGAAAGCCACAGAAACTGAATAGGCGACAAGCACGCTGGGTCACCGAACTCGCAGAGTACCACTTCACCCTCCAACACCTACCCGGCGTTAACAACAAGAAGGCAGACCTACTATCCAGACGAGACGACCACAGTCAAGGGAAAGACGACAATAATGACATCGTTGTACTCCAACCAGAACACTTCAGGGCCCTGATAATGCCAACAACAAGTGAAACACATGAACAAATCAGGGATGTTCTTTGTCAAACGGAATCCTGGGACCAGGGAATTGCTAACTCCCTAAACCACAACCAAGGAATCACCAAAGAAAACGGGCTACTCTTCTACGATGGAAGAGTATATGTACCCAGAAATGACACACTACGAGGGGAGATTATCTCTCAGAACCACGACCATATCACCGCCGGACACCCCGGCATCGAGAAAACGAAGGAGCTGATCCAACGAGAATATTGGTGGCCAAAACTGAAGAAAGATGTAGAAAGATACGTAAAGGGATGCGAAGCATGTCAACGAACAAAAACCAGCACGCAAGCCAAAGCTGCACTGCTACACCCCAATGCCATTCCAGAAGGACCATGGACCCATATCTCTGTCGACATGATTACCGGATTACCAGAATCTAAAGGATACGATGCCCTACTGGTCATCGTCAACAGATTCTCCAAGGCAATAATCCCCGTACCATGCAATGTCGAATTATCCACGGAAGGATGGGCCAGAATCTTACGAGACCATGTCTATGCGAAGCATGGAATGCCGCAAGTAGTGATCTCCGACAGGGGACCACAATTCGTATCCACGTTCATGAAAGACCTATATCGATTACTCGATATCACCCCAAACGCGTTCACCACCTTTCACCCTCAGACGGATGGACAAACCGAACGAGTCAATCAAGAACTCGAAGGGTATCTACGACTCTTCGTTAGCTACTGTCAGACGGATTGGAGCGACTGGTTACCCATCGCTGAATTTGCACACAACAACCAAGTGCATTCTGCCACTGGAAGGAGCCCCTTCATGACCCTATACGGACGAAATCCAAGGACAGTCCCAGACTCCACATGACCATCGCCATTTATTAATCCGGCAGCAGAAACCTTCACCAGTCAAATAACGGAAATCCACAAGGACATGCAGTGGGCCCTACAGAAGGCCGCTGAACAAATGAAGACCCAATACGACAAGAAAAAACGACCTGCCATAGAATATCAAATAGGAGACAAGGCATGGCTGGACAGCACCAACCTGCACCTACCACGACCAAAGAAGAAGTTGGACGACAAACGAGTTGGCCCCTTCGAAATCATCCAGAAAACTGGAGCCTCAGCTTACAAGCTAAAGCTACCGCCACACTGGAGAATTCATCCTCGATTCAACGAAAAACTTCTAACACCATACACTCCACCAGCTTTCCCAAATCAACAAACACCCGCTCCTCCACCGCCAGACCTTATCGACGACGAAGAACAATACGAAATCGAAGAGGTATTGGACTCAAGAATGCGCAAAACCAGAGGAAAGAAAGGGAAAAAGTCACAAGAAGTAATGGACTACCTGGTCAAATGGAAAGGATGGACAAGGGAGCATAACTCGTGGGTACGAGATTCAGAAATGGAAAACACTCAAGAAGCCATCCAAGATTACCTCGACAATCTAGAAAATCGGACCTGACAATCGGGACGATTGTCTTAAACGAGGGGGTAATGTTACAATTTTCTCGCTTATCTTATCTTATCAGGTGCTTATCGCTTATCTTATCACTCAAAGCACCTTTACCACACCTTTACCGAACCATCCACAGCTGGACTGCTGTGCCTCGCTAATGCAGGACGTTTACCACATGTACCATGGACTCTATTACTATTCTTAGACACGACCAGAACACTATATAAATAGCACAGTTCTCGCTGTAATACTTCAGCTTCAAACTATAGTTCATCTATACCAAACCACTCTCTATCGAGCCAAGCTCTAAGCAGCCTACCTCTTCTCAGAGTCTTAGACCTCGTCATCTCTCCGGTGATTGTCCGAACACGAGACAGCTGAAGACCTAGACCCAAGTCTTTGATCACATGAAGTTTGGGTCTTACAGATATATGTTTATTAGAAAAGTTATTCATAATGAAGCTATATCACACTCTAGCAATGAGTCATGGCATTTTCATCCTTTGGTCTCAATCAAACTCATTAAGAACCTGCTAAATCACTTTCCTGTAAATACCACCAATGATCTTTTTGCAATAGATCTATGTATAGCAGTTCTTCCAGCATTTCAGCATCCTTTCAATGAGAGTGAATTCAACTCTATAGAAAACATTGCTCAATCACATGCTAAAGCTAAGATGCATGATGTTATTCACCAATCTCTATTTCCAGATATGACAAACTATCTCCTACAGATGTTTGCTGTATTTGTGCTCCCTTCAAATGTTCCATCTATTTCTCCATCACTGAGGGTTCTTCTGATGTTTGCTGAATTTTTTATGTCAAGACTTGCTTTGAAAGAACAAGTAGAGCCTGCTGCTGTGGAGGTTAAAGGTCTTAATATGGTACTAAAAGGTATCTGGAATCATGATTTTTCTTCTTCAGAGGCAAAAGCTGCTGTTTTGGAAGTTCTTGATCACTACTTGGTGAATACTCTGAAATATAAATCACTGGTAGCAAACTCTGATCAATGTTACTGGGGACTACATATTTACTCTTGTTTGGCTGATACACAATGGCATGTCATGTCATATAAATCTCTTGAGGCAGTTGTTGATTTGATGTTTCATTTTTCTAAAGACAATATTCTTTACCAGATATGCACTATTATAGTCAGATGTCTTGAGAAAGGCAGCCCAACAATGTATAGCATCTTTCATACCTCACAATGCTTAGAGTATTTTGGACATCATGGATATCAATCATGGATGGTACAAATCATTGAGGGCTACATCTCTGGGCTCTCCTCATTTAGACATCACTCAAAATCCTGTCTTGAAGATCCCATCATACAGGACCTTATTGAGTACCTCCACACACTGTTAGACCCGAACTCCGGGTAAACCAAACAAGAGTAATCCGAGGGCTGTTTCGCGTTCGAACAGTCACCCAAGGAATCTCTGTACTGAATGGCTACTAAGAGCATTGGACTAATGTCTTAGTCTGAGGCTGAGTCGACTAGCTAAGTTCGGTGTGATTAAACTTTAGCTCAAAGCTGAGGAATATACAGCGAGAGCTATGCTACTTATATATATGAAAAGTCCTGTGCTATGAATAGAGTCTTTGTCTGTGGTTGTCATGCGGAATACAAGGGAAAACATGAGAAGGGCGAGCGTTGGTCACAAGCCATAGTTGTCCATAGTATAATTGCTGATGCGGTCCGTTATGGTCGTGGTTATGATGATCGGCGCTTGAGATAAGATAAGATATAGATAAGCACCGGCCAATAAGATAAGATAAGTGAGAAAATCGTAACATTACCCCCTCGTTAAGGCAGGCATCTCGACTGCCCTAAGACTCGTCTCCATCGGGGGGGTCCGTTTTGCTGTCCTGCTTGTTAGCCCACCAATAATCTTTAATGAGCTCCTCCAGATGCCCAAGTTTGGGTTCTGGCCTCCATTCTTTGTCCAGCCAGTCATGTTCTTGGCCCCCTTTTTCCACCTGGGCGCTAGCGACCTTGATAAGGTAGTACCATGTGTTGTCCTCTGGTCCTATTTTGTCGTTGTCGTCCTCCTGCTGATAGCGGGCATTGATAATGATCGTGTCGTTGCCAGGGTTGATTACGATAGCATCTATCGCCATTCCTCCTCTTTTCTCCCAGTATTCAGCAATCGCTTCTTTTGCGTTGCCGAGGTACCTTTCTGCGGTCCACTTGTTGTCTTCAGGACTGTAGCCTTTCCATTTGACGAGGTAGTCGGTCACCGTTTTGGACCTTTCCCCCTTCTTTCCTTGTACTTTGCGGGTTTTGTTGTCGAGGATTTCTTTGACTTCGTATTCTTCTTCGCCCATGATGATATCAGGCAGAGGAGGTGGCGGTTGCTGTTGATTCGGGAACGCCGGGGGTGTGTATGGCGTGAGGAGGGTTTCGTTGAAGACAGGGTATATTCTCCATGCAGGGGGAAGCTTCAGTTTGTAGGCAGAAGCACTGCATTTTTCCATGATTTGGAAAGGGCCGACTCGTTTGTCGTCTAGCTTTTTCTTTGGTCTGGGGAGGTGAAGATTTGTCGTATCGAGCCAGATCTTGTTTCCGATCTGATATTCGATGGCGGCTCTCTTCTTTTTGTTGTATTGTGTCTTCATTTGTTCAGCTGCTTTAATAAGAGCAGCCTCGGTTTTGGCGTGGATGTTCTTCATTTGGTCGTGGAAGGTTTCCGACACGGGAGTGCGGAGGGTGGCATGGGATCTGGAGTCAGGAGTGACTCGGGGATGTCGTCTGTATAGGACTTGGAATGGGCTCTTGCCCATGGCGGAGTGTATGCAATTGTTGTGCTGGAAAGCACAAATTGATAGCCATTCGGCCCAGTCATTTTGATGATGATTAATGACGAGGCGGAGGTATTTTTCAATTTCTTGATTGACACACTCGATTTGGCCATCAGTCTGGGGGTGGAAAGCGGTGGAGGCATTGCTTTTGATGTTAAGCATGCCGTAGAGGTCCTCGAGGAATTTTGAAACGAATTGAGGTCCTCGGTCGGAGATGATGGTGACGGGCATGCCGTGTTTGGCATATACTTCGTCACGGAGAATTTTCGCCCATCCTTTTGAGGAAAGTTCAATGTTGCAGGTGACTGGAATGATGTTTTTGGAGAAGCGATCGACGATGACGAGGATTGCATCGTGACCGTTGGATTCTGGGAGACCAGTGATCATATCGACTGAGATATGGGTCCAGGGCTCGGAGGGGACTTTGTTTGGATGAAGTGGCGCTCATTTAGCTTGAGTACTGGATTTGGTGCGGGCACAAGTTTCACAGGCTTGAACGTAAGTTTGGACGTCCTTCCTGATCTTTGGCCACCAGTAGTCTCTTAGGACGAGTTCTTTGGTCTTCTCTACTCCAGGGTGTCCTGTGGTAATATGATCATGGCAATGCGAGATGATCTCTCCTCGCACTGCATGGTCACAGGGCACATATATCCTTTCATCGTAGTATAGCAGACCATCCTTCTCCTTGATGCCTTTTTCGTGGTTGAGCGATTTCGTGATTCCTTGATCCCATTTCTGGTGGTCACGGGTCGCGCTCTTGATGCGCTCATGGGATTCGTCGGTGGTGGGCATAATGAGTGCCCGGAAGTGTTCGGCTTTGAGGACTACTACCTCGTTGTTGTTGTCGTGGCCTTGGTCATGGTCAGCTCGACGAGAGAGGAGGTCTGCCTTTTTGTTTGTGGTTCCTGGCTTGTGGTGGAGCGTGAAATGATATTCTGCAAGCTCAGTTACCCATCGCGCTTGTCGGTGATTGAGCTTCTGAGGTTTTCGGAAATACTGGAGGTTTTGGTGATCCATCCAGATTTCGATATCGATGGCTGCACCCATGAGGTAGTGTCTCCATTCCTCAAGGGCGAGCATTATGGCAAGGAGTTCCTTGTTGTAGATTTCGTAGTTGCGTTCTGTGGCCGTTAAGGCTTTGGACAAGAATGCGACTGGTCTCCACTTCCCTTCTTGTTCCTGGGACAAGACGGCTCCAATGGCGCCTTCGCTAGCATCCACTTCTACTCTGAATTTCCCGGTCTCTGTCAGAATTGCCAATACAACATCTTGGGCAAGACAGGCTTTGAGTTTTTTGAAAGCCTCTTGCTGCGCCGGTCCCCATGTCCATGCTTCATTCCCAGTAAGACACGTCATCGGGCATACTATTTCACTATAGCCTTTGATGAAACGTCAGTAGAAGTTGGTGAACCCTAAGAAAGACTGAAGTTCTTTCTTTTTGTTGGGGACAGGCCACTCGGTAATTCCAGCGATCTTGACTTGGTCCATGTGGATGGATCCTTTGCTAATTATTACCCCGAGGTACTCTGTTTCCAGTACCTCAAACTCACATTTCTCGGCTTTCAGGAATAGTTTGTGCTTCCTGAGAAGCGCGAGAACTTTGCGAGTGATCTGTCGATGCTCTTCTAGAGTCTTCGAAAAGATCAGGATGTCGTCAAGGTATATGGTAACCTTGCTGGAGGCGATGAGGTCCTTGAAGATGTCATTCATCATCCATTGGAACGTGGTGGGGGAGTTGGTAAGGCCAAAGAACATGATGGTGGGTTCAAACAGGCCGCGGTTCATTCTGAACGCAGCTTTCCATTCATTGTCTTCCTTGATGCGAATGTTATTGTACCCCCACCGTACATCGAGCTTAGTGAAGTACTTGGCACTTCCTAGCTTGTCCATAAGCTCAGCGATGAGGGGCAAGGGGTAACGATTCTTGATGGTCATTTTGTTAAGCTTGCGGTAATCCTGTACAGGACGTAGTTTCCCATCTTTCTTTTTGACAAAGAAGAAGGGGGAGGCCATGGGGGACTTGGAGGGTCGGATGCGGCCAGTGGCGAGGTTTTCGTCGAGGAACTTGTCAAGCTCCTCCTGCTCAGTGCGGTTCAGAGGATACACCTTGCAGTCAAGAGTATTCTTAGCATTGGGGACAAATTCTATGGCATGGTCCCAAGGTTTGCACATAGGGAGCTTGTCGAAGTTTTCTTTTTCGAAGAGGTCCGCAAAGTCGCGGTACATGGTTGGGACCATCTCTTCAAAGGTTTTCTTCTCCTTTCCTTCATTGGCTTTGGCGATGAGTTTGTTCGCTTTGTGAGCTGCACGGATTTCAATGGCTTCCTCAAAGTCAACGGCGAGAATGCAGTCGCCTTCTTTGAGCTCTTCATCCCACTGGTCGTCAGGATCTGAGTCCGGCAGGGGGAAGGGATTTTTGGCACATTGGCATCGGGCAAAGGTGATCTTGCCAGTGCTCCAGTCAATGAGCAGGTTATGTCGAACGAGCCAGTCATGACCGAGGAAAATCTCTTTAGATCCAAGGTTGACGACCGTGAGGTTGATCCTTTCGCTGTGGTCGCCAATGGTGAGCCTTAGTTCTGTGAACTCGGTGATTTCCTCGGTGTTGTTGCGGGAGCTGTCGGCATTGTAGATTGGGATGGGACTAGCAGTCTTGTAGACAGGGATGTTGTGGGTTTTGACAAACTCGCTGTGAATTGAGCTGCCCGTGCATCCACTGTCTAGGAGGGTGGTGGCGTCGGTGGTTTGGTTATCAGTGGTTTTGACCATAAGCGGGATTTTGAGGTCTTGCTTGGAGGTGGTCTGAGAACGGATTAGGTAGCGTCGGGGCTTCCTTAGTTTGTCGAGCCATTCTAGTGCATTCGCTCGTTGTGCACAGTGGAGCCCTTCCAAGAGATTATTGACTACTTCTTTGGCCCTGGTCCTGTGTATCCAATTAAGGAGCACTGACCTGGCGGCAGATTCATCTTTGGCCTCTCGGATGGCCCTCCACGTCCACTCGATCTCGAAGGGCTTCATCCATCCTGGTGGGACCTTCTCAGCCTTCAGCTGGGTCTCCTCTGGTGGCGGGGATGGACGAGTCTTGGTTTCTCTTGCTTGGTGGATTCTGAAGGCAGTATCGTCTTCTTCGTCTGGGACTTTGACCATGGTTACCTTGTTGGGGCTCTCTGCCCTGTGCCCCAGAGAGTTGGACTCTGTGGACTTGGCCCTTGGCAGGCGCTTGAGATTTTCCGCATTGGTCCTTGCAGGGAGTGTCTTGGCCTCCAAAGAAGGCGCTGAGTCTTTTGGCTTCAGAGGCCCAAGGGCATCCCGCCTACTTGACTCTGACCTGAGTCCTAATACTTGTATGGAAGGCTCCAGCGCTACCTGGCATGTCCCTTCCCCCACAGCGGGCTCGGATGTTGTTTTCTTAGGTTCTTGACTATCTGGACTTGGAACAATTAAAGTGGGTTTATTCGAATGCGTGGTTTTCGTATCAACATAGGATGTAACTATAGAAGTATCATAAGTCCGACCAGCGATATTGTTCCTCGTACCAGATAAGTCCTTCACCGAGCAAGTAGAACCTTTTACTTCTCGGTGCCGTCTTTTACCTCCTCAATCTTTGACTTCGTGGCGGGCTCCATCGTTACGGCCCAATTCTCTTCCTTCTTCTTGTCCTTGTTCCAGCTTTGTAATGGGCAATTCTTGCTAATGTGACCTTTTTGCTTGCATCTGAAACATTTTCCCTCTGACCTGAGCGCGTCTATGTCCATCGCCTGCCCTCAACCGCCATAGGTGGTGCTGGTACCAGTCTTCTTGTCTGCCGAGGGACTTGTCATGCCACTACTTGCTTTGTTAGTGTTCGTGGCAGGGTTGTTGTTGTTCCTGGGGACGAAGGGACCAGGACGTCCGAGACCGTCTTTGATGGCCTTGCATTGGCGGGCTTCGTTCATGATGGTGACTCGGGCCTTCCACTCGTTGTAGGTTTCAGGCATGCTGACTCCGATATCATAAATGATTTTGGTGTAGGAGTCAGGGATTCCTTTCTTGACAGCGGCAACCATGTGTCCACGGGCACTGGTGTCGTTTCAGAGACCTGCCTTCTTGGCCTCCTTTTTGATGGCCTGGAAGTAGTCGTCGGCGAGGCCTTTGCCGAGGTGGAGGTCATACATCTTCTGCTGGTGAATTTCTTCTACTGCATGATCGCGGAACTTGTCGCGGATCATTTGGCAGAAGTCGTCCCAGCTGGGAAGGTGGAACTTGTTGCAGGAGTGACTTCGTCGTTCTGTGAGGATCATGATCCACCATTCTTCTGCCTTTCCAGTGAAGTAGGAGGTGGCAAAGCCAACTCAGAAGGGGCTGGCGTACATGTAGGGATCGTGCATTTGGAAGTACATTTCGCAGTGGGTGAGGAAGTGGTCAATGTCGTCGGCCTCGCCTTTGAAGACGGCGGGCTTTCGCATCAGATCCGGCTTGCATCCCATCCAAGGCGTGTCTTCAGCCATTTGGCCAACAGGATTGGGGAGTGGGTCGTCAGGGTCATGGTACTTTCCTGGCCCTCGAGAGAGTGACCAGCTGTCGGGGTCTCGGGCGAGGGGACTAGTGTGCCATCCTGGAGGCAGGGAGCCTTTGATGGCCCCGTCGTAGCCAGTCCAGGTTGGGACAATGGGCAGCTGATTGCCGCCGGCATTCGAGGTTTCCACGTCCTCCGGTCCGGCTCCAGCAAGCATTCGGCTTTTGCCTTTCCGGCTTCTCGGCACGTGGGATCGTGGTGGTGGGGATAGGGGGAGCGGTTTTGGGGGATTTCGAGGGTGGTAGTCTTCGGGCTCTGCATAAGGACGATCAGGATGCTTCATATTAAAATCGTATATGGCCCATTCTGTAGCACAGTATTCAATAATATCCTCCCGCTCCGGATCTGCTGGCCTCAGGCTGTTCATCAATCTCCCCATCTTCGAGGAAAGGAAGGTTGGGTCCTCCGTAAGGACCGATAAGTGATCTATAAAGATCCGCGTGTATTCACGTTCCCACGGATCGCGGATCTGCTCGACCTCGAGAGATAGCGCGCTGACTGATGGCACTATGCTGTTCGTGGGTGATATCCCGGGCGCCTTGTCGGATGTGCTCCTGTCGTCGGGACTCAAATTGTGTACTGAAGCGGTTACCATAGATAAGCTGCTCGTCTTGATCGAGGGGAGGAGGGGCATAGTTCGTGCCAAGCCGCGTATCAACCCACTAGCCCCTCTGCCAGCGCTCTCTCCACCTCCTCTGCTCGTCCTCTGTGTACCAGTCCTCATCCTCCCGACTGATATTTCTGAGGCGGTTCCAGTGGAAGCGCCTTCTGTGGTCCTCGTCATCTTCTCCCAGTAGGCGCGTGCTAGTAGCTTGGCGGGCGTCATGCTCGGCTCGCTGCTGGTACTGCCACTGGTTGTACTGCTGCTGATTGTGGATACCGAGGTTATGGAGGCGCTGGATGGTAATGGCTCACTCGTGTGGCCAAAGGGGTTTGAGATGCCATAGCCGGGGAGTGGGGCTGGTTTGGACGTCGACCTGGACACCCTGGAGGTGGAGGAGCTCATCTTCGGCGAGCCTTTCTCTTTCTCTGTTTGCCTCTGCCCAGATGTTGGTGTCGGGGTGGAGGACAATCGGCCTTGCTTGGTCGAGGATGGCGACAGGGATGGTAGGGGAATCGGGGCATGTCTGGCGGTTACGGATGTAGGCCTCGAACTCTGACTGAGTGGGGCTTTGAGGGATGTAGGGCTCACTCTCGGAGTTGGAGATGGGGTCGTTGGGGAGTTCTGTGCCGCTGGAGGCTGCGACCTCGTATAGATCAAGGGAGTCTCAGGTTCTAGCCATTCCTCTGGTAGGGAGTGGTGCAGTAGAGGTGGTGTCAGTGGTAGAGGAGGCAGCGAGTACGGCAGGGATGGGGGTGTCGAGGGTGTCAGTGATGGGGGAGTCGTGAACAAGGACGCTGTTGTTATGATTTTCTCACCTATCTTATCTAATCAGCCAGCGCTTATCTATATCTTATCTTATCTCAAGCGCCGATCATCGTAACCACGACTATAACGGACCACATCAGCAATTGTACTACGGACAACTACGGCTTGTGACCAACGCTCGCTCTTCTCGTGTTTTCCCTTGTATTCTGCACGACAACCACAGACAAGTATTCTATTCATAGTACAGGACTTTTCATATATAAGTAGCGTAGCTCTCGCTGTATATTCCCCAGCTTCGAGCTAAAGTTTAATCACACCGAACTTAGCTAGTCGACTCAGCCTCAGACTAAGACATTAGTCCAATGCTCTTAGTAGCCATTCAGTACAGAGATTCCTTGGGTGACTGTTCGAACACGAAACAGCCCTCGGATTACTCTTGTTTGGTTTACCCAGAGTTCGGGTCTAACAATTAGCTCGAAGCTTTCTATTCCCTTTCTCTAAGCAGCCACCATTGCTTTTTGAAACTGAATGCCCGCATCGTTCACCAGCACCGGAATTATCTCCGCCTTCTTCCTGACACTCTTTGTCGGGATCCCTGCCCTTTCGTACCTCCTCTATCGGTCCAGGTGGCCGATCGTTTTCTGGTACAACACCCAACGAAACCGTTTGCAGCGTTGGACGGACCGCACTTTCCACGCCCCCCGTCTCCCAGCTGTCCCATTCTATCCATCCCCCTACAGTCTTCAGTGCTATGGCACCACCCAGCCCGACAGATCCATCACGTCCTTCCCCTCATCGCTCGCGTCCGTACAGCATCCCCAAAGTCGGGAAACTGCTACGATCCCTCCGATCCAAGAAATTGAAATCGACATTGGCAAGCAAGGACACAGCGTCCTTGTTTACAACTCCCCCGTCACTGGCACCCTCGAGCTCCCCGTCCCTGCCATACTCACTTCCTCCTCTACCGCCAACACCACCTCTACCGCACCACTCCCTTCCGGAGGAATGGCTAGAACCCGAGACTCCCTCGATCTATACGAGGTCGCAGCCTCCAGCGGCACCGAACTCCCCAACGACCCCTCCTCAGACAGTGAGAGCGAGCCCTACGTCCCTCAGAGCCCCACTCAGTCCGAGTTCGAGGCCTACATCCGTAACCGCCAGACGCGCCCTGATTCCCCTACCATCCCTGACGCCATCCTCGACCAAGCACGACCGATTGTCCTCCACCCCGACACCAACATCTGGGCAGAGGCCAGCAGAGAAAGAGAGAGGCTCGCCGAGGATGAGCTCCTCCGACTCCGGGGCGTCCAGGTCGACGTCCAAACCGGCCCCACCCCCCGTCCATGGCACCTCGAACCCCTTTGGCCACACGAACGAGCCATTACCATCCAGCGCCTCCATAACCTCGGTATCCACAATCAGCAGCAGTACAACCAGTGGCAGTACCAGCAGCAAGTCGAGCATGATGCCCGCCAAGCTACTAGCGCGCACCTACCGAGAGAGGATGATGAAGACCACCGAAGGTGCCTCCATTGGAACCGCCTCCAGAATATCAGCCGCGAGAATGAGGACTGGTACGCCCAAGACGAAGCAAGGAGGTGGAGAGAGCGCTGGCAGAGGGGCCAGTGGGTCGACACGCGGCTCGGCGTGAACTACGCCCCCCCTCCCCTCGATCAAGACGAGCAGCTTATCTATGGTAACTGCTTCAGTACACAATTTGAGTCCCGACGACAGGAGCACATCCGACAAGGCGCCAGGGATATCACCCATGAGCAGCATAGCGCCATCAGTCAGCGCGCTATCGCTTGAGGTCCAACAGATCCGTGATCCATGGGAATGAGAATACATGCAGATCTTTATAGGTCACTTATCGGCCCTTACAGAGGACCCGACCTTCCTCGCCTCGAAGATGGGGAGATTGATGAACAGCCTGAGGCCAGCGGATCCGGAGCGGGAGGATATTATTGAATATTGTGCAACAGAGCGGGCAGTATACGAGTTTAATATGAAGCATCCTGATCGTCCCTACACAGAGCCTGAAGATTACCAACCACGAAATCCCCCAAAGCCGCTCCCCCTGTCCCCACCACCACGATTCCACGTGCCGAGAAGCCGGAAAGGCAAAAGCCGAATGCTTGCCAGAGCCGGCCCGGAAGACACTGAAACTTCAAACGCCGGCGGCAATCAGCTGCCCATTGTCCCAACCTGGACAGGCTATGATGGAGCCATCAAAGGCTCCCCACCTCCAGGACGGCACACTAGTCCCTTGGCCCGAGACCCCGACAGCTGGTCGCTCCCTCGGGGACCAGGAAAGTACCATGATCCTGACGACCCCCTCCCTAATCCGGTCGGACAAATGGCTGAAGACGCACCCTGGATGGGCTGTAAGCCAGATTTAATGCGAAAGCCCACCGTCTTCAAAGGCGAGGCCGACGACATCGACCGCTTCCTCACCCACTGTGAAATGTACTTCCAGATGCATGACCCCTACATGTACGCCAGCCCATTCCGAGTTGGCTTCGCTGCCTCCTACTTCACCGGAAAAGCAGAAGAGTGGTGGATCATGATCCTCACAGAACGACAAAGCCACTCCTGCAACAAATTCCGACTTCCCAGCTGGGATGACTTCTGCCAAATGATCCGCAACAAGTTCCGTGATCATGCAGTGGAAGAAATCCACCAGCAAAAAATGTATGATCTCTGCCTCAGAAAGGGACTCGCCGATGACTACTTCCAGGCCATCGAAAAGGAGGCCAAGAAAGCAGGGCTCCGAGGTGACACCGGTGCTCACGGACACATGGTCGCCACCGTCAAAAAGGGAATCCCCGACTCCTACATGAAAATCATCTATGATATTGGAGTCGGCATGCCCGAAACCTACGACGAATGGAAAGCCCGGATCACCATCATGAACGAAGCCCGCCAGCGCAAGGCCATCGAAGACGGCCTTGGTCGCCCCGGTCCCTTCGTCCCAAAAAACAACAACCCCGCCACGAACGCTAACAAAGCAAGTAGTGGCACGACAAGTTCCTCAGGGGACAAGAAGACTGGTACCAGCACCACCTATGGTGGCCGAGGACAGGCCATGGACATCGATGTGCTCAGGTCGGAGGGGAAGTGCTTCCGTTGCAAACAGAAGGGTCACATTAGCAAGAATTGCCCATTACAAAGCTGGAACAAGGACAAGAAGAAGGAGGAGAATCGGGCCATAACGATGGAACCCGCCACGGAATCGAAGATTGAGGAGGTAAAAGATGGCGCCGAGAAGTAAAAGGTTCTACTTACTCGGCGAAGGACTTATCTGGTACGAGGAACAATATCGCTGGTCAGACTCATAATACTTCTGTAGTTACGCCATATGTTGATACGAAATACGCGCATTCAAATATACCCGCTTTAACCGTTCCAAATCCAGATAACCAAGAACCTAAGAAACAATCAACATCCGAGCCCGCTGTGGGGGAAGGGACATGCCAGGTAGCGCTGGAGCCTTCAAAACGAGTACTAGGACTCGGGTCAGAATCAAGTAGACGGGACGCCCTCGGGCCTCTGAAGTTGAAAGATTCAGCGCCTTCTTCGAAGGCCAAGACACTCCCTGCAAGGACCAATGTGGAGAAACTCAAGCACCCGCTCAGGGCCAAGTCCACGGAGTCCGACTCTCCGGGGCACAGGGCAGAGAGCCCCAACAAGGTAACCATGGTCGAAGTCCCAGACGAAGAAGACGATACCGCCTTCAGAATCTACCAAGCAAAGGAAGCCAAAATCCGTCCACCCCCGCCCATTGAGGAGACCCCGCCCACCGCTGAGAAGGTCCCACCGGAATGGATGAAACCATTTGAAACCGAGTGGACATGGAGGGCCATCCGAGAAGCAAAAGACGAATCTGCCGCCAGGTCAGTGCTCCTTAACTGGATACACAGGACCAGGGCCGAAGAGGTAGTCGACAATCTCTTGGAAGGGCTCCGCCGCGCCCAGCGAGCAAATGCGCTTGAATGGCTGGATGAACTCAGAAAGCCTAAACGCTACCTAGTTCGTTCGCAGACCACCTCCAAGCGAGACCTCAAAATCCCGCTTAAAGTCGAAACCGCCGATAACCAAACCATCGACGCCACCGCCCTCTTAGACAGTGGATGCACAGGCAGCTCAATTCACAGCGAGTTTGTCAAAACCCACAACATCCCTGTCTACAAGACTGCTAGTCCCATCCCAATCTATAACGCAGATGGTTCCTGAAACAAGGCTGGAGAAATCACCGAGTTCGCAGAACTCAGGCTCACCATTGGTGACCATAATGAGAGGATCGACCTCGCCGTCGTCAACCTCGGTTCAAAAGAGATTTTCCTCGGGCATGACTGGCTCGTCCAACATAACCCGCTCATTGACTGGAGCACCGGCAAAATCACCTTTGCCAGGTGCCAATGTGCCAAAAACCCCTTCCCCCTACCGGACTCAGATCCTGACGACCGGTGGGATGAAGAGCTCAAAGAAGGCGACCGCATCCTTGCCATCGACTTCGAGGAAGCCATTGAAATTTGTGCAGTCCATAAGGCAAACGAACTCGCCGCCAAAGCTAATGAGGGAAAGGAGAAGAAAACCTTTGAAGAGATGGTCCCAGCCGCATATCGTGACTTTGCGGACCTCTTCGAAAAGGAAAACTTTGATGAGCTCCCTATGCGCAAACCTTGGGACCATGCCATCGAACTTGTCCCTAACGCCAAGAACACTCTTGACTGCAAGGTGTACCCCCTAAACCGCACCGAGCAGGAGGAGCTTGATAAGTTCCTTGATGAAAACCTCGCCACTGGTTGAATCCGACCATCCAAGTCCCCTATGGCTTCTCCCTTCTTTTTCGTCAAGAAAAAGGATGGGAAGCTACACCCTGTTCAAGACTATCGCAAGCTTAACGAAATGACCATCAAGAATCGTTACCCCTTGCCCCTCATTGCCGAGCTCATGGACAAGCTAGGAAGTGCCAAGTACTTCACTAAGCTCGATGTACGGTGGGGGTACAATAACATTCGCATCAAGAAAGACGACGAGTGGAAGGCTGCGTTCAGAACGAACCGTGGCCTGTTCGAACCCACCGTCATGTTCTTCGGTCTTACCAACTCCCCCGCCATGTTCCAATGGATGATGAATGACATCTTCAAGGACCTCATCGCCTCCGGCAAGGTTACCGTATACCTTGACGACATCCTGATCTTTTCGAAGACTCTAAAAGAGCATCGACAGATCACTCGCAAGGTTCTCGCACTCCTCAGGAAACACAAGCTATTCCTGAAGGCCGAGAAATGTGAGTTCGAGGTACTGGAAACAGAGTACCTCAGGGTAATAATTAGCGAAGGATCCATCCGAATGGACCAAGTCAAGATCGCTGGGATCACCGAGTGGCCCGTCCCCAACAAAAAGAAAGAACTTCAGTCTTTCTTAGGGTTCACCAACTTTTACCAACATTTCATCAAGGGCTACAGTGAAATAGTACGACCAATGACACGTCTCACCGGGAATGAAGCCTGGACCTGGGGAACCGCACAGCAGGAGGCCTTCGACAAGCTTAAGGCCCGTCTTGCCCAGGACGTTGTGTTAGCAATCCCAACCGAAACCGGGAAGTTCAGAGTGGAAGCAGACGCTAGCGAAGGCGCCATCGGCGCCGTCCTATCACAGGAACAGGAAGGAAGATGGAGACCGGTCGCGTTCCTGTCAAAAGCTTTGACAGCCACAGAATGCAACTACGAGATTTATGACAAGGAACTACTTGCCATAATGCTCGCCCTCGAGGAATGGAGACACTACCTCATGGGCGCAGCCGTCGACATCGAAATCTGGACAGACCACCAGAACCTCCAGTATTTCCGAAAACCTCAGAAACTCAATCGCAGACAAGCGCGATGGGTAACTGAACTTGCCGAATATCATTTTACCCTCCATCACAAGCCAGGGACGGCAAACAAGAAAGCAGATCTCTTGTCACGACGCACAGACCATGACCAAGGACATGACGATAACAACGAAGTCGTCGTCCTCAAAGCCGAGCATTTCCGGGCACTAATCATGCCCACTATCGACGAATCCCACGAGCGCATCAAGAGCGCGACCCAAGACCACCAGAAATGGGATCAAGGGATCGCCAAGTCACTCAACCATGAAAAAGGCATACAGGAAAAGGACGGACTTCTATACTATGATGAAAGGATATACGTGCCTTGCGACCATGCAGTGCGAGGAGAAATCATCTCGCGCTGCCACGATCATATTACCGCAGGACACCCCGGAGTAGAAAAGACTAAAGAACTCGTCCTTAGGAACTACTGGTGGCTGAAGATCAGGAAGGACGTCCAAACTTACGTCCAAGCCTGTGAGGCTTGTGCCTGCACCAAGTCCAGCACTCAAGCCAAGCAAGCACCACTGCATCCAAATGAAGTCCCATCCGAACCCTGGACTCATATCTCAGTCGACATGATCACTGGTCTCCCAGAATCCAACGGCCACGACGCAATCCTCATCATTGTCGACCGATTTTCCAAAGACATCATCCTAGTCGCCTGTAATATCGAACTTTCATCAGAGGGATGGGCGAAAATTCTCCGTGACGAAGTATATGCCAAACATGGCATGCCCGTCACCATCATCTCCGACCGAGGACCCCAATTTGTTTCAAAATTCCTGGAAGACCTCTACAGCATGCTCAACATCAAAGGCAACGCCTCCACTGCTTTCCACCCCCAGACTGACAGCCAAACTGAGTGTGTCAATCAAGAAATTGAAAAATACCTCCGCCTCGTCATTAATCATCATCAAAATCACTGGGCCGAATGGCTATCAATTTGTGCTTTCCAGCACAACAATTGCATACACTCCGCCACAGGCAAGAGCCCATTCCAAGTCCTATATGGATGACACCCCCGAGTCGCTCCTGACTCCAGATCCCATGCCACCCTCCGCACTCCCACGTCGGAAACCTTCCACGACCAAATGAAGAACATCCACACCGAAACCGAGGCTGCTCTCATTAAAGCAGCCGAACAAATGAAGACGCAATACGACAAAAAGAAGAGAGCCGCCATCGAATATCAGATCGGAAACAAGGTCTGGCTCGATACGACAAATCTTCACCTCCCCAGACCAAAGAAAAAGCTAGACGACAAACGAGTCGGCCCTTTCCAAATCATGGAAAAATGCGGCGCTTCTGCCTACAAACTGAAGCTTCCTCCCACGTGGAGAATATACCCGGTCTTCAACAAAACCCTCCTCACACCGTACACACCCCCGGCGTTCCCAAATCAACAGCAACCGCCACCTCCTCTGCCTGATATCATCATGGGCGAAGAAGAATACGAAGTCAAAGAAATCCTCGATGACAAAACCCGCAAAGTACAAGGAAAGAAGGGGGAAAGGTCCAAAACGGTGACCGACTACCTCGTCAAATGGAAAGGCTACAGTCCTGAAGACAACAAGTGGACCGCAGAAAGGTACCTCGGCAACGCAAAAGAAGCGATTGCTGAATACTGGGAGAAAAAAGGAGGAATAACGGTAGATGCTATCGTAATCAACCCTGGCAACGACACGATCATCATCGATGCCCGCTATCAACAGGAGGACGACAACGACAAAATAGGACCAGAGGACAACACATGGTACTACCTTATCAAGGTCGCTAGCGCCCAGGCGGAAAAAGGGGGCCAAGAACATGAATGGCTGGACGAAGAATGGAGGCCAGAACCCGAACTCGGGCATCTGGAGGGGCTCATTAAAGATTATTGGTGGGCCAACAAGCAGGACAGCGAAGTGGACCCCCCCGACGGAGACGAGTCTTAGGACAGTCGAGACGCCTGCCTTAACGAGGGGGTAATGTTACGATTTTCTCACCTATCTTATCTAATTGGCCGGCGCTTATCTATATCTTATCTTATCTCAAGCGCCTATCATTGTAACCACGACTATAATGGACCACATCAGCAATTGTACTACGGACAACTATGGCTTGCGACCAACGCTCGCCCTTCTCGTGTTTTCCCTTGTATTCCGCACGACAACCACGGACAAGTATTCTATTCATAGTACAGGACTTTTCATATATAAGTAGCGTAGCTCTCGCTGTATATTCCCCAGCTTCGAGCTAAAGTTTAATCACACCGAACTTAGCTAGTCGACTCAGCCTCAGACTAAGACATTAGTCTGACGCTCTTAGTAACCATTCAGTACAGAGATTCCTTGGGTGACTGTTTGAACGTGAAACAGCCCTCGGTTTACTCTTGTTTGGTTTACCTGGAGTTCGGGTCTAACAGCTGTGTCCTTGCTCGCCAATGTCGATTTCGATTTCTTGGACCAGAGCGACCATAGGAGTTTCCTGACTTTCAGGATGCTGTACGGATGCAAGCGATGAGGGGAAGGATGTGACGGATCTGTCGGGCTGGGTGGTGCCATAGCGCTGTAGACCGTGGGGGGATGGGTAGAAGGGGACAGCTGGAAGACGGGGGGCACAGAGGGTGCAGTCCATCCAACGCTGAAGACAGTTGTGTTGGGTGTTGTACCAGAAAACGATCAGCCACCTGGACCAATAGAGGAGGTACGAAAGGGCAGAGATCCCAACAAAGAGTGTCAGGAAGAAGGCAGAGATGATTCCGGTGCTGGTGAACAATGCAGGCATTCGGTTTCAAGAAGCAATGGTGGCTGCTTAGAGAAAGGGAATAGAAAGCTTCGAGCTAATTGTTAGACCCAAACTCCAAGTAAACCAAACAAGAGTAATCCGAGGGCTGTTTCGCGTTCGAACAGTCACCCAAGGAATCTCTGTACTGAATGGCTACTAAGAGCATCGGACTAATGTCTTAGTCTGAGGCTGAGTCGACTAGCTAAGTTCGGTGTGATTAAACTTTAGCTCAAAGCTGGGGAATATACAGCGAGAGCTATGCTACTTATATATGAAAAGTCCTGTGCTATGAATAGAGTCTTTGTCCATGGTTGTCGTGTGGAATACAAGGGAAAACATGAGAAGGGCGAGCATTGGTCGCAAGCCATAGTTGTCTGTAGTATAATTGCTGATGCGGTCCGTTATGGTCATGGTTATGATGATTGGTGCTTGAGATAAGATAAGATATAGATAAGCGCTGGCCGATAAGATAAGATAAGTGAGAAAATCGTAACACACACCTGACATTCTTTTCACTATTTGCTCTATTTTGGCTGTTGGATATCCTTTCTATTTAGACAAAGACTCCACAAAGGCTATCCTGTCACTTGTCCAGATTCAAAAGGAATCTCCTGTTTGGGATGATTGTCGCAGAAGGCTTCAGCAGTTGCTTGAAGAAAATGGCATGAGTTTCTTCTATCAGCAGGCTTATGTTAAAGGAATTCAGCAAGTTGGTTTGTTAGAGGTAGAGATAGCATGGCAAAGGAAGCATATTGGTTTTGCAATTGAGGTCTTGAATAAGTTTTTTGCTGGTGAACTGAATGATGAACTGGTGAGTGTTTAATTGACCTGGTAATTCAAATAATACTTACTGGAATTAGGAGGACAGTTCTACTTGCAGGGAAAATCCTGAAGCTGCAGAGATTGTATCTCCAGATGCTCCACCAATTTCTCAAGCCCAGAGAACCTGGCATGATCACTTGCATCAGTTACTACCCTGGCATGGCCATGAAGATGCAGACAATGCTGCAGGGGGTGTTTGAGTCATCATGCTGACCAATCATTAGTTGAGTGTGCAATTAAGTGGGGTGGATTGGGGTACAAGGGATGCTGGATACTGAAGAAACATCTGAAATAGTTTTAGAAGATCGGATTCCATACAGTAAATAAGTAGTAGCCTATTGTAAGCAATGAACATCGGAAATGGAAGACATCTTGTTTATTTACCTCTTTGGATCGGTTCCTGCCCCTAACCATTCCCAATTCCTTCTCAACATCCACCACCACAACTCATCGCGACGCCGGCAAGAGGAAACACGGAAACGGATCCTTCAAATCCACGCTTACTGAACCCCGGCATGATTCGTCGTACATTAAAGAAGCCGATCGGCACCCATGGGTGACCCGGGACTCGTATGTAATAACCATGACCTTCCCCAAAGGCCGTGTCTTAGAACCCCATGGACACGCTCACCACCTACGCCGGGCTCGCTGCCCTCCCGCCCCACCTCCCCACGCTCCTCGCCTCCCTCGCCTTCTTCACGTTCGTCCACCTCGTCGTCGCGCCTCTCGCGAGCCATGCATTCTTCCCCGATACGTACGGTAAGATGGGGCGGAGGGCGAGGAACAACTGGTCGGTTGCGTTTTCCCGGTCGGCGTTCGCTATTCATGGGTGGGTTTAGGTGCATACACGTCGTGTCGCAAGCACACGTCTCGCTGGTCATCCCGCTCGCGCTGGGGTGTCTGAACCTCGAGGCGCTGGACCGGGATCGCGCATTTGGGTGGGAAGAGGTCAGGGTGGGCCGGTTGATTGCTGTTTCTAGTGGGTGAGTCTCGCTGTTTGTGAAGCAGGGAACGGAGAGTCTGAGCTGGGCGAGCAGGTATTTCATCTGGGACACCGTCGATGCGATTGTCAACTTTGTCGATATCGGATTTGTCGTGCACGGCCTAGCGTGTTTGGCTATCTATCTTGGCTCGTTTGTGCGTCGACCTTTGTTCGTGTTTGTCGTCTTGCCCTTGCTGAATCTCGTGTGTAGAAACCGTTCTTGGCGTACTACGCGGCTCGGTGTCTTCTCTGGGAAGCGTACGTCGTTCTGTCAATCTCTCACTTTTCTTGTTCACGCCTTTTCCTTCGTAGGAGCACATTCTTCCTCAACATCCACTGGTTCCTCGACAAGACCAACCGCACCGGGAGCAACTTCCAGCTCATCAACGGCTTGTTTCTCCTCGTGACGTTCTTCGTAGTGAGGCTCGTCTACGGAGGGATGTATGTCGTACGTGTTTTACGCGTGTTTCCAATTTGGCGCTCGACCCTAATCCTCGATCGGTACTAGTCATATCAATTCGCGCATACGCTATACCAAGTTCGGCATCAAGTGCCGCTCGTTTATATCTTTATTTATGGAGGAGGGAACATTGTGTTGCAGGGTTTGAATTGGTTATGGTGCGTGAAAAAGCTTCTTTTGCTGGTTGTCGTGCTGATAACTGGGATAGGTTCGGGAAGATGATTGAAGCTATTCGGAAGCGATTCTCTGGTAATAATACAGTCAAGACTCATAGTAATGGGACCGCGCCAAAGTAGAGCGGACGCTCGAGGAAAACACACTGCGCAATAGACTTTTTTCGGAAAGGAACCGCGTCTATGAGAGATTTGTGCAGACCTACAGGGAATTTATGCTGGGAATGCTATCAAGATTCGGCCCTCCTTCCAAGCTTCCAAAGGGCACGGCCGTCGCCAATGCAGCTCAAAGGCAAGCTCCACAGCTCTCGACAAGTGAGAAGAGCCGATACATTCCTCAGATCCACACAGTCCAATGCTGCGCCGAAATGTCCGACCCGTTAGCTGAGACGTTCTACGCGTCAACGTATTCGCACAATACACAGACGGCTTCTGCAATGATACCGTTTCACGCAAGGGGGAAGCCAGCATACCTTGGGTGATCTGATTAATAGGTGGGCAGCATTGTGATGGAAATTTATGAATGGGAGGCTTGTACATTCAGATTGTCAAAATAACGACCCTCCGCCGAAGCTAAGAGGTCGACCAGGGAGGGAGCAACATCGGATATTCTACCTTTCTTCTTTCGCACACGACTAGCGCTTTCCTCTGGCGATATCCTGCAGGCGATCCATGAAAAACATCCTTTTCACCGCTAGCCAGGATCCACATGTCCCTTCCTTCAAGCTGCATGCCCGTAGTTTGTGATTGAATTGTAACTGGTTTCCTTTTACTGCACGTATACATCCTTCGTGCATGCAAAGTAAAGGCATACAAGTTGGCAGCAGGTGATGTTTGCGCGGTATAAGAGCAACGGCTCACGAATATAAATGTTGATTAGTGGCCGCTCGGCTGCCCTCTAGAAGTTGTTTGAAAAAAGAGCACTCAGCAAAATTGATACAGCATCAAATAATCAAAAATGTTCCAACAAAACGGAATGGGGGCACCCGGGATTGAACCGGGGACCTCCAGAAGGTTGCCAAGCGACTTCAGTCTGTTGCTCTCCCAGCTGAGCTATGCCCCCTCAAAAATTGGACATTCATATTCCCTTTCAAACCAACGACTGGAAAGTACAGTGTAAGGGGCAACAGTTCTGATCTAGGATGGAATACCGTATCGTTGCGTCGTAGGAGGGGTGGGAGCGATAGATTAATAACAATGCGGTGGAACGTTTTGGAGCTGACGAATAGGAAAATCGTCGGGAGAGTCGGTTTTTTATATGCCTAACAGCATCCAAGGTTCAGTATCGTCGCGTTTACTTGAGTAAGTCTCGGAGGTACCGGTAAAGGTTGAATGGCGAGTGTAGGGGTTGCTGAAGTGGCAGGTGAACAGCCGACTGATGCCTAGTTCACATCTGGGTGCCGGTAGCGTGTGGTTGTCGACTAAGGTTTGGCCCCAACAGAAGACGCGTCGAGAAGGCAAGACTGAGAGCAATAAGATGTTTCATTTTATATCGTATTCGAGTGTGCGGAATAATAATCATATTTCCCTCAAAAACTGGCGGACCTGGTGTTCCCTCAGTGCGCCGGTGAACGTCTTGACAGCCTTGCCTCCTTGGAAAGCGACGACTGTGGGGAGTGCTCGTACCTGGACGTGGTCGACACGAGGAATGTTCCATGACAAGAAGTAAACGCACCTTGAATCGCTGACAGAGTTCTCTTCCCTCCTCGCTATCGCTATTAATGGTGACGAGGTCCAATGGTTGGCAGGACGCGGTCTCGGTAGCGGGATCGTCCGTGAGATGTTCGAGGATGGGAGAGAGGACCTTGCAAGGCTGACACCAGCTGCGAAACGTGAGCTTATGAGCATGGCTAGACGACCCTGCTTACTCTGCGTAAAAGTCGACGAGAACGATGCGTCCTTCCGCTGTGGTCACTTTTTTGAAAGTCTACTGATGGGTTAGGTGGGCACAGACAGTAAAGGGACGGGACGGACGTGAAAGTCGGCATCGAGGTAGTGGTCAAGGCGGTGTGGCGTCGATGAAAAGCAGCGGCGTGAGAGACGGGATGCGAGGGACCTGACGGTGAGCGAAGCCATGGCGGTGGAAAATAGAAAAGTGATGTCATCATCCTCGCCGGGTTAGCCGACAGCCATCACCATCATCACCAGGGAACGTTCGCATAAATGCGAAAAAAGATCCCCATCTTTCATCCTTCTCCCTTCGTTCGTTATGTTTTTCATTCTCCTTGCTGTCCTGGTGTCAGCCGTCTTTGTTTCTGCAGCGGACCATTTGGTGACCGTCGGTGACGGAGGAGTGAGCATTCTCTGCCCTGCGAGTCTGATTTGGTTCTCACGATACTCTGGGTAGACGCTGGCGTTCAACCCAACAAGGTGATGAGGCCTGTCATTCTGTGACCGTGTGCCGTCTGAGCTCGTCTGCAGCGTGACCGCCCTCGAAGGGGACACTGTCACTTTTTCATTGTACGTCCTCGTCCTCTGAGATAACCTTCTCTCACGCCCGTCCTAGTCGCTCCAAAAACCACGTGCGTCCCGCAGCACCTCTCTGTCTCCCATCTAACCCTGCACCCAGTCCGCGACCCAATCCACGTTCGCCGCGCCCTGCAACAAGTCCGGCATCGACTCGGGCTTTGTCCCTATCCCGACCAACAGCACCCTCTTCGGCCAGTGGGCCTTTACCGTCGACAACGGCTCTGCCCCGCTCTGGTTCTTCTGCGCACAGACCGGCCATTGCGAGGCGGGCATGGTCTTTGCGGTCAATCCCACCCAGGAGAAGAGTTTCCAGGCGTTTGCGGCCAATGCACAGGGGAACAGCACAGCGAGTTCGAGCACGAGTGTTTCCTCGTCTGGGGCCGCGTCTAGTGCTAGCCTAGCTGTTGCTTCCAGTAGCACCGTCAGTGCTAGTGCCGCTAGTACCGCCAATGTTAATACCGCCAGCAACGGCGCTGCGCCCAGTCTGCGCATACATCGCATTGCATTCACTGTCGGAGCTTTGGTTTTTGGTGTTCTACTTTAGACAATTGTACAGGAATACAATTTGACGCGTTGTTGACTCCCGGTACGAATTATAGGCGACGCGTCGGGTACCAAAAACTCTCCAACACGTGTGATGGGTATCCAACATTGTTGTGCTGCTCTCAATTAACCTATGGCTGCCAAATGTCGAACGCCTTCAAGTGTGTCCCGAACGAATCGACGCATAGGTCATGTGGGGGCATAGCTCAGCTGGGAGAGCAACAGACTGAAGTGAAATGCTTGCGCTGCTCTTCTGGAGGTCCCCAGTTCAATCCTGGGTGTCCCTACCTATATCGATGCTGTCTCTCTGCCATCATTTTTATTGCATGACTTATGATTCTTTTTTCTGCCCAGTGCCCGCCCGGCGTCGATTGTCCAATGTCGACGGAGTTGTACACGAAACCCTCAGTAGGCGTTGAACCAACGAGCAGAGGACTACGTCGGTCTAATCACTATTGCGCACTCTACGTTCATCATAGGACTGATATTCAATAGATCGGGATCAGCACTTGGTCATTTGATTGCAAATTCCATCTATCTAGTTGCGTTCGAATCCTGTCGATCAGGGCACTCGACGAAAAGTTATACACTATGATGGACCCCAGCCAAATGCACAGTACCTGCTATGCAAAGCAACCTGAACACATGGGCGTAGTTCGCCTAAAACGTACGCGTACTCTCTCCCGAAGCTGTCAGACTTTTGACTCATCGTATTAGGGAAGAGGAAGAAGTCTTGTCTGTGGGTTGTATCCATTCACACGGAAAGCCGTCTTTCTATCATAGTCACGGCGCACGTCTTCCTAACTCAATCATGGAATCGAATCTGAATCCTCCAGTCGCGTCAAGGACCGTCGCCAGGAGCATGGTTACTATCTTCTACTCATCAGCCATCATAATGCTCTGAATTGTGGCTATGGTGCGCTCGATCTCTTGGTGCTTTAACGGTGATCTTACTGCCTCACAGACGCTGGTATGTTCACGCTCCTGAGGCCGTGCAGGAAGAGATACCTCGATACCTTTCGAATTCCCGTACCCTGCAGAGAGCGCTTGCGACGTCATAGGTAGTCGCATCTGGTACCGGATGATAGCGCGCTGCGGTGATGCACCAGGCGTTCAATTGAAGTCCGTGGGCGCGGTGGCCTGGTGATGGGGCTCTGGGGGACGGAGGGCATCATCCACGAGGACGCGAGAGGAACAAAAGCAAACAGAAGAGACCAATTGAATTTTAGGAAACATGATTAACAAGTACAACGAAGAAACGTCTTCCTAAAATCATTGGCAAACTCGACAAGCCCGCCGCCCCATTTAATTGGGGACGCAGATCAGGTTTCCACACGCGTTGGTCTCACAGACTAGTAGAAGCAATTAAGTAGAATACACAGATGAAAGAGACGGTCGCTTACCGCCTTGAGACTGCTGGAAGGCGCAGGAGTGGCCTACACCGTAGTTGTTAGACCCGTTGCACGCATCGACTAGGACAATCAAAGTGAGGAACGCTTCGAATTATGTATTTATAGTTCCTACCGGCGTTGTCTGCAATGAGGGCAGCAGCATTGACTTGTCCCGCAGACAAGAACACGGCCGTCAACGCGATCGTGGCAATAGAGGCGATTTTGAACATCATTTTCAAAGGAGGATGAGCAAGATTGGAGCGGTTGACTGTGAGCGGTAAAGTCTGTGTGGACGAGGTTGTTGGATAGAAAAAGTTCCCTTCGGCCAGGTTTTATAGGCAGACAATGCCAATCCCAGAACGGTTGGAAATTTTTCGCGAGTTTCAACATATGGAGCCCTCGCACCGAGGAAATCTGTTCCAGAGAGGTTTCAAGGAGAATCGTTGTACACGGGACATGGCCAAATGGACATGACTCGTATGAGTTGCGATGAGACGAGTAAATACCACATCGTAGACTCCCAAAGAAGCCAACATAATTCAATGTCAGAGCCATAGCAATGCGCAGTCTATTTGGAATTTTTTAACCGATGCTAGTTGACACACTGCTTGGAGAAATCAGCGCTGGAAGGACTCACTGCATCGACAGTTACGCAACTACGCACTTGAAGCTGTTGCGACCTTGGTTACCGTCGGATACCGGAAGCTGGTTTTCGATTATGATACTTACTAGCTGCTGGATGTAGCTTCGGCGAAGCTTCATAACTCTGCTACAGCACGATTCTAAGATTTCCTAGCTCCTGGTTGACGGAACCACGATTGAAAACCAAAGTTCTAAGCAGAGTCGCCCGCTACGACATTCCTCGAAGTGGCCACAGTTCCGTAATTCATGAAACAAGATGGTTCTAGTTTCGGGACTCCGAACATACCGGCCCGTTTCGAGGTGTTCGACAAATCGTGCTCACATACTTACTTACTTCCTGATAGTTTCAACAAATTCGCTTCCAAAGTCTGTGCACCATGCGTTCAGCGCGGCGCCACCAAAATCTGATATTGGGCGTCATTGTATACTTTCAGGCAACTGAGGTGTTTCGGGGTGTATGTCATTCTTGAAACATACATGCAAGCACTCCGCTCTTTCGCATTTGGGACTTGTAAAGCATTGGCTGCGTAGCTCGTCTATAAAAGCCAGTTGGTTTCGAGCATACCATCCAACAACCGTACTCGCACAGTTATAACCACCGCTGAGCATACCATCTATCCACATACAAAAAATGATGTTCCAAATCAAGTTGACCGCTATGGCATTGGCCGCCGTATTCCTCTTCGCAGGACAGGCAAACGCCATCGCAGGCTAATGCTGGTATGCATCGAACTCTTTCGCGACTAACCGTCTTCGCTGACCGTAATGTTATCAGTCGACGCGTGCAACGGTTCGAACCATTACTCTGTCGGACACTCTTGTGCCTTCCAGGACTCTCAAGGCAGTAAGTCACGAATTCGAATACGTACTACCTTCTGAAGCTCATGGTTTCGCAGCGTGCCAAAACAACAATTGTGGCGTGCTCGTTTGTGTCCCCAACTGACAGCGGCAGCATCAACGGACATGGCTGAATAGTCCGTGTACATAGTTCGTTTGCGTAGTTCTCACAAATTCCATGTATGCTCTTCAGAGTACTTCAAACCTGTCGTGACAAGACGGCAGCATGTGCTTTGTCTAAGCCGATAGTTGCAGTTGAAAACGACAAGACCGTCAAACTACCATGACGTGGATACGAAACTAAATTAACCAAGAAAATCATTTATTAGCATCGAGTCTTTACACAAGCAGCCACTTACTCTGTGGATCACTGGACTTGTTGGTGAATAGGTCTGAGGCGAAGAGGTGAAATATCCGGACTATATTACCGAACGTGAGTTGATATAAAAGGGGTTAACTAGACGGAGGGAGTGTCCCTTCCATGTCGCTGGGGTGGATATTGCCTTCTTGAGTGGTATATTCATTCATTAACCCCTATTCAGGTCCAACAGACCAAGTCGACTGTCTGATAAACTCGCTCTTCGCTGACATTGCATAAGATTCGGATACATATAATGGAATTCAAGGATATAGCCGACGAAAGAAGTACAAACCGTCAACGATCGATCCAGGATCGAGGCGGTACCCCGAAAATTTAATCAAGTTCTTCCTATCGTCCGATGAGATATTGACGTTGAAGGCGCGCTCGATTCTCTGGAAATCAAGATGCTGGAACAGTTTCCCAAGCCGGAGAATAGGACGGAGTTCGCTGATCTGGGAATGCGAGAAATCCTGGCAATCTTGAATACAGGAAGTCCATCTAGCGTGAACGGAGAGATATCGTACGGTCCAGGTGCTTAAAGGTCAACTCTCGAGGAAAGTACCACACGGTATACTGATTCAAAAGGGACTGTGATCAGTGGCCCATCGTCGCAAGACGCAACGAGGACTGCGAATGGCTCAGAGGGTTCATGAATATTGGGCCTGATAGCTATGGCTCCAACAAGATCTGCCTTGTGCCCTGTGGCCGATCGACTCCATATGTCCACCTCCTCGAGTAGTGCAGACCAATATTCGTTCTGATAGGCCACCTCGATGATGATACCAGGGGACACAGTCCGAACCAAAAGTAGAAGCGGCCTCCGATCCTCCGATATTGTGAGTTGGCCTATACAAAGACACAGTGAGAGATATAGTGAAGGAATCGTCCGGGGCACGATAATGTTCAACGAGGTATGTAGCGAAGATGGTGGAGCAGAACAAAGATGTTGCTGACTATTCCAAGCCGCGTCCGTTTTCGGACCGCATACCCACTTCCACCTCTTTCCTTTCAACCATCATCATGGCTCCCTATCGTCCTGCTCTCTCGACCACCCACAAATCTCGTCCCAGGACCCCGTACTCGCGTAGGTTCTTTGTTATCTTGACCTGCCAGTGACCGAACACCTCTCTTCCAGCCATTAAGCCCTACAAACGATCTCCACTGCGGTACAGCCGCTACAGCTCTGGTCCCCGACGAAGTACCCCACCAGAATCTCACTCTCGTCGAGTTTCGAATAATTGGCACCATCGGCCACCTCTTCTTGATCCTATCTATGAGAACCCTCTTGCCCGGAGGAGACAGGAGGTGTCATTCGATTTTGAAGACTCTTTTCGCGTGCCAGTTCAGAGAGAGGGAGACCATCACGATGACGACGACGTGTTGTTTCCCTGGGAGGACGAACAAACACTCATAGCCGAACTCTCCCACGATGGGTGAGCGTTTACGCGCATATATCCAGGTTATCCGTTCTGAAAGCCCCTGAGCCGTGTCGAACCAGACGACGACGAAAATGTTTTCAAGCTCATCGACTCACTTAAACACTCCTTTACACGCCATTCAAATATTCTCGTTGATGACATTGCACAGACCCTTGTTCCTGCTGTCAATCGCGTCAAGGAAGCTCACCACGTCCTCAACACTCGGGTCGACCACGACTTCGGGGAGGGACTATGGGGGTTCCATGGGACATGCAAGAAAATTGAGCTCGCGACGTTGAAGGATACGGATGAGGTCCAGGAGGAGTATGAGGCTGCACAGGTGAGTTTGGGTTTCTATGTCTCCCTTCTTTGTGTTTCATGTTTTCCTAGGTGCGCATTGCGAATATTATGGGCAAGCTCGAGGACGTGTATGCTCGCCGGGACAAACTCTGGATTGACTTTGAAGTTAAATTCAATAGCCTTGGTATCGCTCTCCGTCTTTTCAAGTGCATTTCTCACCAAAGTCGTCACAGTGGACCCGACGATTGAGATGGTCAAGGACCTCCCTGCTAGAATGGAACGTGCTACTTCTGAAGTCGATAAACAGAGCAAGAAATTGAACAAGGACGATGTCGGACCAGAGCAGACGCTGAAGGACCTCTTG
This sequence comes from Armillaria mellea, assembly GCA_030407055.1. Taxonomy (NCBI): domain Eukaryota; kingdom Fungi; phylum Basidiomycota; class Agaricomycetes; order Agaricales; family Physalacriaceae; genus Armillaria; species Armillaria mellea. The sequence goes on along the minus strand of JAUDZF010000001.1, from coordinate 1,736,745 downwards.
ACGAAACTAAATTGATCTGTGCTTACTACTTGGACTTGCTTCTTGCTATCATCCTACTATTCCCTTGTCTCTAGCTTTGGCTGTCGTTCCTTGCTACGACTCATTCTGCTTACAAACCATAACCGAACCGCTACAGTGCTTTTTCCGGTTTGTAGAACCTGTTTTTATCGCCATATCCGACTTAACTCTTTATCTCAGATCTACATCAAAGCTGTCCCCTCAGGGATGTTGTCCTCGATGGTTAAAAGAAGGACGATACTCGGCATTTTATCAATGGACTGTATCGGCTGCTGTTATCTGCGGAGAACAATGTCAACGGTAGAGCATTGCCTGTGTCAATCGGTGACTAGCTCTTTCCATTAGAACTGATCCTATACTGATGTTGTCCTATTCCTTTGTCTCTAGAGAAAGGGTTAGTTTTGATATACTTTTGAGACTCATGTTCTTTGATCCCTCTATCAGTGGCACAAACATGATGCCAGGATCCTCCCATTGTCATTGCTGGGCTGGGTATTCATCTCTTACTGTGCTTGTGCGACCCCAAGCTCTGGGCTGAGATCCTGCTTCGACCTGTACCCAGTTCATTCTACTCGTCGATAACCGATATGCCAATAGCCGGTCTTTCTAACAACGAAAGTATCGATCTTTGCAGCACGGACTGTGGGGGTGCGTCTTGGATGACCGCTATTTTGGATTTTCAAGGTTCCGGTTGCTCTCCCTTGTGCTCACTTTTTGCATCTCCTTCCACTTTATCTGTATGAGTGAGGAATGTGTTCGGTTCCGTCATAGAGCGTAGTACTCTGGTCGTTTCCTTCTTTCTCAGGAACACCTATCAGACTAAGGTACTTTCGCGCCATTATTGCTTCTCGCGGTTTCCAGAACTCTGTCGTCCGATTCAACTTTCCCCTTAATCCCGAGACGGACATCAATACTTGAGTGAATGTCCTGTCATGAACGCCGTACTCATAAATGATGGATAAACCAGAACCTATGTACCCACCTAGTCACACTATTGCTCCATAAGGCTCTTTCATGAGCAGATAATGTTCTTTCCAGGTATTCGTAATGAAAAATCGATGATTGTATGTTTTCAGCTACTGATATAACTTCAAGGATTGCCGAAACGCGGCAGTAAAATCTGGTCACGAGCAGCACCAGACGGTCATTCGACTTGTAAAGTCATGTTGTAAGATATTCTGAAGAAGTGAGTTTTCCTTTGCCTGCCGCAAGAATGATATGAACTTGACTCATTTAGTACTCTTGTCGCATGCCAAAAGCAGCTGGTTTTCTGCGAATGGACATCGGTTTTTACCGCGGGAACCACGTTGTCCCGTTTTTGGGCTCTTTACATGGGTACGTAAATGTTCCCTCGTTCAGCTTGTTTTTCGAAACTCGTTTTATGATTAGGATGTTAATGATACCTCGTTTTTCTGATCAGAAAATGTGCAGTGATTAATGTGAAACGGACTTTTCCTTCAAGCGCTTTGTTGGAAAGCAGGAGACACGGTGTGCGGACATATTTGCTGCCGTTACTCGATGGTCAGAAGGTCGCAGAAAGTCGATACTCGGTGTCTGATTGATATCTGGAGCAACGGTAGCTGTCATCACCTGTTCCAACCGGTGACTGGCTCCATCCACTGATTGATATCGTTGACGTTGAAAGCTCGTCGCACCGGGGCGAGTGCTAAAGTTCTCTACATAGATATCGACTTGACAAGTATTGCAGGACCAAATCTGAAACGTTGTACTTGCGTGCGGTGATAGAACTACGGCGCCTCCGGAGCCCAGACAAGTATCCGACGTACTCTTTTCAGGTTGGCTACTTCGATGATTGGCAAGGTACGAATCGGCTTCGATCACTCGTGCTGTTCCTAGCAGGGGCGAGGAGGATGAACGCCCAGCACCATTGCTTATCACGGTATCTTGATCAAGGTACCATCCGTTCGGGATTAATAATAAGGTGGCGGGGCCTGAATGCGATGATAATAGAGACGAGAAGATGATACAAGCAATACATAGACAGTCGGCGTACATACAACAAGAATCCGCAGGTAACCAAGGAAGGAGAGAAAGAGAAACTACTGCAAAGAGCAACACTGGCAATCAGTTCGTTGTTGTCCGTAAGGATCCTCCGCCCGTCCAACGGGACCCCACACTGAGGGAACCTGTTGTTTGGTGAGCCCGAGCCAAGGATAACGGGCATGAGACGTACGAGGTGGTCTTTTGTTGTTTTGCAGTACCGTATGAGACTGAGCGGCGGTGAGACAAGGGCAGCAGGGGGGACGGAGAACGTACCTGGCACTGGCCTCGCTGACCCTCACTCGCGGCCGGGCCAGGTCCTCCCTGAGCCGCTGATTATGTTCGAGCAGCCGACGGAGCTTGAGTTCGGACATGGCCTGGCGGCCTCCTGTGCGGGTGTTCATAGGGGGCGATCGGGGCTGACGGTAGCCGTATTCACGATCTTGGCAAAAATGGTGAGCTAAGCGGCGGCAGGTACGGTACAAGGGCCAGCTCACTCAGGCTGGGCTATTATCAGGCAAAGGATAACCGTGGGCGACGGTATCCTTTGGCTACAAGGTTGGCTGGTTGGCTGTCACAGGTAAAGATACATATATACCCGGCATCACTGCGGGTATTTATCAGCACTCGCAAATCACACCTTTGCCTTTTTGCGAACTTTAGCTTGTCCGCTCGTATTTATGATTCGCGTTCCACGCTGGTTATAGACAGTCTACTTATATCTAACATAGGTTTCGGGCAACAGTGACGGGACAAGCGAGGCGAGTCGATGACCAATAAATTTATAGTAAAGCAACGACCTGATGATATACCGAATGGTGATGATAAGAAAGCAGCAGCAAAGAAAAAATAATGTAGAGGTGAAACTGGATATTGGTGGTGATTGAATGCCAACCGAACAGGATCGGTGGGCGGATATCCTGTTGGTAAGGACGAGGGGTAAACGAGTGTGAAGGTTGGCTTGTTGAGGGGCAATCCGAATATCAGGTCTGCCTTGGTACAAATTCCGAACGACTCCTCCATGAGTGATGAAAAATCCGAGTAGAAAACAGGAACAGTAGAGCGCAATCACATAACGACGCAACTGCAGCCCTGTGCTGGCGGTGCGTACGGATCCTCTCCCTTTCCGACTGGTCCCCATACTGACGGCACCTACAGCAGCTGTGAGTCGTTAGCGAGCGGCAACAAGGCAATGGACATACAAGATGGTCTTTCGTCGTTTTGCAGTAACGTATCAAGCTGGCAAAACCGACAGAGTTGTCATCGCTGCACAGAAAGGAGACATCGGACCCGTACCTCGCGCTTGCTTCACTCACTCGCACCCTGGGCCTCGCAAGGTCCTCCCGCAGCCGCTGGTTATGCTCAGTTAACCGTCGAAGCTTCAGCTCGGACATTGATTGCTGGTAATTTCTGTTAGTCAACGTTCCAAAAACCAAGTCAACGAGGCACACTTTGTGAGGCCGCGCATTCATGTTGATAAGGGTGATTTTAACTGGATTACAAGGAAAGGAAGCTGGAAACGAGGATGAGGTGAGGCCGGCAGACGGGGTTCGTGCAGCTGACCTTTTGAAGAAAAGGAAAGGAGGTCAAGGGTCGAAGGGTTGGCAGACTGGAAAGCTGGATCAGCGGACTTTGAATTTCTGCTACTGATGTAGTCAACAGCCATCAACAGTCTTCCTCTGCAAGTCTCCATTTATTCTTCATGCATTTTCGTTAATTTTCGTTCAGGTATAATAGCACCACCGGTCAATTACCAGTACATTTTACAGGCCCCGGCCATGCGCTACCGAGCCTCGCTTAGCTTTCACCGAGCCCCTCATCCTTACGAAAGCTCCCGGCTATCGCAAGGATCATTCCACGAGGGGGGATGCACAGCTCGACTCTAGCCGTGTACATAAAACAGAGCCTTGGATTCTGCTTTCTCGGGCGGCAATCCCTTTCTTCCGACCAAATTCAACCCCTTTGTTCACTGTACGCCATTATGGGGGACGAAATTTGGGTATTCCCCGGCGTGTGCTTATTCTGATTCTGATGATGCGACGGAGACACAGCGCTCCAGAGAAGAATGGTAGGCCTTGATATGGCGCAACTTGGCCGCGCGTAGAATCTCCCACAAGCGCCGGTGTTCATGATTTCTCCGCAGACGTCATGGGAGGAAACGAGGCTTGATGACCCATGCTCACCGGTACCACAAGCAACGTGGAAGAAAGGAAAACAATGCATTTCACAGTTTGTGCGCATCGAGAACTGCTTTGTTTCACGTCTCCTTACATCCTCGTAGTTCGCCAACGAAATGCCATACTAAAGCTCGCATATGCGAGCTATTCGTTCCTGCATCATTGATTCTCGCTTGGCACGCATGTACATTAGCAAGTTCTGCGAATAGAGCGCATAATTTTGATCAGTACGGAGACACGGCGCTCCAAACGAGCCATCGTTCGATTTCTACTCCACGTATGGATGCGCAAACCTCTTTCAACAAGGTGCCTTCGAATCCAGGAGTTTCTTCAATGCACCGGAGCCGCGGGGAAAGCTTGTGGTAAGTTATCGATTTAATTCCCTGAGGTTCCATTAGGCAGTTTGGGGCCTACATAGCATAGCAAGGGTCTCAGCGCACGCTGGCCACGACAGCTGGCAGTGATTTTGATGAGACGGCGGAGACACGGCTGTACTTGTCGTTCTATTCTGAACAACGCCTTGTATGGGACCTAGGTGAGTTCTTGAACGTGTTTTATGTTTTAATGTGTCACTTAAAATCATGGTTCGATGGAAGCAAAAGGGTCGGACCGTTTGTGTCTTCACAGTGATATCCGGGCGCAGTGGTGATTACCGGAAAGTGTAAGAGAATTCGTGAGCTTCCCGGTATGATCGATCATGTTCCTCGGTCCTGATATCTTATTTAACAGGTCTTCGAAGTGTTGGTGCGTAGCAACCTGAAGTATGAGCAAATCGATGGGAATTCCACGAATAGTTTGTCCGAATTGTGTCTGTGAAGTCCTGTCATCAATCTCGTCGCACCAAAAGCACTATGAGACACTCCGGAGTGCGGTGTTAGAATCCGGGTGCTACAGTGGACCGTACGAACGTGCAGTCATTCGGGCCGACTGTCGGAAAAGTGCAAGCAGACATATTCTTTCACCCCTGCAAAAACGAGCAAGTAGACTCTTAAAGTATACATGCATTCTTTCAGACTCACTGGCAGGTTCAGTATAAATTTCCTAAAGCTTCGATCTGTCGCTCATGGCGCACTTATTAGAACTTACAGTGCATCTTTGGTATCGATGGCGGTACTGTGTCCCATCGATTAGAGAATACCTTTCCATCGGCTCAATCGTTTGATTGCCTGAAGGCTGGCCACGCACGAGTTTTTCATTGCGGTGATACTAATCACGAGTTCATTAGGGCGGTCAACAAGAGTTTGAAACGTAACTAGAGCAACCGCCTGCTCGAGTTGATCGATTTTCATCAACAGTCCGGGTCATTTCTTATCTTCGGGCAGGGAAGGGCAGTTATCCTCGTACCATACACGAGGCTCTTTGCCGTGTCGTCTAACCTTATTTTAGGCGCTACTAAGTGTGCGAAAGTTTTCATTAAAGATACGTGCCGTGTCGAGGCAATACCCAATCTCGGGTCGTCAGAACCTTTCGGTCGGCGTCCTGCACAACCAAGCTTCATACAACTTTCAATGATACTTGAGATGGTGTTCATTCATTCTAGAATTGACATCCTGTCGTTCAATATGGAATGTTAAGAGTTACTTTATACTATATTATTCAGCTCAACCATCTATGTCTTCAATATCGATTGTATAGTTATTGGTGAGCTGAGGGCAGCTTCAGGAACTACTCTGTCCGTCTTCTTATTTTTATATCCTCGTAGCACGTTAACGAAATGCCATAACAAAACTTGTATACGCGAGCCATCGTTCGGTTTCTACTTCAAGTATGAGTACGCAAACTTCTCTCGACAAGGCGTCTTCGAACCAAGTTACTTTGATACGCCGGAGCTGCAAGGAAACCTACCTCGATCTAATTCCCAAAATTCCATTTAGCACATTGGACGCAGCGTGCAATGTATGTACGAACATGCAGTCATTACATAAGTATGGCGTAGCAAGCTATCGACCAAGTAAATGAGATTCGCAATCATCTTCTGAGTCGCCTCACATTGGGTAGTCAATGTTCCAAGCCAGGTAGGTGTGGCTAGTGATGTAGGGTGTTGGCTTTGATTCGTAGTTAAAGTACAGCGATCAGAACTTTGATTCTTGTTCATCGCAGGCGCGAGACACAACTTAATGCCATAGACATTTATCCATCTGCCTTGATGATGGGGTGCGCAAGCAAGGAAAGATAGCCAAAGCTACTTAGAGACAAAGCAATAGGATGATAGCAAGAAGCAAGTCCAAGTAGTATGCACAAATCAATTCAGTTTCGTCAAGAGGTCCTTCAGTGTCTGCCCTGGTCCGACATCGTCCTTGTTCAATTTCTTGCTCTGTTTATCGACTTCAGAAATAGCACGTTCCATTCTAGCAGGGAGGTCCTTGACCATCTCAATCGTCGGGTCCACTGTGACGACTTTGGTGAGGATTACACTTGAAAAGACGGAGAGTGGTACCAAGGCTATTGAATTTAACTTCAAAGTCGACCCAGAGTTTGTCCCTCCGAGCATACGCGTCCTCGAGCTTGCCCATAATATTCGCAATGCGCACCTAGGAAAACATGAAACACAAAGAAGGGAGACAGGGAAACCCAAACTCACCTGTGCAGCCTCATACTCCTCCTGGACCTCATCCGCATCCTTCAACGTCACGAGCTCAATCTTCTTGCATGTCCCATGGAACCCCCAGAGTCCCTCCCCGAAGTCATGGTCGACCCGAGTGTTAAGAACGTGGTGAGCTTCCTTGACGCGATTGACAGCAGGAACAAGGGTCTGTGCAATGTCATCAACGAGAATATTTGAATGGCGCGAAAAAGAGTGTTTAAGTGAGTCGATGAGCTTGAAAACATTTTCGTCGTCGTCTGGTTCGACACGGCTCAGGGGCTTTCAGAAAATAACCTGGATATATGCGCGTAAACGCTCACCCATCGTGGGAGAGTTCGGCTATGAGTGTTTGTTCGTCCTCCCAGGGAAACAACACGTCGTCGTCGCCGTCGTCATCGTCTTCCTCCCTTTGAACTGGCACGCGAAAAGAGTCTTCAAACTCGAATGATACCTCCTGTCTCCTTCGGGCAAGAGGGCTCTCATAGATAGGATCAAGAAGAGATGGTCGATGGTGCCAATTATTCGAAACTCGGCGAGAGTGAGATTCTGGTGGGGTACTTCGTCGGGGACCAGACCTGTTGCGGCTGTACTGCAGTGGGGATCGTTTGTACGGTCTAATTGCTGGAAGAGAAATGTCCAGTCAGGTAGGGTAAAGTACGACAACGAAGTACCTACGTGAGTACGGGGTCCTGGGTCGAGATTTGCGGGTGGTCGAGAGAGCAGGACGATAGGGAGCCATGATGATGGTTGAAAGGAAAGAGGTCGGTATGCGGTCCGAAAACGGACGTGGCTTGGAATAGTCAGCAACACGTTTGTTCTGCCCCACCATCTTCGTTACATATCTTGTTGAACATTATCGCGCCCCGGACGATTCCATCGCCATATCTCCTACTGTCTCTTTGTATAGGCCAACTCACAATACCGGAGTATTGGAGACCTCTTCTACTTTTGGTTCGGACTGTGTCCCCTAGTATCATCATCGAGGTGGTCTATCAGAACAAATATTGGTCTGCGCTACTCGAGGAGGTGGACATATGGAGCCGATCGGCCAAGAAGCACAAGACAGATCTTGTTGGAGCCATAGCTATCAGGCCCAATATTCATGAACCCTCTGAGCCATTCGTAGTCCTCGTTGCGTCTTGCGACGATGGGCCACTGATCACAGTCACTTTTGAATCAGTATACCGTGTGGTACTTTCCTCGAGAGTTGACCTTTAAGCACCTGGACCGTACGATATCTCTCCGTTCACGCTGGATGCACTTGCTGTATTCAAGATTGCCAGGATTTCTCGCATTCCCAGATCAGCGAACTCCGTCCCATTCTCCGGCTTGGAAAACTGTTCCAGCATCTTGATTTCCAGAGAATCGAGCGTGCCTTCAACGTCGATAACTCATCGGACGACAGGAAGAACTTGATTAAAATTTCGGGTTCCGCCTCGATCTGAGATCGTTGAGGTTTGCACTTCTTTCCTGCTATATCCTTGAATTTCATTATATGTATCCGAATCTTATGCAATGTCAGCGAAGAGCCGGTTTATCACAGTCGACTCGCTCTGTTGGACCTGAATAGGGGCTAATGAATGAATATACCGGTCAAGAAGGCAATATCCCCCCCCCAGCAACTTGTAAGGGACACCTCCTCTGTCTAGTCAACGCCTTGTATATCACCTCACGTTCGGTAATACAGTCCGGATATTTCACCTCTTCGCCTCAGACCTCTTCACCCACAGGTCCAGTGACCCACAGAGTAAGTGGCTGCTTGTGTAAAGACTCGATGCTAATAAATGATTTTCTTGGTTAATTTAGTTTCGTATCCACATCATAGTAATTTGCCGGTTTTGTCGTTTTCAACTTCAACTATCGGCTTAGACAAAGCACATGCTGCCGTCTTGTCACGACAGGTTTGAAGTACTCTGAAGGGCATACATGGAATTTGTGAGAACTACGCAAACGAACTATGTACACGGACTATTCAGCCATGTCCGTTGATGCTGCCGCGTCAGTTGGGGACACAAACGAGCACGCCACAATTGTTGTTTTGGCACGCTGCGAAACCATGAGCTTCAGAAGGTAGTACGTATTCGAATTCGTGACTTACTGCCTTGAGAGTCCTGGAAGGCACAAGAGTGTCCGACAGAGTAATGGTTCGAACCGTTGCACGCGTCGACTGATAACATTACGGTCAGCGAAGACGGTTAGTCACGAAGGAGTTTGATGCATACCAGCGTTAGCTGCGATGGCGTTTGCCTGTCCTGCGAAGAGGAACACGGCGGCCAATGCCATGGCGGTGAACTTGATTTGAAACATCATTTTTTGTATGTGAATAGATGGTATGCTCAGCGGTGGTTATAACTGTGCGAGTACGGTTGTTGGATGGTATGCTCGAAACCAACTGGCTTTTATAGACGAGCTACGCAGCCAATGCTTTACAAGTCCCAAATGCGAAAGCGTGGAGTGCTTGCATGTATGTTTCAAGAATGACATACACCCCGAAACACCTCAGTTGCCTGAAAGTTTACAATGACCCCCAATATCAGATTTTGGTGGCGCCGCGCTGAACGCATGGTACACAGACTTTGGAAGCGAATTTGTTGAAACTATCAGAGAGTGAGTAAATATGTGAGCACGATTTGTCGAACACCTCGAAACGGGCCGGTATGTTCGAGTCCCGAAACCAGAACCATCTTGTTTCAGGAATTACGGAACTATGGCCACTTCGAATGCCGTAGCGAGTGACTCTGAGTCTGCTTAAGACTCTGGTTCCCAATCGTGGTTCCGTCAACCACTGTTCATTGGAGCTAGGAAATCTTAGAATCGTGCTGTAGCAGAGTTATGAAGCTTCGCCGAAGCTACATCCAGCAGCTGGTAAGTATCGTCATCGAAAAACAGCTTCCGGTATCCGACGGTAACCTGTGCATCGCAAGGTCGCAACAGCGTCAAGTGCATAGTTGCGTAACTGTCGATGCAGTGAGTTCTTCCAGCGCTGATTTCTCCAAGCAGAGTGTCGACTAACATCTGTTAAAAAATTCCAAATAGACTGCGCATTGCTATGGCTCTGACATTAAATTATGTTGGCTTCTTTGGGAGTCTAGGATGTGGCATTTACTCGTCTCATCGCAACTCATACGAGTCATGTCCATTTGGCCATGTCCCGTGTACAACGATTCTCCTTGAAACCTCTCTGGAACAGATTTCCTCGGTGCGAGGGCTCCATGCGTTGAAACTCGCGAAATTTATTAAACGTTCTGGAATTGGCGTTGTCTGCCTATAAAACTTTGTCCAAGGGATCTTTTCTTCTGTCCAACAATCTCGTCCACACAGACTTTACCGCTCACAGTCAACCGCTACAATCTTGCTCATCCTCCTTCCAAAAATGATGTTCAAAATCGCCTCCATTGCCATGATCGCATTGACGACCGTGTTCTTATCTGCGGGACAAGTCAACGCTGCTGCCCTCATTGCAGACAACGCTGGTAGGAATTATAAATACATATTCGGGATGTTCCTCACTTTAATTGTCCTAGTCGATGCGTGCAACGGGTCTAACAACTACGGTGTAGGCCACTCCTGCGCCTTCCAGCAGTCTCAAGGCGGTAAGTGATCAGCTCTTTCATCTATATACTGTATTTAATTATTTATATCAGTCTGTGAGACCAACGCGTGTGGAAACTTGATCTGCGTCCCCAATTAATGGGCCTCGGAAGGCTTGCCGAGTTCGCACATGATCTTAGGGAGATATTTTTTCGTAGTACTTGTCAACCATTTCCTACAATTAAACTGGCCTCTTCTGTTCACTTTTTTTTTTGCGTTTCCCTCGCGCCTTTGTGAAGGACGCCCTCCATTCCCCATTGCCAGTACCGTCGTCCAGCAACCTCAGAACACCTGGCACTTTATCGCTGTCTGCTACCAAGATGTATCTCCTCCCTATGATACCGTAAGCACACTCTACAGGCTACGAAATCTTGAGGTATCTCCTCGGTCCCGGGTCCTGTGCAAGGTGTACCAGGGGACACCAAGTCGTCTGATCTCTCACGTAAATAGATAAAATATTAGAAGCTTATCCGCTGTCAATACTCATGAAAATGGGAGGAATTCTGTTCTGATGTGAACTTTTCAGAACAGTTCTAGTCCCAGCTCCAAAAACCATTATCCAGGTTTACCAATAACTTTGAACCCCATAAAGGTGAACGTAAGACACGTCCCAGTCGATGAAAAGAGGTGTTCCAAAATTCTGAACTCGAACATCGATGACTTACATTTTTGATAGTACGGAAAGGCGGTTGTATATGTGCCGGACGGCGGGTGAAAGTGAAAATGAACCAGCGCCCCCCTAGGCGTGTCGTACCCAGCTTCCGACCAAACACTATCAAGATTAGCAACTTGCCGGATGCTGTGTCTTAGGCCACTATGACTGCCTTCGCCCAGTCCCACTTGATTCGCCGTCTCAAACCTTTTAGCTTCAACGCACTTTTGGTGACTCGCTCCTTACACAAGCATATCAATCGAATGGAGGGCGTCGAAATAGAGTCTTTTGACGTCACTTCCCGAGGTGATAACGAAGCTGGGGTGCTTTCAATTCATGTTCGCTTTAATGCATGAGATGAGGCAAAGAAGGTTCATGATGCTCTCCTCAACCGACGCTTCGATTACATTTGTAATCCCGTGCTTTGGCTCCGGATCCCCCCTCAAGCGCTTTACACCATTACTATACCATTCAGACAGTATCGAGCACAGGAAGACCTTTGGAAAGAACTCCAAGGGAACATCAAAGGCCGTAAAACGTGCGACCTCATTATTCGCGAGTCCAACGATGTGAATCGCCGCATCCAAGTGTCGGGGATGGTCAAAGCTGCCCTTGGTGCACTCCAGGTCCGCGTCGAAAGTTTAGCTGCTGGCGAAAAGATCAACGGCTGGCACGACCATTTAACTTATCCTCGAATCCATCTAGTGCAGAAGATCACTGAGACTGGCGCTTTTTTTCGCTCAGATTATTGGAAGCGAACGCTCAAGTTGTATGGAGAGCCGAAGGCGGTGGAAAAAGCCGAGGTGATTGTGATGGAAGAGTTTCGCGTCTCGCGTCTCTAGAAGTCACTGTGAACCTGCAGCGTTCGTCGGTCAAATATTTTGTTCACACCGGCCTTGCAGCGATAAAAGAACGAGAAAGAGATACATGAACGAGAAAGACGACGAGTCCACAATTATGATTTTGGCACATGTCCTTTTAGGATGTCCAGCATGCTCAAATCATGCTTTTTATCAATCTTCCGATAGGATCCAACACCATCGGCCCACTTGACCTCCTTGGACATATTAAGATGGATCGGATACCTGGTTTCATTCTCCTTCCCAGCCCAGTCAAAGTCAACCAGCCGCACAGTATCGTCTTCGTTGGGTCCCGGCACAATCATGATGTTAGGTTTTCGGAGATCGCCAAAGACAAGATCTTCTCCGTGGAGGATGTTAAGGGCACGCTCGAGGTCATTGGCAACTTCTGGCGTAAGAGCACCATCAAACCTCTCAGTGGCAGACTCCCCCTCGACGTAATCCATCACAGCCATTTTTAAGGCACCATAACCAGCACCATCTTCACCGAGGAGTTCACAGTACAAGAGGTGAGGTGCCAAATGGTGTTGCGCAAGCAGTCTATGGGCTTCAGCACCATAAGTCTGGACGAACTTGACAACGATCTTGCTTTTGTCTGTGATGATCTCGGCGAGGAAGGCGACGCAGGCAGGGTCGAGGGGCTTAAGTGGCTGAAGGTACTTGAAATGTACCCGTGGCTGGTTGGCATTTTGGAATGAGGTTGGAAAGGGGAAGAAACGGGGGTGGGACTCGTCGGATGAGAGAGGTAAGTGCACGAGATCTCTGTAATAGTCATCAAGAGTGTCTAAGCCTGTCTTGAGGGCTCGTAGGATGCTAGCGGTACGGATACACTGCACATCGTTGATGGCGGGGCTGGTTCCGAGCCATATAAAGTCTGTGAGGCGCTGAACTATTGGCTGGGCAGTGAGTACAGCACCCATTACTATCAGCCAAGGACCTGCGAGACAAATGATGAAGGAAGGACAACAGCCACATTCTCTGAGTTCCTTGTGCTACGGAGAATATCGTATAAGAAAACCAAGAAACGGAAGGACCAGAGTAAATACTCACATCTTCGGACAGCCAGAAATCTAAGTATGAACATCCGCCTTGTGTCGTCACATCCCCCCCAGACCCCAACTCTGACTTTTCTTCAACAACCGCCAGTAGGGCACTTTGAATAGGAGGAGACCTTCTTTGGTGAAGTATCACGTGGTCAGCCGACGTCTTATTTAGATTAACGACCTGCGAGAGAGGAAACCCTAGTATCTTGGACAAATGCATACGACTCGGAAGAGAGCGATTCCTCTCTAGAACTGCAATCCTAGATGTGCTCCTCATCAGCTCGCCGGTCTCCACAACAAGGTTTTCCGGAAGGTCACTCGTATCACCCATGGCGTCAAGGAAATCTGCGAAGACAGGGTGATAGAGTTGAATTGGAGGGGCCACTGTGGGAATAGAATTGGCAGGATCGTAGCGACCGTCGAGGATGGCGGCATCACTAGCCTGGTTCTTGATATAATTATTGTAATGCGAATTACTGGATGGAGTGTCTCGAGCGGCTTTGATCGTCCTTTTGTACCCTTGATTGATTTGAGTGAGAGACAACAGATAAGATATGTGTAACGTACTCGATAACAAATAATCATCATCATCATCTTCGTCCTTCTCCCGCTTGCGTTTTATGCTCTGGGTTTCCAGAATGAAGTGCAATTCTCCCGAGTTCTGTCGTCCTTGGCCGTCTCGATTAAATCGCAGAAAATCTTTAACGCTTCGCTCGGCATTTCCCACTTTTGTGGCGATGGCCTTCAGGTCACCATGCACCTTCCTCAGGCGCTCAGCCAGATGAGTGGCAACGTCCTCTTGGTACACCGGTTCCTTAGGCTACAAGAGCGTCAGTTGTAGTATCCAGGACTAGCATTTTGATACATACTGTCCACAAAACCAGTCCTGAGCTATCCATCTTGTACTGGGTTGCTATCACCGCCACCAAGTCAGCGATATACGCATCGTGGAGCACCCGATATACACGAGGATAACCGCCCATGTCAATTTCCTTGCATGATATTACCCACACATTGAGATTACGAGCCTCAATTGTCGTCATGGTGGTTCAGGATTAAGAAGGTTAAGGAGCTGTTGCAACCGGAGTTTGAATTATATTTTCCTACCTCTTCACACTTGGACCGTCAAAGACAATGATCGCTGAGCGAGTCAATTGATGCCGCTGTGATGTACTAAAACCTTGTATTGCTATGAATACGGTTTGTAACTGATTCGATGTACATATACTTATCTATAATGTAACCAGTAGCGGCGGAAGCCGGGTCCCCGATTCTTTCCTTTTCTTGGATCCATTTTCAAAAGATAGCTAAATAAGTTGCTACGTTGCATGATATAGTATTTTCTCGCTTTACGGAGTTCAGACATACTTGAAAAAATCAAAACTGTACATTGTAAACAACATGCATGAATCTAATGCACTGGTTGGTTGCGGGGAAAAAGTTCGCTCGGTGGCAGCTGCACTGCCACCAGCTGTGACATTTTCCCCCGCAACCTCAGGCAGCTACAAAGTAAGTAATAGTGGGACTCAGGGGAAGCACAATTTATCGATAAGGCCCTGTTCGGGTGACACGGCTTAACACGGCCCCAGAGCCAAAATTTAAGCCGGCCGCTTATGTCGGCTTAACTTGAATTATTCAGCATGTCACTCCATTGTCACTTACATCCTGATACCGATGCTGCGCTCATTCTGCCCGCCTTCCCGCTCACTATACACAATGACTACAACAATGCCAACAAGATGCCAGAAAAACTAGGAAATATAGTACTCCTGTGAATGAATTGAATATCTAGACAAATCGACACAAATTTGGAAGAACGCTGTTGCCATCGTGCCTGTCAGTGAGCGGCACGGGCGGGACAGCACCGGGACACTCTTCAATGACATCGGTGGCAGCAGTGACGATCGCTTGACATCATTCGGACATCATCCGTATTCTTCCGAATTATTCCGATCTTGTGACGTTTGTGACCGAATCTCGTAGCCTTCTGGGGCCGGGTTAAGCTTGGTTTAAGCCGTGTCACCCGAACAGGGCCTAAAAGATCGTCGGCCCAAATTACTAAGCTACAGCATCGTCAACGGGTGGTTTCCCTTGTGAGCACCAAGTGGTAATAAGGAATTTGAAAGTTGAATCCTCATACCAGAAATGTCTGGCACTCAGAGTGAGAAGGGTTTTGTGAGGAGTCATCGGTCCCGGTCAGTCCTGGTACAAAAAAAAACATCAAGTTGTGGATGGGTTAGCAATGTGAATGATACAAACCAATAGGGAGAAGTCGGAAAGACAACCACAATGGCAATCAGCTGGCATGGCAGCCGAAGCGTGCCGGATCCAGTAGCGGCGGAAGCCGAGTCCCTGATTCTTTCCTATTTAAAATATCACCCAATATTAACTTCCTTGTGTCTTTTTCTTCCTGCTGCAGTATGTAGTCACTACACAGGTCATTACTTAACATGTTATGTCTTCGAAAGATAAATTCAGCATACCTCGTTCGAAAAAGCTTGCTCAGTGGTGGCCTCCAGCCACCACCAGCTCGCATTTTCTCACTCGGTTCTTTAGTCACATACATATTGAAGTGAAGAATACAAAATACCATGTACAATGTACAACACAGCCTAGGCTGACATAAGATATAGATGGGCAAGTAGGGAAAGGCCACAATCAAGACAAAAAATAGCAAAGAAAGATGGAAGGATGGTGTAGGATGTTAGACCCGAACTCCGGGTAAACCAAACAAGAGTAAACCGAGGGCTGTTTCGCGTTCGAACAGTCACCCAAGGAGTCTCTATGCTGAATGGCTACTAAGAGCATCGGACTAAGGTCTTAGTCTGAGGCTGAGTCGACTAGCTAAGTTCGGTGTGATTAAACTTTAGCTCGAAGCTGGGGAATATACAGCGAGAGCTACGCTACTTATATATGAAAAGTCCTGTGCTATGAATAGAATGCTTGTCCGTGGTTGTCGTGCGGAACACAAGGAAAGACATGAGAAGGGTGAGCATTGGTCGCAAGCCGTAGTTGTCCATAGTACAATTGCTGATGCGGTCCGTTATAGTCGTGGTTACGATGATAGGCGCTTGAGATAAGATAAGATATAGATAAGCGCCGGCCGATAAGATAAGATAAGTGAGAAAATCGTAACATTACCCCCTTGTTAAGGCAGGCGTCTCGACTGCCCTAAGACTCGTCTCTGTCGGGGGGGTCCATTTCGCTGTCCTGCCTGTTAGTCCACCAATAATCTTTAATGAGCTCCTCCAGATGCCCGAGTTCGGGTTCTGGCCTCCATTCTTCCTCCAGCCATTCGTGTTCTTGGCCCCCTTTTTCCGCCTGGGCGCTAGCGATCTTGATAAGGTAGTACCAGGTGTTGTCTTCTGGTCCTATTTTGTCGTTGTCATCCTCCTGCTGGTAGCGGGCATCGATAATGATCGTGTCGTTGCCGGGGTTGATTACAATAGTGTCTACCGCCATTCCTCCTTTCTTCTCCCAGTATTCAGCAATCACTTCTTTTGCGTTGCTGAGGTATCTTTCTGCGGTCCACTTATTGTCTTTGGGACCGTAGCCTTTCCATTTGACGAGGTAATCAGTCACCGTTTTGGACCTTTCCCCCTTCTTTCCTCGTACTTTGCGGGTTTTGTCGTCGAGGATTTCTTCAACTTCGTATTCTTCTTTGCCCATGATGATATCGGGCGGAGGAGGTGGTGGCTGCTGTTGGTTCGGGAACGCCGGGGGTGTGTACGGCGTGAGGAGGGTTTCGTTGAAGACAGGGTATATCCTCCACGCAGGGGGAAGCTTCAGTTTGTAGGCTGAAGCACCGCGTTTTTCTGTGATTTGGAAAGGGCCGACTCGTTTGTCGTCTAGCTTTTTCTTTGGTCAGGGGAGGTGAAGATTTGTCGTATCGAGCCAGACCTTGTTTCCAATCTGATATTCGACGGCGGCTTTCTTCTTTTTGTCGTATTGTGTCTTCATTTGTTTGGCTGCTTTAATAATGGCGGCTTCAGTTTCGGCGTGGATGTTCTTCATTTGTTCATGGAAGGCTTCCGACATGGGAGTGCGGAGAGTGGCATGGGATCTAGAGTCGGGGGCGACTCGGGGATGTCGTCCGTATAGGACTTGGAATGGGCTTTTGCCTGTGGCAGAGTGTATGCGATTGTTGTGCTGGAAAGCACAGATTGACAGCCATTCTGCCCAGTCATTTTGATGATGATTAATGACGAGGCGGAGGTACTTTTCGATTTCTTGGTTGACGCGTTCAGTTTGTCCGTCAGTCTGGGGGTGAAAAGCGGTGGAGGCGTTGCTTTTGATATTAAGCATGCCATAGAGGTCTTCGAGGAATTTTGACACGAATTGAGGTCCTCGGTCGGAGATGATGGTGACGGGCATACCATATTTGGCATATACTTCGTCACGGAGAATTTTCACCCATCCTTCGGATGAGAGTTCGATGTTGCAGGCGACTGGAATGATGTCTTTGGAGAATCTGTCGACGATGACGAGGATCGCGTCATGGCCATTGGATTCTGGGAGGCCGGTGATCATGTCGACCGAGATATGGGTCCAGGGCTCCGAGGGAACTTCATTGGGATGGAGTGGCGTCCGTTTAGCCTGTGTACTCGACTTTGTGCGGGCGCAAGTTTCACAGGCTTGTACGTAGGTTTGTACGTCTTTCCTGATCTTGGGCCACCAGTAGTCTCTAAGGACAAGCTCCTTGGTTTTTTCTACTCCGGGGTGTCCTGCGGTGATATGGTCATGGCAGCATGAGATGATCTCTCCTCGCACTGCGTGGTCGCAGGGCACATATATCCTGTTGTCGTAGTAGAGAAGCCCATCTTTCTCTTGGATGCCTTTCTCGTGGTTGAGCGACTTGGCGATCCCTTGATCCCATTTCTGGTGGTCGCGGGTCGCGCTCTTGATGCGCTCGTGGGATTCGTCGGTAGTGGGCATGATTAATGCCCGGAAATGCTCGGCTTTGAGGACTACGATTTCGTTGTTGTCATCGTGTCCTTGGTCGTGGTCTGCGTGGCGAGAGAGGAGATCTGCCTTTTTATTGGCGGTCCCCGGCTTGTGATGAAGAGTGAAATGGTATTCGGCAAGCTCAGTTACCCATCGCGCTTGTCGGCGATTGAGTTTCTGAGGCTTTCAGAAATACTGGAGGTTTTGGTGGTCCGTCCAGATTTCTATGTCGACTGCTGCACCCATGAGGTAGTGTCTCCATTCCTCGAGGGCGAGCATTATGGCAAGTAGTTCCTTGTCATAAATTTCATAGTTGCGTTCTGTGGCTGTTAAAGCTTTTGACAAGAACGCGACCGGTCTCCACTTTCCTTCCTGCTCTTGGGATAGGACGGTGCCGATGGCGCCTTCACTAGCATCTGCTTCTACTCTAAACTTCCCGGTCTCGGTTGGGATTGCTAACACGACGTCCTGGGCAAGGCGGGCCTTAAGCGAGTCGAAGGCCTCTTGCTGCGCGGTTCCCCAAGTCCAGGCTTCATTCCCGGTGAGACGCGTCATTGGGCGTACTATTTCACTGTAGCCCTTTATGAACTGCCGGTAGAAATTGGTGAACCCCAAGAAAGACTGAAGTTCTTTCTTTTTGCTGGGGACGGGCCATTTGGTGATTCCAGCGATCTTGACTTGGTCCATGCGGATGGATCCTTCGCTAATTATTACCCCGAGATACTCTGTTTCCAGTACCTCGAACTCACATTTCTCGGCCTTCAGGAATAGCTTGTGTTTCCTAAGGAGCACGAGAACTTTGCGAGTGATCTGTCGATGCTCTTCTAGAGTCTTCGAAAAGATCAGGATGTCGTCAAGGTATACGGTAACCTTGCCGGAGGCGATGAGGTCCTTGAAGATGTCGTTCATCATCCATTGGAACGTAGCGGGAGAGTTGGTAAGACCGAAGAACATGACGGTGGGTTCGAACAGGCCACGGTTCGTCCTGAACGCGGCCTTCCACTCGTCGTCTTCCTTGATGCGAATATTGTTGTACCCCCATCGTACGTCGAGCTTGGTGAAGTATTTGGCACTTCCTAATTTGTCCATAAGCTCGGTGATGAGGGGCAGAGGGTAGCGATTCTTGATGGTCATTTTGTTAAGCTTGCGGTAGTCCTGAACGGGACGTAGCTTTCCATCTTTTTTCTTGACGAAAAAGAAGGGGGAAGCCATGGGGGACTTGGAAGGTCGGATTCGACCGGTAGCGAGATTTTCGTCAAGGAACTTGTCGAGCTCTTCTTGCTCGGTGCGGTTTAAGGGATACACCTTGCAGTCGAGAGTGTTTTTGGCGTTGGGGACAAGTTCTATTGCGTGGTCCCAGGGTTTGCGCATAGGGAGTTCGTCAAAGTTTTCTTTTTCGAAGAGGTCCGCAAAGTCGCGGTACGCGGCGGGGACCATCTCTTCAAAGGTTTTCTTCTCCTTTCCCTCGTTGGCTTTGGCAGCGAGTTCATTGGCTTTATGAACTGCGCAGATTTCAATGGCTTTCTCGAAGTCGACGGCGAGGATGCGGTCGCCTTCTTCGAGTTCTTCGTCCCACCGGTCTTCAGGGTCTGAGTCCGGCAGTGGGAAGGGGTTTTTGGCGCATTGGCATCTGGCAAAGGTGATCTTGCCAGTGCTCCAGTCAATAAGGGGGTTGTGGCGGACGAGCCAGTCATGACCGAGGAAAATTTCTTTGGAACCGAGGTTGACGACAGCGAGGTCGAGCCTCTCGCTGTGGTTACCAATGGTGAGCCTCAGTTCTGCGAACTCAGTGATTTCCCCGGCCTTGTTACGGGAACCATCGGCATTATAGATTGGAATGGGACTAGCGGTTTTGTAGACGGGGATGTTATGGGTTTTGACAAACTCGCTGTGGATTGAGCTGCCTGTACATCCACTGTCTAGGAGGGCAGTGGCGTCGAGGGTCTGGTTATGGGTGGTTTCAACTTTGAGCGGGATTTTAAGGTCTCGCTTGGAGGTGGTCTGGGAGCGAATTAGGTAGCGTTTAGGCTTTCGGAGTTCGTCCAGCCATTCAAGCGCATTTGCCCGTTGGGCGTGGCAGAGCCCTTCCAAGAGATCATCGACTACCTCTTCGGCCCTAGTCCTGTGTATCCAGTTAAGGAGCACTGACCTGGTGGCAGATTCGTCTTTGGCTTCTCGGATGGCCCTCCACGTCCACTCGGTCTCGAATGGTTTCATCCATCCCGGTGGGACCTTCTCGGCTGGAGGCTGGGTCTCCTCTGGTGTCAGGGATAGACGGGTCTTTGCTTGTTTTGCTTGGTAGATTTTGAAGGCGGTATTGTCTTCTTCGTCTGGGATTTCGACCATGGTTACCTTGTTGGGGCTCTCTGCCCCATGCCCCAGAGAGTCAGACTCTGTGGACTTGGCCCTTAGCGGGCGCTTGAGATTCTCCGCATTGGTCCTTGCGGGGAGTGTCTTGGCCTTCAAAGAAGGCACTGAATCTTTCGACTTCAGAGGCCCGAGGGCGTCCCATCTACTTGATTCTGACCCGAGTCCTAATACTCGTTTTGAAGGCTCCAGCACTACCTGGCATGTCCCTTCCCCCACAGCGGGCTCGGATGTCGTTGTTTTCTTAGGTTCTTGATTTTCTGGACTTGGAACAGTTAAGGCGGGTATATTCGAATGCGCGTATTTTGTATCAACATAGGGCGTAACTACAGAAGTATTATAAGTCCGACCAGCGATATTGTTCTTCGTACCAGATAAGTCCTTCGCTGAGCAAGTAGAACCTTTTACTTCTCGGCACCATCTTTTACCTCCTCTATTTTAGATTCGGTGGCGGGTTCCGTTGTTACGGCCCGATTCTCCTCTTTCTTCTTGTCCTTGTTCCAACTCTGCAGCAGGCAGTTCTTGCTAATGTGACCTTTTTGCTTGCATCTGAAACATTTCCCTTCCGACCTAAGCACGTCGATATCCATAGCTTGTCCTCGGCCGCCGTAGGTAATGCCGGTACCAGTCTTCTTGTCCCCCGAGGAACTTGTCGCGCCACTACTGGCTTTGTTAGCGTTCGTGGCAGGGTTGTTGTTTTTGGGGACGAAGGGGCCGGGACGACCTAGACCATCTTCGATGGCCTTGCGCTGGCGGGCCTCATTCATGACAGTGACCCGGGCTTTCCATTCGTCATAGTTTTCGGGCATGCCGACTCCAATATCATAGATGATTTTCATGTAGGAGTCAGGGATGCCCTTTTTGACGGCAGCGACCATATGTCCTCAGGTGCCGGTGTCTGCTCGGAGCCCTGCTTTCTTTGCTTCCTTCTCGACGGCCTGGAAATAGTCGTCGGCAAGGCCTTTTCCGAGGCATAGGTCGTACATTTTCTGCTGATGGATTTCTTCTACCGCATGATCGCAGAACTTGTCGCGGATCATTTGGCAAAAGTCGTCCCAGCTGGGAAGACGGAACTTGTTGCGGGAGTGGCTTCGTCATTCCACAAGGATCATAATCCACCATTCTTCTGCTTTACCGGTGAAGTAAGAGGCGGCGAAGCTGACTCGGAAGGGGCTGGCGTACATATACGGGTCGTGCATTTGGAAATACATTTCACAATGGGTGAGGAAGCAGTCGATGTCGTCGGCCTTGCCCTTGAAGATGGCGGGCTTTCGCATCAGATCCGGCTTGCACCCCATCCAAGGCGCGTCTTCAGCCATCTGTCCGACAGGATTGGGGAGCGGGTCGTCAGGGTCATGGTACTTTCCTGGCCCTCGAGGGAGCGACCAGCTGTCGGGGTCTCGGGCGAGGGGACTAGTATGCCGTCCTGGAGGCGGGGAGCCTTTGATGGCTCCATCATAGCCTGTCCAGGTCGGGACAATGGGCGGCTGATTGCCGCCGGCGTTCGAGGTTTCTGCGTCTTCCGGGCCGGCCCCGGCAAACATTCGGCTTTTGCCTTTCCGGCTTCTCAGCACGTGAGATCGTGGTGGCGGGGAGAGGGGGAGCGGCTTTGGGGGGTTTCGTGGCTGGTAATCTTCGGGCTCTGCGTAGGGACGATCAGGATGCTTTATATTAAACTCGTATACTGCCCGCTCTGTTACACAATATTCAATAATATCCTCCCGCTCCGGATCCGCTGGCTTCAGGCTGTTCATCAATCTCCCCATCTTCGAGGCAAGGAAGGTCGGGTCCTCTGTAAGGGCCGATAAATGACCTATAAAGATCCGCGTGTATTCTCGTTCCCACGGATCGCGGATCTGTTGGACCTCGAGCAATAGCGCGCTGACTGATGGCGCTATGCTGCTCGTGGGTGATATCCCAGGCGCCTTGTCGGATATGCTCCTGTCGTCGGGACTCAAATTGTGTACTGAAGCGGTTACCGTAGATAAGCCGCTCGTCTTGATTGAGGGGGAGAGGGGCGTAGTTCGTGCCGAGCCGTGTATCGACCCACTGGCCCCTCTGCCATCGTTCCCTCCACCTCCTTGCCTCGTCTTGGGCATACCAGTCTTCGTCTTCGCGACTGATGTTCCGGAGGCGGTTCCAATGGAGGCGCCTTCGGTGGTCCTCTTCATCCTCTCCCGGTAGGCGCGTGCTAGTAGCTTGGCGGGCGTCGTGCTCGACTCGCTGTCGGTACTGCCACTCGTTGTACTGCTGCTGATTGTGGATTCCGAGGTTATGGAGGCGCTGGATGGTAATGGCTCGTTCGTGCGGCCAGAGGGGTTCGAGGTGCCATGGACGAGGGGTGGGGCCGGTCTGGACGTCGACCTGGATGCCCCGGAGTCAGAGGAGCTCGTCTTCGGCGAGTCTCTCTCTTTTCCTGCTCGCCTCTGCCCAGATGGAAGATCCGGGCTGGAGGGTGATTGGCCGTGCTTGATCGAGGATGGCGATAGGGATGGTAGGGGAATCGGGCCTCGTTTGGCGGTTTCGGATGTAGGCCTCGAACTCGGACTGAGTGGGGCTCTGAGGGACGTAGGGCTCACTCTCGCTGTCCGAGGAGGGGTCGTGGGGGAGTTCGGTGCCACTCGAGGCTGCAACCTCGTATAGATCGAGGGAGTCTCAGGTTCGAGCCATTCCTCCGGTAGGGAGTGGTGCGGTAGAGGTGGTGTCGGTGGTAGAGGAGGCAGCGAGTACGGTAGGGACGGGGATGTCGAGGGTGCCAGGGACGGGGGAGTCGTGAACAAGGATGCTGTGTCCTTGCTCGCCAATGTCGACTTCGACCTCTTAGACCAGAGCGACCGCAGGATTTTTCTGACTTTTGGGATGCTGTACGAACGCGAGCGATGAGGGGAAGGATGTGACGGATCGGTCAGGCTGGGTGGTGCCATAGCGCTGAAGACCATAGGGGGATGGGTAGAATGGGACAGCTGGGAGACGGGGGGCACGGAAAGTGCGGTCTGTCCAACGCTGAAGGCGGTTTCGTTGGGTGTGGTACCAGAAAACGATCGGCCACCTGGACCGATAGATAAGGTACGAGAGGGCAGGAATCCCGACAAATAGTGTCAGGAAGAAGGCAGTGATGATTCCGGTACTGGTGAACGAGGCGGGCATTTGGTTTCAACAAGCAATGGTGGCTGCTTGGAGAAAGGGAATAGGAAGCTTCGAGCTAATTGTTAGACCCGAACTCCGGGTAAACCAAACAAGAGTAAACCGAGGGCTGTTTCGCGTTCGAACAGTCACCCAAGGAGTCTCTATGCTGAATGGCTACTAAGAGCGTTGGACTAAGGTCTTAGTCTGAGGCTGAGTCGACTAGCTAAGTTCGGTGTGATTAAACTTTAGCTCGAAGCTGGGGAATATACAGCGAGAGCTACGCTACTTATATACGAAAAGTCCTGTGCTATGAATAGAATGCTTGTCCGTGGTTGTCGTGCAGAACACAAGGAAAGACATGAGAAGGGCGAGCATTGGTCGCAAGCCGTAGTTGTCCGTAGTACAATTGCTGATGTGGTCCATTATAGTCGTGGTTACGATGATAGGTGCTTGAGATAAGATAAGATATAGATAAGCGCCGGCCGATAAGATAAGATAAGTGAGAAAATCGTAACATAGGATTTCATAACAATGGCCAGCAACTTAGAAAGACATGAGCCAGGAGTGTCAGCCCAACAAGGAGAAGGAAACAGAGAAGGCAGTACTACAAAAGGGCGATGAAAGTGAACAAAGGGAAGGAAAATTAAATATTTTCGTGAAGAGGCCTATGCTAGCCTGTCAGTGAGCGATACTCTTTATAAGCAAGCCATTCTCCTCAGCCAATAGGGAGAAATCGGAAAGTGAGCCATAGCGGCAACACTCGGCATTGCAGCTGAAGCGTGCCGGTGTTACGATTTTCCTTTTATCTTATCCGATTCCTTTCATCTTATCTTATCAAAGCGCTTATCACGATCTTATCTTATTCAAAGCGCTTAAACACGGTTACCACGACCATAACGGACGCTCTCAACGATGGTACTACGGCTCGCAACTATCGCCTGACTACCTCGTCGTTCTCGTATTGTTTCCGCACGATAACCACGGTTGTCGTGCTATTCTTAGAACTACCATTTCCCTATATAAGTAGTGTAGCTCTCGCTGTATATCCCCAGCTTCGAGCTAAAGTTCTATCTATACCATTCTTTACTCTCAACCAAGAACTCGACTAAGACCTTAGTCCTTCTTCGCTGAGCTACAAGACACCACAGTCTGGCCTCGGTGATTGTCCGAACACGAGACAGCCGAAAGCCTAGACCCGTCTGTAGTCACGTGAGGTTCGGGTCTAACAATTAGCTCGAAGCTTCCTTTCTGTTTCTTCACCGTTCACCGCGAAGAAACCCATCCATGCAATACTTTGAACAAGCCCTCGTAATTGCCATCGCTATCGTCCTAGGATCCGCAGCGATCCTCACCATCATCGCCCTTACGCTCGAGTACGAGGAAGAGATAAGACAGTTCTTCAGAAGGCTTGGAGAACGTCGTCCTCAACCCCGGACTCAGAACCACACGACCACTAGCTATGTCACCCCTTTTCAAATCCAACAACCCGTTCCTGTCTCACAGCAGGACCTCGTCGACCACCCCACCCAGAGACACGGCTTCTCCACAAACTCCAGCGACGAGTTCCCGCCTCGGCAGGCACCACCCCGAAACGCTACCCCTGGACCAAGCCGCCCAAGGGGAGCACCCCGAACCCCTTCCCCTGACCACGACACCCTCGAGTCCATCCCCTTGGACGAACCCTTTCCAATCCCGGAAATCATCACTGACAGGCCCCCGACCGCTCAGGAAGCCTACGATCTCAGTCGGTACCTCCTCGGGAGGTACGAGGCAAGCATCCCGCCGCCCTACGTCGAGCCTGCTATCCCCGAGAGACCCCTCAGTCTCGAAGGATTCAGAATCTGAGTCGTCGGAAACGAGTGGGAACTCAGGGGGGAGTTTGAGCAGTTCCCGGAGGACGCAGAAGAAGACAACGAAGAGACGGTACGTCCCGCCGAGGCGGAGTCCCACCCCGACGAGCGGCCTGTCCTCCCGATCGTTCTACACTCCCCCGAGCGAGAACCGCTCCCCCTCGAGCCCGAGCCCGACACCCCTCCCCGCACCCCTTCCCCGGAGATCGACGAGCCCGACGAGCTCGCCCATCATACCGACCCAGATGATCCGTTCAATCCCCGAAGCGCCGACTACGATTGGCCCACCCTCTCCCAGATTGACATCGACATCCTGGGCCCCGCCCAGACTGCCGCCTGGAATCTACAGCGGGCCGACCTGGAATACAGAGGAGGGTGGCACTCTCCCATCCGTCCCGACATGGATGAGTGGCTGGCCATCAACCGGGGAGACGATATCCCGCGAAGGGGGAGAGACCAGACAATTCGCGCCCGTATCCACGCCAACAACCGCCGACAGCTATACCCGACCTCTGCCGGTCACCGCATCTATGGGATACGAGAAAGGACGAGGGAAGAGGAGAGAGACATGGGAGTCCTTCTCCTCGTACTCGCCCGACGATATGAGCAGGAACGCGCAGAGGCCCGGGCGGGAGATGTCCCAGAATGATTTTAATACTTTACACGCAGAAACGACTGACGGGGCCAAGCAATACGGCCCCAATATATCCTCTTCGCACTACGGCCCGTACACCTTAAGCACCGATGAATACCCCGAACCCTTACCAGACTCCCCGCCCCCACGAAAACCCCAGCCGAGAAGCCGACGACGGCACCACGGCTATCACGAACCCGGTCCGAGTCGCCTCTTTGCAGGCGCAGGATCACATATAGACATAGACATCGACCCCGGCCAACCAGGAGACGCCCAGCAACCAGCAGGGCCACCGGCAGCCCCCCCGACTCCTCCAACGTTGGAAGGCCTCGCCGCCGAGGTCACCCACTGGAGGACCGCTTGCTTCGACCTGGCCAAACGACTCAACGACATGGACGGAACGCTAGCGAAGTACAACCCACCTTCGTCCCCGTCCAGCGAGGGAAGCAGCAGATGGTCCCTACCAAAACCACCCCGAGTCCCAGGCCGGCCACTTGGACCACCGGTCGGGACCGCTGCTGTCGAGGAGCCCTTCCTCCACGTCCGACCAACGATGCATGAACTCCCCGACAAGTTCGCCGGAGCTCACGACGACATTGAACGCTACCTAGGGGACTGCGACGCCTATTTCGCCTCGTTCGAGGTCTACTTTCCCTATTCCTCGATCAAGATCCAACTCGCGTCCTCCCTCCTGAAAGGACCTGCCAAAGACTGGTGGGTACACCGAAGACCCGACTTCTATGACGCCGCCGCCCAACGAGTCCGATTCCCCAGCTGGAACGGATATTGCGATCTCATACGCCGCCAATTCTCGGACCCCGCCATAGAACAGCAACACGAGAAGAGGATGAACGAGATCCGAATGGGCGGAGGAAACGCCAACGACTTCTTCCAGGCAATCGAAATAGAGGCCAAGCTGGCAGGACTCCGACATGACGAAGGAGAAAGGGGGAAGATGGTCCAAGCGGTCAGATGGGGGATCCCGCAGAGTTACGCCAAAACCATCGCCAACCAAGGCATTCGCACCCCCGAGACCTATCCAGAATGGAAGGAACGCGTCTGCAAGCTTTACGTAGACCGTACCAAGCAAACCATCTTCGAACAAACCCTCGGATGCCCAAACGACTCGCGATCCGACCACCGCCAAGGGAACAAGTCCGGATCGAACCAGCACTCAAGCCCCAGCAAACCAGCTGGGGCCACAAGTTCGACACCGGCCAAACAGCTGGCCCAAGGCAAGACCGTTAGCCGAGATGCAGGATCCGGAAGGTGGACCACGTACGGGGGACAGGGTCAGGCCATGGACATCGACGTCCTACGAAGGGAAGGGAGGTGCTACCGTTGCAAGGAGAAGGGGCACCTGTCAAAGGACTGTCCGAAGAGGAAGGAATACAAGGACGTTCGCTCGCTGGTGGTGGTCGAACAGGCAGGTCGGGAGGAGCCGACGACAGAGTCGAAGATAGAGGAGGTAAAAGATTAGGTCGTCAAGGGCTCGATTCCCCTTCGACGACCTCCTCCTCTCGTACTGGTGCGCTTTCTCGTCCTCCTGGTGGGGCTTATGACATTTCTGTAGTTAAACCGTCTGTAATACTTACCGTGCAAAAAAATACATCGCTTTCCACCGCTTTTAACGCCCCCAGCGCGACCAGCAACCCAGTACACAAAGAATCGAACCGATACGCCGTCCTAGCACAACTGGACTCAAACGCCGAAGAGGACGAATCCTCTGACGCCGAACAGGGAAAAGACCCTTCGGGGTTGGCAGAGAGCCTCCCACCGAACCCGCCAGAACCCCTAATACGGGAACTGCCTGCATGTGAACCCCCCGGGGGGAACGCCTCTGTAGGACTGGCTAATCAGAGCTTGAATACCCTCACGGGGAAAGGCTCTGGCAAGTGGCCCTACGAAGCCACAGGAACCTCGGGTAAGTGTTCCCGGAAGACGCAAGCAGGATCGGCACAGAAACAAATGAATCACCGAGTCGGGAGCGGCGAAGTAGCAGAGCACAACCCCACCCGACTGCTGACACCAGTAGGTAATGGCAGTCACGGTTTATGCGACAAGAACGCGACGCTCACGGACCAGCCCCCCGACCCTCGAAGGGTTAGCCCTGGTGTACAGACCGGAAGTGGGCACCTCCACGACGCTACCCGACCCAACCCCGATGAAGACGCACGACCGGCCAAGGACGACAAGAAAGCCGTAGGACTTGGACCTGCTAGCGCCCAGGCGGTAAAAAGGGGGCCTGCCGTTACCATGGTAGAAGTTCCAGATGAAGAAGATGACACGGCCTATCAGAGATGGTGGGCGAAACAGCAGAAGGAAAGCGCTGCTCAGGAAAAGTGGGACGCCGAGAATTATCCCGAATTCATATCCCCACTACCAAGGACCACCCCGCCTCTACCCCCACCAGACCGATGGTTGAAACCATTCGGGGCCGAGTGGACCCTCCGCGCGATACGAGAAGCACGCACCGACAGTGAAGCCATTGCCGCGCTTCACTGCTGGGTACACCGAGACAGGGTCGGCGAGATCGTGGGCGACATAATCGAGGGGCTGAAGCTCGGGGACGAACCGGCCCTGGAGATGCTATACGAACTCCAGCAACCCATCCGGTACATTAGAGGAACAAAGACGACCGGGCGGGACTTCACGCTCAACGTCCAGCTGGAAACGACCACAAACACCGAACTCCTGACCGCCCGCGCCCTCGTAGACAGTGGCTGCACGGGAAGCTCCATTAACCGTTCCTACGTCCAGAAGCACCAACTCGACACCCGAAAAGCCGCCGCCCCCATCCCCGTCTACAATGCCGACGGTACTCGCAACAAAGCAGGAAACATTACCGAATTCGTAGAACTCCGAATCACCATCGGAGGGCACAGCGAACGAATTGACCTAGCGGTTACCGACCTCGGCTCGAAAGACCTATATCTCGGACACGACTGGCTTAAACGCCATAACCCAGTTATCAACTGGAAGACGGGCTCGATCATCTTTGGTCGATGCCAATGCACCAAGAACCCGTTTCCACTGCCCGATGCAGACCCGGACGATCGCTGGGATGAGGAGCTCGAAGAAGGAGAAACCATCCTAGCGGTCAACATGCAGGAAGAGCTAGTCATCCGCGCGGTACACCACGCAAATGACCTAGCGGCTCAGGCCAACATGGACAAGCCAAAGAGGACCTTCGAGGAGATGGTACCAGAACACTACCGCTCCTATCGCGACTTATTCTCCAAAGAAAACTTTGACGACCTCCCCGAGCGAAAGCAGTGGGACCACGCTATTGAACTTATCCCGAACGCCAAATCGACGCTCGACTGCAAGGTTTACCCCTTGAACAGAAACGAACAGGAGCAGCTCGACAAATTCCTAGACGAAAACCTGGAATCAGGACGAATTCGACCGTCCAAATCCCCGTTCGCATCTCCCTTCTTTTTTGTTAAAAAGAAGGACGGTTCCCTCCGACCCGTTCAAGACTACCGAAAGCTGAACGAGATGACCATAAAGAACCGCTACCCACTCCCTCTCATCTCCGAGCTCATCGACAAACTTCGGGGGGCAAAGTACTTCACCAAACTCGATGTACGCTGGGGATACAACAATGTCAGGATCAGGGAAGGGGATGAGGAGAAGGCCGCCTTCCGAACGAATCGAGGCCTCTTCGAACCAACCGTCATGTTCTTTGGGCTCACTAACTCACCCGCCACCTTCCAATGGATGATGAACGACATATTCAAGGACCTGATCGCTGAAGGCAAGGTCACCATCTACCTCGACGACATCCTTATCTTCACAAAGAATCTCGACGAACACCGACGAATCGTCCGACGAGTCCTTCAGCGTCTTCGAGAGAACAAGTTGTTCCTCAAAGCAGAAAAGTGCGAGTTCGAGGTCCTGGAGACCGAGTATTTGGGGGTAATCATTAGCGAAAACTCGGTACGGATGGATCAGGTCAAGGTCGCCGGAATCACTGAGTGGCCAACCCCTACCAAGAAAAAGGAACTACAGTCGTTCCTAGGATTCACCAACTTTTACCGAAAGTTTATCCGCGACTACTCCAAGATCGTCCGACCCCTCACCCAGCTTACCGGGAAGGCGGAATGGACATGGGGAACGGCCCAAAACCAGGCGTTCCAACAGTTGAAGAAGCAGATGGCAGAAGACGTTGTCCTCGCCATCCCCACCGAAACCGACCGCTTCAAAGTAGAAGCCGACTCTAGCGACGGAGCCATTGGTGCCGTCCTCAGTCAACAACAAGAGGGAAAATGGCGACCAGTAGCGTTTATGTCCAAGGCCCTCACCGTAACCGAACGAAACTACGAAATCTACGACAAGGAACTACTCGCCATTATGCTCGCCTTGTCGGAATGGCGCCACTACCTTATGGGAGCGGCCGAAGACATAGAAATCTGGACGGATCATCAAAACCTCCAGTATTTCCGAAAACCCCAGAAGCTGAACAGACGCCAAGCGCGATGGGTCACCGAACTCGCAGAATACCACTTCGCCCTCCACCATCAACCGGGTGTGGCAAACAAGAAGGCCGATCTCCTGTCACGAAGGGACGACCACGATCAAGGAAAGGACGACAATGACGATATCATTGTCCTCCAACCCGAACACTTCAGGGCCCTAATCATGCCCACCGTAACCGAAGTACACTCGAAAATACAGAGGGCTACGAGGCGAAAGGAGGACTGGGACCAGGGAATCGCAAATTCCCTCAACCACGAACGAGGGATCATCCAAAAGGACGGACTTCTAATCTATGACGAACGAGTCTACGTCCCAAAGAACCACGCCCTTCGGGGAGAAATCATCGCCCAGTGTCACGACCACATCACCGCGGGACATCCGGGCATCGAGAAGACCAAAGAACTCGTCCAGCGAGAATACTGGTGGCCGAAACTCAAAAAGGACGTGGAACTATATGTCAAAGGCTGCGAAACCTGTCAACGGACCAAAGCGAGCACCCAACCCAAGGCTGCGCCCCTCCATCCAAACACCATTCCCTCGGAACCCTGGACGCATATATCGGTAGACATGGTCACCGGGCTACCGGAGTCCAAGGGGTATGATGCCCTCCTCGTCATCGTCGACCGTTTCTCCAAAGCAATCATCCCTGTCCCATGTAACATCGAGCTCTCCGCCGAAGGATGGGCAAGGATTCTCCGAGACCACGTATACGCAAAACATGGCATGCCATCGGTCGTAATCTCCGACCGAGGACCCCAGTTCGTCTCAAACTTCATGAAAGACTTATACCGAATCCTCGACATTACGCCGAACGCTTCCACTGCCTTCCACCCGCAAACCGATGGACAGACGGAACGAGTAAATCAAGAGCTCGAAGGGTACCTCCGACTCTTCGTCTCCTACCGACAGGATGATTGGAGCAACTGGTTACCCATGGCGGAGTTTGCCCACAACAACCGGGTACACTCAGCCACCGGGAAGAGCCCATTCATGACCCTCTACGGACGAAATCCACGACTCGTCCCCGATTCCATCCGAACGTCCCCCTTCCTAAACCCAACGGCAGGGGAATTCACTGTAACTATGGCAGAAGTCCACAAGCAAACGCAGACCGCACTACAAAAAGCCGCAGAACAGATGAAAACGCAATACGACAAGAGAAAGCGACCCGCAACCGAGCACAAGGTCGGGGACAAGGTCTGGCTTGACGCCGCAAATCTCCACCTACCAAGGCCCAAGAAGAAACTCGACGATAAGCGAGTGGGCCCTTTCGAAATCCTCGAAAAATCCGGAGCATCAGCATACAAGCTAAAACTCCCACCTCACTGGAAGATCCATCCACGCTTTAACGAGAAGCTATTAACCCCGTACACACCACCATCCTTCCCGAACCAGGAAAACCCTCCACCGCCTCCACCCGACCTCATCGATGACGAAGAACAATACGAAATCGAAGAGGTACTAGACTCCCGGACCTGCAGAATCAGAGGGAAGAAAGGGCAAAAAGCAAAAAACGCGGTAGACTACCTCGTTAAGTGGAAGGGATGGACCCGAGAACACAATTCGTGGGTACGAGACACGGAAATGGGGAATGCCCAGGAAGCGATCCGAGACTATGAGGATAAAATCCAACGGATAGGACAAATCCACATAGCCAAAATCGTAACCAAGGACCCCACCACGGCCGTCACCATGATTCTCGACCATGAATATCGCGACGGCATAGTTTATTATAAAGCGCAACGACAAGACGGATTCCAGAAATGGGTCAAGAACCCCGACACCGACTTGTGGAAGGACCTTATAGACGAGTATTGGGATAATGAACTTTCACGACAGCTCGACACCCCCGAGGACGAACCATGACAATCGGGATGATTGTCTTAACAAGGGGGTAATGTTACGATTTTCCTTTTATCTTATCCGATTCCTTTCATCTTATCTTATCAAAGCGCTTATCACGATCTTATCTTATTCAAAGCGCTTAAACACGGTTACCACGACCATAACGGACGCTCTCAACGATGGTACTACGGCTCGCAACTATCGCCTGACTACCTCGTCGTTCTCGTATTGTTTCCGCACGATAACCACGGTTGTCGTGCTATTCTTAGAACTACCATTTCCCTATATAAGTAGTGTAGCTCTCGCTGTATATCCCCAGCTTCGAGCTAAAGTTCTATCTATACCATTCTTTACTCTCAACCAAGAACTCGACTAAGACCTTAGTCCTTCTTCGCTGAGCTACAAGACACCACAGTCTGGCCTCGGTGATTGTCCGAACACGAGACAGCCGAAAGCCTAGACCCGTCTGTAGTCACGTGAGGTTCGGGTCTAACAGCCGGATGCTCGCTAATCACCAGAAATTTGTAAGCCAACCCGGAGTATAGCCCCTGTCCAGACAGTTTGGCACTACTCACGACCAGTTATGTTTTTCTACAACCCTCTGTCGTTTCCTCATCCTTCGGAAAGAATCGGGGATGCTCGCCAATCACTACAGATTTGTAAGCTAACCCGGAGTATAGCCCCTGTCCAGACAGTTTGGCACTACTCACGACCAGTTATGTTTTTCAATAACCCTCTGTCGTTTCCTCATCCTTCGGAAAGAATCGGGGAATGCATGCCACAAATGGTAGTCCAGTTCCCGTCGCAGCTTCCTGAAGCCAGGACCCAAATAAAGTCAAGCCCTTGTACAAACCTCGATAAACAACAGAGGGACCTTTCGATGGACGTCCTCCTCGACATCCCGCAGAGTCCGACCGCTTCGTGTTACTTCTAATATAACACCAGAGTCCACGGAAGTAATAAGCAACGTCGGATATACGCATACCAAGAAAAAATCCTACGTGCACATTAGTGCAATCATGTTCATGCCTCTTTCGATATTCTCTGAATCTCCTGCAACCCTTCATCATGATTCCAGAACACCTCACCATCAGCGTCAGCTCCCTTCACCTCTGGCACATCGTCTTCCCCCTTTTTGGCTGTACCTCGCAAAAAGGACTCCTTTATTTCCCTTTCCTCCCTCTCCCGCTCTTTCACCTCCTCGCTGCCCTTCCACACTACTCTCTCAACAACGTGTCGAACAACGACCCGCAAAAGTAGATATCCGTGGGAGGCAGCAAATGCAATCAACAATGTGGTTTTCAGTAGATCCATCGTTGCGGCCTGCCCTTCGATCCCTGCAACACCAGCAGTTGAGAAGAGCTGGCTGACCTTTTCGATTGAAGAAGGCGTGGTATTGCAATGGGCCTGTGACCTGGGGCAGAATAGATATACGAGTGATGCATTGGTCAACGAGGCGAGCCAAGCGAGGAAAGTGAGCGCGTCCAGCCAGGGTCCAATCGTATCAACCCTCATAGGAATGGGCCGGCGGACGTGAGTGATGATTTTGAAAGCGTCCGATCGGAGTTCAAAGAAGTTGTTCACCAGCGCCATCACTGGAATGAAACTTTAGTATCAGATCTTTTATCAAAATTTTACCACTTACAAGGAGCCAAGGGCCATATCGTCGACCATAATGCAACATAGCCAAACTGAATCACCATCTCATTGTAATCCCCAAAGATATCGTATTCAGGCAAAGCGACTTCGCTGCGAACCCTTTCCAGAAATTCTCTCTCTTCAGCGCCTCCCTTTTCCTTCTCATCTTCGAACACCACTTTCTTTTTACCCTTTGGAGATGACGTTCCGGAATTGGTTTTTCTCTTGTTTCTGTAGTTTTCGATAGCGCGCAAGACGAATGGCAACCCAATTTCCATGAACGTATTCACAACCTGGTTCGTCACCGTAAAGGCAAACATCTGGTCGCGGAGACGTCCTGGGTTGAGTTTGCGACCAGCTGTGGTGGCATCGACCTCCCAGATGCCCGCGGTTGACTTGTCGGGTGAATCCTCGGAGGTGCTATTGGAATGGAAGATTTGGGACTGTACAAACTGCATGACGCCTTCACCAAACGGCACGTAGACGAACGCGCTCAATGCCAGACCGAGATATGCAACGAGGGCAGTCAGGACAAAGGTTTTTAGACTAAGTGAAGAGATGTAGGAAGAATGATGTGCATGGTTTTCCCATGCTGTGAACTTGGTGGCTATTACTTGGTAGACATCCAGTAAACGCGGGACTAGAATCGCAAATAAAATGGTAGGACTAAGACTCTGGAGAAAGCCTGTTAATAAGGTTACCAAGAAATTCACTAGACTCACAATGTACTTGTGTCCGGGACCTGTATACAATTGCGTGACAAAGGCTTCAAATACGAATATACTAGTCAAGAGGGCAACAAGGACGCCAGCAAATAGTAAGACTATCGGAAGGCTTGCAAGCATTCGAAGGTCTCGTTGCCACCACGAGAAATTGGGATTATACTGGGCACGCCGTTTTTCTACACGGAAGGAACCTCGCGTTCCAAAACGGAGGGAGACAATGCGCTCCTGAACACGCCACCATTCGACGAACGTGACTGACCAGAGAAGAAGCAGGGAGGAGTACACAGGTGAATAAGGCGAGCCAAAGAAGTAGAAGGCAGGACCAAGGATAGCCGGAATTATGAGGGCGCGGGTGTAGGAGTGGAGGAACGAGAAGTAGAGAGCCACGGAGTCGCCAAACTAGAATGGGTCAGTTAATTTGACTTAATAGTAATGAGGACGTACTTGATCTCGTATCCTATCGTCCGAGACTGAAGCAATCTTTCGACTCTTCCATGTATGCTTCCATTGCTCGTTGAAGTTCCGGTCATGCAAACACATAACAGACTCTACGAGATCCCATTGGGAGGTTCCTGGTGTGATTCCCAAACCGCCGTCAATGGGCATCGACGTTATGTATGAATGCACTAGACGAAGGCGATCTGAAATGCTCAGCGGTGGTAATTGAGTGCCAGATTTTATGGGTGTCGTCGGAAGGCCAGAGAGAAAATCCGAATGCCTGGCAGTCGATGAACACCCCGAATGCTACGACGGGTGAAATGACATACCGCTCTCTCTTAACCAAGTTCTTGACCAAGCTTTCAGGACAGTATACAAAGATAAGCAGATGCCCAAGTGCTTCTCCCCTCCTAGCGACCGCTCGAAGACCACCGTACTTCAATGTCTCAAGGAGGCGGGCATACTGCTGCTCTGCCTTCTGGGCGTCGTCGCGAATTTGCTGTTTCGACAGAGCAATTTTCTGGGAGGCCCTGAAAGTGACGACGAGGTCGACTTGAGGTGGCATTAGCAGGGATGATAGTGGTTCGGTACAGGGAGGCAGCTCAACCTCCCTAACGCGTGTCTATAAGCGATGATGGGTGGATGATGTCGTTGGTGCCTCAATCGGGGCCCCTGCCAAACGGGGATAGCCGAAAACTGACTCGTCCTCAACGTTCTGCACGTCCTCCACGATGACTTCCGATGCTGGCGACCAACGCATCGTCGAAAGTCTTGCACTGCGGCTACGACGGCGGTCAGTGCTCACAGGAAACGGTTTTGTTTCTCTCTCATAATTCAACAGACAAGTCGTCGGTTCACGCGCATCCGCTCTCGAAACTCTACTGGTAATACGCCAAGTCGTCGCCAAAGCACGATTCTCTAATTTCGATCAACTCGTGGATATCATTCGCTCTGTGGGCCGAAGACTCGTGGAGGCGCAGCCAAAAGGTCTGTGCGTTCTTGTATCATCACACCGAGTTTCATTAAATTCATGCTCATAGAACACTCTGTTGGTAATACCGTACGAAAGGTTCTGCATCATATCCGAGAGGAATACCATACTGCCACTAAAGGGACGACAGCCTCAATACCTGAATCATTTTCAATAGCGAAATTCGTTTTGCAGGGGCAGCCGCGGAAGTATATTACCATCACAAAAGCAGAAACGAAAGGCACGCTCAAGGAGGATGATCCAACTGATCCCGACTCATTCGCACGAGGACTGAAGCCGGTTCTCATGGAGGCCATCCAAGATATATTTGACGAGCTGGAAACTGTGTACGACAACGTATCAAAAAATGCTAAAGATCACATACATTCAGAGTAAGAGCGTTATTCCATGCACGACTTCATACTAAACTTCCGTCCTAGTGAAATCATTCTTACTCTCGGCGCGTCGAGGACCGTAGAAACCTTCCTCAAGACTGCCGCACATTATCGAAAATACACTGTCCTAGTCGCCGAAACAGCACCAACGTTCGTACCAAGTCTTCTGCAGAATCTCGCCTCACTAACCTTTGCTCTCTAGTTACGGCGGCCGCGATTTAGCCGCATCCCTTTCGTCCGCCGGCATCTCAACGTTCCTAGTCCCCGATTCATCAATCTTCGCCCTAATGTCTCGAGTCAACAAAGTCATCCTCGGTGCCCATGCAATCCTTGCAAACGGTGGCATGTTTGCTATATCTGGTGCTCAAATAGCCGCGACTGCAGCGCGAGCTCACAGCACCCCCGTTGTTGTTTGTGCAGGTCAATTCAAAGTAACCCCGCTTTGGAATCTCTACCATGAATACGGAGCTTTGGATTTCTCCGATCCTAGTAAGGTTCTCGGGTTTGAGGAGGGTGATTTGGTTGATAAGGTGGACGTTGTCAACCCATTCTATGACTACGTTTGTCCGGAATTGGTCGATGCGTATATCACGAACGAGTCAGTGAACCATACTTCTGGAGAGCGATACGTACTAATACTTTCATTCAGCGGTGACCATCCCCCATCATCAATATACCGGTCAGTCATTGTCCTTTTTGTTCCTGTCTTTAACTCATTCAACTACCCCACCAGGCTACTCAAAGAAACCTACGACGACGAAGATACAGTACTATAGATCCGACAATACATTACAGTAGCCAGTCATCCTATATCAGTATAATTAGAATAGTGCTAGTGTTGTATACCATCCGACTATTTCTTGAGAATATCGAAAAAGGCCTCTTGTGGAAGCTCCACCGTTCCAACCTTCTTCATCCTTCGCTTCCCTTCCTTTTGATTGTCTAGATGCTTCATTTTCCGCTCATAATGACCTGTCCAACGTCAGTTCTTCGGTGGTCTTCTTATGGTCAAGTACTACGACGCACCTCCGTACAATCCCGCGGTGACATCAGCTCTCATGGCGGAGAGGGTTTCTCTGGCGATTACTTTTTTACCGATCGCTGCTTGGATGGGGACTTCAAAGAGCTGCCTGGGAATTACTTTATCTGTTCCGGATTGAGCCAGAATAAACATCACTAATACATCAGAGACTTACGAAGCTTCTTAACCCACGCCCGACCAATCTTGTCCTGTGCGGATTTATGTACAACCAGCGCAAGAGCATCAACAGGCTTGCCGTTCAGCAAGAAGACCATCTAAATAACTGATGTAAGCACCTGTTTGCAGTCGCCCTTGGTCTTCTTACCTTGGCCAAATCACTCTTTTGATATCCAGCATCCTCATAACTAACAGAGATTACGCGGTCAAGACCGAACTCAATATAAAATAAAGATACACGCACTCAAAACTGGCGAACCCAGATGTCCGGCTCTTCAGCTGATCGAAAAAGTCAGTTACGATC
This sequence comes from Armillaria mellea, assembly GCA_030407055.1. Lineage (NCBI taxonomy): Eukaryota > Fungi > Basidiomycota > Agaricomycetes > Agaricales > Physalacriaceae > Armillaria > Armillaria mellea. The sequence goes on along the minus strand of JAUDZF010000001.1, from coordinate 1,698,903 downwards.
TCACTTAGAGGCATAACACAGGTGATGATAACCCTCGACGACGCAAGACCCGAACCAGCATCCAGATACCTGTGATCTAGGTTCTCAGCTCGATGAATGAAGCACAAGTCTGTGATCTCCCCAAAATATTCTAGAGTTGACTGTCAGAAGTTCGCCAGTCCACAAGGAAGAATCGTTACCTTCTGGAGCGATTATACTCGCACTAACAATAGGCTCCTGAACCTCCTTGACCTTGCCCATGCTTTCGGCAATGTCTGGGAACTCCGTCGGGTTACTGATCAAGTAGGCATTGCCTTTCGTTGGGATTATCTTGAACGGAACTGTCGGAGCCGTGATGATGATGTTCGCGTCGTACTCGTCCTCCAGACGCTGCCGGAAAACGTCCATGTGCAGGGTTCCCAAGAAGCCCAGACGGCAGCCCTGCCCTAGAGCAGAGGAAGATTCACGCTGTATGGTTATACTTCGGTCGGTAAGAGTAAGCTAGGGAATTCAAAGTGTCAGCTGAAATGATGAAGGCCTTATACGAGGAAGGAAGATACCCGCTTGATGGATTCTTCAAGCTTCGGGAAATCGCTACTATCTACTGGGAAAACCCCTGCATATACCATAGCTTTCGATGGCTTGAAACCAGGCATAGGCTCAACTGGGTGTACCATGGCGATGTAAAGTGTCACCGATATGAGCTGGCATTGAATAAGACACCAGCAACGACACGCATTGGATCAACATCACTGACCTTCTGATGATTCTTTCATGTTGCAAGCAATGTACCCTACTTGCCCGGGGTACAGCCCATTTGTGGGGATTTCTTCCGGATGCATTATCCCTACTTCCAGTGATATCATATCTTTTCCGTGTATGACATGAAGATATTCTGTCGCCTAGACAGCTTCAGTCCAGCGAAATGACACGCACTCTAAGAAAGTCACCTTTTCGTATAACTCCTTCTTGTACGCTGATCAAGGAAATGACACCTCTGTAACGATCATACCTGAAAATATTCAATATGTCGTGTCAGCTCATGAAAACAAGAAAACACACACAGAGAATCAAAAAGAAATGCTTTCAGTGGCGCACTTTGATCTCCCGCTGGCGGGGGTATTCGCTCAATGACAGCTTTCAAGACTTCCTCTACACCTTTCCCCGTCTTGGCTGATATATGAAGAATATCTGTCGGGTCAATCCCAAAAGCAGCTTCCATCTGTGAAGCCATGAGCTCTGGTTGTGCGGCAGGTAGGTCGATCTACAGGACCTAGCGTCAATAATGATTCGAGATCCGAAGTAAGGCTCTCACCTTGTTCAGAACAGGTATAATCTTGAGCCCTCGTTCTTTTGCTATATGGAAAACAGATATTGACTGTGCTTGGACTCCTTGACTGGCATCAACCTGGGAAACGATGAGACGGGAATCTGGGACAATGTATGTAGTCCATACTAGCAACAAAGCTCCCTGACACGCAGCCAACGACCGAGAGACCTCCCACGCGAAATCTACGTGTCCCTTGGGGACGGTTGGTGAAGCGAAGAACAAGATAGCTGTAGCACCTCACTGGAGTATCGATAAGGTTCAACAAGTGCATCTTTTCTTCTTGCTTGTGGAACATACTGGCCGTTTGGGCCTTCACTGTGCGCACAAATAGTAAGTCTTCTGGACGACAGAAGGAAAATGGACGGCACCAGTGATTCCTCGCTCTCTCTCCACCTTGAGCTTGTCTAAAACCTGTTCATTCTTCCCTGTCCGCTTCTTTTGAATCGTCCCGGTAAGCTGGGGAAGTCACGTAAGGATAGAGTTGTTGCATACAGTAGGGAAATGGGAACCTCTAAGAGCCTAGAGCATCGCGTTAGATCAATGAAAGAGTATAGAAAACAAGAACAGACCTATCCGCGAGCGTTGACTTTCCATGATCTGGGCATGAGTGTCACCATGTCGCTCTGTAAAGCCGTAAGTTGACTCTGGCTCACCGATGTGTGCTATTATTGAGAAATTGCTATGATAATAGCTTCGTTTAATATAATCCTTGCTCTCGTAGTATGAGGCTTACCGTATGGCATCGCAAGCAAAATCCTCCATGCGAATCGGCACCTCGAGATTTCTGGCGGCGTTCCATGGGGAACTGGTGCTGAAGAGACGGTGTCTGCTGGGCAAAACAACCTGCAAGCAGGCAGATCGCCATACATATACCAAATTCATCGACATTGAGGGAAAGCGAGGTTCATTTCGTTGACGCAAGTCGAAGCAGAGAAAAAGATTGATACGGGACCCAGGTAAATGTTCGGACCGAATATTCCGATATGAAGTGGCCTCAAGGTCAAAGCATATTCTCTTCCTACTTACATGACAATGGATTGGTTGGTTATATCGGAAATAGAGTAGTCAAAGCCATGTCACGGTTGAATACTCACCAGATAAAACACTCAGAGAATTGGCACAGATGACCATTCAGTCTAAGACTCTGACTTTGAGTAAATTCTTATGTTACAACGAGTGTCTGGAAACACAGACCTGAATCCTGCTGCAAACTTATAGCTCTATGATGACATATTACAACGAAGTCATGGTTATAGACTCGAAAACTAAAATAAACCAACACCAAGAGGATCCGTATTATTACTTCCTGGAGTCTGGGGAGGTGTGCTCTCTCTCACTTTCGGTGATTCAGTCATGGTCAGTCTACTAAGATTCCTTTCGACATCGCGAGGATATGAGGAGTGCAGAGCAGGGGGGACAGTGGGGTCTAAGGGAAGAGAACTTGAAGGATTCAATGATTCTGAGGTATCTGGTTCTTTCAACGGAGACCCGCGAACGGAACCCCAAGGGTTCTCGAATGGGGAGGGAAGGGTCAGCGAAGACGGGCTTGAACTTGGCGTCGTCGACCAAGGATTGATCGTATTGGTACCCATCGATTGACTCGGTTCCGGTTCTCCCCAAGTGTTAAGATTATCCCTCCCACGTAACTCCTCCGTCTTCGTAGCGTCCCCTCGGGGATCCTGGGATAAGCCCACATAAGCCTCCTGAACCGCTGAGAATGCCGCGGACGCGTTTGATGAAAGCTTCCCCCATACAGATTTTACCCCGCTACCCCCAAAGAAATCCGGCGTTCTCGGCGTTACACGATTTGAAGAAGAAGCGGGAGTCGTAGACGAATTGGCAGGTTTCATGGAGATGGCAGATGAGGAGGCACCGAAGGGTTTGAAGCTGTCTACCCGAGATGGAGGTCCAGGAAGTGGAGATGGTTCTGTTATGGGGGAAGAAGAAGACTGATGGAATCGGTGATATGGTTCGTGGCACCACAGATATGCTTGTGGAACGAGACGGTGCCAAAGAGTGTGCGGGTGATTTGGATGGGGAGGGTGGTAGAGGAATGGAGGAAGGAGTATTAGACCTTTGAATTGGATTATCTTGGCTACTCTCAATAGTTGCCTCTACCCCCAGTGCTTGCGCCGCGACCACTCTGCCATTCATTTCTTCGTCTGTACGCCCATAAAGCTCATGCCAAAATCTGACATCCCTAGGATTGGGCAAGAGAACACCCATGTCTGCTTTCGGACTTCGACTCGTGGGGTCATCCAAAGAAGGATCGTATATGGCGTTCCGATTTTGCTCCAACTCGCTAGGTGAATTGAAGAAATCCCAAACACTGACTGTACGTTCGCAAGGTGGTGGCCCATCGCCGTCTCCCATGCGACGCTCCCTCTCGCAATTGAAAAGGAAAGTTCCGAATTGGCATGAATAAAGGTGGTAGTAGAGCTTATGGAGGAATCGCTCGTTGAATTCAAAACGTTCCGGGAACTGGCGCTGAATTTGTCTGACCGACTCCAAGAATTGATGGAACACTGGGCTCGTCTCTTTGATGTGGTTCTGCGATGCAAATCGGTTTTGCATGGACGCCAAAAATGCTTGCGCTGCATCCGCGCCACTACTAGCATTTGTATTTTCAAGCGCTGAGATGAAGAATTTGTCTGAGGAGAGGTGCCCGCATCGATCTAAGAATTTATGTCCATATGACAACCAGTCCTTCTCTACGAGGATTTCAAATCCACGTATGGTGCGATAGAAGGGATCCAGGCAGAGCTGAGCAAGCGAGGAGAGTTGTGAGGTGCGATCCCATCCATCGGAGCAATGAATCAAAACATGAGAGGAGTTAACGTGGACGTTTCGAGCGATCAGAGCTGTACCCTCCAATATGGCCGATATATGACGCAGCCAACCAGAGCGACGAAGAGCTTGTCTATCCAAAACCGATATCCCCGAAACTTCGCTTGAGAGATCGGTGCTGATACTCGCTAAAGTAGTTTCCGCTTCGCGCAAAGCCTCTACGACTTTCGCCAGAGATTCTCGCATTGCGTGAATGTGATCAATTCCAAGATAGACCTTTTTTCCTTCTTTGTAATGATCCATATTCTCTGTTCCGGCACCCTTCGCCGTATTTGCCATTGCATTAGTTGTCGGACGTGCATCAATGATAAGGTTGGTTGTCATTGCACCATAAACCGGTGTCTTTGATGCTCGAGATTCGGGCGAATGGTGTGAGTGAAAGATTGCTTCGATTAGCTTCTCGTCCTGGACGGATCGATTCTGTGTGATTCCCACCATAGGCTGACTCGACCGAGTTATGCTCCCCTGCACCCATACCAAGCATAATGAGACACGATACAAGGAAAGAAGTCAGCTTGTCTTACGTAATTCGACCAGTGAAGATAGCTGAGGACTGGTATTCGACATTTGCTCCTATACTTTGACGCATATTGAAGAGTAGTATCACTGATCTTTGTGGGGACGACTAGTCTTGCGGGATATGTAGAGCAAAACTAGGTGTACTGAGGGTCATCTATATGTGATACCTGAAGAAACATTCACGCTACCCACAGAGTAGTCCTTGTTGATGTCCGTGAATCTCCAAGCCTTCGATCGGGTCCCGACCCCCATGCGACCAAATTCTTCTCGCGAAGAATACAAAGACCACCCATCTGTTTGCGGGAACGGGGGTTTGGGGGTGTAGAAGAATGCATACAGTTGCTGGACAGATGCTGATTGTTATCAGCAAGGGAACCATGTGGAAAGAAGCAGATTCAACGCACTTGCCACGGTGAGCTCTTTTACACTGTCGAAAACATCAACAGCATCAGACTCCCTCGCGAAGGACACCGTAAATGACTCGAAAGTTCGTGAATTAAATGTCAAAGGGCACTGGCCCTGTATTGTCTGGGGGAGGCGCGTAACAAGTGATATCAGGGGGTAGGGAACCTGAGATACAGTAAGTACGCAGTAAATGATAGAAAGATAATATCTCACCCAAAGCTCGCTCTCTTTGTCTTCGTCGTACTGAAAGATGAGGTGGTGAGCCGTAAGATGAATTGTGCCGGTTAAAGTAGATCCGGACTTTGTGCAAGTGACACGTTCGACCTGAATGAATTTGTCGGAGAAATAATACATGTATTTGTGCAGTGAGCCGTACCTTGGAAACACGTATCGAGTCCATATGAAGCGTTTAGTCGTGGTCGGAGGACGAGCGGCAGTGGTAAGTTACTGCGATTCATGTGCTTGGGCCATAGGGCTGCAGACAAACAAGGGTCCGGTCCGAGTTACCGTCCTCGTCCTTGGCTTTGAACTTCTACATGTCCGTGATTTTTTATGCTTTGACTGTGCGACTGGTAATCGCACTGTGTACCCGAACTTTCTTTCAGCCAGATGAATATTTCCAAGCTCTTGAACCAGCTCATCATATCGTATTTGGGTACGGGGATCTTACATGGGAATGGCTAAACCCACTTCCCATCCGAAGCATCCTGTATCCGGCATTGAACGTACCCATTTACTGGGCGTTAAAAGTTACTGGAATCCATGCAATTAAGCCCTGGGGTGATTTTCTTCTGGTATGCTGCTTATGACGGCTTGATGCTTCTGTGTTATGAAATTGACTTTAGATCACTGGGCCGCGTATCTTACACGGAACACTGGCGGCAGGCACGGACATCTGGATCTGCTCCCTGACTCGACGAACAATTGGGGACCGGTATGTATCTACTTCCGTAAGTTCTCTTTTCTTCGTTCTGCCTCCGTACTAAGGCACGTGCCAGTTGTTCTTGTCGCTCACTTCGTTCTTTCACGCCCTCTCACTCTCACGGTCGTTCTCGAACTCCCTTGAGACGTCCTTGACGACCATCGCCTTCTCGTACTATCCTTGGGATGCCAGCACAAAATTAAGCCCCCAACTGATATACAACAGGTACTTCGAAACTATTGCAAATCATATCTGCATTCATATGGTCCAGATCAAAGATACGGAAAAGTCTTGCGTTTGCAGCTCTTGCTTGTGCCATCCGGCCGACGAACGCAGTGATTTGGATCTATCTATTTTCCAACTTGGTTTGGGCTCTTCGGGGCTATCGGCGGACTTTATCCTTTCTTCTTTATGATGCTATTGCTATAGGGTAAGCTTCGTATACTGACTCTGAAACCTATTTTAACACCAAGAATTGTAGAACGCTTGTTTTGACATCTGTCGTTGGGCTGGACTGCGTATATTACGGAAATTTTACATTTGCTCCAGCCAACTTCCTCATCACAAATCTGTCCGGCGTTGCCTTATTCTATGGTGGAAATCCTTGGCACTACTACCTCTCTCAAGCCCTTCCGGTACTTTGTACCACCGCATTACCTTTCGCTGCCCACAGCTTATTCACGCAAGGGGGTGGAAGCAACACGGCTACGAGGACCATGTGGAAAATGGTGGCGTGGACGATAGGCGTCTATTCTTTCACAGGGCACAAAGAGTGGCGTTTCATCCAGCCGTTACTTCCTATCCTTCACGTACTAGCTTCTCAGTCTTTGGTCGATCTATCCGCGACGAGTGTAAGGACGAATCCTAAACCTCGTGCGTCAACTACTTCCTATTTTCCACCGGTTCGCAAAGAATTCCTCGCAATCCTCCTGGTCCCTATACCAATTGCGGCATACGTCGTATTATTATATTGCAGTAGTCCAATCAGTGCCACATCCTACATCAGGGGCATACCTAACGACGAGCTCCAAGGCGGCAGCATCGGAATCCTGATGCCTTGTCATTCTATGCCTGGTCAAGCGTACATTCATCGCAAAGAGCTCGAGAACGGGGGAATGTGGGCCTTGGGTTGTGAGCCTCCTCTCGGGTAAGCAATTCGATGAGTGTATTGACTGAGACTAAACTGGGAACACAGACGACAAGATCTATCTACATATCGTGATCAGACAGACGTATTTTTCTCTTCGCCATACCAGTATTTGATGGAACGCTTTCCGCCTGCGGTCGATCCAACATTTCCTGTCTCTCCATTTCCTACTTCGCCTGCCGGCGCTTCAACCACCCATGGATATCCCTGGGTTCACGAGTGGCCCCGCCACATAATATTTTTTGGCGCATTGCTAAGAGAAGAAGGCGTGATGGACCTATTAGTTGGAAAGGGATATGCGGAAGTATGGTATCGAGGTCGATCTTGGGAAGGCAATGGTGATGAACGGAAAGGCGGTGTCCGTGTCTGGAAGTGGATGGGGTGATTCATAAAATAATCAGAGAATTGATCAAGATTCGTCGGACCTTTGACGGGCTGATAAGAGAGGAATTTTTGTGCGTGAGTTGAGGAATAGTGGGATGCTGCATGTCAGGCCTGCAGCGGCGCATTCCGGGTGAAAACGTGAAGATCTCTTCTCAGAGGCGTGTCTTCAAAATCAGTTGGAATCGGATAGGGCATGTTCAACGCATTTTCCATGATAGTCCGTCGAGAAAATAACCCTCTGTTGAATACGATTGAGATGAACAAATGAAGGACAGATTTTAATATTACCATGTACAAGATGAGCACCCTGGATTTCGCTGCGTCGAAGTCGAGGTCATCCAACCACGGAGGGAATTTGTAAGTGGGAGTGCTGTGCATGCTGGAACGTTGTGCTGGCTAGGTAAACGAGTGAGAGACGCCCTCTGATATTCTAGTCCGATAGAGCGTCAATACCATAGAATTAACTCGACGTCTTGCTCCTTGCAGAAGGGGGAGAAAATGCTTCGTAGACTACAGGAGGGGATATTTTATTGTTCGTCAGAAAGGGACTCGACCCGAAAAAGACGCATAAGCTACCAAAGAACGCACAGCGTTTAATGTCGGCGTCTGGTAGGAGGATTCCATTTTATGTGTATATGAGAGTAGATTAAGGAGAAGGAGTCTCCTCGTACAATGGAGCAGGAGGTACAAGTTATGGAACCCACGAGGGATTGAAATCCCGCTATAAAAACGAAAAAGTCGTGGAACCCAAGGAGGCGAAAGCCAATAATAGAGCACACCAAAATTGGACATACCAGTTAAATTATATAGTAAGATAGAACAGCCTTTTCGCTGGCTTCTCGAGGTATTGAGCATGGCCTTCAGTTTCCCTGAATGTTCCCGCACAAACCGGTGCGCACATTCCCAGTCATATCTCTTCGATATCGGAGAAATCAAAAGAACCTTCGCCTGGGATAGGACCGCCCGTTCATAATCAAGCGCTGAGAAAAAATCACTACCTCCAATGATGGTTAGTACACCGATTTGACTGTACATCCACTGTCCTGAAATTACAGTGTCTTTTGACGACGCGGTCACCAGGCGCTGGCAACGTTGAGGTTACACCTCCTCCACACTTACACACTTAACACCTGAAGAAATCGAATAACCGGGAGGATAGACTGTGGTCACGAGAAGGAGGGACCTAAATACAAAACCAGTCAAACAAATAATTGAGCGCATTACTTGTTGCGGTTAAATAAAGGCAGAAACCAAAAAAAGGGTTCTTGAAGGTCTGGTCCCGGTTCAAAAGGGAAGCTGCGTCAGCCGTTTTGGAATTCTAGGGCACCCAGTGGGGCCCCCTGTTGCAGTGGACCGTCACTGAGCACCAAGATGTATAACACCATTGAATATCGTCGACAAAGTTGATGGATGTCGCCACCAAATGACGGTCAACCCGGATCGGTGGATTCATAGTAAGTAATTACTGAATCCGCCACCGCCGCTAGAAGCCTCGGACAACCGGGAGAAAAAGCCAAAAGCTAGGGCAAGCTGTCCCCAGAACTTGGACGCGTCGAACAAGACATTCTTCAAGATGATTGGGTGGCCTCATTTGGGGTTGTTATGATTCTGGTATAAAAATCCGAAGGCACTGTTAAGGCACACATCAAACCACAAAGTGTACAATTGAAGACGCGACAATAAGGGGGCATTATCTACGAACCATCATGTGCTCTATAAACGAGGCCAACTAAGTAACTAGATTCACGACCGGTTTGGAAGGAGGTCAGTTGCGGAGATGAAAGTGTTCAAAACATCACGAAAAATATCTTCACTTAGATTTCGGTTCGAAGATACTCATTTCTGGACTACACTGCGGTGCTAAACATTACAGATAGATAAGCAGAAACATTTATAGATATAATCGTCTAGATACGCGACCTCTAAGCATCTTCACAAAGGACTCCCCAATTCTCCCACTGCACTCGACCTTCTTGGATATCAACCAGTCTACGCCAGAGTGCACCCCCTACTGGTCCTAACCCTTTCTCGTGGGCCGGCAACGTCAAATCATCGCCTTCAAAGCCAATCTTCCCAACAGGTGCCACAATAACTGCCGTTCCGACTCCGAACGCCTCCAGTAGCTTGCCTTCCTCACTCAACTTCTTCAGCTCGGACATGGTCACCTTTTTCTCCTGCGTATGGAGCTTAGGCAACCCGTTCAGATTTGTCCGGCCGTCATTATGTGCTTGCATGAGCTCCAAAACGGACATGCGGGTCACTCCAGGGAGAATTGTACCATCTAGCTCTGGAGTGGCGACGTCTACGCCATCATCGTCGTCACGTTTGATGACAACGAAGAAGTTCATGGCGCCTGCCTCAGTGACGGCATCTCCAAGGAGCCATAGGATCTGATCGTAACCTCTCTTCGCCGCGATACGTTGGGGAAGGAATCCAGGAGCATAGTTCAATCCAAGCTTGTGGCCGCCTGTTCCTCCTGGCCAGGCGCGCACGTTTTCGTTCACGGCGAGAAGAGAAAGTGGTTTCGGGCCTGTACGGAAGTAGGGACCCGTAGGTGATACGATCACGTAGAGGAGTGCTTGATCGGAAGCGGCAACACCTAAAGCAGCACGCGTTCCAATAATAGTAGGACGGATGTACAAGCTGTGGCCTTCAACAGCGGGTATCCATCGTTTTTCAACCATAACTAGGCGTTTTATCAACGCCAGGAGAGCATCCGTGTTGAATGGCTGATCAACGAGCCCGAGTCAGTTGCAGGATTTCATTGCCGACTTCAATGGGGAACTTACAGGCAAAGCAACACGCTCTGCAGATCTCGCAAGACGTGCCATATTTTTCTCTGGTCTAAACAAGCGAGGCTTCCCATCTGGGCCTATGTAAGCCTGCAATCGACGGGTTAGCAAACCAGTACAGTCGTACGATCATAATGCACATACCTTCATCCCTTCAAAGAGATTTGTACAGTACTGGAAGCAGGAGCTCATAGGATCTAAACTTAGAGGTGCATATGGTTTAATTTCGGGCGTGGACCATCCCGCTGAAGGCTCGAAACTGACGACAAGCATATGGTCAGTGGTGACCTAAAGGTAAGGATAAATGAGTATGACATTGATGCTGAAGTTGAAGAGAGGCTCACAGCTCCAAAAACCAGCGACTCGTTGTCCGGTACAGGTTTTAGGGAATCGGCAAGCATAATAGTGAGCTTTGATACCTGGAAATCGAGTCAGAAATTCAAACCCCATATAAAACGTTCAGTAGCACGCGCACATCAAGATCCGGAACGCTCGATACACCCTCTAGGACGCAGTTACCGACAGATTTCCAGAGAGACATTTCGCTTTGAGTGTAGAGTAGGTGGAAGGGAGTGGGAAATTATTGTGGTGAGTGACAGAACGACGATCGCAGGGAAAACTTTCTTCATATTTTTTTTATCTTATCAGTTGTATTTTTATCACATCAGGGATCGGACTTTCGGAGCACAAACGTAATGTTATCGGGCGAAAACATGGGAGGCTCTTGCCTTAGTTCTCTCGATTGCAAAGCCTGAGTACTGCTACAGACTCCACATGCGAAGTCTGAGGGAATAGATCAAATCCTCGGAGGCTTTCCAATACATATTTTTTCCCTCTCGAATCAAACTCCACAGCCCTCAAAAGCAACCCAATATCTCTCGCCTGCGTATGGACATTACAGCTCACATACACCACCGTCTGCGGAAGGAAGCCAACCAGTTGATTGATAAAATTCATATCTGTACCCTTTCGGGGCGGGTCGATAACCACCGCTGTATGTTCCGGAGGAAATTCCTTGACGACGTCAAAGATATTTGCCGCGTCACCTTTTCTGAATGAACATTTCGTCAAGGGGATGTTGTTGAGCCGCGCATTACGCTTGGCATACATGATCGAATCTGCAGATAGTTCTATACCCGAGACGACGTCGAAATAGGGCGCCAGAGTAAGGGCGAATAAGCCCGCTCCGCAGTAAGTATCGATAAGATGAGTCGGCTTCGAGATAATGCCAGGTGGAAAGATGGCTTCACGAATATATTGGGTGAAGGTGGGAAGAATCGAGTTGTTATTTTGGAAGAACGACCCCCCATTGAATTCGAAAAATGTGTTATCCACCCGTTCTCGCACTGATGCATTATTGTTCGTTATACAAATCTTCGTGTTCATCGCATCGGCGAGCTCATCGGGCGTCAGGGACGAAGATAAGGGAAGAGGTATATCGGTGTTTAGGGACTCTCGCAAAAGTAGGGTTGAGCCTTTCTTGAACGTCGACAGAGTGCTAACACAAAGGTTAGCTTAGATGTCCTACACGGGAGAACAGATAACGCACTCATGAATTTTCTTTCGAGCGATAGGTAGCGCCTCGTTCAAAACGGGTGTGGCTATAGGGCATTCCTGAAAAGAAGGTCAATTACGAGTCCATATTTCGGGCATCCACTTACCTCGATGTCGACCACACGCGGTCTAGAAGCATCATTGAAGCCAATACAAAAGGGATCGCCAGGAGTGCCGTTTGATTTCAACTGGAAGTGCGGTGTGATTTTCGTCCGGTATCCATACTGCAACGGCGAGCCAATCGTCGGCAGAATTTCGGGCCCCTCAGAATTAAGGAGTTCTATAGCAGCCATAAGCGGCTATTTCGCATTACGATGTGATAACTCACTGGAGTACTTTTTGTACGCGTTGAGCACGACATTTCTTTTGAACTTCAGTTGATTGTCATAAGAAACCATCTGCGCCATGCTCAGAAGCAAATATCAATGAATGCGCGATTACGATTCTCACCTGACTCTGACACCCTCCGCATGTCCTGAAGTATTTACACTTGACCAAGCTCTCATCCCTGATCTCCAGATTGGGTTCCACAACTTCCAAGAGGTCGCAAAGCGAGTGTAGTCTCTCATGGCGATGCACTTTGACACGAACTGTTTCGCCCGGGAAACAGAAAGGTATAACCAATACCCATGGCCGGCCTTTTGATTCGGGGGCGAGAGCCAATGAAGTTGCTACCATCGAAAATTCACAATCAATAATCTGAACGAAGCGCAAGCCACGTACCATTAGAGCACATGTGAACAATTTTCACCTCGAGCTCCTCGAATTTCTCGAATGGCGAGGAGAATTCCGTCTCTGATTCTATAGCCTGATTCACGACGTCCTTTCCCAAAAGTGCCACGATATCTTGCCATTGGACATCCTCTGGGGAGCAGTGTTCTGGCATGGTTTTGCGTAACCTTCGCATCTTCTTGTCGGCCTTTTTGCTGCTCTTCTTGTCAACTCGTACTTTTTTGGTTGGAGGTGGCCCAACAGCCGGCTCGTCCCCCAGTTCCTCAACAGTCCTAACATGCCCTGCATGACTCTCAACATCCACAGTTGTCACTGGGGTCATTGTAGCATCGTTCAGAGTTTCATCCTTCGAAATCTCCTTCGCGACTTGAGTCGTCTCGATTGGTGTCTCTTTCGAATATTCGAGCTGAATCTCTACCGTCTCGAGCACCTTCACCCCTGCGGTCGCTTCAATAATGTTCGATGCCATCTCGTTCAGGGGTTCGAATTTGTGATAAGTTAGAGCACCCAATTTCCCCGTGTCCGTAAGCGCTCGGCTAAATGTTGGCTTGAAGATTAAAGGCCCAGATTTGAGCTTTGCCCGTGTGCTGGTGGTGAAGTACCGAAATAGAGAGAGGCCCCGTCGGCGACAAAACATGCACACACACGGCACGACGAGAACGCAAAGGACAGAAAGAGAAGGTAGAACGTGGGGTAGAAGTTCTTTTGCCGACTTTGCCGCCCTCGTCCTACCAATTTTGGAATACACCACCTCTGATTGGTTCAAAGTCGAACAGAAAAATTCATACCGCAAGGTTAGTTAGATTAGAGGGCATACATTGTAGTGCTAAACTGTAGTGTTAGGGTATAGCATGCGAAATGGTATCGTAAAAAGATCGAACGGGAATAAAAACTAGAAATGCGAATGAAAACAGACGAGGAAAGAGACGTAATTTTAAACGGCTTTTGTGTGTTCCAAGACGCTATAAGAATCTCCCGTAAGAACATAGCAGAAACAAGGATCAAGCGACTCACTTGTTCAGCGCATCTTTGTCGACATCTGGATCCTTGCCATCGCCCACCATAATCTTGAGACCCTTGCTCGGAACGCCATTTTCTACGACATGCATCCAACCAGGACCCGGAGGATATACCTCCGGTGTCGGAGGTCCGGTAACAACGAGGTATTTGCCGTTAATAGTTACGTCTAGATACACTAGCCGAGAATTTGCGTGGACTCCATGGGTCACATATCCGTAGTCCATTAGAGCGACTGTAATTTTGGGAGTGAGAAACATATAGATATGCAAAGGTAGAACGCACGTACCCGTTACACTAGTAGGTTCCGCGCTTCCAAAAGCGACACACACGTGTATCTTTTGCCCGTAAAGTATCTGCTTCGGCATCTGGTCGATGCTCGGTCTGGGCATATCCATGTAAGGTGGGTTGAGCCACTCTGCCCTATACTCTGTCCCATACTTCACATCACTACGGTCCAGGTTTGGATTGCTTCCTGCGATCATGACACTACCGGATGGCGTCAATGTAGCTACACTATGATACAGCCGCGGAATGACACTTCTAACGCCAGTAGATGAAAACCGCTGGCCAGGTTCGGCGGTGGGGTCATATATGATGGATTCCAAGACTGGGTTATCAGCGTTGGAAGCTCCGACTTGGTCTTTAGTGTTGCCGTAGCCGGCTATCCCAGACCCAGCACCGTTGACGATGACAACGTGACCGGTAGGAAGAAGTACAGCGTCTGCCATAGTTCGAGCTTGAGGCATAGTTTCACCTTGCCAACCTTTCTTGATCCCTTCGTCCGTAATAAATATCCGGAAGCACAGCGAAGAGGCTGGATCTTGCGAGGAGATGTCGTACGCAGCCTTCTGATCATCGACGGTGGACCCACCGCACAGAAGAACCTCCGGCGCATAGCCATTCTCACTTGACAAAGGAAGAAGCAAGCCAGTGCCAGTCATGGGATAGGTAACTCGAACGCCGTTAGGAATCTGAGGAAGCCTCCGTTCCGTGTTGGTCTTCCAGTCGTAGATCATAGCGTCACGATTAGCAGCGATGAAGACATTGCCATCCGGGAGTGAAAACGCGATGGGAAATAAGTTGGAATTGAGAGTGTCGACAAGGAACTTGGAAGGAATCGGCATGCCCTTAGATCCGTGTATAGATTTGGGAGGCCAAAACTCAAAGGTGGGATTGTTCACGGTAGCGTTGTTGATCCATCCACCTTTTTTCGAGCCTCCGATTATCATGGCTGATCCATCCGAAATGCGAATAACAGTATTGTACCATCGAGGACTAGCCATTCGAATCTGGGAATGATCCTCGTAGATATCGCATCCATCGACAGACTCGTCACAAGGGCCGAAAAGACGGATAGCTTGCAGTCCATTGGTGTCACCGAAATCGGCGGCAGCAGTACGATCCACGACAACTGGATTACCGCCAACGTTGATCAGTTGCCCATTACGAAGGAAAGTGCCACCTGCACAGAAAGAATTCGACTTCAAGCGGAGAGGTTTGAGAGTGTGAGTATCGAGATCGTATAGTGCGCCCCAGGCAGGGTGGCCATCGACATCGAGGCGATTGTGTTCGACTTTGTCGATGATGATCGCGTGTGTATCAGAAATTACCGCCAGCTGCATAGCATTAACCCCGGTATCGCCCTTTCGAATAAGCTTCCAGGGTAGACTGGCTGGTGTCTCTGCCAACAAGTTGAGGAAAGGTGAAGGTGCGGGAAGACTATGTTGTACAGAGGGTGTAGCCGACGATGACGATAGTGATTGTTGAGTAACGACGAAGGCGTCGACATCCATAACAGAACGAGAACCGGGATGAAACGAATCAGCGATATTCTTGATCTTTAGGATATGCTTTCCAGGCTTGAGACCGAATACACAAAATATCCTTTGACTCTTCCTTGACACAGGGCTCCAAGAATCGACCTGTTGTAGTATTATTCCATCCAGGTAGACATAGTGAGCGCCGTGATACTTGTCAACATTCCCAAACCATTCGATTCCAGTACCAAAGAACGGAAATGTAACTTCGGCGTGTTTGTCGTTCGTTGTTCGGGTAGACCCTCGATAATGGTCACGATGATAGGACTCCGTCCAGTGTCCGCGGTAGAGAACCAATGAAGATGATGAATCGTAAGCTTTCGAGCCAGGCGGGATGTAGAAAGGCGTGAAAGCAGTGATATCGGTTGACCCTGGCGTAGTATGCCCATTCCAGGCAGGGTCAGCCGCTAGAGTGCCAGTCAAGAACAGCAAAGACAAGAAAGATACCGCGTAGACGAGATATCGAGATAGAGCCATCCGATATTACGAGAGACGATGCACGAGTAGATGGTGGTACGTAGTAAGGAACCAAGAGGCTTGGGGATCGCGGCGCGCGTTGGTATTTGGGTCCCGTGATGCGTCATTTGTTTGTCGACAACACCGAAGCCAAGCCGCCTATTTTTTTCCATCACTGCACGTTGAAAGGACTAGAACACATCCAACCGGACAGCTCGCCTGCAATGGTCGCAACCCACGCTCAGCAACCTTCCTCATCTACCTCGACCTCACCTAAAAAGAACCGACGAAAAATAGGCAGGAAAACATCCAAAAATGCAGATGCCGATCAGGATATGCACGGTGCTCAGCCCGTCCTAGGCGCGGGGGATGACGATGAGCTGATGATTGATGTCGACTCCACTATGATACCCCAACCCACAGCAGCACCAACGTTTGAGCCATTACCTGCCAATGCCGATAGAACGACGCTCAAGTCGGAAACGAGGCGGATACCTATACCGCCACACCGGATGACACCTCTCAAAAAAGACTGGGTATTGATATTCGGGCCTCTTACGGAGATTCTGGGGCTACAAGTGCGGATGAACGTCCAACGTAGATGTGTTGAGGCACGAGTGAGTCTTGTCCGGTTTTTCTATTGAGTACTCCTTCATCTCGACTACAGACGTCAAAACATACGAAGGATATTGGCGCGATACAGAAGGGCGCTGACTTCATCAAAGCCTACGCGCTAGGATTTGACGTTAATGTACGGTACTGACCATTCCTCACCATTCGTCACGCTGATGCGTCTGTAGGATGCCATCGCTCTTCTTCGTCTTGATGACCTCTACCTTGACTCGTTTGAGATTAAGGACGTGAAAACCTTGCATGGAGACCATCTCTCACGAGCCATTGGTGAGAAATTTGTCCAATTATACTTCTCCTTCACTCACGTTTCCATCCTGCAGGCCGAATCGCGGGCCAAGACGGCAAAACAAAATTCACAATCGAAAACGCCAGCAGAACACGTATAGTTCTAGCAGACACGTACGTATTGTCTCTGCATACTTTTGCTAATACTCAATTCATTCGTATTTGGTAGAAAAATACACATCATGGGATCCTTTCAAAATATTAAAGTTGCTCGGGACGCTATCGTCTCGCTTATTCTGGGATCTCCACCCGGAAAGGTATATGCTGGCTTGAGGACAGTTAGCAGCCGCATGCGACAACGAGCACTGTGACCTCATCCATACATGATGCATATATACTACACTGCTTAGAGCTGTATGGCTATCTACCTTCCTCGTAATAATATATAGGATACACTGAAAAACAGAATGATACCATTGACGGATATCTTATATTCAGAATTGTATGTACAGAATATCCAGAAGCGCATGGGCACCACCACTAAGACTCGAGGCTCAAGTACTTTGGAATTTTTGCTAGCAAAAATGTTTGGTGGGTGAGCGACAGCACCAGTGCTCAGGCATTACTCCCTATATCTGCTGTCACCTTTTACAGACATGCCTAACTCAAAAGATAGCATTGAAGCGCGCAGTATGAGCATAGATAAGCATGGATGCATAAATCATACAATCCGACGTCTATGCCTTCTTCGCCAGAGCCTTCCTGACGAGATCCCGTCTCTGCTTCTTCAACAGCTGCACCTCGAACCGTCCAAAGTCACTGAGCTTCCGCCTCTGCTCGAGCGCTGCCCGCTTCGTCGCCCACTTGCTGTCCTCCCACTTGGCGATGGTAGCTTCCTTCTCGAGCTGCTTTTTGATGACACCTGATCCTGCACCGCGGGGGAGTTTAGTGAGTTTGTGGGGCGTTAGGGTGAGGTGCTTGTAGGGGAAAGCCTGGCGGGGAACAGAGGTGGTAGGACCATCAATTATTGCCTGGATACGTGCCATGAGTACTGTGATAAAGTTCATAGAGGAAAGACGACGCACCCGGTTGTGGTCAATTATTTCAGCAATAACTGCAACCTGGCCGGCGCTGGGGCCAGACTTGAGCAGGACCACTAGCCGGATCGTAAAAAAATACGTTCACAATATAAGACTGTTAAACGCACCACGGCCCACCTCGACGAAGCGCTTGAAGTTGGATTCCTGGATACAAAATATCAGCAAATGTCCTTGCAGCACTCCTCCGCCAAACGTCATCCAAGCTTGAATCCTTCAATCCATCCCTTTCCACTTCGTTTTTCCGCCCAAAGTGACATAGTCTGACCTAGGAGCATGAAGGAATGCTTCACTCACCGACATGACGGATAGTTTTGGGTCTTGATGATGTCGACGGCGACGGCGAGATTTTTCGTTGGCGTTGAGGAGGGTGGGAACAAACTGTTTGGATGTGCTTGGATTGCGGGAAAATCGGGCCGGACTCCGGCTTTACAGAGCAATTCGCGCTTCCTCTGCCCTACTACCTACCGCCATGACATCTACCAGACCTCGAGCTGAGGGTGGCCCTGAAGGTTTAACGACATCTTCAGTCTGTACTTTTATAATCTACTGACCCGTATCTAGCTCTTCGTGCTCTCTTCAATGCCATCGAACCCGGCGCCGACAAAAACCTCTCCCATGAGGCCCTTCAGCGTCTGTCTGAAAAACTAACGGAGTTCTCAGGAGCGGTAGATGCTGCAAAATTAAATGAAAACCGTGGGGGTGAGGTATGTTCACGCTGAATAGAGCGATATAGCTGCTAATGAACAGTCGTACAGCCGCGTCTAAATGAAGAAGGCCTCCCCATTATCGATATCAACGAGCCTGATCTCGAGGTTGGATTGTCTTCGAATATACCGTTAGCTGAACCCGATCTCATTCCATTATCCTCGCTGTCTCCCGGAGAACTCGAAGTCCGGAAACGTGAACAGGATCGGATATTGGATATGCTCGAGACGGAGGAGGAAACATCGGAACGAAAAGCAATGGAGGTAGCAACAGAACAGAGGCGCGAGGCTCTCCAGAACGTGAAGGAAGCCAGCCGTGAAGGGGTTAAGGATTTTACCCAAACGCGAGAAATGCAGAAGAAGATGGGGAAAGCGCTGCTGCGTAACATGGCCGAGGCCAGGGAGAAGGAAGAAAAAGAGAAGTTGGAGAGAGAGGCAGAAGATTTGAAGAAGGAAAAGACGAAGGCGAAGAAAGGACCTCAAAAGACGGTCACGTTCGCTGAGCCCGAGAAGGAGGAGGTCGAGGAGGAAGTGGAACCGAAGCATGAATGGGGCGACGTGGCTCCAGGAAGACTGACCTCGGTCAAACGACCCACGTTGCTTTCAAACTTGAACGATAGCACTCTCCCCATGAAGATGTCAGTGGTCGAGCGCGCGCCTGGCCAGTCAAACCCACCTCCAGAGCCGCCCCAAATTCTGGCCGACTCTGATGACGAATCTGAGCCTCCACCATCTGAAGGCGGATCCTCATCAGACAACCATTCTGATGGAGACGAAGAAGTGGAAGAAGGTTTCGATATGGATTATGCCCAGCACCAGAGCGAGATTGCCTTAGAATACCACAGGAAACGACAGACCATTGGCCGTGACGTCTCTCTTGCCATGCGGTCACATACACATGAAGAAGACGAGGATGTAAGGCTAAGTCCGTCACTTTACCGTTGCTCGTTGAAAACATAATATCCAGCAGGAACAACCAAGCGGTTCTGCTCCCAGGAAGAAAACACCATTATCACATTTCAAGTTTGAACGACTCGTATCCTCTTACGGTGCTTCTGCCCCTTCATCCTCCTCCTCTCCCGCGTCTCAGTCGCTTGGCACTTCCGTCCTCTCTGCTTCAGGCTCAGAGACCCTACGCAACGCCGTCCGCATGGGCAAACTTGACTCAGATAACCGGCTCGTGGGAGGGGAGAGCGACAGTGAAGGAGACAACGAGGCAGTCCAAGAAATCATCCGACTTCTTGAGAAGGGCGAAGCCGAACCGAGTAAGGCCCAGAGCAGCAGTATGAAAGGCTCCATCCTCCCCGAAAACCTCCCCCCGCTACCACCACAAACGAAACCGTCAAAGTTCAAGGTTGCGCGGGTCGCAGGCTGGGAGGCCGGCGACGCCTTCGTCTCAGAGTGATTCATCCACGCCTGTATCGAAGGCACAGAGATCGTCGCCCAAGCTCCCACCTGCCGCTACAGATGTTTTTCCTTCCACGGTCACAGATTCGTCATCTTTCCCTGCAGGAGACGTAATGTCCATGATCGTCGAATCGCCCTCCTTCCCACAGCCTCAAACTGCACCGACATCACGTCCCGCAGTAAGGGAGTCATCTCAGCCTCAGAGGAGAGAATCGTCTCGTCCTCAAAAGCCGCCTACTGTAGTGCCTGTATCTTCTATGGTGAAAAAAGCCAATTCATCGGGAAGTCAACCGGTTGTAGAACGCATACCCCCCAAGAAAGTATCGAGATTCATGGCGGAGAGATCGTAGTTTTCTTTGGCATTACTTACTGTTTGTATCATGTGTCGGAACTGAGCCAGCAACTGAACACTTTGAGAGATTCGTTATTTTACGGCTTAATATGTGCCCTTACTGGCAACAGTTCGCCTGCTAGCCATGTATTAGAACAGGGGTATATGACTTTTCGGGGTTTGATTCGACATTTTGTCGTAGACTAAGATACAAATGCAAGTGTAGTATTGAACATTGGAGCAATAGATGCGAGAGTTGTAAAGTGAAGTATAAAGAAAGCCTTAACGATGAATTCGTACGTAAACTACGGGTCGCCATGGATGTTTGAGGGGAATAACCTATTGTTGCAAAGGTGAAAAGTCTATATGCTACCATCGCTTGACCATGTCTTCCAATTCAGAAACGACTTCAGACATGGTTGGGCGTTTCTCGTGTTCGTGGGCCCACATACGTTCGATGAGATCGACGACATCAGGACACCACTGTTTTCGGAGACCGGATATTGAAGGACTGCATCGAGTGTATCGTCAGCTAAAGACCTAGCAAAGTAATATCGTAAAACATACCGTTGGCGTTTTGTTCCTACGATCTCATAGATTGCATGTTCGTTCATGCCCTAAGCGATACATTCAGTATACGTAGAAACCATGTAGATGAAAACGATATTTACCTCCCAAGGGAACTTCTTGGCCGGCTGATGCCATTGGAGCATCTCCCAATACACCATAGCACAAGAGAACACGTCGACTTTATGATTGTACTTGGGATGGGCATGCCATAGCTCTGGGGCCTGCCAATTGACCGTGCCAACTAGGCTCCGAACCATGGATCGAGTAGATTGCTTGACCTTGGCCAGACCAAAGTCGGCAATTTTAGCAATTCCTTTTGATGTGATGAGAATGTTCGACGATTTGCAGTCCCGATGGATAACAGACGGCTTCCTGAGATGAAGATATTCTAGACCGCGTGCGATGTCTAACATCATAACCAACTAATGGGCGCATTCAATATCTGGGCTAAATATGAGAAAAACACAACGCTTACAACTTTATGCAAGGAGGGCGGGTGAACGTTACGAATATAATCAAATAGATCGCCGTTCGAACAAAGCTCGCTGATCATCATAACCGGAACTTCCTTGGTATTCTCGGGAACGCTGACGCCAAGCTATTGATAGAATTATCAGCATAGGATGTCCACTAACCATGGCAAACAACGTACGAAACGAACTATGTTCGGATGGTCAAAGCCTCCAAGCAATTTCAGTTCCTTGATGTCCACTAGCAAAAGATCAGTACATCACAGAAAACCCAGAGCCTACAACTTACTGGCAGTGAGCTGTCCTCGGAATTCTGATATAGCAATTCTCTTACCCTTGAATTTGCCTATGAAAACATCCTTGAACCCGCCGCTGCCTATCTTCTCCAATTTCTGTAGCTTATCAGGAGGAATCTCCCGGTCCTCCAAGCCAAGTGTACCAAGGTCCAGCTCCAGCTCGGGCTCTTGGGATACTTGCGGAGTACGCGGTTCATCCGTATGGACACGCTCAGAGCGTAGGAGAATGGGCGAGGAAACGGTGTCAGAACTATTGGGCCTACGTCGACGCCGTTTGATAGTTGACGGTGGACGTACAGTACCAGAAGAAGACCTCGATGAGATCGATTGCTTATCCCGCCATTGGAGAAGTGCTTCTGCAAGCTGAGGCTTGGTGCCTACGGGCTCTAAGTCGCGGACTTCGCATAAGCGAACGAGGTCGTTTCGCCGCAGACGTACAAGGGTCTTCGTTGTAGCAACGGTGAGATCAACTAAGAAGCAGGTTAGAACTTGTTGTGTAGGGTGTGATAACAAGGGAGTTACCGTCATCATCTTCCTCCTCGCCATCCTCGCTGTCTTCCTCTTCCCCCTCCTCCTCGTCGGTGTCACTTTCAGCATCTATATCAATGTCTTCGACATCAATGTCCTGTTCCTCATTATCTTCTACCAAAGAGTCAACATCCATGTCCTCCTCTTCCTCTTCCTCTTCCTCCTCTTCCTCGCCCACAATTTTCCCATTGCGTAATCTTCGAGGCTCAACGGCAATAGTAACTTCATCATCATCTTCGCCTTCGGCATCCTCCTCTCCTTCCTCCTCAGCACCCGATTCTTCATCCGCATCCTCTTCCGCCTCATCAATATCCTCTTCCTCATTCTCGTCCTCGTCGTCACCATCGCTAGCGGTACCCTCTCGTCCAGGTCTAGAGCGAAGTCGACGCCGTAAAGGCGTCCTTCGTCTATAAGATGGCGCGGGTGAAGGAGAGGCCGTGGAAATAAGTTCATCCACTTCCTCCGTCTCTGCATCATCATCGCTCACACTGATATCCGGGATTGCGCTGTCCTCCTCCTCTCCCCCCTCCTCCTCTTCCTCCTCCTCCTCCTCCTCCGTTTCGGATTCCTTCAGACTTATGATCCGTCCCTTTGCCTGGCGCATGGGAGTCACTCTCCGTACATCCACGGCTCCTGCATCTTTCCCACGTTCCCTCTCCTTGTCCCTACTTCTCAACCGACGAGGACTAGGTTCAGGGCGAGTGCTTAAACCAGCTTCTAGTTCTTCTAGTTCAGTGAGATCGCTCTCTTCATCCAATGATGTATGCGACTTAAGTGGCTGTGCTGGCTGGGCGTCGAATTCAACCTGCTTGCCCTTCCCTTTACTTGACCTTTGAGTCCGTACTGGCGCCGGTATTGAGGCCGAAGCGTGGGGTGCAACTTCAGCGGAAACTTTTCGCGAGCGCAGGCGAGTCACGGGAGGGGTCTGCACAGACGAGGACGTAGACGCAAGCGGCGATGAACGAGTTGAGGTAGTGCGTCTACTCATAGACTGTCAGGGAGGCTATAAAAGAGATTTATGATCTTCTTACCGAGTCGGGTTACTTCCGGAAGATCCACCACTACCTTTCCTGGAGTTTCTTCTGTACGTATGCGACGCCGCGGAGTTAACTGCAACATCCCCGTGAAAAGTTCCCATGGACAGGCTTCTACCCTTGAGGGGTCTGCCTCGGCTCTTTCCTAAGTCGTTTGTTGTAGCGCGGCGACGAAGATTCCCGATAGGGATATAAGATATTCCCCGGGCATCATCCCTTTCATTCTCAGCGACATTGCCCTCATCGGATGAATAGTCGCTTGAATTGCCATGCCCTGGAGGAGAGGATGGAGGTAATGATGCAACATCATCTCGAGCCGTAATAATAGCGTCGACAATGTCCGATTTAGTCAGTTGTTCTGCATCTTCAGATAAACCAGTCAGGGCATATAACCGGACGAGTTCGTCTTTGCGAAGGCGAAGCAGTTGGTTAGGTGGTGCAGAATTAATAAGGTGGTCATCGGCTAAATAGGTCAAAATGAGTCTACAGCCCTCTTGGCTAAGAGATACGGCACACATACTGGACTCCTCACTCTCTTCATCGACTTCACTATTCTGCTCTTCTTCGCCGCTTTCGGAATCTGAATTACGTGATATGGACCATGGGGCGGCACCGTCGATATCCATAGAGCTAGCATCGCTCTCATCGCTGGTGAACTCCCTTCGACGCTCATAGCTACTTCTAAGCCTCTTCAACACTCCCGAGCCACGCGTCGGACGACCGCTGTTTTGCGCGTTTTCATTGCTGCCCGCGACGCGTTTCCGTTTCGAACCAACACAAGGGTCTGTTTGTCTCCCGATATGCATTTCTAGATCACCTTTCTGATTCGTGAATACACGAGAAGGAAGGCGGCGAAGATTGGGCTGCAAAGGTACCAAAACAGGACGTGACTCTGTAGATGATGTCGAACCACGCAGCGGCCTATGACCAACAGATGGGTCGAAATGCAAATGGTTGTTTCGTCTCCGGGAGCTGGGGGAAGGTCGCAGAGGGTACTTTTTGCGCGCCAGAGGGGGTGAACTTGCCGAGGACGAGTTCACTGTCTGAGGCGAAGGACGACGGTGGGCCATAACAAGAACCGACGACCATGCAAAGCGGTGGGTTGGACTGCTCGGCGCAAGCTCCACTGATTAGAACGAGGGAACGAGGGGCCAAATGGCGCGCAGAATGTCGTCGACAACGAGTCGGTGGCAGGCGAACAACATGCGCAAACACTGTTGGCCAAACTGTCCACGTGACAATCGGGCAATCGTCGGTAATTTCCATTCTCAGAATTAACGTCGGCCCACGACCTTCAACGCTGCGCTGACCTCTGAAAGAGACCACTTGAATCTCTTCTTGACTGTGATTTGACATAACAACGTTAGGATGCCCCTGCCTGTGCATCCTAAATCAGGCATCATGCTCCTGAAAAACGGACAAAAGACAATGGACGGCTGCTTCTTGGTTGCTTTTCACAGTAGTTTGCTTAATCTTCGAAGTCGAAAAAGTCTAGATTTTCGAACTACATTTCTTCCTTCTTCCCATCCCCCTCTATAGCTCTCTACAAGGATCCTCAAGTTCTCTACGCTCGTATTTTTCCAAAGTCCCTTGGTCCACATTGACACCGGGGAGTTAGTTTACAACATCATGACAGAACATGACGCGAGAGACCAAGACAAGGTTAGGGTTCTCTTGAATGATCCCCCGGGAAAAACAATTTCAAAACTCATCTGGATGAAACCTGATCCCTCGATGCTATTCAACTTCCAACGGCTGAATAACGTACCAGCAATTATCGACCAGAGACGGCTTGATTCCTATCTGCACTCGATTTGATACCGAATACTTTTGGAACGTTGGAGTGGACTCTCTGACGGTAGGCACCTTGTATTCCAATCATGACGCCGCGCCATAGCGTGTTCTTTGCAGCTTTATGATGTCGAATCGGATACGACGAAAGGACAGTTCCATTACAACTGCTTCTACCGCCCGGATGCTCCCAAGAGGTTCATCCCTGCAATAGGACCGTTAGGGCACCATTACCTAGAATTCCAGCCTCATGATCTCGCCCATGACACTGAAATCATATGTCCGTCCTGAGTTTCTTCGACGATGTGAACGAAATGTACTTACTGCAATGTCTAGTAACCTTCTTACTCCTTGAAGTCTACCGCAGAGGAGTCTTCCATATTTCCTGGCCCATATTCACCTTAAAAAAACAGCTTGAAAGAGAGTGTACAATTGAAAAAGAAGATGGACGCCTGGAGGTCTCGTAACAAATGGCGCCGCACCTGAACGTTCCTGGATCTCGTCTTCTATTATGTGTCAGCCTGGGGGAAATCCTTGACCACGATATTATGCGTAGATACCTTGGAAGTATCCCCCGCTCTCCTTCTCAGAGTGAATAATGAAGCAGTTCAGACTCGGATCAAAACTTCGGAGTATTTGCTATCGTAGACACACTTTGATAGAATACACAGCCGAACAATATCATTTATCGTGGTATTGATACATTTAAGGATTGAATGGAACTAAGTATGAAGACGACGGAGATCAGCTAGCATACCTATTTCAGCCTGATTCGGTGGATAGATAAACACAGATACAAATGAACCAGACTTTTGAGGAGAGAATAAGCACATGGAACACATCGAGCAAAGCAGTCATACCGAGATATATCCATTTATTCGGTATACCTGTATCCAACGCGGGAGCATGCAAGCCAGAACTCCTTTCCGCCCTCTTCACACCAACCGATTGGGCCGAGGTCGCATTCGGCGCATGAAAGCAGTTTAATCTTCTTTCCTGAGAGAAGAAATAATCAGAACGAATAATTTATTCAGATTGAACCGCTTACCACTGGGAGAGAGCGGTATAGAATCAACAGCTTTCGAGAATCCGATATTATCGAACTCCATCGGTGTAGGGCCAACGAGCCACCACGATGATTTCTCAGGAGCTTTCGGGATCGGGAGCATCAAAGGATGTGACTCCAACTGACTGGGTTGCATCTATGAGCTGGTCAGCAATTTTCAAGGATGCAGAATTCGATCCGCTGACCTGGACAGCCTCTCGTTCTTCAAGACGAGCCACACCTTCTCTCAGGATGATACTGCGACATTCGTCCCTAGGGCATACAAGCTGGTATTTGTTTGTCATCATATCTGGATAATCGCCGATGGCATAGTGCTTGTGCGAAACATCAGCGACGCCATTCTCAAACGTCGTGAATAGCCTAAGTGGCGGCGTTGGTCGAGTCGGGCTGAGGCCACGCAGAGCTGCCAATACAGCCGGAGAAAGATCTTGGTCGGATTGATCTATAGGTTCGAGGGGCGTTATAATTGGCTGGTCATAAGAGTCAGACATGGTAGATGCTGGCGATAAGTTGGTGAAGGGTGCAGGCACGAGTCCGGCAATTGCTTCCGTTGACGATGCTGTCAGTGTGACAGGCGCGTGACAGGCGCGTCGTTCTCCTCCATCATGGCGTCTGCGACTTCCTTCGTACCCACCGGCCTTTTGGGCTTGTCAAGCGCGGCAAATGTTCTCACTGATGAAATAGAGGCGCCAATCGCAGGACCTTCGTCTCTGCGGACTCCTGCGCTAATCACGTTCGCCACATCAACGGTGGAGGCGTCGCTGCCAGCTACAGAATCGAGTGCAGAAGAATCATTGCAAGAGTTGGCCAGTGGTATTGATGCCCTAAAGGGTATGGAGTCTTTCTCGGACGTTATTGGGGCAGGTGTGTTATCATTGCAGACTCTCTCCCCGGCTGGCTAACCCTGTACAGACACAAGTACATCACCAGCATTGGGGACGCCATTGTTCCAGTCTAATGAACTTCTGGCTTCTCATAACAGTGAGAGCTCGCCATTTGGTGTGTTGTATTCACTGTTCCTTCCGTTTTGCTAAAGAGTATAAGACCCATTCGTCTCGACTGGACTTCTATCTGGCAACTTGAACTCGCAAGGTGCGGTTTGTGTCTTGCACGCACTCAAAATGTCCTCTTAATCCCGGTAATAAAGACGATGATCTACTGCAACTCCCCGAAATTTCCGGCATTCACTACACACATTCGAACACGGCGCCTTTTCCTCGTTTCAACCAGCCCACGTCCAAATTCACTCTCAAGGCAAGAACATTTGACGGTCGTACTGTCTTCATTAGGCGCAAACACAAACCTTCTCGGGACACGTCAGTAAGTGGCCAGACATCTTGTCCTGTATTTCCCTGATCATATTGTCAGAAAAAGGCCACTTTGTCCGCCAAGGGAATGGGTAACTTGCTTGACGTGCCCATACACCGACTTCTCGATAATCTTTCCAGAGAGAAGGCGATAGAACTCAGCGAGCGGTGAGTTTGCAATCGGAACGACTAGAAGGGTCTTAATAGACCATCTTTGAAAAGCCAACGGCCTTCACACTCGAGTCACTCAACCGAGCACACGCTATGGGTAGACCGTTATCGACCTCAGCGATTCACCGACCTCATGGGCAACGAACGCGTGGCCAGGGAGATATTATCTTGGGTGAAGCAGTGGGATTGGTGTGTGTTTGGAAAGACCAAGGGAAAGAAACGCGCACGAGATGGTGACGAGAATGTTGATTTTGAGGACGAGTATCATCGTCCGAAAGAGAAGGTTTGCTGCAACCCGTCGGTGATGTCCTTGTCTTGACACATGACAACAGATTCTGTTGTTATCCGGTCCTCCAGGATTAGGGAAAACTACAATGGCTCATGTCATTGCCCGTCAAGCCGGATATGAAGTTGTAGAAATTAATGCCAGGTACGACGACCTAACTGACTTGCACAGCCTTTTTACTTTAAATATCATCCAGTGACGCTCGTTCCGGACAAATTGTCGATGATCGAATACGGCCTACTCTTGAATCTGGCTCCACTGTCGGAAGTTCAAAACCGGTACTGGTCGTCATTGATGAGATTGACGGAGCCACGGGCGCGGGAGAGAATGTCAAGGTTCTTGTTTGTGACCAGACTGATGTCCATCTAAAACCTCTCTGCAGACATCGGGCTTCATCTACAAACTTATTCAATTGGCTTTTGATAAACCACGGAAAAAAGGTGGGTGGGTCCACTTGTTATTATTCCTCTAGCTAACTTCTAGCTAGCGCGCACAGGACAACTGCGCGATCCAAATACCAAACGACCTATATTGCGTCCAATCATATGTATCTGCAACGACATCAATGCATCGTCGCTTGCGAAACTACGGCCGCATGCCTATCAGATTAGACTACAAAAACCTGCAGATGTACACACTGTAAAGCGACTTCGGCAGGTTTGTGAGCTTGAAGGGCTTCGAGCTGACACGCGAGCTCTTTCTGCTCTTGTAGGGATTGCTAGAGGTGACCTAAGAGGATGCATCAATACTCTTCAGGTACGTAAACGGCATTCAGGCAGATACAATAGCATTAGCTTCGTCACAGTTCATTAAATCCCGCAGGGAAGGGGTAACGGAGGACGTCATTCGCAAAGCTACCGTTGGGATGAAGGAGGCAGAGATGTCGATCATCTCTGTCCTAAACGATCTGTTCAGTCCCTTGTCGAAAAGACGCGTAAAGGAGCTGGGCATGACAGATGAAGAGGAATCCCGTTACGTTGGACGTCTGAGTCATGTGGTTGAGTCCTGTGGCAGGGACTCCAGTATTGCCATCGGTAAAGTTTTCTTGACATTTCACCACGGACCGGACTGATGCCGACATGTAGGCTGTTTTTCTCACTACGCTAATCTTCGACAGCATGATGCCGATTTCTCGCGGTATCAAAAAGCCAACGAATGGCTGATGACTTTCGACTGTTTCTCCTCGGTGATGTACACAGAAGGAGAATTTGCGCTGAACCAGTATTTGCCGTACACCCTGGTTCCGTTCTATCCCTTGTTTCAAGAACGAGGTGGTCCACGAGTGGAAAGGGATCAGTCAGATTGGGAGGTGCGCCAATTACTAGATGTTCAGTTGGTCCTGTTCGTGTTAATTGTGAAATCAGAGCGTACAAACCGCCAAAGCTAATGAGGAGATTTACAAGTCTTTAGGACGTGGCCTACACACAGCCAGCACTCATCTCGGGGGCGATTTCCGTCATCTTGTTCACACTCCTATCATGCAATTAGAATTTGCTCCTCTCTTAAACAGGATTATATCTCCGCCTTTGCGGCCAGTAAGCGTGTATTCTTTGTCATCGCAAGCTCAACTTACAAGTCATCGACAGGTTAACTCTCAAATTATCAAGCCCGAGGAGCGAGCACTACTAACGCGACTCGTTCGAATCATGACGAGGCTGGAATTGCGCTTCGTGCAAGAACGAGCAGAAGATGGTCAATTAACCTATCGGCTTGACCCGTGAGCCTGTCAGTTTCTACCTCAGAAATATGTATAATGACAGCAAGCTCTATCTCTGCAAAGACCTATAGATGTTTTTGTCACCTACGACGGGAAACGTACAGCCGATATCAATGTCTCGCGTTACGCTGTTCGACACCTTGTTGCCCAAGAGGTTAGTCTAGGACACGTCGATGCGTCCTACGGGTATACTGATATTGGATAGGTCGATGCCGAATTGACTGCTATGCAAACCGACATCGTTGAAAAAGGGAAGAAAGGGAAGCATGCTAACTTGTTTGACAAAACGTTAGTACTTGTCATTATCATTCTTTGGGTAAACACTCAAGATTGAACACAGATCAAAGGCGCGGACAGACGATCAGTCTTCTGATCCAAATTCCGGTCGTCCCGCGAAGCGTGTCAGAACGGAAGAAATCGATATCGCAGACCGGGTAAGTTGCTTTTTGCGCATGTTGTATTGTCCTAAATCCACTTCTGCTAGCCGCCAACGGACTTCTTCGGACGACTGATTACCACCTCTCCCAGTGGGGTCCGAGGTACGAATAAGAAGACCATCGAGAAAAAATTCCGTGTGGCGTACAAGTTCGCCGAAGGTAATTCGGCCGCAGTTCGCAAACCTATCAAGGTTGGGGCATTCTTGTAACGACGAAGTCGTAGCATCGAGGTACTCCGGCAATATGTGCACTCAGGCCAATCTAGCCTATTTTACGATAAATGTGTATGTAAAATGTGTATTTATGCTGTAGAGGATCTTTGCATGTGGACATGTCGAGCATATTCTAGTGAGTTAGGGGCACAATTATTCCTGGAATTTTTATCCTTAGAAATTTTCACTCCAACCTTGACATATGCAAACTCAGCTACAAAAGCCAGCGCCTTTTCTTTTTACTGGAACCAGAGAAAATCCAAGGCACCGGCAGACGGTACGCCGTCGTACCACAGACTGACTTCGCTCTATCAAACGCGTAGTGCCAACTGTATATTTGTATATCTATGTCTACACGAGATATCCACCGGGGTCGTTTTTGTCCTGATTCAAACGCCTAAGGGCTGCTCTTCTTCTATGATATGAAATCTGTGACGAGCTTCTTGAACTCCATCGGCCTGAATAGAAAAGATAAGCATTTGGCAAAAAGCACGGCACACAGCTTACCGCTCAGCGTGAACTACAGAGATTGTTCGTTAGTCACAGAAATTGCGGCAACAGGGCATTTAACGCACCCCAGTGTCCAGTGTCCAACGTCTCAAGCACCATGTTGGGGAAGAACGATTTGGCGATCGGAATGTTATGCCGATTGATATAGCTTGTATATACGTTAGAATTATACCAAATTAGAGCCGGCGCCTAGACATACGTGCTCTTTGTTCCTTTGATAAACAAGGTCTTTCCGTCCCACTGCCGTTCTCCATCTTCATAAGGGAATGACCCGATGTCTTGAATCGAATTCCCGAGGACATTAATCGGGATTCGGAAGTGCGCATGTTCGTGTGAAGTGTGCGGAGGCACTACAAGGTTTGTGAGTAGGAACATGACGATACTTGGGTCCTTTGTACATGTCAATTGGGAAAGCGACAACGAAGCATTGGAAAGGCAAACCTTTTCTGTTTCATGCAAAATCTCGACGGCTTCCTTCCGTGTCTTCACCCTCATGGTCTCAATCTTCTTCATGACCTCAATGTATGACTGGAATTCATTCGAGAGACTTCCTCTAGCAGGTGTTATGTCCACCGAAATAAGGCAAGAGAGGGTCGAAGCTCCAAGGTTGGGATCCAATGCTACAGCGGCAGCAACTTTACCTCCCCTACAAGACATTAGAAATTTGGGTATAAACTGCTGACAAGGCGTACATAGAGTGACCCAGCAATGATATGTTGGTTAAATGATGTTTTAAGATGAAATGGAGAACGTCTGAGGCCATGGAAGAGTAGGTCATAGGCAAGGCATGAGGGGACGTCCCATGATTACGAAGGTCCTACCACATCTTATATTTTTCTGAAAATGACGGCAGAAAAATGAACGGACCAAGGCATACACAGGTCGATTCAGGTCGCGCAAGAAAGCTTTGGTGAGAGATGTCCAGTTCCGTTTAGAACCACTGATAAGGTGTCAGAGATTATCCATAGGAATATATAGCAATCCCGTACAATAATCCATGCAGTATCACGAGCGCTCGGTCAGTCTTGTTGCCATCTGGTGGTATAAGCTCCGTATAGTGAAGTTCGACTGAAGCAGCAGTCACAGTAGTGTGATGACGATGAGGTCCTACTGTATAGAAAGTCAATCTTCCGTCCAACATGAAGCAAGGAAACTGACAGGCTAGTCGCCGTAGGGACCTTTGAAAGGTGATGGTGATGTTGAGAAAGGAAGACCTCAGCATGGAGGTTCTAGGCCAAGGCTCGGGCTTCCTCGGACTTACTGCCGTTCACGTTCACCAATGATCGATCGTAGTTATTTATAATTTCACGTTCAAATACAGAGGACTCCGCGAAGACGCGGGGGAACTGGACAGAAGACATCGGTTGAATTTTAGGAGATATGGCTAACAAATGCTACGAAGGCATGTCTGATTTCTCTTCCTAAAAGTTTGCGAAACCCATTTAACTGGACGATTGCTCGACATTGCGCCGCAATTAATTGGTCTTGCAGACCAAGTTTCCACACGCGTTTTTCCTACAGACTAATAAAACAGTTATTAACATGATCACAGTACAATATATGGATGCAAGAGACGATCGCTTACCGCCTTGAGACTGCTTGAAGGCACAGGAGTGTCCCACACCGTAGTTGTTAGAACCGTTGCAGGCATCGACTAAGACAATCAAAGTGAGTAAAAATCTCGGATATATAGTGGTATTTCTTACCAGCATTGTCTGCAATGAGCGCAGCAGCATTAACCTGCCCCGCGGATAAGAACATGGCCGTGAAGGCGACCATGGCAATGGAGGTGAATTTGAACATCATTTTCGAAAGAGGATGAGCAAGATTACAGTGGTTGACTGTGAGGCAGTAAAATCTGTGTGAGCGAGGTTGTTGGATAGAGAAAAGATCCCTTAGGCAAGGTTTTATAGGCAGACAATTCCGTTTTCAGTACATTCTTGCGTTTGCAAAAATCTCGTGAGTTTCAATAGGCGGGGCTCTCACACCGAACAAATCTGCTCTAGAGAGGTTTCAAGGAGAAACGTAGTCCACGAGACGTCACCAAATGGACATGACTTGTATGGGTTGCTTCGAGACGAGTAAATACTACATACTAGACTCCCAAGGATGCCAAAATAATTCAATGGTCGGAGTTAAAGCAATGCGCAGGGATTGATCTCTTTCTGTCTATTTGGAATGTTTAACATCTGCTGGTCAACAATTTACTTGGGGCCATCAGGTCTGGAAGGACTCACTACATCGAAGCGAACAGCAGTTACGGAACGTTGCACTTGAAGACAGTGCTAAGATGTTGCGACGCAGGCTTGCACAGGTTACTTCTGATACCGGAATTATCTTTGATGGTACTCACCAGTTACTCGTTATAGCAACTTTGGTTACTTCGAAAGGATGTGACATGGCTTCAGAGTTCTAGCGAACCGTAAACGCGTTGATTCTAATATTTGCTAGCTCCAATGAACAGTGGTTGATGAAAGCACAATAAAAATCCAGTCCTACTTACTGGGCTGGAATTTCGATTTTGTGCATGCAACCAGAGTCACCTGCTATGACATTCCTACCTAGAAGTGGCCACCGTTCCGTAATTCCTGAAACAAGATGTTAAGCCAGTTCTGGTTTCGGGGCTACAGCACGCCTCAACATGCCTGGCCCGTTTCGACATACTCAACAAGTGACCCTCCACGCACTGATAGTTTCAATAAATTCACTTCGACAGCCTGTGTGCCATGTGCTCAGTGCGGCGCCACCAAAATCTGATATTGAGACTAATTATAACCCACCATCGGGGCACTTCCTTGCCATCGAGCCAAGAGTTTAGAGAAGGTGTTTCGGAATGTGCGTACCGTTTTTGAAACATTCATGCCCCAAGGACTCCGCTCCTTCGTATTTGGGACTTGTATAGCACGAGTTGCATAACTCGCCTATAAAATCCAGCCAGTTTCGATCATACCATCCAACAACCACACTCGCACAGTTATATCCACCGTCTTGCATACCATCTATCCACATACAAAGATGATGTTCCAAATCAAGTTGACCGCTATGGCATTGGCCGCCGTGCTCCTCTTCGCAGGACAGGCAAACGCCATCGCAGCTAACCCTGGTATGCATTGAACTCCCCTCGCGACTATGACCGTCTTCGCTGATCGTGATGATTTTAGTCGACGCGTGCAACGGCAGCAACCATTATTCTGTCGGACATTCCTGCGCCTTCAAGGACTCTCAAGGCAGTAAGTAGCAATTTCGAAACGTACATTCCGAAGCTCATGGTTTCGTAGCCTGCCGAAACAATAACTGTGGCGTGCTCGTTTGTGTCCCCAACTAACGCGGTTGCGTCACCGAACATGACGGAGAGCTAGATAGTCCATACAATAGCTCGTAGTTTTCACAAATTCTATGTGTGTTCTTCAGGCAGCCTCAAATTTGTCGTGACATCGGATGTCTGGATGGCGGCGCCACGTATTTCTAAGTTGATGACCGCAGTTGAAGACGACAGAAAAAATTTTCCGGGAAGTAAGGTAAGGAACTAAATTGCCTAGAAAAACATTTATTAGCATTGATTCTTTATACAAGCACGCTTACTGTGTTAGTGAAGAGAGGTAAGAGGCGATCGTAAAATATCCGGACTGAGTTGACGTACATGAGGTCAGGTCCGACGCCTGCAACGAGTAGACGAACCCATACACGCCGTAGATATATAACAGTGTTTCTTGTATACTGTCAGTGTTCCAGAACTTAATGACATTCTAGCCCAAGCTCTTTGCTTTTGCAGTAGCTGCTATCAGCGTATTCCTCTTCGCAGGGCAGACACTGTCGTAGTTAACGATGGTAGGCTTACAAGTTTGCCGCGACAATGACAGCCTTCGCTAGCCGTGATATTCTGAGTTGACACGTGCAACGGCTCCAACCAATATAGCGAGAGACACTCCTAGCACACTCAACGCAGTCGACTGGGAATACGTACATTCTGAAGCCTACAGCTTCGCAGCCTGCCGGACCAACGGCTGCGGTGTCTTCATTTGCGTCTATAACTGAGGCAAATAACGGTGACGCCAGTATACTAGACATTTGTTGCAACACTGTAGTTGATTTCGAGCTTCCGTGCTCGTGAAATACGCGAGTGACATCCACGGAAATTATATCCTCTAAGATCGCAGACCTTAGTGATCAGCGCAGCAACATGACAGGTATCGAAGCAGAACCTACCATGAACACAATCAGTATCTATGCTCTAGACACGATATACTCTAAGAATTTCAGCCACTGTCTATGCCATTTCTCAAGAGCTATCTCCTTCCGGTCCGATTCAAGCATAGAGTGCTAAATTTGTTTCGTCATAAGTATATCCTTGATGAAAGATGATCAGGGCACCTTGATGCTATCTCTAGCCATAGCGCCTAGCTGGATAAGACCAGTAACATCACTCGATACAAGTACCTCCAGGAATGCATCAATGTTGGCGCAGGGTGATATACCTTGAGAGCCATACCTGGAAGAAATCAAAAGACAGCCCCATGTTACCGAAGACCGAAGGGTCATCGGAGCAGAGGGCCACGGCTATTCCGTGGTTAAGAAGAATCGGAAGCGGATGCATGGGCATCGAAGACGTCAGTCTCTGTGAGACCCAGTGCCAGTCAGAGGAATGTGGGTAAAAGAACTTGCCCCAGACATTACCAGAATTTCGTTTCTAGGACGAATATTAGCTAGAACGATGATGTGTAGAAAGAAGACCCCTACGATATCGGACACACTTCAAGCGCGATGTTCTTCTCTCTACATATGTTCATCAGCTCAGGATGCTTGACTAGAGAAAATCTACGGGATGGTGAATAAGCCTATCAAAAGTCAGGTAAGGCGTGGCATTACCCATGTCCGATCCTCTTCGTTCCCAGCAAAATAGCATCGTAGAGATTCATGTCAGCTTTGGAACCGTCACCAAGGGTCTCTCCGGCATGAAGTATAAACGGGATATCGACGCCAGCATTCTTCTGCATATGGCGAAAGTTTAACAGTTTCTCTGTGTAATACGACAACGGGTATAAGACGTTCTCATCCCCAACAAGATCGAAACCTTGGACAATAGGAGTCAATGTGGAGTGCTAGATGGAAAATAGAATATACCTGCAATCAAGTGCGGGAACTCTTTCTTGAGCGCAATACAATCTTCAAAATACCAATCCAGCTCGTCTGGTTCGAGGAAACGAAGGGTGCTGTAGATGATCTGCATTGTAAAGTCTAATTTAAGATCGTATAAAATGAAATGGAAACGAACCTTTGCTCCAACAAACTCGTCTTCTCGTCCTTGAGCCTTCAAATCAGCTATGGTCTCCTCCAGGACGGACTCGAAGATCATGAGAAGTTCTCTATGTGTAACATTCTCAATGCCGTCAGCATTCGCCATGGTCCTGTGAAAAGTGACTCCATGAACGGCATATGATACTCTATATGGACACGTACTTGATCCAAAAATTGACCCTCGGTTCGACATACAGAATCCCATCCTCTATGGAGCTCCGGATGAACTCGCGAATATACTTAGTAAAAATGGGCGCGTAATGTATAAGGCCCTAAAATAAAGACGTGAAGGTTTACAAGATGAAGACGGAAAAGAGGTGCCTACGTCTGCGACTCGAAATGTGCTGGTAAACTTTTGCCAGATCTGAAGAACAAATGAGTCTCGCACTTGACGCTATTCAAATCACTGTAATGACTACCTTGGTGACGGTATTGTGTGTTCCATATGCCTCTGCGGGATTGATCGTCAAGCAGCCAAGAACCCATCGATCGAACCCATCTGGACCTCCTAGTGCTGGGTCGAACTGCTCTCGAGCATGAGCCAGAGAAATCCAGGAGTCTGGAACGTAGGACGGTGAAGTAAGAGATAATGCTTCGTTGCTGTGCAGCTCTGCGGGAAGCGCCCTGAATTTTGGGAGAGCAGTGCTCAGAGTTTGGGCATTGATGACTTGGGGAACCTGAATGTGAATGGACGGCTCTTGCAACCCGAGGTCGTATAGGAATGAGGCAGTTTACTGTCGCGTCGAGATGAGCATGCAAAAGCGCGCCTTTGGGCATCTGGATAAAGGGTAAGAAATCCGGACAATGCAGACGATAGAGTACGCCACACTTTGCATAGAATCTTGAATATTTCAGTTTGGACGATAATGCTCCTGCCTGCACATGGATAAGTGGAATCCCCGGATAACGGACCAGATCGACTCACCGGTGAGAAACTCCATCCCAGGGAATGGGTGAGGTATGGATGGATAATCTGCACTCCATACAGACTCGGCCTCAGCGGCACGAATGCTACGAATCAAGTTGTCTGCCTCTATCTCGAGAGCGGATAGTTTATCCTGATCCAAAACGTCCAGGCGAAGAGATTGATCCTTGGATATCAATTCCTTGCGTTTAGCTTCGTAGTTAGCGAGTTCAGTGGCCAAAGATGACATTGTGGTGGTATGTAAAGACGCCAAGAGAGCATATGCCCCACGATATCGATGCTGACCATGTGCCCCAAGGGATGCGTTTGCAAACGGCAACGACCGACATCGATTCGACTACATCTCATCTCGTCATTACAGGGTACGGTGCAATGGTGCAAGTACTGTAGGACACATCACCAGCTTCATGGCGACAGCAATAGCAGCGAAATGGGGCAATCACCGTTCTGCCATATGTGCAGGTAGACATTAGGGTGACCGTCCAGTCAGTAAATGGCGGTGAGCCTGAACGTGGCGAGAAAGACGTTGGTTCGTGGAGGCACGAGGACGGTGCACACGAGGGTTGATCGTGATCTACTGCGACCACGACCATATGTCTGCCTTTTCCTCCTTCCAGTTTGGTGGCAACCTCTCCCATGCGCTATACGCCATCAAGCATCTCAGAGGTGAAGCTTGAAGCTTCCAAGGTCGCCAATTGAGCCCGAAAACACATTTTCACATCATCGGAGCGCTGGTTAGAAGTTGAATTTTACAGAGACTGGATGAAACACCTGATGAGGAGGTATGTGTCGGTATATCTAGCAACGGAACCTCGTCTCTGATTGTATCTTGGCAGTGGTGCGGGCTACGAGACTACATTATAATTAATATCTCAACCACATTTACAATTTGCGACTTCATGCACTTTTTTCCGTGCACCTTTCGAAGACTCAAACTACCAAGCAACAACGAGGTGTACGACTAGATACTGGCATCTTTCCCATTTCAAACCTATATTGGGTGTGCGCTTGTTGGCAGGATAAAGACATTCAACGAGCGGCATCTTCGCCTTGAGGTCATTTACTATCTGCTCTCGAAGATTGTGAGGACAGATTTCAAGTAGCCAGTGTTCGAAGAACCTACTGGATGTCGGTCGCATTCTTCTCCGAAGCAATGCCGTCTAGGCAAAGGACTAATTTCGTATCGCATCCCGTCAAGGTCTGAAAACTGTTGCACGCTCCCTTGGCTTCCATACAGAAGTGAGTAGTCGGGTTCTCGAAGGATACAGCACATTACTGACTGGTCAGGACAGGGAGGCCTATATTCGCAGCGTCCTCGAAACAGAAGCAGTATTCACATATCAAAGCTGCCGACGCAGCCAAGAGGTGAATGTAGACGAAGAGGACGATGGTCAGCTTCATCAGTTTGGCTGGGATTGCGGGCGGTTGGTCTCGACGAGATGTCTTATATGTCTGGTTTCGCGCTGAGAACCATCATAGAATCGAAGGTCGTGCCGAGCGATAGACACGCGTGGATGTCGACGTTGACACTCTCCATAAGCAGAAGGTTGTGGGTGTGAGACGACAATAGGCACCCGAGGAGAAGTTGTAAGGCGAATAATCATTGGGCCATTGGTGCTGCCAGCATTCCAAGCCGAGTGAAGCATGACAATGGGATAGTCAGGCGGCGGAGGCGGCTGTTGTCCATGAGTTGTGAGAAAGCTGCTGATTCACAGCTATCCCGTGTACCCACTGATATGTATTCCTCAAAGGCCTTGATAGTGCTCCAAATGCACTACTATTCGCGACTAGACACGGATCATTGGATAAAGCAGGACGGAATTTACAGGCAATTTTCCGATGATTAGGCGGGGGTCTCCAAAGCACTAGGATGGATAACTCACCGCGACTCGACAGAACGTACAGCGTTATGGAGACAGTTGGGTAGGAATCACGTTGTGCCCATCCTTTATCAATATGGTCTCTGGGCTAAACAACACATAGATCGCATGTCATATAGCTCTATCGTTGTTGGACTGGGTGATCAACTCTGAGGTGGAGAAAGTTAACTACTGGCGATAGCCATCATCGCTTCGGAAAATCCCGAGCAGCATCGACATCAGAAACGTCTGATATCGGACGCGACAACACTTATCTTATCCTCGATCTGGAATACGGAGGCCCTTCTCCTCGATATAAAATGTGATCTCACCAAAAGGACCAGAGTATCACTGAATGCCTATCGTATCACTGAAAGAGTTTATCAACAGGCCTCTTGACTATCTCATCGTGGGAGGTGGAACGGCTGGCCTCTGTCTTGCTGCTAGGTACGCCCAATCTTACTCTGATCCATGTATCATGCTGAGAATTGGTAGATTGAGCGAGGACCGGGATACCATTGTGGGCGTACTTGAAGCAGGCGAATACAACCCTAACGTGCCTATCATCGATGTTCCAGGTTCAGTTTTCAGCATAATTTTCCGTCACCAAGTGTTTGATGATTTTCAGGCTTCCTCGGGGGTGCGGTAGCAAATCCAGCTTATGACTGGAGACTCTATACTGAGGACCAATCGCATGTCAATGGCAGGAAGATGCGATTGCCTCAGGGTAAAGGCTTAGGCGGCTCGTCGCAGGTGCATAAGGATCCACTCCCTCGAGTCGATGACGCATGCTAAGACGTGTAGATCAACTTTCTAGGGATAGTGAGGCCATCGAAGGACGAGTATGATGCCATCGAAGAGCTAGGAAATAGCGGATGGAACTGGTATTCCTTGCTTGAAGCTACGAAAAGAGTGCGAGAGAATCTGTCTTTTCTAGTGCGATTGCTTAGGGAAAGGGAATTTATTCTTGGCAGAGCGAACACACAGTGCCCAGTGAACGCACGCCGGAGCAAGCTCAAGAACTCGCGATCGGACCAGATCCCGCACTCCATGGGCAAAATGGTACGTCTACACTGAGATACACCTCTCATCTTCATTCCCATTACGTCGTAGGTCCCATCATCAAGTCGTTTTCGACCTCTTCAAGCCCAATTTATGCCAAGCTTTTCGACGCACTGGAACATCTGCATGTCCCGAGGAACCATGAACCCGTAATTCCCTTACTCCTCACTTTCCGTTTCCCTATGTTATTGATATCTAGCACGTAGGGTGGAGGCCTCGCTGTCGGCTCTGACATTCGTTTACAACACCGTGGATCCACAGACAGCAACGCGATCGTATGCAACAACAGGATATTACGAACCCAATGCGGAACGTCCAAATTTTTTAGTGCTGACAGGTGCTTCGGCTACGAAGGTAATTTTTTTAAATTGGTAGTTACAGCATAAACAAAAGCGAAGGACCTTTTAGGTCGTCTTTGATACAGGAGATTTCGGAGAAGGCAAGAGAAGAGCCACCGGTGTCGAATTCATAAAGGATGGGTCGCGTTTATTGGCATCTGTAAAGAAAGACGTCATACTCTCAGCCGGTACTTCTCCAAACTCGTGTGAACTTTGTACAGTCTTCTCAAGGATTCTGCAGGATCCCTCTAATCTCCTAAGCTTTTAGAGGTCCGTATCCAAATTCTCATCATCATATTCTCTGTTTGAAATATCCGGGTAGCTTTCTGGAATCGGAAATCCCAGACTTCTTGAGAAGCATGGTATCGAGACTCTGGTGGAACTTCCTGGAGTGGGAGAGAATTTGCGCAAGTGTCAAAAGCTCCATTTGTTGCAAGAAATGTCCTGAGTAAAAACAGAGGATCACGTCATGGCTTTCACTGTCGCCGAGATTGACGCATCTTTAGAAACGGTGGATGTGCTACACGATGCCACGGAAGCGCAGAGACACGCCGAGCTGTAGTAGGTGCATCGACCTGACAGTTCGTGCAGTGATTCATTCCGTGCCTACGCAGTACAGAGCAGAAGGGTCTTCTATCGACGCTTCAAGCTCCTGCGTATATCTTTGTTCCCGCATCAAAGCTCGGCGACGCCCAAGCATGGAAGGATGCGGCCAACGTTCAATGCAACGCCTACCTCGCCAGTATAGACAATCCCCAACTTCGCACGAGTCTCGCAAGGCAGTATGCGATTCAGCAACGGTGGTTCTGTGACGAGAACCATGCACAGGGAGAGTGAGTCCACGATCTCTGCTGAACGCGAATCATCCTGTGACTCATCTCTCAGAGTATCCTTTTATAATGGTCACTTCCCTTTACCCACGCTCCAGCCCAAACCCGGGAAGAGATATATGACGCTTAACGCTAGTATCCTGCATCCATTCTCTCGGGGGAGCATTCACATCCAGTCGAGTGACCCATCAGAGTCGCCGACTATCGATCCGCAATACTTTTCCAACTCTGCCGATCTTGAGATCCTTATGCATACAGTCAAATTGGCGTTGAAACTTTACGAGACGGAACCGCTTACTGAGGTTGTGGTACCAAATGGGCTAGTGTTTCCGACCGAGGACGACTTGGAAGGTGATAGACTGAGGGAGTTTGTCAAGAACACATGCTCCACGGTGTACCACCCGCTCGGCACTGCAGCAATGATGCCTCGGGACCTGGGGGGTGTAGTAGATAATACGCTAAGAGTTTATGGAACGGACAACCTGCGTGTGGTATGTCGACGTCGACTCTTTGTATAGACATCGAGTCTAATAATGCTTCAGGTCGACATGTCTGTGTTTCCGATGGTAGGTAGATTCGGTGGTTGATGGACTTGACTAATTATAAGTGCCTTGATAGGAATTAGCGAGTCATACACAGTCCAGTGCATATGCTGTGGGGGAGATGGTAGGTACCACGCCATATTCGAGGCCTTCGCTGATGCCCTGCAGGCTGCTGATATCATAAAAAGAGGCGCATAGTGATGAGATCATAGGAAGAATGGTAAGATGTAAGGTTGGAGGAAATTGTGCTCGAAGGTACCATATATTAGTATATGCCGTAGCAATCTCCGTCTATAGAGACCCACCAGTTGCAAATAATGACGCCGTTCATGGTGGTTCTGAAATGTATTCTATGGTTTAAGCCCTCACTGGTCGACATGAAACCAGGTCCAATGGTTCATAGAACGACACAAGTAACCAACACTGTGCCTCAGACTTCAAAGCTTCAGTGACTACAGAACAGACTCCAAAAGTAGATACGAAAACTGATAAAATTAACTGAAAACTAAGAGGAGTAAAATAAATATTGAGATCCGTAGATCTACCACTCCGGGAAAGCGTGTCATCCTTGTGCAGGGGCCATGCTAATCTTCTCTGTATCGTTCCAATTTTTTCGTATGTCACCCCGAAGGGGACATAAGTTATTGCGATTGATGCAAGGTCATCCTAACAGTTTTGTATTCTTGTTGACTCACTGGTGCACAGCCACTGAATACGTTCCCATATATGGAGCAAGGGCCAACGACGCGCTGGAATATAGGGCTCTAACCTCTTTGATCCTGCAGTTATTGTAGAAAAGTCAGTGCGCTATCTGCTAGTGCCTCGCCCGCTCGTAGTACTCAAAGTTATTAGCGCAAAAATAGATTACATAGTGATGTTACCCATGCAAAATGCACTGGTCTAAGGATGCAGATATTACAATCGACTCCGTACCTCCTTCCTCGCCAAATCACGCAGCTGCCGTCGAAGAATCTTCCCAGCAGCGCTAAGTAGTGTTCATGTCAACAGGCACATCATAGAATCATTATGCACTCACCTCTTGGGTATAACATCAATTGTCACGACGCCTTATGATGAATTATTTACCATCTCAATACGACAAGGACTTCAGAAGCATACCTCCGCGCAAATACTTATGTTTAGCGACTTTGGACTTCATCCATTCGGCTATCTGTGCGCCAAACTCAGCCTTTTGCGCGTCAGTCTTCACTTTTTCGGGATGCGTAGGTACAACATAGGCTCTAGGGCGGCTATTCAGCAAAATACGCGGGGAAAAAGTGAAGGAGTTACCTAGGTAGCTCCGTAGCTTCTGCAGCATCTTCAATACCAATCACAGCCACATCAGCCACTCCAGGATGACTGAGAAGTATGCTTTCTAGCTCTGCTGGAGGAACTGACAGGGGTACGGTAAATTAGGTGATGAAAATAGTTTTCCTTGCAAAACTTGCCTTGAAATCCCTGGTTGCATCGTAGAATTCAGTCCGAGGCCTTTGAATGAAACCTGATCTTACCTTGTACTTAATCAACTCCTTCACCCTATCCACGATGAAGAAATACCCCTCATCATCCCTGACAGCGATATCACCCGTCTTTAACCACCCGTCCTTCGTGATGGTGTTCACGGTCGCGGTCGGATTGTTGATATACCCCTTCATCACGACAGGCCCTTTAATCCACATCTCGCCCGTGTGAGCATCATGCCCGTCTTCGTCAACAATTCTGGACTGCAGATTAGGCAGGAGCAAGCCTATGCTCCCTGCCTTTCGCGTTGCGTCCGCTACGGGGAGCAGATGTGTTACGGGTGAAAGTTCAGTCATGCCGAAACCTTGAATAACCGCCGCGTTCACGTTGAGCGACGGCAGTCGAGCCGTGACCTGCACATGGATGGTTTCATTAAAGGAAGCAGGGCATGGTTCGCCACCCACCTGGTTCGTCAATTCAGGGCCTAATGGAGCTGCTCCAGACGTCAACAACTTCAAAGACGAAAGGTCGAATTTCTCCACCACTATAGACGCGTGTGAGATTACAGTTTTTGAGGGAATGAGACGGAAATACATGGGTGCCGGGAGAGGAATACTGCTATGGGAGGAACAAGCATAACAATTTGGATCTTGTATTTCTGAATGTCCTCGCAAAATCGCACTGGGTCAAAGCGCTGTTGGATGTAACTCGTATGCCCAAGTTTTTGGGTGAGAAAAAGGATGATGACGGCGCCATAGATGTGATACATGGGTAAGAAACCGAGATGTTTGTTCCCGGTACCATGAGTCCATACCGCGGCGAGCATGTCAATCTCCGACGTAAGATTTTGGTGTGTAGTCTGAGAAAAGAGTTAGTCCAGGACATACTTGCTAATCATCGGGTCTTTGGAGGGACCGATACGAGGCACGCAGAGAGAACTTGGAGATAACTACGCCATAGAGATACGCAAAGGTCTGGGC
Source organism: Armillaria mellea (assembly GCA_030407055.1). NCBI lineage: Eukaryota > Fungi > Basidiomycota > Agaricomycetes > Agaricales > Physalacriaceae > Armillaria > Armillaria mellea. Next base: position 1,654,912 of record JAUDZF010000001.1, on the reverse strand, counting down.
TTACCTCGACGCCCTAGCAGATCTTTAGTATTGTGATGAGAGATGCACATCAAGGGACGAGGCGCACCTTCGGTTTACCGGTTGTTCCCTGTGCCATATATATTAAGATTAAATTGCATGCCGTAACGGAAGGTAGGCTTACTGAGCTATAACATAACAGGGCAGTCTCATGGGCGCGTTCCCCATCAAAATTCTCCTCTTCTTCCAACGAGCCGATTCCGAGCAAATCTTCCATGTGCAGCAGACTTGACGTACGTGGAGCATCTGGGCCACCCGCCCACTTGAGGCTCTTGCCAAGAATGATAATCCTTGCATCAGCTTCATCCCCTTTCACACCAATTTCCTCGAACATCGCGCGCACAACAGGCAGACTGTCTTCGGTCGTAAATATGCGCCGTGCCCGGCTGTCCGTGTATTGATGTGCAAGCTCGTGGCTAGTGTAAGCATTGTTGGCCAACGTGCATCTTAGGCCGGCAGCGATTGCTAACAGTCTTCAGTTGTACAGACGTTATCTACGCGCGAAGGACGCACCACCGAGAAGGACGACAGGATAAGCCAGCGCATTGGGCGAGAACACGAGGATTGTATCCCCCCGTTTTTCACCTTGATGCCGGAGACCATATGCAAGAGAAAGACACAGAGAGCGCAGTTTCTCTCGAATCAAGACAGTCCCAGTAGCAGAGTCGACGAAGACAGGCGAATCAGCAGGGTGGCCGCCGACGAGTTTACTATCCTTACTGCTCTTGTGCAGAAGGTGGGTGAAAAGGGAGCGATTGACGATGGGAATATCGGGAAAGGGCGATGTGTAGGAGGTCATGTTGCGTGCCACGAAAACTTTTCGGCGCCGACCTTTATAGTTTAGAAGCAACATGTCTGATATTTAAAATGCAATGATATGCCGGACCGGAAGTCCGTTGAATAATAACCGACCATACAGCTATTTATCAACTGCACATCAAACACTGATATGAAATCTTTCAGCCTTCGTTGGTCGTTCCTCATAATTCTTTCTAGCATCAGAGCTTCCTATATAGCTCTCTATATGACATGAATATTTTCAAGATTTTAAAATCATGTACCGCGCATTATAAATGGACATTTTACAGACTTAAATAATATTTTATGAGTTCCAAACATGAGGCACAGCGCATGCATAGGTACTCACGAAAAGTATCTCGCTTTGAACCATACATGTAATTGGATTTCAAGTCTCAACACGGCCCAAGAATATGACCGGAATGATCCACATGGCAAAGAAGACCGACCCAAACTGTATCTACGAAATTTATGATGTTTGAATGAAACACCTACTGTTGCTTCCACAGTAAATCTGGGTTGTCTGTCTGTAGCTACCAGCATCAACAGGCTTCCAGTAATCAAATGCAAGGCTAGGGTTGCGCACGAAACCCTAGGTTTTGATACACTAGGGTTTCGGACCGGTAACTTACCGGTTGGTTTTCTGTAATACTGTGCACTGAATTATAGCTGAAGGGAGGGGAAAATACACAAAAAACGCGAAGACAAAGATTCTGAATGAAAATCTGAAATTGTTGGGCGTCAATCATGTGATATTTGCACAACTAACAGTAAATTACCATATCAAAACACCCCCCTCTGAGGGGAGGTCGGTTCAAGACGGTATATTACCCTCCTAGAGGTTTTGTGCGCAGCCCTATGCAAGGCAAGAAAGAAAGAAAGAAAGAAAAATAAAAGCATGTAAAAATTGAAGATCAATAAGATCGACACCAGCAGGATTTGAACCTGCGCCCTCAGAGAGGAACAGATAACACATTAAGCATTCGAATCTGTCGCCGTAACCACTTGGCTATAGTGCCTTTGTGCTCAACTTGGTGCAGACTTATCTATCCGAAAGGAAATTTTTTCGCTGGCCAACCGTCCTCCCCTCTTTTGACTTTCTTCCCCCAATCCTTCATCATGCCACGCAAAGAAACAAACACGGGCTCCATCACCGCTCAAGCCCAACAGGACGCCGTCTCCGACGGCATCGAGAACTTCGAACTCCCCAAGAGCCTGATAACCAAGATTGCGCGGTCAGCGGTTAGTCTGGCCACCCACTTTATCTTGTTCTCTTCAATTCCTTCCGGACAGATTCCCGAAAATGCTAAGCTTCAGAAGGAAACCATTCTGTCACTCGTGAAAGGGTCGACGGTATTCATCAATTATCTCGGTATGTTAGCCTGACACGGTACAACGACGCGTCCTGACTGGGACTCGCATTCGTAGCTGCTACGCAAGTACACTCATTCTCACGCGTTTTCTTGTATCTCATCCTCTCTAGTGCTCATGACGTTGCTCTATCGAAACAACATAAGAGCATCAGCGCAACAGACGTCCTCCGTGCCCTCGAAGTAATGGAGCTGGGCGACTTGGTGCAGAACCTCCAGGAGGAGCTGCAAGGTGCGTTTCCGACGTCTCTTATTTCCTTCGTCGTATTCTCAAAGTGCAGAGGTTTTAGTATACCGTGAACTGAGCAAAACCGACAAGACCAAGCGGGCCACATCTTCTGCGACGCCGGTGCTCCGCACTACGCCAGGCATCAAGTTAGCAGTGGGGTCTGTCTCTGCTCCGGCACCAGTCGTACCTACTATCAAGATCAAAGGCAAGGAGAAGGCCACTACGCCGTTCACGTCGACACCGTTAGGACCTCCTTCCGAAACTACGCCGTCCGTGTCTACACCGTTAGGACTTCCCCCTTCCGAGTCAATATCAACGGGTCCTATAGCTATGGACGTAGACCAAGAGGTGGCTGAGGAGGAGGAAGAGGAGATAGTCGAGGAAGAGGAAATCATTGATGAAGAAGAGCAGGAAGAAGACGAGGAAGAAGAGCTGCAGGATGTCGTCGCGCTTGAGGAGGAGGAGCTCAGGAAAGATGCAAAAGGGTTGGATGATACTGTCGGCGCTGTTCGTCCTGAGGTGCCGAAAGATGACGATAAGATGACAGAGTGACCATAAAGCTTGCTTCTCAAATATCTTATTTGTTTTGTAAGTTCTCGTTGTGTAACTTTATTTGATTATTAGAGTCTCTTTGACCCGTTGTAATAGCCCTGCACCATGGCCCGGTACTCTCCCAGCGCCCTTTGTCAGATTCTTCCGCGACCCATTTCAGGTGTTGCAATTGATTCCGTGAATTGGCAGGGTGCCTCAAATACATATTAATCTTCTTACAAGCGCTATTCATGTTGCTAAATTCCTCAACGCAACAAATCCCTGGCGACTGCTCAATCGATGTTGTCGTGGTTAAAATTCACTGGCTCAAAAAAGGTCGTTGTCCATTGGACTCAGGCGCAGTCGAAGTAAGTCAGACCAATTACTACCGCATCATTTGTATCACACAGGCGTAACAGACACGTCACGCTCATAACTATCATTGTGGGTATCGCCCGAAGACAAAAAGCTTGTACCTGAACTTGGCAAAACTCGGTGCCAACGAAATTGATGAACTTCTCCTTAGGATGGCGCGAAGCCCTGGATCAGAGATAAATACCCCCAAAATATGATGCTTGTCACAATTCAGGGTACTTCATACTGTAAGGCATGGTCAGAATTGGGAGTGTCACCTTGGAAAAAAAAATGCACCTATACATGGATCGTTCTCCAAACAAGTAAGATATTCGTGGACGCAAGCGGTGCGAGCCTGGTGTTTATCTGATGTTTCCTTTCGTTTTTATTGTATCATAGAGGGAAGGCGAGGCGTGTATTTCCAGTTATCTGGTCAAGACATTCAAGACTCCAGGCGTATTGATGTCACTACAAGATAGAATGGATCCTACGTGTGTCGCTCTAGCATCTTGCTCAGCTCTTGCAAATCAACACTTCCATCTGCCACGCCAACGAAGAGATCTACAATCCTGGTGACGTCCTCATCCTGCGTAACCAATCCCGGAAATCCCTGCGCCCTCAAATATGTATGCCCTAGCAAGAATCCGGTGCGTTTGTTCCCATCCATGAACGGGTGGTCTACTCCATCATCAGCACATGAACCGTCCAAAGAGAGTGAATGATACGCACTCTTCACAATCCCATATGCTAGACCGGCCGCCAAGTATCTCCCGTTTCTACGGGGCTCGTAGCGTGCGATCTGCAACGGCCGAACCAAAGCCGACTTGAGCTCGTTAGGTTTGACGACGATGGACTCTGCAGGATGGACTACATGCACATTGAGAATTGTCGCGTAGGTCGGTGTGAGGAGGCGGGTGACCGTAGATGGCACGAGTCGTTCGGGGGCCGCAAGTCATTCATCCGACTGCTTCAATCCTCGAAGGACCCCTTGCACTTTGTCGTCCTTCAGGCTCTCTATCGTTATCCGAGCAAGGGCTTCCGAGCTACTGCCTGCCTTGGTAATAGCAATATAACCTTCACGGCCATTCAATGTCAGAGGCACCTCTGAAATATCAGCTTGCCAACCGAGGGGAGTCGCAATATCTTTCGAGACATAAAGCGTCTGCGCAGCACGAGGAGGACCTTGCGTTCTTCGGCAGAGCTAGTGGAAAGGCGACGTATACCATGAAGGCGAAAGCGGCTGAGGACGGCACGGTACATGATGGTCACTGAGAGAAAGGCGGAGTTTGAAAAGCTAGTTGATCAGCGTCTCTCATGTCGGCGCCTATCAGTAGTATCACTAGCTGGCCACGCCAGGTGCGGAGTTTGAAGGCAAACTTGCTCCTCACCTCATCACCTTACTTGCAAGTGAGTACTATTTGACGGCGGTAGTAGTGTTACTTAATTTTTTGTAGATTCATACCTCTTATGATGCTTTCTCATGTCCGGTCACCTCGAGTTTGCTCCGGCTGCGATTGTCCAAATCATTATATTCCTTTCGAAAGTTCTCGCGGTGAAGCTACGGATTTTGGACTCACGTTTGAAAGTCTTCTACACTCCAATGACGCTCCTTCTCCATCGGAAGAGTGTAAATTGCGGGATATCATATCAGCAGGCAAAGCGCGCGTTGCCGCAATTGACAATCACGTCGCTGCTCTGAAGGAGCTTCAGCAGACGCTGTCCAACCACCTTTCCTCCATCGGTGTTGAATTAGAAGGCCTTGAGAGCGAGCGTGGAAAGGTGGTGGCGCGTATAGCAGAGCATAAGCATCTTCTCTCCCCAGTCCGTCGTCTACCTCCAGAAATCCTATTCAAGATCTTTCTCGGTACCATCATCTTTCCCATGCGGCGAACAGTTGCCCAGAGAGATCGATACTGGTGGAATTTTCACCCTAGCGAAAGCGCGTTGTGGACGATTGAGCTCGTGTGCAAAACATGGCACCGGGCCGTCCTTGACTTCCCAGAACTTTGGTCGAGCATCAACATCCCCCTCAGTGACGAGAACTTTTCATCTTCCAACCTTCGCTACCTTCGACAACTAGCGCGACAGCTTGCACGAACACGATGTCATCCACTGTCAATCCTGATATGTTCGGACTCTCACCAGAAGTTAGAGTCTTCCAAATCTTTTCCGCTTCAGCTTTCCGCACTCTTGTTCGCCGCGCAAGATCGGATACAATATCTTTATCTCTATCTGCCCCCCGCAATGTTCACTGCTGTAGCAACTCTACAACTTCGCCTGCCCATCCTCAGAAAGCTCACTCTTCTCTCCACGAATGGTGAAGAGTTCCAAAAGCTGCCTCGCATGAAACTCTTTGGATACATGCCACTCTTAAATGGTCTTGGCACCGTCGACATACAAAGCGTCGTTTCTGTCCTTGATTTGCCCTACCATCAGATCACCCATTACTCCACTTCCCACGTCTTTCACCATAGTCGTAATCCTGGACCTTCGACTGTCCATATCCTCCGGTTCTTGTCAAAGACGGGAAATATGGAAGCTTGTAATTTAAGATGTGAAGTCAAAGCGAAGCCGGAGACATTCGTGGTTGAAGACCTTTCACAAACTTGTTCAAAACTTCAAACGTTGATCTTGAGCTCGTGGCCATATGAATACCCCAGTTCTGTTCTTGCTCAGCTTCTTAATGTTCTCACATTACCCCGCCTGTCTACTCTTGAGGTGCAATGCCGTGTGGATGAGGGGCATGTACGCGATACCGTGGAGACTTTTGCAGCTATCCGGGGCGCCATATGCCGATCGCAGTCACCATTGACCACATTTCACTTCACGCACGGGGATATAGACGAAGAAGATCTTCTTGCCCTCTTTCTCGGCGCCTCATCCACCCTCGAAGAAGTTAAACTCCTTGATGTGGGTCCTAAAGCCTTGACGGACACCATTCTTACCCCTCTGGTGATGACGGATGCAGATAATGTTCTCTTACCGAGGCTGCATACCCTCCATATCAGCGGTGAAATGCAGTTTGATGCCAATCTTCTCGCAGAAATGGTGGAGTCGCGTTGGACGTGTAAAGGACCCTCTTTCCGACGTCTGCGAACGATCATTTTGCGTCGATCATTGGATATTGAAGATGATAGGGAAGAAGTGGAACTCGGTAGCACATTAGCCTTTTCCAAGCTGGAGGAATACTGTACTGAAGGATTGAACTTATCCTACAGCATTCTCTAGGTCTGCGACCTACAGATGATAGGCTTATTTTTCATTGCAGCATCCATCACCAGTCTATTCAAGTTCGCATTATGTCGTCCGTCTGAAACCATGTTCTCCTGGCATGAAAAATGGACCATGCTCCGGGTTATTGGCCCTAGTATGGAGCAAATATCCAACAGCTGTCATTGAGCGAGAAGAGAGTGTCGTTGCTGTGGGGTTCATAACAGCGGGCCCCGACCGCATCTTCCATTGCTTTCACTGTCCCAACCTTAAATTTGGCAGGCAAGTAGAAAGCATTTATTCCAGAACTAGTCAAGTTGCAGGTATAATGCTCTTCGTCCTTCAGGCTCTCTATCGTTACCCGAGCAAGCCTTCACGACTATTCAACGTCAGAAGCACCTCTGGAAAATCGGCATGCCCACCGGGCGAAAGCGGCTGAGGGCGGCACGGTACGTTATGAAAGATGCGGAGTTTTAAAAGCCTGCCGGCTAATGATGGCACGGTCAAGCGGAGCTTAAAAACGTGTTTACCACCGGCTCTCATCTCGATTGCTCGTCGATTCCAATTAATGCCTATCACTAGCCCGCCATCTGAATCACGCCGGCCGCGGAGTTTAAAGCCAAACTTGCTCCTCATCGTCTTGCCAGTTAGTACCATTTGACGCCGATAGGGGTATCGAACCCAACTCTTCTAGCAACATGATGGTTTCTCCTAGCTGGTTACCTCGAATTTGTCCGAGCTGCGACTGCTCAAACCTTTCCTGCGATGAACAAGGAGATGCAGGCCCTACATTCAACAGCCTTTTACGCTCAAATGACCCTCCCTCTCCATCTGAAGAAATCGAACTGCGGGATAGCACATCAGTGGGCGAAGCGCACGTCACTGCATTGAAGGAGCTCCAGCAGGCGTTGTCCAGCCAGTTTACCACAATTGGTGCTGAATTGGAAGACCTTGACAGCGAGCGTGGAAAGGTAGTAGACCGCATAGCAGATCATAAACGCCTTCTCTCCCCACTCCGTCGCTTGCCCCCAGAGATCCTGTACAAGATCTTTCTCGGTACAATCATCTTTCCCATGCCGCGAGCGCAGTCCCAGAGATACGAATACTAGTGGAATTTCTTCCCTAGCGAGAGCACGTTGTGGACAATTGAACTCATGTGCAAAACATGGGGCTGGGCCGTCCTTGGCTTTGGTCGAGTATCAATATATTTCTCAACGACAACAAATTTTCATTTTCTAACTTTCGCTATGTGCGACAATTAGCGCGCCAAGTTGCACGGACACGATGTCATCTATTGTCAATCCTGATATGTGCAGGATCTCGCTAGACCAAGTCTTTACCGCCTCAGCTTTCCACGCTCTTGTTCTCGTGCAAGATCGAATACAATCTCTCCATCTCTATCTCCCTGCTACGATGTTCACTGTTGTGGCAACTCTACAACTTTACCTGCCCATCCTCAGCGAACTCACTCTTCTCTCCACAAATGGTGAAGAGTTCCAAAAGCTGTCTCGCCTGAAACTATTTGGAGATACGCCGCTCTTAAATGTCCTTGACACCGTCGATATGCAAAACGTCGTCTCTGCCCTTGATTTGCCTTACCATCAAATCACACATTACTCTACGCACCACGTCTCTAAATCTCATCGTGATCCCGGACCTTCGATTATTCATATCCTCAGGTTTTTATCAGAGACGAGAAACCTAGAAACTTGTGATTTGAGATGCGAAGTCATAGCGAACGCATTCAAGAGCGAAGACCATCGACGATCTTGTCCGAAGCTTCAAACATTGTTCCTAAGCTCGTGGGCACTCGAGTATCCCAGCTCTGTTCTAGCCTGGCTTCTCGATGTTCTCACATTGCCCCGCTTGTCTACGCTTGGAGTGCACTGCTGTGTGGACGAGGGACATGTACGTGATACCGCGCAGACCTTTACAGCTATCCGAGGCGCCATATTCCGATCGCAGTCACCTTTGACCATATTTCACTTCTCTCACGGTAATATAGACGAAGAGGATCTTCTCGCCCTCTTTTTTAGCGCCTCATTCACCCTTGAAGACGTTAAACTCATTGACGTGGGTCCTAAGGTCTTGACCGACAACATCCTTATCTGTCTGGTGATACCGGATGCCGATAACGTTCTCCTACCAGGATTGAACACCTTGCATATCAGCGGCGAGATGCAGCTTAATGCCAATCTTCTAGCGGACGTGGTGGAATCGCGTTGGACGTGTAAAGGACCCTCTTTCCGGCGTCTGCAAACGATCGATTTATGTCGATTATTGAATATCGAAGATGATAGGGAGGAGGAGGAACTCGCGCCTGCATTAGCCTTTTCGAAGTTGGAGGAATACTGTACTGAAGGATTGAAATTATCCTACAGCATTCTCTAGGTCGGTGACTTGAAGACGGTCACGCTAAGCTTACACGTGGCAGGATGCATCACCAGTCTATGTCCTCCGTCTCGCTTCCATGTAGTATCCATGCTTCTTGTTCAAAGAATATAGTATCCTGTGCGGAGCTTGAAAAGTGTGCTACCCGACTGTTACGTTCATCCTCGTGTTCAGCACCAACAAGATACTGCGTTTTGCCAGTGAGTACTATTTGACGGTAGCGCTACTCGCTTAACTCTTTTGGAGATCTATACCCCTCACCATACTGGTCATCTCAAGTTTGCTCTGGCTGCGACTGTCCAAATCATTATTCTTCTTCCATGACCTCGTACGCCGAAGAAACGGTCCATACGTTTGACAACCTTTTACACTCCACTGACCCTCCCTCTTCATCCGAAGGGTGTGGATTACAAGATAGCACATCAGCGGGTGTAGCTTTCGTTGTCCCGATTGACAGTGATGTCGCTGCTCTGAAAAAGCTCCAGCTTGCCTCGGTTGGCGCTGAGATGGAAGGCCTTGACGGTGAGCGTGGAAGGGCCGTATCTCGCGTAGCAGAGCATAAGCGCCTTCTCTCCCCTGTCTGTCGCCTGCCCCCCGAGATTCTATACGAGATCTTTCTTCGTATCATCATCTTCCCCTTGCCGGAAGCACAACCGCACAGAGATCGATACTCGTGGGATTTTCGCTTTGGCCGGAACGTGCTGTTGTCGATTGCACTCGTGTGCAAAACGTGGCACCGGGCCGTCCTTGGCTTCCCAGAGCTTTGGTCGAACATCAATATATCCCTCAGCGACGAGAACCTTTCATCTTGCTATGTTCGACAACTAGCGTGCCAGGTTATACGGGCGCGATGTCGTCCATTATCAATCTGGATATGTGCAGGATCGGACCAGGCTTCTTCCAAGTCCTTACCGCCGCAGCTTTGCGTGTTCTTGTCCTCCATCCAAGGTCGAATACAATCTCTCCATCTCTATCTACCCGCTGCGATGTTCACTTTTGTGGCAAGTTTACAGCTTTGCCTCCCCATCCTCAGACAGCTCGCTCTTCTGTCCACGAATGGCGAAGAGTTTCAAAAGCTGTCTCGCACAAAATTATTTGGAGACACTCCTCTTTTGAATGCTCTTGATACTGTGGATATACGAAACGTCGTTTCTGCCCTTGATTTGCCCTGCCACCAGATCACTCATTACTCCACTTACCACTTCTTTCATCGGTATTGTAATCCCGGCCCTGCAACCTCCGACATCCTCGACATCCTCTCAAAATCAACAAATCTGGAGGAATGTGATTTGCGATGTGAGCTTCGGTCAACCCAAGTAGAGGGATCTATTCCACTATTTTGTCCAAACCTTCGGACGCTGACGTTGAGCTCTTGGGCATACGTGTACCCCAGGTCTGTCCTCGCTCAACTTCTTGATAACCTCGTAATACCCCACGTCTCTATCTTAAAAGTGGACTGTTGCGTAGATGAGGGGCATGAGCGCGATACCGAGAAAACCTTTACCGCTATCCGGAGGATCATAGGCCGATCGAAGTCACCTTTGGCCGTATTTCACTTCACCCACGGTGATATAGATGAAGAAGATCTTCTTGGTTTCTTCCGCAGCGTCTCGTCCACTCTCCAGGAAGTCCGTCTCATTGACGTGGGCCCTATGGCCTTGACGGATGGCATCCTCGCACCCTTGGTAATATCGGATGCGGATAATGTTCTCCTACCGAGACTGCGTATCCTGCATATAAGCGGCGAAATGCAGTTCGATGCCAATCTTTTCGTGGAGATGATGGAGTCGCGTTGGACGTGTAAGCTGCCTTCTCTCCAGCGTCTGCGAACGATCAAGTTGTGTCGAGTATTCGACAGTAATAAAGACAGGGAAGTTTGGGAAATTGGTCGCGCCTTGGCTTGGTCCAAGCTGGAGAAATATTCTACTGAAGGATTGGAATTGTTCTACAACATTCTTCAAAGGTCTGAGACTAGTTCGTCCTAGCTCTTGTGATACTAAGCTTTACATTTCGCGACACGCGCCGCCGCTCGTCTATTCGGTCAATTCCTCCGTCTTGCATGTAATAGTTCCCTGTGGCTGGTCAAAGAATATATGTATATCGTGTCGAGCGTAGTATGGAAGAACCTACGGTGTTCGGCTTGCAGGTCCTCATCAAGGGTAGACTCGACGTAAATACAAAACTCCTAAAGGTACCTTCCAACGAAACTACCGATCAATGTCCCCTTCGGGGTGACATACGAAAAAATTGGAACGATACAGAGAAGATTAACGTGGCCCCTGCACAAGGACGATACGCTTTCCCGGAGTGATAGATCTACGGATCTCAACTTTTTTTTTCCCATCAACCTTCCTCGTTTGCTCTACAAATCATCGTAAACCGATTCATCATATCGTTTTCTCTTTTTCACTCGGTGAGTGAACTATTGAAGAGTCCCTTTTCCGCCAGTCACTTCTAAATTCGATCCGTTGTAAGGCGTCCGGTTTTTCTGTCGACAGTATAGAACTGCTTGTTCTCTTGGTGACGCTGGGGACCACCTTCGAAATCACCAAGCCTACGTACTTAGTAACCTACTACGATTCTTCAATAGAGGTCAGAGGTCAATGGAACAGAGGAAAGGTAACATTAACGTTCATACACATATGAATGTAGAAGCAAGGCTAAGTAAAGCATCAAACTAACGTCCGAAGGAAGATACATATCCGAAAGTAGTTGCCCAACTCGTGTCTACGCAGCCGGAACGGTAATAGCTCCCCAAGGGGCATCGCCATACTTGCCCACAATGGTAGCGTAGCTCCAGGTGCTATCATCGAATGCGGGAAGCTCGAAGCCTGTGGGAACACTGGTGAACGCCTTCCAGGTAGTATCCGTGACGTAGGAAAACGAAGTCCCATCGTCATACGCGACCAGGACGGTACCAATAACACCAGCCGGACCACCAGTGTTCTCTCCATCGACTGCGAAGACATTCTGGTCAGGGTCCAGCTGAGGCACGGAGTATGCTTGGGCGGTGTGGTAGTTTCCACCCGATCCGAGGGACTGGCCGTTGGCATACAGAGTGTACCCGTTATCACTGTAAAGGTTTGATCAGTTACCGCCGCCAGTCAAAGGAACGAAGAACCTACGCAGTGATAATCACCTTCGCGCACACCGCAACCTTGCCATACATCGAATTAATTGTCTTCCTGAATGCCCTGTGTCCCACCGGGGCGTTCCCGGCTGAGTCAGTCTCTCTAGTCCGAATCCAGTTGCTCTGCGTCATATCAAGTACGGGAGGGAGTGCAGTCTGGCCCCAAGGAGATACTCCCTCCTTGCCCTGCTCAACCGCTGCAATCCATGCCGAGTCGTCCGAGCTCGGGTTCGCGAACCCAGCTGGGGAAGCGGACTTGAGGGTCTTCCAGGACGAGTCGGTGACAAAGATCGTGCTGGTGCCGTCGGCGTAGTCAACAAGGACAGTGGCAATCAGACCGGCGGGTCCTCCAGCGTTGGTACTATTAACGGCGATGACATTGTTGGATTCTGGGTTGAGCCCGACGGTGTACACCTGCGCGGTCGAGAAGGACGCGCCTGAGCCCACCTCAGCGCCATTGACGTACAGCGTGTGCATGTTATCACTGTAAGTTTTTCTCAGAATAGTCTGGGAAGTAATCGAGAAAGCCAAACTTACGCAGTTATGAGGATTGTTGCGCATACCGGGCACTTGGTGCTGGTGCGAGGAATAATCTTCCGGAAGGGACGAGAACCGATGGGTGCGTCCCCTCCTGGGCTGACCTCCTCTCCAGTCCAAATCCAATTGGAGTTGGCTAAAGTAAGAGGCTGAGCTTCAGCACGAGCTGCGAGAGACTCCTTTTCGGAAGTCGCCGCACTGGGAAGACCTGAAAAATAGGTGAGTGCGGAATCAAAGCGTCGATTGCAAAGGAGCGCGTACTCCTCTCCGATGGAGGGAACGCAGTTGTGAGGACTGCAGAAAGAACGACGGGCAAAAGCAAAAGAGCTATGGAAATGATATGAGTGGGAAGAGAGAAAAGAAAAGGCTGGATAGGCTTGAGAGCTACTAACCTTGGGCGAACATTAATGAGGAATATCTACCTGTCGGTGGATAATTAGACTGCATTGTCGCCTTGCCTTTATAGCAAACCGACATGAAAGCCATAATGGCATTTTAGAAAATCAGCAGCGTGGTAGATCTCTGACAGGCAGAATCGAAGGACACAAGCGCTCATCATAACGGATGACTGCTGACTCTATGCCAGTGGGCTCGGACACTTAGACGTGAACAGTGGGATGTAACAGATGTCGACTCCTACATGCTGTCGAGCAGAAGAAGCACAGAAATAGGACATCCACAATGCTTCTAGCACGCAGCGAGTGTCCAAGGCCGTCCACAAGAGGCCTCGCAAAATCGTGGATAGTGAACAGTAAGTGATTGTAGGGCGATCGTGACTCGGTTGGTTTGAACACAGCATACAATCGTCGCCAGAGAAGTTAGCATCAGTGTAGTCAGAAGAGTCCTATTAGCCATTCAAGTCGAAAACAAATGGCTAGACACATGATTGAAGTTACCCTACAAGAACAGATTAAGTTGAGTTGACGTCTCCGAAGAACTAAAAAATGAAACGCCGATTCGAGCCATTCGACAACAATCCTCGGAGTCTTGGGCATGTCTATGGCATGCGTTTCTTTTTGGTAAGGACTAGTCAGAGTTGTCGTAAAATGGGCTAGAGAAAGGAAGAACAAATTTGAATGATTTGAGCTTCAAAGGACTGACAGCAGTCGAGCCACTAGATCAACGGTACGTTCGATATGGTACCCACTAGGAATTCGGCGCTTAGTACAATATCAAATATCTGATAGTTGTAATGCGATCGAATCGTGGTGGTTCGAGTTAAAGTCTGTTCAACTTTTAGTTATACATGTCACGGGATACGGAGTCACTTCAGTTGTCAGTTTTACATAATTTACAGATTCAGCCTCTTCCCTCTTCTTACCACCATTATGCTTTCTAGCGTCAGCTCCTCCTCAGACGGCTTTTGCGTGGAGATGATGAATGTTCTGCGCCAAATCCAGCATCACGTCAGCCGAAGGTTTCCAATCTCCATGCTAGTCTTTCGCTTAGACCTGGACTCGATTTCTGGGTTTACCTCTTCCCGCCAGTACGAATACCTGAATTTTCGCGAATTTCTCCCTGCAAATTCTCTTCTACGCGTCTTCTCCACCCAATATTGCTTCGAGAACCGTTATGCTCTTCTCTCTCTCTTGCTTGTATCGTGTCTTCTGGTTTTTGTCACGATATCCTGGGTATCGAAGCAAGCGTACAAGCTTAAAGAAAATTCTCACCGTCAGGCTCTCTCAACCTTCGTCATTCCAACACGGAACCATTCACAGTCAATCAAATACAGAGTCGATTGGAAGGACCGGCAAATGGAACTCTCGCTGAGTGCTCTGGTCGAAAGGGTGAAAGCTGGAGTCATCGAACTGCGTAATCCTGGAGAGGATTTATCGGACATGTTCCGCGAACGTTTGAAGGTGGATGGATGGAAAATTGGACTTGACATTGAATCGGTATGGTCGACCAGGACGATGGCGTGGCTTTTGAAGGATTTTCTCTGCTCCGTGGTAGGCATTGTGAATTCTGTTTTTGTTTGGTAGACTGATAAGTTATAGAACTCCAAAGGTGACAAATCTCTGGATTTATGCGCTCATTTTAAATTGAACTTGGAACAAAGGTCCTCCCCCGCTCTTGTTATCTGAAAACCCCTCAGTGCTTCACCTCGACGTGGTCCCTCACTCTCAAACGGAAGCATCTGTCGCCTCGTTCATCAAGTCTTTCACTGCTGGAAGTATGGCAACGATCGAATTCACAGCCATTTCGCCCCAGATAGCCTGGATGAGCAAGGAATTCATTTTATGTTCCCTTCCCTTGCGCACTTCTACGCCACTCCTCGTCTCTCTTACTGGTATCCTCTCTATTTGTGCCCCAGCCAAGATCAAATCGGTCGTCAACATCTCAGAGAAATACGCAAATGCGCTCAGTAACGAGGCGGAGAGATTAGTAGAAGATAGAGCAAAGAGGATCGCATTCATAGACCAGTATGGACTAGAATTATGGAGAGAACGAAGATTTCTCATGTACTGGGAGGCAGGATTGCTGGATGCAGGACATATTATGCGGTGGATCATCGAGCTGCAGCAATAACTATTCGTCTTGTGTTTCCTCCTTTCTATCCTTCCTCTGAACGAGGGATGGTATAATGTAATACACCAAAGTCCTTTTATATAACTTCCGACAGAAAAAGAGATAAGTTACACTGATGTTTAAACTTAATCCATGTCTATAGATATCGTACGGGTGCGGCGAGGATGACGTGGTCGCAGTGCAAGTGGCCGTATCCAAAGCTTAACATAACCAGTTTTCGTCGCCGTCATTAACGATCTCGGAAGAAATGCCACGTCTGCCAATAGCTCGCCTTCGACCTGTTTCACCTAGCAACACGCATCAGAGCAAGGTCAATGCTAGAAACAGACCCACAAACCAAGACGGGCTGTACGACAGCGATCTCATTACGGGAGGGGGCAGGATGGTAACGGGGATATGGCTTATCCTCGGTAGTAGGCGAGGGTAGATACAACGCGGATCTATCGCGTTTGAAAGCAAGCGAAATGGTAGACGACATTGACACCCGCTGATGATGGGTTGCCTGAAATTTAGGTCGATGAAGGGCGCCGCTCGAAAAATCCCACAAGATGAGTTTGTTGTCTTCGCCCACGCTGCCGAACCGGTACGTCCGTCCGTCACAACGCAGTTCGTCAAATGCAACAGCAGTTACAAACGATGAATGACCTTGACACCGCGCGATTACACGCTGTTCCCAAGGTGAGAATATAGTCAACAGGTCATCTTGGCCACCCGTCTGCAGTAGAATGAGAATCGGATAGTTCGAGGTAACCTCCAACACTTACCAAAATGAACCTGCCATCTGGAGACCACGCAATGCATGTTAGTGCACCAAAGTAGGATGCATAACAGTCGACTAGTCTAACGAGAATTATTCCTCGTCAATGCATCAGCACTTGACACTTACTGTTCAGCGAGTGCATCGATTACCCTCAAGCAGCCGTCTTCTGAGATAGCACCAACATACTTGACGTCAGGAGAGAAAGCAAAGTCTACATGGGATATGTTATAGGAAACTTTGACCGGTAAACGGAACGACGTACCCACGACGCTCTTTCTCGATACCTTCCAATGGCTCACGGGATTCTTAACCGCCTTCTCTCTCTCTCTCTCATTTTTCAGCCCGGCACCCCCAGTCACTGGATGCCAGGGCGGGATGGTCACGAATATGTTATCCATAGGATCCCAATCTTTCTGAGACGTGCTGTCGTCTGACGAAGGTAGCGACCCTGATCCCGAGGAGCCGCTCGGCGCTATAGGTTCCTGTGGCTTGAAAGTCCCATCGTCTCGTTCTCTGTCATAAACGACGATTGTACCGTCGGCGTGTGACGCGAGAAACAGCGTAGATGAAGATGGTACCCATCGAACGGCAGTGCAAGGGGAATTTGATATGCAACCCTGTGAAATGGAGTAAATGCATCGAAAGATACTAATTGGACCAAAAATACCTGTTTATTGAGACGGGAATATCTGGATGAAATGGGATCTAGGTAGCCAATGTTAATATATAGTTGGCAGAGAGATATGTATAATTTACCCAACCATATGAGATCGCCGGTACTAAAGCCAATAATCACGTCAAGACACTCGGGCGACGCTGTCAAAGTGTTTACATCATGACAAGTTGGAAAGGCGGAGAACGTTACTCTCGCCAGTGGTTCCTAGAAAAATCCAAAGGATATAATAATGTCAATGAAGGACAAGACAGGTGAATGTCAACCAGCCACGCACCTTGCTCTTGGATCCAGTTTCCACCCACAAAAAGCTCTTTCCAGTATTGTAGAAGAGAAATGTCGTGTCTCCCTGCTTGGACTGTAGCGCCTTGGGAACGTCTGCACGAGTAATGAATGTCGAGGAGGTAGTCCGGATATTATGTTTTGGCCTCCCGACATGCTTCTTCTTTGCCGGGCCCGAGTGCGAGAACAGGGCATGGTGTTCGTGGGGTATCGTTGGGCTCGCTGGCAAATCGGTGCCTCCCAGCGCAGGCGATCCATCGTCGTCCCCAGTATCACTGCTTGATTGGCTATGCCCGTCCTCCCGGCCCTTGTCCTTGACGTTTCTCGTGTCCTTGTCCTTATTGCCACCACTGAGAAGTTGAGCAAATCCGGGTGCACCGCTGGCGTGTTTGGAGGTAGGATAACGGACAACAATGGTAGATACGCGGGTGGGAAACGGAGAAGCCGGGGCGTTGATGTGAGCGACCAGGAAGAACGGTTTGTGTTCCTCGATGATGGAGTAAACGCCCTCGGGAGCGACGAAGGTCGATTCGCTCTCCATCAACGACGGCGGCGGCGAGCTAGAGGACACGGTGGTCTTCGGCTAAAGATCAAATAGTAATGGACCTATTTGCTTAGCTATCACGCCTGATGACGACGATTTCAGGCTCGGATCTTCTTCATTCTTGCCACCATCTTCTCTCATGCTTGCACACTCCAGGGTCAATGCCTTAGCTCGCTGTGTAATACGACGTACACAACTCTGTCGACGTTACTCTGCTGAAGCCGCGGTGGAGCCTCCTCCTGCTGGTGGGCATCTACCTTCAATAGCCACATCATCGCTACTCCGGCCTACGCGAGATTTGGCGATTCGTACCCCTGGGCTCGTGTGGACCGATGAGGATGGCTCTGGACCTTCACGGAATATCATTGGTGGCAGAGAGACACGCAAGATGAATTTATACCAGGCTGTCAGGGACGCGATGAGGTACGAGAGTCTTGCCCGGTGGAGAGCCCCTACCGATGAACCTACAGCGTAGCCATGTCAAAGGATGACCACGCTGTTGTATTCGGTGAAGACGTCGCCTTCGGTGGTGTGTTCAGATGCACAATGGTGAGTTCCTTGCGACAGCACTACTTCTCCTTACCCATTTCCATTGAGGTCTTCAGGGTCTAGCAGAGGAATTTGGTCGTGAACGAGTCTTCAATACCCCCTTGACTGAACAAGGCATCGTAGGGTTCGGTATAGGCATGGCGCTGATGGGACACACCGCCATTGCAGAGATCCAGTTTGCCGACTACATATTCCCTGCATTTGACCAGCTCGTGAACGAGGCTGCCAAGATCCGCTATCGTTCTGGTGGGTCGTATAACGTAGGCGGGCTCACCGTCCGTGCACCTACCATGGCGGTTGGCCATGGAGGGCTCTATCACTCTCAGTCACCCGAAGGCTTCTTTATGGGTGCTGCCGGTCTCAAAGTTGTCATCCCTCGCTCTCCCATCCAAGCCAAAGGCCTTCTTCTCAGTGCTATTCGCGACCCTAATCCGGTCATCTTCATGGAGCCCAAGATTCTCTACCGTTCTGCCGTCGAGCAAGTGCCTACGGACGACTTCACTCTTCCCGTTGGACGCGCCGAAACGCTTATTCCTGGTTCAGATTTGACTTTGTTGACGTGGGGTACCCCAGTGTACCACTGCGAGGCCGCGATACACATGCTCGCATCACCAACACCAGAGATGGAGGAGCATGCTCCTGTCGCGTTGCGCAAGGCTCGGGTGGAGCTCATCGATCTGCGGACAGTACTTCCCTGGGATATCGAGACTGTGGTTGAGAGCGTGAATCGCACAGGGAGACTGGTAGTGGTGCATGAAGCTGGGATGACGGGAGGTGTGGGCGCCGAGATTTGTGCGCAAGTACAACAGCGGTGTTTCTTAAAACTCGACGCGCCCATCAAACGTGTTACGGGATGGGAGTGAGTTGCATATTCTCTTCTTTCATATCGTATCAAGTACTGATACTATGCACCAACAGCACTCCCGTGGCACTTCAATATGAGAAGTTCCATATCCCTGATGCGCTCCGGGTTTTTGATGCTATTGTGGAAACTCTCTCTTATTAGCTTTGTATTACTCATTATCTCAGCTTTCAGCAAGTGTAGGAACACCCGCAATCATTTTGTAAATGCAATTGTATCAATGACTCCATTCTCAAATAGCTCATAGAAGGTGTCTGAGCATCGGCAACGAGCCAGTTCAGATTCGGTTTGGAATTCGCGCCTTTAATCTTTCAGGACTATGGATCACTTCTTGACCTGGAAAAGAGAAACTGTCTGTCGCCGCCGCAGATTGCATCTTCTCAAAAGGCGAGTGCTCCAACCTCATAAGATTCGTGATCACACAGCTCACTTGTAAGCAATAAACGCAAGTCCCAGCAGAAATATACCTGAAGCAGACCAGTGTGGTAGCTTAGGGCTGTGTTGTTGATGGATTCCATCGATAACGGATGAGTATCTTGCTTTCTCTGATGGCAAAATTGTTCTGACCTTTTAGTAAGGATTACAGCTGGGGTTCAGGCGTGCTTACGGGTGCTAAAATCCGTCTTCCTTGAAACAGATCCCGTTCTAGCTATCTGCCACGAATATTAACAATGCTGGATAGTTCGACGTGTGTGCTGCAAAGGACAATCTATTATTACTGTTGAGGCTCCGGACCTCCAGTTTCTATCATCTAGGTGGCCAAATGAAGTCCTTCACGAAGATCAACTATACCAGACAGTAACCAAGGAATAACAATGGAAAAAATCTCGCAAGCAAAGACTATGGCCGTGGCTAATGGTCGGTGGGTCATCGGTCTCAGTCCAGTCGTGTACTGAAATAGTCAACATTCGGAGATCAGGCGCTCCGTTAGGATGGAAGAAGAAACGCGGCAGGAATGGTCCTTCTTTTCCCTGCGATGCCAAGTTGGATCCAATTGTAGACATCCTCTTATAACCAGGCGCCAAGATACTCTCCATTAGTTCGTAGAAGTCAAACCATCAAGTCAGTGAATTTGGCTTGGGAGTCAAGAATACGCGTCCAATCTGCTTAGAGCGGAGGATGAAATCAGACTTTCACTCAACCTTCTTAGGGGAGCACTGGTTGCTCCGGAGCTCCAACACCCCGTCCCCACTGGGACTCCGAGACTCGGTATTTTACAGTGGCTACCGCTTGGTACTAAGGCCGGCTCGGACCCAGCTGAGCGAAATCTTTGAGACTGGAGTTATTTATTAATAAGATGGTGTGGGTGCTCGATAATTACCGAGGACTGCTGGCCGAAATTAAGAAGACTAGCGGAGGCTTCCGTGGGGTTTCATATCCAAGGTTGATATGCACACTAGCACTAATCTTCAAAACATCTTGTGTAGGTGGTCTTTAGGAAACGCGTCAAGTACGGCAATTGCCGGCCTTTGAATTTATTGAAACTAACGACCACGACGACCTCGCACTAAACACTTTACACGTCCAATGCAAACGTTGCATTTTTTGTGGTGTTCCGATTGAATGCTCTAAATGGGATAATGGCATGAACGTAGAATGGGTAGACTCCCATGCTCGAGACGGACACTACTAGAGCTACAACAAATTGGATACACAAATTCTCAAGCGAGGTAATCGACTGCCACTGGCAGAATGGAAGAATAAGAAAATAGCAAGCGAGTAACAGTATCAACAATACGGTGGGTATGTGTGAGCACAACCGCTCTGGTACCAGCAAGAGAGGCCGTGCGCCAGAAATGAGTAGCAAACGATCGGAAGAGGGGGGTCATAATCTGACGATAAGATGTATCTTCAAGTCAAATTAAAGATAAATAGAGTGAAAGAGCCTAGAAATTAGACCAAGAAATGACCTCTTCACGAGAAGAGAACGCTGGACCCTCCATCTGCACAGTTATCCCAAGACTGGTGCTTCGGACGGGTCGCTCAGCTTTCAAACCCTTGACGGGCTTGAGGAAGCACCACGCAGGAACAACACCAAGCTCCACACTAGGCTCCGCCTGAGCACTCGGAGATTTGAAGAGAGATTTAGCATTATTGAAATTCGACGTATTCTCCCTCCCAACGACACACCAGCCGTCGTCAAACGACTGTACAACTGTGAGCCGCTCACCGAGATTAGTGACTAGTTCGTCAGGGAGAATGGGGTTAAACAGCTGGCGAATTTTGCGAGTTGTGCCGGTGGTGGGAGATGAGTCGACTGAAGAGCTGGAAGATATAACCG
Organism: Armillaria mellea; assembly: GCA_030407055.1. NCBI lineage: Eukaryota > Fungi > Basidiomycota > Agaricomycetes > Agaricales > Physalacriaceae > Armillaria > Armillaria mellea. Next base: position 1,633,864 of record JAUDZF010000001.1, on the reverse strand, counting down.
AAAAGCGGCTGACTGTGCTAGCAGTGCTCATAAAGGAATTTCGGATCATTGATGAACGGTTTAATTGGACAATAGAGCCGCGGGGATTGGGGGCTGCTGCTGTCAAAGCAAACGCAAAGGGTTTGGGGGAGAAAGGGCGCGGGAAATTGCCCGACTGTCGGTGGAATTCAAGGATGTCCTGAGGCGTCTCCTGGACTGGAGCAGGTCGGTTAGCTGTCAACACTTTGTCCGGTAGGACCTACGGAACTTGTGAGCTGCTCGCGAGAGAACGTAGAGCCTTGGATGGCTTGGAGGTTTCTAATCGGGAATACATAAGCACAATTTCAACAAAAGAGAAGGAACCGAAGACAGACTCGGGAAGGGGGGCCTTTTCAGTGGGGACGTCGCCGTCTCTGACGAGCCCCTTGACAGATAAGAACGCCGCCCCAAGACTTTCTTCCCTTTTTGCTTGGGCCCGTCGCCGGTATGTTCTAATCGCGAGCCATAGAGCTACGCCGAGGAGTAGAATACCGACTACGACAAACCCAGCAATGTAGATTGGGCGAAGGGAAGAGGAAGTCGACATCGCTTCAGAGTTTTCATCTCGAACAGCAATGGCTGGCATGATAAAAACGTTTTCGATGTTGAGTTTGGTAGAAAGAGTGACGAATAATGAGTGGACGGACTGAAGCTGACTGAGGTGCACGACCTGAATAGAATAAAATAAAAATCCTCTGAAAGTCCTGGCAAGCACAAGACGGTCAGAAGGAAAGGTCGTGACGTTAAGAAAAAGAGCAACGAAAAGGAACTGATGGTATACGGATGGAGTTGGACCTAACGACGTCGCTTCGCGACTGATCGTACTACTCGGATTTATCCGCGGTATCGCCGGCCTGCGACGGCGATATGACGACATCATCTTTGTATAAAGAGCGTCCAGACTCCAGATAGCGTCCCCCCTCCATTTCTTGGTTGTGGGCACCTTAAAAACCTACATGCGTATAAACGATGTAGGATATAATTATGGATACACATATTCTGAAGTTGCCTTCGAAGGAAAATAAAATAAGTGGGCCTATTCTCGGAATCTAGCTCTGATGTATTGATCTTCCCCTAACTAGTTGCTACCACAAGGAACAAGTCTACACCGTCATCCAAGCTTGATGTTTGGTCCGAAATACTCGCAGTGAAGATAAATGGAACTTCTCTTCAAGAATCGAACCACTCTGGTATATTTACAGAAGGAATATTGTAGACATAGGGGGGTCCGGGTCTGTTATGCGTAAATGGTGAGAACAAGGGAGTATTAGATGCTTTAAAACATTGAGCGGGACCTCGGTTGACCATCTATTTGGGATACCGCGGTGCCCGCGTTCATTATGCTCCTGATCAGACTCTAGACAGAACAACCTTTCTTCACATGGTCCATCGAGTTTGGTTTACGATACTAGCATTGATCCTTTGAATATCAAGTAATCAAAATCAGCTTCAGGTTCGTTACCATCGATTCTTGAAACTTTTGAGTACAAGGCTCGCACGCAACTCAAGTAAGATAATAAGAGAATACCTTTTGGGCCTGTCAATTGTAGTATGTATAGCCGTCGTATGCTGGCGTATTTCTGGTAAACAGCCACTGATAGGTATTTATAACTGTCGCCCTTGCAACCATCGCTCCACCGCAGCAGTGAGGACACGTTCATCTCGACCTCTCCAGAAATGCGAGGCACCATCAACACGAACAATCTCTAAACGCTGGTCATCGGTTCCAGTCAACGTATGCAATTCCTTAGTCCACCGTTCGTATTTTGAGATACTGGTAAAGTTGTCTTGATCTCCGAATACAACAAGTACATGGGCTTCTGGACTGGAGAGGAGATCCTTCAAGGCTGTATCGTACACGCTAGAACGGAAAGCTGTGAGCCACCCTCTGGGTCCGAGGGGATAAGACAAAAGGATGTGAGAGACTTTGGTTGAGGTTGAAGGTAGCGTGGAATGCAGGGAGGCGATAAGCGAGCCATGAGAGTAGCCCTGTGGTGAATTTCAACTCTGCAGAAACACCGGTCGAGACCGTGCTCATACCACAATGACGAGGGATTTGATGTTCCCAATGGTTCCAAAAGCCCATTGCACAAGCGCTCGTAGGTCCTCTCCTTCACTCAAACCGGTCAACGAAGGCCAGCCTGAAGACTTTCCGACTCCTCGAGAGTTGTAGCGCAGCAGATAGTAGTGAGACCTATGCGCTTCAAAGACGTCCGTCAATAAGGATACAACTCTTGCTGAGGAAGTCAGCCTAGATTGGTTGTTTTGAAAACAAACATACGGGTCCTGCATATGACCTCCCAGCCACGACCATGGATGGAGGAATACCGCCAAATTATTTCCACCATCGCCGTGGTTCTGGCCGGCATCTGACGGCGACGTCAGCTCAGCCTCCAGAGTTATCCCAGTTGACAAGTTGATGCGCATTTCCGGATGGTAAAGGCGATAAAGCGTATATTAGGTGGCTGATTAGAAGGAACGAACAAAATAACGTCCAAGAGGCCCTGATCATGAAGTCCGAATACGCCGAAGCCTAAAATTACCCAGCCCTGTCGGTCCGCATAGCCTAAGTACCTACTACATAACAATTACTGTACCAAACGTTCGCACTTAAAAAGTTAATGATGCGAAGCATTTTTTTCAAGTCCCACAAGGCATCTCCGTCAGTCTCTGTAATAGTCATCATATGATATCTCTTGGAGACTAGAGGTCCCTTCTATTACCGAAACGTTCAGTGAATACCCAATATAGGCCCTGAATTTTACGGCTTCGGAAATGTTCTTGACCACCAAAGGGTCCACGGGAGAAAGGCCAAGGGCACTGGCGACACTCTACAGAAGGAACATGATGAGGACTTCAGAGTCTTCGCGAAGAAAACACTCACATCTCCGAAAGTCTTGTTAACGGCAGTGAAAATGGAAACTAGCGGAGCGTCAGGATGATGGGAGATAGTGGAAATAGCACACGAACGTTGTCTGTTCGCTATCGTAACGTTCTTGATATTGACCATGTGTGATGCTAGGTTCCCAACAGTGGCAGCGCGTTGTGTATCATTCCAGATATACGCCCAAAGACCCCGAGGCTGCTCCAAATCAACTATTAACAGAAACGTGAACAAGAAGCAATAACATGAGACCGCTACGAAGGATCCACAAGATAACGAGACACTCACGTTCTGTGAATTCACTGAGATCACGGTATGCTGCGCCAAGGAAATTCTCGTGATTTCTTCTGCGTTCATAATCGCAAGCCTCTCCTCCTGTGCAGCCCTCTCCATAGATCCATCCGGGGTTCTCCTGGTACGTCAAAGGCTGGATGCTGCTTTGGTAGTTAGGTCTGCTGCCTTGAGAGAAGATCGTTCCCCATCCGTCCCGTTGGAAGTTCGCCGGCTCAAAGAGTGGGCAGTTGATCGGGAGCTGATTGAAGTTTGGACCAAGGCGATGTCGTGCTGTGTCCGGGTACGAGAACATACGTGCCTGTAGGACAGGATCTGCCGAGGGCTCAATGTATGGGATCATATTTGCCGGTGCGAAAGAAAGCTAGCAGATATACATAGATCAGGGCCCGAACGGTCATATGACGGAGAAATTGAATACCTGTTCGATTTCAGCGAAGTAGTTCTCAGGATTCTTATTGAGAACTAGCTTTCCGATTTCCTGGAGAGGATATATGTTCTGCGGCCATACTTTGGTTAGATCGAGAATATTGTAACGGAATCCCTCGGCTTGTTCGGGGGTCATGGTTTGCTGAAGATGTTTGAATGAAACCAGGACGGGTGTAGAGAGCTACTTACAATGTATACAGTATATGTGGGGTAATCACCAGCCTCGATGGCTTCAAAGAGCGCCTGTGTACCGTAATCAGGGTTAGTTCCTGCCAGTGTCCCTGCAGTAGTTCTGTTGAGGGTCTACAAATACCAAATGGATGAAGTTTGAAACGCGAAATCTTATCCGGCGCAGCGTATTCACCTTAAAACCGGTGTCTCTGAAGATCGTCGTCTGTACATAATAAAATGTACCGTCCGACTTAGTCCACTTATAGGTATGCCCCGAATATCCGTGCATATTGTGGAAACCAGTCTGGTGTTCCACGGTCAGAGAACAAATACATGACCTGGAGAATAGACTCGGGGTTTAGAGATAGATAATCCTTGACTTGTGTCAGAACGGATACAATCTGAGAATGAAATGGCGCACCCAAAACATGTCGGCGTCTTTCAGATGTGTTTGAGGGATTCCGTTTCTGCGTGTGGATAAAATGGGGGAACTTGGCACCATCCCTAATGAAGAAGACGGGTGTATCATTGAATACCCAATCCCAGTTGCCTTCATCGGTCCGGATCTTTGTGGAGAATCCACGGGGATCTCGTGCAGTGTCTGCACTGCCGAGTTCACCGCCGACGGTGGAGAAACGTACTGTAACATTGGCTCGCGTTCCGGGGGTTGAAAGAAACTTGCTCGATGTGACGTTGCTCATGTCATGCGTCACCTCGAAGTACCCATGCGCACCTGCACCCTTAGCGTGGACCTAGGATCGGGTTAATCCATCACAATAGAACATCGTGCAAGTGTACTCACAACGCGCTCTGGAATGCGTTCACGGTCGAAGTGAGCAAGCAGATCGATGGAGGCAAAATCTAACGGCAGATACTTGGTCGGCTTAAGAAGACGTAACAATGATCAGTATACTGACCTTGCAGTAACAGTGGCCCGGTAGGTCCTGCCCGCGACCATGCATAAGGCTGGGCTATGGGAGCGCCATTAGAAGCCGCAAAGGTCGTCTCAGTGACGGCTGCCAGTGCACGAGAAAGCAGAGGGAAGACCGCGCTGAGAAGAAACAGGCCAGGACCAATCATCTCGAGGAGAATCGAGAGCGAGGGATGGAAAATAACGCCATGTTCTTTATAGAGGGCAGCAAGTCACAACCCCTGCTTACTACTACGGCTGTTTGCCGACTTCCGTAATGGCACTCCCCATACTAAGATTCTAAACACATCAAGGAAGCGGGAGAAGCGTAGGCAGATGTTGCATATCGGGAAAGATACTATGACGATGATCTCGTTGTGGTACGGATGATCGATTATTGACATTCGGAGGCCTCGGAACGACGATCCACGTGGGCTACTATGCAGTGACTAAGGTTCTCCACGCATCACGTGTTCGTACCAAGCCTCCAAGCAGACTGCGCAGTCACCAAATCGAAGCGGGGTAACGGAGGCATCAGAGGGTATCGACCAATGATATGCTCGGGATTCGCAATCCAGAAATGCACTAGAACAATGTTCCTGTATGTTCGGTAGCACAACCACGCCTCATTTCGTGTCGTGTTCATGTTCATTCTGATATCCCCCCTGTTCCCCAGGCAAACAGCGGTTCCGGGTTAATGAAAGCATGCGGCTGGAGTATAATTGCAGTAGGGAACGATGGTGAAATGTCAAATGAGCGACAAGCGTCTATTCGCAGGATCGAAGCTACTTACCTCGCGTACTGTTTGGTCGGTCAGAGCGGCGAAGTCGACCCCCCAGGGAGATTGAAAGACGAGAAGCTCAGGACTGTAGCACTCCGGCTTCTGTGATAATTGCCCTGATCAAACCCAGAGGTACAATCATATTAAGCATGAGTTCGCAATAGAGACGACAGCAGGGACGCATTTCTAGAAGAAAGAACATCCATGTTCTTGGAGAAGCTGCGGAGTCATTAAAGGTGTTGAATGCCAAGCATAGATAACCGCACGAACTAGGCGCTTGAAGGTCCTCAGGAGCGCATATGGCAGCATGTTGTTCACCTAAAACAAAAGCCTAGCCGCCGGGAAAGCATCAACGCGACCAGGCAACCATAACGTCAAGAAGTGCTAAATTTTGAGTATCCTTCCCACGACGCGGCGGCGGCAACTCACTCTAGAGGAGGGCCAGAAAGATGGACGTTGAATGTAATGAGTTGTTTATACAGTTCAAGAAGTCGCGGCTTTGTTCGACATTGCAACGACCTGATAGGCAGATGTGTTAGCAATAGAAATATTCTCAGCGTCTAGAACGGAGGTGCTCGCAACGCTTTTCTCCTGAGAAATGTTTCGGTGCTTGCCATATCACCGATATGATATGTTTAGCACAGAAGATATTCCATCTTGAAAAACAATTGAATGGGTTCAAGTTCCATTCATAGATCGCTGTCGCTGCTTTAACTCCCTAGATGCATTCCCGCAGCCTGCCATACTGACGCGGTATGAAAATCATGCGATCACAAGCAATCGAGCTGTCAGAATGCCACTTAGCGAGCCGCCAAAACCTTTCGGGTTTGAGGTTTGCATTGAGTGAAAAATACGTACGTTTAGCGTTTCAACCTTCAGTGGCGGTGCCCGTGCTATTAAATTGGAAGGAAGGAAGGAAGGAAGACATAGAGACCCGAGGTTGTTGCGGTCCCGCAGTGGAAGACCATAGCAATGAGTTCAATGCAATGCATGATGGTAAGAATTCTTTCGTGTGATAGCCCTACATACTCAATTGAGTAGCAAAAACGTTTGATTCGGTTTGAACCGCTTCGCGGAAGTTTGCGAAGTGATGCGCACAGGCTGTTCCGATATCTAGATCTTCAGTTCTTGACATAGTGAGATATCGCTGATGTAAAATTAGAATGCTGATGTGAATTATCGTGGCGCTTACCGTCTGCGGCTTGGAGGTAGTGACGACAGTGGAATCACCGTAGGACACTGTGGTCTGCGTAGCACGATTGGCAGGATTCGGACGATTCTTTACTTCTCTCGGGGACGTCGGAGACCATAGCCTAGACAGCTGTGCTGCAAGCGTGCCAGCCTTTTTTTTAGACATAAAAGGCACTTTGAGTGCTACTTTCTTATGATACGCCACTTATTCCGGGTGTCTGGCGCACAAGCGCCTATTTCTGCCCAATCATATCATCGACATTAGAGAGCAAGAAAAATAAACACAGAACACAGACACTCAATCACGTTTGGCTCTGTCCCGTGAGTCCATATCAGGGCTACTGGGCTCATCGATTGTTTCGATCAGTCTAACCAGTAAGCGAGGTGGGGCATTAGACTGTTAAACTTCATAGAAAGGTGAGCACAGCATGAAAATCTCTGGGGATAATTCAGTAACATAGCATGTAGGATACAGAGATATGTTCACTTCTCGAGGGAACAAAGATGGTCAAACGGCCTAGTTATGGAGGGGCCTTCGAATTTCGAATCTATCGCCAAGCGCATGAAGGACGGGCAGTTACCTCCTTACCCCTCGGCATCTTGCAGTATGATTAACTTTCGGCGGGAATAGTCCGATTGCTATTGCCGCGCAGATCGAGAAAGCTATAAAGATTAACATGTAAGGCACTGTTAGTATGCAAAAGTACAAGAAATAACCAGATCAGATTTTTTACCCGCTTCAGAGGGCCAGACATGCCTTATCAGCTAGATAGTACAATCTACACGGGGTATCGCGGAAGTTTGATCATCTCCGACCATGAAAGGCCGTTCGATGGAGCGACTAGTTCGGCTAGCTGCAAGGGACGAAAAGGACATAGCGGTGGGTATACCGATCTAGGGCTCGAGGCGGTGATGCATCAAAACATCATATCCACCCCCGCATTCGTGCGCCAATATCCATGCGGCTACAGTGGGGTAGCACTGGATTCTGTGCCCCGACGGGCAAGGGCGAATAGTGCTGCCATCAGAAGACAGTGACGGATATCAAATTTCGAGCAGATATCTCAGCTTTGGCACCGCAAGGACCACTGGCATGTACTGGCAGCCTGTCAGAATAATCGACGAGTCGGGCTGTCCGGTCGAGGTCTAAGTTGATGAAGGATCGACACATGCACGAAAAAGGCAACGCGTATTTTATAGCGTGGGAATTCTGAGACAGGACGCGTTCTTTCTAATCCTAACAATGTCCTTCATGGTAACCACACAGCGTACCGTGCCAAGCGCGCCGTTCGTCTCTGCGAGGCTTCCAGTACGTTTCAAGTGCGTTATTCACGGATAATACTTATATACATCTAGGTACCGTCGGAGATATTTGTGGGGTTCGAATTCCGACGCACAAAGCCACGCAAAAACTGAAAAAAGGGACGACTTCTGGCGCGAGAATTCTCTAATTTACTTACTGAAGGACCGAAGATTATTGTCTGAAACTTGCAGACGGCAGACGAAGGACGAGGTACGGATATCTTCAGTTGGACGGATCAACGAGGTTACACTCCTGCAGCCCCACACTGATGGCTGTCTTTGTGTAACAGCCCAGGTCGGTGATTCAAGCCTTCAGTCGGACTTGCATACATCCGCTCGCCTCATTTCCTTTTTTAAATCTTCATCTAATAAAGAGCTTATGTCCTCGCTTCTGGAACCTTCACTATTGCGCCCTTAGACATGGCCTCTACCACCTTTTGTATTGACGTTCCTGTCTTTGGTGGGCAAGGCACTGCTGCCGCCAACTCTCCTCAGGCGCGCCAGCAGGCACTCCTCGACGCCTCTTCTCCCTCAGGCTCTGTTCTCCTTGCTGCTTGCCACGCTATCCTTCACGCAGAATTGGAGACGCTCTCTCCGACAGAGCTGTCACAGGTTAACATCGACCTGTCAGACTTCCAGACTAAAGAGTCAATCCTTGCTCTTCCCACCGAACGGTATCTCCATAATGCAGTCATTTCTGGAACGACACTCTTCCTTCTACAGACGCTGCGCTACCTGGCGTACATAGACACTTCCGTTGCTTCCAACAGATCTCTCACTCCGTTCAGTGACGTTTTGAAACCCAACTCTGTCCACGGCATTGGCATCCTCGGCTTTTCGTCAGGGATATTGCCCGCAGCTGTCGTCGCTACTTCGTTCTCAAGCGTTTCTTTCCTTTCCCATGCCGTAGAGGCATACCGCCTGGCTATATGGATTGGTGTACGTGCCCAAATTTTCCGCGGCACGACACTTTCGGGCTCGTTCCCTGAGGCCATCCACTCTTCTCCTTGGAGTCTTGTGTTCCTTGGATTGAACAAGGAAGATGCGGAGGTGGCAATTTCGGATTTTGCAAAGGTCAGAACGTTTACATCATTCTTCATCTCCGTTACTCACCATTCAAGCAGACCATCACCAAGCCGTCCCCTCTTTATGTCACTGCAACGATGGATGCCAGTTCTGTCACTATTTCAGGCCGCCCAGATACTCTCTCCGCGTTTTCGGAGCATGTTACAGCACACTTCTCAGCAGCTAGCATTGTTGTGCATAAGACAACCCTCGACACCTTGTACCACGCGCCACTTCATGTGGCTGGAGCACGGGAAGAGATCCTCAACGACGTTATTCGGAGGGGCATTCAATTCCCGCAAATCGCGGATATCCATGTTCCCTTCCGCTCCACGTTCACCGGCGAGGCATTGAAGAAGGATATGACTGGGTCACTTGTTGAGCTCGTTGTGGATATGGTCATTTCTCAACCTGTCAACTGGGACCTGGTGACTGCCGGCGTTCTCAAGGACCTTCCCGATGACGCGTCCGTGCGCCTGCTTAACGTCGGGCCTGGAACGGGTCTCTGTCGCGGTCTTGAAAGGGCCTTACGCAAAGAGCGCGTAAACTTGCTCGATCTGACGGCGTTGGACGCGAAAACCGCGCGTCAATCGAAAGGCAAGCAAGAAGCTATTGCTATCGTTGGAATGGCCGTCAATATGCCTGGAGCACCGAACGTTTCTAAGCTGTGGGAAGTATTAGAGCAGGGTATCAACACTATCAGCGAGGTATTCAAACTTTGTTTCCATTTTCAATGCCGTTTACTGACATCTGGATGATATTTTAAGGTTCCTGAGAACCGTTTCAAAGTGTCGGATTACAATGAGGCCAAGAACCCCAAGCGGCAAATGAAGGCCCACACCGGCAACTTCATCGAAGGCGCCGATGAATTCGATAACCGCTTCTTTAAGATCAGTCCCAGGGAAGCGAAGAGCATGGATCCTCAGCAACGGGTCTTGCTTCATACTACTTATGAGGCCCTAGAAGACGCGGGCTATGTTCCGAACGCGACTCCCTCATTCAATCCGGACACATTCGGATGCTACATCGGTGTAGCCACCCACGACTACTTGCAGAATTTACGCGATGACATTGACGTGTATTATAGCACCGGTGAGCTCTCGCTCGTTTACAGTTTGTGTTATCATTTACTGACCTCCGTGGGAATAGGCACATTGAAGGCATTCCTGAGTGGACGTCTGTCTTATTCAATGCAGCTCAGCGGTCCCTCTATCGTCGTAGATACCGCATGCTCATCTTCTGGTGTCGCTGTTTACCAAGGAGCGCGTGCTCTTATGAACGGGGACTGCAACGCCGCTATTGTTGGCGGTGTTAATGTGATCGCCAGCCCAGACGTGCGTCAATCTTCTCTTTGTTCTATAACTTTAACTCATAATCTTTCGTTCTAGATGTTCTTGGGACTCGATCGCGGCCATTTCCTGAGCCCAACAGGACAGTGCAAAGCATTCGACGCATCCGCCGATGGGTATTCCCGAAGCGAAGGGTGTGGGATATTCGTCTTGAAGCGCCTCTCTGATGCTATCGCCGAGGACGATAAGATTTGGGGTGTGATTCGAGGTGTCGAAGTCAACCAAAGTGGCTTGGCTCATTCGATCACCCATCCTCATGCTCCCACCCAGATCACACTTTTTAAACAACTTTTGGAGAATACTGGCGTCGACGCAACCCGAATTAATGTTGTCGAAGCCCACGGGACGGGAACTCAAGCTGGAGATCCAAATGAGCTTGAGAGCATCCGGGGTGTATTCGCCCAGAAGCGTGGCGCCAAGAATCCATTGCATATCACATCTGTGAAAGCGAACATTGGACATCTGGAGGCGGCTTCTGGTGCTGCAGGGCTAGCGAAAATCCTTCTCATGATGGCGCACCGAACGATTCCCCGTCTTATCTCCCTTCACGATCTCAACCCGCGCATTGCCTCATTAGATGCCGACAATACCATCATCGACAGGGTGCATACTACTTGGGAGCCTTCTCCCGGCGGTCAGACGCGAATGGCACTTTTGAATAACTTTGGTGCCGCCGGTTCGAACACTGCTACGTTGGTGGAGGAGTTTGCTCGTCCTTCGCTCGTTCAGCTTGAAGCTATTCCTCTTGTGTTCGGTCTGTCTGCAAAGACTGATACCGCCCTGGAGAAGCTCCGCGCTAAGTATATCAGCTGGCTCCAGAGTTCAGAGAGCGCCGACGAGAGATTAGTGGACATTGCTTACACGTCCACGAGTCGCCGCCAGTTGTATGAACATCGCACAGCGGTAGCTGCCTCTACGAGGGAGGAGCTTATTGAGAAATTGCAGAAAGCCAAGTTCGTTCAATCTCCCAGCCAAGATGGAAAAGCTGTTTTCGTGTTCTCCGGTCAAGGCGCTCAGTACCTGGAGATGGGGCGTACCCTTTACGATTCATCGCCGATCTTCAAATCTCATATCGACGAATGCCATTCATTCCTTATTGCATCCGGATTTTGTGGTGTTTTGCCTATCATTGCTCCTGGACCCGACGGTACGGGTTTAACGGAGACGGAAGAATTCGAAGCCTATCAAGCGGCTATTTTCGCGTTGGAGTATGCTCTTGCCAAGTTGTGGATGTCGTGGGGTGTGAAGCCGACAGCTGTGGTTGGTCACAGGTATGTTCTATTCATTCTCAATGTTTTGCCGCGCTAATGCTATCACCTAGTCTTGGAGAATATGCCGCGCTCGTCATTGCCAATGTCCTATCGTTGCGGGGTGCTCTTACTATTATTGCCCATCGTGTGCGCCTTATGGTGACAAAATGTGCTGTCTCATCAACCAGCATGATTGCCGTCAACCTAGCGCAGTCATTGCTTCAGGACATTTTGAAAGCGGCCACCTTCGACAAGTTGAGCATTTCGTGCTTCAACAGCCCTGTAGATTGTGTCGTGTCTGGGCCATTGGAACAGCTTCGCGCATTGAAGGAGCACTTGGATGCCGAAGTCCACTGCAAGAACGTCCTTCTGACTGTGCCGTTTGGTTACCATAGCATCGCGATGGCGCCCATCCTTGCCGACCTTGACGCTGTCGCCCTGAAGGTGACCCTGAGAGCTCCAACGATCCCCATCATCTCCAATGTCCATGGCGATGTCGTGCACCCTGGGGACGCGTCTGTCTTTGACGCGCAGTATTTCTCCAGACATTGCGCCGAGCCAGTCCAATTCGATCGCGGGATTCACGCGTTGATGGCACTACCCGAGTGCTCCAAGATTGATGCATGGTTGGAAATTGGTCCCCACACGACATGCCTCCCGATGATCAAAGCGATCACGGCGCCTCTTGGCGCGCCTCTGCTTCTTGGCTCCATCCGAAAGCAGCAGGACCCGTGGTCGACGCTCACCGCAACCCTGGCTCAGCTCTTCCAGGCGAATGTTCCCGTTTCATGGCGAAAAACATTCTCTCATGTGCCGGATGTATCGTGCATTAGTCTCCCCTCGTATCCCTTTGCGCCGTCGAAGTTTTGGGTGACTTTCAAGGAGGCGACAGCTGTCGAGAAGGTTTCTAAAGTGGAAGTTCCTGCGAAACAAACGATCTCCAATTCTGCCCTTCTGCATGAATGGGTCCAGGAGCCGTCTCCAGCGAACGGGTTTACTTCCATCTTTGAGACGCCCATCAGCATGCTGGCTGGTTCGATTACAGGACATCGAGTTGCAGGCATAGCATTGTGTCCTGCCTCCGTGTACCTGGAACAGTTGTATGCTGGGATCGACCTGACTCGTAATCATTTAGGCTCTCAGTCTGATGATAAGCACGCGATCCTTCGGGCTATCAAGTTCATGCACGGTTTGGTATATGACGAGTCCGTTGCCCGTATTGTTATAACGGTGATCACTTTGAACGGAGAAACTGGCTCTTTCAGCGTCAGCTCGCGAGTAGAAGGTTCGAATGAACAGACCGCGCATGCCCACGGCGAGTTCCGTCTCCAGCCTGCAGCTACCACCCTCACCAAGTTCTCTCGTGCGCTTCCAACCATCAACCGCCACATTGCTGCGGTCACAAAGCCCGGCATGCAGCAGGAAACCTTCTCGACGCGGACGGTGTACGATGGATTGTTCCAACGTGTGGTCGACTATTCCAAGGAATACCATACCATGCAGTCTCTCACGATCGATGCTAGCCATATGGAAGGATGTGCGCAAGTTCGCCTTCCCCGCGATCACGACAAAGGACCGTATGTCGTGCACCCGGTGTTCATGGATACTTTGCTCCACGTCGCAGGTTTCGTGGCGAATATGCAGGGTGAGCGAAATGACGCGTTTATTTGTACCGAAGTCGGCTCTGTCAAGGTCATTCCTGAATTCGTTGATACGAATGCGGAATATGTCGTCTACTGCAGCAACGTGTGGGTGGAGAACGAGGGCGCGATTCTTGCGGAGGCGTGGGCGTGCCAGAAGGGAGAACCTTCTCGGGTTGTGGCTTGTATGAAAGGTATGCAGTTCCGCCGGCTTAAGCTCAACGCCTTTTCGCGCCTCCTCGCTAGAGCTGCGGGAAAGCCCGTTCAGTCGTCCGTACCAAAATCCTCTCTTAAGCCTGCCGCCCCTGCTACTGCTCGTCGTCCTACCGTTCACCATCACCGTTCTTCGGAACCGGAGGCGCCTAATGTTGAATCCACGGTGCTTACCATTGTGGCTGAGACTTGCGACGTCAGTCCTTCCTCTGTTTCCACCACCACGGATCTCGAGGCCATTGGTGTCGACTCCCTCATGTCGATCGAAATCTTTGCACGGCTCCAACAATCCTTCGCAGAGTACAATCTTTCCGCTCATTCTCTGACCTCTTGCCGAACGACGGGAGACATCATTCGTGAAGTCACGGCTAACCGTCCGGCGAATGCCACGAGTATCCCCTCGTCTCCGACTCTTCGTGCTACGACTAGTGCCCCTTCATCACCGGCGACGTTGTTTTCGGCGGACGATCAGCTCCCGGAGCCAACCCAACTATCTGTTGACGATGAGCCTGACATTAAGAGCGTCCTTGCCACGGTATTGGACATCGGTGTCGATGACATTCAAGATGACACCGACTTCGAGCATCTCGGTTTGGATTCGCTGACCTCGATCGAAGCCCTTCATTCGCTGAAGACTGAGTTGGGGCTAGATCTTCCTAGTGACTTTTTCACGACCTGCAATACGGTCCGTTCTGTCCAAGATCATCTACGGCGACATCGCCAGGCAGCGAAGAAGGTGGTAGCGAATATTTCTGCGTCGAAGAAACTGGAAGGCGATAATGCCAGTGCGTCTCATCTTGTGAAAAGTCTACGACTCGAATCCCTTCCATCCACTATCCAAACCCATCCTGACAACGACTCCCTTCCTCTTTTCTTGATCCATGACGGTAGCGGTTTAGTCAACTACTACTCCCGCCTTCAGCCGTTGGCTCGGTCTATCTACGGGATTCACAACCCCCACTTCATTTCATCGCAGCCTTGGGAGAACGTGGTCGAAATGTCCCAGGCATACGCCAAGGTCATTTCTCAGGTTTCGAAGGGACCACTTCTGCTCGGAGGTAAGATTTTGTCCTCTTTTCCTATTTAATAATCTTATTTATTCCTTACAGGATGGTCGTTCGGTGGTGTAGCCGCATATGAAACTGCTCTCCAACTCCAGAAGCAAGGCATCACCGTGAAAGGCATCCTTCTTATCGACTCTCCTAACCCCATCAACCATGTCCCTCTTTCCAAGTCGCTGATCGCCGCCGCAGTGCAACTCGATTCTCGGAGCAGCGCTTCTGAAGTCGGCCAGCTTGTCAAGAAACAGTTTGCCATGAACGCTGCGATGCTTAAGGATTACGACCCTCGCACGACACGTGGTGTATGCCCGCCTATGGTCCTGCTCCGATCAAGTGAAGGCTTCAACCCAGAAGGCGTCGCTGAGGTTCCGAGATGGCTTGCTGACCGGAGCGACGCGAAGAATGCCACCACCGGTTGGGATACGTTGACCCCTTCTCCTGTCAAGGTGTTCGATATTCCTGGGAACCACTTCCAGCCATTTACCACTGCTAATGTGAGACTCTTGATTATCGCTGTTGCTCTTACTAACTGCTTCATCGGCAGATTGCTTCTGTTTCGTCCAAAATGGTTGATGCTTGTCGATACTTGGAGGGTGTGTGAGGATTAACGGGCATTGTTATATGTATCCTTAGATTGGTTATTAGACGCTAGAATTCTGTACACATGTTATTTTATGCCATTATATTTTTCAATCACATCCAAATTTATTTTGTCTCAGAATCTGTTCTATTCGCGCTTCTTGAAATCATATTACTCGATCTAAGACAACCAACTCGACCATTAACTATCATCATCCTACTTCAACAACGATGCCGAAAGCTCCTGCAACTTCGTCTTCAACGGAGTATACGTTTAACTTCGGCAGACACAGAGGAGAGAAGATATCCAACGTCCCACCATCCTACCTTATATTCTGCAAGAGTGCTAAATGGGTCGACGACTACCCGGGTTTAAGACAGGCCATCGTTAGCCTAGAGCGAGCACGCCAGGGCATGACTCCTGCGCAGCGAATCCAGCGCGCGAAAAGGATTATACCAGACTGGTTCTGGAACGAATGCCATCCGATTGCATGCCATATTTATGGTGTAGAGTCGGCTGCGACAGCTAAAGCGATCGAGGATGCTGTCGAGACTCGCTGTTATGAACGACGGTACCCGCCGCGCCCGACAGCCACGGAAACGGGACTCTCTTCTCGCTCAATAAGAGCACTAAGACAGCTGCTGGACACCTGTCCCGCAATCGGGCCAACGACCCCGGAGCATGGTCCATTTTTCGTGCTAAAAGAGGATGGCTTCACAGAAAAGCGCTATTGGGTTTGGTCTGGAGAGTACGAGGGAAAAGTCATGACGGCACTCCAGGCTGTCCAAGACAAACACGGAGAGAATGGGCTGCTGGTTGCACGATGGATGGCAAGGAACAAGGTTAGCAGAGACATATTTCAGAGACCATCGTTAATACCACTGTTTTAGTATGCAAAATCCACACGTAGTCTGACCCATGGGGGATGTGGCAGACATCAAAGAGAAGGCACCATGTGGTTTGATCAATCATGGAATTTAGCATGGTTTATTAACAAATCAACCGTTTGAATCATGAATGTGAACACGGAATTAGACACAGGCTCTCAGCCAGCCTTTGACTTTCAAGGGCAACTGGGTACAAAACCTTGATCAATATTTCGTTGAATATTTTGGGGGTGTTTGGGTATCATACGGAATAAAGTATTGAGCAATAGAACAGACTGTCGACAAAATATCAAACTTATTAGTTATAACCTATATTTCGACGTGACCTCGTTTGTTCACGTGATCGCGATCTGCGGTCGAGAATTTAGTCTGTGAGTATTTTCACCTGACGCTGAACTTCAACCATTCGAACGTCCAACATATTCTTCGTGCATTTCTTATTTTCATCTGTCGCAAGTAATTCATTCAAAAGGTCTTGCTGTCTTATGAAATTTCGATACCATTTTAGCTGAAAACATGGATTCAAGTTCATCTTCCCAGCAGCCGCCTTTCGCCCCAAACCCTGCTGTATTCTAGGGAATCCTCCTGTTTACCCTTTTCAATCAGCCCATTTCCTCGCGCATCCTGCAAGCAAATGCATTCATGAAAATACTCTACGGAGCCTTCCTTTTATGCCACAGAATCGCCACACTCGTACTTCTGTTATATGCAACGACCAGGTTCCTGGTGTACGTGGTGTCATCCTTGGGATTCGTTAGAAAACTCTACGCGAAACATCACGACGGACGTCAACCGCTCCGCTGGACAGCACGCGAAGTTGCCGCCAGCCTTCATTGGATGATTGCATTTGCATTGTCTTCAGCTGCATGGTCTCGTCCGAGCGGTTCGAGTTCCATATGGGGAACCTTAGAGGAGATAATCGCAGTACTACCATTTGCTCTCTGTGCTCCTCCAGTGACTATTCAACTACTGTCACTGTTGTCCTTCATTGGCCATGTATATCTCTGGTCTCGAGACCGTGCCGAACAGAACAACACTTTCCGTCCATCGCCTTATTCGAACCTCCAATACGTTCTGATGACTGTCGTCAGTTGTCGCGATCATAGCGGCCGTCTCCGTAGCTCGCATGAACACCGTGCATAATCGAGAAGGACCAAACCTCTGCGCCATACTTCCTGTCTTATTGAAGGTTTTCGCTGGTTTAATTTCGATCGCACAATTGTTTATCTTCGAGTTCGTTATTCTCGGTTGGGCTCGTGGGCTGAAGGCGGGAGTTCAGCGGGAATCAGGTACTACAACGATCAATACGCCCGAGACACTAGCACATTAAAAAGCCTCTGCCGTTAGTTGAACTCTCCCGATGTTCTGTCTTGCATCGTATTCATTCCCTTCTACAGCTGCACAAAGCGTCATGGTCATCCTTTCTTCAACCAAAGTAATACACGACAAGCATACTTTTCTTGATAGCCACCAGACTTCGTCACACGCTTTCAGCCTCAGGCTGAACGGGGCGTCTTTACCCACCCTGTCAGCATTTCCAAGTCCAAAGATATCGACTCGCTGGCTTCGCTTTGATCGCAAAATCCTCTGTCTTCATTTTGTTATGCTCCGCTGGCCTCGTAGGCTGAAAGCGGGGGTCCGACGGGAACCAAGTACTACAGCAATCAGTACGTCAAATAAATATCTTGCATTTGTTGAACCCTCCTGGTGTTATGTGTCGCATCATACTTATTTCTTTTCCGTAGTTGCACAAAGCGTCGCAGCTTCTCTTTCTTTCAGCCGAAGAAATACATAACAAGGATACCTTTCTTGATAGCAACCAGACTTTGTTACATAGCTTGAGCATAAGCAGCGCCTACTTACCATTCTGTCAGCATTCAATCCAATTCAAAGAAATAGAATACCCTCACCGCTGTACGATCTGTAGAAATAGGAAATTCGAGATTCCTTCGTCCAGCGATATTACAGTCCGGAAGTAGCGGTCCAGTAGACCACAGTTTAACCTTGTCTCGAAGCTCTTCCTCGCCTCAGAGTACTGGCCACTGGTGACTATCGGTATGTACGAATGCTGTACTATGCTTCTTCTCGTCGTCCTGTATTAGAAGGCAATGCATTATGTGACGAATCCTTTTAGAACTAGCGTCGCACACTTCCAGCTTGCACTGCAACGATCATCTGACCGTCCGACGCCTTTTATTCGAGGGTAAAGAGGGAATCGGATCTCGAGTAGGCACTGGAAGATAGTCGGGTTGGCTATTGGAGTAGATGATTGAAGAGATAGGTCTTCAAGGTGTACTGCTGGTTGGTATTCATCGCCCAAAGTAGGTGAGTTATGAAGGATAGAAAGGGGAGAAAATTCGACAAGGGCACTGCCAATTTGACTTTTACAACGGGGATTTCCGTTACTCTCAGTATACAGTAATCGCCGACGTCGTACGTCTTGAATTCTTGTATCATGGCGGCCTTAAAGGCAGAATTATATAGATTTCGAATCCGTCAGGCTGTGATGAGAAAATGATTTAAAGCTCTTCCTTAACTTTGTTCACAATGCCGGCGGCATGTGGCACTTAAAATATCCCGCCGCGACGGGTGCCGTCTCGGGCCGCACCCTCAATCCATAACCACGATCACCGCTTGTGCGCGGTTTATGCTGTCAACGTCCTATTATTCACTCCAGCTCGTTCTTCTTTTCTCTCGTCCGTTCTACTTAACACAATTCTGGCCAGTCCGTAGACGAGGAACTATGCACATGCCATAACCATTAAGCATGCCAAAGACATCGAAAATTTTCGTCGAAGCGCATGGGCTATGCTTCTGGCTGTTTCATTCTTCGGTTCTTCGGCATCTTACAGTGATATCTCTATCATGTGTTCGGTCATTTTATCTGAGTGCTTGGGACTCTTCTTCCATCACTGATGCTAATGGCTCCAGTGATGATTGTCATCATGTACACTGGTGCTTTGTTCAGTTTCCTGGCTCAACGCCGGGTCGTCCTGGAGTCACCTACGGCTGCGGTGCATTATCTTCTGGGGTTTCTTGGATGCGCGCTGCATTACAAAAGGGTCGTGGGTGTCTGCTGTGTCAGCGGTTTCTACTTGCCAGTCATCATCTGTTACATCTCACTTCTAAAATCTGTCCCTTCAATATAGAGTCAGCAGTCCTCCGGTCTGTCAGGAAATTAAAATACTCCGGAGCGCTTGTTCTTTCTTCGATTCTGTCTGTCAGAAATTTGTTGCGCTGCTGAATTGCTACAATGTCACTGTATTTTCATGCTGGGATGCTTTTTTCGCTATAAAAGCCAGACAGTAATGCATAGTTCATCTATCCACCGATAGGTAGATATTCCTTTCTTTAATGTTCGCCCAAGGTGAGCTTTCAGGCCTATCCAGCTTTCTCTTTTCTCTCTCTTCCCGCTCATATCGCTTCCACAGTTCTTTTGCTTTTGCCCGTCGTTCTTTCTGCAGTCTTCACGACTGCGCTCCCCACATCGGAGAGGAGTACACATCTCTTTGCGACCGACGTTTGATTCTGCACTCACCCGCTTTTCAGGTCTCCTTGCCAGTGTGGCAACTACTGAAAAGGCATCCCTCGCAGCGCGCGCCGCAGCCCAGCCTCTTACTCTCGCCAACTCCAATTGGATTTGGACTGGAGAAGAGGACAGCGCAGGGGGGAATGCACCTATCGGTTCTCGTCCCTTCCGCAAAACTATTCCCCACACCAGCACCAAGTGCCCGGTATGCGCGACAGTCGTCATTGCGACGTATGTTTGGCTTTCTCGATTACTTCCAAGATTGGTCTGAGAAACGTTCTAGTGATAACCTCCACACTCTGTACGTCAACGGCGCTGAGGTGGGCTCAGGCGCGTCCTTCTCGACTGCACAGGTGTACACTGTCGGGCTCAACCCAGAATCCGACAACGTCATCAGCGTCAATGGCACTAACACTGCAGGACCTGCCGCTCTGATTGCCACCATCCTCGTTGACTACGCCGACGGCACCACTGAGACCTTTGTCAGTGACGCGTCCTGGAAGACCCTCAAGTCCGCTCCCCCAGCTGGGTTCGCGAACCCGAGCTTGGACGACTCGGCATGGATTGCAGCGGTTGTGCAGGGCAAAGAGGGAGTATCTCCTTGGGGCCAGACCACACTCCCTCCCGCGCTTGATCTGACTCAGAGCAACTGGATTTGGACCGGCGAGACCGACTCGACGGGGAATGCCCCGATTGGACACAGGGCATTCAGGAAGACAGTCACTTCCCCGTATGGCAAAGGCGCGGTGTGTGCGAAGGTTGTCATCACTGTGTAGGACCTTTGATTCTTAATTTGTCCGGCTCTAATTAGATCCAACCCTTTACAGCGATAACGCGTACACTCTCTATGCCAATGGCCAATCCCTCGGATCTGGCACAGACTTCACCACCGCCCAAGCATACTCCGTGCCTCAGCTGGACCCTGACCAGAATGTCTTCGCAGTCGATGGGGAGAACACTGGTGGTCCGGCCTGGTGTTATTGCTACTATCCTAGGTCGCGTATAACGATGGGACTTCGGCTTCCTACGTCACGGATACCACCTGGAAGGCGTCCACCAGCCTGCCTACTGGCTTCCAGCTTCCCGCGACCGATGATAGCACTTGGAGTGATGCTACGATTGTGGGCAAGTATGGCAGTGCACCTTGGGGAGCTATTACCGTCCCTGCTGCGTAGATACTTGAGCAACTCGGTATCTTCATCACATTCATTTTATTTTGATAATCGACTTCTGCAAGTATATATACTGGAATATTAATGAAAATTGTCTTCTAGCTTTTGTCGAAGAGTCAAATAATTTGGTTTGAAGTTGGTGCTTGCTCTTTGGCCACATTCTTTTCCGGTATCGAAGGGCCTCCGTTCTATTGACCTGGGATTGTCTTTTTGGGCTCTGATTTTCCTCCAAGGCATCTCCGATCGTAAGGCGGGGTATTATGTGCTCGTATGTATGAATTCCATCCCATATATCTCCCACGCTAATTTATCTGCTCCTTCGTCTCAGACACATCACCAGTATGCATCGTTACATTGACACTTCGACTTGAAGACATCGATTAACAAACGACAGTTCTGTGGTAATATCCGTCCCAAGAGATCACCCTCTTCACCAACGACGCGAAGCTCTTCAGAAGTGATGATGGTGTTAATCATTCTTGTTCACCTTCTCGACACTACGCTGACATCCGCTTTTCCAGGTTAGAATCACTGTCACCTTCTGTTCATTTATTTTTCCTTTAGAGCCGTCGCATAAATATTCGCAGGTCTGTATGTTCGTGCAGCATTTATCATGGACACATACTTTGTCTTATTTTTTCAAGTTTGTTGTTCCTTTCATGGCATAGATCTTAACCTGCACATTTCGGACAGCTCAGTGCGATGAGTCTCATAAGACATCGCGGCCTTTGCGATCCGTACAGCATCATTCGATAGCTTCGGTTCTCCTTAGGCCCGTTCTCCTTCGGCCTCCTAATTTGTATCGTCTGAAACGCGTGCTTCTTACCCATTCTCATCTGTGAGACTTGTCCAAGCTTCTGATGACAACCGGTCACGAGGAATCATAAATATATGGTATCAAAATTCGAACTGTCAATCCAATAGAGCCTACTTGAAGGTCAGTGGTCGCAGATCGAAGGACTTGCCCCGGGGGTACAGGATCGCTACTATAACTGTATACTCACAGACAAAATCAGTGCGGGTGAAGAAGTCGAGACCATGGCACATGTCACGCTGACGTAGTAAGGCTCGAAAGTAAAATCATACGTCATCAGTACAACTCATCCAGCCTGATAGCATGGAGACGCTGCTCAAGAGATGCACAATTGCGGATGATGCGTAAAAATATCAAGACGGTAAGACTTGGTACGCCTGTGGATATCGTTAGCGTGGAGTATCATATGGGACAGTCGCTGGCTGGCGCATGTTACTCCACTCTGACCCACTCGGCACAGACTGGGAAGAATCATTCCCACAAGTACAGTTCGACGTGCTGAATTGATCGATAGGTCGCCTAAGAGGTGGCCACGAGGTACTTAATGGGAAAACGTTAACTCTAGTACTGAATCAAAGAATGAATATTAGAGTTTCTTATAGCATGAAACATTTATGGCTGTCAGCTTCCAAGTCGGATCCACACGCTCTATCCAAGTGCCCGACTTCAGGATTATAAACCACCGACATCCATGGGGGTGCTGCGTATTATAAAAGAGTCAACCTTCATAGGCTTAATTTCGCTACGAGAATATTCACCTGCTTACGCCATGTTCAAGAAACTCTTGTTTTCCGCCATTTTTGCTGCTACTGCTTACGCAGAATCTCATACCGTCAGGTTGACGAACAGGTATGTAGGAACGTCTCAGATGAGATCTTTCACTAAAGGTGATTTAGATGTGGGTATGGGACTGTAAGCTTCTCACCTTCGACGTTTATCGTTATCGTGCATGATGCCTTTATTGATCCATAATACCACAGCCCATGCTTACTGATCAATGGGGGAACGTTCTCTCGACGGGCACCTTCACCGCCTATGGAGCACTGATTGGGGCGAGAGCGTAAGAAGTTTCACAACTTTCTTTCACTCACTTCTTACTGGCCGTTAGCTGGCTACAAAACGGCTCATGCGGGGGTGGTGGAACAGACTGTACCATCATAGAAATCACTTTAAGAAACCCGCAGAGTGAAGGTGCTGGTTCTAGTGCCGACATTTCTCTTATCGAGCCGTGAGTCTGTCTCGGACTTCGACTGACGATAGATGTTTGGCATACTCATTCTTCTATTGAAAGAGGCAACAAGTTCACTAACGCAGCTGGTTTCGTATA
Source organism: Armillaria mellea (assembly GCA_030407055.1). Lineage (NCBI taxonomy): Eukaryota > Fungi > Basidiomycota > Agaricomycetes > Agaricales > Physalacriaceae > Armillaria > Armillaria mellea. The sequence goes on along the minus strand of JAUDZF010000001.1, from coordinate 1,611,000 downwards.
TTTCAACGGCTGTGACGGACAAGGAAAATACTGTTAGTGGTTTATTTGCGTGTTATGGTTGAAACGTTGAAGTCCTAAACCTGTTTCTTGGAAGGCAACAATCCAGACTGTTCGGAGGCGTTTCATAACCCGTGGGACTATGGTGCTCAGGTTCAGTGTGAGATCAATGATGTAAGCACCCTTGCGCTACTTGTGGATAACATGCTTATCCTGGCGTGTCAAGGTCGGTATCGAAGTCTTCTTCTGTTAGATAGCAGATTCCTGAAATTGTATTGTCTGATAAATCAGCTTACTTGACATTGCCTGGGTAAATTTTCTGAAATTTGTTAAAATCTCCACTGTGAGGTATATCTTACTAGGATGATCATATTTCCCTGATGATTGATCTTACTCCTCACCTGTGCATTTGGCGATTCGCTTTACGCTAACCCACAGGGATGGTGGTGTGATGAACAATAATATAATAGCCTAGTATACGACAACCCCTTCTTAGTGCGTACTATCATCAACCAAAAGAAATCGGAATGGTTGGGAAATTTTATTTCCGTTCTCAGATTTTTTATAAACGGAATGCCGCAAATTAAGTCTAAGGGATCCATTCAAAACCGCATCTTAACCCCCTTGAGTTTTCGTCCACAGTTACCCTGTAGTTGAAAAATGGAAAAATTAGGACGAATAAAATAAATATTGAGACCCGTAGATCTACCACTCCGGGAAAGCGTGTCATCCTTGTGCAGGGGCCATGCTAATCTTCTCTGTATCGTTCCAATTTTTTCGTATGTCACCCCGAAGGGGACATTATTATATGAACCCTTTAGCTAGCAGTGTTAGCAGTTTTGTATTTGTGATGGCTCACTGGAGCCTATGTCCATATCGGGAAATGCTATCACTAATCTGCATTTTCACTCTTGACGGCCATGGTCAGCTAATTATGTCGGTAGCGACGCCTACGGTTCTGCCCCGGGATCCCAGGTTCCCGCACCTGCTACCTCCAGTGCCTAGGATCCGGCCTATGCAGCTGCGTAACGTCGGCTATGAGGCTATCTACGGTCGTATGAACGATTATCGCGACCTGCAACGCGAGCTGGACGAGCTGAGCGAGGAGGAACGCGAGCTAGAGGAATTGGTGCGCTCTTTTCTAGCTTGTAGTATATCTCTTTCCAACTCTGCGGTAGGACAACGATATTCGTAATCGAGGTTTCGGGACCATCATACCTATTGGTCGTGTCAAGACGCAGCGGGAGGAGAAACGAGAGGTACGGATACCTTCCTCATCATCGGTTCATATTATGAACGCAATGCATAGCTCGATGAGGCAGAAGATGGTGAAGAGGACTCTATGCATTCTGATGGCCCGCCATCCGTGATAGAGGAGGACGAGGACGAGGACGAGGACGAAGAAGACGAATCGGTGGATATGGACGCTAGTATGCAAGATATGGATGCAAGCTTGCCGGAGCCGGACGAGGACGAAGAGCCTGAAGAGTCTTCGGATGCTGAGGATTTCTTGGTCTCCGATGTGCTGGAGGAATAGACGGTCCCTTTAGCTTTACACTGTGGTCGCGTTGCCTTAGTATGTTTTATATTCTTTCAGAAGCCAAATTATTGACTCCAGGTTCTGTCCTCGTCAGGTTTTGTGAGACAGGCGCTTTTTTGTAGCCTAAAAAAAGGACATCAAAAGGTTTCGAATTTTGCTTCAGTTTTACGTTCTCGCGCTGTAAAACCAGCAAGTACCTCCGTAAGTCCATTGTTCCGTGGGGGGAAAAGCTTTACATCCTGTTTTACTGACGGCCTCTCCAGGACCAAAAAAGGGTTCCCTAAAGCAAGACTTTTAAGGCTTCATTTTTTACCGGCTAAAATACAATGGCCTCTGCTGCGATGCCTGCAATTTTTTGCCGGTTCTCACCAGCAGATATATTTTAGGATACGTCCTGCATCACGTTATCGCTGCCGAAGAGCAACTTTAAGGATTACATACATGTAGTTATTAGTTTACATAGTTTTCTGCACATGCACGGTCCTCGCCAGGATGCACCACAGGGAACACGTCGGTAAATAAAATCTCCAGCTTTCTCGGGGCAGCCTCTGATTTTTCCCAAGCGACGAGCGCGTTGATGGCTGTCGCTGGGCAGCATGGTGTTGTCATAATGAAACGGCAGCTATCTCCTTGCAGCTTCCCCCCTCCATGCCTCGAAAATCCCAAGTCGACCTCATTTCTATCTCAGGGATCGTATCCGCCCAAGCACAGCAGGAGCTCGTCACGGAGGGTCTCGATAACTTTGAGCTCCCAAAGAGCCTGGTAACCAGTATCGCACGATCAGCAGTACGTCCCTCGTTGTTGCCACTGAGTATATAATTCGATTGTTCCTCCTAGCTCCCTGACAACGCGAAGCTGCCCAAGGATTCGATCCTCGCGCTCGTCAAGGGCTCGACAGTATTCATTAACCACCTAGGTGCGCCATCTTCTCTACTCGGACGCGTCTTGCCTTTATCGACCGACCGATCCTTTGAAATTCTCCAGCTGGAACGCAAGTACCCCGCAATCAGACTCGAACCTGGATCCCCCACTGACTGCGCTGCAGGGCCTACGATGTCGCCATGTCAAAGCAGCACAAGAGCATCTCAGCCGCCGATGTCATCCGGGCGCTAGAGATCCTCGAACTGGGCGATATGATCGAGACGATACAGGAGGATCTGCAGGGTGAGTGGCCATGATTTTCGTTTTTGCCTTTTCTCTCACACGGTATTCAGCTTTTCGCGAGGAACAAAGAGCGGCTGGGAAAACCGATAGCGCATCGGCGCCCCCGAGCCGCAGGCTCTCTGTGCAACCGGGAGCCCCGACTATCAGGATCAAGCCGCCCAAGAAGGAGGATTCATCGAGAGCTACGTCTTCGTCCTCGCATTCAAGGCGGCAGGATAAGAATGGGGAACAGCGCCAGGGCGATCAAGGGTATGCGGAGGGTACGCCAGGGTTATATCATAATTGGCAAAGTGGCAGCCATCCTGACGACGGCACCTCAGACATGGAGTAGGACACAAACAGATTCTTGGACTGCTTTCGCTCTTTCGTCGTGCTTTGTTGATGTTCAGATGTACTTGCTATTGTCAAATAGTGCTAGACTTATTCGGTCTAGCTAGAGTATCGTTTCAGGTTGTACCATGAGTGTGTGTAAATACTATATGGAAAAGTCTATTTGGCCCCCATGCTACATAAGCCGCTCCCCTTCAGGTATTTCGATGCTGTCATAATTATAGTAGATATCATGTTCGTGTACTAGGCCCTCGCCAGTACCTAGTGAGAATTCACGTACGCATACGTCGTGGGACTAACATCGTGCTTTGTTTATGTCATATGTACTTGCTACCGTCAAATAGTGCTAGCTTTATTCGGTCTGGCTAGAGTATCGTTTCCATGAGGCTGTGTAAATACTAGTATCAAATCAAAATGTTTGGTAGGTCTGAGGCCCAGATATCACGGTAGGTCAGTTTCAATCCTTCAGTGCTGTACTTGTCTAGCTGGTTCAAAACCGAACAGCAAACACTTGCACCATCTGACCTGCCTCTAAAAGTCGTGAATACTGGACACAAATTGATCGTTTGCAGGCGGCTGAAAGAAAGCAGCTCGCATGTCCAACGCGACACCACCATCTTTACGAAAAGACTGGTATCGAACTGCATTACACCACTGATATTCAGGGTATGCAATCTCGGTAGGAGAACATTATCTGCATTTGATATCACCAGAAGAGTGAGAATGCCGTCCGTCAGGGCGTTAGGGCCTACGTCGTGGAGATGGACTTCCTGGAGGGTGGATGAAGCACTTCGGAAGAGAGCAAGAAAATTCTCTTCATCTATATCACCTTGGGTGAAGTGGAATGTGGTTAACGGGGACTGCGACCGGCTTATGAGCCCCCGGATAGCTTTGAAGGTTTCATCAGTATCGTGTTGACGTTCATGATTCACGCAGCAGTGCACTTTCAAGTTAGACAAGTGCGGCACCACGAGAGCATCAAGAAGCCGAGGGAGAATAGATTCGAGATATTCGTATTTCCACGAGCTTAACGTCAATGTTTGAAGCTTTTGATACGATTGTAGTGTTTGGAATGGGAGGCTCGGAAGCTCACATTGCAATCCATATTCCTCGAGATTTTTGGATTTTGAGAGCACACCGAGGGTGTCAGAGGTCATAGGGCTGCGATTACAACAAAAGTGGAAGGCGTGGTAAGCGGAGTAACGAGTGATCTGATGGTAGGGCAAATCAATCGCAGAAACGACGTTTCCTATGTCCACGGTATCAAGAGCATTTAAAAGCGGAGTGCCTCCAAATAGCTTCATGTAAGACAGCTTTTGGAACTCTTCATCATTCGTGGAGAGAAGAGTGAGCTTTCTGAGGATGGGTAGATAAAGTTGTAGGATTGCCACAAGAGTGAGCATCGCAACGGGTAGATAGAGATGGAGAGATTGTATTCGATCTTGTATGGAGAACAGCAAGAAAAGCTGCGGCGGTAAGGGTTTGGAAAAGAAGTTTGGAGCGATTCTGCACATATCAGGATTGATAATGGATGACATTGCGTTCGTGCAATCTGACGACCGAGCCGTCGTGTGTAGCGAAAGTTAGAGGGTGAAGAATTGTCGTCACTGAGGGATATGTTGATGCTCGACCAAAGCTGTGGGAAGTCGAGGACAGCCTGGCGCCAGGTTTTGCACACGAGTTCGATTGTCCATAATGCGCTCTCGCTAGGGTGAAATCCCCACCTGAATTCATTTCTACAAGATCTCGTTCGCGGTATGGGGAAGATGATGGTACCGAGAAAGATCTTGAATAGGATCTCTGGTGGTAGGCGACGGACCGGGGAGAGAAGACGTTTGTGCTGTGCGATGCGAGCCACCACCTTTCCACGCTGACTGGAAAACGCCTGCTGGAGCTCCTTCAGTGCAGCGGCATGATTGTCAATTGCTGCAACGCGCGCTTCCTCAACTGATATGCTATCCCGCAATTCACGCTCTTCGGATGGAGAGGGGGGGTCATTGGAGCCTAAAAGGTTGTTGAACATAGGGCCATCATGGGTCCGTTTCTTCGTCACATGAAGTCGTGGAAGGGGAATAATGATTTGGACAGTCGCAGCCCGAGCAAACTCGAGGTGACCAGGTATGGGAAAGCATCATAAGGGGTGTAAATCTACAAAAGAGTTGAGCAAGTAACAATGCCACCAAACGGTACTCACTGGCAAGACGCAGGATCCTGTTCGTGCTAAACACGAGGACGAACAATCGATGAGACCAAATTTATGGACCATACAAATTTAACCCGGACCGAGCAGTCCGAGTCGGAATCGGCAAACCGACCTCTTCGTTCAATCGGATTGTGGTAATGATCTCAGCCCGCCATCTTTTAACACAACAGCCCGAAAGTATTTTAGAGGAGAGGAAAACCAATACATGGCATGGCGACCTCAAATCGGCTGAGTGATTTTACAAGCGGGTATCGGTTTCATGATTTGAAGACAATCTTTGAAAAGACTTAGTTCCCAGAGGCGTCTATCCAGAGCTAGTGGGTCAACAGTGTAGTTTCAGTGTGAGCAGGAACTCAGCAGGACTTGAGAGCATAGAATCAAAGAAGTGAGCAATTCGGGGTAGTAGTGTATGGAGTACGAGTAAACCGGATTCGAAATGAAACAAAAGTCCCAATGCTGATAATATCTATTACTTGTAAGGGATGCCTAAAGAGGGATAATAAGTCGGGGAAGACCCGCGTATACATATTTGACTGACCATTTTGAAGCTGCCAAAAGGGTCAGAATATATATCATCACAGAAACAAAAACATCTTACCCTTTGAAATTCATCATATACTGTACTCCTCACATTCTCATGGGCATTCCTCACCACAGCCATCATATGCTCTGCGGCCTGACGCTCGTTCAGCGTCAACGCAAACCTATCGCGCAAACGCTTGATCGTGCCTTCGCCTTTAAACGAGGGGAAGCCTGTATCAAGCATAAGCTGGACAGTGCTTATTAGCTGCTCGGCGTGTGGTCGAATAGCGAGGAACGCCTTGACGGTGAGGTGCTGGAAAAGTTGGTATCCTTGCGAGTACCTTCCCCCCATCAGTACGATCATCTCATGGTTGAGTTTGAACGAGTGCGGTTCGAATTTGACGCCCTGGAATAGACAGTGAATAGCGAATAGGCAGAATGAAGGGGGGGCTTACTCCTGGACGTAAAGACGAATAATAACAACATTAGTTTAGACCAGATAGTACAAATCATAAGGAAACACATATCTATGTCGAACAAGAACCCGAAATCTGACGCGTGAAGATACATCAATTTGTTACACCAAAATACTTCCACAGAGGCCTACCAATATGCACTATATGACCTTCCCCGTCAATCATGATGTTTCCATTGTGCCGATCCTTAATCTGCAAAATATAACACGCAACAGAATATGCAGCCATGGACTGTATGAAATTCATGCGCGCTTTCTGGAACGCGATCGTATCCTGACCGCCATACTTGGCGACGAAAAAGTCGAGCAAGTCATTAACTTTCGCACGACCCATCTCATCCCGAGATGTTGCATTAGGCACGACGTCAATAACGCCACACTATGCCGCAGATCAGCAAACCGTAAATTCGAATAGGACGAAAGAAATGGACTGACTCCGGGGGCAGTAGCAGTTACCCGATAAGGGTACAGATACAAGGTCAACCCAACACTAGTAAAAATGTTTTTGAACATGGCTATGATCTGTAATGCAAGCACGTCTTGACGGCAATCATCTCCGACTTTGAAGATGGCTTGTTGCCATACGTCGTATTCAGTGCGGACTTCAATGCCTCCACCCTCGCCATCGAGAAGCGAGTCAGGATCAGTGTCAACCGTGACCCTTTCTTTCCTGACTTTGAAAGTGGCCATAAATGGTGCCTATGGGGCAAGATAAGTATGGAAGCAATATAACACGAAATCTTACCTTAGCGTGACTCTGCAGAGGTCGTCCGGATTTCTTGTCGATGTCAACGACTTTCCCATCGGGATTACTAGGCAAGTACACTCCGATGGCAACGACGATCTTGGCCATCTCTTCGTCAATTTTGGCCTGGGTCCAAATTCAGTTGCTATTGGCACATACGTAAAATTGAGACGCACCTTCTTTTCGGGCTTGGTTTTCTTGATAAAAGGCTTGAGTTTCCCAGAGATTGACGTAACCTCATGGAAGAAGCAAAATTCACGGTCATAAAACTCCCGAGCTTCCCCGGACAAAGATTCAACGACGAGATTTGTCATAGAGTCTAGGGTAGGTTTCAGGGGATCTTCCTGAGGTCTGATTGAGCGTCAAGCAATATGGCAGATAAAAGATACCGACCAATTCACCAGCATCATCCTTGAAGCAATTAGCCTTCATATTCCAAATAATTTGATGACAGAAGAGCTGTGATATCTTTGCAGTCTCAAATATGAATCGGGCAACGTATCCTTTGTGATGCAATAAGCACGATTTACAGCTCGAGAGAAATGGACAGACCTAGGTCATCGTAGCGAAGCGCCTGAACCACCTGGGGGACGAAGAAGAACGTGAGCTCTACAGGATGCTGCTCCAAAACCCGGTGGGCATATTGCAAAACCATCGGATCACTGTTATATCGTCGCTCGAAGAACGTGTTGGCTATCACTGGAGGAACAGGTGCCCATAGCAAAAGATACTGCCAAATCAATTAGGACGACAGAAGCTAGAAATGAACGTTTCACCAGCTTACTTTAAGATCTCGGCGTACAGCAGGATCCACCCTGTCCTCTACAAGGAAAGGTAGAGCTTCCGGAATGTCAAGAACTTCAATGGTACTTGATTTGACCAGTTTTCCAACTTCACTGCGAAGGATAGGAAACTTAAAACGTTCGGTCATGTACACAGCAATAGCAGGGTCGATCTTCCATGCCGTCCTAAGGATTTGAACCCATGCAGTCTACGAAGGGATGTTAGGAACATGCAGTGCAGATCTAAACAAGTAAAACACCAACATCCAATAAAGTTCGCTCCGATGAAATTACATGGTCAGCGCCCCTGCGGGGTTCATTGGCAGGATTACCCCAGACGTGAAGTCGATAGATCTCGCTCTCAACGAGGAGTTTCAGAGGCTGATTGATCATACGAAGCCTATTGGTATAGTCTTTGAAACGCTTCAATATCTATTGCACCGTTGAAAGTAGCTGCGACACTGACATGTACTTCGAGATGGCGTCTGAGCTGGTGACAGACTCGAGATGACAGCAGAAGCTCGGACAGAATCTGTTTGAAGATACGACAAGAATTCAGAGAGCACCTTGACATCGGCATCGATCTGTACCCGATTGGCACCATACGTCCATCTGTCAGTCAGAATTAGTTTTAACCGCCGTAAAAGATATTGCAAATTCATACTGAGGCCGCACTGCGAACCATGAATAGGCAGCAGAATACAAGTTCTCACGCAGTTCACTTTCACAAAATGAGTCCAGATGAGAGCTCTTGAGTGTTTCGAATCCGAAAAGCAGAAAAGAAAACCGAGCTTCTCGCGCCAATGCATGTGTACTAAAATAAGAAAGTGAGTAAGCTTGTCCATGACACGGTTGTTTTCCGACCTCAAGGTTTTGTATGCTCTCGCTGACAACAGGACGAGATGCTGAATCAAAAACATGACTCCAGGCCGGCGGTATCGAGCGGCTTGCAAACGACTAAAGAGCATTTGCAGGACCAACGCATGAGGCATAAGCAACCGTCGAGCATTTAGCATTCCACGATCGATCTCTCCCTTTTCAGTGGGGCTATAATTGACAGGCTGATAGAATGGATCACCGTAGCTAGGTAGAGAGAGATTCAGAATAACATCAGGAAGAGGGTAACATGACCAACTTTAAAGACGTTGAAAAGATGCCCTTCTCTTGTCGAATAGTATACGACCAAGCAGACAAAACTTCACTCATAAGAGCGACCTCGATGCCGTTTTTCTCTGCGATAACCCACGTCCAGACTTCAATGCCCGTGGAAATGGCAGCCGGTGTGGCGACTTCAAACGGAAGCGCTACCAGGTAATGAAGCAACTCGTAATCGCACTGTTGTGAGACATTAAAAGAAGCAAAACTAGATAGTCTCCGTTGTAAGCTCACATTTGAAAGGGAAATAATCATAGCAGTGCATCGGAACAACAGGCGCTTCAAATCCTGGACTGTCAGTGTACTTGTTTTGCCTCGTATTTCCTCCATAGTATGCGCCAGTTTCTCTTTGAGGGCGAGTATCTCACCAGATGGAGCCGACTGTGGAGGCAGTTTTTCCAACCTGTCAGCACCTGACAAACAATGAGTAGAAGATAAAAAAACATAAAATCATCCTTACCTGATCGACTCGCCAGCCGGATACCAGCCGCCTCGCCAGCAAAGTAGCCTTTGCTTGCGATTTGGCTTGCTAATATGTTAGCCTTGTCCAAGGTTCTGTTTGAAAGAGCTGAAAGCGAAACTACAGACGGGTTAGCACATAATAAATGAAGAATTTCAGACCTACTCAGTTGGCGTTGTACTGGACCAATCGCTTTCCCAAACTTTTCAGCGACAGAAGCTCCGAGCTCGGCACCGTCCGTCCCGGAAGTTGATTGGTGCACTGCTAGATATTTTTGTAAAGTTGATTGCAACTCGACCGGGGCGCGCCCAAGAGCTAACTCGAACCAGTTGTTAGCATTCCTATGCAGCTGTGCCAATATTTCGTTCCGGACTTGATAGCTATCCGTAAGTTCAAGAGTGATTCCTGCCCGTGTAGAAGTGTATTCGTAGACCGGATTGTACTATGTTGCCGACTTGTGAGCACCAAAAATCACTGTCAGATGAATTCATACCTCGTCAGTGAACTCGTTCTCGCAAGACAGGCGCAATAGTGTGAGGACCTCCAGAATCGCAAATACGAGAGGTGGATCACACATGAGAGACGGGAAAGATGATATCAGCCGATTGAGAAACTTGAACGCGATATCTCTTGCTCTAGCCACTGGATGAGTGCTGCAGAGGAGTAACGCCCGCAGCTCAGACGATAATGCTTCAGGAAGGGCTTGCTGAGCGGCTTGGGTGTTTAGGTCGTTGATACAACCTCGAATGACCTAAATACATATTTGTCAAGAAGTGCACGGGACGACCGAAGGCTGATTTACCTTTTCTGCAATGGAGTCCATGCAGGAACTGAGCCCTAGGATGCCGATTAAGGCTATCATTGACAAAATAGGTAACAAGGGATGACGTCAATCCTGCCGCAGAGCGCATCGTCTCCATATCATGCATCGTCAACAAGAAAACAATTTGGCCTGACGATAGCGAGCGTATATCACTAGTTCGAAGTGGTATATGACTGGTAAGAGATGTTTTATGCTTGAGAATCACCTGTAGATGGATCGGTTACGGAACAACAACGCCACATTGAAATAAAAGTAGTACCGTATGCGCATACTCCTGACGAATCACCGAGTTGTACTCGACGTCACTGGCCACGGCATCCTGGGATTCTTCGACTACCGTAGCGGGCGTCTTGATGGCGATACGAGCCATTGCCGGCTTTTGCCATGCCATAGCATTTGAATCTACAGCGTCGTCGGTCGTGAAGTGGAACAGGATACAGAGGAACCACATGTTTCGGAATAGGGCGACGACTGCTGGCGACGCGTCAACATGAGGGTTGAAGTCATCATGCGATAGAAGGGCATCGATGGGCAATAATAAAGACGCTAGCTGTTCAATCATGTCATCGGTCTATGGGATATCAGTATTGCAAAACCAAAGACCGGAAGTAAAAGCCCAGGACCTTGATGTGATGATTCGCAATCTTCACGTTCTGGATTGCGACGCCCTTGTCGGCGAAAAGGGTAAGCAGTTCTACCAAATACACATCATAAAGTTCGGGACGACGATGCAGTTCCTGGGCCAGCCTCGTTTGTGCTGCAAGCACCTATGAAACAATCAGTCTGATATTTCGGAAGGTAACACTGAAATCATCACCATGTTGTTCGAAAACCTAGGGTCATCCGGATTGGCAGAACGATTGATAGTCGAGAAGACATGTATTATATCCACAAATGCACTCTCAGGAGCAGACAATGCCAAATCAACAAGATTATAGGCGATTGCTGCCTCCATCGTTGGCTCTGCTGATCGAAGACGTTGTAAGAGCATCGATATAGTAAGACGGGTGACCTGCGCGTCGGTTGAATGTCAGGAAGATATGGGAGAGGTGTAAGAAACAAAGCACCTCTTCCATACGGAACTCGAGCGCCAATCGGGTCACAACAGATATTGTACTGATACCCACAACCCTCTTTTCATCCTCCGACAACCCATGGAGTCCCGTTTCGACAGAGTGCAGCGTACCATGATCTTTCCCGGAGTAAAGGGGGTTATTGAATATCTGAGAATTACTGGAGCTTTCATATATTTCCTTGCTCGTTGCAGCTATGTAGTTCAGGAGGGAATACATGTTCGACATGATAAGATCGTCACCAGGAGCCAGCTAGAATAGACGCATCAGGGACATAGTAATGCGGTATACAAAGGGAAGATACGTTACCTTGATACACTGAGCAAGGCACTTCGCTGCAGCTGCCAACGGAGGAGGAGCCCTGGTCTCAGAAGCAAACTCAAATTCAAATATTGACAAGGGAGCAGTAACAAAGCGTCGTAAATGAGCCGCCATCCGTGCAGCAATTTCAGGGAAGCTTCAAAAGGCCGTTTAATTGACGAAACGCTTCTGAACGGACTGGCACTTACTTTTGAACGAGAACGGTCGTTGCTTTCAGCGCAGCTTCTTGTACAAGATTGTCAAAGATAGCTGACTCCTCGCTGAGTAGTAGTAGAAGTCGCGAATACAGCTCCTCGTCGAGTTCGTGGAGGGCCACAGAGCAAACTGAAGCCAATTTCTGGGGGATGCCATGTTAAAATGCAGTTTTACAGGCAGACAAAAATCTCGCACCAAGCTTTCTGACATGGTTTCCCATGCATACGTATCAGGTGGAGGATCGGTATCCATATCCTCAATCTGGATCAGTAAGTCGTTGAAACATTGCATCGCATATTGGATAGTCGACTTCAGAGTTGCGACTGTGGCTTCCTCAGTGACGTCCGATTCAATAGCGGCCCTCTTCATCAACGAATTCCAAGCCTTGTTCGCCGCTACTGCTTCTGTGGAATTACCAATAGGGCCGGTCTGCGGTGGCGCTTGGACTTGAGCTAATACAGTCCACGAGGTCTCTAGTACGCAGCAGACAATGAAATATCCACTAAGAGGTCGTCCACGAGAGACGTAGCGAGCCAAGAACGTCTCGATGAAGCGTTGAGTGTCGACGTCGACTACGTCTTCATTGACTATGTCTCCAATAAGTCGATTCAGACGGTCAATGTTATCCACAGAGCATAAACCACCAAGGGCTTCTCTCAACTGTTGCCATTGCGAGGTACTCCATGCGAACGACGTAGAGCTGATTGCGCGATAAAGGCCGTGTAAAGCTGGAGCTAATTGCGTGAGGATATCCAAAGCTGTTGAAATGTATGACACGTGAGAACAGACGATATGAATTAGTCTCAAACGTACGAGCAATAGTTGGTATCTTTGTTTGAATATCCGAAATGAACGCAACAATAGCACCTGTTGCTGAATCACTGTACTGTGGGTGCAGTCCCGATACTCGCAGCAGCGCGGAGACCGTCGAAAATACTAGTTGATCGGGAAGCGACCAGTCTGAAGCCACATTAATAAAAGCCAGGTCAATTCCTGAATACTGTTCACACCTTCCCATGAAAGACAGCGGTCAAAGTCTATGTAGGGTACATCTCGAAGAACGTCGATGAGTACTGGCACTGATGGTCCCTATTCTCTCGGAAATGTGAGATTCGGGAAAATTGAAAACGAGTTCTCCAAAGGCAATGTTGCAGTGGACTCTGGATGCAGGCTAGAAATAAAATAAGTACTAGCTTTGAGGCGAGCTCGGCGTGACGCACCATGAACACCCTGTCGGTACCTTCCTCATCCAGCTTTCCATTTGGCTTGGAGTATCCGTTGGGAACATGGTCGATTTTCTTTTCGGCTATTCTGGTCTGAACTTTCGAGGCAATGAGGGTCCCCGCATAGCGATAGTCGTCGTCGGTTTCACTAACGCTCGAAGCGATATCGGAGAGAATTCGCTGGTGTATGTTAAGTTCTATGCTATATGTATAGTTATTGAGCGAATTCGGTGATAAATATGTGAATGTATGCACCAGTCCATGTTTCAGCCGAGAAAGAGGACGGAATAATGGATGTTCGACGTCAGAGGTGTCTGTTTGCCGAAAGCCCTTCGGCTATATCCGTCCAAGGCAAACAAACGCGTCGCGTCGCCGTCTCTCCATCCAACCCTCATCAACGAATATGCCACGAACGCCCAGCACGTTGCACCTTGCTGTACCATTCTCTCAACTCACTTTCTTTGCTTAGAAAGTAGGCCTACTCGCGTCACGGCACCGACATCCTTCGTCAATGAAAACAGCGACGCCGAGGACGACGACAGCTTTGGCTTCGCCGGAGCCTCTCGTAATCGAAGACAGGACGACGACGACATTGAAAACTCAGACGACGATGCCAAAACGTGAGTGTGCTGGATATATTTATGCTCGCCCCGTTAATCTCCACCACAGGATGGCGAAATTCCTTCAAGAATACAAGAGTGCGTCTCAGAGGAATGAGCCCTTATTATTTTAATCTGTCGCACAGAGCAGCAGGCAAAGAAGAGCTCCACTCGATCCGCCGCTTTCGACGGACAAAAGAAGGCATTGTTTACGTCGGGGCGCAAGACTGCTGAGGAGATATCGAGAGACGGCGTCACGTACCTGTGAGTGGGCCACATATTCTGCAAAAGCATCAATCCCATTGTTATATAGGGAAGAATTGAAGGCTCAGGTCATGAACACTAAACAACAAGAGATATCCCACGAGAAGTATACCGACGGCCTCGACCAACTCGGAGAAGAGAGCAATGTTTGACCAGCTTGCTGCTGTCGCCCTCGTGTTTCTCATCCTTCTTCAGGAAGCCCTTGCCAAGTGGCTGGAAATATGTCCTACGGCCAAAGAAGACCTGTTTGTTCGTCGGCTCCAAACGCTCGACGCCGCTGGCAAGATGCGTTCGTTGTTTCTTCCTTTATCATGCTCACCATCTCATTAAATGCTAGTGGAAGCTAACCCTTCGAGCCGGGAACAGGCTCTAGATCGATGCCGAAGAAACGCTCACACACAAGTGAGAAAGAGCGGGGAAAAAGAAAAAGTATGCGCATTCATTCGCCAACCTACAACGCTGACTTTCCTACAGCTCGCGACTGACGCTTCAAGGCTTATCAAACATTACAAGGACCTCCTTCGTGGCTGACGATCATTTCTATCTGCTGATGTTTCTGGCTCGACATGCTATGCTTACTTGCTGCTCTGCTTCTGTGTCTTCTGGAATGCAATACTCTGTATTATATGCTCTAGCTCAATGATGTATCTTGATCCAGTCACGATATCTACTAGCAGACAACTGAATTAAAGAAATGACAATAACCAAGGTGCTCACCAGTTCAGAGTCAGAACGCGATACAGAGCTTCGTTCCCGACTTTGCAAATCCTCTGGCCGAAGGTTCAAATATTCAGACATGAAAACACGTAGTATGAGGTTCCATCGACGCATTGTTGGCAAGTCGAGCGCAGAGGCATCATCCTTCGGGGTGTAGATCAGTCAAGAAATAAGTAAACACTTCACAAGGACCACCTTTAGCGTATGCCAGACACGAGGAAACGGTTCCGCAATGACATGCAGAACACTGATACCTCGATGCAAAAAGGGAACATGGTCGTCACCCATGTTCCCTAGATTCCTCTCGGCCCCATTTCTCGGCGTAAAATATGAAGTCCAATGTCCAGGAGCCATGCCGGAGTAATCATCGTACTGAAAGAAGCCGTGGTCACCCAGTCTTTGTTCTGCAGAGGTCATTGCGTCGAAGAGCCATCCTGTCTCTGTAAAGTAGGATCTTATCCTGGGCTGGGGTGCACCAAGGAGGTCGAGTAAAATAAGGTGCTCTATGCCATGCATCTCAGTCATTTGTGGACCTAGGAGACGCCGTTTCGAGTGAGGCAGGACATATGTCGTCTCCCATTTCTCCGCTAGATGTCTTTACGACGTCAGATACCTTGAATAATGACTTCTGCACAACGCACCTTGCGCCATAGATTGAATCAGTGTCTGTCCAGGCTACAAAGGCCTCCTCTCCATCGAAAAACACGAGTTGCAAAGTGATATCAGCGACATCTTCATCATCTTCCGTGCCTTCTTCCAGCCTCTTTTGCCGACTATCCAGGAGCGGATTCAACGCTCTTGCGAGGTCAAGCATCATCGCGCATGGCGCAGCAGAATCAGTCGCCCCTACAAACTGCGTCCCCGTCAGATCCTAGGGCACCAAGACGGAGAAGCACAGACCTGATTTGCTGGGTACGAAGGGAAATATTTGCTGTCAAAGTGTGCCGACAGAATAACCCGCCGTGGAGCTGCTGGGTCCTTCGTCGCGATGAGATTCGTGAACCTCTTTTCGCCTACGGGTGTCTGTCCTGTGAATTCGTCCTCTTCGACGTGCCAATTGAGAGCCTCGAGCGTGGTCTTGATGTAGTTCCTGACGAGGGTATTGTTGTCTGTATCCGCTATATGAACGTCAGTGGGAGTCTCCCGAATACATTACCGACCAACATACGTGCACGAGGTATCAGGATTTTGGATAAATGCGAGGACGGATTTGACGGATCCAGGTTCTTGAGCGGGTCAGGTGTAGAGACCAATATCGAAATGTCATCGGTAGAGAGTGCTGTCAGCGCCCGCTCACCCAACATAGACGCCTGGAACGACGGCAACAGCGCCAAGAGAAGGAGCAGCAGCCATACTGATGGCGCTGGAAGATGGACGGCCTTCATGGCAGCTGAGGGAGAAAGCAAATAACGTACTCACGCCTATGACCTTGGCGTCTCACCATCATGGCCATCTTCGGGCTCTGGGTACGTGTTCCCTCCTTATTGGCGAATCGCTGCCGGAATGTCGTCTATGTAGGTCATCAACAAGGCTGGAGGCCTTGTGTACCAAAGAAACTTTGCAGGTCAGAATGCGGTCGTCGTAGTGTTCATTATGCTCATATCTGTGGTAGACGGCCTGGCCCAGCTGACATCCAATGAGTACCTTGTCCTCGCCGGTACACTGCACGGTATCCACGCTATTACGAGTCGTCTGTCACCGATGGGGTCTAGTTCAGGTGCTCAGGTTATCGAGGGAGAGTCATTCAAGATGACAATCTTACTCACGGCTACAGGCACGTCTCTGTGTTGCTGCTCTATAACCTTCTAACAATGGCGTAGGAACGAAATTTGTCCTTTTGACATCCCTGGCGGAGCTCTCAGCAGAAACAACATTGCAGAAAGTGCACGAAGCGTATGCCGACGCCGTGATGAAGAATCCTTTTCACACTCCAGAGATGCCCATTCGAAGTGAAGGCTTTGACCTCCGAATCAGTTCACTTATAGACAATGGACAACTATAATGACAACGGAAACGTATAACTCTACTGCTCACTGCATATTTCTCAACTTTCCTTTAGAGTCTGAGATAATACACATCGCCAAAGTTTTCCAACTAGATGTCAGCTGCTGCGCCTTACACGCGTAGTAACATGTGAGCGATGAGCTACTTCGTCTTGCTAGAGGTCACGCGCTAGGCACAAACTTTTACAATCGCCGGTCCTGGTATCAC
This sequence comes from Armillaria mellea, assembly GCA_030407055.1. Taxonomy (NCBI): domain Eukaryota; kingdom Fungi; phylum Basidiomycota; class Agaricomycetes; order Agaricales; family Physalacriaceae; genus Armillaria; species Armillaria mellea. The sequence goes on along the minus strand of JAUDZF010000001.1, from coordinate 1,594,201 downwards.
CCTCCGAACGTGCCGTTTGTGTAGCACATCAAAGACAATTCATAAGCTCCTCTGATTTTCATTCGACGGGAACGCGTTCAAGAAGCAATCCAAAGTCAGCATCGTAGTTACCTAGGTCAAGGTAAGAGCGAGACCGACGAATTGTTTAGGCTGACTTCTCGGATGGTAATGACGACACCATCGTAATGTTAGATGGGGGACAGCTCACTATCGACCCCGTTGAGCACTTTCCAGAATGGCAAATTGAAGTGATATCTCGACGCGTGAGGAACGTCTAGTTCTGATTCATCGGTGAACTCTCCATGGTTGAACTTGAATCGAATATACCTTGGTAGAACAATGCATTAATGTATGCAAGAGAATAAACGTACTAATAGAAAAACTAAAACTACACCAGGCCGAAATACAGTTACTCCCTCTCCGAAGCCTTCTCCAGCTGTTGCCGTTTTCTAGACCCGCCACTACCAGAAGAAAAAAACATTAGTATGGCTCAGGAAGGGTTAATACCACTTACGCTGCAGTGTCCAGCCCTCTCTTTTTGCCAGTCTTCGCTTCATCCAGGAACTGGTTGAGACCGAACACATCACCAGTATCTTTCTCGAACTGGACCGGGCCCTCCCGAACTTCTTGCTCGTTTGCACCTTCAAATCCAACCTGCACTTGACCCAGGCCAAATCGGTCATTGTCCAAAGCCTTTCCAATACCCTCATCAGTACCACCGCCGAACGAATCATCATTGCCCTCTGGAATATTGCCTCGAGCTTTGTATATCGCTGCTGCGGCAGTAGAGCCATGGAACAGAGGTTTGTCGTAGAGATTGTAGGCATCGTCATCAGCGAAGCCTCCCGACAAAGATTCTTGGTTGAATAACCGCGAATCCAGCATGGATTCTTTGGACAACGTTGGCTTTGCAAGACCAAGGGCGACCTTCTCTGATATATCCCGGTTTTGCTGACGAGCAAGTTGCTTCGCACGCTGCTCCGCACCCATGTTGTTCATCCTCATCTCTCGCTCTCGTTCCCGTCTCTTTTCTTGCCGCATCTCGTCACGTATTCGCCGAGCATCCTCGTCCTCAGCACTGTCATTAGAATCGGAATCACTGTCGCTGTCGCTTCCATAGTTAGCCAAAGACGCTTTCATAGCTGCTTGACCCTGAGCGGTTGGTTTGGGAGCAACCCCTCCACGTTCCTCTCGTGCCCGTTGCGCCAGCATACGCAGGTTCTCTTCTTTCGAAGCCTTTTCTTTCTGCATAAGTTTCTGCTGCATGAGCGACCGCTGCCGGACTTCCTCGCGCGCATGTCGGTCTGCAACAAATAGGGCTTCTGAAAATTTGGCGAAGTTGTCGTTAATATGAATCTAAGCGGCGTTAGTTAACAGAGATAATGGATAGTTTAATGTACTAACATCTTGAAGACCTCGTCCATCTGCTGCTAATCGTTTATCCAGTGGAATGGTGAATCCCTTGTTGTTCTTCCAGTTCGAGATACATGGTGGTATCATCCACTCCTTCTGCTCAGCAGCCGTCGCTTTCCTTGGAGGACTCCTCAATACCGGGGGAGGGGGACTGGGTGGTCCTCTAGGAATCTTCTTGTGCTTGAATCGGGGCGGCTCCAGAGGATCCTCCACAATTTCAGACATCTTTATTATCCGCTGCTTCAAGCCGTCACCGTTTTGTTGGCCCGGCGTATAACGTATAAACGACGTCTTCCCTTGACTATCTGGAACGTTTTTCGGTTGTGCGGCTTTGATTTTTCCGTTGACGAGCTTCTCGAGGGCTGCGCGTGTTTTGTCTGCGGTCGCCTGGACTTCCTCTTCAGAAGGGCGGTCCATTGTGCGGTCCGAATCCTCAAGGTCTTTGCGGTGGAGAAGAGGAACGAGATCTTTGAATTGGGATTGGATACGCTTGTCGGGTCGTTGCCCTTGATGAGCAATTGCATCGTAGCGGACGTTGCCTTCACTGTCAACTTGCAACGCTAATGTGTTCCCTGACGAAGCCTGAACTAGATGAGATACACCATTCCACAAAGAGAAATAGACTCACCTTCTTCCGGCCCATCTCCAACGGATACTGCGCTACATGACACTCCGGATACGCACCACCATCGCCTGGCCGACAATCAGTACGGGGGGAATTACCAGCAAGACAAACGTACCGTAGTCTTCCGGTCTAGTGGGCTTCCATCCTTGACGTTGTCCGTACGGCGGAACGGGAATGCGTGTAGATATTACTTGTTGCGACTGTGAAGGAGCAGAAGGCCGGACGATGTCTTCCTCATCGTCAGAAACAACGGTGTCATAAACAGGTTTTGGAAGTAGCCTATTGATGACCTTTAGTACAGGCCGATATCGAAAAAGTAAAAGACTGACGCAGCGAGAGCAGCCATGAAGGGAGTGCAAAACTTGTGAGCCGAGTGGCGGTGCTGACAACTGTTGATAGCTGTTTATTGAAGCACTGGACGCATCTGACATAAGCCCCTGAAACTCCTCATCCTGTACCAAGCCGATAAACAAAATTTTAATCGTAAAAAGAGTACATATTGTCTCATCGTCACCAACCACGATTTTGTGCCATTATTATCATCGTCTGAAGAATTTGACGTGTCGATGCCACTCACCAACTCTATCAGTGCATCCACCGTCTTGCTTGCTTATGATATCTTTCCTTCGTGCAACGTCTTCCTCTCGAATTCCTTAAGGGTACCGACCCCTCACCATATCTGTTGGAGTCTTACTGTTTCATCCAGCTCACGTCTTTGGTTCAAGAAGTGAAGCCCTCCTTGGTAATCGTGGCATTCTTTACTAAAACCGTTCCTTAGCTTGATGGCATAGAATAATCCTGGAGCCTTCGATGCGGTGACTGTTGAGGATTATGGTTTCACAGCCACTGGGCCGACGGTGTCACCGTCTTTTGTTTTACTTTATTTTGATTTTTATACCGATCATTACCGCTTCTTGGCTTCGTACCACCACCACCTACGTATCTGTCACGAATATACGTTCGTTCGAGCCATACCCCGTCACGTCCTTTGTGCCTGCCGACGTCTATTCCCAACAGTGACAACCAGTGCTTGTAGTGGATTCTTCTTTGGTGGCTTCGTTTAAAGAGTCTTGTTTGCTTTTGGCTCTCCCTGCGGCCTCGATCTTGTCGTCGACTGTTACAATCACAACTCCGAGAGGAATGCTCCTAACCGTATAGCCTTCTATGAAGTAAATCTCTCGCATTCCTTTTTTACGCGTAGCTCATTTGCATCTCAGGTATGTCCTCTTGCAAAAGAGTACGAATTCTACACAATATCTCTTCACTCGAGGGCTTTTTATATTTGGCAAATCTCTGTCTGGTGAAATCATCTCCTCTGCTCATCCGTTCAATGATCTCGTGGTGACATCGAGAGCAAACCCGTTCTTCGTGGAAGCACTTGCTCCTCGCTACACAAGATATGAAATTAAAACTCCCGTTTACTCAACGATCACACTAAAATCCCTGCCGCTATTTCTCAGAGTATATGCTCTAGTTCCCCTCAAATTTTATGAGGGTCAGCCAGGATACTTTGGATGAGGGCTGCCGCAAAGCTACCGCGACCTACCTCAGTTATGTACTCAAACACAAAGCCTACGATCACTGCTCGTGGGTCATTGTTCAGTGTCACATTGTCTAGTTGGCTAGGCTTCTCCTCTATTTCGCATTTTCGTGATTCTGGTGGAATATAACGCCCATGGAATTTTCCGACCGAGTATCTCGGATGTACGTTATCCAAAATGTTGGGAATATGTGCCCACCCACAGGCGGCAATGCTCAAATTTGGACAATTTTATGTTTCCGGCACCTTCCACTAACGCGAACTCCTCGATACGTTCCACGGACTCAGATGCAGAAGTTATCTGCGATTCAAAAGCAAAACCCGGTGATCCGTACATCCAACACTTGGGAGTCGTTCCTTAGCCTTGTGGTGATCTACACCCCGCTTGGCCGATCTCAGTTAACCTTTATTTGGAATCTACGTTCGCACTGCGGCTATCGGCGGGCTATGTGAGAATCGTTGCCTGCATGAGTATCTATTCCAAATTACGAAGATTTATTTTGCTTCTCAAATCATTGGCTTGGCTCTAGATCATCGAATCAAATTACTGCTGTAGTGAACTTTAAAGGAGGTCGATTATGACTGGGCAATGGAACTTGATATCTTCAAATCTAATTAAGGGCGACGTGTGATTATATTCCAGCAGACGTGACACAAATTTCGCATGTACATCAAGTGTAACGATTATCCTAGTAGTCTTGATTCTCCAGTTCCGCCCAGGCTTGGCCCAGTGACGGAGGATGCCTTCTTCCTACTTCTCAGGCTGGCTTTTCTACTTCTGGTACGATGTGCTGCCCCTTCCGAAGGAGAAGGTGCGTCGTAGACCGTTGTTGGAGGACCATTGATAGCAGAATTTGTGCCTCGACGTGACTTCCTCTGCCGTTTCGTGTCGGGCTCGGACTCGGGCGGCAGCACCCAGTCGTCATCCTCTGATTCCAAAGGAAATTTGATGCTGCCAAGTGGAAGATACGTCGAGCGTGTTACCCTCAGGAAACTAGCAGGCACTTGGGAGACATCACTCCACGCAGAAAACAAGTTTATGAGCCGCCGAAAGTCAGTACACATGGAAGCCGATCCCGACTTCACAGCTACCTCTCTCAGATCGGTGTATTTTGACAGCTTCTTTCCTGCGTTCCACGCTAGACAAAAAGGGCTGACATGACTCTGCAACTCGCTTGCGCAATTCTGGTTGATCGAAAGGATGGAGAAAGTGTGTATGCTCCGGTGTTTGCTTGTATCCTTCCCTAGATTTCTCTAGAGTCCAGCGATACAAAATATACTCTTTCGGCAGTTCGAGGGAGAAGAATCGTACTTGGACGGGCTTTTCTGTATAGTCAAAATACTGAAATAGTATGTCACTGAGTTCTTCGGTCCCTCGGCAAAAGAAATTTCGCATTCACCTTTTTGGCAGGCTTCTTGCGCCTCTCAGCGACGGGTAAGCGTGTAAACTCTTCCATGATCATGATGTCTTCATGCGACGGCACGAACATAGCATAGTGTCTATCCAAGACATCATGGTATTCCAGGCACACTAGAGACGCAAATTGTCAGCTCAGGTAACCATAGAGAGAGGACTACAATGCTTACATTCTAATAGATTGCGGTGGGTGTGTAAGTTGAAGCTATTTGCTTCAAACCCCCAGTTATATTCAAGAGTGCGTATCTAATGATAGCTTACTTAGCAATAGAGTGGATACTGCAGCTAATACTCTTGAACTTACAGCATCTATATCACCAGACAATGACTTATCGATAAGATGGGCAAAAACCACGGCACTCCCAGTAGTATTTTCCTTCGCAGTCAGAAAACAAAATCCGCCCGGGTACTTGGCAGCATTACGGGCTCTGTCCTTAGAGTCCTTAGGTGCATCTGATTTATATGCGGCGTTGAAGTCTGGAGTAGTGTCTGCAATACGATGCAAACCCGGCTCCATTCTTGGGGTGTAGGACTGATCGGTATCTTTCTCGAGTTTGCGCTTCGCAGGCAGACTTGTTTCCTCTTCAGATTCAGAGACGACAGGATGTCCTCCAGGGGACGTTGCGTCAGGAGACATGAGTGAGGCGAGCGAGGGAATATTGACGTGCTGAACTGGGGCCTTGTAAGTTTATATATCTAGTTGGCGAATGATAGCAATCAAGGCATAAGCCGGTTGAATTTGGAGGCATTACGTTAGAAAAAGGGGACATCGCCTTTGGGAAGTCGAGCATTGTTGTTGCCATGGCATCCCATTTGAACAAGTAATGACCAGAATGCAAATTGTGGAAAGTACATTGTGGCATGCCGCACAGCTGAGGTCTGGAAGAATTTGCCGGTTTTGTCGGTCACATGATCGTGTGATTCTATCATAGCCTGGGCCATTCGGTTGTCAAACTATCTTCTTCGTCTTATCTCGCCTTCGTACAAGATGCGAGAATGCCTTCCTCTCGAACTGCTTAAGTGTACCGCCTCGGCGCCATATTTACTGGCGTCTCACCCGCTCATCCAGTCTACGTCTGTGGCTCGAGAAGTGAAGCCCTCTTTGGTTGTTGTGGCATCCTTTACTAAGGTCATTTCTTAGCTTGATGGCATAGAATATTCCTGGGGTCTTCAACGCGGTGATATCAATGCGTATTTTGAGACGGCCGACAATACTTTGCAGTGTATGTCTCTGTGGCAAATATCCGAGTCGTTTTTACATGTTTTATAGTGGATTCTTCCATGGTGGATTCCTTCAAAGAGTCTCGCTGGCTTTTAGCTCCCACCGAGGAAATTCTCGACCGTATTGTCCGCTGCTACGATCGCAACCTCAAGAAAAATGTTCCCAGTCGTATACCCTTCTATGAAGTAAATTCAACATCCTTTTCCTTGCGGGTAGCTAATTTGCATCTCAGGTATGTCCTCTTGCAAAAGAGTACGAATACACCATAATACCTCTTCGCCCGAGTGGTCCGATATTTGGCAAAACTTCCTCTGGCGACATCGTCTCCTTCGCCGACCCATTCAACGATCTCGTGGTTACATCGAGAGCGAACCCGTTCTTTGTAGCAGCACTTGCTTCTCGCTATACAGGATCTGAAATCGAAGCACCCGTTTACTCGACGATAGCATTAAAACTCCTGCGACTATTTTCCGGATCACATGCTCTGGTACCTCTCAAGTTTTATGAGGGGAGCCAGCTGAGGAGACTTTGGCCGCGAGCTTCCAGACAGTTACCGACGTCTACCACAGTTTACGTCAGAGAAATTGGATTCCCGCCTCCCCGCACTCACCACATCCTCTGATTCCTGTTCCTCTGAAAGTACCCGACCCTTTAAGCGCAGCAAAGATGATTTATCCGAAGAAGAGGATAAGGGGAAGTACCGAGGACGCATCTGTGTGAATGTATTCAAGTGGATGCAGAATACAAAGTCGTCAGAATTTGTACTTGATACTGGAAATGACGAGGAGATTGGGGGTTACGCTCTCGAGACACCTCGAAAACTTGTAGGAAACCCTCCAACAGATGCAGATGCTATGTGGCGGGAGCTAGTGGAGGAGGCAGGAGCTGGCAGTCATTTGCATGTATTAAAACGCAAACGGTCACCGTCATAATATTATCCTTAAATCTATATCTTTTACACGTTTTGTGAATCTCGTGGCGTAACGCCCAACGAATTTCTAGACTGAATATTTTTAGGTACTATACGTCTGATAATTGCAATAAGTCTTCATTCGGCAGAACACTCACTCGGGGGCGGCGATATCCAAATTTGGACGATCAATGTTTCCACCACCTTCCACTGATGCAGATTCCTCAATACGTTCCACGGACTCCGATGCTGCGCTCGCTAAGTTATCTGCAGTTCAAAAGCAATACCTTAACGATCCGTACATCCAATACTTCGTTCCTCGTGCTCATCTCCAGCCTGCACGGCCGCCTTTGATCAATATTGGAACCTACGTTCGCACTGCGGCTATCGATGATCTTATCAATCAGTGGATTTCTCTATCCTATGACGAAGGAAAACAGTGTCAGATAGTGAGCCTTGGGGCGGGCAGCGATACGCGATATTGGCGAATCGCGGTACGTCAGATCCGTTTCTAGGGTGCCTTGATTGATTAAAGCTCGGTCAGTAGGCTGGACCTCAGAAGGATGCCCTATCTACCTATATAGAGATCGATTTTCCTGAAATAACAAGCAAGAAAGCGATGGCAATCCGAAAAAGTAAACAGTTGAGCGCTGTATTGGGAAACCCAGCCGGTGTCAAAGTCTGTCAGTGGGTCCTATACATTGTCGCGTTCTGTAACGTATTCACCTTACATCAGCCGGTGGAGGAACTTCTCTTCATGCTTCCAAGTACCACCTTTTACCTGCCGACCTCAGACTGTCCCCACAAGAGACTTTGGGTCCTCTTCTAACACAGGACTCGGAACCTTTACTCTCGCCCTCACTCCCGACACTCCTACTTTTCGAATGTGTTCTTGTGTACATGTCACCCTCTGCTTCCTCGTCTCTTCTCAAGTGGTTCTTGGATTACTTCTCCCAGTCTGGCAACAACGGTTTTCTTGGGACTGTCGTATATGAAATGTTTGGTCTCCAAGACTCTTTTGGCCGCGTTATGGTTGACAATCTCAAAGTAGTGTTATTTCTCTATGATACCTGCGTTCAAACGTTGATGTCACTTCCTTTAGGCACGTAATGTCTCCCTTCCCGGGGCAGAACCGTATTCGGCCGTTGAAACGCTTCCAACTCGTTTTACCGGCATTGGATATACGGCTGCTCGGGCACTTACACTTCGAGACATCCGTCTTCAATACATCAACCGAGCAGAATTGAACAGGTAAATTTCTACTGTTCCAGAAATTTCTTCCTAAGCTTATTGGTACGCAGGATATCAACTCTCGAGTTCCTGGATGAAGTGGAAGAATTGGATCTGGTTCTCAACCATTACGCTATTACGTGGGGTCTCCGGCATCCTGGGACCGAAACAAAAGCATCGTGGGGTATGTGGGGTCTCAAGACACAGCTTAGTCCTAGAAACACTTGATTACATGGGTGACGATAGCGAAGCAGTATAGAAAGAAGTATGAATCCAACAAAATCATATGCGACTACAATACAGTAAGATGCTTTCATTCGCCTGGCGTGATGTCGACCTTGAGCTTCTCAAGGCATTCAAATATCACTCCCAAGGCAATAAAACCAAAACTCTTTGCCCCAAATTTGACCGAATGGCGGAGACTGTAGTCCCAGGTGTCCCATGCAAGTCGAAGTGCGTCTCTGTATGTCTCTGCGGGAACCACCTCCTTCAGTTCAAGCTGGGGGCCAGTGAGAGGCAGCAAGACTTGTTTTATATCCTTCACAAGCTGCGAAGCATGGCCGCGCATGCGCCACATACGATCCTTCCTCCACCTCCTTTGCGTGCACTTGGCTAGAATCGTCCCCACGACGACTTCGGCTTCCAACAATCTGACCCCTGGGGTGTTTGAAAGTGTGTGTGTAGCACAGATGTACTTTAATTCACTTTCATACTGGCGGAAGAGGGTTACTGTTTCGCGGGACTTGCCGTCAGGTTCAATGTATGGCCAAATTTGGTGCTGAATGTAAGTCCTGAGTGTCATCGACAACGTATCCGTGGAAGTTGGTGAAACAGAGTGCTCGTCCGAAGTAGACTTATTGGTGTCAGAGGGCAGCATCTCAGGGTTCGTCCATTTGATAGAGCGGAACATGTGTCCAAGGGCCTTAGTTGACTCATAGTAATCCGTCGAACGTGGATCGACCACCTCAGCGGCATGCCAGTCGGGTTTGCACCGAATAAGCGTGCGCGGTAGTCCGTCACTATCAATGTCAACGGCAATTCCTTGCTTAGGATAGTCAACGGCCTACAGAAAGTTCTTAGTAGAACCCCAAAATTGACCATGCCTGACCGACCTGGGCGCAGAGTCCTGCTAACCATTCACAGGCTTTGTCATAAATTCCATCCTGAGACAAAGACTAAGCGGGCGCCAACGGTCGAACACATGAAATTTACATACAGACGATTGATCTGTATCGTACAAGGAAGGTTAGATAACATCGTAAATACGTCTTCAACATTGGGCGCACCCGCTATAACGAGCAATCTATCTGACAGAAGACCCTGCAGAAAAGTTAAACAAATGGACAAGCTTTTCTGTCGAGACAAAAAACACACCAGAACATCTGAGTTGATGTATTCAACAATGAAGTCAGCGATGTCATTGACATCGCATTCTCTCGGGTTACCATCTTCATCCACAGCAGTGTAAGTCCCTGCGCTAACATAAGACGCCGCTTCATCAATGACGGGAGGCATGAGATCCGGGTTGGGGATAATGTCGTAGATATCACTGTGTACATAGTACGCGATTAGCAACGACAAGATTCTGAAACGAATGCAACGAACCCATCCAAGTCACCGCCACCAAGCTTTGACGCCAAGGACCTCTCGCCTACAGAGTTGGTTAGAAGCTTGTATCGGCGCTGCCAGAATGAGCCTACCGATGGACGGAAGGACGACTGCGTTGCGGATATGGGAAAACGCGCAGAACATGTTATCAGGGGGCTTGACACCTATAACTTGTTGTACTATTATTGATGGGTGTCAGAAAATGTGGTCACTGATACGTTAAGAATTGCTCACTGTCTCCTGGATGAACCACCGGGCTGCGAGATATAGTGCAGGGGCCCACAATCCACTCCGGCTCATCTCCGGGGCGCTTCTGAACGCAAGCTGTAATGCAGAATAAGATGGGTACCAGCGTGCATGCGTCAAATATCAGTGACTGACCATATATTTCATTCTGTTTCAAGGCGAAAACGTTCTTGTATCCTTCTTGTTCGTACGCTGGTCCTTCATCTGGCACACCGACTAGTAAATAGCTTCCAGGAATTGGGATTCTGGCTGAATGTTTGATTTCTCGCAATAGGTCAATTTTAGCCACTTGACGTAGCTGTTTCAAGAAGGGCGTATCGATGCCGGGAGTACGTCCCTTAGGGTGAAGATCGAAGCCTAAGGTGGAAATTTTATCAAGTATATATGATACTCGATACTGGGAGCCAAGGGAGTGATCCTTGAGAATATTGTTGAAGTCCTTTATGGAGTCATCGATGGTCAAAGCATCAGCGACGGCGTTTTCCTGCAACTCTTGAAGACTGTCCCTTCTAACTTGCTTGTCCTCCAATATCATCACCAATGGCCTCAATGTAAGGTGTCAGCATCCGGTGATAAAGAACGAAAAGATTCTCTGACCTGTTGAGATATGAAGTATTAGGTCTATCAAATGCCCGGGCAATCTCTATATCTGCTTCGTTCAATCGAGAGTCTTCGAATTTTCGCATGCTACGCCTCAGCTTCATCCTGATGCCGTTAGGATCGCGGTCAAGTTCAGGATCAACTGCAACGACGCCTTTGTATCCCAAAAACCGGATTTGATACTGCATGCATCATTCAGTACTATGTTATTGTAAAACTAACAAAAATGAGACACTCACGACAGAAGGCCGAACAGCGCTTTCACCGTGGTCTCGACGACCTTTACAAAGACAAGCCCAGATCTCATCTCCAAGAGATTTGGATATCGTGCCCGCACCATCAGTATGTAAGTATGGTTCTTTGCCCATATCATGTATCTCCTTCCATTCCTCACGCCTAACTTTGACAGATGGATCCGTCGCAGTGAAAGCCTGGCCAATCCTAGCTGCCCACTTGGAGGGCTGTTTCATAAGATCTGTGCCTTTAAAGTCCCCGATGGAGTGCCGAATGTACTCCGCGGTAACATAGAATATATGTTTAGTATCCGGGTCCTGGTATCGGAAAGGGTTGATGAACCATACTGCATGCTCGCGTAATGCTGAGGAAGAATAGGCTAGAAATTCAAATCTTCGGCCTCCCAGTTCAAACCCTTCCTTCAAGGTGTGACCTACTCGCTCACGAACAAAAGACGCCCCATCAACCGCGCGATCCCACCGATATGACAGTCTATCTTCATCGCGAAAGTCTACACGAATGAAATGTTCTTCATATTCGGCGTACTTTCTGATGATACGATTGGACTGGGTGGCATAAGGGCCTTCCAGAATCATGCGAGTCGGTGCAAAGGTGACATGGCAGCACAGGAAATGTCCCAAGGAAAGGGTTTGTTTGTGGTAGATGAAGTCCTTTTTGACACGACCGAAGCAGCACTGAGGTGATTCGCTAGGATTACGATTTTGTAGAGCTTCAACGTAGTTCCGCAAGAGACTACCTACGTAGTCATCATTTTGGCTTGGATGCTCGCGACAAGCCTGTTTCACATCGGCTATGAGGGTCTCGACCTCAGGGGTGACGAGTAGACAATTGTGAAGTAATAACTCCAGTTGGAACGCGATGGGCCAACGAAAGGTCTGAATGACCTTCCGCAAACGCCAAAGTCGTTTTTGCTCGAAGAATCCCTGTTTGGAAGCCTCCAAGTTCCAATGTCTTGTAAAAGAGAAGATAAGATTGGTCGCTATCCCAGCTACTTCGCAGAGGTTTTTGAACTGCTCAATGACATCGCAATTCAGATCATTGTAAAGAAGCAGTCGCAGATGTTGGGCGTATTGTGAAACGGCTGCATGCCCTGGATGGAGAGAGCCGACACGGCGCTTGTACTGGCGGTTATCGATTTTGTCGTCGCCTGTCAACGACCTATGTAACTCGATAACTTCAAAGACGGGAGGTGTTAAAGTGTCGAAGCATATATCTGAGAGAGACGTTAAAAATACTAAACTAAGGAGCACGATCTATCAAAAAGCGCACAAGGTTTGCCATCATAACCGAGAGCTATTTTGTTGATGCTGGAGAAATTAATGGCAATTGTTTGTCCTTCGGCCTCTGTAGTTTCATTTCCAAGCTTAGGAACGACGTCAAACATAAGAGTACCGTGTGAACAGCGAGAAGACTGACAGTGATACGAATCAGCTTGTGCTCGTATTCAAACTTCAACCAGGCAGCACTATTCACGGCGTAGTCACGCTCCCACTCAATTGAGTACGCGCGTGGTGGAGGTTTGCAGGAAGTGGTGTACGAAGGGCGATAATAGGCACCGAATTGAACGATGTCAACACGTATCCTCATGTCCAGCTGCCGGCACTTATCCTCCCACTGTTCTTCAATATCGGGATTGACAAAGGGCGTCCTCTGCAGCGTCAAAGCGACATAGTCACGAACAGTACCCTTCGGGAACACCTTGATTTTCTTCCCTGCAATTCGTATAGGAGTTTCCTTTGTCCAACGCAAGAATTTCCGGCCAATCGCCTCTGTGGGAAGCTGTAAGAAGCCAGTGCCGTCGTTACGAACATCGCCCATTTTGCTCGGGTTCAGCAGAACTTTGAAGTTGAGGGGACGTTCATTCTCGTGTACAGGGTGGAACTCATCGGAATGAAGGACCTCGGCCAGTGATCTGGTGACGTCCCATTCATTGACGGTCGTTGGAAGAAAGTTCAGGGCGATATTCATGGCGAAGGGGAGGAGATGATGAGAGTTGATAAGAAACTACAGGCGACAAGCACATTAAGCGCCGTCAAGGAAGTAATCGATACATCCCGGAAACAAACAAAGGCAACAGTTGAACAAAGGACGGCAAAGGAAGCGAATTCGGTGAATTCGAATTTCGCGCAGCCCGTGACATGAAGCAGTGTGACCTACGTGTGGGTACCGGCAACTCCCTACTAAATTCGCACTCCGAGCGATACCAAAAATGGACCGGAATACCCGAGTTTTATGGATGCACCTCCTGTGGGTCGAAGGAGCAAGATTCAGGCCTAGTTTGGCTGGAGTAATTTACTCGGAATAAAATTCTACATGTATTCTTCGAGGCACATTGTTTGATTTACATCATTTTCCTCAATTTCTGTGAAATTTATCACGATTGCACAATGAATTTATCACTTTTGTCTCGAAGGAATACATGTATTCTAGTTATGAAATTTGTCTCCTGTGTTTTTTGGAGCTGTTTCGACTCTGTGGAAGCCTATACAAGGTGCATAACTTCCAGGTACAAATATGTACAAACAATTGCCTAGTACCAATTTTGCCCTGACTGAAGGTGTTCAGCTGTCATTGAACATGTTATTTAAGGTGTAAACAAGTGAGAGTTGTTATACAGACACTTTAGGACATTAAGGTTAAAGAAATATGACAATATACATAGCAGCCTTGTCCTCCAAGCTATGAGAGAGAGGGACAGTGATCATAAGAACACCATGTATAGTAACAAAAAGAGAATATTACTAGCATGATTAGGACTCCCTGTAATATTATTTAATGGAGGCATGCAACACATATGCTGTACAGGTCCCCAACGAAGGGTACAGACGGTCATGGACAAATGCGGAAGGGATTTGCCGCCGGAAGGCCCAAAAAGGCGCTTACTCAGCTCACGTTCCAGAACCGGGAGTTGCCGGTACCCACTACGTGACCTGACTCGGGCCTGGCCTACCCGACTCACCTGACTGGCTTGACATTGGTGAGGTACGTGGGAAAGTATTTCTATTACAGCGTCCTATCCCCTTTTCCGACCACCATCACCCTAAGGATGAAAATCATTGACAAAATAACAGCGCACGATGGGCCTCATCCATTCTATTTCTTCGAGTTCTTTCCACCGCGAACGGATCAAGTCATGGTCCTCTCCTTATCCGCCATCGCTGGGAACTGACTTGTACGGTCTTAACAGGGATTCGAGAACCTCCTTTCTCGTATATCCAGACTGTCGAATTTGAGACCTATGGCAGTCAGTATTACTTGGGGAGCTGGTGGAAGTACCAGAGATCGCAGTCTGGACCTTGCGGGCCTGGCGCAGACAGAGTATAATATCGACACCATTCTTCACCTGACATGTACGAATATGATGCAAGGGATGGTGGATGATGCTTTGGCGGTATGTACCATGCCTTTTTTTTTTACATCTGCCTCAAATTTAATGCCTGATGCTAGGCTGCGAAGGGTAGGAAAGATTGAAAACATATTGGCTTTGCGCGGAGGTACGTCATATACGACCCTAGATTGTCACGTCAAATTTATCGATGAGCAGATCCACCGAGAGGGAAGGAAGAATGGATCCCCATTGATCCCCGTTTCCAACGCGGTGTTGACCTTGTTTCCTATATCCGTTCGTCGCCTCAATTCTCATCCCAATTTTGTGTCGGTGTTGCTGGTTAGGTCTTCCGTGGCGTCTCTTTCCCTTCTGAACGATCCCCGCAGCGTATCCCGATCGGCATCCTGATAGCCTCCATGATGAGGATACTGAAATTGGGTATCTGAAAGCGAAAGTAGAGGCTGGTGCAGAATTCATCGTTACTCAGCTTTTTTACGATGTCGACCAATTCCTTCGCTGGGAAAAGAAAGTTCGGGCGAAAGGTCTCTGTCCTTGTATAAACCCCCGTTCTTGAATTTGAAGGCTGACTCTTTGCAGGTATCAGTGTACCAATTATCCCGGGCATCATGCCGATCCAAACTTATTCATCATTCTTGCGGTTAATCAAGCTTTGTGGCACAAGTGTGCCGCCGTTTATCATGTCAGACCTAGATCCCATCAAGGTGCGTACCTACTTGGCCAACATCAGAGTACTTATAACCATGAAGTAGCATGACGACCAACTTGTTAAAGATTACGGTGTCAAGCTGGCCGTCAACATGATACGACGACTGACTTATGAAGGAAAGGTTCCTGGCGTGCACTTTAGTACTCTTAACCTTGAAAAGAGTGTACAGCGCGTTCTAGAGACTCTGCAATGGGCTGGCGCCGCGCCCCCAACTTATAATAAACTGATCGAGGTACTTGTCTCGTCCCATGCGTTATGGTTCAGTGCATTCTTGACATCTCGACAATAGCAAGACACCCGCGACGATAGATCTGTCACGCCCTCTTCTGCAAGCCGGGCGGCAAAATATGGATTGGCTACTATCTCCACCACCGACGGCGAGGCTGGTAGTGGAGAATTGAACAATGCCGCTACATGGGACGACTTTCCTAACGGTCGGTTCGGTGACTTCAAGAGTCCTGCATATGGGGATCAAGACCCGTATGGCAACGTTGGAACTATAGTGAGTTACAAGGCAGTAAAGCTTAATGAACTATGTTTTGAGCCTTACGGCAGACTTTGGGACCTTGGAGACATCCACAGACTATTAACGATCTGACTACAATATTCTTGGATCATCTGCATTCGAAAATATCAACTACACCATTCTCGCCCACGCCTCTATCTCCTGAATCGCTGACGATTCTTCCACACTTGGAGAAACTCACAAAGCGTGGATGGTGGACGGTGGGATCGCAACCCGCTGTCGATGGTGCACCGTCGAATGATGATGTATTCGGATGGGGCCCTCGTGCCGGATTCGTATTTCAAAAAGGATTTGTAGAGTTCTTTTGCACTGAAGATGACCTAGACGTCATCGAGAAGAAGGTAACAGATAATGGGAAGGGATGGGTACACTGGTTTGCTGGCAACGCGAAGGTAGGCTGAAACTTGCTGGCATGGGTGTTGCTGACGATTGTTTTAGGGAGATTATCGAGGCAATATAGCTGATGATGGAAGAAATGCGGTAACTTGGGGCGTTTTCACGGGCCAAGAGATCATACAGACGACAATTATTGAACGCGAATCGTTCCTTTCGTGGAAGGTATGCTCATTTATCATTGAGTTCGGCGGGGTCCTTACACTCGCCCAAGGATGAAGCCTTTTCGATCTGGTCCGAATGGGCATCGCATTATCGTCCGGGGTCTAAAGAGAGGTCATTGCTGGATTCAGTCAAGAAAGAACGATGGCTCATCAGCATCACACATCACGACTATAAGAACACAGGAGCCCTCTGGACGTTCCTGTCTGACATCATTGAAACAACGGACATGTAATATAAAACCTGTACAACCCCAACGCTGGGCCCAAATGTATCTAGTACATCTACTTTTGTATATGCACAAACTGTCGTATAGAATCTCGTGAACTTATTCATTGCTTCCGTGATCGTGGCGATCACTTGAGTGGCTTTGATCTCTTCCCCAACTACTATGACTACACCCTTACCCCAGCTATACGCCCGGGTACTCACTGCAGCATCCGATACCTACGACCTTCCTACCATTGAAGACTCGACACAGGTGTTTATCTGCAGTACCCTCAGATTGAACAGAGAATAACACCCCTGCAGGATATCGTCAAGTCATGCATAGAGGATCTCTGCCAAATTCAAGCTCGAATAGCCAACCTCGCGCTTTTCAGCAGCAACGAGACACTAGAGGACATCTCCACGCAAAATCTGATCTACCTCACCGTGCCCTATGTGTGTGCGGAAGTACAGGGACGCGTACGGACGACGGAACGAGAAGATCGGTTTGTTTCCATTGTTCAAGCTCAAGTCCGCCTCTTTCTGTATTTTTTGGAACTATCTGACTTTCAGTGCCCAGAATTACTATGTAACGTATTGCTCGACCCTAGAGAACTACGGAATAGTTACAGAGGGAGACTCGAAGCTGTTCTCGCGCAACGCCGCCAATGCTGCAAGCAAGCGAGAACAGAAGATACAGCAGTACCGCCATGAGAAGGATTTGCGCACGAGGATAGAGGTATGTTGCTCTTGTAATGCATTCATCGACGCTTACATCCTACTAGGTCATTCGCAAACGCAGAAGGCAACAGCCTATTGAGGAGTCGGCATCTACCGATTTTATTCTCATTTGTTCCCTTCTTCCTTCTGTACCTCCCTCTGGAGACGATGACGAAGACGACGAAGTACTACGAGAAAGCACCCTTCTTCTTTTGCGTCTTTTTTTCTCTCTTTCCAAGACTCAGCTCGCGCACATCGATACAGAGCTGCAGCTTTTGAAGACAGCACCCCCGCCACTTCCATACTCACCAAGGCCGGACGACAATGATCCAAGGAATAAAGAGAAGGAGAGGCAGGACGAGGACATGTGGAAGCTAGATGCCTCGAAACCTAATCCGAGTGGTGGGCCGTTGCTGGATCCTGCAGGAAAGGTATGCTAATCAGTGGATTTAAAAGTACGACTCATAATCATGCTATGTAGCCTCTTCGGCCATTCACGATTCTCCCGTCAGGTGCGTCGGATCGTGCTCGCCACCAGGCACAAATTTTCGGTCCGGGATACAACTTGCCAACAATGACGATCGACCAGTATCTTGAGGTGGAGAGGCAACGGGGTAATATTCTTTCTGGGGGAGGGTGCGTCAGCCGCTATGACGTCTTCAATCCTTAATGTTAACATATGTCTCTTAGCGTTGGCTCTGAGAATACCCCAACATCATCCGAGCAGCTAGCTATTGATGCCGAAATGGATGGCACGGTTGAGGGAGAAGCAAAAGCAGAAGAGAAGAGGCTTAAAGATGAAAACTGGGCCGGATTCACTGATGAGAATCCGAGAGGTGCCGGGAACACGATGAATCGAGGCTGATTGATGGAATCGGAAGAAGAATAGTTTGCTGCGCTACTGTATGTATTCCCTCGTCTGTAATTATCAATCGTGACGTGTCATTGAGAGCACAGATCGAAAGTTCAGCGTTCTTAGCTCAACCACTCACATGATCTCCATAATTTGGATCACCAGAATCGACGATTCTGGACACAATTCCAACACCGAGTTTAATGTCACCTTGACGTGTATATAACAGTCGCATCCGGGATGGATTGATTCTAGTCTGTCCCGGCTATTAACCATCCGAGCTGAAATTAATGCTGGACTTCAGAATCGCGACTCTTCCTATCCTCGCTTGCATGAAATCGCTTGCCTAGGACGAAGCTTACATTCTTCGCCCTACAAAGCTGGACCCTCCTATAAGCGACCCGAGGACTCCCAAGAGGCTCAAGGACGGGAACTTCGCTGGATACTCGAATGAGAACCCGAGAGGTGCTGGGAATACCGTGGAGTGAAGAAATACCTAGATACGAGAACGAACGCCTCATTGTATCACGGTATGTATTTCCTCTGTGAACGCGAGGTCTTTAATGACGGAAATCCTGGCACTCCATATAGATCCAAATCTCTATCTCAACCAATCATACATCTTATCCTTTAACGGCATTTCGGGGGCTATCAACAAGTTACCACTGATATCGGGTCCAATAAGGCTCCTCGCTTCGACTGACACATACGGCTTTATCGTCTCATCACATTGGACCTTGACCTTGTATAAATAATGACGTGAAGGGCTCGCCTGTCGTGTGACTCTGAAGCCTCTTCTGTTATGCTCGAAAAAGATAGCCGCACGGAAACACTTTCACTCTCGACGGGTGTTGACAACGATGAGGGATTGCTCGCCACTCTCGGGTATAAACAAGGTACTTCGGAGTTCCTTCGTTTATTCGTATTAGTTACTGCCCGACGCTCTTCTCTATTACAGAGCTCAAGAGACAATTCAAACCGCTGGAGATTTTCGGGATCGCTTTCAGCATTATTGGGATTGCACCTGCGTTATCGTACGTTCTGTTCATGAATCGTAATTATGGACATATATCTCATGGACCGTGTAGATCTGTACTAATCTATTCCCTCCCTAATGGAGGCGCGTTCGCAATGGTCTGGGGAGTAAGGGACATTCTTTTACAGGGTGTATTGCAATAACGAGTGCTTGACTCCTAGTGGACTGTGTGTTCCATCTTCATTGCTGCAATTGCCCTCGCCATGGGAGACCTAGCGTCGGCGGCACCAACATCCGGTGGACTCTATTACTGGACCTTCATGTTCTCATCGGAGAAATGGCGCTGCTTTTTATGTTGGATCGTAGGATGTACGGCTTACATAAATTGGCCTCGCCGACGACTGGCACTGACTTGGAGTAGATTCTAACACCATCAGTAACGTGGCTAGTGTGGCGAGTATTGACTGGGGCTGTGCCCTACAGATCATGGCGGCGGTCAGTATTGGATCCGATTTGACATTCGAGGCGACCATCCCTCAGACTTTGTACGTTATCTCGTAATTCGCGGAGCTGCGAGCCTGACGAGTCTATGCAGTGGCTTGTATTGCGCGCTTCTCCTCTGCCACGCGTTGATATGCAGCATCAATCCTAGATTTATGGCTAGATTGCAAACATTCTTCGTGATACTCAATGTCCTGTACGTTTCTTTTGCATATTCAAGTCATTTGGTTCAACAGATTCCTCCTACTCCAGTCTGTGCTTCGCAATTATCATTGGCCTCCCAGTAGCGACT
Organism: Armillaria mellea; assembly: GCA_030407055.1. Taxonomy (NCBI): domain Eukaryota; kingdom Fungi; phylum Basidiomycota; class Agaricomycetes; order Agaricales; family Physalacriaceae; genus Armillaria; species Armillaria mellea. The sequence goes on along the minus strand of JAUDZF010000001.1, from coordinate 1,574,450 downwards.
CCCAAAGAATTCAGGAACGATGCAAAATTTGCCTTCGAAGACTTCACTAACGGTCAGTTTTCACGCAGGGAATACTCAGTGGCTCATGATGTTAACTAGTATCCGGATGGCCTAATGGATTCGCATTTATCCTCAGCTTTCTAACCCCCTTATGGGGTGTCGGTAGGTCCTGTGAATTGTGCGAATACTTTTTTGCCTGATATACAATAGGATGCTTTGATGCTCCTGTTCATATGAGCGAGGAGGCCACTAACGCCAGCATAGCCGTTCCAATGGCTATCATTTTCTCCACCTTCGCCGCTACCGTCCTCGGCTGGGGTGAGTCTCCCTTCCACTATACTATCACCGTTCCTTGGCAGCTAACGAGCCTTCGCCGCGAAGCCATGAATATTTCATTAGTGTTCTGCATGGGCCGGGATTACCAAACCATCATCAATAGCCCCATTGGCCAACCAATGGCCACTGTATGTAACCTCCGGTCCAGTTCATGCAACGCTGCACATGTAACGGATTCATCTGCTGATAGATACTTTTCAATTCCTTCGGAAGGACGGGAACTCTGATTGTATGGTCGTTCATCATCTTGGCACAGTGACTGTTCCGTGTTCCTAAATCCTTATCTTCTCATCTGATATTAGCAATTAGGTTCGCCATTGGTGCAGGTATCGTAAGTCCCGGCGATGGTATCACACAGTATCGAAACTGACCAGTACATAGTTGACCACATGCTCTCGACAGGTAACTTGATCAAATTTCCGCTCCGCTCGCATTGATGCCCAGAACTCCAGATTTTTGCCTTCTCCCGAGACGGAGGCTTTCCTCTCTCTCGGTGGGTATATTACGTCAATCCTCGAACTAGGATCCCGTCCCACGCTGTGTGGTTTGGGACATTCTTGTCCCTCCTACTCGGAATTCTTGCTTTCGCCTGGTGAAAACGCTATCGGGGCGGTCTTTTCGCTAGTAATTACTGGACAATATGTGTCATATTCCATCCCGATGGCAGCGAGGTTTCTTGGTGGAAAGACGGTGCAGCCAGGTCCTTTCCGATTAGGCCTTTTCGTCAGTCATTCTTTTAATGTTCGCGCATCAGTCCAAGGTTGACGTAACTCCTGTAACACCAGAGTCTTCCAGTTGCTGCGATTGCCGTCATCTGGATGATCTTCATGACTGTGGTGTTCATGTTCCCGCTTACGCCCTCTCCCGGAGTGGCCAACATGAACTACACAGTCGTAGTACAAGGTCAGTTTCTTCCAATGAGCGATTCGGTGCGTTGACGCAGGGCTTACAGGTGGCATTCTGGTGCTTTCCGCTGTCTACTTTTACTTTCCGAAATATGGCGGGATGTATTGGTTTAAAGGGCCGGTCTCAACGGTCGAGACACCTGCGGCACAGGTCAAGGAACCTGAAGATGAAAAAGAATGATATGCTACTAGACGGGGTCTCGACCTAGGCGTATACCGGGAGGAAGAGATCCTTATTGGTATCCGGCGTTGCTATAGGCATAGATATTACATTTCGAATGAATGCGGAGATTCATTGGTACATCCAAAGCAGTTGTCAAATTCTGAGCACTTGTTCTCCTTCGACGTTTCCAGGGTTCGTAGAAAACTAGAAAAACAAGCTGACGGCGCAGCGCGCGATGACGAGACTTGCCGTATTCGGCGACTGGTGTGGTGTGTGGTGTGGTGTACCTGTTATCCGTTTAACTTTTATAAGTATACACATCTAGGGGAAGACTAGGACGGAGGACATGAAACCTTCTTCAACCCACAGCTGCACAATGGCAGATATAGCACAGCATCAATAGCCAGACCCTCAATTGGGGTTTGTAGCCATCAGTTGTTAAGTATTTCCGTAGAGAGTAGCCAATGCTCAAATTCACTGATCAGCCATGCTTGGGCGACTACGAAAGCCATCATCCCGTTTCACCTCGAATCTCGTTTCTTAAATTCGCTGCTTTTGGGGGAAGGCGAACCGGAAAACGAGGTGTCAGCTTTAGCAATGGCCTAGGTTGCATCGCCAATTACGGTGAGAGGCGACGATTCCCAATAACGGAACTGTAGGAGCTTGGGCTTCTATGATTCTTGCTAGAGTCATGCGGGCCTGACCATCTCCCGTCGCTAACTTCTTGGGGAAAGAGGACTTGCGTTTCATGAAGAATTCCTAGTTACACGATGTGGCCAACGTCTGGCTCATATGAGCTGAGAAAGATGACGTGTGGGCCCCTCGAAAGAATAACTTCTGACTCTTGTCGTTTTGTGCCGCCGCGAACCAACAAAAGGGACATGTCTGACGTCGACAGGAGTCCTCCAGAAAACCTTGGCATGGTTGCCTCAACAGAAGGCTGTTCGGAGACACCGTGGCAAGCCATAGGCGACACAACCCGCAAGGAGCCTTCGGACGCTGCGGTGAGCAGCGCTACACCGGCGCCTGCAGCAGGAACAACTCTCGCGCCCACAGATGTCGTTTTGAGAATCGCCTCGTTGACTTACAAACGGGAGGTATTGCTAGAGGCTTCATTCGAGAGTAAAGGTCGAGTAATCTGCGAAAGACTTGAGATGAGGTGAGATCATGTGATGAACGACGCGTGCTTCAGCCTCGTGGCAGATTTGCTGTCTTGGGAAAACTTTGCAGTGAGAGGTACTGGAGAAGATCCTGTTCACTGATCTACACGTTACGACTCGCTGAATTTCCTCGGCAAACGCAAGGCCCTTGATCACAATTCGTTCTCAGAGAACAGACTCTCCAGCTGTATTTCACTTCCTGGGCCAACAAATCACCACTGATATCGGGCTCAATAAGGCTCTTCGCTTTGGCTGTCTGCCGGACAGATATGGCTTTATCGTCTCATCACGCTGGACCATGAGCCTCTTGTATAAATAGTGATGTGAAGGGTTGTCTGTCCTGTGACTGTAGTCTTTTCTGTCATGGTCGAGAAAGATAAGCATACAGAAACGCTTTCTCTTTCGACGGGCGTGGACAACGACGAGGGATTACTGGCCAGTCTTGGGTATAAACAAGGTACTTCGCTCTGCCCTCATTCATAGGCTCCGTGCTGATACCCGATACCCTTTTCTAATCCAGAGCTCAAGAGACAATTCAAACCGCTGGAGATTTTTGGGGTCGCTTTCAGCATTATTGGGGTTGCACCTGCGTTCTCGTAAGCTTTGCCTATAGGATCCAACCTATCTCATGCACTGCCTAGGTCTGTACTTATCTACTCCCTTCCTAATGGAGGCGCGTTTGCAATGGTCTGGGGTGTAAGAAACACTGTTTTACAGCGACTATCAGAATAATGAACGCCTCCCTTCTAGTGGACTGTATCTTCTATCTTCATTACCGCAATTTCCCTGGCCATGGGAGACTTAGCGTCGGCGGCACCAACATCCGGTGGGCTCTATTACTGGACCTTCATGTTCTCATCGGAGAAATGGCGCTGTTTTTTATGTTGGATCGTAGGGTGTATGGGTTAAATCGTCGCCGCTTTCTACTGGCACTGATTTGACATAGATTCCAATACTATCAGTACTGTGGCTAGCATAGCGAGCACTGACTGGGGATGTGCTTTACAAATCATGGCGGCGGTCAGTATCGGATCTGATCTGACATTTGAAGCGACCATCCCCCAAACTTTGTGCGTTATCTCAAATTCACCGACTTACGGCTGATGAACCCGTGCAGTGGTTTATTCTGTGCACTTATCCTCTGCCATGCTCTGATATGTAGCACCAATCCTAAATATATGGCCAGATTTCAAATATTCTTCTTAATACTCAATATCCTGTGTGTTTCTTTGCATTTCCATGTCTTTTGGCTCAACGCGCTCCTCCTACTCCAGTCTGTGCTTCGCGATCATCGTTGGCCTTCCAGCAGCGACTCCGAAAGAATTCAGAAACGATGCAAAATTTGCCTTCGAGGACTTCACCAACGGTCGGTTTTTAGACAGGCAATCTTCATTAGCTCATGGTGTTCATAAGTATCTGGATGGCCCAGCGGATTTGCTTTCATCCTTAGCTTTCTAACCCCCTTATGGAGTGTCGGTGAGTCCTCTTTTCGTGTAAGTGCCTTCCTAGTTAATATATGTAGGATGCTTTGATGCTCCTGTCCATATGAGCGAGGAAGCCACCAATGCCAGCATTGCCGTTCCAATGGCTATCATTTTTTCCATCCTCACGGCTACCGTTCTCGGCTGGGGTGAGTTTCCATACCACTGTATTACCAATGTACCATGGCAGCTGACGAACGTTTTTAACGAAGCCATGAATATCTCATTAGTCTTCTGCATGGGTCGGGATTATCAGAGTATCGTTGATAGCCCCATCGGCCAACCGATGGCCACTGTGCGTAACCAACAGTCCTATTCATGTGTTGCACGTATAACGAACGATTCTGCTGATAGATATTTTTCAATTCCTTCGGAAGGACGGGAACTCTGATTGTATGGTCGTTCATCATCTTAGCACATTAAGTGTCTCGAGCCCATAAAACTTTACGTTCTCATCTAAGGCCAACAATCAGGTTCGCCATTGGTGCAGGCAGCGTAAGTTCCCCGATGGCATCACGCGGCATCAGAACTAAATGGTCGATATTAGTTGACCGCATGTTCTCGACAGGTAGCTTAAACATGTCTCGCCTCTCCCTGCTTAGCTCGCATTGATGCTCAAAACTACAGATTTTTGCGTTTTCCCGAGATGGAGGCTTTCCACTCTCTCGATGGATATACTACGTCGATCCTCAAACTCGGACCCCATCTCACGCTGTGTGGTTTGGGGCGTCTCTGGCCTTCCTACTCGGGATTCTTGCTTTCGCTGGTGAGAACGCTATCGGAGCGGTCTTTTCGTTGTTCATTACTGGACAATACGTGGCGTACACCATTCCAATGGCAGCAAGGTTTCTTGGCGGACAAACGGTGAAGCCGGGCCCCTTCCGGCTAGGTCTTTTGGTTAGCGATTCTATCGGTCCAGACGTTATTGATGTAACTCCTGTAACCTCAGAGTCTGCCAATTGCTGCGATTGCCGTCACCTGGATGGTTTTCATGACTGTTGTGTTGATGTTTCCCCTTACGCCCTCTCCCGGGGTAGCGGGTATGAACTACACAGTCGCAGTACAAGGTCAGTTTGTTCCAATAAGTGATTCGGCGACTGACGCAGGGCTTGCAGGCGGCATTCTGGTGCTTTCCGTCGTCTACTTTTATTGTCCCAAATATGGCGGAAAGTATTGGTTCAAAGGTCCGGTGTCGACGGTCGAGGCACCTGCGTTGCAGGTCAAGGACGGTGAAGATGAAAAAGAATGATATACCAGTATACGGTGTCTCGACCTCAGGGCTTCGTACACAAGGTTGCCAGGGGCACATCGATATTACATTATGAGTGACCCACACATGAATGCGAAGATTCATTGAAAGACTCAAGCGTACCCGGACACAAATAGAGACGATGAACAAGGTGAGCGAAAGTCAGGGCTCAGTAGGTTCTCAAGATGGAATGTAATTTCCCTATGATGTCCGTTGAACAGGATCTCGAGACGGGGAAACGGTGGAGAAATACCGTTCCGGAGGTCAGGTATGTCACTCAGACACCTCCGTATCTATATTCTGACCTATAATGCCTAGTCCCCAGAAAGCACCCCAATATCTGTTCAGCTACTGTAGCTCCGGAATCTTAAAGCTAAGATTAATAACATGATTCTGATCCATCACGGGAGAAGTCGAAGCGGAATACCAAAGGCTCGTCAGAAGTGGGTCAGACTAACAGTATGGTTCCTGGAAGGTGTTGTGTACATCTTGAATCGGATGAAATATCCCAGGCGAAGAAACATCGCACATAATTCCTTACCTGACCTCACACAGTCCGTATTCCAGATTTCAACACGGCCAATCACAGATTTTGCCCTGTACTCTCGGGGCTAGCAAATCAGCGCCATTGATATTGGGCATGTGGCACTAACTTTTCACTCCCGGTTATGGTTCTCCCCTAATGACGCTAGACCTCCCTATAAATGGCTGAGGACCTCTAACTCCGGAATCTCTTCGCTGTCATGCTCCAAGAGAAAGATAACAGCACAGAGACAGTTTCCCTTTCGACGGTGGACAATGACGAGAGACTTCTCACTCGTCTTGGATATAAACAAGGTAGACCAGTATTGATTCTTGAAACGTGCTAATCAGGCTCACTCTTCTCTAATCAGAGCTCAAGCGACACTTCACACCGCTAGAGATTTTTGGATTTGCTTTCAGTCTCATCGGGATTGTACCTTCTTTCGCGTCAGTGAATTTAATCTAGAGATCATGTAGTGTTTTAACTTACTGTATAGATCCGTATTCATCTATTCCATCCCTAATGGAGGCGCCTTTGCCATGATCTGGGGTGTAAGTCACCCTCATATTCACGCTGTGATTCCAATAACGGCCTACTTATAGTGGGCTGTCTGCTTTATCTTCATTGCTGCAATTACGCTTGCCACCGCAGACCTAGCGTCTGCGGCGCCGACATCCGGTGGACTCTATTACTGGACCTTTATGTTCTCGTCGGAGAAATGGCGCTGTTTCTTATGTTGGATCGTAGGATGTACGTTATCGATCTTTTGCTCGACTGTCTGCGTTTATAAGGTTGAGATAGATTCCAATACCATCAGTAATGTGGCTAGCGTCGCGGGTGTCAACTGGGCATGTGCTGTACAAATCATGGCGGCAGCCAGTATCGGGTCCGATCTATCTTTTCAGGCAACCACCCCTCAAATCTTGTGAGTTGTTCACTGCCATCCGATTTCCGCCCAGGAGAATTGACAAGTCCGTACAGTGGCTTATATTGCGCAGTTCTGTTATTTCAGAGTCTGATATGCAGCTTCAATCCAGCTATCATGGCCAGATCGCAAAAACTCTTCATAGTAATAAATCTCCTGTTAGTCCTTTTCCATCTTCTTACTCGTCTACTGAAAATCCCCATATCACAGCTTGTTCTGTGTAATCACAATAGGCCTCCCGATAGCGACTCCTAAGGAATTTAGAAACGACGCAAAATTTGCCTTTGAGGACTTTACTAATGGTCGGTTTTCACACAGGGAATCGTCATTGGCTCACGATGTTAGCTAGTATCCGGATGGCCTGATGGATTTGCATTGATCCTCAGCTTTTTAACCCCCTTATGGAGTGTCGGCAGGTCCTGTTTCCTTTTTAAATGCCTTCTGAGCTGATACATCACTAGGATGCTACGATGCTCCGGTCCATATGAGTGAGGAAGCCACTAATGCCAGCATAGCCGTTCCAATGGCCATCATTTCCTCGATCTTCTCTGTTTCCGTCCTTGGTTGGGGTAAGTGTCGCTACCATTATACCGCCACCTTACCTTGGCAACTAACATGCTTTCATCACAAAGCCATGAACATTTCGCTAGTCTTCTGTATGGGTCAAGATTACCAATCTATGATTGACAGCCCCATCGGCCAGCCCATGGCCACAGTAGGTGTTCAATGCCAGGTCCTAGATAGGATGGATAGTTAACTGGTGATTAGATATTGTTCAACTCCTTCGGAAAGACTGGCACTCTCATCCTGTGGTCATTTGTCATCTTGACACAGTAAACATCTCGATTCTCAACTCTATGCGTTATCTTCTTCTGACGCCAACCTCCAGATTCGCCCTTAGTTTAAATCAAGTATGTGCACGCAAAGAGTATGGTTACACTTGGAAGACACACTAACCCGGACATAGATGTTGACAGCATCGAGGCAGGTAGTAAAAATTTTACCTTCTTTCACGCTCCCCCACACTGACTATTAATATCAAGATCTTTGCCCTCGCTCGAGACGGCGGTCTACCTCTCTCCCGATGGATATACTATGTCGATCCCCGAACTCGGATCCCAACTCATGCCGTCTGGTTTGGAGCATGCACGTCGTTCCTGCTTGGATGTCTTGCATTCGCTGGTGATAACGCGATTGGGGCGATTTTCTCGCTTGGAGTAACTGGACAATTCGTGTCATTTTGCATCCCGATGTCAGCGAGGTTTCTTGGAGGCAAGGCAATCAAGTCAGGTCCTTTCCGGCTAGGTCGTTTGGTCAGTGGCTCCTTCTCAATCGTCAAATCTAGTTGACGGAACCCTAGAGTCTTCCTATTACTGCGATTGCTGTCGTCTTTATGGCTTTCATGACTGTGGTGTTCTTGTTTCCTCTTACTCCCTCCCCGGGGGTCGACAACATGAATTATACAGTCGTAGTACAAGGCCGGTTTCTTTTATTATGCCTCTGATTTTAGTACATTAAGACAGACTTTGCAGGTGGTGTTCTGATACTTGTCACTATCTATTTTTACTTTCCGAAATACGGTGGGATCAATTGGTTCGTAGGACCAATCTGCACGGTCGAAGTACCAGCGGCACAGGTTAAGAAAGATGCAGCTGAACAATAATAATATGTCAATAGACGCGGTTTAGCTTGATACTAGGTAGACCAGGTGGATCTCTCTTTTTTGTGGATCAATTGTAATACATGAGTGTATTCATAAATTGTTAAAAGACTACAACGGACGCAGAGAGTTCCAGTTTAGAGACTCAAGCATGTCGCAGCTACTGTAAGTCAGGATTATCAGAGTCTGGACTGCCTCTCGTTAATTATGGGTAAAGCAAGTCGGTGAATCGTGATCTTGAAATCGTGATACTATATCAATACCAAATACTGAAAACGTACTACCATTCTCCCTGGATTTCTTTTCGGCTAGGTAGACATGGAAGATGCCGGTGAGACGGAATAAAACATGATCAGTCGATCTTAGGTGGCAGTGCTGAGGCATCGACCTCAACTTGATTTTAGTCCATGCCAACCCCCGAAGCTTAAAGACGTCGCTTCCTTCAGGTCATTAGTCCCGCATTCAGCTCGAACATCGTCATGTGCATGTAACCATTATATGCCAACCAATCACACTTCTTATCTTACGGATATCGTTGACTCGGAATCACCTGGTATCGGGCTCAAGAGGGTCCTCCGACTGTCGGTCGGACTGAGTTGCCTTTATCGCCTTATCACACTGGACTGTGATCTTGATAAACAACGACGTGAGAGCTCGCCTGTCTTGCGGTTCTGCAGCCTTTCTTGTCATGCTTGAGAACGGCAATTGCCAAAACACCTCCATATCTGTATTCTAACCTATGATACCTAGCTCTTAGAAAGTGCCCAGATATCTGGCCAGCTAGCTCTGGAATCCGGAATCTGAGATGGATAACATGACTCTGAACCGTCACGGGAAACGTCAGAGCAGAATAGAAAAGGCTCATCACAAGTGGGTCAGGCTAACAGTTAAGATTCAGAAGGTGTTGTGTGTACCTTAAATCGGATGAAATATCCCAAACAAAGAATCATCCCACGTAATTCTTTATCTGGAATCACACAGTCCATATTCCAGATTTTAATGCGACCAATCAGATGTTTTGTCCAGTACTCTCGGAGCTAGCAAATCAGCGCCACCGATACAGGGCCTATGGCAGCAGTTCTTCGCTCCCAGTTATGATTACATCCCCTCATGATGCTAAATCTTCAGTTCCCTATAAATGGCCGAGGACTTGCGACTCCGGAATCTCTTCACTGCCATGCTGCAAGAAAAAGATAATATCACAGAGACGCTTTCCCTTTCAACAGTGGACAATGACGAGAGACTTCTCACTCGTCTCGGTTATAAACAAGGTAGTCTTGATTCTTGAAACGCGCTGATCATGCTTACACCCTCACCCTTCTCTAATCAGAGCTCAAGCGACACTTCACACCGCTAGAGATTTTTGGATTTGCTTTCAGTCTCATTGGAATTGTTCCTTCTTTCACGTCAGTGGGCTTTATCTAGAGATCTCAGGTAGTGTTTTAACTAACTGTACAGATCCGTATTCATTTATTCCATCCCTAATGGAGGTGCTTTCGCTATGGTCTGGGGTGTAAGTCACCCTCATCAACGCGAAGTTATTCCAATAACGGCCCGCTTATAGTGGGCTGTCTGTTCTATCTTCATCGCTGCGATTACGCTTGCCGCCGCAGACCTAGCGTCTGCGGCACCGACATCTGGTGGACTCTATTACTGGACCTTCATGTTCTCGTCGGAGAAATGGCGCTGCTTCTTATGTTGGATTGTAGGATGTATGTCTCCAATTCATTCGACGGCGTGCATTTACAAGTTGAGATAGATTCCAACACTGTCAGTAATGTGGCCAGCATTGCGGGTGTCAACTGGGCGTGTGCTATAGAAATCATGGCAGCCGCCAGTATCGGGTCCGATCTCTCATTTCAGGCGACTGTCCCTGAAACGTTGTAAGCTATTACCCACCGCTTAAATCATCATTTGGTGGAATTAACAAGCCCGTACAGTGGTTTACATTGCGCACTTATCCTTTGTCAATGTCTGATATGCAGCTTCAACCCGAGTATCATGGCCAGATTGCAAAAACTCTTCATAATACTAAATCTCCTGTTAGTCCTTCTCCATCTTCCTACTCGTCTACTGAAAATCCCCATATCACAGCTTGTTCTGCGTAATCATAATAGGCCTTCCATCAGCGACTCCCAAGGAATTCAGAAACGATGCACAATTTGCCTTCGAGGACTTCACCAATGGTCGGTGTTCACTCGGGAATTTTCATTGGCTCATCATGTCAACTAGTATCCGGATGGCCTAATGGATTTGCATTCATTCTCAGCTTTTTAACGCCCCTATGGAGTGTCGGTGGGTGCTATTTCTTATGCAAATACCTTGTTGGCTGATACACTATAGGAATTTATGATGCTCCTGTCCATATGAGTGAGGAGGCCACTAATGCCAGCATAGCCGTTCCAATGGCTATCATTTTCTCCATCTTGTCCGTTACCGTCCTTGGTTGGGGTAAGTTCCCTGCCATTACACCATCGCCTCTTGAGACCGCTAACAAGATTTAAGCTATGAACATCTCGTTAGTCTTCTGTATGGGTCGAAACTACCAATCTATTATTGATAGCCCCATCGGTCAGCCAATGGCCGTGGTAGGTGTTCAACTCCCATATAACACAGATAGATAACGGGCCCTCAGATATTGTTCAATTCCTTCGGAAAGACTGGAACTCTCGTTGTATGGTCATTCATCATCTTGACACAGTAAATCTCAATTTTATGTGCTATCCTTTTATCTGATAATGACTTCCAGATTCGCCATTAGTTTAAATCAAGTACGTGCGCGCAGCAAGTATGGTCATACTAGGTACTCACACCGACCGGGACATAGATGTTGACAGCCTCGAGACAGGTAGTAAATTTTGACTTTTTGTCACGCGCACTCACACTGACTGCTAATATCAGATATTTGCCCTCTCACGAGACGGAGGCCTCCCTCTCTCCCGATGGATATACCATGTCGGATCCCCGAACTCAGGATTCCCAACCCATGCCATCTGGTTTGGAACATGCTGGTCCCTCCTACTCGGATGTCTTGCATTCGCTGGCGATAATGCTATTGGGGCCATCTTCTCGCTCGGAATAACTGGACAATACTTGTCGTTCTGTATACCGATGTCAGCGAGGTTTCTTGGAGGCAAGACAATCAAGCCAGGTCCTTTCCGGCTAGGTCCGTTTGGTTAGTCATCCTAAGTTCATTCATTCAAGGTGAATAACCAGAGCTCTAGAGTCTCCCGATTACTGCCGTTGCCGTCACTTGGATGACCTTCATGACTATCGTATTCATGTTTCCTCTTTACTCCCTCCCCAGGGGTAGACAACATGAACTATACAGTCGTAGTACAAGGCCAGCCTACTTTTATGAAACCTCTGATCCGGCGTTCGTTAAGACAGAATTTTCAGGTGGTGTTCTGATACTTGCTACCGTCTATTTTTACTTTCCGAAATATGGCGGGATCAATTGGTTTACAGGACCGGTATCCACGGTCGAAGCACCAGGGTTACAGGTCAAGAATGATACAGCTGAAAAAGAGTAAGATGCCAATAGTGGTCTAGCTCCCTGTTGAGGATATGGCTTCACAGCCACAGGGCCAATGGCTATGACGTTTTTTGTTTTACCTTATTTTGATTTTGTACCGATCACTACGGTCTCTTGGCTTCGTACCACCGCCACAGCACATGGCACGCCCGTCATGTCAGCCGCTGTGTTTGATGTTAATTATCCTCTGATCATATCGCGCAAACTTCATTCTAGATCGGATACCATCCCGAAGAAAGCTGACGCGAAACTAGGCAGTCTGATCCGTCGTCCACAACACGCTTGAGCCCAGGACAGGTTCAGGTTGGTTCAAATTCTAGGTCTCAACATCGGCGGATGTTCATCTGGTGGTCATGGTCATATCGCTTGTCTTTTTATATGCCCATGTTGAAGAGGATCTTCCAAGCGATACCTCATGGCCCAGATCAGTATCATACTATACCCCTGGAAACGCGGCAAGAACATCAAATGCCCATGAATGTGTTGTAGGAAAGTCATCAACGAACTTCCTGATAGTCATCTTATAGAAACTCGTGACTGTGCAAGTTCCAAACTATATATTAGATGTTCAAGTTACCACAAACATCTGACCACAAGATGCCTCCATCCCACTACCCTCCCTTACACATCACTCCCTTACCTTCTGCCGACTCGTCAGATGTTAGCCTCCTGGATGATTTTGGCAGCTCTAAACCGCAGACTAGGGTCTCTTATGGCAGGAAAAGGAGGATATCGATCGCTGTTATCGTCCCAGGAATCCTTATTTTCATCGCTAGTGCCGGACTTGCTTCTGCACTGTTGATATGGCTCCAATCTCGCCGCATAGAGTCCCACATACCCCGTGAGGATCAGTACTTCTTCAATGCTATCGTCGCAATAGAGGGAGCAACAGCACCCCGCAGGCTCGACGATGGCTCTTTGGAGTCTGACACGACGATGTATGGGATTGGCAATTTCAGCTGTTTCTGTATGTTTATTTCTCTGCTTTTTCTGTCAGACGATAACCATATTCATGTAGGCGCAATTGGTAGCACTTACTGTACCATTTCTTCTGGCTTTGCTGGGTTATCGGTTGGCCTCCATGTGGATCCTTGCCCAAGAAAGGGAGTGCACAGAGTCTATGCCAACTGCAGCCCAGTACGGCCTGCTCGTCAAATTATGTGGATCGGCGAATATTTTCAGCGCATACGAGACAGCGCGGTATCTCAAGCGTGGGCGTGAACGAAGATCACAAGCGCCTTCTAGCTTGATTTTTGCTTTCTCCTGTCCTCGTTCTCGCCATTGTTCTGAATCATCTTCTCTCGTACGTTTACCTAGGGCCGATGAAGCACTCAGAGACTGATAACTGTATAGAGCCGCTGATTTATGGCTGCACACTACTGCAAGCACATTTATCCACACTTCCGTGACCAAATTTGACGCGGAATCGATGCCTGCCGTGGGTACAAAGATCAACCTCACTGCGTGTCCCAGGTCCCACAGAGTCCACGCCTGGTTCCAATTACTACGCCAACTGTGCACGCGTTATTAGCGCTGACTGGCACGACAGCAACAACAAGTACAGTGTATAGCTACAGATGGGGTGACTCGGCCGCCGTCGCTGAGGGGCTTGCTGTGGTCGAAAACAGTAGTTCCACAACAAGGTCTATCATGCTCGACGACATGGCAGTCCTTGTACCCAGTACTATTCCTGACAACGTTAACAACCTTACATTTAATTCTTTCGGGCTCAGTGCTCAGTGCGAGCCCGTGGTTGACTGTTCGGTCCAGTATTTATCGTCATATGAGTCGGCGTTCTACTGTCCTTCTTTCAATCCCCCCTACAATGTCAGCGGCAGTTCAATTGGCGATAGTCGGATTGATATGCTCAATCTGACAAGCAATGCCTTGTCGCCAGACCCACAAGGTGCTGGGTTTCCTCTCGACTCCGTCTTGAACCCATTTGGAGCACGTGTCATCTTATACTGGGATATCTATTTTGATGACGGCTTCCGTTTCTTTCCTGGCTTGTATCGCGTAAAACATTCAGATGTCTACGTAGGTACTTGCAATATGACAGCGTACGACATTACGCTTTCGTATAGGTACTCTCGACGGAAATAGGTTAGCCTTTGCAAAACATCCATCCCATCCAACTTCAACACTACGTCCGCTCTCTTTGCAGCTTTTGATCTCTTCCATCAACAAATTCTGGCTGACTAGTCTAAGACGCACCCTCAGGATTTCTGATGTCACAGAGAGATTCGATACAGTTCTTTCAGGGAATATGTCCTATGCCGCATTGGGCCTCGCATCGCCTCTCTTCGAACGCGACGCCGGCACCGGCGGCAATGCTATTGCCATGAGGAGTGCCAGCAGGTATCCATTGGCACCTCTATCGGTCGTTCTTCGCCATCCTCTACATCTACGCCCTTCTTGCACTTGCATTAACCGTGTCCTCTGTGAGGTTATCGTCTCGGGAAATCGTGGTCACAAAGAAGGATGGAAAGGAATACAGAATTACAGCTATTGAGGTCGTTCAGCTGCAACTCACTAACGCGCTGGCGAGTATCGCAGAACGATTCTCAGACCCAGCGCGGCCTGAGTTGTTGTTGGAACCGTCGGCTGTTGACATGTTCGACGAGCACCCACATGCAGATAAACTAGGGGTGGTAATAGGCGGATGACGAGAAAGAGGGTGGAGAAGGTATTGTCAGGAGAAGACGAGCCTTCAGAGTCCGAGAGTGTCGAGCGGGAACTTGACTGAGACTCTCTGGCTCAACCTTAAATATTCGGAGACATAGTAAAGTCCCTGAGGTAACAGTTCGAGCACAAGAATGGTAGAGGAGTAGAGGCTATATTATTGATATCGCGCAAGCCCTTGGACCAGATAGAAGTACTCATTTGGTATGCTATTGATGAAATAGTTCTGGAAATGTTCAATCCCACGCTGGATCAGAATCAAGTCGGACCCTCTTCTGTCTTCATCTCCTCTTAAACATCACCAGCGGCATTTTCGAGGCGTGTCGTACAAGATCAAAAGGAATGTCGGCAATAAACTGTGTGAAGAACGCGACCCGCTCGTCTATCGATAGCTCAAACTCAAATGCGACGCAGTGGTACGGCGGTGACAAAAGGTTCAAGAGGACCCACAATGGCGCCCCGAGCGAGAAGCACTCCCTAAAGTATACGATAGGCCTGGTCGGGCTCGCTGCACCGTGCTTCACGGCCAGACATTCGACAACCAATAACAGTCAGCCAAGGATCCGAAAGCTGTCAAGCCTCAGCTGCTCAGAAGGTGCCCTGGGTGGCGGTAAGATACAGCTCATTCAAACATGCGTGTAAATGGGAAAAAGAGAGTGGTGAAGGCTTATAAGGTGGACAGCCACATCGAAACTCCGGTGCTGAGCTGAGATGAAATGTTAGATGGCAGTGCCGCTAAGCGGCATCGACTTCGGCATGAACGTAGACCATCCCAACCGAAGACCAAAACCACTATAGGTAGCTAAGGAGCATTTTTATGAACCATGAACTTCTCGTTACTCTCCTGCGTGTTCCGCAATCACCAAAGTATTGCTGACAGTTTCATCAGCCAACCTATGGCTACTATATGTGTCGTATTGAGCAAACCTGATGATAGGTACAGATCCTTCGAAAGGACGGGAGCTATGATCGTATGGTTATTTATCATCTTGGCACAGTAAGTGTTGACAAAAACCTTATCTGATGCTAACAATAATAGATTCGTCGCGGGTGCAGGTGACTGGTAGCCTACGTCCCTCCATGGCGTTACGTGGCGTCAGGACTTGGTATAGAGTCGACCACATGTTCTCGACAGATAACTCAAAATGCTTTGTTTCTCCCCGCCCTGCTCGGATCGATGCTGGAGAGCTACAGTTTTTTGGCGTTCTCCCGAGATGGAGGCCGGAGGCTTTACTGTCTCAATGGATTACTACGTCAATCCTCAAACTGGGACGTCGTCAAGACAAATATGGATCTGTGTTCTAACCTAGGTGTTATGGATATCAGTCCTTTTCCGGTCGCATATGAGTCAACATATGCCTTTACTCGGACTTCTCGGTCATTGACAGTGACTCGCTCGTAATTTCTTTTACTTTCTCCCTTCTTCTTCCAATTACTGGAATATAGTGGAACATTGTAGAATAGTCATGACTCGAAGCCTTCAGTATATAATGACTGTCCGTACTATGGAATAATCAAATCTAATTCTACACTCTTCATACGTCCACTTAACTGTGTGATTTCAAGCATCTTTGATCGGTTATGCCCAGCACTTGCCAGTCAATTGCTTTCTGACTACACCTAGCGCTTGTCAGAAACCCTGTCAGTTACGCCTAGCGCTTGCTGACGCCCTCGCTAACTACGCCTAGCACTTGTTAGCACCCTTATGGATCCCTCTTGGTGGTTTGGAACTTGGCTTACGGACATCCTCGCTCATAACTTGGGTTTCACTCGAGTATTCATTACCTCGTGTATTACTCAATTTAGTCCGATTCTTAACACTAGGGTGACTGGTGTTGCCTCAGAAAATGATCAGTTTGCTCTGCTAGCCTTGTAATTCGATAGCCAAGATAGATAACGCGCCTCTCCACCGTTGCACCAAGCCATAATGGAACAGAAAAGGCTCGACCGTCGGAATTAGGTCCCACTCGCGGTTGCGAATTCGGGGGGGGGGGGGGGGGCTTGCGCATACCATCCATCAACCCATCCATCTGGCGAATTATACGGATATCAAGAAGGATCATTGTACGTAGCTCTTTACCTCAAACACAGATAATCTTAGCATGTTCACACTGTTCATACTCCAGATTTTAACGCGACCAATCACATATTTTGCCTTATAGTGATACCCGCGGCGCCAGCGAATCGGCGCCATTGATATCGAGCTTGTGACATCGGCACTTCGCTTCCAGTCATCATCGTTCTATTATCCCATAACCCTAGACCTTAAGCTACCTATAAATGACCGAGGACCAGTTTTTCGATCCCGCAGTCTCATTCTTACTATGCTACAAGAAAAAGATAACGTCACAGAGACCCTTTCCCTTTCGACGGTGGACAATGACGAAGGCCTTCTCACTCGCCTTGGATATAAACAAGGTAGACTAGTATTGATTCTTAAGACGTGATATCCAGGCTTACAGCTATCTCTAATCAGAGCTCAAGCGACACTTCACACCGGTAGAGATTTTCGGATTTGCTTTCAGTCTCATTGGGATCGTACCGTCGTTCACGTCAGTAGTTTTATCTAGAGGAGTAAGCCAGTGTTCTGATTCACTTTAAACAGGTCCGTGCTAATCTACGGCATCCCCAATGGAGGTGCCTTCGCGATGGTCTGGGGTGTAAGTCGCCCCCATTTGCACTGGCTCATAATAAGTAGAGTAACTGTTTGCTTTTAGTGGACTGTCTGCTCGATCTTCATTGCTGCAATTGCCCTCTCCTTGGGAGACTTAGCGTCTGCGGCGCCAACATCTGGAGGACTCTATTACTGGACCTTCATGTTCTCGTCGGAGAAATGGCGTTGTCTCTTATGTTGGATTGTAGGATATATGTCTTTGACCTCATATTCGATGACCTGCGCTCACTCGAGGTAGATTCCAACACTATCAGTAATGTAGCTGGAAATGCGAGTGTCAACTGGGCATGTGCCATACAAATCATGGCGGCAGCTAGCATCGGGTCCGATCTCGCTTTCCAGGCAACTATCCCTCAAACGTTGTGAGTGATTACTCGTCGCACGATTACCATCCAATAGGGTTGACAAGCCCATACAGTGGTTTATATTGCGCAATTATGCTTTGTCAATGTCTGATATGCACCCTCAATTCGAGTATTATGGCTAGATTGCAAACACTCTTCGTAATAATGAACCTTCTGTCAGTCTCTTCCCACCTTCCTACTCATTTACTGAGAATCCCTGTATCACAGCTTGTTCTGTGTGATTATCATAGGCATTCCAGCAGCGACCCCCAAGGAATTCAGAAACGACGCAAAATTTGCCTTCGAAGACTTCAACAACGGTCGGTTTTTTAGACAGGAAATTTTCTTTGGTCTACAATGTTAAATAGTATCCGGATGGCCTAACGGATTTGCGTTCATTATCAGCTTTTTATTTCCCTTATGGGGTGTCGGTGCGTCCTGTTTCCTTGTGCAAATACATTCTTCGCTGATGTTTCTATAGGAGGTTATGATGCCGCTGTCCATATGAGCGAGGAAGCCACCAATGCGAGTACAGCCGTTCCAATAGCTATCGTTCTCTCCACCCTCTCTGCTACCGTCCTTGGCTGGGGTGAGTTCCCTGCCACTACACTGCCGCGTCTTGACTGCTCACAAGACTTCATCACGAAGCCATGAACATCTCGTTAGTCTTTTGCATGGGCCGGGATTACCAAACCATCATTGATAGTCCAATTGGTCAACCGATGGCCACGGTGAGTATTCAACGGGTCCTATTATAAATAAGACGGATAGTTAACCGGTGATCAGATATTATTCAATTCCTTCGGAAAGACTGGCACTCTCGTCGTATGGTCATTCGTCATCTTGACACAGTAAATATCTCAACTCCATGTGTTCTCTTCTTATCTGATGCCGACCCCAAGATTCGCCATCAGTACAAATCAAGTATGTGTGCGCAAAGTATGGTTCCGCTGGGTACTCACGTTGACTCCAACATAGATGATGACAAGCTCTCGGCAGGTAGTGAAATTTAACCTTCTGCCACGCTTACTCATTCTGACTGTTGATATCGAGATCTTTGCCTTTTCTCGAGACGGTGGTCTCCCTCTCTCCCGATGGGTATACTATGTCGATCCTCGAACTAGAATTCCAACTCATGCCATCTGGTTTGGAACATGTTGGTCGCTCCTACTCGGATGTCTCGCATTCGCTGGTGAGAATGCTATTGGGGCGGTCTTCTCACTTGGAGTGACCGGACAATACGTGTCGTTCTGTATCCCGATGTCAGCACGGTTCCTCGGAGGCAAGACAATCAGGCCAGGTCCTTTCCGACTAGGTCGTTTTGTCAGTCATTCCCATCTCACTCCTTGAACGTGGTTAACGAAACTCTAGAGTCTCCCGATCACTGCGGTTGCTGTCACCTGGATGACTTTCATGACTGTGGTGTTCATGTTTCCTCTTACCCCCTCCCCGGGGGTAGACAACATGAACTATACAGTCGTAGTGCAAGGCCAGTCACTTCTATTCAGCCTCTGATCAACGTTAAGACAGACTTTGCAGGTGGAATTCTGGTCCTTGCCACCATCTATTTTTACTTTCCGAAATATGGCGGGATCAATTGGTTCGTAGGACCGATATCCACGGTCGACACACCTGCGGTACAGGTCCAAGTCAAGAATGATATAGTCGAAAAAGAGTAAATGCTAGTGGATGGAAAAGTGCAGTTGTCAGACACAGTAGCGAGGCGGAGTTTTCACGCGGAAGTTCATATGGTTGCTTAAAACCCTTCGAGTAGTCATAGTAATGGGTGCACTTGTTGCTCCTGTCGAATTGACGAGACTGTCGTTACGATATGCAGAAGTTATAACAACTGAGTGCATTTTTGAGACAGGTGGCGGCATGGACTTCGGCATAGGCGGATCCAATCTTATCGCCAAA
Organism: Armillaria mellea; assembly: GCA_030407055.1. Classification (NCBI taxonomy): domain Eukaryota; kingdom Fungi; phylum Basidiomycota; class Agaricomycetes; order Agaricales; family Physalacriaceae; genus Armillaria; species Armillaria mellea. The sequence continues at coordinate 1,554,896 of JAUDZF010000001.1, read as the reverse complement.
TTTGATCTAATCAATCTCGTTTTTTTCTTCTACCATGGCCGTTCATCTTACGTCTACCCTTCCAAGCTTCTCTACACCCCAAGAGCACGCAACAATCGTCTCATCCACCCCCCAGAACTTCTCTGATATCCTCCCTGTGCTCCGACACCAGCAGAAAGAGGTGCAAGTCCGGTTCGAAGCGCCTTTGGAGGACAAGGCAGAATGGCAGCACGGCACACTCTACGTGATCGATTCCATATTGGCGTTTGTCGAAGATGGGGAAAACGCTCAGGGCTGGCAGATCGAGTACCCTGCCATCACTCTCCATGCGATATCAAAAGCAGAGGGTGGGATTTATTGCCAGCTGAATGATAAATTTGGTCTCGTTGGGGTGGAGGAGGAAGACGGGGAAGGGGAAGATACGATGAGGGAGCTCACAATTGTTCCAAAGGATAGCGGATCGCGTATGTCTGCTTGCCATCCTTACCGAGTAGTGTCTTACTTTTCGTAGTGGATGCGATTTTCGAAGCGCTGTCCGTCTGCGCCTCGCTGCATCCCGATGAGCCATCGCCGTCAGATGATGAAGATGACGAGGCCTTCGTCGATGCCGATGAATTCGAAGTCTTTGATGGGACAGAGGAGCAGGAGCTCAGCGAGGTCGGGAGGGTGAGGAGCGATTTTATCAATGATTCTCGTTATCAGCCCTATTGATCCATTTTCACATCAATTTTTTTCTATTTGATTGGGAGCGTAGGCGGCTCTCGAGCACCTAGAGTCGATTATCGACCGTAGCGACGAACGGACGAAGGCTGTAGCGGAATCAGGTGCTGAGCAAAAAGATACCAAGTCCTTGTAGCTTCGAAACTGTATCAACATTTTATATCACAAAGTCTGCGAAATTCATGACAAGAACTTGATATTATATAAATGTAACAACCAGGAAACAAATTCTAATTTCCAGTCAAAAGTAGACGCGCTGCGTCACGGTATCACATGATGATGTCACGGACAAAGGAACGCGAAGTTAATGAAGAACTTGGTGTCAGTGGCCTGGTATAGTGCGCTCCATGGAAGGTAAGACCTATCAGTAAAGATCTATGGATCTTGCGGCTTAGGACCTTCCTCCAATGAAAGCATACGTTAGTGAAATTGCGACAACAAAAAAAAAAAAAAGGAAATGAGGCCCTGCCCCATTCCCCTAGCTCTTTAAGCGTCTTCTTGAATGACAGCTCTGCCTTGTCCATAGCCTTCTTCTCAAACATTATATTGCATGGATATGACTATCCCAAATTTCTTCAGATTTGAGTACATCCCGCAAAGCGACCTCGGCGAACAGTTCCACTTGAACGGAAAGCTTTGCTTCAAGATATCGGTCAGTTCCTGGGGTTCATCAGCAAAGAGATGGATGGTGAATGCTGTCAATCCTGGGGAAGCAGGGAACAGCTGCAGCGCAGCTGCGCATCAGGTCAGCCGAAAGAGCGGCTCAGATGCTCCCAAACTGATCACGGCAAACTTGAGTGACCGAAGAGATGGGAATCCTTTTTTCTTGAAAGAAGGGAGTCTTGTCCAGCCGACTTGTCAAAAGTTTGTCAGCGCAAAGGAGAATGGTATCGCGAATTAACGACTTACTGTCGTCAGGCGAAGGAGACTGGAGGGACATGTCCTCCAAAGAATCGGTCTTCATGTCTAGAAGACGATTGAAAGTCCTGGGAGAATAGGACATGTCGACTTCATAAGATATATGCTGAACCCTAGTAGGACGTGATATTCAAAGACCTCATCCACGAGCCAATCGGCGAACATCCTGCAATCTTGTAGTGATAAGAACCGTAGGTCCGTCATGTCTCCCGTGAAAGTGTCCGTGTTCGCGGAAGCATTTTAATCAATGGAAGTCGCTGTGAAGGACTAGATATGCTGAGAAATTGCTTCACTCCAACGGTGCTAGGGAACGTGCCCTGGAACTCGAGTTCGGGGACTGCTGGGAAGGTAGAGAGGAACCGTTTCGTTTGAGAAGTGCAGCGAATGGGATCGGTCATCATATTAGACCACAAGAATTTGGTGGCTCGCGGCATGAGAGGAAGGCGAACATTAGGAGGTGGGGCCTGGTGTTCGCGTTCCTGCAAGAGGTATTTGAGCAAGATATTAGTCTTTATTGTTCTCCCCAGGATACTTCACCTTCGGATCCTGAATCCTCTTCTCCCTGAAACGGCCTCCAAGTTCAAAGTTGACCTTTTGGATATAGAGAGGACGTGCGCCATTGACGCGCCGCCAGCGGGTAAAATCTTGTTCCAGAGAGAAATCTGCCACTGAAAAGAGGTGGAGAAGGGAGGCGGTGCGCCAGGCTTTGGAAACTCACGACGAGACGCGCAGGGAGGCCATATCGTCGTGAGCATTTTCAATAATTTCTCTCACCAACTCGAAGGGGAGGTCATCGGCTACACGTCGGTCAGTGATGGCCCTTTCAGGAATAAGGGTTACGTGCCTTTCTGCGGCGCCGGCACACTCATCGGAATTTCGTGATGGAGGCAAGGTCGCCGTTGAGAGCAGAGTTCCAATTTTTGCACAGCCACCACGGCCAGTACTTAGTCACCACCAACCGCCATGGCATCTCCAACAACCTCCGAATTCCCTGCCTCTCCTCCCAAGCGGACCAAAATCGTGCTGTTGGGCGACCAGAGTGTTGGAAAGACCAGCCTTATTACCCGGTAAGTCGTGAAGCTCGTTTGTAGGCTATACCCGGGCTCTGAGACACAATCAGATTTATGTATGACACATTTGACAACACGTACCAGGCCACAATTGGTATCGATTTCCTCAGCAAAACTATGTATCTTGAAGACCGGACAGTAAGGCTACAGCTCTGGGACACGGCTGGGCAGGTGCGAACGCGTCGTCGAGACTGAGCGTCCAGCTAACATTCTCGACAGGAACGCTTCCGTTCATTGATACCATCATATATTCGTGATTCCTCCGTGGCTATCATCGTCTTTGATATAACAAGTACGTCGCAATGGTCCAACGGCTTCGACGCACTTATAAAAATAGGTTAATAGACCGATCATCTTTTCTATCGACGACGAAATGGATAGAGGATGTGCGTTCAGAACGAAGCAAGGAAGTGATCGTCGTGTTAGTGGGGAACAAGGCTGACTTATCAGACAAACGGTATGTCCCAAATACTGCTCACGTTTTTCATCTGACTTTTCCCAGGGAAGTAACGAGTGAAGAGGCCACGGCGAAGGCAGCCGAGCTTGATGTGTTGTTCATGGAGACATCTGCCAAAGCAGGTCACAATGTAAAGAGTCTGTTCAAAAAGATAGCCATGTCACTACCAGGTAAGGAGAAGGAAGAGAAGCCGGAGGCTAACACAAGTAAGTTCTCATGTGTTTGATAGTTTCGTCCCGCTTATGCACGTGCGCAGAAATTGAGATTACGACACCAGCCGCAGACCAAAACCCGGAAGGATCGCCATGTGGCTGCTGAGCGACCTCCCATATTTCAACGGTAGGCCCAAAGCCAACCAGTTTTTTTGCGCTACTAAGGACCGTCTAGACATGTATAGATGATCTAGATCAACTAATAGCGAGACTATTTTTGCTTCTTCTGCCATGGTTCCGAGGAAGGTGCATCGGATTCTTTCAGTGCTCAAAGATAACAAAGTGAAACCTCTTAATATCCACACCAAGTTCAGCCATTCTCACCGACGGACCAAATATACGTCGGAAGCTCGGCCCGGTGCCCTTATGGCACGGTCTCGTTCGCTCATTGGGGTTGCGTCCAAGACGAGCTTCACGACTTTACAGCTTTGACATTACACCCAGAGCGTCGTCTGGCCGCATCTCTTTTTAGCATCCTAAGAAATCTTCCAGTATCGTCGCGGTAATCAACTTCCGCTCTGCAGATGTATCTAGACATGGCTCATACCATGGTCTATTGTGCTAATTACTCAACGAAATCTTTCGCAAAAGAAGGTTGGACCTTGTTCCCCGACAGTCGCGAAGTCAGAGCTTCGTCAGGCAGTCATCAATTCCTGTACAGGAGTGAATCCTTTATTTCAAGCTGTGCCCATCTCGTTTAGCCTCCGGTTTAGGCAAGTCATACATTCTTCCTGCATGTAGTGATGCCCCGATAGTTGTCCCTTGCAGAAGCCTACAATCCTCCCGCATTCGAGACCACCACTTCTACACCATCCAGTACGGTCAGCGCTGTAGCTTTGCTCCAGGATCTCGAATACCGCCAGTCCCCTCATGGACCGTTAGCGGTATTCCTGCGTCTAGGATTCTCTCTGTAAATGCAGTGCCATTGATCGATAATCTTGGATTGATAATCCAGTGAGTTCCAGTGATGGATATTGAAGAGCCGCGAGCGGCTATCCCAGCGCCATCTAATCAACGCCGTTATATGAACGACAAAGGAAGCTTTTAATTTTTCACGCAGTTTACCTTCATCGTCATCGTCATCACGTTTCCATGGTGCGGCGAATAACGCGGAAATATCTGACTGGAAGTGGTGATGCGCAGGTGCGTCCGCTTGGGGCAGCTTTGCCGCGAACCACGACCATGAGTGATTTGTTTTCGCCAGGCGAACATCGTTTATCCTGTCATATATCCCGACTCGGGGGGGACAGAGGTTTTTCTTTCAATGCGATACGAAGCGGCGGACTTGGAAAGCCTGAGAACACCGTCGCATATAGGCTGCCGCCGTGTCCTCTGATTGGCTCACTCAAGATTGACATTCCTGTGTACGCGTTTTAGCGCGCGGTTCCATAGTGAGAAAATTTCCGGGCAGTCCCACTAAAAGTATCATGCAGTATGATCTATTTACGGATTCACTGTTTCACTGGCAGAGTCATGCAAGTCTTGAGGACAAGGACATGTGTAGATAAGTGCATTCTCTGCACAATCATGTTTACTGAATGTCACCTATTAGATCAACACATGCTCTTGGGTTAGACTTGACTTTCTGGACCAGAGACGGCGGCAAGGGTCCTTTTGAAGCGCTCGAGAGGCCCGGCGCCCATCATCTCTGCAAATAGAATCGTTATCTCCACACTTCACGACTGGCTGGCCGCGGGGGAGGCGGGTGATACTCGTCCGAAGAAGTTCTCGTCAGCAATTATCACACATCAGGGATCGGGAGGGTCTGATTCTCCGAATGTGGGGTGGAAACCATCCTGAGACATTGGCTCATCACTTCCGGGGCTCACTTTGTTGGCATCATGGTCTAGTGATCTGTCATGCCCCATGATTGTGTCGTAGGCCTTACCGTACATGCTGAGACATACAGTATCTAACGCGTATGGGTCGGTCGTCCAGGGTCTATGAATCCAAGTGCTGCCCGCCTGGTATCTATGTATGCGTGCTGCGCGCAACCTTTTTCCGACCTTCTTGCGCACGGACTTTGTTTCGCGTTCTCTCATCGAAGGATATGCACCTATCCGCGTTTCTAGACTTGACCACATGGATCACAGACTCCCGCCTTGATAAATGCAAATACACAGCATCTGTTCTCAGCCAGGGCCCGTGCAGGTACATACGTTGGGTGGCAACGAGCAACACACGATTCAATGAGATTTCCAATCCATTCATCAGATCAGCGCTTGGCAGCGGTCATTTAAAGAACTGCGCAATGTTCTTTGGACGCCCTTGAGCTCTTCGTGCACTTTTCTCTGCCCTGTTCTGTTCGTCCTCTCGACATCTGCCCCTGCGGCAGGATGTCCGCTTCGGATCCTCTTTTTGATTCTGGTGTACGGACCGGACTCATTATAATCGTTGTGATCGCGTCTCTATCAGCGACAGCGGTGTCTTCGCTTTTGGCATTTATCGGGGTAGGTTACACAGCTATGCGTCATGTCTACTTGATTGATCAGTGGTGTTGCGTCCAGTACTCGGTGGTGACGATTAAGAAAGGCGCAACTCGAAAATGGCATGTCTCGACACACGTCCATTACTATTTTATAAACCTCTTGGTCTGCGACCTCACCCAAGCCATAGGTGTGCCTTATTCCTTTCATCATCTGTCTGGGCTAAGAAGCTATGACAGGCTCTATAATGAACGTCAAATGGGTTGTTGAGTCCGTGCGTGGTCCTGGTTTTGGCGTGGAATCACCGATACTGAATCGCCTCGTCTCGTAGCGAGTGGTAGAGGGGCCTCTCTGTACCACCCAAGGTGAATAAAAGTCCCGCCTGCTTCTCTTGCAGTGCTGAGTTATGTATCAGGAATCATCAAACAGATAGCGGATGTGGGAGTGGCCTTGTCGTACGTCGTTTTAACATGATCGTTGCCGTTATTGCTGTTCTTATCGTATCCTTCATTAACAGGACTTTGGTACGCACCTTCTTCCATCCAGTGATAATCAAGGCTGATGAACATAGTCTATGGCTATTCACACTTGTTTGGTTCTTGTGTTCAGGTTTTATTTGCGCCCAGAACTTGCTCTTTTTGTCATAGCTGGGATTTGGATATTTATTGTTTTAGTTATTGGGATAAGCGCTGGGGTTCATCGTGGTGAAAACTATTATGGAAGCACCCAGTATTGTGTGTGCTTTTCCAGGTCATCATATGGGCCACATTGATCTCTTTTACAGGGTGTTGGATTACTGACAATTTTGATACGGAGAGGATTGCGTTGGAATATCTCTGGGTTTGGACCACTGCCGTCTTGAACATCGTGTGCTACATTTTGATCGCATTGATGATCAGAGGTATGAACTTTACCGTACATCTCGGGACTTCATATATTGATTGAATCCTTAGGCGCCATCGAGGTCAATGGGCACAAGATTAGCTTTAGACACAGGTCGGCGATCGTGGAGACATTCCATCGCGTCCACAATCCCACGGCCCGGCGGTCCAAGACTCTCGCAGTGCAGATGCTATTGTGAGTCTCCATACACCAGGTCTATGCCTCACGTTCACACCATGCTTTAGCTACCCGGCCGTCTATATCGCTACAGTCACCCCCGTTTCAGTTGTCCGGTGGCTTGAGTTTGGAGGGACGTCAGTGCCCTTTAGCGCCACCGCCTTCGCAAGCGTATGCTTTTCGTGTTCCGGCCTGTTTAACGTCATCCTCTTCTCCGTCACTCGGCCAGGGATCGTGCCAATTCGTGGTCTCACGAACTCGGATGAGCGGGACGGAGAGAGTCATGGAACGGTTATGAGCCCCATACATTCATCGAAGCCGCCTGTGTCTCCCCGAATACATGAGGCTCTTGAGGCCTATGAGTGGGTCCCAGATACCGGTCCTCGAAAAGGTAGTAATATCACCGACGATTCTCGTGATTTCGATTCTGTATTTCATAGTGTAAAGTAGTGCATTTTTTATCATCGATACCCAAATAATTACATAGAGGCAGTCGAGACGCTGTTACGAATACACAACACTTGTATATTGGAATGATAATGGGACCTGTTTATCTCGTTCTTGATCTGTGGCAGCCAGTGGGTCATGTTGATACTCCTATTGAGATCGCTGATGCTCATCTTCGCTCTGAGTGGGGGGAAGAATTTAGAATAAAACAATATCCGAGTCGGTCTCCTACATTTCTTGTAAGATATAAATACGGATACTGCACAAAGGATAGCACGTGGGTGTTAGGAATGTTGCTATATATTTATGGGAAGGGGTTGTAGAATGAAGGAGCGGCTCGGGCGACAGCGAAATGAAAAGACCGATATCAACGGAGCCGGTAAATCCAACATAGTCTTGATGGTCAAAGCCAACAGCGACTATAGCCCAGGCGTCCCGTATACTAAAGGCTTAATCTTCTCCGGCGATGAATTATTTAAATAGGGATTTTCGTCACCTAGGCGGCGATCAGATGAACATTCAAGACAGGGCCGGATGCGTCCCTGTCAGTTGTATCACCAGCGGGATGCCAAACACATCTTGCGACCATCTGGCATCAATCGTGGGGACAAATGCGTCATCCGAACCTCTCACGTTTTGAAGATTCTGAGGTATCATGTGCCAAAATGCATGCTGTCGCTGCTGGGGCCACGACAAAAAGGGCATTTCCTCATATCGATCTAGATCTATTGGTAGCGATCAGGACTCGACCAAGGATTTGAGCGACAAAAACAGTCTTCGCCTGGAAACATAGGGTTTCTACCTAGTCAGTCTTTTGGCAACAGCGCCTCGACACCAAACTTGACAAGGAGCTTTTCGTAATCGATCACCCGTATTACTTGCTGCTTTCCATCGAAGAATACTGCTTCCTTGAGCTTCCGATGATGAAGTGACTTGGTCGCGCGAGGAAACCGGAGCATCAGTGTGTGTTGTTGCTTGGATCACGAAATCTCCGAGGGATGTAGCTAGTGAGTATCCTGTTGGTGCTGGAGCAGTACCAGAGGAGAGAATATCCATTCAAAATTGAAGTTATCGAACAATCGGGATATTGTTCAACGAAACGAAGAGACATGGAAGTTCGAGTTAAAGCTGCAAATTTTGTAAATATTATCTTGATAAGGACTTCCACGTGGTTATCGAGATCGATCGATTGCTGGTGGCGTTGAACTTCCACCTGCATAAGTTTTAACTCCATTATCATCTGCGCGGTTATCGCTACCAAGACAGTGTCGTATGGGTCCGGGTTACCACCACCTCCTCCTTGGTTTCCGGTTTGCGCAGGCATGATAAGATGGATAGGTAAATGCAATAGTAAAGTTATGGGTAAAGCTGAAAGCCCAACGAAGGTGCTGACTGCAACGAGAAGGACGAAGGCAAGTCTTAGATCTTCTCGTATGCTTAGTCCTGACAGCACCTTATGAGCATTGCCTCGCCCGTTCAGCTGATGCTCAGCGTTCAACTGCATGGGTGTATGTGCTATAAAACAGTATCAGAGATGAGCCCTGCTAGATTCGAATTTAGCGGGGAAGAAGAGAGGTTCGATGGATATGGGAGTGATAGCATAGACTAACTATATAATGTTGGGATGTCTGTTCAATTGAGAAAAACAGGCTTACATTCAACGGTATACAGTCGAAAACTGGCGTTGAAGAATACACGCCGAAGTCATGAATCGCGGAAGGGAACCGAGAAAGAAAGGCGCCCTTCATGGATTCTATGTCAGTGATCGCAAGCACAGTTGTCTTGGATACGAATCAGTAACAGATGTGCAGCGGAAGATGGACTTAACAGCGGGCAGTTCCGGTTCCAACATTCTCAATGAATAGCTGGGCTCCAGCCTCCGATGGATCAGTATTTCTAAAGTAGGCTTAGGTGAGTCCTTGAGTGTCCTCGGACAAGTTGCCGACAACTGCCGGATAAAAATACAGAGCTGGCGTCTCGTATTTTGGCTAGCTTTGAATGCTTCCGAGCTTGAACATGCTATTTACAGTCAAGTGAGAAAACAGTCGTTATTTTAAGGGCTGTAAGCGCTAAGCACTGAGCACCACAACAAATTTCATGACGGTCAGACATACTGCAGTGGCACTTTGTCCAGAATATTCCAGTCCTCAATAGGACCGTTGCATTCTGCGATCCAAATTTCGCTGGCTACAAATCCACCGATCCATTCTTCGGTATGCTCCCCACAGTCGAGGCTTACGCCATCGCCATCCTTACGTACCTTGTCTTCAATTGCCCGATAAAAGGCTTCTCTCTCTCCCTGCTGTGCATCTTCGTCCGTGATGTAGCATAACGAGAGATGTGGATATTTCGGTGTCCTTGGTTCCACGCCAACCTTCTTATGTACGTGCGTGTGTATTTCCATGAGCGCTGGCGTCAATTGCACGGCAATATATACGGATCGAAAGAAGTGCGTTCCGATATCGATTGATTTGAATTTTATGTCGAGAGACAGCTGGATGCTGGATATAGCATCTCTTAAGACAGAAATGGAAGCGGGGAAATCTGCGGGGAGAGATAGCAGGGTAATGTGCGGGTGGAATCTCGGATAGGATGAAGACGAGGTAGCAGTAGGCGGTACCGGGCGGACATTCATGATATGCTCCAGTTCAGCTGAAGATGTAGAAGACGGTACTATCCAGAGGGCTATGCCTGTGAAATATTCTTAGTACGTGTGCATCGACGGGTCTAGATGACGGCGCACCCATCACTGGCCCTTGTGGTCAACTTCGCGGTTATGAAAGAAGAGACCAGATGATCGGAAATGATCGGCCGTACCGATGCCGCACAGTGCCGGGAAGCTCCGCTCCATTCAACGAAGTCTTTCACTTCTCTCCTCTGTAATAACACTTCTACGAATTTAACTTGCATTTACACCTTCATATATGGCTCCTTCCAGCCGAAATGCACATCTCTTCTACTTCTGGACACGGGACTTTTACAAGTGTTGCGATTTGACCGGGAACATCGCTGATATTCAATTGCATCATGTTCGAAGCCCCCGTGCTTCCTTGGCCAACGTTCATCTATCTATTCATGTCTTAGGTTTGATAGAAGCAGTATCCCTCTGCAGCAAGTCTTATATTCTCCCCACCTACCACCGATTTCTCAATTCTCACATACGAGCCATTGGCAACAGAAGGACTATTGTACATGGTGCGGTTCAAGAGGTTGCTATAGTTCAACTACTTAACATCTCCACTATCATAGGTCGAATTACCCGTCCATTTCATTATCATTGGAGGCGGAATAGCAGGGCTAACAGCTGCGATAGCCTTGAGTTCTGTCGGCCACAAGGTCGTTGTTGTGGAGAAACGTAGTTCATTGGAACAAGCAGTGAGTACACATAAGATGGTCTCAACACCGGGGTACTGACAAAGAGAAAGGCCGACGATGGGATCCGAATGGCTCCAAATTTTTCGAAAATCCTTTATCATTGGGGTCTTGAACAAGAGGTAAAGAATATCGCGGCAACATCACGGGCTCTACAGCTGTACATATGTATGTTATTTTCTACTTGCCGTTCCATCATCACTGATTGTTAAAACAGATGAGACAGGCGAATTGCTTGGAAAACATATCTGGGATGTTGAAGTCTTGAAAGAGACCAAGGGCGAATTTCTTACTGTGCATGTGCGTTCACTGAACAACATTCTCGATCGGATCTGTCTGAGTATCACTGCCTTTTAGTATTCCGCACTTCTACAGCTCCTCTACGATGTCGCTGTCAGTCGTGGGACAGAAATTCGTTTCAATACTATAGCGATCAGCGTCGACCCCGTAAATGGTTGTGTAACCCTACATTCTGGTGAGGTCCTGCAGGGGGACGTGGTTGTGGGTGCGGATGGTCCATCCGGGATAACGCGCCGCGTGTTTCCGAGGGGGTCAGAGCCAAACAGCGGGATGGCGTTGTTCAGGTGCGTCTTCTTTACTTGATGCATCCTGTGTCTGATTGCTTCCAGCGCCACAATACATCGGAACAGTATCATCAATGACCCAGACTTGGCCTACCTTTCTGATGAACCTGTAATGTTTTGCGCTATCCAATTTTGCCAGTTATAACTGACTTCCTTTTTGGAATAGGTCACAATGGCGAACTGGTGTGGCAATGGATACCATTCTGTTATTTATCCAACAGTACGCATCACATCCTCTCTGTGTTTTTTCCCTTTTTAAACATTACTCCAGGGAGGGGATGGCGTCTATTCTATGCTGTTGTACGGTCCAACTAAAGAGCGGTCACTGACTGCATGCCAAGATCTCCAAGATCTCGTTTCGACGGCAGATGAAAAGTAGGCTTCATATCATTACAAGCCAGACTTCGAATAACATATAATAGGCTATATAAACTGGCGAGAATGGCGACTTCATCTACTCACGTCCCAATCATTGACCTTCCGCTCCTTGACGAATGGGTGAGTGGGCGCTTAGTGGTAATCGGCGATGCGGCGCATCCTGTCTTGGTAATACCTCTTCTACCCCGTATCACTTCTTTCTCATCTGCGCCGTTAGCCCGGAGCAGTCCAGAGTTATGCTATGTGTGCCGAAGATGGTGCCATGCTTGGGAGACTGTTCTCTCACCTGCGCTCAAGTGATCAGATCCCTTTCTTTTTGGAAGCTTTCCAGGATCTACGTCATTCACGGTGCAGTTTCGTCATGCACAAAGAGAAGGACCTGCTTTCCTTTTTCACACTTCCTCCCGGAGAGGAACAGATCATGCGGGATGAAAGCATGAGGGCGAAGAGGGATGCCGGACTCAGTGTGCTTTCGGCCGCGGACGCTCTTAACATTGAGGAAAATGAATGGTGGCTGGAGATCAAGCACATGTTCTCGTACGATGCGGAAGATGACGCCGATAACTGGTGGGTGCAGTGGGGGATTCTGAGATTAAGAGCAAGCGGTGTTGCGTTGGGTGGCGGGTTGGAGGTGTTCCGGAGCACTTCAAAGGGTTTCTATGAATGGACACCAGAGCTTGATACCGACTTGAAGGTGTGTTAGTCATAATTTGCTATATGCTTAATTCGTTAGTGTAGTGTAAGTCATCTTGGGAATGAATATGGGATTAGGAGCTGTCGCTCCGTAATTGACAGACCTTGAATGGACTGGCGGAAGACTTGCTGTTGACACGACTTCGTAGAAGCGCAAGTCAAGCAGTGAAGCTAGGTTGAGCGCTCGAGGAAATTGATGGAATGGTTATAAATAGGCCAAACAAAAAGGCCTCTCACAGATTGGCCGTGTATGCCTGCGCTGCCTTGGGGGTCTATTTAAGCAATTCATCAGGTTTCGTATTCAATTGTTGGGTCGTCAAGTGGGTAGTTGCGATATATCCTGACCTGCATGCGCCTAACGAATGAATTGACTCCGGCATAAAGTGGCAGAGATGATTTAGTTAGGCCGCTTCGTCGGCATTTCATTGTTGCTAGATTCTGATTCCGCATGTTGATTAGTAACTCTTCTTCCCTGATACTTCGAACATGGAGTCTCTGACCGGTGAAACACAAAAGAAACGCGTCGTACGCTCCTCTGCCCATATGCATGAGAAACTCTGACTTCTGCTATTTACCATTGTAGTGCTACTTTTTTGATTCGGACATCGGAGGGTTTCATTATGGTCCGGGTCATCCGTCAGTGCCTAGAAACACGAGACGGTTTCATACTGACTGGATTTATATACAGGATGAAGCCTACTAGAGTCCGAATGTGCCATGCACTGGTGATGAACTACTGGTCTCTATAAAAAAATGGAAATTTTCGTACGTCGTTGCTTTTCCAATTGCTTAGATGGCAACGGTTCCTCACCTAAATAACATCAGCGGGCAAAGCCAGCTTCAAAGCGGGAAATGACACAGTTTCATTCTGATGAATATATTGACTTCCTCAACCGTGTTACACCTAGCAACATGAAGTCGTTTGTTAAGCAGCAGCACAAATGTTGGTGCTATTTTCAAAACCTATTTCTCTGGATTGCTGACGAATAAGTGAATACAGTCAACGTTTGGGATGATTGTCCTATCTTTGACGGGCTTTTCGACTACTGCTCGATATCAGCAGGTGGTTCTATGGGTGAGTCCGCTTACGTGGCGTTCGAATTTCGCTTAGTATATTCACACGAAACCCAGAGGGCGCTGCTCGGCTTAGTCGTGACAAGTGCGATATAGCTATTAATTGGGCCGGAGGTCTGCACCATGCCAAGAAAGGCGAGGCCAGTGGATTTTGTTACGTGAACGGTGCGTATCTCGATTCTCGGCGAGTATTTTCCGGACTCGAAGATCGGCTGTAGATATAGTGCTGGGTATTCTCGAACTATTGAGGTACGTACTACTCAGTATGTTTTAGCTTTTCTGTCTTAGGGCCATGCATAGATATCATCAACGGGTGCTGTATATCGATATTGATGTACATCATGGTGATGGTGTGGAGGAAGCGTTTTATACTACCGACCGTGTCATGACGTGCAGCTTCCATAAATATGGTGAGTTCTTCCCGGGAACTGGAGAGCTCAGGGTGCGTGTTTAATGAACCGACTTCGGGACATGTGACAATTGGCAAGCACTCTATAGGACATCGGCGTCCAGAAGGGGAAATACCACGCCATGAACTTCCCGCTGAGGGACGGCATATCGGATGAGAATTACAAGTCTGTGTTTGAGCCAGTAAGTCCACCGTTCCCTGAAAATCAAGGTGTAACTATAGTCGAGATTAGGTGATCACAAAGGTCATAGAAACATTCAACCCCTCGGCGATAGTATTGCAGTGTGGGACCGATTCCCTGTCCGGAGATAAGCTGGGAAGCTTCAATCTCTCGATGAAAGGTGCGAAATTTCTTTATATTTTGAAAAACTTATTGAACAAGGCCCCAAGGACATGCTAACTGCGTAAAATTCGTAAGGTCATTCAACAGACCCCTACTCCTCGTTGGGGGGGGAGGATACACCATGCGAAACGTGAGCCGTGCGTGGGCGTACGAAACCGGCCTAGCGGTAGGCGTTGAGTTGAGTCCGGGTACGTAGAAAAAAGTTCTATTCATCCATTATCGGGTCTCACCTTCGGTAGAAATCCCGGTAAACGAATACTACGAGTACTTCGGTCCGGAATACCAGTTGAATGTCAAGCCATCTAACGCGGACGACCTCAATACGCGTACATATCTGGATAGGGTCAAACGAATTATCTTTGACAACCTGAGGCATATGGGTGGTCCTCCGAGTGTGCAGGTGCAGGGTGAGCGACAAGAACATGCTCCAAAGTAGGGTACTCATCTAGACCCGCAGATATACCATCCTTGCCTCACGATGAAGATATGGATGACGAGGACGAGGACGAGCTTATACCTCCTGATGTTCGCCGACATCGAAGGCTGTTAGATTCCAGGAGGCAGGCAGATGGGGAGTTGTCTGATTCCGATGATGAGGGAGAAGGCGGTCGACGAAATCATCAGAGCGATCGCGACTCTGACGAGAAGTTAGGCACTGGAATGGTCGGGATACTTGCCGCTGGCCCTACGTCCGCGCATGCTGGCCCTAGCGGACAGACGACTGTGGAAAGGATTTTGTCGTCGAAGATGGATGTCGACGAGCAAGAGGACTAGAATTTACTGACAAGCTAGCACATGCCGCCTTGTTTTCCAACCTCCTTTCATCGTATAATAACCTGTTGCTCTTTGCTAATTGACCGCCCATGACCGCCCATAAAAATCGACGTCGATCTAACTTCTGAGATCTGGTTCCTGGGTTCAGGGACCGATCAGTGGCTGTGTAAAACCAGTAAGGAAAAAGTAAGTCCACGTGATAATAAGTTGAACGCGTCAAATTTCAAATTTCTCGAGTCCTCTCGCTTTTCTCTCTTCCTTCCACTTTGTCAGGCGTATTTCTTTCCGAAACGCTGAAAACAAAGTATTCTCACCATTATGATCATATGAATGTTCGATGCTCATCCATAGGTAGGCTCACCTCCATGTTCGCCAGCATTCCAACCGACAAGTCACGCTTTGACGCGGAGCTTGTGGCATTCATCCCAGACTTGACGCATCCTGTCCCTGGCGGAGATGTTGGGGTGTTGCTACGGTCAAACATGCCGCCTTCCAAGATAGAAGAAGAAGGTCTGCTATCGGTAGTTCAAAGGGGTGATGCGGTCGTCGCCGACCTAGACCGACGAATCAAAGCGACGCAAGACGCCCTGGACTTCTTTGTCAAAGAAAGGGACCAAGCTATTTCGAATATCACAGATGCCCAGACGCTGCTTCATTCCAGTCGCAAGCTCAACGAGGACGTCCTGAGAAGGATCTTTAAGTACTGCGTTGATTCCCAGCCTATAGGAACAGACTCCTTGGATTCGAGGTCATGCCCGTGGACCTTGTCGCAAGTATGTAAAGAGTGGAGAAGAGTTGCAACGCACACTCCGGAGGTGTGGTCTCGCATCTCCCTGTCATTTTCCGCTGTCGCCGATGAGGCTGACGATGCCATGCGTTCATTCATGCTGGGCCTCTGCTTGGGACGCGCACTCAATCATCCCCTTTCTCTGAGAATTAAAAGTGTACGGGATATCTCCAAGCATCAATTGTTTTGGATGTTGGCGCCCACAGCGTCCCGCTGGCGAGAGGTTGATTTTGACATGCCATACGAATCGTTCCAGGCTCTGTCTCCCTATAAAGGATTCTTGGGAGCATTGGAACGTCTCTCGGCCTGTATTAGAGGACCAATTCCGGAAGGATCGAGGACCGTTGACGCGTTCTGCATGGCTTCGCAGCTACAGGAGCTACGCGCAACTGGCGTTGACCAGCCATTCAAGGTCTTCGATATCGACGGAGGACGTATACTTAGATTTGAGGCTTTAGATGGGACAACCGATGACCATCTTTCGGCGCTGATAACTATGCCTTCGATCCAAAGCCTGGAGATCCAATGCGATAAGTCGAAGACCGAGGCCGCAGTCAATCTTCCGAATCTACAGAGCCTCGGGATCACTGAACGTTTCTCCATTGATTACGGTCGCGGAAGCGCTGCCCAGTTCATGCGTTGCGCCGAAATGCCAGTGCTCGAGACGTTGCGTATGTCCCTCATTCCCGCTGCGGGTCCAGTATTCCCAGCGGCCGCTCTTTATCCTATCACCACGCTCAATATCAGCTGCCGATTATCCCGTCCACAGGACTGCCAGGAATTTGTGCACTTCTTACGGTCCTTAACGCAGCTTGAGAACCTGGTCATCGGTGCCGACGATATCCCCGCTGCATTCTTCAAAAGTCTTGTTTATTCCCAGCGAGGAAATAAAGGAACCAATGTCTTGCCGAGAATGCAAAGGATTGACTTGCATCGTTCGACTTTGGCAGATGGAGATGAAGCGGTGAACGAACTTTTGTCGTTGATTTGGTCGAGGAGAACGGGGTCAGCGGGTAGGATAACTGCCACTTCGCGTCGTGCTAAAAGGATGTCGACTCTTGGAGTTCCATGTGCGTTGCTACAGGAGGTCTGCTTGGAAGCTCCGTTGGTCGTCGAGCATGACCGCATGATTTTGCTCCATTGGAAGGAGCTCTGTGAGAAAGGCTTATCGGTTGTGTACGAGACCGCAGAGGCAGTCGACTCGCACTGTTATTGGTAGAAATAGAGTCTTGTCGCAAGCTAGGATAGAATGTCGTGTAATTTAGTATAAGGTTACTTATTTAGAAGAACAGACCGGCTTAGCGGCCCTACGAGGTTGGCGTGCACCTATTAGTGACATGGTGGCATACGTGAAGTTGATGGTTCCGCAAAGGGAAATTACCTTGACTTAGGACATCCATGTCTCGCTCGCCCTTGCCCAGTGACGGATCCGATACAGACGCAGAGGACATGCCCATCATACTCGAAAAGATACCAACTCTGGCCCAGCTATTCAAACAGGCCGTAATCAAGGCCGTGGAGAAGCCAAAATATCCCGTCGATTCCGCCTTACTTGATAGGATATCTCTGTTGTGCGTGATTTCGGCCTCGAAGGGTCAAATGGCGACACCGAACGATGATTCACAGCCAGGGAGATATAACGAAGCTTTCTGTTGACTCGATTGTGAACGCAGCCAACAAAAGTCTCCTAGGTAGGTCGTGTGCGATCTGTAGTCGCTCAAGCTCTCATTATTATGCTACTTTTACAGGCGGTGGTGGCGGTACTTGGCAACATTTGAATGATTCCGGGCATGGGCTAACATCGTGTAATCAGTGGATGGGGCTATTCATGCTGCAGCAGGCAAGGGTCTCTTAGAAGAGTGTGCGTTATACTTCCTGAATTCGGTGTCGTTGCTGATAACAATCCTTTACCTTGTATATAGGTAGAGGCTTGAATGGCTGCGATACAGGCGAATCCAAGATCACTAAAGGATACAATCTTCTGTCGTCAGTGCCATCAGCTCTACCACATACACTCTGTAACGATTATCCACAGAAAACATATCATACATACCGTTGGACCGATATACTCTTCAAATGATAGGGAGACAAAGGCGAAGCAGCTGGCATCGTGCTACAGGACCAGTTTGGAACTCGCTGTGAAGAACTCTTTGAAGCATATCGTGCGCCCTGTTATCGTCCAGCTAGATGCCAGTACTGACCTAGTTCCGTGTGTGTACAGGCATTTCCTTCAATATCTACGGGCATCTACGGTTATCCTATCGAAGATGCTACCCATATAGCATTGGAGCAGGTTCGCCAGTTTGCAATAACTGAGCCTGGGTTGACTGTGGGTCTTGAATCTCCGATCAGACTTGAAATGGCTCATTCTCTGTACTAGCTGGAACGGGTTATATTCGTAGTGTGGAGTAACAAAGATCGAGATGTGTATCAGTGAGTGCTTTACTGGAAACATTATCTGTAGCCGACTGTTTTTACAGGGAGTTACTTCCGGAGTATTTCCCTCACTCTGGGTCCTCGGAACCCAAAGTGGAGTAACCGTAGATGAGGTAGTATTATCAAAGTACTGTACAAATAGTGGCGTCTCATGAAATATAGTGTACGCTAATTCTGTCGTTAAACGTTAAAATTGGTTAAGCTCGGGGTCTTCGGTAGCGTTGACATCACCCACCGGCCCGACAAGGTCAGGTGATCTGACGCGTGTGATTGTATGCCCTTGTTTGTCCTCAATAATGATCTTCTCGTCGGCGTCCCCCATTTCGTCGCGTCGAATCCACCATGAAACGCTTAGCCGACGCATATCTCACGCCCGTAAAACCCCAACATAGCTCCTCAATATTCGATGACTTTTCACTGCAGAGATTTCCTGCTGATCTGCAAAACGACACAGACGACTATGGTTATATATCGGGGTGTGTCTTCATGACATGGCCCAGTAACGGCAGAAAGAAAAAGATGCTGTTCAAAATCCGTACAAGTCCCGACAGTGCATCCTACGCGTGCTTCGAAGTCGTCCTTGAGGCAGAGTGTTTGGCCGCCTTTTCTGTGCAGGGACTTGAACTAGGCGCCAAGGACGAACTGTCTCTTGATTTGAAGGGAGTGACCGTTTTCACTGACGTAGACAATTCTCGCGCTTCGGGATCGCTTCCGATACGCTTGGAATACACAAATGGTATTCGTATGAAGGTGATCAAGTCGCATCGGGCAGAGCAATGGAACGGACGCGTTCTTGATACTTGGCTGTGGAACCGTGAGGGCTTCCTTTCTTCTGCAACATCTCCCAATTGTTCATCCTTATTAGCTGTCTCCCCTTCCACCAACACGCACCGGGATACGTTCGGTACACCGGCTTCTCAGGCAGACCTTCCTTCAACACCACAGGTTAGCACAACCAAAGCTCTTCGTCAAAGATCTGACATTGTGTCCAGACACCCAAGCTCATTGAGTCTGACCCACCTACGCCTCTCGCCGGAAAAAAGCGCTTGCGTGCATCGACCGTTTCAGTCGACACGCCAGTTCCTGTAAAGAAGCTTAAACCTGACACTTTTGTGGAGACAATTGAGAAGAAGGAATCAAGAAAACTAACGAAGAAAGAAAGAAAAGCTTTGAGGGCCCAACAGCGATATGACCGACTGGTTTCTGGGGTTCATGACGAAACAAATCCTCCGGGACACAACGATGCGTCTAAGGACTCATCTTCGAAGCCCGAATCATCTACCAATGCTATCAATGTCGGTTCTGCTGAGTCAGATAGTTCTAAGGTAGCTTATTTGGGGCCAGTCTTCGACTGCCAATACCAACGTCTCTCGAGGTGAAGCCTCCCTATCATTCAAGGAAAACTATGACCGACACATAGGTTCGTTGTCTCAGAGAAACTACTCGACTCAAGGCTCCCTGTCAAGGCGCCAATAGAAGGTCCTCTTGCCATGGTCGCTGGGCTGCGGTATTCTGATAACGTGAGTGATGGACTTGGCATAGCATTGCTACGCAATGAACTTCTTTGACTTAGAACCGATACACGGCCTTGAAACAAGCAACAAAGGGGACGAAAAACGTCATCGGCGTCGTATGTTCTGTAGACGGTCCATCTAAGAAACCCTTTCGAGGTGCGCTATTGCCTTTGACTATATTGTCACATTACCAACGCCCATCTAGATTGGTCTTGTTCCATGACGATAGTCGATCCAAGCGTCTGCTCGCCCAAGGACGGAAGTCTGACGCATCCGCACAAATACTCAGTCAACTGTTTTACAAAGACTTACGAACAATGGCTCCCGCGTCCTGACGTGAACGATGTAATCATTCTTCGAAGTGTCAAGGTGATGTATATCGTAATTTCATCGGTATGAATGACTGACTTCTTCATAGCTAACAGAATTTAATGGCAGTCCATCTGCTGTAGGATATCATGACTCACTTCAGTGGGCTGTATACAAACCAGCGACGGGAAAGATTGATCACGATCGAGGCAGCGCACCTCTTTCTGTGCGTTTGGGAGAGGATGGCACAGGTGTTTCATTCTCTCCTTTTTACGATGCCCGGCCGCAAGAAATTGCATATTGTTCTGAACTTACAGCTTGGTGGCACGCAGTTTTGGAGAGGAGGCGTGAAGAATTAGGCACCGTCCATCAAATTGGCGGAGAGGTGCCAAAGAAGGAAATCTACTCTGGTGGATCCAAGCGTCAGCATAGGCTCATTTGCGACGCGGGTCCTAGTGTCCCCCCTGATGGCTACTTTGATTGTACAGTCGAAGTATTAATATCTATCTTTTGTTTGAATCTCGCTGACAGGCTTTCAGGTGCTCTATGGATATGCGAGCGAAGCAGCCAATCAACCATATGATCTTTATGTCACTGACTACACCAAGAATGAACAGCTCACACCAGTGCAATATAAATGGTGTCCTTCAACAGCTCTGGCAGAAACCGTTCTAAGGATCCAGATGTGGGATGGCGCGCGCGAACTTGGGACATCGATGCAAACTGGAGTAATTTATAGCATAAAGAACCTACGGATGAGAGTCAGCAGAGGGGGGTATCTCGAGGCAAAAATTCAGGAGGCAAAGATTCAACCACTTGACGAGAAAGACGCCGAACACAATACGCATCTACGAGAGTTTTTAGAGTAAGCGTCATCTCTGCAGGCAAGTTCCCTTCTTGACCGTTTTCATCTTCCAGACGCAAGAAAAGCTGGCAGAGCAACGATGATACCGTAGAGCCCCAGCCCGACTATGACTTAATACAAGACGCAAAACCCGATGAATTTTTCAGTTGTATTGTCGAGGTCCGGATGTATCTCTCTTCGTCTATTATTGCTTACAAGGAAGTAGCTCATTCATGCGGCCTTCACGCATGAAGCTTTCATTTACGTCTCGGACTACACCCGCCTTGACATTCTTCCCCGCCTCGACGAACCTTGGGCCGCCGGTCTAGAGCACGGCATTATTCGGATCAAGTTAACTGACGGGCAAGTCGAAATGGCCAAAAGGTTCGAGGTTGGGACGATCTTGTCGATCAAGAATTTGCGCTTGAGGAAGTCGTATAGTGAAAAGATTTATCCAAGGACTGTTAGGTGGTAACCAGCGTCTTATTGAGAAGCTGGATGATGGAAATCCTATTCACGCGGAGATGAAAACACAATTGTTGAAGTACGCTTTCTGTCTGCTGTTCTTCATGCTGATGCTGATATTGGTTGTAATCAGGCGAAAGTTGGCCATCGAAAATGGACCTATTGTCGATTCAGACACTAAACCTGCTTCTGAGCCGGCGCCGGCAGAAGTCAAGCTAGAAGTCGAGCCGGGTACTGAGAACGCGGCAGTGAAAGAAACAGCCGAGTTGACCATCAAGTCTGAAGCTACGAGTCCAACCGGGTATGCCGCCTATTTATCTTTCCCTAGATGGAATATTATTGACAATCTTTATCAAGACAAACAAAGGAGTCCGCTGAAAGTCATCGTGAGCTCGGCAGGGATTTCCAAAGTTATCAAAGAGCTACGATTTCGGAGATGCAAGCTTGTACCAAGTGCCCCCACAGATTCTGCCTGAAGGCCAAAGCGGTCAGCTATTTTCCCAAACTGTTTCAAGATTGTGTCATTACAAGATGCACGAGATGTAGCAAAGAGTAGGTTATCTGTATTTTTCTTTTTGGCTTGCATGTATACTGACGCTGATTCTAGCCTCCCGTCAAAATACAGGAAATGCATAGCATGCGACATCGACGATCAAGCGTTGGAATATCGGTACCGTCTGTTCTTGCGACTGAGTGATGAGAGCGGAGGTGACGATCTCATGGTCGCTGTCACAAACGAGGTTCGTAGTCCAATTAGTCTAGTCGCTATGTTGCTGACAATTAAAAAGTGTCCACTCTTGAAAGACCTCAAGCGCGTTAATCTTTGTGATGATCGCGATGCATATCTAGCATTTTTGGACATCGTCGGACCGTTTCTAGGCAATCTTGGTGATGTACAAGAAGGAAGAGAGATACAGAAGAGGCTTATTGAGCCATCTTCGCCGACGCTGGACTTCATGATTGAAACCTGGAATAACGTTCGAGGTGACAAGGTTTATGAGTTACGTGCTTATTCACCGATAGGCTGATTTTCTCACCCTACCGATCTATCATTATACATATTCCAATAAGTGATGTACCGTGCACTCCTTCATAATCCACCATACCATTAGCTACTATCATACGCTTTGTTTTTCATCGTCAGACAAACTCTTTGAGTCTACTGCTGATTCCGAGCCTCCAGCAATGCGAGCAATGTCAAATTCTTCAACGCCGATCTTACGGATGACCGCCCATGCAAACGGCAACGAAAATACAACTGTTAACGGTCACAGTTTAAACAGCCTCACGTAAAGATAGATAGAGTAAACGTACTCAGGCCAACGTTAAGTCCAATAGACAACCAATCGGTGGTGTCACTGGACTTAATTCCATACGCGACGGCTTGTCCCGCACATTCAACACCTCGAAGTGTTCCCGTCATGTACGAAAGGGATATAAAATCGCTAGACACTAGCAATCGAAATAAATAGACAGACAAAAGACAGATGAACTAGACACCTACTGTGTGAAATAATCCAGTACAAGCTAGTCTGTGTCGCCATAGTGGCTAGATCAAACAGTAAGAACAAGGTGAAAGTCTTTCCAAAGAAAGACCCTGAAGTCCAGTCGATCTCCGGCTGTGCGTCTTCCAATTGTTTTGTAACAATGGCTGCCCATATCCTACAATGCATGAATGCGTGATGCACGGGACGGGAAGACTGACTAACCAGAGAGCCAAATTTAAGACCATCAAAGCGATGAAACTCCATCGCGCTCGCTGTTTCACGGTGAAACGCTTGTTATCGAGGAAGTATCCAATCATGAAGCCTCCAGCAATATCACCCCAAGGGATAACGAATGCACAGAGAGATCTTGTCCGGACATTGAAGAATTGTGTTTGCAAGGTACCGATGTATGAACCGTAGAACCAAGACGTGAAGAAAAGTAGGACACAAAAGTAGCATCTACAAAGGTGATAGTAAGAGAATGCTGAGCTCCATGAGAAGAGCTAAGTCACATTTTTGTTGGAAACGACATGGAACCATCTATAGAATCCGACATGAGCCCCAGGTGATAATTGAGTAAAGTTTGCTTTACTCTGTGAAAGTTTGGATCCACCCAGTTTTCCTCAACGCGATCTTGACGCCGTCCTTCCGTTGTACCTGCTCGGGATTTGACAACAAAAGTGCGATGAACGGCCCCGCACACATGATACCGATGATAACAAGGTAAGTTTTCAAAGAAACTGCACCAGTCGAGTCGATACTAGAGTTCAATCCAAAGATGATAGCTCCACCTATGACGGGCGCTGCGTTGCGCATGAACACCCATAGACCAAGCATACGCCCTCGCCTGTCTTCCTCGGGGTAGGCTGTAATTCGAGAAATAAATTTCAGCGATATTTGTAGAGGAAGTATATTGAGCAAAGCGTACAAGTGATAATGGGACCCTCAACCGAGTACATGAGCCCATCTGTCATTCCAGAAAGAATGGAGCCTGAAAGAATTATTCAAGTCAACACGACAGCTGCGCAAAAAGGGAACGACTTTCCGAACATCAAGAACCATTGTGTCCCGTTCTTTGAGTTGAGATAAAGACTTCCAGCATAACTGGAGATTACGTTCAATCGGATGGCTGGAGATGACCAAATGGATCTTGGACTGACATAATATCACCAGTGCTAGAAATCTCGCGGGCACTTAGTACCGTTCCGCAAAGATACAGAGGAAAGACACACTCACTAGAAGAGCCCATCGAACGCCTATCTTACTGACGATGATCCCACCGATTATACAAAGAACCGCCATAAACACTGAAATGAAGTGAATATACATCTTCGGCATCATAGCCGACGAGCTCCGAGTAACGAACCATAGCCAGCAGCAGCCGTAGCGTTAGCATACCACGGTGTAGCCAGACCACCAGCACCCAATGAGCTCAGGGCATTGTACATTCCCTACCAATCTCTGTGAACATGGTACACGAGAATGATAGCAGAACAGGATACATACCGGGGCCTAGGTGGTAGAAACGTCAGTAAGATACGTCTTCACCATGAAGGCAAAACAAGAGATGCTCACGCAGAAAAATACCCCACCAACGACGAGAATCTGAAATACGGTGCTACGAAACCAATACACCTTTCTGTCGTTGTAGGCATCTTCCTGGGTGACAGAAACACTGCCAGCGAAATTCTTGGTGGTTTCTGCCATAGTAGGTCAGGAAATGCCGAGATACCAAAGCGATATATATATATACTACCTGCGCCGTACCAGCGTGCGGAAGGACCACATGGCACCAGGCCTGATAAGTGACCGTGATGAGAAATAATGACCTCCGCGATAAAAATAATACACTTATCCGATCAAGATATCTGGGGTAGTATAGCGACTTGGAAAGACGGATAACTCGACCACACATCCAATGGCTCCATTGGAGTCCGACGGGTGATGGCGGTTTTTATCCTTATGTTCCTTCAGAAGGAACAAACTAGAGTCCATTACTACCTCATAATAATGTACCGTGTTATGGGACCCACGGGCATCGATAAGTCAATTGAAATAACATTCGGTCCAGTCGGTCTAGTGTAACCGGCACATGCAGCTACTCAGCCTATCTGTGATGAGCAGCAACATGTTCCGCATGACCGGCAAAAACGACTATCGCATCACGGCCACGGCCTGACTGTGGAGATGATACGTAGCGCAGCGCTTGGATCTATTGTCCGTTCCACCCAAGCCTAGTATTACAGCATTGCCCGAGACAACAAGACAACAGAAAGGAATTATGAATGAATAATGTGCAAACCAATATCATGATCCTCTATGCGTAAATATGTTTTCCGTGGGCAAGGGTATCATGCTTCGCTGGCATGTTGCCAACTACCATCTCCACTAAGACTCGGACTGGCGGATGCAGATCTTTCAGGAGAATGCTTCCTTTCCTTCTTCGTGAGATCGACTCGACTCTCATCTTCAGGATTGTCGCGATACTTTTGTTGAAGCCCTGAGCCACCGGCAGATTCAGGCTCCTCATCATCCAGGAAACCGGAATGGAACCCAATTCCTTCAGATAATGGGCGCCCTCCACGCAAATGGGTCTCCTCGTCGGCGTCCTCGTCATCCGACACTTCTCCGAACGCATCATATAGCTCTTTGGTTGTCCGTGGCCGTTGTGATGTTGACCCGACTGTGCTCATCTGTAGGTCTTCGCCACCTGGAATCGTGGAGTAGTCGGCATTCCTGGCTGCGCGCGCGGCGCGCCTACGTCGCCACAAGAATATCAAAGCACCAATACCAAAGACGGCAACGGCCCCAATGGCTCCAAAGAACCACTTGGGGTGCGACACGAGGTTCGACAGGCCATTGAACCAGCCCTCGTCGACTGTTGGGGTGCTTGAGGCACTGGGACTTTCAGACGTAGTAGATGTCGGAGATGACTGCGGTGGAACAGTAGGTTTGTCGTAGATCTTTGTGGTTGTGGGAGGAAGATCGGCGTCTGGATCCTCAGTCGGGGGGAAAGTGGTAACTTCAGTGGGAAGTTCGTAAGGTGCCGCTAGAGCGGCATCTTTCGCGGAACCCCAGAACATCATATTCCATCCTAGGAAAGTACCGTTGTTGTCAGGATTCCCTTGGTCAAAAACCCTGATGGTCCAATTGCCAATGGGATTTTCTCCCCTACGAGCAATATTAGTTTCCATGCCTTCATCACAAGAGGACACTCACCAGTGCTTTATGGTCATAAATCTCCATCCGGGGTATCCTGTGCGATCCGAATCCTTCTTACGCTTACCTCCCAGCATGCTTTTGATCCCATTCGGGCTCACTATTTCTACTTCAACATCGCCCCGACGACGATGGGAAATCCAGACCTTGACGTTGATGTGCTCGAGCTTCTCAAAATTGTGCTGTTGCACCATCTCCTCCGTCACGGTGATTGTGCTTGTCACTCCGCCCTCGCTGATAAACTGACCTCCAGAGTATTCGCCTTCTTCTGTCATCGTGCCGTTTTCCAGCTGTATGGTATGCGTTTTGATCCACGCCTGCGGTTTTACTAGCTCCCAGTCTTGTGCGGCTTTGACATATAGGTAGGCGTCCAACGCCCCGAAGCCATACTTGTAGCTATATTTACGCCCCGTTGCGGTTGTCTCCCAGTCTTCGTCGTCTTCGTTAACCATACGCGCCGTCTCGACGCAAAGATGTTGAATGTCGCGCCAGGTCAAGTCAGGCCTATCGTGTGCGTCAGAAGAAGTCAAGCTAAGTGACCAAAGCCACTATACCTGGCCTCTATGGCTAGCGTGAACACACCTGCCGCGTTCGGTGCTGCAGCCGAGGTCCCACCGTGACTGGTCGCACACGTGCCTTGACCTTTGTCGGTAGTTACCTTAGTGTACGGTAAGTTCTGAGCATACGCAAAGCCGACATGAACGTACTATGTGCTTCCCGGATCCCGAACTATAAGCAACGATCATATTCGCTGCACAGGGTTCTGAGTAATACGGATGAAGTCCCATGTAGTCGATGGCAGATACGGTGACCGAATAGATGCTGTTTGTATAGCCATCGAAATTGCATTGGTCACCATGATCTGCACCGTTGCCGCTAGCGAAAACAAAGATAGAGCCCTTGCCGTCTCTGCCCTTGTTGATACCATTAAGCACCGCCTTCTGAATTAGGTAGGAAGGCCCCTCCATAGCCTGTCCGTTATCCGGTGGTCCCCAACTGCAACTGTATATTGATACATTTTGGTAACCATAGTTGAGCGCCTTCGCTTCGTCGACGTCGGAAATCGGTCCGGACAAGATACGAACGCCCGCAACCTTGGCATCATAAGCGATACCGAGACCACATGCATTGTTCTTCCCCGCAGCGACTTGTCCGGCACACCGTGTACCATGGTGGTCGTCTATGAGTTTTGGTGTGGGAAGGTCTTGGTGGTCGTTGAAGTCATACGAGTTGACAGCGTCCTGGATCAAAGGAATGTGAATTAGGAAAACGGTCAAAGAGGATTGACGGCGTACGAAATTGTCTTTCAAGTCATCATGATCATAGTCCAATCCATCATCCACGAGGGAAGTAATGACACCCTTCCCTGTAATCCCCATATCCCATACCGGTACGGGATTCATCATATGCTCTGGGTGGTCGTCGTTCACCAGATGCCATTGCTGGTTGAAGAGCGGATCTTCTATACCCAAACGTTGGGCAACATTCTGTGCAGATGTTTCTGGAGGTGGTCTGATGGGTGGTGGTGCTCGCTTAACACGTTGACGAGGCTCTTGTCGAGACAAATGTCGTACAGAGGACACCGTACTCGACCGACGAGATACCGACGAATCTCCGGCAGCACGACGGAGTTGTTTGTACCTCTGGAGAACATGGTCCTCGCCGACCGTCCTGCTATTCAACTGCCTCTCGAGTATCTCTGCTCTAACCACCCAAATATTGTCGAGTTACTCCGACAGGCTCCACGACATGGACTCCAAGTAGCTGTGTTACATCGTCCAGCGATGAACTGCGCGGGTCGTGCTCGAGGACATAGTAATTGTGGGTGTCGTATTGAGGTGTGGTAGATGAAATGGCAAAGCTAGAAGAATAATATGTAGACAAGGCCAGTAGCGACCATGGCAGCCGCATTATTGAAGGAAAGGAAAGGAAAAGGAATAAGAGACTACACTGCGCCGATGGCAAGTGTGCAACACAGCCACTGATGAGGTACACGTGGTTCCACGTACACGATCACGTGAACACATACGACGTTGTTAACTTTCAAGCCTCAAATGGTCAAAGCGGCAACTTACCGCGCCATCTCAAACTATTCAAAGGCCAACCATACAGCAACTCAATATCTGCTGACTATCTGATTGCCTATAAACTTGTTTTCTCCATGTTATATTCACCTCTGGATAACCCATTCTTGTATTGACCCACTCCATTGTAACTCATAGGTTTTTCTGTCGACTAAAGTGGTTAACAGTCTATTTATAGATATAATTTCTATGCTCTTAGTATGGTCATCCAAAGATCTATTACTATTTCATTGTTAAACCTCAAAAGGAGTCAAAGCGTTGACTTGCCGCGCCATCGCAGTCCTGTCATTGTCAAACGAGTCGAAGGCCAACTCTGATCGACTTGCGATCCGGAGAGCCGGCAGGCTAGCAAGTGTTAAAGTCAGTTTTCCCCTAGAACCTCGAGTTTGTGGAATACAACATCAATATATATACTACAAAACACTGCGGCGAAAACAAGAATGTAACGACCAGAATGAAACTCAGAGAAAGTGCAATAAATCATGCCATGATCATGAGTTTCGCACCATTCGATACCTTTGCCAACACGCCGAGCTCCTCGTACTGCGAAAAAAAAATCAGCGCTGTTATACAAACACCATCAGAGGCTACACTGACCTTATCTATCGTTTCCACTAGCTGTGCTTCCGTGTATCCGGCAGTCGTGACTCGGGCACGCACATCTACCATTGACAATACCGGACCAGACTCGGGTTCATCAACATCCATATCCCGCTCACCTCCAGGGCCCTTCCCTAACCTCTTCGCCGTCCTCCGCCTCTTAACCGGCGTATTCTCGTCGTCATCAAGGTTATCTTTCATGCTCTTGATGAGTCGGTATATCTGACTGACAGCCGACTTGTCTGGCTCCCGCTCCTGTTCGTCGTCTTCGTATAGACTCTCTTTACTGCACTCCATCAACCGCAGGGCCTCGTCGACGTCAGAGTAGTCAACGACAGACGATGTCCGCAAACGCGCAAGAGCTTGCGAGAGACGCAGGATACCGAGGAGAGTTCGTGCAGACGTGTAAGTATGCGACTTGTTTTGCGCGTCGTCGTCTTTGGATATTTTACGAAGACGGACATACGAATCCACTACGTGTTTAGACACCTGAGCTGAGACAGTAGGACGGATGGTTCGGGCTTGGGCAATGTAATGTCTAAGGGCATGGTAAGAAAACATGTGTAACTTCAAGACCATCCGGCATACCTCATAATATTGGGGTCTACTGGTTCATGGTCTAGTTCAGGATGTTTATTGAACATATGCACAAACGTGACGTGCTGAGCTAGTCGTTCGTCTTCGTCTCTAGATGGCTTGTCGAGAATGAGGAAAAGAAGGTCGAAACGAGACAAAAGTGCCGCGGGAAGGTTAATATTTTCTACAGGGGATACTTTGGGATTGTACCGTCCATATAGAGGATTCGCAGCAGCCTAATATTGATGTCCGTGCATTCAGAGTCGTCGATATACCGGCTTTTGAGATCGAAATTGTTTGTTGTTCCATGACTTCGTGGATGGCCGTCCGGTCCGCTTCCTCCATTTTATCGAATTCATCGATGCAACATATTCCGTTGTCAGCAAGGACCAATGCGCCCCCCTCTGTTCAAGGAATGCGTCAATAAGGCAGGTCATGGCACTATACAAAACACCTACCCAAAACCATCTCATCTGTGACGGGATCCCGCATCACGGCTGCGGTCAAACCGACGCCCGAAGAACCTTTACCAGTCGTATAAACACCTCTGGGAGCAATCTTGGAGATGAACTTTAGCAGCTGTGATTTGGCAACACCAGGATCTCCCATCAAACAGACGTTGAGGTCTCCTCTGATCTTCAGGCCGTCCTGGGTCTCCTTGGTACTGCCTCCGACTAGGAGAAGCAAGAGAGCCTTCTTCACATCTTCATGACCGTAAATTTCAGGTGCGATGCTCATCGCTAGTCGACTGTACAGTGCTGGGTCTCTAGTCAACTCGTGGATCTCGGCCTGTATTTCAGGTGTGGTTTCCATATCGTGATACTGCTTCTTGAGTTGGTGAATATGGTGCACCTCGAGGTAAGTGTCGGTGAGGAGGCCTGCACGGATGGCCTGAAAGCCTGTGTAAGGAATGGGAAGAAAAATTCCGCCGAGGTGAACAACGTCGCCAGGGTTCATCATCCTTGTTAAATTGCCGTGAACATGGACGGTCATAGACCTCGGTATGTGCCCAACGGGAACTTGATCGGCCATTTCCTGTATTTTGACTTCTTGGAAGGGGCTGAAGCGACATGCACGTGTCTGCATGTGAAGCGAGCCTTTGATGTTGTTTTTCTTGCACTCGTTGACGTTTTCGCAGTCTGCGATAGGCTGGAATGTCTTGTTGGATATGTCTTGGAACGTTTCGGAACCGCAGACATCGCAGGTATACGCGTTCACTTGAAGGAGGGGCTTGACTTCGGACACCCGGGTGACTATTCCGCGGACGGTGATGAGCCGACCTAGCTGGGAGCCCCGTACTTCACGGACAGCGATAGCAACGTCACTACGAAGGGGCTGGAAATAGAGATTACTTGAAAAGGCGCGTCAGAATGAAATACAAGGCTTAAGTGGCAGTGAACGCACTATCGTCGCAACAAGTGCTCCGGGAAACCGTCCTGCCCTCCTTCCATTTGTGCATTTCGCTCTCTCCTCTGGTGTAGAATAACGTCAATAACTTCATCGTAGTCGCTGATATCTTTTGTGGGGAGAGGCATGATTTGGTCCACGACCTCGCTGAACAAGCTGACGTATCGTCGGGTGTTGCCCCGGATGTGCTGAACCAGTTCTGGATCGTGCTGAGCAGAACGAAGAGTCAGAATAAGTCAAAGAAAGGCGTCTTGGACGCGTACTGTGTGAAGATCCTCGAGGTCAATGACTAGCATCTGTTGGTCGCGGTTCGCGATCCGTTGCTGGTGACATGGTCAGCAAAACGCGTCAAACACGTAATTTTAGCGCACCAGTTGATTGATATACTTGAGGTCTCTTGTCTCTGACGTCGAGGCATTCTGTTCGTCTTCAATGTCGATGTCGGCAAATCCACTCGTTATGTCCTTGTCTTGGCATTTGAAGGTGCTCAGAAAAGTTTTAATCAGTGCTGAGAGCCAGTAAGTTTCAAAGCTGTGTATTATGGAAGTCATGACGCACTTTTCTCTTCAGCGTAGTCGATGGACACGGTGTGCACGGGTAGCGACATTTTGGTGGTGGTGAAAGGTTGGTTCAGGGTCTATGCCACGGGTGATACCGAGGGTTCTCACGCAACGGCAAAGGCCGCAGCCCGAATCACTGTGTCTTTGACCGCCACCGTAATGATCATCCAACCGTGTCGATGTCAAAATTTCCTCCTGAGATATTTCTCACTATTTTCAGCTTTCTTGATGCTCGCACCCGCACTTCATGCCAGCAGGTAATTTCCAGTTCACTCATACTCTTATGCTCTCATCCCTGTCCAGGTCTGCCAGTCTTTCTTGGCCTTGATAAATGAAATAGGTTGCTCTTGAATACACCAATGAGCTCGCTCGGCACGGGTACGTCGACCATACAGCTGCTAAGCATTTGCCGTATCGCCTGGATCAGTTGTGTAAACATAACAATGCGCGGAACAAACTCAACGCTGTTTGGGGCGAAAGCATTCCAAAGCATCCAGGCTCTCAGAAGTTCTCCGGCAACATTGTTCTTAGTTCTAGCACGGGCTCGCGCGAGGGATCTCGTCCTTACTCGATTGCCTTCATCGACCCATTCCATCGGGTAAAAAGGAATGGTCATTTCGGTTACCTGACTTGTGTATACATACATATACATACTTCTGGAATGGACCCTTCACAAATCTGCTAGTTCTCGTCAAGTGGCCAGGATTGTCAGCACTCTATGTCCTCCTATTCTCCAGACGCCGATTACTTTGATTAGGGGGACTGATCCTTCCTTCAAGTTCTATCTTTGTTTCATGTCCAGCGGGAAAGCACATGAACTTACCTCCGTACCCGTCCTCAAATATTCGCATAGCATCCCACAAAACGTGATGTCCCTACAGATATCCGGTGATCACCTAGGTGTTGCGTGAAAATGCCATGACGACAGAGCTCGTTGTCTGGAATTGGAAGACTAGTCACAAAGAACTAGCGTGTTGTGCTACTAGTGACAGTCTTGTTGAATCGCTGACGGATCGCACAAATCAGTACCTTGCTGGCCATGAAATCCGCTCATTCTCCTTTTTGACTGAAAATCACATCGTAGTTACCGTATCTACCGGCGTAGACCTGCGCTTGCTCGTCGTGGACTTCATCGCGTAATCGTCTGAGCAGATACACATCACGAATGTGACTCGCTACCTTGCTCTTTGTCTTCCGAATTTGTATCCTTCCTCTATCTTCGCAGACTAAGTTACTAAGGTACTTGCAAGGTGAGATGAATGGCTGGTCTGAAAAAGAAGAAACCGATATATATACCGAGGTTGTGGCGGTGCAGGGGAGTGAGAAGTCGACGGCTCGATGACTGAGGTCCATTCTGTTCGAGAATCCTTCATATACTAGGCGTCGTATAGTTTGTCATCGTCGTTGACAACGTAGTCATTTTCGACTTCGATAAAGAATTCGACGAGAGCCGTCCAACTCTTGATATCATGTTCATTAAGTAAATCAGAACAGAAATAAAACGTACCCGATTTCCGACTCGATACACTTTGTCTCTGCCTCCATCCCCCCTCTTGACGCCAGACATCATCATCGTTGACATGGCGGGTGCCAGTGGCGCCGTTTGATGTATCACCGTGAGAAATGCCTACAGGCTAGCCATCGCATCAACGACGATGCTCGCAACCTTATTCGCAACGAGAATTCTCTGGCAACTTCAATTCATATATATCCAGTAGAGAAAGACATGAGAAGGCATCGAGACGTAAAACCAAGGCAGGATGGTGGTGGTGGCTTGGTGGCAGTGGTGGTTCATGTTCAACATGCGTCACGGATTTAATTTTACCTTTCTACTTCCACGGCCAAGATCGTACTGTTGCAGCCGTCGACAATGGGGTTTCGACGACTCGTTCCTTACGTCGAACTCCCCCTTCGATCCTATCCACCAACGCCAGAATCGTCTAACCGACGTCGAGGTCGATTTCAAGCCACCAAACCGAGGAAAAGATCGCCGTCAATCAGCCCCAGCCCTCCTACCTCACCAACGAGGTCCATTTTCCAATCTCCAAATGGCTCGCCAAAAAAAAAAGACGCGTGAACTCGGAGTCGCCGGCTTTCGACGACGAGGAGCTTGCCTCAGTGCGTATCCTTCATTCTGCCACTGAACATGGCTTGACGCGTTTCTAGATGAATACAGTGCTTGGGCTACAGCCATCTTCTACTGTTTCTGATTTTGATGTGAAGCTGCAAATATAACCCTTTGGATCCTTGCTGAACGTTTGAACCACTATGCAGTCTCCTCAACCCTTGCAAGGGCTCCGCCTTTCGCCTACGGTTTCCGACTTTTTTGACAATAACGAGCCTAAGGCAGGCCCATCGACAGCAGCGACTATGTCTGGCACAACCTTGAGTACGCCGCGCCATTTTTCATGCCGGCTCTTTCTGCTCACTTTATATGAATAGATGACAACGCGCAGTGGGAATTGTTTCAGATGAACGACGCTCTTGATGCAACAGACCCTAAAACATACCGTTTCCGCGACGATGAGTTTGACGAGACTGACGGAGTCGCGATTCCTGGCGAAATAGAGCCTGACTCTGATTCTGACGAAGGCGACAACGACGTGCCTGTTCGAATCCTCGACGACTTCGTTATTTACGACGATCAGCAAAACATTGTCGACATCGAGGCGCTTAACACGCTTACCCCTCCTCCAAAGGGCGGGAGGAAAGGGAAGAACAAAGCAATGCGTACATTCCATGCGAGTGGGATCGTCAGAGCCAAGGAAGCCGACAGTCTTAACAATCAGTTCGGTCAAACTTGTTCGGACTTTGATGAAGGGGAGTCGGGTATGCGCTTGCGATTGGGGTGTATTACAGACTTCAATGTCCATTACTACTCCGAGGTACAACAGCTTGATGGGTGAACACATTAATCTTGGCGGCGTCTTTACTTTCTGATGACGTTTTAGGAACATATACATCTATACAGATATGGCGTGGTATATCCTCCACGTACCTTCCAACGCCTATGCACCATTTTTCCGCCCTTTTTTTGTGAAGCATCGCGTCGCCCATCAAGTTATTTCTCATGCGTTGCAAGATAGAAGGGCTACCTACGAAGATTTCGCCACTTCCTTAAACAGCATGCGTGAGAGCGCAAATTGTGTCTCGTCTTATGCAGTCATTGGGCGGGATATACATATTAGTGATGTGGAATCCGATGACACGGTTCGTAGATTACAACGTCTTGTGATCTAAACTTTTCATCAACTTTTCAGATTACCTATCTAATCTCTACACTGCCCGTTATATGCACAAACGTTGATGAACGCCTGAAAACCGTGCCCCTCATCAAACACTTTTTCGAAGCTGCGGGTGTGGAGCTGGAGCTGTTCGACGACGGAGACTCGTCATATTCGTCTGCCGACGGCGAGATGCCTTCGTCCGACGCAACGTCCGATTCTGATGGCGACATGACCACCACACCCTCATCGACTTCGGCGTCTCCGAGCCCTCACGCGAAAAAGAAAAAGCACAAGCCGCATCCCCGTAAAGATCCAGCCCCCAAAATGCCTTCAAACCAGGAAAAAGCAGTCCTCATGAGCAGGGCAACAACGGTTGTCACGCCCATTGTGGGATCTATTGCCGAAAAGCTTTACCGAAACAGAATGGAAGTCGCGGGGACGCTGGAGAAAGATGATACCCCGCTTAGGGACGTTGAGGAGAATGTCCAATCTCACTATGATAACCCCGAAAGTATAGTTTGGGGAGAGCGAATTGAGAGACATCATTATGCTACTGTACACCTTGACGGTGTGGAGTATCAGGTTTGTCTTTTTCTTCCTCCATCAGGTTCCTGAATGATGTATAATTTCTTCATAGGTAGGAGATGTGGTTATGGTCATGCCGCCGAAGGACTGGGCCTCCAATGCAAAGTCTGGTGCTGATGATGAGGGAAATGACAGTAGCGATGACGAATCATCCACATCTACTGAAAAGGGAGCTGATGATGGTAAACCTCTTCGTCCATTATCGAAGAACACCTTCGGCAACCGATACTGGTCAGTACCTCATCACTTCCTGGAATTTTGAGATTTACACGTATACTATGTAGGTTTTGTCGTATTTGCTATTTCTTCTACGACACAGAGGACAACACCAAGAAGTTCCACGGGCATTGGTTTGAGCACGGTAGCAGAACACTTATGAAGGAAGTCGCTCACTCGAAAGCCCTCTTCCAGATGAAGACCTGCGACGCCAGTCCTATTGCGTCCATTATCCGAAAAGTAGACGTCAAGATGTTAGGGGAAAGTGATAATGAGTACCTTGATGACGGCGATCCCGAGTCCACGGATTATTTCTGCAGGTACGAGCATTCTTTTGGTGATGAATGTATCTTTTTAATGAGTTCCAGTCTTGTTTGGGACCATAAACAACATGAATTTACAGATCTTCCGTCTATAGAGGATGTGCTAGAAGCAACTTCGTATCAACCAGAGCATCTCAAGTGTTATCCGTGCGCACTTAGAGCCCGAGAGGATGCTCATGGGATGTCTAGTCCTACGAAGGACGGCGTCACTCATTACGGGGTGGATTACCACATCCACGACTGCGTGTATGTTCGTAGTGAAGATCCTGACGTCCTGCTTCTAGATATTGCCCAAGTACGCTCAATCGTCAGTCAAGAAGAAGTCCAGGTTGCGTATCTTGGTCGCTACAATAACCACAATTCTACAACAGATTGTGATCAAAAAGAGGTGTGTACTGTGTTCTTTACACGGATATGTTGACAGTAATTTTCCGTTCAGCGACGACTATTCCTCAGCCAGAAGACACGATCTGTACCCGTCAAACAATTAGAAGGTGTATGCTTCGTCAAGCATCTGGTCGAACAGGCCGCCATCGGGTCGTGGGTCAAGCACGACGACCATTTTTATCTGAGCCAGGTCGAAGACTCCGAAGGGGGGCTCATACCCCTTTCGATGAAATCGTGGAAAAGATGCATACACGGCTGCTTTAAGCAACCACGAGCAAGAACTCCGTGATGCGCGACGACTAAGGGATCGGAACTCTCCGCTTCGTGGTTTGGAACTTTTCAGTGGTAAGCCTTATGAGATTATATGATTCGAGTAACTGTGACTGACGTTTGCGCAGGCGCTGGTGGTCTAGGTACGGGTATGATGTTCTCGGGATTTGTTGAAACGAAGTGGGCTGTTGAGTTTTCGCCTTCTGCTGCCCAGACATACAGGTGCGATGGTTGTTGTCGTGTGTTTTATATGGTCTCATTGGTCTCTACCTAGGCGCAACCATCCTGATACTATCGTCTACGATCAAGATGCTAGTATATTGCTGGATCACGCTGTACAAACCGAATACGGCAAGAACCCTCGAAAACTTAAATCTCATAATGCGACGTACCTGGAAAACATGCCACAGAAAGGCGACGTCGATTTCATCTATGGAGGTTCGGACTTGCTCTCGGGAGTGAAATAAGGTTATACTGATTCGGTATTCTGCAGGCCCTCCATGCCAGTCCTTTAGTAAGGCGAACCATAATCCAGTGAGTCGGGTTCAGAGTTTATCTACTGACACATGCTCACAGAGGATTAGAAACCGGACGATATCCGATCAACGTTGCCAATGGTCATGTTAGCCTATACGGAATGGTACGAACCTCGGTATTTCCTCTTGGAAAACGTTGTAGGCATGTTGACCGCTCGTCTGGGAGCCAAATCTGCTTCACATGGTCGCTCCCTCGTCGGCGGGATGGAAATGGGGGTCCTTAAGCTCATATTAAGGATCCTGACATCGTTAGGGTAAGCATCGCCTTTTCCTTGGCTGGTGGAATTCATTGTAGCTTCGTCGCAGATATCAGGTTCGTGTAAAGATCCTCCAAGCCGGTGCATATGGCGCTCCTCAACAGCGCAACCGGATTCTCATCTGGGGAGCGCGACGAGGGCTGCCTTTGCCCGAGTTTCCGATCCCGACACACGCTTTTCAGAAGCTGGCGGTGAGATGGAAGTTGCCCGGGTTCGAAGGGGAACGTTTGTCTCGTGCAACGAGGTCTCGAAACCCTGAAGATGACCATCAGTGTGCGCCGCTAAAACCAGTGACTGTCGACGACGCTATCGGGGACCTTGTTCGTGTTGCTTTTACCTCCATTATGCTCACGTCTCCTGACTACACATTTAGCCTCCCTGGGATTGGTTAGTATGAGCTTTTCAGTATCTTGTTCGAGCTCACGATTCTCACAGGATCAACCCCCACAAGATCATCGCTTCGACCCGTGACTCAAGGGAAGAGACTCGACGCAGGATCGATAACGGGGTCAAACAGTTTGACGCTGCTAAAGGAGATGCTCATAGAAGGCCGGGAATTGATAAGGCCGTATATATATGCTCGCCAAGAAACACATACCAACGGTGGATGCGGCGAGCGAACCTGCATACAGTCAATGACCATCATACGAAAATCTTTTCTCCGCCAGTCGTGGAGGCGTACGTTCTCCTTTGTTATTCTCGGTGACAGCTAATCATTTTCTTAAGATCAACCTCTGTCCCGTTGAAACCGAATGCAAACCAGAACGGTAAGATCTCCCTGTTGACTGAAGTATCGAGTGACTTATCCTTGTTTCTAGATCTGGATCATCGTCTGTGTGGGACGCATATGATAAACGCAAAATATGGTTAGGACCCGCGATACCGACAATGATTTCTCTTTGACGCATTCTGGTAGTGTTTTACGGTCGACTGGACGGAAACGGATACTTCCGCACTGCGATGACCCTCGTGTCACCTAACAGCAAGCATAGCATATTACTACATCCTCACGTAGGTATCTGCTACAATTATGGATGCCAGAATTCACTAACGGAAATGCAGCAAAGAAGGATTATCAGCGTGCGAGAGGCTGCTAGAGCCCAAGGATTCCCCGACGACTACACTTTTTGTTCAATTAACAAGGCCAACTCGCAAAGCATGATTGATGATGTATGCAATTAATACGTACTTTCCTCCTTCGTTTTCTGACATTCTTTCTCTGCAGCAATACCGCCAAATCGGAAACGCAGTGCCAGTCCCGTTAGCGTTGGCGCTCGGCAAGTCCCTTGGAGCTGCGCTCCTCAAGACTTGGAAGAAGAAAAACAGAGAGGGAAGTCCCTCCGTTTGATCTATTCGCATTTATAGAAAATATACCTGATTTCTTGGTTGTCTTGCAATTGGACTCGAGACCTCCTTGAAGTAGATTTGATACCCAGTGGATCATACAGCTCTAAATTTGCTTTGCTTAAGTACTTATACAATGTCACTGTATCTGGTAGAGTAGCCAATTACACTACTAAAGGTTTACTCGTTCCATTTTCCCTAGTATTTCGGGAAGTAGGTGTCGGCTTTTGCCGGTATTACTCTGTACCACACCATGACGACCTCGGAAGGTCTCGTCGGCCTGTTCTCTCTGACCAATACAAAGGAACCTGATGCGCAGTCGAAATATTCAGCAGACACCATTCGAGATAAACCAGAAACGAACGAATATACTAGCGAGGGGACAAGGCGACAGAGAGCAAAAATCCAGGCGTCTTGGGCTCAGAGGCACAAACAATACGCGTCACACGTCAGGACACGACGGTATGTGTGTCTATATACTTAGTTTCTACTCGCCGTTTAATGCAAGAAATAAGGAAACTGACGCGTTTGATTACGAAGTAAAGTATCCAGAGGATGCTATTTACGAAGAAACTGCGCCTAATGCCAGAGTGTTCAGGACTTACAACGACGAGTCACAGATTTTCGACGTAGACATGGTAGAAGAATCTCGAGACACCGTTGATGTGCTGCTCGTCTTTGTGAGTAACTGGACTGCTCAACGGTCGACTAGGACTAACATTGATTGCCACAAGGCCGGTCTTTTTTCCGCGGTGGTCACGACGTTCATCGTGCAGACATCCCAGAATTTACAAGTATCCTACAGTCAAATGTCTGCCCTTCTTCTCTTTGAGCTCGTTTCCGTTCAACGTGCCATTGCCAGTGGCATCCCAGTTGACCAGGTTGCGACATCGGCGGTCGCTCCCTCAACTCCGTTTACACCTGCGACAATAGACTCTTGGGTCAATGGGTTATGGTTCACCAGTCTTTCCTTAAGTCTGACTACGGCGCTTGGTGCAGTGCTGGTGAAGCAATGGCTCCATCAATACATATCTCTTCCCTCCGGAACGCCCCGCGATCGCAGTCGTATCCGTCAGTACCGTTATGCGGGGTTCGAAAAGTGGCAGGTACCAACCATTATCGGTCTTCTTCCTGTGCTCATGCATGTCGCGTTGGCGATCTTTTTCGTCGGCCTGTTCCTGTTCCTTTTTCCACTAAGTCGTCCCATCGCAGCCGTCGTCGGTGCTACCGCAGCTATTGTTTATATGGCCTACGTGATCACGAATATTCTACCCCTTCTATATCCTCAGTGTCCCTACAAGACATCATTGTCTTACCTTGTTCAACAGTTCTATAGTCGCTCCCCGATACCGGCGCTGTTGATCCTCCTCACAAAGTGTTCACCAGAAGACTCACAGTTTGCAAATGCTTCTATCAATGAGGCTGAGCGTCAGGCTGTGAAAGGCGTGAGCCATGATCTGGATGTACAATCATTGCATTGGCTGTTCACCAGGTCCTCCAATCCCACTGTCCGAAGCATAGTGGTTCAGGCCATTGGAGGACTGCGAATCAGTTCTCTGGAATCCTTGAAACGAGTATTCGATAGGCCGGACATAGTATGGGAGCAAGACTTGCTGCTGCATAATTGTGTTGCGTATGACAACGAATTCAGCAATACAGCTTGGCCGATGCGTGGCCTGGAGCGCAAAATTGAGCGCCTCCTTCGCTTCGAACTCTTCTTTCCGAGAGATAACTCCTCAAGGGACTACTTGCTCCTCCCCTGAGTCCGCACCTCGCGAACTCACTGCTATAGTAGCCGGTGTCATGTCCAACTCCGTACATCGTCCGTCTGACTGTCCCACTGGCATCGACATTCTGAGGGACAGCCTTGCTAACAGAAAGGATCTACGCCTCCATCCTATTGTTTGGATTAGTATTCTCAAACAAGCAAGTCTTGAGGCTGATCTCGCTTCAGTAGGCGGGAACAGTCCCCTTTCACATGGCGCTTTGTGCTGGCATCATTGACCAACTGCCGTTCGAAGGTCACATTGACGAGCCGACTGTAAGTAGGCCGAGCACTACTTTGTCCCATGTCCTCCGCCGATACCCCGACATTCTACCCACTGCTTATAAAATATTTGCCGAATTCGACTCGTACACGAGCTATTCGTCGTACGACTTGTCAGACCCGGTCCGTCTCCTTTTAGCGCTCGTTAACTACTTGCTTGCGCTACCGCCGTATACGGCAGACAACGATCGTCATTCCGCCTCGCTGACTCCTCTGAATGGAGACCACGAGTCTTTGAAGGCACGATTGTTTTTCTTCACAAACATTATACCCCACATCGACCCGGGCACTATTTTTCCGGCCACAAGCGAGTACTACCCAGTACTCGATACTGCTAGGCGAATCATTGAATCAGACTTGTTTACCTTTCTAGCAGATTCTAGTAACTTTGTTGGTCTATGGAAAGCGAGGACTGCGGTGATCAGAATTTTTGCAAAGCTTGTCGGTGCTTACCCTCTGTTGGGAACGGTGGCAAGGTCTCAGAAAAAGACATTACGTGACTGGTTCACCTTGCCGCGGATGAAACGCATACTGGCTCTCTTAAATCACCCAGCCCCGTATGCTGACGCAGGCTCGGACTACTCGAATCGGGACACGTATATTGACGTTGTCTTTCAGATTCTAGAGACGTGCTTCAGCTACAAAGTTACCTCCACGTTCGACGCTTTTATTGAAACTGATGTCATCGGATTTCTTGGTCAGAATCGATGCCGCTACCAGTGCGTAGATGCTCTAGTTGCCTATATCGCCAGGGTATCTATGACCGAGCGAAGATCCTCCAGCGATACCATTCACCTCGAATCGTCCGCGAGCAGAACCCGAGTGGATTATCTTTTTCAACCCAACAATCTTTTCACTGTAGCCGTGATCCTGGTGTTCAACCAGTCCAAGTGGCAGGACAGTGCTCAGTCTCACAGGAAGATAAAGCAGGACATCTTGGCCTTGATACATATGCGTCCAAATGCTGATGCCTGGGCCAGCTGCCGTTCCAGGTTACTACACCTATCGAGAGATTCGCATTACTTTGCCACTCTGCAGCTACCGAATTTTGGGCAGATCATCTATGCGAAACCAGAAGAAGTGCAAATACTCAAGAGCAATCTTCAGGTGGCTCTTGATGCGCTCAGTGAATTCTTCGGGTCTCGGGTAGAAGCACCTCAGGCGGCAAGTTACGTCATTTAGAATCATACTTGACACTGAACAGTTGTATAGGATCAAGACTCGGGAGCTGGATCTATCTTTGGCTTCAAAACACGGACTAACTTGAGGCGTTCGAAAAAAGGGTGATTGATACAGATGATTATTTTGAATATTCTATCCATGACCAAAGCAATTTAACTTGCAGCTTATGATTGGACACACATGTCGTCCCTTCCTAACAGGTGTGTATTGACTGTCTGTCCAGGGAAGGCTCAGGCTAACATAATACAGCGTGCGAGTTGTACAAGAAAATTAGTGCTACAAAATAGCGTATTTTGTAAAACGAAGGTGATGAGATTGTGCATTTGTCCTGGAGACCGAATCAAGGTTTGTTGGAGAACTTGGGCCACTTCAAGACTTCGATGACATTTGTTAATGCCCGCCGGAACAGCGACTTGATTTTCCATTTACCTTGCAGCAAATTTCAACGAAGGCTCTAGGCTGAATGTAAGATGCTCACCTTTCCGGCTAGGCTCCGGCTGGCTTGGGAGACTCTTCTGACGATGAGTCCAGTTCACGAGAGTCAAGACCCAGGTCGTCCGTAGAAGTTCCTGATTGCGCCGACATGAGGCTGTACGCCACAGAAAAACTATCGGAAAGAGGTTCATCCTCGATGGGGGAATCGTCGTAAATGACAGGCCCGTATCTTTCAAGTTGATACTCTTCCACAATTCTGAAAGCAGAATAACGGTTTAGGACATTGACATGCAGCAGTTTGAGAAGATCACCTACTCCGCGAAAAGATCACGGTCTTCCCACAGTTGCGAAGGATCAGATATTTCTCGCACATTCGACAGGACACTGTCGATACGGAGGACGGGCAAAAAGGTCCTATCCTCCTCGAGCTCCTCACAGCCTGGGATATTAGCGAAGAACATGTGACAACTTTGAGTGTCAGTCTCCGGTGCGTGGCCTGTATCTGGGACATCTTCTTGACCGTCCATGATGCGCAGAACCTGGTCCTCGTCTAGTCCAGACTGAAGGAGTCGGTAGTAGCGTGAATCCTCTGCCAACGGTTTGACGATCTGAGGGGAGAAGCTCATCACCCGTGGCGACTGAGAGTAGTCACGCCGCTCGCTTGGGATACGCGCTCGAACGTCATAACAGGTAGGGTGATAACAGTTACTCCAAGGTAATGGTTTCGACAGCCGCAAAGCTTCCCTCGACCTGGGATGGACCGTTTCAGGT
Organism: Armillaria mellea; assembly: GCA_030407055.1. NCBI lineage: Eukaryota > Fungi > Basidiomycota > Agaricomycetes > Agaricales > Physalacriaceae > Armillaria > Armillaria mellea. The sequence continues at coordinate 1,512,113 of JAUDZF010000001.1, read as the reverse complement.
AAGATCGGAATACACATGGCCGGCCGTGCATAATGAGATTTTCGACGGTAAGGCTTGGTGAGACCCTGGTGCACCGGTCGGATATATGTCGTATTGAATTTGTTCTCCCTGTTACTTCGGCACTCAACCTGGCATTTTTCTCAGTGAGCGAGAGTGGGGGAAAGTATTAGCATAACACACCGCCACGCAATAGCCTGCGTAGACTCTGTCCCTCAAGCCACTCAGTTTTTGCAGCATAGCGTCGTCGCCTCCATCACAGTACAAGTCCAACGTTGTAGCAACATCAATGGAAAATGTGAAATAACAGTTGTCAGGTGGGTGGTTCATATTCACACCAGCGGATGAGAGCACCAGAGGAGAAGGTCAGGGTGAAGGGGCCGGTGCCGACTTCAAACATCTGTGGGTGGCTACGATTAGAACAGAACAAAGGCAAAGTGACCGGCTCAGTGATCCGACCCTTTGGCCCTTATAAGTATTTGATAAAGTACTCTCCTTGGCAACACTTTCCTTGCACTCGACACAACTGAAGATGAATTTATAGCATGGATACTCAATAGCAAGGGCATCTATCATTTTATTACGATTTGGGAAGACACACATCTTCGAAGAGCTCGATGCTGACGATTTGAGTAACATGATGACACTGAATTGCTCGATCCACGAGGAAATCTTCTTGGCTGTAGGGAGAATATCAATGCAATTTATCTAGGGTTTCTGTCGTTGCATGATATAATGAGATAGCGACGGTTGGCCGATTATATCATCCGAGAAGTAAAGGCATTTTCTGGATTTTCACGAGAATTATCCTAAGACCAGCTTAGGCCTGGGAACTATAGAATGACACTGGACCTTGAACTGAGCTCGAGCTAGGCGCGGTGTTGAATCAATGGACTGGGGCTGGTGATGTATTTAATTATTATACACACAACGAGAAAGCGGCCGTACTGAGCGTAACAGTCAAGAAACATCTGATTTACAGTAGATTGAAATGCAAGAGAGATAGCAAGGAACCAGTGAGAAAATGACACGAGATGACGATTGGGAGACGAAGAAAGAAAGATGAGGATATAGGCATGCTATTGACAATGCCTTCAGCGATCTAAGGATAAGAAGATGTAGTATATGCGTACGTGGGGGGAATTGCACACCCAGCAAGGGAAAGAGACGAAGAAATTATTTGCGAACCTGGCCGCGACCTCGACCTCGACCACGTCCTCGAGGCATTGCGCCTCGTACATTCTCTGCAGTGAGGACGGACCGCTTTTCAATTTGAAGACTGCTTGAGCCTTCGGCTGAGAGCATTTGGGATTGCGTGCGTTGACGCCTCTGCTTCTGTTGCTTGTTGTGAGACGCACTTGGGACGATTTCTTGAGACGGCCACTGATTATCCCCCTCCTCCTGCTCACTCTTGTTAGCAGTAGAAGGTTGGGTAAAGCGACCAAAACGCATGAGAAGCCTGATGATTTCGTTGTAGCGCTCCAAGCGTGCGTTGTCACTGAGAGCTTCATTGACACTATTGGGCTTCAACATGATGTTATATCCTTCGGGCGAGGTTACCCATGACCATGCCTTGCTGATATCCTCAGAGCTGGCGAGAGATTTGTCGAGGATCATCCAAACGACTTCAGGGTCACGGGAATCAAGGGCCAGAGCGAGAAGATTGGCGGATTCGGGAAGTGTGTAAATGGGCTTGGAAGAGCCGTTTTTGGGAGGGAAGGCGTTAAAGAAGTACGAGACGATCTTTTGGTGACCATTTCGTAGGGCAATGTGAAAGGCAGTAAGCCCTTCGTCATTGCGCTCTTCGGGATTGGCATCTGCGTACAAGTTTAGTGGAGCACAAATGTAAATGGACGCTGAAAATCACTATGCACATCAAGCCATGTGACGAGCTCATGATCGCCTTTCAGAGCGGCAATATGCAGCAAGGTTTCCTGCGGATCTCTGGGTTTTTTAGAAACGAACTTCTCGCATTCACGCTTGATTTCTCCTCCCGCAGCGTCCACCTCGTCTTCCCATACGCCGGCCTTGACTTTAGTCGCATTTCCTTCACGAGCTGCGGCAAAAACAGCAGACCTCAAAGCTTGAGCTTTCTGTAGATGGGTGCGTATAGCCTGTTTAGCTTGTCTACGCTGAACCGCTGCTCTAGCCTTTTTTGCTTTTAACTTTTCCTTCCGTCGTTGCTCCGCCAGATGCCGGGCTGCGCAAGGATGGTCAATTGTGAGAATGCCTACGAGAGTTGCGGCAACGAACCACATTCCCGGTCTCTCTCTTGACTCGCCCTGCGGGCAGCATCCTCCCTCTCGCGACGCTCTTGGGCTGCAACTTGTTCCGCGCGAGACTCACGCGCGCGCTGGACGTATTCTGGGTATTCTTCGGGTGACTCCCTCATCGGCATGAAATGTTCATGGTGATACCCTGATAAGAAGAAGGTGAGTTCTTATCCCCTTGACAGCACCAGAGATACAAACATATCAATTGTTCTCGGAATAAAATTCCAAGAAGGCCAATGAGTCCGAATATCAACCTAAGAAAGGCAAGGGATTGGCATAAGAACCTAAGAAGGCAAAATAGTCAGCAGCCACTATGTGCAAAAACGAGGCACTGCTGCACATGTAGAAGTTTATCCAAGTCTTATCGTTAGAGTAGTACTTGACGTCTGAGTAGTCATCGGAATCGTGGTGGTTGTTGTCGAAATACTGGACAAGCGTGCTGTAGGCGCCTGCTACTCGCTGAAACTCCTCAGTGGCATCAGGGTTGTCGCGCTTTTTGTCAGGGTGTGTGCGCAAGGCGATCTAGAATGATAAAACGACGATCAGGCCGCATACAGATTCCGAAATACAAAATAGCTACTTTTTTGTAAGCGCTTTTCACCGTATCTAGGGATGCACCCTGAGACATAAAGTTAGTTAGCTATCGAGCAAGGGAATCAATTGAACGTACCTCTTGCAACTCCAGGACGGCATAGGCGTCGGGTATCGAGGCATTATCTAGAGACATCACGGCCCAGGAAGAGGTGGATGTGGTTCGTGGCCAAGGAACAAAATCAAAAGTAAACGTTGCAAACATTGACTATCATACACGAGGCCCTGCGAAATCGCCAATCACGAACAACTATATATTTTATATAATTAGTAGGACTTGTTCGTCGGAAGCGCCAATCAAGCGCCAAGACGCCCAAATAGGGGCCTCGGCCAAATAGGAAGGCGTCCTTTGGTCACCACCTACCACTGTGGCTCGTCGATTTCCTGTTTCTCACGTTGTCACTCTCGCTGAATGGCGTCTGCAGCGCACTTGACGGTCCTGTAGCATCTACGGTTGTAATCACGAAGGCTACGCCAACCCCACCGAGCAACGATGAAAGATTGCTTTCCCAGTTTTTGAGGATTGGCTCTAACAAGTGCGTTAAATAATCCTGCAATGATTCCCGACACTGACCTACGTACATGCGTCAAGTGTAGTCGTTGCTTCAATGCCGGTTTCGGTCTCATGGTGGTGCCTTCTCAAAAACTTCGCCTTCCTTGCACCTTGTCACTTTCGAAGGGCATAGGCGTTCTTGTCGCCTATGCCAGTCAAGCACGGAAACTCGGATCCATTTCACTTTTAAACGGTGGTTGCTAGTCACTCTAAAAATCAAAAACAAAGATCCTTCATATAACTGGTTCCTCACCTGGTTTGCACAAAACCTTTTGGAAGAGTCCGCTGGGCACGAAGCAGCCAGCTGAGTCAGTATTGAGACAAAGGTGCACCAAGAACAAAACACTTGAAACGCCACCTTTGCCAGTGATCTAGTAGTCGCAGGACTAGGGAAGTACTATTTCAAAAATCGTGGAATTTGGATTATAAACTTCGGGCCGCTACTAATCCGGAAACCTGCGCTGTCAACAGTGGTGATCCATGGGACAGTTTCCTTCGTCGCACTCTCTTAGGCCAGGGACATAGCTGTGGGGCAGTAAGAAGGAAAGCTGGCAACATACACGGCTCAGGGATCGACTGGAGACCTTTCGGAAAATGAAACAATGCTGAGAGTGCTCTTCCATATAAAATGGAAGGCGCTCATTGATTCGGATACATCCTCAAAGGCTTTCTTCCCTTTAAACACTCACTCCTTTACAACTTGTAGGTTTCGTGCCTCCACCAAATGTCTCTCTTTATTCTGCCTTCAAGCTCGCGGTACAGTTACTCTCTAAGGATGACGAATCCACCAGCCAGGTCAGTCGCCGACTCCATGGCTTTGACTAGGCTCCTAGACTTCTGATCTCGCCCGTGTGCTACATCGTCCTGTCCGCATTGATCTCCCGCAGCAGTGCTCTTTGACCTGGGTGGGTGCCGACAACGTCATCAAAGCTGCTGTCTCTTATACCAATACCAATAGCAAGTTCCATCCCTCCCTTCTTTCCTGAGCTTACCTTCTAGGTATGCGGCTCGTCGACTTCCGGGTCGCCACTGCTCAGACTGCCACCGTCGACGCCGCTCTCTCGGCTTTTGCTGGCGACTCCGACGATGCTTATTGCCCTGCCGTACTCACTAGAATTTCGAGATTTAGTAAACCTTCGCCGAGGGAGCGACGCATCGTATGCAACCAACCTCCTCCCCGAAGAGTATGCCTGCCTCATTCCGTGGCCTGTTGCGTGCCTCTCGGTATTCGATGCCCTTTTACTCGTTCGCACAAGGAGCAAATTTTCTGTTTTTTTTTTTCACGTCGCGCCTACTCATCGCGTGTCCGATCCCTCAGCGGAACGCCAGGGAGCGCCTACAGCTAGGCAAAGTCGTGTTTTTCCGACCATGTACAGACCGCATCCCGGTAGTTATATTGACCAGAACCCTGTTACGCCCACACTTAGTCAATCAAACGCGGATCTTCGCGCGAACATTGCTGAGGCTTGCTGGGGACCGCCGTCGGAGTGAAACCTCCGGTCGAGAAATTCCTTTCTCTCCAGTTCCAAGACCCTCTTACTGGGAGAATGCCTGCCTACCTGCATAGAGACGCGTTTTCTAGACTGCCTCTGGATGTATATAAGAGTCCCCATGTTGAAGGGGGGAAGAGCATCTCCAGATACATACTACCTGATGTCCAAACTCGCTATCCTGTCCGCGTTCATTCTGCTCGCCGCCCACCTCCCTGGAGGCCTAGCAGGTCCTGCTATGGTGAAAAAGCAGCTGGGAGGAGAAAACAGGCATGTTGACGCAGCCCCCATCGAAGCTCGTCAGACTACCGCCACTGTCGTCGCTGGAGGCGTCACTACAGTCGTTGGGGGCGTCACTACAATCATTGGGGGCGGTACTACAGTAGTCGGAAGATCCCTCCCTGTCGAAACCCCCGCTCCTGTCCCGAGTGCCGTGGCTCCACCACCTCCAGACCTCGACGCCCGTCAAGAAGAAGATCTCGAAGCCCGGCAGGCTGTCACCTCAGTCGTCGCAGGCGTTACTTCGGTCGTTGGGGGGGTCACTACAGTCGTTGGGGGCGTCACTTCAGTCGTTGGAGGAGTCACTTCAGTACTTGGAGGAGTCATCGGGGGCATCCTCGCTGTCGAAACCCCCGCTCCCGTCCCGAGTGCCGTGGCTCCACCCCCGGGCCTCGACGCCCGCCAGGAGAGCGTCATTTCTGTTGTTGGAGGAGTCGCCTCCGTCGTTGGGGGTGCTCTCGTGCCATCTAGCACTGTGGAAGATCTCGAAGCTCGCGCTACCGTCACTGCTGTCGCTGGAGGCGTCACTACAGTCGTTGGGGGCGTCACTACAGTCGTTAGGGGCGGCACTACAGTAGTTGGACGATCCCTCGCTGCCGAAACCGTTCCCGTAGTCAACGGCCGCCAGGAGAGCGTTACTTCGGTTGTTGGAGGAGTCACCTCCGTCGTTGGGGGCGCTCCCGCGCCATCTAGCACCGTGGAAGATCTTGAAGCCCGGCAGGCTGTCGTCACCTCAGTCGTCGGAGGCGTTACTTCAGTCGTTGGGGGTGTCACTACGGTCGTTGGAGGAGTCACTTCCGTCATCGGAGGCATCCTCGCTGCCGAAACCGCCGTCACCTCTATCATTACCAAAGCCATACCCACACCGCCGGTCCAGCAGTGACCGCCGAGGAAGAATGTAAGTGGTAACTGCTTGGTGGTCAACTCGGACGCTTCACTAATTCTCGTTTTTGTGTAGAGCGTCGAGCGTTAGATGATTGGCGGGTGGACTGTCTACTATCATGTTTTACTTACTTTGCTTGTTATACAATTCGGTGGTTGATCCACTCTTGCTCTCGTTCCTTGGATTGTTCCGATTTCCTATATGGTATACCGTAGAATCCGTGTAGCACCTATTTTGTGGGATCGGGCTCTGCGGTCCTCGAACTGAGGAATCGGTATTCACAAATTTGCCTGTCTTGAAAAAGGGGAATGTCGGTGCTGACATTTACTTGGATAAGTCTGCGGTGGATTGAGTGAACCCTGCAGTAGAAGATTCCTTTCCTGCGTAATAGGATCAAGGGTTGGATCTGGCTCGGTTCTAAAAATACCGCATTGGATACTGAGATTTACATGATATTCTATTGGAACTATTAGCACAGTATTCGACTTGCAGCTTGCGCTGGGACGCACATAATACACCTTTTCGAATTATCAAAAGCTTCAATCTTTCGCCGCCAATATTTGTTCGACTCTTTCGACTTTATGTTTGTTTCCTGTACCAGGTGCGATCGCCTGGTCGGTTCTGGTACCGATGCGAATGTCGGTGGCGATGCGAGGGATTCCCTGTGCATGTACTGCTGCGTGGCAGTCATGAATGGCCTTGCAGACGTCGGACCAGGGCCCTTCTAAGAGATATGAGAGATAGACCTTGATGTGCAGATTGTTATCACACCTAAGTTTGTTCCGTACCCGCTGAAAGACGTCACGATGGTGAACAGAGCATATTGACGACTTACTGCATCTGTAACGTATCGTCTCGGTGGAGGTCACTTGAAACGCAGTGGAACGTACCTTGAAGGTGAGACCGGATTTTTCTAGGACCCTCTGGCATTCAGCAATGAATACAGCGACCTAGGACGTATGAGCGGTAGTAGAATGTGTTGGGAATTATCTGACTGAGGGCTCCGGTGCGGCCATAGGGATGAGGCAGAAATCAGCAACGGCATAGAGTTCAGAGGACATGGGTGGCGGTGGAAGGATGACAGCGGTGTGACCAAACTTGGACTGCGACCATGACCTCGGTGCAGTCCCGCATCCATGCCTTTGAATCCCTCTCCAATGCCTCGTCGCCGCCCTCACCGCCGTCGGCATCGCTCATCGACCTCAAAGACTGGGTCGTCGACGTCACCACCCCCGTCGTCGACGTCGCGCCCCCTCTGCCGCCCCGCAACACCGGCACCCTCAAGCCCCCCGTATCCCACACATACCCGCCAAAACACACCTCGGCGTCGTCCATCTCGTCCTTCCACTCTGTCTCGCTCGACGGCCAGACATCGACCGACGGCGACTCGATAGACGACTCGTCGTACGAAAATGTGTCGCCCGTACAACCGACACCGCCGAAGCTGCCCAAGAGACCCCCATCAGCGTCGTCGACGAGCACGACGGCGAGTGCACGAAGACCGGCGCCGCCGCCCCCGCCTGCATCCTCATCGCGTTCTTCTATTACATCCACACGACCGTCGTCTCGTGGGTCATCGACCTCCTTGGCCCCCTCTCTTACACGTCCCACGCCCATACCACCTGCAGCCCGTGCCCGCTATACCTCTGTCTTTGACCGCAATATCTCACAACGCAGCCAGCAGCGCAAAGCCAAGCCCCCACCGACATTGCCTTTCCTCTCACCCCGCAAGTCCCGGCAGGCTGCTGGGTGGCGCAGTCTTTCCGTTGATCTTATAACAGGCGCGGACGACCTGCCCGCTGCCGAGTCTGACTCGGAAGACGATTCCCCACTAACTCTCCCCCCGCACATTGTGAAGCTTATATGGAGAAAATCCTGTTTGGAAGATACCAAGTTGGCGCAGATATGGTGCGTTCTTTCTCTTTACTTTTCCGTCACCCCACTAATGGGATGGTAGGACGGACTGCACGCAGGGTCATCTTAGATCGCAAGCTGGTCTCACGAAAGACGAGTTTGTCAGCGGAATGTGGAAGATTGACGAGGAACTGCGCAGACGGGGTAATCCGCAAAAAGGACGCATGGCTCGAAGCCGCTATGGATAATATTGTACTGTGTCCCCCGGTTACATGTTGTATGTATCAATCGGATATACCAGGCTGTGGACACCAGTGTTTGACCTTTCCTGAGGCATTTCTACCTGACAACTCGGGTTAGCTCCGTGGAGCCAAATTTCGTCATATTAATTACCGACGTTCGGATTGGCCAACGTTTCAGCTGTAAAACACCCCACTTTGGAATAGTTCAAATTCTATCTCAATTATGGGGTACGCTAATACAGCTCTAGGCACATTCAGGCCTGTCTATTTTTAGATTTAGCATCGGCGTTCATGCCCCAATTAGGCGACAAGGGTCGTTTACTCACCAAAAACACCCAAAATACGCTAGCATGCATTTCCCTGGCCTCTAAGGTCTTACTTTGCAGCTACCCGTCTATAACGAGTTAATAGGTATACGGACTCGGGAACGTTGCTATTGTCAGCAGCAGAATAGCTCGGAAGGTATATAATTGTGGTAAAGCATGAGGACGAACTATCCTAAATACTTAGCAGAGTCCCCAGAGCAAGATATCACGAGCGGCAAGGTAACTTTATGGCTAGCACCTGACATATCAATGGGGCTTTCTTCTATGTAGCACTGTTCCCCAATACAAAGGGTACACGAAAGACAGTTCCACTCCATGCCCGCATCTGAGAAACGATGGTGTTGGTGTTGGTGGTACTACTTGAATTCGGTAGTAAGGTTTTCATAAACTGTCTTGCATGCTTCTTGACATTTCCTGCTGGCAGTGATATGGTCTACACGGCTCATGTTCTTGTCTGTACGAAAAGCCAAAATTTGGGACACATCTGAATTAAAACGCGTTTTTGTAAATTCGGCATTAACATTTTAAGGTCGCTCCATTGGCCGTCTCGTGCCGGCCCGGCAAGAACGCGGAGTTCGAACACCCATCTACATAAGGCTTTGTCCGAACTCTAATTTTTCCTCACATCGACGAACGCGGACGAAGACATCCAAAAACTTTCTTTACTTGTACCACCCGTTGCAACACTAAAAAAAGCGAGTCCTCTTGCGTGTATCTCCCATGAATACACCGTACTGAACGGTACAAATTTCCAGGATGTCTGACGCAGGAGATGACATTCAAGTCGAGGCACCAGCCGTCGAGGAAGTCGCCGCTGAGGCGCCCAAGGGCAAGCTCTCTGTCGAGGAAGCTCTTCAGGTACGTATCCTCCTCCTCCCGCTCCCCTCCCCCTCATGCCTGGGAACAGCAAGTCCTGAAGAACGCCCTCGTGCACGACGGCCTCGCGCGCGGTCTCCGGGAGTGCGCCAAGGCCCTGGACAAGCGCCAGGCCCACCTATGCGTGCTCGTCGAGACGTGCACCGAGGCGGAGTACATCAAGCTCATCGAGGCCCTCTGCGCGGAGCACAAGATCAACCTCATCAAGGTCGGCGACGCCAAGATCCTCGGCACCTGGGCCGGCTTGTGCAAGATTGACCGGGAGGGCAACCCCCGCAAGGTCGTTGGGTGCAGCTGTGTTGTCGTCAAGGACTATGGTGTTGAGAGCGAGGGCCTCCATGTTGTTTTGGATTACTTCAAGAACCGTTAGGGTGAGTGGAGAGGTCTTGGGCTCGTGCTGCTTGATGACAAAACAGACTCCCTCTACTGAGGCTTTGTCCTTTGAGGATACTGTCTATCCGGAATCATTATACTTGTCTGATTATTTCGTTTTCAATGTGTGTTTCCTTTGAAACAACTGACTGATTTCCTTTACTTCCCAGTGCCTGTAAACTGAATTGTATCCTTGACAATGATATATGCGTGCCCTTCCAAAGTGTTGATTCGTATTTGACCACAGAAATCTGCGTAAGGCAAATTCTGACATGCATGAGTGTCATATTATATGCGTAGAATGTACATTAGTAGTGTATTGACTATGCAAGGTTCAGAGCACCCTTGTTGGGCCGTCTCTCCGGTCATAAATCTGTGCCAGCAGTCCTAAAACACCGCCATCTTCTAATCCATCCTCCTCTTCCTCTGCTTCCCCAAATGTTCGTGTCCGTTTCGCGCCATCGACATACGACTCACCCAGTCCACTCCCAACACCTCCATCCTCAGCCAAATCACTATCCGTAATCTCCGCCACCTCACGGACCGTCTCGGCCTGTACGCTACCCTGCGAGTCCCCGAGCACCGCCGTCTGAGCCGTCGATAGTCCTCCGAATATTGACGATCCCGAGGGTCCTGGGACACCCAGTGTGGACGCACCCAGCATGCTTCCGCCCCGCCGTCGCGCTGCGAGTTGACTCTGCCGGAGCGCGCGGTCATATTCCTGAGCACGGTCAACCTCGGTTTTACGCTCGCCGCTACCGTGGCTGGTATCGAGAGGCACGACGCCAGTTCCGGGCCGCCGACGTCCAGGAAGATGTGTTGTTGTAAAGTCTGCCATCCGACTGAGGTATAACGAACCTGAGGGGTCTGAGGGATTCCAATCCGGATTGGCAGCCTAGGAATCATGGATGCATCAGAAATCACTACGGATCGCTTGTTACAGTAATCACGTACCTTGAAATTCAAGAAACTCTTCTCCATCTTGCCCTCGTTCGAGATCATCCGTTTGTCGATGTTCTGCGTTGGTGCGCCAAACTATTAATGAAAAATGAACAACAAATATCCATCCTGTAAGTCTATACCAACGTACTTTGATATTGCCATGTCTCTCAAAATTGAACTCGGCAAAACTGCAAACATACCCTCGCCCGTCTACGTGAACGGTAAACTCGTGGAAAAAGTCGATGATAGCCGGGGCACAGGAAGGAAGCGAGAACCATAGAACAAAAGGCGTCAAGACCACAGAAACCACTTCCTGCACGAAGATCATGACCTTCATAGCATAAAGCTCGCCGAATTCCTGGTGGGTCTGGGATGATGAATGAATGATTAGATCAACAAATCAGATATTGCCGGACGGCGCGACTGACCATTTTGCTATGCAATTGTCCTTGCCATTCATCAGGCATATAGTGCGTATAAGTGATCACCTCCGTCATCAACAACTCCGGATCAAACACCCTATTATCTTCGGGTATCATCCCTCTCGCCACGGCCAATATCGATCCAAACACGGTGAGGTAAAACAGCACCGTACGATGAGACGTAATCTCGAGATGAACAAAAATATCAGGATCAAGCACAGTAGCCAGAAAGAGTACAGCCGCAAATGAACCGGATATGAAGGCCACGAAACTATGCATAGTTGTTAGTAAAGACTTCGGTCATGGATTAGAGCCGTAGCATACCGCATGATGAGCGTCATTTTCTCGTTCGGAAACTGTCCAATGTACATGCTGGCAGCGGGACAACTCTCGTCAAGCCGTCGCGTAAAGAAATGAGATAGTTCATTGAACTCTCTGAATTTCCATTGCGCGAAGGATGTGTACCGGCGTCCTCCTATTGACGATGGGTCCTTATGATATTCCTGACGAGGGGAGATCAGGCCGATGAACGCCAAGGATGGTTGCTAACTCACCTCAAAGTACCGGAAGAATGAGTACATTAATAGATAGAGTACGATGAAAGGCGCGAAAATGGCATTTAATATTCCCATGAAGATGAATCGACGTTTGAGCCTAGACTCAATTATTAGTGCGGCGTTTCAGAAAATGAATTGAAGATTAACGCGCCCTTCAATTAGGACAGTCCGATTTTTGGATTTCAGGAACACCTTTCTTACACGACCGTGTTTATCGAACAGGTACTCCATCAGACAGAATCTTAGATTCCATTCAAGCGCCTGGGTTAGCATCTTTCCCTTCCCCTTGTCCTCGGCTATGTATTGCTTCAAGAAACGAGGCCACGGCACTCTCAGATCCAAGAGTTCCTTGTTAAAGAGCGCTATAAGGTAGTTTTCCTGCCTCATTATTCGATTCGCGATATCATGAGCGTCAAGTTTCGCGGTCGTTGTATCATTGGTGTTTCGAGAACTCTTTGAGGAGATAGCTGTAAGGGGATTCTCCTCACGTACAGCGCCGATCCGGCGAACAACCTCGGGCCACGATATAGTTTGGATGTCAACCTGTCAACACTGCCTATTAACTCACGCACAAAGGGTGTAAAATGAACGTACGTCTGGAATCTTTAACAGATGAGTATAAAAGTTATACATATCCACGAGGCGCATGGTACCCAGGATAAATGATGCGATTTGCCACAGGTAAAATGCGGTAAAGAGAATGAAAAATAGCAGCGTAAAGCCTGAGAAGCTGTGATAGCATTAGTCAGTGCGGAGTCGAATGCATAGAAACTGACTTTGATACACAATGATCGACAATGGCGTCGGACAGTCGCATGGTCTTATCGGGATGTATTCGCGAGTAATCTATACAACCAAGGAGGAAAGTCGAGAAGCCAATGACGAAACCCACAGTCCTATTGAAAGTCAACGAGGTTGAGGAACAACGAGTAATGATACTTACAGTAGATTCAGCCCTCTCGACAAAGCAATACTGTATATGCCTTTGCCTTCGTAGTAGAAATACACATCTTGCAGGAAGGCATCTAGGTTGTACACGTTGACCCAATTCCATAGAGCGCGTTCATAGGCATCAAGTCCCCGCATGGGCGTCCGCTCTCTAGGGGAATGTTCGGGGGTATCCTCAGGTCGCGGCGTCACCTCAGCGTCATCAGGATCCAATTCCGAAGGACGTGGGGGTATAGACACAGACGCATGGGTGGGCAAAACGGGGGGGAGCTTCCTTCCAGGGATCGAGAACAACGGCTGCGGACGTCCCCCCACGAAACTGGAACCTGTCTCTCTACCCTTGCCCTTCTTGGACGGCCTGGCTTCAATCATGAAACTCTGTGGCACCTCGCCGTCGTCCGAGTCCTGGTCATGGTCATGGATCTTATCTTCCTGATGGATATTGGGATGCACTGATGGATCGGTGCCAGGTGTGGCTGCGTCCCATGAGACACGAGGCTTGCCATGCGACTTGGACTTGGACCGTGACTTGGACAGTGGAATGGCGTCTCTCTGGAATATCGTGCTCTGACCATGACCAGCCTCCACGTCTTCCTCCTCTTCCTCTGAGCTCCTTCTTTCCTCCTCCTCCTCTTCGAGCAGAGACTGATTTGCTTGGGTATAGCCCTGATATGGTCTACTCATTGGATTCAGCATGTTTAAGAAGGGCCGCGAGCTCGACACAGACTGATACAGAGACCCTTGGTACGACCTCGAGCTCGGATTTCGACGAGGGGAGGTGCTACTGGACATCATGATGGCGGGAGGTAAGGGTACTATGCCTCCTCCTCCTCGTTGGACTCCAATTGGCGAATTGCGTACCTCCTGCGTGACATCCTTTCCGTCACAACGTGACAGAACGTGTTAATCACATGATCGATGTAATAGACGGCATTCCGCGTGACTTGGTTCCTTCCTTCCATGGATTCGATTCTTATCTTCTACCATAATGATTTTTATCAAAGAGCGGTAAGATAACGTCTTGAAAACGTATTGATGGATCCGACTCGGAATAAGTACAGGTACCATCAAGTCAGTAGACTTATCCACGTTCAGATCACTTCGTAGTGATCCAATCTGTGGTATCGCCTTGCCTACATACGACCGGAGACTGAACTGGAAATGTACCTGCCATCCAACGTTTCGATAGATTTTGCTCTCAAGCGCTGTACCTAAAAAAAATACTCAATATGACACGGTAAGCGTTGTGGATATACATCGGCTTCATCTACTTACGCTCGATATTAAGCGCGTTACTAGATGTCATTACCGCATAGGGCGCCAGAGACCTACGTCCGCGGGCATAAAGGGCATAAGTTTGTACAGCAGGCCTTTGCCTTCCCCCTTCCTTCTTCTATGTCTGTCTCAGGCTCTCCAGCGTCTTCCTCACCCTTTGATTTTGGAACGCGACTTGGACTGGTTTTTGTTGTCGAGGTCGCGTCTCTTTCCGCTACGGCTGTAATATCATTATTGGCTTTCATCGGTGTATGTTCGACTCGTCCATAAATGTCTAGTATTTGTCGCTCACCGTGCCTTTAGTACTCCGCGGTGAAGGCTCAGTCAAAGGGACATCGCTCATGGGCAGTCTCGACTCATATTCATTACTACTTCCTGAATCTCCTGGCATGCGACTTGATTCAAGCTATTGGTAGGTGACTGAATCTTCTTTCTCCTTTGACACTGAAAAGCCGGCAGGGGGTATAATGGATATTCGATGGATTGCTGAAGCGGTGAGCGACCCATAATGTACCGAAGGTGCTGGGCCCGCGATCTTATGCCGCTTTCTCAAGGGCGTGACAGAGGGATCGTTTTGTACTGCTCAAGGTGAGCTGTCGCTCAGTATATCTGCCGTGGATCTCATGTCACGTATAAAGGAATATTCAAGCAACTAGGTGACCTTGGAGTGGCCTTATCGTACGTCCTTCTTCCCTTGATATAAGGTTTAAGCGATGTATGATCTGATATTTCTTTCGCAGAACAATGGTAATCATTATAAGCAAACGGCCTCGATATTTTATTGATGCACGATAGTCCATCGCTATACACACTTTCTTGATCCTTGTTTTCAAGTGCTATTCACAGCCTAAAGTTGCTCCTCTCGTAGTCGCTTTGATCTGGACATTTCTTGGACTCGTCATTGGTGTCAGCTTAGCTGCACACCACCGAGAAAGATACTATGGAAATACCAATTATTGTCTGTTCTCTGTGTGCTGATTCTCTGGGCTGCTTTGCCTCATACTCCTTCACAGGGTGTTGGATCACTCCCAGATATCGAAGAGAACAAATTGCGTTGGAATATGGTTGGGTGTGGTTTGCTGCCTCTGTGAATATCATGTGTTACGCTATGATAGCACTCGTCCTCAAAGGTACGTGGTGTGCTATATTTCAACGGCTTTACTCACCACTATCTGGTGTAGGCATCCTTCTAGTGGATGGATTCAAGATACGGCTACGACGGAGGTCGGATGCCAGTGGCGTTAATTCAGATATCGACGCGAAAATCGGAATGACTCATTCAGTTCAACGATCCAACGCAATTGCGATGCAGATGCTTTTGTGGGTACTATCTATTTTTGGCTACACGTGTTCTAACGGACCTTCTCAGCTACCCTGCCGTCTACCTCGTTGCGATCTTTCCCATGTCCCTCGTCCGATGGCTCTCTTTCTTTGATGTGAACGTTCCGTTTATCGCCACAGCCTTTGCCAGTATTCTATTCTCGTCATCCGGTATCCTTAATGTCACCCTTTTCACTCTGACTCGACCGGGACTAGTTCTCAACCGAGGCCCCTTCAACTCTCAGAGAAGCTGCGAACACCACGGCCCCATGCTTAGCCCGGACGTATTACAGTCTGTCTACAGACACCCCCCAGTCTCTCCGAGAACTCTGGCAAGGGATAGCATTGAGGAAGAAGGATGGAAATGTCGCTCTCACACGGAACCGGGGGAAGTAGAGGTAATCACTTTGGATATAATTAACCCTCGGAGTGTATCTACTTTCCGAGAGGTCTAGTCCCATTTTCTTCTTCGCTACTCGAGGAAACTAATATGATGAGGGGGTAGCATTTTGAAGAATTCCGATTCTTGGAATGTGGATACTGGTATCAGAGAGAGAGGCTTATCAACTTGAAAACGTGGGCCACAAGGCTGCCAAGCCGTGGTCTTGTCTCGAACCGCGGATACAGCATTCATGATCGGCGACCCCGCTGCGATTCCCATAGGGAAGTGACGTTCATTCTTGCGAAAGGCTGTATACAGCAAATCATATAAACCACGGCGCTTGTTCATGCCCTGTAGCGCCCATCATTCTCCCAACAGTGATTTCTGTCAGTCTTACGACCTCGGTGCCCTGTTCAAAGAACGCTTGAGATGTTAGCTTCCGCTTTTGTACTAGTAGGCAATTGTGCCTGATGGCAGTGTAGGAGCTCTCGGCTATTCAGCTGAATGGTATCTACGCAGAGAGCCGTGGTTAATCCGTGGGTCCTTCTTCTTTCTGCTATTCTTCAGCGAGGAGCTAACTCTGTTCATGAAGCAGAGCATATGTGCCCTCTGGGGCCGAAAGTGCTCCTACCATATAAGAGGCGCCTTTCCCTCGCAATTATTTTTAATAACACCTAAACTTTCCAACCGCTATCGTCGGCTATATACAAATAGCCTTCTGCCACATGCGGTCTTAGTGGTGATTTCAAATCCTCCGGCTTGGGTAACTGATAACAAGTTCTGTTGATGCCTCGGGTAAGTACTTTAAAGAGAAACGGTGCTGTATGGGAACGCGCGGCGCGTTTTCCTTCCCCTCTGTCTTACCGTCACCGCATCCAGTGGAGGATCGATCCTCTTGATGTCCTCCGATCCCTTTAGCCCTGGGGTCAGAGCGGGCATTATTATAGTAACGGTCTGCGCATCTTTATCAGCAACGGCCGTGTTTTCTTTACTTGCATTTATTGCTGTGAGTCGCTTTCTGTCTTGCATCTCATGAAAGACCTCACATATGGTGTTTAGTATTCTGTTACGACCATAAACAAAGGTGCCACGCGCACATGGAGAGTCTCAACACATATTCACTACTACTTTGTAAACCTGCTCGTATGCGACTTGGTGCAGGCCATCGGTCAGTTTTTGCTGTTCTTCGGTTGCCTAGTTCATGTGGAGCTCAATGGGTTTTAGGTGGAGTGATGAATGCCAAGTGGGCGGCAGATGCTGTATGTGCTCTTTGTCATATCGCTCCAGAACGTAGCTAATATAGCTTCACATCGAAGCGCGTGACGGAGGGGACACTATGTACTACCCAAGGTGCGGAACCTTTTAATTCTTCTCGGTCAATCCTAATTTTGCGGACCAATAGGAATACTTAAGCAGCTCGGGGATGTCGGAGTGGCCTTGTCGTATGTGTTTCTGGCCCTGGTCTAACGTATGCAGACTAAATGGGTCTTGGTATACTTAGAACATTGGTTCGTGCCTCCCGCTATCCATTTCCCAACATTGAGCTCATACCTATCTAGGCTATCGCCCTCCACACCTTTTTGGTGCTCGTTTGCAGATTCTATTCACGGCCACGGAGCGCGCTTGTCGTCATCGTTGTGATGTGGATATTCATGGCTCTTATTGTTGGCATAAGTGAAGCCATGCACGGCGACGAGGACTATTATGGAAGCACTGGTTACTGTGCGTCAATTCCATTGCAATCTTAGCTTTTCGCTGATAGGTGTGCTTGCTAGGGTGCTGGATAACGAGCGATTTCGGAACTCAGAGAATTACTTTGGAATATTTATGGGTCTGGATCGCTGTCTTTCTCGATATCGTATGTTATGTATTCATCGCTTTGGCTATTAAAGGTATTTGTTTCGTCTTCCGTCTACCTTGGCTTGCAGCAAGACTGATTTGTATTAGGAATTATCGTCCTGGATGGATATAAGATACGAATGAGACGTAGATCAGTGAATGTGGACGTCTTAAGTCTACGCACTGCTAACAGTGCAGCTAAACATTCGAATGCCATCGCGAGGCACATGCTATTGTAAGTGTCCTCCCCTACAAGCTCCGAGTTGACTACCCTGTACTCAGAAAAAAACTATAGTTACCCTGCCGTTTACATCGTAACCGTTATTCCGATATCCGTCGTCCGTTGGTGTACATTCAACGGAACGAATGTGCCCTTCGCGGCCACGGCATTCAGCAGCGTCTGTTTCGCCTGCTCGGGCATGTTCAACACCATTCTATTCACCCTCACTAGACCAGGCGTGGTTCCCCACCGGGGTCAGAATCCACACGACCGTCGCGAAAGCTATGTCACCACCATCAGTCCCATAAGTCCTATCTACAGGCCTTCTCGAAGCTTGGATGAAATCGACATAGAAACGTGGAGATATATTCCAGACCCGACAAAAGTGATGTATCTCGCCGATTCGTCTCAAGATGGCTCTATAAAGGGGCAGGTTTGATTACAGTTACGAGTGTACTACTAATGAACCATGTTGTATATTAGAAACCTTCATGAAATACCATTATACCCGGATCACACTCTTCTGTTAGACTCGGGATTCTAATGTCAAGCACGGGTCTAAAGAGGTGACTAGGAGAATTCCGCGTTAACTATCAATAGGTTCGACTGTAACGGGATTTAGCTGATACGAAACCGTGCGTTCCTTCTGTTTTCTTACCAAATGTCTGTCTAATCCACGACACACTGTCTCGCTCGCATTCGGACTCGCAAATGCAGTCCTTCGTGCCCCCCAAAGAGCGCCTAAGTCAACCGTCTGCCAGGCTCACCCTCCGGGCCGACTGCACATTTTTACGCCATCCTACTTTCTCGAAGACAGAGACTAACGACCAGCACATGGAATGAATGACAGAATCCTCAGTTTGATTTTCCAGACATTTATCAGAAGTTGGAGAACTGGATGCCGGGTATCGGATGTCAACAATGACTGCTGCAGGGAACTCTGGAACATTTGTCTGGTTCGACATCCATTCTCTCATGTCGGGCAGCGTTCTATCTTTCGCCGGGAAATCAAGGTCTGAGGTTAAGCGCCGGCAAAACAGCAGGAACATGTAATTATCAAGGTGGTTCTCATGCAAATAAGTAAAAAAAAAAAAGCGGCAAACGGCGCCCTTTGTCTGTTCCCTACCCCATGATCTTCTTGAGCGTCTCCCTACTAGCTTGGGTGGCCTTTTCGCTGGGTAACCCAATTATATGTTCGCGGACGAGGACCGACCTGGACGTGTTGTCAGATGGAAATGCGGATTTTCAGTTCAGAGATGGAGTCCTCAAACCCAGGATTGCTCGAGGAGTTGGCTGTCAATGGACAACGTAAGTTACATAGACTTGGTGAATGTTCTCTCACTGCTGATGGGAAGCAGACCCGGAATTCATGTTCCTCGGGTGTTCTGATAGTCGGTACGTTATGCTCAGCGGTGATTCTTGAGCGCTATTGAGGACGGGTGCTTGAAAAGTGTCAGTGAAGGAACTATTTTTGATGCCCTACCCGGGGTGTTGTTTGCGGAAAGGAATATAGGTAATCAGTTCCATGAGAGTGATGCGAATGCGTGAGAGATATCTTCAATCAACCTTAGGCGCGGCCGCACTGAACATTTATAGGAATGCGGCCGTGTCATACGCTGTAGAGGACCTGGGCGTCCAGCATATTATCGTTATGGGACATTACGGCTGCGGTGGTGCATCAGCAGCTATTTCCTCGCCACCTTCTCCTCCGTGGGACGCAGCTGACTTTGCTGTGCAAAAATGGATTTTCCCCTTAAGAAGATTGTACACCGAATCAGATAGGTACGCATGGAGTGCTGTCGTTTTTGTAGCTTTGACGTGAATCAAGGGGCAGACGGGAGATCATCGAGCACAGGAACGCGTACCCCGGAGGCATCAAAGTCCCTTTGCCAAAACTTCACGATCGTGAGACGCATGCTACATAGCTTCAATCATTTTTACAGCGCTTGATAATGCTCGATATGTAGCCGTTCTCCGAGCGCTCGTGGAAGAAAACGTCAAACAGACGGTCGTTAACATTGTTTCATCGCAATTGATAGTGGAGGTTAGTCGTGCGTTGGATCACTGTCAATGTCTGATGCATATCATGTAGCGGTATTGTAACGCGACTGCGGCTGCGGTCTTTATCCATGGGCTGGTGTATGATGTGGAGAATGGAGAGATTAGTTAATCTGGACGTTTCTGTTGGGTCCCCCTGGGATAGGCATTCCTCCGATTCCGTTTCACACACTGTAGATCTCCTCATTTCGGACCTCGGTCTTACGGGTTGGTTCTTTTCGGGTGTCGCACGGGAGTTAGGGTTATCAATGCTTTACCTTCGAAGAAATTATAATCCTCAAGTCCTTGTGATGAAGTTAGGGATTTAGAATTGTGAAAAAATATGTGTTTGGCCCCTATCGGATATCCATCTGCGCGATGAGGATGACGTCAGAGGTTGACTGTCACGGTCACTCGTCGAACCACCACCAGCGCATCGATCTTTTTGATCATGTACCATGTATTCCTAGGCGCCCCTTCATTGCAAGAATTGCGTGGACACCGACTCGAATATCGCTGGCAACATATAGCATCCTCACCGGCGTCAGCAATATCGGATGAGGATAGCGTGGCCACCTGACATCTGAAGGCACTGGAAGCTGCTAGTCAGTCGAATCTCGCGTCTGTATGAAAATACTATATTTCAGGGAGATGAAGATGACACTGCTGGACAGCTTGATGACGAATGTACGCGTTAACATTGCGCCGCGAAGAGAATTCACTGACGTTCAGATGTAGATGAATCGACGATGATAACTTGGCCACCAACGAACCCTGCTGACAGCGAGGGAGAGGCTACAAGCTTCGACTACATCGTTTTTAGAATCATCTGCGTCGCTTGCTGGAGACCCAGGAAACGCAAGAAATCCCATTACTCGGATACTTCGTCTATAGCTCGGTTCCCGACGTTTCATTTCAATCTCCATACTCTGGGGACGTTGAACGGCTTGCGTGGCGGGGGTTCTAGGAAAATGAAGTTTCTTCTTGTTGTGCTCGAGGTCGACGGTCCTGATACCATCAGGACGAAAAAAGGCCCAGAGATCAGTCTTCTTAAAATGATCCTGGGGGACGATGAAGGAAACATGTGTAAGCTTACTGCCTGGCGAGAAGTGGCCGACGTATGGGGAGGGATGACTGGCTCTGTAAGGGTGAAGCGCGGTGATATTGTCTTCTTGGAAAGTGAGTACGCGTCGTTGGAAATTTCTCGTGATTGATGTAAAATGTAGATGTCACTGCTACCTGCGAGCCCCAAGCCTCGCCTGCACTTTCTGCCTCTCCGTATCTGAACTCGAAACTTCAGATATGTTATCGAACGTTGATGTATACCCAGGCAGACGTGAGGCTTCGACCGGATCTGAGGCTTGGAATCAGCGATCCCTCCGTCAGGAAAGTGGAAAATCTTGTGCGATGGTTCGAGATGATGGCTGGGTTGGACCGTCCTGTCCGTAAATGACACTTACTCGTACCATTACTTCTGCCCTAGGACTGCCTTGAGGACATAATTTCTTCGTGACAGGGCCCCCGTACTGGACTCAAAACTTGATATATGCGCGTCGCCGACTCACCGTCACGCGTCCTTGCCCAACGCACGCCAATATTCTAGAATATTCCCAGTTCGTCGCCAACAAACGTGCGGCGCGCTGCGAGTCACGTGGTACCATTAATTCGATCATAAAGAGCACACGGAAGAGCCCAGTTGTTTCTCTCTCTCACCCTTCATGACCTCTTCTGACTCTGCTGCCTCCATGGGGCCCGTGCACAGTGTCCCTTCGCCCAGCGAGAAACAAACTCTTGTGTCCCCGGAATCTGTCCAGGAACTCGCTGTATCAGGGGAGTCCCCTGAAGAAGTTGGAGCAGAGGCAGTAAACGCGGTCGTTCCGTCAGGACATTCTCCTGATAATTCTACAAAGGCAGAGAAAGTTCGCCCTTTGGATCGCCTAAGGCAACTCGCCAAGGTTCGAAAGAGCACAGAGAATACCCCTGAAGCCGCAATAGGCGACGACGATGACGATAACGACGACGACAACGACGAGCCAATAACCCTCGCGGAGAAGATTCGTTCATTAATTGATGCACTTCCTTCACCTACACCACGTAACCCTCGCACTTTCCCGAAACCCACGCCTCCGGCTCGAGATGCCGACGGTCGTCCCATCCCTCCTCCAGGAGCGGTTCCCATCAAGGACAAGAAGCTTATCGCAAAGTTGTCCAATCCCACCGTCATGAATGCTGAAGGCAGCGAATCCTGACAGTGTTTGGAGTATTCTGGAGAGCCTTGGTAGTAATAGCCATGGCGATGGCACAGGAGGCGACAACAGCAGCACCTGGTCGGACGACAGCATCATGATGTACTCGCCGTTATTCCCCACCGAAGAGTCTCTCGTTGAAATCGCGGCGTCCCACATCGTTCCAGCTCCAAATCCAACTACGCCGCTACGGCCGCAAGCCTTGTGGCAACGCAAATGGCCATGGTGGAAGAAGTCTGCACCAGCAGATAGCAGTCCGGATAAGGAGAAGGACAGTGCCGGCAACAAGCCCACTGCGCCTGCAACGCCTATACGGGTTTGGATCCCATCCACTACGAAAATTTCGGTTCAAGTGATGTGGTGGGGGTACCGTCTGTACGTGCCAAGACCGTTTCACCTGACAATTATGATTGATTATTGGCTATAGATATCTTCCTCCGCCTGTCCTCGCCATCCTAAGTCAAGAGCAGCTGGAAGCGACTAAACGCGCCGCAACGATTACAGCAGCCTTGACCTGGTTATTCACTCATATCCCTATTGCCTTATTGCCTCCACCTGTCCAACCGGTTTTGCTTCTACTGCAGAAGATTGTACCATATCTTGGGTATATCGGTACTTTCATTTCGTGGAGTTGGAGTACTATCAAGGGATATGATATCGGTGCGCAGTCCTGCTCACTGTCCTACTGTTTCATACTGATAATCTAGCAGGATACGGTGTCATCCTCAGTGCGACGTGGTTGCTTCCCATAGCTCTTCTCCCAGGGACGTGGCAAGCAGCCGACTTCCCCAAATCCCCGCCCACCACGCCTCCCGCTGGAACGCCCTCGAGTTCTACTCCTTCCTCTCCGAGCACTAGTGCTCCTACTACCACCATTCCGCCCAACCCCACGACTCCCACACCGGCGGTCCCTGACGCTCCGGTTGTTGCCCCGCTAGGTGCCGCTACCAGTTTCATCGAGGAAGCCGAAGTCCCGATTCCAGTCATTCCTCCAGACGAGCACTATGTTTCGGGAGGAGACGATGCACCTAACAAAAGTGCCTGGTGGAAGTTACTTTTGCCACTCTAGGGACTACAGTTGGCCACGATTGACGATTGACGATTGACGACCAGTTACCAGCATTATTTTTAACCAAGACCCATTCATGACAATGATAATTTATACATGCAGTTTTTTTCGTAGCATTCATTACCTATTTTAGGGTTGCCTACGTTATGTTCGGTTATTACGAGGTGTTACCTCGCTCGAGCACGCACTTGTCAATTATATTCAAGAAATACACAGATATTCAACTTCTCCTACCGGCCCAGTCTCAATGGCCATTAGTAATCTTTTTAGGTATCAGCTGCAGCCTCCCCGCCGAGCTTAGAACTGCTTTGATACCGGAAGCCGTAATATCGGCATCCGTGGCAACGCCCCATGAGCTCCTCTTCTTCTCTCCTGGCAGTTCATACAAGAGCTCCACATACGACGCAGCAACGACTTCAGCGCCCTCTCCGATCGAATGCTCCGAGTATTCTCGAATTGTCAGTGTGCCTTCAACGTGGGAGCGTAGCGCACTGAGAGAAGACGACAAAGGACCATTACCATCCCCTCTGACCTTCCTCTGAGAGCCAAATAGAATGAAGTCTCCCGTCAACACTCGCTTGGTCGCGTCGACGTGCTCCAGGTTGAAGGCTATCACAGAGAACGTGGCGGACGGCGCCAGGACGTCATAATCATATGTCGTCTTGAAGAGCTCTGTCAACGCTCCCACAGAAATTTCACCAGCATCCCTCGCCATGCGCTGTACGACTTCGAAAAACGATGCCTGGAATCTCCGTGGGAGCTCTAGGCCGAGGGCGTTGACGATAACACTCGCTACGTCTTCCTGGCCCGACTTGGCGTTGAACCCTACCGACAGCTTGAGCTCGGGCAGCTCCTGGTTCCCAATAGCATTATTCACCGCGCTGATCACTGCGCGTAATCCAGCGCCCGAGATATCAGAGTCGACACCAACGCCCCACCACGACTGTGCGGATTTGCGATCGCCCGTGGGGATGAGCTCTACGTAAGAGGCAGCACGGGCGTTTTGGCCCTCATCCAAGTCTATGGTGTGTTCGGTGTATTCGCGGACGGAGAGGTCGATGCTTAGGTAGGTGTGAAGAGCATCGAGGAGAGAGGATATGGGACCAGTTGCCGTCGCCTCGCACGACGCGTAGAACACCGTCGACGGATATGGTACCATCGAATCGTTTGCGCACCTCGGCTTCGTCTCCGGAGTGATCAGAAGGATCTGCGTTAGGCTCGGTGGAGATTTTGAAGTTCCGTAGGTACAAACGTCCTTTGTATTTGGATCCCACCAAAGTGATACGCATTCCGGAATGCGGTGGTTATATCATCCACAGTCATCTCGCGTGCTTCACGGTCAGAAACCTCTTGGAACGACCTGATAGAATGCGATCTGCAATTTTCTGGGCAGGTCGAGCTGGAGATTCTGTTTGATGAGGTAGGCGATACCACCTTTACCGGATTGCGAGTTGACACGAATCAGGGCTTCGTAGGTCATGCCCAAATCGGCAGGGTCAACTGGTAGGTACGGCACCTCCCAATATTGGGGTTCGCCTTTCGCTGCGGCGGCCGCGTGTCGAATCTTCTGTGCCTCCAGGCCCTTTTTGATGGCATCCTGGTGTGACCCAGAAAATGCGGTGAACACGAGTTCACCGGCGTAGGGATGTCTTGGATGAACGGGGAGATCGTTGCATTGGGTGACAACATCGATGGAGGCTTGTAGGTCGCTGAAGTCCAGATTGGGATGGATCCCTTGGGAGTACAAGTTAAGGGCGAGGTTGACTAGGTCAACATTTCCTGTCCGCTCTCCGTTACCAAAGAAGCAGCCTTCGATACGGTCACCGCCAGCCAGGAAACCAAGTTCAGCTGATGCAATTCCAGTTCCTGGAAGAAAGTAAGCAAAGGGAGACGGTGCTGTGAGACAGACGCGTACCTCGATCAGTTATGGGGATGTAGACTGACCAAGATCTTTTCCCTCTCGGTAATTTTGGTGCAGAAATATTCAATCTGCGAAGGACAGTCAGAATGTTGCGCGAACGTCGGAAAATCATGAAGTATTACCTGATCGGCGTAATGATTTGGTGGGGCAATCTCCACCGTTGAGGGAAGATTGAAGATGATCTTGTCCTCGAAATCAGTACCAGCCTTTCCCCACGCTGCTTTGACA
Organism: Armillaria mellea; assembly: GCA_030407055.1. NCBI lineage: Eukaryota > Fungi > Basidiomycota > Agaricomycetes > Agaricales > Physalacriaceae > Armillaria > Armillaria mellea. The sequence goes on along the minus strand of JAUDZF010000001.1, from coordinate 1,486,971 downwards.
ACTTCGCAAATCTCTACTGCAAAGTCCGGTTCTGTCTGCGTAAACGTCTCCGGACTGTATTCGTAGCGGAACATGGTTCCATATTTTGCGGTGCACTCTTCCGTTAGCTGCTTAACGATTTTGGTGTGCGTAGCGGCGAGTTCGATGGTCTGTTCCTTGGAGTTGCGAAACACGACATTTCGGAACAAGGGAGATGTGGCATTGTACATGTGGAGAATTGCGTACTTGCATCCGGCGACCGCGTCAATCGTACGTTTTATCAGGTCTTCCCGGGCTGGTGTCAAGACCTTGCTCAATATGAGTTCAATACACCCTGTATCCAAGAATGAAATAATAAAAGATAGAACTAACTTGTATCCATACATCGTCTGGGATTTCATTGTTTTCGATGAGACCCCGTACGAAGGCGAAATCAGTGTCGCTAGCGGCGGGGTATGCGACCTCGACTTCCTTGACACCACATTTAACGATCTCCCTAAAGAAAGTCGTTTTCTGTTCGATGGTCATTGGGTTGGCCAGGGCCTGGTTACCATCTCGAAGGTCGGTCGACAACCAACTGGGAGGCTTGGTGAACGTTTTCGACGGCCATTGACGATCCTTGAGGTTCAATGGGGTGTACTGGCTTGTACTTTTGCGAAGGGTCGGCTCTAGAAACAGGAAGAAGTTCAGTTACGGTCATCAACAGTGGGAGTGAGGTACAGACAGCATGGGCATGGTGGTGGATCGAAGTAAAGAAAACTTTTAGCAGAATTGTGTGCTAAAATAGAATCTTGTCACAGGTATGACTCACTTAATGAGGAATCCGATTATTCCGATAGGGCCGACTGTGCCGACTTAGAGTCACTGAAAATCATTCATCTTCTTATCGGCTACCGCCATCTCCTAATGTCAACCTTGACCTGTGTCGGCGAAGATTTCGCCCTTTCCCTTTGCTGCAGTCGCGACAGCAGCGTATACCCAAAAAGCTGAGATTGTGTACGATGAGGCGGTTACTGGCCCAGTCCTGGATCTGAACGGATCGACCATCAACGTCGAAGAAGACATCGTCCACGCGTTATCCAAGGCAGGCGGCCTTTCTGAAGATAGCTCCAAGGTGAATTTTATGACAACTTTCTACACGTTGTCGATTTACTCAAAAATCTATCAGACGGCTACGTTTTTTGCACTAGCAAAGACCTTGCTCACTACAACTGCAGTCCCGGGAATCATTACAGCTCTTGATTCATTAGACGACCATCTTGCATTTAGGACCTTCCTTGTTGGGCATGATCTTACTGCATCGGATTGGATACTGTGGGGGACCTTGAAAGGTGACTATCGTCGCGTCTACTCAAGTAGAAAAAAAGTTAACATTGCCAGGTAATATCAGGATAATCGGTCTTCTCAAAAACAATAAGCACGCTCACCTGAATCGATGGTTCTCATATCTGGAGTCTTTGGAATCCACCCAAGCAGCTCTCGCTGGTTTGACGGCGGCCAAAGCCAGCAAGGCTAGATCTACCAAGGTTGCAGCTGGCTTTGCCCTTGGTCTCGAGGGTGCAAAGATGGGTGAAGTGGTTACTCGCTTCCCTCCCGAGCCAAGCGGCTACCTGCATATTGGGACATGCCAAGGCTGCCATGCTGAATCAGTATTTCGCCAAAATGTACAAGGGAAAGCTGATCATTCGTTTCGACGACACTAACCCCAGCAAGGAAACGGTACGGAGCTATCTGCCTTATGCCATTTCTTACTAAAATGATGAGTAGACTGAGTTCGAGGATACCATCCTGGAAGATCTTTCCCTTCTCGACGTCAAAGGAGACGTCGTTACCCACACTTCCGACTACTTTGATACCCTGTATGGCTTCGCTATCCAAATCATCAAGTCTGGTAGAGCTTATACCGACGATACTGAACAAGCTCAAGTAAGAGATATGCGCCTTGCCTTGCTAGTATTAGTACTTATCCCTTGAGCAGATGCGCAAGGAGCGTATGGAGGGGATTGCCTCAGCTCATCGTAACGACCGTATTGAAGAAAACCTCAAACATTTCGCCGAGATGACCGCAGCATCTCCCGAAGGTCTTCGGTGGTGTCTACGAGCCAAACTGAGTGTAGACGATAACAACAAGGCTTTACGTGATCCAGTCATATACAGATGTAATACTCTGCCTCATCATCGTACTGGGTATGTACCTTCAGGCAGCGACAATCATCGATCAAATTTGATGTATCTTATAGGGACAAGTGGAAAGTTTACCCCACCTATGATTTCGCGTGTCCTATAGTAGACTCCATCGAAGGCGTTACTCATGCGCTCAGGACAAACGAGTATCGTGACCGAAACCCGCAGTATCGCTGGATGACCGAAGCGCTTGGCATTCGCAACGTTCAAATCTGGGACTTTAGCCGTCTCAACTTCATCTACACTTTGCTGTCGAAACGAAAGCTGCACCATTTCGTCAATACGGGATTGGTGCGCGGATGGGACGATCCCCGTTTCCCGACCGTGCGCGGTATTCGACGTCGTGGACTGACTGTCGAGGCCCTTCGCCAGTTCATGCTCTTGCAAGGCCCATCCCAAGCGATAGTCTCGCTGGAATGGGATTCCATATGGGCTATGAACAAGAAAGTCATTGATCCCGTTGCTCCGCGTCACTGGGCAATTGTCCAGGCTAAAAGGTATGTCGTTCACTAACTGTTATACGCCTCCATGCTTATATCTCGCTAGTGTTCCTGTCACCATCAAGGGTGGCCCAAGCGCGCCTGAGGTGAAAAGCATGCCAAAACACAAAAAGAACCCTGATGTAGGTGAGAAGAAGACGGTATATTCGTCAAACATTCTTGTCGATCAGGAGGACGCACAGTCGTTCGAAGACCAGGAGGAGGTCAGTAATCCGGACCTCTATGTCCTATTTCTCTGATTGCCGTATAGGTCACTCTTATGGACTGGGGCAACGCTATCGTCCGATCGAAAACAACGAACGCATCGGGCCAGGTCACCTCCATAGAAATGGACCTTCATCTCGTCGGTGACTTCAAAAAGACCAAGAAAAAGATAACCTGGCTTGCCCAACCTACGACCGAGAACCCCTTGATCCCCGTCACACTCCTTGACTACGACTACCTGATCACGAAGAAGAAGCTCGAGGAGAATGACGACGTGAACGACTTTATCACGCCCGTGACCGAGTTCCGCGAAGCCGCTCTAGGCTGATGCGAACGTCCGGGACCTGAAGAAGGGCGATTACATGCAGTTTGAGCGAAAGGGATATTTCGTATTTGATGGAGCTGGGGCGGATGGGCATTTGGAGTTTATTCAGGATTTCAGATGGGAAAGCTGCAGGTTTGGCCAGCAAGGCGACTCCTGTGGCTGTCGCTGAGGAGGAACCGACTAAGATGTACAAGGTGGAGAGTGTTTATGGGTCCAATATTACGCCGGAGGCTGATACGAAGATGTACAAGGTGGAACAGCATTTACAGTTCGTAGAACTTATGATAGACAGGAAAGTGGTCGCAAAATATAAATGTTACAGTGCTTTTCATCTTGCATATGAAAGAACAGCCACCGGTCATTCAAAAGGGAAGTGATTCCACGCAAAAGTTGAATTTCCTCGACGTTGAACCAAGAAACTCTACCGTACATATTAAAGAATAAATATTAGGAAACGCTGCCGTGTCCGATATAGCGGCGCAGAACCTCTTACTCTGAGCAATCATCCTTCTATCTCGTCTAGTTCTGTGTTTCTTGTTTCTGCACGCAAGCTTGAGCGCTTGAAACCGGGACCACGGGCCTGAGTTCACTACTCTATAAACTGATCTTTCTCACGCAACGTTTCATTCTGTTTTTTTTTCGTCAGTGCTCCGGCATCGAGTCTTATCCAGCTTTGTGAGAAGTGGCGAGAAATGATTGCCGATTCTGAGGAAGCGACCGCAATTGAAATAACTGACGGTATTTCTCGCACCACGCTTGACACCATCGGAGATGGTGCGTCTTATCTTTTGTGCCAGGATCCTTTGTTAAATGCCTTTTTGTCAGTTGGGATTTAAATATCGGGTAGGAGCCTCGATGTGTTCTCGCGCAGGCATACTGATTACATTCGGTAGTTTGGAGCACTTGACAACGAAAAGAACAAGCTGGCTCAGGCGTATAAAAATCTTCTGTATGTCATGTTGCTTGGCCTTTGCTTATTTGCGTATTTGAACCCACTTCAGCGTGAGCACATTTGGCCTACCATCGAAGGGAAAGATATTCGCACAGCATGCTCTGGGCTATTTACCGATTGGCGTCTTCCAAGTCCTTGAGAAGCTTCCATCCAGGAGTCTGCAAGGATTAAAGAATGTGGCCATCGAAGGAGATCGTGTCGCGATGGCTCTGGTCAAGGAAAGAACTGCTGCAGTACTTTCCGGGGCCGAGACAGGGAAAGACGTCCTGGATGTGATACGTAAAAGTGATCTATGTTTTATCAGAGTGAAACTGACACACTTGTTCCACAGTCAAGGCGAACTTATCAGAGGACCCGAAAAGGAGGCTCTCTGAAGAAGAGCTCTCTGCACAGATGAGGTGACTAAGATTATTTATATCTGGGTGCTTATCCACAACTTATTCGACAGAACGATCATGGTTGCTGGCCCTAAGCACGTTTCTTCTGTTCCTGGCATCATCTCTGATACTTGGGGACACAGATGAGACGTCAGGAAATTCCATAGCAGTTTCTGCTCTATGAATTAGGTCGGCACCCGGATGCGCAGCAAGCAGGTCCGTTCTGAGGTTATGAGGGTAACACGAGAATTGGCCGAAAGACAAGAGGAACTGACAGCCAAGTCACTTTGAAAGGATGCAGTATACGGTCAGCTGTCATTAAGGTACGTTTACCAGTAGGCGCTGGGCTGCAACGCCCTGATTATGACCCTCCACAGGAGGTGCTAGCGTCTTCATCCTGTAGTCTACGGACTCTTTCTGGCAGCCAGCTGAAGATGATACACTTCCCCTCTCGAAGCCCATTAGAACCCTAGATGGAAAATTAATATCAGCTATTCCGGTGAGAAAAGGCCAGATGGTACATGTATCAATCTCAGGATACAACCGGTACAGCCATTTCATTCACGGGTCCCTATCTTTGACGTACTCTGGCAGTCTCCGGGACGTTTGGGGAGACAACGCACACAACTTTGTCCCTGAACGATGGATTCATCCTACGAATGTAGAAAAGACGGTTCCAGCAGTCCTTTTGGCATTTACTCTAATCTGTGAGTGCCGGTATCGGTTTTGAGCCTGAACCTTAACTACACCGTCTTCCAGCGGCAACTTCGTGAGTCGTGCACAGTCGTGCCTCGGGTAAGTCCACCCTCTGTCATGATCGTAGTCGCTTCTCGCTGAATGCCAACCCAGATGGAAGTTTGCGTAAGTCTGAAGTAAATTTCCGTGGCTACTGAACCAGATTGTGTTTCCAGCGTGTTCGAGATTCAGGCTTTTCTAGTCAAGATAGTGCAGTCATTCGAGTGGAAGTATCCCCGCGATGGACCACGAGTTATTCGGGCAACAAGTGGTGTGATGGCGCCGGTTCTTGAAGGTCAGGAAACGAAGGGGAAACGGCTCGTCCTGGAATTTAGGAAACTATGAAACAGAACACTCTAACTATACCACGAGAATCCAGCGAAGCCTTGAAAATATTCAATAGTAGCAAGGGGAGAAATGAAACGGCCGTTCATTAGTTCTTGCGTCGCGCTTTGAAATTTGTGACTTGACTTTTCATGGCGAACTTGATCGTTCTGCTACAGTTGTCGGCGATGGGCGTTCGACGGCTCGTTCTTTACGTGGAGCTCCCCTTACAAGTTACGGTTATCTGAATTCTTGACGGATCGCCATGGTGGAACGTATTAGAACGTCGGCGGCGAGCTCGGCGACGATACGGTTATGGAGATAGTAACGAAGAAGGAAGGTATCGATCACGTGTTCTCTACGCCAAGTGATGGCAGCAAACAGAAAATCTTTCATCAAAAATATCCACACAGAAAATCCACAGTCCGTAAATATATAATATATTGCGTTTCCTAGATTATCACAGTGAGAGGTACTATTTACAACAACAATCATTCCTACATCCTTGAATACAGTACATCTCTTTACACCATGGTGCTGATATGCAGCACTCCTACGGTAGTAGAGTGGGGATTAAGATTCGCTCCTCAAAAATAAGTACGGGGCTTCAAGCGCTGGCCTCTTCACTGGCTGACTTTTTGAGCCTTACCCAGCTTGCCGCTGACCCTTCGCCAGAGTTGCTCTCCACATCGGCTTCAGAACCACTTTCGTTGCCGTCCTCGGCTTCACTCTCGAGATGTAGTTCAACCTGTGGTTCAACGACAGGATCCAGGGTAGGAGGGGGACAGACGAATGGCTGAGTAGGTAGAAGTGCATTGCGCACAGCAATGAGCCAGTACGGGATATTTAACAGAGTATCCAAGATCAGAGAGGGGAGAACGGAGGCTAGTCTGTATGTGTGTGCTGCAACGAGCCTTATCAATAGATGGATGGAAGAAGAGATAGATGTACTCACCACCAGCTCCTACTGAAAAGCGTTCACCACGAAGCCAATTACGCACGACGCCGAAGCAGAGATTGAAGCCCAGAAAGGACCAGCCGAATTGCCCATTACTCACGACACCAACAATACTATCGACAAAGACTTTGACATCCCGTTGGCTTACGCAGCTACACCATACCGAGTAGTCGTTCTGGAAATACCCTGTAAATGTCTCCCACTTGGACTTGGGGGTGATGGATTGCTGGGCCATCGCGGCGAACCCTGGGCCATAGGTGATCTTCTCGGAAACGCTCCAACCCTCCATAGCCTTGTAGACGTCCTCCGGCGGTAAGAAGTGTGTAGGTGGCCCAACATTGAACGATCCAACATCAGCAACGACAACACTGATGTTTCGCATGGCCTCGGTCTTGCCGGTGAGTGCAGCGACCTGTATCTCGCGACGGAAGAACTTCCACGGCGCGTAGGGTACCTGCAGCACTCATGCTCTGCAAGGCCGAGAAGGGGAGCCCAACACGCGCGTCTGTGGCGGGAAGACATACAATGATGGGTTTCTTGCCTTTCGAGGGGACGTTCCGGAGCAGGGGTAGTAAAGACTGGATGACTTGGAGCGGAGTAATCTGAGTAGCCGTGAGGTAGGTGAGGTAGTCTGATTGGAGGGAAATATGTTCAAACGGAGCGTGGTGGGCGGGGCCGGCTAGCGATAACAGCGAGACGACGGCATGGATGTATGGATGTGACGCTGGAGACGAGAAGGGATCACCCGGAGCGTTCAAGGGGAAGCGTCGAGACAGTGCCGAAGATAATGAACGCAGGAAAACTGGTATTGTTCCGGTCTATACATATTTTGAGTAAGGAGGTGACCGGGACTGAAGCAGAGCGTACCTCAGAAGGATCCAGTACCAAGGCTCGAACAAAACCATGGCTCTGTCGTTCCAACAGATCTGCCGCCTCTGGGGTGGAGACACTGGCAATAACGATGTATCCTTTCCGTTCAAGGTCGCTGATGAGTGGTAGGCCCAGCGGGGCGTCGCCACCAAGAACCACTATAAGATGTTAGCGCCGCTCATCATCGAGAACCCGTCTGCTTACCGACAACCTTGGCGCTTCTCACTCGCAAGGGCCTTCAGCCTGCGTGCACGGACCGTGCGCATGTAGACTCCGCCATATCCGACCAAGAGCCCGGTACCGACGACACCAACGGCAATCCCGCCTGTCGTCCACGGATTCCGCTCGACCCAGTCTGCTGTACTCTCCACCCAGGTCGGAGGCGGCGGCGGTGGTGGAGGAGGAGGCGGGACCTCAAAGTCGCCCAGGCCCGGGATGTGTTTAGGGATGCCAGGCCCGTATCGAGTAACGTCGGTCCAGAGCTGGTTGAAGCTGTCGCGTATCCTTGGAATGTCGGGCGTCGCCGACGACAGCGACGAGAAGAGAATCTCCTCGAGGGAGTCGAGATAGTCTTCAATCATATCCATGGTCCTGTCCATGGTGGTAAATTGCAGGAATTATCACAGCGATCGCCGGAGTGAATACCGTCTCCGGTCCGCTTCCGATGCCGAAATTAGCCTTCATTTTACATTCGATGCTCCCAGTCATCCAATCAAGACTTGCATATTGTACTACGGCCTTGATAAGATCTACAGCTAATATGAAAGCCTCCTTTTTTAGTATGGCCGATGCCCGACATGGTATCAAAAATGTCTTTTTCTTTCGAAAGCAGGGGCAATTTTGAACTCGGTGGCGGCTTTCGAATATTCTCGCATCTTAGAAGTCTGAGGGGCTAATTGCTTTATTCCTCAGTTGCTAGAATAATGGCTCATAGTTTCTTCGAGTTGGGGATATATTTCGACGACGACACAAGGGTCAAGGTCATGACAAGTTGGGACGAAATGCTGAACTTCAGTTGTCGCATGATGCCGACTAACGGCAGAGCGGACGTTGAAATTGTCAATGCCGAAATTAATGCACCTCACCTGTCATTTTCGTGGATCCCTCAAGCAAGACTTGTATTCTCTTTGTTTTGAACTCTTAGAAGGTGTCTCCTTCGCGAGTCATCTAAAGGTTGTCCGTCGGAATATGGGAGATCGTTCCGGCATGCTAAGGAATTCGAAGGAAATTGGTGCAACCTACTACAGAGCACCGCGCCCTGTTACTTACCGATTTTCAGTTTTGCGAAACACTGTCTTCTTGGTCTATAACATTGCACTGATCTCTCTTGGCGACTTTTCATTGCCCATTCAGCAGCCGCAAGTGCCACGACACACATGGCTCGCTGCTACGACCGTTCTCTCCATCGACTGCATCATATTCAGGTGTTTGGTGACCGTCTCTTTCGGCGTTGTGTACTCAACATTCTGATTCGTTCCTTGCCGCCTTATTGTTAACTTGGTTTGCCTTCGTGTTCTGTGGAGACAATTTGTGTGTGAGATCACGAAACACCAGTACTTCGCCGAGATCATCTCTCGTATCAACGACTTCGAAGATTTGTATAAGTTCCTCTTCTCAAAGTCGGCGTTGCACAGATCGATGAAACAGATTGATATCATCTTTGCCGATGTGCACGGCTGCTTCCCGGGATACCAGTTGGAGCTTAAATGGGCATAAAAATGTCTTAGTCTGTGATGCTTTATAAAACGGTTTGCTTTATCTGGGACCTGAAGCCTGAGTGGCCACCTCAGTCCCTTTCAATCTCCTTAGGAATGAAGCAGACGTGATGGTCGCCTGGCTATGTAAAGTTCACGTTTTATCACTCCTTGAGTTCGTCTTTTTTAGTCGTATCCGCACAGTTCTCATTCACTATCCCAGGATCGACTGATGTTTTCGCAAATCAGACTGGAGGTCATATTGTAACCGTTGCATCAATCGCTAGCAGATAGAGGATCTGCTCACCAGGTCAGGTCCTAGACGGATGCTGATTATCCCAAAGAACGTTTCGGTATATCTCGTTACGCACCATCACATTTGTCTCTAGACCACCCTCTCTTCCTTTGTCATGACTTCTCTCCACAAAACTCTCCTGGGCCTCTCATTTATTGTTCCTTACGTTTTTGCGCAAGACCATACACAATGTGTTGATAGCGGATCAGACTGGTATACGAGTGTAGTTGGAGAGACACCATGTAAGGCCTCTTCAAACTCCTAGTTACATTGAGCTGAACTTTTTGTCAGGTCGAACTTATGAACGACTACGAAAAATATGCAATAGCCAATGTAAGATTCGTTCTTCTCCACCAGTTCGATCTGAACTAAACCTTTCTCTCCAGATGTCTTGGGCGCCTTGAGTACCAAGACTCCTCCAGACACATGTGACGACCAAGTTGGTATGGCCGATTGTTCACGTTGACTGCGTCCACTCATCTTGTTCCGGAACGATAGCCGACTGTTGTTGCAATTCAATCGCGTTCGGGCTTAGTATGATGTGCTTGACGTGAGTGATGCCCGTTTCCTGAGAAGGCAAAGGCGACCCGGTCCCATCATCGCATAGATGCCAGCGAGGAATAGGGTCCAGTGGCATTGGCACCGACGCCGGTGCGTATGAGCGCTCCGCATACTATGACCGATCCTTACCTTCATTACTGAAAGGCAAAGGCGCATATCAGCTATATCTTAAGCATGGATCAAACTCGTTCTGTACCCCCAATACTAACCAATCGTGCGCATGATTTATTTTCATGACACAATCTATAGTCAAGGTCTAAATTGTGATCCTTAGATTTACGAATGACATACAAACGGCAGTATGCAACAACAACCTGAGGATACATGATAGCTTCTACGACCGTATATTTTGGTCCGATGGATCATGGTATGTCAGATTTCTGTTGTATTAACTCGAGTCCATTGTCTAAAATTTATGCACACAGGTTCTAGTATGTGGGATCTGTCTCCAACATAGTTCCCTCCATTCTGACGTCAAACTTGTAGTACGTGGACCCGTGAACACGTGGAGGAGACCAATGCTATTGACAGGAAATAATTCCTTCACACACTGTGCATCAACGACCTTGAACGTGACTAGTAATTTACAACCTCAACATTTATCAAGATCTCTCAGCGCGCGCGCCATAGCTGGGATCGTGGTCGGAAGTGTCGCATTCGTAGGAGTGACCACACTCTTCCTCCGGCTGTTATTGTACCGCCGGCGACAAGCTAACATCGAAGACTCGCAAACATTGCTCCGCCCCTTCACCACTGGTAACAGTACAGTTATTTCCTCGGATTTTTACTTTCGAGACTGACGAAACGGGTTTACAGCCCCATCCATGTCGAACAGTGCTGGCACCACGATACTCACGAGCAATCCCGAGTCGGGAGCCTGGAGACTGCTCAGGTTGAAAGAACAGAGGGAACCGCCACCTAGGTATACGGAGTAGCCTTGGTTTGACGGTGCATAGGAGAAATTCTTTTGCCGGAGACAGTGAGCCTGGGATGAAACGGGCACTGTCAACTTGGACGTTAAGGAACGATGATAAGATTCCAGAAGCTCGTGTCGGCTGTGTTTGCACCACTATGAGCATACACGGATCTCGTAGTCAAGTGTTTGCTTTTATAAACGGCAAGTCCTGTTTTTACGATGCTTGATAGAAACAAGAAGACGAATAAACTAGAATAGTCAATTGACGAGTCATTAGAGCGGGGCTCGAGACCCCGCTTTCGGCAACCTTCGACCCTCGTACTTTCTTTTCCCGTCTTCTTACCATCATCACCTTGTCCACCTAACTGTTTTGTCTACTTCTCGATCCGTCTTTCTGCAACCCGATCATGAAGGAAGGAAGGAAGGAAGTAGTTTTATCAGTCGTCGGTGCTCCTGAACAGAAACGTAACGACGTCTGTACTACAGATAGCGATCAACATTTGTATCTATTAATGAGAGTGTAGATCTACTGAAGATAACGAACTGCTACAGGACCGAACCAATCCCATGATGAAACACTGATTAATCATTGCTTGGCTGAGACCGTCAAAGTTTCCGATGCCAACTATAGGTAGACCGTCACCATTGTGCATAGCGACCATGGGTATCGAAGGTTTGTATTGTCTCTTCTCAACCTCTTGATCAGATTCATCAACAGCAAACTTTCAACTAGATTGGTATCACTGTTACAATGCATACATACCGTTGCCAATGATTTGGTTTCTCAAAGCACTTATTCTGGGGTTGTAGGAAGGGCGGTCCTGAGGCGCTTTGCAGCAGCGAAAAATGGCTCTATTTAGGGCTTGAAGTGATTATTACTGAAAGACTTGCTCCATCCATAACCTTTGAGTCGATGGCGGATGTGGATGTGATGGTTTCCAGGGATATCGTTCTCTCTCTACCTCGTTCGTTGACTTTCCCGGTGACCTGAACCTTCATATTACCTTCCCAATCCTCGTTCACTATCCCAGCATCGATTGCTGTTAGGCTCATGATCAAGAACACCCTTGATTAGGCACTTTCTGCCAAGTGTGGGAGTATCACATCATTTCAGGGTCTGTTCAGCTATGATCTATCAAGATGCAGGGTTTAGGTATATCTAGTTACACGCTGTTACTATCCATCTGTTGACCCCCAAGTTCTAGTATGGATACGCTAGCCTTTCTCCTTCGAGTTCTCTTCGGTCTGTCGTCTTTGGTCCCTTACAATTTTGCACAAGACCATACACAATGTGCTGATAATGTATCAGACTGGTATATGAGTGTCGTTGGGGAGACGCTGTGACGTAAGGCCAACCCTACACCCCCTTACATTGAACTGAACTTTTTTATCGGTTCGGACGTACGAACGGCTACGAAAAATATGCAATAGCCAGTAAAATAGGATCAGTTTAGTATAAATAGGAGAAGTCAATTGGGAATTTCCTCGAGAGATTGTAACCCTAAGGTGAAAGGCCTAATACTGAGGTATAGAAGCCGCAGGTTGCCCTTACACGGACCAAATTTGGTCAGTTTTTACTGCCCAGCAAGGCATCCTCTTCGCCTACATATAAAATTACTGCATAGTATTACCTGTGCATTTTCACTGAACTACTAGAAATACAAACATCTGGCTAGAATGTGCTACAAACCGAAATTTACATGTCGCGATCCATAAATCACCAACAGCACCTAAGCACTTCCCTTTAGTCGTCGTCTATGATCAATATCGGTCGTTCGCACGACTCCCTATCCACAGTGTTCTTACCACCATGCGGTTCGTCGTCATCGTCCAGAATCTCAATACACTCTGGCTTGCCGTCCTCCGAATCCGAAGAATCAAGCTCAATGACCTCTGTTCTGCTAGATCCCACTAGCGGAATCAGGATAGGAAACGGCTGTTGGTTCATAGGAAGCATCCACATCCAAGGAAAAATCATCCTTGCTCGGGTCCGTTATTCCATGTCTACCGCAAGAAAGTCAGTGCATCTGAAGCGGTAGGAAAATGATTAGACACACCTCCCCTGGCAGTGGGTCCTCAACTGAGACCGGTTCACTTTTTCGCGACACCGACGGCAGGTATAATCATCAGAGCTATATGTGTGTCCCCTGGTTTTGACAACTTCCTCGTCCTTTCGCCGCTTGGATCTCTTTGTCATTCACCAGTGTGCGCCAGACTGCCACGGCATCACGTTCAGCGTGCTGAAGTCCATGCAAGATCTGCCCAATAATCAACCCTCGAGGCCTGATAAAACCAAACAACTCACCGCCTGACGCCACTGGAAGACGACACTCCCTCTTTCCGGAACACGGCAATTCATACATTCTAACCATACATCTGCGCGTTCCATATCCTCCACAGTGGCCTTCTCCGCTCTCAACCCAGAGGCGCGAACGACGTCGACGGCGCAACCGCCTGCAAGCTCATAGCACTCAACTCCATTGCGATTAAAGTTCCACGGTTCTGCTTGTAGGCCCTTGCACAGTAAGCACCATATCGTCCGACTGATTACGGTATCCATGCCTGAGAGCGGTCATACACTTATGTGCTAGTACCCGCGGATACGATATCGGCTCTGTGCATTCATGACATTTGAAGAAAGTGGTCGCGAGTGAGAGTCGCGAGATGTCGTGCTTGTTGCCAGGCATAAGAGACAGAAGGTACATCCCTTTCGATCGTCGCCAGTCTCTAGAAATCTTAGGGAGCTCGGCTTTGATGTCGGCAAAGTCTTCCTCATAGTTGTAGAGTTCAACGTTGATGTTCTCGAGAATGGCTTTAATCTTGGGTATCAGACAGACGTCCGCGGTGCTTGGCGCTATCCTTGTCCGGGTTTTCGGTGGCGTGAGTTCTGACCAGATGGGAGACGAATGGTCAGTCTGGTTTTGAATATATTTTTGCGCTTCTTTTTGAGTATTTTTCCACGAGCGTCTTCTAGCAGATTGAGAAGAGTGGGTAACGTCAAACCCCATGCTATGGATTATGTCAGAACAGGAGTTGTCGGTGAGGAAAATAATATTGAAAGTACCTGCGTTCTGTCAAGTCCTTGTGTGTCCTAAGGAGGGTGTGATTGCTGAGGATATTACCGTCGTCCTCTAGATATACCACTTCATCCTTGTAACCAAGATCATAGAGGCATTCAAAAATCCTGATAAGAAATGAACAGTGGAATGGTAGAAAATGAGCCGACTCACTGTTGCGTTCGTTTAGCACGAGCAGCTTCTTCTGCTAACCTTATCCTTTCCGCACGCAGTGCTTCAGCGTTTCTGCACTGTTCTGCAAACTATTCACACCATGAATACCAGAGATATTTTGACGGCGTTTTCAAACAGCGTGCTCACCTGGCGAGTCGGTTCGTTGGCCTTGATTCTTTGCTGCAAGACATCATTATCCTGGGGGCCGAATAGAGGTATTAAATGTAAAGGTGTGAATGGCACTTCCGACAACTCGGGATCATTTGCAAGAGCTCGGACCTCTTCGCGGCGGAATATGTAATTATAATCTATGAGAATATTAGATGCCAAAGCTGAATAAGTAGACAAAAACAGACTGGTCCGATCGTTGCGTAGAATATCTGGAGTCATCGATAGATGCCGCATAGGAACAGAAGGCCCAAATTGATGTAACGTATGAGAGTCCACGAAACTAGACGGAAATGAGTGAAAAATGTATACGCCGCGGAACAGAGGACATACTCTTTCGTGAGACAGTTCTGTCGATAGCGCTGGTCAGAGAAGCGGGAAGCAGTCTGGATGAAATCACGTACGGAGCATAATCTAGTTCTGAAAGTCCATAGAATAATGTGTTTTCCTGAGGCCAAGCAGTCCTACCGAACGACTGAGTTTCCAAAAGATGATATGAGGGAAGAAAGGATGTACATGGCAATGTTCAGAGAAGGCCAAGTTGATATATTGCGGTTCATTAAGGTCGGCCGGCTTGGGAGGCAGAGTATCACGAGACAAGGCTGCTTGCCAAATAGATATCGACGACCTGTGCATGAGGAGACGCCTCAATGTCTTCGTTGTTCTTGATAGGACGCATAACATCAAGGGCGTCGAGGTGGGAGAACACCTAGGCACGTGAGTTCGCCATGCATGTTCTCGTGTATGTACTCACCTCAAACAGTATATCTATCGGCATTTCAGGTATCTGCTTCAACTTTCCTCGTTCTCTGAAATTCTGGACTGGAATGACGGCGTCTGCATCGTGTGGCACAGGGGTTAGAGCTCGCCGTCGTTTCGTAGGAGAGGGCTGTATTGTACGACGCGCCTTGTCGTCTGATTGTCGTCGTCGGGTGGTCGAAGGCGCCATCTGTATTTCCCAGGATCAGCAAATGTGGGCTTGGTGGTTGCAAGTCAAGGCGGAACCTGGGTTCTGCATTGTGCTTAGCTAAGAAGTCCTGACCCCGTGACCGTTAACAGGCACTTTTCTCAAATTCTGCAGCTTCTTTTCGTATTTTCTGGCACTTTGTAAGTATTATATACCCGGCCAAGAATTGTAAGTCTTATTCTTTCAATACCTAGATGCTGAAATCCTCTATTGCTCCCCCCTCTATTTCACCCTCGTGCAATTGCCAAAGGATGCAAAAATTGGGCTTCACTCAGGCCCACTCTCCCTGTGGAACATGTCAGAAGCATACATGCTAGTCCCGCCCGATACGCCTCCGGCTCAGTCGAGAAGTGTCAACAAACGATATAAGGAGAACATTAACAAGGTATGTATTCACCCCCGTCGCTTATTCCGAGTCCAACTATCTTTCAGATGCACGCCTGAGACCTTGGACACCTTCTTCCGCCGTCTTTTTGAAAAGTTCCCATCGTCGCCGGAACGCCATGAAGTAGTTCACCTGGTTAAAGATACCGTAGCCAGAATAAGTCCAAACCGGGTAGCTATTCGCTCCATGGGGACTCTGGATAGATTGTATAATGTTGTAAGGCTGCTTTTTCTTCGCACTAAAGGGTATCTCTCATGTAGCGACTACAGGAGGAGACAATACTCAAATGTATAAAGCAAAAGGTCAGATTTTGCTGTGTTTCTTTATGAGTTGTACCCATATTTTTTCAGACCCTACCGCCCTGGCTCACCAGTCGAGAAAAGGCCTTCGACAATTGCTACCGACTACCGCCTGAACGACTGCCACCAGGATGGTCTTCGGACTGGGGACAATGGCCACTACGCCATCATCTGTTTCCTGACTCTGCGGGCCTATACAGCAAGTCACGATTTGACATGATGATTCGGTATACCCACGGGCTGTCCATCTATCGTCCACTCATGTACTGTCTACACGGTAGTGGTAAAGACGACTTTTTGTTCGAATGCAGAGACGGGGTCTACTACTTTGTGACTCGCGCTACTTCACCAGCCTCTCAGGTAGCCCCGATGAAGGATGGTACTGCGAAACCGACATTAGGGAGTTTTTTTGCTGCATTGAAGACTCAAAAGCCAGCTCAGCTCATGGGTCGAAAATGGCTGCCGGCTGAGACGGGGAAAGCCTTTGGAGAGGAGGTGCGGGATCAGCAGTGTATGCGGGCGTATGCAGAGTTGATTTATGCGGCGGAGAAGGTGTCGCCGTATGTAGAGGACGTATATGACGACTTTCCTGAGAGTTAATGGATATTAATTAAATAATGAAATAAATGGTCGGGGTGCGGAGGGAGCCGGAGTGTGTGAACGTTAAATTTCTACGTGGTGTCGGAACCCGTTCGTCCTCAACCCCAACCATCATCATGCTCACCTCTCGCGGCGCCGTCGCCCGTCTCTCCAGGCGGGCTGTCTCCTCTGCCAACAAAACCAACGCGTTCTTCTCCACCGCTGCTCGCCTTCCCAGGGTTGCTGCCTCCACCTCCTCTCGCCAGCAGCCTTCATCGCTCTCTCGTCCTCAGCGGGCTGCGCCTTCAACCCAATGTCCGTTTTCTCTTTCTCTCTTTTTTTCTCTCCTTTTTCATACCAGTATCTCATTGTAGCCCGTCTGTATGCGACTGAGGCAAAGGGTGCTATCGGCTCGGTGAAAACCGTCATTGGTGCCGTCGTCGACGTTCAGTTTGAGACTGACAACCTTCCCCCCATTCTCAACGCCCTGGAGGTGGTGGATTTCCATGGAGGTCGTCTTGTGCTTGAGGTCGCGTCCCACTTGGGTGAGAACTCCGTTCGTACCATTGCTATGGACGGTACAGAGGGTTTGGTTCGGGGCCAAAAGGTCGTCGATACCGGCTCACCTATCCTGGTCCCCGTCGGCACTGCTACTCTTGGTCGTATCATGAACGTCATTGGTGAGCCCATCGACGAACGTGGTCCCATCAAGGGTGTGAAGCTCTCTCCGATTCACGCCGATCCTCCCTGCTTTCGTCGAGCAGTCCACTACCGCTGAGGTTCTCGAAACCGGTATTAAGGTCGTCGATCTCCTTGCTCCCTACGCTCGTGGTGGAAAGATTGGTTTGTTCGGAGGTGCCGGTGTCGGTAAGACCGTGTTGATTCAGGAGCTCATCAACAATGTTGCCAAGGCTCATGGTGGTTTCTCTATCTTCTGCGGTACGTCTGCGGGCTTCTTGCCAAGCGCTATCTCTTCTTACGCTCGCTGCTCCAGGTGTCGGAGAGCGTACTCGTGAGGGTAACGATCTTTACCACGAAATGATTGAAACCGGTGTCATCAACCTCGAGGGTGACTCCAAGGTCGCTCTTGTCTTCGGTCAAATGAATGAACCCCCTGGTGCCCGTGCCCGTGTTGCCTTGACTGGTCTGACCATCGCCGAGTACTTCCGTGATGAGGAGGGTCAGGATGTGTTGCTCTTCATCGACAACATTTTCCGGTTCACCCAGGCTGGTTCCGAAGTGTCTGCCCTGCTCGGTCGTATCCCTTCTGCCGTCGGTTACCAACCCACGCTTTCCACTGATATGGGTGGCATGTACGTCCTCTGCCTCTTTTTTCTTTATTCGCCGTTGACGCGGCTTTTTTCTCAGGCAAGAGCGTATCACCACCACCAAGAAGGGTTCCATCACCTCCGTACAGGCTGTCTACGTCCCTGCTGATGATTTGACTGATCCCGCCCCGGCCACGACTTTCGCTCACTTGGATGCTACCACTGTGTTGTCTCGTGGTATTGCCGAACTTGGTATCTACCCTGCTGTCGACCCCCTGGACTCCAAGTCCCGTATGTTGGACCCTCGTATTGTATGTATCCCGCTTTTCGTTCTGAGTGTCCCAACCGTTAATAACTTTGCCAACAGGTCGGACAAGAGCACTACGACGTTGCCACCGCCGTCCAGAAGATTCTCCAGGACTACAAGTCCCTCCAGGATATCATCGCCATTTTGGGTATGGACGAGTTGTCAGAAGAGGACAAGCTTACCGTAAGTTATGCGGTTGCTGCATTTAGTATTTTTTTGACTAACGTCGCTCGTACAGGTGGAGCGTGCTCGTAAGATCCAGCGTTTCATGTCGCAACCTTTCCAGGTCGCGCAGGTCTTCACTGGTTATGAGGGAAAACTTGTGTCATTGAAGGATACTGTCCGGTCGTTCAAGGAGATCCTTTCTGGCGCACACGACACGCTCCCTGAATCTGCCTTCTACATGGTATGTCCGTTGTGTGACCAGTATAGTGCTTATCTCATGAGACGCTTCCTTTCCCAGGCCGGCACGATTGAGGATGTCAAGGCTAAGGCTGAACAACTCGCTAAGGAGATGGGCAATTAAACTTACACCAAATGGGACCGCAGACCGTAAAAGAGCTCAATGGTGCTACTTACTTGCATGATGATGTTTGGATCTTACACTTTTGGCTCTTCACGCGAATACAAATCAAAAACGATATTATTTTCCCTGCTTCTTTACGACCTTCGGACTGACCAGTGGAGATTGCGTAAAATTTGTGGAAATTGTGAAATACAACCGGAATTGCGGAAGTTGACGGAACACCGCCAAGAAGGAGTCGCGGACATATCCCTCTCGGCCGCCTGGGTGGTGTGTTCAAACGCAAGAGCCCGCCTGACTTCTGCAAGGAGAGATGGATGAAGACGATTGCAGTCTCATGTTGCATTATGACTTATATGCCGGAAGCATGAAGTCGGAAAGCACTCTTTCCGTAAAAGTACGTCATTCACGCTTAACTTATCCACCACAAAGTGCGATCGTCTTTCTGACTCGTTGTAGAAATGTTGTCCTGATCTCTCAGCTATACTGGGTCCGCCTATAGGACATTGCTTGAGAGAAAGTACGACTTTGACCCGAAACCTCGGGTATACACAAGCAGGGTGGGCAGAGGATGAACGCTCACTAGCACTGCCTGCCTGAAGCTATCCCGCATGCAGACGCAGTCTCGCAGAACCAGAAGAGACGTCAGCGAGTCGATGGTTCAGACCACAGGACCGAATCCAGGATAGTCTCTTGCTAGAGGGAGCCTGATGAACAGAGACCAGCTTGATGTATCCTTGTGCAGAGAAGTAAGCCGGTACGGACGGTGGCGGCCTCGCCCAAGTCTTTCGCAGCGGCAACGCCCTAGCTCGATGGACACTAGGCGAACTTGATAGCTCTCTGACCATCCGTGGTTCTTTGCAGGGAGCGACATGATGCGGTGGTGGTAGTATTAGCAATGAGTGCATGCGATTCAATACAAGTTCATGCAAGAACACGATGGTGACTACAATGCATTGCTCCAACGTATACGGCTCATCGACTTCCGTTCAGTATGTCGTATGTTGGCTATCCAGTTGGATCGTGGGTATGACCATCGTAAGTACAAGATCAATGTAATGAATGACGGATCAAATCATGGCAGTTGCGATCATTTTCTCACGGCTACTGTTTTCTTTTGTCCTCTTTGTCTTTCCATGCTACTCTAGATACCGTATAAAATGCTTGATTTGCCCGACGCTAGGTTATTCCCCCCTTCGCTTCAGTGCTCTCCATCAACATCGTTCAAGGTACTGACATGCAACCCCAAGTCGTCCCACCGGAGCGTTATTATTTCGCTTTTTCCATCGATGTTGCTGCAACTCTGGAGTTGTACTGCGACGGAGACGACGATTCTATGATGCAAAAACTCGATGGCGTGAAGGATAGGATGTATGCCGGCTACTGCTTGATGGTGCGTCTTATTGCGGCTTGCTTCAATCTCACCGACTGAAAATCACTTTATAGGTTGATGGCCGGGTTGATGAGGAAAATAAATACCACGTTATCGACATTCGGCCAGTCCAACAGGGTCTCACCAAACCTCACCCTAGAAAACCCCAGCACGCGCGATCTGCGATGTGCATTCCTATCTTACCTGAAACGGCCCATCCCAGGTCAAGGGGACCTCTCGAATTATCGGGGGCATTGCCTTGGGATAATTGCTACCACCCCACTTGTTACGACTGTTTGTGCACGCATACCGACCGAATGGCGGGATTATTCTCAGTCTCCATGCGTGATGCTTTCTGCCCCCCTTGTTAAAGCCATACCAGAGGATATACGTTATGGCCAACTACTCCGAGCTGGAGTAGACGACGATCAAGCCCTTCGAATTCTCGATGGTCAGCAAGACGGCCCAGAGATAGACCTTCCGGATGACATGTCAGAGACCAACAGTCAAACGTGCAAGACCTTTCTGGCCAAGATACCTGGCTCCGATAACCCTGAAGAAGATGCGGCATTTGCTCCCGTTATGCGTATCGACCATGTCCTGTCAAACGTCCTAGAGATATCTGATCCAGCACAGCTATGCGGAGATCTGGATCTTTTCCAAGAGTAAGCAAATATCTTCTAATACTACGATCCTTCGTCTGACCGTTTTCGGTTTTCAGGATCATTCAGGAATATCGACTTGCACGGTATGGATCGATCTTGTTCGAGCCTCCAGAGGGTCCACCGATTGACGATACGCCTATTCCCGACAACTTTTCAATGGTGTATAGTATAATGTCAACGGCTTCTTGTACATCTACGAAAGGCGACCTAGATTCTCATCCTTCGGGCTCGCATGGACCTGACCCATCATCGTTGTTGGATTCAGAAGCGGTTTCCCCAACATCAGCGTCTAGTCGAAAAGATGGGTTGTTATAGGCTTGTGGTAGAACACTCTGATTTTTCTTCCTAGGAAGATGGGGAATCAGATCACTTTTCCGGCGAGCAATTACGCGTTTCGTCGGGGCCTTGAAGCGGCCCAAGTTCTCTAACAAGTCTTGATTCGGACTGCAGGATGGAATTCCAAGATCATCCCACCTTCGTTTTATCATATACATTATTTGTATCACCAATCCTCCTTCACAAGTCACACTCTTAATACAACATTATGGTTTATTTGCACACTACTGTAGAAGGTCACTGCGGCGCATCGAAATTAGAACAGCCGATGAAGTTCAGTTATAAACCGTCCTCAAGATTTTATCAAGCGGAAGTCTGCCCTCCTCGAGTCCTGTCAGCAGTGAGCAGCCAGTCTCTGAGGTCAGGCAACTTAAAAAGGTTGGCTTCAGGATCTGTAACTGAGCCAGGGCAGATCACTTTCGCAGGCTCTGAGGAGGATATGATCTTCATGTTGCATCGACGATGGCAGCAGTGGCGGATTCGACGTCGCTCGTAGCAAATGTAGCCGCAGACCTAGAAAGAAAGCTCAGACAAAGAGAGGGCAAGGTGGAAGTGGAGCGTACTCTTCGTGCATCGATTCAATCTAACGAATTACCGCCTCCATCTCGCAGCCCAAAATCGCCAGCCGTCCCTATTATGGTCGCAATACCTTCTCCTCTGTGGTGAGGCTGCCAGAGCCGTGTTGCTGAACAGCAGTAGAGACGATGACAGTGCCAGAAAATCCTCCAGGCGGCACACCATAGTCAACGGAATAGTCTGTCGACGCAAAAGAGGTAGAAGAGATTTTAAAATACTGAAGTGAATGTTCGTATTTGGTTCGCCGTAGTAGGCCGTAAGCAGCGGTAAATTTAGCCGATGACATCAACGAGCTCGTGGCCCTTGGGGTCCAGCTCAATTCATTACCACCACCACCGTCGCCTCTCTCTGCCTAAAGATTATCTTCTCTTAGAATGCTGGCACGGCGCTGCTGCGCGACGTCGCGCAGTCTATACGTCGCCAAGATGGCGAAAATACCTCACTGGGTTCGCATCAGAAACGCATCCTCTGAAGCCTCAACACCACGTCCAAGGGCCTTGCACCGGGCGCGAAAGTACGCCAAATATACAAGTTATTTCCTTTTGTCGTCTGTCTTTGGGCTCGTGACCATTGGTGCTGGCATCTTCGTCCACGACGCGTTCACGTACACCGAGAAACACGCAGAGCGGGTACCGCGTTCACCCCTCGCTTTGTACCCGGAACGCGGTGGGCCCAATAATCTTCCTATTGTGAGCCTCCAGGTCGATGATGAGGATGACGAGGAGCACAAGAAGCTCGCTGAGAAGCCGAAGCTCGTCATTGTTGGCGGAGGATGGGGGGTGAGTCCTTGTCACCGTCATATGTATATACACCCATAAGGCTGGAACTTATGCAGGCAATGGGCGTCTTGCAAAAACTGTACCCTGGGGACTACAATATAACTGTTGTTTCGTCGGAAACCTTCACAACGTTTACGCCTCTCCTTCCTTGTGCGTTAGGCGCGCATTGCTGCCGAGCTGCTTGCTCACAAATTACGTAGCTGCTGCTGTGGGCACTGTTCAAGTGCGGTCCTTAGTTGAACCCATTCGCAAGATCATTGCTCGTCTTCGAGGCCATTTTGTACAAGGCAAGGCGGTTGATCTGAGTATGTCTGAACAGCTGCTGGAGGTGGAGACTTTGGGTGCCAGTGGAGAACCGTGCCGCATATATATTCCGTGCGTTCATACACATTTCTCTTTGTCCCCTGACCTCATGGCAGTCAAGTTATGATAAGCTTATCATTGCCGTCGGATCAACTTCAAGTACACATGGTGTGGCCGGATTAGAGCATTGTTTCCAACTCAAAACGATTGGTGATGCGCAAAGCATTCGGCGGCGCGTTATGGGTTTAGTACCGACCGTCCTATTTTCCGCACTTGAGCTCATGTTTTGCCAGATAACTTTGAAACTGCCAGTTTGCCGACAACTACTCCGGAAGAGCGTAAACGTCTACTCAGTTTTGTCATATGTGGAGGTGGACCTACTGGGGTGGAAACTGCTGCTGTAAGACCATTGTCCTTCACCTTAATGGTATACTCATTGTGTACAGGAAATCTACGATTTTTGTCAGGAGGATATCATGAAATTCGTACGATGCGGTATTGTCTCTGTGATTTCTATTCCTGATCGTCCCTCTAGTTTCCAAAAATATGCCGGGAGGAGGTATCCATTCATGTAATTCAATCTAGGGAACATATTCTAAATACGGTCCGTGACTATTTCTCTCACCTTCTCTTTCCATTGAAAGCGTACCAGTACTCGGAAGCTATATCCAAGTATGCCGAAGCCAAATTTGCTAGAGATGGCGTTCGACCTCATTACCAATGCGCGGTCAGTCTGGTCCAAATCGCTGACACGAGTCATATCTGAATTCGGCTTGAAGGGTTGGTGCCGTCAATCCTGAATACGTTCTTTACACCAAACGGAGACCTGATGGGGAGACGGAGCAGCATGCCATCCCCCATAATTTCGTACTTTGGTCAACGGGTATAGCTATGAACCCCTTCACGAAGCGTGTGACGAACCTGCTGCCCAACCAAGTGCACAAGAAGGCTATTGAGGTCGATGCCCGTCTCAGGGTGAAAGGTGCTCCTCTGGGAACTGTGTATGCTGTTGGTGATTGTGCGACAGTAGGTCTTGATTTCTCGTCCTTTTCGAGATCGCCGACCTCCCCACTTGTAGATTGAGACGTCTATTATCAGTCACTTTACTGGAGTTGGTGGATGATGCAGATCGCGACAAGAATGGGAAGATCGATTTTGAAGAGTGGGAGATCATGGGTACGCCGAACACATTATTTTTACGTATAGAGTATAACGATTGTGTGTGCAGTGTCAAGGATAAAGCAACGAATCCCTATGGCTGAGGATCACGTTACCAAGGTGCCTGCCTATGCACGGCGGCTAGTGTGTTCTATGGCGCTGATCGCTTCGCAGGTCAGAGAGCTGTTCGAGATGTACGACACGGACGCGGACAACAGTCTTTCGCTCAACGAAGTGGTCCGATTGCTAGAAGACATCGGAAACAAGATCACTTCTCTCCCCGCGGTACTCTTCGCTGTCTACATTCCAAGATAAGCCGCCCTGATTCCCACTTTTAGACCGCGCAAGTGGCTTCCCAGCAGGGTAAATATATTGGCAAGAAGCTTCACAAGCTCGCGCGACAACAAGAAACGGAGGGCTTCGATCCCGCAGCGGCGGAAGAGAAGCTGTCTGGGCCCTTCCGATACACGCATTTGGGCAGCCTGGCTTATATTGGGAACGCCGCTGTCTTTGATTTAGGAAAGTACTCGTTCATGGGGGGACTGGCAGCGATGTACGCATGGAGAAGTATATATTGGAACGAACAGGTTTCCGTGCGTACACGGGCGCTGCTGATGATTGACTGGATCATCCGAGGTGTATGGGGACGTGACCTTTCAAAACTTTAGATATTTTCGTATTTGTGTTGCTGCGCTGACGCATCGAACAGATAATAGATTTTTGGGCAGCGAAAAAACGATTTGAGATTTTATTTCTTCATCTATCTCTTTCTCTGATAGCTACCACACGATTTACTATCTTGATGTATTTGTCGAAAATACATCATCCTTGAGATGCCGAATGTTCCCACGGTATATTAGGACATATTACGTCAGTTTCGTCGACGCATCTTCGCTCGCTACAATTCTGAAAATCAATCGGTGTATTTGATTCTGCGTTTCTCTGCGGCCATTGTGAACGGGATCTGTTTCCTGCCATGTCGGAAGAGACACCTGAAATGAAAGAGTGGGTGCTGGAGCCCGAGACGGAGTACAGATTCGAACTCGACCCCGGTACTTCCCTCGCAGTCAAGGCAGGTCCACGCCAATGCTTTTCTCGCATTTCTCTGACCGCACAAGGCATCCAGCTGTCGCGTGGACATGCTGAAATATTCGGATTCGAGCTCGTAGAGGGGCAGACGTACGTCTTTGGTGCAGAATGCAAAGGGGCGATATATACCTGGCAGGGCTGTATCATCGAGATGAGTCTTTCTCTTCCCTCCAGAGGGCACACGTCGTTATTAACTGCTATTTCCACGTCACCGGCCATCCATCGACGGACTATGTGTCGGAAGAAACACCAATGAACGCCTATGGGAACCTACATGTCGCTTTTGAGCAGATGCGGGTACGAGCCCTGGGGGCGCTGAACGGATCACCCCCTCCTCCAGATACCAAGCCGGATGTCAGCGCCGAACCACCGCGTGTCCTGATCCTCGGACCCGAAAACTCCGGCAAGACGAGCGTGGCCAAGATCCTGGTCAACTATGCAGTTCGCGCTGGCCAAGGATGGACCCCGCTCCTCGTGAACCTCGATCCGAGCGAGGGCGCCTGGTCGGTCCCCGGTGCACTGTCGGTTGCGCCTGTGAGCAGCCCGCTGCCGACGGCGTCCCCCGCGAATGTCCTCGGTACGGCTGCTACTTCAGCGCCGACGTCGTTGTCCTCGAACGCGCTGCTGCCGCTTGCGTACTGGTATGGGCACCCGGAAGCTAGGAAGAATACCCTCTTGATGGACAGGCTCGTTCGTAACCTCGGTGAAAACGTCCGTGAACGGCAGGATAATGATCCCAGAGGTACTATCTATCGACTCGTGTGTGAGCCTTTTGGATGAAACGTCTTCTAGGAAGCGCTGCAGGCATCGTTGTTGATACCCCTTCGTCCTTGGGTTCAGGCCCCGCGTCATCTACTGAGCAGCGACAAAGACTGATAAAAGCTTGCGTAGAATCCTTCCGAAGTGAGGACCATTTCCTGTCCAACTTCGGCATGTCTAAAATATATAGAAAACAGTCAATGTCATTCTCGTCGTGGGGCACGAAAAACTGAACGTCGAAATGCAACGCGCTTATGGATCTCGGCTTACTGTGGTGAAGATCCCAAAGTCCGGCGGTGTATGACGGTCTATCTTTCGCGTCTTCACCTCCGCTCACGATCATCAGGTTGTCGAACTCGATCTTGGATATCGGGAACGGGTAAATAACTATCAGATGCACACATACATGTATGGTCAAGTCATACAGCCTCCCGCAGGAATATCAGCTTCCTCCGTCAGCGCCGACACTTTTACGGACATGATACTCTCTCCGTCGTCTTCTGTGATCAGTTTTGATGATCTCACCATATACCGGATCGGTGCAGGTCCTCCTCGTGCTTTTCATCTCGAATTACCCGGTCCTCACCATCTTTTGCTTTCACAGCGACCATGGCCCCCTCAGACGCTCTCCCCGTAGGCGCCAAACGCGTGGTCTCCGAGACCCAGCCCGTGCTCGTCAACCCCAGCCAACCGGCCTCTGGTCTCCTGAACGCAGTACTCGCACTTTTGTCCCCTTTCAACCCGGACGAAAACGAGCGGTACGACGAAGAGATTCTCGACCTCACGGTGATGGGATTTCTGGTGATGTGCGTTCTGGCCTCCGGTGTGTACCCGAGCGCTCCTTTGCTGATTCTTCTGTCTGCAGAACGAAGCTGGACATTCCTCAACGGAAAATGACCATCCTTGCGCCGAATCAGGGGTCTGTCGTGGGAAAGACCGCGATAGTTGGTTCGTACGAATGGCAGGATCAGTAGTCGACAAATTTTCAACTTGTCCTCGATCACTGTTGTCTTTGCGCTACCAATCAATTCCAGATGATTATTCGAATGACGAACATCAAGTGCTTACTGATAATCCGACTCATTCAATTTTAGCCCAGGTTTAAATGTCGCTAAAGACAGACGACAGTAGCGGGATGATCTTCTGATGAGCCATCTGTTACGTTTCCGAACTCTTACCCTCTCTCTCTAATCACCGGGACTGATGATGGAAGAACTTATGCTTGAACTCGGTGCTTTTCCGCCTCGTTGACGAAAGATCAGTTTTCATTTCACAAATACGCCCGTAGTTGATGATTACATAGCCTCGACGAAGATTCAGCCGCGCCCCGATTGGACGGTGCTTGCAGCTTTTCACATCCCCGATCTCGGGCGGTCATATTTCTGCTGAATCCGGGTGTGATTGGCTACTAATTTTCACGTACAGCAGAGCAACTGTTACTGAGTGTCGACGCGGCGTCTTAATGTCTGGCACATGCAGATATCATGTCCGGGGTTCCTGACGGCGTGTGATGCAGATGGAATTGAAGGTGTTGCCCTGACTGGAACGTTCCCAATAGCATTGAGAATGATACTTTTGACTTCCGCCAGTAAGTTTGATTGTCGCATCAACAGATGATATCCGTGGCCCCGGTGGTGACCGAATGACATGTCAATTGTATTGGCAGTGTCTTCAAGCCAATTCCCAAGCAGCGACTTGCAACAGCCCCAACTTCTTGATACAACGCGCAGGTCTGTGGCTGTTTGTAGCTGCTGGTGACGGCACTCTTGGTGTCATTAATTCAACATTGCCGTGAAGAGTAGCATGATGGAAAAATCCAGAGAAGCCTAAGGCCACTCCTCCGTCGCTATTCGAAGGGGTCTGGACAAGCTCGAGCTCCTGACCGCTCAGAGAATCATTGCGACTCATTTAGATGAACCTTGATATGACTATGCTTCATCTCATGACGAAGTCACAGACGTAGCTATAGCGTAGATCCGCAGACTACGAGTGACAGCGGTCCACGATAGCACAGGCTATGTACCAAATGGAAGCAGCCAAGCTAATATGGTGTCGGTGACCAGATATCGGGACTAACAGGGGGAGAAATGCTGTAAGGCCTTGAGGTTTCGAGCGCAGAGAGAAGTCTCGTTCGTAGGACTGTTCCGGTATACATGATCCTATCAGTTTCATCAAAGATTGGTCAGGACAAGTTATTGCCAGCGAAACTTCGAATTCATCGAGCACCATGCGCGTCGTCATATAGGAAAAGTCGGAGCGAACGTCCGACTTGACGACCTGCATCAAGTAAGGCTTTAAGAATCTAGTTGGATCGCCTGAACAACACAAAAGGCATTATCGTACTACTCAGGAAGGTCGAACGATGGCAAGTTCCGATTTTCTTCCGTCTACGAAGAATCTGGAGTATCGAGGCGTTGAGAACAGAACATTGGGCGCCTCCATCCCCTCCAAATCATCGCGTCAAGAACGTGATACGGTCCCCATATGTAACTGTTATCTATTCTGCGTCTTCATCGGGAAGACATTAAGAAATCGAAAGATCACAATTGCGTAATGGGGGAACCCGAATTCAGGGCTCATCAGCGTGGGTGGCAGATGATTTACAAACCCTTTTGGATCTCCATCTCTTTTTTTATCTTCCCTCACGGAATCATTTATAAAAGAAATGTTCTTTCTCCCATCACACGCGCTACCATCTTCCTTCCCCCCACTATCTCCTACATGGATACTGCTAGTGAGCAGTGGGAAAAGCGCGCCCATCTAGGTTTGAACGAATCTGAGGCCGATGTCGCTGCCCAGTTCGCTACTGAGGCGGACAGCTTGGATCCCAAGGAAGCTGCGAGGCTGAGGTATGTTGTATTATTGAAGGTGTTCTATCGTATTGACTTCATCTGAGGTGGAAGATTGACAAGAATATTTTGCCTTTAATGTGTCGTGAGTACTACGTGACAATTCTGGACGTCAAGTACCTGATATTCATCACAGTTCTGTATCTGTACGCTTTACCACTGGTACTGCTCGTAACAAGGGGTACTGATGCTGTCATCGAAGGATGACATTTGCCGACAAGACAACACTCGGACAATCATCTATTCTCGGCATTTTGTACGTTACCTAGTCTCGTTTATCCTGAAATAGTTCTCAAAATATTCCAGAACGGGTGCCCACTTAAACCAGACGCAGTTTAATTGGCTGGGGTCTGTATTTTATCTCAGCTACCTCGTCTTCGAAGTGAGTCTGTGCTCTCCTTCCAGTTACACGACGCCGACAGCCATTCCCCTCTAGTACCCTCAAAGTCTTGCACTGCAGCGATTCCCTGTAGGAAAATGGATGAGGTAACGCAAGCCTTATGACCGTGTCCCATGCGTCGTCTGATGCGCGACAGTATAAACATTTTAATTTGGTCCATCGCCCTCACCTGCCACGCTGCATGCTCGTCGTTCGGTGGCCTATTTGCTTTGCGGTTCATCCTTGGGGTATGTGAAGGTGCGATCACTCCAGGGTTCATGATAGTACGTCTCAATCCCCTCCCCGACTCCAAAAAAGTACCGAAACTGTGTGCCGACTAGGTAACTTCCATGTTTTACACGCGGGAAGAACAGACACAACGCACCGGTTATTGGTGTAAGTTTCGATCGGGTTTTGCAAGCGCGCGACGGCTTTTCTCATTTCCGTTTCTAAACTCAGTTCTCATGAATGGCTTCGCCATCATCTTCCTGGGTTTCGTCGCCTTCGGAGTTCTGCACGCCAGGGTTGGTATTGTGGATTTATTGGCAACCCTCGTTTCTGATCGTTCACATTTACATCGTTTAGACGGGCTCCTTCATGCCGTGGCAATGGTTAGTGGGGACGCCGTCCGGTCTTAATTGCTAGGTATGCTAACGATCATCGCAGGTTAATGATCATTACCGGTTTGATCACACTTATTTCGTCTGTGATCTTCTGGTGAGCGGCATTGTTAGGTACGGTCTCGGGACCGCAGCTCATTTCTTCATCAGGTTCTTCTTCCCGGATTCTCCGACCACTGCACGTTTTCTTACCCCGGATGAACGCGTTAAAGTCGTACAAAGGATCAAGGTCAATCAGACTGGTGTAGAAAATAAGACATGGAAGCGTGATCAGTGGGTTGTTCTTTTAGCTCCATATGCATAAGTTGACGAACTTAGATTTGTGGAGACGCTTAAAGATCCGAAAATATGGATCATGGTGCTGTTCGCTGCTATTGGGTGCGCGCATTCTTCTACTCTTCTATGTAAACCGATGCCGATCTAATTTTGTTTCTCCGACCAGGAATATCGTGAATTCTGTGGGTCATGTATTACACGCTGCAAAGCTGGAAGGAACTAATCCGCATGCTCCATGCGCAGCTTACGAACCAACGGCAGCTTATTGTCAGCCAGTTTGGCTTTAGCACCATCCAGACCACTTTGATCGGGTGTGTAGACGGGGTCGTGGAAAGTGGGTTACGCACCTTTCGTAGAAGCGTGCTGTGGAACTGACGCGGTCCGCAGTCTTGACCATATGGCTGGGGATTACTCTAGCTTCGTTTAAGCCCATTGGGCGCGGCTACGCTGGGGCCATGATGTATATCATCGGGATCTTGGGAGCGCTGCTAGTAAACCTCCTCCCTTCGGGTAACAAGGTTGGCTTGTTATTCTCGTATTGGGTTTCAAGTAAGAATCAGGCTGTCATCCTAAAGTAAAGCCACTGACCCATAGTACGCTCTAGTTTTCGCCATTGCCCCATTTCCCATCTTCCTCGGATGGGTAAGCGGTTTGACGTCGGGGCATACAAAACGTGAGTGATCCTTGCCCCATTCCAAGTCTATCCACAACTGAAGTATGTTGATGCAGGTATAACTGCCAATGCGCTAGTCCTCATTGGGTACTGTGTCGGTAACTTTGCAGGCCCTTTCGTATGGAAAAAGAAATATCAGCCGAGGTACGACTTACCAGTCCTAATTACCTTCCGATTAGGAAATGACCGTTTGTCAGGAATCATGTTCCGTGGACTTTGATTGCGGCATGCAACCTAGCGTCCGGGATCCTTCTGCTCATTCTCCGGTTTATGCTTGCCACCGAGAATAAGCGACGAGATATGAATCAGCATGATGATACTTATGACCATGTGTATGTGACGCATGTGAACGCGGATGGAACCACCGAGGAGAGGAAAGTTGATAAGGTAGGGTCGTCTCCTTCATTCTGCCTTCGAGCTTGGCTGATATACGTGCGCTCTCAGGCTTTTCTTGATCTTACTGATATCCAGAACAAGGATTTCAGATACCTACTATAGATACAGATATTTATGTTTTGATTTGGATTGTACATTGACATACTAGCAGCCGACACCTTGGTGATCGCTTTTTTTTAAACCTCATGATGATACAACCACATGCATCATAACGAAGAGCACCGAGTGAACATGCAGGGTCTTCAATGGGAATATTATGAGAGCTGAGCAGCCATTACGGTGGCTTCACCGTATAGTAACTTATACTTACAGTCGGGAGTGTGTGGGTACGAGCAATTAGGAGTCCGAACGTCGGAAATGTAGGATAGCTGTGTGCTATATTAACCGCGAAGAGTTAATCAGGTATTTATGTAATTATTTTGTGCTCGATTTAGCAAAAACCTCAAATTAAAATTTCATGTCTCTTTCACCGAGGATCTCAACTACGGTACTGCCATTTTTCACATCATGTCCACGAAGGTGCTTTGCCGGAGTATCTATTCCTGACGTAGGTGAAGGTCGACGCAGGCGAAGACGCGTCCTCCGCGTGGATCGTCTACCCAACAACTACGATGTCACAGAATTCCTCTCCTCCCACAGCGCGTACAAAATTGAAAGAATTGATTTTTCATCGAATTCCGTGGATCTACGCTTTTTTCAGCCAGTCGACGCTGAAGAACGTAAAGGGCGCTGGCACAAGTCGCAACGGTACAAGGACGAGCAAATGAGCTTTGTGGGACCGTCTCGTCCAGTGGTGGACGCTGGAATTATCGCGAGAATCGGTGCATTGCATGCGTCCAGACGCCTTGTAATACCGGGTGAATGGACTGTTCAAACACTACAAGATCTTTTTACGCCATACGGAGCCGTCTGCTTCGCCGGTGTCAAGGAGAACAGAGGAGTCGTGGAGTTTTTGAACATAACAGATGCTATCGAGGTGATTGATTCTGTAATTTTCTTGTGTATCTATGGTTTCTTATATTTACGTTTAGGCGTACGAGGCTCTCCAACAGCGCGGCGTCGTATTTCGCAGGGACCCGGACAGTGTGGGGACGACACCACGGACAGTACACATAACAAGCATTCAGAAACACCAGGTTGAGGATAATGTCCTGGCGACCTTACGCGCCGTGAAGCGTTCTACGGGGCTGAGTCTTCGCTATGACGCAGATAAAGAAACGATGGTGTGTCCTTCAAACTAGGCCAGAATGGTCTCTCAATACTCTCTAGGATATCGAGTTCTTTGACAAAGACGAAGCCGATACCTTCCTGTCTCATTTCGAGCCAATACTAGCAGAGCAGCAAAATTTCACTGCGACGGCGGTTGAGACACCGAACCTTCATCCCACGATGGCGCTTGCTCTCAATCTTGGGGCGAAACGAGCATTGCGGATAGGCTTGCGGAGCAAAAAGGCCAGCGACGCCAACGCTTCTTTAGTACAAACAGTCTTGTCGCAGTTCGGCGAAGTGATGTCTGTCCGCTACCGCGCATCAGTGTCCGTATTGATTATTTGATCGTGCATGCAAAGAAGCTGATGGTCTTCTAGTCCAGCGCCCTATTCATCGCTCGTCGTCTTCTTCGCGGACGTCTATGCCGCAATGAATGCTCTCATTGCGCTTGAGAAGGGAGGATACTTGCTTGCTCCGTTGGCTGGCTGTGAAGTGAATTTCGCCAAATGGGATGATGTTGACGATCCTCCGGAGGTGCACCGGACGATCATTTCTGGGCCTACTGTGACCATACCTGTTCCATCTGAAGAGTTGTTGTACGTCTTCTCTACGTATCTGGGCTGTTATAACTTACCATATTGGCGTAGTGTGGAGGTACCGCAAAAACGACGGGAATATCGGTATACTCTTTCTTCCTTGTCGCGAGAAAGAAATGCGAAGCCATGGCAACGAAGCCGAGAGCAATGATCTCGTCTATTCCATCGGACACGCCATCTCCTTATATTGGCGGTGAACTCCCTTTGGTTAAAGCTGTGGAAATTGCCCATTGGATAAACTTTGAGGATGGGCATGGTCACGCTTGGATCAGCATCCTATTGTCCTGTCTCTCGTTCTCGTTGGCAAGTATAGTCGGTGTAATGGGACAGTGATTTTTATGAAGTCATTTATCTTTGGCGTGGTATCTACCATTGACATGGTTACCCAACGAATTGACTTATGTTCCCAGGAGTATTCTGCTTATGAATACTTACACTGGAAAATGACGCGTGGTATCAATGAAGGCTTCGTTGCGTTTCGTCTAGGATGTACGTGGTGGATGTACGAGCGAACTGAACCTCTGACGCAGAAGCTGGAGTTTTGCACCACGGACTGTATGGCGTCTGCACGTAATTGGGCATTTACCTGGGTCGCATTTTGAGCACTATGCAGCTCTGGGTAGAATATTCTATATTCATGAACGTCCTGGACGGGTAATCTAACGCCCAAATTATGGCTTTCGACATCCTCCTCGTTCACAGTGGGGTCCAGCTTATCACCGCTTTCGTAGGGAATGGAAAGCATTTGAAGCAGGAAAGCTAAGGACTTTGAAAGTTAATAGACAGCAAACTATTTAAATGACGGACTCTGATGGTAAATAATTCGTATAGGCCTCCTCGAGTGATGTCCCCGGCGCCCTGGCTGCTCAAGTTCGCGTTCCTTCATATTGCTGTAGATGAGTTGACCCCATCTGTGCATTTACCGAATGCCTGAACTGACTTAGCCTGCGGGCTTTAGATGAGACGTAATGGATCAGCGGTTATGGTATGCCGCAGATGTAGGTTCGAATCCCGCCAGCGTCATTCACCGAAATGTTTTTCAATTCCGGGCGCTTCAGATTGGAGCTAAGCTTCAAGAAATAGGTTTGGTATGCCACCGCTGTTACTAATACCTAGGTCCTGTAACTGATGAAATTCAAGCTCACATTTCACGTGTTCGTGTGAACTTGTGAATCCTCAATCGAGCGAAAGGTCCAACCTCCGGGCCCATTATCATTACTACCACCACTACCACTTTCCAAAAGTCCCTACGGCGACTAGCGGGCTGTCTTCTTTGCTTTGTTATCGTACCAGTGGAACTTCCTTTATTCCAGACAGGATTCAGACAGACCGACAGACCGGGCACTCACCTATATATCATAATGAGTAGTACCTGATACATTTGTTGCCTTGATGGTAAATTTCGACGGACCGTCAGGATCGAAGAGTTCCTATAACATTTAACAGACTTTTTTTCAATAGCTGGGACACTCCTTGTACGTATTATTGATCTGATATTTCATCTTATTGTTCTGATGCGTTGTAAGGGAGACGAAGTCGCTGCAATACTAGATGAAGAATTTGGATACCACCCTTGGGGTGTTGACGCTTTTTCGCCTATCTCTGCCTGGTAAAAAAAAATGAGACTTCGGTGCAGTCCAATCATACTTTGATTGAATCATGTTGATGAGGTGAAGACGCATCACGTCAGAGGAAACCGCCAGGAATATTGAATGAACAGGTTTGTCTAGGTTCCTCTGTCGCTCTTCCCACTGACAAATGCATAGGACCAGAGTGTCATGAGAAGGGATAGTCCAAACAGTCCTTCGTCTCTACGAGGAGGTTCCCCTAAAACAGGGCGATATGATCAACAACTTTTGTATCTTCCACCACGCGGCCATTGTTCAAGCTAGCACTAGAACCTGAAAGCCTCACTGTAACAACTGACACTCAGATATGAAATCGAACAAGTTGGTCTGCCGTACTCATTCTAGATCTTTTTGCCTTTTTGGCTGCGAGAAGGCCTCGTTCCTGGAATTCATCAATCCCGTGCCTTTCAAGAGATAGTTCAGCTCTGCAGTCGATATCTTTCAAAGAAGCAAGTGCGTACAATGGCTTTAAACCCGAGTTCCATTCTCTCACAGGGATGTTCTATAGCCGATGACTCTATTTTGAGCGCGGACGTGAGGAATGAACGATTCTCTTTTACTCTCAGGGAAACGTCGTAATACTACGTGCTCGCTATTCAACTATGGAAGCCATCCTCCGAAGCTCTAGCTCCACGACTGTAATGGACTATAAAGCGTTAGTGCAGATACTGATGTGTTGACATCCAACATTGTTCGAAAAAGAAAAATAGGTTGTATGCGCAACTTGTATATGCTCTCACTCCGAGGCAAGTCTGCACCTCTTCCGCTATACCTGTGCGTGTCAGGCACGCCCATTGCTCACGGGGCCGGTGAAGGGTCGGGCAAGACAGTCTGCAACAGCGCTCAGAATATTGTGGTCTTTTTCAGTGGCGCAAGTATCTGGTGTTTCACCTCTCCTCTCGCTTATCGTTTTTCAAACTTTAGTTGTCGTCTACAATGTCGGGGTTTGGTGGTCTTCCGGAGTGGCGTGCTTACGAATCTACTTGTTTTGGGGTGGATAGATGAAGGGAGCGAACTTCAATGTTGAGCTTTCCTCGCGGATCGGAATTTCATTGAACCCGACAAACGTAAAGGCGGGTTCTTCGGGTGCTCTTT
This sequence comes from Armillaria mellea, assembly GCA_030407055.1. Lineage (NCBI taxonomy): Eukaryota > Fungi > Basidiomycota > Agaricomycetes > Agaricales > Physalacriaceae > Armillaria > Armillaria mellea. The sequence goes on along the minus strand of JAUDZF010000001.1, from coordinate 1,451,613 downwards.
GCATTCGTCGCGGCGATCGAAATTCAAGGTGGCGAACGCTATTGCCAAATATCCCTCCAAAGTAGTCAAAGCTCCGCGGTCGTCCATCCAAATTCCTTTCTCGACGTCAATATAAATCGACAGATAGAAGCCGGCTGAGGTCTCAATAAGAAGAGGAGGAGGACGAAGAAGGCGGTAGCAAACTCGTTGGAGTCATTTAGCACGGCCGTAAACGGTCCGATAACGGTACAGAGCGCATGGACCAATGTCGCTTCCAAGCAGTGAACTGAAACCTCGCTGGCAGTGCACATTCGTCCAAAATCCGCCGCCAAGAGCTCGATGGAGCTCACAGTTATGGACCTGAGGAATTTGGCAATTCAAGGAGCCTATCATCGCGTCTCCGTTACGCAATGCTCTGATGACAGAATGCGACGAGACGAAGATTGCTGTGGCCAAGTTCATGACTTCAGTCAGGCGAGTGATACTCATCTTATTTACCGTCTGAATTTTCACCTCCATAACAGCGATTGGGCAGCGCTGGCTGAGAAAGCATCTTACGCGAACCCAACACCGCAAATTTAACTCACGGTTCAGGCTGTCGGGCCTGTGTCAAAAACAGAACCTTAAGATGATACGCGAAGATCAAAATCGTTTCCCGAGAATAAAAAGGCGAAGGTTCCCTTCCTTTGCTACCAACTTTGCTCGCTTCCGCCAGCAATGCTCAGTTTAACATTATTCACTCTTTTATCTTTCTCTTTCTTGTCTAGCGCCCAGACCTTTACGGCTTCAAATGGTGCCCCAATTAATCAGCCTTATTCGTGGAGTCGCGCAGGACCAAATGGTGGTCTTTTATTGCAAGGTAAATATCCGACAAATTCAATTAGTCCCTTAACTTAATCCTGCTAGACTTCGCTGCTATCGACCTTCTAGCGCATTTTCATCGGGAGCGCATTCCTGAACGCGTTGTAAGCATTCTTCAAACTGTTTCGCTTGGGGGCTCACTGCTGTCCCAGGTCCACGCCAAAGGCGCCGGTGCTCATGGTTACTTTGAAGTAACTCAGGACATGAGCGCAATCACTTCGAACAAACTACTGTCTTCACCCGGAACAAGAGCGAACGTCACTGTGCGATTCTCAACCGTCGGCGGAGAATCTGGGAGCGCAGATACTGCTCGTGATCCCCGCGGTTTCTCGACGAAGATCAGAACAGAGGATGGGAACTGGGACTGGGTGTTCAATGACACACCCGTGTTCTTCATCCGCGATGGTGCCAAATTCCCACACTTCATCCATACGCAGAAGAGGAACCCCCAGACACATTTGAAGGACGCTGATATGTTCTGGGTGGGTCCGAAATTATTTCAATGATTCTTGTGCTCAAGTGCATAATCAGGATTATCTCTCTCTGAATCCGGAGTCCGTACATCAGGTTATGCGTTTGTTTTCAGATCGTGGAACACCAGATGGTTACCATGACATGCATGGATATTCTGGGCACACTTACAAGTGGACGAAGTCGGATGGAACATTTGTCTACGTCAAAACCACCTTGCTCAGAGAAACTGGTTTCAAGGTCAGTTCCCCTGGCGATCCTCTAAGTTGTGCTTGGGTGGTGACCATTTTGGTTTTTTTTCCCACTTAGACGCTCGACAGAGAGAACGCAAGTGCACTAGCAAGCAGCAATCCGGATTATGGTACTCAAAAACTTTTTGATGCCATTGAGGCGGGTGACTATCCTACATGGACTGTATACATTGTAAGAGGTCTTGTTTTACACTTGTGCTTGATGTTGATACTACCTCAGCAAACTATGACCCCCGAACAAGCCGAGGAGTTTCGGTACAACATCCTTGATCTCACCAAAATTTGGCCTCAGAAACTATACCCTCTCCAAGAAGTCGGCCGGCTTGTCCTGAACAAGAATCCGGACAATTACTTTGCCGAGATCGAGCAGGTGCGTCTCTTTTTACAAGTTGTGTGAAGTCCAACGCTAATTTCTTTGATCAGCTATCCTTCTCCCCTGCAAATATGGTTCCCTACATCGAACCCTCCGCAGATCCCGTTCTCCAAGCGCGTCTCTTCGCTTACCCCGACGCTGCGCGCTACCGTCTCGGACCCAATTACAACCAGCTGCCTGTCAACTGCCCTCTCTTCCAAGCTGCCAACTTCCAACGCGACGGCTGGGGAACGTTCTTTTCCCAGGGCAGTCGTCCAAACTACCAGAGTAGTACGCAGCCCTTGAAGTATCAGGAGAACCCTGGTTGGATATATGGCGAGAGCTGCGCGGGCGGGGAGGCGTGCGACGAGGAACGCAGGGTGAACCATGAGAATTTCGTCGGTGCGGCATATAGGGATCTCAGTGAATTTACTGAATGTAAGTCTGAATTCGTTCCTGATGATAATCACTGCATGTGTATTGATGATTGTTCCTGTCAGTGGACTTGGAACAGCCCCGTGCATTGTGGGAACTTTGGAATGCCACGGAAAAGGAAGCTATCGTTGGGAACCTCGCGTCGCATATGGTGAACATCAAGAACATCGAGATTACGAATAGGCAACGTCAGTGTATTCTTAATTCATCTGATGTTCCTCCCCTGACCCAACACACAGTCTCTATATTTGCTGCCATTGACCAGGGCTTCAGTGACGTGAGTTTTCCATTCTACTTGTCTGGGTCATTTTAATAACATTTCGGTCCCTCAGTGTGTCGCCCGTGCGATAGGTGTTGCGTCCGTGGCACCTTTTACACCCAAACCCGTGTCCGAAGCGTTCAAGTTCAGGACCTATCGCGGACTTTCTGTCAACCTCACTCAGAGCGCTCAGAACGGTGATTTGACCCTCCAGCAGGTATCGACGGATGACTACTACTTGGACTAAGCAATCAAGTATTTTAATCAACGATTTATTGCATAATAGTGCATTATTACTTATTTAAATAATAACGTTTCGATCAAAAAATTTTGGTCAGCTCGGCAGTTCTATCATCTCCAATAATTATCTCCGTGTAACGTTCATGATTCTAGTACTTGTAAGAGCATTTCTGGGGGTGTTAAGTTCTTCAAGAAATCCCACTGTCCTTCCGAGTTCCTCCGCTTCCAATGTGCCTTATCACGACCCTGAACAAATGTCAATCTGAGTCTCGGACCGTTACACAATGTCAGGTTTAGTGCGCTGCGACATTGTCAATTGACAAGGACCGGGCGCGATTCAGCAGTGTCTTTCTGTACGTTTCTTACTGGTGAGTACTCTCAAGCAAAGGACGAACATTTTGATAATTTTGAGGTAGGTACCGCTGGATCGGATATACGTCCCGTCGCTCACAAGCGTAAAACGGATAATCAACTTCGACCGGAAGATCAACAACCGGTCGACATTTGGAGCCGGCCTATGCGGACGTCCTTAAATACACCGCCCATCTAGGAATCCGTTCTTCTACCAAACCCTGCTTAGCATGAGGATATACCCAAGCTCAGGTCCTTCCGTGCCCATTGCCAGTCGCTCTGCTTTCACACACCTCTTAAGCAAGCATGGAAACCTCGTTGGAGGGTTTGACGCCGGTCTACCAGCCTACATCGATGCAGAATCCGGGACAAAATTGTGTCGAGGACAAGTCAGATCATTGAGTCTTTCTTTCGGGCACGGACTGAGAAATTACGGTGCGAAGCGGGGAGACACCATTTTGGTATTTTCACCAAACTGTCTTGCTTATCCTGTAATTATTCTTGGAGGCGCGTTGTTATGTTTTATATGTTGTATGACCATGGAATCACTTATAACGCGTTGCAGCTTTGGCTGCCGGGCTACGTTGCACACTCGCGAACCCGACCTATACCGCCCATGAATTGGCCCTGCAATATACCGACAGTGATGCACATTTGATATTCACCACAGAGGAGGAATTACCGACGACCAAGGCCATGCTGAGGGAGCTTGGTGTGTCGGAAGAGGAGGGCGCTCGGAGAGTCATCATTCTTGGTAAAAGTTTACGCTGGGCCGGCGGACCCGACGCCGTAATCAATGCGGAAGCATCCGAGTTGCCGCGATGGGAGAAATTGCTTGGTCTTGGCTCTTTGGAAAGAGAAGAGAACTTTGATGGTCCCCTCGCGCAGGAGACGGCACTTCTGTGCTACAGCTCCGTGAGTCACGGTTCATCGACGTCGTTGACCGTACTTATGCTATTCAGGGTACTACGGGAAAGCCAAAGGTTGTGCTTCAGGTTCGATCTGACCGTTTTTGCTCATAATTTTTTTTACAGGGCGTCGAGGCAAGCGTTCGCGTTTGGCTAATTTTCACGAGGAGCTTATGTTGAAATTAGACAACACACAAAAATATCATTGCGGTGCTAGATGTCGGCGCAGCAAATTACCCAAAGGATGTAGGAAAAGTGGTGCTAGGGTTCCTTCCTATGTACCATATATACGGTATTTTCTTTCTTCTGTCTTCCACTTCTTCTTTTCTTGACTTTATGGAAGGTGCTACGTCACTGTTGTTTCAGGGACAGAAGCTGGGGTTGACCATCGTGATCCAAAAACGGTTCGACCCCATAGGTTTCTGTTCCGATATTCAGAAATACAAGGTGACAACGGTGACAGTTGTACCTCCCGTATTAGTGTTTCTCTCCCGACACCCAGGTGCGTTGTCCTGACGTTGTGTCAGGACCTCTGAAAGATATTTGCAAACAGTTGTGGAACAATTCGACCTCTCAACTCTAAAAATGTTGGTTTGCGGGGCCGCTCCTTTGGGAATTGAACTGTCAAAGCAGGTCCGACTTAAACTGTGCTGTCTGAGCTCGCTTTCTTATCGGCTACCATCTTAATAGGTCACTGAAAGACTGCGTTCAATGAGAGCAAGCTGTGCGGTTGTGCAAGGTTGGCATGTATTGTACTGTTAGAGGTTCTAATGCTCAGCTACCCTCAGGATATGGAATGACAGAGATACCATCCGCACATTTCCTTCCTCCGTTGGATGCTGAAAGAAAATGCGGCAGTATTGGGAAGCTGTACTCGAACTTGGAGGCCCGTTTAGTTGCTGGGGATGCCGATGCAGAAGAGGGACAGCCGGGGGAGCTTTGGATCAGGGGGCCGATGGTTATGAAGGTAATTGAGGCTATTTGTCAATGGTATGCTTCCGTGATCTTGACCTTGACTTAGGGATACTTGAACAATCCTGATGCGAATCGAGAGTCGAAGACCGAAGACGGGTGGTACAAGACCGGAGACGTCGCAATTCGGGATTCAGAAGGATATTATTATATTGTCGATAGAGTAAAGGAGCTCATCAAGTACAAGGTATTTCAAGATTCATTTCATTGTAACGCTAGTCCGTACTGAAACTTTATGCAAGGGTTATCAAGGCGAGCTAGTATTCACGATGCTTCAGTCTCTAATTAATCGCTAGTTCCTCAGTGCCTCCAGCTGAACTTGAAAGTGTGCTGTTGGGTCACCCTGATGTCGCTGATGCGGCCGTAATAGGAGTGTACGACGCGTCTCAAGCCACGGAGTTACCGAGGTATATTATCACTTGTATATTTTTGATTTCGCTAATCCCTATTATCAAATGCAGAGCCTATATCGTACCTGCAAATCCTGATAGAACAAAGACTAATGACCTTAGAGTATCGTTTGAATCGGAAGTTGCAAAGTGGATGGCGACAAAGGTGGCACACCACAAGCACTTGCGTGGAGGTCAGTTAGTCTGAACGTTACGCTAAGAGTGAGTGCACTGAAGGCATTTGTTTTAGGTGTCGTGATTATAGATGCTATTCCGAAAAGGTCTGTCAATGTCTTAAAACTGTCCTCTCTGACGTTGACTTCAAATTTACACATTAGCCCTGCTGGTAAAATACTTCGGCGAGAACTTCGCGAGCTCGCGAAAAAAGAAGTTCGAAGTCGATTGTGATCGCATCTTCAGGTTCGGATCAGGTCATGGGGTTTTCTTCTATGCAACGTTACCTGCCTTTTGCTTTCGCTTTGGCTTGGCATGCCCTTCGAGGGAACTCCCAGTTGTAGAATTGGTTCGTCTCTGACTCTGTATATAGATATCAAAAGCATATCCGTAGAGTGAACGAGCAATTAGAGCTTGTGTCCACTGTCAACCTTCGCCATGTACACAATGATAATAGTATTAAGAACCGTGGTTATACTGAACTCACTGGATGATCCCGGCATTTTCCGAACGGGTTGTTCTTAACCGTGACGATGTTTTTCCCTTCCAATCATGCGGTAACGGCTCTCACTTGTAACGCGGTAATGACTCGATATCAGTGCAGAATATTTTGTTCTATCATGCCGATCCTTGCTCACGTTGACATTGTATCAGATTCCACGATATCGCTTTTCAGCTCCGAATCACCGCCAATTCCGCGTCAACTTTCCTGTCAATGCCATTGTGTCTTAGCCTGCAATGTCTACATATCTAAACAATAGGACCGCCAGCCCTTTTCATCCAAATCAGGATGATCACTCGACATATCTGCTGGTCTGACGTTATCCTGCTCCTGACGAAGTCGGAGGTAGCTGCTGTACGCTGAATCAAAAAGGCTTAACTTTGGTCTTTACCATCGTCGTTCGGGTATCTCCTCGTGGAATTAGCCATTTCCTGGAACCATTTCAAGTTGAATCATCCGATTGACATGCCGGAATCACTGTGGGTTGTTGTTCCTAGCAATGTTTTAGCACACGATAGCGTGAAGTGCCTTCTCTCACCAATATCTCGTTCCGATGTGACTCAGAGAACATTGCTAGGAACAACAACCCACAGAGATTCCGGCATCTCAATGATCCCGGAAATTCGATATGCATCCGTCACGAAACCGGTACCAGTGGATGGCGTTCCCCCACATTGTTTCCATCCAGTACCCTCCACAAGCCATACTAAGTTTAAGTTAGTATCACTACCAGCCACTTACAAGAACAATCTCAGCATGACTTCCGTTCTGATCGTATGTTTCCGTGGTTTTATATTGGTGCCACTTTCTCGTTCCCGCCCGTGGTGTAACTTTTGATTAAATCTAGGGTCCCGATATTTAGTAGCACCGCCACCGCATGCCGATGCGACGCCGCGAGCACTTTCGCGTCATACTCATCATGACATTTGAGCTTCCCGCCCCGGGTCTGTCGGTGCCCAGAAAGAAAAATCCCTTATATGTAGTAGGCGCTAAGTATTACGACTGCCCAACTATCGGATATGCAACGACACCACGATATCAACCCCAACTTCGCCTACAGTACGCAAAAACGACGGCTGTCGAGAGCGTGTGACCTTTGTCGACGAAAGAAAAGTGAGTCTCTTTTTCCCGGTCTGTCGCGTGGACAGCCCTGACGGACGATTTTAAGTTCGATGTAGGTCGCGTCTTCGGTTCTAGATCAACCTTTGTATGTACTGAACGATTACAGGTGATAGAACCCGACTGCCAGGAAAGCAATGTTCCAGTTGTGCTGCCAATGACTTAGTATGTACATATGGTGATGCTAGTGGTGTGAATCGCATTTTGCTCCTCTGTATAATCATTTTTCTGATAAGTCTCTAGCAGCCAATCCCGTCTCAACGGTTCGGGTCCTTTAGCCTTTCTTGACCAAATCTTTCCGTCTCACTGTTGGTCCGATAGTTACGTCCAATCCCTCGAGACGAAAGTGAATGAAATGGAAAACTTACTACGCAAAGTAAGAACTTTCTTGTGTCCTTTCATCTAATCCCTCTGACGCTCGAATCCCGAAGATGCTCCCTCCCGGCGCGGACTTGGCGGAGGAATTAGAAAAAGGGCCCGTCTCACCCCCCGCCTCTGATACGGGTGGCTTGATACAATCCCTTGTTAGAAATATCACCAACGAGAAATGTTCCGTTTCTGAGGACGATCATGATGACGCACTGGAAAGCAACATTCGGCGATTTCAGACCGTCACTCATGGCAGATTTTTCGGAAATTCCAGTCATGCCAAGTTGACACAGACGGCGCTTGACCTTAAATATGGACGCCCCACGTATTTCTGTGATTCTTCTTCGAGAAGACCCGAGTTCTGGGACCCGCTCATCTGGCATAGTCGTTTTTCACAGGTTCGAGTCAATGTGGAATATAACTTCCCGGACGATGATCTACTGTGGTCGTTGATTGGCCTATATTTTACGGAAAGCAATATCTTCCTTCCTGTTTTGCATCGGCCAAGTTTTGAACGTTCGGTCGCACAGTCGACACATCTCAGCGATCCAGTCTTTGCTACAGTGGTGTTGGCTGTCTGTGCGATAGCTTCAAGATACTCGACCGATACTCGCGTCTTAATCGATAACGAATCGTCTTCGAGTGGATGGAAGTGGATGCAACAGATTCTTGTGGATCGCAGGGCAAATACATTCTCAAGCCCGCCACTAATATACAGCTGCCAATCGACATGTGTAAGCTTGACTTGATCTTCTCATAGATAAAGACTCACGGTGCCAACAGCTCGTCGCGGTATTTATGCTGGGTTGTTCTGTACCTCAGACAGCCTGGACTTTAGCAGGCATTGGTCTTCGTGTGGCGCAGGAGGCAGGAGCTCATCGAAAGAGGGGCCATGAAGGCTCTAATAACGCCGAAGCAGAATCTTGGAGACGAGTATTTTGGTATGTATTTTCTAACCAAATGGTGTTACTCAATTGCTGGGCTCATGTTCCAGGTGTCTCTTATTTATAGATAGGTACACCAGCTCTGCGCTGGGCCGTCCATGTGCTATCAATAATGAAGAGTGCGCTCTAAATGGTCAAATATAATGGAATGTAGTCTCATAAGTTTCACAGCATCGATACTGACTTGCCTGCCGATTGTGACGACGAATATTGGGATCATGCTTTCAACCAGCCGGAAGGGCAACCTTCGCTCATATCTTACTTTAATTGTCACATGATATTAACTAGGCTTCTAACGGTCTGCTTGCGAACTCTTGTACGCAGTTCTTTTACTCAGACAGCAGGAAAACTTACCGTCTCCAGTACTGTATGAGTAAGCCGAAGGCCATATTCGGTTCGGTGGAAAAGAATTGGGAAGAACAGATTGTCGTGGAGTTGGACTCTGCGCTTAATGCATGGATTGACACATTGCCCGATCACTGTACGCCTTATCCTTTTGCTCACAGTATTTATTAATTATACAGACCCTAGTGCAATGGGACCCCAATCGCGTGAATATCGTACACTTCAAGCAATCTGCCGCATTGTTAGCAGCATATCATTATCTACGAATACTAATTCACAGGCCTTTTATCACGGCTCCTCGCCATTCCTCGAAGTGGCCATTCCCCTCACTCTCTATATGCACCAATGCTGCGCGTTCATGTTCCCATGTCGTGGATATTCAACATCAACGTGGGGGCAAGTTCCCGTTTTCTGCTGTGAGTCTCTTTTTCGAATAGTATAAGGTTATTTGACGTGCTAATTTTTCTTTTTAGTATCTAATATTCAACGCCGCGGTTGTTATGTTGTTCAATATTTGGGGAGGACCGCAGTCTGGTCTTTCGATTGACGTGACAAACGAGATGGAAGATGTTTACAGATGTATGAGGATTCTCCGCAGTTTCGAATCAAGGTATGTCGCTCAATACTGATAAATGATCACATAACAGGACGACTAGCAGATGGCGATTTGCTGGGGCATTATGGTGGATTTCTTTTTTCCAGGACTTGGATCTCTGTCAATGATCTGTTCATAGGGATGTTCTCTATCAATTGACGGTTGGCGAGCTACCTCTACCACTCAATTCACAGCCTGTCTCGATAAATAAGCGAGAACGAGATTCCGATTTTCCCTTTGATCCCAATGAATGCGGAAGGTCCGACATTCAAAACTATCCTCATGGAGGCGGAAACTTATATGGCGGATCGAGCGATCTCCCCACAGGCGATTCCATGGATATATGTGCACCACCCTCTACACTCCCTTGTTCGCAGAGGAACACAGCGACCATCTCTCTGTCAACGAAAGACTCTCAGGCTCAATGGGGTCAATTGACGTCCGTATCCTCACCGTGGCCACCATTTCAGACCCGTTCCCTCCCCGTGAATAGCAGTGCATTGGGACAAGTGGACTCCCATGACCACACCGATTCCTCTGACCGTGTTGACGAACAGGTCTCTCGATTATATGGCTATCTCGAGCCTTCCTCCAGTAGTCCTCTGGCACAAGGGTCTTGCAGTCCAGGTTACCTGCCATATTACCATCGCGATGGATGCCCGCACATGTCACCGCCAGTGGTACACTCTGGTAGTAATGATGGCATAGTCCAGGTTGATGACAGAACGAGAGCAATATGGGAAGGTCTCCCAAGAATGCTCGAGTGAGTCCTCTTACCTAGTACTCTGCTTACTCTGCTGATTGTATGCAGCTTAGGCGACCAGGATGGGCATCTCAGTAATGAGAACGAATGGTCCTGGCCGACCTGGCTCTAAGTTTTTCACTGTAACCTTGTAAGACGTATAGGCTCGACGAGTATTTCCGACAACATCTAGAAGGTGCAATATGCCATTGGGGCTCTATTCGGACGGCAACAATAGCGTTTTGTTGACGTGTTGTCAGTGGAAATAGTAGTACGAAGATAAGATGTGGGGCACCGGTGAAGGGTGTTTTTGGTCTCAAACGGACATTCCATTCTCCTTCAAAGATTGTGTACGAGTTATACAATATGATTAGCAATTCATGTGTATTATAATCCTGAAAACGAAAGTGGGATGATTTCAGGTCTATCCTGTAGACGAAGTAATCATAACTTGGCAGAGAACTTATGTCCCTTGATAATCTGTACGAGAGTCGAGAACGCGTGCCGGAAGACGGACTTGAGTCTCCATCTGCCTATAAAGCAAAAATAAGGTAAGGCACAATTGAAACTATGTAGACGCGAACCTTTCCGTGGAGGCAATGGGGCTGGTGAATTCGATGAAACATCGGATTCATCGGCTAGCGATAAATCGGGTGGATGTGAGTCTGGAGATTCAGCGTTCAGGTCTTCTGGGGACCTTCCAGACGTCTCCGACTCTGAATCAACCTCATCAGAGTAATCGTCGGGGAAAGGAGTAATCTCCATCTCCGGCGCAGGCTGGGGGAAAACTCCCGATCCATAAAGCGCCAGCTGGTACTCCTCTACGATTCTGAAAACAAGAAAATAATTCAGGAGAGGAATGGTAGTCCTGAAAGACGTCAACTTACTCTTGGAAAAGATCCAGGTCTCCGCATAGCTGTGACGGATCACATATCTCTGGTACGTCGGACAGGACAAGACCGATCCGCATAACGGGCGCGAAGTTGTAATCTTCTTCAAGTTGATCGCAGCCTGGTACCTCGGCGAGGAATATCTGGCTGGCTTGACTATTCGTTGAGCGTTGGGAAGCGTCATCCGGAACATCTTTGTCTGGGACTTCTTCTTGACCGTTGAGAATTCGTAGGATTCTATCATCGTCTAGTCCAGGCCGACTCAAGAGTTCACCGTGGAGTATATCCTCCGTGAGGGCGTCCATCAGCTCAGGTGAGGTGCCCACCAGCAGATGGTGAGTGAAAATAGTCCTGTCGTTCCGATAATACACGTATCCGAATGTCGTAGCAGGTTGGATGATAACAATTCTCCCATGGTAGTGGCCCCCTCGCCACCTTGAAAGGTCTCCTTGATTTCGGGTGGGCCGTTGTGGGCAAGACAGGAATGCACATAGTTGGTCGTGCATATTGGGGTTTCCGAGGGTGAGGTTTCGTAAGGCCCTGTTGTAATGGTCTAACTCTGATAATGCTGTAAAAAGGTTCCTCTGTGTCTGCTTCTACGATCTATGAGTCTTTCAGTGAGAGAAACTTGAAGAAGCTACGAAACGACGCACATCCAAGCAGTAACCAGCATATTTGCGATCCTGCATACCATCCAACTTTTGTAACATGGCATCATCGCCCCCGCCACAGTAGAGCTTCAGTGTTGCAGCTACGTCGATAGAAAAAGTGAAATAAGTATACAAGGGTGGAGCCAGAGAGTAAATCGTGTCGAACAGGGGAGCAGACATGGCGTAGGGCAGCCAGGCGAGGGGAGTGGGGGCAATAACAGGCCATAGCGGAAATCGAACATATTTATACCGATCAGAGTGGCAAAAGAACAAGAAGGACAAAGGCGTGAGAAACAGCGCCGCGAGCGATGTCAAATGATCATGATCTGCCATTGTTTTCCTTGCACTGCTTGAGCGTTTGCCCTTGTCTCTCTTTCATTATGCAGGAACAAAGAGAATATCTTCCTTGATAGGAGAAAAGGGAACTATAACAACGGCACCTTCTATATAAAATGAGGGCAATCATTAATGGGTTTCGCCGCCTTTTTCTTCTCTCATCGTTGCTCGAGTAGCACCTTACATTCACTCACAGCTAGTAGGCCTGGAGCCACCTGTAAAATCTTCATTCCCTTTCAATGTTCTCCCATTCCCGCTACTCTGTACTCTCTGAAGATTACGATCCCCTCAAACTCAATAGGCCACGCAGCATTATCCCAAAGTCTCCGTCACTTAGGTCGTCGATTCGGCCACGGAATGGGTCCCCAGTCTACAAACCTGGCCAGATATGCCTCATCAAAGAATCTGCGTTTACACCATTGTCTGTAGCTATGACAGAAGCGTGCGGTAACTTCATCCCTCGAAATGGACTCAGGCTTAAAACCTTCGGACACGACCGAATCATGCCTGTCTCCTCCGGAAAAGAAAGACCGTGCATCATTATGGATGTTCCGGGTCACCTTAAAGCTGCTCACTATAAGACGGGCCATTTTGTCTGTCTCATGGCCACGTTCGGCGGTTCATCCGAGGACTAGTATGAAAGTTTTAGTGGACTTCTCCGGCGATTTGTTGTCCCTGTCGAGCCCAACCAATGGATTCTCTTCGACTCAGGAACAATTGCGCTCAAGACCGATCCAGCTTGGCATAATCCTCTGCAATGGGTAATCAATCGCCTTTGTGATACACACAAATCGCCCTATGAAGCCGTACATATCGTTGCACGATGGCAAATCCCGCCGGCTTCCAAGTGCCGAATATAAACGACTAGTTCAACACTGCGCCGCTCAGCGGCGTTCATGGACCGACGACACAAATCACAACGAGACCTTGAAGCAAGAGACGTTCGACGAGCTTGTTGTGAGTTCAAGTCCTTTCGAATTCTGGGTATCATACTAATTGTAACAGAATTGGAAACCGAAGACGAAGATGAGAGATTCCGACAAGGATACACTATATACCTGCCGTTCCATCGAGTCTGCCTTGTCCGTCAACAGCATCCGATCATGTTATGCGCAAAGTACCTTTCGTGGAAGTACTTCAACGTTGCACCCTATCCTCGAAGACGCCGTCAGCACATATCCTAAGTTTACGCCTAGTGACTTCCCGCCTCTGCCCTCGAAACTTTGTGTTGAGGTCTGTTAGCAACACCTTTCGTACGTCAATTTTTTCCTGTTCTCTATTTACCAGCTAACCTAGGCGAAACAGCCAGTGCATTAAACGGAGGTTAATAAAACTGTATTGGATTAGTGTATAGTAGCTATGATTGTATCGTTACACAACCTTGTATCCAACGTCTGTAGTCTTGATGGCTATGCTGCATCTGTCGTAAGCCATATGAAAGCGAGGGTTTGATTTATCAGAATTAGCGGTATAGAATGATGTCTATAGGCGCAGCTGTCCCGTTACCAGTTCACAATCAGGACCAGAGAACTTGGATGACTGTGCTCGAGTCGCACGTCTGAAGAATGTCTTTGTCTCCGCTTTCCTTAACACAAAAGTCAACAGAAGCTCCGATCTTAACATACTCTCCTCAAGTTTCCGTCTAGGCTCTAGCACTTGAGGAGACGGCGGGCCAAGTTCATGCGAGTTTAGAAGATTAGAGTCGCGCCCTTCTGTGGATGTTGCCATCAAAGTTATCGGAGACAAGTTTATCCTCAATCAGCGAATTCTCGTAAAGGACCAGCCGCGCAGGTGCAGACATGAAAATATGACCTTCGGGCCTAGGATCTCGACTGAGTATCAGTCTCCGATACATTATCCGAACTGGAAGCGGCTTGCAGCGACATCGACAGAAAAGGTAAAAGAGCAGCTGCACGGGCGACTGGGAGGCTGAAGCGCACGTCAGCAGACGAAAGAATGTTACCGGAGAGTGACACGGCGAAGGCCGGGTAGGGCAGCTGTGAGGAAACTCGTATCCATATAGATGTCATGATGTCATCCCGACTCTTGCCTTCCTACCACCACGTCCAGCAAGTCTTCGAAATGCAAAGCCCTCTCGATTTTGAGCTAAAACATACTGGTATGTACCCTACGGAAACGGGTACAAAGGACCTTCCCACCTCTGTGAAGTGTCGCAGAACTGATTCTTGCAGTTTAATAAAGTAAACAAGTCAACAGGCTCAGCTGTGTGGTGAGCGACGCGATGACGTCATGGTACCGCGGTTATTTTCTCACGGTTACTCTCTCCTCTCAGCTCTATTACCTCAAGTAAATGTACTGTCGCTGGTCATGTTTTCCCCATCCTTCCGACTCTCTGTCCGTCAGTCCAGGTATTGATATGCAGTTTCGAGTTATCCCACCGGAGCTTCGCTATTTCGCAACTCCTACGGAGCTGTACTAGGACCATAGATTCATATGTGTGACAAAAATTGGATAACCTAAAGGGCGGGGCGTACGCTGGCTATAGTTTTATGTGCATTTCTGAAACTAAAGTACTGCTTTTCAGGATAAAAAATGCGACGTTATCAATGTTCATCCGCCGTCAGGATCCCTACTATGAGTTGCCAAGATCGCCCATCCTACGTCCAGGAAATATTCTCGTTACTCATGCTTGTTACGACGGAGTGATTGATATCGTCCTACCTACTTCGATGTTTGGCTACAATAGCTATGGAATTGTGTGACTATCGTGCCTTACACGAAATTTACTGTCACGATTCCGCAAGACCTTCAGCGAGGAAGATCGCTGCTATGAACTTGAACGGGCTAAATGTAGACGAGATTGTGTATCGGGATTATCGATGGGGACAAAGAGGCACCATGGATTCCAGACGACGAGCCAGATACTGGCAAGAAGGCATGCAAAGATCCATTCAAGATTCAAATTCCACGTTACAGGTCTGATCTCCCCCACGTCGGAGGGTGTGTTTGGCGTGAAAGTGTGAAAAATGGCTCACTTTCTTCCCTAACAGATTGCGAGAAGGCCTGACGCTACTGTTCAACAGAGGACTTCGGAATATATGGATGAGTGTTATTCAGCCATACTCGAGTCAGACAAGGCACCCAAGACAAGCATGTCTGATTAGAGACATAACTGGTCTGGACCCACTATCGAGGTATTTCATCGTTTTTGTGTGAGCGTCCACCAGACTCAAGCTGTGAATCGAAGTCCGACTTGAATACTACGGAAGTATACTTCGCATCCAAGTCCAAGGTCGCCAATCGTTCACTTGTTCTGGCTCAAATCCCACCCTCGATGTTCCGATGTTCCGTACTCTCATAACTCTATGGTGAGTCGTACACTTACAACTGCTCGAGAGACTATACTGTCGTCACGGATGATAGAGCTTTACAGGTCATGGGTATGTCAGCTCGTACATAACTAAGTACCGGTCATTCAAGCTGTCATTAACCATTACAGCTAAAGCTTGCAGAACCACGAGTCCGGTGATGCTTGGGACCGGAAACGCATTGTTAAATTACTTTTCATTCACGGAGAAGGGATGGAGTCGGGCACAGGTACAGCTTGTGCAACTGCGAAGGTCAGTCAAGGTTCTTCGGTGATATCAGAATTCCGCAGAACAAGCTTGAAGCTAGACATATGAGTAATGCTTGTCCTGACCTCGCTGTCCGCGACCAAGCACAAGGTTTTGGAGTCTTGAACTAAATAAAGGAACGACGTGGGAACGAAGGGAGTTTGAGATGGATCGTTGAGTGCCTAGTATTCAACCACTCACTGAATTTCAGGTTATTCATTTGGCCCTCAGAGAGGATATTCCAAGAAACCATGAGTGTGATAAGTATCTCGCACCTCTTGTCCTGTGTATGGCATTGATTCCACTTCTGTAGAGTCTGTATTGCCATAGGTCCGCGTTTCCTTCATTCTTGATATTGAAAGGTACGCAACGGAGGTGCTAATGGGCCTGGGGTTGGTCACAATGGCATCCCAGAGTGTAATTCTCAGATGCTGTTCCAATAGAATGGACTGTAGGATTCGAAAAATCCCCGATATCAGCTGTTCTTACTACGCCAGGTGAAATCCATCCAAATTCCGTAGTTTGGTGCTGATTTCGAGGTGCTAAAATTAGATTGCAATTCTCTATATATATACGAACAGAATCCCACTTTCAAGTATCATTCAACCATGGCAAGCACTCAGCTCGATACTACCACTCTTACCAAGCTCCAGAGAATCGATGACAAGGTCAAGAAAGACAACTATATCGTAACCTTGCGCCCAGGCGTCGCCAGAAGCACGAGGGATGCTCTCGTCGATAGCCTTGGCGCCGAGGCGACTATAACCGCGAGATACAACCATGTCTTCAGCGGATTCGCTGGTGAGTGTCTTTACATCTTGGTATCTCCGCCTAGCAGATACTCAGTGCTCTCATGATATAGGACAGTTCAGCTCCGGGGTTCTCGAAAGGATCAATGCCCATCCGGGTGCGTTGCTCCCTTCAAAAACGTTGTGCTCATACTAGCGTACCAACGAAAAGTTACCATCAGATGTTGGTGAGTGGCTAATAACTGAGGTTGGAGTGCCGAATAATAATACTTGCCTTTTCAAGTTACAATCGAGGAAGACAGCGAAGTCTATATCAGCATGGAACAGTGAGTCGCTTGTTTACGTCCAATGCATTTGTACTGACGTACACTATGCTTGACTAGACACGATGCGACTTGGGGCCTGCAGAGGATCTCTCAAGAGGGACCCCTTCCTCCCGGCTCAGACCCTTTGTCAGATACTTTGTCCTTGATTTGCGCATACCTAAATTCAACTACTCTCAGTGACCTCACGTATACATACACCTATGATGGTACCGTTATTACCCCGGTAAACGTCTATGTGGTCGATACAGGTGATGTTGCACAGTCGGTACCGATGCATTGTTCTGACGCTGTGCTGCGATTAGGAATATACATAGAAAACGTAAGTCCTTCGATCATCAGCAAAACAGTTAAAGATGATTGTATACAAGTCGGACTTTGGCGGTCGTGCTCATCGCGGAGTTACCATTCTTGGAACGTGCGCATACTTTCATATTTGTGACCTTTGCCCAATTCTGAATTATTGAAATAGCGATGGAGATAAGAATGGTCACGGCACCCATGTTTCGTTCGTACAATGAATTTTTAGCTCTTTGCTCCAAGGTTTCAATGGTTGCTCATGTATCATATAGTGGGACTATCGGTGGCACCCGCTTTGGAGTTTACAAGGTATTCTTGAATCTTTCCATCTCGGAGATGTACACTGACATATTGTTAACATTCTAGTTTGCTGAAATTTATGATGTGAAAGTTTTTGACGACAATACGAGGGGGACTATCTCCAGCGTAGTAGCGGGGCTTGACTGGACACTCAACAATGCCGGTTAGTATTTGAAATCCCTTTGTGACTTACATTGTAACTCACTCACCTTATTATTCGTCCCCAGTGAGGCCAGCTGTAGTTAACATGTCCCTAGGATCATCGGCCAGCACTGCCCTTGACACCGCTGTGGTCGCCGTAAGTAGGATTCTTCGTTATGTCTAGTTTTCTGGACTCCTTGTGTTTGACACATCAATAGGTCATCAATTCAGGCCTCACCGTGGTCGTGGCTGCTATGAACGGTGAGGATTTGTTTATTCATTTCAAATCTTTCCTTTATCCTGTTGTCCTCACATAATCGCTGATTCCTATAGATGGCATCGATGCGTATGCCACAAGCCCAGCTCGCGTTGAACAGGCAATTACGGTTGGAGCATCTACCATTCGTGATGCTCGTGCTTCCTTCTCCAATTTTGGGTTTGATAATCTTCTCATCTCGTCGATGTATTTATTAATTGTGCGCCTCTCTATCAGATCCGTCCTCGACGTCTTTGCTCCTGGACAGGATATTACTAGCACCTGGATCGGTCAAGTAAATGCCACTCATACCATCAGCGGCACCAGTATGGTGAGTTTATTGATATCCCAGTTTGCGTCTCTACGCTGAACCTCGGCCATACCGTACAGGCTACTCCTCATGTCACTGGAGTTGCCGCCTCTTTCTTGGCTCAGCAAACGGACTTGAGACCTGTGCAAATCCAGGAAGAGATTAAGAAACGCGCGAACGAGGGTGTTCTCACTAACATTCGTGAGTCGCAGCTTCTATATTTCTTTAATCTTGTTTCTGAACACTATATGCAAGCTGACGGTACTGTCAATGTGCTGTTGTACAATGGAGCGCCCGTGTGATCGCACCATACATAGGGTGTTTCGGAATTGAATCGCTTCATCAATATGCTTTAGTTAAATTTGTCGAATCGTTGTCCATCGAAATATAACCGTTGAGTTTGTACTTGTAATACTCTCATTTCAGGTATAGACACAACGGAGTCCTGCTCGGTATTGGCTACTTTTGATTTTCTACTTTCATTCGAATCACAAGGCAGGAAAGTTTTGTCCCTTGAATTTCAATGCAACCATAGGAGAAAATAAATCGGCCTACAGCCACCTTCACACCCGTCGTTAGGTTCCAATCTTATCGCGCTAGTCTATATTGTCCGAGAAGCCATGGATGTTCACGGTAAACAGGAGCATTTCCCAGTAACAAACTTTCTTTCTGTTCCCGGTGGATATTTGTTTATCCAACAACGGACATGTCAGCGTAAAGAGAAGTTGGGGAACATCAATATGCATTTTAAAAAAACTTGCCGGTCCTTTCGCGGACAGCTCCTTGGGGAAGATGTTGACAGCTTCTTGGTCAAGATAGAGGATGGCTGTGTAAGTTTTCCATGATCGAGAGTACGGAGGCAAATGAAAAGTTGAGACAGGATTCATATGACCAACTTGTGGTGAGTCCAAGTAATTGATTCCCAGGTGTCAGCCACTGGACTCATTTTTCAAGGACTGGAAATTCGACACGGACAAGACTGATACAACATTGATAAACACCTGCAATTCAAATGCGTCTGAATTGTTTGTCAACAGCATTTGATTGAACAGTTCATGGGTTTCTCATTGTGGAAAACCCCCTGCATTGCAACTTATCCTCGAAAATGCTGCTAGTACATATCCCAAGTTTATGCCTTGGGACTTTCCACCTCTGCCCTCAAGACTTTGTGTTGAGGTGTGTTAATGGGACCTTTTGTATGTCAAATTTCTTCATGTTGTCTGTATACCAACTAACCTAGATGTAACAGCCAGTGTATTAAACAGAGGTAAATAAGCTGTATCAGATCATTCCTGCTACCTTGGTAGTGGGTCTCTGCAGAACGCTAATGGCACCAGTTTTTGTGGTAGATTCTGTGAATCTAATTCAGTTCCACTTGCTCCTGAGTCATCTGCTTGTGTTGCACTTGTTTGTGGTCATGAGTATGTACATTCTTTTTTACAATGGTCTTGGTTTGTTCTTGTATTTTGATGCTTTCAGCCTTTATTTGCACAGTCAGCTGCTGGTATTGGACTTATTCTTCTCATGTCAATGACCAGTTCCACTTGCTCCTGAGTAATCTGCTTGTATTGGACTCAGTTGTGAGGCTGTACTGTCCATCAAATACAAAATATCCCAGTAACTACTGAGGGATGTGAAGTACAAATTATCCAATAATGTCTGGAGCTGTCAAAATACATACATTATAGGAATCAAAAATATCTCATTCATATTTGATGTCTCTCTAAAGAATACATTTTTTGATTGTATTTTGATGTGATTCCAGCCATCGTATCCCCCCTTGTATACTGCCCCTGCCCCACCTCCTGCCTGATGGTTGCACTTTTTATTTCCCTTTTCATCGCATCCTGTATTTGTCACTGATCCAGTATTCTTCATCCCAGTTGATGGGATCTCCTTGTGCCTTTACCCTGGTAGATCCTGGCCATAACTGATCTCACTTCTCTTGCTTCATCATCAATCCACATGCAATGGTAATGGGGGTTTGATTTCTCCTCATTTTGGTCTTTCCCATCATCCACCATGTTAGCCACCATTCCTACCATATGATAGTGCAAGAATTCCCAGTGATGCTCACTTGATGAGCATTGGGAATTTATCATTTGTTATTCCACTCCCAATGGTCCTAGTATAACCTTACTGCTCACTCACTTGGTCATCTTTACAGAGTTTGAGCATGGGCTGAAGTTCATTCATGTAAGTACATCTTTGGTGCTGGTATTTCCCTGCTGTTCTACCGGGATATTCACAATCTGTGAGAATTGGAGGCAACCCATCAAAATCTGACAAATAGAACACCACATAGAAGTGCCATCATTTCACGACAAAACTTCTTTGAATTGAAATTGTACATTGTTGGAATGTACATCTGTTATTTTGAATACATCAAAATTGTACTTCATTGAAACATATGTACATTACAGTAAATATATATTGCTAACATCCCTTCTTGGACTCCCAGGTGATTCACAATGTTGGACCCTACCATCCAGGAGAATTCATCTACGGGCATCCCACTCAATGAACAGGACCTTGTTTACTTCTTCAACTTCACCTCCTTGTTTGATGACACCTCAGATAATGACTTCGGAGTCCATATTGAGCATGATCATTCTGCACCAACTATTAGCATGGGACTCCACAGATGCCATCCTTACCTGGACATTGGCACTATTGAAGAGTAGGTCCCTCATCATGCTGCTATTTCAATATAACACTCACATAATCTTGTGGCAGGACAATCATTGGTGTACTGCACATTCCAAGGCTGTATTGCTATGCCATTCAGCTGGCTTATTCCTCTGAACAACTTCTCTGGCTCACAGACTGAGGTCCACTTTTTGAGAGTGTCATACTCGCCAATTGTGCATTGACATTTTTCAAATGTTTGTACTTGCAATGGTTTAGTAAGTGGCCTTCTGTTGACAAAGCTGAGAAAGAGCAAAGAAAAATTGTACATCCTCTGTGTCTAGATCTATGTATACATCATCACACTGAAAATTAGGAAATCTTTACTCTTTATATCATGGGTCTCAAATACAAATGGATCGATCATGGTCTGAAACCCCCACAATGGACTATGGAGCAGGTCTTTGAGAAGTTGGACTATTTGGAGGAGATCATCACAGCTGAATATGAAAGAATCAGTCATGTATTTAGAACAAATTAGTGTATAGTCCGCTAATACTGATACATTGCAACAAAAGTTTGTGACATGCTGAATCAAAAGGATGATGTACATCTAGGGGAATCAAGATTCAACATCACATCAGACACCTCAGAAAGTGGAGGAAGGGATGCCAGGGTACTGTCCCATTGTTCAGTAGTGCTCTTCTCAAGCTCCTGCCACAGAGCAGCCTGTTTGAATGTGTATGCTCTTGTGCTGGCTGAATCTACCTTCTTTGCCCTATCTTTTCATACCTTCTCATAGAACTGGAATGTCATCTTGATGCAATGGATCTCCTCTATCAAAAGTTCACACTCTTCTTGCCAATGCTGTGCTTGAGCATGTGACTTGCACCACTCAATATGTAAAGCTGTTGAGTGCATGTTAGTTACAGGATATGGTTTGAAAAGAGTCTAACCTTCTTGGATATCTTCCTCTCCTTCTTGAAGGTTTGTTTTTCAGATCCACGACAATGAATGGTGACCCTCCGATTTCAGGTCATTATAAGAATCCAGACTAGAGATATCCTCTGCCCTTAGAGGGAATAGACCCATCTTCCATTCATGGCAATGAAGATAGGCTGATACCACATCTAGTGCAGTATACACCCTTCAATATTGGGCCACATCTGCTGAAATTTTTGCTTCCACCCTATACATGAGGGTGTTGGCTCTCATTCCATATTGTTGACCCTGGGAGAACTGCTGACACCATATCGTGAGATAAGACTTCAAGAGTAAATGATCACATAGTATGGCTAGTGTGTCATGTGCTTGTGCGAGCTGTAGCCAATGCTCATCATTGATTATAGTGTTTTTAGGGCTAAGATCCACCACACCAAGTTACAAGGCTGTTAAAGGGAGATATAATGGAATCTTGGTAGGATGTGTTTCTACACCTGGAGGGTGCTGGTCATCATCCCTGGCATGGAGTAGACTTGTCTTGGGCATGTACACCTTCTGGATCTCGATCCAGGCATCAATTTTACAGGAGATGTGGTTGGCTTGTTGTTGAACCCTAGCTCATTGTAAGTTGGTGGAATGGGCCCTGAGTTCCTTCATGTCATCAATTAGGTGCACCCTGAAAATGTAATCTGTTCAGTACAAAGATGGGATCAGCCCCTGGTGAATAGATGTACTATGCTTCCTCAAGCTGCAAACCTTGAGTGATAAATTCACTAGGACTCAAATCATAGTGAATATCTATAACATTTTCGGTTTTTTCTTCTTGGGCCAATTCTAACTGTACAGCATTCTCAGTAACCACTGAAAAGCTGTCAGTGCATGTACTGAAAGGTGCTGTGCACCTATAGAGATGGGACGTGCCTAAACACAAACACACCACACTAAACACTTCAGTGGTTACAGTTCGAAGGGAGATATATGGTACCCAGTTCTGAAGCTTTGTACTGTAGTTTAATTGTGCTTGTACAATGAATATATTTTATGACAGGGTCTATTGCGATGTTTTCTTTAAGTTCAATGTGTTACAAAACACAAACTAAAACGGAGACAGGATAGCTGCCTGGTGCAGTTTCAATGCTGATATGTTGCACCTGGTTGTGACTTAAAACATGATACTGGTTCTGAACTGTTTCTTGGGTCTGACTTTCTGTTTCTAGCTTATACTGTTTGCTTGCTGAATTGTTCTTTCAGACATGGAGTGACCACATCACAATTTACTTTATTTCCTGGTGAGTCTACAACTTGAAGCTCTTAACTGTTAAACCCATACTATTTGCTTGGTAGCATTCTGGGGGTCAGAAACCTGACCTCCTTATTTTACATGAGGGTATATATACTATTCTACTAGCTTATGTAACTACAAATGCCATTGAGACTGACTAAGATACTTGTTTATACTACCAGGCAGGTGAAACATCCTACCTGGCAGATATGAGCTCATTATGTGGCTACCTGGTAGACTCAATCATTTAGTGATTGGTCCAGGTGATCAGATGTTCCACAGTTGGACCACCATGCATAGCCTTCATTTCTTATTTGGCACCTAGGTGTTATGATTTTCTCACTTATCTTATCTTATCAGGTGCTTATTGCTTATCTTATCACTCAAAGCACCTTCACCACACCTATAATGAACCATCCACAGCTGGACTGCTGTGCTTTGCTACCACAGGACATTTACCACATGTATCACAGACTCTATTCACTATTATTAGACAGACTCAGAACACTATATAAGTAGCACAGTTCTCACTGTAATACTTCAGCTTCGAACTACAGTTCACCTATACCAATCTTCTCTCTCTATCGAGCCAAGCTCTAAGCAGCCTACCTCTTCTCAGAGTCTTAGACACTCGTCATCTCTCTGGTGATTGTCCAAACACGAGACAGCCGAAGACCTAGACCCAAGTCTTAGATCATGTGAAGTTTGAGTCTTACAGTTAGTTCGAAGCTTCCCTACCATACCAATGAACACCCATGTTATTCGCAATCCTCATTGCCCTCACAATCCTTTCCTCCATCGTCATCCTCAGAGTATTAGTCATGCTTGGGATCACCCTTATCCTACTCACCACTTTATACCTTGAGTTCACTGCAAACCTCACAAGCTGTGAACTTCTGACCCATCCCCAACATGAATTGGGGATGCAATAATCCCTTCCTGAACCTCTTATGCCCCCATCAGTGAGTTGGGAGGACTACGAACACCCCACATAACTCACCCAATCCAGTAGCCCTGCATCTGGAGATGCAGACTATATCCCACACTATGATTATGACACCGATGATTTAGCCCCCCTGTTAGACCCAAACTCTGGGTAAACCAAACAAGAGTAAACCAAGGGCTGTTTCGCATTCAAACAGTCACCCAAGGAGTCTCTGTACTGAATGGCTACTAAGAGCGTCGGACTAATGTCTTAGTCTGAGGCTGAGTCGACTAGCTAAGTTTGGTGTGATTAAACTTTAGCTTGAAGCTGGGGAATATACAGCAAGAGCTATGCTACTTATATATAAAAAGTCCTGTGCTAAGAATAGAGTCTTTGTCCATGGTTGTCATGCAGAATACAAGGCAAAACATGAGAATGGCGAGCATTGGTCGCAAGCCGTAGTTGTCCATAGTACAAATGTTGATGCAGTCCATTATAGTCATGGTTACAATGATAGGTGCTTGAGATAAGATAAGATATAGATAAGCACTGGCCGATAAGATAAGATAAGTGAGAAAATCGTAACACCCCCCATCCTCATCTCCAATCGCCTGCCAACCCAGGCAGAGGCCACACAACTTGGCAGGTACATTTTACACACCCTCAGATTTGAGCCCGAGCCCTCCACTGAACCAGAACAAGGAATTGAGCTCTGAGTGGAGGAGGGAGACTGGTCATACCATGGCCCACCAATCATCGAGTTCGACTCCAATTGGGATCAGGAATATGAATATGACACGGATAGTGAACATGGCAGTGAGGAATACCCAGACAATGATGAGCCTAGACTTCCAAGGCAATGGCAAAACCAAACTTGGGTGGAGTATGGAGAATAAACGTGTGAACACGGCAATACTAGGACAATCGTGTGTGTGAGTGGGTTTGGGGCACCTCCGTGCAGTAAATCAAAGCTTTAATGGTGCAAAGATATGCTTGGACTATGCAGTCAAGCAGATAATACGACATGAGTGTCAAGGAATCGAAAGAATGACTGTAAGTTGTAGGGTCTTGTAGAACGAGAGGGAACAGCGCCTGATATGATGTGAATATCAAGAAACTGTATTCTGAAACGGAAACAGAGAATGAGACTCGAGAAGACATGCTCGAGACATTAATATGAGTGGGGAAACAAGAGGGAAATGCCTGAGTGATATGGCAATAGATTGAGGGACTGGCAATGCTGGGAATAAATGTGCTGGTCAATCAAATAAACATGAATGAGGTGCTGAAACTGGCTGAAACTGATCCTAAACTGGACGGGCTGATACGGAAACTGGAGGCGAATGGTACTGGGCTGAAAACAATCCTATCTGATGTCAAAAACTTATCCTATAATCCACACTGGGATTTCCTATACTGATCCTATACTGAAACAATTGCTGAACTGGTCCTATACTGATACTGATCCTAAGTCTGCTCTGAGACTACCCAAGTGGGCGACGATGACGATGGCGAAGGTGAAAACTGGTAAAATGGTCCTATCTGGTGAAGTTGAAACTGGTGCTGCCTATAAAGTAAACAGGGGGCGAGGTATGGCACGGTCGATCATGTATTGGCATGATATTGATGTGTACAAATAGTGTTAAGAGTAAAGAGGGACAGAAATGTCTTCTTCACAGTTAAAGAACCATGGAATAACTCAAGCAATACTGCGAGTTGACGTGCAATCAACTATATGCGATGCAAGATGAATATTGCCATGAAACGATGAATAAACGTGTGGTGATCCTATAGAAATGATGGATGGATTTGTAGAGATTTGCTGATCTGACTAGTCGATTTATTATTGGTGTGTGCGGTGAATACGGTGTATGATGGATTGACATGTACGAGAATCAATACAAGCATAGTCTGGCGAACAAGAGTGTACCCACTGGGGTCAAAAAGTACTGAATGCTACTGTAATCTACATTTTTATACTAAAGTCCTACATATATTAATAGAATTCCAAGCGACCTTTTACTAAGGCTGTAAGGCCTTAGCTGAGTAAAATCCTGAATAAACGTGACCTATATCTGTCAGCTGAAGTATACAGCATTGTTCGAATTGCCATGCTTGGTTAGAAAACATTCTATAGTGAAGTCTGGCTATTGGGCCAGTTCTTGCTGTTTCGACTGTGTGTGCTGCAGATTGTAACTAGCGGTTGTCGGTTGACGACTTTGATACCTTGCTTTGCTGTTATCGATCTCCTTAGCATATAACAAGGTCTCATGATCTTCCTGTCATGAACAATATTCTGGTGGTGACGTCTATGTCTTTCATGTGGATGTATTGATTCAATGGAGTCTCTCATTGCCAAAGGTCATCTGATTATCTGCGGACATGCTACTTATAAGATTTGGTGGTCATGGACTCTGTTTTCGGTTTCCATGGAGGATATTCATACGTCTTGTTTATTTTGGATGTCATAGATGCTAATTGGTTTTCATTGGAGAATAATAAGGAGGTCGATGTTGTCATATTTCCATCATATACGTTCTCGTGATGACTGTGCATCACAGTTTCAGTTTCAATGAGTGGTCAGCGGTGGTGTAGTGAAGATATAATGTGGCATGGTTAGATATGACCTCAGTCTTCTGTTTGCATTTGGATATTCACTCTTTCCAGGGGGAAGGTACATTGACTTTCAATTGTTAATATTGACCGTGGTTCTAAGGGTTATCAGAGATGTCTGGTGTAACTTGCAAGGATATATTGTGTGCGGATCAATGACACGTTCTCATGCAAAACCCCTTATATGTGGCGCAACCCGATTTCTTGTCCACGCACGAATGGGTCTATAGTGGTACAGCCCATACTGTTGCTAACACTGTTGACGTTCATTCTATCGATGGTACAAAGGCTTCCGCATCGGCCAAGATTATCATGGTCAGTCGGGTTATGGCCAATCCTCGGTTGCTGAAGCTGCGAGATCTGGGGAACTTTAATGATCGGTTTATGAAGATGTACAATGCAAAATGGGTTATCCACTTGTCGAAGCCCATGGAGACCTTATTCGAAAGAGATTGGGACACTGGTATGAACAATTTAATGGTTTTGGAGGAAAGAATCGTGAGTACGAAGGGAATCAATATGCTGGTTTGTCACGAAGAGGATGGCTCTGTTAATTTATGCATGAGTGCTCCTTGCTTCATCACTAACATACATTTATTGATTGCCATGCTCATTGTGGTCTTGCTGATGAAGTTGTATGTCTAGACTGTTGAACGATGTGAGTTACAGATCGATTGGAATGAAGTTGTTATTGACTTTTGTGTGGTGTTCCAGCTGATGTGGCTTTGGAGCGATATATTCCGAAAGTGGAGACACGATATCAATCGGATATGAAAGAGTTGAGTCCTTGGTGGAAGCTTAATGTGTTGAAGATTAAGAATGCAAAGGGTGACGTTCTTCCTCCTGGTATGTCACGGACAGGTCATGTGGTGCACCATCATTGACTGTTATTTACCAGGCGAAGCGCAAGAGCTGTCAATGAAAGGTTCTCTTGTGGAAGTGACCTTTGTTATCAAACACTACTATATTAACACCTTGAATACAGATTCTTTCTCTGCTGTTATCTCTAGTACGTGTATCATGGTTTCAGGACTTCGTCATGATGAAGCCATGGAAGCATATGAAGCGTATATGACAAGGTTGGCAGTGAACGGATCTACATCGGTTGCCAGTGGAAGTTCGTCGAAGGACAAGAGAAAAGATACTGATGACGGAATGGCAAATACTTTGATGTCTGGTCAGTTTACTCAAAAGTATGCTCTTTCCATCGTTCAATCTTCGTGTAGGATCCGAAGACAACATATATTTGGATGGTGATGGAGATAAAAGTACCGAGGGAACCAAGGAAGATCATGAGGAAGCTAATCCTCGTAAGTGCAAGGGGCGAGGGAGTGGAGGTGATCATAGCGCTAAGAAGGGCAAAACAACGGCGTGAGTGTAAAGGCATGCGTATTGTATTTGTATTTCTGTTGTACCATAGTTTCTCATGTCCATCTGTATTGTTGTTCTATCCATCTTTGCCAATTATTATGGTCCGTAAGTTATGTAAAAAGGCTTTGTAGGAATTGTTGTTGTGTAGAAGTGAATAGTTTTTCCAATCAAGTATCCTCTGCTGTTAAGGTGTCACTGGCGGGAGTTACGAGGATGTTCTTGTTGAATTGTCTGAGTATTCGGATGGTTTTTCAACCTCGACCCCATGATAATGCTACATAGGCATTGAATCCGTCAAGCTCATGTTTCGGTGGATCTGCCAAGTCAACGATAAGATAATCCAATGTCTGGCCTTGGGCTTTGTGGTGCGTAAAGCTATAAGCAGCTGTCATAGCTATTTGACAACGGTGGACAGTGTAAGAAGGATGGTTTTTGCGTTTGACAGGGAACAATACTTTGCTGGGAATGATAGGGAGCATGCCATGGGGGATACCATTAAAAGTGGGAGTTTTGGAGATGTTGGCAGGTCAGAAAAGAATGAGAGCAGGAGGGTATTGCAAATTCACAACATTATTGTTGTTGGGCAGTGGTTGCGGTTCACGAGGATCTAGGATGATGTCTTCCACAGTTCCACGGGTGCCGTTTGCTAGATTGGATTCCATGGCAATGTTCAGTGTGACCATGGCTTTCATACCAATCGCAATCTCAATTATGTTCGGGAGTTTGCCTGTCTGTTTCTCTGTCATCGATGCGATGTCCAATCGTTCGGCCATCCCTACTATTTCTCATCCTTTACCAATGCCATCTTCTGCATATGACCGATAAAGCATATGTCCTGTTTTACGACAATGAAGACATAAAGCCTCGGTGTTCCATTCGTTGTGGGCGGAGTTTCTCAATGTTATGAAGATCGCATTATTCCAAGGAGCGGAATGTAAATCTGTGATAGGGCATGTTGGGGAATTTAAATGAATTGTCTCCATTAATTCAATATCTCCTTCAGTGCACATGCCGTTGCACAGGCGGTTGAGGAAAGCCATCCATGGTTTGTCTTGGACTCATCTTTGCTCTTTCAGCAAAACAATGGTATCGAATTGTGAATACAATTCGTGACCTCTAGCCGCTGTGTTGGTTGATGCTTGAGGATCATAAAGCACAGCATGGCTCTTGGCAACGGGTGGGAATTGATGAAAATCCCCAAGAAGGAGTATGTTCATTCCACCGAAAGGAAGATCTGCATGTGGCAAACCCATTTGCGATCGCGTTACAGATGTGGTGTCTGATAATTTCGATAGGAAAGCTTTATCAAGCATAGAAACTTCATCAATGACCAAAAGTTTGTTTGGACCAAAGTGAGCTTGATGTTTGACGGCTACGGAATGGGAGGGGTTGTCTATACTTGATGTTGCAGTTACGCCTGCCCAAGAATGGATTGTACTCCCTCCAAATAATGTAGCAGCTATTCCTGATGTAGCGGTTAAGCCCAAAGTGTGACTGACATTATGAGTATGGAAAGCCTCCACGATTGCCTTGATCAATAATGTTTTCCCTGTACCTCCTGCTCCTTGAACATGCATTAATAATTGGCTTGGATCACAATTGTCGAGATCAGCCACAAGATGGCATTCAACTATAGAATATGCCATTCTTTGGCTTTTGTTCAACATGGGAATGATAGATGGAGTGTTTGTGTTACGATCAATCAGACATGTGATGTCACGATTTCTGGTGTGGAAGGCTTGAGATGATGGAAAGTCGTATGGTGTTGTGTCCATATCAGAAGTCATTGTCTCTGTTAAATGTGCATGCCATGTCTGAAACCAGCCCATGTCGTGCACTGTCGCTATTCGAGTAGGAGGTTGAAAGGGCATATTAATGTCTTCAGTATCAAAAATTCCAAGATTCACCGCATAATTGATTGCCATTTGAGTGAAATATCATTCATTTTGGTTGGTGCGTACTATGTGGGCACGTTCAATATCTGTTTCTGTTATATGATATGTCATCTCATTGTCAGGATTGTCGGTGTCCTCGAATGACCTGGAGATAGGGAGCGAAGAATCTCCTTCAGCAGAAACACGTGCTGCTCTTTCCGTTCTCACACTTTTAAGACAACGATGGTAATAGTCGATGTTAGATATGTAAGAGTTCAGCAGGGGATTGACAGCAAGAAATGCTTGTAATTCATCGTAAAAAGAAGTCGATGGTGGTTTCAATTCATGCAAATGTCTCCACGGTTTGAATACCGCAAGAATGTAAGCTGCGTGTAATTGTGGGTCAGACATTACGTCTGGAAACCAAGCGCCTGGCATCATGATTAACAATGTAGGTATAAGAGTACAGATTTTCTCACCTATAAAGTCTGGAAGAGTCTCATGGCCAATGTGACGAATAACACGTACATGTGAATCTCTACCTGAGTCTTGGAGATAAGGTATGTTACATTCGAATTCTTGATCATGAAGATCCATGTCATCAGGGTTATCAAGAGTAGAAGATGTCTCTTCGCTCATTGATGTGTCCATGGAGGCGTCATTGTTAGGTGTTCACTTCTTTGTATCGTATGTATTTAAAACGAAGTCAAAGAGATTGAGACACTGCAAAGGTAATCCATGGTCTTTATATTCTCCAATTTGATCTTTGGGCATTAGTACGTCATTTCTAAATTGTAGTCGAATGTGATCATCGACAACCTAGAGGTGTGTGTAAATATGGTGAGGGTCATACATAAAACAATATACCTCATGTTCATGGTCGACTGTGTCGATGGTCTGTGGTGTAGAATGACTAAGGAATTTTGTAAGTATAATTAGTTGGAATCATTGAGGGAAGGACACACCTTAACTCGGGAAACATTTGGAATAATGTAGCACGAATGCCATTGAGGTAAATTGGAATGTAGAAGTGCGATATATATTGTTCACCCCATCCCATGATATAGCTTATACATTCTTGTGCACTGAATTCCTGTAATTGACCAAGGGCATTTGAGCACTGCTGTAACAATCTTTTATTGAACACATGCAAATTCTCTTGATGAGTTGTTGTTCGTCTGGAAGGCCATAGTTTTTGCGAGTACAGCAGATGTATTGGATGATTGTGGTTGCTTCTTGGTTGCATATGTGGTTAGATACCATGATAAACCACTCATTGTGATGCAGTTGGTAATTAATTTGATGTCATGGTTACTTCTGGTGAAAAGCAGGATGGGCGGGTTGAAGTTATTAATGTATCCATATGATCGGACTGGACCCCACTCACCCTTTTTGTTGATCCAAGCATGTCCACTTATAGGGAAGGGAGCATGGCGTTTACAGACTTTTTGGTTTCCGACATGAACGAGACAATGCAATTCATGGCATTCATGAAGCTGAACTGTTCTAGCCAGGGTTGGTATCCATTCTCCTGTGAATAGATCGACAGTCATTGGATCCAGAGGTCTTGAATAAGACATGTGTTTGACTTCAGGTAACAGTAAAATTTCATTCACTGTATGACCCGCAATGTTGCTGATGATATTTTGTTGGATAAATGAAGTGACACGATCCCAAAATGCAGTGGTTTTGAGCGCCTCTTCCATCTCTGCTGCAGTGAAAGATCCTTTCAGCCATAGTAAGAGATGAAGGTGCAATGAGCCTTGTCCTTGAGCTTCAACCATACTGATATATGCTTGTACAACACCAAATATGCCTTCTTCATGGGAGAATGAATGATGTCCACGATGTTTGACCACTGTTATACCGAAAAGGTTTTCCAAAATGGTCAGTACTATTATGTGGAAGAATTTGGTGGAAGCGAATGGATCTTCTGCTATTGTTTTCATGCATAATGATGCTGTGGGTCCAGAACGATTTACAAAGTTATCCAAGTTAATCTTTTTGCCAGCCAAAACTTGGGTGATGGGATCATGAGTGTCATTGGGATTAATCGTTATCCATAGGTTCGGCGGATTGAAAACTACCGTTGTACTCCAAATTCTCGAGTGAAGGGTATGACGAGATTCATCAGTACCCAGTACTTTTGAATGAACGGACACCAACTCTGACCGTAAAGCTTGAACCCTGGGATTGGTGAAAGGAGTCTTTCGACTTTCTTGCACGGCTGCATTCAGAAGATCTTTGGGTCAAATAGAAGCAATAAGGGGTTGATGTCGTTGGTATGCGCTTGTATGCATTCAAAGGACTGCAGATCGACAGATATTTCTCTTTTGTATGACCCCAAAGACTTGGAACAGAAAATGAAGATCTTTGCGGAATCGGCGGTCACCATAGAGCATTGCCCATCGTGTGTGTATCTCATACGGGACATCAATTTTGCGAGCTGTCTCAAATCCTCTGAGTGCATAGGGAAAAAGTACCGGAAAAGCTCCGAGAAGATGATTTGGATTACTTGGACCTCCATCTGTGTGTAAACCATCTTCTGAAACTCGAGCATATTTGGAGATAAATCTGCTATGTCGTTTAACACGAAATCGTTCTTCAATGGTATCGGATAGGATGGGAGGGGAAGCTTCATTCACTAAGGCATGTTCTCGTAAGTCTTCATCTAAAATCTCGTTCCCATTTGCATTGATCATCCCATTTGCTTGCAATACGATGTCCTCAGAAGTGATATCACCTTTGATCATTAGTAAAGGGTTCCTTTCATTTATGAGTGGTGTATACCTTCTGCATACTCTGACATAGTGTCCTCTCCAGTCAAATTTGCTTCATTGACGTTGGGATACAGATCTTCAAACACTATAGAATTATTTCAGTCAATAGTATCCATCAAAGATGACATTCATACTTGTTTCATCATTGTCCATCGAATCTGGAACATATCCCGTGTCTTCTCCAGCTAAGACCTCCATCTCATGACAAACTCTCGTTACATCTATGATCTCTCTGGGTACTCCGTCTTCTGGCAACTGTAGTAACCTATGATGGTCGATATAAATATCTCTCCACAATGGATTATTATTCTTCAACCATAGTAATGCGTTGAGAGCGACTCGACAGTGAACGTGCAGTTCTTTTGGGAATGGGTATTGTGGCTTGTTATTCGGTTGGACAAATGTCACGCCGATGAGAGCAGACAAGATAGACGATTTTGGAGGCATTATCTGCTGTCCGTCGATGAAAGAGATAATATATGCATGGGGTAATGGATATGTAGAGACGTTGCCTTTGATACTGCTGGATAATGTTCGTGGATCCCAGGTTCTTGCAGACTTGATTTTAGGGTACAATTTGATTATGTACGCCGCAGAGAAATACTGCTATTAGGATTCATTCTGGTAAAGTTAGCACTTCCAGTGCTGGTGGGATATGACCTAGCCACATATTATTTGTGAGAGCCAATCGAGGAAGCTCCTGCCATTGTAACGACCATAGACAATCTTGACAAATTCGAACATTGCCAGTAAGAGGACGATGTTCTTCTCTGTATAAAAGCATATTATGAGACAAAATATGTGAAGGATGTGTTTGCATAGGATGTAATAAATGTCCCGTAGGAATAGCAGTGATGTTCATAGTTTCCATGTCAACATGGCTTTGTCATTGAGCACAAACGATGCATGGTGACTCTTGTAAAGCACTGTTATTGGTATGAGCGATAGTGATATGTAGTCTTTGATGAATGACAGTTTCCTGCACTGGTCATAGGAAGGATTCGGTTTCTCTTTGGTTATAAAATCGCAGTTGTTTGCTGTAATGAATTTGGCTATCGTAGTCCTTCCAAATGGCTGTTACAAAAGCTTGTGCAATTGTTGGAATATGGCAATCTGGCATCATGCTGAAGATGCTGATTAAGAAAGAAGATATAGGAAAAGTATAGAAGATTCTAGTAGATAGTCTTTTAGTATATAAGTAGGTACTGTAGTGTACATCCTCATGTGTTTGCAGAGCTCAGCCAAGCGCAATACTACTGGCTCGACACAGTGCATGTATGTATGGAAGATGAACTGATCCCCCATATCACAACAGCAATACGGACAGGTAGAACTGCACAGAATTGTACAAAGCTATCTCTGCAATGTCTCATTTCCATGGGAACCTCGCAAAGAGAATCAAGGATTTCCCATGCACAATACAAGAGCAATCCACGTAAAACGTCTATGATGGGTGTATTGTCATCGAAAGTTGGATTTCTGGAAGCGACGTGTCAACTGCGAATAAGGGATCGTATGAACTCTCATTGTGGAAATTGAAGGTGATATAGGCAGTCAGCGCATGTCAACCTAGATGGAATAGTATTATCTACATAGAATTTATCAATATTGAGAAAGGTACATCAAGGTACTAAAGATACATACCTTTTATATGTTCTCGGCATAACCATTGTAATATTGGTGTTGTCACGAGATTATATTCCTCATGAACATAAATCCCATCTGAAAAAGTAGGATGTTGCAGTCGTTCTTGAAGATATTGATGGAAGTCCTTCAGAAGGTCGTCATGGAGAAGGGAGCAAAACATGTATATAGTTTGTCGTGATTCCTGAACGAGTTCTGATGGTACGATCTCTCCTGGACATACGAACTGTAGAGCATTTGAGATGACATCTTTGTGATGTACATGTAGTGTTGTCGCCACGGATGTGCTGTCTATAAATGTGGGGTCGTCTGTGTTCCAACCTCGTTCACAAATAAGACCTTGCAGATCATACTTCTTCAGGTCTCTTAACAAATCTTGTTGGAAATGATGTGTTGTTCTCATAATATCTATCACACCTATCAGTGACATCAATGTAAAAGAGCAAAAGTGATGAATGTACCTGGATGGCACGTCTTCAAGATAAATAGTAATAAAGATGTAGGCAATTTTGCCAATTGGTTTTGCTCTTGATGAAATCGTTGAGTTCCTTCGTCTCGAATAGCAACTTGCTGCAAAACATTGCAATCTCCGATGAAATAGTACAAGTATTCTCTTTCGTTGACTATCAATTGTCCAACATAAATCTACAGATGAAGTTAACCAAAATTTTCATTATAGTTTGATACGGACATCATGATCCCGTAACAACTTTACGATATCACTCAGCTCCACCCCATCAAACACAGATGCGATAGATATGCCATCATAAAAAGACATAGCTACAAAGAGCAATGTTGTGAGACAAAGATCCGATTGCTCCTGCACATACCTCTGATGATGAATAATCATGGTCACAGTGATCACATCACTGCAAAAATAAATGTCCACCCTTTCGACACCATTGTCTTAAACTCAGATTTCATCTACACATGAGAATCTAGGTAATGTAACCATTCACCAATATATATTTTTGAAGGAATTATCATGGAAATCTATGCCTAGAAAGTCTCATTATAAATTCCATTTGCTCGTCACGACCTTGTCATTCTGTGGGAAAAATCATGGGACATGATGGGCTAACGTAATCCCCCAGCTCGACCTGGAGAGACCTTGCAAGCAAGGTAAAGACATGCTAGTGTCGCTGAGGTCGCCCAATGCATCTCTAATGACGTGCCAACTTGGTGAAGTAACAGCTTGAGTCACTGTAGTTCTGGAGTATCCATGATAGGTTGATATCTTTGATGGATGAGTGTGGTGATAAGTGATGTCAATAGGGTCTAGCGATCAATGATGCGTAGCGACGTGCTTTGATGTGGATGCGGCATTACCATATATGATTGGGGGCCCATCAAAATTGGTGTTAACGTGTCCGTAATGCCATGAAGTGTCGGATTTCAAGATGGGATGGATAACCAACGTGCGAAGACATATTGCCATGATACAAAAAGTGGTATTGCTATGTCGGCAATGACTGGTTTGGTGAAAGTCTGTCAGGTGGACTGGGTGTAGGAATTAAGGGTAATTTCACAAAATTCTGAGTGTACAGAGCCTGGAGGCTCATCAATGACCACTGACTTCCCCTCATCGAGGAGAACTCCAATGAGGGAAGTGACAACGAATCCACCCTTGTCGGCACCCTTGAACCACACCAGGTCCCCCTACCAGACTCCCCCCCAGCCAGTATACATCACACTCTCCTGAACCTCTTCCCCACCACCAGAATACAACACTGAGGGATGGGAGGACCAGGACATCCCCCTCATGGACCTCTCAAACCCCCCTCCACCACAGGTCTACAACCCAGACTACCCCACCATCTTCTACTGGTCAACCGACTTACCTGAATGTCCAGAGGCCTTCATCCAGAACCTCGACCACATACTCCCTGATGACCCCTTCAACCCCAATGGAGCAGACTACGAGTGGCCACTCCTCTCCAGCATTGATGAGGATTTACTTGGACCAGCCGCAACAGGAGCATGGGCAGTATGACAGGCAGACATCGACAACCAGCTGGATGGGTATGTCCTACAATGATCCATGGACTTCTTCCTCACAACTCACAGAAGACCACCCTTGGACCTCTGCCTCGTGACCACAGACGACATTGGCCTCCAAATCGAGGCCAACCTGGATAGAGAACTATATGAACCCAGTGCTGGCTCCCACATCTATGGCCTATGACCAAGGACCAAACAGGAACAGAGAGACTTGGAATGAACCCTCATGACCTGGGCAGAATGACATGACCGGTATGTCACCAAGCTCAATAGGATACTTCAAAACCTCTAGATTTGACACATTCCACTATGACCCAGAGACCTTTGGGAATCTGGACTATGAAGTAGAATATCCCTGGCCCCTCCCAGATGAACCCTCACACATAATGAGACTACATGGACACCACCTCCCATACCCCCATAGCCACCTCTTCACTGGAGCAGGTCCCGACAAAGCCAGCCCCTCCAACCCTATACAACCACTGTCACCAGTGATAAGCCTCCAGGCTCTGTATGCTCAGAATTTTGTGAAATTACCCTTAATTCCTACACCCAGTCCACCTGATGGACTTTCACCAAACCAGTCATTGCCAACATGGCAATACCACTTTTTGTATCATGGCAATATGTCTTCACATGTTTGTTATCCATCCCATCTTGAAATCTGACACTTCATGGCATTATGGACATGTTAACACTGATTTTGATGGGCCCTCAGTCATATATGGTAATGCTGCATCCACATCAAAGCATGTCGCTATGCATCATTGATTGCTAGACCCTATTGATGTCATCTATCACCGCACTCATCCATTAAAAATATCAACCTATCACGGATACTCCAGAACTACAGTGACTCAAGCTGTTACTTTGCCAAGTTGGCACATCATTAGAGATGCATTGTGTTACGATTTTCCCACTTATCTTATCTTATCGGCCGGTGCTTATCTATAATCTTATCTTATCTCAAGCGCCTATCATCGTAACCACGACTATAACGGACCGCATCAGCAATTGTACTACGGACAACTACGGCTTGCGACCCATGCTCGCCCTTCTCATGTTTTCCCTTGTATTCCGCACGACAACCACGGACAACTATTCTATTCATAGCATAGGACTTTTCATATATAAGTAGCGTAGCTCTCGCTGTATATTCCCCAGCTTCGAGCTAAAGTTTAATCACACCGAACTTAGCTAGTCGACTCAGCCTCAGACTAAGACCTTAGTCCGACGCTCTTAGTAGCCATTCAGTACAGAGACTCCTTGGGTGACTGTTCGAACGCGAAACAGCCCTCGGTTTACTCTTGTTTGGTTTACCCGGAGTTCGGGTCTAACAATTAGCTCGAAGCTTTCCATTCCCTTTCTCCAAGCAGCCACCATTGCTCGTTGAAACCGAATGCCCACCTCGTTCACCAGCCCCGGAATTATCACCGCCTTCTTCCTGACACTCTTTGTCGGGATCCCCGCCCTCTCGTACCTCCTCTATCGGTCCAGGTGGCCGATCGTTTTCTGGTACCACACCCAACGTAACCGACTCCAGCGTTGGACGGACCGCACCTTCCGTGCCCCCCGTCTCCCAGCTGTCCCCTTCTACCCATCCCCCTACGGTCTACAACGCTATGGCACCACCCAGCCCGACCGATCCGACACGTCCTTCCCCTCATCGCTCGCGTCCATACAGCATCCCAAAGGTCGGGACCCTCCTGCGGTCGCTCCGGTCCAAGAAATCGAAGTCGACATTGGCGAGCAAGGACACAGCGTCCTCGTTCACAACTCCCCCGTCTCTGGCACCCTCGACCTCCCCGTCCCTACCGTACTCCCTGCCTCCTCTACCGCCGACACCACCTCTACCGCACCACTCCCTACCGGAGGAATGGCTAGAGTCCGAGACTCCCTCGATTTATACGAGGTCGCAGCCTCCAGCGGCACCGAACTCCCCCACAACTCCTCTTCGGACAGCGAGAGTGAGCCCTACGTCCCTCAGAGCCCCACTCAGTCCGAGTTCGAGGCCTACATCCGTAACCGCCAGACGCGCCCCGATTCCCCTACCATCCCTATCACCATCCTCGACCAGGCGCGCCCAATCACCCTCGCCCCCAGATCATCCATCTGGGCAGAGGCAAGCAGAGAAAGAGAGAGACTCGCCGAGGACGAGCTCCTACGACTCCGGGGCGTCCAGGTCGACGTCCAAACCGGTCCTACCCCCCGTCCATGGCACCTCGAACCCCTTTGGCCGCACGAACGAGCCATTACCATCCAGCGCCTCCATAACCTCGGAATCCACAATCAGCAGCAGTACAACGAGTGGCAGTACCGACAGCGAGTCGAGCACGACGCCCGCCAAGCTACTAGCGCGCGCCTACCGGGAGAGGATGAAGAGGACCACCGAAGGCGGCTCCATTGGAACCGCCTCCGGAACATCAGCCGCGAAAATGAAGACTGGTACGCCCAAGATGAGGCAAGGAGGTGGAGAGAACGCTGGCAGAGGGGCCGGTGGGTCGACACACGGCTCGGCGCGAACTACACCCCTCCCCCCCTCGATCAAGACGAGCGGCTTATCTACGGTAACCGCTTCAGTACACAATTTGAGTCCCGACGACAGGAGCACATCCGACAGGGCGCCAGGGATATCACCCACGAGCAGCATAGCGCCATCAGTCAGCGCGCTGTCGCTCGAGGTCCAGCAGATCCACGATCCGTGGGAACGCGAATACACGAAGATCTTTATAGGTCACTTATCGGCCCTTACGGAGGACCCGACCTTCCTCGCCTCGAAGATGGGGAGATTGATGAACAGCCTGAGGCCAGCGGATCCGGAGCGGGAGGATATTATTGAGTACTGCGCAACAGAACGAGCCGTATACGAGTTTAATATAAAGCACCCCGATCGTCCCTACGCAGAGCCCGAAGACTACCAACCACGAAACCCCCCAAAGCCGCTCCCCCTATCCCCGCCACCACGATCTCACATGCCGAGAAGCCGAAAAGGCAAAGGCCGAATGTTCGCAGGAGCCGGACCAGAGGACGCAGAAACCTCGAATGCCGGCGGCAATCAACCGCCCATCGTCCCAACCTGGACCGGCTACGACGGAGCCATCAAGGGCTCCCCACCTCCAGGGCGACACACTAGTCCCCTCGCCCGAGACCCTGACAGCTGGTCCCTCCCTCGGGGGCCAGGAAAAAATCACGACCCCGACGACCCGCTCCCAAATCCGGTCGGACAGATGGCGGAAGACGCGCCCTGGATGGGATGCAAGCCGGATCTGATGAGAAAGCCCGCCGTCTTCAAAGGCGAGGCCGACGACATCGACCGCTTCCTCACCCATTGCGAAATGTACTTCCAAATGCACGACCCATACATGTACGCCAGCCCCTTCCGAGTCGGCTTCGCCGCCTCTTACTTCACTGGGAAAGCCGAAGAATGGTGGATAATGATCCTCGCAGAACGACGAAGCCATTCTCGCAACAAGTTCCGGCTTCCTAGCTGGGACGACTTCTGCCAAATGATCCGCGACAAATTCCGCGATCATGCGGTGGAAGAAATCCACCAGCAAAAGATGTATGATCTCCGCCTTGGGAAAGGCCTTGCCGACGACTACTTCCAAGCCGTCGAAAAAGAGGCCAAGAAAGCAGGGCTCCGAGGCGACACCGGTGCTTGCGGCCACATGGTCGCCGCCATCAAGAAGGGAATCCCCGACTCCTACACGAAGATCATTTATGATATCGGAGTCGGTATGCCCGAAACCTACGACGAATGGAAGACCCGGGTCACCGTCATGAACGAGGCCCGCCAGCGCAAGGCCATCGAAGACGGCCTTGGGCGTCCCGGTCCCTTCGTCCCCAAGAACAATAACCCTGCCACGAACGCTAACAAAGCAAGTAGTGGCACGACAAGTTCCTCTGGAGACAAGAAGACGGGTACCGGCACCACCTATGGCGGCCGAGGACAAGCAATGGACATCGATGCGCTCAGGTCAGAGGGGAAGTGTTTCAGGTGCAAGCAAAAAGGACACATTAGCAAGAATTGCCCGCTACAGAGTTGGAACAAAGACAAGAAGAAGGAGGAGAATCGGGCCGTAACAACGGAACCCGCCACAGAATCCAAAGTGGAGGAGGTAAAAGATGGCGCCGAGAAGTAAAAGGTTCTACTTGCTCGGCGAAGGACTTATCTGGTACGAAGAACAATATCGCTGGTCAGACTCATAATACTTCTGTAGTTACGCCATATGTTGATACGAAATACGCGCATTCAAATATACCCGCTTTAACTGTTCCAAATCCAGATAATCAAGAACCTAAGAAACCAACGACATCCGAGCCCGCTGTGGGGGAAGGGACATGCCAGGTAGCGCTGGAGCCTTCAAAACGAGTATTAGGACTCGGGTCAGAATCAAGTAGACGGGACGCCCTCGGGCCTCTGAAGTCGAAAGATTCAGCGCCTTCTCAGAAGGCCAAGACACTCCCTGCAAGGACCAATGCGGAGAATCTCAAGCGCCCGCTCAGGGCCAAGTCCACAGAGTCCGACTCTCTGGGGCACGGGGCAGAGAGCCCCAACAAGGTAACCATGGTCGAAGTTCCAGACGAAGAGGACGACACCGCCTTCAAAATCTATCAGGCAAAAGAAACCAAGGCTCACTCATCCCCGCCCATTGAGGAGACCCAGCCTACGGCTGAGAAGGTCCCACCGGGATGGATGAAGCCATTCGAAACTGAATGGACGTGGAGGGCCATCCGAGAGGCAAAAGACGAATCCGCCGCCAGGTCAGTGCTCCTTAACTGGATACACAGGACCAGGGCCGAAGAGGTAGTCGACAACCTTTTGGAAGGGCTCCGACGCGCCCAACGAGCAAGAGCGCTAGAATGGCTGGACGAACTCAGGAAACCTAAACGCTACCTGATTCGTTCCCAAACCACCTCCAAACGAGACCTTAAAATCCCGCTAAAGGTCGAAACCGCCGACAACCAGATCATCGACGCCACCGCCCTCCTAGACAGTGGATGCACGGGCAGCTCAATTCACAGCGAGTTTGTCAAAACTCACAACATCCCTGTCTTCAAGACCGCTAGTCCCATCCCAATCTACAATGCAGACGGTTCCCGAAACAAAGCCGGAGAAATCACTGAATTCGCAGAACTAAGGCTCACCATTGGCGACCACAACGAGAGGATCGACCTCGCTGTCGTCAACCTTGGTTCGAAAGAAATCTTCCTCGGTCATGACTGGCTCGTTCGTCATAACCCGCTTATTGACTGGAGCACCGGCAAAATCACCTTTGCCAGGTGCCAGTGCGCCAAGAACCCCTTCCCCCTACCGGACTCAGACCCTGATGACCGGTGGGATGAAGAGCTCGAAGAAGGCGACCGCATCCTTGCCGTCGACTTCGAGGAAGCCATTGAAATACGCGCAGTCCATAAAGTGAACGAACTTGCCGCCAAGGCCAATGAAGGAAAGGAGAAGAAAACCTTTGAGGAGATGGTTCCCGCCGCATACCGCGACTTTGCGGACCTCTTCGAAAAGGAAAACTTCGATGAGCTCCCTATGCGCAAACCCTGGGACCATGCCATCGAACTTGTCCCTAATGCCAAGAATACTCTTGACTGCAAGGTGTATCCCCTAAACCGCACCGAGCAGGAGGAGCTTGACAAGTTCCTTGATGAAAACCTCGCCACTGGTCGAATCCGACCATCCAAGTCCCCTATGGCTTCTCCCTTCTTCTTTGTCAAAAAGAAGGATGGGAAGCTACGCCCCGTTCAGGACTACCGCAAGCTTAACGAGATGACCATCAAGAATCGTTACCCTCTGCCCCTCATCGCCGAGCTTATGGACAAGTTAGGAAGTGCCAAATACTTCACCAAGCTCGACGTATGATGGGGATACAACAATATTCGCATCAAGAAGGACGACGAGTGGAAAGCCGCATTCAGAACGAACCGCGGCCTGTTCGAGCCCACCGTCATGTTCTTCGGTCTTACCAACTCTCCCGCCACGTTCCAATGGATGATGAACGACATCTTCAAGGATCTCATCGCCTCCGGCAAGGTCACCGTATACCTTGACGACATCCTGATCTTTTCGAAGACTCTAGAAGAGCATCGACAGATCACTCGCAGAGTTCTCGCGCTCCTTAGGAAACACAAGCTATTCCTAAAAGCCGAGAAATGTGAGTTCGAGGTACTAGAAACAGAGTACCTCGGGGTAATAATTAGCGAGGGGTCCATCCGTATGGACCAAGTCAAGATCGCTGGAATTACCGAATGGCCCGTCCCCAACAAAAAGAAAGAACTCCAGTCTTTCTTAGGGTTCACCAACTTCTATCGACGCTTCATCAAGGGCTACAGTGAAATAGTACGCCCAATGACGCGTCTCACCGGGAATGAAGCTTGGACCTGGGGAACCGCGCAACAGGAGGCCTTCGACAAACTCAAGGCCCGTCTTGCCCAGGACGTTGTATTAGCGATCCCGACCGAGGCCGGGAAGTTCAGAGTGGAAGCGGACGCTAGCGAAGGCGCCATCGGCGCCGTCCTATCCCAGGAACAGGAAGGAAAGTGGAGACCGGTTGCGTTCTTATCAAAAGCCTTGACGGCCACAGAGCGAAACTACAAGATTTATGACAAGGAACTACTTGCCATAATGCTCGCCCTCGAGGAATGGAGACATTACCTCATGGGGGCAGCCGTCGACATAGAAATCTGGACGGATCACCAGAACCTCCAGTATTTCCGGAAACCTCAGAAACTCAATCGCAGGCAAGCGCGATGGGTAACTGAACTTGCCGAATATCATTTCACCCTTCATCACAAGCCGGGAACTGCCAACAAGAAGGCAGACCTTCTCTCTCGCCGTCCAGACCACGACCAAGGACACGATGACAACAACGAAGTCGTCGTCCTCAAAGCCGAGCATTTCCGGGCACTAATCATGCCCACTACCGACGAATCTCACGAGCGCATCAAGAGCACGACCCGTGACCACCAGAAATGGGATCAAGGGATCGCCAAGTCGCTCAACCACGAGAAGGGCATCCAGGAGAAGGATGGCCTTCTATACTACGATGAAAGGATATATGTGCCCTGCGACCACGCGGTGCGAGGAGAAATCATATCGCGCTGCCACGACCATATTACCGCAGGACACCCGGGAGTAGAAAAGACCAAGGAACTCATCCTCAGAGACTACTGGTGGCCGAAGATCAGGAAGGACGTCCAAACCTACGTCCAAGCCTGTGAAACTTGTGCCCGTACCAAGTCCAGTACTCAAGCAAAGCGAGCGCCACTTCATCCGAACGAAGTCCCCTCCGAACCCTGGACCCATATCTCAGTCGACATGATTACCGGTCTCCCAGAGTCAAACGGTCACGACGCAATCCTTGTCATCGTGGATCGATTCTCCAAAGACATTATTCCAATCGCCTGCAACATCGAACTCTCGTCCGAAGGATGGGCAAAGATTCTCCGCGACGAGGTATACGCCAAACATGGTATGCCAGTCACCATCATCTCCGACCGAGGACCCCAATTCGTCTCGAAGTTCCTGGAAGACCTCTACAGCATGCTTAACATCAAAAGCAATGCTTCAACAGCCTTTCACCCCCAGACCGACGGCCAAACTGAACGTGTCAACCAAGAGATCGAGAAGTACCTCCGCCTCGTCATTAACCATCATCAAAATGACTGGGCAGAATGGTTGTCAATTTGTGCTTTCCAGCACAATAATCGCATACACTCTTCCACGGGCAAGAGCCCCTTC
Organism: Armillaria mellea; assembly: GCA_030407055.1. NCBI lineage: Eukaryota > Fungi > Basidiomycota > Agaricomycetes > Agaricales > Physalacriaceae > Armillaria > Armillaria mellea. The sequence continues at coordinate 1,407,715 of JAUDZF010000001.1, read as the reverse complement.
CAGGTCCTCTACGGACGTCATCCCCGGGTCGCTCCTGACTCCAGATCGCATGCCACACTCCGCACTCCCGCGTCGGAGTCATTTCATGACCAAATGAAGACCATCCACGCAGAAACCGAGGCCGCCCTAATCAAGGCCGCCGAACAAATGAAGACACAATACGATAAAAAGAAGAAAGCCGCAATTGAGTACCAAACCGGCAACAAGGTTTGGCTCGATACGACGAACCTTCACCTTCCCAGACCAAAGAAAAAGCTAGACGACAAACGAGTCGGCCCTTTTCGAGTTCTGGAAAAACGCGGCGCTTCTGCATACAAACTGAAGCTTCCCCCCGCGTGGAGAATATATCCGGTCTTCAATGAAACCCTCCTCACGCCGTACACAGCCCCGGCGTTCCCGAACCAGCAACAACCGCCACCTCCTCCGCCCGATATCATCATGGGCGAAGAAGAATATGAGGTCGAGGAGATCCTCGACGACAAAACCCGCAAAGTACGCGGAAAGAAGGGGGAAAGGTCCAAAACGGTGACCGATTACCTCGTCAAATGGAAAGGCTACGGTCCCGAAGACAACAAGTGGACCGCAGAAAGGTACCTTGGCAACGCAAAAGAAGCGATTGCTGAATACTGGGAGAAGAAAGGAGGCATGATGGTAAACGCTATTGTAATCAACCCTGGCAACGACACGATCATTATCAATGCCCGCTACCAGCAGGAGGACGACCACGACAAAGTAGGACCAGAGGACAACACATGGTATTACCTTATCAAGGTCGCTAGCGCCCAGGCGGAAAAAGGGGGCCAAGAACTTGAATGGCGGGACGAAGAATGGAGGCCAGAACCCGAACTCGGGCATCTGAAGGAGCTCATTAAAGATTATTGGTGGGCTAACAAACAGGACAGCGAAGTGGACCCCCCCGACGGAGACGAGGCTTAGGGCAGTCGAGACGCCTGCCTTAACGAGGGGGTAATGTTACGATTTTCCCACTTATCTTATCTTATCGGCCGGCGCTTATCTATAATCTTATCTTATCTCAAGCGCCTATCATCGTAACCACGACTATAACGGACCGCATCAGCAATTGTACTACGGACAACTACGGCTTGCGACCCACGCTCGCCCTTCTCATGTTTTCCCTTGTATTCCGCACGACAACCACGGACAACTATTCTATTCATAGCATAGGACTTTTCATATATAAGTAGCGTAGCTCTCGCTGTATATTCCCCAGCTTCGAGCTAAAGTTTAATCACACCGAACTTAGCTAGTCGACTCAGCCTCAGACTAAGACCTTAGTCCGACGCTCTTAGTAGCCATTCAGTACAGAGACTCCTTGGGTGACTGTTCGAACGCGAAACAGCCCTCGGTTTACTCTTGTTTGGTTTACCCGGAGTTCGGGTCTAACACATTGGGTGACCTCAGTGACACTAGCACATCTTTACAATCCACAGCACATGCAGTCGAAACAGCAAGACCTGGCCTGATAGCTGGACTCCACTATAGAATGTTTTCTAACCAAGTATGGCAATTCAAACAATGCTGTATACTTCAGCTGATGGATATAGGTCATGTTTATTCAGGATTTTACTCAGCTAAGGCCTTACAGCCTTAGTAAAAAGTTGCTTGGAATTCTATTAATATATGTAGGCCTTTAGTATAAAAACGTAGATTACAGTAGCATTCAGTACTTTTCGACCCCAGTGGGTACACTCTCATTCATCAGACTATGCTTGTATTGATTCTCATACACATCAATCCATCATACATTGTATTCACCACACGCACTGACAATAAATCGACTAGTCAGATCAGCAACTCTCTACAAATCCATCCATTGTTTCTATAGGATCACCATATATTTATTTGTTGTTTCATGGCAATATTCGTCTTGCATCGCATATAGTTGATTGCACATCAACTCACAGTATTGCTTGAGTTATTCCATGGTTCTTTAACTGTGAAGAAGACATTTCTGTCCCTCTTTACTCTTAACACTATTTGTACACGTCAATATCATGCCAATATGTGATCGACTGCACCATACCTTGCCCCCTGTTTACTTTATAGGCAGCACCAGTTTCAACTTCACCAGATAGGACCATTTTACCAGTTTTCACCTTCGCCATCATCATTGTCGCCCACTTGGGTAGTCTCAGAGCAGACTTAGGATCAGTATCAGTATAGGACCAGTTCAGCAATTGTTTCAGTATAGGATCAGTATAGGAAATCCCAGTGTGGATTATAGAATAAGTTTTTGACATCAGATAGGATCATTTTCAGCCCAGCACTGTTCGCCCCAGTTTCCATATCAGCCTATCCAGTTTAGGATCAGTTTCAGCCAGTTTCAGCACCTCATTCACGTTTATTCGATTGACCAGCACATTTATTCCCAGCATTGCCAGTCCCTCGATCTATTGCCATATCGTTCAGGCATTTCCCTCTTGTTTCCCCACTTGTATTAACGTCTTGAGCCCGTTTTCTTGAGTCTCATTCTCCATTTCCATTTCAGAATACGGTTTCTTGATATTCACGTCATATCAGGCACCATTCCATCTCATTCTATGAGACCCTCACGACTTACAGTCATTCTTTCAATTTTTTGACTCTCACGTCATATTATCTGCTTGACTGCATAGTCCAAGCATATCTTCACACCCTTAAAGCTTTGATTTACTGCACGGAGGTGCCCCAAACCCACTCGCACACACGATTGTCCTAGTATTGCTGTGTTCACATGTTTATTCTCCATACTCTGCCTGAGTTTGGTTTTGCTGTTGCCATGGAAGTCTAGGCTCATCACTGGACAACCCAGACATGCCAGTCGATCCCCTGAGCCCGGGACAAGTAGAGCAAGATTGGCTATGAAAACAAGCTGATCTATGGAAACAACTGCAGAACACAGAAAGGGACTTGAAAAAGGCCCTGACTGAGCTTGAGTTGAAAATCCAAAAGCTTGAAAACCCAGACATGCTGGCATGACCCAAACCCATCAAAGATAGGGATGACCTATTCTCCCTCTCTGGTCATCCTGATGAACCAAACTTCTCCCCCGACCCCCTGAACCAACCAACTGGCACAGGACCAGAATGAGCCCCATTCTACAGGATCAAACCAATCCTATACCAGATCCCAAAACCCTTCCTCAGAGATCATGCAGACATCATATGGTTTGTGGTGGACTGCTTGGCATATTTTCAGAGTCATGGAATCTATTACTACACTCTGGTGCAGAAAACCCTTCTCACCTCTCTCCTAGAAGGTGCTGCTAAAGACTGGTGGATCCACTGAGTTAGCGACTTCTATGACTCCTATGGTGGAGACTACTGATACCCCGATTGGGATGGTTTCATCAACCTCCTGAAAGGACAGTTTGAGAACCCAGCCATCGAAGAAGAGCACAAGAAGGAGATGTACCTCCTCAAGATGGGCAATGGCAATGCCAAGACATACTTCATAAAGCTCAAGGAGCTCATGAAGCTAGCCAGCCTTTGCTACAACATCAGAGAAAAGAGACACATGACCAGAGCTGCCAGAACAGGAGTACAATGCTCATACATGGACCCCATCATTGCTGGAGGACTCAACGTCCCTTGTACCTACCCCAAATGGTGAGAATGCATTGAGAAAGTCTACAAGGAATGTGTCAAAGACCAGTCCTTCCACTCCAACATCGCCACCCACTTCCTGCCAAGCATTAAGCCTAGACCACCCAACCAAAGCCTCAGCAAACTTGCTGGGGCCACAGGTTCAACACTGGCCAAGCAGACAGGAGAAGGGAAGACAATGACCAGAGATGTGGGGATAGGAAGATGGACCATGTACCATGGCCCAGGACAAGCAATGGAGATAGACCGACTATGAAAGGAAGGACGTTGCTACAGATGCAAGGAGAAAGGACATATGTTGAAGGAGTGCCCCAAAAGGAAGGAGCACAAGGACATTCTCTCGGTGGTAGTTGCCAAGCAAGAACAATCAGAATCGAAGGTGGAGGAAGTAAAAGAGTAGGCTGTCAAGGGCTCAATTCCCCTTCAACAGCCACTTCCTTGGGCACTGGTATGATCTCATCACATGCTGGTTGGACTTATTATACTTCTTTAAATACATGAATTGTTTTACCTACCACTATAAAGACCCTCACTTTTAATGTCTCCAGTATGACTAGCAAACCAATACCCACAGAATTGAACTGCTACACTGTCCTAGCATAACTGGACACCATAGACTCAAACACTGATGAAGCTGAGCCTTCAGATGCTGAACAGGGAAAAGACTCTTTGGAGTTGGCAGAGAGCCTCCCATTGAACCCACCAGAACCCCTAATATGGGAACTGCCAGCATGTGAACCCCCTGGAGGGAACACCTCTGTTGGACTGGCTAATCAGAGTGTGAATACTCTAACAGGGAAAGGCTCTGGAAAGCGGCCTCATGAAGCTGCAGGGACCATGGGTAAGTGTCCCCAGAAGACTCAAGCAGGATTAGGAGAGAAACAAATGAACCCCCGAGTTGGAAGTGGTAAGGCAGCAGAGCACAGCCCTACCTGACTGCTGGTGTCAGATGGTAATGACAGTCACAGTTCATGCAACAAGAACACGATGTTCATGGACCAGTCCCCAGTCCCTCAAAGGGATAGCCCTGACGTTCAGACCAGAAGTAGGTATCCTCCCATTGCTCCTCCACCCAACCCCAACGAAGACATACAACCAACAAAGGACAACAAGAAAGCTGCAGGGAAAGGAACTGCTAGTGCCCAGGCAGTAAAAAGGGGGCACAAGGTTACCATGATAGAGATACCTGACAAAAAAGATAAAATGGCCTATCAATGTTGGAAGGCAGAACAGAAAGCTGAGTCACTTCACAGGGAAATACAGAGCAGTGAAGACTGGCATCCTACCACCTCAGACACCAGCACTCCACCACATTTATGGTGTTGGTATAAACCCTTTGAAGTCAACTGGATGCTCCAAGCCATACAAGAAGCATATAACCAGTTGAAAGCCAAAGTCTATTTATCCAGCTGGATACACAAAGACTGACACCATGAACTAGTAGACGAACTCATCATTCAACTATAGAAGGGAGGAGAGGAAGTATGAGAACTGCTCCTGGAACTCTGCAAACCTGTCTGCTATATCCAAGGAAACCGGAGTGCTGGATGAGACCTGATGGTGGACATTCAGCTCAAATCCACTGTCAACCAACGACTCCTCACGGCCTGAGGACTGATAGACAGTGGATGCATCGGAAGTTCCATCAACAAGACCTATGTAGAAAAGCACAGACTTTATACCAAGAAAACTGCCATTCCTATCCCTGTGTACAATGCAGATAGAACCCACAACAAAGCTGGCAGCATCACTGAATTCACAGAACTCCGACTCACCATCGGCAGACACAGCGAGAGAATCAACCTCACAGTCACAGACCTAGGTTCCAAGGACATCTACCTTGGCCATGACTGGCTCAAATGCCATAACCCAGTTATCAACTGGAAGACAGGCACACTCATCTTTAGATGCTGCCAATGCACCAAGAACCCTTTCCCACTCTCTGATGCAGACCCAGACGACCAGTGGGATGAAGAACTCGAAGAAGGAGAAACCATCCTGGCAGTTAATATGCAGGAAGAACTAGTCATACATACGGTACACCATGCAAATGACTTAGCCGCCCAAGCCAATGCCAACAAACCAAATAAGACCTTCGAAGAAATGGTACTGGAGCATTATTGCTCCTACTGTGACCTGTTCTCAAAAGAGAACTTTGATGAACTCCTAGAATGAAAGTCATCGGACCATGCCATTGAGCTCATCCCAAATGCAAAGTCTATGCTAGACTGCAAAGTCTATCCACTGAACTAGAATGAACAAGAACAACTTGACAAGTTCTTAGATAAGAACCTGGAGTTGGGACACATCTGACCCTTGAAATCCCCCTTCACCTCACCCTTCTTCTTTGTCAAAAAGAAAGATGGTTCACTCCGACCCATACAAGACTACCAAAAACTGAATGAGATGACTATCAAGAATCGATACCCCCCTTCCCCTCATCACCGAACTCATTGACAAGCTCCAGGGAGCCAAGTACTTCATCAAACTTGATGTCCACTGGGGCTACAACAACATTCAAATCAAGGAAGGAGACGAGGAAAAGGCAGCATTCAAAATGAATAGAGGTCTGTTCAAACCCATGGTCATGTTCTTCGGACTCATGAACTCACCCACTACATTCCAATGGATGATGAACAACATATTCAAGGACTTGATCGCTGAGAGAAAGGTCACCATCTACCTCGACGACATCCTAATACTCACCAAGACCCTCGATGAACACTGAAGCATTGTACGATGAGTGCTTCAACACCTAAGAGAGAACAAACTGTTCCTCAAGGCTGAGAAATGCAAGTTCAAAGTGCTAGAAACTGAATATCTTGGAGTCATTATCAGTCAAAATTTGGTCCAAATGGATCAGGTCAAGGTGGCCAGGATTGCAGAATGGCCTATGCCCACCAAGAAAAAAGAACTACAGTCATTTCTGGGATTTACTAATTTCTACTGAAAGTTCATCTGGGACTACTCCAAGATCGTACGCCCTCTCACCCAGCTTATGGGAAATGCAGAATGGACATGGGGAATGGCCCAGAACCAGGCCTTCCAGCAGTTGAAGAAGCAGATGGTGGAAGACGTTGTCCTTGCCATCCTGACAGAGGAAGGAAGGTTCAAGGTAGAAGCAGACACCAGTGATGGGGCCGTCAGAGCCATCCTCAGCCAGCAGCAGAATGGAAAATAGAGGCCAGTTGTGTTCATGTCCAAAGCACTCAACGTAACAGAATGCAACTATGAAATCTATGACAAAGAATTACTTGCTATCATGCTTGCCCTAATGGAGTGGAGACATTATCTCATGGGGGCAATAGAAGATGTCGAGATTTGGATGGACCATCAAAACCTCCAATACTTCCGAAAGCCTCAGAAGCTAAACCAACACCAGGCCTGCTGGGTAACTGAACTAGCAGAATATCACTTCACTCTTCATCATTTACCTGGCACCGCCAACAAAAAGGCAGATCTCCTGTCCAGACAAGATAACCACAACCAAGGCAAAGATGATAATGATGACATCATTGTATTATAACCCAAATATTTCTGAGCCCTCATAATGCCCACTGCCACAGAAGTACAAACTCAGGTAAAAGATGTGACCAGACAGAAGGAATCATGGGACCAAGGGATCACCAACTCCCTAAACCACGAACACAGAATAACAGAACAGGAGGGGATACTGTTCTATGATGGAAGGATATACGTACCAAGGGATGATGCCCTAAGGGGAGAGATCATCACTCAGAGTCATGACCACATTACCACAGGACACCCTGGTATTGAAAAAACAAGGAAACTCATCCAATGAGAGCACTGGTGGCCAAAACTGAAAAAAGACGTGGAAAGATATGTCAAAGGATGTGAGGCCTGTCAACAAACAAAAACCAGCACACAACCAAAGGCCACCCTTCTGCATCCAAACACTGTTCCTGAAGGACCATAGACCCATATCTCCATTGATATGGTCACTGGATTACCAGAATTGAAAGGTTACAATGCCCTGTTGGTCATTGCTGACTGATTCTCCAAGGCCATCATCCCAGTCCCCTGCAATATCAAACTCTCTGCTGAAGGATGGGCAAGAATCCTATGAGACCACATCTATGTCAAACATGGAATGCCCCAAGTCGTAATCTCTGACTGAGGCCCCCATTTCATGTCCACCTTCATGAAAGACCTATACCGAATGCTGGACATCACCCCAAACACATCCACTGCCTTCCATCCCCAAACAGATGGACAAACTGAATGAGTCAACCAAGAGCTCGAAGGGTACCTAAGACTCTTCATCAGCTATCAACAAATGGACTGGAGTGATTGGCTACCCATTGCTAAATTCGCCCACAACAACTGAGTCCACTCAGCCATGGGACGTAGTCTGTTCATGACACTGTACAGCCATAATCCTTGACTAATCTCCAACTCCTCACAATTATCACCATTTGTGAACCCTGCCACCAAAGACTTCACCTCAAAGATGGCTGAAGTCCACAAGGACACCCAACTAGCCCTATGAAAGGCAGCCAAGCAGATGAAGTCGCAATATGATAAAAAGAAATGCCCTGCCATCGAATACCAAGTTGGAGACAAAGTCTGGCTAGACAGTACAAACCTACACTTGCCTCAACCCAAGAAGAAGCTAGATGACAAGTGAGTGGGTCCTTTCAAAATTGTCCAGAAAACCGGAGCATTAGTGTACAAGCTAAAACTCCCCCCATACTGGAAAGTCCACCCCAGATTCAATGAAAAGCTCCTCACACCCTACACTCCCCTAGTGTTCCTGAATCAGCAGACACCAGCACCACCTCCACCTGACCTTGTCGATGACAAAGAGCAATACAAAGTGGAGGTGTTAGATTCCTGAACATGCAAAATTAGAGGAAAGAAAGGCCAAAAGTCAAAAGAAGCAGTTGACTATTTCATCAAATGAAAAGGATGGACCAAGGAACACAATTCATGGGTATGGGACTTGGAGATGGGAAATGCACAGGAAGCGATCAAAGACTATGAAAACAAGATCCAGCAAGCTGGATGCATAGACATAGTCAAAATTGTAACCAACGATCCCTCCAAAGTGGTCACCATGATATTAGACCACAAATATCATGATGGCATCATCCACTACCATGCACAATGACAGGATGGATGCCAGATATGGGTCAGAAACCCAGACCCCAAGTTATAGGAGAACCTGATACAAGAATATTGGGCTAACAAATATGCTGCATCATCTGACCTCCCAGAAAACAAGACCTGACAATTGGGACAATTGTCTTAACGAAGGGGTAATGTTATGATTTTCTCACTTATCTTATCTTATCTTATCAGGTGCTTATTGCTTATCTTATCACTCAAAGCACCTTCACCATGCCTATAATGAACCATCCACAGCTGGACTGCTGTGCTTTGCTACCACAGGACATTTACCATATGTATCACAGACTCTATTCACTATTATTAGACAGACTCAGAACACTATATAAGTAGCACAGTTCTCACTGTAATACTTCAGCTTCGAACTACAGTTCACCTATACCAATCTTCTCTCTCTATCGAGCCAAGCTCTAAGCAGCCTACCTCTTCTCAGAGTCTTAGACACTCGTCATCTCTCTGGTGATTGTCCAAACACGAGACAGCCGAAGACCTAGACCCAAGTCTTAGATCACATGAAGTTTGGGTCTTACACTAGGTTCTTGGGTATTCGGGCAGAATACCCAGCCTTCAAACTTAACTCAGAGAGATGTTGTTATAGGGTCCCTAAGTAAGTCCTACCTGGTAGTGCTTGCTAATGTTCTTTCTAACATGCCCAGTACTTAGTTATAACCTGGTAATACTTAGAAAATGTGATTTCAGATGGATTTCACAGGGGTATGTGATATACAGGCATATCAATATTGGAACACCAATTTGCTTTTGATGCCATCAAAGTATTGGTACTTTCCTCAGACTGCTTGATAGTCATCAATCATAAGGACCCTGGTGAGAATAAGATTATCATCACTTGTGATGCTAGCAACTGGCAAACTGGCACTGTTCTTTCTTGGGGACCCTCCTGGGAAACTGCATGACCTGTAGCATTCGACTCCATGCAACTAGAGGGTGCTTAAAAGAATTATCCTATTCATAGAAAGGAATTGTTCATTATCATCTATGTGTTAAAAAAATAGCATGCTGAACTGCTGGGTATGGAATTCACTGTGTACACAGATCACCAGATACTGGTAAATTTTACAATCCAGAAAGACCTGTCATGATGACAAGCATGCTGGAATGAATTCCTGTCTCAATTTGATTTCACCATAAACTACATCCACAGTGAAAACAACACTGCCATGGATGCACTTTCAAGGTTACCACCAGACAATGATGATGACAACTCCACAGATATTGATCTCAATCAACCAACCATCCATCCTTGGGCTTCCTAGGCCTCATCCTCCCCTGCATCCACTGTGGTCCTTAAAATCACTTCAGACAGCTCCATCCTTGACACAATACATGCTGGATACAAAGACAATGATTTTGTCAAAAAACTTGCCTCTATAGATACCTCCCTCACATCAATCAAATTTCACAATGACCTTTGGTATATGGGTGACCATCTAGTCATCCCCCAGATGGGCACTCTGTTGAAATGAATGGTAATGCTCCAGCTGTTCACTCAGATTTTAGCAGAGAACCCTCACAAACAGGTGAGGGTCATCATCATTTGTCTACCTATTTATCTACATGCCTGTACAGTAATAGAAGCAATACAATATAATAAGAAAAGCTGAGGAGGAGAACAACTGGACATGTGCCTCCTACCAAAGATTCCAATGTTAACCACACCATAATGCATGACACTTGACATTATAACACACTCTCCATAAAGACCTTTTTTGTTTAGCACATGACTCCTTGGGCCATTTCAGTTCTGATAAAGCCTACATGACATTTTGTAATTGCTACTACTGGCCCAACATGTGATGTGACTTGAAACTGAGTTATATCCCCTCCTGCATGCAGTGCCAGACAAACAAATTGACTACCTTGAAATCTCATTGTCCTTTGCATCTTTTCCCCATATCAAATGAACATGAGGAAAGTGTCACAATGGATTTTATCAGCCCTCTACCAGAAGACAATGGCTTCGACTCCATCCTGACCATCACCAGTTGCTTGGGCTCTGATATTCTAGCAATGCCTATAAACATCATACTCAGAAAAAAGTAGGAGGTTCAGGCTTTATAGGAGACACATATCCACCCAAAGGGTTCTGGGTCAGAAAAGTCAGACTGACCAGCCAGGATAGCAATCCTTATTACCAGAAGTAAACTGATCTTACTCATGATATTCATCTTACTGTTGTTTTTTGCCCTGTAGAAATCACAAAAGATTTCTGTGTGACTCAGCTGCTAAATATTGATCATAGAATGAATTTGTGAGTGGCCTTGGACTGGCTTCATCATGGCTTCCTAACAGCTTTCTGACTTTTGTTACCATTTAGGACATGAACTGTGGAGCAGAAAAGGACAAGCAGTACTATATTGAATATAGTAGGTACATAGCTACCTATGGCATCCAATCAAAAGAAGGCATATTCAGTCCATGTGGAGTTGGTAAAGCAAGAAAAAAGGGAACTGTTCATTTATGTCTGGAGGGATACCATACTGTCTCTGTGAAGTCTGGCTATCAGTCATGCATGGGGTAGACTGTCCAATGAGATCCCAAGGATGACACAATGTCAAGCAATGGGAGCAGCCGTAGAGACTCCCAACTGAAGGATTTATTCGGTAAGCATGGCCCAAAGTATTAATTCATTCTTCTCTGGAGGCCTCTGATGGTTGTTCATCATTCACCATTTAGTCCTGTCAAACCAGACTTTTTTCAATCCTCCACTTTCACCCCAACCATCCATTCTACTCAAGTATCTAGATATTCCCAAAGTGCCTAGGTCTGTCTGATTCCCATTTCCAAGATCATCTGCTTATATTTTAATGCATAGATCTTGCAGTCCAATTCATCAAGCTTGATGTAGCAAATGAATGACTTCCTCTAGGGAACAGCCCAACAGCCTTGGTCAAATGAATGCTTCAGGCTTAAGGTAAAATCCCCTTCCTCCTTGCATCCAACATTGATTTGATATAAGTATTTATCTCCAGTGCATCGATAGAGCATGAGCCAACAGAGTTGACCCTCTCTAGTCAGTCCCTGTCACAAGCTCACAGACTTAGACAAGTATCATTCTATACATACACAAATTTTTTTTCATGTCTTTTGTGATTTTTTAATATTGGAGTTATATAATACAATACTCCATTGTAGATCTGCTCTTCCTTTCACCCATCACCATGGACAGCTGGTCGATTCAGGAGCATTGGGCATGCTAGTTCATGCCCACTTATCATGCAATCTTAAGGGACTCGGAAGGAGAGAGATTCCAAGATGCTTACCTCCACAGATTGTTTGTTGCCTACCATGACCATTTCAGCAGCTCTCTTGGAGAGCCAGCCAATCCAGAAGATATTGAACCAATCTATGCTTGGAAAAGACAAGTGGTGAAGGTGAATTTCTTCCATACCTATTATCTTCATCACAGCAATTTATTAATTCCCAGACTCTTGCTCATCTCATGATACGTGTCTACTACAAACAAATGGATGCTATAGAATTTCATGCAGTCCAACATTCTCCTATAGATACTCCAGTGACAAAGCTGCATCCCTCATTGGTTAGCTTCATAGAGCCTATCATCAATGGAGATGCTGTAACCAGAGCCACCAAGGTATATAGTATGCTACCACCATTTAATATATGTTTATTAAGAACTGGAAACTCACCCACTTGTCCAAGCCAACATCAAATAACTCAAAGTCTGCCTACCCTCCCAAAGCTGGAAGTATACATAATATATGTTCAGTTAGAGCAGTCCCTTCCACTGATGGATCTGAGGATACAGCGATTTTGGGAGACAGCAAGGTATAGCATATATTCATTATGAAGGAAAACTTCCTCACCCACCCAACCAATCAGTCAACATCTGGCAGTGTAAAGAAGTCAGCTGGCCCTCCCAATGTGAGAAGGATAAGAAAGGTGTGTTTAAAACTGAAAATATTTATCTCTTGGACTAGACAGATGACATCTTTTTAGCTGGAAAGCAAAGCCTCAAAACATCAGCTGAAGCCAAACTCCAGGGAAAGTACCCTACCAAAATAGCAGCACCAGAACACCTCATTGGAGTTGGCTGCATAATCTAAAGATGTGAGCTCCCCATATCATATATCTTCCCTGAGTCTGACTATTACAACTTTCAGGCCTCTTCCTGACATACCTTTCCTGTTAAATAGTTTTTTTGGTCTGACTAACTGCAAATAAATACTTCATCTATTACTTGTAACTAGTGTGCTGGTAAATGCATTAAATTCATCAGGGAAACATGGATTGGCACATCTAGACAAGAAGCCATCCATATAAAATGCATAGCTTTGACTTCCAACAATCTCCATGGCCTCTGTATCCAAGCTGCCACTTTGTCATAGTTGAGGAAATTTTCAAGTATGACTGAGGATCACTCACTACTGTCATTGTCTTACAGATGAGGCAGGTGCACCTGCAGCAAAATTCAACAGTGTGCCATCCTGGTCTGTTGTCTTGATTCTAGTGGCTACAAGACCTGTCAATTCATCAATCTTGCATCTTTAGATGGCATTGATTGTGTCCTCTCTCTTTTTCTGAGTTTTGTACACTACTCTTAAAGGCTTCAACTCATCCTGGACAGTCAACAGTGGCTTTTCATGCACAAGGACTAGGCTCTTTGCTAGCTGCATCCTTCTCTCCATCCAATGCATGGATTTCAACCTGGATTTCAATTAGGCAAAGCTAATCTCCTTGATTTCCATATCCCACATGACACATACACTCATTCACTAGAGAAAAGTCAGTTAGATCATAGGAAGCAATTCTTTCAACATACCTAGCTTGTGCTTTAACTATGAATCAATGGCAGAATCAAGTAAACATCTGGATATCAAATAATAATGAAGAAGATTTTTATTCTGATCACTGTCCCTAAGAAAGTAACTAACCAGATTCCATTCTACATGTGTGTTACCTACCCAACCTGCTATGCTATGGTACTGAATGAATATTGGGCCTCACTGATACAGACATGTCTCTAAAAGGTATGGCTTCTCAGCACTAGCATCAACATCATGAAATTTGGTATTCATCTATATTACAACTATGCTATAATGCCTGGATGTATGTACATCAGTATATTGTCTACATGTTTCAGGACATCATACATGTAGCAACCAAGCCTTGCCAACAAGTCTGAGTAGGTCAGGAGTATGTACAATAATTTCTTCAGGGATGATGATCTGCAGTGGAGAGCCAGATAACACTTCCATATATCTGCCAGAAAGTCATCTCACATCACCTGTAGTGTCATATCCACACAGATGAATGATGACCTGACCTTGCTGCAGAAATCAAAGCAGGGTCTACAATTGATGAACCTCATACTTATCCTAGATGCCACAAAGAATGCTGATCAGCTCTGATACTGTGTGCTCATTTGCGATGACTTGAGTGAATCATTGTTCCAATGCTGCATCCATCTTAGTGTATTTCCAGCACTCAGCAAGGATGCTAGCACTGATACACCTGAGTTTGCCATGAGCGAGTGGAGGTTTGAACAGGTTGCTGACAACCATACTGCCCAGCCATGATAAGATGCAACTCATCAATGAAAAGGATGCCTCTGGTGCCACCATTCTTGGCAGCTTTATTGATCTCATCTTGGCACCTGCCATGAGGGCACCCATGTCAAGGGAGAATAGGTGACTAAAGAGAGTAGCTGGGATGTCACATTTGACAATCCATAGGTGAGGTCTTCAGTGATGGATGTTTTGATGACACATTGTTCACCAATGAGAACTGGTTTATTCTTGGGCCTGATAAGCAGATTAGTATGTGAACAAGAAAAGCACTAATCATCTTACCTTTGACATAGGATGCAAATGCTCACCGAATCTTGTTGCCACAGTCAATGACAGGACCAATCTGAACAAAACAGACAATATAATGTTTGTACATAATAAAATTGGCACTCATACCCTCAGCAAGGACAGTCCAAGCCTATGGAATACTTGCACAGAGCATCAAAACTTGCTTCAGCATTCTTGGATTCAACTTAATAGTTGTTGCAGAATTGTTGAACAACGGTCTTGAGAGTAGCTTCGGTGAGGCTGGCCTCTCTGATAATGGGAGCAATGTAAGAGTCTTTCCAAAGGGCAAGAAGAAAATGGCCTTAGATCTATACATCAATGAGATGTTGAATGATAAATGAAAAAGCTAAGAGCCAAGAGCAAAACACTGAGAATAGATTGCAATTTAAGGTATTTTGGTGTGCTTTTTGTTGCTTTGCCCTTCATGCTCCCCAGGGCACTTTACTGCCCTACTAGTGAATCCTGCACCAGACCTTTCCAAGATTGACTTCAAACAACAAGTAACATCAATCAAGAAAGCCTTCTACAGGTACTTCTTCTGATTGTTGTCCTTTACCAATATCCCCCACCATCTGATTAGGAACATGATCTGAAAAATCCCCCAGTTACCCTTCTTGTGAATATTTTGCATGTCACATGTGTAGTCTGGTACAGAGAGTTGACCAGGGGCATCTGACTGCCATGACTTGTCCTGGAGTCCATTCCACCAGAGCAACATATCTTTGATCAGCTTATCTTGGACATCGGGAGCAAGTTTGGATAGCCCAGAACTCAGCTTTGAGCCCAGAAAACTTTGGAGTACATAGGGATGACCAGATGCCATTAGCTTACCCTGTAAATGTATATCAACAAGAAAAACATCATACAGCCAGAGATCCACCTACCTCAGAGACCAAGAGGCAGAGTTTGACCTCCTTCCACTTGTCCACACAGTATCTGAAATCCTCTCCAAGTGCAATGGACCTTAGTATGGCCTCTGCATCTTCCACCATTGAGCCCACCTGGCACATTGTGAGTGGTCTGCAGGAATGCATTGACCAGGTGTTATGATTTTCCCAGTTATCTTATCTTATCAGGTGCTTATCACTTATCTTATCACTCAAAGCACCTACACCATGCCTTTACTGAACCATCCACAGCGGGACTGCTGCGCCTCACTAACACAGGACGTTGACCATATGTACTATGGACTCTATTCGCTATTATTAGATAGACCCAGAACCCTATATAAGTAGCACAGTTCTCACTGTAATACTTCAGCTTCAAACTATAGTTCATCTATATCAAACCACTCTCTACTGAGCCAAGCTCTAAGCAGCCTACCTCTTCTCAGAGTCATAGACACTCGTCATCTCTCCGGTGATTGTCTGAACGCAAGACAGCTGAAGACCTAGACCCAAGTCTTTGATCACGTGAAGTTTGGGTCTTACAGTTAGTTCGAAGCTTCCCTTATCACCACCACGAAAACCCAAATGTTATTCGCAATACTCATCCTCATCACAATCCTATCTGCTGCCGTCCTCCTCGGAGCACTAATCATGCTCAGCATAACCCTAATCCTACTCGCTACCCTTTACCTCGACTTCACCCATAACATCGAACCCCCCGTCGTCATCCGTGGCCAGAATGAACTGGACACGGAACAACCCACTTTGGAACCTCGTGCCGAGCAGGAGAACTGGTCGGACTACAAACACAGACAACAGGAACCCAGCACTCCACCCAGCACCCCACCCCAAAACACAGACAGTCCAACATACGACAATTACAACTCCAACGATTCAACCCTCCCCGTCCTCATCACGCACTGCCACCCCACCCAGACAGAGGCCACGCAACTTGGCAGGTACCTTCTACGCACCCTCAGGTTCGACCTCGAGCCAGAGCTCAGACCCAGGACTACCAGGGGAATGGAATTCAAAGTTGAGGAGGGAGACTGGTCATACCACAGACCCCCAGTTGTCGAGTTTGACTCTGACTGGGATGAGGAATACAAATACGACACAGACAGCAAACATGGAACAGAGGACTACCAACTCCCAATCATTGAGAAGGATTCTGACAATGACACATCCACTCTCGTCGGAACCCTCAAGCTGCACCAGATCCCCTTACCAGACACCCCTGAACAGATCCTCATCACACTCTCCAGAACCCCTTTCCCACCACCTGAGTATGACACAGAGGGATGGGAGGATCGAGACATCCCTGAGATGGACCTCTCAGACCCCCCTGCCCCTCAGCCACACAACCCAGACTTCCCCACCGTCACCCACTCAATCTTTTACTGGTCAACCGATCTACCGGAATGCACTGACACCTTCATCCAACACCTCGACCACAACCTCCCCGATGACCCCTTCAATCCACATGGAAGAGACTATGAATGGCCCCTCCTCTCAGCAGTCGACAAGGAGATCCTTGGACCAGCCACAGTGGAGGCATGGGAGCTATGACAGGCAGACATCAACAACCGGACAGAGGGATACCTTCTACGATGATCCATGGACTTCTACCTCACCACCCGCACCCCACCATACCTCGACATCTGCACTGCCACCTATGACGACATCCACACCCGTGTTGAGGCAAACATGGACCAAGACATACATCCCCCCAGCGCTGGCTCCATCATCCGTGAATTACGACCACGAACGGCACAGGAACAGGCAGACTTGGAACGATCCCTGGTGATACGAGCAGAGCAACATGACCTATATGTCACCGAGCTCTACCGATTTACCAGGAATGACTAGATTCGATACATTCAACTATGACCCAGAGACCTTTGGGAATCTGGACTACAAGTTTCATTATCCCCAGCCCCTTCCAGACGAACCACCACACATCACGAGACAATATGGATGCTGCACCCCATACCCCCAGAGTCGCCTCCTCACCGGAGCAGGACCCAGCGAAGCTGGCCCCTCTAACCCACCGGACCCCCCTGCAGACCCTGACATGCCAGTAGACCCCCCCAGCCCCGGACAAGTAGAGCGAGACCGACTGCGAAAGCAGGCCAACCTCAAAGACCAGTTACAGAACACGGAACAGGACTTGAAAAAGGCCCTAGCTGATCTAGAACTGAAGATCCGAAAGCTCAAAAACCCGGGTGCCCCAGCACCAAAGAAACGCATGCAGGACCAGGATGACCTCTATTCACTCCCAGGTTATCCCAAGGAACCGAACTTTCCCCCAGACCCCCTGAATCAACCCACTGGCACAGGACCGGAACAAGCCCCCTTCTACGGGATCAAGCCCATTCTGTATCAGATCCTGAAACCCTTCACCAGGGATCATGCAGACATCACCCGGTTTGTGGTGGACTGCTCGGCCTACTTCATGAGTCATGGAATCTATTACCACACCCCGGCGCAGAAGACTCTGCTCGCCTCCTCTCTCCTCGAGGGACCTGCCAAAGATTGGTGGATCCACAAAGTCAGCGACTTCTATGACGCTTGCGGCGGAGACTACCGATACTCTGACTGGGAAGGCTTCATCAGCCTCCTCAAAGAACAATTTGGTAACCCCACAGTTGAAGAAGAACACAAGAAGCAGATGTACCTTCTCCAATTAGGCATGAATGACGCCAAGACCTACTTCAGCAAGCTCGAAGAACTTGCGAAGCTGGCCAGCCTATGCTACGACATCAGAGAAAAGGGACACATAACTCGCGCAGCCCGCAATGGAGTACCAAAGTACTACATCGACTCCATCATCGCTGGAGGACTCAATGTCCCCAAGACCTATCCCAAATGGCATGAGTGAATCGAACTCGTCCACACCGAATGGATCAAGGATCAGTCGTTCCGCTCCAACATCGCCACCCGCCTCCAGCCAAGCACTAAGCCTGGACCACCCCACTTTAGCCCCAGCAAACCCACTGGGGCCACAAGTTTGACACCGGCCAAGCAGACGGGAGAAGGGAAGACAACAACTAGGGACACGGGGACTGGAAGATGGACAATGCATCACGGCCAAGGGCAAGCAATGGAGATAGACCGATTGCGGAAAGAAGGGAGATGTTATCGATGCAAAGAGAAAGGACATTTATCAAAGGAGTGCCCCAAGAAGCGGGATTCAAAGGACATTCGCTCGGTTGTAGTAGCCAAGCAAGAACAATCAGAATCGAAGGTGGAGGAAGTAAAAGAGTAGGCTGTCAAGGGCTCAATTCCCCTTCGACAGCCACTTCCTCAGACACTGGTACACTATTGTCACATGCTGGTCGGACTTATTCCACTTCTTTAGTTACACCGCATGTTTTACATACCACTATAAAGACCCCCGCTTTTAACATCTCCAGCACAACTAGCTACCCAGTACCATTAGAATTGAACCACTACGCCATCCTAGCACAATTGGACAACATGAACAATGACAACATCATGACTTCCGAGCCTGCTGTGAGGAAGGGGACATGCCAGGTGGTGCTGGCACCCTCAACATGAGTATTAGGACTCAGGTCAGGATCAAGTAGATGGGACACCCTCGGGCCTCTGAAGTCGAAAGATTCAGCGCCTTCCTCGAAGGCCAAGACATACCTTGCAAGGACCAATGCAGCAAATCTCAAGTGCCTGCCAAAGGCCAAGACCACAGAGTCCGACCCTCTGGGGCATGGGACAGAGGGTCCCCACACGACATTGAATGGACCTCCCTCAGGACCCCCACGACCATCCAACCCACTTAAAGGGAAAGGCAATGACAGGGAAGGATTAGAGAAACAAATGAACCCCCAAGTCAGAAGCGGCAAAGGAACAGAGCACAGCCCTACCCGACTGCTGGCGCCAGTAGGTAATGGCAGTCACGGTTCATGCAACAAGAACGTGACATTCACAGACCAGCCCCCGACCCTCGAAGGGTTAGCCCTGGCATTCAGACCGGAAGTAGGTATCCTCCCATCGTTCCTCCTCTGCCCAACCCCAATGAAGATGCATGACTAGCAACGGTGATGAGCCTCCAGGCTCTGTGCGCTCAGAAATTGCAGGCACTACCTTCAAATTATTGATTATGTCCCACCCACAGACTTTCAGTAAACCTAACGTTGCAAGCAAGGGCCAACTTGTTTCATTCTGAACTTTGCAAAGTACGCGAAGTTACACTGCAGAACTGATGCGCCATATTCCCATGAGTCCCTTTTTGATTACCAATCATCCATAAACAGAGTAAGCACCCGACTGGCCTAGAACTTAGGCGCGTGCAGCACTAGCCGAGTCATGGGTTTCACCACGCATAGGCTGTTTATGACTACGGATTGCTAACGGAAGTACGGGACCATATGGTCACATACTTAAACCAGTAGTATTAGTGAGCCATAGCCGAGGATATGTAAGAAAATCTTACCAAAATGACCAGCTGCACCCACGCACTTTGGCGGCACTGTAAGTAAAGTATTTAAAAAGTTCTTTAGTATTATAAATGCCTTAGACATGCTCAGCAATATGTACTGCAGTTTTATAGCCTTAGAAACTTCGCTTACTGATAAAAGTTCGCGAACTTTGTATAAAAAGAGGACAAAACGTAGCTAGAAAATAATAGACTGGCGGATACCCTACCAATTCCCCATATTCACACAACCAACAAGATTTAACATCACGTCTCCATGTTCTAAGAGACCAGACAACTAAGTCTTGTTACTACTTCGCTCTGTAAAGCAGGAAGGAATATTAAGCATAAGAAAGCTATCCTTCTTGTCATTCTCATCTTGAAATGTCGTGTTCGAAAGACTAGTAAAGGTAAAGAGAGTTACTAATGAAGTTCATTAGAAACACAGTTACAATACTGGAACCATAGCTAGGTTTCTGACACCAACAGAAAGTTCGCGCCGTATATAGGTCACCCCCACTCAGCATACACCCATGTTTACGCATCCCTTCCCTTCCAGGAAACTTCGTGTACATAACTTGAGCCTCTCTAGACCATTAGGGACTCATAACAACCATAGCAAAAGTTCGCTACCATCCTAGGAAGCTATAGTCACCGCATGGAGGTGCAAGACTAGACTCGCTAGAACCTGCCTTCAGATTAGCTGCTTGATAGCACTTGCCATTATAGGTCTTGTGTTTTCTGCCCGCAGGAGTCTATAGGTTCATCAACGGATGACAACAAAGCCACAGGACAGGAAGCTGTTAGCACCCAGACAGTGAAAAGGGGGCATAAGGTTACCATGGTAGAGGTACCAGATGAAGAAGACAAAACTGCATATCAGCGGTGGTGGGTGGAGCAGAAAGCATCTTCGCAGTCCAAGGACATACAGAGCAACGAAGACTGGCGTCCTACCATGCCAGACACTAGTGCTCCGCCACATTTGTGGCATTGGTATAAACCCTTCGAAGTTGACTGGATGCTCCAGGCAATTCAGGGAGCATGAAATTATTCAGAAGCAAAGGCATGCTTGAATAATTGGATACATCAAGACCGACACCAGGAATTAGTAGATGAGCTCATTACTTGACTATGGAAGGGAGGAGAAGAAGCAAGGGAACTACTTCTCAAACTCCGAGAACCAATCTGATACATCCACAGAAATCGGAGTACTGGATGAGACTTGATGGTTGACATCCGACTTGAATCCTCCATAAACCAAGAAGAACACATGGCCAAAGGACTAATTGACAGCGGTTGCACCGGCAGTTCAATCAATAGATCCTATGTAGAAAAACATGGACTATACACCTGAAAGACCATGGTCCCAATCTCCGTCTACAATGCTGATGGAACACACAACAAAGCCGGCAGCATTACTGAATTCGCAGAACTATGACTCACCATTGGAAACCATAGCGAACAGATCAACCTCGCAGTCACTGACCTTGGCTCCAAAGACATCTACCTTGGCCACGATTGGCTTAAACACCATAACCCCGTTATCAACTGGAAGACCGGCACACTCATCTTCAGGTGATGCCAATGTATGAAGAACCCATTCCCTCTACCTGATGCAGATCCAGATGACAGATGGGATGAAGAACTTGAAGAGGGAGAAATGATACTGGCCATCAATATGCAGGAGGAGATAGTCATATGCGCCGTACACCATGCAAATGACCTAGCTGCCCAAGCAAACAAGGATAAGCCGAAAAAGACTTTCAAAGAAATGGTACTGGAACATTACCATTCATACCATGACCTGTTCTTGAAAGAGAACTTCAATGAACTCCCCGAATGGAAACCCTGGGACCATGCCATTGAACTCGTCCCAAATGCCAAATCCACGCTAGACTGCAAAGTCTATCCCCTGAACAGAAATGAACAAGAACAGCTCAACAAGTTCTTAGATGAAAACCTGGAGTCAGGATGAATTCGGCCTTCAAAATCTCCATTCGCCTCACCCTTCTTCTTCATCAAGAAGAAGGACGGCTCATTATGGCCTGTCCAAGATTATCGAAAATTGAACGAGATGACCATCAAAAACAGATATCCCCTTCCCCTCATCACCGAACTCATTGACAAACTCCAAGGAGCTAAATATTTCACCAAGCTCGATGTCCAATGGGGATATAATAATGTCAGAATTAAGGAAGGAGATGAAGAAAAAGCAGCGTTCAGGACCAACTGAGGACTGTTTGAACCCATGGTCATGTTCTTTGGCCTTACGAATTCTCCTGCTACATTCCAATGGATGATGAACGACATTTTCAAGGACCTGATTGCCGAAGGAAAAGTTACCATTTACCTTGACGACATCCTGATCTTCACCAAGACCCTAGACGAACATTGGAAGATCGTCAGACACGTTCTTCAACGCCTACGGGAAAATAAACTTTTCCTGAAAGCAGAGAAGTGCGAGTTTGAGGTACTAGAAACCAAATATCTAGGAGTCATCATCAGTGAAAACTCGGTCTGAATGGATCAAGTAAAAGCAGCAGGAATCGCCGAATGGCCCACCCCGACAAAAAAGAAGGAGTTGCAGTCATTCCTCGGGTTCACAAACTTTTACCGAAAGTTCATCCAAGACTATTCCAAGATTGTACAACCACTCACCCAGCTCATGGGCAATGCAGAATGGACATGGGGAATGGCCCAGAACCAGGCCTTCCAGCAGCTGAAGAAGCAGATAGCAGAGGACGTAGTACTCACCATCCCGACAGAGAAAGGAAAATTCAAGGTAGAAGCAGACTCCAGTGATGGAGCCATTGGTGCTGTACTCAGTCAGCAACAAGAAGGGAAGTGGCGACCAGTTGCATTCATGTCTAAGGCATTAAACACAACTGAGCGGAATTACGAAATCTACGACAAAGAATTACTTGTGATAATGCTCGCCCTAGACGAATGGCGCCACTACCTCATGGGAGCCCTAGAGGATGTAGAAATCTGGACAGATCATCAGAACCTCCAGTATTTCTGAAAGCCCCAGAAACTGAACAGACAACAAGCACGGTGGGTTACCGAACTCGCAGAATACCACTTCACCCTCCAACACCTCCCTGGTGTTGCCAACAAGAAGGCAGATCTCCTCTCCTGATGAGACAACCACAGTCAAGGAAAAGACAACAACAACGACATCGTTGTGCTCCAACCGGAACACTTCCGAGCCCTTATTATGCCCACAACCACCAAGACCCATGAACGAATCAAAGACACCACCTGGCAGACAGATTCTTGGGACCAAGGAATTGCCAATTCCTTGAATCACGAAAGAGGAATCACCAAGGAAAAGGGTTTACTCTTCTATGATGGAAGGGTGTATGTACCAAGGAATGACGCTCTGCAAGGAGAAATCATCGTACAGAACCATGACCATATCACCGCCGGACACCCAGGCATAGAAAAGACAAAGGAGTTGATCCAACGAGAATACTGGTGGCCAAAACTGAAAAAAGACGTAGAAAGATATGTAAAGGGATGCGAAGCATGCCAATGTATGAAAACGAGCACACAAGCAAAAGCCGCCCCGCTACACCCGAACACCATCCCCGAGGGACCCTGGACCTATATCTCCATCGACATGGTCACCGGATTACCAGAATCCAAAGGATACGATGCCCTACTAGTCATCGTAGATCAATTCTCGAAAGCAATAATCCCAGTGCCATGCAATGTCGAACTATCAGCAGAAGGATGGGCCAGAATTTTACGAAACCACGTCTACACCAAACATGGAATGCCCCAAGTGGTAATATCAGACAGAGGACCCCAGTTTGTGTCCACATTCATGAAAGACTTATACCAACTGCTCAACATCACCCTGAATGCTTCCACTGCCTTTCATCCTCAGATGGATGGACAGATGGAGTGAGTCAATCAAGAACTCGAAGGATACCTAAGACTCTTCATCAGTTACCGACAAACAGACTGGAGTGACTGGTTGCCAATTGCAGAATTCGCTCATAACAACCGAGTCCACTCCGCCACAGGATGAAGTCCGTTTATGACACTATATGGACGAAACCCCAGAATAGTCCCAGACTCTGCTCAACTATCGCCCTTCATCAATCCTGCTGCTGAGAACTTCACCAGCCAAATGACAGAAGTCCATAAAGACACCCAATGAGCCTTGCAAAAAGCCGCAGAACAGGTGAAAGCGCAGTACGACAAATGAAAACAACCCGCTTTTGAATATCAAGTCGGGGACAAGGTTTGGTTAGACAGTGCCAACCTACACCTTCCATGACCAAAGAAAAAACTAGATGACAAATGGGTCGGACCCTTCAAAATTCTCCAAAAAACTGGAGCCTCAGCCTACAAACTGAAACTTCCCCCTCACTGGAAAATCCATCCCAGATTTAATGAGAAACTCTTAACGCCTTACATACCCCTGGCCTTCCCCAACCAACAAACACCGGCTCCTCCACCACCAGACCTCATTGACGACGAAGAACAATATGAAATAGAGGAGGTGCTGGACTCTAGGCCGCACAAGATCAGAGGAAAGAAAGGGAAAAAGTCACAGGAAGTAACCAACTACTTCGTCAAGTGGAAAGGATGGACAAGAGAGCATAACTCATGGGTACGAGATTCGGAGATGGAGAATGCTCAAGAAGCTATCCAGGATTATGAGGATAAACTCCAAAGGGCTGGACAGATCGAAATAGCCAAAATCATAACCAGCGACATCCTCGACGACACCATGATCATGGATCACAAATACCAAGATGGTATATTCCATTACAAAGTTCAACATCCAGATGGACACCAGACTTGGATTGAAAACCCAGACGTCGAACAATGGGAACACCTCTTACAAGTATATTGGGCTAACGAGTATGCTGCATCATTCAATCTCCCAGAAAACCAGACCTGACAATTGGGACGATTGTCTTAAATGAGGGGGTAATGTTATGATTTTCCCAGTTATCTTATCTTATCAGGTGCTTATCACTTATCTTATCACTCAAAGCACCTACACCATGCCTTTACTGAACCATCCACAGCCGGACTGCTGTGCCTCACTAACGCAGGACGTTGACCACATGTACTATGGACTCTATTCGCTATTATTAGATAGACCCAGAACCCTATATAAGTAGCACAGTTCTCACTGTAATACTTCAGCTTCAAACTATAGTTCATCTATGGGACTGAGATAGCAAATTGGTAGTAGAGATGTCAGATTGGACGATGAAACTTGCTTCAGCAATGATATCCATACAGAGTTGCACCAGAACAAACAGACCAATATGGCCTCAGGATATGACACTAACAACATCACTACTGTCCATCTAGAAATGTTGACTCTCGTTCGTACAGATTTGCAGCAGCCGCAAGTCCATGCATCAAGGGGTTGACATTTACTGGAATGGGATCAGGCAGAGGATCCCCAGAATAGATTGGAGAACTTGGGGTATCGGCGGTTGGTGACACAACCAGATGTGAAGGAACAGGCTTCTCGCCATTTTCAGCATCAGGATCACCTGGAAATGAATTGGAATTGGCTCTCCAATGCTGATTGGGTCCCCGTTTTCGTAGCTGGACCCCTTGAGTAGGGTTGATGCTGGTTCGTTTCATCACAGTATTTTTGCGGAGATTCGTGGCTGCATTGCTAAGCAGGCTGATGACTTCGGCTATCTTCGACCTAGCATGACCATGGAGATGGTAGATTCCATCCATGATAGCTTTGCCTTTGAGGATTGTAGTGAGCTGCTCTAGGCGGTGAGACCAGTAGTAGGTGTGATACTAATATGCATCAGCCTATGAACAAGCGATAGAGAGAAAAAGTCCAGGCCTGAAGTTGGTCAAGTTGGTGTTTGCTACAGAGAATCTGCAGCAGATTATATTTCCAAAAGGAGAATCAAATTAAGATATGATAGATGTACACCATATCTTGCTCGAGCTACAAGAGTCTGCCAGTCAGCAACAGTACTTGCAGAACTGAGGGAATCAGCTGTCTGACTTTGTCGCATGAACGGATGCACAAAGAAGAACTACAAAACATGTTAGTCCAATATAACATGAGAGATTGAATAAGAATTTCATAACCTGGATGGTGACATAGCAGATTGGAGCGTGCTCTGGCGAATGATTGACACAAGATACAGTCAGTAGAGTGAATAACCAGCTCTGGATCTCGTTCGCCAAAGCCTGCACTTGTTCGTCTTTCACATTGATGATACCAGTTGGAGTATAGCACATCTTGACTACATTTCAACATCCTTAGAATTTCGTCTTCCTTTGCCTGGATGTTACCCCCAGCCTTGAGAATTGAGACTACAACATCAGAATGACACGCCATGATGACGCGATCCTATGAATCCTCACGTCCATCTCCTGGTGTTAATGTAATCCCAGATCCTGTGCTGATTGATCTAACCGCAGCAGAGAGATGTAATTGCGATGAAGGAAGCTTGGATAAGATAGCGTTTATGTAGGCATGGCTTAAAATGTGTTAAACAGCAAATGAGACTAAAGCGGAATGCGCCTACCTCCCATTTTGAAGGTTAGCCAAGAAGGCTTACCAGTGAGTTGTAGGAGATGATGATTATGCATGAATTGAAACTACCAGAATGCATGAGCATGCCGAACACATCGTAGGACAGTCACATACCAAAGTTTGAGCAGGAAAATAGAGAGCACATTTATCTGGTGGTGTACTCCATATAGCTGCAGTCATGGGCTGCGTGAAATGCTGTCGGTGATTCATCCGGACCAGGGTGCAAGTAGAGGCTCACAATCAAGTAGTTGTCATGAAAGGCATCAGAGTATGAGCCCCACTCCAGGTATTCTCCAATGGAATAGTCCTCCCATGTTTCAATGTTCGGCTTATTCCACTTTGACACAACCCATCACCCACTGGCATTGAACTGCGCTGTCGTATATCCGCCACAAGTTTAGAGCAATCTCTTTTCTAACTGTTAGCCCTTTCTTCATGAGAAAAAGTTGAAGCTATTACGAATATACCCAAGTGCACTCCTGTTTTCCTTGTAGGCACTATAAATCCAGCGAAAGCTGAGGAATGTGATCTGTGCACTCGAAGACCCACCAACCTGTTTGTATACATTCTTTGCAGGAACTGGTTCGCATCTACAACACAATCCAATGTTTTCAGTCGTCTCCTCATGTTCAAAACAAACATACATACCGACGTTTCTTACACCTGCGCCTACAGCCAGAGTCCGTCAGTCTTGGCATGGGCCCATAGGTACACCACAAAGACTTACAAATCGCACATTTCTTGTGGACTTCATTCGAATGACAAAGGCTTCCTCTGTTTTGGGCTGCTCACCCTGGGGATCCAACATTGCGGTTTGAACTCTGGCAGCATAGGTTTGAAGTAACCGAGCCCAGCTGATGCTCACGTGTCTTTTTCTCTCTGGGTGAACGTGACGATGGGATAGTTTTGGTGAAAACCACCTTTGTGCTGTGTGGCATCTCTACTATCTGCCATTCAAGTCTGGAGGCCACGATAGTTGGATACTCTGCAACCTGAAAGATAAATAAACCCAATCCTAAAGTACAAGACGATGATAAATATTCACTGAACTTCGACAAGGATTTTTTTCTTTCTGAGCTTCGACAAGCATATCTTTCTTTCTGCAGACGGGGCCCAAACAGGGTTTCATTCAGTTGGTATGTCTTCAGACACATCCCCCAACTCGCTGCCATTTGAGTCTTGAGGCGGTGACAATGGCACACTCGGCAATCTGAACATAGAGAAACCAAGTTCTGCTGGTCCTCTGCAGACGACTCACAATAGCACCGAGGTAAGTGTGCGGACTCATTGCATTCTCCATCTCAAGACATTGGTTCGTCCGAGAACAGATCACACATGGCAGAACATGTTGCCCTCCGAGTCTTGAGGCGGTGATAATCGGATACTCTGCAATCCAAAGCAAAATAAACAAAGTTACGCTTCAGTATCCCGGTTCACTTACGTTTGGATGCGTGCACTCTCATTGAGGATGTCGAAGCTTCTGGCGAGTGTGGGTAGAGCCTGTCATCCACCTCAATCCACTTTCTGTTCTGCTGTTCATATGGGACCTCGCAGGCACTTCAGTCTGGAGATGTACATCTGATCTCTGCCCATAGATGGTTATGCTACACTCCAGTCTCGGCCTCGTCGATGAGATCTGAAGATTAATACATCAGTGACAGCTCAGTATTGGACGTGTGCAATTACATTGATCACATTGATAAAGGGCCCCCTTCCAGTGAGTGTGCACCACTCCAGACCCAAAGCTCCAAGCTGGCCTGCATCTGTGAAAACCCCTGGTCATCTGAACATCCACACCCACCTACTGCCTCAAGTCCCACCTGGACATAGACGACCATCCTATGGGCTTTCACCCCACCGGCATGTCGTCTTCAGACATAATCGTGAACTACCACCTATTTCAATCTTCAGACTGCGGCGGCCATCGCAGACGTATCTTAAGACCTACCACCAACATCCTCACCATCTAAAGTCCCAGTGCCCTGAACCAATCTGAGTTTCTGAGTTGATGGACACATAACGGTCTGAAGACGCACCTGCATACACTATCTCACAAGGCACGTACTATCACCAAAGGGCCCATTCACGTGTTAGGTCATAGAACAGAATCTGGAGATAAAACAATAAGTAATGTGTCATGCCATAGTTGTATACTCAGAATTTCGAGATCAAACCATTAGCGAGTGAGCCCCACTGAAGACACCAAAGCTAAGTGAGTGGAACCCTCATCTTAAGATTGGCACCGATGCCAAAGGCAAGTATGACAAAAACCATCCCATTTGCCTCTTGGACGTACATCTACTGTCTGCAGAGAGATAATTCCGCCATGCTCCAGTGTCAGCCTCGTCAAAATCTGCAGACAAATCAATCAGTCACAGTTTAGCATTGGAAGCACAGAATTACATTCATAAAGGGCCCCCTTCCACTCAGGGAACACAGCTCCAGATGCAAAAGCTCAAAGTTGGCCTGCATCAGTCAAACACTTAGTCATCTTAAGATCGACACCCACCTACAGCCTAAGTCCCCGCTGCAGAATAGATGGCCGTCGTCTGCAGACATAATCGTGAACTTCTCTGCAGATGGACCAGGACATAATGCATCTGAAGATACCCTCAATTAACTGTCTCCAGATGTCAGTCACTCACCAGCCCATTCAGAGGCATTTATGTGGTTCCGTCTTCAGACAGGTCTTGACTTATATTAAGATGTCGGTGCGAAGCAGCAGGAACAGTAAGGTATATTAACAAACTTTATGATACATTTTTACTGCGGTCGTGAATCAGTAAAGGCTATACTCATCAACCAAGACATGCTTACATTCGAAGATAATTTCCATCGGTGGCAAGAATTCTAAGTTCCTGTTAGCTACAAAATTCACCAGCTAGCAGTACACAGACTCACAATGTGACAAGATATGCTTTTCGAGGAAGGCACGAGAGACCATTTCGAGGGCTTCAGAGACCTTGGAAGCTTCGCGACATAACTTGAGGGATCTCCTCCACTCTGTCTGATTCTCACACTTGAAGTCCCCACCTAAATATTTTGCAACTCGATGCATGTACCACGATTCATCATCAGCACTCCAAAAGCCCACATCCAGCCCACATCCTTTCCATGCTGTGGGTTTGGGGAACCAAGAGACGTGCTCTGTCAGCTGCCCTCGACGGTCGCCTTCTGGTTTCTTACGTGACTGGACCTTCTCTTCCACCCACTCGACTTTGTATACCCCGCATATTATATCAATTTGATCTTCAGTCAAAACCTCATCCCACAACTCGTCACCATCCACCGTGCAATGTACTCCTCCAATCTGTGTCACTCTCCTCGACAGGCCACTGAGGACAACTTCATCAAATCTCTTGAATTCGATCTCGACAGCCAGACGCCAGATTAAACCTCTGTGCTTCAAAGCTGTCCGAAGAATCTCATTGTTCTGAAAAAGCTGCCACCGCCATCGAACATAGCTCTGATAGTCCTCCATGTTTGGCTCGGTAAGGCACATGCTCAGCTGCTCTGATGAATGTCCGCTCTTCGCGTTGCCCTTCCACTCACACACAGGTCGACAGTTTGACATCCCAGCTACACAGGGACATCGTCATTTGATCTAAAGAGAGTGCATAGCGCTTATGCAAACCCAGAAGTACTATGGAGGCTCTCTCCAAGATTAGTTCATAATCTAGCTCCTTGGAGTGACTGATGCTGTACAGGTGCAGGTCCGAGTGGCTCAACACGATTTTCTTGATCTTGAAGTTGGAGGCCACAAACTTTGGCAAGAAGTCTGCACTAGAGGGGTGGAAATCTGTCTACTCAACTGGCAAACGTATCGAGGAGCTGCAGTTCACGAGCCCATCCAGGCAGTCAGCCAGACTCTGGTCAGTGACCCTCTCCTGCTTGTCGCTCCTGAAGGCATTTCTACAAGACAAAGCTCTCAGGCAATTGTTCGCCTTCTTGGCTTGTACAGGTGTCAGTGGCGACTCTCGAGAAGGAGGGACCCGGATGCCATGGTAGTGAGACAGTACTCTTTCTAGAGTCTGGCAGTACACCCTCTCCGGCACTAAACTGGCCTCATCGCACCCCGACAGCCTCTGCCCTAGCTCTTCCCAGGTCAGTAATTGCTCCTCGTTGCTCCTAATGCATACTTCAGGCCTATCCACATGATCTATTTGTGCGGCCGCCTCAGACACAGCACTGTCGAGGTTGCCATATAGCTGATCAATCAGGTCACCGTCCTCATCTGGAGCATTGGGATCGAATTCCCAGTTCAAATCCCATTCGTTGTGGAACCCATCATATCGGCACTGGGAATCCCCATAATCCCACCAGACATCCTCGACTTGCCTGCACATGACATACTTTCAAACAAGATAGCCTTTCTCGAGATCCAGCATCCATGCAAACACATGAGTGCCCTTCGAGCCAGGCACTTTGAACTGATGTGCGTGAAGTTCTTTTTGGAGCTGTGTCTGCCGACTCTGCTCACTCTCTTTCTCCAGCCTCAAGGCATTTTTTGCCTCACGGCATGCAAAGAAATCTTGCCAAGTCTCGCGGAGACGCTGCCCATTAGGTATCTCTCCCTTCTCAATGGGCTCGTGCTGAATCTTTGGACCTTGGACGGGCACAGAATCATCCATCAGAGCTGTCCATTGGACCTGAATCGGCTCCAGAGCCACATCATGCCCCCAGCCCGATGCACCCGGCCAACTTCCTTCGTCCTGGAACATTGGTGGGGTTGACTGCCTGCAAGAGTGATCGCCGTGATGCCATGGCTCCTCCCGCACATGAATCGGCTCCAGAGCCACATCATGCCCCGTACCCCAGTCCGATAGACCCACCCCACTTCCTCCATCCTGGAACATTGGCGGAGTTGGCTACCTGCGAGAGTGATCGCCATGAAGCCATGACTCCTCCCGCACATCTCGTAGACCTAAAGGGATTCTCAATGGAGGCGGAGGCGGAGGCAGCAGGGTGACCAATGCCCATGGTTCAGCCTCCCAAACCTCTCTCTCGGTCGGCCTATAAGATTCAAGGCCCCTCTCCACTTCCCCCAGGGTCAAACACTTTCCCCAGATAATCCACAGAGGTATATGAGCCCGAATCATTGCAGGCAAGGCACGAGGGAATAGGCACCTGTCAGCATCCACAAAGAAACCCAAGCGCTCTAGCTGGTGGGTTGACCCATCCTTGGCTTGTAGGAGGTCATAGCCCTCTCTGTCACAAGCCATCCAGCTCTCCTTCAGCAGGTCTGTCATATGTCGACCAAAATGCTTATAGATGACCTCGTCCCAGAAATTGGGCTGGCAAGCAGCATGGTATGTGATTTCTGCTATAACCAGCATGAATGCTGCACGCGAGTTCGTGATCTTGGAGGCCAGCCTGGACTGGTTGGTATCACCGCCTGCATAACTGTACCGGCGGGGCTTGGGCCAGCTGAACCATGGCGATCTAGGGTACACATCGGTGGTGGCAGATTGCAACAGCTCCCTCAGGCGCAACAGTGCCATCTCAAGGTCCCGCCATTCGTTGTGCACGTCATCATGAAGATACCACTTCTGCCCCTTCATTTCCACAGGGACACTTCCCTGTGTGTAGTTCAGAGAGTGCAAAAGCTGACATTGGCAGGCGGCATGTGTGTCAGCAGGAACAAATGCTTGATACGGAATGGAGTTCAACGACCATGTCCGCGCCAAATAGATTTTCGGATTGTGGGGAAAGCCAAGCAGTGGGTCAGGGACGGGCAAGGGGATGGAGGGAAGGCTCTTGGTGCCCAAGAGGAGAAATTGGCCGACTTTGGTGGCGACTACTTTTCGAATGGGCACGCTGGTCCAATGTTAGCCCCAGGGTACCAAGTCAACTCACACCCAAGAACATACCTTTCAGCGGACACAGCGTTGGTTGAAGAACTTGTGCCTGTGTTGGAGGACATAATGGTCTATCTTGGAAGGACATTAGCCTGGTTGGCTTTAGCCCCATTTTGTATGCAAACATACCTCATAGAACACTCAGAACCTTGGCCTTAATAACACCTATGCAACTCTGCCCAAGTGGGATCTTAGCAGGAGTGGTGCTATCAAGACTTAGGGCTATGAATGGAAACCTGCTAAAGTGGGACCTTAGCAAGAGCCTCCTCAGTACCACGACGGTGCCAAAGTGAAACTTTGGGTTGATCACGGGGAGGTGTTGGGTGCCATGGCATAGATAGTGGGAGCTGGATTGGGTGGAGATGACTTCACAATTGGTGTCTGCATCGATTGAAACCCCGACACCCTCACAGACAAGCAGGCGCAAAGCCCTCATTTTGCTTCCATGCTTAAGTCGATCTCACACCACTTGTGATTAGTCTGCCTGAGTCTGATACAGGAACTCCGAGTGTCACATGACATCAGATGACTGCGACTGACATCACCATGACATTGTGTCACCACTCTATCAATATAGTGGGTGCTATGCTCTACTCGTTCCAGGCACATATTTAACTCCACTGCACTTTGGTGCGATACCACACCTTCACTGACCTCCTTGTCAATCCCCTCCACATGGACATTGACACCAGCAGTCTCTTTTGCAATGTCGTTGGGCTCTAAAATGCCCACTCTGCCGAAGATGGCCTTGAGGAGTTAGACGACATCCACATCATGCCCCAATACCATCCAAACCCTCCGGCTGCTTCAGCCTCTACCAGTATGAATACCAAGCGCCCAGTGAGCAGGGAGCAGAGCAGCGACGTGCTGGTGGAATTTTGTGATGGGTAGACAATGGCTTTTGAACCAAGAAGGAAATAGCTGCACAGGATCTGACTGTATATGCAAAGGCGCAGAACGGCAAAACCTCTCAGTGGAAGATAGGCCTTAGCTTATTGTCCACACTGGATGAAATATTGGAGCCTGTTGTATAATAACCGCGCTTGTATTCAGTCTGTATTGCAATTTTTAATCAAGTCTCTTTGCTTCACTGAGTGGCTGCCTGTCTTAAGATAGAGTTGGTCTTTGTATTGCTCTTGCAGCCCAAGTTCTACGCCTTAAGGCACCTGTTCTCCCATCTTAAGACCTGTTCTCTGCTTACATTGCAGTCTTAAGTGAGTGCAGCCAGGCGTTCTCACAGTTTTGAGGCTGGTTGCATAATGGCTGCGCATCTGCTGTGTCTCCAGTTGTTTGATATATGCCTATGCGATGATGTCTTAAGAAGGACTTAAGAGGACATTGATGAGGAAGTCTGATGGCATGATCCCGATTTCCACCACGTGGATAAACAAGGCTCATCTGGCACATAGTGGCAGGGGAAGAATCGCATGCTCCATGATTGGATGACTAGCCATACATTACATGGATGGCCATTTTGCACCATTGCTAGGATAAACTTGCAACTGATGGATATGCTTAATACCTGTGATTCCAGCACTTTCATTGTGGCATTGGGTCTTATGGACTCATACTCAAACTCTTGGGGCAGAAATCTTCAAGACAACATAAGAATTTTACAGGGAATTGCATAATAACCAAATCTTATGTACTAGGAATGGTGCACACTACTCTACAGACAGTGGTAGCTGTGCTTAATTACAGTTGCTAATAAAACGAGCTAGGAACATAGATGTAACTTGGACAACTTGATATCAAGAGTTATATGATATCCCTTCAAACCATGTTTCTAGTGCATGATCCATTGCGTAGCCATCTGCGGGATCCATCTCAATCCCTACAATGTCGGCAAAGATTTGGTCATGCATAAAGGATGTTGTTTCAATAACATGATTGCATATCGCAGGTTGCTGAAGATGTGGCTGTGGATAGCCTTGCGTGTTGCTGATATTGGAATCGAACGGGATTTGCAGGGGAGCATCAAGAGCATCAAGCAGAGAGGCACCGAATCCCCCCCCACTGAAGTCGAAGGAAACACGTTCTGCTGAGGGAAACAGAGAATAGCCTTGCATAGGACTCTCAATGGCTTTGAAGGCATCAGTGTCCACTGTATCGGATAACTATTAGCAATATATATCATGTTGGAAATATTCAACTTCACCCTGTCCATCATTATTCAGTGAAGGGAGAAACAGGTTGTAATTGTATTGATGCTCCCCCTCCCCTGAATTGGGCAAATTGAAACCTCTGTTAGGGTCCATGTGGCCAGAAAAATCTGAAGAATACATCAATTGAAAAGAAGTGTGTATAATCTGAGAGGGAAAGGCTGACCATTTGCATAGCCTTGCAATAACATGGGGTCAAAAAATGGATCTTCACGATTCCACAGGCCATCCACAGCGAAGTGATGGCCTTCTGTTTCTTGAATGACAGGAAAGCATTTTGGAGATTCACCACCTGCGACCTTCCCCATGAAAACTCCTCCCTCTTCTAACGTATCCTTCACAGGGTGGGGATATGAATAGTTGTCATTTATGGAATAGCCATCCATTTCGTCTTCAGCGTCTCTTAGATCCCTTAGCACATGTTGCCTTTCATCACAGTTGTTCTCGGCTGGCAAAGGCCATTCGCCTTCACCTTTGTTTCCATTACAGGAACCATTGAGACCGCCGCCATCATTTTTGGTCTAAAGGTCCTCATTCTCCTCCATCAGTGAATGCTGATCTTCTTGGTCTTCGTCTTTTGAATCACCTTTGAGTCAGCATCACCTAAGTAAAAATATTCTTAACCCACCATCAATCGGCTCTTCTGACGTTATCCCCCCGTCGACGACTTCAAGGCACGCTACTATAGATCTCACTTTGGGCTACCAGCAGAGATTGTGAGTAGACTCTCCAGTAGCAATGGGTCACATACAAACAGAAAGGCGGCTCTTCCCCCATACATGGCAGCAGACTCAAAGAGACGCTCAGCAGATTTAAGCCTTGTCATTGCCTCCTGGTGGATGATGGAATCCAATACCTTTTTTGCCACAAGGTAAACCATGACCTAGAATCAATGTAAATAATTACCATAATATACATCAACACACACCGTCGCCGAAAAGATGTGCAACCAATAGTCCCAAACGTGGGCGAGAGGTGCTGGAAATTGATTGAGCAGAATTTTAGCTGAGGAGATCAAGTCCCAAGCATTACAATAAGCGGAGGTATATGAAAGGGAATATCTGCTCTGTGTTGGCCTGGCAGGGGACTCGAGTAGTACATGCTCAAAAAAACGCATATGTAGATAGACTGCGGCTGTTACCAAAGGAGTTTAGAGAATCATTGCCATTGCAACATGAGAAATGGCTGCACCTAGTTGGATATAGTTTTGAGGTAGCCAAAATGCTAGGCTTTCACGCAATTGTCCGCCCTTGGGACAATCTCCCTGGGAAAAGTCGGGCAGTCTCTGCTTGTGCAAACGACAAGAAAGTCTAAGAATGGCGTTGTAGTTTGGCCAATGCTCCTCATTGTTCTAAATAATAGGCATGAGATGGTCAAAAGTAAAGGTCGCCTTCCAAAGGTGGACTGGCATAGGAATGAGCTGGAGTTCTTTGGATAGGAAGAAAGCTCACAGTCGAAATTTCCCTCATTTTGTTGCAACACATTGCATTCCACAGGGACAAGTGGCGGATATGACATTGCAAGACTCTGTAAAAGCTGCATTGAGGGACGAAGATCAAATACTGGGATGGAAAAGACACAAGCCTGCAAGGCATCCGCGATCATGATATCTTCTAGCAAGGTTCTGGCTCTCACCATCTCCTTTGCAGAGCAGTGGGAGTCATGGGCTATATCTTTTATATTCAGCAAAATCGGTTTGAGGGCCAAAGGACTTACTGATGGACATCTGTGAAAGGTAATGAACGAGACCACTGATCGGAAGTAAGTGACTCACCTCCAGTGCGGCACTTCTTAATTTTTGCAATCGATCAGTATTCTTGCCTGTGGTATTTCCCTCACAGAGTGCTAGTAAGGTGCAGGCCTGTGTATACATAACTGATTTCATTCCATTATAGGCATCGAGCACGGCTTCTGACAGCCAACAGTAATCAGTACTCTGGGAGATAACATACGCTTTCTGGCCTGCAGGATCTAAAAGAGCACCCAAAGAGAGAACAGCAAAAAGAAGTGAGAGTTCATCGACCCTTCCCTCCAATTTTGGCAAGCCTTGATCATACCACCCAGGGAGGACTTCCGTCATCACCTGCTGGGCACTTGCAGCGCCAAACAACCAAGGGGCAAGATCAGAATATGCCTGACAGAGCCTGTAAGACTTTCCGTAGATGGGAAGCTGTTTTGCCAGTTCACTGGCATCAATAGGCGAAATGGCAATCACGGAGGATGAAGAGGGAACCTAAGAACCAAGTTTCAAAGGCATGGACTCGGTCGTGTTTCACAGAATAGGAGACATACAAATGGTAAGTGCTGGAGAAAAATCTCAGTGATGTGAACGATGCGCAGAACAAGGGACATACCTGAAGAGCCTCTGAGGCTACACGCCGATCGGGAGACTTAAAGTTTGAGCCATTGACCACATCCTCCTCGTGCGAGTTTCTTGCCCATTTTTTAGTTTTGGGAGTGACCCTTTGGCACTTGTCTGCCAATCCACGTCTTTGGCAGCTAGAAAAATATGAGGAGGGTATATGTGCAGTAAAACAAGATCATGATACCTCAAACAAGGATTGTTGATATCACATTTTGTCTTAGTCTGACGGCAAGATATGCAAGCGGCTCCAAATATTCTCCCATTGCTATATGTGGTTTTGGGGTTCTTTTTGAGGGTTAGCATGTTGTAGCTCGCCTTGCAAACAGTGGGAGCTATGTATCAGCACCCTTGGACACCCCAGTTGTGCAACAAAAAGATGCGAATAAGTGCGCGAGTGCTACTTATATCAGGGAGTGAAAGAAGACTACTGAGTATCAATCAAAATTTGGCATTCATGAACCATAGTGTGAGAAAATTTGGAATGTGGTTGAGTTCTAAATGGCAAGAAACATTCAATGGTATGCCCTATCGTCCACCAGCCTAACGACTGAAGATGATTGCGGAGGACTTTCTGATCATGGAGGACCAGCATTAATCTCGCCTTCATGTACTTGATAAGTGCCGGGGGACCAAAACAGGCAAAAATGAGGTGTCACTTGAATAGCTGGGAGTCTTGCGCTCAGGTTGAAAGCTATATCAAAAACGGCAGTCTTCATTCCTCCAAGAAATATGCCGAGGAGTCTGGGCCAACTTCAATACAGAAGTAAGAGCCTGGGGACCACGAGGAATGGCATATGCACTGGGTCGGCTTCATAGGGCTTTACTTCCATCCCAGGCCAATGTATCTTTTAATAGAAAAGATAAGGACATAACCGATAGACTACTGAGGCACAGGGAGGATGGTAAGAATCACTAGTTTACCCTCATCCATCTTAAGGTATCCTCAACTCTGTCCCAGTATACACACACTGCGAAATCTACGAATGGCGACACAGCAATGAAGATGAAACGAGATCTGACTGCAGTTAGCCTTTGATTACACATCCATCTCAAGACACAGACATACCGATATCACCTGTGAGTCTTAAGACCAAATCGGACCATTGCCAATACCAGCAGGCTGAACAGTGCAATCAATTGAATCTTTTTGTTCACAGTTGTGACATGGTGTGTGGGTCTTGACATGGAATAAGGGAACAATATCCAGCATCACTCAAGGCCTCGAGCTCCACCACCCATACAACATCCAGCGCAACGCCTCTTAAGATAGCCCAATGTGTACACATCCAAACCGATAACATTGTGATTGCTAACACTACAAAAACAAAAAAAGAACAACACTCTGCCACAGAACAACTTGTCAACTACATACCCCACTTCCAAATTCCCCCAAACATCCAGATGAAACTACCAAATTGAAGCCTCAAGCTATATCGTTCGAGTAAACATTACTACTTACTTTGATTAGTCAAGGTCATGACTACCGGCATCGACAATGTTGACATTCTCTGTAGAGTCGATGGGTGTGGGTACTAACTGACTTTCAGGAGGTGACGCTGAGAATGATATCAGTAACTTGTTGATAGAAGACAGAAAGATGACCTCACAAGTCTTTGCTCAACAAGCAAGCCCTGTAGTTCAGTTAGACAAATGATATAGCACCATCGCTCAACCACACTCACTCAGACATTCCAAATCTGCTCTCAGTTCTGCTTTCCACATCTTCAGTTTCAACCTACAGTGTTCTCACCAGCGTATATCCACTCTGGTTATAAATTGAATCGAACTTCAGCCTTTGCTTTATCAATGTTGTGATGACAGTGTTACTCAGCATGCTAGGAGTCGTGTTCGCTTAGCATACTTCCTCACAGATAGATGTAGTCCTTACCTTATGATCTTTCCAGTTCATGTATGATAAAGGCACTGTAGCTCAATGCTCACTGCAGATCCAGTCAGCACGCCGCGATTCCTGAATGCCATCATCTACTTCTCTTATTTCTATGCCTAGCTCAAATCCCCCACACTGTTCCCCCCCCACATCACCCCAAACATTAGGCACATCTTCGTTGAGCCCAAAGCACTCAGGCAAAGACTTCATGCGCTGCAGACGCATAATGTTGGCCTCGAGTGAGAGAATCATGCTCTTGTGGAGGTGGTCACGAAGCAGAAGAAGCATCTGCAACCAGGGAGAAAATAATTCACAGTGACGGTGAATAAGATGGCACATGTGTACAACAGTAACAGGTGTGTGTCATATTGGATCATCCAATCTCCTTATATACCACAACTTAGATCCATGATGCCTCCTTTGAAGCACCCAGTGCTCACTGCAAGACATCATCTACTGAATTTAAGTGGATCTCGAGGCCTGAAAAGGTGTACTGTCAGTCTCTGGAAAGGGTGCTGGCTCAGTACCATGGCATTCGGATTCCTGCTACTTGAGAGTCGGAGCTAATGCCACTGCAAGCCAAGAAGGCGACAAACTGTCTAAGGGCCCTGTCTTGTCAAAATGCCGACAGGAGTGAACAGGATGAGAGGGTTAGTGATAAGATCTCCGACTTCTCGACAGGCTCGTGGATGATCTTTGGCCCTTGTTCAGGTGGCAAGTCAGGAGGTGGAGCCCCCCAATCGGCCTGCATCGGTTCCAGAGGCAGATCAGCATCGAAACCCCAGCCCAGTGCAGCCTCCCAAGTTCCTCCCTCCTGGAATGCTGATGGCACTTCAATTGGCCTGCCAGAGTGGTCGCCATAAAGCCATGACTCTTCCCAAATGCCACGTAGCTCTATTGCGATTGGCGGTGGCGCTGCTGCAAATGTCCATGGCTCAGCCTCGTGAACCTCTCTCTCGGTCGGTCTGTACGAATCAAGGTTCCTCTCTGCTTGCCCAGGGAATGGGCACTTTCCCCAGATAATCCACGAAGGTATGCGCACCCAAATCATTGATGGAACTGCCTGACCAAACAGGCACCTATCGGCATCCACAAACAGACCTAGGCATTCCAGTCAGCAATTGGCCCCATTCTTCACTTGTACTAGGTCATAGCCCTCTCCATCACAAGCCATCCAAGTCTGCTTCAGCAGGTCTGTGATATGCCGACCAAAGTGCTGATAGACCACCTCCTCCCAGAAATTTGGCTGGCAGGCTGCATTGTACGTGATTTCAGCCATAACCAGGATGAATGCTGCCTGTGAGTTCATGATCCTCCAGCCTAGTTTAGTGCAGTTGCCATCACCGCCTGCATAACTGTACCGGCAGAGCTCGGGCCAGCTGAATAGTCAAGTTCTCAGGTGGAAGCTGGTAGTGGCAGATTGTGAGGACTCCC
The DNA here is from genome assembly GCA_030407055.1 of Armillaria mellea. Classification (NCBI taxonomy): domain Eukaryota; kingdom Fungi; phylum Basidiomycota; class Agaricomycetes; order Agaricales; family Physalacriaceae; genus Armillaria; species Armillaria mellea. Next base: position 1,367,552 of record JAUDZF010000001.1, on the reverse strand, counting down.
TCAGCCACAACAGTGCCATCTCGAGATCCCGCCAATCCTTGTACACATCCTCATGAAGATACCACTTCTGCCCCTTCAATTCCAAAGGCACACTCCCCCGTGTGTAGTTCAGATGGTGCAAAAGCTGACATTGACAGGTGGAGTAGGTATCTGCAGGAGCAAATGCTTGATATGGAATACAGTTCACTGACCAAGTACGTGCCAAATAGATTTTTGGATCGCAGGGAAAGTTATTGAGTGGGTCTGTGACAGCGACCAGGATGGGTGGAAGACTCTTGGTCCCCAAGAGGACGAATTGCCTGCCATCCTTGGTGCTTACAATCTTTCAAGGGGAGACTCTGTTCCAATGTCAGCCCGACAAGTATAAGACCAACTGGGCGGAAAGAAAATACCTGTCAGTGGCAGCAGTGCCTATTGAAGGACTCGTGCCCACATTGGAAGACATAGTGGCAATCTGAAAAGGCATCAGCATGCTTCAATATCATCCTGATTTGTATGTGAGTGTACCATGTAGGTGACTCAGAATCTTAGCTGTGAATTTATGATTCAAACTCTGCTAAAGTGGGACCTTAGCAGGAGTTTGGGTACCAGGATATTCAAACCCTGCCAAAGTGGAACTTTGGCTCGTTCAGTTGGCAATGTCCCATGCCATCGAATATAGGGCTGGTCATGAAGAAGGACTTGGTGCAGAATTTCCTGTCTGGTTGGAACTCCAACAGCTTCAGATACAAACATGTGCAACAACCACACTAAGTTGCTTCCGGCCCTAGTAATGTCAATCTCACGCACTCCCACCCAACTGCCATCCCATGGTGGCGGTGTATTTGCTCAGATGACTGGACCTAACCTGCTCATCTCATGGCTGGAGGTCTAGTATAGATTGTGTGCTGGGATTGGGCTGTTATTCCATGACAGTGATCCTACCACAGATAGAGCAGAGTGATTCAAGTGGATGCTAGGAATCTGCTGCCATTTCATGGCAGTACTCCTACCACAGAGCTGAATACCTCAACATTCATTCTGACATCAGGACGACCTGCTCTCTAAGCATCTCCTCTGGCACCAACATCGGTGATTCTCTTCCAAACCAGGCATTTGCCTGCTCTGGTGAGGACATGTTGAACCTCCGTCCTACCTTCTCATCGTGACCAGCCCCTCTTCAGCCCTGGAAATCTTGAAGAAAGGCACCATTTGCCACAAAACTAATTAGTCTCTCTGTGTGGGATTTTGCATACCAGATCTCTACGGCCATCCCTGTCTTGTTATAGTAAGCACCTCCCCATATCCAGGCATGGTGAATTAGCTGACAATTGTTATCATAGAAGATGAAGCTCGGCAGACCATCTGAGTACTTAGACGTCGCAAATGTATTCTTGAGGAAATCTTATTATATCTCTGAGCCACCTTCGCACAAACTTCTGGTGTGAGCCTCATATCACATGCTATCAAAGATTCTGCGTTATAGAGCGTGTAGAGAAACACGATGGCACTACAGGGTCTGACAAAGAGCTGTTTGTTGTCCAATTCAACTGCCCGACTGTGCACTTTCAGCACCTAAAGGAGCATGCCAATCACAGTGCTGAGCTATGTGCAGCAATCACAAACATTTTCACTTCCTGTATTCTTGCATCCGAGAGCTCCTGCTACCGAGGTGCCAATCAAGCTCTGAAATGGGATGATATTGAGGTCCACATTGTGTCCAGCCCAGAGGACCTGCTCCCTTCCTTTGCTTGCGTAGCTGTCATCTTAGTGTCGTCAGTCACATACTGGAGAGTAGAATCGACGCCCAGATGAACACTGACACTGCTGCATTCATCAGATGTTGGGGACCCAATCTTGCCCCCACCCTCCTGCCTGCACCGTTCCACCTTCCTGCACCCTCCCCGCCATGTTCTCCTTCTATTGCACCCATGCCCTATCTTCTTCCAATGTTCTCAGATCCTCCCCAGCCCTCCCGTCATCACCTTGTCCATCATCATCATCGTCATTGCTGAACGGTCGTCCCTGCACCATGCTTGCAGATGGCACTCAATTTTGAATCCTCTGCTTCGTCCATGGTCGTTTCCATGTATGAGATCCCTGTGCATCGGAGGTTGGTCCTGATGCTAATATGGGAGATGGCTAGGTAGGGGGATAGGTGGGGATGGTACTGGTTTCAAGGCAACAGCTGGCGAACCATCACCATCATCGCCATCCTTGGTGATGGTAGCGTATAGGTGGGGGATCGCTGATTGGGTGTCATACACGGTGCTGCCTCGGTCCATTGTAGGTTGGCAAGCCATCAAAAGGTCAGTTCCAGATGCGAGGCTGCTGTTGCTGTCAGCCAGTATCGTTCAACGTCGTCCACTTGCAGTACATTTGTAGCGGTTCAGAGAATGGGTCGCCTCTGTCATTGAGAAGGGTCCAGTTGAGAAAGATGAAAACAGCGGTGAAAAGGAGTGTTAATTACCACAAAAGGATTCCCGCTACCTTGGTAGTGGGTTATGGATAAAACACTATTGTGCTTCCGTTTGGCATGCAAAAGCAATCTGCCAGCCAACTGGGGTGCCCCCTAACTATTTTGCAGCTGTGCATCGGTCATTCTAACCTGTTTCTATCCTTTGTGGTTGCAAGCTCCTAGTCCTGCACTGCATGGTCTGATTTCGCGCTTTCCATTCTCCTCGATGGCTATGCTGGCTTGCAACATCAACAGTGAGCGTTATAGTTGTGTTCTATCTCTGATGTCTTCTTCATCTTTTCATTTGGCCATTGTCCATGTTGATGGAGGATGCAATGTTCAGTTGGCTGTTGATACTGATGCTGGTTCTCATCAGTCTGTCATCCGTTTGGTTGTGGAACCAGATTTACAGATGGATATCATGTTGGGTTTTGATTGGTTTCTACAATTCGTGGTGGAATCCCATTGTTGGCCAGGTCCATGTTTCTTCAACGGTATCGTGTTTGTGCACTAATAAACCCCTTGAAGGTCAGTACGTACCCTTGGGAATCGATGGGGTTTGACTTCATTGGTCCACTGCCCGAATCTTCCAATCAGGATGGGACATTCAATAGTATCTCTGTATTTATCGACTTGTTAACTGGCATGGTCCATTTGGTCCCTTCTAGGACTAATTACAAGGCTCCCGAAGTTGCTGAGCTGGTGTTTTCTGAGGTTTATAAACACCACGGTTTGCCAAAGAACATTGTCAGTGACCGTGATGTCATTTTCACAAGTAAGTTTTGGACTCATCTCCATAAATTAATTGGAGTCAACCTGCGCATGTCTAGTGCGTATCATCCGGAATCTGATGGTTCAACCAAGCATGCAAACAGGACCATAACACAGATGATTCGTAATTGTATTTCTCCTGACCAAAAAGACTGGGTTGCTCGACTACCGGCAATCGAATTCGTGATTAACAGCGCATGTTCAGATTCCACCAGATATGCTCCATTTTTCTTGAACACTGGCCAGGTACCTCGCTCAATGATTTGGAACTCTCCCACTGATTCTGAGTTCCCGGGTGTACGAAGGTTTGCTGAGACTATAAAAACAGCACTCATGGGGGCTCATGATAGTATTCTAGCTGCTCGTGTCAAGCAGACTCGTGACACAAACAGGCATCGCCATGTATCCCCGCTTGCCTTGGACGACTTCGTGTATTTATCCACTAAAAATATATCCTTACCTAAAGGACTGGCTCAGAAGCTTGCTCCAAAGTTTATTGGTCCTTACCGAATTACTAGGGATTTCGGGAACAACTCGTACAAGATCAACTTGCCTTCGGATCTGAAACATCACGGTATTCATAACGTCTTCCACACTTCTTTACTTTGAGTACATATCCCAAACAATGACAGACTCTTCCCCGGCCATTTGGATTCTCAAGTTGGTCTGACCGAGCCCCTTGAGAAGGAGTGGAAGGTCTCAAATGTGATCTCCCACATCGGAAAGGGTGAACGTGCAATTTTCCAAGTTGAATGGGCTTCAGGAGATCGGACTTGGGTACCCTACGCTGATGCTGAAGGACTCACCGTGCTTCAAGATTATTTCGATGTCCTTGGAATCTCAAAAATTTCTCAATTGAAGGAGGGTGCAGGGTCGTCAGATGACAAGCCTGGAATGTACTGCAGGAGTTAGATAGCAATCCTGTTCTGCCTATATCTATTCAGCATGTATTGCCATCCAGTGCAGGTGATTCTTTAACATCAAGGTATGATGCTCCTGAAAGCACCGAATGACTCCCTGTCCCTGAGCAAACCGAGGTTCCATTCTGGAATGTTGTCATAACGGACGTAGACGGTGGTGCATCCTCAAATAATTTACGTGCAGCAGCTGTCAGGCATATTAAACATAAAGGTGGGGGATATATTCAAATACCACACGATCCTGAGCCTGTCGAGGAATTCTACAATCTGACACTGTTTCCCATGATGTATCCAACCCTTTTCCCCTATGGAGTAGGCGGGATGGAAGATAAGACCAGGATCAAGTCAATATCCCTAAAAGCACATATCAAACATTATTTTTCTCTAAACGATACACGATTCCAGGTGCACCATTCTTTCCTGTTTTCGGCTTTCAATATGCTGCAACGTCGGAGTATGCTTTTACATACTAGTTTGAAGGTGAAGTGTTCAACTTTTCCATCGATTGCTCAGAATTTCACACAAGTTTTGGTAGGCGATGGGGTCGATGAGGCTATGGAAGTCGGTTGAGTGGCAGCATGCCTGCTTTGATGGCGCTTAGTCAGTCACTTACTTAAACTATCAATAGCCCTACATTCTACCTACATGTTTCCTACGACTCTTACCTCTCCTATGCTCCGTTCGACAACTCTTTAAAATATCATTAAATCTACCCAAAAAGCCAAAGATACAGACAACCGTGGGACAAGGTAGTGGGCCTTGCTGCCTGCCAGCCTTACTTAGTTATTCTACTTGTCCTTGTTGAGATCAGATGTCAATCCTAAAAATAAGGAAAAATTTGCTGTAAAAGAATGAATCATCATAAACTCAGACTGGTAACAGATGCATGAGTAGTGCAGGATTTGTTGTGATTGGGTCATGATTGGGTTGTGATTAGGTTGTGATCAATAACCAGAGCAAAGATGTGATCAAGTGTGATTCTTGTGTAGAACTACTGTAATCATACATGACCACACTGAGTCAGATGATATCCTACAATATCAATTGAATTCACATTAGTTCTGCTGATATCATTCTGAATCACCATAGATCTTGCTTATTGTCCAGTAAAGAAGGTCATATACAAGCATGTCCACAATGTCGTTCCTTGATCCTGACTATGAAGTTCCCACTGAATTCACATCAACATTGAATGAAGATGAGGGGACATGTCTCCCTAGACCATTGGGTGTGAGCTGCTCTTGATGCCAAAACATTTCATTTCTTGTAGTACACCTCATAGGATCACCCACTGATGGCCTGGAAATCCGAGTGCGAAGAATTTCTCAAGGAGATTTTATGTTCAGAATCATCAGAACAGATGACACATAGTGATTGCGATAAGTGTGATTTGGAGCAGGGGAAATATTGCTATTTATCATACTTCAATGGTCAAATGTTGTGTCGTACATGTATTGTTGAGCTTCATCAGGCTATGCCCTTTCATAGAGTAGAGGTAAGCTCTTACTCTTCATTTATCTGATTTTCTCAGAAAACTTTCCAAGGATGGACTAGGTCTTTCTTCAAGAAGACCTCACTGGGGGACCTTGGTCTTGTCATCCAGTTGGGACACAAACTAGGGGAGACATGTCAAATTCCTGCTGTTGTTCGTTCTTTCATGGTGATTGATGTAGATGGGATACACACAGTTCAAATGAGCTTTTGTGAATGCACATGAAATGTTGAATTAGCACGATATCAACAACTTCTTCAAAGCTGTCTCTGGCCAGCCATGACTATCTACCCTCAAACAGCAGCAACCTTCCATGTTCTTAATCTGTTCCAGATACTATCATTTATGTCAAAGGCCTCTGCTTATGAGTTCTATCATACATTGGCATGCCTATCCGATAATTCAGGTCTTCATCCTCCACCAGTATGATCATTAGTAAAGATGATGCTGTACAGGTCTAACTTTATTCTAGGATTGCTATGAAGCTTTCCTTCGAATCATGCATGAATGGCATCATTTATGTAAGACCCAAACTTCACGTGATCAAAGACTTGGGTCTAGGTCTTCGGCTGTCTCACGTTTGGACAATCACCAGAGAGATGACGAGGTCTAAGACTCTGAGAAGAGGTAGGCTGCTTAGAGCTTGGCTCGGTAGAGAGTGGTTTGGTATAGATGAACTATAGTTCGAAGCTGAAGTATTACAGCAAGAACGGTGCTACTTATATATGGTTTCGGTCGTGTCTAAGAATAGTAAATAGAGTTCGTGGTACATGTGGTAAATGTCCTGCATTAGCGAGGCGCAGCAGTCCAGCTGTGGATGGTTCGGTAACAGTGCGTTGTGGGTGCTTTGAGTGATAGATAAGCGATAAGCACCTGATAAGATAAGATAAGCGGAAAAATTGTAACATTACCCCCTCGTTTAAGACAATTGTCCCGATTGTCATGTCTAATTTTCTAGATTGTCGAGGTAGTCTTGGATGGCTTCTTGAGTGTTTTCCATCTCTGAGTCTCTTACCCATGAGTCATGCTCTTTTGTCCATCCTTTCCATTTGATGAAATAATCCCTGACTTCTTGTGACTTCTTTCCTTTCTTTCCTCTGATTTTGCATATCCTTGAGTCCAATACCTCTTCGATCTCATATTGTTCTTCGTCATCGATGAGTTCTGGCAGTGGAGGAGCGGGTGTTTGTTGGTTTGGGAAAGTTGGTGGTATGTATGGCATTAGGAGTTTTTCGTTGAATCAAGGATGAATCTTCCAATGTGGTGGAAGTTTCAGTTTGTAGGCCGAGGCCCCGGTCTTTTGGATGATTTCGAAGGGGCCTACTCGCTTGTCATCCAATTTCTTTTTCGGCCGTGGTAGGTGTAGGTTGGCGCTGTCTAGCCATACCTTGTCGCCTATTCGATATTCTATGGCAGGTCATTTTCTTTTGTCGTATTGAGTTTTCATTTGTTCAGCGGCCTTCTGCAGGGCCCTTTGCGTGTCTCTATGGATTTCCGTTATTTGACTGGTGAAGTTTTCTGCTGCGGGGTTGACAAATGGTAATGGTCGCGTGGAGTCCAGGACTGTCCTTGGGTTTCGTCCATATAGTGTCATAAAGGGACTTCTTCTGGTGGCCGAGTGCACCCAGTTGTTATGTGCAAACTCCGTGATGGGTAACCAATCGCTCCAATCTGTTTGGCGATAGTTGACGAAGAGTTGTAGGTATCCTTCAAGTTCTTGATTGACTCATTCGGTTTGTCCGTCCGTCTGAGGGTGAAAGGCGGTGGATGCGTTTGGGGTGATGTCGAGTAGTTGATATAGGTCTTTCATGAACATGGACACGAATTGTGGGCCTCTATCCGAGATCACTACTCACGGCATTCCATGTTTCACATAGATGTGGTCTCATAAGATTCTGGCCCATCCTTCTGTGGATAATTCGACATTGCATGGTACCGGAATTATTGCTTTGGAGAATCTGTCCACGATGACCAGTAGGGCATCATATCCTTTGGATTCTGGTAGTCCGGTGATCATATCGATGGTAATGTGGGTCCATGGTTCTTTGGGGATCGCATTGGGGTGTAGTGGTGCACTCTTGGCTTGAGTACCGATCTTTGTTTGCTGGCATGCTTCGCATCCTTTGATATATCTTTCTACGTCTTTCTTCAGTTTTGGCCACCAATACTCTCTCTGGACGAGCTCCTTCGTCTTTTCAATGCCAGGATGACCAGTGGTGATATGGTCATGGCTCTGGGCAATTATCTCTCCCCGTAATGTATCGTTTCGAGGTACGTACACCCTTCCGTCATAGAAGAGTATTCCATCTTCCTTTGTGATTCCTCGGTTGTGGTTTAGGGAGTTAGCGATTCCCTGGTCCCAGGATTCTGTTCGTTGAAGGACATCCCTGATCCGTTCATGTGTCTCGCTTGTTGTTGGCATTATCAGGGCCCTGAAGTGTTCTGGTTGAAGTACAACGATGTCATTATTGTCATCCTTCCCTTGGCTGTGGTCGTCTCGTCTGGATAGTAGGTCTGCTTTCTTGTTGTTAACACCGGGTAGGTGTTGGAGGGTGAAGTGGTACTCTGTGAGTTCTGTGACCCAGCGCGCCTGTCACCTATTCAGTTTCTGTGGCTTTCGGAAATATTGGAGGTTTTGATGATCCATCCATATTTCTACATCTTCCATGGCTCCCATGAGGTAGTGGCGCCATTCATCCAGTGCGAGCATTATGGTGAGTAGCTCCTTGTCATAGATTTCATAGTTTCGTTCTGTTGGATTTAGTGCCTTTGACATGAATGCCATGGGATGCCATTTCCCTTCCTGTTGTTGACTAAGTATGGTGCCGATGGCTCCGTCGCTTGAGTCCGCCTCCACTTTGAATCTTCCCTTCTCTGTTGGAATGGTGAGCACTACATCCTCCGCCATCTGTTTCTTCAGCTGTTGGAAGGCCTGATTCTGGGCCGTTCCCCATGTCCATTCCATGTTTCCCATCAGCTGGGTGAGTGGGCGTACGATCTTGGAATAGTCTTGGATGAATTTTTGATAGAAGTTCGTGAATCCGAGGAATGACTGCAGTTCCTTCTTCTTTGTCGGGGTAGGCCATTCAGTGATCCCGGCTATCTTGACTTTGTCCATGCAGACAGAGTTTTCGCTAATGATGACCCCTAGGTACTCGGTCTCTAGTACCTTGAACTCGCACTTCTCTGCTTTTAGGAATAGCTTGTTTTCCTGTAGGCGTTGAAGGACGCATCGCATGATCCTTTGATGTTCGTCTAAAGTTTTCATGAAGATTAGGATGTCATCTAGGTAGATCATGACTTTTCCTTCTGCGATCAAGTCCTTGAAAATGTCGTTCATCATCCACTGGAACGTGGCTGGAGAATTGGTTAGTCCAAAGAACATAACCGTGGGTTCGAACAGGCCACGGTTAGTCCTGAATGCTGCCTTCTCCTCGTCTCCTTCTTTGATTCGGACGTTATTATATCCCATCTGACATCGAGCTTGGTGAAATATTTGGCTCCCTGGAGCTTGTCGATGAGTTCGGTGATAAGGGGAAGAGGGTAGCGGTTTTTGATTGTCATCTCGTTTAGCTTTCGGTAGTCCTGTACGGGTCGGAGTGAGCCGTCCTTTTTCTTTACGAAGAAGAACGGAGAAGCGAAGGGGGATTTCGAGGGACGAATCCGTCCCGATTCTAGGTTTTTGTCTAGGAACTTGTCGAGTTGTTCCTGTTCATTTCTGTTCAACGGGTAGACCTTGCAGTCTAGCGTTGATCTAGCATTCGGGATGAGTTCGATGGCATGGTCCCAGGGTTTTCGTTCTGGGAGTTCGTCGAAGTTCTCTTTCGAGAACAGGTCTCGGTACGAGTGGTATTGTTCTGGTACCATCTCTTCGAAGGTTTTCTTTGGCTTGTCCTTGTTTGCTTGGGCGGCTAAGTCATTTGCGTGGTGTACAGCGTGGATGACTAATTCTTCCTGCATATTGACGGCCAGTATCGTCTCTCCTTCTTCTAGTTCCTCATCCCACCGGTCATCTGGGTCCACATCGGGAAGGGGGAATGGGTTTTTTGCGCATTGGCAGCGCCCAAAGATGAGTGTGCCAGTTTTCCAGTTGATGACTGGGTTATGGCGTTTTAGCCAGTCGTGGCCAAGGTAGATGTCCTTGGTTCTGAGGTCAGTGACGGCGAGGTCAATCTGTTCGCTGTGGTCTCTGATGGTGAGTTGTAGTTCGGTGAATTTGGTTATGCTCCCAGCTTTGTTGCATGTCCCATCTGTGTTGTAGACTGGAATAGGGGCAGCGGTCTTCCAGGTGTATAGCCCATGTTTTTCTACGTATGACCGGTTGATGGAGCTCCCTGTGCATCCACTATCGATCAGTCCTTTGGCAATGTGTTCTTCCTGGTTGACGGTGGATTCAAGTCAGATGTCTACCGTCAAGTCTTGGCCAATATTCTTGGTTCCACGGATGTATCGGATCGGTTCTCGGAGTTTGAGAAGTAACTCTCTGGCCTCTTCTCCTCCCTTCCGTAGTTGAGTCACGAGCTCGTCTACTAGTTCTTTGTGTCTGTCTTTGTGAATCCAATTATTCAGGCATGCCTTCGCTTCTGAATAATTTCATGCTCCCTGTATCGCTCGGAGCGTCCAGTCGACCTCAAAGGGTTTATACCAATGCCACGAACATGGCGGAGCACTAGTGTCTGGGGTGGTAGGACGCCAGTCTTCGTCGCTCTGTATATCCTTTTCTTGTGAGTTAGCCTTCTGGGCTGCCCACCATCGCTGATAGGTGGTTTCGTCTTCTTCGTCTGGCACCTCTACCATGGTAACCTTATGCCTCCTTTTCACTGTCTGGGCGCTAACAGCTTCCTGTCCTGCGGCTTTGGTGTCGTCCTTTGCCGGTCATGCGTCTTCATCGGGGTTGGACGGAGGAGGAACGATGGGAGGGTACCTGCTTCCGGTCTGTACACCAGGGCTAACCCTTTGAGGGTCAGGGGGCTGGTCTGTGAATGTCGCGTTCTTGTCGCATGAACCGTGACTGCCATTACCTACTGGTGCCAGCAGTCGGGCAGGGCTGTGCTCTGTTCCTTTGTCGCTTCTGACTCGGTGGTTCATTTGTTTCTCTAATCCTTCCCTGTCATTGCCTTTCCCTGTAGGCAGGTTGGATGGTCGTGGGGGTCTGGAGGGAACGTCGGCCTGTGTTGTATGGGGGCCCTCTGCCCTGTGCCCCAGAGGTTCGGACTCTGTGGTCTTGGCCTTTGGCAGGCGCTTGAGATTCGCCGCATCGGTCCTGGCGAGGTATGTCTTGGCCTTCGGGGAAGGTGCGGAATCTTTCGACTTCAGAGGCCCGAGGGCGTCCCATCTACTCGATTCAGACCCGAGTCCTAATACTCGTGTTGAGGGCTCCAGCGCCATCTGGCATGTCCCCTCCCTCACCGCGGGCTCGGAAGTTGTTTCGTTGTTGTTCATGTTGTCCAGTTGTGCTAGGACAGTATATCGGTTCGATTCTGTCATGGATGCTGGGTTGCTAGTCGTGCTGGAGACGTTAAAAGCAGTTGATTTGCAAGCGGTAGGTAAAACATGCGTTGTAACTAAAAAGCTTTTATAAGTCTGACCAGCGTGTGACGATTGCGTACCAGGACCCGAGGAAGTGGCTGTCGAAGAGGAATTGAGCTCTTGACAGCCTACTCTTTTACTTCCTCCACCTTCGATTCTGATGGTCCCTGCTCGGCTAGTACGACCGAGCAAATGTCCTTCATATCCCACTTCTTGGGGCACTCCCTCGATAAATGTCCTTTTTCTTGGCATCGATAACATCTTCCTTCCTTTCGCAGCCTGTCTATCTCCATTGCTTGCCCTTGGCCATGATACATGGTCCATCGTCCTGTTCCGGCATCCCTAATCGTGGTCTTCCCGTCTCCTGTCTGCTTGGCCGGTGTTGAACTTGTGGCCCCAGTGGGTTTGCTGGGGCTTGGGTGTGACGGTCCGGGCTTAGTGCCAGGGAGGAAATGGGTGGCAATGTTGGAGTGGAATGACTGATCCTTGACTCGTTCCGTGTGGACGAGCTCAATTCGCTCACGCCATTCTGGGTAGGTCTTGGGAACATTGATTCTGCCGGCGATAATGGAGTCGATGTAATACTTGGGTACTCCATTGCGAGCAGTGCGGGTCATGTGTCCTTTTTCTCCAATGTCATAGCACAGACCGGCTAACTTCGCAAGTTCTTCGAGCTTGCTGAAGTAGGTCTTGGCATCGTCTTTGCCCAATCGGAGAAGGTACATTTCCTTCTCATGCTCCTCTTCGACTGTGGGATTTCCAAACTGTTTCTTGACGAGGCTGACGAAGCTGTCCCAGTCAGGGTATCAGTAGTCTCCACCGTACGAGTTGTAGAAATCGCTGACTTTGTGGATCCACCAGTCCTTGGCGGGTCCTTCGAGAAGAGAGGAGGCGAGAAGGGTTTTCTGCGCTGGGGTGTGGTAATAGATTCCATGGCTCGAGAAATATGCCGAGCAGTCCACCACAAACCATGTGATGTCTGCGTGATCCTCAGTGAAGGGTTTCGGAATTTGGTACAGGATCGGCTTGATCCCATAGAAGGGGGCGCGTTCCGGTCCTGTGCCAGTGGGTTGGTTCGGGGGTTCTGGGGGGAAGTTTGGTTCTTCGGGATAACCTGGGAGGGAATATAGGTTGTCCCAGTCCTGCATGCGCTTCTTTGGGGTGGGGATGCCGGGGTGTTCGAGCTTCTGGATCTTCAGCTCCAGATCAGCGAGGGCCTTTTTCAAGTCCCTCTCCGTGTTCTGTAGCTGGTCTCAGAGATCTGCCTGCTTTCGCAGTCGGTCTCGCTCTACTTGTCCGGGGCTGGGGGGGTCTACTGGCATGTCGGGGTCTGCAGGGGGTTCCGGTGGGTTAGAGGGGCCTGCTTCGTCGGGTCCTGCTCCGGCGAAGAGGTGGCTCTGGGGGTGTGGGGTGTGGCATCCGTATTGTCTCGTAATGAATGGTGGTTCGTCTGGAAGGGGCCGGGGATATTCAAACTCATAGTCCAGATTCCCGAAGGTCTCTGGATTGTAGTTGAATGTGTCGAATTTAGATGATGCCAAGCCTATGGAGCTCAGTCCTGTAGGCGTTGTGTTGGTCTTCGAGTGCAAGGAGGGCTCGTTCCAGCTCCTCCTGTTCGTCTGGTGTCCTGCGGTGTATTCCCATGATTCTTGAACCTGCGGTCGGGGCGTATAACTCTCTGTCCAGGTTGGCTTCCATGCGGACGGCGATGTCATCTGCTGTGGCTTCTTGGAGGTCGATGCCGCGAGGTCTGTGGGTGGCGAGCCAGAAGTCCATGGATCATCGTAACCTATATCCCATCCGTATGTCGATGTCTTCCTGTTGTATTCTCCATGCCGTTGTTCTTGCTGGTCTGAGGATGTCCTCATCTGCAGACGAGAGATAGGGCCACTCGTAGTCAAGGGCGTATGGGTTGAGCAGGTCGTCGGGGAGGTGGTGGGGCATGTTAACAATGAAGGGAGGGGGGGGTTCTCCGGGAAATGGTTTCCGGGCCAGTAGTGGACAGCGGGATAGTCTGGGTCGTATGGCTGTGGGGGAGGGGGATCTGAGAGGTCCATTTCGGGAACATCTCGATCTTCCCAGCCGTCGACGTCGTATTCTGGGTTTGGGGAAGGGATTCGGGAGAGAGTGATGACGATCTGTTCGGGGGTGTCTGGTAGAGGGATCTGGGATGGCTCGAGGTCTCCGACGAGAGTGGGTGCATCGTCGTCTGAGTCCTCCTCGAGGATGGGGAGCCAGTAATCGTTTGGGTAGTCCTCACTGTCGTGTTCACTGTCCGTGTCATATTCCTCATCCCAGTCAGAGTTGAACTCGACGACTGGGGGTCCATGGTATGACCAGTCTCCCTCCTCGACTCTAAGCTCCATTCCCCGGGCAGTCCGGGCCTGGATTCCTGGCTCGAGTCTGAGTTGGAGGGTGCATAGAATGTACCGGCCAAGTTGCGCGGTCTCTGCCTCTGTCGGTTGCCAGTTGTTAATGAAGATGGGGGGGCCTGGATAATCGGAGTCGTCACTGTCATATGTTGTACTGTTTGTGTTTCGGGATGCTGGGCGGGGTGGTGTGCTGTATTCCTGTTGTCTGTGTTCGTAGTCCGACCAACTCTCCCGCTCGGCAGGAGGTTCCAGAGTGGGTTGTTCTGTGTCCAGTTCATTCTGGCCACGGGCGAGGGGTTCGAGGGTGTGGGTGTAGTCGAGGTAAAGTGTTGCGAGTAGTATGAGGGTTATGCCGAGCACAGTTAGTGCTCCGACAACTATGGCAGCAGATAGGATTGCGAGTAGGACGAGTATGTAGAAGAACATGGGTAGTTCTTGGTGGTGGTGAGAGAAGCTTCGAACTAACTGTAAGACCCAAACTTCACGTGATCAAAGACTTGGGTCTAGGTCTTCAGCTGTCTCACATTCGGACAATCACCAGAGAGATGACGAGGTCTAAGACTCTGAGAAGAGGTAGGCTGCTTAGAGCTTGGCTCGGTAGAGAGTGGTTTGGTATAGATGAACTATAGTTCGAAGCTGAAGTATTACAGCGAGAATGGTGCTACTTATATATGGTTTCGGTCGTGTCTAAGAATAGTAAATAGAGTTCGTGGTACATGTGGTAAACGTCCTGCGTTAGCGAGGCACAGCAGTCCAGCTGTGGATGGTTCGGTAACGGTGCGTTGTGGGTGCTTTGAGTGATAGATAAGCGATAAGCACCTGATAAGATAAGATAAGTGGAAAAATCGTAACAATTTATGAGCACTAAAATGCTTTGGATGAGGACACAAATTGGGTCATATGGAAGGGACTCAGCCTGGTGAACTGATGCTCCATTGTCCAGCATGTCTGCTCCCAAACGTTAACTTGCCAGATGGGTGGTTACAAAATCTGTAGGAAATTCTTTGTCCTTCTTTATGTGTAACTAGAAAATAATGATCTGGGGAGAAGCAATAGCTGTACCGACTATTCATTGCAGTCGATGCAAATTTCCATTTACATTGCCTCAATGTATCAGATGAGCTCAATGATCCCAGGTTGAACCAAGGATATGCATACTTCATGGAGGAGGGTGCTTTCAAAGCACATTTAAAGACATATAGCAATATTATTCCTGAGGAGAAGAGCACCTGTAATAACCACAACACAGTAAAGTTTGCAAATGGCCGAGGAGGGAAGGGTGCTGCAGCAACAGGTGTTGGAGCTATAGTATGCAGATGCCACAACATGAAACACCCTTTATCTGTTGGGGATCTGCAGAAGGGAGAGAGGTACATTGGCTCTTTTGTTAAGCATTTATACCTTTGACTGTTAATTCCATAGATACCTCAATATGGATTACTTCATTCTGTCCATGCTCTCATGCAACACACCTCCTGACCTGGTCATTTCTTACAATATTGCCTGCCAGTGGCATAAGAATTTTTTGGTTCACATGGATAAGTATCCTGCTCAGCTGAGGCTGCACCAAGCCAAACATAATATTTTGTATCTTGTCCCCAAGTTCCACCTCCTGGCACATATTTTGAAATGTCACAATGCTTTCTCCTTCAATTTCTCTGCCAAGGTCAGACAGATGGATGGGGAGGCACCTGAGCATGGTTGGGCCACAACAAATGCTTTGGCCAACAGCACAAAGGAAATGGGTCCAGGCTCTCATTGAGACACCTTGGATGACCATTTCAGTGATTATAATTGGTGCAAGATCATTATCATAGGCAAGTACATACCTGAAAACTGCCAGAGGATGTAAACTGATGTCACAAAGTACAGCATCCATTATTTGCAAGAAATATAAGAATGTGGTTGCTGCAAGAGCACAACATGTCACCAATTTTATCAGCTATGAAGATGCTCTGTGGGTCGAGCACTTGAATGCTGTTGACCAATGGAGAGTGATGGTACTTGCATGAGAAAGTGATCGCACAAAACTGAATCCTTTCTCTCCCACATTATGCTGTGAGTCTGTACATTATCAAAAGCCAGTACATACACTGACAGCTTTTCAGCAGTCACTGAGAATGCTGTATGGTTAAAATTGGCCTGAGAAGAAAAAACTGAAAATGTTATAGAAATTTGCTATGATGTGAGTCCTAGTGAATTTATCACTCAAGGTTTGCAGCTTGAGAAAGCACAGTATGTCTGTTCACCAGAGGCTGATCTCATCTTTGTACTGAACAGATTACATTTTCAGGGTGTGCCTAATTGATGATATGGAGGAACTCAGGACCCATTTCACCAACTTACAATGAGCTAGGGTTCAACAACAAGCCAACTACATCTCCTGTAAAATTGATGCCTGGATCAAAATCCAGAAGGTATACATGCCCAAGACAAGTCTACTCCATGTCAGGGATGATAACCAGCACCCTCCAGGTGTAGAAACACATCCTACCAATATTCTATTATATCTCTCTTTGATGGCCCTGTGACTTGGTGTGGTGGATCTTAGCCCTAAAAACACTATAATCAACAATGAGTGTCAGCTATGGCTCACAGAAGCATATGACACATTAGCCATGCTATGTGATCATTTACTCCTGAAGTCTTATCTCCCAATATGGCATCAGCAGTTCTCCCAGGGTCAA
The DNA here is from genome assembly GCA_030407055.1 of Armillaria mellea. Taxonomy (NCBI): domain Eukaryota; kingdom Fungi; phylum Basidiomycota; class Agaricomycetes; order Agaricales; family Physalacriaceae; genus Armillaria; species Armillaria mellea. The sequence goes on along the minus strand of JAUDZF010000001.1, from coordinate 1,351,344 downwards.
CGATATGGAATGAGAGCCAACACTCTCATGCATAGGGTGGAAGCAAAAATTTCAGTAGATGCAGCCTGATATCAAAGGGTGTATGCCACACTAGATGTGGTATCAGCCTATCTTTGTCACCATGAATGGAAGACAGGTCTATTCCCTCTAAGGGCAGAGGATATCTCCGCTCTAGATTCTTATAATGACCTGAAATTGGAGGGTCACTATTCATTGTCATGGATCTGGAAAACAAACCTTCAAGGAAGAGAGGAAGGTCTCCAAGAAGGTTAGACTCTTTTCAAACCATATCCTGTAACTAACATGCACTCAACAGCTTCACATATTGAGTGGTGCAAGTCATGTGCTCAAGCACAGTGTTGGCAAGAAGAGTGTGAACTTTTGATAGAGGAGATCCATTGCATCAAGATGACATTCCAGTTCTATGAGAAGGTATGAAAAGATAGGGCAAAGAAGGTAGATTCAGCCAGCACAAGAGCATACACATTCAAACAGGCTGCTCTGTGGCAGGAGCTTGAGAAGAGCACCACCGAACAATGGGACAGTACCCTGGCATCCCTTCCTCCACTTTCTGAGGTGTCTGATGTGATGTTGAATCTTGATTCCCCTAGATGTACATCATCCTTTTGATTCAGCATGTCACAAACTTTTGTTGCAATGTATCAGTATTAGCGGACTATACACTAATTTGTTCTAAATACATGACTGATTCTTTCATATTCAGCTGTGATGATCTCCTCCAAATAGTCCAACTTCTCAAAGACCTGCTCCATAGTCCATTGTGGGGGTTTCAGACCATGATCGATCCATTTGTATTTGAGACCCATGATATAAAGAGTAAAGATTTCCTAATTTTCAGTGTGATGATGTATACATAGATCTAGACATGGAGGATGTACAATCTTTCTTTACTCTTTCTTGGCCTCATCAACAGAAGGCCACTTACTAAACCATTGCAAGTACAAACATTTGAAAAATGTCAATGTGCAATTCGTGAGTATGACACTCTCAAAAAGTGGACCTAGGTCTGCGAGCCAGAGAAATTGTTCAGAGGAATAAGCCAGCCAAATAGCATAGCAATACAGCCTTGGAATGCACAGTACACCAATGATTGTCCTGCCACAAGATTATGTGAGTGTTATATTGAGACAGCAGCATGATGAGGGACCTACTCTTCAATAGTGCCAACATCCAGATAAGGATGGCATCCGTGGAGTCCCATGCTAATAGTTGGTGCAGAATGATCATGCTTGATATGGACTCCAAAGTCATTGTCTGAGGCATCATTGAACAAGGAGGTGAAGTCAAAGAAGTAAACAAGGTCCTGTTTGTCAAGTGGGACACCCATAGATGAATTCTCCTGGATGGTAGGGTCTGACATTGTGAATCACCTGGGAGTCCAAGAAGGGATGTTAGCAATATATATTTACTGTAATGTACATACATTTCAATGAAGTATAATTTTGATGTATTCAAAATAACAGATGTATGTTCTGATGTCATATAATTTCAATTCAAAGAAGTTTTGTTGTGAAACGATGGCACTTCTATGCAGTGTTCAATTTGTCAGATTTTGATGGGTTGCCTCTGATTCTCACAGATTGTGAATATCCTGGTAGAACAGCAGGGAAATACCAGCGCCAAAGATGTACTTACATGAATGAACTTCAGCCTATGCTCAAACTCCATGAAGATGACCAAGTGAGTGAGCAGTAAGGTTGTACTAGGACTGTTGGGAGTGGAATAATGAATGATAAATTCCCAATGCTCATCAAGCAAACATCACCAGGAATTCTTGCACTATCATATGGTAGGAATGGTGGCTAACATTGTGGACAATGGGAAAGACCAAAATAAGGAGAAATCAAACCCCCATTACCATTGCATGTGGATTGATGATGAAGCAAGGGAAGCGAGATCAGTCATGGCCAGGATCTACCAGGGCAAAGGCACAAGGAGATCCCATCAACTGGGACAAAGAATACTGGATTGGTGACAAATACAGGATACGATGAAAAGGGAAGTAAAAAGTGCAATGGTTGGGCAGGAGGTGGGGTGGGGGCGGTATACAAGGGGGGATATGATAGCTGGAATCATATCAAAATACAATCAAAATATATATTTTTTGGAGAGACATCAAATATGAATGATATATTTCAGGTCCCTATAAGGTATGTATTTTGACAGCTCCAGTCATTACTGGATAATTTGTACTTCATGTTCCTCAGTAGTTACTGGGATATTTTATATTTGATGGACAGTACAGCCTCTTTGTAGCCATGCACCTTTGAATTATTTCAGCACCTCAGTGTCATAGATGATATCCAGAAGCTGGTGATGCCAATCGACACTATGCACACTTACAAACTGCCTGGTGGTACAGTTCCTGTTAAGAGTTGGGACTTGTACGAGAAGAGTGGCATATGGCCTGATTGACCCTATGTGAGCTATTTTGAAGAGTACCCTGGTCCCATTCTAAATCTTGTACAGGCCAATGGTGCTTGTCTTGGTCAAGACCTCCTGGAGGGCATTATTCATGACCATCTCTCTAAGTATGGCATCTCCACTGAACTCAATAAAGGTCTTGTGGCCATCGAACAAGATCCAACTGATGTTACAGTTACAGTTGCCATTTTTCGAAATGGTGTACCCACCAATGGAAAGGAAGAGATTGTGGCGCAATATCTTATCAGATCAGATGGTGCCAAAGGTATTGCAATCCTTCATCTCGAGGCCAACTCTGACAGTATCATACCCATAGGGAATTCTAGGAAATCATTAGGCTTAACATTCCAAGGAGAAATGTGCGATGTGGACAGCATGGTCTGGGGAGACATCACAATTAAAGGATTAATGAGCAAAGTAAATTGTGTGCCTTCACATCTGAATAGTACTCATGTTTTGCACAGATTTGGCACATCTGGGGAAAACCTGGACATTTTACATTGGATGTCTATGCATTCATACCTTCAGTCACATTCTGACAGTTCCTACAGCATTATGGCATGTCCTTTAAGTCCAACAGGTGACAAGTTTGGCATCGGAATTACAGGACAAAACTTCGACTTTACTCATCTCGCTAATCCAGCAAAGGCTGTCGAGTTCATCAAAGCTGAGATGGGGTGCATTGATCTTGAGTTTTGGGAGTTTACATGGCTCTCTCATTTCAGGTATGGTCAATAGATCCTATGTCTATATCAACAATAACCATTATACTTTGCAGGCCAAACATGTGGATGGTCAACAAATTTCAAGAGGGACGTGCTTTTGTTGTGGGTGGTATGCACTTACTATTTACCATGTCCTGCATGAATTTAACAGTGCCTTAAGATTCCGCACACGTCCACTCCCCCACAGGTGGTCAAGGAATGAACTGCAGCATACAAGATGCAGTAACTAGCCAACATTGACATTTCTCCTCTCCACTCTGACATGATATTCTACAGTCGAACCTCACATGGAAACTATCTCTCGTACTCAAAGGCCTTGCATCTCCCACTCTTCTCTCAACATACAACAAGGAGCATCTACTTGTCATCACACAAATACTCCATGTTATGACCCAGCTGTACACTAACACCATAGTGAACAAACACCCCACCAAAGATACTAAGGAGGATGAGAAAGCCTCTGGGTGGTTCTGGTGGAGGAACACTGCCCTAGAGGTGTATGGTATCAATTACCAGTACAACAGCATCGTGCAGGAAGAGCAAGACACAAAGCCACAGGATGCTGAAGACATCCTTGTGCATGCATATTCTGGATATGAAGGTCAGAGGTCACTGCATGCAGGAGATCAGGCACCCGATGCGCTGCTCAGAGGGACGACTTTGTTCAGCTTGTTCAAGTCAATGGTTCATACTGTGCTCATTTTCTCCAAGTGGAGTATGGATCTTGAAGTGATTTTGAAGACACTGCCTGTTCAGACATTCATCATTGCCAATGTGAACTCGTCGCTTGAAGGCATTTCTGTGCTCGTTGATGGTGATGGTCATGCGAGGAAGGCATATATGGTGGAGGAAGATTCTCTGACGATTGTGATTGTTCGTCCAGACTCTTTCATTGGTGCCATTATTACAGATGTCAAAGGGGTTGAGCAGTATTTTTCTAAGATTTTGATTTGATAGGTCAAGGTCATGTAACTAACTGTTCAGTGGCTACGGTGATAGCATAGCTCTGAATATCTTCAGTTGAAAAGAATCCACATATTCCCAGTCTAAATACTACATATATGGCATGTCTATCAGTTGGGATATCCATTCTCAATGGGCCAAAACCATTGTTCTCAGTTTGGATGGGGCGGGGACGGTCCTCATCAGTATCCTGATCAAAATGCAAGACCAGCCAATACCCAATCTTTTTGCCATTCTCATAAACACGCTCCCACCTGAGAATCTAGCAGTTAGAAAAGATGACGAAGAGAAAATCAATGCATACCAGGAACCAGGTGGTCAATGATGCCAGTCAAACCTTTCTTCTTGAAGATCATATAGGTCTCTGGCACTGGTCTTGACCTACCCCATGTATCTTTTTGTTCTTGTTATTAAGGTATTTCATTTTAGGATAGAAGACAGGTTACAGTCCATAGTTTAAGATGGTCACCATTATACAAACATTGCCCTCTTGTAGAGCCTCGCCCTGAAAAGTACCTCAGGTGCACCTGGTATGCTGCTAAGTACTGCTGCCTTTCGATAACTGAGTCTGAGTAAGTCCAACCGATGGAATGATCTTCCAGGATGATTGGGCTTATGTTGTTTGTCAAAGGTGGTGTATGGCAGCATCTCCATTTCTTCGTCAGAGAATTGGTAGTGCTTTTATGCTATGTGGATGTTAGAACCGGAGATTGACACAATTTAAAGCACAAACCATTGGAATGTATAACTTGCCACCCAACATCCTGCTTGTAATTAGGACCCTCCTCTGGGTTGGTTCTCCTCACTAGCAAGCCACGTATTCCAGGCTGAAACTTTGGAGACGAACCGCCAAAACCAGTTCTGCGATGCTTCACAGAGCTGGAAGGCTGGTTTCGATGCTCATTTTAAGTCTGAGAAATAGTACTATCTGTCAGCTCAGTGTTGAGAGGACGCTTGCATTTAGAAGAGCTGTTGGTAGCCATGGTATTGGTATTGGTACTGGCACTAGGTCCCAATAAGGATCAGCTGGGTCCACAGCCCTGACATGGTGTGCCATGTGCTGTGGCCATGGTAGTAGGAAGGGTGAGCAGCGCAATGACACCATGGTACTGCGATTATTTTCTCACAGTTACTGTCTCGAGTCAGCTCTATTACCTCAAGTAAATGTGCTGCCACCGGTCATGTTTTCCTCATCCTTCTGACTCTCTATCTGGCCGTCCAGGTATTGATATGCAGCCTCAAGTTATCCCACCGGAGCTTCGTTATTTCGCAACTCCTACAGAGCTGTACTAGGACCATAGGTTCATATGTATGACAAAAATTGGATAACCTAGAGGGCAGGGCGTATGCTGGCTATAGTTTGATATGCCTTTCTGAAACTAAAGTACTGCTTTTCAGGATAAAAAAAGTCACGTTATTAATGTTCATCCACCGTCATGATCCCTATCATGAGTTGCCAAGATCGCCCATCCTAGGTTCAGGAAATATTCTCAGTACTCATGCTTATTACGACGGAGTGACTGATATTGTCCTACCTGCTTCGATGTTTGGCTACAATAGCTATGGAATTGTGTGACTATTGTATCTTACACGGAATTTGCTGTCACGGTTCCGCAAGACCTTCAACGAGGAAGATCGTCTTGGAGTTGGCGAGGTAGGTACTCGGACGTGGTGACGAAAAGTAGGCTTGGGAGAAATTGATAGCAACACTGAATAGAATAGCCGTAGCGTTAATCTCAGCGTGTTGGTAAAAGCTTTGTATTTTATACCTGAATAGAATAGCCGTAGTGTTACTATAGTATGATAAGTATAATGCTAGGACGAATATACGTAGAGGTACTCACATCTCAGCGTGTTGGTAAAAGCTGAGATGTGAGGCTGTGCTTTGTAAACGAAAAAGGAAAGTAAATACAAATACGTAGTCCGTGTGCGTCTCGTACTGATACCACATCTAACACTCCCCCTCGAGATGTACGCGGCTCGTTTACACAACGCCCAGCGCTTCCGTAAATTTCTTGAACTTTTGACGAGCCAACGGTTTTGTTAGGACATCAGCAATCATATCATCGGTTGGGCAGTACTGCAGTTTGATATGGCCTTGCTCAATGGTTTGCCGAATGAAATGGTAACGAATTCCAATATGCTTTGTACGTTCGTGGAATACTGAATCCTTTGCAATAGAGAGGGCATTTTGGCTGTCGGAGTAGAGGATTGTGGGTTCAGTTGGATAGATGGAAGGGTTTGCAATGAATGTGGAGAGTTCGGAAAGGAGCTTGTGCAGCCAGATCATATTTTTCGATGCTGGGGTCAGTCCAACATATTCCGATTCACCTGTGGAGACCGTAACAATTGGTTGTTTTCTAGATGTCCACATGACGGCCCCCTGACCCATGAACAGCACGAATCTGGACATAGATTTCCGCCCGGGCTGGTTTGCATATGCTGCATCATGATAGCCCTTAGGGTTGATATCAGGGCCACCAATTACAAGCCGTTGGTCGCGTGTGCCCTTCAGATAGCGGAGGACTCGGAATCCGGCCTTTAGGTGAGTTGAGCGCGGTTCCTCCACGAATTGTGAGAGTGCTGAGACCGAATAACTGATTTCAGGACGAGATCCAACTGCGACGTACATAAGGGAGCCCAGGAGTTCACGATAGAGTGCTTTTTCGCGTGGTGTAACTGATTCCGTGGATACAGAAGGTGAGTCCGGGTTCAAATCGAGATTTGCTTCCATTGGTGTCGCAAATGGGGCCATTTCCTCCACGCCGAATCGTTTCGCAATTTGGCTAATGTATGCAGATTGTCCAATGCTGATGGTGTGTTTTTCCCAGTCCCGAGTGATGTGCATGCCCAGCAGCCAGTGAATAGGCCCAAGATCAACCAGCTCGAAGTGAGAGCCGATTTCTCGTTTGAATCGGTTCGACTCTTCTTGGGAGTTCGCTATGATGGTAAAGTCATCTGTGGCAACTGCAACGATGGTGTATTTTGTCGCTGACTCGATCCGATAGAAGACGGCCTCATCTGCATTGCTAATTGTGAACCCGAGAGAGATCATTGTTGACTTGAGGGTCTGGTACCAGCCTCGGCCTGCTTGCTTCGTGCCATACAGACACTTGAGCAGCTTGGCACAGACATTCTGGCCCTTGAGGTGTTCCGGGATCTCGAAGAATTCTTCGTATCTGTTTGGGAACTTGATATAGATCTCCTCAGTGATATTTGCATGCAGGTACGCATTTTTGATATCGGCTTGGTCAATTATTGCATCACGAGATGCAGCCATGGATAGTAGGATGCGGAGAGTGGAGAGGCGGACAACTGGAGCATAAGTGTCAAAATAATCAACACCTTGAACTTGTGTGAATCCTTTAGCTATGAAACGCGACTTAGCCTTTTCAGACTCGCCAGTTTCGTTCCGTTTGACCCGGTAAACGAACCTCGTGTCCACGATATTTGCGTTCGTGGGAACATCTTCTCGTTTCATCACCTTCCATGCTTTCTTCTTCTCGCACTGCCTTACTTCCACAAGCATCGACTCACGCCATTCCTCTTCATCTGGACCACTCAGTGCCTCTTTCATGGTCACTGGTTCGATATCCGCTACCATGGCATAGTCTGCCAGCAAGCAGCCCAACAGCTCTTCATCCTCATCTGGCTCATCTTCGGCCATGGTGACTGCTATTCCAGCAGTGGTGGGACGTTTACGCAAGTCTGGTTGTGCAAGTTGGCCTGGTTTTGGAGCTGCAGAGCGCTTGGGACGGCTTGGCTGAGGAGTATGGTCAGACTCTATGTCTGTGAGTGGAGATTCTGGACGTTCTGGGTGAGTTTCTGTAGGGATTTGTGGTTCGTTTGGCTGATTTTCGGTGGGTTGAAGGGTTGTAGATGACTTTGGAGCCTGAGGAGAGTCGGTGTCTTCATTCTCCCCCTCGACAACGAATGGTTCTGGAGTTAGGTCTTCTTTATTGAAGTAAACATCACGTTCAATGCTGACCCTTCGCTTTCCAGGCCAGTAGATCCTCCAGCCTTTAGCTTCAGTATCAATTCCCACAAACCGAGCCTCAACAGCATGTTCCCCAAGCTTTTCTGGTGCCTTAACCCGGACCCAGCAATGGCATCCCCATGGACGCAGTCCGGAGATATTGGGCTTCCTGCCAGTTGCCATCTGAAACGGGGTTTTCCCTGATGGTATTGCTTTCGTTGGGGTGCGGTTGTAGACCCATTCGGCATGCCGGTGAGCTTCAGCCCATAGATATTTTGGTAATCCTGAACTGATTAGGAATGCTCTCGTTGTATCCATCAGATACCCATTGGAACGTTCGGCAATTCCATTTGACTGCGGAGAATCGTGTACTGTAAGGTGCCGCTCTGTCCCCTTCACTTTCAGGTGCTGAGTGAACTCGTCGCTTAGGAATTCTCCCCCTCGATCCGTACCTAGGATCTTTATGACCTCAACACCACGCTGGACCTTGATCCAGGTTTCGTAGCGCTTGTACGACCCAAAGGTATCCGATTTCTTTGATAAGTATTCGGATTTTGATTCGTGGGTGTGTAGATCGCGGTATGTGCAGGCATAGCGTGCTCCCCCTAGTGATGTGACAGACATCGGTCCCATTAAGTCTCCAACAACCTTGTCGCCGGCATTCTCAACGTACTCGTATCGGCCTTGTTTGGGGAATGGTTTGCGCTTTGCTTTGGCCTTTACACAAGTCTTGCAAAATTCCGGTTTTGAATTCAGGTCAAGCTCGATTCCCTCAATATGGCCATCAACGTACATGCGACGAAGAGTGGCATGGCTTCGGTGAGCACAGATATTGTGTAGCTCAGTGATGTTCACCTTGAGCTTACCTGCCGCCATAGCGACATCTGGTTTTGCTCCCGTGGTCTGGCGTGTACCTGGGGTTGAGATGATATATAAGCCTCCGGCTTCGGGGATCTTTGCTATGACTTTAGCCTCGGGTCGTGGTGTGCGGATATACATGGTACGATCGGTGGGTTCGATATGGATGGGAAATCCAGCGCGGCTGACGTGTGATAGGGATAAGAGGGTGTATGCCATTTTTGGTGCATGGTATGCATTTCGGAATCTCGCAATGGTGGGTTTTTGATCCTTACCCATAGGTAATGGTAATTGGAGGTCCCCTTTGCCTACTGCATAGAAGACTTCACCATTTGCGGCTTTGATAGGCTTCGGCTCAATGTTGGTGTAGTTTTTGAATCTCCAACGTTCGGGTGAGTATGTTTTCGAAGCCCCGCAATCAGCGATTGCTGTAACTTCTTCTCCCCTTGCTACATGAGCATCGCCCTCATCCTTGTAGTCTGACGTGCACATTAAGGCCACATTCGAGTCATCGTTGTCATCAGCTACAACCGCAATGACATGCTCATCATCGCTTTCATCAATGGCTGCTGATGCCGATTCCTTCGCCTTCCCTTTTCCTTTAGCCTTGTTCTTTTTCGAAGCTGGGCCTTGTCCCGCCTTTCCACCACCTTCGCACCAGCAGTCTGCAATGAGATGGCCGGTCTTTCTGCACACCGGGTTTGTGCATTTAAGGTGGGATCTGTCTGGCTTTTTCTTTGACATCCCCTTTGATCCCTGACCTTTTCCTTTGTTCTGCCGCTGAGCAGACATTGCTATGTTCTCAGCTGTGGCCTTCGATGCCACTTCCTCATCCCATTCTTCTTGGAGTGCAGCAACGAGGATGTCCGATGTGAGGGATTTCCCAGTGAATTTGCTGGCAGCGGAGAGGGTGCGGCGGATGTGGTCATAGGAAGGTGGGAGCGATTTTTGGATCATTGACGTGTACTGGTTGTCCTCGATTTTCAGTCCCATGCCCTCGATACGTTCACGGAGGATTTTCATTTCGCCAAGGTGTTTTCGCATGTCATCTTCATCAGAGCAGGACATGTTGCTGAGCCGGGTGAGGAGGTGTTCACGTACAAGATCGCCCTTGCCAGTCATGGCAGCAATGAGCTTTTTCCAGACGAGAGCAGCTGTTGCTTCGCCCTTGATCTCATTGAAGGTAGAGTCGGAGATGGATTCGTAAATGATGCAGCGCATCTTTGCCTCTTTCTGCTCTGCTCATACTCCTCTAGCTTATCCTCTAGCTTCTCCAGGTCATCATCTGAGAGTGGGTGTGAAAATGCAGTGTCGGTAGACCGGTAAAATCTTCCTTTGTGCTCGACAGGGTGAGGAGGTATACGAGCAGTTCCTCTTAGGTGTCGGCCAAGACCCTTGTCCAGGAACTTGTTGGTGAGCTTTTCTTCAAACGCTACCCAGTTCGATCCATCGTCTTCGAGTTTTGCTGTGCTGACCAGCTTTATGACAGTTGTCTCTGACATGATGGTAGCGGGGGCCCATAACCTCTTGGAGTTGGCGAGGTAGGTACTCGGACGTGGTGACGAAAAGTAGGCTTGGGAGAAATTGATAGCAACACTGAATAGAATAGCCGTAGCGTTAATCTCAGCGTGTTGGTAAAAGCTTTGTATTTTATACCTGAATAGAATAGCCGTAGCGTTACTATAGTATGATAAGTATAATGCTAGGACGAATATACGTAGAGGTACTCACATCTCAGCGTGTTGGTAAAAGCTGAGATGTGAGGCTGTGCTTTGTAAACGAAAAAGGAAAGTAAATACAAATACGTAGTCCGTGTGCGTCTCGTACTGATACCACATCTAACAGATCGCTGCTATGAACTTGAATGGGCTAAATGTAGACGAGATTGTGTATCGGGATTATCGATGGGGACAAAGAGGCACCATGGATTCCAGACAACCAGCCAGAAACTGACAAACAGGCATGCAAAGAATTATTCAAGATTCAGATTCCATGCTACAGGTCTGATCTGATCTCTTCTAGGCGTTGGAGGGTGTCTGGCGTGAAAGTCTGAAAGATGGTTAACTTTCTTCCCTAATAGATTGCGTTGTGAGAAGGCCTGATGCTACTGTTCAACAGAGGACTTCAGAATATATAGATGTGTTATTCACCCATACTCGAGTCAGGCAATGCTCCCAAGACAAGCATGTCTGATAAGAGACATAACTGGTCTGGACCCACTATTGAGGTATTTCATTGTTTTTGTGTGAGCGTCCACCAGACTCAAGCTGTGAATCGAAGTCCGACTTGAATATGATGACAGTGTACTTCGCATCCGAGTCCAAGGTCACCAATCGTTTACTTTTTCATGCTCAAAGCCCATCCTCGATGTTCCGATGTTCTGTACTCTCATAACTCTATGGTGGGTCGTACCCCTACAGCTGCTCGAGAGACTATACTGCCGTCACGGATGATAGAGCTTTACAAGACATGGGTATGTCGGCTCGTACATAACTGAGTACCGGACATTCAAGCTGTCATTAACCACTACAGCTAAAGCTTGCAGAACCACGAGTCCGGTGATGCTTGGGACCGGAAATGTATTGTTAAACTGATTTTCATTCATGGAGAAGGGATGGAGTCAGGCACAGGTACAGCTTGTGCAACTGCAAAGGTCAGTCAAGGTTCTTCGGTGATATCAGAATTCCGCAGAACAAGCTTGAAGCTAGACAGATGAGTAATGCTTGTCCTAACCTCGCTGTCTGCAACCAAGCACAAGGTTTTGGAGTCTTGAACTAAATAAAGGAACGACATGGGAATGAAGGGAGTTTGAGATGGATCGTTGAGTGCCTAGTATTCAACCACTCACTGAATTTCAGGTTATTCATCATAATCACGATGCTCTATTATGGTTATTCATTTGGCCCTCGGAGAGGATATTCCAAGAAACCATGAGTGTGATAAGTATGTTGCACCTCTTGTCCTGTGTATGGCATTGAGTCCACTTCTGTAGAGTTTGTATTGCCATAGATCCATGTTTCCTTCATTCTTGATATTGAAAGGTATGCAACAGAGGTGCTAATGGGCCTGGGGTTGGTCACAATGGCATCCCAGAGTGTAATTCTCAGATGCTGTTCCAATAGAATGGACTGTAGGATTCAAAAAATCCCTGATATCAGCTGTTCTTACTACACCAGGTGAAATCCATCCAAATTCCATAGTTTGGTGCTGATTTGGAGGTGCTAAAATTAGATTGCAATTTTCTATGTATATACAAACAGGATCCCACTTTCAAGCATCATTCAACCATGGCAAGCACTCAGCTCGATACTACCACTCTTACCAAGCTCCAGAGAATTGATGGCAAGGTCAAGAAAGACAACTATATTGTAACCTTGCGCCCAGGCGTCACCAGAAGCACAAGGGATGCTCTTGTCAATAGCCTTGGTGCCGAGGTGACTATAACCGCGAGATACAACCATGTCTTCAGTGGATTCGCTGGTGAGTGTCTTTACATCTTGGTATCTCCACCTAGCAGATACTCAGTGCTCTCATGATATAGGCCAGTTCAGCTCCGGGGTTCTCAAAAGGATCAATGCCCATCTGGGTACGTTGCTCCCTTCAAAAATGTTGTGCTTATACTAGCATACCAATGAAAAGTTACCATCAGATGTTGGTGAGTGGCTAATGACTGAGGTTAGATTGCCAAATAATAATACTTGCCTTTTCAAGTTACAATTGAGGAAGACAGCGAAGTCTATATCAATGTGGAACAGTTAGTCACTTGTTTATGTCCAATGCATTTATACTGACGTACACTATGCTTGACCAGACACGATACGACTTGGGGCCTGCAGAGGATCTCTCAAGAGGGACCCCTTCCTCCTGGCTCAGACCCTTTGTCAGATACTTTGTCCTTGATTTGCGCATACCTAAACTCAACTACTCTCAGTGACCTCACGTATACATACACCTATGATGGTACTGTTACTACCCCAGTAAATGTCTATGTGGTCGATACAGGTGATGTTGCACAGTCGGTACCGATGCATCATTCTGATGCTGTGCTGCGATTAGGAATATACATAGAAAATGTAAGTCCTTCAATCATCAACAAAACAGTTAAAGATGATTGTATACAAGTCGGACTTTGGCGGTTGTGCTCATCGTGGAGTCACCATTCTTGGAACGTGCGCATCCGTCCATATTTTGGACCCTTGCCCAATTCTGAATTATTGAAATAGCAATGGAGATAAGAATGGCCACGGTACCCATGTTGCATTCGTACAATGACTTTTTGGCTCTTTGCTCCAATGTTTTGATGGTTGCTCATGTCTCATATAGTGGGACTATCAGTGGCACCCGCTTTGGAGTTTACAAGGTATTCTTGAATCTTGCCATCTCGGAGATGTACACTGACATATTGTTAACATTCTAGTTTGCTGAAATTTATGATGTGAAGGTTTTTGATGATGAGACAAACGGCGATACCTCCAGCGCAATAGTGGGGTTGGAGTGGACAGTCATCAATGCGGGTTAGTATTTGAAATCCCTTGGCGACTTACACTCTAACTTACTCACCTTGGTCCGTGTCCCCAGTGAGGCTGGCTATAGTTAACATGTCCCTAACTGCACCAGCAACCACTGCCCTTGACACCGCTGTGGTCTCTATAAGCAGGATTCGTCGCTATGTCTAGTTTTCTGGACTCCTTGTGCTTAACACATGACTAGGTTATCAATTCAGGCCTCACTGTAGTCATGGCTGCTGGAAACGGTAAGGATTTGTTTATTCATTTCAAATGTTTCCTTTATCCTGTTGTCCTCACATAATTCCTGATTCCTATAGATGGCACTGATGCATCCTTTGTCAGCCCAGCTTGCATTGAACAGGCAATTACGGTTGGAGCATCTACCATTCATGATGCTCGTGCTTCCTTCTCCAATTTTGGGTTTGATAATCTTCTCATCTCGTTGATATATTTATTAATTGTGCACCTCTCTATCAGATCCGTCCTCAACATCTTTGCTCCTGGACAGGATATTACTAGCACCTGGATCAGTCAAGTAAATGCCACTCATACCATCAGCGGTACCAGTATGGTGAGTTTATTGATATCCCAGTTTGCACCTCTACGCTGAGCCTTGGCCATACCATACAGGCTACTCCTCATGTCACTGGAGTTGCCACCTCTTTCTTGGCTCAGCAAACGGACTTGAGACCTGTGCAAATCCAGGAAGAGATTAAGAAACATGCGAATGAGGGTTTACTCAGTAACATTCGTGAGTTGCAGCTTCTATATTGAATCTTGTTTCTGAACACTGTATGCAAGCTGACGGTACTGTCAATGCATTGCTGTACAATGGAACACCTGTATGATTGCATCATACATACTCCGACAACAAGGATGCATACTAGAAGGTTTTGGAATTGAACGTCTTCATCAATGTGCTTTAGTTAAATTTGTCAAATCGTTGTCTATCGAAATATAACAGTTGATTTTATACTTGTGTTACTCTCATGTCAGGTATAGACACAATGGAGTGCTGCTTGGTATTGGCTATTTTCGATTTTCTACTTTCATTGAAATCACAAGGCAGGAATGTTTTGTCCCTTGAATTTCAATGCAACCATAGGAGAAATAACTCAGCCTACACCCACCTTCATATCTGTCGTTAAGTTCCAATCTTATTGTGCTAGTCTTTATTATTCGAGAAGCCATGGATGCACCCGGTAAACAGGAGCATTTCCCAGTCACAAACTTTCTTTTTGTTCCTGGTGAATATTTGTTTATCCAACAACAGATGTATCAGCGTAAAGAGAAGTTGGGGAAGATCAATATGCAGTTAAAAAAACATGCCGGTCTTGTTGTGGACAGCCCCTTGGAGAAGATGTTGACAGCTTCTTGGTCAAGATAGAGGATGGCTGCGTAAGTTTTCCATGATCGAGAGTATGGAGGCAAACAAAAAGTTGAGACAGGATTCATATGACCAACTTGTGGTGAGTCCAAGTAATTGATTCCCAGGTGTCAGCCACTGGACTCATTTTTCAAGGACTGGAAATTCAACACTGACAAGACTGATATGACATTGATAAATACCTGTGATTCGAATGCATCTGAATTGTCTGTCAACAGCATTCGATCGAACAGTTCGTGGGTTTCTCATTGTAGAAAATCCCCGGCGTTGCAACCTATCCTCGAAAATGCCACTAGTACATATCCCAAGTTTATGCCTCTGCCCTCAAGACTTTGTGTTGAGGTATGTTAATGGCACCTTTCATACGTCAAATTTCTTCATGTTGTCCGTATACCAGCTAACCTAGATGAAACAGCCAGTGTATTAAATGGAGGTAAATAAGCTGTATCGGATTAGTGTAAAGTAGCTATGTTTGTATCATTACGCATCCTTGTATCTGACGTCTGTAGTCTTGATGACTATGCTGCGCCTGTCATAATCCACGATATTCATGTGGGGGTGGTTTGACTTGTCCATCATAATTACGGCATAGAATGATGTCTATTGGCGGTGAGAATTGTCACCAGTTTACAGCTCAGGACTAAAGAACTTGGATGACTGAGCTTGAAGAGATTCCCTTCAGGAGAATCAAGACCGTATGTTTGAAGAGTGACCCGTCCTCTCCACTTTTCTTGAAAGAAAATCAACAGAGGCTCAGATTTTAAATGTGAATATATTCACCTCGATTTTCCATCTACACCTGCACATGGACGAGACAATGAGTCAAGAAGATTAGAGTCCAGGGTGAAGAAATTGTAAAACGTGGTCTGCCATTCAAAGAGATGGTGTTCTTCTCATAGCCGCAAAGGATTGATATTTGTAGCATAGTCGACAGGAAGTGGTTGAAACACTGGGGCAGGCATGAAAATATGATCATCTGGCCCTGGTATCTCGACTAAATACTAGTCTCCGACCCCTTGTCTGAATTGGGGGCAGCACCTTGACCGACTAGAATTTTAGATAGCCTTTCCTCATCTAGTCTATGTAGACAGAAGGCATTGGTGATAGCATGCATCTTCTGTCAGAAGTTTGAGAGGTTTAACGAGCTCAGGAAAGAAGCACACCCTGGCATGCAGTGACTGAGCATAGGCATCCCATTCTAGCGGAGCCCTAAAGCCAGTAAAGTGGTAACAGGTGTTTTATGTAAGGCAATAATTTTGACAACTCTGGAGATTCCCTCGACCTGGGATAGGCTGCATCCAGTGAAAGGAACACCCCTAACTGGCTGCATGAAGAGACTTCCAACAGCATATCCCTGTTATACTGGCCGAATACACGCAGCATGGAGTCAAAGATATTGTGTCAAACCAAGTCTCATCTTGAATAGTTGTTCATAAGTGGGACTGGTATATGCAATACCTGCATGCATCATGTCCTTTGGACCTTCCGGCATGAGAACATCGGCTTCCATCACAATCTAATCAAAATTTGCAATGTCATCGATAGAAAAGGTAAAAGAGCAGCTGCACTTCAGCAGATGAAAGAATGTTAGCAGAGAGTAGTGAGGGTTGAGGTGAAGGCCAGGTCAGGCAGCCATGAAAACATTCGTACCCAAATGGATGCCATGATGTCATCATAACTCTTTCCTGCACCACGTCCAGAAATGTGAAACCCTCTCGATTATAAGCTAAAAGATACTGGCATTTCTTCCACTAAAACGGGTATCTAGGGCTTTCCCACCTCTGTGAAGTGTCGTGGCACTAGTTCTGGCAATCAACAGGCTCAGCTGTGTAGCCGCCATGTGGTTGGACCAACCGTACTCTCGACCTGCAATTTCACTGAAGGCGATGAGCGCTGAGCGCTGAATAGCCATAATGTTCGGCTTGTATAACTTTAAGTCCTTGATGCCGTGTCACCAACCTCCAGTTTTAGGAGAGGGTGTAATGCACCCTCTCTCACTGATATCTTTTTCTGATGTGGCTTCAAGAACACTGCTGGGGAGAATACCCCACAGAGACTCGGGCATCTCGATGATGTTCCTCAAAACTTGATATGCACCACTTCCTTTCATCCCCCTCCTCCTCAAGTCAGACCAACTCTACCATCCACTCACAAGTACAGTCCCAGCATGACAGTTCCCATTCTAATTGTGGGTCTCCATGATTATATATCGATCCAGGCTTCTCACTCTTCCTTTGATAGGTCGGTGCCAGACCAGCAGGGCTCATCACAGCACTTTCTTTGGCCCAGAGCGGCATTCAAGTTCAAATCATTGACAAATCAGATAGCTTTCATGTCAGGTCTCATGGTTTTGGAGTGCAGGTCCATCTGTTTCTCCTCTCCGATTTTCCTCTCCTGTGGCTCATGATAGGTTTGTAGCCACGCACTTTTGAATTATTTCAGCACCTTGGTGTCATAAAAGATATCCAGAAGCTGTCGATGCCAATCCCCACCATGCACGCATATAAACTGCCTGGTGGTACAGTTCCTGTCAAGACTTGGGACTTGTACGAGAAGAGTGGCATATGGCCTGATTGACCCTATGTGAGCTATTTTGAAGAGTATCCTGGTAACATTCTAAATCTTGTACAGGCCAACGGCGCCTGTACCCACCAATGGAAAGGAAGAGATTGTGGCGCAATATCTTATCAGATCAGATGGTGCCAAAGGTATTGCAATCCTTCATCTCGAGGTCAACTCTGACGGTGTCATGCCCATAGGGAATTCTAGGAAATTATTAGGCTTAACGTTCCAAGGAGAAACGCGTGATGCGGATGGCATGGTCTGGGGAGATGTCACAATTAAGGGATTAATGAGCGAAGTAAATCATGTGCCTTTCACATCTGAATAGTACTCACATTTCACACAGTTTTGGCACATCTGGGGAAAACCCGGACATTTTACGTTGGGTGTCTATGCATTCATGCCATCAGTCACATTCTGACAGTTCCTACAGCATTATGGCATGTCCTTTAAGTCCAACAGGCGACAAGTTTGGCATCGGAATTACAGGACAAAACTTCGACTTTACTCATCTCACTAATCTAGCAAAGGCTGTTGAGTTCATCAAAGCTGAGATGGGGTGCATTGATCTTGAGTTTTGGGAGTTTACATGGCTCTCTCATTTCAGGTATGGTCAATAGATCCTATGTCTATATTAACAATAACCATTATACTTTGCAGGCCAAACATGTGGATGGTCAACAAATTTCAAGAGGGACGTGCTTTTGTTGTGGGTGGTATGCACTTACTGTTTACCACGTCCTGCACATATTTAACTGTGCCTTATGATTCTGCACACGTCCACTCCCCCACTGGTGGTCAAGGAATGAACTGCAGCATACAAGATGCGGTAACTAACCCAACAATGACATTTCTCCTCTCCACTCTGACATGATATTCTGCAGTCGAACCTCACATGGAAACTATCTCTCATACTCAAAGGCCTCACGTCTCCCACCCTTCTCTCGACATATAATGAGGAACATCTACCTATCATCACACAGATGCTCCATGCTACGACCCAGCTGTACACTCACATGGTAGCGAAGGAAAACCCAAACAAAGATACCAAGGAAGACAAGAAAGCCTCGGGGTGGTTCTGGTGGAGGAACACTGCCCTAGAGATGTATGGTATCAATTACCAGTACAGTAGCATTGTGCTGGAAGAGCGAGACATGGAGCCGCAGGATGCTGAAGATGTCCTTGCGCATGTGTATTCTGGATATGAAGGTCGAGGATCATTGTGTGCAGGAGATCGGGCGCCCGATGCACCGCTCGGAGGGATGACTTTGTTCAGCTTGTTCAAGTTGACGGTTCATACTGTGCTCATTTTCTCCAAGTGGAGTACGGATCTCGAAGTGATTTTGAAGACACTGCCTGTTCAGACATTTGTCATTGCCAATGCAAACGAGTCGCTGGAAGGCGTTTCTGTGCTCGTTGATAGTGAGGTTCATGCGAGAAAGGCATATATGGTGGAGGAAGATTCTCTGACGATTGTGATTGTTCGTCCGGACTCTTTCATTGGTGCCATTATTACAGATGTCGAAGGTGTTGAGTGGTATTTTTCTAAGGTTTTGATTTGATAGGTCAAGCGATAACGCAAAGAGTGCGACTCGAGTTTTACAAGACCAGCGATAATAATATGTTGTCTTTTCATTGCCATATATCTATCAGTAATGTGTCATACCAACTTGCAATAAGCAATGAAATGCGACGTCTTAAATTTTCGGTACGGCAACCTCGGGCAAGAACCAAGGCGGCCTAACCATCCACAGCAACAATGATGGCTTTGTAGAGGCGAGGAGCAGAGACATGGGGAATCATTGTCAAGTCAGTTGTGCATCGCCAATGGCACAGCATGCCTGTGTAACTAACTGTTCAGCGGCTACGGCGACAGTGCAGCTCTGAGAATCTTCAGTTGGAAAGAATCCATATATTCCAAGTAGATACTACATATATGGCACATCTACCATTTGGGGTACCCATTCTCAATGGGCCAAAACCGTTTTTCTCGATTTGGATGAGGCAGGGACAGTCCCTCACAAACATCGGGATCGAAGTGCAAGACCAGCCAATACCCAATCTTTTTGCCGTTCTCGTAAACACGCTCCCACCTGAGAATCGAACAGTTAGAAAAGACGTTGAAGAAAAAATCAATACATACCAGGAACCAGGTGGTCGACGACACCCTGTTGAACCTTTCTTCTCGAAGATCATATAGGTCTCTGGCACTGGTCTTGACCTTCCCTCATGCCTCTTTTTGTACTTGTCGTCAAGGCCTTTCATTCTAGGATATAAGTCGGGTTACGATCCATAGTTTAAGATGGTTGCCACGATACAAACTTTTCATCATATAATTGTCTCCCCTCTTGTAGAGCCTCGCCCTGAAAAGTACCTTC
Organism: Armillaria mellea; assembly: GCA_030407055.1. Taxonomy (NCBI): domain Eukaryota; kingdom Fungi; phylum Basidiomycota; class Agaricomycetes; order Agaricales; family Physalacriaceae; genus Armillaria; species Armillaria mellea. The sequence goes on along the minus strand of JAUDZF010000001.1, from coordinate 1,331,542 downwards.
AAGTGCACCTGGTATGCCACCAAGTACCGCTGCCTTTCGATAACTTAGTCTGAGTAAGTCCGGGCCATGGAATGATCATCCTGGGTGATTGGGGTTATGCTGATTATCAAAGGTGGTGTAGGGCAGCATCTCTATTTCTTCGTCAGAGGCGGTAGTACTTTTTGGCTATGTAGAAGTTAGAACCCGAGATTGACATGGTTTCAAGTACGAACCATCAGAATAATGTGTAACTTGCCATCTGACTTCCTGCTTGTAATTAGGGTCCTCCTCTGGAGACCATTGGTTCTCCCCATTAGCAAGCCACATATTCCATGCTTGTTTCTGCTGGGCCTTCTGGGCCAATTTGGCTTTAGCCAGATCTTTCTGAGTGACATTGGAAGGATTCTGCTTCGATGAAGATTTACGACTCTGAGACCATTCAGACCTTGGAGACAAGCTGCCAGAACCAGTTTTGTGACACTTCAGAGAGTTGGGAAGGCCACCTTCAAACCAATTTCAGTGGAAGAAATACTGATATCTTTATGCTCAGCATCAAGTGGGCGCTTGTGTTTCGAAGACCTAGACATGACGGTAGGAAGGAAAGAGGCATGATGACATCATGATACCGACTAAGGCAATCACTGTTTTCCCGTGACAGCTATAGCTGCCGCTTGTCATGGATATCTTCCACATCCTCATGGCTCTCTGTCCGTCGTTCTCAAGGTATCGCTATGCAGCTTTAAATGGCCCTACCTGAGTGTCGTCTTTTCATCTTTTCTATTCGAGACTTCGCGGTGATGGATGGTCTTGATGGATAGAATGCATGCTGAGCGACTTTTCCTAGGTGTGTTTTTCTGAGACTGGTTTAATCTCACTATATGAGAAGCCATTTTTAGGTTGAGGACCGGTTGATGAGGATTAGTACCATGGCCGACTACCAGGATCATAACGTACCAAGTGATGTGGATCTAGGATGGTGACGCTCTTAGCCTCAACATCGAATCTACATTAAAAGGTTGTAGGATGACTGTGCAAGCAGATATTTATGTCATCGTGCCTCTTTCTTTTTTATACTGACCTCGTTATGCTTCATGTGTCTACCAACAGCAGGTTATAGAAATACACTGAGCACTTCGATAGCTACTGACGTTTGAAAAGTTTGGACGTTACACGGATATGACTAGGCCCTGACCAATCCAAGCTGGCCTCTCTCCAGATTCACAACGTATCCATTCACAGCCTCTGAAGTAAAACTCTCCGGGCTTGTGTCGTTTCTCAGCACTTTCAGAGAGTTAATCCTCTTCAATACGGCCTTGGCGTCGCTATCATCAGAGTCCAACACTTTGTCTAGCTCGTCCGAATGCATGACTGGACCGGAGAGTGCAATAAGATCGCCAATGCACTGCTTGACCTCATTGTATTGCTGGTGTGTAGTCGGCGTAAACAAATTACGAGTAAATTCGATCATCTTAGATAGCTCTTCATTCGTTAAGCTTGTGGAGGTGTCGTGCTCTCCTTGGTATACTGAAAAAGAACATTACTTGGTGCGAAGAAGTAACCTGATTTCAAAGAACACACTAGGTCTGAACAATGAGAAGGCGGCATCAAAATTACTCGCATTCACGTTGTCCAGGATAGCTTTGTTGCCGATGTGTTGCATCTGCCTGTAGGCACTGAGTACTACTAGAAGGAATCTGTGTCAAATGAGTAATGTAATGCTGGTCAATCACAGAACAGAATATGACCTTGTTTGGCAAATGCCTATCTTCGCATCATGCCAAGCTTGAGCTTCGACTTCAGTGACCTGGCCTTTCATAGACCCAAGGATAGTACTCGCAGCGGATAGTGCTCCCATCATCGCGACATGCACTCCCGAAGAGAAAAGAGGATCAACAAAAGCTTCAAAAACCACATCAGTTCAGTCTGTCAATGAATGTAGATCTAGAGAACCTAACCTGCAGCATCACCGATAATCCTATAATGGTCGCCCGAATATTCTGTCACATGGTAGCTGTAGTCTGCAGTACTTTTGATGCTCCCCGGAACATAGCTTCCCTTGCTGCCAATTAAGTCCTGGACTCCTGGCGCAAGTTTCAGTTGACTCAGATAATGCTGTTCGAGCCCACTGGGGCCCTTGGCTTTCTTCCTGTTTGATGTATCTTGATGCATCATGACACCGATAGAAGTTGTTCCATTGTGGAGAGGTATAAGCCACGCCCATCCCTCCCTATCTATAGCATGCTTTAGCTGTATCAGTATTGTATCGATTGTAGACATACCTGTTAAGCATTCAAACCAAGGTGCATTTGAACGAGGGCCACCTTCCTCAAATAGGGTGGCATCTTTCCAATAACCATAAGCAGCAACGTTCCTTAGGCCTTCATGGTAAATCCTGTTCTTCATATATTTTGTAGTCATGATGCCCTGCTGACCAGAGGTGTCGATAAGCCAGTCAAAGCTGATCTCACCAACCTGCCCAGACTTGTTCTTCCAGCTAGCCACGATAGGACGGGACTCTGGGGAGATGCCATTGTGGATGGATTCCGAGAAAGTTATCAACTCAACTCATGTCTCCTCGAAAACCTTGACACCTTGGCTTGCTGCATGACGCAGCATGAGTTCATCGGCCTCTGCCCTGACCTAGATTTACAACTACGTAAGTACATCTGCTATGGTGTCAGTCAGGAAGATGGACGTACAACATTCCAAGTCATCCTATCTGGACCAAGGATCTTGAAGTCGTTATCTGGGTGGAGTCATGATCAAGACTTCAATATTCAACATTGAGGAACCAGTCAACATACAGCACTCTCTTTGTCCATGAACAAACTTGAAAGCAGCACCTGGCTAGATCCGATGCTCAGTACCAGACTTTGTCGAAGGATCAGAGACAAACCTTGTGCATGAACTTCCGAGCATCATATTCAGACTCGAGGTCGATGAATCGAAGATAATGCCTCATAGAAGGCAGCAGGCTCTCTCCAACGTGCTCCCTATTGAGAGCCTCCATCAGCAACAGTTGTGAGTGGTCTAAACCTTCAGAAGAACTACTAGCCTGGGATGTTTGATGGCTTCAAGTAAAACGACATCTATTCCTTCATGGGCAAGGAGAGTGGATGCATAGCTGCCAGCAGGACCACCACCAATGACAAGCACGGTCGTAGCTTCTGGCTGTTTGAATAACACGGATTTTAGGACAGTCAAAAAGCTGGGGCCAGTGAAGCTCTCACCACATTCGGAAGGCATCTGAGGTATCTTTTAGAAGTCAAGTTCTTTCAACAGTCCATTTATGGGGAAGCGGGTCATGGAAACTAGTGCCCTGTGTGAGGATACGTTCTAGGATGGCGAGTGCTTTTGGGGTTAACCGGTTAATGTTGAGAGCGAATTACAGGTTCCAACTGATTGTGCTCCAGCTCTGTCTAAATGGGATAGTACTGAAAGGTAGACATCAGCATCTTCATGTGGATAACGATCCGGCTCATGAGCAAATGGTAAGCGCTGATGAGCCTAGACTTCCATGGCAACAGCAAAACCAAACTCTCAATGAGTATGGAAATAAACGTGGAAACACGGTTATCAAGGCAAAAGGGTGCGAGTTAGGGTTCGATGCACCTCTGTGCAATTATCAATTCCTCTAGACACAAGAATACACTGCGACTTTTCAGTCAAGCAAGTAGTACCACTTGGTATTCGAGTACTAGTAAGCCAGTAAGGATCTCGATAACGAGAAGGATCGGAAGCAGGTATGGCATGAATACCACGAATCCATGAGGGAGAGACCCGTTAATACTGGAATGGGGACAGAAATGAGTCGACTAAACGGTTGTTAATTAGTTGAGGATGAATGGAAATATCAAGAAAATGTGTTGTTGTGGCCGGCGACGGTGAAAGATGGTGTGAAAGGCGGTGCCGGAGGCTATACTCGTGGTCGGCAAAAGTGATGGCCGCTGCACAGCCGATCATTAGTTTTTTGTTTGTGTAGCTACTTTGCCAATGTCATTCCGCTTCTTTTTCTGATGCCCAAAGACATGGTGCGACATGAACACAACGAGGCAGCAAAAAACCAGTTCATTGGTGCTATGCTCGCTACACAGAAATTAAACGAAAGTGCCCTTCTCACTGGCATTCCATATGAGACAGCATGAAAAATCTGGCGGAAGTACAGGGAGCACGGTTCTGTCGAAAATCTACCCCGTAGTGGACGTCCAAAGAAGATTGATGAGTGTACCTCACGTCGTCTTGCTCATGCAGCTGTAAAAAGCCACCGACTGCCACTCAGAGACCTCAGGAATGAAGTCGGTATTGATGTGAGCGAGAAGGTTATTGCCAAGGCCTTGGATGACCACAGATTGCATTGACATGTTGCACGGAAACGTCCCTTTCTCTCTGCAAACCAAAAGAAGGTGCGAAAACAATGGGTGAAGGATCACAAGGAGCAGGATTGGAGGAAGGTGGTTTGGTCAGATGAATGTTACATCCATCTTGATGATAAGACAGGTCGGATTTTTGTGACACGGCATGCTGATGAAGAGTTGGATGAAGACTGCATAGTGCCAACCTTTAAGCAGTCTCCCATGCGCATGATGGTGTGGGGATGTGTTGCATTGGGGTGGAAGGGGCCATTAGTTGTTCTCAAGTATCCTGGTGGAAAAGGCAGAGGAATGACAGCAGCTCGCTATCAAGAGCAGGTGCTAGAGGGTCAGTTGAAGGTGTTTTGGAAGGATTTGGACAAAGCCCAGCCAGGACTCACCTTCCAGCAAGACGGTGCACCAAGCCATACAGCCAAGACCACCAAATGCTGGCTTGCACGAAATAACATCCCTCTCTTTCCTCATCCACCAAATTCTCCTGATCTTAACCCCATCGAACCAGTCTGGCATGAGCTCAAGAAGTGTCTCCGTGCACTCCCAAGGTATCTGACGAGCACCAAGGCACTGCGGGAAGTGGTTTTGCAGGAGTGGGTCTTGATGCCTTTGAAGGATATTGATAAGCATATTGAGACCATGTCGGATCGAGTCAAGGCTGTTCTCAAGGCAAATGGGGGTCACACGCGGTTTTAGAGAATGAATAGTTGGTACATTTGGAACAATGGTGATGGTAGATAGCACAATTAGAATTTTTTGTGATAAGACCCGAGTACCATGCTGTGCCAAATAAGGCACCAGCCATCACTTTCGCCGACCACGAGTAGAGTCGAAGGAAAACGTGAATAAACGGAAACTTGTGTTGCTATACTGGTACGGCAATGCTGAGATGATGTCGAACTGGTGCTGATGCTAAACGATCCTATCTGATGTCAAACTAACCTATAAGTCCACACTGGGACTTTCCTATACTGATCCTATACGAAACTTGCTAAACTGGTCCTATACTGGCAAAACTGATCCTAAGTCTGCTCGGAGACTACCCAAGTGGGTGACGATGACGATGGCGAAAGAGAAAACATGTAAAAACTCCAATGATGTGAAAGTGAAACTGGCTGGCTGGTAAAAGAAAACGTTGTACGAGGTATGGCACGGCAATCACATATTGGCACAATAGAGTCGTGTACCAATAGTGTTAAGAGCGAAGAGACTAGCGTGAGATGCCGCTTCACAGTTAAAACCGTGGAATAACTCTGGTGAGTTTGAGGTTTGACGTGCAATCGAGAGTAGGCTGAGCAAAACGGTGTATTGCCAGAGAACGGTGAATAAACATTGTTTTACTGGTGATAGACTGGCACGTAACAATTGACGTAGATCGTGGTCAACTGAAGGCAATAGAATCGATGTATAACTGTAAACTGGTGGTAAACTGTCCTTTTTCTATGTTTTCTAGCTAGTTTTATACTACAAGTACGGATTTATAAATAGTATCTTTATACAAGACTTAGTAAGGCTGTAATGCCGTAGCTTAGTCAATCCTCGAATAAACGTATGGTTTTACTTCTTCTAAAGTAACAGTGACTCCTCTGCGTTGCCGTGTCTGGACGGAAATCATATGGACTGAGTGGCCAATGAACGGATCGGTAGGTGCTGTTTAGCTGCGGACTGGTGGGGTATGGCATCGTTACTGAGGTGCGCGGATGGAATTATGACTTCGGGAGGCCTTGGCAAGGTAACAGCCTTAGTAAACACGGTTACTTGGGGCCGTAGTCGCTTGATATCTTTGATGGATGAGTGGATACGTCATTCACGTCATCTTTAATTGAACGACGGGGAAGCGCATCATTAGGGTGCTTCTTTTGATGCGCTAATTCTGTTTTTGGGTTGCTATCAATCAAACGTGCCTTGCCGTGATGGAATACGGAAATTATGATGTGTAGCTAGATGGGACGGATATAAAGACGTGCGAGGAACCGTTGCCGTAGGTTGAAATTGGTATTGCCATGTGTGCAATGACTGGTTTACTGAGAGGCCGTTGGTTGGATGGTAATGTTAATTAGAAGGGAAAATCCGCGAATTCTGAGCGTACAGAGCCTGGAGGCTCATCAGCGCACGGCTCCCTTTATAGTATCGTACTGGAGCTAAATGTTAATTGATGTCGGGATCTCATCAAATATAGTCTGACCATCAGATGATACAAGCCATCTAATCCTCGGATGGAAGCATTATTTGCTATGTAAGAGTGATAATAGGATGAATCTAGCAAATTTTTGAAATACCTCGTCTTCTAAAGTCCTCCCATTGATCATGCTGGGTTGTCAAGGATGTGACACAGCACTAGACTCGATCTGGTCCTGCCCGACACTTGATGACAGTCGATCAAGTGTACAGCTCTCCCTTCCATGGGGCCGGGTCAGAGGATTGATTGAGACTGTTTTCATCTTGCAGGGACAATGGGCCATATGTACCTGACTTTTGAACCAGATCTGTGACACCCACACATGGCAGTTCTTGTATGAGCTGAGTTTAGATTTGACTTTCTCATTTCGAAACTTACCTCTTTCACTCGCCATGGGGAAGCAACTTGAAGGCGACCTCAGCACCGACCCTGGGATACAGCTTGCACACAGGGCATAGATCTTATCTGCGAATTCCCCTCCGCCTAGACAACCTTCTGCTGGCATTAGTGTTAGTCCGTGCACAGGCTCATTACTTCCAGTGTCGAACCCATCCCAGTCCTCCATAGAAGAGCTTCCAGACACGTCTGTCCAGAGTCTGACGAGCCCATTAGTTAGGGATCAGCAGGAACCTGGGTTACCAGAGGAGGTGGAGGGAAAACCAGGTCGTTTTGCATTACTCTTTCCACCCTTTCCGCGAAGGACTTCAAATCCTTGTCGAGTCTGTTTACACTCATCCACGATAAGCATGTGTATCTCCACAACAGCCTTGCTCATCCCGCAACTCAAGGCACTATTCGTGGAAGTCGACGGTGGTCCATACTATCATGTCCGGATGGGAAACCGCTGTTGACGTTCATTATCAATCTTCCTGCAAGTTTATCAAGAATATCAATGTTCCAATGGCTCTGATTCCGTTAAGTGGTTTTTTTGCATGCACGAAGATCTCACATCCTCTAAGTAAACTGACGTTACCTGCAATGTTTTGGGTGTTGTCGTTCAAACCGGTTTTGCTCCCAGTGATTGGTATACTTCTAACACGGGCATTGACACACCGCGGTGTTATACCCAAAGATGCGCTCGTCGAGGTAGGCTGTATTTTTCTTTTGCTGCGTTCCACTGTTAATATTCTACTGTGCAGCGAGACTATCTTGACTCGCCTCGTGCGGCTTCTTCTCCTCTGTTCTGCAAAGCTCTCGATGAGGACACACATTACGTCGAACTTCTTTGGACCAGACTAGGCAATGATAAGATCCTGCAAACTCTCGACAGTCAAGAAGATGCACCAGAGATAGACGATGCTTTGGAGACTGATACTAGTCAAATTTTCAAACCATTTTTGGCCAAAATACCTCGATCTGATGAACCTGAAGAAGATTGTGTCTTTGCGCCCGTTATATGTATCGATCATGCCCTGCCGAATGTCCCAGAGATATTTCATACATTGCAGTTACACGGAGGCATGAATCTTTCCCAAGAGTGAGTCAATACCTTCATCGCTGCATATACTTTCTGAACTCTTCTTTTTAAAGAATCATGCAAGAGGATCGGCTTGCACACTATGGATCGGTCTTTCTCTACCTGCCAGAGGGACCGGAGATTGATGACACGTTTGTTCCTGATACCTTCCCGATGACATACAGTGCCCCGTTGGCAGCCTCTTTCTCAAGTTTTCCAGGAGCCCCCAGCTCTGACTCTCCAGATTGCCATGAACTGGACTGAATGTCAGAAGAGTCTCATCAGGTAAGTGGAGGAAGTTGTCTAACAAGGTGTCATTTCGTATGCTGGCAAGAAAGAACATCTTTCCCATCTTCATTTACCATATACATTACTCATTATCACTGACGTTGTACAGTTCGCACTCTTTGATATGATAATATGGTTTCTATTTACACTATTGGACAAGGGAAGAGCATCCACCGAACTCAAGCCGACTCCGACTTGAATACGACAAGCCCATCCTCGATCTTCCAATGGTCCGTACACTCATAACTCTATGGTGAGTCGTACTCTACAACTGCTCAAGAGACTATACTGTCGTCACGGATGATAGAACTTTACAAGTCATGGGTATGTCGGCTCTTGCATAACTGAGTACCGTCATTCAAGCTGTCATTAACGATTGGAGCTAAAGCTTGCAGAACACGAGTCCGGTGATGCTTGGGACCGAAAATATATTGTTAAGCCAAATTTTACACACGGAGAAGGGATGGAGTCGGGCACAGTTACAGCTTGTACAACTGAACTACTGCGAAGGTCAGTCAAGGTTCTTCGGTGAAATCAGGATTTCGCAGAACAAGCTTGAAGCCAGACGTATGAGTAATGCTTGTCATGACCTCGCTGTCCGCGACCATACAAGGTTTCAGGGTCTTGAGCTAAATAAAGGAACGAGGTGGACACGAAGGGAGCTTGAGATGGATCGAGTGCCTAATATTCAACCACTGATTGAGTTTCAGGTGATTCATCATAATCACAATGCTCTATTACCATTATTCATTTGGCCCTCGAAGAGGATATTTCAAGTCTTGAGTGTGATAGGTATGTCGCACCTCTTGCCCTGTGTATGGCATTGATTCCACTTCTGTAGAGTCTGTATTGCCATAGGTCCGCGTTTCCGTCATTCTTGATATTGAAAGGTATGCAACGGAAGTGCCAATGGGCCTGAAATTGATCACAATGGTATCCCAGAGAGTAATTCTCAGATGCTGTTGCAACAGAATGGATTGTAGGATTTGACAAATCCCCGATATCAGCTGTTCATACTATGCCAGGTGAAATCCATCCAAATTCCGTAGTTTGACGCTGATTTTGAGGTGCTAACATTAGATTGGAATTCTCTATATATACGAACAGAATCCCACCTTCAAGCATCAGTCAACCATGGCAAGCACTCAGCTCGATACTACCACTCTTACCAAGCTCCAGAGAATCGATGGCAAGGTCAAGAAAGACAGCTATATCGTAACCTTACGCCCAGGCGTCGCCAGAAAGACACGGGATGCTCTTGTCGATAGCCTTGGCGCCGAGGCGACTATAATCGCGAGATACAACCATGTCTTCAGCGGATTCGCTGGTGAGTGTCTTTGCATCTTGGTATCTCCACCTAGCAGGTACTCAGTGCTCTCATGATATAGGTCAATTCAGCTCCGGGGTTCTCGATAAGATTCACGCTCATCCGGGTGCGTCGTTCACTGCAAAAATATTGTGCTCATACTAGCGTACCAACGAAAAGTTACTATCAGATGTTGGTGAGTCGCTAATAACTGAGGTTGGATTGCCGAATAATAATACTTGCTTTTTCAAGTTACAATTGTGGAAGACGGCGAAGTCGATATCAACGTGGAACAGTTAGTCACTTGTTTATGTCTAATCCATTTGTACTGACGTACACAATACATGATCAGACACCATGCGACTTGGGGTCTGCAGAGGATCTCTCAAAAGGGACCTCTTCCTCCTGGCTCAGACCCTCTGTCAGATACTTTGCCTTTGATTTGCGCATACCTAAACTCAACTACTCTCAGTGCCCTCACGTATACATATACCTATGATGGTACCGCTACTACCCCGGTAAACGTCTATGTGGTCGATACAGGTGATGTTGCACAGTCGGTACCGATGCATCGTTCTGACGCTGTGCTGCGATTAGGAATATACATAGAAAACGTAAGTCCTTTGATCATCAGCAAAACAGTTAAAGATGATTGTACGTAAGTCGGACTTTGGCGGTCGTGCTCATCGTGGAGTTACAATTGTTGGAACGTGCGCATACGTTCATATTCGCCCCTTTCCCAATTCTGAATTATTGAGCTTGCGATGGAAATAAGAATGGCCACGGCACCCATGTTGCGTTCGTACAATGAAATTCTGGCTCTTTGCTCTGATGTTTTAATGGTCGCTCATGTATCATATAGTGGGACTATCGGTGGCACCCGCTTTGGGGTTTACAAGGTATTCTTGAATCTTGTCATCCTCGGATCTGTACGCTGACATATTGTTAACATTCCAGTTTGCTGAAATCTATGATGTGAAGGTTTTTTATGACGAGACAAACGGCGATACCTCCAGCGCAACAGCGGGGCTGTAGTGGATAGTCATCAATGCGGGTTAGTATTTGAAATCCCTTGGCGACTTACACTCTAACTTACTCACCTTGGTCCGTGTCCCCAGTGAGGCTGGCTATAGTTAACATGTCCATAAGTGCACCGGCAAACACTGCCGTTGACGCTGCTGTGGTCGCCGTAAGTAGAATTCCTCGCTATGCCTAGTTTTCTGGACTCCTTGTGCTTAACACATGACTAGGTTATCAATTAAGGCATCACCACAGTCGTGTCTGCTGGAAACGGTAAGGATTTGTTTGTTCACTTTGAAAATTTCTTTTATCCTGTTGTCCTCACATAATGCCTGATTCCTATAGGTAACATTGATGCGTCCTTCGTCAGCCCAGCTCGCGTTGAACAGGCAATTACGGTTGGAGCATCTAACATTCTTGATGCTCGTTATGTCTTTTCCAATATTGGGTTTGATAATCTTTTCATCTCGTCGATATATTTATTAATTGTGTGCTTCTCTATCAGATCTGTCGTCGACGTCCTTGCTCCTGGAGAGGATATTACTAGCACCTGGATCGGCGAAGTAAACGCCACTAATACCTTCAGCGGTACCAGTATGGTGAGTTTATTGATGTCCCAGTTTGCGTCTCTACGCTGAGCCTCGGCCATACCGTACAGGCTACTCCTCATGTCACTGGAGTTGCCGCCTATTTCTTGACTCAGCAAACCGACTTGAAACCTGCGCAAATTCAGGACGAGATTAAGATCCGCGCGGATAACGGTATTGTCAACATTTGTGAGTCGCAGCTTCTATATTGAATCTGTCTCTGAACACTCATGCAAGCTGACGGTACCGTCAATGCGTACTAGAAGGTTTCGGAATTGAACGTCTTCATCAATATGCTTTAGTTAAATTTGTCGAATCGTTGTCCATCGAAATATAACAGTTGAGTTTGTACTTGTAATACTCTCATTTCAGGTATAGACACAACGGAGTCCTGCTCGGTATTGGTTACTTTTGATTTTCTACTTTCATTCGACTCACAAGGCAGGAGCGTTTTGTCCCTTGAATTTCGATGCAACCATAGGAGAAATAAATCGGCCTACAGCTACCTTCACACCCGTCGTTAGGTTCCAATCTTATCGCGCTGGTCTATACTGTCCGAGAAGCCATGGATGCGCTTGGTAAACAGGAGCATTTCCGAGTAACAAACTTTCTTTCTGTTCCCGGTGGCTATTCGTTTATCCAACAACGGACGTGTCAGCGTAAAGAGGAGTTGAGGAAGATCAATATGCAGTAAAAAAACATGCCGGTCCTTTCGTGGACGGCCCCTTGGGGAAGATGTTGACGGCTTCTTGGTCAAGATAGAGGATGGCTGCGTAAGTTTTCCAATACGGATGTTCAAGAGTAGTGTGCCAATTAGCGCTGCCGGCGGCAGCCAAGTCCCAGCTTTAGGGCATTATCCTCACAATACTGATATTTTTGAACACAAACTGCGCACTGGCAAGTGGGAGGCACATGAAGTGTAGTAAAATATCCCACGGCATCATCAGGAAGGATACCTTCTCTCGGGCCTAATCGAACAACGTCCATAAAAATGACAATGTGCACTGAGGAGCTCTCACGCATAAATGATAAAATTGGCACGCAACCAAATCTATATGTGCGGTATGTAAGTAGTCCATGTTATAGTATGAAAAGCTGACTCTGGCAAGGAACGTAGCTGCATGAACGCGAGTACGATCAAGAAAATCCGTGCTACGATGTACGTGACGGCACCAACGGCCGAGATGAAGGACAAGGCGTATGCCCAAAAGGTCTCCTGCGCACCACAGTCTGATTGTGAACCTAGAAGTAGTCGAAGCACGTTCCACTGCCACTTTGGATGTTCCCAGTTCTGTTTCAGAGCATATACAGCAATTATACTTGCTGTGGGGAGTCCGACCAAGGCTGCTAAACATGAAAACCGCCATAACACCATTTCGGTATGCGATGGGAAGTAGAATGACCAGGCGATGCAATGTAATGCACCGAATAACGATCCGACACTGACTGTGATTACGAAGCGTTGCGACGCGTTGTCTGTGCCGGAGGAAAACCGAAAGGCTCCGCTGTCAATGTCTGTATGTCCTCCCTTGTCTGTAGGCTCCCCCGAGACGACAGCTGCGATTCCCGCTAAAAACCAATGCAAGCCATCGGTGACCGTTCTCGCCGAGATACGCTTGGATTTGGCTGCTGGGGGTGCATGTCCATCCTGACGTCTCGCTTGCGGGTTCTGCATGTGTCCACTGTCGTCCAGTCCATCTAAGGATATATGATACATCACATTGAGCGGCTTATGCCACCACAAGCAGTATGTGATGATGCTGAGTCCGGAGAACGCGAGCGCTGTCATTTCAACAAGCGTGATAGGAAGATCCTGAACTGCTCGAGCTATGCATTGCGCGATGAACCAGGATATCTGTAGGATGGAGACCATTTTTGACAGTGCGTCGCCCTTGTTTTTGTCCTTTATCCTCTCTGGGCTGATCGCTGCTATGTCTCCCACTAGATATGGATGAGATCGAACCGTTTTGAGGCCAACTAGTTCCCTCTGTTGGGTGTAGTAGTACCCACCCATACTGAGGAAAAACCCGTCAGCCATTGTCAGATTCCGTCCGAGCGCTAATAAATTCGTAAATTTGAAGTCGAATTCGTGACAAGATAAAATACCTACTGTGGCACACCCTCCGCGCGACTATGAACTGCTCCGCAGCCCACGCGACAATGATTTCTGGCGCCAAGATTGCAATGATCATAATTTTTGTGCGTTCAATGGCGTAAGGGATAGCACTATCTGTGATGTTACGGCCAGGGACGTTGGGATGGACGGCAAGCCAAGTGCAAGCAAAAACTGTAGCAAGGCAACTCCATAGGATGTTTGACAGGGTTCGCCGATCGTCGATGCACACAACGATGCCTTCATCAATTCCGGGAAGCACCTCGTCTGCATATGCACGAGAGGGAGTTAAGAGAAAAAGGATCGACACCAATGTTTGATACATGTTGACCATTTTAAGGCCTTTCGTAAGGATTAGAACACCACGTAGAAGTAAATCGTATTGAAGGCGCACCTGTCTGTACACAGAAAGAATCGAGCTGAAGGAAATGTTTTTGCAAGGACAATTTCCTGGAACCTGCGCTAGAGAATGCGAGAAGGACCTTTATTAATAACTGGTCGAATGGATGAGTTGTTATGGGCGCTGGTTTAAATGAGATGCCAGTGTCTTACTGCGTCCATATACGAAACACATGTTTGGGACTAGCCTTTATTATGGGGTACCTGATGCTAACAGACAGCAGTTTCTGAACAGCATCACGGGATAACACATGAAGAAGCAAAATTAGAGCGTCGACTGTGTTCAAGGACTATCTGTTATGACTCGTCCTTCCAGACCTTCAGAATGAAAGATCTTGTTGCAAAGTCGCTCTTGTGACGTTGAGAGAGATGTCCACCGAGCATATCTTCTGCCCACCTGAAGGCAAGGGATCTTTGTATGCATAAGGCCAGAGACCAGGATATCGATAGCGCGGCGAGTAAACAGCAGCTGGAGCCGTTGACAAGTGGAATGGAAAAATTACAGCGGTTTGCTTTGGAATGAGCATAGCTTTCGACCCCTCCTGGCGAGCCGGGCATTGGTAAGTTACTTAAAAAAGTGAAGCCAAGCAAAGACACTTCTTTCCCTCCAAATGTCAGCAGCATTCACACCGGAGCCCCGCTTTGTTCCTCGATCCCTTCTCCGTGCCATGCACCTCCGAAGTGCTTACCGACGCAGAAGCGGTGGCAAGTCAAGACTTTTTACACTCGAGAGAAGGTCCGTGAACCATGTGGCCGCTACACAGCTGAGTCCGTCGACTTATTTGATTGCCAGTGCGTCAGTACCTGTTTTGCGACAGCTCACAAAGATGGAAAGGCCCTCAGCACCTGCTTCAGTAGGAGAAATACAGCTATATTTTAGAATAGAAGGTGTTGGTGTTGGTGTTGCAGGTCCCTATAAGGAATGGCTGGACCCACAGCTCTGTGTTCGAATATAGAGGGCAAGGCCGGGACACTTCCACGACAAGAACCTTGCCCGTAGTTAAACAATCCCCTGCTACGCCTACCGAAGGACGTGGTGGATTGGAGGCTGTCCGTTGATGTGACTTTGGCGGCGTCAGGGTCAGCATCGATGTTTTCATCAAGTTTCCAGTCCTAGGCTAGACAGTAATGCATAACATCCAGCGGTCGACGAAAAAACAATCAGACTCACCGTAAGTTTTTCGTACATTTCTTGCTTTAAGTTTAAATTCTCCGATGCATCAAGCAGCCATAGCCTCTGCTGATTGTAGCAGTGTTGTACCAATCTATCGCATTCGGTGTTGGAAAGTCAGCGACCTTGACTATCCCTGCGAGGCCCAAAAAGTTTCACGGGCCGCTTGGTGTATATAATGAAGGATATTGCCCCACTGCCAAGGGTTACGCCAGATTACGGTCGTCGTGGATCCATGTTCGAACCAGGAAGAAAGTGTTCATTTGGTTCAACGGGAACCACAAATTCTTGGAGAAGCCCTCCAAAACGGTCGTAATAGCCATGAGAGGACCCAAACGTGACCATTGGAAAGGTGACGATCGATCTTCCCACGCCTTCGTTCCTTGTTATTTTGTTCCTGCCCCGGCGACGGAATAAATATGCTTGCATCCACTCATTCGCGTCTCCCTCCCCACTCTCCGACATGTCAGCTCCATACACCAATACGAGGTATCAAGTGGCTCCGCCTTTCCACCACTACTTCACCTTCTCCATCGACGTAGCAGCCACTCTAGAGTTGTACTGTGATGGAGGCGACACCACCATGCTAGAAAAGCTGGACGGTGTGCAGGATCGACAATATGCTGGTTACAGCTTTTTCGTGCGTCATATTGCCACTTACCTGATTCTGTACAACTGAGAGAAGCACCTAGAATCAAACCAATCGGGACGAAGAGAAGCCCAAATTCCAAACTATTGACATCCGACCAGTGCAGCAAGATCTCACGAAGCCTCACCCTTGGAAATCCCAATATTCAAGGCCTGCTATGTGTGCTCCGATCTTGCCGACAACAGCTCACCCTGAGTCCCGGGAACCTTTGGATTTGTCGAGGGGCCCACTACCATGGGACAACTGCTACCATCTTACCTGCTATGATCTTTCTGCCCGGGTGCTTTCAGAATGGCGAGACTATCTTGGCTCGCCTCGTGCGGATTTTTCCTCTTCGTTGTGCGAAGCCCTCGATAAGGATGTGCGTTACATCGAACTTCGTCGGGCCGGATTAGACGATGATAGAATCCGCCGAATTCTTGACGGTCAAGAAGATGCCCCCCAACACAGACGACGCTTCGGAGACTGATAGTCAAATCTGTCAAACCTTCTTGGCCAAGATACCAAGAAATGATAAGCCTGAAGAAGATTGCATCTTTCTACCTGTTATGCATATCGACCACGTCCTGTCCAACGTCCTGGAGATATCTGATCCATCGCGGCTACACGGAGATGTGGATCTTTTCCAAGGGTAAGTCAACCTCTTCACCTTGGCAAATCCTTTCTGAAGTGACTCTTCTTCTATAAGAATCGTGGAGGAGTATCAGCTTGCGCGCTACGGATCGGTCCTTCTCTACCCTCCAGGGAGACCAGAGGTTGATGACACCTCTATTCCTGATAACTTTTCGGTGACCTACAGTGGCGCATCGACAGAATCTCTCTCAAGTTTGCCGGAAGCCCCGAGCTCTTCTCCAGACTTGCATGAACTGGACTCGACATCAGAGGAGTCGCCCCAAGTTGCAGTGCCTATTCGGAAAGGTAAACAGATCCTCACTTTCTCAAGGACTGCTGCTGAAATTCGCTTTCAGGAAAATGGAAACTCAAGTCACTCCTTAAGCGGGGGGTCGCAAATTTTATTGAGTTGGTGAAGTGGCCGCGGAAGTCGTCGTGATTTGGTCTGCAGGCCAGACAAAGAAAACCTTATCGCCTTCGTTTGACCTTATGCGTTACCTTGTATAATCAGTTTTGCTGACATTGTACACCTTTGCACTCTTTTGATATGATATCATGATTTCTATTTGCACTGTATCGGCCAAAGGGAGCGTCTATAAGCTATAAATCGAACTCAGACGGAATCCGGGCCGAGCGGCGATGGTCTGGATTCGACGCGTCGCCGTTGTCTTGCTCTCGTCCTTCGTTGCCACTAAGGGATGGTAGGAACATGCTCCGTTCATACTTACCCATTTATTGTTCTCCTCCTACCATTGCTGCTCTCCACCATGGTTGCTACGCCCTTGCCTGACAGTCGGTTACAAGCGGCTTCACCGAACGTTTGAACTCTTATATCTCCTCGCTCGCGACTTCACGACATCACCCGCAGAACTTCAGTATCATGTTGGGATTCATGGACTATACACGAAACCCCGATTTTCTGTGACTGCGACGTGTCACCTGTTCAGTGATCTCCCTTTATGGCATACCTACGATTGGGCCAACAGAGCGTGCCCTGGGTGAGTATCTCGCGCTATTTGTTACTTTGCACTATCTAACTGTAGTCGTAGGCGACGAGAAAGCAAAATAATTGGTGATGCCACCTAGGGTCGTACACAATTTAAAGTATTCAGGGATGATTTAGTCGTTCAGTTCCTCTTGGTGAGCATTCTTTTCTGTTGTTTTTCTTTGCGTTGACTGTCTCATAATGCAGCACCAACTACACTTGGCGCGCAGAACATAGAACATGGGCCACTCTCCCTCAGCCATATCGGGTGATTCCTTCGCCACGTTCGATACCCCGTTGACTCTCATCCATGACCGGACTTCCGTGAACCGCGACCTGTCCTGTTATGACAAGTGACACGGTAATCCTTATCAATAGGTTACACGATGTACCTCAGATTCCAGAGATGCCTTGGACTTCCGTGTCACTCGTCTGCCTGTATTCAAGTTGCGAGGTCCTCGTGGGATTTGTCGGGAGTGCGCACACAAACCTGGCTCCCTCCCTCACTTGCTATCGTCTGTACATGTAAACCTACCGACACTCTGGTCCTATAAGAGAAGAGCGAGCGCCGAAACCGGCGATTCTTCACTCAAGAATCCTAATGGGATCTGGGCGGAAGGACAAGACTGGAACCGTTCTTTGATTCCACTCGCCCTTGGGTCTAGAGGGAAAGTGGACACTTTTCTTGGCGAATCGGGACAGGCATGGTGGGAGAAATATTGACTTCGTCGTGGGGGACTCAGTACCCAGTGGTGTATATCCGGCATCATCAATATCGATTCGATACGACCAACCTCACTCGAACGCGCCAGGACGGAGAAGAAAGCAAAGGAAGGGAAAGTCTACACTGCGTACCAGCCTGTGCGTGGTTCGAAATTTCAAAAAGTTTGAACGACATTATGGGATTCACATCCGAGTTCGGGCAATCGAACTCCACTGACTCGGAGCAATTCTAGCCATTACACCTATCCGATTTGATGGTAGCAGGAACCCGAGACTCTTCATTGACTGCTTTCTCGCGCCATATACGCACGGACCAATTGCACACTGGATGGCCTGAAAAGTTCATTCCAAAGATCGCTCAACCATTGTTTAGAATTTGGATACCAGGAATCGAACTTCGTCAATGATAATGTTCCCGTTACACTGTGACCGGTACTTTCCAAAACAGACCGATCGTTTGAAGGTGCCTCTTTCCACCTCCAGTCACCGGCCTACACCCATGATTGTGGGCAGACATCGCACTCTTCGTGCCCTCAAAGATAACCCATATATTCGCCAATCATCCACTCGTTCGCGCTCAAAGCCCATCTTCGATCTTCCAACCGTCCGTACGCTCATAACTCTTTGCCTGGTCGTACCCTTGCAATTGCTCGAGGAACTGTCGTCACACAGCTTGACAAGGTCGTGGCATGTCGGCTCGTACATAATTGAGTACCGGTCATTCAAGCTGTCATTAACAATTTTATACTAAAGCTTGCGGAATACATACCAGTCCGGCGATGATTGGGACCGGAGATGCATTGTTAAGCTAAATTCTGCACACGGAGAAGTGATGAAGTCCGGCGGTTCATTCTTCCTCAGGTACAGCTTGTGCAATTGAACAACTGCGAAGGTCGGTCAAGGTTCCTCGGTGAAATTTGGATTCCGCAGACCAAGCTTGAAGCCAGACATGAATAATGCTGGTCATGGACTCGTTGTCCGCGATCGTGGTTAACCCTTCACTCGCAGAGAATATTACAAGAGTCCCCGAGCGTGATCGGTATGTCGCACCTCTTGTCCTGTGTATGACGTTGTGTCCATTTCTATAGAGTCTGTATTATCACATGTCCGTGTTTCCTTCGCCCTTGATATCAGTAGGTACGTAGCGGAGGCGCCGATGGGCCCGGGGTTGGTCACAATGGTATCTCAGAGACCAATTCTTGGATGTCGTTGCAATAGAACAGACTGTAGGATTCAACAAATCCCCGGTATCAGCTCTTCTTACTATGCCAGGTAAAATCTACCCAAATTCCGTAGTATGACGCTAATTTCGCGGTGCCAAGATTAGATTGGAAATATCTTTATATACGAGTAGAAATCTCATCTTCAAGCAACATTCAACCATGGCAAGCACTCAGCTCGATACTACCACTCTTACCAAGCTCCAGAGAATCGATGGCAAGGTCAAGAAAGACAACTATATTGTAACCTTGCGCCCAGGCGTCGCCAGAAGTACGAGGGATGCTCTCATTGCTAGCCTTGGCGCTGAGGCGACTGTAACCGCGAGATACAATAATGTCTTCAGCGGATTTGCTGGTGAGTGTCTTTGCATCTTGGTATCTCCGCCTACCGGGTATTAAGTGCTCTCATGATATAGGCCAGTTCAGCTCTGAGGTTCTCGAAAGGATCAATGCCCATCCGGGTGCGTTGCTCTCTTCAAAAACATTGTGCTCATACTAGCAGGCCAACAAATTACCATCAGATGTCGGTGAGTCGCTGATGACTGAGGTTGGAGTGCCGAATCATAATGCTTGCCTCTTCAAGTTACAATTGTGGAAGACGGCGAAGTCGATATCAACGTGGAACAGTTAGTCGCTTGTTTATGTCCAATGCATTTGTACTGACGTATACTATGCTTGATCAGACACGATACGACTTGGGGCCTGCAGAGGATTTCTCAAGAGGGACCTCTTCCTCCTGGCTCAGACCCTTTGTCAGTTACTTCGCCCGAGATTTGCGCATACCTAAATTCAACTATTCTCAGCGCCCTCACTTATACATACACCTATGACGGTACCGTTACTAGCCCGGTAAACGTCTATGTGGTCGATACAGGCGATGTTGCACAGTCGGTACCGATGCATTGTTCTGACGCTGTGCTGCAACTAGGAATATACATAGAAAACGTAAGTCCTTCGATCAACAGCCTCAAAACAGTTAAAGATGATCGTATACAAGTCGGACTTTGGCGGTCGTGCTCATCGCGGAGTTACCATTCTTGGAACGTGCGCATATTTTCATATTTTTGACCTTTGCCCAATTCTGAATTATTTAACTAGTGATGGAGATAAGAATGGCCACGGCACCCATGTTGCGTTCGTACAATGGATTTTTGGCTCTTTGCTCTAAGGCTTTAACGGTATCATATAGTGGGACTATCGGTGGCACCCGCTTTGGAGTTTACAAGGTATTCTTGAATCTTGCCATCTCGGAGATGTACACTGACATATCGGCAACATTCTAGTTTGCTGAAATTTATGACGTGAAGGTTTTTGACGACAATACAAATGGCACTACCTCCAGCATAATAGCGGGGCTGGAGTGGACATTCATCAATGCAGGTCAGTATTTGAAATCCCTTTGTGACTTACACTGTAACTCACTCATCTTGGTCTGTGTCCCCAGTGAGGCCGGCTATAGTTAACATGTCCCTGGGTTCCCCGGCCCACACTCCCCTTGATGCCGCTGTGGTCGCCGTAAGCAGGATTCCTCGCTATGTCTAGTTTTCTGGATTCCTTGTGTTTAATACATCAATAGGTCATCAATTCAGGCCTCACCGTGGTCGTGGCTGCTGGAAACCGTAAAGATTTGTTTGTTCATTTTGAATATTTCTTTTATCCTGTTGTCCTCACATAATGCTTAATTCCTATAGAGAACATCGATGCGTCCGGCAGAAGCCCAGCTCGCGTTGAACAGGCAATTACGGTTGGATCATCTACCATTTCCGATGCTCGTTCTTCCCTTTCCAATTTTGGGTTTTATAATCTTCTCATCTCGTCGACGTATTTATTAATTGTGCGCCTCTCTATCAGATCCGTCGTCGACGTCTTTGCTCCTGGACAGATTATTACTAGCACCGGGATCGGTCAAGTGAACGCCATTGCTGTTAGCAGTGGCACCAGTATGGCGAGTTTATCGATTTCCCAGTGTGCGTCTCTATGCTGAGCCTCGGCCATACCGTACAGGCCGCTCCTCATGTCACTGGAGTTGCCACCTTTTTCTTGGCTCAGCAAACTGACTTGAAACCTGTGCAAATTCAGGAAGAGATTAAGAAACTCGCAATCTATGGTATTCTCAGTAACATTCGTGAGTCGCAGCCTCTATATTTTTTTAATCCGTTTCTGAGCACCGTATGCAAGCTGACGATACTGTCAATGCGCTGTTGCAAAAATGAACGCCTGCGGCCTAAGTGCCCGCATCGTCCATGCCCCGACAGCAAGGATACATAGAAGTCTCAGAATTGAATCGCTTCATCAATATGCTTTAGTGAAATTTGTCAAATCGTTGTCAGTTCAAATATAACAGTTGAGTTTGTACCTACAATACTTTCACTTCAGACATACAAACCACGGAGTGCTGAGTCGGACATGTACAATTTACACATTTCAAGATTCCTGCGATTATTTTGTAAGCTTGGGCTAATTCAAGCCCCGCGAGCTCTTCCCCAAACTTGCATGAACCGGACTCGACATCAGAGGAGTCTCCCCAAGTTGCGGTGCCCACTCGGAAAGGTAAACAGGTCCTCACTTTCTCAAGGACTGCTGCTGAAATTCGCTTTCAGGAAAATGGAAACTCGAATCACTCTTCAGGGGAGCAGTCGTAAATTTCGTTAAGTTGGTGAAGTGGCCGCGGAAGTCGTCGTGATTTGGTCTGCAGGCCAGACAGAAAACTTTACCACCTTCGTTTGACCTTATACATTACCTTGTATCACTAATTCCGTTGGCATTGTACAACTTGCACTCTTTTCGATATATTATCATGGTTTCTATCTGTCTCTATCTGCACCGCGTTGACAAGGGAGAGAGCATCCGCCAATTCAGGCAGTGAATCGAACTGTAAAAAAATCCATACGACTCGAGGTCATATAGCTGACCGGCCTGATTGCCGAGATGATCGCCGGGGCCCATTGCGCTCCTTTTGTTATATTGCTCTTGTCCTTTGTTGCCACCCAAGGGGCGGTATAAATATGCTCCGTTCATACTTACCCGTTCATTGTTCTCATCCTGCCATTGCTACCTTCTACCATGGCTACTAGCTCGCTTGTCACTAGGTCACGAACCTCTCCGCCATGGCACTCTTATATCACCTTTTCAATCGACGTTGCAGCCACTCTGGAGATGTACTGTGACGGGGGCGACGAGGCTATACTGCAAAAGCTGACTGAACTGCAGGATCGCAAATACGCTGGTCGTTGTATACATGTGTGTCGCTCTACGGTTTTTTCAGTTTTCTCGTACTGAAATTACATAGGTCGTAGTTCCCCGTGGGGAGGAACGCATTTATTGTGTTGTCACCGTTAGGCCACTACAGCAAGGCCTCACGAAACCCCATCCCCGGAAACCCCAGCATGCACGGCCGACTATGTGTGTTCCCGTCTTGCCTACAACGGCGCATCCTAGGTCAAGGGAACCGTTGGGGGTGAGGGGGTCACTTCCATGGGACAACTGCTACCATCCTACCTGCTACGATGTTGTTGGACGCGTATCAACAGACTGGCGCGACTATTCTCAATCGCCGCTTGCAAGACATTCTCGTCCACTTCATACATACCTTACAGAGGATAAGCTCTACCGCGAACTCCTTCAGGCTGGACTTGACGATGATAGGATCCTGCGAATTCTTGATGGTCAAGAAGAAGCCCCAGATGCAGATGTTCCGGACAACGCTTCGCAGACTTCGGCTTATAGTGAAGCCAGTCAGATGTTCCTCGCCAAGGTACCAGGGGCTGGTGAGCTTGAAGAGGATCTCATATTCGTGGCTGTTATGCGTATCGACCATGTTCTTTCAAACGTCCCAGAGATCTGCGATCCATCACAGCTTTGTGGAGATCTAGATCTTTTCCAAGGGTGAGTAGATACCTTTTATTCTTGTTATACTTCTCTCGAACTTTCTTTTGTCCAGAATTGTGCAGGAGTATCAGCTCGCGCGCTATGGATCGGCCGTCTTCCCTCATCCACCGGAGATTGACGATACTCCTTTCATCGGCAATTTCTCAGAGGATAGCTTAGTGTCGGCGGCGTCTGGAACTTCGTCGGAAGACCTGGGTTCTGATTCCCCGATTTCTCATGCTCTTGATTTATCGCTAGCCAACGAATCTGAAGTTTCATCGAATATAACAGCTCCAATCATGGTGTCTCCACGGAAAGGTGTGTTTATATACAGTTCCAGTAGAGCCTTTTCTTATACTCTCCCATAGGCAAATGGAGAATCGAGTCGCTCTTCCGACAGGCAATCACGAACCTCATACAGTTTTTTCAGGGACATAAGCGCTCTGCCAAGTTGTAAAGGATTCGCCTACAGCATACGCTAATGTCCTTCCACTTTTGTTGTCAAAGAATTGTATGCTGTACTCTATTGTACTCGTACTCTCTTTGCACGATACGTGTTTACTTTTATTTTCCTATTTATTTAATAAGTATTGCCCTGGAAAGGCCTCGATGCCTTAAGTAATCCCGCAATTTATCTGTTGTACCACCATGACCGCCAACAATACACCGTCGAAACGTCGTTGTCCGCCTGAGTCCCAAGACAACATTTCACCTACCGGCAGAGACGCTATTGGCCCCAAAACGCCTGTGAAGCGCCGAAAGACAGGTACTGAGCAGTCCCCTGAATCCAAGTCGCCTTCCTCGGAGAAAGGGTCACCCAAGATCGCCAAGAAGGTTTTAGCTGAAGCTGAGAGGGCTAGAAAGAACCAGCTGAAACAGTCCTGGGAAGCGTGGCTAGCTCACGGTGAGAACCAGTGGAAGCCCGAGCAAGACCCTGATTACAAGCAGAAGATTGGGTGGAAGGTAGTGCAGTATACTGATGGTGCGTGATTTCTGTATATCCTTAGCCCCTCATCAAACTTACATGGTCTGCAGCGAAAAATTACTTTCGGTTTTCTGACAAAGAGATGGGAACGTTACCCTACATTACGTTTGAGAACCAGAACAACCCGATGCGCCCAGGAAAGTCGTACAATAAACTGGATTTACTAAGACTTGCGTATCGTAAAGAGGCTGCGCTTAATGACATTGAAGGTGCACTTGATGGTGTACCTAAGGACGACATGTTGAAGGAGGGACAACGACTGTTTGACGCAAGGTCCGTTTGATCGTACGCCAGGGATCTGCGTCTTGACATTTTCTGTGTTTGTAGGATGAATGATCTTGATAGCAAGTACAAGAAGAAGCATGACGGTAAATCGAGACCTGTGCTCAGGACGTTTTCCATCGTCCAACGGAAGATATATGATACTTCTAAACCAATACGGCCATTTGGCGCAGTGGTCAGTACTGTTTATTTGCGTTGTTTTTTTTACGTTCTGATATGGCCAGGTGGGAGCGTGTATGGGAAGATGGTAGAATGATAGGCTGGTGGTTGGTTTATCACTTCGACCCGGAGGCCGAGTGCGGTGGGAGTGACGGCGGAGATTCTTATTATCGCAGCATTCGTGAGAGATTTTGGCCTGTTGAGAAGGGATGTCCTGACTGGTGAAGATCTACTTTGGACTGGCAAAACTCGACAGTGACTTCGGCGATCTGCAATTACAGATTCATGCTAGGGCTACGAGAATAATAATAATAATACATAGCAAATCTCCGCAGAAATTCCGTTTGAGGGAAAGGTAAAATCGTCGTGTCCAGGACAAAGTTGGAATTAGCGGTTTCAAATTGGAGCATCTGTGGCCTTGAACTCGGACGGGCACTTCAATGATCGACTGATGCATGTGGGGTGGCGAATGGTCTTGTGGTAGTTTTTCCAGTGATGGGCAATCGAAGTTTAGTACTCTTATGCAAGGAAATCCTTGTGTGGTACATACCGTAGCCGTATTGACTTGTCAAATTCAAAAACGACCTATTTTCCACTTCTAAAAATGCCCAATCGCACGATGAAGACGCGAGGCTGCTAAGCGACGAACCTAAGGCCGCACGGTAAAAGTTCCTGCATGTATAGAGCCTGCCGCAGTCAACGGGCTGTCCTGATGTCCCTGTAAGTTGCGAACCTAGCAACAGAGAATATGAACATACGCATGAAACACTACGTTATCCTACTACAAGACCCGGAGGTCTACTAGGCGAACATTAACTGATTCATATTGGTAGTAGTGAGGTTGGGATCGGTGCTGAAACAAGTGCGACGCGATCTTTGAAATTTGACCTACAAGGTCAAGGATTTAGATACAAGATTCCGAAGGAATCGCCGTAGATGCGAGAAGTGCCTGTGTGGAGCCTCATTACAAGTGGATCTGAATCTCCAATCGTATCCACTGAGATTTTGCTGGACCGGCAGAATTCCGATCTGGTTGCTTTGAAGAAGCTCTCTCATCTAGATAATGAGAGAATTTCAAGTTGGCGACGTAACGTGAAGATGTGCGAAAGATTCCGACCAGCGCACATCATTATGTTGGGGAATGATGTCGGCTCCGTCATGGGAGGAGGTCGAGCGTGGGTAGCGGAATGAGAGAATAGGTAACACAAGATGATAAACGAAGTCATGTGCTTTGAGTGAATACGTGGATGTATTGAAAGCTAGCGATGACGATGACAAGTGTTGACAAGCTCGCCATAGGGTTCGTATATGCGTAATAGAAATAGCCGGTCGGCGACGGCAACATTCGACTGATGGAAAAGAGAGATCCTAGTAAAATATCGGTCCTTGGATCCCCAGCAGTTTATTGGCTGTCTGAGCTACCATGCAACTGGAGACGACTAAAAAAAGGTTGATGGCATGCTGCTCGTTACATTTCATTACCTAGGATAATTCTAAGCTCAAGCGAAGGGTCTGTACCAAGGTTGACTTACCTTTTCGCCGTTGTTTGAAAATCAAAACTTGTGCAACTCGGTGTGAGGCGATGTCCTATGTTGCAGTCGCTTCGTGCAGGGGGCAACCCATATGATGATACCAACCGCCGGCGCCACGCCGGTGCAGTAAGAAAACCACACCACAAGGATAAGGTCCCGTCCCCACAGGCACAGCAAATCCTTCGAGAACTTTCGCAGTTTCGTCACCAGATGATCGAAGCGACCTTCGGGGGCTCTCAAGTAGTGGTGATGACGTTAAGGCTCGAAGACTGTAGAGCGACGGATTCCAACGTGAATACTATGCGCCATTTCAAGAGGGGAGATACGCCTCAAGGAGAAGATTATAACGTGGCCTAGAAAGCGATTTACATCCAAATAAGTATGTCGATCCCAAGATAAGGTATCCTTAGAGTTGATACGATCCATGCCGTGGAACGGGGCTTCGATTGAAAGCCACATATCCTTCAAGTTATATACCTAGAATCCGTGTAGGAATATCTAACTAAAACGCATGCCTCGGAGTTACTAGTATATCATATGAGCAAAAAGAATATAGATCGTTGAAGGCAAGCCCGCTCACCTGTTCTTCTTTCTACAAAGGCCCAAAGCAAGAGCATGCGTGGTTGAAGTTAAATAACAGAACCACAGTATTTTCCCACGACTTGTTTTCTTGATCGTCACGGTCATGTGGGTCCAAATGGTGTGCATTATTGTCTCTTCCTGTCAGCGCTATGTACCAGGAGGACTGTTGCAGGCTAATTTTTGGTACGACATAACCAATCGGTCTTTAGTATGTCTCCCGAAGTGATTGGCGGTATTGCTACCGAACAGTATCTTGCGCCGCTGGCTATTACTTTGCTCTCGTGCTTGACACATTGGGTCGCCTATTGCGACAGAGGAGGCGTCACTGCGCAGCATGTTGTCTAAGCCAGTGAAAGCAAGCAGTGGGTAGTGTACGGTAGTCACCTTCTCGCTCCTTCTATTTCCTTCTCAAGCGCTATCATCCTACGTGTTAGGACGGAAACAGGGTCTCAGCAACCCTTATCAGGGCGAACAACCCTACGCGATCCCGAGTATGGCTGTCCTGATCCTTCCAGAACTTACCATGGCCGTCTACACGCGTCTACACTTCCGGAATCTTGTCGAAACTTCGATACTCTGACGTGGCCCAATTGTCACCACATGTTGCAAAGTTCAAGCACGAGTCGAGATACTTACGCAGGATTATTCTATGGTCACTCATTTGAAAACGCTTGCCTGTAGATCAGCGACTGGTATCTTCTAGAAGGCGAATGACCTCATAAGAACAGCTAGCGGCACTCAGATCCAAAATTGATGCTCTCATCTGATACAGTTGACCAAGTCGGGGAAGAAGAGATGTTTATCTGGGCGACTACTCGGACGAACCGTTGGGGCCGGAGCTCCCTGAAGAGGCATTGATCCCGTACGAAATGGACCCAATCTTAGACGGAGAATTGAGAAGAAATTCTTAATGTTTTCCGGGCTCTAGCCCAGGGTGGACCAGAAGGAGAGGCAATCCTCATCCCCGTCGCCCGGATCTTTCCACTGTCCGGACGCATTCTGAGCATCTGAATTGTACAGGTTACTACGACATATTTCGGCTGTAAGTGTATTAATACTATCTGTGCTCTGTCACTGGTCGAAACATTTACCCGGGTTGCCCCCACTGGCAGAATCATTCAGAAATGCCAAATTCGACATAGTGGCCCGCTTGACGAAGGTCTTGCAGTCAGTCATGCGGACGACCTGCCCCATTGCATCCACGCGTGAGCGTCACGGTTCCGCCCAGACCTGAAACGGGGCGTACATTGTAATATGACGATACAAAGCTGGAGAGCACGAGGTATGTAGAAAATCCGCAGATGCATACGTACGTATGATACGGAGCATTGGAAATGGTATCTGAAGTCGGTGTTATCTAGGTTTGAAAGGGAGATCTATCCTTTCTCAGGCAGCTTCGAGGTCTACGAATCCTTGAAATCGCGGAGCATACCATGGAAGGATGTAATGCCTTTCTGCCCCAGGGAGTGAACCGTCACAGTATCGGCAGAGAAATGCATAAGCGTGCCCGTTGGAATATTTTGACCATGCTCCAATCTTTCTGTAACATAAATCCGGCGCTGTCTGTGGATATAACCAGGCATGATAATAATATTTAATTATTTAATTATGAAATCAATAAATCAATAGAAATGAACAATAACAGTCGCCGCCTGTCAAATTTCGTCCGATCCTACCACCACCATCATTATACGGCGACACCCAGCACCGCATCCAGTAATTAAAGGACCGTTCAGGTAGCACTGTTTCCATTCTTGCCTTCGCTGTCTGAAGATTTACCACCAGTATAATTGGACCCGAGGACCACACCAGTGGTGACCCTACAAAGACGCCGACCTCTCTCCGCGATATTTATGTTGAACCTTCGATTTCCCTTCCTCAGGACCACCATGAACCTCTCATACCTGTCTTCGAGGAAGGCTTCAACGACGACGGAGTGGAGACGCGTAACACCAGCCGATCCAAGCATTCCTTCATTCTCCGTCTACGATTTGCCTATAGAGAAGTCCCAGCAGGACGATAGAGACTACCGTATCATTCGTTTGGACAACGGCCTGGAGGCCACTCTCATTCACGATGCAACCGCCGACAAGGCTGCTGCAAGTTTGGACGTTGCCGTCGGCCATCTATCAGATCCCGTGAGTATCGTTCAGATCGTCTGAGCTCAATGTTGACCTGTGACCAGGATGACATGCCAGGTTTGGCTCATTTTTGCGAGCACTTGCTGTTCATGGTGCGTCTTATCGTTCTTTCTCGCCGTTCTGTATGCTAAACTCACCCAGGGCACCGAGCAATTCCCCCGAGAGAACGAATACTCGGAATTTCTGGCCAAGAACAATGGCAGCTCGAATGCATACACGTCCGTCAACAACACCAACTACTACTTCAACGTGGCTACCCCTGCCCTAGCTGGAGCACTTGCCCGGTTCTCAGGCTTTTTCCACTGTCCACTCTTTTCTCCCTCGTGTACATCACGCGAACTTAACGCGGTAGACTCTGAGCACAAGAAGAACCATCAAAGTGACCTATGGAGAGTGTTTCAGCTTAGCAAACACCTCAGCAAGGAAGGGCATACGTGGAGGAAATTCGGGAGCGGCAATCGGGAGAGCTTGTCTCAAGCCGGGAAGGATCTCAAAGCACAGGGCAAGCTCGAGGCCCCGGCAACTAATGGTATTTTTGCACCATCGTCCATCCCATCACGTATCCCATCGCCAGCCCCTTCGGTAGCCTCTAGTTCGAGTGACAACGAATCTGATGGTGGAGCAGTTGGTAAAGAGACGCGTAGACGAGTGGTAGAATGGTGGACAAAGGAGTATTGTGCCAGCCGGATGCATCTCTGCATCCTCGGTAAAGGTATGCCTTCTGTTTCTACCTGATCATTTCTAACCATGGTGATCCCCAGAATCCCTGTCTGAGCTGTCTGAGCTCGCTTCCTCGTTGTTCTCACCAATACCTAACCGGGGTGTGGATCCCCTCCCGATGTTCACTGAACATCCAATGGGGCCAGAACAGCTAGGCGTACGTGGACCTGTCTGATTACTTCTATTCATCCTCTGATGCTCTATGCAGACGCTAGTACCCGTCCAAACCATCATGACTGTACATGCACTGGAATTCTCATTCCCCTTGGAGTACCAGGTACCCTTCTGGCGTCATAAACCTTCCGAGTTCATCTCCCATTTTGTTGGCCATGAAGGACCCGGATCTCTCCATTCGCATCTCAAGAACAAGGGCTGGATCACGGGTTTAAGCTCGGGACCTCAGAATCTTGGAAGGGGATTCGGGATGTTCAAGGTAACCGTGTATTTGACGGCCGATGGCTTCAGTACGTCATTTTCTCCTGCTTCATGTGTCGCGTGCTCAAGCATACTAACTCAGAGGAATACCGTAACGTCATACTGGCAACTGCTAAATACTTTGCGCTCCTACGTGAATCCACCTTTGCTCCATTCCATCAGAAAGAGCTGGTGACTTTGGCGAAAACGCGTTTCAGATTCCAGGAGAAGCGACGCCCTGATGATTACGCCACGCGGATTGCGGAACGCATGGCTCGAGGCTACCCCAGAGACCTACTCCTGAGCGCCCCGCTATTGGTCTGGGATTGGGATGACTATAAGCATGAGGGTGGCGGTGAGGAGAAGATTCGAGAATATCTGGAAGGCTTCCGATTGGAGAAAGGCAGAGTGATCCTTATGGCTCAGAAAGGAGATCTGGAGAACGTAGGATTCCGCGACCAGTGGGAAACGGAGCCCTGGTATGGCACAGAGTATAGAGTTGAGCGTTTTGACGAGGATTTCATTAAACAGGTGAGTATAATGGACCTATTATATTACGCCCCAATCAACCCTTCTTCCAGGCTAACGGTGCCAATGATATCCCCCAACTATTCCTCCCTGGTCCCAACGAATTCATCCCAACTAACTTGGATGTAGACAAGCGCGAAGTTGTCAAGGTATGTTATGTCTGCTTTACTTTGAGCACCCCGAGTTCACCAGATCATTTTTAGCCTGCCGGACGTCCGCATTTGATCCGAGAAACACCGCTTTCCGTTCTATGGCACAAAAAGGACGACAGGTTTTGGGTGCCCAAAGGATTCGTCGTCATCGACTTGCGAAGGTCAGTAACATAGGAAATATTGCGAAACCGGCAGGTTCTGACTCCGGTATCTACAGTCCATATGGAAATAACTCCCCGCGTAATTCTGTCCTGACAAGGTATGTACCTACTTGTGGTTACTGTCTATGACGTCTTACAATAATACTAGGCTGTATTCTGACCTCGTCACCGACTCACTTACCGAGTTCTCCTATGACGCTGATCTAGCAGGCATCACCTATTCTTTCTTAACGCATGCTTCCGGTCTTTACGTTACTATGAACGGTTACAACGACAAGGTGATCGTGCTAGTGCAGCATGTTCTGGAAAGGGTCAAGCAGATCACTGTTCGTCCTGAGCGATTGATCGTTATGAAGGAAGAAGTAGGTCTGACCATTCACCGTCGTCGAATTACTGACACGGAGCCCTGCAGATCAAGAAGACGTGGGAGAACTTCTTCCTTGGACAGTCATATCAGCTGTCGGAATACTACGGCCGATATATGCTGACGGAACGACAATGGACTATTCATGAGAAGCTTCAAGAGCTAACCTGTTGAGTCACTGTCTCCTTACATGCGATATTGCGTTAACGCGGGGTTCAGCTGTCACTCCAGAGGAGGTCCAGAGCCATATCAAGAAATTCCTTTCCCAAGTAAATATTCGGATTCTCGTAACTGGCAACATGTTTAAGGAAGTAGGTTTGATTATATGCTATGTGTATCCTCCACAGTTCTAACCCTCTTTCAGGAAGCTATCAAGATCGCCGAAGTGGCCGAACAAGGTCTAGGACTTTCCGGGCTACCACCTTCTCAATTGAACGAGAGGGGTCTTTTGCTACCAGAAGGTATGCGCGCCTCTATATTATCATGCCTCCCATGTTCAGTGAACCGGTAGGGTGCAACTATTCCTGGACATCTACGATACCCAATCCTAATCAATCCAACTCCGCGTTAACTTACTTTTGCCACTATGGTTCCGTTGCCGATCAACGCCTTCGTGTCGTGGCGGCGCTTTTAAACCAGATTCTTTCGGAACCGACCTTTAATACCCTTCGGACAAAGGAACAACTCGGTTATATTGTCTCATGTTCGGGATGGAGTCTATCGGGTGGTGGAGATGTCGGTGTGCGGATAGTAGTTCAGAGCGAGAAGACGCCCGGACATCTGGAGGATCGAGTTGAAGGCACATTTGTCTGCCATGAAGACTTATATCGAAGAGATGACCCCGGAGGTCTTCCAGGAGCAGAAAGGAGGACTGGAGAAGAAGTGGCGAGAGTCATACAAGAACCTCATGGAGGAGGGTGGTCACTTCATGCTCCAGATCAGTACTGGACATCTAGACTTCTTGAGGGGTACGTGATTTTTGTGGATTGACTTGTGACCGTACTCATGGTGATTTCAGCGGAAAAGGATGCCAATCTGCTCAAGGATATAACGAAGGAGGATGTTCTTTCTCTGTTCATGTCCAACGTTCATCCTTCATCGAAGACACGATCAAAGCTGTCGGTCCAGATGCGCTCTCAGGCACCACGACCCCAGAAAGTCAGTGCGCAAGCAGCTGAACAGTTTACTGCTATTGTACGCGCGAAAATGCCAGATCTTGACGAGAGCGCGTGGAAGGGCCTAGGTGAAGGTGATCATAACGTTTCCGACTTCCAAGCACACTGGGTACAGGCGTTGCAAGGAAGAGATGGTCTTCAAGACTTGGTCAAGGCTATGATGGTACTGATGGCGAAATATCCTGTTCAAGGAGAAGGCGAGGATGCTCCACGGCCAGGAGTGGAATATATTACGGACCTGAAGGCCTTCCGAGCTGGTTTGACACCATCGACAGACCTGGGACCTATGGTGCAATGGGGAGATTTACCAGCACCGCGACTATGACTTGCACTTTGGACATGGATACTAGCTGTTATATAAGTAGAGGGATCTATTTCGTATTATTCGTTTTGTTGTTGTCGATTGTTTCAGTATAATGTGTACATATAGTGCTATGATGATTGACTTAGTAATGTGGAGGTGGCAGACGGTGAGTCAAGAACAAGAGCATTTACGAGAATGAGCTAGGATACAAGATACGGACATTTTGTTGAAGGGTCAATTCTAAGACTATAGCACCTGATTGAGAGAAAAGCCTGGTAAAAGAGAAAGAATATCAAGAGATGGTCCCATCTACTTTCGTCTCCCTGCATCCTTAGCACGCCTCTGCGCTGGTAGTGACGGCGCGACGAAGTCTTTGGGGCGACGGAAGAGAAGAATGTGAGGCTCTGGCGCTAGAGGGTTCCTATCAGAAAATGTCACAAAATCCATCACGAAACTCACCATGAATCTCGTAGTGCTCCCAACCCAGGCTCTGGGTGATCCCAATATTCCTCCATTCTTTCTCCGACAACAACCGAAGAGCAGACTGATCTGCATTCCAATAGTTCTCCGGTATTATTTTCATCTTGAAGAGCTGCTTTGGCAGGATGACATGACGATACTCGTATATATCGTCGCTGTATTTGTCAGAGTAATGGATCCTAAAGGAAAAGATACAGGTTAGAAGCACTGATACTGGGACAATAATTACATGTAAAGCGGCCGCACGAGTTGATTATTTCCTCGATTTTCTCCGCCTGCTTCTTTGCTAACTCCTCAGCAGACAGTTGTTGCGATGACATCTCGTGCGAGGGTACTATTGCTTGTGGTCGATGTCGAAAACAAAGGGACAAACGCTTGGATTGTCACGATCTGTCACGCTTAACGAAGATCACGTGAACATGACATGTAAAGTCGCGTCACGCGTCGGAATTTTCAAGTCCTCCTTCTCCCACGTTAGGCCATTCGAAATGAACGGCAGCTACACCATGAACTACTACGCGCCTCATGGGTATCAGAACAATGTTTACGATGAGTACGGTGCCCAGTTGGATGGCTATAACGATGAAATTAGTGAGTGTATGCGCGTTTCTTCCTCTGCAAACATCCACATCTAACAGTAAATTCTTCTCCATCCCCGCCTGAGCGAACGAACAGGAACAATTTTACCTACTGCTCTGCTTCACAATACCCTCCGCACTATGATGATCCAATAGAAGACTATGTCGACACAACTTACCCTCAGGCTTCCGACCAGCCTTATTACGAGGATGAACACTGGGATGGCCAACAGGGCGATGGATACGAAGAATGTTCCGAGGAACAGGGAAGGTTTGCTTCAATGGAAGCTTATCCTCCTTCTCAGTACGAGGCAGTTCCTAGTAAGTACCATGTCTTTCCACTGGCAGATGAACAGCCGTTGATTGCCTACTAGCGACGCTGGAATACGGCCAACACCCAGGATACCAAAATTGGTCAAATAACCATCGTCATCCTCAGCAGCCCCAACTGCCGCGCACTTCAAGTCCCTATTCCCTCAACGGAGGCCGACCGTCGAAAAATGAACCTGCCCGTGAGGCACCTTCGTGTAGGAGCGCGAAGGGAATTCGACTGCGACCAGTTACAGAGCTTCGTACGTCTATGTGTCGCCTACCCGCCGAAAATCTTCTTGACTCGCATCCCAGCTGATGTGTACAGAGCAATATTCAAATTTGGCGTTTTCAATGCTGTCCAGTCCTCATGTTTTGATACGGTGAGGTCTATGACTCCTTTATGATTCCGTTCCTCACACGCAGTAGTTAATGCAAAGCAATGAAAATATAGTACGTGTGCTGGGTCTTTCTCGATGCTCTGGTCTGAAAGTGATCTCCCTGTAGGTAACTAGCGGTAAGTTAGATATGATTTACCACTGTACGCAAGTGTAACAAGAGCCCAGCGCCTACTGGTAGCGGAAAGACGGTTCTCTTTGAACTGGCAATTATACAGATGTTGACCGAGACGAATAGTGCAACGGACAACTCAGTAAAATGTGTTTACATGGCACCAACGAAGGTAGACGCCTTCTCATTGATATTCTATTTATACGCTTAACCTTTCGCAGGCACTATGTTCGGAGAGATATCGTGACTGGACTGCCAAGTTCAGCTCATTGGGGATTAAGTGTAAGCGACCTCTTTCCTCCTCATATATGTGCCTATAATAAGCCAGAATAGGTTGTGAACTGACGGGCGACACCGTGCATTTTGGGAAAGGTGTATGGGGAGATGCAAAGAACTCTACGATAATGCTAGTCTTTTACTAACCTACACGATCCCGGATAGCTGACTGATTTGCAGTATCACAACGGTAAGCAATTTCATGAAAGTGCAGACCGCCAGCTCAACTGATAGCTCAACAGGCTGAAAAGTGGGACAGCCTGACGAGAAATTGGTATGGGTCCAGCAGCCTCGCGAAAATTTCTCCGATGACGTCTGTCGAATCAGGGGTGATCATGGAAAAATCCTATCTTCTATTCGATTAATCTTGGTTGACGAGGTATTTCTATCGAGTGCTCTCTTCCTCACGATGTCACACCCTCCATATAGGTCCACATTCTCAATGAATCTAGAGGCAGTACTCTTGAAGTTGTCATTTCTCGGATGAAAAAACGTGGCTCCGGTGTCCGATTCGTACTCGTCTCGGCGACAGTTCCCAATATTCAAGACATAGCCTCTTGGATCGGGAGTGCCAGATGTGATGGCAGCCCTGCAAAAGTCTTCGAAGTACGTCAATTCCACCAATGTGTGGCGGTAACTGAACCCAGCGTAGTTCGGCGAAGACTTCCGCCCCTGCAAGCTGAAGCGGGTTGTTGTCGGGGTCCCTCGACAACGCAACCAGAATGATTTTCAATTCTCCAAAATTCTTGACTACAAATTGTTCTCGACGCTACAAACGCACTCCGTCGGGAAGCCTATTCTTGTTTTCTGTCCGACTAGGAAAGGTGCGGAATGGTTCTCAATACCGATGACGTGTATGATGAGGATCCCCGCAGGTGTCTTTGCCACTGCCGAACATGTACTCAAAGATTATATTGAAGCCGAAAAAAAGAAGCAATCTTTGCCTTGGACCCATTCTGAAAGGTTTCTGTGACTTAACTATGTTGTCGATAAGCCCTAACGCCAGGATCCGAACAGAGTTGAACATATCTTCCAGGATAAGCGTTTGGCAGGTAAGTTGGAATTATTCATCTACGCGCGTTCTGCTCATATGAATAGAATGGGCTTCATATGGCATTGGTGTCCATCACGCGGGGCTGTCGTTAGATGATAGACGTGCAATTGAAGGCCTCTTTTTGAAGAGGGTCCTGCGTATAGTCATAGCGACATCGGTAAGATTGGTCACTTAGTGCGATCGTAGTGACGAGACTTTTTCCCTCTGCCCAGACTCTTGCTGTTGGAGTCAACCTTCGTAAGTGGCGTTCACTACATGTATTTTCCTTCTTTAATATCTGTCCAGCTGCCCATACTGTCGTCATCAAAGGGGTCCAGACCTTCCAAAATAATGTATCAGTCGAGTACTCTGACCTTGACGTCATGCAGATGCTTGGTCGTGCAGTGAGTACTTCCTTTCTGATTCGGGGTCTGATCTTGCCTCAGCTTGCCTTGTCTATTACAGGGTCGACCCCAGTTCGGTGAATGCCGTTGAGCATCTTGCCGACTCCGACGAGTGCTAATGCCTTTATAGATAGTGAAGGGACTGCCATAATATTGTGCGAGACCGAGCTTGAGAGCAAATATCGACAGCTCGTTCAAGGCAGAACTATCCTCGAAAGCTCCCTTCATGTGAATTTGTCTGAGCATCTTAACTCTGAAATCGGTTTAGGAACTGTCACAAGTATCAGCTCTGCGACCGATTGGCTTCGGAATTCGTTTTTGTTTCAGAGAATACGAAAGAATCCTCGACACTATGCACTTGGAAAAGGGGAGGATCAAACCTGGGAGGAACGCGTTGACGATTTGGTCATGCAGAGTATAACTAAATTGAAGGAGTCTGAACTCATTACGTGTTCCGAAGACGGTGGAGATGGACAGCTAAGTTCTACAGAATACGGGGATATTATGAGCAAGGTAAGTCCCTTTCGTTTATTCGAATTCATTAGGTTCTGACCTCCTTCCAGTTCTACATTCGTCAAGGCACAGTGAGTATAAGGCGCGTACTTTCCTTGAGGTCCCAATTGACCTGGATCCTAGATGAAGGCCATTCTGGCTCTACCAGAGCAGCCAAGTCTCCGGGATATAGTAAGGCGTTCACCATCGTATTTATATCTTCCCTGATGGCCGTTGGCGCGTGTGCGGCAGCTTGAAATGATTTCTGCCTCAGAAGAGTGGGTGATTTCTCAGACATACCTTGATTCTGACTGAAGGAGTCGAAGGTTGAATGAATCTAAGATTAGGGCTTCCGAGAAGACGGTAAGGGCATCATTCCTTAACTATTCGTGCTGTATTGATACATTAACTTGGTCAGTATCTGAATAAACTTCGGCGGCATATTGACATTCGATTTGAAGTCAAGAAGGTCGAGAAGACCTCGGACAAGACGTTCTTACTGATCCAGGTTTGTGGCGTTCTTGGAATGCTTTGTGGTTGCTAATGGTTCGCATAAGGCGGTTTTAGGTGGTATCCCCCTTAATTCGCCCGAATATAAGACGGGCGATAGCCAGCCTCAGCTAGACGCATTCAGTGTCTTTCGTCACATACCACGCATCGCCAGAGGTTTGCAACATTTACTATCCATTCTGTTGCTTATGAAGTAGCGATTGCTCCAGCTGTCGTGGAGGTAGCAATCACGAAGAAACGTGGGGCGCAACTGAAGCACGGATTCGAAGTGTAAGTCTAACAAGGAGCTAGTCCTTAGACAGACTCCTGACCAGAACACAAAGATTACGATGTCTGACCGCCAAAGCTTGGGAAGATCGACCCGTTGTGCTGCGTCAAATCGAGTCAATCGGTGAAAAATCGTAAGAAATTGATACCTAGTTGATACCTCATTAATATTTCCATTAGATTAAAGGTAACAGATGAAGGACCGTCAAAAAGGGTGTCACTGACCACCCACTAGGTACTGGCAGAGCAAGGTATAACATCGATTGACCTTCTGCGAAAGCAGGATTCCCTGAGACTTGAAGCAGTAAGGCCAGTTGTCAGCGTCTTATCACTATATTCAACTCGTCATTTTCTCAGCTGTTGAACCGGCGTCCTCCATTCGGCCTTGAGATGTTGGCATCCACACGAGAATTTCCTTCCTACATGCTGAAAATAACAGAGATTGAAGTTCGCACTAATGGCGGTACAAAGCCGGTGGAAGTTGACTTGTCCATCGAATGCGGATTGAACGATGAGACTTTCACGTCCCAGTCTAAGTCCAAGAAGCAAAAAGGACGTGTTTACAATATGACGTCAATCATCACCCTCACCTCTGATATGGAATTGATTGACTTTCGCCGTATATCGTAAGTACTGATAGCTTCGTCTTATGAATTAGGCCATTGATGATCTGCCTAGAACGAAGTCCTTGAAAGAGAACAAGACTTTTGAAGTGACTGCAGAGTTGAGAAAGCCGAGCCAGTCAATCAATGTCTATATATCTTCCGTATGCATCTCTACTGGTCGGCGGCTATTAATGCTGACTTTGGAGCAGGAATGCGTTGCGGGGGTTACAGTGACCAAGTCCCATAAACCAGACATCTCGGCTTCTCAATACCCTACCAGAAATACTCGTCCTCAAACCTCCCTGGTTCGTTCATGCTGTCTCGTGTTTTCAACACCAGCTTATCTCGTCGTAGGAGTTAGAAATCCAGGATTACAAAGAATATCCTAAGTTTTGGGATATGATGGATGGTGCCATCGATAGTTCTGATGACAAGGCGGAAGTGAGAGATCTGACCAAAAAAGAAGGTTCGTCATCTATCAAAAGGCAAATTTCCATCATGAACATTATCTCACGTGTGAGCGCTTACCCAGCAACAAAGAACAAGCCTAGCTCGAACATTTTAGTGGTTCTGGACGATCCCAAAACCCCCAAGAAGTTACCGAACGGCAATTATCTGTCACTCTTTTTCGCTTCACCGTTTTCCACGAAACCTGACGAAAGAATAGATGCAACCATTCTTGTAAGGACCGAAACAAATGCCGCCATCTTTGGTATGAATGCGCTGTAATGATGCACTGCTGTTCTGATGCGTTTCCTCCAGCTGTAAAGAAGGAACATTGCATCCACCAAAGAAATCAGTGCCGGCAGCCACGACGGCGGCGAAACCCCCAATCTCTACTACTAAACCTCAGGCACCCAAGTCTTCCCAGACTACCCCTCAGACCCAATGGCAAAGGGTTATAGACATCAAGAAGAAGCCGCCTACGAACTCTGACCGCACCTTAGAAAGAATGGAGACTCTGCACATGAATACGAATGTTCAAGACAACCTCAAGCTCACTGAAGGACAAAGGATCAAACTGCAACCCGTTCCTAACGTGAAGAAGCGGAAGCGAAAGGCTGCTCCTGATCCAGAGATCAAGTTCGCCGATATTGGAGATTCTCAGCCGTTGCAAGATGTATATCGTGATATCTCGTATCACCTAGACGACGACGACGATCTTCCCGAGGCTCACGAAATTATGACTTCCGCTCCTCGAAAAAACGTTCCTTTCTCTGACGGCTTTGCTGATTCTGACTTTGATGCTCTGATTCGTGATTTTCCTGATGACAACGACTTCGGTGCACGTCCTGCTTCGCCTCTGAATACCCGCTTCTCGCCAAGTCCTGTGCCGAAACGTATGAGGTTGAACGATGAATCGCCGAAAGTTGGTTTCATCTTATCATTATTGTTACCCTCAGTGAAACGTGTTCGCCGTAGGTTCAGCAAGACCCTCTTTTTGTCCATGCCTCGGACTTCGACGATGAGGTTATTGTCATTGATGATAATGAGTCGGTGGAGGCTGAGAACAACCAAGATGATTACGACCACTACGAAGACTTCACCTTGGACCCTGGTTGCTTAGATATCATATCTTCTACGCTCGACTTGACTATGACTTCGGACAATAGCTTTAGCAGTCAGCAGAACTCGAGCGTCGTAATGCAAGAGCATGACACGGTAAATACGGTTGAGGAGAAGACGGAAGACATCGACGACTTTGCAGAGCTCGAGGCTTGGTTGAATAGTGGCGCTGTCGAAATCATTTCGTAGCGACTGACTTTTAGCTTTTCTGGGGGATTGTACTAGAGTGAATCAACGTTGTTCTTGCTTGTTAGGCGCTCGCGTTCAAGCCAAGCTTCACATCCTACAAATGAAACTTGAGCTACTCGTCTTCCAAATATTTAATTTTCCCCAGCTTCAGCATCCTGCGGCTCCGTGTCTCGCTCTTCCAGCACGATGCTGCTGTACCGGTAATTGATACCGTACATCTCTAGGGCAGTGTTCCTCCACCGGAACCACCCAGAGGCTTTCTCATCCTCCTTGGTATCTTTGGTCGGTTTTTCCTTCGCTACCGTGTGAGTGTACAGCTGGATCGTAGCATGGAGCATCTGTGTGATAACAGGTAGACGCTCTTCGTTGTATGTCGAGAGAAGAGTGGGAGACGCGAGGCCTTTGAGTACGAGAGATAGTTTCCATGCGAGGTTCGACTGTAGAATATCATGTCAGAGTGGAGAGGAGAAATGTCAATGTTGGCTAGTTACCGCATCTTGTATGCTGCAGTTCATTCCTTGACCGCCTGTGGGGGAGTGGACGTGTGCGGAATCTTAAGGCACTGTTAAATTCGTGCAGGACGTGGTAAATAGTAAGTGCATACCACCCACAACAAAAGCATGTCCCTCTTGAAATTTGTTGACCATCCGCATGTTTGGCCTGCAAAGTATAATGGTTATTGTTGATATAGACGTAGGATCTATTGACCATACCTGAAATGAGAGAGCCACGTAAACTCCCAAAACTCAAGATCAACGCGCCCCGTCTCAGCTTTGATGAACTCGACAGCCTTTGCTGGATTAGCGAGATGAGTAAAGTCGAAGTTTTGTCCTGTAATTCCGATGCCAAACTTGTCGCCTGTTGGACTTAAAGGACGTGCCATAATGCTGTAGGAACTGTCAGAATGCGACTGAAGGTATGAATGCATAGACACCCAACGCAAAATGTCCAGGTTTTCCCCAGATGTGCCAAATCTGTGCGAAACATGAGTACTATTCAGATGTGAAGGCACACGATTTACTTCGCTCGTTAATCCTTTAATTGCGACGTCTCCCCAGACCATGCCGTCCGCATCGCGCATTTCTCCTTGGAATGTTAAGCCTAATAATTTCCTAGAATTCCCTATGGGCATGATACCGTCAGAGTTGACCTCGAGATGAAGGATCGCAATACCTTTGGCACCATCTGATCTGATAAGATATTGCGCCACAATCTCTTCCTTTCCATTGGTGGGTACACCGTTTCGAAAAATGGCAACTGTAACTGTGACAGCAGTTGGATCTTGTTCGACGGCCACAAGACCTTTATTGAGTTCAACGGAGACGCCGTACTTGACGAGATGGTCACGAAGAATGCCCTCCAGGAGGTCTTGACCGAGACAGGCGCCGTTGGCCTATACAAGATTTAGAATGCTACCAAGGTACTCTTCAAAATAGCTCACATAGGGTCGATCAGGCCACACCCCACTCTTCTCGTACAAGTCCCAAGTCTTAACAGGAACTGTACCACCAGGCAGTTTGTAAGCGCGCATGGTGGGGATTGGCATCACCAGCTTCCGGATATCGTCTAAGACACCAAGGTGCTGAAATAATTCAAAGGTGCGTGACTACAAATCTATCATGAGCCATAGGAGAGGAAGATCGGAGAGGAGAAACAGACGGACCTGCACTCCAAAACCATGAGACCCGACATGAAAGCTATCTGATTTGTCAATGATTCGAACTTGAATGCCGCTCTGGGCCAAAGAAAGTGCTGCGACGAGCCCTGCTGGTCCGGCGCCGACCTATCGAAGGAAGAGTGAGAAAGATAGCATCGATATATAATCATGTAGACCCACAATTAGAGCAGGAACTGCCATGCTGGGATTGTACTTCTGAGTGGACAGTAGAGTTGGTCTGACTTGAGGAGGAGGGGATGGAAGGAAGCGGTGTGTATCAAGTTTTGAGGAACATCATCGAGATCCCCGAGTCTCCGTGGGGTATTCTTCCCAGCAGTGTTCTTGAAGCCACATCAGAAAAAGATATCAGTGAGAGAGGGCGCATTACCCCTCCTGCCTAAGACCGGAGATTGGTGACACGGCGTCAAGGCCTTGAAGTTATACACTCGAGGTAGCTGAACATTATCGCCATTCGGCGCTCATCGCCTTCAGCGAAATCGCAGGTCGACAGTACGGTTGGCCCAACCATATGGCGGCTACACAGCTGAGCCTATTGATTGCCAGAACTAGTGCTGCAACACTTCACAGAGGTAGGAAAGCCCTAGATACCCGTTTCAGTGGAAGAAATGCCAGTATCTTTTGGCTTATAATCGAGAGGGTTTCGCATTTTAAAGTCTTTCTGGACGTGGTGAAGGAAAGAGTTATGACGACATCATGGCACCCATTTGGGTACGAATTTTCTCACAGCTGCCCGACCTGGCCTTCACCTCGACCCTCATTACTCTCCGCTAACGTTCTTTCATCTGCTGACGTGCAGCTGCTCTTTTACCTTTTCTATCGATGTCGCTGCAAATTTTGATTTGATTGTGATGGAAGCCGATGTTCTCGTGCCGGAAGGTTTACAGGACACGACGCATGGAGGTATTGCGTATACCAGTCCCGCTTATGAACAACTATTCAGGATGAGACTTGGTTCGACACAACATTTTTGACTCCATGCTGCGTGTATTCGGCCAGTATAACAGGGATATACTGTTGGAAGTCTCTTCATGCAGCCAGTTATGGGTGTTCCTTCCACCAGATGCAGCCTATCCCAGGCCGAGGGAATCTCCGGAGCTGTCAAAATTGTTGCCTTAAAACACCTGTTACTACTTTACTGGCTATAGGGCTCTGCTGGAATAGGATGACTATTCTCAGTCACTGCGTGCCAGGGCGCGCTTCTTTCCTGAGCTCGTTAAACTTCTCAAATTTCTGTAATTATGATGGACAAGTCAAACCCGCCCCCATATGAATATCGCGGATTACGACAGGCGCAGCATAGTCATCAAGACTACAGACGTTGGATACAAGGATGCGTAACGATACAAACATAGCTACTATACAATGATCCGATACAGCTTATTTACCTCTGTTTAATACACTGGCTGTTACATCTAGGTTAGTTGGTATACGGACAACACGAAGAAATTTGACGTACGAAAGGTGCCATTAACATACCTCAACACAAAGTCTTGAGGGCAGAGGCGGAAAGTCCCGAGGCATAAACTTGGGATATGTACTAGCGGCATTTTCGAGGATAGGTTGCAACGCAGGGGTTTTCTACAATGAGAAACCCGCGAACTGTTCGATCGAATGCTGTTGACAGACAATTCAGGCGCATTCGAATCGCAGGTGTTTATCAATGTCGTATCAGTCTTGTCGGTGTCGAATTTCCAGTCCTTGACAAATGAGTCCAGTGGCTGACACCTGGGAATCAATTACTTGGACTCACCACAAGTTGGTCATATGAATCCTGTCTCAACTTTTCGTTTGCCTCCGTACTCTCGATCATGGAAAACTTACACAGCCATCCTCTATCTTGACCAAGAAGCTGTCAACATCTTCCCCAAGGGGCTGTCCGCAACAAGACCGGCACTGTGTTTTTTTAAACTGCATATTGATCTTCCCCAACTTCTCTTTACGCTGACACGTCTGTTGTTGGATAAACGAATATTCACCGGGAACAGAAAGAAAGTTTGTTACTGGGAAATGCTCCTGTTTACCGGGCGCATCCATGGCTTCTCGAATAATCAAGACTAGCACAATAAGATTGGAACTTAACGGCGGATGTGAAGGTGGCTGTAGGCCGATTTATTTCTCTTATGGTTGCATTGAAATTCAAGGGACAAAATTTTCCTGCCTTGTGATTTCAATGAAAGTAGAAAATCGAAAATAGCCAATACCAAGCAGCACTCCGTTGTGTCTATACCTGACGTGAGAGTAACACAAGTACAAACTCAACGGTTATATTTCAATGGACAACGATTGGACAAATTTAACTAAAGCACATTGATGAAGACGTTCAATTCCGAAACCTTCTAGTCCGCATCCTTGTTGTCGGAGTATGTATGATGCGATCATACAGGTGTTCCATTGTACAACAACGCATTGACAGTACCGTCAGCTTGCATATGGTGTTTAGAAACAAGATTCAATATAGAAGCTGCGACTCACGAATGTTACTGAGTAAACCCTCGTTCGCACGTTTCTTAATCTCTTCCTGGATTTGCACAGGTCTCAAGTCCGTTTGCTGAGCCAAGAAAGAGGCAGCAACTCCAGTGACATGAGGAGTAGCCTGTGCAGTATGGCCGAGGCTCAACGTAGAGACGCAAACTGGGATATCAATAAACTCACCATACTGGTACCGCTGATGGTATGAGTGGCATTTACTTGACCGATCCAGGTGCTAGTAATATCCTGTCCAGGAGCAAAGACGTCGAGGACGGATCTGATAGAGGCGCACAATTAATGAATACATCGACGAGATGAGAAGATTATCAAACCCAAAATTGGAAAAGGAAGCACGAGCATCACGAATGGTAGATGCTCCAACCGTAATTGCCTGTTCAACGCGAGCTGGGCTTGTGGCATACGCATCGATGCCATCTATAGGAATCAGGGATTATGTGAGGACAACAGGATAAAGGAAAGATTTGAAATGAATAAACAAATCCTCACCGTTCATAGCAGCCACGACCACGGTGAGGCCTGAATTGATGACCTATTGATGTGTTAAACACAAGGAGTCCAGA
This sequence comes from Armillaria mellea, assembly GCA_030407055.1. Classification (NCBI taxonomy): domain Eukaryota; kingdom Fungi; phylum Basidiomycota; class Agaricomycetes; order Agaricales; family Physalacriaceae; genus Armillaria; species Armillaria mellea. Next base: position 1,287,178 of record JAUDZF010000001.1, on the reverse strand, counting down.
AAACTAGACATAGCGAGGAATCCTGCTTACGGCGACCACAGCGGTGTCAAGGGCAGTGCTGGCCGATGATCCTAGGGACATATTAACTACAGCTGGCCTCACTGGGGACGCAGAATAAGGTGAGTGAGTTACAATGTAAGTCACAAAGGGATTTCAAATACTAACCGGCATTGTTGAGTGTCCAGTCAAGCCCCGCTATTACGCTGGAGATAGTCCCCTCCGTATTGTCGTCAAAAACTTTCACATCATAAATTTCAGCAAACTAGAATGTTAACAATATGTCAGTGTACATCTCCGAGATGGCAAGATTCAAGAATACCTTGTAAACTCCAAAGCGGGTGCCTCCGATAGTCCCACTATATGATACATGAGCAACCATTGAAACCTTGGAGCAAAGAGCTAAAAATTCATTGTACGAACGAAACATGGGTGCCGTGACCATTCTTATCTCCATCGCTATTTCAACAATTCAGAATTGGGCAAGGGTCGAACATATGAAAGTATCCGCACGTTCCAAGAATGGTAACTCCGCGATGAGCACGACCGCCAAAGTCCGACTTGTATACGATCATCTTTAACTGTTTTGAGGCTGATGATCGAAGGACTTACGTTTTCTATGTATATTCCTAATCGCAGCACAGCGTCAGAACAATGCATCGGTACCGACTGTGCAACATCACCTGTATCGACCACATAGACGTTTACCGGGGTAGTAGCGGTACCATCATAGGTGTATGTATACGTGAGGTCACTGAGAGTAGTTGAGTTTAGATATGTGCAAATCAAGGACAAAGTATCTGACAAAGGGTCTGAGCCGGGAGGAAGGGGTCCCTCTTGAGAGATCCTCTGCAGGCCCCAAGTCGCATCGTGTCTAGTCAAGCATAGTGTACGTCAGGACAAATGCATTGGACGTAAACAAGCGACTAACTGTTCCATGCTGATATAGACTTCGCCATCTTCCACAATTGTAACTTGAAGAGGCAAGTATTATTATTCGGCACTCCAACCTCAGTCATTAGCCACTCACCAACATCTGATGGTAACTTTTAGTTGGTACGCTAGTATGAGCACAATATTTTTGCAGTGAACGACGCACCCGGGTGAGCGTGAATCTTATCGAGAACCCCGGAGCTAAATTGGCCTATATCATGAGAGCACTGAGTACCTGCTAGGCGGAGATACCAAGATGTAAAGATACTCACCAGCGAATCCGCTGAAGACATGGTTGTATCTCGCGGTTATAGTCGCCTCGGCGCTAAGGCTATCAACGAGAGCGTCCCTTGTGCTTCTGGCGACGCCTGGGCGCAAGGTTACGATATAGTTGTCTTTCTTGACCTTGCCATCGATTCTCTGGAGCTTGGTAAGAGTGGTAGTATCGAGCTGAGTGCTTGCCATGGTTGAATGATGCTTGAAAGTGGGATTCTGTTCGTATATATATAGAGAATTGCAATCTAATTTTAGCACCTCGAAATCAGCACCAAACTACGGAATTTGGATGGATTTCACCTGGCGTAGTAAGAACAGCTGATATCGGGGATTTTTCGAATCCTACAGTCCATTCTATTGGAACAGCATCTGAGAATTACACTCTGGGATGCCATTGTGACCAACCCCAGGCCCATTAGCACCTCCGTTGCGTACCTTTCAATATCAAGAATGAAGGAAACGTGGATCTATGGCAATACAAACTCTACAGAAGTGGACTCAATGCTATACACAGGACAAGAGGTGCGACATACTTATCACACTCATGGTTTCTTGGAATATCCTCTCCGAGGGCCAAATGAATAACCATAATAGAGCATCGTGATTATGATGAATAACCTGAAATTCAGTGAGTGGTTGAATACTAGGCACTCAACGATCCATCTTAAACTCCCTTTGTTCCCACGTCGTTCCTTTATTTAGTTCAAGACTCCAAAACCTTGTGCTTGGTCGCGGACAGCGAGGTCAGGACAAGCATTACTCATCTGTCTAGCTTCAAGCTTGTTCTGCGGAATTCTGATATCACCGAAGAACCTTGACTGACCTTCGCAGCTGCACAAGCTGTACCTGTGCCCGACTCCATCCCTTCTCCGTGAATGAAAATTAGTTTAACAATACATTTCCGGTCCCAAGCATCACCGGACTCGTGGTTCTGCAAGCTTTAGCTGTAGTGGTTAATGACAGCTTGAATGTCCGGTACTCAGTTATGTACGAGCCGACATACCCATGTCTTGTAAAGCTCTATCATCCGTGACGGCAGTATAGTCTCTCGAGCAGCTGTAGGGGTACGACCCACCATAGAGTTATGAGAGTACGGAACATCGGAACATCGAGGATGGGCTTTGAGCACGAAAAAGTGAACGATTGGCGATCTTGGACTTGGATGCGAAGTATGCTTCCGTCGTATTCAAGTCGTACTTCGATTCACAGCTTGAGTTTGGTGGACGCTCACACAAAAACAATGAAATACCTCGATAGTGGGTCCAGACCAGTTATGTCTCTTATCAGACATGCTTGTCTTGGGAGCATTGCCTGACTCGGGTATGGGTGAATAACACATCTGTATATCCCGAAGTCCTCTGTTGAACAGTAGCGTCAGGCCTTCTCGGAATGTAATCTGTTAGGGAAGAAAGTTAACCATCTTACTTTCACGCCAGACATACCCTCCGACGCCTAGAAGAGATCAGACCTGTAGCGTGGAATCTGAATCTTGAATGATTCTTTGCATGCCTTCTTGCCAGTTTCTGGCTGGTCGTCTGGATTCCATGGTGCCTCTTTGTCCCCATCGATAATCCTGATACACAATCTCGTCTACATTTAGCTCGTTCAAGTTCACAGCAGCGATCTTCCTCGTCGAAGGTCTTGCGGAATCGTGACAGAAAATCTCATGCAAGGTACGATAGTCACGCAAGTCCATAGCTATTGTAGCCAAACATTGAAGTAGATAGGACGATATCAGTCACTCCGTCGTAATAGGCATGAGTACTGAAAATATTTCCTGGACCTAGAATGGGCGATCTTGGTAACTCATGGTAGGGATCATGACGACGGACGAACATTGATAACGTGGCATTTTTTAATCCTGAAAAGCAGTACTTTAGTTTCAGAAAGGCATATTAAACCATAGCCAGCGTACGCCCTGCCCTTTAGGTTATCCAATTTTTGTCACACGTATGAACTTATGGTCCTAGTACAGCTCCGTAGGAGTTGCGAAATAGCGACGCTCCGGTTGGATAACTTGAGGCTGCATATCAATACCTGGACCGACGGACAGAGAGTCGGAAGGATGGGGAAAACATGACCAGCGGCAGGACATTTACTTGAGGTAATAGAGCTGAGAGGAGACAGTAACCGTGAGAAAATAATCGCGGTAGCATGACGTCATCGCGTCGCTCACCCTTCCTACCACCATGGCTACCAACAGCTCTTCTAAACGCAAGCGTCCTCTCGACACTGAGCTGACAGATTATTTCTCAGACTTAAAATGAGCATCGAAAGCGGCCTTCCAGCTCTGTGAAGCGTCGCAGAACTGGTTCTGGTGGTTCGTCTCCAAAGTTTCAGCCTGGAATACGTGGCTTGCTAGCGAGGAGAACCAACCCAGAGGAGGGTCCTAATTACAAGCAGGATGTTGGATGGCAAGTTATATATTCCAACGGTTCGTGCTTTAAATTGTGTCAATCTCCGGTTCAAATGACCATATAGCAAAAACGTACTACCGATTCTCTGACGAAGAAATAGTGGAGATGTTGCCATACCCACCTTTGACAAACAACATAACCTCAACCACCCCGGAAGATTATTCTGTCAGCCAGACTTACTCAGACTGACTTATCCAAAGGCAGCGGTACTTGGCGGTATACCAGGTGCACTTGAAGGTACTTTGCAGGGCGAGTCTCTACAAGGGGGCAAACGATTATATTATGAAATGTTTGTATCATGCCGACCGTCTTAAAGTATGGACCTTAACCCGTCTTCTATCCTAGAATGAAAGACCTTGATGACAAGAACCAAAAGATACACGGGGTAGGTCAAGACCAGTGCCAGAGACTTATATGATCTTCGAGAAGAAAGGTTCGACTGGGCGTCGTCGACTACCTGGCTCCTGGTATGTATTGATTTTTTCTTCAACGTCTTTTCTAACTGCTAGATTCTCAGGTGGGAGCGTGTTTACGAGAACGGCAAAAGATCGGGTATTGGTTGGTCTTGCATTTTGATCCCGATGCTGATGAGGGTCCGTCCCCGCCCCATCCAAATCGAGAAGAACGGTTTTGGCCCATTGAGAATGGGTACCCCAACTGGTAGGCGTGCCATATATGTAGTATTTAGACTGGGAATATGTGGACTCTTTTCAACCGAAGATATACAGAGCTACGCTATCGCCGTAGTCGCTGAACAGTTAGTTACATGACCTTGACCTATCAAATCAAAATCTTAGAAAAATACCGCTCAACCCCTTCGACATCTGTAATAATGGCACCAATGAAAGAGTCCGGACGAACAATCACAATCGTCGGAGAATCTTCCTCCACCATATACGCCTTCCTCGCATCATTCTCTGTGCTCATTACGGCCTTTATACTAATCCTGAATTAGATGATCTTACATCCGATGTTCCTACTGATATTGATGTTTGAGCGCCGGTCTGTATGGCCGAAAGAATCAGAAAATTTCCCACCGCTTGTCTTCTTCGACTACGATGATCATCAAGAACGAATGTTCTTTTTCTCTCTCTTACGGATACATGGACCTTTACGTGCACGCACCAATCCTTCCCTCTCTAACACTCCAGCTGACCTCGGGTCAATGATGGACTTCAATATCTTGACGGGACTCTCAGGAGGATAGCCTGATTGCTCATTATTTACTAATGATAGTATTGCTCGTTAGGCAACGCCGAGAAGAATAATCTGTCGAATTGAGTCCGCGCGTGCAATTCCTCTGCTCCCATATTCTATCTTACTATTTTTCTAAAGATCCTGCGGAGTGTTATTCATTGAAGTTCCGGGAGTAGTAAGGCAACATCATTGATGTGCACATGCCATGATTCCATATTTCTCCTGCGAAGACCCTTTGAGAAATCACATCTTCGATATGGCCTATAGAATATCAATAAACTCCAGATCGCAGACCGAAAGACCGTCTCTTTCTCCCCTCATCGTCTGCAATGGACAGCGAATCTGACTCCGATTCTACTAGTACACATTCAACGAGTTCGAGCACTAGCGGCGTCAGTTCAGAGGATGAGGTCATAGTGACCGAAGATATGAAGCAAAGATTCGCCAAGGAGTTCAAGAAACGTCCCAACGTCCATGATTTGATGTACTGGAAGCAACATCAAAATAACATGGTGGGTTCAGATTTCCAGCGGTACGACTAATCGACCTTGAAGCTTTCCATTAGGTATGCAAGAACTGCTCGTTACGCGAACAAGATTGCATGCCGAAGGATAACTCAGCTGTGTGTATCAGCTGTGGGGAGCAGAGAGTTGGCTGTAGTCGCGCTGAGCAGGAAAGGAGGACACGAGTGCGACGGTTACTAAAGCTCTCGTACCCACAGCTGGACTTCCTGGTTAATTGGCATGAAAGAAGGAGCGTAACCAAAGGTAGCATTGCTCGGAGGTCGCCTATCACACCAAGCCCTCGAAAGAAGAAATTTCAAGACTCTCCGGCATTGAGCCCAGAAATCCAAGCGAGAACTGCAAAGGTTCATCGACATGAACCAGAACAGGATCAAAACACCTCTCTATCGGCTCCTCAAGTAAGTGTTATCACGATTCTTCTTTGTATAAACAAATTCCATGACTTATTGTACAGATCCCAACTTCCAGTCCTATCCATGAATACGATCCAGTGGACCACGCCACCGCCGTAAACTTCCAAGAACTTTGGAATGAGTGTATGGATGATCGCCAGAGTGAACGCTCTCAAACACCGCCTGGGGCAGGTAGCGCTGTCTTTGGATTTGCCCCCAAACATACGGGCACTCAGGTCGACCTGGTAATGACGGATTACGAAGTTCTTGGGACTTCAACTGAACATGTCAATGCTTTGTTTGACGAGGGCGAGGCATCTACTGCAGAAGGTGTGCTATCTAACCCCTGTTGACATCCATTCTCAACGTAGTACTTGTAGTACAAGATGAAGAAGGTTCAACTCGGAGCGTTGTCATGCCAGCCGAAAACCGGGCGGCCCTCATACAAATTGAGTTAATATTGCATAAAAAAGAGATGGACAGCATCGCTGCAAGGGTGAAGACAGGGGATATAACTCAGCTAGAGCTCGTCAATGTGTTGGAGGCCGTCTCGGAGGGATTACTTGGAATGGCGGGGAAGTACGGTGCGGGCTCCGAGTCGGCAAGATAGGCAAACATGTACAGTAGTCGATGAAGTTGAAAAGATACAGGTATGATACGAACAAAGTGTAGATGAACATGATGAAGGATAAGAAAGCGGTCGCCTTTAATCGGCCGATATCAATCGACAAAAATCGGCTGGCGGCCCGGTTCTTTCCAAGCCAGACGGTCGACCCGCCCCTGCCCGCTGCTATCCACTAGCGGTCGTCGGTCGACGACTTCAATACCTTGCCTTACGGTTTGCCTGGGTGGGAAAGTTGTTGGCCGCGGCTTTCCCGTATGTACATGCGTCATTTGTGACGTATATGTGGAGCCATCTATATATTTCACTTCGGTATGAGAGATGTGCGTCAATCTCTCTTACTACTCTAATATGCATCAGATCCGTAGGTGTCCCGAGCGTAAAGCGTCTATCATAGTTGCTTTGCGATGGAAAGACATCATTGTCGAAACGGAGGTGCCATTGAAAAACTTGGGTTGAAGATGGTCCCATCCTCGAGCGTGTATAAGTGAATCAAGATCCACCGTACTACGAAGGTCCTGCATGATTTTACGACGAGAATGTCTATGGGGCATCGAAATATCTAATATATATACAATCAAAGATCAAAAGCTGATAATTTCCGCTAAACGACGTACCCGGATGAACTTTCTTCCAGAGGAAAGTCAACAGACAAGTTGGCAGTTTCGCGCACGCTTGCTCTGATCCACTGTATCGCTTCGTTACCGCATTTCGCATCGAATTCTGTTGCGTAATATTGCAATTGCCAATGAAGTAGTACAAATATTCACGTCGATTTCGTATCGAAAGCCCAACATCGATCTTCATGTGTCTTTAAATGGTTTTCATAATCAATCAATAACCCACTCACCTCTTGCTCTCCTAATAGTGCTACGATATCTTCCAACGTTAACTCATCAAGCATGGAAGCAATGGGGGTGCCATCATAAAAAGACATGTCCAACGGTACGGGAAGGAACGTAAAGGAAAATTGCCTCATCATTGTCACAGCATTACCGTAATACATTGATTATTCAATAATGACGTGGGTCATTGCTTTACTCCCTGGGAAAGATAATACGCGAGGTGATCATGCCGTGGGAGAATCACATGATGTCTTGGCTATCCCCGATTGTCATCTCCCGCGTAGACCGTTAGAGACCTTGCAAGCAAGGTAAAACTACCACATCGATTAAGTTCCGAGCACCAAAAAAGCAGGAGGAGCTGTCGCAAAAATCCTATATCTTGCTTAATTATTCTGTCAACTACTATAGTGCAAATTAAGCTCGGTATGTCTGAAAACCCCTTCCTGCGTCGCTGAAAAATAATAATAGGGCGCTAACTGGCCTCTACATTTCTGTATAGTTTTGGTGGGCTTAAGCTTGAGATTCCCCGTCTATATAGCTGACTGAGAATCCCAGGAAATCTATGGTCCTCGCGTTTGCCTGTGCTGACTGCGGAAGTACCTCAGTAACCCTCGATGCAGTTATCTCAAAGCACCGCAATGACCGAGGACGCGTGCCGCTTTCTTCCATAGCTCCACTACTTCAATCAAACAATACACCACCATCATCGAGTTAAATAGCCTAAAAGAGTCGGTCAAGAGCGTCGACGAGGCACTGGACCAGCGTTCGATTGGTGTTTACGAAATGTCCGAAGCTCTCGCTAGACTGAAAGAGAGGCGCGAATGACTCGCAGACGTCAAGGACAAATACCAGATAGCATTAAAGCCCATCCGACGTGCGCATCCCGAGATTCTCATGGAGATATTTTGGCACACAATAGATAGGGGAGCGTACAACGTTCTAAACGTTAAAAGCGGACCTTGGAACCTAGGACGAGTGTGTAGCAAGTGGAGGATGATTGTCAACCATCACTCATCCAAACTATGGTCCAAACCGATATATCACATCCCGACCATCATGCCTTTTCCAATGAACTCTCTTTCCCTTCACCACGGTCCTCAGCCGTTCCGGACAACACGATCTCTCTATTTCTTTCCGTGATACTGGGGATGATTGCTTCTCGTTTGAAACAATATCAGCACTTCCCCACCTCTTCATGAATCACTTAACACGGTGGAGGGAGGTCAGGCTGAGTTTACGGCCAACTCTCTCCATAGTCGAAGTTACATGTTTACAGCCTGTCCAGGTATCTGTTGACGCCTTCGAGATCGCCCCTCGGTTGAGCAAGGTGATACTACACGGGATGGGAGGATATGCACGAGTCCCTATCCCAGTTTCTGGTCTTGTTTCTTTCCGAGATGATAGGGTATATGCGGACCTTGTAACTACCCGTTACTTTCTCGATATCATCCGGAAGGCCCCGCAGCTCCAGATATTTGAGGTGGGGTATCATTATCTCAAGGAAGATTTATCCTTATCTCATAACCAACGCATTCGAAGCCCATCTCTCAAAACTTTCAATGCATGCGATTCTAACCTGATCCGTCGCTTGGAATTACCATCCCTGCATGGAATATATCTAATGTGCAGCGTAATGGCAGACGATTCAGAAGTGCTAACTTCCCCGGACGCGTTCGCGGCATTGCACGAAATGCTTAGTCGTTCCCAGTGCTCCCTTACTCTCAATTATCTTATAATCCACGAGGCATATATCGACGCTAATCTTATCGACATAGTGGAAATGTCCCCTCAAGTCACATATTTCTCTCTTCATGCCGGCATTGGTCGGTGGTCCAAAGCTTCAGAAGAAGTGTGCCGAAAACTTCACTCGCGTATGGCGGAAACTGCCGTGGACAAGAGGCTATACTTATACTATGACGTAACATAGAAACGTTCTTCCCTTCCCTTCCGATAGCTGCGTCTTTTTCTTTTGTCCTTCTTATCGACTTCGAGAGCCGCCTGGGAGTCCTGATAATACCCGACAACGGTAGCAGCCATAGACCTTAACTACGACCAGGTCATCACCACGATTCTCTCAGCCTTGTCACATATAACACGTCCTCACTTTTGCGACTTCAAGTTGTTAGCGAGCTGGTGCCATTTCGCTCTCCATAGACGACGCAGCAGCACTGATATGCACACGACAACCAATGCCAAGCATCAATCCAAAATTTCAGTATCGCCATAGCAGTCTCGACGACGAGAAAATATTATAATTGAAAAGTAAGTACACTGATACTTCCAGTCATGTCTTTCTCTCTCGTGGTTATCTGCGCCAGGCCAGACGGGTTATTGACTCTTATGCTCTGCACTTTCTCCCACAACACCAACGCCCGCCTTCGATCCCACAAAAGCTACGCACCGTGGGTCCTTCGTAGACTTCCACTGATGGCGCTTGACAGCGTCCTTTCGAGTAAATCTCCGCCCACACCCCCTGCAAAAGAACGAAGCGGGTCTTCCATGACTTGCCGTTTCGCAGTGCCTTTTCACGTCGTTGATCCGAATAGAGATGTATGTACAGTCAGGGTAAGGACATCTTAACTCCCTGCGGTCAGGATGATAACCGGCATGAGCTGACGCTTCTTCTGGCGACATGAATTGTGAAGTACATTCGAACCAGGGGCATCGAAAAGAAGGACTCGTGGCGTCTTCTTCATTAGTAGGTTGCGCGTTCACAGGTGACAATGCGCGGCGACGAGAACTGAACGGCGGAGTAGAGTCGCGCGAGGAAGATGTTTCTGATGTAGAATACGCGTCGTCTCGTGCACGAAGATCGAGATTACGTGTGGTCCTTCGCGACGGTGCAAAAGTCGGCCGAACCTCCATTATTTCCATCGTATTCTGTATTGGCGATCCAGTCGCGGGGGGCGGGGTCCAAAGCGAGTCCAACCAGTCGTTGTCAAACCTGTTGACAACTTGGGAGGTAGTAGCTATGTCATAGGGTGACAAAAGGGCAGCTTTGGGACAAATGGGCTCGTCAAATGTCGGGGTCATGGTAACACCGGTATTAACGTTCATTCCTAGCCAATTTCGTTCTTCCTAGAGACCGTCAGTACACCAGTAAAAAGCAAATAAGTGAACAGAGCAGGCATACCTTGTACAAAAAATTGTGACCGAAGTCTTGAGGCAGCTGGTTGTAATTCTCGAAAGCGCAAGGCTCTATGAACTGGTCGAAGATGTCATCAAGGTCCATGTCATCCTCGTCAACCAAAGACGGTCGGTAATGTTTGGCAGACATAAGTGGTACCTTGAGGGAACAGTTTTTTTTCAAGCTGCACGATCTCTCATATAGCAACTGAGTGGGACAAAGTCAATCCATTTGGACGGCTTTGACTTTGATTTTACAGTAATGCCACTTGCGCATCTCAAATAGTTGGACAAAGGGCTGTAGAAGATGTCAATGATTCCACGCGACCGATACTGCTCCAAGACAATCAGGGGTCACGAAAAAGGATACCACAGGAAGACAAAACGGAACATTGACCACTGACCCTTGCCCGTCATACAATATTTGACCAGGAAGTGAGGATTTCCAATTCGTTCGCTTATAAAGCTCTTCGCCACCCTGAAATCCTCCAATACAAGCCGTCGACGGGCTAATGGTCCCAGAATTCAGGGATCTTCTCCGCTATCTTGTCTGCAGTCAAAGTTACCTTGGCAAGACAATCGTCCGTCGAGGCGGCCACACAGGAGACGAGGGCCGAGGCTGACAACGTGGTGCATAGTTCTATGTCCCCTCTGCCAATCCCCCATATTTCGACGACACATGAATGTCCATCGAAATTGTCAGAGTGAGGATTCAAGCACCTACAGTGGCCAGAGGGGAGAAGGAAAGGATGTACGGACTAACTGTAAACCCCAAGACCGGAATTACTAGTCGATATTAGCGCCGTTTTATGCTTCTACGTCTTTTAAGTTGGTATCATACCAGACAGAAAGGTAATTCAAGCAAAAAGAAGTGATTGTGGGCAGTAAACAAGAGAAAGCTTCATGAGTGTCGAAATCAGGGCGTACCGGCAATTACCGACTCATTACTTGTCGTCTTCAATTTCTATCGGGCCTGGGATTTCCGTCTCTTCAAATACCTTAGCACCGCAGACGTTGCTACTAGCCTAACGCAAACGTCTCACTGAGTTTATGTGCGATAGCGTCCGCGCTACTTGGCGATATCTCAATATTCTTTCAGTTATCTGTCTGGATTTGGTCTGGATGATGCTTGTTCGTCTTACTCCGAAGCTTCAAAGCCTCATTGTCTGCCTTTGGCGCTTCGCGAACTTTCATCAGAGTCTGGAAACATAGGCCCTGGTTTGCGCTTTACAGTTAATCAAGAGGCTCTTCTGCGCTAAGATACATCGCTTCTTTAACGACGAAATTCGGCAAACGTCCCCATCTGGTGGGACATTGGACAGGCTTATTGTGTGTACGTAGCGGCTCCAAGTACAGGGATAAATGGGCTGGTCGTTGTCCCGTTTCCACTCGACCGTCTTGGAGGCAAAACTGAATGATTGATTTGTGATCCCTTCTGTGCCCTAATATCCCGATGTGTGGGGGAAGAGGCTCCTTTCATGCTTTGAAACCTAACTATTCAAACCCTGTTACACGATCTGATATGCTCCACCACTGATATTTGAGTCCGAAGGAGTATACCCCGGCTAGCCGGACCTTATGAACTTAGCAGCCCTAGTCTTGAAGGAGAAATTGGACCAAGAAGCTGGAACAGTGTAGGCCTCAAGTCTGCAGCCGGTAACTAACCTTGTGTGCCGTTCTATGGGGATGTGTAATCTGAATCAACACGTTCATGGACGGGGACCTCTCCTTCATGACACGCGATGGAAGTATGTCCTTCTCGAATGATTGCAAAAACGCAAGGCGAGGCAATATCCCCGTTATCGATCTTCTGGAATATCGATTGTACCATTGGACCAACTATATGCATCTCTTCTCATGCCCCAAGGAACAGGAAGGATGAAACTAGCTGAGATGTCTTCAAGTGGTCCCCCGTGGTTCTGCATTGCAACATTTATATTACACCGCCTGCGTGTTCGTGTTATCAAAGCGTATCAGTGAGTGGGATGCTCTGCGGGCACTTCTTTGGCATCCAATATTATGCTCACTTTCTTACGACTTTCCAATGGGGCAAGCCGGCCATGTGTAGGGACGGACGATGATATGCAAGTGTTCGTTGGAGGGATTGTGCTATTCTAACCCGAGTATATGACAGACAGATTGAACCCACGCTGTTACTAAGACGTCAACAACTTTTCAAGACAGATTGACTCCCAACAGCTCATCTGCATACATTTATACTATTAATATACCAAATAGTCAGGTACGATCCTATGGATGCTGGGTGCTCGTATCATCGCTGACTTTCAATCCCATTCAGATTGAAGAACTGGGAAGATCCCGCGAAATCATCCAGGACAGTACTTATCTTTCAAGCACTTTTGGCAACGCCTTTCGTGGTTCGGCAAATTCGTAGGCGCTTTTGCGGCGACAAAGTGCGAGAAGATGGCCAAATCTTCGGTGGCCTGGCTGGAGTCTGAACGGCGACTCGTGCATCAGCGAGCGAGTTGAATAGTGATCCTGGTCCACCTCGGATGCTTCTGACCGTGTCGCAGGTTAAGATGGAACTGAAACTCACTTGCCAAAAAGAGGGAACACGATTAGAAACAGCAGGAAGGAGACTCAGGTTAGAAGGTGTAGATGTCGAGGATCAGATGCTCAAAACCAATGATGTAACCTCAAATCAGCCACACCAGCTGTACGTTCTTCCGTGACTGCCGGAGTCTCCGCAGGAGCTTTCTACGGTGCGTCTGTGACGGCAAAGCCTCCCGACTGAAGGTAGCCAGCATAGTCCTAGATGGCAGTGAATGGATAGAAATGCGCTGATCCGCCTTTCAGGCAAGTGCCGAATAGAGTCCTCGTCGCAACGCATAGGAGTTTTCCTGAATCCCAACAAAACATCGGAGCAGGTTGGATGATAGTTTTGACCAGGGCAAATTTAGAGGTCCTGACATCCAGTATATTACCATATTCCGGACGATACGTTTCGGAAATAAAAGGGATATACGTTCCTGAGCTTAAAAACCAAGAAAATCTGCCTAAACGATCAGCCGAATCATAAAGGTGTCTTGTTTTGTCCAAGAATACGACCTGAAAGGGCACAAAAATGGTGAATTACAGATTACCAGAAATCCATCATACCGTCGGTGAATTCCACAACTGTGAAAAAATGTTCACGTACTGCAGGGAATTTTTCTTCGGTGGAATATAGACTGCTTCAACTTGGTGGAACTTGAATTTTACAAAAATAAGTAGCCTACATGGGCGATTGGTTTGAACACCGAGGCACGTGACTGAGTATACAAGATGGCAGTCTGTGGCGGTGCAGCTCTATTTTCGTTCTCTCGTTTACGACCCCAGTCATGCCAATCTGGGTTACAACAGTGGATTTCGTCTTTTAATTCATAATTACTTCCAAATCTTGCGAAGAGGCTTTTATCATCTTCTAGAAAACAATAAGAAGGCGAAGACGATGTTTCAGTTCCCTGAGGTACAGTGTCATCGCGTCCGGCTGCTTATTTTCTGCCCTTAGTGTTGCTTTAGATCATTATAGACCCTCTTCTGTGGTAAATGGCTTCGCATATCATGAGGTCTTCGTCAATTTATACTACAACAGCAATAAATGCAACTTGGCCGAACGTAAACTTGGAGCGAAGAGCCTTCCAATGTTCCATAGAACTTATAACCTTCTACGGATCCCGGACGGCAGGAAGCCTACGATTCAAGAGGAACACTTACTTACAGCATCCTCTCATCCGAGTTTCTACACCTCTTCAGGTTGCGGTCCCTACGTGCTATGCCACATGACTTATCTCGCCTTTCTTCAGTCTGACAAGAGACGAAAACCGCCGGTGGGAGCTTTCATACTCGACTGGGTTATTCGCTTATCTTTCTATTACAGCCGGATTTAAGAACCATCGAAGACCACTCAATGGCCAACAGATAGAAGGTGTACTAGTCTTATGCCGTGTATGGCAAACAAGGTAAGGGTATCATTAGATGTAATGAATCCATCTAGCTGTCACAGTTTACAAGGACTTCTGCTGTATCGGTATGTGGTTTCACACCTCAGGTTTTTAATTCTCTACAGCTCATCACAGACGAATCGGAATTGTACCGGGTTTGCCACAAACCCATGTCTAACAGCATCATAATCTTTTAAACAGAAGACGTCCAAGTTGCCAGTCGTATCCCTGCACTATGTCTACCACTTCGACCCTCCCGAAACGTGGACTTTGGGCCAATCAACTACCAAGGGTACATAGAAGATGGTCGTTGAAGTTATGGAATCCACGAAATCGCTCCGACATGCGTAACTCTGAGGCTGTTTCGTCGACCGAGGATGTCGCGGATTCTTCGGGCTTCGAGTTAGCCTTGCAAGCGAGGCTATCCCCTTCGTCGTCATTGACGGCGATCGACTCGCAGGATCATCACAGTTCCCGTCGATCAATCACCCCGTCAAGCTCCAGCCTTGCTGCACCATCCCACGATGAGATAGACACTTGTGATAAAGACCACGTGTCGGTCTCGAGCTGTTCGCATGTCGCGAGAAGTGAACCAGATGTTGTCAAGTGGGATATTACCACAGTTGCCAGTTCACCGAACCCCTTGCTTGCTCCGGTCGAAGTCGGCGAACGGGTCATCACTCGCTGTGCGACCTCCAATAATAATGATCCTTCCTGTAGCCGAACTTCTACTTGCCCTAGAGTCGGAAACGACGATTCGGACGCTGCGAGTACTATCCCGCATATCGTCGTCTCGGAGGACGCATCAGAAAGAGTAGCAGAATCCTCGCTACCGAGTCATATTTTGTGCGATGCTCAGATTCCGCCGAGCTCGCCAACATCAGAAGCCATAGCCAGGGAGGCGGCCGGCCAAGTTGCGGAGTCTAGCGAATCAATAGTTTTACCCCAAGGCGGCACACTCGAGTCTACGTCCGACTGGGCCAATGCCGAGTGTGATTTCGTGGAATCGCTTCCATCTAGCATAGGACACTATGACAGGAAGTCGCTTATGTCAGTGCTCTCCTTTCACTCCGCTTAAAGATAATTAACATCTAAGTGTGTAGAGACGAATCTACTCGAGCTAAATTCACAGTACCTGCCATGCAAATTGACTTCAGTACACGTTGGGCCACAGCGTACGTGTTACACACTCTCTCACGAAACCGTCAGAATTTTGACTCGTTGTAATAGAGGAGAGGAAGAAGTTCTGCCTGTGGGTTGGACAAAGCATACACATTCAGATGGTAAGTCATATTTTTATCATGATCAGGATGTGCGTCTTTCCAGTTTGATCGTGGGATTGAATCTGAGAATTCTCATAGAAAATAATCACCGAAGAGTGGCTATATGACAGAGGGATTGCCGAGGATTTAGCTAGATATATCACTATACTAAAGGACGCCATCTCGAAAAGGGCAGAAGTCTTCGTTCGCCTCAAATCTTGGCATCTATACATAGAAATTGCGGAGTACGAAGATCATCGATTTCGTTGTAAATATTACTTTGTCGACCACGATGCGGAGTGCTTCTTCTGGCTCTCCAAGTGCACACTGGATGATTATCTGTTCGAGCTCAGAGGAGAAATGAGCCCGGATTTGATTCGCAGTAAGTTCGCAGTTTGAACACGTTGCGCCGCAAGGCTGACCTATTCCCGAGGATATCTACAGAAAGAATACTGGTAATCATCTTCGCATCCTTCTATGATTGTCGATAGTGATGTCTCCTAGGAACCATCATTATTTTTTCAGCGACCTTCACCAACTTACAAAAGCACAGTGGATTTCAGTCCAAAAATGCATCTTACTTGCTGAAACAGGTCAGTTCTTTCTCTTTGTCCTTTGCCATCGTGCAATGTAGAACTCGACTCTTCTTTTCCACAGATGTAATCATGTCCGAAACTTCAACCGTTTCTTGCAGTATTGGAAAACTGAAAACTATGAGCAAAAGCATCATCTTAGCAGAAAGTAAGACATCGCACTTTATCAATAGCGTCGTCATCAACGGAGCCCACATCTCAGAATTGGTCACCTCTGAAGTGGCAGGCAAGCCTGGTCTATAATATCTGCCACCTCTTTTTGCTGAGTTCCCTTCAGCATCGTACATGATGGCTTTGTGTGAGCATCACGTCTTTTTTGTCGTTTAGCACTAACTGATTGTAACGATTAGTACGCGATCAAATCCTGAACTATCACGGTCAACGGAACGTTCGAACTGATCGGGTTGAATCTGTTTACGGATATGATTTTAACAGCCAGAAGCGCACCCTTCCGTTCAGGACAATGAACCTCTTACTATTCCATGCGCCCATTAAACATTATACTTCGCTCGATAAGGTCTGGGTGGATAGGCTAATTTCAACGGGGCCGTGGCAGGGCCTCATAGAGCAGATTACGGACAAATGGCAACAGCATGTCGGACTGGTATGTTTAATCCTTTGATATGCTTTAAGGTAGTGTTGCATGATGACACGACTAGGCGACCATCCTTCTTGCGGTTAATATGGCCTTTCTCGCTATACCTTCGGTCGACGTGATGAGTGCGGGTCAGCAGCACCGTTTTGTGACCCAACTTCTATGCTATTTATCTGTCGCTAGTAGCATGGCTGCTATCATCCTGGGCTTTATACTCATGAGCCACCATAACGCCCTGAAGCATGCCGGCGTTCAAGCTGTGGTACGCTTGATCTCTTCGTACTATAGTGACAATCTCACCGCCTCACAGACACGTTTCCTCGAGCGACACTGGCAGGACGACATAGGATTTGAACGATTGTCAATCATGTACAGCACTCCTTACGCACTTCTTATGTGGAGGTAAGTCCAAGATTTCTGGATTTGTCTCCTTGACTTATGCAGGGGGTCAGCATAATATCCTTTCTAGCATCATTCTTCTCGATGTGCTTGCAATCTGCCGATCCGGTTTCACTGAAAGTTTCCGTGGCATTAGCGTTCCTTTTGGGGACCGCGCTCTGTGCGTGGTGCATTTACCTGTTCTGGGACGGCAGCAATCAGTGGATACAACAATGCTTGGAATTTTGGCCAGGATCTCTTTCTAGTTTAAAAGAGGAGCTGCGCGCGATCTTGTCGTATGATAACATTCGGCGATTTCGAGATAAACTTCGGAGGGCAGTCTTTAGGATGCCGGAATCTGTCTTACCTACGACGTCTGGCGGAGAGGTGTGAAGTGAGGAAGGATAAAACAAAGAAATAAAGTGGGGTCAGAAGCTTTTCATGTCTTTCTTTCGTACTTATGCCTGCATGCGTCGTTCTATATGTGGCCTTTGTATGTTTCATAGATTTGAACACAGAAGTTTTATTACTACATTCTTGTCTTAGCGCACGTGAAGCTTCGGCCTGACTTAAGTATTGCGGTATCGAATCGTGGTCGAGAATCGATGATGTCTAGCTTTCTCGTTGACGAATCCACAGAACAACTACCGAATTCAGTCACTGAGTTTAGACTGAGTAACTTAAGCCGGCACGAGAAGAGATGTTCATCGCGAGAAATATACTGCTTCCTGTCCAGGAGGTCTCCTTCTTGGATCATTCTTTGTATCTACATCACAAATGCGCATGAGCCGTCTTCGATACACGGAGCTCAGTCACCGGCAAATAACATCCTAGTCTCGTATACCTTATTCAACGATCCGAATGGTAGGTGCATGTCCTACTTGATATACTTGACCAAGGCGGGCTGCTCTGCGAGGGCGTGGCACAAAGTCCATGTTCGAAGCAATAAAAACATAATAAATTGACATTCAATTATGGCCTGGAGCTTCTCTCGCTGCAGTAGCCGCGACTGATCAGTTGCTATCAACATCATTACTTTCACGTACGAAGACAGAGAGAACATTCACTTGGATTTACTAGCTCTACGTAGTCGAAGTACTCAAAAGGAATGAACGATGTAACTTCCACGCGCAACTCGAATGATGCTAGGACATGAAGCTTTCGGAGACTTCTCTCATGAATTTTGAAATCAATGCTACTGGCAAGGGGACCGCCTCAGACTTGTTCCCTCAACACCATCTTGTCGGCGACTGGTGCAGTCTTAGACGTCAACAAATCCCAGTCCACTGCCACGGCCTACAATACAAGGGGAAAGAAAGGGCGGCTCGTCTCCATCCATGGGAGCCGTGGCCAGCATTGCAGGAAGCACCACCACCAGTGCACCCTTTGGCTAGGAAGCACGCCTTGAGGATGCCGTGGCCTGCCGTCATCCGCTGAATGTGTATGGTCAACAGCGCATCCATGTATATACACAGCTGGACAGTGGTGACTATTCTGGGCAAGTCAAAATAGTCGCTACCCAGCCGTGTATCTCACGTGCGTACATTCTGCTTACCTGCTTTTGTTTCATTACTGACGTTCTTGTTGGAGATATCATGACCGGATTGTCTTCGAGGAGTATAATCAAAGTACCTTCTTCGCATAGTTGCGGATGATTTGTCGTGACCGACCACAGAATCCTGCATCACTACCTAGATACTCCAACTGGGAACACAGCCACAAGATAGGGTTCGCTTCTTTGTCGATGCCCTCATCGTCACTGTATACGGGATTATCGGTTGTGATGCAAACATGAACGATCGTGGGAATTTTCTATTCGACCTATCTTATCTTTTCGGTGATTGCCGGATTATCGATCTGAGTCGACTGTGGGAATGTATTTCTAAAATTCTACTGGACCTTATCCCTGCTAAGCTTATCGTACCTGGAATGCAGGATTTTTTATTCAAATCTGCATTCTCGACGTTAACGTCCTTCCTTCCTCTTCGGAGTATTCCCTCTTCTTCATCTATGATTTCTGGCTCCTTTTCAGCTCACTTTTAAGTCCTTGCCTTCTCTCTATCTCTAGCTAGAGCCCGAGCAGGCACTCGTCTCCGTTATACAACTAACACCCCTTCTTTTCCTCTCTCTCATCAAATTCAAAGCCAATGTTGACGCTCCACGGATTTTATGGCGCTTTCTTAATGTAGTAACCTGGCATGCTATTCGGGTGAACATCCTAGGTGCGTGACTGTCTTGGCTGTAGAGGGCATTCATACCTGACTCTGGCGCGAAGCATGAAGTATTGGTTCGACGACTCGATAAATTCTTCACCTTGTAATTTCTCCGACTCGAGCTTACATGCCTTACCTCCTCTGGCGAAGTCCCATCGGCGTTTCTTCTGATGCCATTTGGATACCGTGCTCGACTGTCAGTTATAGTGACGGTTTCACTGAGAAACCTTAGCTCACCTCACATACTCCCTATGATTGGCTTGGAAGCATGTTGTCTTGGGAAGCAACTTCGCAGAGTTAAGTTTATGTACTCCAAGGTCGCCGCCACCGTGAACGTCACTTCGTTGTCGCCATGGGTCGACTCCCACACTTCTGACTTGTCATTGAATACGATGTATTCATGTGTAAGGGATTACGTCGACTTGAGATAAAGAAATGTCAGTGTCGAGCTGACCTTCATATCGATGTCTTTGGTCATTGGTGCTAGGTGGTACAGGGATCTTAGTGGGTGCACCATTCGTCTCTGAGTATACTCGCTAGTTACTTGCCTCTGGATGTATTCCTTTTTGGAATTCTAAAGCCCCGTTGGATCTTCGAAGTGTGCTTCCCCTTGGCTTTTCCATTTGTCCCACAATATGGTTGATAACTCCCGATATCCTACAATACCTGCGACCCGTCAATATATCACAAATCCTTGATGTATGGTATAAAAATAGGACTCGCTAATGCTGCGCGGATGGGATGGCCCTCACCCAACTGGTACTGGTTTTTGTGCTTCATTCGTTACTATCTAATCCGACTGCTGGGATTGAGGTCAATGAACTCGTGCTCTTCCTCCTGTCTGGCAGAGTTTGTGATGATACGGCCTGTTTTTGTTGCCTCTGGAGGTGCAAAAGGGAAAAAAAAAATAGAAAATTTTCGGTTATTTCCGACTCATTTCCAAATGAGCCCCTCTGCCATCAACCTTACCGGCCCACTATATTTCTGCCATCTATCTGAATTGCTGAGCCTGGGTTACGGGACTAGCCTTATGACACTGCCACGTAAATACAGTTGAAAGGCTGTAATATGCAGTACTGGTTAGAGCGCCCACGGTGATTTCGGTACATATAGCATATACAAGACCCTGACAATAGCGGTGTCAGCGGACAATTCGGAGACTGTGAGGGACTATGTAACTACTGAAGCCGTTTACAAGCCGCAGTCTCCGTCGATCAACAATGTGGTCAACTCTCAGCCTTACTGCACCATCCCACGAGGTCCAAGATACCCCTGATGAACGCCTCGTGCCGGTCTCGCAGGCTCTTGTCGAACGAAAGGTTACCAAAGTTGCAAGTTCATCAAACCTGGAGTCCAGCGAATCGATAGTCATACCTCAAAGCAGCGTATCCGAGTCTGCATACGACTGGTCTAATGTCGAGATGGAGTTCGAAGAAACACTTCCGTCTAGTATAGGACACTACAGAAGGAAGACGTTCATGTCAGTGCTCTTGTTTCACTTGGTTTAATCATAAGTAACATCCAGTAGTCAGAGACGAATCTACTTTTGCAAAATTCGCAGTACCTGCTATGCAAATTGACTTCAACACATATACACGCATCTCGCCTCGAACGTGCGTGTACCATTCAACGAGACCGGCAGGATTTGATTTGTTGTCGTAGCGGAGAGGAAGAGGTTCTGCCTGTGGGCTGGGCGAAGCATACGCATTCAGACGGTAAGCCGTATTTTTATCATGATCAGGATGTGCATCTTTCCAGTTTCATCACGAAATTGAATCTAATATGAGAATTCTTATAGAAAGTAATCACTGAAGAGTGGCTATATGACAAAGTCATTGCCGAGAATGCAGCTAGATACATCAGCGCACTCAAGGACGCAATCTCAAAAAGGGAGGAAGTCTTCCGTCGCGTCAAGTCTTGGCATCTATTCATTGAAATTGCGGAGTACAAGCTGCCTGCTTGGGAAGGTGATGATGGATTGCGTTGTAGATATTACTTTGTCAACCATGATGCGGAGTGCATCTTCTGGCTCTCCAAGTGCATGCTGGACAATTATCTGCTGGAGCTCAGAGGAGAAATGAGCCCGGATTTGATTCGCAGTAAGTTGGCAGCTTGAACACGTTGCGCCGCAAGGCTGACTTATTCTTGAAGGGTATTTACAGAGAGAATACTGGTAATTCTCTTCACATCCTTTGGCGATTGTCGATACCGATATATTTTCCAGGAAACATCATTATTATTTCAGTGAAGTTCACCAACTCACGGAGTCGCAGTGGCAGTGGGTCCAAAAGTCGATCTTACTCGCTAAAACAGGTTATTTACTTCTCTTCATCCCTTCCTTCCAAACGTAATCGTTCTTTTACAGGCGTGATCATGTCCAACACTTCTACCGTGACTTGCGGTATCGAAAATTTGACAACCATGGGCGAGAGCATCGCCTTAGCAGAAGGTAAGACATCCCACTTTTTAAATGGCATTGTCCTCAATGGAGCACGCATCTCAGAATTGGATGCATCCGAAGTGGCAGGCAAGCCTGGTCTATCATATCCACCAGCTGTTTTCACTGAAATAATGTTCAGCAGTGTACATGATAGCTTTGTGTGAGCATCACATCTTGATTTGTTGGTTAGTACCAACTGATTGTAAAAACCAGTACACGATCAAATTCTCAACTATCACGGCCAACGGGATGCTCGAACTGGTCGGGAGGAATCTGTTTACGGATACAATTTTACCAACTGGAAGCGCACCGTTCCGTTCAGGACAATGAACCTCTTGCTATTCTATGCCCCCATTAAACATTATACTTCACTCGATAAGGTCTGGGTGGATAGGCTGATTTCAACGGGGCCGTGGCAGCGTCTCATAGAGCAGATTACAGATAAATGGCAACGGCATGTCGGACTGGTGTGTGTCATCCTTTGATATGCTTTAAGGAAGTGTTATAATATGACACGACTAGGCGACCATCCTTCTTGCGGTTAATATGGCCTTTCTCGCTATACCTTCGGTCGATGAGATGGGTGCGGGTCAGCAGCACCGTTTTGTGACCCAACTTCTATGCTATTTATCTGTCGCTAGTAGCATGGCTACTATCATCCTCGGCCTTATACTCGTGAGCCACCATAACGCCCTGCGGCATGCTGATATTGCAGTTGTGGTGTGCCTGATCTCCTCGTACTTTGATGACAATCTCACCGCCTCACAGACGCATTTCCTGGAGCGACACTGGCAGTATTCTATAGGGTTTGAACGATTATCGATCATGTACAGCACTCCTTACGCACTTCTTATGTGGGGGTAAGTCCAGGATCCTGAGTTTCGTCTCCTTAACTAATGCAGGAGATCAGCATGGTATCTTTTCTGGCATCATTCTTCTCGATGTGTTTGGAATCTGCCAACCCCATTCTACTGAAAGTTTTCGTGGTGTTGGCGTTCTTTTTGGGGACTGTGCTCTGTGCGTGGTGCATTTACCTGTTCTGGGATGATAGTGATCAGTGGATACAGCAATGCTTGAAGTTTTGGCCGGGATCTCTTTCCAGCCCAAAAGACGCGTTGCGTTCAATACTGTCACATGATAACATCCGCCGATTTCGAGATAAGCTCGAGAGGGCAGTCTCAAGGATGACGGAACCCATCTTACCTACGACATCTGGGAGAGCGCTCTGAGATGGAGGTAAATAGAGACTTTCGTACAGTTCGGTCGTTGGTCACTGGTGGAGTGGCTTGAGATAAGACATTCATTCATACATCGTTGTTTCTATGTACAATCATAAATCATAGCTCTGACTGCATCCTAGATCGGTAGTCTGTAGTCTATAGTCTGTAGTGTGCGCGTAACGCTGCTTACTGGTTAGGAATGCAGAAGAGATATTTGCACGTACTGGTAAATTAGCGTATCAAAGTACCCCCTCCGAAGGGTTCCCTACTCCCCTCGAGGTTTCGTACGCAACCCTACCAAGGTCCAACTCTCGAGCCTCAAGTCTCAGCCGGAGACCACCAGTCCACAAAAAGTCTTCCTTCAACTTGACTCTCTGGCTGGGAGTCGAACCCAGCTTTCGTGCGTTAGCTCAACCAAAATAGCTTAGTCCAAATGACAGGCGCGTGTACTAACCAATATACTACCAAAGACACATTGCCAGGTTCAGACTAGTAATAATATAGGTCGAATGTCGTCATGCCTAGCGCTTCAGCCTTTGGGGGCTCGTGTCCACAGACACAGTGGACTTGGATATGGCAGACTGTTATCAAAGCAGTTTTGCTGAGCTCAGCTATCAAGTTTTACCATCTGCCGAGCTCTGTATGGATGATCTGGATGGCGAGCTCTCCTTCTCGGCAAATATCCCAGAGCCCTCCTCATCGAAGTCGGCCTGTCCTCAATCGTATCATCCTCAAGATCGCTGGTCACCAATCCACTAACAAATCCTCACCTTCGCTGTCATGTGCCCTACTTGGGACCCAACCAGATGTTGATATAGTGGTGCTGCGAAGGTCTCAGAGATCGCTATACCATGCACCTCATCTACAAGTGTGCCAATCTCTACTGCGACTTCACAGAGAAGCCGACCCTTAGACCACTCGACTTTCATCACATCAAGGCAATTCTTTTTGCGTCGAGACCTCGACTCCTGGTGCCGGAGACAACCACATAGAATTTCCATCCGGATCGGATTTCTTACCTACGAGCAACGTCAATTTCCTTACACATGCCTTGCAGTGGTTACGTCTATAATTCTCAGGCACTGAAGTCAGACAGTGCTCCAGTCAAAATGCGGAGTCTAGCGAATCGATAGTCTTACCTCAAAGCGGTTCACACGAGTCTACGTACGACTGGTCCAATGACGAGAATGAGTTCCAAGAATTGCTTCCGTCTAGTATAGGACACTACGATAGGAAGACGCTCATGTCAGTGCTCTCTTTTGACTCCGCTTAAAGATAGTTAACATCGCAGTGTTTAGAGACGAATTACCCCAGCCAAATTCACAGCACCTGCCATGCTAACTGACTTCAGTACACATAGACGTATCTCACCTCAAACGTACGTGTACCATTTCATGAGGCCGTCAGAAGTTTCACTCATCGTCATAGTGGAGAAGAAGAAATTCTACCTGCTGGTTGGATGAAGCATACGCATTCAGACGGTAAACTGTATTTTTATCACGATCATGATGTGCGTCTTTATAGTTCGACCGTGGAATTGAATCTGAGAATTCTTATAGAAAGTAATTACCGAAGAGTGGTTATACGATAGAGCTATTGCCGAGAAGATAGCCAGATACATCACCATACTCAAGGACGCCATTTCGAAAAGGGCGGAAGCCTTCGGTCGCGTCAAATCTTGGCATCTATACATAGAAATTGTGGAGTACGAGCTACCTGCTTGGGAAGGTGATGAGCGATTGCGTTGTAGATATTACTTTGTCAACCATGATGCAGAGTGCATCTTCTGGCTCTCCAAGTGTACACTTGATGATTATCTGTTCGAGCTCAGAAGAGACATGAGCCCGAATTTGATTCACAGTAAGTTGGCAGCTTGAACACATTTTCAGCGCTGCAAGGCTGACTTATTCTTGAAGGGTATTTACAAAGCGAATACTGGTAATTCTCTTCACATCCTTTGGTGATTGCCGATAGCGATATATTTCCCAGGAAACATCATTATTATTTCAGCGAAGTTCACCAACTCACGGGATCGCAGTGGATTTTAGTCCAAAAATGCATTTTACTTACTGAAACAGGGTAGTTCTTTCTCTTTGTCCTTTGCCATCTGCGATGTAGAACTCGGCTCTTCTTTTCCAGATGTAACCATGTCCGCAACTTCAACCGTTTCTTGCAGTATTGGCAAACTGAAAACTATGAACAAAAGCATCATCTCCAACCTATCCTGACTGGTAAATTTAATTTTCCCAGTAGTTATCGGGGAAGCGTGAGTACAATTTCCCCAATAACTATAGTAGGGCTGTCAGTCAGCGTTTCACGTCGCAACCGGTGATAGGATCATGTGTCATCTCTGATTACATTTTTCCATGCAATCTATCCCCTTTACTTCCCTGGCCACGTATTACAATAATCTTGTACCATTAAAAAAGTAGATACATTTAGTATTTGAATAGATATAATCAACAATAAAAATATGTGCATGTGGGCGGGCACAGCGGCCTGTAGGTGTCGATGATGGTCATTGCTATCAGGTATGGTTGACAATGGGGATTGTGAGGACATTGATGCACTGCCGAAAAGGGTGAGACATGCAGCCGAATGTGGACACACAATGGTGATGACGTCATATGGTGAGGGAAAGAAGCACAAAAGAAGCGGCACAGCCACCCGATCACTCCGCGGTTTCACGGGCCGGAGCAATTGAGCAAGTGGAATACATGCTCGGGATCCTTCCTTTGCTTGATTTATCCTTTCTATGGTCCCAAAAATTGGTAGAATATAGTATTATTGCAGTGTAGAGCATACATATATAGTTTTTTGTGCATGAAATACATTCCAGCCTTGATTAATATGTGTTTCAAGGATGATAAACCGCATTTTGGGCCATTTCTTACACGGTATATCTGTTTTATGCAGTTCCGCATACCATCACAAAGGTCCAGATGAAGTGCTTATGCTTTATTTTGTCCAAACATCCATCCAATCTACACAAATCCACTTGTACAAGCCTTGTTATTCACTTTACTGCTTGGAAAATGTATGTTCATGTTCTCCTTTGGTGCACTTTCGTCTGATCATCTCACCAAAAGAAAATAATGTGCCGGAAGCTCAGGGCAGGTGTCTTTTCAGATATATACCACCAAGAATAGGTGATGTACACTTTGATAGACTTTGTATCCTTGTTTGAATGTGTACTGTGGGGTGAAGGATGTGTTACAATTGACATTATTGATATTTATCTTTGAACTAGATACAGAACGGGAATAAAAAGCTGCATATAATATATGAGTACTAATATACACTATCTGTCAAAGATTTAAGGTCTGGAAGAGCTTCATTGACTGAACAGTCGCGATCCATTGGTCACTGCAAGTGATTTAGGGGCTGTCCGGCAAATTCCGGAAACCAGCTCGAGATGTTTTTCTTTCATTGTGACGTAGCTGAAAGCGGACCGATGGGATTAATATGATGCATACAATGGGGATACAGTGGCCGGAGTCGGGCGACGATGAGTGAGGTGGCGGACGGAATCGATATCTGAAGCGTGGGACATACAGTGGCCGGAAGTATAGAATTTATCGGAAACCTGTCAAATATGTAAATACAATTCAAGTCTCCATAACGCATGTATTCTGACACCTTTGATAGTTACTGGAGAAATTGTATTTGACGTTCCCCAGTAGTTACTGGAATAAATTCCATTAAATGGACAGTACAGCCTCTCATCTCAGCAGAAAGTAAGACATCGCACTTTATCAATAGCGTCGGCATCAACGGAATCCACATCTCAGAATTGGACGCCTCTGAAGTGGCAGGCAAGCCTGGTCTATAATATCTGCCACCTCTTTGTGCTGAATTCCCTTCAGCATCGTACATGATGGCTTTGTGTGAGCATCACGTCTTTTTTGTTGTTTAGCACTAACTGATTGTAACGATTAGTACGCGATCAAATCCTGAACTATCACGGTCAACGGAATGTTCGAACTGATCGGGTTGAATCTGTTTACGGATACGATTTTAACAACCAGAAGCGCACCGTTCCATTCAGGATAGCGGACCTATTACTATTCTATGCGCCGATTAAGCACTATACTTCGCTAAGTAAAATCTGGGTGGATAGGCTTGTTTCCAAGACCCAACAAGCTGCCGTTGTAGAGCAGATTATATACAAGTTGAACTTGTCCAACGGAATGGTGCGTATGATTCTTGCCACTCTTTACACTGTACGAAATCTGACGAACATTGTTGCGTACAGGCCACCGTACTTCTAGCAGTTAACATGGCTCTTCTGGCCATACCCTCTGTCGATAATATGGGCGCCCACCAACAACCTTCTGTGACCAAGATTCTCCCCTGTTTCTCTGTTGTCGCTAGCCTGGGCAGCATTATCATTGGTCTCTACCTCATAGGCCACCATGCTACCTTGAAACATGCCGCCTCTTTCCTGGTCTCGTTCTTATGCATGTGTCTGGAGGCTCCAAACCCACGATCGCTCAAAGTTTCCGTCGTCCTCGCTTACCTTTTCATCACTGCGGTTGGTTCGTGGTGTATTCTTTTGGTCTGGGGGGACAGCGACGAATGGATGGAACGATTTTGGGGCTCCCACAGAGGTCTCCCTTCGGACATAAAGAACTCCTTGCATTTGATATTTTCCCGTGAGAATCTATGCCGACTCAGAGACAAGGCTTGGAGGATGGGTTCACGAACAGGGAGGAGCATTTTACCGACAACAGCCAATGGAGAGTAAATCAAAAAGATGCAGTATTTGTGACTTTCTATGTACCCCATATGTTCGACTTGGATATATTACCACCTGTACACGAGTGTTTGATTTTCTATACGCTATAAATCGTTCAACTAACGCACAAGAAGAATGTATGAAACGAACCTCGTTATCATACGGAAAATTAGCGATGAAAGCAGATGCGTCCCTCGCTGCAATGACTCGAAATCGTACCTTCCGAGACACACATGCATCTCTGATGGGTTGCAAATTGTCTGTCGAACTGCGACGCTGCAGACTCGACGGCCATACGAGGACGTCATACAAACGGCTGGAACGAATAAAGGCAACCATCGGAGGCGGCGCTTCTTCCCAAAATCCTTTAAGGCTCAGGCATCGCATGGTGAGAGGTAGGTGGTCAAAGAGGACAGCGCTGTATGAACCTGAAGTCGCATGCAACGATTCCAGCGCGGGTAGGCGCGCCACGACATCGTCAAGGAAAGGCTCAGGAATATGCCGTAACGCGTAGACCACAAGATGCCGGAGGAGCGTGAGCTGCGAAAGCGATTCCTTGAAGTTATGGAGCGACCGAGACTGTTCGCCGATTGTATCATCCCGGTCAAAGCTATCAAACGCTACATCCAGTCGGGTGAGAGAAGCAGTGAAGCTGCCTATGGGGAAGCGAAACACGAAGGAGCTGGTGCATGAATTGATGGTGAGACGCGTCAATGGGCAAACGGGATCAAAGCCCTCGAGGTCGCACTTTGACGACGAGTAGATCTGGAGCTCCTTGAGAACCGGGGAAGAGCATAAGCGCTGGAGGGTCGAATGGCCGTATCCGTCGGGGCCCTGAATGGTGATATGGCGTGCCCCTGCCAGCGCAGGGAAGTTGTCCATGACATTGGACGGGAACGTTTCTTCGAAACATCCCGGGTAGAAGTAGAATTCGATGGATTGGATGTTCCCCGGGGGGAGGAGCGTGACCCAGTCAAAATTGGCGTCTGCGTGCCATTTGAGCCGCAGGCGTCGAATGCATGCGCGAATTACGGGGCTGGTGGACAGGGTCTCTTCGAGTTTGTGGGAAGGGTAGGTGAAGGTTAGGTATCGGTAGAGACGCCGGCGGGAGGCGAAGGTCCACGCGTAGCAGACTCGCGCTGCAGACGCGGCTGACTCATCGTCTAGGCAATGAATAATGTGTTCCCAAACCTCTTGCGGGCACCGCTGAAGAGCAGGGATGTGAGCACCTATTTCGCAGGTTAGCATGCGTATAAAGGACAAGGAGCGACGCACGACTAGGTAACATCGTTACAAAGTGGGTGTTCGACAATGAGCACAGGGCGACCATAAGGCGTTATCTTGATAACAAAATTAGTTATATAATCGCGTCAGACCTTTTGTCGAGATCTCCAATAATCTGTCATGAGGCTCCTAGCGGAAGACGGGCGTCCGAGTCTTGTGCGATCCAGAGGGTTGCAGATAATACCCATGGTCGAGCCGGTGAGAGATCTTTATAAGTGGCCATGGAGCAAGTGGGATCAGAAGCACGACGGTGTATGGTTGAGAGTTAAAAACAGCAACAAGAAGTTGCCACGGAAGCGCTAATAAATGAGGGAACTACGTGTTCAGCGGTGATGCGATTCGGAAAAATAACGCAAAGTGAAAGCACGCGACGTGATGATATGATGAGGCAATTGCCGAGGGGTCATGACAATTGCTTCCAAGTATCATTGTGAAAGGGCAAAAAGGGTAGTAGCTACGACCATATACATTCTACCCTTAGCAGCATTAGCAGCCAAATGTCAACCCTCCGTTATTATCGAGGTCCCAATATCTCGACACCAACGCGCTTACGATGCATGGCCATCGTCATCAGCAGAGGAATTTAGCCGAAAGAACACACCTCGGTGGCCGTTATTCCGCCAGCATCATGGCATCGTTGCCGGATCTGGCGTAGTTGTTGACTAGACGTGAAGGTCTTTGAGCCGGGGAAGCCATTCACCTTGCGTGTCGGACGAGTGGCGTTCACCTGATATGATGCTTGAGGAAACTTCACCATTTGACTGCGGTCGTATTGCATTGACGTCAGATTCTTCTCTGCGTGATATGTGATCCTAGCCGCCGTGAAAAGGATTAAGATACATTGTCAAAGAGAACGTGAGCGACACGACAAAATTAACGATACAACTGTATATCATATACAGGTAGTTCTGAGGGTCCGTCCTGCAGACCGAATCAAGACTTGCTAAAGAACTTGCGGCACTTGATGACTGTGGTCAATGCCTGCCGGAGGAGCGACTTGATTCTCCATTTTCCTAGAAGAGATTTTGAACGAGGTCATCGTCAATACATAACATATCTATATAGCTCACCTTTCTCAATAGGCACCGCGACATGGGGAGACTCCTCTGGCGTCGAGACTAGTTGATGCAAATCTGGGGAATCAGAGCTCGGGGCTTCCGGTAAACTCGAGAAAGACTCCAGGGACGCGTCACTGTAGTTCATAGAAAAGTTATCAGAAGACGTATCATCGATCTCCGACTCCTCTGGAGGGTAGAGAAGAACTGATCCGTAGCGCGCAAGCTGGTAATCTTGTACAATCCTTTTAAGGAAGGCTCAGAAAGGATTCGCATCTTGTGAGGATATTGACTTACTCTTTAAAAAGATCCACATCTCCATGTAACTGCGATGGATCAGAGATCTCCGGGACGTTTGACAAGACGTGGTCGATACGCATAACGGGTACGAAGATATGATCCTCTTCAGGCTTATCAGATCCTGGTATCTTGGCCAAAAATGTTTTGCAAATTTGACTATCGGTCTCCGAAGCGTCGTCTGTGTCAGGAGGCTCTTCTTGACCACTAAGGATTCGCAGGATTCTATCGTCCTCTAGTCCAGCCCGAAGAAGTTCACGATAACGTATATTTCGTTTATGGGCTGCGCCAAATGAACGGGAATCATGCGCACGCGGTGACTCAAGATAGTCTCGCCGTTCTGAAGGTACACGAGCGAAGAAATCGTAGCAGGTAGGATGGTAGCAGTTGTCCCATGGCAGCGGGCCCCTCGACACCTCGACAGGTTCCCTGGACTCGGGGTGAGTTGTTGTCGGCAAGATCGGAACACACATGGCAGGCCTCGAGTACTGTGGCTTCCGAGGGTGAGGCTTCGTGAGGCCTTGCTGCACTGGTCGGATGACGATAAGCTGCAATTCGGGGATTCCTTCGCGCGTGTCTTCGTTCTAAGTGCCTCTCAGTTTACCAGAATCAGGTAAGCAGTAATGTAACGCACGAAAAAACTGTAACCAGCATACTGTCGATCCTGCACATCGTTCAATTTTTTCAACATCGTTCCATCGCCTCCGTCACAGTACACCTAGGGTGGCCGCTACGTCGATGGAAAAGGTGAAGTAGTGGCAGAAAGGTGGGGTCATCGTGTTGTAGGGAGCCGACATGTCAGAGAGTGGAGACGAAACAGAGTGGAATCGAGCATATTTATACCGTCGCCGGGGGTGGTATAACAAAGAACAAGGACAAGGCTAGCCAGTGTACACTCCGGGCCGTTAGACCGAAGAATCCTGACTCCGAAAATCCGAAGTCCTTCTTTTGTGCTTCCCTACTACGGTTACCGTCACTCCAATTCCCGCTGCCCTGGGCGTCAACTGTCAAGGCACAGTACAGAACATGTACGGAACCACAATATCTACGCCCAGGCCTCATCGTCGTAACCACCCAGTTTTCCTCAGATGACACTAGTACCATCATCGTGTCGTGCAGCCCAACTTGAAATGTCTTGGTCTCTCCACCTTTACATTCCAAGAGTAGACTTGGCTCTTTATACAAGTGATTACCGGTGTCGCTGCCAGGGAATTCGTATCTATTTCCGTGTCGCAAGGCAGATATCCCACGTTTGCTTTCGTATCCTACTTGACAGGAACGCACCATTAGTCTCCCGTTGATTCTCCACCTAACGTTATATAACATTACGAACACCCTTGCATGTCGGAATTGCAAGGTGCCGATGCTGATTTACGATAATAGGTGAAAACAGCTCAAGAAAGGAATGTATCGACGAGCGTTCCCAATCCACGAATCGAACTTGGAGTCAACCACTCCCAACAAGTTGCAGTACCACTTATCACCGGTTAGTCTTCTTTCTCTCACGGTTCTCCATATTACTGTCACCCGGCTTTGACGTTCTCATGGAGCTGTCCGCAATTAACATGCTCTATAGTTGTAAAAGCTCGTTCCTGCCAGCGTGGTTGACACACGGATCTTATCTTTCAAGTCTATTGGTACCAGGGGTCGTTGACCAGAAGAAGCATAGCCGTACAATTGAGTACAATTGAGTTCCTCGCGCACACCGCCGTCTATGTACTCTTACCATTCCATCCCCTCCCGGGCTTCATGACTATTCCACGTTAAGACTAAACAGCTCCCACCTTCATTCCTGTGCCTATGGAATGCTGCCATGCCTCAGTCACTATATATTCTATGCATGTTGGACAATGGATCCCTATCATGGCTTTGTTCCTGGCTCTGTCGTCTGTCTGTCTGCTCAGTGCAGCGTACCTTGTATACCAGCGGCCTAGACGCATATCGATCGCGAATATTCCTGGGCCACAATGGAAATATTGGCTCTATGGTACGTTTTGACGTACCATTCCCTCTGACTGTTTCCCACATTTCAATAGGAAACTTGCCCGAACTTCTCAAAGGCGAAGCAGGAGAAGTAAATCACACAACCTCAACCAGTCTTTCTCGTGCTTTCACGCTGAATTTACATACTAGATGGACTTTAAATGGCAAGACCAGTATGGCGACATTGTTCGAGTCCGAGCACCGCTTGGGGCAAGCTGTTCCCTACTGGCTACCTGTCCAGTTACTGATGGTCGTCTCGTGCAGGAAGATCGTCTCATGGTTTCCGATCCCAAGGCGCTTCATTATATATACCAAACCAGTGGATACAAATTTATCAAACCTCCAGGTCGTAAGGAGCTTGGACGACTAATTACCGGGACTGGAATTGTCTACGTCGAAGGTCTGTAGTTAAAATCGACGGCCTCTGTATGTTAATGTTTACATTGTTTACTCAGGCGATGACCATAAGAGACATCGCAAACCTCCTACCTGGATTTGGAGCATCGGAAGCAAAATTCTACGTACCGGTGTTTTTCACGCATGCTAGGAAGGTAAATATAAATAACATTATTATACAGTACAATGATTGCTGAATATCCCATTTATATGAAGATGGTTTTGAGATGGAAGGAGCTCATCTCTGCAACTAAGGAACTGTCTGTCATTATCGACATCCCCTCATGGACGTCGCGTGCAACATTGGATGCCATCGGCGAAGGTATGCTACTTGCACCCATATTTCGTTTTATTCCCCCGTACAAGAATACTTCTAGCCGCATTCGATTATCAGTTTGGCGCTCTCGACGACTCAGCCACACCTCTAGCCAACGCGTATACAAATATGTTGTCAGCCATCTCGGTCTTTTTGACTCGAGAGAAGCTACTCTGATGAATAATTCGCTTCACAGGTTCAACATTTTTGCCGTAGCTACCGACAATAGCACCCTATTGTTCTCTTTGATGGAAAGCTGGCTGCCTAGATGGGTTGCACGACTCTTTGTTGAGAAGGCACCAATCAAGCGATTGGAACATCTCAGAATGGCGCACGACTTAACCCGCCAGATCGCAAAGCAATTGTTGAACGAGAAATACGAAGCGCTTGCCGCGGACAAACCTAAGAGGGATATTATGAGCTTGTTAGGTACCTTCCTTTTTTCGGCGTGCATTTTCCCACTGAATGAACTTTTGCCTATACCTGTCAGTGAAGGCAAATATTTCGGAAGACCCGAAGACACAACTTAACGAAGAAGAAATACTCGGTCAGATGAAGTAAGTGTGATTCCCTTAACCAGAGCATCACCATTGATCCCCAAGATTCCAGCACCATTATGTTTGCCGGCCACGAAACGACTGCCAACACGCTCTCCTGGACATTTCTCGAACTTGCAAGACATCCTGAAGTACAAGATCAGCTAAGGGCAGAGATCAGGGAGAAAGAAAGTGTAATTTTTGCTCGCGGTGATACTGAGTTCTCTGTACAGGATCTAGATAGCATGCCTTATTTGACCGCAGTCGTGAAGGTTAGATTGTGTCCTGTCTTGATCCGAGTCCTCAACTCACCGTTCCATAGGAGGTGTTTCGAGTCCACCCAATCGTTCACATTATCGCAAGGACGGCAGCTCAGGACGACGTACTTCCTTTGAGCAAGCCCGTGACGTTAACGACAGGAAAAACGGTGCAAGAAATACCCATACCTAAGGGGACATTCATCATTGCATCAGTTGCCGGCTATAATAGGTGGGAAGCCTTCGTGGCATCCATTGTCTTGTCTGCTAAATATACGGATGAACAGGAATGAAAGCGTCTGGGGAGAAGATGCGCACGTTTTCGATCCTGCGCGATGGTTCCGCGGAAGTGCGAGTAAGGAAGTTCCAGTTGGTGTCTACGGGAACTTGTGTGTTTGGTTGATATTTGAACCTAGACGCTACCCTAACTTTCCGCCTATAGGTTTACGTTTGCTGGAGGACCTCGGTCTTGTATCGGCTGGCGATTTGCGTATGCAATCTAATTCATACCTCTTTGACCTCACTAACCACGAAAATTCGTAGTGTCCTCGAACTCCACGCCTTTATTACCGAAGTCGTCAATAACTTTGAGTTTTCGTTAACCAAAGAGTCTGAGCTGATTCGGAGGGAGGCTTGTGGCATAATGGTACCGACTGTGGAGGGCGAGATAGAGAAAGGCTCACAGCTTCCCCTAAGAGTAGCATTCGCCTCTCGCAACCGAACTTTTGATTTGATATAAACTAATCTTCGAGATGCATACGCTGGGCAGAGAGGTGGACTTTCAGTGATGGTTGGTACCGGCATATTTCTCAGGATGTGAAACAAGACGCCAAGTTTAGTATAATGTATACACTCCGAGTCCTGGTAGGAGGCTATTTTGGAACAGGCAAAAACCGTCGAAAATGACCAATGGATAAAACGTTGATTAATAGAGCAAAATACGTCGGGATTCCCATTAATGGCCAATTGCTGGGGCCAAAAGAATGCGTTAATATTTGTATGCTCTATCTACAATGTTGCGTCGATGGAATCTTTCAAGTCTGCCGGAAGCCCCGAGCTGATTTCCTATGCACTGGATTCAATAGAGAGCGTTCGATATGTAGACTCGGCAAAATGGACTAAGGACCGGGAATTTTCAAGTCTGTGGTGCCGTCGTCGTTGGTACCTACCTAGTCGAAGAATACCTTGCTTCAGCCTTATAAAGTTCAGAGTAGATGAATGAACAGCGGATGATGGTTGGCTGGCATATCTGGGACGTCTGAGCAGCCTTTATATCCTCAGCTAGAGCGTTAACCGTACAGCAAGCAAGAATAAGAACCAAGCTACCAATCCAGGCTTACGTCTTGGCAACCTGCCTTGTCCATCTCTGAGCTTCTCGGCCCCAATTATCTAACCATAATTTGCGAACTGTCATTGTGAGTGGGAAAAATGCGCCTACAGTGTGGCAAGCCTTCTAGGCGGTAATAACGGTGCTCACGACGCGAGGAAAGTTAAGGTTGTTTCTAGCTTCGAAGAGTGGAATAGGTGCCTCAAACCCACCCATGCTTATCTCTTGTCTTGTCCATCGCCAGAGCTTCTCGTCCCCGAGGATAGCTCCGATTATCCAACTGGCATAATGTGCGAACTCAATGAAAGATTCACTATCAGAGTGGAATCGAGTATATTGGTACCGTCTGTTGCCTGCCAGCAGGGGCCAGTTTACACCTCGGACCGATAGACCGAAGAATCCCGAAAATCCGAAATACCTCTTTTGTATCCACGTGACGGTCACGGTCACTTGTAAAGAACAGCTTAAGTCTCGGACTCGTCTCTAGTTGGGCGTCGCAAGACAGGTTTTGCACGGTTGCTTTCGTATCCTGCTTGACGCCAAATGCCACGTTCATCTGTTACTCCACCTAACGTTACATAACGTTACAAACACCCTTGCACGTCGGAATTGCAAGGTACCGATGCCAAGTCACAAGAATACGCAGATCAAGAAGGGAACGTATCGACGGATGCTCTCAATCCACATTGAACTTGGAGTTACCCGCTCTCATTACCTGCTAGTCTTCTTTCTCTCACGGTTACTAGTCACTACAATCTGGTTTAGGCTGCGGCGGCGGCGTCGATTTGCCCTTACCACTGTATCACCTCCGATACTTCGATCACTATATATTCCATGCATGCTGGACAACGGGTCTTTATCATGGCTTTACTCTTCACTCTGTCGTCCGTCTGTCTGCTCAGTGCAGTGTACCTTGTATACAAGCGGCTTAGACGCATATCGATTGCCAATGTTCCTGGGCCGCAATGGAAATCTTGGCTCTATGGTACGCTTTGACGTACCATTCCCTCTGACTGTTTCCTACGTTTCAATAGGAAACATGCCCGAACTTCTCAAAGGGGAAGCAGGAGAAGTAAATCGCTCAACCTCAACCAGTCCTTCTTGTGGTTTCACGTTGAGTTCAGGTGGACTTTAAATGGCATAGCCAGTATGGTGACATTGTTCGAGTCAGAGCACCACTTGGGGTAAGTCATTCTCTACCGGCTACCTGTCTACTTCCTGATGGTCGTCTCGTGCAGGAAGATCGTCTCATGGTTTCCGATCCCAAGGCGCTTCATTATATATACCAAACCAGTGGATACAAATTTATCAAACCTCCAGGTCGCAGGGAGCTCGGATGACTAATTACCGGGACTGGAATTGTCTACGTCGAAGGTCTGCAGTTGAAATCTACAGCTACTGTATGTTAATGTTTACATTGTTCACTCAGGCGATGACCATAAGAGACATCGCAAAGTCCTCTTACCTGGATTTGGAGCATCGGAAGCAAAATTCTACGTACCGGTGTTTTTCACGCATGCTAGGAAGGTAAATATAAATAACATTATTTTACAGTACAATGATTGCTGAATATCCCATTTATATGAAGATGGTTTTGAGATGGAAGGAACTCGTCTCTGCAACTGAAGAACAGTCTGTCGTTATCGACATCCCCTCATGGACGTCGCGTGCAACATTGGATGCCATCGGCGAAGGTATGCTACTTGCACCCATATTTCGTTTTATTCCCCCGTACAAGAATACTTCTAGCCGCATTCGATTATCAGTTTGGCGCTCTCGACGACTCAGCCACACCTCTAGCCAACGCGTATACGAATATGTTGTCAGTTATCTCGGTCTTTTTGACTCGAGAGGAGCTACTCTGATGAACAATTTGCTTCACAGGTTCGACATTTTTGCCGTGGCTACTGACAACAGCACCCTATTGTTCTCTTTGATGGAAAGCTGGCTGCCTGGATGGGTTGTACGACTCTTTGTCGAGAAGGCACCAATCAAGGGACTAGAGCATCTCAGAATGTCGTACGACTTAACCCGTCAAGTCGCAAAGCAATTGTTGAACGAGAAATACGAAGCGCTTGCCGCGGACAAACCTAAGAGGGATATTATGAGTTTGTTAGGTACATTCCTTTTTTCGGCGTGCATTTTCCCACTGAATGAACCTTTACCTGTACCTGTCAGTGAAGGCAAATATTTCGGAAGACCCGAAGACACAGCTCAACGAAGAAGAAATACTCGGTCAGATGAAGTAAGTGTGATTCCCTTAACCAGGGCATCACCATTGATCTCCAGCTCTCAGCACTATCATGTTTGCCGGCCACGAAACGACTGCCAACACACTCTCCTGGACATTTCTCGAACTTGCAAGACATCCTGAAGTACAAGATCAGCTAAGGGCAGAGATCAGGGAGAAAGAAAGTGTAATTTTTGCTCGCGGTGATACCGAGTTCTCTGTACAGGATCTAGATAGCATGCCTTATCTGACCGCAGTTGTGAAGGTTAGATTGTGTCCTGTCTTGATCCGAGTCCTCAACTCACCGTTCCATAGGAGGTGTTTCGAGTCCACCCAATCCTTCATAGTCTCGCAAGGACGGCAGCTCAGGACGACGTACTTCCTTTGAGCAAGCCCGTGACGTTAACGACGGGGAAAACGGTGCAAGAAATACCCGTACCTAAAGGGACATTCATCATTGCATCAGTTGCCGGCTATAATAGGTGGGAAGCCTTCGTGGCGTCCACTGTCATATTTGCTAAATATATGGATGAACAGGAATAGGAGCGTCTGGGGAGAAAATGCGCACGTTTTCGATCCTGCGCGATGGTTCCGCGGGAGTGCGAGTAAGGAAGTTCCAGTTGGTGTCTACGGGAACTTGTGTGTTTTGTTTACATCTAAACCTCGAAGCTATGTTCACTTTCTGGTTATAGGTTCACATTTGCTGGAGGACCCAGGTCTTGTATCGCTTGGCGATTTGCGTATGCGATCTGATTCATACCTCTTTGGTCGCACTAACTACTCAAATTCACAGTGTTCTCGAACTCCACGCCTTTATCACCGAAGTCGTCAATAACTTTGAGTTTTCGCTAACCAAGGAGTCTCAGCAGATTCGGAGGGAGTCTTGTGGCATCATGATACCGACTGTAGAGGGCGAGATAGAGAAAGGTTCACAACTTCCTTTAAGAGTAGCGTTTGCCTTCCGCCACTGAACTTTCGATTTTATAAACTAATTTTCAAGCTGGGCAGAGAGGTGGATTTTAGGGTGATGGTTGGTCCCGACATATTTCTCGGGATTTGAAACAATACGCCTATGTGTACTTACCATTCCTCTTCCTGGTAAGAGGCTATTTTGGAACGGGCAAAAACCGTTGAAATGATCAGTCGGACGACGTACCACTCGTGAAGCCAAACTAAGCTCACTTCGCATTTACATTGTATGCACGACAGAGGTTTAGGTCTTTAAGTGAGGATCGGTAGACCTCCCTTGATGACAGTCGATCAACTATCATCGAGTTACAAGGGGAGTAGTTCGAGTGTATAGGATCGGCGAGTAGATTCCTTCCGAGCCCCTACACTACTGCTCCCTCCCGTTAATTTCTCACAATCATAGTACCACTTGCAAACTCCATTCATAGTTTGACCTCAAACCATGGCAGCAACCTCACTTAAATTCTTACCGAACACTCGACATCAAGCAAGACTCTTATCTTTACACTCAGGTGCCTTCTCTCGCTTTTCCGGTTGGTCCATGACCGTCAGTCAATGTGCCAGCATACCAAAACTTCGACGAGTTAGGGCCCGGAGGGTACACAATATATGCATTGTCATTGAATCCTGATTCAACAGTTGGGCTCTTTGGATGTCATTTCGGGTCGATTAGTGGCGAAAAGGAGAATTGCAGTTCTTCCGCTTCTCAAGACCCGTGCGATCACATCATTTTCTGGACCTGGCATACTCTTCCTTCTTTCTGGCATGCGTGGTTCCGTGGCCTTCGCCTTGTCCTTTCTTCAGCAGAGAGCCTCAGGTCGTATTCAAGTTGGAGTTCGACTCACAGCTTCAGTTTGGCCGGCACCTCACTGGTGCAAATGGAAAACATAATACCATATCAAAAGGAATGTAAGCTGTACAATGTCAACAGAATTAATGATACAAAGTAATGTATATCGTAAAACGAATGTGGGAAGATTTTTTCTGTCTGGCCTGCAGACCTAATCACAATTTTTTAGACAGCTTCCGCGGCCATTTCACCAACTCAACAAAATTTGAGAGCGCGCGCTTGAAGGGTGACTTGAGTTTCCATTTCCCTAAAAGCGAATCTCAGCAACGGTGCTTGAGTAAGTGAGGATATGCTTACTTTTCCGAATAGGAACCGCAACCTGAGGATTCGGAGACTTCTCTGGCGCCGAGTTCAGTTCATGCAAGTCAGGGGAAGAGCCTAGGGCTTCCGGAAAACTTGAGAAAGACTCCAACGACGCGCCACTGTAGTTCACAGAAAAGTTATCAGAAGACGTATCTTCAATCTCCGGCTCCTCGGGAGGGTAGAGAAGGACTGATCCGTAGCGCGCAAGCTGGTAATCTTGTACAATCCTTTTAAGAAAGGTTCAGAAAGGATCGGCAGCTTGTGAGGATATTGACTTACTCTTTAAAAAGATCCACATCTCCATGTAGCTGCGATGGATCAGAGATCTCTGGGACGTTTGACAAGACGTGGTCGATACGCATAACGGGTACGAAGATATGATCCTCTTCAGGCTTATCAGATCCTGGTATCTTGGCCAAAAATGTTTTGCAGATTTGACTATCGGTCTCCGAAGTGTCGTCTGTGTCAGGAGGCTCTTCTTGACCACTAAGGATTCGCAGGATTCTATCATCGTCTAGTCCAGCCCGAAGAAGTTCACGATAACGTATATCTCGTTTATGGGCTGCGCCAAATGAACGGGAATCATGCGCACGCGGTGACTCAAGATAGTCTCGCCGTTCTGAAGGTACACGAGCGAAGAAATCGTAGCAGGTAGGATGGTAGCAGTTGTCCCATGGCAGCGGGCCCCTCGACACCTCGACAGGTTCCCTGGACTCGGGGTGAGCTGTTGTCGGCAAGATCGGAACACACATGGCAGGCCTCGAGTACTGTGACTTCCGAGGGTGAGGCTTCGTGAGACCTTGCTGCACTGGTCGGATGACGATAAGCTGCAATTCGGGGATTCCTTCGCGCGTGTCTTCGTTCTAAGTGCCTCTCAGTTTACCAGAATCAGGTAAGCAGTAATGTAACGCACAAAAAAACTGTAACCAGCATACTGTCGATCCTGCACACCGTCCAGCTTTTTCAACATGGTTGCGTCGCCTCCATCACAGAACACCTCTAGGGTGGCGGCTACGTCGATGGAAAAGGTGAAGTAGTGGCAGAAAGGCGGGGTCATCGAGTTGTAGGGAGCTGACATATCGGAGGGTGGGGGAGAAGACGAGTGTGAGTGGAACCTCGCATATTATTTATACCGTTGGGTCGCAAAGAACAAAGGTTAAGGTCAAGGAACAAAGGCGTGGGAAGATCACCCAATCTCGATCATCACCTCACCTTTTCGGATCTGCCATTAAGTTGAAGTTGGTCTTCGCCCTTGGTCCTTGCACTTCCTTGTCTCTGTTTCATAATACGGAACAAAGAATG
This sequence comes from Armillaria mellea, assembly GCA_030407055.1. Classification (NCBI taxonomy): domain Eukaryota; kingdom Fungi; phylum Basidiomycota; class Agaricomycetes; order Agaricales; family Physalacriaceae; genus Armillaria; species Armillaria mellea. The sequence goes on along the minus strand of JAUDZF010000001.1, from coordinate 1,246,361 downwards.
AATTCATTGGCCGCTGGAACAATGTAACCACAGCCACTTCTCCTCAAATAAATTGCGGAAAATGGTGAGCATAAGTCCACTATCTTATTTTTGCCTTCCTCTGATTGCCACTCGAGCGTCGCCTTACACTCCCTTACTGCTGGTAGGCCTGGAGCCACCTACATATTTCTTCTTACCTTTCAATGTGGTCTTCTCGCTATTCTGTACTCTCCGTGGACTACGACCCCAACAAAACCGAAAGACCCAGCGTTGTGTCCAAACCTCTCTCCGTTAGAAGTCGACCACGAAAAGCGACGCAAAGATTCAGTCCTGGTCAAATTTGCGTTGTGACCGAATCCGTGTTTACACCGCTGTCCCATGCTTTGACAGCGGCCCAAGGTCCGATAGTTGCCCAAGAAGGCTGTTCGTTGACTTTCAAAGATAACGAGCTCGCTGCTGTTTCTTATGGCAACGAAAGACCCTGCATCATCATGGACCCCCCGGATGGCTATACCTTACCCTCTGGCACTCAGAAAAAGGGCTATTTCGTCTGTCTAATGGCCACATTTACGTCCTCTCGTGGCAGATACGACCGTCTTGGAAACCTTCTCCAACGATTTGTGGTCCCCGTTGAACCAAACGAACAGCTTCTTCCAGATTCGGACATGTACGCTTTGAAGACGACCCCACCCTGGCGTCACCCTTGGCAGTGGGCAATAGCCTTCATAATCTACACGGAGCGGCCTTTGAAGCTTTTTAGAGGTCGCCACGACGGTCAAGGTCGTAGACTTCCCTACTCTGAATATGATAGATTGGTCCAACATTGCCACGATCAGCGAAACCTATGGCAGGACGATGCAAGGAAGAATCCAGACTTGAAGCAAGAGATGTACAAACAACTTGTGGTGAGTCCGATTGTTTTTCATCCCGAATGTTATGGATTGCTGACTGGTATAGGATTGGAAACCTGATGACCCAGACGCCATGTCAATCTACAGTTTCCGTTCCACCGCGTCTCTCTCGTCCGTTCGTAGCAGGAAATCGCTCAACTATGGGCAAGGTTCTTGTCGTGGAAGTGTCCCGGCCTTGCCCCCTATACTTGAACACAAGATTAGTGCATATCCTAGGTTTACGCTTAAGAACTTCCCATCTCTGCCTTCGAGGGTCTGTGACCCTGTATGTTAACTTTCCGTACGTTAAGTAATATATGTCGTCCATATTCTGGCTAATCAGTTTAAATATCCAGCGCACTAAACGGAGGTCAAGAAACTGTATTGGATCAATGTATAGCAGTCACGATTGTATCGTTATATAAATATGTATTGAGCACCTGTAGTATTGATGAAACTGGTTACTCGACCACCATTGAGATCATCCTGTCGCGCAACCCACTTCCATGAAAAATAGGACCTCCATTCTCATCAGTCAGAGAAAATGTTCATTTTGCGTACTTGAAACGAGTCGGATACGACGTTTACTACAATAATGTCCTTCAACGTCGGATTCTGTGCCGCTCAATATGTCGCAGTCCTGAGTCCTGACACAATATCCTCCTCCTCCTCTGAGCTTAATATGTCGGCTGCGTCTGAGATTCATATCCGAAGACGAAAATATGTTGCCGGTGAAGGTTAGGGAACTGCGGGCAAAAAGAATTATGCGTAGCTGCGTGGTGCGTGGCTGCGTGGTGCGTGGCTGCGTGGTAGTTGTCATCAGCGTGGTTTGACGTGCCCTGATTGGCGTGGTTGGCGTGGTTGGCGTGGTTGCCATGTCACTCACAGGGGTAGTCAACGTCGGATCAAATATCGTAGTAGAGATTATTTATATATTTTTTCGATTCACCTCAAGGCCACGCTGACTTCCAAACGTTAGCCAGGACCTAGTTATGTATATGAGGACGGGATGACTCATCAGAATCGACTGAAAGAGCCCCCCAAACGATCTGCTACAAGGGAACCCAAGGATTACTCTGAGTCGTGGCCACGGCCAATCCTTAAGAAAGGTCGACATGTTTGATAACTTGGCAAGACATTTACCGATGAGCTTGATGACGATTAATCCGATTTCCTTGACAGCTGAAAGAAGCCGTCGTGCATAATAATGCTCTCTGAAGGCTGTACTGTCGCTGCAAGGAACCGACTCAAGAAACCCAGCAGAATTCTGAGTTAAAACTGCAGGGAAGTAGCGCATGACTAGAATACATCATATGAATACAATCAATACCTATAGTGTGGACCCGAAACGAAATTTGGTGGGGGAAAACTGAACCGATCATAAGTCGACTAGTTCCGCTTGAGTTGAACACATCAAATGCACCGGTATATTGTTCGATTTACTGCACAGCATGAATAACATCATAAACGGGGCGAGGAATCATACATGGTACTTGCATGGTGCCTGCATGGTCTGCATGGCGGCATGGCTGATCAGCATGGTCGAGCGTGGTGTGCCTGCGTGGTGTGCCTGCGTGCCTGCGTGGCAGCGTGGCGGCATGGTACATGAGCGTGGTCAGCTGCGTGGTCGAGGGTTAAATTTCAGAGAAAAAAGTAACTTCGTTAGTGTGTTTTATGGCCAACTGGGATAGTACTCGATGCATCGAAGCTATATTGAAGCTGTATTCATGCGAAATTCATGGGTAATTTATGTGTACAACACAAGTTTAAAAAATTTAAGCACTTAGAACGAGAGAGCACCAAAGTTTCAACGTATGACTGTCTCAGAATCATATATACATACATTTATGATGTGCTGGTAGCTAGAAATCATAAATACGAAGTTCCACACACTGTACTTTGCAAGACTTGGGCTCAAAAATCATTTTACTACCCACTTATGCTTGCTCCAGATAATTCATGTTTGAAAGCAAAACAAACATACTGATATCTAACAAAAGATTTCTGAGCATTGCGGAGTATATATATATTAAATTTATTGTGTTCAACCGGAGTTGAACGAGTGACGTGCGTGGCTGCGTGGCCACGCACCACACCAGCGTGGTACCACGCAGAATTTCTAGTGCCCGGGAACTGCCTATCGTAAGCGGCATAGTACTCAGGGCACCAACAAAGGGGCAAGAAGAGGGACAAGGCAAAGACACAAAGACCGCGCATTGTGATAGGAACGAAACGAAAGAAATCGGAACCAGTAGAAACGCACTCTTGCAGTCGTGATTTCAAGCTTGAATAAGAAGATTCTCGAGCCTTATGAATTCTAACCTTCTCTCCATCCTTTCGGCCCACACGGGCATTTCGTCGTTCTGGCCAGCTGGATGCCTCAGAATACAAGGCACATTCAAAGTTAAAGGGACAGCAGGTACCACAACGACCCGTGCATGGCCTCGACGGCCTCCAAGGATACGAATAAGAGACGATTGACAGTGATAATCGAGATCAGCGGGATATCCCCACGCCTTTGTCTCTTGTTCCTATTCCTGTTCTTTTGTCGTGCCCACGAGACAGTACAAATATGCTCGACAAAGGAATGGCCACTTATCGCTTGCATCCCTACTCTTGCTATATCCCCTCATGGCTCAGGCTCCTCCCTTGTTCAACACGAGATATCAGTTGGCTTCACCTGTGGAACATTATTTCACCTTTTCTATCGATGTAGATGCAATTCTGGATTTGTATTGTGATGGGGGTGACAAAAAAACTGGATGGCATTGTCACGACTTTTCACTTTTATCTAATCTATACACACGCGACTAACACACAGCGCTGCGCTGACGACACTAATGACTTCATGACCAACCCTATACCATACCATAGCCGCACCAAGGACAGGTGTAGCACTATTAATAGCTTAGCCAGAAACATATATAAGAACCTGTATTATTGGCCTTAAGCCTTAGCTTCGGACTAAAGTCAATACTTCCTAACTGAACTCCTTGCTAAGGTCTAAGAACTCTGAGGCTACGCCCAGACTACTCTATTGTCACTAAACCCTCGGTGTTACCAGTATAGGGTTGACTCTAAAGAGTGTTTGAGTTAGTCACTGACAATTAGTCCGAAGCTTGTCCTTGCGTATCCAGGTTCGCAACTGGTCTCAAGTTATCCCGGCGCAATGCCACCCCGACCGCAACCCACCATTTCCGCTGGTATCCAGCACAAGAAAGCATCTTACTACACCCACGACCCCAAGAAGGACATCTCCCGCGTCCAGCAACGACGCCAAGTCTGGGAACAACAAGTTCTCAACGAAGCCCTAGAAGCAGAAGACGATTTCTACGGCGCTCCCATCACCATCTGCCCCCCAGTCCCCGGCTCCGCTCGTTACGAGCAGGAGCACTCCATTCCCAGAGCCTCGCGGCCTTTGCCGCAAATCCCCCAATTTCCCCCTTCCCCTCAGCCGCCTAAACCCCGGCCCAAGAACCCGGCACGCTACGTGCCCAAGCTAGTCGCATCAAGCGGCCCAGCAGACCGTTTCCCCCAACCACCACCATGCCCGCCAATTACCTCTACCTCCTCATACTCCCGGCAACCATCGCCGTCATTCTCAGCCTTTGCATCATTGGCTACTACCAGCGCCACGCCGAGCAGGCCCACGCAAGAAGAAGGGCTCGACGCACCCCACGCGAGCGCGGCCCAGTCATATTTGTTCGACCCCCCAGCCCCATACACGAAACCACCCCCCCACCGTCCGGAGGAAAGCCTCGAGGAGTTCCCAATCCGGGAGTTCCTCGTTCCCGAGGACATCATTCCCCTCCCAGAACGCGCCTACTGGCAAGACAACGACCGCACCGCCGCTGAGTACTACAGCGACAGCGCATCCTTCCACCTGGCAACCACGGGACCCTACTCCCATTATCCCCGATACCCCCGACGACACCCCATTGGCTGGAGTCGTACCCCTTCCCCCACACGCCCCCGTTCCTACCCAACTGACGATTCCACTGTCGATCCCCATGAGTCCAGTCACGGACACATGGAGTGCGACACCTGCGACTCCACACCTGGAAACGGAAGTTTCCAACAGTGGCAACGGGAAGCAGAGGGCGAGTGGAGTACCCCTCTGCCAGAAATGGTTACCGACAGAGATGAGTATTGACGAACTAGTACAGTTCGTAATAGAGAGACTGCCAGTGGAGTTCTCCTGGCGAGGACTCCCGGCTGGAGAAGAATACACCAAGTATGAAGTAGACGCCCCGCACTATGCGGAACTCATACTGAGGACTGAGGCGATCCACCGGGCTGTAAGCCAGTGGAATCAATATCACCCACAACAAGCCCTCAAGGTGCCAGACCCATGGCTACCAACCGAGTGGGTGCGACCCATGCGGCAGACGCCGCCACAACAGAGATCCCCGCCGGCCTTCGGGCAATATGGCAGACATCAAGGGACACCCCGGGTAAACCTTGGAAGACCCTTTGCTGGAGCCGGCAATGAAGAAGCAGGAGGATCGGGACCCCTGGGAAGCAGAGCACCAGGTGCACCCCCGGGCAGCAGACCCCATCCCCCGAGGACTTGGAACCTCCTACGGTTCCCCTCGCCACTGAAGCCGCCTAGCCCACCAGCAGAATGGGTACTGGCAGCCAGAGACACGGGTCCCTGGGGAACTTCCAAACCCAACTACGCCCGAGAACCCGCGGTCTTCAAGGGGAAGTCCGACAACATCACGAGGTTCTTCAACCAGGCTGAGATGTACTTCGAGGTCCACGACCAGGGATTCCGGAGGCACCCTCATAAGGTAGTCTTCTGTATCTCCCGCTTCGAAGAAGAAGCACAGATGTGGTGGGCCCTGCAAGCCAGAGAACTGTACGACCCCGCAATCGGCCGAATGTGATACCCGGCCTATGACACATTCAAGGCCGCGGTCATCAAACGGTTTTAGCAAGACAGCGACGCCAAAATCAAGCAAGCCCAATGGGAGAGACTCCGCCAAGCCACCTACAGCGACGGCGAGGTGTTCTTCCAGAAGTTCGAAGAACTGGCCCTGGAAGCCAACGTCATCACCAATGAACAGATGATGTGCTCTCAGATCGAGAAAGCGGCCCGACAGTCGTCCAAGGACAAGATCCTGATGAATGATGCCGAGAGTCCCACCACCTATCAGGAGTGGAAAGCGCGCCTCTTGCGCATGGACTACGGCTTCCGCCGCAACAAGGCGATCGGAGGCAGCTTGGGATCAAACAACAATGACAAGAAGGGCCACGACGGCCAAAAGAAGAACTCCGCCGGCTCGAACCATTCGAGCGGCAAGTCGACCGGTGACAAGAAGACCAACACCGGGACGACCTATGGAGGCCAAGGGCAGCCGATGGATCTTGGCAAACTACACGCAGAAGGCAAGTGCTACAACTGCGGCGAGAAGGGCCACATATCCCGAGACTGCAAGAAGGAACGAAGAAGGAAGACGGCCGCGGAGATCCAGGCCATTCAAGAATACTGGAAAGGACAGCTCGAAGGAGTGGAGAAGGAAGAAACCGCCACCATGAGCAAAGTTGAGGAGGTAAAAGACGAGGCCGGGCAGTAGATTCGTCTGCGCCAGCCCAAGGACATGGTACACACTCTAACACCGCTGCGCGGACTAATACATCTTCTGTAGTTACATCGAATAAATATACGCTGCTTAACGTCAAAGAGTGCAACCAAGAAATCGAATCCAACCCTCAAGAAACGACATCCGAGCCCGCTGTGAAGGAGGGGACATGCCAGGTGGCGCTGGAGCCCTCGACACGAGTATTAGGACTCGGGCCAGAGTCGAGTAAGCGGGACGCCCTTGGGCCTCTGAAGCCGAAAGACTCAGCGCCTTCCACGGGGGCCAAGGCAGACTTCGCAAGGACCAATGTGGCGAAACTCAAGCGCCTGCCAAAGGCCAAGACCACAGAGTCCGACCCTCTGGGGCACGGGGCAGAGAGCCTCAACGAAGACCCATCAGACGACAAGAAAGCCACAGGATGGAAGCCCGCTAGCACCCAGGCGGTAGAAAGGGGGCCTGAGAGACCAAGCTCTCCCACCGAATCGGTGAGTAGCCACTCCACCGCCTCCAGCTCACGAAGCGTATCTATTGTAGAAGTACCGGACGAGGAAGACGACTTCTCGTACTGACAATGGTTGGCTGCTGGTGCCAGGGACTCTGTCCAAAAGCCAGACACATGCGGGCCATCCCCGAAGTGAGAAAGTCCTCCTAGCGAGGCAGGAAGCCTAACCGAACGATCCGAGAGCACGGACTCGAACGGCGGCAACACCCTGCAGGAAACTGCCATGTCTCCGCAAGGAGCTAGACGGGTACCCATAGTCCATGTCTGGACTAAGCCCTTTATGGCAGACTGGACCCAGCACCGCATCCGAGAAGCCAGGACGCATGAAAAATGTATGGCTATCTTGAAGGACTGGGTACACCCAAAGTGACGAGGAGAAGTAGATGACGAGATGTTGATGCAAGTAGTGGGGCCGGAGAGCTTCAAGTCAGAAAGATACGAGTTGATCATTGATTGGCTCCATGACTTGCACCGGGCACCAAGGTACATTCGAGGACGACCAGGCCGAAGCATCATGGTCAAGCTCCAGTTGGAGACCACGGACACGCGACGGAAGTTCCAGGTCAACGTGTTATTAGACAGCGGCTGCACTCATAGCGTAGTAAGCTCAAAGTTTGTACAAGACAACGAGCTGAACGTAATCAACAATGAGTTTGCAACGCCCGTTTACAACGCCGACGGAACTCGGAACAAAGAAGGAGACATCAAAAGCCACGTAGACATGCGCATCATAATCGGTGACCACGAAGAACGCATGGACCTAGCAGTCACGCACCTAGAGTCCGCCGACATGTTCTTAGGCTACGACTGGCTCCAACGGCATAACCCCCTGGTAAACTGGGAAACTGGCGAGGTATCCTTAGTCAGATGTCATTGCCGAGCCATACCATTTCACCTTCCCGACGCAGACCCAGAAATCCAGTGGAAAGAGATAGAAGAGGGAGACCGGATCCTGATGATCGATGTGCAAGAAGCAATGCACGTGCGAGCCATAGGATCCAAGGCGAACGACTTAGCCACCAAAGCCAACAGCGAAAAGAAGGCAAAGTCGTACAAGGAAATAGTACCGGAGTGGGCCCGAGACTTTGAAGACATATTCTCGAAGGAGAACTTCGACGAACTGCCACCTCAGAAGCCATGGGATCATGCCATAGAATTGATACCCAATGCAAACGCCAGCCTCGACTGCAAAGTGTATCCGCTCAATCCCAAAGAGCAAGAAGAACTCGACAAGTTCCTAGAAGAGAACCTTGCTACGGGAAGAATTCAGCCGTCTAAATCTCCGATGGCATCACCCTTCTTCTTCGTCAAAAAGAAAGACGGAAAGCTGCGACCAGTACAGGATTACCGGAAGCTGAATGAGATCACGATTAAAAACCGTTATCCGCTTCTGCTAATCAGCGACCTCATGGACAAGCTCAAGGGCGCCAAGTACTTCTCGAAACTAGACGTCAGATGGGGATACAACAATGTATGCATCAAAGAAGGAGACGAGTTCAAAGCCGCGTTCAGAACCAACCGGGGCCTATACGAACCCCTGGTAATGTTCTTCGGACTCACCAATTCGCCGGCGACTTTCCAAACCATGATGAATGATCTGTTCAAGGATCTGATCAACGAGGGAAAGGTCACCATCTACCTAGACGACATTCTCATCTTCACCAAGGGAAAGGAGGAACACCGCAAGATCGTGCGGAAAGTACTCGAAATCCTTAGAAAGAACAAGCTCTTCCTCAAACCCGAGAAGTGCGAGTTCGAGGTGTTGGAAACGGAATACCTAGGAGTCATAATCAGCGAAGGAAAGATCCGAATGGACGAAGTCAAGATCGCCGGAATCTTAGATTGGCCAAAACCAGAAAAGAAGCAACAAGTACAGAGCTTCCTCGGTTTCACCAATTTCTATCAGCGATTCATCAAGGACTACTCCAAGATCGTACGACCAATGACAAAGCTGACCGGAAAAGAAGGCTGGACGTGGGGAGAAGAACAAGACAGAGCATTCGAAGCACTAAAAGACGCCTTCCGAAACGGAGGAGTAGTACTAGCGATGCCAACAGATGAAGGACAGTTCCATGTGGAAGCGGACTCTAGTGAGGGGGCAATTGGCGCCGTTTTATTGCAAAAGCAAGGCGAAAAGTGGCGACCCGTTGCATTTTTATCAAAAGCATTAACGACAACGGAACGAAATTATGAAATTTACGACAAAGAGTTACTCGCAATCATGCTCGCTCTGGAGGAGTGGAGGCATTATCTCATGGGAGCAAGGGAAATATTCGAAATCTGGACCGACCACATGAACCTCCAGTATTTCAGAAAGCCGCAGAAGTTGAACCGACGACAAGCACGCTGGGTCACGGAGCTAGCAGAATATCACTACACGCTCCACCACAAACCCGGCACGGCAAACAAAAAGGCAGATCTATTGTCCTGACGAGCGGACCACGACCAAGGGGGGAACGACAACCAAGACGTCATCCTCCTCAAACCAGAACATTTCCATGTCATGGAAATCCCCGCACCGGATGAGCTTTACTGAGCAATCCAAACCGCTACCCGAGACAAGAAACTATGGGACTCGCACATATCCGCGGCCCTGACTCATGAACGAGGACTCAAGATGGAAAGAGGCGTAATATTGTATGACAACCGTATTTATGTACCAAGGGAAAGGTCGGTCAGGGGAAACATCATTGCCACCTGCCACAACCACGTAACAGCTGGACATCCAGGGGTAGCCAAGACAAAGGAGCTGGTACTCAGAGATTACTGGTGGCCACGAATGAAGTAAGATATAGAGGAGTATGTGAAAGGATGCGAAATGTGCCAGAGGGCCAAGCCCCGCACAGACAAACGAAAAGCACCGCTGAACCCGAACTCGGTACCGACGGCACCATGGGAAACCATCAGCACGGACTTGATCACGGACTTACCCGAATCAAAAGGATACGACTCGGTTTGCGTAATTGTAGACCGACTCACTAAAGAGGTCATCTACACGCCTTGCCACAAGACACTAACGGCGGAAGGCTGGGCCCAAATCCTACGAGACGAGGTATTCTGCAAACACGGAATGCCCTCAAAGATCATCTCAGACAGAGGACAGCAGTTCGTATCCAAATTCATCAAGGCGCTGTACGAAGGCTTACAGATCAAAGGCAACCTGTTCACGGCGTTCCACCCCCAGACAGACAGACAAACCGAGCGAGTCAACCAGGAGCTTGAAAAGTCCTTACGAATGTTCATCAACCATAAACAGGACAACTGGGTGGAATGGCTACCGATCGCAGCCTTCCAGCACAACAACCGCGTCCACTCCAGTACAGGCTATTCGCTGTTCTTCCTAAACCATGGCCAAAACCCAGTCATCCGACCCACAGGGGCTGTAAATAAGAATGTGCCTTCCGCCGAGAAGTTCGCCCAAGAAATGGACCAAGCCAGATCGCAGGCTCAGACCGCTATGCAAAAAGCAGCTGACCAGATGAAGAAACAGTACGACTGAAAAAACAAAACGTCTCGAGAGTATCCGATAGGCAGCAAGGTGTGGATCGAAGCCACAAACATCACCACCTCGCGACCCAAGAAGAAGCTTGATGACAAACGAGTCGGACCCTTCGAAGTTCTAGAGAAGGTCGGAAACACAGCATACCGACTGAAACTGCCCGTCACCTGGAAAATCCACGATGTGATCAACGAAGTACTTCTCACCCTGTACCATCCACCCGCTTTTCCAAACCAGGAAGTCCCGCCTCCACCACCGCCTGACATCATTGAAGGACAGCCCGAACAGGAAATCGAAGAAATTCTAGACGCTCAATCCCGGCGGGGTGTCTGGTGGTATCACATAAAGTTCAAGGGCTTCCCAAAGGAAGAGGCCGAGTGGATTCCCTACCACCAGCTGGAACACGCAAAGGAGTCTATTGAGGAGTACTGGACAAAGCACGGATCCATTTGGATCGATGATGAAGGCTTCGCACACCCTGAGGAAGAAGAAATATACGTCGCTTCTCTTGAAGACCCCGACCTGTTCCCAAAAGCAATCATATGACACGTCACCGAAAGAGGACAACAGGTGTTCTTAGTAGAAAACGGATACGGCACCAGAAAATGGGTAGACGAAGCGGACTTTTATTATGACCGGATGGTCAATGACTACAACGATACCCTCAACGAATACCGAGAGCTAAACGAGCTATCGGGACGATAGCCTTAAAGAGGGGGTAATTGTCACAACTTTTCACTTTTATCTAATCTATACACACGCGACTAACACACAGCGCTGCGCTGACGACACTAATGACTTCATGACCAACCATATACCATACCATAGCCGCACCAAGGACAGGTGTAGCACTATTAATAGCTTAGCCAGAAACATATATAAGAACCTGTATTATTGGCCTTAAGCCTTAGCTTCGGACTAAAGTCAATACTTCCTAACTGAACTCCTCGCTAAGGTCTAAGAACTCTGAGGCTACGCCCAGACTACTCTATTGTCACTAAACCCTCGGTGTTACCGGTATAGGGTTGACTCTAAAGAGTGTTTGAGTTAGTCGCTGACAGGCATACAGAACAGGCAATACGCCGGTTACTGCATGCAGGTGTGTCATCCTGGGCTTTGCTCAAAACTGACCCACTGAAAATGACTTAGATTATAGAGCCTGATGAAGAGCAGCCCAAATACCACGTTATAAATATCCGGCCAGTGCAGCAGGGCCTCACGAAGCCCCATCCTCAAAAACCGCAGTATGCCAGGCCTACTATGTGCGTTCCAATCTTACCGGCAACAGCCCATCCTAGGTCCAGGGAACCTGTGGGGGTGTTGGAGAGTCCACTCCCATGGGACAACTGCTGCCATCCTACCTGCTACAATCGTTTCGCTCGTGTACGAACAGAATGGCGGGACTATCTTGACTCGCCATCCAGGAGGATTCACGTTACGGCGGACTTCTTCGAGCTGGACTAGATGACGATAGGATCTTGCGGATCCTTGATGGTAAAGAAGACGCCCCCGACACGGACGACGCTTTGGAGACTGATAGTTGAATCTGCAAAACACTTTTGGCCAAGATACCAGGAATTGATAAGCCTGAAGAAGATTGCGGCTTTGTGCCCATTATGTGTATCGACCACGTCCTATTGAACGTCCTGGATATATCTGATACATCTCAGCTACACAGAGACGTTGATCTTTTTCAAGAGTAAGTCCATGTCTCCACCTTTTGCGAGTCCGTTCTGAATTCTTCTTTCAAAATAATCGTGGAGTATCAGCTTGCGCGCTACGGATCTGTCCTTCTTTACCCTCCAGCAGAACCGGAGGTCGATGACATGTTTATCCCTGATAACTTTTCGATGTCTTACAGTCTCACGTCGTCGGGATCCTCCTCAAGTTTGCTGGAAGAACTGGACTCGCCTCCCGCGGACTCTCATGTTCTTGATTTATCATCAGTTGAGGAATCTACCGAATCAGAGCAGCTTCCCGTTTCAGCACTTAGCCGGAAAGGTGTGTAATGTGTCATTCGTGCAGAGCCTTCATTGACATCTATTTTGTAAGCAAATGGAGAGTTAAGTCGTTCTTCCGACAAGTAATCACAGATCTTGTACAGTTTGTCAGGAGGCATAAGTTCTCCACCAAGTTATGATGCTTTAGTCTGCAGGATAGACTAATACCACCCTCGTTTCAAGATTATTATACATGTGTATTGCTAATCTTATTGTACCTGTCGTGCCAGGCGACCCAAATATTACGGTTCTAACCGGTACAACCCAGAACTCAGCAAGAGTTGAAGCGGCTTCAGTCATATTCCGGACATACTGGTATTCACACATCCAATACTGTGTGTTTACACGCACACAGGCTTGGTCCCTCGAAGCGACAGCGCTGCGCGGGAGGCTACGTTAGTCATATATTTCTGCCATGACAGAGGAGGCTATTTGGATACAAATGCTGGCTAGTAGCTCGAGAAGATGGTCATAAAGTACCCCCCTGGTATAGACGTTCCGGACGATACGTTGAAGCTGAAAAGCATGCCTTGCAAAAACATCTTGCAAGTCTACCGGGTTCACGTCTACTGATACCGCTATCTTAGTCCTTGAATTATACCCATACACTACGATCTCTGGGAATTCTACATTCTAGATCCTAGCCGTGATAAAGGCAGCCAATTCAGAAAACAAGTCGAAGAACTGGGCCTTCGACTCCACGGCCAAAGTATCTTCCTGCGAGGTTTCTTCTTCCACCAGATTATTAAGGCATTCAAAAATCCAAAGCTGGGTTGAATTTCCGTGCTTTGCCTTTGCAGCTTCAACTCTTCTGGTGCTAAAAAGACCATCAGCACCGTTGATTGCTCAGAGAATAGTCCTGGCTCTTACTATGGATCGAAACCAAGGCTCACTGCGAATGGCATTAGTGTTGTACAATATGATAACGGCGCTCGAATCACGTACTGTCATAGAAGCGACTATTTACGATTCTGCGCGAATATAAGTTACTTTTATGATCGAGGAGCCTGAGGGTCGACTCACGAGAAAGTCCTGTCATTGTCCTCACTAGACTGAAGAAGCCACTGTACTTGAGGATTGTGAGGGTCATTTGGACGTATGATGACATCAGCGCCTCGTATATTGTCTGAGGACAGTTGTCAGATATGATATTGATCGAGCAGCAGTTGAATGTTACTTGCCATCAAAGGTCAAAAATTCTCTTGGCTGAGTCTTCGGAGCCACGGTGAAGGTTCTGGGGCCTACTGATTGGACGATCCAAACTGGAGGGAAGGTGGTTCCAGGTGCATCAAGGGGAAGTATGCGGACTTTGGGGTATATGCATGTTAGTCGCTGCAGACTAGATATTAAGGGCATAAACCTACCTTTCCTGTCGGTTCCTGCTACGAGAGCTAGTGCATCTCTGATCAAGGGTCTGATGCGATCTACGTAGACCATAATTTTCAGAGTATAAGGTCTATACAAAGTATTACAAACTTACAGCAACCAGGTTCCAGACTGGTAGGTACTTGTACAACGTTGTCTTGATGTTCCGCGGCAGCCCAATTAATGAGGATGAAACTCCAGAGTTGGTTAGGGCTCTCCCGGTCCGCTGCCTGGCCCACAATCCTCCCACTACTGAGTGCATGGACGTAAGAAGAGTAAATTTGTTTAAGAAAATATGTATTCTTACCTGCGGTCTTGACCGATGTGCGCTACAAGCTAATGTCAACGACACAAATGAATGGAACTATTTGACTTACTATGTCTAAAAAGGCAGTTCTCAATCCTGTAAAATGACGTTACTTTTTTGAGTGAATGTCTCTGAACGGAATACCTCCCAGAATGCACCCTCATCACGACTGGAGATGCGCCACTGTAACCCGGGAAAGTAGGGATCGCCCGGAGTCACGACAACATCAGTAGGGTAGCCGTTGTCTGCAAGCAAGGCATTAAAAATGCTGAAAGTGGGGTATTTACCAACTTACAGTCCGCAAACGACAGGAACTTATCGTCCTGGACAATGGGGGAAACCGTGAAAAAGTCGGGTTCTTCCTCTGTGGCTGAAACCTTCCAAAAAGTAGCTGGAAGATAAGCACGTGGTGAGAACGGTAGCACTTTTCGTGGATGTAAAATATTGACCGTAGGAGCGGAGGATGTAAAATACCTCTGCCATCAGGACCATATAGAAGTGCATCGCTGGTAGCAGCATTCTCAATGTGATCTGCATGATCATGAGTGAAAACAGAGACGCACTTAAGGAAGGCCGGGGCTTACAGACTCCACTCTCCAGTGCTTGAGCACAAGTTGAAACGACGAAATAAGACACGAAGCAAAGAAGTTTCTTAAACATCATCGTCTAGAGAGACTGCAGAGGTTGGAATCTGAGGGATTACTATTGCTGTTCACCGGATTTTATAGGATCCAAGCGCGTTCAAGCCTTCAGGTGTGGCATGTATCAGGTGCAATGCACTGAGCGAGGAGTGGGCCTATTACATTGCCGTTGTGACTGACAGGGAGAATTTTGGGTCAGCGGAACTTTCGAGAAAAAAAATACCTTCAAATCGGATCTCGCCTCCGTGTATGATGTTATCCGCCCAAGGGCATCGTAGCAGCCGCGACAGCAAGCTCGGTCATTTACCAGCATTTTAATATCACAAGGGCACCTATTTCTGTCTTCAGTGGAAGTCGAAAAGAGTTAAGGAAGCCTCGATGAAATGGAGAAAAGCCCGTTCATATCAGTTTCGGATTGTGCAATATTTGACAAGGATTTAACCATTTGAATATTGAGTTCTTTACAGGACTGAGTGGCGTTACCGACGTTGATGTCCAATAAAGTGCAAGAAACCGCCACTAACGATGGCGGAAGTAGTCAACAACGACGTATTGGAGACTGCTTGCTGAGTGCTAAGTCCGAAAATTTCGCATGGTTCGATAGGCGCCAATGCAGCATGCTTCATTTCTTGCGGTCCAAGATAATCTGTCAGTCCGTGAATACTGACGATGAACTATGTAGCATAGATGTAAGGATGAAAATAGTACGAACATACATACTTGCTGATAGTTTGCTATCCAACACAGAAGCAAGGTATCCTTCGACTAGGTAGATGCTGATGAGAATACCATAAACTTGAAATTCCCAGCCCTTCGTCCACTTTGCGGAGTCCATCTATCGAACGCTCTCTATTGAATCCGTATAGTTCAAAATAAACAGTGATCGGAAATTTTTTCTCTGGCACCTTATCGGTACCGTCTATTTCCTTGTTCAATTGGGAACACCGTGTAGTAGCTCAATTTGAACGTCAGCCTAAAAGAAATCGGAAAGCGGGAGGACAGGCGAGTAGAGGTGATAATAGATGACGGACAAATTCGGGCAAGACAACTTGAAATTCCCGTCCATTTGGCCCGTCGGACTGGACCTCCGACTGTACTCGAAATCGGAAATCGAACATTCTTCCATGGAACCGTCAACAAGTGTGTGTGTATCCACTGGTTCGCTCTCATCTCTTTCAGGACAGGACAACTATCCAAACCTACAGCGCATTGATCCTATTTTGTGCCCGCATCAGTAATTATAAGCCGTATGGATCAGCACTCCCCAATGTATTCAAAACACATTTCCGAGCGTTGACGCACTTCGTTAAACTCCCTCTTTCTCTCAATAGTGAGTATCTTTTATCCAACGTCGACGATCCTGACTTATTCTTTTAGCAAAATCGTGGTCATGTGATGTTGTCCTTCATGTCTTAAAATAAACTCAAATAATATACCCCTCAAGTCTTTTGCTTGTATTCATGGCTTCTAAGATTTATTATCTCTATGGATCTTTGTTAACAGTGACTATCAAGAAAACACAATGAGGCTTGCCGGATTGACGGTGGATAGTACATCGTGATATCAATTGAAACACAGGAAGAAAACTTGAATGTCCACCCATAAAAGCCAAGAGTATTTGTGGTTGATCTCGGCCCGGGAACTAGATGAAATTATGTCACACCTTTTGAAACAGCATTTGATAAAAGTACTTGCCTCAGCAGTCACTAGTCAATTCCCACAAGCTACGGAACATATCTGTTACGATTTTCTCACTTATCTTATCTTATCGGCCGGTGCTTATCTATATCTTATCTTATCTCAAGCACCTATCATTGTAACCACGACTATAACGGACCGCATCAGCAATTGTACTACGGACAACTATGGCTTGCGACCAATGCTCACCCTTCTCATGTTTTCCCTTGTATTCCGCACGACAACCACGGATAAAGGTTCTATTCATAGCACCAGACTTTTAGTATATAAGTAGTGTAGCTCTCGCTGTACATTCCCCAGCTTCGAGCTAAAGTTTAATCACACCGAACTTAGCTAGTCGACTCAGCCTCAGACTAAGACCTTAGTCCGACGTTCCTAGTAGCCATTCAGCATAGAGACTCCTTGGGTGACTATTCGAACACGAAACAGCCCTTGGTTTACTCTTGTTTGGTTTACCTGGAGTTCAGGTCTAACAATTAGCTCGAAGCTTTCTATTCCCTTTCTCTAAGCAGCCACCATTGCTTTTTGAAACCGAATGCCCGCATCGTTCACCAGTACCAGAATCATCTCCGCCTTCTTCCTGACACTCTTTGTCGGGATCCCTGCCCTCTCATACCTTCTCTATCGGTCCAGGTGGCCGATCATTTTCTGGTACAACACCCAACACAACCGTCTTCAGCGTTGGATGGACCGCACCTTCCGTGCCCCCCGTCTCCCAGCTGTCCCCTTCTACCCATCTCCCTACGGTCTACAATGCTATGGCACCACCCAGCCTGACAGATCTGTCACGTTCTTCCCCTCATCGCTCGTGTCTGTATAGCATCCCGAAGGTCGGGAAGCTCCTGCAGTCGCTCCGGTCCAAGAAATCGAAATTGACATTGGCGAGCAAGGACACAGCATCCTTATTCACGACTCCCCCGTCACTGGCACCATCGACATCCCCGTCCCTACCGTACTCGCTGCCACCTCTACCGCTGACACCTCCTCTACCACACCACTCCCTACCGGAGGAATGGCTCGAACCCGAGACTCCCTCGATTTATACAAGGTCGCAGCCTCGAGTGGCACCGAACTCCCCAACGACCCCTCCTCAGACAGTGAGAGCGAGCCCTACGTCCCGCAGAGCCCCATTCAGTCTGAGTTCGAGGCCTACATCCGCAACCGCCAGACACACCCCGATTCCCCTACCATCCCTGTCGCCATCCTCAACCAAGCAAGGCCGATCACCCTCCACCCCGACACCAACATCTGGGCAGAGGTCAGCGAGGAAAGACGAAGGGTCGCTGAAGACGAGCTTCTCCGACTCCAGGGCATCCAGGTCGACGTCCAAACCGGCCCTACCCCCCTGTCCATGGCACCTTGAACCCCTTTGGCCACACGAGCGAGCCATTACCATCCAGCGCCTCCATAACCTCGGTATCCACAATCAGCAGCAGTACAACGAGTGGCAGTACCAACAGCGAATCGAGCACGATGCCCGCCAAGCTACTAGCGCGCCTACCGGGAGAGGATGACAAAGACCACCGAAGGCACCTCCATTGGAACCGCCTCCGGAATGTCAGCCGCAAAGATGAGGACTGGTACGCACAAGACGAGGCAAGGAGATGGAGAGAACGCTGGCAGAGGGGCCAGTGGGTCGACACATGGCTCGGCGCGAACTACGCCCCTCCCCCCCTCGATCAAGATGAGCAGCTTATCTATGGTAACCACTTCAGTACACAATTTGAGTCCCGACGACAGGAGCATATCCGACAAGGCGCCAGGGATATCACCCACAAGCAGCATAGCGCCATCAGTCAGCACGCTATCGCTCGAGGTCCAACAGATCTGCGATCTGTGGGAACACGAATACACGCGGATCTTTATAGGTCACTTATCGGCCCTTACGGAGGACCTGACCTTCCTCGCCTCGAAGATGGGAAGATTGATGAACAGCCTGAAGCTAGTGGATCTGGAGTGGGAGGATATTATTGAATATTGTGCAACAGAGCGGGCAGTATATGAGTTTAATATGAAACACCCTGATCGTCCCTATGCAGAGCCCGAAGATTACCATCCATGAAACCCCCCAAAGCCGCTCCCCCTATCCCCGCCACCACAATCCCGCGTGCCGAGAAGCCGCAAAGGCAAAAGCTGAATGCTTGCCAGAGCCGGTGATGAGCCTCCAGGCTCTGTGCGCTCAGAAATCGTGGGCACTACCTTCAAATTATCAATTATGTCCCACCCATGGACTTTCAGTAAACCTAACGTTGCAAGCAAGGGCCAACTTGTTTCATTCCAAACTTTGCAAAGTATGCGAAGTTACACTGCGGAACTGATGTGCCATATTCCCACGAGTCCCTTTTTGATTACCGATCATCCATAAACAGAGTAAGCGCCCGACTGGCCTAGAACTTAGGCGCGCGCAGCACTGGCCGAGTCATGGGTTTCACCATGCGTAGGCTGTTTACGACTACGGATTGCTAACGGAAGTACGGGACCGTATGGTCGTGTACTTAAACCAGTAGTATTAGTGAGCCGTAGCCGAGGATATGTAAGAAAATCTTACCAAAACGACCAGCTGCACCCGTGCACTTTGGCAGCACTGTAAGTAAAGTATTTAAAAAGTTCTTTAGTATTATAAATGCCTTAGACATGCTCAGCAATACGTACTGTGGTTTTATAGCCTTAGAAACTTTGCTTACTGATAAAAGTTCGCGAACTTTGTATAAAAAGAGGACAAAACGTAGCTAGAAAATAATAGACGGGCGGATACCCCACCAATTCCCCATATTCACACAACCAACAAGATTTAACGTCGCGTCTCTGTGTTCTAAGAGACCAGACAACTAAGTTTTGTTACTACTTCGCTCTGTAAAGCAGGAAGGAATATTAAAGCATAAGAAAAGCTATCCTTCTTGTCATTCTCACCTTGAAACGTCGCGTTCGAAAGACTAGTAAAGGTAAAGAAAGTTACTAACAAAGTTCATTAGAAACACAGTTACAATACTGGAACCGTAGCTAGGTTTCCGACACCAACAGAAAGTTCGTGCCGTATATAGGTCGCCCCCACTCAGCCTACAGCCACGTTTACGCATCGCTTCCCTTCCAGGAAACTTCGCGTACATAACTTGAGCCTCTCTAGACCATTAGGGACTCATAACAACCGTAGCAAAAGTTCGCTACCATCCTAGGAAGCTATAGTCACCGCATGGAGGTGCAAGACTAGACTCGCTAGAACCTGCCTTCAGATTAGCTGCTTGATAGCACTTGCCATTTTAGGTCTTGTGTTTTCTGCCCACAGGAGTCTTTAGGTTCATCACCGGCCCGGAAGACGCAGAAACCTCGAACGCCGGTGGCAATCAGCCGCCCATTGTCCCAACCTGGACTGGCTATGATGGAGCCATCAAAGGCTCCCCGCCTCCAGGACGACATACTAGTCCCCTAGCTCGAGACCCCAACAGCTGGTCCCTCCCTCAAGGGCCAGGAAAGTACCATGACCCTGATGACCCGCTCCCCAATCCTGTCAGCCAAATGGCTGAAGACGCGCCTTGGATGAGGTGCAAGCCGGATCTGATGCGAAAGCCTGCTGTCTTCAAAGGCAAGGTCGACGACATCAACCGATTCCTCACCCACTGTGAAATGTACTTCCAGATGCACGATCCCTACATGTACGCCAGCCCCTTCCGAGTCGGCTTTGCCACCTCCTACTTCACTGGGAAGGCGGAAGAATGGTGGATCATGATCCTCGCAGAACGACGAAGCCACTCCCGCAACAAGTTCCGCCTTCCCAGCTGGGATGACTTCTGCCAAATGATTCGCGACAAGTTCCACGATCATGCAGTGGAAGAAATCCACCAGCAAAAAATGTACGACCTCCACCTTGGAAAGGGACTGGCTGACGACTATTTCCAAGCAATTGAAAAGGAGGCCAAGAAAGCAGGTCTCCGAGGAGATACCAGTGCCCGCGGCCACATGGTTGCCGCTGTCAAGAAAGGCATCCCCGACTCCTATACCAAAATCATCTATGATATTGGAGTCGGTATGCCCGAAACCTACGATGACTGGAAGGCCCGAGTCACCGTCATGAACGAGGCCCGCCAACGCAAGGCCATTGAAGACGGTCTTGGATGTCCCAGTCCCTTCGTCCCAAAGAACAACAACCCCGCCACGAACACCCAAAAAGCAAGTAGTGGCACGACAAGTTCCTCGGCGGACAAGAAGACTGGTACCGGTGTCACCTACAGCGGCCGAGGACAGGCAATGGATATAGACGCGCTCAGGTCAGAAGGAAAGTGTTTCAGATGCAAGCAAAAAGGTCACATCAGCAAGAACTGCCCATTACAGAGTTGGAACAAAGACAAGAAGAAGGAGGAGAATCGGGCCGTAACTATGGAACCTGCCACCGAATCCAAAGTGGAGGAGGTAAAAGACAGCGCCGAGAAGTGAAAGGTTCCACTTGCTCGGCGAAGGACTTATCTGGTACGAAGAACAATATCGCTGGTCGGACTCATAATACTTCTGTAGTTACGCCAAATGTTGATATGATAAATATGCATTCCAATATACCCGCCTTAACTGTTCCAAGTCCAGATAATCAAGAACCTAAAGACAAAACGACATCCGAGCCCGCTGTGGGGGAAGGGACATGCCAGGTGGCGCTGGAGCCTTCTATACGAGTATTAGGACTCGGGTCGGAGTCGAGTAGGCGGGACGCCCTCAGGCCTCTGAAGCTGAAAGACTCAGCGCCTTCTCTGAAGGCCAAGACATTCCCTGCAAGGACCAATGCGGAGGATCTCAAGCGCCCACCCAGGGCCAAGACCTCAGAGTCCGACTCTCTGGGGCATGGGGCAGAGAGCCCCAACAAGGTAACCATGGTCGAAGTCCTGGACGAAGAAGATGATACCGCCTTCAGAATCTATCAAGCAAAAGAAGCCAAAACTCGTTCATCCCCGCCCATTGAGGAGACCCAGCCCACAGCTGAGAAGGTCCCACCGGGATGGATGAAACCATTTGAGACCGAGTGGACGTGGAGGGCCATCCGAGAGGCCAAGGATGAATCTGCCGCCAGGTCGGTGCTCCTTAATTGGATACACAGGACCAGGGCCGAAGAAGTAGTCGATAATCTCTTGGAATGGCTCGACGAGTTAAGGAGGCCCCGACGCTACCTAATCCGTTCCCAGACCACCTCCAAGCGAGACCTTAAAATCCCGCTTAAAGTCGAAACCGCCGACAATCAAACTATCGATGCCACCGCCCTTCTAGACAGTGGGTGTACAGGCAGCTCAATTCACAGTGAGTTTGTCAAAACCCACAACATCCCTGTCTACAAAACCGCTAGTCCCATCCTGATCTACAACACAGACGGTTCCCGTAACAAGGCTGGAGAAATCACTGAGTTCGCAGAACTAAGGCTCACCATTGGCGACCATAACGAGAGGATCGACCTCGCTGTCATCAACCTTGGTTCCAAAGAAATTTTCCTTGGTCACGACTGGCTTGTTTGCCACAATCCGCTTATTGACTGGAGCACCGGCAAGATCACCTTTGCCAGATGCCAATGCACCAAGAACCCCTTCCCCCTACCAGACTCAGATCCTGACGACCGGTGGGATGAAGAGCTTGAAGAAGGCGACCGCATTCTCGCCATCGACTTCGAGGAAGCCATTGAAATCAGGGCAGTCCATAAAGCAAACGAACTCGCTGCCAAGGCCAACGAGGGAAAAGAGAAGAAAACCTTTGAAGAGATGGTCCCAGCCACGTATCGCGACTTTGCAGACCTCTTCGAAAAGGAGAACTTTGACGAACTCCCTATGCGCAAACCTTGGGACCATGCCATAGAACTTGTCCCCAATGCCAAGAATACCCTCGACTGTAAGGTATATCCTCTAAACCGCACCGAGCAGGAGGAGCTTGACAAGTTCCTCGACGAAAACCTTGCCACTGGCCGCATCCGACCCTCCAAGTCCCCCATGGCCTCCCCTTTCTTCTTCGTAAAAAAGAAAGATGGGAAATTACGCCCTGTCCAGGACTATCGCAAGCTTAATGAAATGACCATCAAGAATCGCTACCCTTTGCCCCTCATCGCCGAGCTTATAGACAAGCTAGGAAGTGCCAAATACTTCACAAAGCTCAATGTACAATGGGGGTACAATAACATTCGCATCAAAAAGGACGACGAATGGAAGGCCGCATTCAGGACGAACCGCAGCCTGTTCAAACCCACCGTCATGTTCTTCGGTCTTACCAACTCTCCCGCCACATTCCAATGGATGATGAACGACATCTTCAAGGATCTCATCGCCTTCGGCAAGGTCACCGTATACCTTGACGACATCCTGATCTTCTCGAAGACTCTAGAAGAGCATCGACAGATCACTCGCAAAGTCCTCACGCTCCTTAGGAAACACAAGCTATTCCTGAAGGCTGAGAAATGCAAGTTCGAGGTACTGGAAACAGAGTACCTCGGGGTAATAATTAGCGAAGGATCCATCCATATGGACCAAGTCAAGATCGCAGGAATCACTGAGTGGCCCGTCCCCAACAAAAAGAAAGAACTCCAGTCTTTCTTAGGGTTCACCAACTTCTACCGACGTTTCATCAAAGGCTACAGTGACATAGTACGCCCGATGATGCGACTTACTGGGAATGAAGCGTGGACATGGGGAACGGCACAGCAAGAGGCTTTCGAGAAACTCAAAGCCCGCCTTGCCCAAGACGTGGTATTGGCAATCCCAACGGAAACTGGGAAATTCAGGGTAGAAGCGGATGCTAGCGAAGGAGCCATTGGAGCCGTCTTGTCCCAGGAACAAGAAGGAAAATGGAGACCAGTCGTGTTCTTGTCAAAAGCCTTAACAGCCACAGAACGCAACTACAAAATTTATGACAAGGAACTCCTCGCCATAATGCTCGCCCTTGAGGAATGGAGACACTACCTCATGGGTGCAGCCATCGATATCGAAATCTGGACGGATCACCAAAACCTCCAGTATTTCCGAAAACCTCAGAAGCTCAATCGCCGACAAGCGCGATGGGTAACTGAGCTCGCAGAATATCATTTTTCGCTCCACCACAAGCCGGGAACTGCAAACAAAAAGGCGGACCTCCTCTCTCATCGAGCTGACCATGACCAAGGACACGATGACAACAACGAGGTCGTGATCCTCAAAGCCGAACACTTCCGGGCACTCATTATGCCCACCACCGACGAATCACATGAGCGCATCAAAAGCGCGACCTGTGACCATCAGAAATGGGATCAAGGGATCGCCAAGTCGCTCAACCACGAAAAGGGCATCCAGGAGAAGGATGGCCTTCTATACTACGATGAGCGAATATACGTGCCCTGCGATCACGCAGTGCGAGGAGAGATCATCTCGCGCTGTCACGACCATATTACCGCAGGACACCCTGGAGTAGAGAAGACCAAAGAACTTGTCCTGAGGGACTATTGGTGGCCCAAGATCAGGAAGGACATGCAAACCTACGTCCAAGCCTGTGAAACTTGCGCCCGCACGAAATCTAGCACGCAGGCCAAGCAAGCGCCCCTTCACCCTAATGAAGTCCCCTCAGAACCATGGACTCATATCTCCGTAGACATGATTACCGGTCTCCCGGAATCCAATGGTCACGATGCAATACTCGTCATCATCGACCGATTCTCAAAAGACATCATCCCAGTCGCCTGCAATATCGAACTTTCGTCAGAAGGATGGGCGAAAATTCTCCGTGACGAAGTATACGCCAAACATGGCATGCCCATCACCATCATCTCCGACCGAGGACCCCAATTCGTTTCAAAATTCCTAGAAGACCTATACGGCATGCTCAATATCAAGAGCAACACCTCCACAGCCTTCCATCCTCAAACTGATGGCCAAACTGAGCGTGTCAATCAAGAAATTGAAAAATACCTCCGCCTAGTCATTAATCATCACCAAAACGACTGGGCCGAATGGCTCTCTATTTGTGCCTTTCAGCACAACAACCGAATACACTCCGCCACGGGCAAAAGCCCCTTTCAGGTCCTATACGGACGACATTCCCGAGTCGCTCCTGACTCTAGATCCCACGCCCCCCTCCGTACTCCTGCGTCAGAAGCCTTCCATGATCAGATGAAAACCATCCACGCTGAAACAGAGGCCGCCCTGATCAAAGCAGCCGAGCAAATGAAGACTCAGTACGACAAAAAGAAGAAAGCCGCAATCGAGTACCAGACCGGCAACAAGGTCTGGCTCGACATGACAAACCTTCACCTCCCCAGACCAAAGAAAAAGCTAGACAACAAGCGAGTCGGCCCTTTCCAAATTCTGGAAAAACGCGGCGCTTCTGCATACAAACTGAAGCTTCCCCCTGCATGGAGAATATATCCGGTCTTCAACGAAACCCTCCTCACGCCGTACACACCCCCAGCATTCCCGAACCAACAACAGCCGCCACCTCCTCCACCCGATATCATCATGGGCGAAGAAGAATACGAAGTTGAAGAAATCCTCGACGACAAAACCTGCAAAGTACGAGGAAAAAAGGGGGAAAAGTCCAAAATAGTGACCGACTACCTTGTTAAATGGAAAGGCTATGGTCCTGAAGATAACAAGTGGACCGCAGAAAAGTACCTCGACAACGCAAAAGAAGCGATTGCCGAATACTGGGAGAGAAGAGGAGGAGTGATGGTAGACGCTATCATAATCAACCCCGGCAACGACACGATCATCATCGATGCCCGCTATCAGCAGGAGGACGACAACGACAAAATAGGACCAGAGGACAACACATGGTACTACCTTATCAAGGTCGCTAGCGCCCAGGCGAAAAAAGGGGGCCAAGAACATGAATGGCTGGATGAAGAATGGAGGCCAGAACCCGAACTCAGACATCTGGAGGAGCTCATTAAAGATTATTGGTGGGCCAACAAGCAGGACAGCGAAGTGGACCCCCCCGATGGAGACAAGTCTTAGGGCAGTCGAGATGCCTGCCTTAACGAGGGGGTAATGTTACGATTTTCTCACTTATCTTATCTTATCGGCCAGCGCTTATCTATATCTTATCTTATCTCAAGCACCTATCATTGTAACCACGACTATAACGGACCGCATCAGCAATTGTACTACGGACAACTATGGCTTGCGACCAATGCTCGCCCTTCTCATGTTTTCCCTTGTATTCCGCACGACAACCACGGATAAAGGTTCTATTCATAGCACCGGACTTTTAGTATATAAGTAGTGTAGCTCTCGCTGTACATTCCCCAGCTTCGAGCTAAAGTTTAATCACACCGAACTTAGCTAGTCGACTCAGCCTCAGACTAAGACCTTAGTCCGACGTTCCTAGTAGCCATTCAGCATAGAGACTCCTTGGGTGACTGTTCGAACGCGAAACAGCCCTCAGTTTACTCTTGTTTGGTTTACCCGGAGTTCGGGTCTAACAATATCCGTCTGATGAAACAAGCCACTTCAATGATCTGGCCCAGCTGTTCCAAGAACGGCTCAACGGTCTTCACAAGCTCCAGCATTGATACCATATATGTGTTGAAATGAACAGTAATGCTCCAGCCATTCACTCGGATTTTAGCAGGGAACCCTCACAAACAGGTGAGGGTCATTGTCATTTGTCTACCTATTTATCTACATGCCTGTACACTAATAGAAGCAATACAATATAATAAGAAAAGCTGAGGAGGAGAACAACTGGACATGTGCCTCCTACCGAAGATCCCGATGTCGACCACACCATGATGCACGACACTTGACATTACAACACCCCCCCGCAAGTTCATGCATCAATCCCAAGAAAGAAGAAACAAAAAACATACACCCCCGGAAGGTGAATACCGACCGTGGTGGGAAAGAATAGCCTAGAAAGCGACGTCAGAGTCACTCTCAATAGCCAACCCGGCGAAGTCTGCCGCCGCAGTCTTCCCTTTCTTCGACCTCCGCCACTTTGCCCTCTCCTCACAATCCGCCTTCACATGTCCAGGCTTATCACAGAAGAAGCAAATGAAGTCCTGAACTCAACCTTTGCCCTTCGTCTTGCCACTGTGAAAGGCAGCAGCTGCAACATCCAAATCTTCATCCTCCTTACCCATCTCGGAGTGTCCTGGGGCAAGCGACGCTTGGCATGTCTCCTCATTGAGCAAGCGAACAATCACATTTGAGAGTGTGAGCTGGTCGGGTGGAGTCGCATCGAAGTTGATAATGACGTTCTTGTAGGAAGGGGGAAGTCCCATGGTGAGTGCGAGGATTAGATCTTGGTCACTGACGTCAATGCCAGCCAGTTCCATCACCTTTGCCATCCTCCTGATCTGCCCAACCCATGACTCCATACCCTGCCCCTCAAGCATCTTTGCCATCAAGAACTTCCTTCGCAAGGACAAGCTTGTTGCAAAGCCCTGTGCATGATGCACGGTCTGCAGATTTCCCCAAATCTCCCATGGGTCCTTTGAATCCATGTGAGCCAGCTGCCCGACGTCTACCCTCAAAATCATCTTGGCCCTAGCCTCTGCCATTTTCTGCTTATCTCGTGCCTTCAGCTTCATCGTGACCTCCGCCAAGATCTCCGACTCTGACTTGCCATCTCCATCAACCTCAACCTCAACAATATCAGTCCAGAGCCTCCGACGTGTAAGCTCAGCCTCCATCATCACACACCATTCTGCAAAGTTTCCGACTGATAACTTGGGAAAACGTGCACCAAACAACTCATCCAACATTTTGCTCTGTAGGCAATCTCGATGTGGCAAACAACGAATGTGGAGAGCAAGACTGAACAACTGGATCGTCTCGTGAACCAGCAAAGTGAACAACCGGACCGTCTCGTGGACCAGCAAAGCAAATGACTAGACCGTCTCGTGGTCTAGCAAGTGATAAAGGTGATCTTGACACCAATGTCGGGGTGGCGTTGTAGTGATAGTCTCGAGAGTCAGCACAGAGAGCAAGAGCAACAAAGACTGGGTGGGTTATGCTGCCTGTTTGTGTTGAAATGAATGGTAATGCTCCAGCCGTTCACTCGGATTTTAGCAGGGAACCCTCGCAAACAGGCGAGGGTCATTGTCATTTGTCTACCTATTTATCTACATGCCTGTACACTAATAGAAGCAATACAATGTAATAAGAAAAGCTGAGGAGGAGAACAACTGGACATGTGCCTCCTACCGAAGATCCCGACGTCGACTGCACCATGATGCATGACACTTGACATTACAACAATATGGACCTAGTTTTCCAAGTTCAACACTATTCATCATCTCTTCAATTTTACACCAAGTCCCGGACTCGGACCATGGAGATCGTGCTGTGATTGCATATATGGCTATGCATAGAAGGAGGGCGAAAGGCACATGGATTATCCATTTAGTGAATCCTCCTAGTATCAACTTTTTGTGGTGCATGCTGGTTGATGATAATCTCAATACTTGCATCAGTTGACGGTTTTCCTCATCTCTGATGAATGACTGCACTCTGCATGCGAGAAAATTGTCAAACAAGATCCGTTGCGACTCAGGAAGTGTCATCTCTCTGTCGAACATTTCTTCTCTGGCCAATACCCTGGGCATATTGAAACTATTGCCTATAGAACCATACATTTCAGCACAGTCTGAGAGATATTAATGAGCATAAAGAAACACCAGATCTTGAGGAGCGAGGTGATGGTGAGAAGCAAAGGGCTTACTTCATCTATGCCACTGCTGGTCTGGAGTATAAGGACGAAATTGAGCCTTTGTTCGTCTGCCGTCACTGATAAGATAGGCCTCAAGAGGAACCAAGGAGATCACGTGAAAAAAGTAAAAATAAAAATAAAAAAAGAGTTTACTCCCCCATTTGGGGTCTTTTCGCTAAAAAGGGCACCCTTACAGCCTTCAAAAAACAATTCAGCAGGCTTTAACGGAGCCATTTTTGGCGATTTTGGCCGTCCTGAGGGGTAAAATTCCCATTCAGTGACATTCAACGGCTCATTTTGCCACTTCGGGTTGTCATGTGATCTCCTTGGTTCCTCTTGAGGCCTATCTTACCCGAGGAGAACGAACAAAGGGACGAATGGTAAGCGCGCAAACTTGGCATTCGTGCTTCTTGATTGCTTATTAATATTATCAGAACGACATATTCAACGGATACGACATTACAATTATCATCACAGCTAATAAGGTGCATAAAACAGTATAGGACATATACGGATCACGATATCGATACATGTAAATCAGATATAAGAAAACTGGCAGGGATAGGTACGTGGTGGCACCAACAGAGAAAGCAAATCCATACATGCCGTGTTCAAGTCATGAGGAGAGTCAATGACTCACTTCAACATGCCCTCCACCTTCACGAGCCAATCGCGAGTATACGAAGCGCTAACTCGTTCTGGACCGGGCCTTGTATAGTTAGTTAGGTCTTTCCACCACATTCCATCCCAGAGCTCACGAAGTAGCTCCTGAAACGAGGGTATTCTTATCGCCCCCCAATCTTCTTCTCGCTCGAATTCAATCGTCCCTCCATATTCCATCCAATTCCTCAGTCCACCGCTGTTGTCCTTGATGCAGATCCATCGCTCAGTAAAGAGCTCCCTGTCCTCCGGCCTGAGTAATAAGACCTCCAAGAAGTCAAAGACTGCCGTATAGAGACCAGGCTTATGCCGAGAGCCAAGCCAGTTGCTAAGTTGACGGTACTCTAGAACAGACTGAATGACCCTTGGAAGCAAGGATAGGCGCAGCAGATTGTCACAATTCCACTGGCTATTGTCTTGGGAGTTACATTCATAGTAGAACGTCAAAGCTTTGAAGGCCTTGTTGAGAGTCTCCCAAGCGCGGATGTTAGTCAGAAACTTAGAGACTCCCCTGGAACAGATAATTTCTTCTTCCAGGGATGCAATGATCTCGTAAGCAGCAACAGAGCGACGTCGCTTGCAGTTCTTTGGAGAGAGACACTGAGGTTGTCTGTAGCATCCGCGGCAATAGGTACCGCACTTCCGGCAGCATCGTATGAGAATCGCGTCGAGCGAAGGACAAGGCGAGGCATCAGTAGCCCTCAGGTCGACGTCCCTGATGGAGAAGTTGGGCGTCTAGATAGGATATGCGATTAACACTGTAAACTCAGAAGAAATTGCGAACAGAACATACATGACTTCCACACACAGCCGTTCCATGGCATTTAAAACATATAATTGTCCGCTTCCACAAGTCTGCCACGGCGTTTCGAACGGCATCAAGGTCAGCGGATATATCGCCATCACTGTATTCGTGCGCAGCAAGGTTACTGTCAGGTAGAATCATCGAAGCATAGCGTGGAAGTGTCGTGGCACTTTCAGTGGCGAGGGTTCTAGATAGATCGGCACCGGGAGTTTGACTCCGGGAAACCGGGGAGGATGTGGGGGATGCATACGCAGCTTCGCCGTACACCAGGCCATGACGGTGGGAAGAATCAGGGCTAGCAGGGGGCTGGAGAATAGCAAGATTCTCGAGACGTATCGTGGAAGCTGTTTGAGTAGAACGGGCGGAATCCATACGCAGGGGCGGCCGACTGTCAACATCATCAAAGGCGCCAGAGGCTGCACGCTCGTGCTCGGCTTCATCTACGTTTAAATGATGTGTGTACTCGGGGCTATCTGGTGGAGTTGGATAAGGGGTATGGGATCTGTGACGAGGAGTTGTAAAGGTTGTTACAGATGGGTTCGAGCGGTAGGAGGGGGGTGGGCCGGTATGATTGTGCTTGGTTTGTGTGTAGGAAGAATAGGGATGCCGCGACTGATCAACAAGAGGCGCCTCGACTGGGACGCCTGGTTGTGGATCCCGGCATTGGGACGGAGCCGCGTTGTGGACACGGTTGTCCCGTACAGTTCGAGCGTCACGACGGGTCTTAGCGTGTCCTCGCGAGGAAAGCATAGTGATATGTTAAGAAAGATAGAGGGTGTAAACGGTAGATAGAGAATGTGATTGTCACGGGGTGTTTACTGAGCGGTGGAAACCTAAATGGCCAAGGTCTTTAGACGCTGTATTTATGCAAGATGGAAGCGTGCACTCACCCATAGTTGGACATAAGCTGTACGTCTAGCTGTAGAATCCTTTGGCGCGACGTCAACTACAGCTGATGGTCGAAATGATTCCACAAGCACAGCAAGAGCATATGCGGCAGAACGAATAGCAACCGTGATGTGCTATAACCAGACCCGGGTAGTTTAAAAAAGACAAAGATCGTTGATCATCGCGATCCACTTTTGACTGAAAGGGAATAATTGTCGCAGAAGTTGAGGAGAGACTATCTTCTCAAGGAAGGATGATTATCGCTGTTCTGACCGGGCAATCATAACACGTTGTCCTTCTCCTGACTCAAATGCATAGAACAGATACGAGGAAGAGATGAACGGCGATAAGGAATAGTTACGGTTTGTTGGTTTAAAATCACCTGGCCCGGATATTGTGCGGTTGTACGGCAGTGCACTAGTATGGAACTTAAGAATAACTAAAAAATTGTACAGCGGCGAGAGCTCACCACACGTTGACCACACGTCCCACGAGCTCGCACAAAATGTACATGAACCCGAATGTAAAACTCGACAAATAGGTTTAGAATTGGCGTCGATCTTTGCATATGAGAACGTCTTTGGGAAAGAAAGTCATTCGGATTTTGTTATCGACCAAAACCAAGTTCTCCACGATCGTGCGAAAGCTCTATCTGAACGAATACATACCGGGAATATGGTTCGCACTAGGGCAAAGGGCTGTACCAGCTGGTTTCTGTTCGAGACAGTTTGGCTACGACAGGTGGCTAACTCCTCTATATGATCATCGGGATTTGCCCTGATGAAGAAGCCTTAACGTCAGTTTTGAATGGGATGACGAAACAGGGGATCAGCATTCTGGTCGACTTACCGGAACATGAAGTCAACAAGGAAATAATAATGAACGAGGAATACAAGAGCTAAGCAGTTCCTAGACGGATGATCCAAAACTGGCGAGGAAGTAGCTCAGCCTCAACGTCACCCCTGCCGCGGCACCCGAGATTGAATATGATCCTGCTTCCACTTCCTATCCTTGATGGAGGAAAGGAGCATTACGCGCACATTCGTCAATCCCAGCTGACACCAGCGCGCCTATTCCTGAGTCAGAAACCCTCTGTTCAGGGCTGTTAGCAACCCTGGTTCGAGATTCAGATAATATCGTGCCTTACGGTGATGTCCAAGGATCCTGTGCGAGTGAACGCTGTCAAGACCGGCTGTTGTGCTGTGATACTTCCCGCCATTTCGGAACTTGCTATTGAAATATTTGACTGTTCGCTGGACAGCTGATCAATAAGAACGCTGGCCATTTGTACAAACCCTGTTACAACGATATTGGATACGATTAGATGTACATCCCCCCTTCGCCGATGTCACCTTTCTGCCTTTTGGAGGCATGAACGGGGGTTCCTTTTGTAGACTTGTTTACCCATGCATCCGGGGCTTTCTCGTCGATAGCTTTGGATAGCAAGGTCTGCGCGGTAGTCATCATGTCCTTGTTCCAGGGCATAAAGTCATCTGAAAGCTGTTCGATATTTGACGGAGAGAGATTTCTCGGTGCTGGAGGAGGTATCCGTGGGTAAGGTAGGATGAGCAAGAGACCTTGGACTTTGGAGATTGTCAAGTTTGCCATAAAGACAGCGGAAGTAGATGAGATGAGATTGGGTGGAGAGAACTTCTCTGCGTGTTCAGCCTATATATTCCAATTAGTAAATGGCATGGTTAGTAAAAATATGTACGTGCGATAACAGGGACTACGTTGGTAGTGGAGAGGTACCGAATTGGCGCATTTTCGAAAGTCAGCGGCTCAGAGGTTATATATGAAGGCACAGGATATATGTCCAGCAACGAGACCCTGGAAATCCGTCAGCCTGGGTAAAGTAAGGCAATAGTCGATTCCCACTTTGAAGGCTTGAGCGTTTCAAGAACTTGCTTCCCGTACTCGTTCATCGCCCATATAGGCAGCCTAGTTGTGACTTCGGATATGATTATAGTAGCACTTGTCCATTTTGGATTGAAACATAGGCCCACCTAAGCATCGTTATTTTCAGACATGACAGATTAAAAGCGAACGCACCGAGATCTCGTTCACATAGACGGCGCCTGTCTGCTCTCCAAGATTAGCTCCACGTGCCCAGATCCTTCCCGCATCTCCAGATGCAACGATGAGCTTTCCTGCCGTCGGTATGCTGCCAATTATCTTGACGTTCACGGGTTCTGAGACGTCCTGCGACGGGCGAGGTTGCAGAGGATTAAATTCATCTTCTTCATCAGATTCGATGGCGTAGCGAGAAGGAACAGTATCTTGTAGAGGGTCTACGTCCTGGAGAGAAATGAGAAACGTTGGGTTCACGGCTACGATGAGACGATAATCACCATGGTGGTACGAAGGCAAGAAAGAATGACGCGCGTCCGGTACGTCGGCCCGTGTCCCGATCGTTGATCGCCTCTTGCGGCCTCGGTTCCAAACAAAGGATTCTACGGTTTCCAACCGACCACATCCATCCTTTCCTATTGACGAACACATCATGGTACGACCTCTGACCTTGTTCCATTGCCTGTAGTTAATGTCTCTTACTTTTCAGAGTGACAACGCTGGTACAGCAAATTATCTCGTTTCTGTTACTCAGGCTGACGTTCTGCAGAGTACAAGGAGGCTTTCGCGCTATTTGACAAGCGAGGCAAGGGCGCCGTACCAAGGGAGACGCTAGGTGACCTTCTCAGGGCACTCGGCCAGAATCCCACCCAGGCTGAGGTTGCCGAGATCGTAGCATCAGCTCCTCGAGATGGTGCGGCAACTCCTGTATGCTATTCGGCTTCACTGACTCACATTTATCAACAGTCGACTACAAGACATTTCTGACTATCTTGAACCGTCCTGACGGGTTCAAGCCAGCTGGTACACCGGGTGAGTTTCGGACTTTTGGACAGGATGTGCCACTGCTGACTGGGATGATCCTGCAGAGGAATTCATTCGCGGTTTCCAGGTCTTTGATAAAGAACACAATGGCTTCATCGGTGCGGGTGAGCTGCGGTATGTCCTCACGCAGCTGGGAGAGAAAATGACAGACGAAGAGGTGGATGAGCTGTTGAAAGGTGTACAGATTGGAGCGTGCGTATTTTCCTTGTCAAATTCTATCTGTTGCCTTGACTTATGGACGAACAGGGACGGAAATGTAAACTATGAATCCTTTGTACGTACTATTCTCAGTCAGTAGATGTCTGTCATACCCTTGCGCATATACGACATTGTTATGATTCCCCTTTGTCTGTACTTGGAGTAATCGACACGTATCCATCTTTCTCCCGAATTGTACCATAAACTTCGTATATACGTGTCGAGGACCAGAATATTCACAGAACCTCTTCGAAGTACTTGGTTGTGATTCGTGACTTGAGAAATCGAAGTCACTTTGCCCCCCATCCACTGTGTCAACACATTAACTCTTCCTTCCTTCTCAGAATCTGTTCCATGTATGAAATTATACGCCGTAGTATGTGTATGACGAGGGTATCAAAATAATAAGTACTAAAGCAGTCCGACCCTACCATGCATACAATTTTGTAATAAGTTACCGTCTACGACCTCGGGAAAGCACCAGGTATTGGCTGCCTCCTCCGTTCTGGATGGTGGAAGTACGTCCCGTACCTCGAGCGTCCCGGACTCATCGGTATCGGTTGACTCCTTGCCACCGTCTCAGTAGGCGTACTATCCCCAGTGACCGCCCCATAATCCTCCTCATCGCTATCGATCTCATCTCCCATCCAATGGTCGTCGTCCGGCAACATGATCACCCCTGACGCCTGATCGTAGCTCAACCGATGGGAGAGGGGCACCGGCTCCGTCTGCACGCGTCGCGCAGGAGGCGCCTGTGAGTCTTCCCAAGGATTACTCGATCCTGACGGTCCTGGGACGCTGTCGGCGTAAGGCTCCTCCACAGGGGGGTTGGATACTTTTGTGCGCCGTACTTTGCTTGGTTTTTTGCGCAACGTCAGAACCACCGCTTGGTTTGAATCCCGGCTTTGTCGATGGCTGATGTTTCGATCACCATTGACGAGTGTTTGACCCTTCTTAAGAGGTAGCCAAGGTTCGGGGAGGACGCCATTGAGTGCTGGGTGCCCGTAACGTCGCTTGCCAGTGCTACAGAGCGTTGTTTAAGAGAAAAAGCAAAGATAGCTCAGAAAGCGACTTACTTTAGGACACCGCTGTACCAGTTAGCCATTGGCGGTTGTGACTTTTGGAGACGGTCAGCGTGTGATCCAATTAAAGTGTAGGGCGGTGACATACATAATCCGTTCGCTCATCTTCAGGTGCAACATACAAGGTATCGTCATTCTGGGCATACCTCCTCCGGTTCAGGTTGCTACAGTGATACAACCCGATGAGCATCAGGTAGTAAGACCAGGCAAAGGGCAAACCTCTGCGACCATGTAACCGGGTGGCCTGCTCTCAACCTCACCACATCCGCTGTCTCCTCCCCCCTTTCAACTTCGTACACGGAGCTCAAACTCACAAACTCGCTCAATGGCTTCAGCGATTTATCAACCCACCATGACCATACAGCTGTTCCCGCTAGCAGTGGCGTGAGAAGGGATGCCATTATAAATGACTTGGAGAGAATGAAGAAGCCAGTCATGAATACCAGGAATATCACAACGCCCCATATCAGACGTATAAAGGTTAACGGCCAAGCCTGCCCCTGAGATTCGTAGGGTTTGTAGAACACTGCACTACGATGTCAGTGGGGCAAATGATCGACACAGCTAGAAACATACCGAACAAAAGTTTGTACTTGTAAACAACATAGCCGACGCCGAAGTACACAGAACCGAAAATGACGATGAGCGGCTGTACGACACTGTAGAGAATAGTGATAGTGAAGATGAGTATAGCCTGGGGATAGACTACGCCGTAGTTTATCATAGGAGGTGCATTTAGCTCCGCGAAATCTGGGGGATTGTTAGAGGCATGGGAATAGACATGCGAAAAACACCCACCACGCGGAGTTCGCGTAACGAATAGTCGTAAGATAGATCGAGGAACAATTATACCGAGATTTAGGAGCTGCAGCGGCATTATACCCAGGCCTTGAGGATGTCAGGACTAAGAACAACTAAAGAAAAAACCAACGGACCTTGTAGAATAACATAAGAGAGGAAAAAATTCCGAGCTTTACCCGACTGTAGAGCTTTGGCCAACTTCTCTGGAATCTTCGCTGGGTAATTGGCTAGATCTCGAACGAGTTGCCAATACGTCGTCGCGAGAAGGAAGATAAACACTACGTTGATCAGCAGAAAGAGGAAGTATCTATGAGTGATTTCCGTCAGATACTGTTTGGTATGAAAGAGCAGGTAATAGTACTTTTTCAAAAGCGAATATTCGATCCAACTTCGGGCACGATAACCCTGCAGGTAAGTCAACCCTAATGGACATAAGCTACCGACAATACGGTCCACAAAATAACGACCTACCTTCCAGTAAGAAAGGTAGCAGTGCATTCAGAGTGATCATAGCAACAGATGGCAAAGAGTTCTGTACCACAGCCTGAACCTTAGCATTGCTGTCAATGAGTCTGCCTAACCAAGGCAAAGTCCTCTTGATTTCATCATAACTGAGAAGACTAGCAAGCGCTGTGATGGGGAAGAACCAGAAGAAGAACAATAGAGCTAAGGCGCCTAACACGAGAGCGTCCCGCGTCCGTATGTGAGCCTGAGATGGCGTCATATTGGACCAGACAATGTCGCGCGGCTCAGGAGCAGCATATGTCGTACACTGCCATGGATTATTTGCATGGACGACTTGCAGGGCTACTTGCTTGAAAGACATTAACATCCTCGCTAGAAAATACAATTACGCGGCGAAAACCTGATCGGCCGGCGATCCGTTTCAGATGTCAGTGCGCATATCTTCAAGCCGTCGGGCGATGGACTGCTTGCAGATCCTCACGCGAACATTGATTGAAACGAAAAGCCTGCGGATCGGGTATTTTCCGCCGGATGTTTGAAAATACACTCACTGCACTGGACGTTTTCTCGAATGTCACAAAGGCCGCTTGGGTGGCTTTGAACCTGCCAGTTCGCCGTTTCTTCTTCACTTGTTCGTCAAGCTCTTTGAAACGTGTCTCCAGGTATTCCAACGCGTCCACCTTGGGTTTGAACCAGCCTAAACGAATTGTCGGACGTTTGCGGTGAGGAACCACAAGTCGTGTCGGAGGTACTTGAGGTGCTTCAACATCAACATCAACCAGAGGCATCACGGTTTCCTCCGGATCATAAGCTTCAACAGAGCTAGGATTTCCAACGTAAGTTGCCCATGCTCTCTCCAGAGCCAGGAGCGCAGCAGTTCTCTGATCCAAAAGCTTCTTGAGAGCACCAACCTCGCGACAGACTGTTACGCTTTCGACCGCCAAGGACATATTTTCGAAGTATTCTGCCAGAGCGCGCTCTCCCTGGAGATGTAGTGGCAGGTTTGTGACCATGACTGTTCGTGCAGGTATGGAATGCACTAGCTCCAACGAAAAGAGTTGTCGCGATCGTATGAAGCGGCGATAGTTCCTGTATGTCAGGTGAAGTGCAAGAAACGTGAAGAGGTAGGTGAAGACGAGATGTATCGAGAGATAAGTGCTTGCGTCCGTCAGGAGGTCGAGCCAATCGCTTCCCGGTGGCACGGGAAGAGTACCATTGAATGTCGTGGCGAACGAGGTGCTCAAGAGTGAAGTCCAATCGTTGTTGTGGCCACTGTTTGGCCAATCCTCACTTTCATCAGGCCAGTCTTCAGAATCTCCCAAATCTTTGTTTTGCTGCAAACAGTCAGCTGGAACACGGCCAGGTACATACGAAGCCCACCTTCCAGTTGATCGGCATGAGAATCCCGATTGCAAATAAGGAGCATATGGAGAAAAGATAGAAGGACATCTTGTAGAAGTTGAGGAGCTTTTAGTGAAAGAAAACATAAACCGGGATGAACTGAGAATACTAGATGACTACGCACCACAGCGGCATCCAGACCGACTATCTGCAACACTGTGAACTCTGACGTCCGTATGGTGGGAAGTATCCATCCAAAAAATGCCGGATGGGTGTGGGCCTCGTGAGGAGAGAAACCTGGCGCACGACCATGAGTCCTGACTACCACAGAAAGAGACCGACAACCTTTCAGTTTCGTTCTCGGGGCGAAATACAGAGGCCACCGGGTCCGACAATACGAGAAAATGAGAAATGCCCACAATCCTATCGAGCCGGAAAGTAGGAGCTGCGTGGTGAACCAAGGCCCCTCGTACTTTACTAGAATATGACTGTGAATTTCTTGATTGCATAGTACGGTGATGTTCTCTTACTTGTAGGAGGGCTTCCTGGCGGCGGCCCCCCTGGCTCGGTGCCGTTGAACATTGTGGTTATTGGACGTCGTCGTCGAGAGACAAATCGGGAAGCGCAGCGCCGCATATTACGATTGATTGCTCCCGGAGTATGTAATTTTCCCAGGATCCTTCCTTACTCTCCTACGACCATGCACGACTCTCTGACAATATACTGGAATCCCACTGGCTGCTTCATTCTAGTAAGACGCGTTGCTCGTGTCAGGTGCACCACGTATCCTGTGTGTTGCCTTTGTCTTGGCCGCCTTGTTTCCATCCGAATACTGGAAAGGGAAGGAATTAGGTTCTGTTAGTCGTCAGCGCTCCTCAACGAAAACGTAACACCCATCCGCAGTACAGCTGGAGATGCTGTGTGGGTTTTTCACCGTGAACATCTCTCTTGGCGTCAGATCATTCGAGACTCACGGCGGAAAATTCGAGTGTTTGGAGATCCTCAGTACCGAGTCGTGTGCGTTTTCATGGGGAATTATACAGATCAATGCACATTGTATACTGTATGTCTTTGCCCATGTCCCAACCTCTGACGTTGTTCGCGCCTGATATCAGGATCGAGTTTTCTTGCGATGCCAATATGCCTGCGTCAGTATCTTCTTTTTGAGATATCATTTGTAAATAATACTTACACCATCTTCTAGTAACGTCCATCTCCGTTCGAGGCGTCAAGACGTGTAGTGCGAGTTATCGCAGACTCGGACGCCGACGTGTCATAGTATGATAGTATCGACAATCCTCCGTGGACTTGGCATCGTTCCCTGGCAACAGTCCGCATATACGAATCTGTATCAGAAGCCTTTAACGGATAGCACCAGTCAGAAATTAGAATGGGCGTCAAATTATTAATATCTGAAGCCCTTAAAAGACGAGCCAAGACTTGGACAACAGTCACCGCCGGTTCTCAGCTATAGCTATGTTCACTTCATCAGTTCACTCTTTCTTGTATGCCCTCTGTCTCTCGGCGGCTGTCGTTTCGGCTGCTCCGGGACTGTCTCTATCCCTTTCCGGTACTGGTATTTAGCCACCTGCCTTATAACCGCTGACAGTCGTCACAGGTGCTGATTCCGTGGTTGATGTCGAGAACCTTTTCGTCTCGGTTACCCTTACCAACACTGGTGATACAACTATGAAGATTCTCAACGATCCCTCCAGCATCTTGTCACCGGCCTTTTCGACTAACACCTTCGCTATTGATAGCGCCTCAGGTTCCCCATCTTTTGTTGGTATAAAGGTTAAGTATAATCCTTCCTCCGTCGTGAAAAAGAACCGAGAGCAGTCATTCACCCTTCTTACTCCGGGTGACTCTGTCACTGTCGATCATGCACGTACGCAAATCAGAATTTAAGCCCATACCCCAATGGACTAATTATATCTTAGTGGCCAAGGCGTACAACTTTACTGGATCCGGGGAGACTTCTTACACCATCACGCCATCCACATTGTTCTACTACATCGGAGCCGATACCAACGAGCTTTTGACTATCAACGCAGAGATAGCGCAGAAACACACTGCTAAACTCTCTGGTACCCTTGCCGTCGCCCGCCGTGAGCTAGATAAAAGGATTGCTTATAACAGCTGCTCTACTTCCGAAGAGAGCGCGCTCGTCAGTGCTGCAGCTGCTGCTCAGACCTACGCTGAGAATGCCCAAGCGTCAGTTTCCTCGCATAGTTGACTGAGTCGTACTTGAACCATTTTATAGATACCTTGATGAGAACACCTCGTCAACAACTCGTTACACCACTTGGTTTGGCACATACACATCGACCCGCCACGCAGAGGTCCTCAGCCATTTTTCCAATATGCTCGATCACCCCTACGCCGACTACACGTATGATTGTAGTTGCACCGAGACCGATGTCTATGCCTATGTATACTCCGACTCGTAAGTTGCTTATGTCCACAATCGTGAACAGTCGTCACAATTTATCTATAGCTTCGGCACTATCTATCTCTGTGCTGCCTTCTGGGACGCATCCACCACTGGCACTGATTCCAAGGTTAGCATTTATGCTTTTTGGCCTTACTTCAACTGATCCGTTATAGGGTGGAACGCTGATCCATGAGTCTTCTCACTTCACCATCATCGGTGGCACCGATGACTATGTCTATGGCCAGACCAGCGCTCAATCCCTCGCTGAGAGCAACCCTGACGAAGTCATCCTCAACGCGGATAGCCATGAGTATTTTGCTGAGAACAACCCTTCGTTGTCTTAATACATGTCGGGATATCTAGTTCTTATCTGTTGGCATCATGGAAATCGATGGTTTTGTATCCGTATACCGGTGTGGTTGTTATAGTTGTTCAGACATGCTTTACTTGTGCATTTAATGACGACAGAACATCGATCACCAAAGAAGGGAGGGACAGAACATGAGCAAATTGTCAGCATAAAATACTCGTGTTTTGACCGGTACTTGCTTCCTGAAAGTACTACAAATTCTGAGTAGGAAGTTAAGGCGAGAGATTAAAAAGGGGAAGCTGGATTGATTGACCATCTGTGCTAATACAGTTCAGGTAAATAGAAGTAAACTACTCCTACCGACCTCGATGGCTCGTTGTAAGAAGCAGTGACGGTGGTAGCAACGTAATCTACTTGAGAGAAAACAAAGGCCCTGACGGGACGGGCCGGAGAGTCCGGAGCGCTTATTCCAATTGTTTCACACCAGTCCTGTTACACCTTGTACTACCATGTCGAGTCGAAAGAAACGCAAATCGTTGGTCGCTTCCAGCTCGAATAATGAGCTCTCGAGCGCTTCAGGACCTTCGCAACCCGCCAAGTCCAAAGGGAGCCGCAGAACTAGGGGAAAGCTGTCGGCACTACTGGAGCTGCCACTAGACATTCTCCTTGAGGTGTGTCAGGGATCAGTTCACATCTTCTGTTTTTTAATAGTCTTGCAATCAGATATTCGGCTTTCTTTTGCCATTGGATCTTCTTCACCTCTCGCGTCTTAACAAGGACTTCCGACAGGTCCTTATGAGCAAATCATCCGCAGGAGCCTGGAAAGCTGCCCGCCAGAATCTTCCCGGATTCCCAGGGCCGTTTCGAGGCATGTCGGAACCTGCATGGGTGAATCTGGCGTTCATTGCAGAGTGTCACGTGGGATCCGTTTCTTGGCCAATCATTCAATTCACTGAAGGCTTCGTTCAGTTTTGCACAAGAACCGTCCGGAATCCGGATATGTACCTCATGACTCGTGTCTGTCCTCCTTGTACTTCTGAGAGGTATGTATACACACGAGCTGGTGCCATTATTTGTCGTGCCTGACACAGCACAGATTGATAAAGACACAGGCGCTTAAACGCAACGCCCCTCCGCCCTCAGCACATGTTTCTGTCGGAGACGTGACCAGTCTTATACCCGCCCATTGCACCGGTACATACGCTTTATTGCTTGAATCTTGCTACCCAATAATATTACCGCAGGATATCGTCATGGCGACCATTCAGGTCCTAAACAGTGGGACTGGTGGGCATTGCGTAGTGACTATGATGCTATGTGCGCGAAGCTGTTATCATTCGAAAGCCCGGAAGAAAGGAGCGAGTTCATAAAGAACCAGAAGGCTCTAGTAGCTGATAATCTGAAGGTTTGTCGCGTTCCTTCTTCTAAAGTTCCTAGTCTCTTATAAATCAACAGCATTCGCGTATATGCCAGACATGGAACGTTCATCGCGCCAATGAACGCTATCATGAAATCCATCAAGGGAAGAAAGTCAGAAGACAAGCGTAAATGAATGTTCTCGCCGATTCGTTCTAGGCTGATCGATATCACAAACACAGGATATATGATAAACTTAAAGAACTCGGATACGAAGAAGACCTTAAAGGATGCCGCCCATTTTCTGATCCCCTCGCCGATCATCCTCTTGTCAAGAAGAATGTCCCATTAACTGAACGAGGTGGGTTCTACGTGTTATTTTGGGTTCAATAAGTGACGCTGCTCAGGTTGGCTGAAAATACGGGACGAGCTAGTTGCTTGGGCAGAGGGTAGGCGAGCCACCCGCCTAGCTCGGGAACATCAAATGTTGGTCAACACCCGCAAGCCAATCGCAGTTTCTATCCTTCGACAGTATAAGAATGACCGCTCCCATTACCCTGTCACCACCTTCTTCCCTTCGGTGGTCGACTTCTGTCGATTCCTTCCTATCAAAGAGATTTTGGACCTCCCGTCTAACGTTGAGGTCACTGAAGATAGCTTCTCGGAGGTCATCCCTCAAATTCCGGAACTCTGCAGACAATGGAGAGGCCAGATTAAGAGGAAGTTAATCAAGTTACTCCTCCAACCTAATTCAGAACGCTCGAGGGACGAAACGATTCATCAGTTGCAGTTGGCTTGCAATGTGGTGATCTGCCGCCGTTGTAGCGAGTTCCCAGACACTGCACGCAGGCGTAGAGGTCAAAGCGCTAGTCAAGTGTTCTCCGTCCAGCCTCTTTTCTATCCTCAGATGCTCTCACATCAGTGTATGCAAGTCGGCCATCGAAGCGAGTTTGGGTTTGGTTCAATTATAGATGAAACGTGCAGGCTTAAGTCTCCAGCATGGCATGTCCGTGTGGCGTGGTCAACGGATTACCTTGCAAGGAATGACAAGTTCCGGAGCATCGTCCAGCGCATCGTGAAGATGGTCAATCTCAATCCGGCCACGACAACTGTGGCCGAAATGGACGCTGATGGGTCGCTTTTCGCCTGCCTCTTGTGCGACAAGCAACAGCTCCCGGAACCTGACTCACAGATGTTTATCTTGTATCGGTGGAGAGAAATGGTCAGTGCATGCCGCGCCTTATGCGTGTAGACCTGCTGACATGATTCCAGGCGCGGCATATATTCCAGAACCATTTCTATGTAACTGCCACCTTTCCGCGCCATGTATCCAAGTTCGACTCGGGAGAGCTGCCCGCTACTTATCGAAATATTGCACCAGTAGGCACGATCATGTTCCAGTGCGTTCATTGCCATGATCTTCCATCCGAGAGTGCAAGTAGCCATAACGGGTCTGAGGAGATTACGAAACATATACTTGACGTGTACGCTCCAAGTCCTTATCTGTAGTATTTTAAGTCCTGACTCCCCTTATAGGCACCCGGAGGTAACGACACCTAAGCTGAATAAAGATTTCTACGTGCCCTTGGGTGCCCCATTTGAGGCTCACAAGGGCCGGGTTGTTGTATTGGATGTGTCGGATGATACTAGCGAGGAGTTGCAAGCCGCCTATACACGCGTTCTGCATACCCTCGGCACATCACAGCTTGACTGGGAGAGCGACCCCGATCCGGGCGTTCATTTCGACGAACTCAACGAGGATGGCCTTTTAGATGAAGAGGATTCTGATGAGGACAGTGGCAGTGATGAGGATAGCGACGCATTAAGCTCCAGTTAGTCCTCGGGTGTCAATGGCCATGTCTACTAGTTCATCAGCCGACTGCGCAAAGTGAAATCTTTGCTTCCATTTGCGCCATCCTTTGAGAATAGCAGTGTAACGAGAGGTCAAGTGAGTGAACTACTGTGCCAATTTTCATCTCAGTCAAGTCTTTAGCAAACCTGGGATCGCCTAACGCTTGAAAGTCCGCGGCGATGAGTTGTTTCAAGCTCTTGCGTTAGGCTTCTAGGCTCAATCTAGCGTTCCTGGCTTCCTGTGGAGTTTACAGCTTGTCACTGCTACATCCTACGCGTGGACCACTGGAGGTTATAGGGTGGCTATTTTCATAAAATGCTAAGGAAAGTCGATTTTAGGCGATTCTGCGAATTGCAAGGCTCTCGATCTAAAGATCAGTAATTTTGAAAACGGGTGAACCCTTGCGGCATTTCGACCTATAGTCCTGTGATCTCTCGGTGTGCTAGAAGTCATTCAAGCTGTCTTTTTACACGTCTCCCAACAATGGTTTCCTAGCACGGACGTTATCTGGCTCCCGGCTATACATTGGGTTTCGCCTTCAGCTCCGTTAATTGCGCTGTCTTTGTGGGGTATATAAGGGACTCGTCTGATGCTACAAGAATCAGCTCCTCTCGCTATCTGCATCATGCTGAAACTCCTCTGCTTCATCTCTTTGGCCGTGGTGTCGGTGTTTGCAAGCCTTCCGGCTGGACCTTGTAAGCCATGTCTCTTCGTAAATGCGGAGTTCTGCTTATCACATGAGCAGGCCGTATCATGAACAACAATGGGAATGTGCTCAAGTTAGATATGAGCGCAGGTAGTCTTCGTTCCTTTGGAGTCTGCCATTGGTCCATGTTACTGATGTTCGTTTGCAGTCGTCGGCGGAGCGAACTCGGAGTTAGTTCAGCTGTGGCAATTGATACAATCTGTCCCTTCGATGGGTCTGAATGTCTACGCTATTAGGGCGATGACTGTTGTGCCCAGTTTTATATGACATTCGACACTGGTATATTTCTTTCGGAGACCGTTGTGGGCTTCAATGCGTTCTTAATGTCTTGCTCTTTAGGTGGCCATACTATCATTGAAAACGGTGACAACGTTATTGTCCAACTTGGTACGATGGAAAATCCAGAGTTCCAGTGGATAATCAATCCGACAGACAGTACTAATAGCTCCTATACGTGAGTATATCCATTTCATCTTTCTGATAATATTAATGCAAATACGACAAATTCACATGTAGTATCATGAAAGGCAACTGTAAGTGGCCGTCCCTTGGCTGTAGGAAAAATACTCACTGCACTTTTTTCGAAAGTCAACCTCGACCTGGCTGACGGGTGAACTCGTTCTGCCCTTCGTCGACAACCTGACTGACTTTCTCTTGTTACAGCTCTAAGCAAGAAGGGGCAAAGGTTCAAGCATATCAAAGCGCTCCTGGAGATGTCAACCAATGGTGGAAATTTGTGTAAACTATTTAAAGAACCTTTTTTTGTTGTCGGACATGCAGTATTCTCCACCAGTGACTCTGTTGAATATCCATTCTGG
Organism: Armillaria mellea; assembly: GCA_030407055.1. Taxonomy (NCBI): domain Eukaryota; kingdom Fungi; phylum Basidiomycota; class Agaricomycetes; order Agaricales; family Physalacriaceae; genus Armillaria; species Armillaria mellea. The sequence goes on along the minus strand of JAUDZF010000001.1, from coordinate 1,201,650 downwards.
CTAGTAGTATTTTGAACAAAGTTCTTTTGATTGAATTTGCCTTCGACTGGGCGCCCTGCCAGTGGGCGGTCACCCTCGCTGGCTCTGTAACCATCTAATACGTCAGAGACTACAGTAATCCGGCCCCCGAGCAAGATATGGGAGGGGTTTTAGATGAGAACTCGCATTCATGACGTGCTCTGGATCAACTCAACACGCCAGCAAGGTCCGTGCGTCATGTTAGCATGTGATCGTGAGAACAATATCGTTATATATATAGAGCCAGTGCCAGAAATTTTTTTCTTTGATTCTTCCACAATCATACACGCCCATGACGAAAAGTAACGGTGCAATTTGTTGAGCACGACCCCCTTCTGGTGCGGTCGGCGTTGACATCGCCCGTTCAGCACCTATACCTTGTTACATCAAAGGGACGGGCTGGATACATCTGATGGCGTCCGTGATGATTGAAGTTGACGGTGGAATATGGTGCTATCTCTCCTTTTCTTGTTGGTCCTTCGATATACTGTGTGCTACCACATTCCAGGATGTCGATATTTTATTTCTTGCCTATTCAATGAAATATTTCTGAGTTATGAACCTTCCAGTGCGCTTCTTAGTCGTCGGACATCTTCGAATTACTATTCATACGGGAGCATTGGCGTTACTTGTCCGTTACGGCAGCGTTTGAATCATAATTAGGTGCGCAGATCAAGACTTGTCGCGTGTATGATTGAAGAGCGTGCTCGAAGTTTGTGGTCGTTGGGAACGATGTGCACTCTTATATTTTTGTATTCTATAGATGCAATACATTATTTCATGATAACCGGATCACACATATTCTATAATGTCACTAGCAAAGGTGTGAGAACGTATGACGATGTCAAGCTGCTCCGTCTTGCAACGTTTTAAGTTGGTTATGTCGTCTGGTAACAGCCCGGGAAGCTCCCAAAACAAAGAACTGTAGAATTCCACTGATACGGAGGACAAAGATGGTTCATCATAAGTATCCCATCTGGAGATGACCATTTCTGCGAAATCATGGTCGACAATGGAGTGGAAATCGGAGTCTCGAGGCGGTTCTGCCATGATGATGAATGATAACTTCTCCAAGTTAGGAAGGAGGAGATGACGTGGCTGGCCATTACTATCGACAGTTGTAGTCTTCATACGGGTTATTATTTCCTGGTAGACATCACCATCAGATTTTGGCCATGGCTGCCGCGCGCTGTAGCTTTGTTCGAATGTCAGCGACGTGAGTGTTGGAACGAGCTCGAGGACGGAGGATAAATGATGATTGGGTGTAACGAGGTTCATTGCAAGTCGTGTTAAGGAGCAGCGAGATTGACTCAATAAGGTACGAAGACCGGAAAGTGCATTCGGAGGGCAGGCTATTTCACCAAACGAAGGAAGTATCGATATCGTCTCCAGCGCTGGGAGTACGAGACTTCCTAGGAACTCCCCGTCACAAGCGCAAAGTTCGCGCAAGGAAGTATTTACTACGCGGGAAGAGGGCGTACTTGCTATCTGACGTCCATGGGTGGCCCTGGACCAAAACTTTTGAAGGTTTGGAGACGTCTGGATGATATCCAGCAGTAACTGTTCGCTGGAGCACTGTCAGATCTGTGTTCGAGGAAGTGGATGAGGTTGGATTTTGCGAGATGAACGTGAATGCCTCCCGATACACCGATTAGCCGTACTCGAGCTAAGTGAGGCGCGATGGAAAAGGCGTCAATATGCCAAGGTGGTAGATCGCCATCCTCGAGGAAGCTAAGTTTCAAATCTGTTAGCATCGGGAGGAATCCGCGAATTGATGAAAGAGCCGTTGCAATAGAAGCTGGGATTCTGAAGGAGACGCTTTCCCAGCGCCTGCAATGGCTTGTTAGCAAGTGGAAGAGGGTGGTCATTATCTCCAGGATCTCGGTGTTGGTTTGATTATCACAACTGAATTCGAAAGAAAGATTGTGCTGCCCAGATCGACTCAGTGCTGAGCTCAGCAACGGAATGGGGCCTTTCAACTCTTCTATGTGCCTCCATGTGAGTATATCGGAGTGTCGAAAGATATCACCGAGGGGCCACGAGACGTTGAGCCGCATTGTAGACCACAAGGTTGAATGAGACGCAACCACAGCTCGCCATTTGCTGCAAACTTGGCCGACAAGCCAAGGACCCGAGGTGACATCAAAAACGTTGTAGGCACCACACTCTGAGAGATGACTGGGGCCTGTGGTGAGGAAAATTTGCACCAATACGTCAGGATGAAGACGCCGGATTGGGGATAAAATGATCTTGTGCGTCTTCTGTGCATCTCTGAAGAGTGTCCGCTTCTCCTTCAGTCGACTGAGTATGTCAGAGAGACGATGGATATCCGCTTCGACATCTCCTAAGGCATCGTCGATGTATTGTGCTGATTCTTTGAGTGGGTGAATATCAGAAGAACTGGGGATGTCGTTGGTACGCAGAAGCGACGACGCCGCGGGCGAAAGCGCCGGAACATTGAGCTGGTCCACCAACGTGAAAAAAAACGTCAGAGTCGCATTTTGGGCAAGGGACGCATCCTGAGGCCATAGCAGCAGAAATCCTGCATTGTGTGAGGATTGAGCGACACGAAGAGAAGCACCGTACGTACGACGACTGGCAGTATTGACTTGGATTGCCCGTCTGAAGGTTCAATCCGCGTTTTTTTTCCCTTGGAACTTTGTCATAAGCACATATATCCTTTGTAAAAAGGCAACACACACCTGAAAATGGCTGCTAGATGAGGGGGATGTGACTGTAAATTTTGAGAAACGGAAAGGGGCTAACGGGAAAAAGGGTTTCCCGGCACCTCCGGCCCGATTTGCATGTTAGCTCTCCCCTTCATCTTATTCTCACTCTTGTGGACCGCGATTCATGCAGTAGTCCATTCATTGAACTCAAGAAAAGGATCTCTGCTGCCTACCGAGCTGCGCAGCTCACGGCCGAGTAGGAAGCTGCGAGGTGATACCCATGTCACTGCGCGGTATTTTCACCTGAAGATCGAGTCGTCTGCATGGAATCGTCACCACGATGGTCTCGCTGGAAAACTTGGATCCAGACGATATCAGCGGTACAGCAACACTTTGGGATATTTCTATGATGCTGGGGTCGCGTTTGGCGTTCTTGGAATGCTATGTGCTATCGGCTTACTGCTTTGGACCTGCGCAAATCTTTTCACGGAAACGTTTCATCGTGGCTCTGCCGCAGACGTTCACCGCGTCGTTAAAAGGGATATGCAGGAGGCCTCTCGTACAGACGTTAGGAGATCTGAGGGTTTCATCCACGCTATCGTTCGGAATTATCTTATCTTGACTTTCACAACATTCTGACGTAGCTGATAGATTCCCGGCGTGACCGTTCCTTTCAGTCATATTACACCCATATTCCTCGCGATATTTTTGTCCCAGGTGGTTCATGAAGTTGGACACGCGGTTTCTGGTGCACTGTATGTTTGCCGTTTAATCGACACCAACCTCATGCTTACGAGTCTGCCCCAGGGAATCTGTCCCTATCAATTCTGTCGGTGCCGCGCTGACGCTAGTAATCCCTTCTGCATTCGTGACTTTCCCTGGTTCGTACCTCGAGACGCTGAAACCGGCATCGAGAGCTAGGATCATCGCTGCTGGCCCGTGGCACAACGCCGTTTTTTGGGTCATTCTGGTTTTCTTGGGATGGTCGCGGTTAAGCTACTATGGATTGACACTGTTCGCCTATGAAGATATATCAGGCCTCGGTAGGGTTGTCTTGGACGTGGAAAGTGTAAATCTTCTCAGTTGGCCGCAGCGTTCATACTGACAATTAGTTTATAAGGGTACTGCCTTGAATGAATACCTTCCAAAAGGGTCTATAGTTACACAGCTGGACGATATACCCGTCAATGGGACTGGCGATGCGTGGGGCAACTATCTGGCCTTTTTTCAGCTCTCCCCTTTGGAGGGGTGGTGTGTGGAGAAGGATACATTTCTTGGTGAGACTTATCTTACTTGGAAACTGTGCATGTACTGAAGACTGCTCAGAGACTCCTGGGTCATGTTGTTTAGAAGGAGTCGCAGTATCACTGCTTTCATGCTTTACCACCGGCAGTGATACGGGCTGTCTCGACGCTGTCCTTCTCCTAACGAAACCAAAAGAAAACGTACGATGCAACTTTATGTCCGGTTGTGAAGGCAGCACGATATGTGTCCGACCAACCGAATCAGCCCAGCTATTGCGTATCTCGGTCCAGGTAACTGGCCAGGAGGACGACGAAATCATTCTATGGCGCGGGCCCAAGAAGGAAGTCTTGCAGCAAGGTGAGAGCAGCGCAATAGAGTCGAACCATTGCAACTTATTAATAGCGATACTCCAGTTCAACTTGGAACATTGAGGCCTCGGCTCAGTTTGTTCCCGCTGTTGCTCCCCTCGATACTATTCGTGCTGGAAGGGTATCCCCGCATCAAAATCTGTGCTGCCTTGTCTGATATCATCATCACAGGTATCTCAATATGGCCACGCTTTCACTGTATCTCTTCAATCTGCTTCCATTACCTTACCTGGATGGAAGTCAATTTTTAGCCGCCCTCCTCGGTATAGCGTCGCACGCTGAAACGTCGGATATCTATGATCTCGAAATGGGCATCAATATTAGTCGTCATGTCGGCACCGGATGGATGGTAAGGATAGAGAAGACACTCCGGGTGGGGACAACGGTTGTCTTCATTATATGTGTGTTGATGGCTGGCTGGAACAGTATCTGAGGCGGACGAGGTAAGCGCGGTATTCTGCGAATACCAGCATTGTGTTCCTTACGGCCGTGAATAGCAGGTAGTACTGTCGCGTTGTCGTGGAATGTATAATCCGAGATATTGATGGAGACATCAGCCCAACGATCAATTCGCACGCTTCTGAGGTAGCAGATATCGCCGCGGGCATCATCAACACTGCCGTTTCATGAACCGGGTGCTCTCTGTATATAAAGGCTCAGACCCTACGGATATTATGTCGGGGCTGTGCCCGCTACTAGATTCCCTCTAATCCTTTCGTTTCTTTCTGACTCTTCCTTTCTCTTTCTTTCTTTCGAGCTTCAATGGCCCATGTTCGTTTGCACATGTTCTTTTTCTTTCTCTCTCTGAGGATAGGTATCTTCGTGCGTGGTGACATTCGTTTCGGAGAACATGGAAACTAACGGTGTCGAGTTTTAGGTCCTCTCGTTCTTCAAAATGGGCGGTGGTGCTATCATCGCAGCGACCGGCTGGTTGCAGGTTACCCAGCTAGGTGTGCTTGACTATGTGCTATCAGGTTTCCGCTTGCTAATCTAATGCTTAGATACACACCCCCTGGCGGTTTTCGATACAGTCGCCTTATACTTCCACACAATAGTATTCTCCCTCCTTGCCGTGGTTGGATTATTTGGGTAATTGCTTGATTCTCTTTCTGCACGCATGAGTCAGTTTCTAATGCAAATTTTAGGTTAATCAGCGCGACAACGAAGAGACGAGGTCTTGTCCAGTGTTATGGTGTCCTTCTTGTCATTATACTGGTCGTGAGCATCGGTTCTGGCGCGGTAGCCCTGTACTCGCTATTTCGAGTGAAAGATGCACAGACGGTGAAGCGATGTATGAACGGAGCAACGGACAGATTGACGGAGAACGTATGTCTGAATGGAATAGCCATATTCAAGGCCACTGGTGTCACCATTTACATTGTATCATGGGCCATCCTGACATGTACGTTCCTGGTTTTCCGGTCTATCTTTTTATGTTCTAAATTTGTAGACAGATAGCTATCTCATCGCAGTAAGCTTCGCCGCGCCCTTGGCGGAGGATACGGAGGATCGAGAGGCGGGGTCGCCCGTGATGTTCAAGGGGAAGCCCATTAGTGGGCCAGAACCACTGGTAACTTATAATTCCGTTGGGGCTCCTGGATACAATCAAGGATATGCGTTTTCGCGCGCACATGAGCTCGAGCATGTCGCAAAGGCTGTATAGGGATTGCATACGATTAAATGCACGGCCTTGTTGAGGTCATTCTAATCGAAAGGTCACACTTGGGTTGGAGGGAAGGAAGTCATGATTAAAGCATGCATAAGAGCAATAGTTTTTCGCACTGCACAGGTGTATCCGTACATATCTTCCCCAGATATACAACACCCCAGACGCAGCCGGCTGTAAGGCCATCCCAGCACACCCGCATAGAATACAAGGAAGGAAGCAGAAAGGTCTACTTCTTCTTTGGTGTCTGGGAGATCTCCTTGACAGTCAAACCTACAGAAATGTCAACATACGGGGGTCACCATAGCACGGACCAACGCACCAGGAGGGAGACTCTGCTTGAGCTTCTCCGCCTTCTCTGGGTCGTCTATCGACAATGTGTAGAGATACCGTGAGCACCTGACTTTGAATTTGGTCTGTTGCTTGCCACCAGCGACCTTGGGAGCGACCTTTTTTATCCGGGCCTCTGTTGTCGAGTACAACTTAGTAAGATATAGTCAAAAGTAAAAGTGTAGGGCACGCACGGACAGCATCCTTTCGCTGAGTGATTTTAATGAACTCTTTGATGTCGCTGATTTGCTTAGGCTGTGTTGAAGGGTTGTCAGAGGGGTGTAGGGGAAGAGAATGGGTGTACTCGCCATCGTCGGTGATCTTGAGGGTATGCAGCCGGACGTTACAATATTTTCGTTGCAAGAGAGAAGGGTGGCTGAAACCTTAATTCAGCAGTCCTCATTCGGCACGGACTTTGCCGTGACGGCAGACCGGCGCTTCTTAATTTCAAATTTCGCAAATCCATTCTTTTCGCTACTCATGAAAGGACAGTTGCATTCACAATGTTTTATGAAGTAGTGATGTAAGTTCCCAGGTTGGCGACTTATATCCTGAACCATTTTACGCTGTTACAGCGGTAGCATGAGATCGACAGTGTACAGAGTGCCCCGAAGTCGATAACAGCAATACAGTGGGTGGATAGGGCGCGGAAATCCCAAAACCAAATCGTCGTAAAATATCTAGTCTGCCTATCACCGACGTGACGGTGGCTTGCTAGAGACCTTCCCCCACTTCGCGAACTGAACGAACTTTGTAATTGCTCGTTTGATCGGTGACTTGATTCTCCATTTTCCTTGAAAGTAAATGTCATTCAAGCCACTCTAGACAGCCAGAGTTGATATTCACCTTTTCGCCTACGGGCTGGCGTTTGGAAAGCCTCATCTGTGTCAGGTAACGACCGAACTCCATAGGTGTCTGAATAATCAGATCCAGAGCCGAAATCTTTCATAGAATCGTGAGACGGGTCCGAGGTGGCATTGTCCTTGGATAGAGCGTCGTCAAGCACTGACGCCTCTGGTCCCACCCGAAGGATTGGTCCGTATTGTGAAAGCTGATATTCACGGACAACTCTAAGAACAGAGGTCAGCTCAAAGAGTTTTGAACGAATCGAATGCTACTGCCTACCCCCGAAAAAGATCGCGGTCTTCCCATAATTGTAACGGATTGGATATTTCCGGGACATTCGTCAGGATGTGGTCGATGCGAAGAACTGGTATAAATCCATCGTCCGCTTCAAGGTCGTCAATCCCAGGTATCTTTGCTAGGAAGGTTTTGCAAGTTTCCGATGTGTCGTCTGGAGGGTCCGTGCATATGTCTGGACGCTCTTCTATGCCATTGAGAATTCTGAAGACTCGATGCTCGTCGACGCCAGCCCGGAGAAGCTTGCGAAGTTCCTCGTCCTTTATAAGAGGGTTGTTGACTGTAGGGGATGAAGACCGTAGTCGAGGGGTCTCCGAGTAGTTGCGTATTTCCTTGGGTATTCGTGCACGGATATCGTAGCAAGTGGGATGGTAACAGTTGCTCCAAGGTAAAGGCTTCGAAAGCTTCAGCGGAGTCCTTGACCATGGATGAGTGGTCTCAGGTAGGATAGGAATACACATCCAAGGCCGGGCATGGTAATGATCTTGAGGATAAGGCTTCGTGGGGCCTTGTTGCACCGGTCGAATGTTGATGGTGTGAAAGGTACCTTCCCCCTCGGTCGGAGGGTCTTTCTAGAACAAACCCGTTAGCAGGACTGGATTAAGATGAAGATCACTAGTACCTCTATGCAGTAGCCGGCGTACTTTCTTCCCTCTAGACCGGATAGCTTTTGCAGCATAGCATCATCGCCTCCGTCGCAGTACATCTCTAGAGTCGCAGCCACATCGATAGAAAAGGAAAAGTAGTAGCGACAAGGTGGGGTGAGATAGTTCATATCGGTGTCAAGCAACCTCAGAGCTGTGAAGATGAAGGTTTTTCCGGGCATATTTATATTGAAGTCCAGAGTGGCAGAACGACAGAAATCCAGATTCCAGAGTACAATGGGATGACCATAAGGCGATAAACGCATGAAGTCATTGTAGAGGCCACAATGTAACTGTGGCGAGCAGCCCAGCTAGTTACTTGGTACGGAAGCTGTTGAATCTCGTACTAGCTCATAATCATTGTCGGTCGTTTCTGGCAATATTCTTCGGCGGCGATTCGGCAACAGGCTGGCTCCGGCCCAGTCCCGTCCCGATGCCGAGCCCCAAGATTTCGAAATTGCCGAAGACGGGTAAGCGTGTCACTGTCTAGTAGCCGTCTACCCTTCCTACTTCTACGTGGTCCAGTCCAGAGTGCAGCACTTGGACGTGCCGCCGCTGTTCTTCCCTTTTATACTGCAATGTGGGTGCATATTGCTGTCCAGGGCTGGCGGTCGTTTATGTCTTCTTTTTCAGGACCTCCGTCGCGGTCAATTCCCTGGACATTGCTGGGGCTACACTTCATGCAACGATTCCATGGTACACGCATATATACACGGTTCCATTCCTATGTCTCTACCCCCTTTTGGCGTACGCATACTATGTCAAGTACGACGAATGGCTCGTGAGTGAGGAATGGACGTTCCTAGCATGTGTTTCTTTGGGTGCAGGGCATGCATTGAGTTTCCTGGTTACAAAATGGAGTACGGGAGCAAGGGCATGGATAACGACGAGAAAGGTGCGCAGTAGCTGTTGCTGCAGTCTTCTTCAAAGATTAACTCGTGTGACATAGGCATCGACGGTGGTCGACGCCGACTGTATACGCATTATTCCCCATCTACACCGCGGAAAGGGCGACATCGTTCTTTTGAACAAAAAAGATCCCCAGGATGTCTCAACGTACACATTCAGCTACCAGCGAGATACATACAACGTCTGCTCAACGTCGCCCTTGGCTTTCGAGCGTCTACCTTATCCGTCCTCAAGCAAACCCCCCTTGTCGACGTTCCTGACACCTACTGGCCTGCCATCGAATAAATTAGAGTCGCTCCAGTCACTTTACGGTGGCAACGAATTCGACATCCCGATCCCCTCGTTTACAGAGCTGTTCAGCGAACACGCAACTGCACCTTTCTTCGTCTTCCAGGTCTTTTGTGTCGCACTATGGTGTCTGGATGAATATTGGTACTACAGTCTCTTCACGCTGTTCATGCTGGTGGTATTTGAATGTACTGTAGTGTGGCAGGTATTTGCTTTCACGTGTTTACTCTTGGAACTCTTTACCAATTTCGAACTAGCGAGTTCGGACCTTATCTGAGTTCAGGACGATGTCGGTCGTCCCTTATCCTATTCAGTGCTATCGGGACGGGCAATGGACCGAGATACAGACCGATAAATTACTTCCTGGTGATGTGGTTTCTGTTGGTGCGTCCATATCATGTTCGTTGGGAAGCAAACGCTCATCATTGCTTAGCCCGCCAGCAAACGGAGACAACAGTCCCGGCTGATATTCTTCTGGTCCATGGCACCTGCATTGTCAACGAAGCTATGCTTTCTGGGGAATCGACTCCACTACTGAAGGAATCCATCCAACTTCTGGATGCCCAGGAGAACCTGGATGTTGACGGCAACCACAAGAATGCTGTCTTATTTAGTGGAACCAAAATTCTCCAAGCCACGCCGAGCAGTATGTACAATACCTTTGAATTTGTGGACAAACCGATCATATATGTTTCTAGCACAACTGAAATCACCTATTCCGACGCCAGACAACGGATGCCTTGGCATTGTCCTCCGTACTGGATTTGGAACATCACAAGGCCAGCTTGTGCGAACCATGATATTTTCAACAGACCGTGTATCTGCAAACAACTTGGAGTCTTTCTTTTTCATCGGGTTCCTTCTCATCTTTGCTATCGCCGCAAGTTGGTATGTATGGGTAAAAGGTCCGTGTTTCATGCATTTTTACGAGCTTCGTTGGCTCACACCTTCAACCAGGTATTGAGAGAGACCTCAAGAAATCAAAGCTTCTGTTGGACTGTGTACTCATTATCACCAGTGTGGTTCCCCCTGAATTACCTATGGAATTGTCTCTCGCCGTAAATACATCTCTTGTCGCGCTTTCCAAATTCGGTCTGTTGCAATCAAGTGATCGCGCTTCTGCATCTGACTTCCTCTCCTTTCGTAGCCATCTTTTGCACAGAGCCATTCCGGATACCTGCAGCCGGTCGGGTTGATGTCTGTTGCTTTGATAAAACGGGTACCATCACGGCCGAGAACTTGGTTTTGGAGGGTATTGTTGGCGTGGAGTATGTTTTCCACTGGATTTTTTAAATGTCACTAACGAATGTTTAGTCAAAACGATGCCAAGAAGCTCACGAGTGTCAAGGAGGCCTCAAGAGAAACGATTCTTTGCTTAGCTGCCGCTCATGCTCTGGTCAGGTTAGATGATGGCACCATTGTTGGTGATCCCATGGAAAAGACGACACTTGAGGCACTAGCGTGGGACCTTGGTAAAGGTTAGTAGCGTCAAACTTCAATGTTTTACCAAATCTGACAGAAAATCTTAGGCAATGTCGTGGGCCCGTCGGGCGCTGGAAACAAGCAACAGATAACGATCCGTCGGCGGTTCCAGTTTTCTTCAGCCCTCAAGCGCATGTCGACTTTGTCTAGCCTTCCTGGAGGCAAGACGTTGGCTGCGGTCAAGGGGGCTCCCGAGACGATCAAGACTATGCTTTCTTCTGTCCCTGATCACTATGACGAAACGTATAAATGGTTTACGAGGAACGGGAGTCGTGTTTTGGCGCTTGGAATGAAGGAGATGGACCCGATGTCGGTGGACAAGGTTCGTTCGCTCATTGATAGGGTAGTGACGCTCATCAACACTACGAGAACAGATCAACAAATTTCCTCGAGAGCAAGTCGAAAGCAACCTCACTTTTGCTGGTTTCTTAGTCTTCCATTGTCCTCTGAAATCCGACGCGGTTGAAGTGCTCAAGATGCTGGCAGATTCGTCTCACCGAGTAAGGTCATTTTACCCCCGAGTTGGGCTTTATAGCTAACGCTATTCTCTCAGTGCGTTATGATTACTGGCGATAACCCTTTGACGGCAGTTCATGTTGCCAGGGACGTCGAAATTGTTGATCGTGAGGCTCTTATTCTTGATCTGAAGGAAGACGCCGCACATGAAGCTGGTCAGTAGCTTAAAACGCCTTTCTGTCTCGATCTAAAGCTCTCTTTCTCTCTCTTAGATCTTGTTTGGCGTACTGTGGACGAAAGGAAAATCATTCCCGTCAATCCAGAAGAGCCAATTGATACATCCCTGTTCGAGGAGTACGACATCTGCATCACGGGAGCTGCTATGAAGCAATATGAGAGCCGTCCTGCTTGGAAGGATCTCGTGCAGAACACATGGGTTTACGCCCGTGTGTCACCTGCCCAAAAGGAATACATTCTCACAACACTTAAAACTCTAGGATATATTACTCTCATGGCTGGTGACGGTACTAACGATGTTGGGGCGCTGAAACAGGCGCATGTGGGTGTGGCTTTGTTAGACGGCACACCCGAAGATCTCCAGAAGATTGCGGAGCATCAGAAGTTCGAGCGTATCAAGAAGGTCTATGAGAGCCAGCTCAAGATATCTGCGAGGTTCAACCAGCCTCCTCCGCCGGTGCCGCCTGCTATCGCGCATCTTTTCCCTGATGCCGTTCAAGCTCAGCAAGAGGCCGCGGCTAATTTACAAGTTGCTCGAAAGAGAAACCCAATGGAAAAGGTAAACTATATTATGGCAATGATGAACGTCGTCTTAATGACTTCGTAGTTCGATTTGGCTGGCATCACGGACAAACTTGCAGAAATGGAAGGTGAAGAGGACGTTCCTAAGATCAAATTGGGGGATGCCTCTTGTGCCGCCCCGTTCACGTCGAAGCTATCTCATGTAGCAGCTAGTACGTCTCCCTTTCATTATGCTTACTTTCTCCTCACATGTTCCTTGTTAGTCGCGCATATCATTCGGCAGGGTCGTTGTACCCTTGTCGCGACGATCCAGATGTACAAGATTCTAGCGCTGAACTGTCTGATCACCGCATACAGTTTGAGCGTTCAGTATCTGGACGGAATCAAATATGGAGACTATCAGGTTACGATCACGGGGATGTTGATGTCGGTCTGCTTCCTGTGTATATCTCGTGCTAAGGTTGGTGTTTTGTGTCTTGTCTTGAGATCGTGATAGCTTACTTGCATTGCTATAGCCGGTGGATAAATTATCCAGAGAGCGACCATTGGGCAATATCTTCAATTTTTATGTTCTGTTGTCTATCCTCCTCCAGTTTGCACTGCATATAGCGACGCTTGTCTATATTACGGAGCTGTCACGCGTCTTTGAAGAGTTAGCATTTCAAGCGTTATGCTCGTACCAATCTGATCCACTATTTTAGACGTGGTCCCATCGACCTCGAGGCTAAATTTGAGCCAAGCCTTTTGAACACTGCTATCTACCTCTTGGGTCTATCGCAGCAAGTGTCGACGTTTGCCATCAACTTCCAGGTTCGTGATTAGAATTTTAACTGTATATTGGACTCAATTTTAGCTTGTCACAGGGTCGCCCCTTCCGCGAAGGCATCCGTGAGAACAATGCGTTATGGTGGGGCCTCGTTTCTGCAAGCGCCGTCGCCTTCTCTGGCGCCACCGACTTTATGCCTGAACTGAACCGATGGCTCCAGATCGTGGAGATGGAGACTTCTGTACGCGTTCCTTATCTTCAGGGCTGAAAACACCCATTCTGACGTTGCCTTCAGTTCAAAGTTAGACTGACTACAAGCATGATTGTCGACTTTGCTGGATGCTGGGTCATTGAGGTTGTGTGCAAGTACCTGTTTGCTGAACTCGAACCGAAGAAGATGGTGACGCGTGGAAGGGAGAGGCGGGAAAAACGCCGTGCTCAGCAGGAGGTGGAAAAGGCTAACGGGACCGAGGAGTTGGAGGCTAAGAAAAATGTGTAAATCTAGCCTTGCGGACAGGTAATATACGATACTATTAGAAATACTACATAGGTGCGACTAGATGTGGAAATAATGCTAGATGCCGGCGTAATTGCAGAGATACCCTTATCCTCAGGTGACCAATCTTGAACATGGTATGAACCGGAGGGTTAGGGTTACTCCTGCTTGACGACCGTCTCCGAGTCCCATCACAATTCTCCTTTGCTCAACGGCCAGCATAACAACTGATACGCGCGAGTACGATGCTGAAGACAAGCCAATCCAGGCAAAATACCACGTATAATGTTTTCACTAGTTTCATTACTAACATTTTCTAGGTTTTGCCTTCGACTCGACGTATGATTTCATACAGAAATACCTATCGGATGCAGTGGGAGAAGAAATGGCACCCAATGCAAGATTCTGGATGACCTATAATGACGAGGCTGCGGTCTCTGACGCCGAGGTCATGGAGCAATACCGAGATACCATCGACATACTCCTTGTGTTTGTACGTCCGATACTGTCTTGCTGGACTAGATTCCTACTGACAGTACTCTGCAGTGGTGACAACGTTCGTTGTCTAGGTATCAGAAAGCTTAGATCCCGACTTCGCGCAGTTTTCTTCTCTGCTTATCGTCGAGCTCATCGCGGTACACCGTGCCGCAGCGAATGGAACACCAGTTGACGACGTCCCAACGACTAAGCCCTTCAACACATTTTCTTCAGACAATCTCGACGTCTGGACGTATAATTTGTGGTTCACAAGCCCCCTTTTTAGTCTCATCACTGCTCTGGTAGCGGTCCTCGCGAAGCAATGGATGCACCATTATGTCTCCGGTACATCTGGGAGCGCCTGTGAACGCGCCCGTCTACGACAATCTCGATACACAGCCCTACACAAGTGGCAGGTTCCCATGATTACTGAATGCCTTCCCGTACTTCTACATCTCTCAGGCTCCCTTGCAATTTTCCTCGTCGGGTTGATCCCCTTACTACTGTCACTGCAGCTCAGGGATGGTCTATTTGTTCTATGCCATATCCAACCTGCTCCCTATCGCATACCCTCAGTGTCCGTACAAGACACTTCTGAACATTTACGGCTATATTCTTTGTTAGCTAGCTAACAGACTGTGGAATAAGCTGTGACCTGTTTAATGTCTGTTGACAGGTTGACAGCGACGTTGACGGATCTCTCCCACTAACCGTCGTATTCATGATCTCGTCGCGCGCTCGCCGTTTCTGTCGTTGAAAGAAGCTGAACGCAACACCGTTCATGATTCGGCCGATCAGATTGATGCCAACTGTATATCCTGGTTCTACTCTACCTACTCCAACCCAACGATCAGACAGATCGCGCTCGAGTCAGTGCGGCCTCAGGTCGGGATTTACTCCAGGTCTCTTGGACGTAGACATGTTTTCCAAGGGTTTAGTGTGGGAAATAGACTCATGTTACCCTCCTCACGTGCCTACATCATGGCAAGAGCCCTGTTATGGAGCGGAGCGAAAGGCAGAATGAGGATGTGGAGGACGGTATTACAGCCGAAGCAACTCGACACTGAGCTACCTATAGGGCGCGATTTATCCTTTCACAGAACCATTACACTGGATGATCCAATGTTCCATCCATCCGAACTGTCATTTACCAAGCATCCGACTCTCCTGGCATCCACAACGTGCGTGTGTGGGGCGGAGCTCTGCTCGCCGATTGTTGGTGCATTGCTTGCCGGGACATCTCGCAGATCTGAACCTGACCCCTTCTCTTTGGATCCTCCTCCTACGTCAAGCACGTTGCAGCTCTTCGATTATCGAATGATTTTGATGCAACCGGCATCGTTCGAAACAGTGAACACTGCAAGACAGCTCACATTTCCTCCTTGGCGCAGAGCTCTGAAATGATTCTTATTTGACTACAACCACTAACAGAGATATGGCGACGTCGATGGTGGATTTACTCTTTGATGTGGCTACCCAATACATGGGCGGTAGAGCCGAACCAGAAGGCGGCCCCGTCACGTTTCCCGGTTTGCTCCGAGCATTCATCAAGTCGACTCTCTTGTTCTTACTAGCTAGTACGTCTACTCCCGAACACTGACGGTTTTCTCCCTCATTGATCTTCTTTCTTCAAAGTAGCTTCGTATTTCCTCTACGTCAAGCCTTTATATATCTATATCCGAGGAAAGCGTACAGCTTCATGGACATTCGGAATGATACCATCAGAGAACCCTCCAAAGTCTGCGAAGGTCACTAGTGTTCAGCTCGCAGACGGCGACAGTGACCGGACGCTCTGGAAGTAAAACTGAATGTAGGTTTGAATCCGCACGATTTACTGTGAATGCATATCCAATGTAGCCGACACGAACTCTGCGTTACGTCTCCGATTCTGAGCTCAGATCTTCCGCTAGTGCTAGGCGAGTTTTACGTGACATCCCGCCTTTCTGCCACACAGGTTCGACGTGAGGTATGAACAGCTCAAACTCTGTGATTGGCGAAGTAAAGCATAACGAAATCGTCGCGTTGCCCTTTGCCCCTGCGAAGTCAGCCAAACAACGCGATCGTCATGCGCTATGTGGTGCGCCAGTATGTTCACTTCGTTCCCTCTTCGTGCTTTCGCATTCGTTGCTCTATCGTTTCTTCGCTCGTCGTTGACCCACCCACCTACTCCCTTCTTTGTTGGGGTGCTGCTCGATCTGACGCTGCAGCTACGTCCTTTCAGCCGCTCAGATTTCAGGTATCCCAAACAGCTGGGTCCTCGGCTTCCAACGCGTCAAGTTTGAGCTTCCGGCAGCCTTCATCCCGGTCTCCCTCTGCTCAACTGACAGCTGACAGTGTTCTCGAAACCGAGTTCTCTTCCCCACACGCCACACACAAGAAAGGATTTACTGTCTCGTATCTCTCAAAACTTCATTCTTATTCCATTTAAATACGCCTTTACATCTCTTGCCTTGTTCCGCAGTTTCACTTGGCTCACTGTTGAACTTGTTTTATTGATCTCAGGGCTTTCCATCTGAAATGGACGCCGTACCCACGGTTGTGAGCGTCTATCTTTCTCAAAGCTATCCTGCTAACCACCTCCCTTAGATCGCAGGACAGTGGTTCCAATCATTTTCGAAAGCTATACATTCCCATGATGCAAGCGCTGTCTCTTCTTTCCTTTTCTCAGATGGATATTGGCGCGATCTTCTTGCCCTTTCGTGGGATATTCGCACTTTGCATACTGCTTCGGCTATCAAGACTTTCTTAGAAGCAGATAGTCGCCTCAAGAACTCAGGACCGCGTGAATTGAAACTTGAGGGAGCACCTGTCCTCGTTGAGGCCAAGCCTGGTGGGTACCGTTATACGCACGTCACACAGTTTGTAATATGACTAGGATTTACTTGGATACAATCTTTCTTCACGTTTGAAACGAATGTCGCCCGCGGACGGGGACTCTTCCGGTTAATGCAGGATAATCTTAATGGCTCTTGGTAGTATTGGTATTGGTATTGGAAAGCTAAGTAAGTAGCTATTGTCAAGGTCGTCGTTCACCTGTTTCTAAAACTTTCTTCAGAGCGCTTTACACCGGGATCGAAGAGCTGAAAGGATACGAAGAAAAAATGGGGAAGGCATGTACTCTCGGTGATCTTGCTTGCAAGGTGGACTGCGATGACTTCTCCAATACAGACCCGACCCGACAGCGTCAACTATGCTCATCACACAGACCAGGAAGAGCCAGTAGTATTGGTAGTTGGGGTTGGGCAAACTGGCTTGTCTCTTGGAGCGCGGCTCAAGCAGCTCAACATCAGTACGATACTCATTGAGCAAGTCTTTCCTCTTACCTACATGTCGACCATTCTGACCCGTGTGACAGCAAGAATGATAGGGTCGGTGACAATTGGCGAAAGCGGTACAAGACTCTTGTTCTGCATGGTGGGCGTTCTCTGTACCCCTGTCAAAAGAACGATCTCATGCGATGCCATCGCAGATCCTGTTTGGTTCGACCACCTTCCTTATGTCCCTTTCCCCGATCACTGGCCGAAATAGTGAGCCTCATCATTCTGTGGCGTGATGATGATCCATTAACCTACATCTAGCTCACCCAAAGACAAGCTTGCAGACTGATTTGAAGCATATGTGAGCTGCCGTCTCACTGTAATCATCAGAAAGTGCATGAACATTTATTCTAGGCCATCATCATGCATTTGAACATCTGGATGCGAAGCTCAATTAAATCTGCCGCATACGACGAGGCTACTCACACCTGGGCGGTAACGATATCACGTACCGGATATCCCGACAAAGTAATCAGACCGAAATTCGTTGTCCTTGCTACAGGTGTCAGCGGAGAGCCGAATATCCCTGTGTTCAAAGACCAAAGTTTATTCAAAGGACCCGTCTATCACTCTAGCCAGTATAAGTCTGCGGAAGGATTTAAAGACAAGAAAGTGAGGATGTGGTGTTTGTTGGCTTCGGTGTTCTGTGGTGCTGACGTTCTTATCGACAAGGCTGTCATCATCGGGTGCTGCAATAGCGGTCATGAGTACGCCAAATTCACCGTCCTTGTATTAACACCAGCCTGATGATGTTCTAAAAGCATTGCTCAGGACTTCTACGAACGTGGCGCCGACGTCACGATCGTACAAAGGTCCAGCACCTACGTTATGTGAGTCGCCTCCATTTCCCTCGCTTTTCAACTTACATAACCCTTTACTAGATCCTCCACCGCTGTCGGAATCTTACTTGGCGCTGTATATGAGAAAGGAACTCCGGTGACAGAGGATGCCGATATCATGAACTTTTCGCTTCCAATCGGCATGTATAACGATCTGCACACTTATGCGACCGAGCAAGTGGCTGAACTAGATCGTGATGTGTTAGATGGGTTGCGGAAAGCTGGGTTCAAAATTAACACTGGTGGGTATGCTCGGTGTCTGCTAGGTTATCTTTTTATTGATCTGACGGTTAGGTATAAACGGGGCGGGATTGATGCTGACGTACCTGTCTAAGGGAGGGGGGTACTGTAAGAGAGCATCTTCGTCTTATCTATGCTGTTCATTCACCCTCGTCAGACATCGACGTTGGCGCGTCGAAACTCATCGGCGAGAAGAAAATCAAGATCAAGCAAGGTCACGAAATTAGTGAGCTATACAGCTCTCATACACGAGCAGATGTATAATAACTAGGAACAGGGAATCTTACCCTGAATTCCGTTGTCTTTGACGATGGCACGGAGATCGAGGCCGATATCGTGGTCTTGGCCACAGGATACCAGAATATGAAGACTACGGCCATCAGGATCCTCGGACGCGAAGCTGAACGCATCAGCGAAGTGTGGGGCCTTGATTCCGAAGGAGAACTCAACGGTATTGCGAGATGTACTGGACATCGTGCGTATCTCACAATCACTTACTATTGGCAAGAACTGACGCGGTGACTTTCATAGCTGGTATATACACTCTTGGAGGAAACCTTGCTCAGGCCAGGTTCTTGAGTAAGCGGCTCGTATTAAGAATCAAAGCGCAGGTGGAAGGACTTGCGCCATTTTGATTGCGAAATCTATATCCTTGGTGTACCTTCTACTTCGAAACTATGTGTATTCAGAATTCAAGATTAAGACGCGGTAACATATAAGACGTTTGGAGCTCGTCCCTCAAGTCCTTAATAGTGGATACAATACGACTGGGGTGGACATTGATCAAGTTGTTTGCCCATACCAGTAGTTTGACGATGCATTCGTCTCATATACTACCTTGAAGACGTAGGCTGGCCAGGGCGTTCGGTGCAATTGTGGAGCAGGACGAAACTTATTGCGCGTCACGGGCGTTCCAGGATGATGTACCGGAAACATGATGGTGTATCCACTGCTTCGCAAGAACCGCCACTAGAGCCGTGAAGACACCAAAAAGAAGGCTCATGAATCAAGATGAGGCTTCGCACTTCCGACATCATAGCAACACATCAACATCAACATCAACATCAACATTCTTACACTACAGTACGCTCTATCTTCACCAGAGCCAAATCACGCTGACCACATAGTCGTTACGTTCTCGCGATCTGTGACTGACGCGTGTAAATTACTACTAGTAGTCGCACTGCTCTGGGAATGTATGAGATCCATAGCTGGTTTCAAGGCGCCCGCTCCTCTTCGAAGCTAGAAACAGCCTTATCGTTTTTCGCGTTGTCAACACCGTTATTACCCTATAGAAGAAGGTTTACTCCCATAGGCCCTTTTTTCCCACTCACAATGAATCTTTCTTTGACTTCGCACACTATGCCAGTTGGATAATCAGAGCTATCCTCGGAAATGCGAAGCTCTGGCCATGGAGAGGGCAAGAGGTAGGCATTGATGGGTTTGAGGCGCCTGTTCCACTCATTGCAGTTAAAGACATCCTCATTTTTGTATTCTTCGCGTCGTCAGCGCCGTTAGTACCGTATAGAAGGTTTGCTACACTCTGTAGGCGCGTTTTCCCCACTTACAATGAAAGTTCGCAAACCATGGTTGGATAATTGGGGCGGAGAAGTTCAGGAGACGGGCAAGGCAAGACGTAAGCCTCCTTGGTTCTTATCCTCACTTGTTGTACGGCTAACGCTCTCGTCGAGGACATAAAAGCTGCTCAGACTTCCCAGATATGCCAGCGAACCGCCATCTTCCGTTCACTCATCTACTCTGAAAACAGTCAGTGATCTCTTAGAATCACGGTGGAAAAGCCTACTAACGCTTGGTCCTCATAGACGGAATCCAAATGTATATCCCACCCCAAGGCATCTACTTCAGGCTACTCGGGCGCGTCAGTCAGTGCGTTCTGTTTGCGCGGAACAGCCCAGAGCCTTTAGTCTGGCAGTTCAAAGGGCCGGAATCCGAGGACCAGCTTTTCACGCTTATCCACGGCACGGGCGAGCATGCAGGACTCTACGCCATTAAGAGCAAGGCTACCGGAATGGTGCTCTTTTCACGCATGTCCCCTCCGCCTAGAGTCGGACGAATCGAAGGAGATGGGGCTTACCAGGACAAGTACATACTGCTGTACATTTCTAACAACTGTACTTAACGCTGACCACCGCCTTACAGCTGGTTCGCCCTCGAAGAGGGAAGCGGGAACTACGCAGGAGGGTTCCGCATCGTGTGCTCTAGCACAGAGTTCGTTCTCTACTCGCGCACTAAAGGAGATCCTCTGTTCGGGAACCACTCCAAGGATGACGTTCATAGCGACCAGTACTTCAGTTTCATTTTTGAGGACATGGTTGTTCAAGGTGTCGACTATAATTTGGCGCTTGGCACAATCATCAACGCGGCTCCATACGTCCTGGCAGACCAGACGCTCAGAAACAACTCCGACCGCGAGCAGGAGATGGCGTTCGACTTTTCGGAGAATGTCACTCAGACTTCGCTGTTCGAGTACTCCAGTGGCTTCACAGTTTCGATTGGGACTGAGTTCTCAGGTGTGTTCATGGTTTTCCTTTACGTCCGCTTGTCAGGATCAAAAAAAGC
The DNA here is from genome assembly GCA_030407055.1 of Armillaria mellea. Lineage (NCBI taxonomy): Eukaryota > Fungi > Basidiomycota > Agaricomycetes > Agaricales > Physalacriaceae > Armillaria > Armillaria mellea. Next base: position 1,180,961 of record JAUDZF010000001.1, on the reverse strand, counting down.
TCCTCCATCGATGCCTATTTATCATGTTCCCATTCGTGTGGCGCCGTTATAAATGAATGTCCCCGTTCTAATGCTCCTCTTTTCACAGCTGGAATCCCTTTTATCGCGGACGAAAAGTTTGGTATCTCGACGGCTATCAACAATGAATGGAGATTCGGGGTTGAGAACTCGTTCTCGAAGACCTACACTGCACATTTCCCTGTCAAAGCGGGGCCCAATCAGACTGTTCACGCAGTGTCGACTGCTCAGCGGGGCACGCTCGATGTGCCGTACACCATGCACCTCGTCTCGAAGAGTAGGGGAGTTGAGGTAGAGATGCAGGGTATATGGCGCGGCGTTTTCACATGGGAATTGCATCATGATATTAGCGTAGTTTGAACCTTGGTGTGGCTCTGGCGAAGATGGAACGTACTGTAGCCTGAGAATGTTGATGTTGATGTTGATGTGTTGCTGAATGAAGTCGAAAGTACGAAGCCCCTTCTTGGTTCACGAGCCTTCTTTTTGGTGTCTTCACGGCTCTAGTGGCGGTTCTTGCGAAGCAGTGGATACACCATCATGTTTCCGGTATATCATCCTGGAATGCCCGTGAGGCGCAATACGTTTGGTCCCGCTCCACAACCGCACTGAACGCCTTGGCCAGCCTGCGTCTTCTAGGTAGTATATGGGACGAATGCATCGTCAAACTACTGGTATGGGCAAACAACTTGATCAATGTCCACCCCAGTCGTATTGTATCCACTATTAAGGACTTGAGGGACGAGCTCCAAACGTCTTATATGTTACCGCGTCTTAATCTTGAATTCTGAATACACATAGTTTCGAAGTAGAAGGTACACCAAGGATATAGATTTCGCAATCAAAATGGCGCAAGTCCTTCCACCTGCGCTTTGATTCTTAATACGAGCCGCTTACTCAAGAACCTGGCCTGAGCAAGGTTTCCTCCAAGAGTGTATATACCAGCTATGAAAGTCACCGCGTCAGTTCTTGCCAATAGTAAGTGATTGTGAGATACGCACGATGTCCAGTACATCTCGCAATACCGTTGAGTTCTCCTTCGGAATCAAGGCCCCACACTTCGCTGATGCGTTCAGCTTCGCGTCCGAGGATCCTGATGGCCGTAGTCTTCATATTCTGGTATCCGGTGGCCAAGACCACGATATCGGCCTCGATCTCCGTGCCATCGTCAAAGACAACGGAATTCAGGGTAAGATTCCCTGTTCCTAGTTATTATCCATCTGCTCGTGTATGAGAGCTGTATAGCTCACTAATTTCGTGACCTTGCTTGATCTTGATTTTCTTCTCGGCGATGAGTTTCGACGCGCCAACGTCGATGTCTGACGAGGGTGAATGAACAGCATAGATAAGACGAAGATGCTCCCTTACAGTACCCCCCTCCCTTAGACAGGTACGTCAGCATCAATCCCGCCCCGTTTATACCTAACCGTCAAATCAATAAAAAGATAACCTAGCAGACACCGAGCATACCCACCAGTGTTAATTTTGAACCCAGCTTTCCGCAACCCATCTAACACATCACGATCTAGTTCAGCCACTTGCTCGGTCGTATAAGTGTGCAGATCGTTATACATGCCGATTGGAAGCGAAAAGTTCATGATATCGGCATCCTCTGTCACCGGAGTTCCTTTCTCATATACAGCGCCAAGTAAGATTCCGACAGCGGTGGAGGATCTAGTAAAGGGTTATGTAAGTTGAAAAGCGAGGGAAATGGAGGCGACTCACATAACGTAGGTGCTGGACCTTTGTACGATCGTGACGTCGGCGCCACGTTCGTAGAAGTCCTGAGCAATGCTTTTAGAACATCATCAGGCTGGTGTTAATACAAGGACGGTGAATTTGGCGTACTCATGACCGCTATTGCAGCACCCGATGATGACAGCCTTGTCGATAAGAACGTCAGCACCACAGAACACCGAAGCCAACAAACACCACATCCTCACTTTCTTGTCTTTAAATCCTTCCGCAGACTTGTACTGGCTAGAGTGATAGACGGGTCCTTTGAATAAACTTTGGTCTTTGAACACAGGGATATTCGGCTCTCCGCTGACACCTGTAGCAAGGACAACGAATTTCGGTCTGATTACTTTGTCGGGATATCCGGTACGTGATATCGTTACCGCCCAGGTGTGAGTAGCCTCGTCGTATGCGGCAGATTTAATTGAGCTTCGCATCCAGATGTTCAAATGCATGATGATGGCCTAGAATAAATGTTCATGCACTTTCTGATGATTACAGTGAGACGGCAGCTCACATATGCTTCAAACCAGTCTGCAAGCTTGTCTTTGGGTGAGCTAGATGTAGGTTAATGGATCATCATCACGCCACAGAATGATGAGGCTCACTATTTCGGCCAGTGATCGGGGAAAGGGACATAAGGAAGGTGGTCGAACCAAACAGGATCTGCGATGGCATCGCATGAGATCGTTCTTTTGACAGGGGTACAGAGAACGCCCACCATGCAGAACAAGAGTCTTGTACCGCTTTCGCCAATTGTCACCGACCCTATCATTCTTGCTGTCGCACGGGTCAGAATGGTTGACGTGTAGGTAAGAGGGAAGACTTGCTCGATGAGTATCGTACTGATGTTGAGCTGCTTGAGCCGCGCTCCAAGAGACAAGCCAGTTTGCCCAACTCCAACCACCAATACTACTGGCTCTTCCTGGTCTAGGTGATGAGCATAGTTGACGCTGTCGGGTCGGGTCTGTATTGGAGATGTCGTCGCAGTCCACCTTACGAAATAAGATCACCGAGAACACATGCCTTCCCCATTTTTTCTTCGTGTCCCTTCAGCTCTTCGATCCCTGTGTAAAGCGCCCTAGAGAAAGTTTTAAAAACGGCGTTGACGACGACCTTGACAATGGCTACTTACTTAGCTTTCCAAGAACCATCAAGATTATCCTGCATTAACCGGAAGAATCCCCGTCCGCGGGCGACGTTCGTTTCAAACACGAAGAAAGATTGTATCCAAGTAAATCCTAGTCATATTACAAACTGTGTGACGCGCATATAACGGTACCCACCAGGCTTGGCCTCAACGAGGACAGGCTCACCCTCAAGTTTCAATTCACACAGTCCTGAGTTCTTGAGGCGACTGTCTGCTTCTAAGAACGTCTTGATAGCCGAAGCAGTATGCAAAGTGCGAATATCCCACGAAAGAGCAAGAAGGTCGCGCCAGTATCCATCCGAGAAAAGTAGAGAAGAGACAGTGCTTGCATCATGCGAATGTATAGATTCCGAAAACGACTGGAACCACTGTCCTGCGATCTGAAGATGGCGGTTGGCAGGGTAGCCTTGAGAAAGATAGACGCTCACAACCATGGGTACGGCGTCCATTTCAGATGGAAAGTCCTAACTGAGATCAAAAGAAAAAGTTCAGCAGTGGGGAAAGGCGTGATGTCACATCAAACTAACTGGCGGAAGATCTGAGCTCAGAATCGGAGACGTAAGTTGGTGTCCGATATTCACGGCAATTCGTGTGGATCCAATCCTACATTCAGTTTTGCTTCCAGAGTGTCCGGTGACTGTCGCCGTCTGCGAGCCGAGCGCCGTTCGCATCCTTTTGGTGTGTTCACTGGAGGTATCATTCCGAATGTCCATGGTGTTGTACGCTTTCCTCGGGAATGAATATATAGTTCGGGAGTACATAGACTTACTGACGTTAGTAACAAGAGTCGGCTTGATGAATGCTCGGAGCAAACCGGGAAACGTACACCCAGGCAAAACGTGCACGTGATAGGCCATGACTGACGTTTGCCTTGCCTGTTCTTCTTTTGCAAGAGGTCGCTGCAATCTTGGACTATCCTTTGGTTATAGCCTAATTCAATAGTATCCTGCAATTCAACATCTACCTTTTTCTGCCGTAGTACCGCCATCCCCTATCCTAATTTTTCCAACGAGCCTAAGCGCTGGTGTCGTCATTTTCGGCGCTATTGCTCCCAAGCCTGCCTGCCTGCTTGCCCACCAAGCCGTCTTAACAAAATCAATAGTGCTGTTACTTGACTTGGTCAGGGTCAAAGGAATATCTGAAGTGAACAACCTCTTGTCCCGGGTCGGTGAGGTCGGATAGGGTCTGATAGATACGACGATGGCAAGATAGTATTCCACTATTACAGTAATATACTTCGCAATAGAACTGAAACCCAGTCTCTGACGCTTGCCCATTGAGTAGTGGGACCGTGTTTCAGGTCTAACTTTGCAAGGTTTAAAGCTCGCCTCAGTATAATTATTCTACGCCACTTTTTTGACACAGCCACCTGAGTGAACATGAACTTCTTCGTCAACGCCTTCATCGTCTGATACCAGCTGCGTGCTTCATTCTTAACTATCTAATCCCGCTGAGATTAAATCCAATGGACTTGTGCTCTTCCTTTAATCTGGCAGAACTCAGGACGGTGAGGCCTGTTTCGGGATACTTATGTCGTCGTCTCTGGAGCAACAGAAGAAATAACATGGCCCACAGATTCCAATCAGGCGCCTGCACTGCTATTGATCCTAATACCTACTGTATTTCTGCCATTCATCTGACTGTCTGGCCCTTCTTCATATGTCTCGTTGAGTCTGGTTTACGAGAACTAGGCGAATAGCACTGCCGCGCATAGTCGACAGCTGTAATGTACCTAAAGCGCTTATGACTACAGAGGCTAGTGCGTTTTCAATAACCTAAAATGTGACCTTGAATGGTTTCAATTTCAGCCCTCGTTTTGCTCGCTATAAAACGGTTAAATGCTTTGTTCTATAGGGAGACATATTTTTCATACCGTTTTACTGATGGCGTTTTCAGGACCGAGAAAGCCGCCAATAAATCAAAACCATTCAAGGTTTCGTTGTTGCTAACTAAAACGTGCTGGCCTCGGCTGTGTCGGGGTATCTCGGATTAGGAACGCGATCCTGTGTAACTACTTAAGCCATTTTACAAGCCACCGCTCCCACTGATCAACAATGCGATCAATTCTCAGCCTTACTGGACCAGCACACGAGATACAAGACGGTCCTGATGAACTTGACCATATGTCGGTTTCGCATGTCGTTGTCGAACGAGAGGTTACCACAGCTACCAGTTCGTCGACCCTGGAGTCTAGCGAATCGACAGTCATACCTCAAAGTGGCATACCCGAGTCTACATATGACTGGCTCAAGGACGAGAAAGAGTTCGAAGAGACACTTCCGTCCAGTATAGGACACTACAAAAGGAAGACGCTCATGTCAGTGTTCACCTTTCGCTCCGCTCAATGATGATTAATGTCTCAGTGCTCAGAGACGAACATACCCGTGCCGAATTTACAATACCAGCTATACAAACTGACTTCAACACATATAGGCGCATCTCGCCTCAAACGTACGTGTACCATCTCAGGAGGCCGTCAGAATATTGACCCATCGTTGCAGTGGAGAGGAAGAAGTTTTGCCTCTAGGCTGGATGAAGCATACGCATTCAGACGGAAAGCCGTATTTTTATCATGAGCACGATGTGGGTCTTTCTAGTTCGATCGCGGAATTGAACCTGAAGATTTTTATAGAAAATAATCACCGAAGAGTGGTTATATGACAGAGACATTGCCGAGAAGGTAGCTAGATACATCGGTATGCTCCAGGACGCCATTTTGAAACGGTCCGAATCCTTCGATCGCGTCAAGTCATGGCATCTATACGTAGAAATTCAAAGGGATGAGCTGCCTGCATGGGAAGGCGATAACCGCATTCGTTGCAGATATTACTTTGTCAATCACGATGCGGAGTGCATCTTCTGGCTCTCCAATTACAGACTGGATGGTTATTTATGGGAGCTCAGGGGAGAAATGAGCCCAGATTTGATTCGGAGTAAGTTGGCAGTTTACACACGCTGCGCGGCGAGGCTGACTTATTTCGGAAGGGTATCTACAGAAAGAATACTGGTAATTCTCTGCACATCCTATAATGATTGTTGATAGTGATATCTCCGAGGAATCATCACTATTTTTTCAGCGACCTTCACCGACTTATGAACGCGCAGTGGAATACGGTCAAAAAATCCATCTTACTTGCTGAAACGGGTCAATTCTTTCTTTTTGTCTCTTGCCATCGTAGAATGTACAACTCAACAGTTATTTTTTGCAGATGTAACCATGTCCGAGACTTCAACCGTTTCTTGCGGCATTGACAAGCTGAAAATTATGAGCAAAAGTATTATCTTAGCGGAAGGTAAGACATCCCGCTCTATCAATCGTGTTGCCAATAACGGAGCTCATCTCAGAATTGGATGCCTCTGAAGTGGCAGGCAAGCCTAGTCTATGATATCTGCCACCTCTTTTTGCTGAATTAGCCTCCAGCATCGTACATGATGGCTTTGTGTGAGCATCACGTCTTTTTTGTTGCCTAGCACTGACTGATGGTCAAAACCAGTACGCGATCAAATTCTCAACTATCACGGTCAACGGGATGCTCGAACCGATCGGGATGAATCTGTATACGGATACGATTATATCAACGATAAGCGGACTGTTCCGTTCAGGATGATGAATCTCTTACTATTCTATGCGCCGATGGAGCACTATACTTCGTTGCATAAGGTCTGGGTCGATAGACTGATTTCAAGGGGGCCATGGCGAAGTCTCATAGAGAAGATTACGGATAAATGGCAACAGCACATCGGAATGGTGCGTATGGTCTCTTGACGAGCTTGAAGGAAGAATTGTATCAATGACAACACTAGGCAACCATCCTTCTCGTGATCAATATGGCCTTTCTCGCTATACCTTCCGTCGACGATAAGGTTGCGAGTCAGCAACACCGTTCTATGGCCCAAATTCTATGTTACTTATCTGTCGCTAGTAACATGGCTACTATCATTTTCGGCCTTTTACTCCTGAATCACCACAACGCCGTGAAGCGTTTCGACGCCGCAGTTGTGGTACGCCTGATCTCTTTGAAGTCTACTGACGATCTCACTGCCCTACAGACGCATTTCCTTGAAAAGCACTGGCAGATGAATATAGGGTTCGAACAATTGTCGATCGTGTACAGCACTCCTCATGCATTTCTTATGTGGGGGTAAGTCCACGGTTCAGAATTTTGTCTCTTTAACTTATGCAGGAAGCCAGCTTGGTATGGTTTCTGGGATCCTTCTTCTCGATGTGCTTCGAATCTGCCAACCTGGTTTCGCTGAAATATTTCGTGATATCAGCGTTTCTTTCAGGAACTTCCATTGTTTACCTGTTCAGTGGTTAAATCAGGGTAGAGAGTGCTGGTAGTGGTTACAGTGGTGCTTCGAGCCGTAACATGTATGTCTTTCCGGTTTAACGGCGACTCTATATGATATCATGCAGGAAGGAACGGGAGTTGAAACAAGCTGGAGCCTTCTTACCCTTTTGTTCAAGAGTGAACTTTGTTTTGAGTCCGACACACGGACACACGGGCACAAAGATTTTTCGCGGGAGTGGATTTGTTATGAAAACGTTATTGAGAAATATATATAGCTCCATACAGATACATAATCTCATCGTGGAGACATTACAAATATTTTGAAGTCCTCTTTCATAACGTGATGAGCCTGACCTTGAGCGTCTCTCCACTGTGCACTCAACACAGCCGTCTTGAAAAGAGAATCATGCTCAAAATAGACCACATTCACCCCCTTCTCCAGCGGGTTCGACGACTGCCAAACCTGCTCGTAGTTGTCTTCCTCACGTGAATATTGGACAACCCAGGCTTCGTCTGCTCCCATGAGTGCCTTATACTCAGCCAATCCCAACACCCGTAAGCGGGCGGAAGCCGCATCCTTCGTTTCTAATACAGCGATAACGATCGTGTGCTCGGCAGCTGCTGTTCCTTTCTTTATGGTGATGTACGACTGAAGGCCGACAGTGCCAGAGTACCAGTCGTTGGTGGTGGACCAGCCTTCAGATGCATTCGTCCAATTCGTGAAAATTCTTCCCAACTCGGTATCATACAGGCCTTGGCGCGGGGGAGTTACGGACACGAGATTCCAATCGAAACACCGTGTTGCCTCCTTGATAGCATCGAAGACCACAAGCTTGTTGTCAACCACTGGCAGCGCATCGTCGGGATGTATAGGATATCGGGTAGAAAACAATGCTTGGCGTAAAAACCCGTCTACAAATGCTGAAGCCGTCCGATATTCAAACCTAGTGATGACCGGCCTGACGAGTATACCTTCGGCTGTCAAGAATTCGATGAGGATGCGTTCCTCGAAAGGGATGTACACGGGGTCCATATTGCCAAGGAAGTAAAAACGAAGATAGAATATCGTAGATTCATCGGCGCTTTGGAGCATTTGAAGCATCCTATTGTAAGCTGGACTGAGGCCTAACCATTGGTACAACTCCTGGATGGTACGTCGTTTCCAAGCGGCAAGCGATATGTGTCGGACCTGGTCACTAAATAGCACTTGTAATCTATCTCGGATGAACTGTCCGCAGAAACAGACTGTAGCTGGATGGCTGGGGGCCGCGAATCAAGGATGAATCAGTTACTCGATCAGTGTAATCTGCTACGCACCCGCCAGACCTCAGCCATATGTCATCGACAACATTAGAATCAAGAATGAAATGATCATCATTCTGGAACGTGTAGAAGACATCCTCCACTTTTGAACGAGAACAGGAAGGAACCTAAGCATGTCGGTCATTGTCAAGCACTTTTAAAGGCAATACACCGGAGAATTTCCTCAACCTCATCGCGTCCCACGTCCCTGCAGCAATGATGCGACATTCAGAGTGTCTTTGGCAATAGACAGAAAGGGCAGCCAAGAAATCGTTGCGAATACAGTGGTGTGAAACGGGAGCTAGCCTGTCGATGTCATCGATGAGAAGAACGAAGTTCCCCTTCATCCCGTTGAGGTACGTCGAGAAGTCATTTCCGTTCGAAAACGAATTCAAATTCTCTATAGGGGGTTGAATGGCCCTGTAGACAGATTCCCAAAAGGTTTTCTCGTCGTTTTCGACGGGCAAAGGTAAGGGCAAACTACTCTTGATCAGAAGTGTTCTCATCTTTGTCAATGAAAGAACGTACTAAATGACTGAGTGTCCCAAAGACATCCCATAATTTTTGATGTTGAGCAGGCGCGTCGTCTTGCCTGACCCGTCAGCACCTGTAATCAGGAGGAATCATGAAGGTGCGTCCAAAACCTGCTCAGGTGATGTTTCATCATTATCGCTTGACTGGATGTAATATCCTGCAGGTGTGTCGCTTGCCCTTAGAGGGCGGTCTGTGATCCATTCCCTCCCTGTCAGGCAATAAGACATGTCAATAAAACTATTCAAATTCTTCACGCACTGTTCAAGTCCAAAGACGATTCGTTGCTTGTTGAGGCAACAGTCGCATAAGAGGCAACAGTCACATAAGAGGCAACAGTAGCGCCATATCGGCAAATAGATCCAAGTTTATCTAGAAAAGAATTTAGGGTCAAAAGAACGTGAATTGGGAACGTGCCGGTGGTTCACCATTTAGATTGGCATCTACCAGTAGACAGCTATCGAGGATCGTGTGCCGGTGTAGTCGACAGGTAATCCTTGTTGCAACGCTGAAGCCTTTACCTACTCCCGTGAACTCATTCAATGACTGAGATGGTTTTGAATTCCGGTTTGGTATAAAATACTTCGACCTGACTTGACTCGAAGCTGGCTTCATAATATGTCGTAGTTTGGTACGCTTTACGTGCTGCATGTCTGAGGACAAGGATGTTTCAAAAGGACTGTTCGTTTCTGTAGGACTGACTCGGCTTCGCCGCTATTGCCGAGCGTATGTGAGTGAGACCGCTATACCCGCTTGAAGCGGTGTCCTCCGTGTTAAGATAGATGCGGTTAAGAAAAGCAGAATCAGACTGAAGATACTCACAGAAACTTGGCAGAGGCCTTGGTAACTAATGCTTCAGGTGGATCCTCTGCTAGGAAGATTCATACTGCATATCAAAGCTAAAGGAGAAAATTTCTAACGCCAGAAAGACCGTACCTTTTGAGTCTGTCTACGGGAGACTACCTCTCTTTCGGCCTTATTTCTGCTGTATTAGCTTTAACGAATCGCTTGGAAAGGTCAAATTCACCGACAACACTTGTTTTCGGTAAATTTGCCTAGTCCCGTTATTGGTTCTGATGACGTCGGTCAAGCCGCACATGTTCGGCAACTTCCCGAACGTAAATTCGTCCCATTTTCAACCTAGCAGAGGTACATTTCTCTCGGCAGTCATATTTTGGACATCCAGATGACGCGGCTTCTTACAGTCAGCAATATTTAGTCAAAATTTGACTCCGGATCGGGAAATGTATGGGGTACCAGAGAGGAGATTCCTGAAAATAGTTATGGGGTATAGGCGAAGTATGAGTTATGGGATCGATTTCCTTGTGAACGAGGTCAGTGGATCCAAAAATGTATGGGTTAGGAGGGAGTCGACTGTAAATGACCAAGTATCCAACGAGCACTTGAAGCCGAGTAGTCGCATTGTCTTGCCTGACCCAGGGTCACCTGTAACCAGATGGAATCGGTTACGTGCATTCACAACACGGTGAGGCGGTATTTCATCTTTGGGTGGATATTGGGCCCTGATTCGTCGAGTCCAGAGTAGAATCTGGATGAGAGGCTGGAGTAGTGCTATATCGACGAATATGTTTACCTAGATAAGAATGGCGGCTTCGTTACGAAGGCAATGAGAATCCAACGGGAATATTGCCTACCGTGATGTAAGTACCGTAACTTGTCTTCCAATAGCAGACCGTTGTCGAGTGTCGGACGACGATGAAGTGGAGAAGCAACAGGTGTCCCAACCCTGAATCTACACAAGCCCGGTGCTTTAATGACCTAGGAAGATCAGATTCTGAAGTCCAGAACGGCGCAACTACTCTCACCGCATTTGCATTTTCTTCACCGTCTTGAAAGCATTTGGATCTCGCTCGACTCAAAACTGAGCTGATGGTAGTCGACGTCCACGATAGGCCCGACTTGATACGCCTTGCTTGCTGCGTCCCTGAGGAAAGGAAGACTCCCGGTTTCTTTGTGTCATAGGGTTTCCTTTCAGAGCTAGCCGTTAAGGTATCAATTCCTTGCAAGCAATGAAAAGATCTGAAAAGATTCATGAGCTGCACGCGATGCTGAGTAGCACCCGCAATACTCTTCCTGGAATCAAGGCCCCACTCTCTGCTCGCGCAGTAACGGTCGACGATCATCGTTGTCGTTGCTGACACGGGGAAGATTAATTCGCGATCATTTCCATTCCTGCTTGACTTGAGTTTTTTAGAAGCGCCTTGTTGTGTAGTGGTGTAAATTATTGACCGTCGAAAAATAAGTCCGGACCCGGGTAAACAGGTTTTACGGAACGTGTTTGACCACATGGGTTGGTTATGTGGCGGTGCATCGGCTTGTTTCCCCGCCATCCCAACGCGTGTATTGTGCTCGTACTATTTCAGCTATCCGTAGGTCACATCTGGTGGGGACCTATCATACTGAACATGTCTGCGCTACTGACGCGCGCCTTGAAATTCAGCGAAAGACTACTTGCTTGGACTATGAATCTATACATCTGGCGAAAAGCACACAACCATGCTTGGACTTTTGATCTCGAAATGTGGCCTTCATAAGTCAAGTTCTCCATCGGAAATATCCTCGGCTCTTCAGTCTTGGTCGTCACTATCCCTTGGGGGGGACACGGGAGTTGGATATCAGGTAGGCCATCTGAAAATGCGATCGAAATCCAATAAAAATTTCCAGGCCCTATTACCACACGGTCGAGTCGACACCGCTCTCCGAGGCGAAAAAAATGCAGAGAAGGCCATATCAAGCCTGCGCGAAAAATCCGGAGACAAAGAGGCCATTTACCTTCCTCTGGACCTCGCTCCATCGCCGAAGAGTATCCTAAGGTATTACACAGTGTTTGAAACACGCTCTATACTTTCAAATTTAACAACAAAAAGACACCGAACTGCATGCTCTCTTCCAGCAACGCGCACGCGGGTGTAATTCTTTCTCCCTAGTGTCACGGCTAAATAAACATTTTCAGTGATAGCTTATGTTTACGAGATGAAATGCGGACTACGCACTACGGTGAACCAGTGCATTCCAAACCAAGGTTTGCTGGGTGTTCTGTTTGAACGGAGCTTCAGTACGTACCCCCGTTCCGTCCCGAGAAACTCACTAGGATTCGCATTGGTGGATGCTATGCCTTGTTTTCTATAGCGACGTGAGAACTCATTAAACTCTCCTAGCATGAGGAAAACAATGAAGAGACGGCATTTATCATTGAAATTCCCTCTGACGAACTCGCACTGGAAATAAAGGAGAATTTTTGGTGGGCACCTCCTCCATAGTTTATTTTGGACCACTTCGGTCGCGACGGAAGCGATGTTGACCATTCGGACCTTTTCCCCAGTATGAGGAGTCGAGAAGAGGAAGCGACCGGGCAGTTTCGCACTTTGGAGTGGCTGTAACATCCCGGTAACATTTATTCAACGGGACGTATCCTTCCCTCATTCCGTGGATTCTATGTGGAGCCCCAGCCTACGCCTGACGGTGCGTACATCGCGACAATACCCGAAGAAACGAATTTGAACGGAAAGGTACCGCTCACTCACCCTGTACTTCTTTTCTTCCGCGAACAGTGTGGGCCCGAGTTTATACGCCACCCCCAGCTGCGTAGAACATCAAAATCGGACAGGGACCATGGAACAGACCAGAAGAACAGACGGAGAAAGCGGCCAATGGTAAAATTAGGGAACGCCTTTGATATCGATTGTATTCTAGATCTGCGTTTACTCGTGTGGAAAATGGTTATAAGTTACAAATGATGCAATAGTTTACAGGCTCCCATGCTTAGCGGCGCAAATATGACTTGTGTGTGGTAACTAGGTGAAGAACTACTACTACAGTCGTCTGAATCTTAATGTTTGAAAACGCCCTGGGGCAAGAGGAAGGGAGGATTGGGGTCCGCTCCAAGGAGTTCCCCGAGACCGACGTAGAACGCGCCAAAGCCCGTAATAGTCCCAATGACACCCGTTGCCTTTGCGACACTAAAACAGGAGAAGATAAGTACTGTAGGCGTGGTGGGGGGAGATAATATACTTGCCTTGAATTTCCGTGCGTGAACTGCGTGATCCCAAAGAACAGGAACGTCAAGGACAGCAGGGAAAGGAGGATGACCAATGCCAGAGTTTTACGCAGAGCGGTCAACCTAGGTGCCCATGAGCTGAGGATATGTGGATATTAGAGAGGAGAAGACGTACAAGAACATTACAGTGATGATGCTCCAGATGACAAAGTAGATGCCCAGGGCGTTGCCTAGCATTTTGGGATCATCTGCGTATGCAGCCGCGACGCCGGTGTTGGGAAGGAGAACCGCGGCATACGACAACCAGAAGGTTGAGTAGATGCAAAATACTAGATGGGGGGGATTTGTTAAAGTCTTATCATCACAGGTAGAAAATGCACGTACCCGAACCGGTGTAAGTGACGCCCCGAACAAACTCGACCACCCCACCAGTGTACTGAGCGACGCCGCCGGTGAAGAGAGCGAGTCCGACGATGGCATTGGGGACCGTAACACCACTGGCATTTGCGGTATAGAGGGAGATACCAATGCAAGTCGCGCCGAAGGAGAATAGACCTCTGCAAAAAATGAGATTACAGCTTGCGGGATAAAGCAACGAGACTCACAAAGCTGCACCGTTGGGGAGAGCGGGTCGCGCGATAGCCGGGGGAGGGGGTGGAGGCTGGTTGGCATTGGCGAAATGACCGCGGTGATTGACATCCTCGTAGGTGTTAGCTTCGAGCTTTTCAGCTGTGCTCGTTGACGACATTTTTCAGACAGAAGGTGGTGGGGAGTAGGTAAGGATTGGTATAGATCCTAGGTTGGACTGACGCTCCTTTATCTCTTTATCCAGCCTCAGGGGGGAAAACCCATGAGGGGATGATCGATTTGAAAACAGGTCCACTACGCTTAAAATAGGCTGCAAGTGCGGGGATCTGTCAACGATTTTCATATTCTCTATGTTTTTTTTTTGAATTTCAGCACAGAAAGAGAGGCGCCCAGGCGGCCGAGAGGAGGGGGGGAGAGAAGCAGTCTGAATAGAGCAGATGATCGTATAGTAAAGAGGGGAACGGCGCGATCACGAAATAAACTAAGTCGGTCACGAGTCGTGTCGACGGTCTCCCGGACTTCCGACGACGAGCTATGTTAGGAGGCTTATTTTCTGTTGATGACGCTGGCCCAGACGTGGACGCCGAACCCGCAGTCAGGAGACCATACACAAGGTTACCCCACGTTGTTTTTTCTTACTCCGCCTTCTTTCTGGGGTTGTGGGGATTCAATTGGAAATCCCATCAATCTCAGATCTTCAAGCCGCACTCCGTCTGGAGAAGAAGGTTCACATGTTAGCTCAGGCGACTCAGTTAAACTTCGAACAATACGTTTCCAGCGCCAGATAACGCTACATGTTACTTAACTTTGAGCCGCGCCAAGTGTTCGTTTCCACTTAAATGCAGGAAGACGGGATGCTGTTTCCTGCTAAGAATGCTTGCCCACGATCTTCCGCCACCCGTTCGCAGTCTAGACACGTATCATAGCGATGTAAAGAACTCACCCGAGGTTTCGCACATAGAGCACTCGGCGAACACGCCGCCTGCTGTACGCCTTATTTTCATCGATTGGTCATCCTTCCCTCATTCGGATATCCTAGGCTGCAAAGCACTGGTTCAAGTCGCTTTCAGATGCCATAGAAGCAAAGCAAATAACAACCATCACAGCCCATTTTTTACCCGACGGATATTGGCGTGATCTATTGTCCTTATCATGGGATAATCGTACTTTGCATACTATCCCGGTCATTAACAATTTCCTCGACGACAACGACCGTCTAAAATCCTCCGGACTCCGCAATTTCAAGCTCGAAGGCGAGCCAGTTCTAGTCAGAGCCAACCGAGGTGGCCGTTTTTTCATTCATTCCGTAGTGCAACCCTAGTCTCAATGTTTTTCCAGATTTTACCTGGGTACAATGCTTCTTCACGTTTGAGACGAGCGTCGCCCGAGGTCGAGGCTTCTTCAGGCTAATGCATGACACCGTTGATGGCACATGGAAAGCAAAGTAAGCGCCTTGCAATCGCCAGCCTTGCAGAGTTTGATTTTTGTCTCCCAAGAACTTTCTACACAGGAATAGAGGAGCTGAAGGAATATGAAGAACACAGGGGCACCGTAAGACAAGGCACAGTGACCCTGTAGTGATCTGAAACTCAGTTTGCAGACGCGCCCTGCCGGTGTCAACCATGGAGCTAACACAGATCGCAAGTCTTGGAAGGACAGACGCGCGGAGGAACACGAATTTGTCGACGTAGAACCAACAGTGCTCGTTATCGGTGCTGGTCAGTCCGGTTTGGCGGTGGGGGCTAGGCTAGGGCAGCTCAATGTTGACACGCTGGTTATCGAGTACTCTATTTTTTCGGACCTAGTGATCGACAATTTCTGACCGTTCCCGTCGGCAGCAAGAACGATCGAGTTGGTGACAATTGGAGGAAACGCTACAATTTCCTCGTCCTTCACGGTAAAAATATATTTCTTCGCCTCAACAAAGTTAACAACCTTCGCCCCCTCAGATCCAGTCTGGTATGACCACCTTCCCTACGTTGCATTCCCCCCACACTGGCCGGTTTTGTAAGTACAATAACTATGTGGGATCGATCGACTCTCATTGTTCGGACAGCACGCCGAAGGACAAGCTAGGCGACTGGTTCGAGGCCTATGTACGTGCCCACTCCACAAGTTTGCCAATACCTACTGAATACCATGCCCTCTAGGCGGCGACGATGGAGCTCAATATCTGGATGCAAAGCACCATCACATCCGCAACGTATGATGAATCTTCGCATCTCTGGACCGTCAACATCGCTCGCGCGGGTCATCCAGACCGTATCATCCGGCCCAAGTTCATCGTCGTCGCCACCGGGCATAGCGGAGAGCCAAACATCCCCGTCTTCAAGGACCAGAATATTTTCAAGGGCGTCCTCTGCCACTCGAGCCAGCACACCACAGGAGGCGACTTCAAGGGCAAGAAGGTGCCAGGATTCCTACAGGGGCGCATCACACTGACAGCTTGATTTTCACAGGCAGTTGTCGTCGGCTGCTGCAATAGTGGTCACGAGTGAGTCTTTCAATTGTGCATTTGAAACGAGTTTCATTGAACCTGCCAAAGTATTGCGCAGGACTTTTATGAACAAGGGGCTGACGTTACCATCGTGCAGCGATCCAGTACCTATGTGATGTCAGTGCTTGTCATGTTTTTCATTCTGTGCAAATCTCATGTACGTACATGTGCAGGTCCTCCACCGCTGGGCTCGGGGTCTTGTTCCGTGGTTTGTACGAAGAGAATGGGCCTCCGACAGAAGATGCGGATATCATCTTCTCGTCGACGCCTAACCACATGTTCAAGGTGCGTCTGCCAAGTGATTCGCCGCTCGGAGTTCTGAGGATGACAGTGACGTCCGAACAGATCTTGCACAAGTACGCAACCGAAGAGATTGCCGAGCTAGATCGTCCTACACTCGATGGACTACAGAAAGTCGGATTCAAGATAGACTACGGTCAGTACTTGCTCATGCCTTGCCAAGCAAATTTGACGCAATATCTAGGTGTCGGCGGATCCGGGTTCATAACCAAGTATTATACCCGGGGTGGCGGATATTGTAAGAGACGAATACGTCAGCTGATTGAAATGATTGGCTGACAGGAAGGTTCCCAGATATAGACGTTGGCGCATCCAAGCTGATCATAGAGAAGAAGATCAAGCTAAAGCAGGGACACGAAATCAGTAAGCCCCAGCGCTGGTTGTCGAACAACACTGACAGAAGAACAGGTCACTTTACAGAGAGTGCTATCGTCTTTGATGATGGTACGGAGATCGAGGCAGATATCGTCGTTCTAGCAACAGGCTACAAGGTAAAATCCCCTTTCTGACCACTTCGGATTACTTATAAAGTACGGGCAATCAGAACATGAAAACCACAGCGGTGAAGATTCTTGGTCCAGAGGCCGAGCGCATGAAGGACGTGTGGGGCCTGGATTCGGAGGGAGAGCTGAATGGGATATACAGGCATAGCGGACATCGTAAGCTCTGAAAACCATCGGAACATGGTTGACGCTGACCTTGTGATATAGCTGGAATATACGCCATGGGAGGAAATCTTGCGCACGTACGGTTCTGGAGTAAAAGGCTGGCATTGAGAATTAAAGCGCAGGTAGAGAACCTTGCGCCGATGTAAGCAGAAAATAAATGCCATTTGAAAGAGTTTAGAGTTTGGAAGACCCAATGGGGCCCGAAAAATAAAATTTATTACATGATGTCGATTTCTTAGTTTAATTCAGCCTGAAAAGTCCAAAAATGTAGTTGCCGAGGCACGGCTGGCAAGCGATAATGTTATTGCCTTATAAGGCGTACAAACCTCTCTATAAGGCAATTTCAAATAGAGGTAGGCTTAAAACATCGTTTTCATTAAGTAGAATCCCCCTTCTTTTTTGAAGGATGAAATGGCCCATAGCGCCTCAATTTGAACTTATCTGATCTTCTAACATTCATTTTTGGACTTTTCAGGCTGAAATACACTAGAGATTGACTTCATGTAATAAATTTCATCGAGAAGTTCGAATTCGAACCGGAGTTCGGGCCCGGTATAGTAAGTAGCCGCCAGCTACCAGCCTTCTAAACTCCTTTCAAGCTTCAATGCTCAACTCCCAGGAACGACACGAATCTCCCAGGCTCTCTCTTCCCCTCTATGAGACCATCATTGATTTTTGCGCTGAACTAGAGGACCAAACGACCCTCCTCAGTTGTAGCCTCGTATGTCGTTCCTGGGTCCGGCGATCGCGTCGCTATTTTTTTCGGACCACCTATATTCGCAGCGCTGAAAAGGCAGAATCTTTCCTTCAGCTATTATATGGGTCCATATCTTCCATAAACTCCCCAGAAATTCGTGCTTTGATTCTCGGAACGAATCGAGGATGTGTGCAGGATTGGTTTTGCCATTGGTTGCCATCGCTGTTGAGAGCTTTACCTGGGGTGACAGCTCTGTCATTTTCGTTGGCCAACCACGAAATCCATAGTGCTTTGAAGGTGCATCCTATGCCTTCAGGACGAGACGAGGGGGTCTTCATGGCACCTTTCAATCTCCTTCCAGATAGCCTCAGAATGACGACACTGAAGCTTGAAAAATGCCATTTCTTCTCTTTACGACAACTCTTTTTCGTGCTCAGTCAGTTCAGACTGTTGGAGGACCTCACGTTGGAGCACCTTCGCTTCAAAAACATGGAACCAGATACATTCATTCCCAATTTTGGCGTATATAAGTGTATCCAGCACCTCGTTTCCCTGAAAAGACTACACATTGATACTCTTGATTTGAAGTCCTCGCAGGGCGAGGTTTCCTCTTACTTTGCTTTTGTGATGCCTTCAGTCGAGGCGCTATCTTTGAGAATGCCTGGGACGACAAACGAATGGTTAATCATGCAGCAGCTCCTGCATGGGTTGCGGGGCTCGCTAGTGGAAGTGGAGTGGCGGGAATGTGGTAACATGGAAGGGGATTGGAGCAATCTCGACTCCTTGCAATTGAAGCTCCTCCATGTCCGTGCGATATATTTCAGTGGAATGTGGCGCCAGCCGGTTGACAGGTTTGGACGACCGCCCAAGTCTACCGTTCCCCTTATCCTCTACCACATATGCGGAGCTTGTGAGCTGAGGGGCATCCTTCTTGATATCGCGGATCCAGACTTTGTCACTGCTATGAACACGTCACTGTGCAGCGAAATCGACAAAGGGCTAGCGAGACCTGCTTTTTCCAATCTCGATCAGTTGGTGATCCGGACAGACGGGGAGACCACCGGGATAACGAACCTCACGGTGATCGTCCCTCGGTTGTGGGCTTCGTGGATAGCGACGAGGTTTCCGCTTGCGGGAAGCAGGGGTGTAAAAGTTAAGGTGAAACAAGCGCACCATTGATGAGGTTCAGATTTCGTTCGTGCTCGATTGTTCGCGTTCTCACATCGAGCCGTAGGGATCCGGATTTGTTTACTGCAAGCTAGGACTGCTGTTGATGATTGGTCTCAACATCGGGCAGTTCGTGGCTTAGGCGTACAATACCTCTGTCCGAGCGCAGTGGGAATGATTCTGTGTACAATCAGTGCAGTCCTACAGAAATATACCAACTAGGATGGAACTATTGACAAACATCACTGTGAGGTGCGCAGCTCAATCAAGTTTCAACTCTTTATACTAGCAGGTTGAAGACAAGTCGCCTTGGCCCGTGTCTTCAGAAGCTGATCCACATTCGAACGACGGCGACGACCATCAGGTTCGGCACTCATGTTATGAACTGAGTACGGAGCACATCACCATCGGCAGAGCTAAGAGGGTGTATGATGGTGTCATCCCTGGCTTGAAAGATGTAGCTTTCACAGAGTTGGCCGGAACGTCCAGGTGTATTAGACGGTGTTGGTGTAGGTCCGAATGGCTCCCATCGATTCTTCATCTACCCGTTTGCTGGACCAAGCATTCTAGCTGTGTCATACACTCCTGGAAGAGTGTCTGGCAGCCGTCGATCACGGGGAAATCTGGCTAGGAATGTGACGAAACAGACGGCGACGGCGGTACACCGCATGCATCGCGCAGGCGTCGTCCATGGAGGTCGGTCTACACATTCGCAGCTCTGGTCAGTCACTCGTGATTTCATTCAGACATCGCCACATCAAACATCCTCTTTCGTGTATCTGAACGCATTCTTGAATGGTCTGACGCTGAGGTGTACGCCCATGCCGGGATGCCAGAGACGGAGGAGGTCAGAACGCGCGACGGACATTCCCACTGTGGGCCTCATGCACCTCCAGAGTTGGTTGAGCTCCCAGCTGGCAGACGCGTCCATCCTCCAAGAGAATGTCGTCGTCATCGACTTTGGACAGTCCTACGCTATCGTCAGTCCGCCGAAGGATTACGGGCCCAGCCACAGTGATAAACTATCAGTCGCCGGAGGCACGTTTCGAGGGTCGCGCAGGTCCCGAAGCAGACGTATGGACGTTGGGCTGTGTGATCTTCTAGATTCGTGCTGGATTCCCGCTCTTTGACCCGTTCTTTGGGAGCGATACAGACATTCTCCGGCAGTCCGTCGAGGCTTCAGGGAGGTTGCCGCATCCTTGGTGGGGTTTCTTTCAGGAAGGGGCGCTATGGTTCGAGGAGAATGGATAATTCAAGAGTCTACAGGCTCAACAGCTTGGTGGCGCCCTTTTGGAGGCTTCCAAGAGCTCCGTTCGAGACAAGTTGCGCTCGGTTAGCACCCAGGACGACTCGCCTTCGAGTGATGAGGGTCCGATGATTGAGAAGTCCGGGGTCATGTTACCGGAGGAGGTGGCTCTTTTAGGTGATCTCTTGAGAAGGATGCTAGTTTATCGCCCAGAGGACAGAATTGGGATGCAAGAGGTCATTGATCATCGATACAGCGACGTCCTGGTGTAGTGTTGGAGCTACACTGCCAAACGTACCAAAGTTTGCCGTGATGACGAATCATGGACACAATTGGCAGCAAGCCGGCAATGTACGAACTTGATCGGCATGCCGGTTGCAAGCCGGGTGGCGCTTTTGGACAGCGTCCAGAAGAAAACCCTCCGTAATTTATTCTATGAGACCTTTTTGCGGCCATAGGCCTCGTCTGTTAGATGCCCTATCTGTTTTCATACAGCCTGAGACCCTGTAGCACAAGCTTCATTCGCTGCCGAAATCCCATCCGACACGGTCTGGAAGGCGGATGACCCTAAGCAAGAGACTGGAGTATGTAGCGTCTGTCTATGGGAGACTGGTTGACGTCGTCCAGACTGCGATGAAAGCGCCTCACGTGTGGATCATCGATCGTGAGCCAGATTAATCGCGTCTTCTAACTGCGAGATGTCCTGATCTCTTCGTGCAGATAGCACCACAGAAATCGCATCGTTCTGCAGGCTCCTTGGTCTCTGGTTCTATATTTCTTCCGAGGCTTCAACTGGAACAAAAACAGATGAAAGATCTCCTTTTTTCTCCTTGCATTTGGGAAGACGTAGTATTACCGCAGGAAACTGCCGCCGGCACCTCGGACTCGGACAAAACTTCTCTGTCGCGAAAGCGAACCCCCAGGATTAATTATAAGTGCTCGAGTCATTCGCTGGTGTTGCATCTGCCCTTTGGGCTTTTCCTTCTGCCACGATGACGAACACGACGCCGCCTAGTCCCGCCCTTGATCCCGTTCCCGATGGGACTACCCTGCCTAAAAAGAAAGCGGAACCTGGAGAATCCTGGAAGCCTCAAGAAACCCAAGTTCTCCCACAAAATCGTCTCCCCATTGTCCGTCCCATGCTATCATTTTCTATCAATTTTTTGGAACGGCGGTTTTCCAGGTTTTTTTCGGGTTCATGGCATGCGAATTTCTGGCAGCGTTGGACCAGGTGTGTTCCTCACTTGTGACTGCATAATTTGAATATTATTTAATGCTATTGCGTTTTTTTTAGACGATTGTCGCGACCGCTTTGCCTACTATTGTCGAGGATCTTGGTGACGGCAACAACTACAGTTGGGTCGGAAGGTTCAGTCCGCGGGCTTCTTCCGGCGATTCCTCTCACTCAACGCGCCATACTCTAGTTCCTACCTCCTTGCTGCAGCTACCTTATCGCCACTGTACGGAAAGCTATCGGATCTCATTGGTTAGCTTGTTCTCCCGCGTACCGCCACGTTGCTCACGCCAGCTGCAGGCCGTAAACCCATTTTGTACTCTTCCATTCTGATCTTTCTGGCAAGCTATTCTATCAGATCTCCTCACGCCTCGTACTGGAATTCGCGTAGATTGGGTCCGCGCTGTGCGGCGCCGCTCAAAACCTCACCTGGCTCATTATATGTCGCGCCGTACAAGGTATCGGAGGGGGTGGTATTATCCAGCTGGTAAGTGCCCTGGGTTTCCCCCTGATACGTTACCGATCGCCTTTCTAGGTGAACATCACGATCAGTGATATAGTTCCCCTGCAAGAGTAAGCAACAATTGTCATAAGTATTCCGTTGATCCTTATGAGGCGCTATATGCAGACGAGGGAAATACGGCGGTTTCATTGGGGCTACCTGGGGTATTGCTAGGTATCTCCACGTTTATCTTCCTTGTCGTCGGCCTTTCTGAAGATCTAATAGTGTCGTCGGACCTCTTCTTGGTGGTGTGAGCCATCGTTTTCTATGTCCAGTATGTCCGACTTCCTGAACCTTTGTTCTAGATCTTCACTGACCATGTTTCATGGAGATGGTGATCCGTGGTCTTCCCTTCTCTCACAGAAGCATACTAATGGCTTATTTTAGGTGCTTCTGGATAAATCTGTACGTCTAGGATGCTTACGCCGGCTCATTCAGTTTAACCGTTTATTCCTACCTTGTAGACCTACAGGCGTGTCGCTGCTCTTATTTTGTTCTTCTTCCTCAACCTCAATCCTCACCCGGGACGAACTCTCCGCGAACATGCTCGAGAATTCGATTTCATGGGCTTAGGTTTGATCGTAGCAGGAGTGATTTGTCTCTTAATTGGTTTCAACTTCAGTGAAGCGAGCTGTAAGCGGATCTCTATGTGTCAAAGTGACGATCTACAACGTCGTTGCAGGGCAAACCCCGAAAACCATCGTGTTGATTGTGCTCGGGGGCGTGCTTCTTGTGTGCGCTGGGATCTTTGAGGGCTACACAAAGAGGTCGCCGATTCTTCCACCGCGTCTGTTCCAGGCAAGTTTACAGATTGATGAGGGTCGGAAGCGAAGATCTGATGAATGATTAGACTCGAACCACAGGGATCATCTTGGTATCGACATTCATTCATGCGTTATCGTTCTTCGTGGGTAAATAGAGAGTTTGGCCAGGAACGCACCGCGCAACTGATTCTCCCCGCCGCTAGGTGCATATTATGTACGCCCGTCTTCTCAGTGGCGGTTTCTCCTCTGACATCTTCATAGTTGCCGGTATACTTCCAAATTTTAGGATCCTCAGCTACCGGTGCCGGAGTGAGGTTAGACGGACACCGCCTCCTGCTGTGATGATTCGTTAACCGCTTTTTTGACAGGATGCTTCCCTTCTCCTTGGGCTCCTCCCTCACGTCAGCCACCATGGGGTACGTCGTCTCTCGTACCGGGGAGTACCGTGTAGTATTATGGGTATCTTGGGCTGTGTTTACCCTTGGCTATGGGTTAATGATCATGTTGGACAGCTATTCTAATACGTGCGGCAATTGTCTTCTTGCTCTTCTCTCTCACTAATCATACTTGTTTCCTAGCGCCGAGAAAGTTTTGTACCCGCTCATCGCAGCTCTGGGGCTCGGAACGATGTTCCAGGTAAGACGAATTCGGATGATTTCTGATTCGACCTCTTGACACTCGGCTTTTGTAGGTTCCGGTGATCCCTCTACAAGCAGCAATGCCTCTCAAGGACATGGCGACTAGTACGGGGGCGTTTGGGTTTATCAGGTTAGTGTGTTCTCACGTCTTTATGACATACTGTGATAAAAAAAATCTTAATGCGATCAGGACGTTAGGTGGAACTGTTGGCATCTCCGTTGGACAGGTTGTTTTTTCAAGTGTATGTTTTTTTTCGCGTCAGACGTCTATGATGAGCTTGTGTCGACCCCCATTTTATAGACACTTACGAGGCGGCTCGCCAAGATACCTAACGCACAGGGTAGCTTACCTACTGGGTCTTTGAGTCAAAGCGTACGACAGTTGAAGAACATAGCGGTATGTCATTTTGGTACTTTTTTCTTGATACACCGGACCCTATTCCTTCTTTTTTTGACAGAATGTTCAACTGCGGGCAGAAATCATCCAGGCTTACGCGCGTTCCATCAGTTCAATATGGCTAGTCTACACTCCGATCTGCGGTGTAGGTCTGCTGTTAGGTATGTATATCTGGTATCTTTACATGAACTCAAGGTGATGTGATCTCGTACAGCATTCGGTATACGGAGGTACAGCTTGAAACGGGCAACGGTTAAAGGCGCCTCACAAGGTGAGAAGAGGTCTAAGAAGGACGAGGACTTGGATGCAGAACAGGGAGAGCACGTTGCTATGAACAACGATGCCCTGGGCCGCTCACATTGTGGCATCAACATAGAACCAATAGATGTGGAGGAAGATGGCACAGTGAGGGAGGAGGCATCCAGACGAAGGAGTAAAGAAATTGTTTGAGCTGTCCAGGTAGAGTCCGAGATCGGAATGGGTATTATACCAGTGTCGGATATATCAACAATAACAACCGTGATGATCTAACTAGAATACTTATGGCACAAGGCCCCGAGGTATTGAGAATGCAAAAAGGCCACACCGAGGCTCACCAGTAGCGAGACGAGCCTCATAATCGCACTCTGACCATAGTACCGATGAAGATCTTCTATCTTGGTGCCCACCACATTCCAATGATCCCATGGAGGCCTGCACGTCATCCACCAAAAGAGGGACACAGGTCCGGGGAACACGGCTGTTATCTTGGAGTGGTCGTCTCTGTTGATGTGGTAATACGAGCGACACAGAGGGAGGACGCCAGACGAAGCTGGAGCCACGAGTTGTACGCGCTGCAGACATCCTCTTTGATATTGACGGTCGTTATGGAGATGCACTGCGTGAGGACAACGATGATGCAGGAGGAGAGCCTTTGGAGACGAGGCCATGAAGTGGTCAATGTCTTTCAAACAGCGCTCGACGGTCTCGACGAGATTATCAACGTATGTAGGCAACCAATGGCGAGAAACGTCCAAGGACATGGGGTGGGGCAGATGACGAAGAATGTGAACGAGATCTGATATCCAGAGTGATTTTACGTTAGCAGCGAGGCCGATAGCCTCAGGCATCGCATGAGATAGGAAATGATGAGTCGGCAAGCCTTCCAGCCACAAAGAGAGCGGCGTTCGTCGACGGACAAACAAAAACATCTTCAAGCAATATCCGGTCACCATGACGTCACGCGACAATCATTCCTTCCTCTTTCTTCCCCTCATGCGGCCAGGCGAAGCACCACTTTCTCTCGAAATCTTCGAGAAGATTATCGACTATTACTCAGAACTCGATGACAAGTCCACCCTTCTTGACTGCAGCCACGTTTGCAGGGCCTGGGTAAAGCGGTCACGGTATCACTACTTCAGAAAGGTTAGCGTCTACCGAGAGGAAAGGAGCATCTCCCTTCTCCATATGATATCCGAACCACGTACTTCCATTGTGTCTTCGACCATCCGAGAGCTAGACGTCAGAGAGCACCGAAAGAGGAATGGGTCTTGGGTTGTGCGATGTCTACCCCTACTTTTGAAGGCTCTACCAGGAATCAAAGGACTCTCGTTGTCGTGTGCCGACTACAAACCCAGCAGCGCCTACGAATTCACTCAGCCTTCTGGACGCGTCCTTCACAGGTTTCCACCCCAGTCACTTCAGTCAGGCATCACCTCATTGGTGTTCACAAGTTGTTGTTTTCAGTCCTTAAGGCAGCTTTCTGTGGTACTCAATCAATTCCCGTCGTTGGAAGCACTTGTTTTGGAGGATCTTGTGTTTGTTGATCAGAGTCCAGGCACATTACAACCTAATTTCGGCGAAGATCGTCGTGTTCCACATCTCGCTCGCCTGAAGAGGCTACGGATCGATACCATACCTCTCAACTCATCACAGGATCGACTCTTCTTCTGGTTCCTTTATCCAATGGCATCAGTGGAGATGTTGTCAGTACAGATGCCGAAGGAGTTGCATGGTTGGAAGATGCTGAAGCAGATGTTGTTCGGCTTGCGGAACTCTTTGCTAGAGCTGGAATTGTGGGAATCCTGCGACTTATATGGAGATCCTAACGTCCCCGATTTGGAGCTCAAGCTATCTCGTGTCCGTACCATTATTGTCAGCGGGATCCGGCCCAGGAGAAGCGATGGATCTCGAACGCTAAAAGCGTCTATGATACCGGCCATCTTTTATAATATTCGCGAAAGTTGCGAGCTGGAAAGGGTTATCTTTGAGGTAGAAGATGGAGACTTTATCGCTGCGATGGAAGAGCTCAAGGTCCCGAGCAAGGCCATTGATCAGGTGCTTCAACAGAGAACGATTTTTTCCAGTATGAAAGAATTGGTGATTCGAGCAAAAAATCAGAGCCGGTTGCGGACGGTCCCTATAGAAGGAGGAGAGACAGATAAGTTGTTTGAGCATTCAGTTGGAAGAGGTGTCACTTTAAAGATGGAGTACTAGGTTTGAACGGACGGAGCATGTGGATGCGGAGGACTTTCTTGGCTCAATCCATGGAGGCTAGTAAGATCCAGGGGGATGAGTGCGTGTGTCAGATGCTCGAATGAAGGATCATCGTATCTTGAACCAGCGTAGAGGGGATTGATTTGACTATCGATACAGAATAGTAGCAGAAACAAGACAAACGTAACAGTATAGATACAACAGCAAGGATTGATAGCAAGAGGTACATAGAATGGCCGAAGAGAGCCAAGCGAAAAAGGCTTTATACATTAGCAGAGACATTACCGGGACGGTGCTGGTGCTGGAGTATGGCTCGAAGTTCATTGACTTCAGCCTCTGCCCGCAGGCGAGCAGCGTCTGACTGCTGGCGAGCTGCTCGTTCTTGTTCAAGAGCCGCTTGGTCTTGTTGGCGAGCCGCCCGTTCTTGTTCAAGAGCCACTTGGTCTTGTTGGTGAGCTGCCCGTTCTTGTTCAAGGGTTGCACGCTCTTGTTCAAGAGCCTTCTCGGCCTCTACACGTGCCAACTCTGGAGCACGAAGAGCCTGATAAATGTATTAGAACCTGCCCATCTGAAAGAAACAAACTAACCTGTCGCAACGCAACCCACTCTTGGTCTGCATCAACCTTCGCCCCCTCCCACTGCAGCTTTATCGTGGCTGGCGTCCTTGCATCGTTCACTCCAGAGCCTCTCCCCACAGGGAAGAAGTTCTGCGGAACAGTAGACATCCTTCCCTGGCGCACGGCATACTTTGTGCGATCGACATGAGCACCTGTGGCCATCTGGAGAACGGTCCAAATGGTGTAGGCGAACCAGTAGCACTGGGCGAATATGACGTGGTACACCGTGGTATTACTGGACGTAGTATCAATGAGGAGAAGGAAGTCCTCGAGGGTGACGCGCTGTTCGACCTGGCGCAAGTCCATGGTCATAAGCACGCGATAAGGGCAGTGAGCCTGCACAATGTCGACATCAGCTGTGCTGCGCAGGATGATGACTCTGTCAAGAGCGCCGGGGGCAGCCCATCTGGAGAATCTCTTGAGCTTGGCGCCAGCACGATGAAGACGGTTGTTAGTTTCCCACTGATCGTCGAACGTAGTAGGCGGCGGTGGAGATGAGGCTGGAGGCGGTGGCGAGTCGGCGCCCTGAGTGCCGACTGCATCCGACTGGGAGCTGTGTTGAGAGACGTCTGCCGATGGGTCGTCGTTCAGCCTGTCCACCAGTAAGTACCCCCTCCGCTCAGCTCCCGAGGATTCCTTCACGGTCACCACGAGGTACTCGTGCTCCAATGGACTACCGGATGGACGAGATTTACGGTACTCAACCCGTTCGACATGGATATTCCCAAAGCCTTGGAGGAGGAAATCGTTACGATTCTTGAGCGAATTGAGAAGGCGCTTTGCGCTGGTCGCGCCGCGTGGGGGTTCATCGATGAAGATGCACATGTCGTCGCTGCCAGGTGGGGGCGGCATAATGAAGTGGTAGAAGGAAAAGAATATCCGGGTGAGCCAGTGGAAGGAAATCATCGTCTTTAAAGGAAAAGCAGACATACGACGTCGTGGTCGACATTGGAGTTTGGGTTAATTCCCACGATGGCCACGTTTTGAACCTAAACGGAAACTCTGAACGACTCTATTCAATGCACTCCAGTCGTGTTTGCTTCATGCTCGACCTCAAACGGGGAAACTCGTCTAGGTTTTGCAACACGACAGCAACGTTGCAGCCTTTCGCTTATTCAATACCTACGGTCTTTGAGGTAATTCAGAGTCTTTCCTGCAAAATTTGGATTCTGCGGGCTCTACCACTTCTCTCAACACACGTTCTGCCATTCTTGACTCAACTATTATTGAAACACGTGCACCAATAATCAAGGTGATACATATCTCAGCGTTCGTGATAGGCTGCAATTACACGGAAACAACGTTGCAGTCGCTCATGTGCTGGATCCTACTAGCTCATGTCACGAAATGTTTCAACGAAACGGGGTTGGCAGATTTCGCGTACATCGAGAAGAATGAAGCCAGAAAATATACCCAGCTGGCTTCCTGCATACGTTAACGAGACAAATTTCTGAACCATACAGACTTACCCCCACATAAGAGCTGCGTAAGGAATGTTGTGCAAGATCTGCAATCACTCAAATGGACAGCGGTAGGCTCCCTAGGCAGACTCTCAAATCAAAGACAGTCGAGAGTCACTCTTCAAACATGCGATCTTGATTTTCTTCCGGCTCAGTGGTCCAACTTCTCCAGCCCTGAGTTGTAATCTGATGACTGGACAGCTACGCGAATCTGTAGACATTGTTCTATATAGCTGATGCTGATGCATAAGTCAAACCCTCGCTTTCATATGAATACCATGGATTATGACACCCGCAGCCTAGTCATCAAGACTACAGTCGTCGAATACAGGGTTGCGTAACGATACAATCATGTCTACTATACACTAATCCAATACCATTCATTGGCCTCCGTTCAAGACACTAGTTGTTTTGCCTAGATTAGCTGGTATATGGACGAGGCGAAAGATTTTAACGTACAAAAAGCCGCTAACATACCTCAACACAAAGTCTCGAGGGCAAAGGCAGGAAGTTCCTGGACGCAAACTTAGGATATGTACTGGCGGCGTCTTCGAGGATAGGGAAAAAGCTCAAGTAGTGCAAGGACCGAAGTAAACAATGGCGATCACGATCATTGATCGCGCTGTTTCTCACGCCCTTCCCTTCTTGTTCTTTGGTTGCCACTCTGATCGGTATAAATATGTTCGATCTATGACCTGTTATTTCCCCCACCCCCCTCACCTTGCTCTACGCCATGGCTGCTTCCCTGTCTGACACGACGTCCCTGGTTCCACCTTTGTACTCTTATATCGCTTTCTCTATTGACGTGGCTGCAACACTAAAGCTATATTGTGGCGGGGGCGATGAAGCCATGCTACGAAAGCTGGATTGTTTACAAGATCACAAATATGCTGGTTACTGCTTGGATGTGCGTCGTTTCATAGTTTCTTCAAGTTTCTCCTACTGAAAGACTCGCAGATTGTAGAACCAGATGAAGCGAAACCTAAATACGCCGTTATCGGCGTCAGACCAGTACAGCAGGGCCTCACGAAGCCTCATCCTCGGAAACCCCGGCATGCGCGACCAACCATGTGCATTCCTGTGTTACCCACAACGGCGCATCCTAGATCAAGGAAACCTTTTGAGGTGACGAATGGGCCACTACCATGGAAAAACTGCTATCACCCAACCTGCTATGACATTTGGATGCGTGTACCAGCGGAACCGCAGGACTATTTTCAGTCACCATCTGCTATTGGGAATTATGACCAATTGGTGGAAGCCTTCAACGAGGACAACCCTTACAGTAAACTCCTTCAGATTGGACTAGATGACGATAGAATCATGCGAATTCTCGACGGCCAAGAAGAGGCCCCAGACTCAGATGTTCCGGATGACGCCTCGCAAACCAGTGAAGCCAGACAGATGTTCCTCGCCGCGGTGCCAGGCTGTGATAAACTCGAAGAAGATGAGGTCTTCTCGCCTGTTATGCGTTTCGACCACGTTCTTTCAAACGTCCCAGCGATATCTGATCCGTCGCAGCTAGTCGGAGACCTGGATTTTTTCCAAGAGTAAGTCGACATCTTTCAGGACCATGATTCCTCTCCTGAGTTATTCTCTTGATTCTAGAATCGTGCAGTAATATCAGTTTGTGCGCTATGGATCGGCCGTATTCCCCCAGCCAGAGCCGGAGATCGAAATTACCCCTTTCTCCGGCAATTTTTCAGAGGGTAGCTTAGTGTCGGCGGCATCTGGAACTTCCACCGAAGACCTAAGCTCTGATTCTCCCGACTCGTATGCACTTGATTCATCGCTAGCCAATAAATCTGACGTTTCGTCGAATTCACCAGCCCCAGTACCTCCGCGGAAAGGTGCGTGTGTGCATAGTTCTACTTGTGCCTCACCTTATCTGTGCCCCATAGGCAAATGGAGAATCAAATCAGTCTTCCGAGGTGCAATCAAGAATCTCCTTCAGTTTCTCAAGGGACGCAGGTTCTCTGCCAAGTTATGATCATTTCGTCTACAGGATAGGCTAGAAATCGCACCACTTTCGTCTTCAAACGTATAATACACACGTATATTGCTAATCATACTGTATAACTCGTACATAGTCCTCAAAGGAGAAACGGAATGTCCGTTCAAGACCAAGACGGCCCTTCACCGAACGGTTCTCAGCGCCTTAGCCTTCTATAAAGCCATTCAGTTCACCGCAGAGGATGTGAAGCCGTTCTGTGACTGGTGGGACCTGATGTCGTACGTTAAAGAAATAATGGGGAAGGTTGTGTTTCTCGTCGAAACATAGACAGGCTCACTATCGTTTCACCCCTTGTACGTCGTGCCTCATAATCTACGCCATCGCCACGGGTGGGCGGCGACTAGGTTGGAGGTCATGGAGTCAAGGACAGCGCCTTTCAACCTCGACCTGGATAACCAGGTTCTTTACTTTTCTCGTACGGAAATGGAGGATCTCTTCTACGCATTCCAAGAAGACGACGATTTCATTCTTAATCCTAATGTTGTCAGTGATATACGGTTGAGATCTGGCGAGTGCTTAGCAAGTCACAGTTGAATACGTTCATCATCCCCACATAGCCATCGGGCCACAGTCTGCCCTTGTCGACAGTTCATACGCGATATATTCCAAAGCTTACCTGATGACGAAGTCTAGCACGTATCACTCGCCGCTTGGAAACGATGCCCTGCCGGTTTTCATCAACTTGACTCTCTGGTTCCGCATAAATATATATAAGGACGCAGTGTCTCCGTTAAACCGGAAAGAGATACATATTACAACTTGAAGCACCGCTATATCCACTACCGAGCATTCTCTTCCCGATTTAAACGCTGAACAGATAAACAAGTAGATTTCCTAGAAGAAATGCTAATGTCACGAAATATTTCAGCGAAACGGGGTCGGCAGATTCCAAGCACATCGAGAAGAATGATGCCAGAAAATATACCAAGCTGGCTTCCTGCATAAGTTAAAGAGACAAAATTCTGAACCATAGACTCACCCCCACATACGAAATGCGTAAGGAGCGCTGTACACGATCGACAATCGTTCAAACCCTGTATCATCCTGCCAGTGCCGCGCGAAGTAAGCAGTCTGTGAGACAGTGAGATCGTCAGAAGAGTCCAAAGAGATCAAACGCACCGCGACTGAGACGTTGACATGCTTCAGGGTGTTATGGTGACTCCCGAGTGAGAGGCCGGTGATGATAGTAGCCAGGTTACTGGCGACAGATAAATAGCATAGAATTTGGGTCACAGAACAGTGCTGCTGACCCGCACCCTTATCGTCGACCGAAGGTATAGCGAGAAAGGCCATATTAACCACGAGAAGGGTGGTTGCCTAGCGTTGTTATTCATACAACTCTTCCTTAAAGCATGTCAAGGGATCGTACGCACCATTCCGACGTGCTGTTGTCATTTATCCATAATCTGCTCGATGAGATGCTGCCACTCCCCCTTTCGAATGAGTCTATCCACCCAGACGTTATTTAATGAAGTGAAGTGTTTAATCGGTGCATGGAATAGTAAGAGGTTCATCGTCCTGAACGGAACGGTGCGCTTCTGGTTGGCATGATCGTATCCGTATACAGATTCATCCCGGCAGGTTCGAGCATCCCGTTGACCGTGATAGTTGAGAATTTGATCACGTACTGGTCGTTACATTCGTTTGCTGCTAAAGAACAAAAAAAATGTTATACTCACACAACGCCATCATGTATGCCGCTGAAGGTTATTTCAGCGAATAAGAGCTGGCAGATATGAAATGCTAAGCTTGCTTGCTACTTCGGATGCATCCAGTTCTGAGGATCGACATGAGGGCTCCATTGTTGGCAATGCCATTGATAAGTGGAACGTCTTACCTTCTGCTAAGATAATGCTTTTGCTCATGGTTTTCAGCTTGTCAATGCCGTAGGTCACAGTTGAAATTTCGGACATGGTTACATCTGTGGAGAAGAAGAGTTGAGTTCTATGTTGTACGATGACAAGGGACGAAAAGAAAGAATTGACCCGTTTCAGCAAGTAAGATGGATTTTTTGACCGTATTCCACTGCGCCTTCGTAAGTCGATGAAGATCGCTGAAAAAATAGTGATGATTCCTCGGAGATATCACTATCAACAATCATTATAGGATGTGCAGAGAATTACCAGTATTCTTTCTGTAGATACCCTTCCGAAATAAGTCAGCCTCGCCGCGCAGCGTGTGTAAACTGCCAACTTACTCCGAATCAAATCTGGGCTCATCTCCCCCCTGAGCTCCAATAAATAATCATCCAGTCTGCACTTGGAGAGCCAGAAGATGCACTCCGCATCGTGGTTGACAAAGTAATATCTGCAACGAACGCGGTTATTGCCCTCCCATGCAGGCAACTCGTTCTTTTGAATTTCTACGTATAGATGCCATGACTTGACGCGATCGAAGGATTCGGACTGTCTCGAAAAGGCGTCCTGGAGGATACCGATGTATCTGGTTACGTTCTCGGCAATGCCTCTGTCATATAACCACTCTTCGGTGATTATCTTCTATAAAAATCCTCAGTTTCAATTCCACGATCGAACTAGAAAGACCCACATCGCGTTCATGATAAAAATACGGCTTTCCGTCTGAATGCGTGTGCTTCGTCCAACCTATAGGCAAAACTTCTTCTTCTCCGCTACAACGATGGGTCAATATTCTGATGGCCTCGTGAGATAGTACACGTACGTTTGAGGCGAGATGCGCCTATATGTGTTGAAGTCAGTTTGTATAGCTGGTACTGTGAATTTTGCTCGGGAATATTCGTCTCTAAACACTGCGATGTTAATCATCATTAAGCGGAGCGAAAGGAGAGCACTGACATGATCGTCTTCCTGTAGTGGTGTCTTATACTGGACGGAAGTGTCTCTTCGAACTCTTTCTCGTCCTTGAGCCAGTCATATGTAGACTCGGGTATGCCGCTTTGAGGTATGACTGTCGCTTCACTAGACTTCGGGTTCGGTGAACTGGCAACTCTGGTAACTTCTCGTTCGACAACGTCCTGCGAGATCGACACATGGTCTTTATCAGGAGTGTCTCGTACCTCGTGGGATGGTGCAGCAAGACTGAAAATTGACCGCATTGTTGATCGACGGGGAGAGTGGCTTGTGCAATGGCTTCAGTAGTTAAAGTTAAATAGACGCTCACGGTCTCCGAATGGTCCGCTGAGACCGCTGTCGCTGTAATTTCGTGTATGTGATATCTACCGTGGGCGCTCTAGGTGACACTGAACATCACGTCCGTAGTCCGATTCGGACTCGACTGTATTTGCGCGGCAATGCTAGGTCAGTCTCGTAAGCCAAACGATTAGCATGAAGAAGGATCATCAGATAGATAGCAAAAATATTGTAGGTCGGCAGGTCGATGACAGTACAGGCGCCTAGTCGGTAGCGACGGAAATATTTGCAGTGTTCTTGACTCCAGGAAGGACAGAAACAGGTTTTATCATCACAATTTCTGCCAGACAAGACGAAGAACACAAGTTTAATGGCATCAATCTTGGGTTAGATATTAACGAATAAAGCACAAAAGTTAGTACTGCGATATACAAGCTGTGAAAAGGCTGAGAAAATACGGGGCATGCGTGGACTTGAACGAAAACCAAATACCGTGGCAGTGCCGGATATCCGGAAATGCTTTTACCGGGTCACATGTACACAACTCTCTCAGGTGGCTGTGTCGAAAAACGTGGCTTAGTGGAATACTCTGAAGGCGCCGACTTCGTAGACGGCGACAGTCACCGCAGTGGCCCGTGAAATTACCACTGCTTAGTCTTTCGCCTTCTCTTGTGTCCCTCGACTAGTCAATTATCTCGAGTGGGATCACGACTCGGATGCGGGTGGTAGGGCTCGAAGTTGAGCAAACTTGAACGGATGGACTCGGGGCATGACGAGGGTGATAGCAGCCGCCTTGTCTGGAGGACACGCCTCAGAAATTTGATAACATGAGCGCTATTCACACAGTTCTTTGACTGCCGAAGGCGTGTTCATTCAGTCGGACAGATTTCGAGTTGCCAAATATCGGATGGCTTCAGCATTTGTAGATGGTTTCTTGCGCACAAAACTGCTTTCTGCTAGACATCCTATCCGTCCTCGAGATGCACCACCTGTGGTTGACAAAAAGCTTATGGTTCTTAATGCTGTTAAGGAAGCAACGCCTCGTTTTGAGGGGGTCTCTTAGGACAGTGCTCCTAGGTTGCGGATCTTTCTGTTGATTGGCGCACCAGAGCACAGGCCCCACCCCAGGGCTTGTATACCGCCGAGTTGACAAGAATTCTCTCAGCTTGAATGACTACATCTGAAGGCTGGTCTGTCACCAGTGACTGGTATTCGAGCACCATTGGTATGGATTCGTAAATCACCGTAAAGAAAGGTATACCAGCCAGCGAGTGCACAGTTGTGATGGCTGTACTGGCAACTGGGGATGCAGATTCCGTCCACTTGCGGGTTCTGGGTTTGATGGAGTATGAGCAACCATCCATTGGGGGCGGATGAAGCTTGGCTCGCTTATTTTTACGCGTGAGGATTACTACGAGCTGGTTTGGCGGTCATCCGACTCGCTGGAGAAGGGCGTGAATGTAGTCCGCTTCCGGTACGGTCCCTTTTTCGCACGCTACGATGAGTGCACAGTGGAAGGCCAGACCTATCGGATTATAAAGAGGACTTCAAAATGTTTGTGCTGCTGCCACGTACTGATAAAGAAATGTATGATTTCCTTGTATCCGAGTTCCATGAATTTCCTTGATAATATCTTCATTATACTTATCTAAAAGTGTCAGTTATGGAAGTGTGTCTGCAGAGTTCCATGCATGACCCATAACAAATTTGATCTTGGTGTAAAATGGTAAGAAGGTGGCAGAGATCCGAACAGTCCTGGAATTTAAAATCTGTCTGAAAGCATAAATTTTCATAAGCGCAGTAAGTGAGCTCGCAAATTCTTTGACGCTCTGTACATCGAGTAGATCCGAGTCGATCGTGATTCGTTACGTGCGTGAATTGACACAAACACATAGGCTCAGTATTCGGAATGATATCTGTGTCAGAGTCAACGAATCATTACACGACTGGAAGCCTTGCAAGTAAGGGGTTGCTACGTTTTGAGATTGCTGCGAATCTCGTAACATGTATTCCATTATATGAGAGACGTACTGAACTTTAACTTCTGATAAGCTACCTTTTAACTACGCATACTAATGTACAAACCTTATCTTACACAAACACGATACTCTTCGAACTAGGGAGCCAGATCTGCAGTCTGCTCAACAAGTTTCCTAGAAAGTTCACTCCTCGGCGTGATAGTACACTTGAAAGGTAAAGGATGTCTAACAGGACCGAGATGAAGACGAAAGCATGAGAAAAATCATCATGGACTCACGATATCATTCCCGACGCAAACGCTGCTGGTGTGTGTATGGGCTTTCCGTTTTCATCATGTCCCGGAGAAATATCAAAAGCGCTGAGAATGCATGCTACGGATACCCAGAGCTGGCCTTCAGCCATGAACCTCCCCGGGCAAATACGACGGCCGTATCCAAATGCTACGGAGACGTGGTCGAACACCGGGCTGCCTTTTCCAACACCGAGGAATCGCTCAGGATTGAATCTTCCAGGATCTGTATAAGTGATCGGATCGTGTAATATGGTCCTAGTAGTAGAATGAAGTGCTGCGAAGGGTGACAACATAGTGATGAACTCACCAGCTGTTGCCGACAATCGTGGTGCCCGCGGGAATGAAGTAGCCATCGTATTCGTCGTCGTGTGTCACCATATGTGGCAGACCTACTAAGCCGTCGATACTCCGTCTGGTACAACTTCCAGCGAGTGTTACTTACCAAGGGGCGCGACAGGATTCCATCTGCGAAGATGTGTTTGAGCACATAGAAAACACTGGTCGCTTAGGAAGGACCCGCCTGAGGACCTCTCTGACTACAGCGTCAACATACGGCAGAGACCCGCGGTCACTAAAGTCCGGAAGTCGACCTTGCCCGATAACGGTGTCGATTTCACGCCTAGCTTTGCTTTGGACATCGGGATACAGGACCATGGCGAGCATGAACGAGGAAAGGGAGGATACAGTCTACACGTCGATATGTGAGCTAAGACTAGGAGAAGGTGCAAGAACAGTCGCACGCTTTCGGCCCCGGCTGCAAGAAGCGTGGTTAGGATACAAGTGAAGACCATTTGGAAGGAGTACCAGTAGCCTACCAGCTAAGGCAAGTCCTGCACAATTACGGATCGTATCCTCGTGCTGCTTGTTTTCTTTATTCGATTCCAAGTCATCGAGAAGGTAGGAAACAAAGCATGGAGCAGCCGTTCCTTGTTTCTGTTCAATGAAGGGTCAAACCTTAGAGGCTGAGAACAATAGTAACAAGACTTACCAAAGCATTCTTAACAGCTTCGTAGGGAGCATCGCGCATTTCCAAGACTGCCTTCCTCCACTCTCGGGCCTTCCTCTTGAATCCGGCGAACGGTAGGAACTCGGGGACGTGTTTCACTATTGGGATGGGGATCAAGCAATGTACGCGTGAAATATTATGCAAAAACGTACGAATAGGGAAGATGTCGACAAGGAAAGCACCAGGATGCGCGGCTTTCGCCATCCCATCCAGGGCCTTCTCGGCCACGGTGATATATCGGTCGTCTTCATCTGATACCTCTATACCATAAGTGACATTCATGATCGTACTAGCTGAATTACTGTGGCGAGAACGCATCAATAAGATACGGTCACTTTGGGACGAGTAATGGCACACACTGGCGAAGATGCTCCAACAATTCTTCGGGTTCATGCAGCAGTCGACGGAGCAGCTTGTAGGCCTCCTTAAGTTGAATGGGCCAGTAGACTGACACGACAGAAGACTGGAAGTGCGCGTGGAAGATCTTCCGATGGGCTTTCCAGCGTTCACCTATTGGACAATCAATCAGAAAAAGTAAAGACCCCGAGGAAAAACGACATACCGTACGGCATATGTCCAAAACTCCAGTCCCAGCCCATTCTAGAGCGTCGTTAGGACACAGGACTGTGAATCAAGACGAAAGACGTACAGATCATTGATCATAGGTAACTCATTTCGGTCGGAATAGTTGGAAGAACGCTTCTCGAATAAATCATTGGCAACCTGATAGGTGTTGACGACCAGGATCGTTTTCCCAAAGACGCTCAAGAACACGAGGTCGCCTGTAATAGTGTCAGATCAAAGAAGAAGAAG
Organism: Armillaria mellea; assembly: GCA_030407055.1. Taxonomy (NCBI): domain Eukaryota; kingdom Fungi; phylum Basidiomycota; class Agaricomycetes; order Agaricales; family Physalacriaceae; genus Armillaria; species Armillaria mellea. The sequence continues at coordinate 1,143,454 of JAUDZF010000001.1, read as the reverse complement.
GAAAAAAAAAACTAAGGTAACGAGAGGACCCACCGTGCTCACGAGCAAGCCTGTTGTACCGGGCAGCTTCATTGTCGCGCGGGATGTCCAGAAGGTTGCCGACAATGGGAAGCGGCTTTGGTCCAGGAGGCAACGGAAGGCGACGTGGGTTAGCACGCAGACGCGCCTGTCTCCTTCGTATCAAATACGAGAGGACCAATACGCCAAGGACCACGAAGAGGAGCTCTTTCACTCTGCCCTGCATTACAGTGAAGTCAAAATCCATGAGAGGCAAGAGAACAAGGAAACAAGGAAACAAGCGCTGGGCAATCACTTAGATCCTGATTTTTATACATCGGCGTTCAGGGTGGTCTCTCATTCGCGAGTTTATTGTCCCATCTCCATTCAGGTCAGGGTACAAGTAAATGTGCGTCGTATTAATCAAAAAAAGGTTATCAGTTCTTCGGCTCGGTCAGAAAAATAGACTTAAGCCTTTGTTCTGCCCCGGATATGGACAAGTCCCTTGCGTTCGGACCCAATTTAATGATGCCGCCGGGAGATGAAAAGTAAGACATTTGTTGCTGAACAACGAACGAGGGTCTCAGATATCCGATCGAGATGGGGTATGTCCCAGTGATCGCCAGATGTTTAAAATTTTCAAGTCTATCTGGTAACCTAGAACGTTCTGTAAGACACCGAACATTCAACGAATGATAAAACAAATGTATACAAGCGCACCGATGACATCCTGGCTACTGAATGTTGCTATCTAACGTGTGTTCAGCTTGGCGCTGCGTACCACATGTAATTTACAATAATACAACATATGATAGTACACATAGCAGTTGTTGGTACATAGAAAACATAGAACATGAATATATAATTCCCTGAAACAATACTGCACGCGAATCAGCCATGCCACAGATGAACAAGACCAGCGAACCTTACTACATTCAAGATGTCAAGATAGCGAGAAACCGCCAAAGTCTAAAAAGGCCTCTTCGATAGACATTTTGCGTACTACAAGAGCTTCGACGATGAGTCGAGGTTGGTCTTTGCTGTCTTCAGCACTAGATGAAGTGTAGGGCGCAGAAGGAGAGGGAGTCGTGAAAACGTCGTCATCGCCTGCTACTTCTTCATTGTCCGGCTCGACGAGGTTGATAGATGGGATGTCTTCATCTGCTGTCGCCGTAGGAGGTCCCGCAGAAACTGACTGACGGTCGACCGACACGTGAAGTTCTCCAAGCCCGGAGACAAGAGCGTCAGTCGAATCAGGGACTTCTTTGTCGTTCGATCCCGTCTCATCCTTTGCCGCCTCATCCGTATACGATCGAGCGTCTACGGCTGTATCCGCACCCTGGGGTGGCTCGATCGAATTCGACGCGAACGCCATCAGAGCGTTGCGCCTCTCTTCCCTTCTACGATCCCGTGCCTGCCGCCGGTTGAGTCCCTTAGTAGCTTTTCGTTGATCATCTGTAGATATGAGCGACGGAGCCGAAGAAGAGGTGAGCACATCATGCAGGTGGTGTTTAGCTTTCTTTTTTGCGCCTCTGTTGTTGCGCCTGGTTTCGGCGGAAGAAAGGAAGACCGGATTACTGGAAACTCGGGTACGAAATGGCCGGGGCTTGAAGACCGAGGAAATTTCCAAATCGATAGAAAAATGGGGCTGGGATGGAGGAGACTCAAGGTCAGACTCGGTGTCTGCTTGCTCTGCGACGTCTAACTCAAGGTCCATTGAAAACACGTCAATAGAGGAAGAAGAAGAGCCAGGAGTGCTGTGTAATAGAGAACGTTGATGAAGCGAAAGGGACCCAGGAGGTACACCCTCACCGGGCTCCTCGGCATCCGTCGTAGAGAGCTCCGTCTCTGTTTCAGTGCCCGTGGTCGTACCCTCCGACCCCACCCTAAATTCAGTTTTTCTTCCCCTCCTAGCAACACCGCCACCGCTGTCCTCGAGGATTGCAAGGGTTGCCAAAGCAGCAGGGACCTCGATCTCCTTTACCACGATGACACTGGCACCTATTTCCCCAGCCATCATCTCCAAGGTCTCCAGCGTCTGTTCCAGATCTGCGCGAGGCAGGCCGACCAAGGCGCCTGAATCAGCCACGCCCAGTTCATAATATGCCTGACCACCTCCTTCGAGTAGACGCCACTTGAGCTGGGTGACCAGGCGCGCAAAGCGAGCGGGAGAGGGCGATAGCAGCTGAAGCTTGTACTCGACATTCCCATCGTCGGCTTCTGGTACAAGCTTTGGAATTGCCGTCACCACTGGAGAGGCACTGACGACGGGGCCAGATTGGGGCGAAGATGATGCAGGGGTGGAAATGAGGGAGTCCCAAGGGCTGGGAACTCTTGGACTCTCTGATTCAGATTCACCGAACATGAAGATATGTGATTTTGTCTAGTAATTTGTTGAAATTTATCGATGTATTCGTGGAATCATGGCTGTCGAATTACTGCACAGAGTATCGTCGTGTTGCTGAAGAAAAAATTAGACAGACATGATGGAAGAGATAATTCAAGTCGCACTGTCAGACAGCAGTCAAACGTGTGTGCGCAAGCTGTTGGCAAGCAGCCGCAAATATTGGCATTTTCCAAAATAGCCCGTTGAATCAACTTTGCTTTCGTTCCACCATGCCGTCGGTAAAGGAGTCCTCCTTTGCTGCCATTAAAAATGCGCCGCTTGTTGGCCTTGCTGAAGGCAACAGCTACTTCAGTAACTACCATCTCGCAGCGGTGGTCCTTGTCGTTCCCTATATCTTGAAATCCATCCTGCCCCTCGTCAGTCGCGGTGGATTCAAGACGTATCTCTTCCTTCTCGTGTTATCAGGCGTCCCATCGACCTGTTGCCTACTGGACTTTGGCGTCCATGTATGGTGCACGCAAAAACCAGAAGGTTACGCTTCCCGGGAAGGACATAGAGGAGTACATCGAAATCAAGGACGCGGAGCTCTCTAAGCTGTACAAGGGAAAGGATAAAATTCCCATGCAGGTCTTCCACGATGCATACTTTGACGGCAAGGTTGAGTTCAAGGGTTTGTCCATCATTTTCGTTGGTTACGTTAACCCTATTTTAACGTTCGACTTTTGTAAAGGCGACGTGTTGGATATTTTGGAACAACGTCACGACTGGGCCAAATTCACGTTTACTCCAGAGCTCTTCAAGCATGTATTTACGAAGCTGATTCCGGATGTCATCTCGCATTCCCGGGAGCAGGATCAGGATCAAGTTCAAGACCATTACGACCGTAAGGCCTCCTTTCTTTTCACGCATACGCAAGCCAATTGACGTGTCATATAGGTGGTGACGACTTTTATGGATGGTGCGTCTTATCTCACTTCGCTCTCCTGACGACCTAATGCATGTTCGTTCAGGTTCCTCGGTCCGCGTATGATATACACGTCCGGTATCGTCCTAGATGCCAACGCTGAGGAGACACTGGAGCAGCTTCAGGACAACAAGCTCGCAGTCGTGTGCAACAAGTTAGATCTCAAACCAACAGACCGACTTCTCGACATTGGCTGCGGATGGGGCACTCTTACGGCTTACGCTGCCAAAAACTTTGGCTGTGATGCGACAGGTGTAACCCTTGCCAAGAACCAGGCAAAGTTCGGTAATGATAGGATTGCAAAGAACGGTGTATGATTTTCTGTTTCTTACACGCGAATTTAGACTCACCGCTGTTCTTTTTCTAGATATCCAACGACAAGGCTCGTATTCTCAACCGTGACTACCGTGACATTCCTCAGGTCCCTGGAAGTTTCGACAAGATTGTCTGTCTGGAAATGGCCGAGGTAGTATCCGTCTGATATCCCCTGTCCCCTCTGTATTGATTCCCCCGCAGCACGTTGGCATTCGTCGCTACTCTCAATTCTTGTCAGAGGTGTACAACTTGCTCTCAGACGATGGCGTTCATGGTTTTCCAAGTAGCTGGTTTCCGGCCATGCTGGCAATTTGAAGACTTGAACTGGTGAGATCTCTCGGGAGGCGCCTTACACATTGCTTATAGCCGTTTTCAGGGGTCTATTCATGAACAAATACGTTTTCCCTGGCGCTGATGCCTCATGCAGTCTTGGGTGGGTCATACAAAAGGTACGGCGACGTCTTCGTCACAATGAACGCCTTGACCAAGCAAATCTACACTAGCTTGAAGGCGTTGGCTTTGAGATCAAGAACATCGATGTTCTCGGAGTGCACTATTCTGCTACGCTTTACAGGTGGTACCTGAATTGGGTCAGCAATAAGGACAAGGTCATTGCGGCATATGGTGATAAATGGTACAGAACTTGGGTAGTCTTCCTTGCGTGGAGTACCATAACCAGCCGGTTAGTTTCTCCTTTGTCCGTCTTGAAATCACAGCTTATGTGACATTGACAGACAAGGAAGCGCATCAGTGTTCCAAATTACGGTACACAAAAACTTGAATGCGTATCATCGCATTGCTGGCGTCGCCAACCATGCATCTATTCACGTCAAGCTGGAGAAAGAGCCGATGTATGTATGTTCAATCGTCTTATTCCCTGTGTACTAAATTATTTTTCGCAGACTAATCGAGTAGGTTATTGTTCAAAACTAGATTTCGGGATCGTAATTACTTGTTTTGAAAATACACTATACCCATCCGTGGCGCTAGAATGGACTTTTGTTTGGGCTGTAGGACGGCTTCGCTGACATCCTCCTTGACGGCTTCTCTCCCTTTATGGCCTCGTATAAACGTTTTCCCGATTATTGACATCCATGCGCATGGATCAGCGGCGAGCCCGATTGAACCTTGCAATGCTCAGCTCCAAGCCCCGAGTTCAAACCCCCACAATGACAAGAAGATAAATACCTTGCATTGCGATGAACAGAATGGCAAACTTTGGAGCATCGATGCTTGTAACAGGGAGACCCTTCCGCTATAAAATGTGACCTCAAAAGACCACAAATTTGACTGAGTAACTTGAGGAAGAGTTGAGATGTCCCGGTGGTGGAGGCACATTTTTGCTCCCGTCGAGTTTCAACTTTCCAAATAATAAATTCCTCCTTCTAAGAACGAAACTTTCCTTCACTATTTATATAAGTTCTCTTCTATCTCCGGCAGTCAGCTCGAATTACTGTGAATAAAGCCGGTGCCGAGAGTACACATACCCACGGGCCGCGGCCACTTATTGCCGAGACGCGTCTGCTCGGTCTGCTCGGAGCCTCCGAACCGGTATAAACGAGTGAGGGGCGTTTGGCCAAACTAATATCATAGTATGGGCTTGCTCCACTCATTTATCAAACAAACGTGGCCACCTGCGAGTCGCTTTTCCGTCGACGACATCCCTGATTTGACGGGAAAAGTCATCATCGTGACTGGCGGAAATGTAGGGATAGGCTATGAGACAGCGAAGGTAAGACATATATCCAAAGTGACAGGTGTGCCAATGATACACGGTAGCTTCAGGCTCTCTTGACACGGAACGCGCGAGTGTACATCGCTTGTCGGTCTCCAGAAAGAGCGAAGAAAGCTATCGATCAATTGCGTGCAGAGTGCGGCGGGAAGGAAGCGATATTCTTATCGCTGGACCTTGCGAGCCTCCAGGCAGTCAAAGCGTGTGCGGAGGAATTTCTGAGGTGCGTTTAGTTTTGTAGAACAGCACGAACAGTATGGTTTGTAACTGCTTTTATATAGCAAGGAAAAGGAACTGCATGTTCTTTTCAATAATGCGTTCGTGGATGGTTGATATTGAAGGGAGGTAGTCTTGCTGAAAGAATGGTTGTAGGGGTGTGATGGAGCCTCCCGTGGATCAACTAACGGAAGATGGATACGACCTGACCATAGGCGTCAACGTTCTTGGTAAGTCGAAATATCTCTTACAAATATTTGTGGCCCTGAATGTTTATTATTATCGTCACTGGTCAGGTCATTTCTATCTCACCAAACTTCTCCTCCCGGCCCTTGAAGCAGGCGCGCGCGCCTCTTCGGACGGGAAGGCCCGAGTCGTAAACACCTCTTCGTTTGCATACGAACTTTCTTCAAAATTGGAGTACGACCTCTTTCGAGATGGTCCCGCTCGCAAGAAAGGTGTAGGGTCTAGCACAGAAAAGATGTACTCTCAGAGTAAATTCGTGAGTGTTTGTTGCATAAGGATTGTGATCCGAACATCCAACACTTTTTTTGTGAAGGGTAATGTGGTTTTTTCGACTGAACTTGCACGCCGATACGGAGCCGAAGGGATTGTCTCCACTAGCGTGAATCCTGGAGAGTAGTATCCATATCCACGACCTATAAAAATACTGATTCGAAATGGATTTTTAGGTCACATACAGACCGATATGCAACACTCGCTTACTGGAATTCGAGGTCTCTTTATTGTGCGTCGGCCTTATCTTCTGCGCAGAGTAGCCGCTCAAAACAATCCCTTTCCAGAGTCGCCTTGCGTACCCTACACCCCAGGGTGCTTTAACTCAGCTGTATGCCGGTACAACAGCCGAAGGAGCCAACTTGAATGGCAAGGTGCGTTTCAGATCTACAAAGTAAGAGTCGATGACCCATGTCTCCTTCAGCATCTTGCACCATGGGCGCAAGTCTATCCCCTTTCTCCGGCTTCGCAGGACCCCGAAATTGGGAAAGCTTTATGGAGCTGGCTGGAAGAACAGGTTCAGAATGTATAATGTCTAGCGCGTAGTGTATGAATGATTTTGTTGGCGCTATATAGTATGGACTCGCTGCTCCAAAACTTCGACGAGGAGGGCACAACCTTGAGGTTTCTTGCGGAGATATATGGACCGCTTAAAGTCCGCCCGAGTAAGAAATCCCCCTACAATCCCAACAAACAAAGATGCTGTATATCGGTTCTCCTGCTATTAATCCTACGAACGAGTCGTAATACTTTTGACTATTCCCCCTCCCAGTCGCTCAATCTCACCAAGCACTGCAGGCTTGATTCAATACAACCAGATCCTTCGCCTTGTTCTTTTTGGACTTCTCGTCCTACAGCATGGTCAGTATCCATTCGTAAGTAAGTAATACACTAGATGGCCCACCTTGATGGTTTGAGGTGCACTTGAGAAACCTCCCATCACTCTGAACGGTCTGGGCTCCTTTACTAGCGTTGCATCCCAAACCCCACCAAAGGAATCTCCACCGTAGGGGTCATAGAATATTTTGAATGTGTCGGCGTATATTTTCTGTAGATTGACGTTATCTAACTGTGCAAGTCCCACGACAACGAGGATACCCACCTTGAGATCTCGTATGAACGCCCGTGCAGGATCGTATCCTGGTCTCACGACAGTCGCTGTATCCGCATCTTCTGGTTGTATATTCGAATACTTCCCCTGTTTTCGGGAAAGAAGAGAGAGGTCCGGACGAATGTTTTGATGATACCGAGGAAGAACTGTGGGATCTAGTCGAACAACGAAATCATAGTCACCAGTGGGGTGGTTGAACATTGGCTGGAAACGTAAAGTCACTCAGCGATCAGAATCAAAGCACGTAAAACGTTACGAACCTGTATGCTATCCGTTCCACGCTCGACACATTTGAGGTGTGACCAGGTCGCTTTAGCTAACACTTGTACCCTACGGGCGACAATCGCATCAGGACCTTTCCAGGTCCAAGCTCGTCCAGTCTTAGTCCATCTCTGTCCTAATTGCCCATACCCCTTCGCCAGAGATGCCGCTATCCATGGACTTGTTCTTCCTTGCCTTCTTCGTACAGTGGTACGGTCAGACCTTCCTCCCACTTCCAACCCTGCAAAAATTCCATAACCATGGCGAAACCCCGTTCCTTGCTTCCTGGCACATTGCCGCCCCCACTTATTCCTGTCTGTTCGTGCTCCCGCTCCCATCCTGCCTTCACAAAGAAGAACGCGCAAATCAGCTCTATAGCCTCTTCGCTTACATGACCATCTAGCAGCCAATGTGCTGCGAACCACCGCTTCGTCAATCTTACGGTGGCCGTATAAGCAGGAAAGACATGATGCAGTCTTGATATTGCCCTATGATGTCTCGGTGCATGGATGAACCGGCGCAAGTATAGTTCCTTCGCCTCGACTGCTTTGTAATACTCGCTTCCCTTCTTCTTTTTCTGTCCCGGCTGAGGAAGCGATGTGTCCTGAGGTAGTGCTTATCATCCTCTCCAAAAGGGTGAGCTCGCGATCATGCCATATTCTCAGGCTAAACGCCCAGCCGTCGGCTGTTAGGATCTCCATCGTGGGATCGTCATCCTCACCGCCAAGTCCCCCGACCACTACTGATGCACTCAAACCAGAGATGCTCTTCATCAGTGCACTCGCTATGCGCTCGAAGAATGCGAGCTTCACAGTCTGTATGGCCTTGAGATCATCTGGCCACTTGGCCGATTTCTCAAATTGGACAATTATGGGGATGGCATGGAGATATGAGGCATTTAGGCGGAGTAGAGGGAAGCATTTTAGGAGGTAAGGGGACGGGACTGAAGGTACTTGTGTACCGAAGGTAAGAGGATACAGGACTGATGTTCAGAATCGACAGGGGAAGGTCGTCGTCGAGGGCTTTGATACCTTTGACGAGGCTATCAAAGGCCAACAAGGCTCCTTTGAAGCCAACCGCAGTGCCCGATTCCAGATACAGTCTTGGAAATTGGCTGGGGAAAACGGAGAAGGGAATCGAAGGACGAATGCCATGACTGAGCATCTTCAATTCCAAAGTGCCGTTCTAGGATGTACCTGGCAACTTGGAGCGGAAGATGGACTTTGTCATCTGCATTCTTGACGTCCCACACTACGCTTTCAACGATCCTTCCGTCTTTGAACATGCGAAGCTCCGCTTTGTCGCCCCACAGTTCTCGGAAACTTGCAGCGTGAGTTGGGTCCGAGTCGTCTGCTGCGGGACCATGGTCGACTTGACGGAAAGCATGTTCTTGGTCGTAAACAAACCCTAGGAAGATGATGTTGTCATTAGATGGGTGCGCCTGGGATAGTGGGCGAGAGGCGGATGTCGGATGAATAATAGCCAGAGCTTTGGTGCGATTCCCTAGGCCTTGACGGAGGAGCGTAGACATGGAAGCAAGGAGGGCATTATGGGGTGAACCATGATCGATTGTTGCATGATGTGAATTATTACGTGGTTTTGAAGCGGAGAGGTCTACACGGATAATTGCATCAAATCTTGTACTCAGATGTCTCCGATCCCGTAAGAAGGCCTCTGTGAATGGGTCAAAGGACGAAGACGACGAGGAAAGTGCTTGGAGTGTCTTCTTGGCATCATATCGAAGCTATAATCCAGGTCAGAGGGATGTAGTTTGAAGCGATGGAACTCAAAATACCAAATCCAGAGACTCAAGAGGAACATCTGCCAAAAGGTTGACGCGTGAAGAAGCGTCAACAAACACAGCTTCGTGGTACGAGCTGTACTCTTCCAGAGGATACTATGGTAAGCATCAGTTCAAAAGTTATTGTGTGACAGAGAGAAACACAAACCTTATTGCCGCCTTCAGTTTTGACAAAGACAGGCTGTGCTTGGAAGTCGTGGGTTGCTATTTCCCTGTAAGCGTTGGTCCACAACTAAGATGCAAGATCTCTTACCAAGGAAGTCGATAGCTGCCTTGAAAAGTTGATAAGAGCTTAGACCCCGTCCAAGAGGTTTTCGTTTTAATTTTCCGGTTTCCTCTCCGAGGATTAGAACACGTAATACAGAGACCCACCATGGCCCTTTCCCTTCAAATCCGCGAATACCAGGAGTGGAGCCCTCACAGTAGCCCCGCTGATTCGCCCATACACGCAATAGAGTTAAAGCGTCGCTCAACGCAGGTGCCTCCTGCTGTAGAGCATGAGTTGAAACGAGGTGAGAGGACGGGGTAAGCGCAGTAAGCAGCGCGGTATTGTACAAAGGAGTGGGTACTCGTGTCTCCTCGGAAGAACGAACATTTGAGTGTGAGGGGGAAAGGCGTTGGAGAGATATCGGAGATGATGATGATAGAACAGGAATGATGCAGATCTGAGCTTTGAGCTTCGAAAAGTCGTTCTTGGTGACGCCAGGACGTGGCTCAAGGACTAGTTTAGTGAGCCGTGGATTATCGGATAATGAATGGTAGCAACAATCCACATTCAGTCCGCGCTTCTTGTCACACAGTGCTTCCGCAAGTTTCGCAAGATAGAATGATCGTTTATGGAAGAATCGACCATTGAGATAGTCCTTCTCTTGGAAGAGACTCTGTTTCGTGGTGGTATTAGTGGATCAAAGACAGAAAATAGCAAAGGACATACGTCGGGCATCTCAACGGCTATATCAACACCAAACTTGTTGCCATCCATGCCTTTTACTGAAGTTTTGTTTCCCCAACTACCAACAAGCGTTATGCTACTGGGCGGCGCAAACGCAACCTTCCAATTGGAGTCCTCGTTTGGAAGTGGGACAGAGTATGGTATAGATATACCTTTTTTCAGAAGAGGCCGAGTAGCTTCAAGTGGATGTATAGGAGATGACGATGGGATGTTCAGTAGAAACGTGTGTAGCGATAGAAGGAATTGTTCAAGTGGGGGTTTATGCTTTTCCTTTGGTCGTACATTAGGTAAAAGCTCGTCAATCTATCCTCAAAGCTCAGAATATATCGCGATGCTAAGATAATTTGGCACTTACCTGGAGTTTGAAACTGGTTGACTTGAACAGATCCGCTGCTTCTTTCATCTCCCGGACCTCGACGCCGGTAGGTGGTTTCTTTGGTTTTCCCTTGGATGTCTGACTGCCCTCTGTTGCTCTAGTTGGCTCAACACCACCCCACTCCTCGCTGTTTTCATCATCAGGGTTGACATCTTCCTTGCCGTCCTCGTCCTCGTTTCCATCGAACCCAAGATTACTCTCTTCATCGGAATCACCTGGAGGCGATAATTTTTGGGTCTAGAAAGAGACTCAGATTCGCTCCGTGTATGCTGAAGAATTCTTTGCTACCTTGCGAGGATCATCCTCTTGCCCCCGTTTCCTCTTCAGGTTTGCGGCCATTTGACTGTTGTCGTTAAATCGAGACGAAAATTTGGCACAGCCACCGATCAATACTTCGGTTAAATCCGGCACTTGATCACCAGATTCAAAAATAAGAATAAAACAAGAACCACCACCACCAGGGTCCACCACAAGGCCACTCACGACGAACAGATGCGTACTTCGTGGTATTTGCCGGCATACCTGAAGTACTATCTTTGTGTCTCGACTTCTATTCCCTTCTTCCGCCGAAGGGTCTCAACCTGAGCAATTACAATCTTGGAGTTTCGACATTGACTTAAAATCCCTCTAAATTCCAAAGAAATGTATTACTCTTTGACGCGAGCTGTCTCCAACGCCCAACCGTTTGGCACAACATTTGATGTTCGGCCTACCTTCCGGCGTCTACCATACTATTTGGACGCCCACCGTCAATCATCCGCGAGCAATCTATCACCAGAGAATCATGTTCTTTATCTTCTTGGAGACGCCAGCTCTCGCGAAATCAATCTCACTTGCTACATTACCCGAGCTCATCTCCGAAGTCTAGGAGATGGAAAGGTTTCGCGTATGCCGAGTCGGGACTTGTGACACCAAGAGAGGTCGAGCGCACAGACATCCGCCGCCTTCAGACGTCTTTCGACCCATTCCGACATCCTCCGATCAACGGACTTGCCCCGATGTTGAGGGCAATGATGCCCTATTTTACTTCGGTCCGAGTAGTAAATCTGATTAATCTAATGCATCACATCTTGGTCGAGACATATAGGTTTGCCGTAAACAATCGATCACCACAGTCTATATATTGCTTGTATCTGCGGTATTCAACCACTCTCTTGTGCCCACGATGGTCCTTCCCCCAGAGCTCTTTGATGCCGTGGTTGATCAACTCGAGAGTGACCGTAACGCTCTCAAGGCATGCTCTCTAGTCTCCCGTGTGCTACGACCTCGCGCTCAAGCTCATCTCTTCCGCGAAATCTCTTTAGAAAGTCCTGACTGGTGCAAAAAGTTCCACCACATTGCGTCGACGTCTCCTTCTCTTCCCTTCGTCGTCAGTTCGCTGCGTCTCGTCACATTCCCCCACCAATGGGTCAGCGAGGAATCCACTTTACCCCTCGCTCTCAAACGCATGGTGAACCTCAGACACCTGCAAATGTTTTTCGTCGAGTGGCAGTCATTGCCTTCCCTAGAATCGGCCCTACGCTCCTTGCGCAATCTTACAGCTCTCACCCTCAGTAACGTCTTTTTCGAAAATTGCCTCACTTTTTTCGCAATGCTCGGACTTATTCCCAGCATGAGGCAGTTGACTCTTCGCGGCGTGTTTTTCAAAGGACTGCCGTCACCCCATGATACGTTATCCTCGGGCACGCAGCGAGTGCACCTCCATACATTGCGTATCGTGAGCACACAATACTCCGAGGACGCATCAAGGAACATCTTGATATCCTTCCTTCATCCGTCATCGCCGATATCTTTGACGGAGTTGAAGGACTTCCAAATCACCCCTTTCTTAACAAGTGACATCGAAACCGTGAGGGCCGTCCTTTCCGCGAGCGTTGACTCGCTCACCCATCTGTCCCTGGATGCCTTTGTACAGTCCCATGTCGTTGGTGAGTAGCTCACATGTTCTGCTTCACTTGCCCAACCCTGACTGACATCTCGTCACAGACGAATTTACCGCTATCTGCGAGCCGCTCCACGTCCATCACATTCCTTCCATCTCGTTGGAGTTCTGCGATAAGGTCTCGATTCAGAAACAGTTGAAGTGGTGGACGGAAGGATTCAATATGCGTGCCGAGGTTCATTCACTTCGGGTCATCAGTATAACCATTCGTCTCGACGAAATTTCGTCAATCGAGTCGCCTGCATTTACCGATGTAACCATTTGGGAAGCCCTAGATACAGCTTTGACACGTTGCGAGATGGCTCTTCTGCAGGGTGTAGAGTTCATCTTTGATATTGGTCCTGCAAGTAATAGGAAAGCCCTCGCTCGCGACTTGGACAAATTCTTCCCTACGGCATGCAAAGGCCTTCATAGCAAAAATCTTCTTCGGTTCAGAATACGAGGTTTGTCTTTTCTGTAGACCCATAGCAACGGATCTAACTTACCTTTCATAGATATATTCCAGCGACTCATTGCAAAAGGTTCGTAAGTGCGAACCTTCGGAACAGTCTCGTTGGATATTAAATACTTGAAAAGAAGCAGTACGCTCTGAGGACCTGCTCGTTCAATGAATCATCGTAATTGGTAAATTCTACGACGAATTTCATTGTTACTATTAGTTATTTAATTTACTTTAATGCACCGTTCAATCTGTACAAAACATTTCATTTTCGAAGTTATGTACAGTCGGGAGCAAAAGAAAGATAACAGTTTTACAGGGTCAAAGTAAGAACACTAAGACTAAACGGCGGCGCAGAATAGGTGAAAGTTTGACCGGTTGCGATGGTGCTGTTTACCGGAATGACAAGCTGTGGCGTCGATGGGGTATTGCTGGCAGTGGCGTTTCCCGTCAAAACTTGTGCTAGCGCCGTAGATGAGACTGAGTCGAAAGGAAGGCTGAATGTCACGGCGGAAGCGGTGGCCACTGTATTTACGACCTGTCAAGCAGATTAGAACACACCGGTTTGACATATAGATATCAATCGATATCGCAATGGAAGCGCACTTTAATAATGAGCTCATTTGGTATTGCCGATGTCTTTCGGACTACGGTCCAAAACAATGTGCCGTTGCGGGCCGGTAAAGTGCTTGGTATGTATTCGTCCCCGCGGTTTCTGCTAAAGAGCTACAAATCGAGGTCAAAAGTTAGAGGCGACTAAGACGAGTAAGTTGTTCTGTGCAACCTTCTGAGCGTAGTAACTCGTTGAGAGATAGACTGATGCCACGCTGAAATAGATTCAATTGAGAGTATAAAGATAAATGGAGAAACATACTCAAAACTGATTAGATTAGGATGCTGTACAGTTACAATCATCATAATGACTTTCCCATGGAGCTAATAGCAAAGACCTACCCATTGCGAGGAAGTGATGTCCTGAAAATCAATATATCAGTGAAGACGACAAAGATGGCTCCAGGCAAGGCCTCACGTTTAGAACAGGCGCGAATGACGCCGCAAACACGATGTCGCTGTTTCCTAGAATATCCGAGTAAGAGAAAGCGGTACTATAGATGTGGAAGCATGATTACTCTCAAAGCCCATCATGAAAACAGCCTCAGCGGCCGTTCCTACAGAATGTTTACCCAAAATATTCTTATATTTGTAAAAATATACTGATAAGTACCTTGCATGGTAGGGAACGTCAGGGTCGCTCCGGCGTCATTTGTCGTCGATGCATATTCTCCCTACCAATGAAGTCTATAAACTAAGAGACGGGTAGATCGGGCAACTGACCTCAAAATATTGGGTACCATCGCGCTATGGCAAGATCAGAAATGCATAGAGTTTATAGAACACCAACACGAACTGCAACATCGTCGTAGAAGAACCCGTTTTGGACCATCCCGGCTGCACAAATGGTATCAGCCGCGACATGTCACTGAGGAGAGGTGTATACATACAGCGTGAAGCGTAAAGGTGGTTGTCATATTCAGTGGGAGTCGGGGAGAGGACCGGGTTGAACGGGAAAGAGGTAGCAATATAGTCTTAGATAAATCACGCTCAGTACAAGTTGCCAAATCACGATAACTGACCCACGCACGTAGGTCAGGGAACTCTGCCTTGAGGGCATTGACGAAAGCTGGCCATCGATAAGTATACCTTTTCTACAAGTTAGAAGGTTATCATTGTACGCTAGTAAATTGGACTAACGTCGAAGCTGCGAAAAAGTCCTACGATGCACGGTCAATCGTGACCAGACAAAATTCTGAGATACATGCCTCGTTGCCGATCTCGACATACTTCAGTTTGAAGGGTTCTGGATGTCCGAGAGACGCCCGCCGCGCCGCTAGGGAGGCACTTCAGTCGAGTCCACACCACTCTGGATGTAAGGAAACGTCCAACCGACCATTTTCATTTGTAGCGGGATCGCCGATAGTGAAATGGATCTATATGCACCGTTTTGTTTTCAACCGCACCAGACAATAATTTCGGGGAAGCTGACCTGATCTATCGCCTGCTGAACATAAGGTCCCAACTGGTCCTGTGGTACAGATGTGCCCTTGCAACGCAAATCCTTGACGGAAATCAATAAAATGGAAAGGGAAGAAAAACTGAATCATGCCTGCCCACACCGCCATTATAGGCTCCATGTTCAGGTCTTCGCACCAGGTGAGATATTCCAAGAGACCTAGCCCACTGCGAAATTGACGTTGGTGAGTATTCAGATATGGAAAGATAATCCGTACATACTCAGTGTTGATGTAGCTCCAGTCACCAACACGGCCTGATTCATGTCAACGCCGGAATGCATTAACACTATAACGGAGACTACCTGGACGATCGACAAGAGGCCCTAAGGTTGCGTTCCATTGCCACCGCTGTGCGACGGTTCCTCCCTAGATTCTATTAGTTATACAAGCCTTGATAGCACGGTAGTCCAAACCTCCTGAAACACGAGTCAGGCAAGGTGATATAATACAGACCAGCGAATCTTACAAGGTTGTTACCTCCGGGAAATCTGAAAAACGATGGTCCTAAGTCTTGGAGAGCCTACACATCTCATCGTCTTGTTTACCGCAACGCCGATGGATATTAAGAACACCCACGTTAGCAATATCCACGCGCATCCCATTCAGCCTATTCTTAAACGTTGGTGGGAACAATGAAAACATGGCGAAGTTGATAGTTTGGCCTGAGGCTGCGGCTCCATCCACGGTGACAGTGAAGATGTTCGCTGTAGATGTCGGAGTAGTACTCGGTCTTAACCTAGCGTTTACTTGAGTCCAAGATGTGTGAGAACCAGACACAAAAATTGAGCTGCTAGCGAGAACTTGTCCAGTTGTCGTTTGAAGCCCGACGTTGATGTTTCCTCGAAAAGAGCTTGCGGAAGGAAAGCGATAGAAGAAAGAGGCGGTGTATAGGCTTCCCTGAGTTAACTTGATACCTGATACCTATAAGAATATTATATGGGCTTCACAGATGTAGGGCTCACCGAAGTATCCAGTATTTCCGAAGCCGACGGCGCCAGTCAATCCAGCAGGGATTGAGACCTGTAACGCATTGGGGAGAGCAGAAGAAACCGGCTGAGGATCTGCAATGACAACTAAAGATGCACCATTGATTGCCTGCCAAGCATTGAGTGCCGCTGTAGTGCCTAAAAAAGAATGAAGCTCTGAGGGTATGAATTTAACCTTGAAGAAGTACCTGGCGTGACTTGCTGAAAAGCACGATTTTGCAGAACTGTGAGATTGGTAGTTAGTTCTACTGACAACGACGCATTAAGGATTATTTCAAGTTACGTTCGGCATAGAGGCCGCCATCTCCGCTCTGCGCAGGTATCAGCTTTGAAGATACAATGATAAGTGTATACGAACATGCTGCTCATAAATCGCTTCAGTATATCGGGCATATCAAAGCAGGAAACACTGACGCTAATATCCTGTAAGCGATATCCGGGTCAACTTGACTCAGTGGAGAATGCGAGAAGATCATACTTCATACATAACTCCCCCTGAGAGACAGGCGTACGGTAAGTTTACCAAAATACCAAGCCCGGAAAGAAATACCCACACAGGCTCGTCGGAATGGCATTGCTAGCCGTTGCACTGACGCTGACAGTTGTTTGCGCTGTGCATATTCCTGCAAGCAATCCGAGCACGGAAAAATAAAGCTGAAAGGTCTTGAGCATCCTGAACGCTGTCAATTTTCCGCTGCGTCGCGTGAAGACTCAGACCCTCCGTTAATGCTCCTTATGAATGTTCTTGGGCCAACGGCCCGTCGACAATAGCACCTGTGCTCTGCTATTGGTACATCTTGCATCTCCCCGAGAAGTGTCACATGAGGCTTTTGAATCCGGATAAACCGAGCGAATCCTAGCCCGCTGTGAGAGAAGAGCGGTTAAAAAGGGTGTCACGATGCGACCTGCTGACACGAAGAATGGCAGAGACGAGAGTAAATCTATATAAAATAGGATACTTCACAAGGCAAGTCAATGCGTAGAATATCTTGTGAGCCAGGAAGGAAGGAAAGACGCTGCGATATGGTAGCGAGACGGTGCGAAGCGTGGAGGCTAAAGATCTGGATGAGTACTAACTGTGCCTCGTTGTACCAGCAGCGGGCCGACAGAGTTTTGAAAGCAGTATGCAATAGCTAAAATACAGTGTCAGGGTGGATACTGGTAAGGCATTAGGTTCAATCAAAGAAGGAATATTTTAATTTTTCTGAGTCCGAGGTCCACAAGGTTCACAGTTTCAGTGTCCGCCGACTGGAAACTGACAACTTGTCAAACTTCCCATCCTCCGTCTGCCAACCGACCACCCAGACATCAGGAAAATCATTCAAGTTGCAGCCTATGAGTGCATATGAACCATCGGGTATTGGGTATGGGTGGATGGCCACAATTTTCACTGTGTGAGGTGACCCGGCAGGATCATTGAAAATGATCTCTCCCTGTCGAGTGTTCTCTTCAGTCCATCTCTCAGCCAAGCCTTGCACATTGGCTGAATCGATATGGTAACCCTCATACCAGTCCACCTCCACTGTGTGCTTGACTTTTCCTGGCCACTGTCGAAATGAAGAAGACACGAAATATTTAGATCTCATGATTTGCTGCCATGACGGCCGCCAATGTTTCCTTCCATTCCCAGGTTCGGGGAAATAGAAGAGAAACTCCGCCCCAGACCAAGGCGACATAATTTCCATGAGAACTTCCCATGCATCCTCGTCAGACATCTCTGCATCGTATATTGGGATGGAGTCTGAGTAGAGAAAGTATGCTAGGCCTGCGACTTTATCCAAAGACTTTGTGGACACACGGCTCTGCATCTCTAATGCAAATTCCAGGATCAGGTCGCGTTTTCGTATCTCCAGCAAACGTGCCAGTTGATCCTCGAACACCGTCCGAACGTCCTTTTCCATGACATCATCCCTGGTCTCCCCACCAACGATGGTGTCATCGGCGACCTCCTGGAGTGTCCATGCACGTCGGAACCAACAGCGATCACTCTCGAAGTAGCCGGCTGTGAGATGCAGTGGCTGACCCAGACCATTGAAGTAGCACACCATCTTACCAGCCATCTGATACACCCATCCAATCGTGGGCACGTCGAGCTTCCACTCCTCCATGCGCAGATGCTCGTCCTTCCCACCCTCCTGCCGCAAACACAGAACGTCCAGCCATACGTACTTGGCCCCGAGGTTCAGCATCTCGATACGGACGAGATCAAGATTGGCGTCCTTCGGCATGGGCACGGGCCACTCGTATCCGTTGATGGGTGTCATCGCATCCATGCGGTCCTTCTCGTCGACCCATGCGTGTGATATTGCCCAGGGCATTTCGCGTGCAACCCAGTATGGCACCACCCGATTTGCGTACAGATCCCACACGCGCCGAGGTTCCACCCACCGCATGGTAATTCTGTTATGGACGAGTACCCTCCTCCGCTTCTCCCTGTCCACCTCTTCCCGGGTGCGTAGTTCACACTGGATGGTGGGGACGTCATAGATATACCAATAGCGCCGCAAATGAGCATAAACGGTGCCAAAATCCTCATTTCGTGCAATGTATGGTTTGAGAATAGATTGTAGTGTCGTTTTCCCTATGAGGTAAAGCGTCTTCGATCCCAGAGTATAAGACGTGCCCAATGTTGCATTGAGCTTTTCCAACACCCCGTCGATACCGAGGTCGGCGCAGGGAGTGTTCGCGAGAGCGGATGATATCACTGGTTGATTTCCTGTGTAGGACCGTTGCTTCAACACTCGAATGGTCGACTCCTCGTGGCCTGTCTCTGTGAGGGCGGAAAGTGTAGTCTCAGGCAAATTGGGACGCTCGAGATAGTTGGAAAATATGGGAGGACTTTTTGTTCCTACTTTTTTAGCTACTTCTCGCTATAACAGGCGGAGTTATCACCTTCGTACAACGGCCAATACACTCGATATGGCTTGTAGATTTTGGATAGGACCCCTTTCTGCCGCGTCTGCCATTCTGACCCAGATAATTTCAACCGCGCCCACCAACGCCTCCAACGCTCGACGAGTGTTTCTTCTAATCGTGGTGGAATGAATGTAAAAATCGCCGAAAAACAGCGACAAAACGTACCGTGGTCCATCGTCGACATAGTTCTGTAGTAACTTGTGGTTGCGCAGAGAGATTTCCGTCGTGCCCACTCGTGTCGTCCTCCTCGTCAGAAGGAGAGATGCACCTTAGCACCTGGTCCATCAAATAATATTGCCATCAGTATGCTGTCGACGGATGGCGCCTAGAGATGCGCCCGTGGGAGGTATCATTTGATGTGGTGATATGGGTCTGAATGTTCCCACCTCATATGAGAAATAGACGCTGAGAGTTTCATAAGAACTCACCAGTTATTGTTATTTTGCGGGCGACAAACGATGTAGGCTGAGGTCCCCATTCCTATTCGGCGCATATATCCATTATTCTCATGGGCTACGGCTCGTTCCGTGCAAAAGCACTCAATTTCCGGGTGTGCACTATGCTAGTTGCACGACGAAAAATGTACTACTTCCTATTCAAAACTGTTAGATCCAAGATATTTGTGGCAAAATTACCGCTTAATCTAACATTTTGTGGTCATCTAGCGGGCTAAATAAATAACTCGTTAGCAAGGTAGCTGAAAGCACGTAAGATCAAGCAAGGGGCGTAGCATACGTATGTCAAGCAAACACCTTGCGACTGCTTTTATAATTGCTGTTGCGCGCGCTCGACGGATTGATAGCTAGCGTAGAATTTTAGTTCAGCATCGCCTTAGTACGTCCCAGTAAGGAAAAGGTCGTACTCGATGGCAAAGGATACTGACTGGTAGTCTTGCAGGCACATCATATTGATGTAGAAGTGGTGGGTCGGCCTGACGCGACGATAAATCCACAGAGGAGACTAAACCGAACCAGCGTACTCACACTTCCAATTCCAGAGCAACTTCAGTCAGAATTGTTTTCTGAGCAAGGTTGAGCGTCTACGTCCTTGTTCGGAGGCAAGTCAGATCCTTTCCAGCCTCGAGATCAATTACCCAATCGATTTCTTCGGAAGGATGGCACGGGTTTCGAAGTCTCCATGTCGCTACGCGCGTTTAGAGAATGAGGCAACGAGGGTAGATTTCAACTACAGCGTTACGTGACCGTCGATACAAACCCTGAAACGGCCCGGTACAGGGCGATCACTCGTCATCAATGTGTGGTCCGTGCGCAAGGGCTCGGTATAAAAGGCAAGGGCGAGCAAGTGAACACCTCATACTTACCTTGATGGCACAGGCCCCTTCACATCCCCGGGTTTGTGGGCCGTAGGGATCCTTCATAGCACGGCGATCCTGTCCGCAGAGGGTGTCTGCGGTTTGTATAGGCTTAGGCTTATGCATCGTCTCAATATTTTCCTGTCCTACTTTGGCCACTCTGGCTGGGTGGGCCTCTCTTTTCTTTGCTGCTGGCTAGCGGGGACTTCCATTTGGTGGTCTTTGGGTTGCAGCAAACAATCGGAGTTGGAATTCGAGTTCGGATATTGGGTTGCGCTATTCCATACTGTATGGTAGCAAACTGTTGAAGCTCTGATATACTTTTCCCCTGCGCCCACGAATCAATGTAACACTTGTCATCTTCGTGTCTATTGTATTCAACCGCAACATATGGTATTGATTCGATAGCGAATCGAGCAGTCGCCAATATTATAGCGGACGTGCAAGTACGGACTCAGCTCCTCTACTCGTGAGACTGAGATCATTAGCAGAGTCAGAAAACCTCGGAAGGAAGGAAGGAGTTTTTATTAGTCGTCGGTGCTCCTGAACGAAAACGTAACGACGTCCGTACTACAGTAACAAATACTAAGACTGATCATTACCATCAAAAGGTTACTGCTACGGGACTGAACCTCAGCCATGCTCTGCCGCTACGGTACAGCCCTACCAAGAGTACTGCCTCACAGCTTCGGCTATGGAGAGATGAAATTGCGATGGAGTAGCGAAACGTGTCCTGGAGTCCGATCCAGGAATCAAAACAGAGGTACCGTTTTCTATAAGGACAAACATAGAAAAGTGTTGTATTGTATACAAATCGAGCGGTCGGCTCGACAAGGTCTTCAGCATCACATTAGTAACGGAGAAGAGAATCGGGGGGGTCCAATCCCCTCAGAGCTGCAGCAGGAGGGCGATGGAACGTCGTAGGCCGTAGTGTTGTGTATGCTACGCTATGCCTCCATGGACATGTAGTCCGTCGCAGTGTAACATGAATGGGTCCTCAGCTATCACAGTACGATAGTCCGTAGTGTGTTAGTGATAGGAGCCATTGCGAATACAGCCCGGGGGCGAGCACCATCGAACGCCATAGGACGTAGTGGGTGCCGGCCATAAGAGACAGTGCGTGCACAAACAGCGGGCAGTATGTCCGGCGCAGGACTCAAGGATGAGTGCTTTTGCCTCCGTCATTTAGCGGTAGGAGCCATCGCGAAGGCAGTATCACGGCACACACCACGGACCCCCAAGGACAGACTGATTGCAGGCCATAGGAGACGTTGCGTGCACGAACTGCAGGCAATGTGTCCGGCGTGCGACCAAGCGAATATCGATGGTGGTGGTGGGGTCTGGATCATTAGCAGAGTAAGAAAACCTCGGAATATGCATCTAAACATGTTCCGTCAATTGGTGTTCCTCATCCTGTTGTCGCGGTCGACGGCAACTTGAAGGTAGCAGGCGACCTACGCGAGCTAACCGAGGCTGAGGCTGCGGTGGTAGCCCTGACTAAAGACTTTTCAGCAACACCAAGAGACACCAAGGTAGGGGGCAACTGTACCAATTCCAAACTTGCTGTACTCTGAGGAGGTATGTCTGAAAAAAATACTTCCAGCCTCTCGAGAGCTACATGAATATTACACCTCCGTTCTTCAGGATCAGATTCTTCTCCCCCTAATCCAGCCAGAAAGTTTTCATCCTCAGCCAACTCCCGAAGTTTCTGACGACAATTAACCCACGCAGGATCAAGGGGCCGAATTCGAGCAAGAACTGTCATAATATCCGGGTTTCCCCTAGCTTGAGGTACCGAGTCATGAGGGTACATCACAAAGATAGAACACACAAAGAAGAGATTTTCAGCCTCGTGAAGATGGTCGATTGCTTGGAAGATCATCTCATTCTCCTCGGGATCATCGTGAGATTGTATTGCAACGGTGATGCCAACAATATATGCCTTGAGGAGCGACACAGACCATGAAGAGACCGATTGCATTGCGAGGAACTTCAAACACCGTTGTTTATAAAATACGTCATATGCAAGCCTAAAGCGCCATTCTAGACATGTTACCAGGAACGTCAATGTGGCTCTAGTCCTGGTGGAGGTGTGAAGTGTGGACCATTGAGTGGTCAAGAAAATGACGAACAACTGAAGGGTAGATGAAGATGCATGTATACGTGAAGGAAAATCATACTGCATCACAAATGCGCCGTAGTGGCCCAGGATTATGCCGAAGCACCCATCATACTTTGAGGTTTCGTGCTGGCTGAAAATGGGAGTATTCACGATGACCGAGTCGACTATCTTCCAAACGTCCTCGGAATTTTTCCGAGTGTAAGACGACAAAGTACCGAACAGAAACATCAGCATAGTGATTTCAAGGGGTTCGTCAGTGTTTGTGTCTGCGGGTGATCGTGAAAGCCTATGGATCATGAGGTGAATAGGAGCTGCTAACACCCGACACTCGAGGCGCTCGCCAAGAAGCAGATCGAACCGCGACATCCAACACATCATAGACTTGAGCGCCGTCTCGGGAAAGTATTCCACCGCTTGTACAAAGTCTACAGCAAGTGGTGAAGCAAATAGCTGCTGTTTTGGCGTGGATGTGCGAACAACACCGATCCTAGTCACAACTGCACAAAGGAGCCTTGTGAATTCGTCATTGATGTTAAAAAGGTCGGGGTCCCAGGGGTGGGTAGCCAGTTGTATGAGGTTTGCCCAAATGATGGGAGGAAATCTTTTTGGCGTCTTGAGAGATAGTATATTGTGGAGAAACTCGGTGGGCGTGAATTTCACGTAAATTGGATACCGACACAACTTTGGAATCTGGGTTAGGAGAGTAGGACCAAACTCATCTGGTTGATCCCTAAATGTCCACGAATGACCACAGAGTATCCATCGTAGAAATGAACATGTCCAGAGCGAAGAAGACGTTCAAACTTGCGCTTCGTTCCCGGCAGCATGCTCGCCATAAACACTGTTGACCTGTCTTCCCGGTCGGTAGGATCATGTTTGCGTCCAATCAGCGTCAGTAGATTCCCTCGAACATCAACAATGGATGGACTGCGACGAAAAATATCTTTCACTTCTACCAGAGCTCCCATAGGTAGCCCGCCTATTGATTCCACGACAATACTCTGAACTGCAGGGTTCGACGAGACAGACAACAGCCATTGCAACGTTTCGACCTGATAATCGAAGCGAGGCCGTCTCCACTGCCTCAAGCTCGAGCTGCTTCAAAGAGTTTGGCTCAGCCGTGATGTGATTGCGTCCAGGATCATCAATTCTGGTGACTCTGCCCACTAATGGTTGCACCTACTTCTTACACCTACGCTGCAGGAGCTGAAGTCGATGATAGTGCTTCTGAACGAGGGATGCGATGTAAACATAAGGAGAGTATACGAGATCGCAGAGTGGGGTGCGGTATGGGTATTGCGGAAAACACATAGGAAGGATGGTCACGATCATATAGGCCACTATCAGTAGTACGGTTCCCGTCCAAACAACCCATGACAGAGCAGCTCGAAGGGGATGAAGGAACAGCGACAATCCAATGAAGAATAGCGCTAAAGCCAGATGCATGAGAACGGGTAGCAGGCCAACGATGACCTCGACCCGCCACTTCTGGAACCCCAAATATCGGTACTGTCGAACAAAACACCGCTGGCGTGGAGTTCCAGAGGGGAGGACTACGTAGTGATGCAGCCACTGTTTCACGAGAACGGCTACCAATGCCGTTGTTAGGCTGAGAAATAGACTGGAAAACCACAATCCGTTCACCCAGACATCTGTCGCTGTGGGTACGAATGCGGTTTGGGGGTTCAGCAAAGAGACTGGGACTACGTCAATAGGAGAACCATTGGAGATCGCACGTTGAACAAGGAGTAATTCGAAAAGGAGGGATGCCGAGATCTGAGCATAATCAGCTTGCAGGCTCTGAGACGTCTGGACAACAAAAGCTATGACGACGGCGGAGAAAAGACCAGCCTATGGTAATACTATTAGCAGCAACAGAGACGATAGGTAGATCGCTCACAAAAACCAGGAGAACGTCGACGTTATCCCGAATTTCTTCAACCATGTTCGCATCGTGAATAGCACTCTCTGCCTGGTGTGTCATCCATACTCTGGCGTTTGGCGCTGTCTCTTCGTACATTGGATCTTCGGGGAATCTGTCTTCGTAGTTGGATGGGTCGTTGCCTCACAGATTCTATCAGAAGACAGCTACGAATGTGACGATGATATGATACCTTTCCTCGCAGTAGGTTGCGCTCTGCGCATCCCAAAAGCCTTCTTCGCCTTGAAGGACGTCCTTGGATTTGGAGGATTGACAGCGTTCTCCTCATCGACTGGCTCCGCGTCTTCCATGTCCTCGTCCTTGCCGGCTTCATCTGCATTTCCTCCACCGTCGCAAATGTTCAGGTGCTCCATGGGATTGACCGCCTGTCCGTACGACTCGCTGGATGACGCTTCCCCAGGACCAGGCATTGGGAGCTATATGCAAGAGAATGAATGGGATGCAGGACAGGAGAAAGCCGTACTAACATTGCTATTGACGCTGGATAGTTCTCACACTAAGCGCTCTCGGCTGACGCTTCGCTGTTATCTTCTTCAAGTCAAACAGATATCATCGCACCCCTATTGGGTAAGATTAGATAGCACATCTTCTGTATAGAGAAAGTCGTAAGAAACTCTGCATATTTGAAGATTTCGCCTCGGCTTTCATAGTTAAAAATCCTTGTAAAGGCGCTGGATGAAGTAAACTGCTTCTCTGCGCTGGAGCGAGTTGAGTGCATATCCCTGTCTGCTCGAACTCGTTTGACGGTGTAGTTGGTTGGCAAGTTGTGAAGGCTGTAATTTGATCTCCGGCAGTCAACGCGCTCACGTGCACATGAAATCGAAGACAAAATTGAGAAGAATACTGTTGACTAGAGACTCGACGCGACGACTGGTGTTGCTAAAGAGATAAAAGTCATTTTTTTTGTTGATGGCTTTTCCGAGTCGTTCCCCATCTCTGATGATACGGCCTGTTGATTTCTCGCATCTGCGGATACAAATAAAACTACCATTACTTATACATAAATACAATCCCAAGAAAATCGTATATATCAGGCCTATCCACACTCTACATAAATCATATCATAAACATAGCAACATCAAAAAGCACATCGAGAACTGAGAGTGAAAAAAAACCATCACGGTGGTGGTAAAGGATAATGATACACCTTCCTGAATATCTGCCATAGAGACTCTATGCTTTCTATAAGCTTCTCCCGAAGAGGATGCAGATCCTCCCAAGACATCGCTAGGAGGGTTTGCCAGTATTCCCAATCATAGTGTATTTGAAGGTCTTGGGAAGACGAAGACGATTCCCAAGTGACCTGTGGCGGAGGTGTTTCCGGTAACGGCTCCGAGATCTTGCTTTTAGGAGTAGTAGTAGGGATAGCGGAGGTGGGGAGAACCGAAATAGGCGAAGCGTAATGCACATCTTCACGGCTTGACGGTTCCGGAGTCTCGGCGAACCACTGTCGTGTATTCGTATACACAGTGGTAGTCACAACGATAGGCTTGGGTTCAGAGCCTGGAACTAACGAATAGCTGTCCACGGACTGGCTAATACGTCTGAGCTCGGAAGATAGCGGTACGAAAAAGGACGCATGAAACGACCAGGGACACCAAGCACATGTATAACCCAGCCTTCCACCAGGACAATAACGGTCTACCATCCGAAGACGAGGGATCCAGCGCCAGTGAAAGGTGGGGGTAGAAAAATTCTTCCGCAGAGTAATGTAGCAGACGCCGCTTTGCTTGGCGATACCGAAGATTTGAGTCCAAACAAGTAATCCCATATCCTATAGATATTTCAGTACAACACATACAGGAAATTGTGGAGAATACGAAACGCACCAGGGACATCCTCAACAATAACCTCCAGCCTCCCAACCGGAACAGGAAACGTAGGCAAAAACACATCAAACTGTGCGTCTTCTCGAGCTTTGCCCTTTCCCTTTCCCTGCGGCGTCGTCCACATTGACGATATAGTCCACAACAACGGAACCACCATTCATCGATCCGATATTAACGCGGACCCAGCTAATCCACTCCTTCCCGCTCATCTGCTCAAATGGCATGCCACCATCATGGTGGTCCTGCCTGGCAGCAGCAGTAGCTTCGTACTTCACAGGCACCCCCTCCACGCTAACGCACGCGAGATCCACTTGGGGTGGCCGTTTTCCATTCGAGGAAGAGACCTGCCCCAAAGATCCCAACCCAAATTCCAACCATTCGGAATCCGGATCCGCCATAGCGGTCAGACTTATCCGTACCGCATAAGCACTGAGATGCGAGCTCTCAGGCAGCACAAGGGGCGTAACTGTCGCGGTTACAGAAGGGATAATCACTAGGCATTTCCCGCTTGGTTTGGTTCACTGAAGACAGCATCTTCATAAGCAGTGCGGGAGAAGATGAGTGCGAATTATTCAGATGTCCCTGGTTGCTGGGGGTTCGCGGACGGCTGGGAGGCAGCTTACTGTTCACCGCAACGCTGCGCAGAGCGATCCTGCCTCCACCATCACTGCACTTGGTGTGCCCGCCTTTCTGGAGCACCGTCTTGCGTACTTGGGCATCGCGTCGGTAATCTCCCGTGGAATTGTATACTTCCACATTAGCGCCACTCCGATCAACGTCGTTGCGTACGATGATTGATATGACCTCGGAATCTGTACCAAAAACAGTAAATCCAGGGAGCAGAACGGGTTCAGGATCTGATTCGTCTACTGATGGCGTTGCAGGCGTTTTTGGGGTAATAAGGATGGTACCGGTCATCGTGAACGTGAACGTGTTACGCGATGGTAGGGAGGAGTTCGTTCATATTGATATGCAATGTGATAGCTTGACTGGGAAGGAGGCGGTGGTACAGATTCCGACGCAGAAAAGTCCGCCATCGACGCACCCGTCGAAGGTAACGATGATACGGCAGATGCAGATCCTTCGAAGGAATATTCAGCAACGTTTTGAACTGGCAATGGCGCACGAAGCAGCGATGATGTTGATGAGGACGCAGAGTTTGCCTTGGTGGGTTCTTTGGCTGTCATTGCTGCGAGCACAGCGTGAGACGAGTTGGAATCAAAGGAATCATGTCGTTGCGTATCAGTCGGCGGAGGTATACCTACGTCAAAACCTGTAAAACCAGTACCGCCTGTTACGAGCCAAGCGCTAGGGTAGCCTGCTACCCATGAAACGTCGGAACCTTTCGAAACTAGGCCAACGTCCATCCCCAAGAGAGTAGCAACGCCAGGGAACCAGACGCCTTTGCATGTTCCCTTGTATTCCACATCCATAATGATTCCTTCAATGCCCGCTCTTTCCGGGTGTTTCATTTTTCCTTTCACTGTGCAAGTCATCGCACCCTGGACCTCTTTTGTTCCGACTTGCCTCCGTCCAGCCGAGTCTCCATTAGCGATGTTCTTCATAGGCTTCGCCCACCTTGAAAACCCAAGGTCAGAGAGTGATTCCCCAATACGGCACAAAATGACCTACCTCACTCGTATCCTCTCTGCACTAGGAAATGTGCCCTGGACTACCAATACCTTCTAGAAGGCCTGCTAGCAGAGGAATCACTGGATTCATCGTCTGCAAAATTATTGTACGAATTCGCACGCGACATCCGCGTAGGGCGACTAACATGGGGATCAGACGTAAGGTCCCACGACCCCGCATCATCATCAGAGAGTGATGCTGTGGAGGCCAGCGAGTCCCTGGGAGGAAAGATCCGTAGCTTGATATTATTGTGTAGGCACCGAGGTGTTGGTATGGAAAGCTACATTCTCATGACTCAGAAGATAGAGACCCACGATGACTCGAGCACGTACCAAATACGGTGCCCGCGGTGGTCGTGAGACGTACGGAACCATCAGTTCAATGGCAGCCATAAACTGGACATGATTCCGATCACCAACGGACCCTCGGCGGCGTCCAAACGAGATCCGAGAGTGAGGCTCGGAGTACTGAGGAAATACTTTGGGAAGGACATAGGATATATTGTAACCGCTGACAAGAATCTTGCCGGTATACCGCTCGTCCACAACTCCAGGAACATCACTTGTTGATGCATTCGCCTTGGAAGGCCGGGTGGAAGCGGTTGATGTTGAAGCTTGAATGAGACTCGGGGATAGATTGAACGCTTCGTTGAATGACTCTGAGGATCTTGCAGGAAGATTCAGCGCTCGAGCGGCATTATTCAACATCGGCGACACAGCGGAAGAAAAATGATACGGGACAGAGTTGTTGTCGAGCGGATGCACTTGAGACAACGCAATCTTGATATTCTCCTCTGTTTTTTCTGTCATTCTACGCCCGAAAGGACGGTACGAACAGACGTACCAGGAAACAATGGGATAGTCGTCCCAGGCTCAACTTGGTCCACGGGTACGGACATCTAGAATACACGTTCAAGTCCCAGAAAAGCAACCAAGAACAGCAGAACACACCTTAAGGTACATCTTAATGTTCGCAGCATCTTTATCCCTGTTCGCCTTGCCCTCAATCGCGACCCGGGTCACGATGTTCAGTTTCTGCGCGCCGTTGATAGTTGGCGAGTAGCTTGATGTTGAGAACGATGTCGGGCTCATAACGCGCTTTCCTGGCGCAGCACTAGGGCTAGCAGGCCGTCCGTAACGCGACGGCGTTTTAGTAGCCATGTTGAATGATAGAGAATAAGTCGCGTCTGTCGAAGGAAAAAACGACAAAAAAACAGCAAGTTATGTGGTCGTCGCGCAAGGTGAACGACAGTGGTAGGTAACGAGGGTATGCGGAGCCCGGAGCAGTCACGGAACCAGATAGAGACGCGCCCGACGATGTTGAGGGTAGTGGCAGAAAGAGGCACACGTCCACAATTGGACCAAACACTCAACGGGCCGCCACCATGGGAAAACTCGACTTATGAAATCAATTCCCCTCAAGTGCCGCACAATAATACCTCAAACAATGAAAATCTCGTGTAGAGTCTAACTATTGTACAATGGATGGTTTCGTAGCAAAGGAACAGATCAACACAATTAAAAGAAGCTCACGCAGCGGCCCGGCTTGCCCAAGGCGTATTCAACAGATCAAGTAGGGCATTGCACTCTTCCTTGTAATCCAGCTTACTGATCCGCGAAATGCCGTACCTCACTCGGACAGTGTCCTATATGGAAACCGCGTCAACAGAAGTCAGAAAAAACATAACAGACAAGCATACATTATACGAATCTTGCTTGGCGCGACAAGAAAAGTTGTACGTTGCACCATTTGCTCGGTGCATGATGGCGTTGAACTGAGCATCGTCGTCGTTCTGTTACGACCCAAATTATCAGCGAGGGGAAGGCACTTCTAGAGGAAGACGCTTACCTTCTTCACCATCAACGCATCCGCAGACATGTCAAATATCATTTGGCCAACTTCATTGAAGCCATTCAGCCATGCCTGACCGGACCAGTCAGCCACAGCCATGGAAATGATGTATCTAATAGTAACGCAGTGGTCAGCGATGTCAGGTAAAATCGAAAATACCCTCACCTGTAAGAGGGCTTGTCAAAGTTCTGCTCGCACTTTTCACATCGCCAGACGTTGTCATTTTGAACAACCTTTTTGTTGCACGACTCATTTTGACACGCTGGATAGGCAATGTTGTCGGACTTGATGTGCATAATGGTTGCCCGCGTTGAGAAGTACTCAGGTTTATCGGACTGGCCCATTTCGGACTCCTTGACTTCCAACAAGTTCCGCATTTGAGAGCGGTTGAAGCCACCTCCACTGGCACCCGCAGCGCCACCTCGGCTATGCGCCTGGAACGTAGATGATTGTCCTTCACTGTCATACCAACCACGGAGAGCAAATGCTTCATCCATATCGGGATTGACAGACATCATTGACGAGCTGACCATGGAAAGTGAGCGTCCTGTGATGGCATGAGCTCGTTTATCCTTGTCATTGGGGAACTGTCCTTACCACCAAAATCGCCCACCCTGACTCCTTTGAATGCGATGACAGGCTGTTCGCTTTCATGCTGATATTGTTCAGCTTGTTTGCCCCACAAGGTGAGACGAACAGAGTAGTTCGATTGATCAACAAGAGTCAGTTCACGCTTCTTCGTCTGGCAACAATTCATTTAGAAGAGAAATGATCGGATAGATAACCCTACTCACCGTCCGGGAAGTCGCCTTTGATATGATCTCGCTGACGTTACCGCGCTCTTTCACAATAGCGATGACATCTGATAGTAGTTTAACAACGGAACTACGCAAGTTGAATGGTCACTTACCACAAGTAGCGTCCTTTGCGATTTCCTCTAGGCCGGCAAGCCGTACAAAGTTGTACTTCACCATCGGCAAGCCCGTGGTTTCTAGACACTGTTACATACATCAGGGCAAATCACAGAAAGTGAAACGCCGCATACCTCCTCGATAACGGTGTTGCGTTCAAACGCGAGTTCATAATCGTTCGCCAGATTCGAAAACATCTTCTTAGCCAAATTGACCCTGGCCTTGGAGACGTAATAAACTTTTCCTTCTTCGAATTTGGAGTACAAATCATCGGCCACTGTGTTGAAGGCAGTGCCGCGAATCTCGCCTGTTTCGTCCATGAGGGTGACGTTGAAAAGTTTTCCTTCACCGCGCGCATTGGACCATGTCTTCATGTCCGATTTGTGAGTGCAGCGTGCCTTGATGGTCCACGTGTTCTGGTATGGGCTCAAGCCCTCAATGGGATGCCAATTGGATTTTCCGCCGGACGCGGTTCGCTGGGGCTGAGCTGGTTGCTTTGGCTGCTGGGCGCGCGAAGGTTCTGCAGTGGACGCGTTGGACGTCCCTTGCGCTGGGGCAGGTGTATCGTCAGCCTTGTTGAGGGAGGCCGGGTTACCGATTTTTTCTGCAGGAGTACCAAGAACTTGGACTTCCAGAACAACGATCAACCTGGACGCGTTTAGACCAATGCCGCGACTCAGACATGGTGACGCGTACCTTCGTTCCTGTACAGTGCTGCAGGTCATCTTCTCGACCAAAACCACAGTGTTCTTCGTCACGGTCTCTTCGTCCACCAGCGGGTTTAGCTGGGTAGCGAGCATTGCCTGAATGTAGTGTACGCCATCCGACAAGATGATCCGATACCGGTCCTGCGCGCCCTTGGCTTGGGGTACTTTTTTGGTAGACAAGACCTGGAGCGTTACTGGGCTCTGGAAAATCTCATCTTCCATGTCGGACAGAGTGAGACGCGAGCAAGCGTTAGTAGTGAGATTGTAGGACATGGTGGTGAAAATGTAAGACGACGAAGGCGCGTGACCGTCAGTAAACGCGCCGAGTCACGCAGAATAGTATCCCACGCCACAATCGTGGGAAGACAATCTCTTCCGGATTTGGTTTCTGCCAATCCTTCCCGTGTTCCTTATTGGGACCTTGGCCTATTCCTCGTCTATCTGTCTCCCTGCCGTGATCTTAAATTTCTTCAGTCCAGATGTCGAGAAGTCTCTAATTCGACGCCCAGCGACGGTGGCAAAATACCGAGTATTACAGCATCATCAAATAGGCTCTTTCGATACATTTGCTCATCGGCCTGACACGTTGCTCGTATATCGTATTTCGACGTCTTGCACGAAAATCGATTGACAACAAACGGAACAACAAGATAGGCAACCGTAATTTACCTACTATCATCTGACCCCTGCTTCGATAAACTGCCACAGCAAAATATTTAATCAATTTTATGCATGTACCTGCGGCCAAAAATTTCTGGGTGCCTGATCATCACAAATTATACCGTAAAGTTATTAACGGAATTTAGATTATCGCTCCAAACTACTACCCAAAAGTCAGTGTAACCTAGATACTTGTCGCTTGTCATCACAACCTCCCGATGTCGACCCTCCGCATGATCCCCCAAGAGACATCAATCATTCTGGCGTCCGTTAAATGTTATCCTTCAACATGGTGCGTCGGGTAGCGTCTCGAGTCGCCTTCAACAGGCGCGACACCTCGTTGCCACCTGTACCTCGGACTGCTGTCTGGTCCGAATTCTGGCTGTTCTGTCTGTCCATCCTGTCCATCATCGCGCTGACCGGACAACCCGCCGGGATTCCTCTTTTCGTCCGTGACATATTGACAATGTACCGGCAGGCAATTCGCATATGCAGATCTCTCAGCTTTTTTAGAGCCATGACCGCCGCATCGTACGGCTCGCGAAGCGATGGTGTGTTCTGCGCCAACTCCCTCACGGATCTCGGAGTGTTGGCCAGATGTAGCAAATAATCCCTATGCTGTCCGGGCATGTAATGCCTCATCCTCTCCATGAATCCGCCGTCGCCGCCCTTGTTCTGTTCCGAAGGAGCTGGACGTCGCTTTTCGCGCTGTGCAAAGTCGATGTTGAGGAATACGTCCAACGCGTGCATGAGCGAGCTCTGTCCACCCGACGGTCCACTCAGGTCCAGAAGATGGCTGTCCGGCACACCGTCGTATATCCATCCGGGAGCATCTGGACCACTGGCGTCGCTTCCGCAAAACCATGGTCGAATCTCCCAATAGAAGACGTGCGGATCACATAATGGCTGCACTGACTGTATGATGTCGCTAATATCTTCTATTATCCCCGTCAACCGATCCAAATCCCTAGCGACTTTAGACGTGGCGATATACGTGGATAGATTGGGGAGCCGGTTGTACTCGTCGATGATCTGCAACGCCTCTACACCTCGAAGCTCTACCGTATAGCTCACAGAGTAGAAGAACCGCTCGTCGTCAGTGCCGGAAAATACGTCCAACACTCGCATGTTCTCTATGGAAAGCTGCTGTGCGGGATTTACGAGTTCCCAGTTCCATAGCACGGTGTCGGCGTAGGTAAGGATCGGTGCGATTCCGAGGAGACGTGACACTTCCACAAGGGGAATAGCGAGGGATTCGGGTACGTGAATCGGGGACGCGCCCTCCGACGGGGCGGAGTGCGCAAAATAGTGCGCCAGATACGCGAGGACGTGATGTGCTCTCTGAAGCAGCAACTTTTCAGATTGCAGATCGGCAACGTCGAGAACGGGCCACTAGTGAAAATCTGCATCAGTGGCGATTTTCAACTTCGATGGTCAAATACTTACCGATTTGATATTAGATCTCCACGCTTCTCCCCTATGCCGTTTGTTCATGGCGTCGTCACTATCGTCTGTAGCCAAGACTAGTGCCTCGGACGCGTCGGACAAGGCAAGTTCCCATATGGCGTACTTGGATGGAAGTCTAGGAAGTGGTTGGCGAGGCATGAAGCCTGTTTCATCGTCGACGTCGAATTCTGAGGGCGAACGGGTTATGTCGATGTCGATGGCCTTGTGAGGGGAGGTGAAGCTGCCCATCGAGTTGAGCAGTGAGAGAACGCGTCTGAGAAGGTGGTAAGGGGAAGGTAGGAGGTAGACGATGTCGAGAGGCGAGCTGGTAGAGCAGTGGTAAGCTGAGCTGTGAAGTATTCTTTCCATGGTTGAGATGGGGTTTGACTAGCCATCTCTTTGGCATTTATATAGCCTTGCACACCGCACCGGAGACATCATACATCAGCAATAATTAAACGTCGCGCGCCGTATTTTCAGCTGTATTTTTCCCTAACTTGTCCCAGTTGTTCCGTTGATCCACGACTCTGTATTATCGGAAACGAGCGATCCGGGCGTATGTAGAGGCAAAGACTCTCGACCCTGAGATCTCAAGATGCCAGGTCGCGACCCTTCCTCATCTTACCCCAATAGCCGTTTCCTACGCGAAACGATATGGGGCAATTCCGTTACTGATCTCACTTCCCGTTTTACAACGAGAACCGCAGGTGGCTGTGCTGATTTCGGCACGTGGCTTGCTCAATAACCGCATCGGTTCGGATTGAAGTTGATGTCGCCCGCCTGCCCAGGTTGCAAAGCTGCCGAATGTCATTCATGAAATGGCGAACCATTCTCCATTCCATCGGTCCACTTTTTTAATAAGCAGAAAGATAATCCAACCGTCCCGTTCCGTCTTACTACTGTGTCTTGAGTCATTGACCGTATCTATGACTTGCCATCTGTTATATCGCCAAGTAGCCGATGATTCACTCCGAGGTCCTTCAGAAACGTCATGGACAGCTTTTTCCCGGCGCCCACCGAGCTCCGTCCATTATTCTTGACCACAGCGATTTTTTTAGAGACGAAACTCGTTCGCGTGCTCTCACATCACGGCACCGGCATCTTATTCACTCTTTGTTCGTTCCTTCTCCGTTGAGGCCGTTTGCTCAAAAAAGGTCGCTTCAACTTGGATGACTAAAATTATTATCTACATTTACACACGGCGTGAATACCGTTCGCAACTATCTGCTCCATGAGAAGACAAGCGCTCCGGAAATATAGTTTGTGGCGCTAAGATCGAGAGTAACTATTGTAAGCAGTGAAATTGGAGCTTCATCAGAAACCCAACCAATCTCATCGAGTAGATGCAAATCTACTTCCAGCTCACCCAGACAAAATTACCATCCGCGTTATCCACAATTTTGCACTTGCGTTCTATAATCTCAAGCACCTTCTCCCGAATCCCCATCTTCCCGTTGTGGTGTTCAAGGACCTTTTCTACAACTTCGTCAACGGTATACCCTGTCCCCGGTGAATCGATATCGTTGCCCCGAACGATAGCTTCGATTTCTTTCTCCGTGGGCAGGCCGAATTTATGGTATGGGTGAGGTTTAGCACTGAAATCACGAGGTATTCCTATATCGCGATCCTGGCCATCGAGGGCGGCATCCTCTTTGCCACCGCTTTCCATGCTTCCTGTGCTATCCTGGGATGAAGCACCCGCTTTATTTGTCGAATCTCCAGTTTCTTTGTTAGATCCTTCCTTCGGAGCTGGATCATTTTCCGGAAGATATAATTTTGGCGCTTGAATGAGGAATGCAGACTCGGTCGAGAAAAACCGCGAGACGATATCATCCGTGACATCCTTTACGGAGTCTGGAGACCACTGTGGTGGTCCCTTGGATTTGTCAATAAGCTTGGCAGTAATACCAGTAATGAAATCTGAACTGGCGCCTGACTAGCACGTTTTCAATGTACTCATTTCGATAGTGAGAGGCAAAAATCACGTACGCAGTAAGCTGTGGCTATTCTTAATTCCATGTTGAGTGCTTCCCATAGGTCCAGATTCCGGCCGCGGCGTATTGCCGCGAGGGCAACCTTCAAACTGGTGGGGCTACGAAGCAACAGAAGTTCCAAGGTCTTGGATGCCCAACCACTGACCAGCTCGTCTTTGTCAGATTTGAACCTGGTCAGATCGTCTATGATCTTCTCGACTGAATCGTAACGGAACGCCGAATCCAGAGCGACGCGTGTAGCTCCAACAAGTAGCGACGATGGTTCGTCAGGTTCTCGTTCCGCAGAATTCTCCTCAAGAATGCCATTGACCTCGACAGATGCAATGTCGTAATCGGCATCCTCTACACCGGCTAGGGCTTCAAGAACAGTGGGAATCCGACGGGACGGAATGAAATGAGTGGCTAGGCCATGTTCACTGGTACGTTCGTGGTCAATAAAATGCCGCGGCCTGTAGGTTTTACTCACAATACCGCTCTGCCCTTCAGACGGGCGCCAGTCAAACTGAGATAGGTCCCTATTTCGCCATCAAGTCTGGAAAGGTAATAGCTGCCTCCAACATCAGGGCAATAGCCGATATCAGTCTCCGGCATAGCAAACAAAGTGTCTTCTGTGGCTACCCTGAAAGTTGCCGGCGCAGACAGACCAACACCACCACCCACTAGCGCGCGCCTTCAGAACGGGAAGACATCGAAAACGTTGACGCTCACTTGTGATGCCATCCATCAAAGCCACGTATGGCTTCTGTATCGTTGCCAACAAATAATCCAGTTCAAACCTAAACGTTATTGGATAGGAATAGAGGTACGCCGAGGGTTGGGGCTACGTACTCGTCCTTGAAGAACTTAATAGCGCGCTTCCTAGTTTCAGGATTTGCCGCGTTCTGCGCGACACCTCGTTGCAAGATCTTCGTTCAGATCCAGAGAAACGGGAATGAATAAATCCAGCTCACTAGCAACATCGCCACCTGCGCAAAACGCTCTTCCAGTACCTCTACCCAAAATTACTCCGCATAATTCAGACTTCCTCCAAGACTTGAGATATAACGGTGAGTAGAATCCTAGGATAGAAGAGCATAGCGTCCACCTCGATTTTGGGTCGGAGCAGACCCAGCATTTGCTCATCGAGAGCATTGAGCTTTTCAGGCCGATTAAGTGTATACGCCCGCAGCTCGGAAAGAGACTCGAATTTAACCGTATCCTTGAAATTATGAAATTATCTTCTGTTGGTGAAGAGCGACAGCGAGCTGCAGCATACCTCGGCCGTCGTCGACATCATGTGCGACGCGATCTGTCGAGTTCGTTTCAGTGCGCTGGCGCCTCCTCGAGACATGCCCTTGATGATAGTCGGGACCAACATGGGAGCCGGACTCGGAAGAGCTATCTGTCCGCTGAGATCGACTTTGGGGAAGGACCGGCTATGTGCTCCAACGCTTCCGGAACGGAGGAAAATAAACCAAATGAAATTAGATAATAAGCGTCGTGACGTCTTGAACCCTAACCACGACCACTGCACCCATTGAATAGCTCATTGCCATGGACGTCGTCGACGACGAGATCGAGTCTATCCTCTTCATCATAAGGGAGATATCCAGTAAGTGAAGTCGCCTCTTTCTTATCGAAAATGCCTGCACGACTCTGGATTCAGTATACAAGATACCGCCCTTGAAAGTCAATGCAGGTCATCGCGCAATGGAATGGGGCGATCTGAGCAATCCTCTATGGAAAGGCCGTCTGAGAATTATAGAGAAATCTTCTGGTGCATCTCTGCTATTTGAGGATTCCCAGACAGGTGCGACGGGTCGAAACATCACCTAGAGAACTGCCATTAACAGCTTCACAGGAGAATGTGCGTCCCTGACACGGTTCTTGTTCTGGTCCTAATTCTTCGCAAGTATTCGCCAAGACTACATATGATCCAGATCGTCCTTCTGTTGAAGCCGTGTTGGACTCATCGCGATACTTTGTTGTTCGGATCGAGGATGCTGGCAAGAAGGCTTACATTGGGCTTGAATTTGCCGAGAGAACCGACAGTTTTGACTTCAGTATGTCAGAGGTCACGCGATTATGCTGCCTTCTCATCCCCTTGTAGACGTTGCGCTCCAAGATTACTCAAAGTACGTGGTCGTATTCCTTCCCGGAGGTGCTCTCATCCCGGTCTCTAGGCGCCACAAGGCAGCTCTCCACCCGCCTCATACAGATGCTGAAGAAGGGCCCTCTCCGCATGTACCCGCTGGTCCTAAAAAGGACTATAGCCTTAAGGATGGGGAAACATTCACGATTGCTATTCCAGGTAGAAGCAAACCTATGTCTCCAGATACCAATCTTCTGGGATCAACGACACAGTCTTCATCTCAAACTTCCGCGGGGGGCGCAGTTCCGCTCCTACCTCCTCCTCCAAGCTCCAAGAGACGGTCATAAACTGTATTTAAGATGTTTTTGAATGGATGTACCGTCTTGAAATCAACCGTTTCGTGACGCTGCTCACTTGTACAGAATGCTGCTCGCAAAGGTTTCTGAATACTCTGTCTACTCTGTAACTTGGCGAGCATTGCTGTTCAGGCGTGGTTCCAAGAATCATGCCTTGATACGATTAGGATGCCGAGTTAGAACGTGTACTGTGTTCAGGTGTGCCTATTCGATGGAACGTCATGTCGACAGAATCATCATCTTGATCATCATTATCATTGAGTCCGGCGCATTCGCTAATGATTACAGAGTGCGTCGTGCGTCGCAAGGTGTGTTTCACATTTAATCGCATTTGAGGGCGTGCTAACGTTTCAAGATTGGTATCATAACAAGTATGCGCCGAGCCCAGATTAGAATCCTTTCACGGACAATGATAATTCTACGCATCCGGTTATCCGTGTGATGCGCAGGCTCAAGAGTCACTCCCTAGACGGCGTAAACTTACCCACACTGCACCGCCTGGGGCCAACTACGCGTCAACTTCAGTTCGCGGTTGTCTGTTCTAACATATGGAAACTCGATTTCACCTTTCAAGTAATGCTTTCCAGCGCAGCCGGAACGACTCCGGATTGTGGTCTCGCTTGAAGAAAAATCAAGAGTGTCATCGGTGGACGTACATGTATGATTTATCCTATGCTTTGTAAGGGAAGCTGCAGCTGTTAACATCACACTCGGTCTGTAAGGAATCTTGCCGTTCTTTCTGCGATACTTATTCAGCAGTGCCTAATCAAGACCCTCCACTACTCATCCTGTTAAGTGCGTTCCCAGTGAATATCTACTGTCCTTTCTTTCTAGTTGACACCTGGAAGTGGTCATCTATGTCACACAAGGGCTCATCGGAGTTTATGTGTACCTTGATGCTATGCCGAATGGTTCGGCCAGCCCGCAGCCTTGCTGAACTCTGCTATGATGCCCTTTTAATTTTACACATCTATCGCATTTCTCTATTAAAGGACCAGCGCTTAGTCTCTCCGACCACAACAATCTCCAGTAAGCAGTTATTCTGTATTCAAATACTTTGCACTGAACTGTTTTTTAATAGTGCTACTCCCATGAGTGAACTCGTCCGAGAACCAATCCAAGCTTGCATTGAGCCCGACTGTTTCTTGTTCAATGGACGACATTTATCCGAGCAGACTGCGGAATGTTACGGGGTCCTTCTTAACTATCACATCGTGAGAATGTCTCCGATGTTGTCCCGATTGGCGAACTCTTGAGACTTGCCATTGAACAGAGACAAACGCCCGCCTCCTCCGCCCACGTTTATGAAAGTTGACATCCACTATTCAACCATACGAAATGCTGAAATTTATTCAAACAGCCGAATGCTTGGTTTTCTTGGTGAGAAGGTCATGACTTCCCGGTGTCCGTTGTCATTGTGGCAATTCAAAGCTCCACCATGACGCGCCCAAGCCCGATGTGCACCCGCTCGTTGCGGTCGGCCGGATACCGGGTTTTTATGTACAACTATTCTACAAGCTATAAAATGCTTGGAAGTTGATGCATAAAATTTACTGACTTCACAATGTTCAAAAAATTCTCCATTCTCGCATCGCTTCTCTCCATTCTTCCAGCTTTTGTACGGGCTCAAGCTGATACTAACCCGTATGAAGGCTATCAAGTAAGTGTCCTCCAGAGATGTCATTTCATACTGAAAATCAATCAGATTATAGGTCTATGTGTCTCCGTACTACGCTGCTGAAGTCGAAGCTGCCGCTGCCACGATCACCGACTCGTCCCTCTCTGCAAAAGCCTCGGCTGTCGCTGAGATCCCGACATTCACCTGGTTTGACCTCGTCTCAAAGGTACCCGATTTGGGAACCTATCTCGCAGAGGCTCAATCTTTGCAAGAATCAGAAGGCGCCAACTACCTAGTTCAGATCGTAGTCTACGACCTACCGGATCGAGACTGTGCTGCATCGGCTTCGAATGGAGAGTTTAGCATTACTGACGATGGTCTGAACAAATACAAGGATTACATCGACCAAATCGTCCAACAGGTTTCTCGTACGTGATTTGCCGGTGCTCAAACGTCCGCGAGCTCATAATTCGCTAACAGAGTACACTGATGTCCGTGTCGTTGCTGTCATTGAGCCTGATTCACTAGGCAATCTTGTCACAAATTTGAGCGTATCTAAATGCTCCGGCGCTGAAGATGCCTACAAAGTGTGTAATACCCACATTTGATCCTTCTGGCTTGAATCGCCCTGACACATGGTTGCCAGGAGGGAGTTACCTACGCCATGCAACAGCTTAGCTCCGTCGGGGTCTATATGTACCTTGATGCGGGCCACGCCGGATGGTTGGGCTGGCCCGCCAACCTGAGTCCGGCAGCTGAGCTCTTTAACGACCTGTACACCGCTGCTGGATCTCCCGAATATGTTCGTGGGCTAGCAACAGACGTATCTAATTACAATGCCCTCAGGTTAGTCATCGCCCTGTCCTTCAAGACCCTGTATAGATTACCGCCCCTACTTCAGCGCCACAACTGCGGATCCTGTCACGTCCGGAAACTCTAACTACGACGAACTTCACTATATTGAGGCCTTGGCTCCTTTGCTCACTTCTTTCCCGGCCCATTTTATCGTTGATCAGGGTCGCTCTGGTCAACACAATATCCGGAATGCTTGGGGTGATTGGTGTAATGTCGTTGGCGCTGGATTTGGAACCCGTCCCACTACTGATACTGGCTCTGACCTCATTGACGCTATTGTTTGGGTCAAGCCTCCTGGTGAATCCGATGGAACCAGCAATACCAGCTCTTCCAGATACGATTCTAGCTGTGGTTTGTCGTAAGTTTCCCGCTTCTCTCATTTGATATCCGCTCATGTTCATCCATTGTGCAGCGATGCCGCCACAGATGCGCCAGAAGCTGGAACATGGTTCCAATCCTACTTCGCAGATTTGGTGACCAATGCCAACCCTTCATTCTGATAACTCCCGTTGTTTTGTACATCCCTGACACGTTCTTGTTTGTTCGACACTTGTCCGCGTTTCATAACGAATTCAATCACTTGGCAATGAACTTCAACATGTCCAATTTCAACGTTTAACACGATCATGAGCCCGCCGGAAAATATCATTCATTGACTTTGAAAAAAAAAAACTTGCGAACGATTCGGACCGCCTACTGCTATTCCGAGCCTTTTAATGAACCTCTTGGAAAGCGCCACATATTCGAATTGAATTCGAGCTCACGTGCTCACGTGGATAGCGATAGTGATGCCAATGACCCATCCGATAAAGCATCTTATCATTCTAAATCCATACTTCCTGCGCTCCAACCTTGGGCATATATTTGGAGTCGGTGGACTGGACCCTTTATATTCTATACTATGCTTTATTAAACTCTTTGGATGCAAAACAAAAGCTAGAACGGCTCCAATTTTCCGACGCTGCCAGACAGCCACCTATCACCTGCCTCCTCTTGTCCATCTTGTCCAAGCGTGTCGCCGATAAAGAACCGAGAGTTCTCGACCAGGATTCCCAAATGCACACCAAAATTTTATGTCGGGACACTTTTGTCAGGGACTGACAGCCATTTCTTCCGGCGCTACCCCTTCGGCTCAATGAATTATTGTGTGTCCGTCGATGATTCGACACATTAAAAGTTCCTTGCGACAGGGCTGACATCATATTCGGATGAACTGGCAGGGCTCGCCCCGAGTTAACCGACGATGATCAGCTACTCTGCGAGAGCCTCAAGGCACGAGAGACCGCTCAGAACCGACGTCTCTCCGCTCATTGCAGTCGGCTGAACACCGGAACTACAACCTCATCACGTTCTATGGTCATGTAGTCCTATAAAACCAGTCGAATCATCATCGGAAGCCTTACAGTCGTTCCACGTCGTGGTCTTCCAGTCCGTCTTTCGCCAAGATGTTCAAATTTTCAGCCCTCGCAGCCCTCGTGGCGATACTTCCAGCTTTCGTTGAAGCTCAATCTCAACTGTACGGCCAATGCGGTGGTGTCGGATGGAGTAAGTCCACAGTTGCTGCGCCTGGCGATCTTCCGCTGACATGTACGGCAGGCGGTGCGACGAGTTGTGTGTCCGGAGCCACGTGCACCTACCTGAATGATTATTACTCGCAG
Organism: Armillaria mellea; assembly: GCA_030407055.1. Lineage (NCBI taxonomy): Eukaryota > Fungi > Basidiomycota > Agaricomycetes > Agaricales > Physalacriaceae > Armillaria > Armillaria mellea. The sequence goes on along the minus strand of JAUDZF010000001.1, from coordinate 1,101,547 downwards.
TGCCTGTTCGTAGTGAATTTCTCGCTTGTCATATTAATTCTGAGGTCATTATTTGCAGTCCGGGTTCGGCAGCGTCGACTACTGTCGTCACTTCCAAATCTTCCTCTACGGCGTCGGCGACTTCCACCTCATCTGGAGCTGCATCCTCCCCAAGCTCGGCTCCGATTGCCGGGAATCCTTTTGAGGGCTATGAGGTGTGTGCTCGTTGAGTCCCCTACGGTCATTTCACTAACGTGTAAACAGATCTTCTTGTCTCCTTATTATGCAGCTGAAGTCACAGCCGCCGCCCAGGTCATGTCAAGCTCTACCACGGCCTCAAAGGCCTTGGAGATCGCCCAGGTCCCCACCTTCACCTGGTTCGATGCCGTTGCAAAAGTGCCCGATTTGGGAACCTATCTTGCGGATGCCCAGTCTTTGCAGACGTCATCCGGCAAAAAATACCTCGTCCAAATCGTCGTATACGACCTTCCGGACCGCGACTGTGCTGCCTTGGCTTCTAACGGAGAATTCAGCATTGCAGATGATGGCCTAAGCAAGTACGAGAACTATATTGATCAGCTGGTCGCACAGATTAAGCGTAAGTAATCAGGTAGATCGCTACTCCGCAAACGCTGACCACCAGGATAGAGTTCCCTGATGTCCGCGTCGTCGCTGTGATTGAGCCTGATTCGTTGGCTAACCTTGTGACGAACTTGAGCGTCAGCAAATGTGCCAATGCTGAAACCGCGTACAAGGTTGGATTCACTTCTTGGTTTTATATTCCAAACTCTAACACATTTTTGCAGGCGGGAGTCACTTATGCTATGCAACAACTCAATTCCGTCGGTGTTTACATGTACCTCGATGCAGGACACGCTGGATGGCTGGGATGGCCCGCCAACTTGAGTCCAGCTGCTCAGCTTTTCAACAGCCTTTTCACTTCCGCCGGGTCGCCCCAATTCGTTCGCGGATTGGCGACTGATGTTGCCAACTACAATGCACTCTCGTAAGCAAACTTTATATCTTTTATCGGGTCTAGTGTTATAACCCGTGCAAATAGTGCCGCTTCTCCGGATCCTATCACTTCCGGAAACCCCAACTACGACGAGATCCACTACATCAATGCTTTGGCTCCTCTTCTGACTTCCATGCCTGCCCACTTCATCGTTGACCAGGGACGCTCTGGCCAACAAAATATCCGTACTGCCTGGGGTGACTGGTGCAACGTCAAGGGAGCCGGATTCGGAACTCGCCCCACCACAAACACCGGCTCGTCTCTGATTGATTCTATTGTTTGGGTCAAGCCTGGAGGTGAATGCGATGGAACTAGTAACACCAGCTCTCCCAGATACGATGCCCACTGTGGTCAATCGTGAGTGGTTTGTACAAGGGTTCCGTTTCCTGCTCACGTTTCCTCTAGTGACGCTGCGCCTAATGCGCCTGAGGCTGGAACGTGGTTCCAAGCCTACTTTGAGACGTTGGTTTCTAGCGCCAACCCCGCCCTGTAGGGGCTACGCAGTAGCGTTGTACATTATTAATTTTTGCCGAATAAAATGATACCTGCGGTCTATATATAGTGCATGATCAGGGTTTTATAAATAACACAATCGCTTGTTATCTCTGGTGGGGAAATCCGAAATACCCGCTTATCTCTCGTGCGAAATGATCCAGCTGAACTTGTGCTGCTGCTCGTCCGCGCCTGTCTGCACGTTGTCAGGGCTCTGATGCGCTGCGGTTAAAATTTCTGCCCTTGATCCGCTGTACGACGTCCATCGGGCGAAGGACTGAAATTTTCGTGAAAAAACATAAAAACTTTTTACTTCGGATCTGCATGGATATCGGTCCGAATTTGACTGAACTTTCGCGGATACGTAGCCATCCTACACACCATGCTCAGCACGATGGTAGACGGTGCACGAGTAAAATTCGAAGCAAATTCAAATGGGAGGAAGATGGAGATAAGATCACCTCCGTCAGTGGTGACATTCAAATTGCCGCTGACTAATGCCACACGTGACTGGGGTGGAAATGTCTCAGCGTTACCGTTCGGCATCGACTTTCGCGTCCTCAATTTTATCAGATAATTTCCGGCAGGCCCCACTCTCACTCAAACCATCATGCTGTCCAGAATTTCACGGACGACATCACGCAGGGCGGTGACAGCGAAGGCATCTAGCTCGGTAATAAGTGGCCGTCGAGGGCTGGTGCAGCCGTCTGGTGCGGACAGAGCAAGCGTCGTCGACCTGCCTTCGACGTATCAACATGAAACTCACTTTACGCCGCGATCCGGTTCGTTTTCTGTACACCGATGAAAGGAAACTGCTAACAAAATGCTTAGATATGCTTGGGTTCAAGCTGGAGATGCCTCGTCGGGAGGGCTCGGTACATGAGAAAATTCGGCCAATTTATTTGGACTTGCAGGTGCGAAGGCCCTTTGTAGTGCTGACCGTGCGGTGGTGCTTACTGTGGTGCAGGCGACAACTCCGCTTGATCCACGGGTGCTGGATGCCATGCTTCCCTATATGACCGATCAGTATGGCAACCCACATAGTCGGACGCATGCTTACGGATGGGAGGCTGAGCAGGCAGTGGAGGATGCACGGAAGGTATGAGTCAGCTCTTGGAATTCGGGAAACAGTTATCTTCATTTGTTTCATGCCAGCACGTCGCGGATCTCATTGGAGCGGACGCCAAGGACATTGTCTTTACGTCGGGGGCAACCGAAACGAATAACATGGCAATCAAGGGTGTCGCACGGTTTCACAAAGAAAAGAAAAGACATATCATAACGACACAGACCGTGAGTTATTTGCGACTTTACACGGACAAGACCGTTTTCACACGGAGATTAGGAACACAAATGCGTATTGGACTCGTGCCGGAAACTTTCAGAAGAAGGTTTTGATGTGACATATCTGCCCGTGCAGCATAACGGCGTCGTTGATCTGGATGTACTGGAAGCCGCCATACGACCCGATACTTCTCTCGTTTCGATCATGACGGTCAACAACGAGACTGGGGTCATTCAGCCAATGAGAGAAATAGGCGCCCTGCTTCGGAAGCACCGAGGTGTTTACTTCCACACCGATGCCGCTCAGGCCGCTGGAAAAATTAACTTGGACGTCAACGAAATGAACGTCGACCTAATGAGTATCTCTGGTCATAAGATCTACGGTCCGAAGGGCATAGGTGCTGCGTATGTCAGGAGACGGCCAAGGGTTAGACTTGAGCCTATTTTGAGTGGAGGTGGTCAGGAACGTGGTTTGCGCAGCGGAACGCTGGCACCACCGCTGGTCGTCGGTTTGGGAGAGGCTGCAAGAATAGCAAAACTAGAGATGGCGGTGCGTGATTTTTTATCCTTCTTTGCGCAATGATGATACTCGCACGCAAAAATACGAACGGGGTGATATTTGCACTGTATATTTCAGTTGCTATATATGTCAGCCTCGTAATGACATTTGTGCAGGGGTACTGAGTAACTTTTTGCCTTTCATCTATTTTTGGCCCGGGCCCGTTACTCTGATGACTGAACTTGGATATTTCTAGAGGGACCATGCACATGTAAAAGAGCTATCCGAACGGTTGATACGGACTATCAATGCGCAGGTGGAGCATGTTGTTCGAAATGGTGACGTGGATGGCTACCCCGGGCTGCGTCAACCTTAGTTTCTCGTATGTTGAAGGAGAAAGTCTACTCATGGCATTGAAAGTTAGTCCTAGTTTTTTTTATGATGGAAACTTTCTCATGCAGGTGGTATAGGACATTGCGCTATCATCAGGTAGCGCTTGTACATCAGCATCTTTGGAACCGTCATATGTCTTGCGAGCCCTAGGTGAGTTGCCCAGGTTTGATGCTCATCATGATTCATTAACCTGGTGTAGGCGCGGCTGAGGACATGGCCCACTCGTCACTACGATTCGGTATTGGTCGGTTCACCACGGAAGCAGAGATTGATTTTGTTGTGAAGCATATAGTTAGCACTGTCAACAAATTGCGGGAAATGAGGTTGGTGAAAGATTTTATCACCGCCACAATGACTGAACACTATTTTGCAGCCCGCTATGGGAAATGGTTCAGGAGGGCATCGACATCAACTCGATTGACTGGTCGCAGCACTGATTCACGGGTCGATATTTACATTCTGTTCTCCGTACTTGGTCATAATTACCACTTGTATTTTTTACGGAAGTATTTTATGCTGCCGTCATCGATAAATTGAGCACGGACCAGCCCCTTCATACTCCGCAACGGAGGCATTCAAACTCAGCAGAATTCCCAACCTTATCACTCTTTTCCTCACACCACCAGCAGCATGTCGAATCCCAGGCAGCGGCTCTATATTGGCAGTAAGACCTTTCCGAGCAGGCTGGGCTAGATACGGACTCTGACATTTTGGTTGAACAGGGTTGCCCCCCGACGTGCGTTCTGATGATGTCTCGAAATTCTTCGACACCTATGGACGAATTGTGGACTGCCGTGTGATGACTGGTTGGTCCGAGCGAATACGCCACACCTTGCGTTGACGGCCGTCGTTCTTAGGTTTCGGTTTCGTCGAGTTCGAGGCTGCCAAGGTAATTTCTGGACGCATACCGCAGTGTGGCGTGTCGCTGACTGTTTGCAAGGATGCAGAGGACGCTGTCACCCACTGCAACGGCAAGGCCTTCATGGGTGCAAAGTATGTACAAGGTTTGCTTCAGAGTTGTTCCATACTCATAGTCGACTCAGCATCGTCGTGGAATTTGCTAAGGAAGGCCGGCCTCGTCGCGAACCCTACGAGGACCGGAGCCATGGCTACGGGTATGGCGACAGACATCTATCGTGTAAGCTGATTGACTGTTCACTTTCCCAGCAGAAGCACTCGCTCCCGTAGGCCCCCCGGCTTCCGTATTCTCGTTCAAAACGTCGCCCGTGAAGTCAGCTGGCAGGTATGGAAAGTTTTGCACAATTTCGTCGTCCTGGCCCTTCCCACGCTTCCCCTCTTGATTGGATATGCGCCGAGGCCCATGGTATTTGCCACTTTTCGTTCTCTGTCCGACGTTTTGGGAGGGCCCTTTGGATTATCGGCTGTTATGCTTTGGCGATGGACCCTAATGTTGTCGTCCCCGCTATATTAGGATCTGAAAGATTTTGGCCGGGATGCTGGTAATGTGACATTCGCTGATATCGACCGCGATGTCGTGGGCCAAGGGTAAGCCCTGGATGTATTTGTTGGAATCCAGCTGATCACTCTCCCACAGTATTCTTGAATATCTTACCCGCGAAGACGCCGATCGTGCCATCCGAGACTTGGATGGCAAAGAGCTTCGAGGAAAAATTGTTCGCGTTGCTGATGATAGTGTAAGTGGTACGGTCCTCAAATATTGGAAGTCGGTATTGAAAACAATGCTAGCGCTCTGGTCCCGATAATTACAGGCGCGAAGACCGCCGTGATGACCGGCCTCCTCGAGAGGACCGCTATCGGGATGACCGCGGCTACAGAGACGACCGAAGCTACAGGGACGACCGCAGCTACAGAGATGATCGTGGCGCCAGGGATGACCGTGGCTACCGTCGGGACCGCTCAAGATCGCCTCGTCGTGACCACGATGATCGACGACGGTCCCCGCCTCCGAGGAAAGAATATGATGAAAGGAGGCCAACAGGGTACGATGATTACCGGAGAGTGGGTTATGATGATCGCAGAGTACCTGATTATCCTGAACGCCGCAGGGACGAAAAAAGACGCGACGAGAAGGATGACCGGTACGACGACAGACCCCCAAGACAGGCGAACGGTGATGGAGGATGGACTCGTTGAGGATCTATAGGTGTCTGGTCGCCCTCACAAGATATTCAGAAAAACGGACGGCATTGTTTCAAACGGTTATCTTTTTTGGTCTTCCTCCAATTGTTCTATATCCGGACCGTGTACTTTTCTGCTGATGGTCTATACTCGTATTGGTATCGACTACCCTCGATCGATGGCGTAGGGTGGGTCCGCTGACGGACGTTTTGAGGATGGATTTTTTGTTCTGCCTGTGGGAACTTTCAACGATCACGAAGCGCTTAGGTCGAGGGCCCAGGCTCACGGAACAACATCCGAAGTCGAATTCGACCATAAGGCGGCTGGCGGACCGTGTGGTAAACGCTTTGTCTATCCAGAGTGGAAGGGGTATGTATTCACTACGATTCGTTGATGTAAAACACAATGGACGAGCCATAGTCGAATCCCAACCAAGCAATGTCCTGCTTGTCGCGGTCGACTCCGAGTTCCACGACGGAGTTATCCCGCATTATCATCCATATGGCAACATCTGCCTTTGTGCCGGTCTTGGTAGCCTTGCACAGCTTTTGCCGGAGGATGTGAAGTGCCATGGTCGGCAATGCTTTGATCTTCACAGGCTGTGTCTCGAGTAGCTTGGGCTGAGGTCGATGATTGGGCTCATGGTCCGATAGGCATTCAGTTCTGCATGTACGTGTTTAGTTAAATAATTGAGAATGAATAGTGCTAGTGTACCTATCAGGCGTTTACTGAGGCGGTCAGTCTTGTCCTGTGGCTGGGTTGGTGCCTCTCCAAGTAAACCGTGTTCTAACGAAGTTGATCGCTAAGAATGTAAGGAGTCATACAGCTCACGTACTGGCTCGAAGATTATTCCATTGAGGATGCCTTCTGATGAGCTCTCCCTCGGAGCCTGCGTCATTGTGCGAAATGTGCGACAAGTAGAAAAGCTCGCAATCAGTCCGTTCCTTGGAGGATATCTATAGTGGGCGTCAGTGTTTTAAAAAAAATTCCCATCGACTTCCGTCCTCGCCGAATGTGCTTACCGCTGTTGCGTCCAAAGCCATGAGGGAAGGGATCTTTGCGATAATGAATTGACGGGAGTACCTTGCCTCATCAGTTCCTGTTGGGAGGGAATCAATAAGCATTGTCTCCGTCCTCGCCGTTACGCGGACCTTGGACGAGCGGATTACCGCGTATGTAGAGTGTCTCCAGACCGGGACACCAAGCCGCAAGCGCGTCTATATTTCGCCATGACTCAATTCTGTTTGCAGACAATGAAACAGATCTGATCGCTGGTAACGGAGATTGACACTCTGTGGGAAACGGTATTTCACTGATGTCATTCGAAGTGAGGATGATGGTGGTCAATCTGCCAAACGAAAGTAGAGTAAGCGAGGCCAAGGGGTGGACGGAGAGATGTGGGAATCCTTACGAAGTGCATGAATGACCAAGACATTCCATGATATGGAGCCAGTCACTCAGTGAATTGCTATCTAGATTGATACTCTGTATTGTGACTGTTGGAGAACCAGTGTCCAGACCCTCGGGGAGGCGCGTGAGACGGTTGTAGCCCATCTCAATATGTTGGAGTTTCGGCATGAAGCGGACGATCTCAAGCATCTCACCCCAGGATGTGAGCGTGTCATTCAGTTGCAGATCTGTTACTCTCATGAACGCTGACGACATTTTGGCGGTATCTCTAGGGTTAGCGAGCCGGTTTCGACTGAAATATTGTCGTAAGAATCACGGGTTACAGCAGTGGAAGTGAAACTTACTTCAAAACCAGCCTTGCGAGCCCCGGAAGCTCTGCAGGTAATGCTGGCAACCACATCCCAAGAGGGAACAAGGCTCATCGACAGATCTAGTCCGCGCACGTCTGCCCGATACATGTGTTAAAATATGTTTCGTGTATCTGAGATTGAGCTTACTGGGGCAAGTCTTCTCGATAGCGCCGGGCTCGTCGCCTTTGCAGACAAATTCGTTGTCGAGGCTGATCTCCCGGAGTCTCTCCAGGTTCGAGAACTTTTGTCTGATTTTATCGAGATTTACAGCTTCTATCTCGATAGCTCCGCGTGATGAACCAAGAATGACTTTCTCCGTTGATTCAGACCCGTGTGGGAGCTCGATATACTTGGACTGCAGTGCCTCCAGGAAAGATCGCCCGTATGATACGTTTGATGATGGGCGGATGAACGAGCCAGAGTTGGGTATCCTTGTTGTGTTTTAATATAGAGATGCGCCTGGAGAGCACACGCCCTTACCGACAGGAGAAATATCGCGTTCCATCTCTGACACCGTCGTGTTTTCCGCGCTCGGGATTATCCCATTCGACACCCAGCCATGTCCCTGTTGTCCCACGGACAGGTCCGACAAAACGGATGCTTCCTATGTGTCCGGAGAGGCTGATACGGGCGCCTACTGGAGGTAATTCCATGGTGTCAAAGCCCAAGTACAAATTTGGTGTTTGTGAAGTTTGGTCCGGGGATGCGGCCCGTGAGCCGGAGCCAACAAGTTCTTGTTTTTTCCGACGGTTCTGTATGGAGTAGACTTGGATGCTCCCTGCATTGCATACTTCCTTACTTAGTAGAAATGGGCGATCGAACTCCTTTAAGTTAGTCCTGGGTGTTTTCAATTCATCGAAGACAACTTCAAGTTGATGTTATCCGAGTCGTCTTAGGTCTATACATAGTCGTTCTTCTCGTATATCCGAAGGGTATAACAATAGCTCTACCATATGTTCGGATGGTGATGAACTACAACCAAACCGCTTGCTGAGAATTCTATGGTCAAATGAACTAGCATATACTCAAATTATTTATCTTCTCACTCGACAAATTCATATACAAGCAGCCACAAAAAACTGGTTTGGGATATTACTAAGTACAAGTCAGATACAGACTTCGAAGTTGGAGGACAGGCGCTGATAAATTCTCATGCTAAAAAATAAAGTATTATAAAATTACATTACATTACAGTTTCTCCTACAATTTGGACGACTGATCAAATGCATTAGATTCAATCTCGGTGAAGATATCAAAGTTTCGCTGAAGGACTATTCGGGTAGTCAACTAAGGAGGGATAATAAGCGTCGTGACCTAGTATGAAGCAAAAGGCAAAAAATACTTACACCTCCTTTCATGAACCGACACACCGCACGATGCAGACGTCCTTTGGACCCTCCACGCGTCTCGTCTCCCTCATACGTGAGAATTCCCTCTGTTCCACCGGGAACGAAAGATCCCTCGAGTCTCCGAGGATTCATAACCATCCTGCCAAACAGTCCCCGCGAAAGCTGCGCGACCCTATCCCTCTGTTCAGGCAGATTCCTATTTCCCCGCAGGATACTCGCCAGAGTATACAAGATATAGAACTGCGGGGGCATAAAAATGATCTTTCCCTCGTTGAACTCGGCCAATGCGTCATCTGGGTGTATGAAACGCGCTGAAATGACTTCCTGTCCCCCATCTGAACAGGATAAGCAGAGAAGAGGACGGCGAACAAAATACTCACCTGGCTTCGGGATCTGTTCCTGCTTGTGCCCGGAGGAAAAACCAGAAGACGATGAAGCGCCCGAGTCTAGAAACGCGACGTAAAAGCGGGCATGGAAACGTCTGTGGGTCCACGTTTGAGTCTAACCACATACGGAGATCCCTCGCCAACTCACCGGGGGGCATCAACAGGCGTAATCCACTCCGTGAAGGGAAGCAGGGCGTCGGAGTCTGTACGCACCGAGAGCTGGTTCTCGTCGAGGAATGCCTGGAAGAGGAGTTTCTGGGAATGAATCTCGTGGCGCGCAGCTTCGAGGACGGGACCCGTCGGAAGGGGCGAGCCTGTGACGCCAACCAGCAGACCAGACTCTTCAAAGGTTTCCCGGATCGCCGTCATGGGTAATGAAGTGTCCTGCTTTTGGTCGTAATTCCCCCCGGGGAAGACCTGGTGATAACATGTCATGATGCTGTTCGACCATGGTGGGCAGCAGCTGGACTTACATGTACGCCTGCGAACGTACTAGCCCTGGGGTTCCGATGGACGAGTAGCACTTCATTGCGCTTATTGATAATGACCAGACTAGCAGAGGGCCGTGGCACAACAGGCCGAGAAGAGGACATGGTAGACGAGCAGCGATGAGAAATCCAGAGAGCTCGCAGAGATTCGCAACGAAGCCAAGAACGAGGAAAAGACTGTCGCAAGCCACGAATAATCATCCCGGCGTCTTGTGCCTTCACTTTATTGATCCCTCATTAGATGCAGTCGGAGAAAGGAAGTCACCGGTCCGGCTCGGCATCTTCAACAGTACGGTTTTGAGCGTGGAATCCGTGACAAGTTGTGACAACCATCTCCAGTACAATAAGGATAGTATTATGTGCTACATGATAGTGATGTGCAAGCGACAGCCAGATAGCAAGAAAGTTATACAAGAAACTACACGCTCTGCATTCCGGAACAAGCGGAACGACAGTCACATTCCATCAGGGACGCGGTAATTTCTTCACTGCGTCTTTCCAATTCTGCAAACGCATCAATTGCATGAGGCGGGCATCATATCGCAGCCTAAGGATACTCACATTATGCTCCAACGTCCCTGAAGTCCTCGACATTAGCAATAGATAGCATATACCTCCCCACCTTCTCCAGCTCTCGATCCCTCATGGCCTCTGGTGTATGGGCATTCTTGAATGCATGGATCTTGAGGCCCTGGCCAGGGTTGAGAGCAAAGTTACGACTCTGACGGAGTATCGGTCAGTCGGATGGCATTCACGCTGTAGAGGGGAAGACCTACAAGATCATCTATGTGTATAGTATTACTGAGCGCCGCTAATAATCCAGGATGGAACTCGATGAGAGAATATTGGTGAACGTGCACGGCCACCTACAACTCGGGTATAAGATTCCATATGATCTGCAGCGGCTTGACAGAATGTTGCCAAGGCTTGTTGTCGCGTTGACTAAAGACAGTGAACATGCTCGTTTTATCTAGCACTGCTAGGGGTCAGTGACACGTAGGAAAGTCTTGCAAGCACCTAGAATCTTACCGAATGAGATCTATACATATGTTGAGAACACATAAATCGGGCTTCTGAGAACGCATACACACCTGATAATTACGGCTACCTCCAACCATGCCCAATTCTACCAACTTAGTCTCCAGCCAAATCCAGCTCGTCTGGGACCTGGAAGCAGGTTAATGAATACATATAGTACAGCCGCCGCGGGGGCAGGTACATCCCCAGTGTGTGAAGAAATGAAATCTTGGCAAGTTTCGTTAGGGATACTTCAATGACCTGATCTGCACCTTGGGGAGTACCGCGAGAAATTATCTCGGTTTTCAATGGAAGTGTATTCCAGGGGCAAGGAAGGTCTGCCTCTAATGAAACCAGCCAAGAGCCCATTCACATCGATCGAGATGCACCCCCCACCTCGGCTGCGAAGACAAAACTGAGTATGACATACCATATACAAACTGAAATCACGCGTGAGAATATGCTGATAAGTATCAGGGATGAACGCACTGTCATAAAACGGATAGATCGCCTCCAAGAACTCATGCAGACCAGGACGCGCGCATTCAGCTGGTGGCAGACTTCCAGACGTCAAAGGCTTCGTATCCAAGATCGCTAGCAGACACCTCGTCTCAAATATCACCAATATAATCAAAGAAAATCGCACTATAGTCGATGTCCAATACCAACAGCTTCTTGCCTGGGCGAACCGGATGGATGATATTGATATTCGTCTTGGCCGTGTACTCCTTCACCTTGCGAGCGTTCCGTGGATCGGCGAGGTAACGACTCCTAGCCGTGATGTCCATCAACAAGTCAAGGTCCAAGTCGTTGATGATGTCCGAGAAGCCGTCCAACGCTACAGGTGTCAACGATCAGCAAAGAGTACTTCCTCGCACCGCAGATCGCGTACCCGACGGGTCCTTAATCTCGTCTCCTTCAGGCGTCCCGACGAGCGAAAACTTCTTCCCCGACGCCAGCTTCAAATCGGCGCTGTAACCTCCAATGAATCACAAAACCAACAAAATCCCGCCATCGAACACGTACATTCGCACCTGATCTGGCGGCAGCTTGCCTTTTACGAGGCCTAGGATCTTCTGGCGCCCGGGCGGGACATGAGTCTGGCTGTGAAGGTAGCCTTTGAGGTCGTACACGCTGTTAGCCAAGCATCATTAGCTTGGCGACGATGACGCTGGGCGAGTGACTTACGTATCGGTGTCTGCAATTTCCAGCGAAAAAAAACGCCCAGACCAAGTGAACTGCAGCGATATCCACGTCTCTACGATGCCAGATCCGTTCTGTCGTCGCGGACGGTCAGTGGGGCCTGAATGTGGGCGCTTAGAACATGAGCTGTCCTACCTCGACCAGGGGTTCATCGCGTCTCGTCACCTCCATACCGCCTGCTGGCCCTGACGCTGCATCTAGCGACGAGGTCATGATGATGGTGAAAGAGAAGGAGAAACAGCAAAACAAGCACGTTTCGGCGCGCAAGTGCTGTAGACCGGGCCGGTCCCGGCGAGGTGCTCGGAACCTTGGTTTCTTTCACTCATAATGGCTGTCTTGTTTCCTGTTTTCACCATCATTCCTGGGGGACGCAGGTTATCGTTGTGATTACCGTGATTTGATGGAACGAAGCGCACTCTGTGGGGAAATACAGGTTTACGTCCAAGAATACGTTTCAACGGGACTGTTGAAATTGCCAAAATAAAAACTACTTGCCAACGTATCTTCCGTCGCAAAGAACGGTATTCTCTGGCACTCTTCTGCTGTATCACCCGAAGCTTGGGGGTAAAATGACATGTTTTAACGTCTGCTCGAACCTTTTGTACTCTTATGTCGCGGGCGACGGATATAAGTGGAGGAAGCCCATTCTTTCCTGGTGAATGTCGCTAACTTTCTTTAGGTTATACTGCTTCTAATTATCTTTTTCTACTCAGCATACCGGGCTACTTCCGTGTATTCTCTTCTTTAGTCGGCTAGTTCTTTGCAAGCGATACCCTGGCTATACACGGCCTTCCCTCCCTCCTCTACAAGGACCATTTGCAAGCCTGGACAGTTCAATTTGGAAGACGCCACACTATCTATTGACGAGAATAATGTCTCATTGCTTGGCTGACCACGACGTCAAAACATGTTACCTATGCCCTTTCAGTTCCATTGGCGACTGCTCGGTACTTTGGATCAAGTTTGTACCCTCTTGGACCTTCTGGTTGAAGAGGAATCTGACATTCTGGATGTATATTGTAAGGAGCCCAACGTAGACACCTATTCTTGGCTACGATCGTCACCCTGCAACTCGGACGATACTTCTATTTTCACCGTCATTCCTGGGGGACAGTAGTCTACGGTTGTCGTAGGATTTCTCGCTTATGAGTGGCCGGGCCAATGTATCTCTGTTGTGGTCTCTAGCCATACTCGTTGGCATTCTACTGGATATTCTGTATCGCCATCTGCTTCACAGATTTATGCTGGTCGATACCATGCCACAACTCAGGCCGTCCTAACCGACGACCCCGATCTCCCGACAATCCTCGCTCCAGCCGCTTTCTGGATCAGAAACTTGGTTTTTACTGCGACTGACCATTGGAAGTTAGTCTTGTGACTGAAGAACTAGACGACATCTAATCATGTCTCAGAAAAACGTCAAGTACATCGCACGGCGTGCAGCTACAGCGTTTTGCCCATCACAATCACGAAGCTGAGTAAAATATCATCATTATCTTCTTGGTTGCTCTTGCCTCTGTTCGACCGTTAAGACCGAGTTAACCGTACGCTATCTCTACTTTTATTAGCGTCCGTCGTTCTCTTGACAGCGTCTCAGCGCTCGAAACAATCCATGTATGCTCAATGTTCATCTGCCTCGTTGACTCAATGATGCTGGCTTGCATGTACTCTCCTATATAAACTCATCGAATGGGACTTTCACTCCCAGAGCCGGTCTCTACACTCCTATTCAACCTTCATAAGCCTGGTGCTTAACCTACTACAACATACTACTATCCACCATGCGCCTTTCCTCCGCCTGCTCGTTCTGTATCATCTGGACGCTCTATTCCTTGCTGGCCGAATCTCGGTTAGTGTTCCTTCTTTCATGGAGGGAATTGTGTTCACTTTTTGTTTAGACCACTCAAGTTGGGGGGCGTCATACATGGTATAGAAGGTCTAGCAGGGGATATGACAGGAACGGGAACCCAATCATCCACGCAAGAATGTCTACCCAACCCGTCACCCTCAGCCCACACTCTCGTCCTTCGAAGGAAAACAAGGCTAGGGTCTGGTACTGTTGGAGGCGGGAGCGGTGGAGGCTCTGGGTCAAGCGGAGGCGGGCCGACTGTCAATAGTGGCGGCTCTGCAAAGCCTGGAGGCAGGACGGGGTCCGAGCACATGCACGAGGAAATGCCGGGGACAATACTAGCGTCCCTCTGCTTTGAGCTAAATTCCAACACGTATCGGTCCACCGCATTACCTTGTCATAAAGCTCATCAGTACCCTATGACTGTAGCAATACACTTGTCACTTGTCCTTTCTTCGTAGCGAGCAAGGGTTTTATGCACATCTCTCATCGGGTGTTTCTTCTCTATCTTGTACGTATTTCTTCGTTGCTTTCCCAAGCACCAGAGGATCCCTTTCAGGTATATCAGCGAAATTCATTACGCATCCGGGGCATCACCCACTTGGAACAGTACTCGAAGTGGTAGAGGATAGCTTCTATTGATTCTTGACGGTCGACAACAGCAAGATTGATGCTGAGAAAAACAACGACTGATCGCCTTCAACGAACGACCGGAAAACGCGAGAAAGCCAGCGCTGTCTTGAGTTGTCTAGTGAACGAGGGAAATATGATACGATATTATTACAAGTGATGCGTGAAAATAATGCAATGAATAGCAATCTTTACATGATCTCCACTTGGGCGACACTATCAGCGATGAAACCAAATGCAGCCAAAGAAGAAGATGCTAGGAGAGAATGTTGGTTTTCGATGCAAGAGAGAAGACAATGGAAACATACAGGACAAGGAAGCACCAAGGGGGGCAGAAGGAGCGGTCGGACTTAAAATTTGCGTCGAAGCGTCGTATCTCCAGTGATTGTTTTCGGCAGCTAGAGAAACAGTTAGATTACTCAAAAAGGTAGGAATCCAGCGTAAACGGACCCGCAAGAAGGCGGTCGGAAGTCAGCCCTAGATAAGTCTGAGCGAGCCCCAGTGGTAGAGCGGTGTACGCTTTGGACAACAGCCTAAACGTTCTCTCCCGGAATGATTCTACAAGAACACAGCATCAGCCTTTGTCACACAACACTCATACAGCAATACACACCAGTAAACGTCTGGACCATCTCCGAAAGCACGACAGGGAACTGTGAATCTGGGGCGTTTTCTGTATCCTTCGCCATGTTGTAGAATGCCTCGGCGCGTGCGTATACCTCCCCATGCTTCCTCTCCATAGAGGATTCTAGAAGTGCTGCTAGTGCGGTGGAAATCGGAAGCTTCTGGAGCCGTGGATGCATGCGTGTCAACGCGAAACGAGCTGCTGGTCTTTCAAAGGTCAGATACGCCGGAGGCGACGATGGACGCTAGCACTCACAGGTCATCGGTTATCAGATAACCTAGAACAAGAGGCGCGACGACGAGCAGTCTCGACATGGGGCTCTCGTCGTCTCCCTTGGGACACGCCGCGATCAGTCTGAGATCTTATGGATCGTTGAGAATCCACTCACCCACACATCCGCATTTTCTGCAACAGAGATAAGTTCCTGCCACTGTTTGTCTGACGCCAGAGACGCTATCTTCTGAAAGGCCTGTTGAAATACGTCCTGCGGGGGTGGTGAGCGTGGTGCTGATTGCTGCTGTTGCGCGGGTTCTGGGACGGTCTCGGTCGACGAGCTCGCTGCTTGCGCATTGGCATTGGCATTGGCATTAGCTGACGCTTCTTCACGCGCAGCGTCCTGTATTTCAATATCTGTAGTCGGTGGAGGGGTAGGGGGTCTGTTGGCCATGACAGTGGAAGGAAGGGTCAATCAATGTGGCGCGATGTTCTCACGGTATACAAACGAGGAAAGGCAAATAAAGATTTGTGCTACTGATAAATCAAGACGACAGCGAGGTTTGCTACATGAGGACGAACCGAAAGCGTTGTTAAACAAATTGATACACATGCCGATGATACCACAAAGAAGGAGAAAGTGTCGTAAGATACAAATATCGTTGCAGGGAAGTTGAATAAATTTAAGCAATTAGTTGGTAAAAAGTGCGAATGCGTCGAAGAGGATTGGTATCAGTGCGAATATCAATGAGTTTTTGAGTTGCATTAAAAAGCTGTTGCAAGTTGAGTCGTCGCGAGGTGTAGGATTAAATCCCGAAAACTTGATAATCGTATTCGACGGCTGCGCCCCAGAAAGACGGGACACATGCACCGATCTCAAACTCCCCTGTCGCTCCGAGCTGGAGCGCCTTCACATCGGAGGTGCCAGCCGCGTTCCAGGTAGCGAGACCGTTAACGTTAGGGTTGCCAGAGTGCAAGAACGCTTTATAGCGTTGCTGCATCTCTGAAATGAGTTCAGCCTGGACTGAGGAAGGGTTGGGTACGGTCCCGAACTAACGAAGGAGTGAGCAATGAGATAAGTTGCAGAGAATAGGAAACCGTACCACTATCTCGATATCGTCACGATGGCACACCTTCCCGTCTTCGTGACAGAATTCCACAAAGTCGTTCAATGGGTAAGACGCGCCGACGGTATACAAGCCGACATACGCCGTGCCTCCGTTACTCACCCAGTTCCTCGCGAATGTCCATTTAGCACATTTCCACATATAATCTGTCCCCAGTCTCTCCAACCTGATTCGCGTATCATCATCCTCGTCCGTGGGAGTGTAAAAAGTTGAGTTGTCTATGATCGCCGTGCGCTCGTCTCCAAGAAACTGATCGGCAAAGACGTCAAAGAATACACCGCTGACTTTTTCGGTAAAGGTGCCATAGATGGTGAGGCCGGCTTCGTTGAGTACGGAAGTGATGAGGACGGGCTTGCTCACCGACGGGAACGCGTCGGTGGAGTCGAGCGGGGACGTTATCAACGTGTTGTCACGAACGGGTCGAATAGGTTCAGCGGTCCCTGTGGACGCGTCGAGGGAGGGAGCATTGCTAAATAAGGTCGACTGTGCATTGAGAATGTCATCCAACGAGAGAGCATCCCAGCAGGCCGTGTCCGAAGCCCCACAAGAGATCAATCCGTTGAAAGAACTCTGCAAGGTCTCCTGTGTGGTCGTAGAAAGGAACCCAAAATTCTAGATCCAAAAAAAGGATTTGCACCACCGATAAGCCGAAGAAAAGGAGGCGCGTACCATCGGGTCTGACTGTAAGATAGCAGACTGGAACAAGGACGACGCCGATGGCACGGCGAGCAAAGCGCGAATCAAATTGGCACCACTGCTTTGGCCTGCCAACGTGATCTTGGAGCTGTCACCGCCAAAGGATGGCAGAATCGTTTGCAAAAACTTCAATGCGTTGATGACATCCTTGACCGCTAAATTCGTTGCCCCGTTAGGAGCCATAAACCCGAGCTAAAAATGAAAAAATAAGTATACGAGCAAAGGGGGGAAGAGGGGTGCTTACGCCTCCAAGGCGGTACTGTATCACAGCAACAATGGAATTCGTCGTGGAGGCAAGGTTCGAACCGTCCAAACCTTCGTCACCGGCAGATCCTGTGATGAATGATCCACCATGTACCCTGCCCAGGAGTTAATCAATCAGCCCCACTGGCATATGATGGATAGACAGTTCTCGCACCACGTAAGCGTAGGAACATTGTCAGACACAGTGAGCGTAGCAGGCACGTAGAGGACCATCGACAAACAGTCCTCCGAATATTGCGACGAGTCCACATCCGACTGCGGGCAAGCCAGAGGCATAGCAGTCACGTCTGAAGAGTTATTGCTGCTCCCACATACGGATTTCAGGAAGCGCAAAGTGAAGCAAAATAAAATACGCACGGGAGCTCCCATTCTGAAACGATTCCGGATTCCTGCCATCTCTCTGCGGAGGCGTACTTGACGGGGAACCTGACCGCTGAGCCATTAACAACCCCTTTGGCGGTGCCAATACTTGTCGTGACCTCTGTAGCCGACTGTGTATCCCGAGGGCACAACCATGGCAACAAAATACAGAAGATGCCTCCGCTGCCCGGCTTCACGAATATACTGTGGTGATTGCTACCTGGAAACCCCGGAAACGGAGCAGCAGCCGCCAAAGAGAGGGCCGACAAGACGAAGATCAACGCGACCATAGTCAGAGAGAAGGACCTAGGATTACGACACCGGGCTGTAGGACAGCTGGTGGGGAAACGAACCGCGACGACGCGGAGAATTTTATATGCGGCTTGAACCTGTCAAAGGCCGCAGAAAATACAAGGCAAGGCACTGCAGGCCCAGGGAACTGGAGGTGAAGCGCTCGGGACATCAGAAATATGAGGAATTCGAAGTGATCCAGGAGACAACGCGCGCCATAATAGGAACCCCATGCGGACGGCGCCGTAGGTCTTTTTCTCCTTCCTGGTTACGGAGCCTGGCCCAGTCAGTCTAGCACGCTTATTGTGTTGACCCTCCTGATTCCGCACGTTTAATTATCGCTGTAGACCGAGTTAAGGTGTCTAATGATTCCTTTATTGTGGATCCAAAAGCGCATTGGGTCCCCGGAACACGTCGCTCAAAGTGGGAGGATGAGCACATGTGTACGGCTGATGGTTTCTCATCATCAATGAAACTGATATCCTGACTGAGGTTGACCGACGGGCCCCGAAATAGCCAGTGGATGTTGGACGGCGCTGCGATCAGCGACGTTCAAATCGAGAGACAAGGCCAGGGGACAGGCACGAAATAACCTATAGTGCTCTCGAAACAGAATAATACGCCACGGCGTTGAAGCGTACAAAGGCATGCAGCGAGCCTGATGTCGACACGCAATATTAAGGACTTGAAACAATTATCAATATCACAAGAATAGTCAAGGAACGACCACATCTTGCAATGGTCGACGCACGCGCCACTGATTTCCAGCTCATATAATTGTTACATAAATCATAACGTACCCGCAAGGCAGAAGTAAATGATATATTGACCAGGTACGCTAGGGCCGCTGCCATCACCACGTATTAGCCGCTACCAAATAACACTACTGAAATTGCGAACCAAAACTCCGATTGTTTGCTGCAACCCAAAGACCGCCAAATGGAAGTCCCCGCTAGCCAACAGCAAAGAAAAAGAGAGGCCCACCCAGCCAGAGTGGCCAAAGTCGGACAGGAAAATATTGAGACGATGCATAAGCCTAAGCCTATACAAACCGCAGACACCCTCTGCGGACAGGGTCGCCGTGCTATGAAGGATCCCTACGGCCCACAAACCTGGGAATGTGAAGGGGCCTGTGCCATCAAGGTAAGTATGAGGTGTTCACTTGCTCGCCCTTGCCTTTTATACCTCGCCCTTGCGCACGGACCACACATTGATGACGAGTGATCGGCCTGTACCGGGCCGTTTCAGGGTTTGCGCCGACGGTCACGTAGCGCTGAAGTTGAAATCTACCCTCGTTGCCTCATTCTCTAAACGCGCGTAGCGACATGGAGACTTCGAAACCCGTGCCATCCTTCCGAAGAAATCGATTGGGTAATTGATCTCGAGGCTGGAAAGGATCTGACTTGCCTCCGAACGAGGACGTAGAGGCTTGACCTTGCTCAGAAAACAATTTTGACTGGAGTTGCTTTGCAATTGGAAGTGTGAGTACGCTGGTTCGGTTTAGTCTCCTCTGTGGATTTATTGTCGCGTCAGGCCGACCCACCACTTCTACATCGATACGATGTGCTTGGATTTGTGGTAGCTTGCAGGAATTTCAGACCCGGTCCAAGGTTACAGGTTCAGCGGAACATGGTTGGCTACGCAAAGCAGGTGGAGCGGTCTTATGAAAAGAACGCCGGACACTGTGGAGAGGAGACATGAGAAGCTGCTTTCGATGCACCTATTGGACGATGGAAAAGGATGGATAAATGTCGGACCCGACCATTGCATAGCATGGTGAGTGACCGCTCCACATCTCTCACCGTTTATTCCTGTGCTCAACGTGGGGTACTTTCGATATCAACGAAGCAGGTTTTGCTCCGCTTTGGGTTGAATATTTCTTCCGGGCCAGAGACAGTACTCGTGGTAAGTAATTTAACAAACCAATGCGCTGACTATCGACGAACTTGGTTAGATTAGAGCAAGCGGATTGCATTTTGGCTCGGTTTTTGTAGAGATTCGACGCGCGCAGTGCTGGCAGTCGCGGTTTCTCGTGTTGGTGGTGGGACTTGCAAGCCTCTGTTCGTCCCTTTTACCCTGACCGGCCTGAAAGCCATGCAGAAAATGCTTTCGGAGATAAACGACTTCTCCGCCTTGAGGTTGACGTCGAGTATACCCAAAATTCTTGTTGAACGATGGAACCGGAGAGATCGAGAAGCAACGGAAAGCAAGGTCCACGGATGTGAACCGGATCATGAGGTCCATAATCGTCAGCGGGCCTGGGTTTCTATTTAGGTACGCTTGCACTTTCTAAGATGACTTGGGTATCTGAGCTCTTGCCCAGTTCCGCCCCTCCTTGACTCTCCCTGTAGAGCACATTTACCTGGGGATACTTGGAAGATGTCAAGCAGATGTCAGATGTGTACTATCTCGCTTTTCCGAATGACAGGAAATTCACGAAATATCTTGTCTATGGCGTTTACATCGTCGAGTTCGTGCAGACAATCCTCGTCACCCATAGCACGTTGTCAGTGTTCGGGTATGGCTTCGGAGAGATGGATACCCTCACTGCCAGGAACTTCAATTGGCTCACTGTCCCCATCATGAGCGCTGTTGGTACGTGCATCGTCTTCTACTTGTTTTCCGTTCTTACCAGAATACAGCTTCTTGTGTCGGGCAAGGTTTCTACGCGTTTCGAATACACATATTATCAAAGTCTCAAATTGTCCCGATATTCATCGTCTGTGTTCGTCGCCGCCCAATTTCTCTGTGACAGTCTAGCTCATTTATCTACAGTTAGCTATAACCAGCTCTGCGGCAGCTATAACCACAGGTATCTATGCTCTCGAAGCAGGTAGCATTGTTGAACTCAACACGAGGAAAATTTCTCTATCGATTGGGGTAGGTGTGGTGTGGTGTGGTGTGGTGTACCGGCACAAGGTCCCAATCAGGAACGGCCGGGTCCACAGCCCTAACACGGCCAAAGCCATGTCGCTGTGGCCACGAAGGCTCATACCGTTGTGATCGCACGGTTGCGTACGTCTCGCGGAGTAGAGACACATCGTGGGGTTATGGGGTAAATATACGAAGTCAAAGATCTTTTAGAATATGGACAAATTTTACAGGTACGATGCAGGACAAAATATAGGTACAGATACGAAAGATATCATGAACATATTTTGCGAAGGAATACAGAACATCAACATTGTCGCCCTCTACCAGTCGCATCGCTTCCGATCTCGAAGGAGCGGATTGTAAGGATGCAGTGAGTGCATGAGCAGCGAGGTGGAAGACTTTATCTCGAAGTGCTTCGAGCTTTTCGGTTCCAGTGCAATACAACAACGCGTGGGCATCATCTTCCACATCAGTCTGGCTAGCGACATAACTGGCGCTCACGAGGAACAGGAGGGCAACGACGTTTATTCCATCTAAGAACCTCGACAGCGAGTGTATGTGACGAAGTCGAACCGGTACGAGGAGATATGTGCGGAAGGACACCACCCCGATTCCTGGGAGTGGGAACTAAGCGAGTGTCATTCCAGATGTGCGATGGTGCAAAAGGGGAGCTTTAGGAGAGGATGCAATGAACAGCTCATATCTTTCAAGCATGTACATGATTGCTGAACAACATCGATAATGCTATCCATATCGCATGGGGACCAGGCACGGGAGAGATCAAGGGTTATGGGATGGCGAAGACGATGAAGGCATGACAAAGATCGACGAATATTTTCCGTTCCTAGAGCAGGTATCGCAACGTGAGCGTCAGCCTACGAAACTTGATGGGCCACATCCCTGCCTCTGAAAAGAGCATTGGGACGGGGGACCGCTTAGCGATGCCGAAAAGGCGACGAATCCATGTCTTCTGAACCCATTCGAGCTCGGACAAAGAGCCAAGGTCGATGGAAGAAAGCGTTCACGGACTTGCGCGCCTTCGATGCTTTGATATAGTAATGCTCCTTGAATATAGACCTGTCCGTGGATGACAGCGTAATTTCAACATATAGACACAAGAAAGAGGATGACCCCCGACTGAGAAGGACTTAAGGTAAGGAGTGCCTGCAATCCAGATTTTGGTCTCGTCATGAGATGTTGTTATCGGGTTCCTCCGGCACCAATCGAAGAGAATATCAAGCTTCGCCTGTATGTAAACCTTGGGCTGAATTCGAAAACAAGACGTTGAACAATGTCGTGGGCCTGTTCGACATGCGACATGGGATGATTTCCGATGACAACGTCATCAGGATGAGGTCACAACTTGAGAAATCCGAGAAATAGATACACACACTCTGCCAATGACGTCGGATACTCGTCACTGACATCTGCTGACAGTCGGACCTGAGACAACACATTACAGCGAGGGGAGCACGACAATGTGGAAGTGAGAGCAGAGATCGGCTAACGGAGAATCATGAAGAAAGAGGAGAGGTCCAATACCATACAATGTGCAAACCAATGTTCAAACCAAAAAACAGTATGACCGGCACGATGTCGTAGCCCATGATACACAACAATACGCAGGTCACGAATAATCACCCAAAAGCAGGAGCACTGAATGGTGGACTAACAGTGCACTTGCAGTGACGTTCGAGCCTATGACAGCTACCAAAACCAGGTCTGAGAGCTGCAGGGCACCAAGCGCATCGTTTCCTGCAGAAAGGGCACACTTGGATGCAGATCAGAGGCCTATGAACACAACGATACGCAGATCACGAATAATCACTCATTAGCAAGAGCACTGAATGGGGGACCAACAGTGTACTCGCAGTGATGTTCGAGCCCATGACAGCTACCGAAACCAGGTCTGAGAGAGCTGCAGGGCACCAAGCACATCGTTTCCTGCAGAAAGGGCATGCTTGGATGCAGATCAGAGGCCTATGAACACAACGATACGCAGATCACGAATAATCACTCATTAGCAAGAGCACTGAATGGGGGACCAACAGTGTACTCGCAGTGATGTTCGAGCCCATGACAGCTACCGAAACCAGGTCTGAGAGAGCTGCAGGGCACCAAGCACATCGTTTCCTGCAGAAAGGGCATGCTTGGATGCAGATCAGAGGCCTATGAAAACAACAATACGCAGATCACGAACAATCACTCATCAGCGAGCACACTGAATGGCGGACCAACAGTGAACTTGCAGTGATGCTCGAGTCTATGACAGTTGCCGAAAGCAGGGCTCAGAGGGCTGCAGGGCACCAAACATACTGCTTCCTGCAGAAACAACATGTTTGGATGCAGCTCTGAGACCTATGAATGCTCGAGGTCCAACGTCGGATAGGTCCAGGTAGAAGCAAAAAAAACGACGGTGCAAAAGCGGATACAGCGTCTCGAGAGAAATAGCCTCTTGTTGACGATAGCGTGGTTTATGTATCAGATTTGCAAACGCGAAATGCGGGAACGACTGTATCAGAAAGTGGAGGAGATGGTTGGGAGTTATGGAAACTCCTAGCACACCGGTATCTTCTCTCGATGCCAAAGAGTTTCCACCGCATACATCCTCTCTGCAGTACTGCTATCCGACGATGACATTCCGGGAGAGTGGGACTTTCGAGTGCACGCATCGGATGTCTCTATCCACGAGCGTTGTTGCAGCAGAAAAGGCCCATATGTGGACTGCACGAATTCATCATCTTTCGAACGGCATGCTGGGACAGGGGGGAACGGGCTTGGGAGCGAGTGGTGGTTGTCAGGTCAAGGCATTTGAGGGCGAACTCTCCCAATAAGCAAGCATCGGATTCCTTTATCCAGAAGTATGGAACTCGTCGCCCGGCAGGACTCACTCGGGAGCAGACTGAGACTCGATGGGGAAAGGGCTTTCGTAACGGCGAGGTCTGTTCGAATTAACGAACTATTGCGAGGAAAAGACGATATGGCTGGCGAGTACAGGTGAATGGGATAAGACGCTGTAATAGAAATGCTTTCCCACGTACTCTATCAGGTCACACTTCGTTCATGTCACAGACTGCACCGAATTTGGGGCCTCGAATTTGAATTCACCGAAGTCGCTTCCTTTGTCGTCCTTTGTTCAACTGTTGCCTTTGTTTGTTTCCGGTATCTTTATGATGCATCGATTACTTCTTCGATGGCGCTTAATGTGCTTGTCGCCTTAGGTTTCTTATCAACTCTCATCATCTCCTCCCCTTCACCATGAATATCGCTCTGCACTTTCTTCCAACGACCGTCAATGCATGGGACGTTACCAGATCACTGGCCGAGGTCCTTCATTCCGACGAGTTTCACCCTGTACACGAGAATGAACGTCCCCTCAACTTCAAGGTTGAGTTGAACCCGAGCAAATTGGGCGGTGTTCGCAACGACGGCACCGGCTTCTTACAGCTTCCCACAGAAGCGATTGGCCGAAAGTTCCTGAATTGGGCAAAGGAAACTCCTATACGAATTGGAGGGAAGAAAATCAAGATGTACCCGAAGGGTTCTGTTTATCGCGACGTCGCTATTATACTGCAAAGGGCGCCCTTTGTCAATCCTGATATTGAAGAGGAGTGGGAGGACAAGTGCCACCAGTTGGATGTGAGGATCCGTGTTGACGTCATTCAATTCGGCGTATATTATCGCCCTTCGTACCCCACTTCCCCCAAACAGCGTCTTGCGTCGCGCGCGTACTCAATTGAGTGGGAGCGTGACTACGCCGTGAACGGTGCTGCCTGGTTGGAGTTTGAATACGATCACAAGTTGATTCGTATCACTGTCAGTCATTCTTGCATTTATACGGTATTCTTAAGTTTGACCTCGTTCCTAAGCTTGGCAACGAGACCACAGAGACTGAAGGACAAACAATTGCCATCAGTTTCTCTAGCATCAATAAGATAGCTCTCGGTTATGATGGCAAACCTTGTACGCTTTTTCATAGATCGTACTCCCTAGTGTGGTATTTCTAACATCTCTCTCAGACATATGCTTCGACACCTTAACACCTCCCGTCTTTGAAGCTATCAACTTGCACAGAACATCAGACGATAACAAAACTGATAAGAGCAAAAACAAGCACCGTGTCAGCTCTCTCCATCCTGGGCATGCAGCCGTTTCACAATACGCCCAACATCTGCGGTTGCTGCTGTACAGCGATCCGAATTCTGATGTCATCGAGCAGTTCAAGAACCTCTGCGTCGTAGCTGGGATAGCGACCAATCTTATCATCTCTTTTACGGGACCCTGGAACCTGGAAGCTTCCAAACAAGGGTTCTTCGAGCAAAAGCGACTTTGGAGATTGCGAAAGGACATTCAGACCTTTAAATGGCCCATCGCGTCCCAATTGGAGTTGTTACTTCATGATTGTCTACTTATCACGCCCGATGTCGAGGCCCTCATACCCCTTGTGAAGGAAGCTTGTCGCCAGCATCCTAGCCAGAATGATGACTACGTTGGCAGTCTTTTGCGGAGCTACAGCGAAGCTCTAGCAAATCGTGATGCTCGTGAATCACCTCTGGACTGCTTCCGTCGTGTCAACCGGGAATTCATCTACCACAAACAAAACCTTTCCTCAGGACATTTCTTGTGCTACCACGTCACCTTTGCGCCAACTCGTATGATTCTGGAGGGCCCTTATGCCACCCAATCCAATCGTATCATCAGAAAGTACTCCGAATACGAAGAACATTTTATTCGTGTAGACTTTCGCGATGAAGATAGACTGTCATATCGGTGGGATCGCCAAGTTGATGGGAGGACTTTTGTTCGTGAGCGAGTAGGTCGCACTTTGAAGGAAGGGTTCGAGCTGGGAGGCCGAAGATTTGAATTTCTGGCCTATTCTTCCTCAGCATTACGCGAGCATGCAGTATGGTTCATCAATCCCTTCCGATTCCAGGACCCGGATACTAAACACATATTTTATGTTACCGCGGAGTACATTCGGCACTCTATCGGGGACTTTAAGGGCACCCCACTTATGACTCAGCCCTCCAAGTGGGCAGCGAGGATTGGCCAAGCTTTCACTGCGACGGATCCTTCTGTCAAAGTCAAGCGTGAGGAATGGACGGAGATGCCTGATATGGGCACGGAAGAGAATTTGGCCAAAAATCAATACTTACATACTGATGGCGCGGGCACGATATCCAAATCTCTTGGAGATGAGATCTGGGCATGTCTTTGCAAAGGTCGTCGAGATCACGGTGAAAACGCTGTTCAGCCTTCTGTCGTGAGTGTCTTACTGTTGTTACTTTTACGATGACATAGTACTGAATGACGCATGCAGTATCAAATCCGGTTCTTGGGATACAAAGGCGTTGTTGCTGTTGATCCTGAACTTGACCGCGACCCTAACGGCATCAGGATGAAACTGAGGCCTAGCATGAGAAAATTTGAAGACTCCCGATTGGCTGAAGCAGATATAGAGATTGCTCGGGCTTTTGATAGACCTAATACGTCATATCTCAACAGGTCAGAGTTTTCTTTCGTTCTTTATCACCGGATGCTGACTTCCTACATTAAGGCCATTGGTGATGATTTTGGAGGACAAGCAAGTCAGAAGGGACAATCTCCAAGAATTGCAGGATAACGCGGTCGCTGATACTTTGACCATCGATGACTCCATAAAGGACTTCAACAGTATTCTCAAGGATCATTCCCTAGGCTCCCAATATCGATTATCATATATACTTGATAAAATTTCCACCCTAGGCTTCGATCTTCACCCTCAGGGACGTACTCCCGGCATCGATACGCCCTTCTTGAAACAACTACGTCAAGTCGCCAAAATCGACGTATTGCGAGACATCAAACATTCAGCCAGAATCCCAATTCCTGGAAGCTATCTGCTGGTCGGTGTACCAGATGAAGGGCCAGCATACGAACAAGACGGATACAAGAACGTTTTCACCTTGAAACAGAATGAAATATATGGTCAGTCACTGATATTTGGAGCACGCTCGCTGGTATCCATCTTATTCTACGTTACAGCTTGCGTTCAGAAGCACCCCGGAGATGAGCCAGAGTGGATTGAGGGTCCCTGCATCATATCTCGCAGCCCGGTGGTTCATCCAGGAGACAGTGAGCAATTATTAACATTTCAATGACCACATTTTCTGATACTCATCAATAATAGTACAACAAGTTATAGGTGTCAAGCCCCCTGACAACAAGTTCTGCGCGTTTTCTCATATCCGCAACGCGGTCGTCCTTCCATCCGTCGGTAGGTTCCTTCTGCCCGGGCCGATACCAGCTTCTGAATAACTCTGTAGGCGGGAGGTCCTTGGCGTCAAAGCTTGGCGGTGGTGACTTGGACGGGTTCGTCACGTTCGTTCCAGAACCTTGCCCTTGCTAATCGCGTACTGTGGAACCAGTGATATCTATGACATCATCCCCAACCCTGATCTCATGCCTTCAAATTTTGATGAAGCTGCGTCTTATGAAAGCGCAGGGACTTACGAAGCTCTGGATGAAGATGGTAAACCGAGAGAATGTGATGCCAATGACATCGCCGACTTCATTGTTGAATACATCCTCTCAGATGTTCTCGTATGTTTTTTTGTCTCGACAGGAAAGTCTGTCTGCCTGTTAACTTTTCGATAGGGTCTGTTGTCAGATAGATTGCTCGTTATAGCAGGTGAGCTCAATGTCAAAGACGTACTTACGGTGTTATCTAACCTTCCTCGCATGATACAGATCAATCGTCTGTAGGTATATTTCACGTGTTCGACCGTTGCTGCCTCCTTATTTTTTTTTAAATCTCAGGATGGAATTTATGACAAAAACTGCGAATGGTTAGCGGGACTTTGCGCCCAGGTCGGTCAGGCATGGTCAATTTGGGGAGTTCTACTAAGAACTGCTTGTAGGCTGTCGACTATCCTAAGCAAGGAATTCCCGTTGACATTGAAAATGGCAACCTACCGCGCAAACTTATTCGGTACAACCCCGACTGGCATGCCGCTGAGGTGGTCGATCCACGCTCGACAGATTACTATGATTCAATTCGGGCCCTTGGATACATGTTCCGCTCTATCAAATGGACGAATCCCGAGATGCTGCCCTCTGACACGCCTACTTCAGACAAGCACTCTGTTTCATTACTTTCCACGGACCCTTTATCGGTGACACTCAGGACTTACATTCAGCACCAACTTTGGCCATACATTGAACCTGACGGCGAGTCCCGCGAAACGGCAGCCCTCTTCCGTCAGTACGAAAGTGAATTACGATACATCTGTGCCACGCACACACTCTCGAACACTCCAGGGGTCAGATTGTTGGAAGCCGAAGTCGTCGTGGGGACAATTCTAGCCAAGTGCACGCAAAGGAGGTGGAGGAAGGATCGTATGTGGCGCATGCGCCATCACGCTTCGCAGCTTGTGAAGGACATAAAACAAGTCTTGCTACCTCTCACTGACCCCCAGCCTGGATCTAATGAGGTAGTCCCCGCAGAGACGTACAGAGACGCACTTGGACTTGCATGGGACACCTGGGACTACAGTCTCCGCCATTCGGACACATTTGGGGCAAAGAGTTTTGGTTTGATTGCACTGGGAGTGATATTTGATTGTCTTGAGAAGCTCGATGTCGACATCAAGCCAGGCGCTTGAAAGTGTCTTATTGTATCCGTAGTTACTAGTCGCATATGATTTGTTGGATCAATACCTCTTTCTATACTGCGTTGCTGTCGTCAATCATGTTTTCAAGGACTGAGGTGCGTCTTGAGACCCCACATATCTTATGATGCTTTTGTTTCGGTTCCAGGATGCCAGAGACCCCACGTAAAGCATAATGGTTAAGGGCAAGACCTAATTCTTCCACCTCATCCAGGAACTCGAGAGTTAACGTTGATATCCTGCGTACCAATGAGCTTAGGAAGCAACTTCTAGACGCCACGTCAGTGTGGAAGGGTGGTAGACGGACATCGCCGCCTGAGTGAATACTTATTGCCAACTTTTGGATCAATTATCAGACGTATAAATATTCAGTCAGAAAATCTGATGAGCGTTACACCATCGGACTTACCCAGTAAGACCCCCAGGAAAAACTGGCAGAACTACTATGGAACGACTGTCGTCTCTCTATCTGCTTCTGCACCAATATCAAGAAAAATGAAAGCCCCATTATCCGCATCAGTAGCCTCTAAAGG
This sequence comes from Armillaria mellea, assembly GCA_030407055.1. Classification (NCBI taxonomy): domain Eukaryota; kingdom Fungi; phylum Basidiomycota; class Agaricomycetes; order Agaricales; family Physalacriaceae; genus Armillaria; species Armillaria mellea. The sequence goes on along the minus strand of JAUDZF010000001.1, from coordinate 1,072,471 downwards.
TGTTCGGCGTTTAACGTTCAATGTTTGAACATGGAGGACCTGTGAATATTTCGGACAACATTTTGCTTGATTCTGATCGCTTCGTGAATGTACACAGCCGACTATTTGGAAGCACGCGAATACTCCTCGCTCCATAGGACTTCGTCGCCACGACCTTGAGCCGAGGGATATTGTGGGAATCGGGACAGGTCCTGGCGTATTCTTGGCTTTGAGCTATCTTCACTGACAAATCGTGTCCTTGCGGCGAACTCTAGTCTGTTATTGGACCCTTCTCTGGTTGCTGGGACGACGAGTACGCTGGGCCATACAGTTGTGTTAAATATATTCACGAATATATTTTCATTTGCAGCAAGCAATGGGAGGTGTCAGGACCTCAAGAGCAGGCTGAAGAAGGCTCGCGGTAGTATGGCCAATCCATCTAGGTTTCCTTGTCTCGCTGCCTCCACGAAACCTGTCCACGTCGCATCCGATGTCCGCAATCGACGTCCTCCAACGAGCTCACCCGCATCAAGTCGCAAAATTGACTTCTGTGGCCGGTCTCTTCCTGTTGCTCCTTCCCTCCCTCTGTACACCTGACGTCCGTCCTGTCTCTGCGCACTTGCATCGCGTCCGCTCTGTGCCATCGCCCGTCAGCAGGAAAGTCAAGCCATAACATAAGGGTACATATCGTTACTCCCTGACAAGACGTCCGTTTCGACCTCTCAAGGAGCCTGCGTACAGGTAATGGTGGGCATACATTCGAGCATCGTGGATGTGATGGCTCACCAAGAACGCGGATCGGGCCAAATACCTCATCTCCTCTATTGATTGCATGCGAGTTCCTCGATTTGACGGACAGGGCAGCGAAATACTAAGAGGTAGAGGCAGAGGCATTGCATACCATGGGACCCGTGGCGAGGTGTTAGTGGTCGAGTTGATATGGTGAGCGAGGGTCCGAAAGAATTTTAGAAAGGAAAAAATTTAGAATGTCAATACACGCCCCTTTATCCCGTTACTCCTGTACCACTACGTACAGTCGTCGTTGACGAGTCCAGCGATGTAGTTGCTATACTAGAAGAAAAACCAAACCCCATCGTGTGCAGAGCGAGATTATCGAGCGTCCTGGTGAAATGGGCGATCATGTCCGAAATAGCCTAGTCCGGCATCGAGCTCAAGTTACCGGTGGCGACTCTGCTCTGCTCCCACCACGATGCTGTTTTGTCCTCTACCTCTCCTTTCGCGCCTCAATCTTCATTCTTGACCCTTCAACGTAATCCTAGTACACTCCCAGGAAATCTGACTAAACATTCTGCGAGTCCTAAATTGTCGTCGATTTCGATGATATTTACCTCTTTCTAGCCCACTTTTCCCACTCTGTGTGTGGAATGCCTCGCTTGCAATGCGAGTCTGCCCGTGTCCTTGGATTACATCTTATCGAAGATATTCGTCCCATAGCTCTCCGTCACGCGCACTCAAAGCCAGTGTTGCGCTGACCCAGGGTCATGACCCCGGGTCAGGGGTCAGCGATTTTTCCAGACGAAGTTGACTGACCTGACCCCTCGTTTGCCAGGGGTCAGGTCAAGTAGTCACATGCGAACACACCTTCCTTATGAAGCGCTGTCCTGTCGCGTGCCTCTGTCCGCTCGAGCACCCTAAGTCTATTTTTCTGTCATCTACTGCTTTCAGCTCCTTCACCCGATTCTCTATATGCCCTTTGCAGCGCACCTCCTTGTGTGTTCCATTCCCTTTGAAGTACTTGCCACTTTCATGATACCATTTCCAGATCTCAGACTTGGTGCCTTTCATAGTCATGTTCAACGGATTAAAAACACGTGCCATGGATAATAGACGTAGAACACGCAGTGGAGGCAGCCGCGAGCGAGAAAGATCAAAGTACGACGCGAAAAAAAAGACTACAGGCCACTCCTTCCATTCTGGGACCTGGCCCCTACGAAAACCCCCGAAAGGTCAGGCTCCCCTGACCCTGACCTTTGGTCAGGAAGTTGACCTGACCTGCGCAACACTGCTCAAAGCTGTCAAGATACCTCGAACGACTGTCCTCACCGATCTACGAACTCCCTGTCAAGGATGCGATGCCGTCGCGTTGAAGGGCCCGATTTTTCTCAAAGATGATGTATCGCAATCCGGCGAGCAGGATTTCTGGACACGTAGAGAGCATGGGGATGGGGATAGGGGATGGGGGTGTGTGGTCTCTTCACGTGCACATCACGTGCACATTCAGGAGTATTCACTCAGCACAAAGATCGACCCCCTCCACCAACTAACACGTATAAGCGCGCCCAAGGTACCTGCACCTGGAAGAACAGGTGTTTTGCTTCGAGACGACGGATCGTTACCTAGCGAACAAGCATGGATGGGAGAAGAGAATGAAACAGAGTGATGACGAGAGAGATGGCGAGAATGACAGAGAGAAGATGGTGGATTCGTCGGCAGAGGTGAGTCGTTTTCGTTGACGTGCATAAACGTTCACTCATCCATCTGTAGCGTGATCACATCTCGACCACTCTGTCGTTCAAGCGACATTCAAACTTGGAGTACTGTCTGAAGATTGGCGATATAGGGTGTACTATTGGAAGGACTTCCTGTAAACAAAAAATGTCCAGCCGCGTGCGCTTAGTGTGAGAATAGAACCATCAAGCATCAGTCACACAGCAATGCGGCTACAGCGTGGTTTGCGTCACATCTATGCCCTTGCATACAGCTCCCAATGTCCAGTCGTAGGGAACCCAATGAAGCGTCGTCCAGCAAGTCGAAAGGGAAGGCAGTCGATCCCTCCGAGCACCCAAACATCCCCGATGGTGGAGGATATGCAGATGAAGCCGACAAGGACGAGGACAAGGGAGACATGGGGCTAAACGAGGAGGAGAATGCTGTCAGGCCTTTGAATCCCGCGACGTCCTCCAAAGCGAAGAAGGCTTTCGGGATGCACAGAGTGCAGCCTACAGCGAAGAAAGGTATCGTATCATCTTTACATCCACCGCTGATATCTGATGATGAAATTTGTTAGGCAACGACCCATCCAACTATGAAGACCGGTTCCCTGAAGATCCAATGTACCAAGAGACAATGCCAAATGCCAGAGTGTGGATGACACACCAGGCAGAGAGTGCTATCCACGACGCAAACATGGTTGAAGAAATTCGGGATAACGTCGACGTTCTCCTAGTTTTTGTGAGTGAACCGTTCATCGTTTTTGCTGTTTCTAACAGTATCACTGTAGGCCGGTCTTTTCTCCGCAGTCGTCACCACCTTCGTTGTCCAGACATCGCAGAGCCTGCAAGCTGATTATGCTCAGGTCTCGGCATCTCTTCTATTCGAATTGGTCCTCGTTCAACGTTCGATCGCCAATGGCTCTCCTGTCGACCCAATCCCCGTTTCCTCACTCAACCCTCAAACCGCATTTGTACCCGCAGCTACAGATGTCTGGGTGAACGGATTGTGGTTTTCCAGCCTATTTCTCAGCCTCACAACGGCATTGGTAGCCGTTCTCGTGAAACAATGGCTGCATCACTATGTTGTCCTCCCCTCGGGAACTCCACGCGAGCGGTGTTTGTTCGACAGTACCGATATTCGGGGTTCCAGAAGTGGCGGGTCGAGGTCATCGTTGGTCTCCTACCCGTTCTCATGCATCTGGCTTTAGCGCTATTCTTCATTGGATTGTCGCTATTCCTTCATCCCCTTCGAGCTGCTCTGTCATGGGTTATTTGGACGGGGACCGTACTGTTGATTGTGACATATGTGATTGTGACTATTCTGCCTATGTGTTTCCCGCAATGCCCATACCGTACCCCACTCTGCGATCTCGCATACCCTCTCTACTTTTACGTCACATCCTTAGCTCAGCAACACTACTATCGACTCCGTCAGCTCTTGCAGCGATTCCCATACCGCACCCAACTCTACAATCCTGTATACCCGCCTTACATTTATGTCACATCCTTAGTTCATAAGCATTGCCATCGACTCCATCAGGTGTTGCAGTGCTGGCGTAAGAAGAAAGTGGAGTCGGTGAATGGTATTACAGCAAAGCCAAACTCCTTGAAGCAGCTCGAGCTCGGGGCAGTGGAGAAGGCGTCACTTCGATTATCGGTTCGAAGCATTACAGTGGCTATTATCTGCCTCGTCAAACCCTACAGTCCAGAGTATTGTCATGGAATCCATAGGTGGGCTACCTATGGGAAGCTCTGGCAGAAGTGGAAGATGTTTTTCATGACAGTCCATCCCTTGTTGACGTTCAACGGAATCTACTGATGTCGCTTGCTGATGAGCGTGGCATGGGCATCTGGATATCTTTCCCTACACTGAGCATGTCATCGGGAATGAATCGCAAGCTTGAACGTCTTCTTCGCTCTTGCATGTTCATTTCTAGGATAGAGAAATTGGTGGCCGCTTCATCAACATTCCAGACCAACTGGACCGAAACGAGTTTGGTGCTACTCTCGTAGCCCAGCTTCCAAAGTTGTGTATGCATATGCATCCTAGAGTGTCGATGTTGTGGGAGCCTAATGTGTTTCTCCATGATATTCTATCCCTCGAGACGCCAGCAAGATTTCCTCCTATCGTTTGGAAAAACCTCATCCAGTTGGCTACCGCTTCCTGGGACCCCAAGCTCTTTAACGTTGATGACAAATTTCCAAGGCTCCTTTGTTCAGCCGTGATTGAGAGTGATATTCTTTACACAGACATCCGACCAAAGCAGCAGCTATTTGCTTCACCGCTTGTTGTAGACTTTCAACATGCGGTTGGGTACTTTTCCGAGATTGCGCTTAAGTATATGATGTGTTGGTTGTCGTGGTTCGATCGGCTTCCTGGCGAGCGCCTCGAGTGTCGAGTGTTGGTAGCTTCGACCCGCTTCATGATCCAAAGGGTTTCAAGATTAAATGCAGGCAGGGATGAAATCTTGTTACTCGAGGATTTCATAAACGAATGCATTTGCTCTCAGATGCTGAATACCGAGGCCATTTGGAACATACTCGAATCGGTCATCGTGGTTACACCCATTTTCAGCCAGTACAGAATCGATTTACAGAATGATAGCTGCCCTGGCATAGTCCTGGCCCACTACCGCACATTCGTGCAGCAGCGTAATCTCGCTTCACATATACATGCTTCTTCATCTGCCTTTGATTTACTTGTCACGTTCACTACCACTCAATGGTCCACACTCGACACCTCTATCAGGACTAGAGACGTGTTTGAGTTCCTGGAAGAATGTCTACAACACTGCTTTAGGCCTGCATATGACGTGTTTCATCAACAACGGTGTTTGAAGTTCCTCACAATGCAACCGGTTTCTTCATGGTCCACATCGCTCCTCAAGGCATATGTCATTGGCATCACCGTTGCAATACACCCATCTTCGGGTGATCCCGAGGAGAATGAGACGATCTTGCAAGCAATTGATTGTCTTCACGAGTCCGAAAATCTCTTTCTTGTGTGTTCTGTCTTGGCAATGTACCCTCATACCCGGGAATGGGTATTTGCAGCTGCAGGAATACACGATATTATGACAACTCTTGCTCGAATTCGGCCGCTTGATCCTGCAGTGGGGTAATTGTCGTCAGAGACTTCGGGAGTTGGCTGAGGATGAAAGCTTTTTTAGGTAGGTCAGAGGGAGAGGATTCAGAAAGCGAAGAAGAACTAGAAATGGAAGCAATTATCAGGAAGCAAGAAATGGAAGAATGTAGATGCAATTTGCATGCAGCTATCGAGAAGCTTGACATATTCTTCTCAAATATACCTCCTCAGGCCACAGGGAGTTCGGAATTGGTACAGTTGCCTCCTACATTACTTTCTCTCGATGTCGCTGACATGTCTTTAGCCAGGGCCAATGCCGCAACCTCAGTCTTGGTTAGATCGCCTAGGTCGCCTGCTACCTTGGTGTCGACCACGTACAACATGATGAGGAACACAAATTGACGGAAGCTGTTTAGATGCATTTCACCTCATTCTCACCGAAGTTTTATTACTCTCCTAATGATCTTCAGTCTCACGAGTTCGAGATCTGAGTCTGTATTTACTACTTACACGTTCGCTGTGATATTGGTGACTACTCGATTCGCTACCAATACCAATACCATATTGCTATCAAATACGACCTGATCCTTACCCGCACATACGCAGATGACGCTCCCACCGACGCTGAGCTATAAGTTTACGCCATCTATCAATCCGCTGTGGTCGAGAACGCGCAACAAAGGCAGTTGCAGGTCTTCCATCTTCGAGCAACTGGAAAACTAAAAGCTGTACATGGAAGGGGTATAATGGACGTGTTTCCTCCAAGGCTGGGGAACTATATAACTGCTCCGACGCGAGATCAACTGGGACGGCAAGTAAGGATGACGAGGTAATCCGAGGGTTCTCAAAGTTGAATGTACGGTTCATTCAGCCCAAGGTAACTTTCTCTTGCATTTCATGTCAGTAATCCAGGCTCATTCGTAACTGTTTAGATTTGTCGGTTCCTCCAGGGATCTAAGATCCAGTTCAAGGTTATAAGTTCAGCGGAACATGGTTGGTTGGTTAAGATTGTACGGCTACGCAGGACAGATGGAGCAGTCTTGTACAAGGACGAAGGACAACAGACACTGTGGAGGTGGGATGCTTTCGATGTACCTGTTGGACGATGGAAAAAGATGGATCGATGTCGGACGCGACGACTGCATAACATGGTGAGTGATCACTCCATTTCTCTCACCGTTTATTACTAGGCTCCATATGGGGTACTTTTAATACCAGCAAAGCAGTTTTCCTTCTGCTGGGAGCCTGCAGTACAGGTAATGGTGAGCATACAGTCGAGCATCGTGGATGGGATGGCTCACCAAGAACACGGATGGGGCCAAATTGCTCCTCTATTAATCGCATGCGGATTCCTCGATTTGACGGACATTCCAGCGAAATACTGAGAGGCATAGGCAGTGCACATCGTGGGACACGTGGCGAGGTGTTGGTGGTCGAGCTGATATGGTCAGCGAGGATCCGAAAGAATTTTAGAAAGAATTAACAGGGGGAAATTTCAGAATGTCAATACACGCCCCTTTATCCCGTTACTCCTGTACCACTACGTGCAGTCGTCCATCATCATCCGGCGATGTAGTTGATGTACTAGAAGAAAAACCATTCCTATCGTGCAGAGCGAGATTATCGAGCGTCCCGGTGAAAGGGCGTTCATGTCCAAAATAGCCTACTCCGGCATCGAGCTCAAGTTGCCGGTGGCGACTCTGCTCTGCTCCCACCACGATGCCGTTCTGTCCTCTACCTCTTCTTTCGCGTCTCAACTCCATTCTCGACCCTTCGGCATAATCTCAGTACACTCCCAGGAAATCTGACGAAATCTAAACATTCTGTGAATCCTAAATTGACGTTGATTTCAATGATATTTACCTCTTTTTCTAGCCAACTTTTCTCACTGCGTGTGTGGAATGCCTCGCTTGCAATGCGAGTCTGCCCGTGTCCTTGGATTACATATTATTGAAGATATGCGTCCCATTCACCCGCTCTCAAGGCTGTCAAGATACCTCGAACGACTGTCCTCACCGATCTATGAAGTACCTGTCCAGGACGCCATGTTGAAAGACCCGATTTTGCTCCAAGATGTCGTATCGCAGTCCGGCGAGCGAGATTTCTGGACGTATAGAGAGCGTGCGACGGCCGCAAGCAGAGGAGGGAGGGGCATGGCTAGGGAATCGAGGTGGGGAGTGGCAAGACTGGTAAGTCTCTTCACACCTCGTGCACATTCAGGAGTATTCACTCGACACAAAGGTTGACTTCTCCCACCAATTAACACATATAAGTGTGTCCAAGGGACCTGCACCTGGAAGAGCAGGTGTTTTGCTTCGAGACGACGGATTGTCACCTGGCGAATAAGCTGGGATGGGAGAAGGGAATGAAACAGAGTGATGACGGAAGAGATGGCGAGAATGGCAGAGAGAAGATGGTGGATTCGTCGGCAGAGGTGAGTCATTTTCGTTGACGTGCGTAGACATTCACTCATCCGTCTGCAGCGTGATCACTGTCGTTCACGCGACATCCTCTAACTTGGAGTATCTTCTGAAGATGGGAGATGTAGGGTGTACTACGTTTTTCCCGACAAGTCATCCAGCAAGCCTCAAGTAGGACCAAGGGGTATGGGTAAGTTCTTGTATCTACGTCTACCCATCACTTCAGCAGCTCATTCATTGCACACGGAACCGCCTCCATCGAACGACCATCTTAAGGCGGGCTAATTTTTTCTGTGACACGATGTATTGACGTCCGGCGAGCAAGTGCTAGGGTACGGCGACGTTGAGGGACGAGACAATATGAGTTCGAAGACGTTGTTGGTCCACAGGCGCATGCGGGGATGGTAAGTTCTGTTCACCCAGTTCTCAGGCCATTAAAAATTGATGCCCTCGCAGATGTGCCTCTCTCTGACGACATCATTTATGGCTTCATACGATGTATGAACATCCAAAGAACATGTCCATGGTATGTTGAAGGATTTGGCGGTGTAAGCCATATAATAGAATTCCTTTGATATATGGTCCTTTTTTTTCAAAAATTGAAGAACAGTTTACCTCTGTCTCCCTCACAAAATGTCCGACGAATGAAATAGGGCTTCAGAACGAGGCGGATATACATACTTTGCGCGGCAAACATGTTCGCTCCCTCTCCCTGCGCCAATTAGTGGCTGTCCAACTGGATGTTATCTGATCTGGCCTGTAGACGAGTAATGTCCAGCCACGCGCGCTTGGTGTGGGAATAAAACCATCCAGCATCAGTCACACAGCTGGCTACAGCATGGTTTGCGTCACATTCATTCCCTTGCACACAGCTCCCAATGTCCAGTCTTCGAGAACCCAATGAAGCGTTGTCCAGCAAGTTGAAAGGGAAGGCGGTCGATCCATCCGAACGCCCGAACATCCCTGATAGTGGAGGAAATGTAGATGGAGCCTGAAGAGGAGAAGGAAGACGTGGAGATCGATGAACAGATTACGCACAATGCTGTTAAGCCCGTCAATCCTGCGATGGCCCCAAAAGCGAAGAAGGTTTTCGGGATGCACAGAGTGCAGCCTACAGCGAAGAAAGGTATCGTATCATCTTTACATCCACCGCTGATATCTGATGATGAAACTTGTTAGGCAACGACCCATCCAACTATGAAGACCGATTCCCGGAAGATCCAATGTACCAAGAGACAATGCCAAATGCCAGAGTATGGATGACACACCAGGCAGAGAGTGCTATCCACGATGCGAAACATGGTTGAAGAAATTCGGGATAACGTCGACGTTCTCCTAGTTTTTGTGAGCGGACCACCTCATCGTTCTTGCTGTTTCTAACAGTATCACTGTAGGCCGGTCTTTTCTCCTGCAGTCGTCACCGACCTTCGTTGTCCAGACATCGCAGAGCCTGCAAGCTGATTATGCTCAGGTCTCGGCGTCTCTTCTATTTCGAGTTGGTCCTCGTTCAACGTTCGATCGCCAATGGCTCTCCCGTCGACCCAATCCTCTGTTTCCTCACTCAACCCTCAGACTGCATTTGTACCCGCAGCTACAGATGTCTGGGTGAACGGATTGTGGTTTTCCAGCCTATTTCTCAGCCTAACAACGGCATTGGTAGCCGTTCTCGTGAAACAGTGGCTGCATCACTATGTTGTCCTCCCCTCTGGGAACTCCACGCGAGCGGTGTTTTGTTCGACAGTACCGATATTCGGGGTTCAGAAGTGGCGGGTCGAGGTCATCGTTGGCCTGCTACCCGTTCTAATGCATCTGGCTTTAGCATTATTCTTCATTGGATTGTCGCTATTCCTTCATCCCCTTCGAGCTGCTCTGTCATGGGTTATTTGGACGGGGACCGTACTGTTGATTGTGACATATGTGATTGTGACCATTCTGCCTATGTGTTTCCCGCAATGCCCATACCGTACCCCACTCTGCGATCTCGCATACCCTCTCTACTTTTACGTCACATCCTTAGCTCAGCAACACTACTATCGACTCCGTCAGCTCTTGCAGCGATTCTCATACCACACCCCACTCTACAATCTTGGATACCGGCCTTACATTTACATCACATCCTTAGTTCAGAAGCACTACCATCGACTCTGTCAGCTCTTGCAGCACTGGCATAAGAACAGAGTGGAGTCGGTGGATGACATCACAGCACAGCGAAATTCCTTGAAGCAGCTCGAGCTTGAGACAGTGGACAAGGCATCACTTCGATTATCGGCCGAAGCGTTGCAGTGGCTGTTCTCTGCCTCGTCTAACCCCACAGTCCAGAGTATTGTCATGGAATCCATAGGTGGGCTACCTATGGAAGCTCTGGTAGAAGTGGAAGATGTCTTTCATCGCAGTCCATCTATTGTTGATGTTCAAATGAATCTACTGTCATCGCTGACTGAACCGCATCATACCATTAGCTATATATCGAGCATATCAGCGGGCATGGAACACAAGTTTGAACGTCTTCTTCGCTCTTGCATGTTCATTTCTGGAATGGAGATACCATTGTTTTCCATTGACATTCCAGACCAACTGGTCCAAAACGAGTTTGGTGCTACTCTCGTAACCCAGATTCCAAAGTTGGTCTTTGTGGGTCCTAAGGACTTGAAGTTGTGCCGGCCTGGTGTGTTTCTCCGTGATGTTCTATCCCTCGACACATCAGCAAGGTTTCCTCCTATTGTTTGGAAAAACCTCATCCAGTCGGCTACTGACTCTTGGGACCCTGACCTCTTTAACATCGATGACCAATTCCCAATGCTCCTTTGTTCAGCCGTGACTGATGCTATTGGGTTAAACATCTCAGAGCAGCAGCTATTCTCTTCACCGCTTGTTGTAGACTTTCAACATGCGGTTGAGTACTTTCCTGAGATGGCACTCAAGTATATGATGTGTTGGTTGTCACGGTTCGATCTGCATCCTGGCGAGCACCTCGAGTGTCGGGTGTTGGCAGCTTCTATCCACCTCATGATCCATAGGCTTTCACAATTACCTGCAGGCACAGACATTCCTAAGACTCCTGAAGTTGGCTTGCTGCGAGAGATGCTCGATGCATTGGAGGACAGGTTGTGTCCAATTCATCCCAAGTCCACTTGGAAGATATTAGAATCACTCATCGTGGATACACCCATTTTCAGCCAGGACGCAATCAATTCGAAGTATGATAAGTGCCCCGACATGGTCCTGGGCTCCTACAGTAGTTTTGTACAGCAGCGTCATCTCGCTTCACATATACATGTACCTTCATCTGGCATTCAGTTGCTCATCACCTTCATTACCACTCAATGGTCCACACTCTACACCTCTAGAAGGACCAGAGCTGCATTTGACTTCCTGATATCATGTCTACAATGGTGCTTTATGCCAGCATATGATGTGTTTCATCAACAACAGTGTATGAAGTTTCTCATGGGAAGACCGATCTCTCCATGGTCTGCATTGCTTCTCAGGGCATATGTCACTGGCATTACCATCGCCATACACCCATCTCACGGCTATCCTGAGGAGAGTCAGATGGTCTCACAAGCAATTGACCATCTTCACAAGCCTGAAAATCTCTTTCTTGTGTGTTCTACCTTGGCAATGCACCCTCACACCTGGGAATGGATATACAGAGGTACAGGAGATCATGATATTATAACAACTCTTGCTCGAATTCGGCCGCTTGATCCTGCGTGGGGTAATTGTCGTCAGAGACTTCAGGAGCTGGCTGAGGATGAAAACTTTTTTGTCGGATTAGAGGGAGAAGAGCAAGAAGTCAAAAAACAAAGACTAGCAATCGAAGAAGTTCCAGATCTTGAAGAACCAGATATCGAAGAACGGAGGTGTAATATGCACAAAGCAATCAAGATGCTGGACAAATTCTTCTCAGATAAACCTTCTCAGGCCACAATGAGTTTGAAATTGGTATAGTTACCTCCTGCCTTACTTTCTCTAGATGTTGCTAAAGAGTCTTTAGCCAGTGCCGCTGCCGCAACCTCAGTCTCAGTTGGCTCGCATAGCTTGTCTGCTACCTTGGAGTCGACCACGACAACAGGAAGGGGGAAACCTATTCACGGAACGTGGAATGTGTGCCACCCGCATTCCCACCGATGCTTCATCTCCCTGTTAATGATCTTAGTCTCGCAAGAAGTTGGGGATCTGTCTGTACTTACATGTCCACCATGCTTTTGACGACTACTTGATTCACTACCGACACAAATACCATACATTGCTGTTGTATACAATAGACACGAAGATGACAGTTGTTACCTAGATCTGCGCACGCTGAAGAGAAAAGGCTATATCAGAGCATCAACTACAAACATGCCCTCAGTCGACCATGAAACAATGTGACTCATTGTCTCGACTTGTATTCCAACTCGCATTGGTTGACACAACCCAAAGGCCACTAAATGGAAGCCCCCGCTAGCCTTGAACAGCGAAGAAAGAGAGACCACCTTGGGCAGGAAAATATTGAGACTGCGTGTCAGCATACACCTGTATAAACCTCAGGCATCCTCTAAGGACAGGTCCACCATGCTATGAAAGATCTCCACGGCCCACAGATCCGGGGCCTTGTGCCATCAAGGTAAAATCTGAAATTTCGATCCTCATACTTGTTTTTTATACATCTGGCCTAGCGCGAGGGCTATGGTTTCGATATTCGTACGGAAATGCATTGGGGATTCAACGGGAAATACAAGGAGTTCACTCGTGTGCATGAAACCTGACTTACACATCTCGGCGTGGAAATAGATATGGTTTGTAGTAAGCCATCCATCATCCGCGTCGGACCTCTTACTACCATTCATAATTTATATGTCTAATCAAGATGTAAGCAAGACTTCTTCCCGAACATAGCGGATACCGTAAATCGCCTTATATTCCACTCCACGCTCTGGAACTATACAGTTGAATAATTCACAATAAGACCGTATTCAGGAAGAAGGTTTAATGGGTAGTATGATAAGGATATTAGTCGAACATTAGCCGCATAACAGTGTTAAAGTGGGTGCATATGTACCGACATTCAGAGATGAAACTATCGTAATTTGATGGGTAGATGAATATCACTCATATGACCTTCCATCTTGCCGGCGTGATACGTACTCATGGGTCTTGGCGCTAGTTCTCAGTCAGCATAAAACGGCCAGCAACAGTAGACAAATTCCTACTCACCGCCGCAATGACTTCGACTGCGTTCACCGTCTATCGCATGGCCGTATGCCTGTATAATGGCGCCACATCGCTCGACTACCAAGGACCCGTCGAGTTACTGGGAACTCGAAGCACCAAAATCCGCGAGTTGCTCCCAGACATTCTCGGTGCGGATAAAGTCAACTGCGCTATTGACGCAACATACCTCGCCAACACCCTCGATCCCATCGCCCCGCTCGCCGGTCCAAAGCTCCTCGCAGACCAGACCTATGACGATGCCAAAGAGCAGTTCGACATCATTCTCGTTCCCGGAGGTGCGTGTTCAGCTCGAAGAGATGCGTTCGTGCAACTTGAGTACTTTGCATGGCAGGAATAATTGGGAACGGCAAGACAGAGCACAGCCTGATGAACTTCTTGAAGAGACAAGGACCGAATGCGAAGCACATTCTGACGGTGTGCACTGGGTCGTGGGTCCTGTCTAGCACAGGGCTTTTGGATGGGAAACGCGCCACGACGAACAAAGAAATGTTCAAAGTGATCAAGGTTGGACACGACCCTCGTGTACCTCCGAGTCTGATCCAGCAGATTTTGTAGGAGGATACTAAAGACCTTCCCATAACCTGGATCGCGAAAGCTCGATGGGTCGCTACAGAAGACAAGAAGATCTGGACGAGTTCAGGTGTCACCGCCGGTAAGCTCTGAGTTTGATCAAAGCGGCACTGCAGTCCTGATATCGTGACAGGAATGGACCTGGCATACGCGTTTCTGGAGTATATCACTGGCAAGGGGCCGGCGGAGGCTTCTGCGGCGTTTGTGGAGATGATCGTCAATGGAGAGGGAGATGATCCATTCGCAGCCACGAACGGATTGGTCTGAAAGGGCTTATTTTACCCAGAGTTTTACACGGTGCTGACCTCGGATCAGCCGCGAGAACTGTACAGCCCATTACATAACTCTATTGTTTTTTCGATAGATGTAACTCACTCACACTCGCAAAAACCGACCTTCTTGGTTTTGAGTGGCCAGAGACCCTGCAGATTGAGGCTTGAACACGGTCGCTGATCACTGGTCAGAACACCAGGATGGAACTTGAAGTAAAGGGCAGCGGTTCTTCGAATATCACTATAAACTTGGCCAAGTGGGAGACGTCGTTTCTGCAGTACATAAAAGAGGAGTTGAGAGTCGGAGCCAAGGTGAGGGTGACGAGCCATGACCAAGGCGGTGAGCGTCAGCTGGTGAGGTGAGCGGTCCGGCGGGCCCGCTTTCCGACTTCGTTTTCGGCAGCCACCAGCGGTTGGTGCTCTGCTAACTATCCGACTCACCAGTATCTATCTGGCATCGGCCAAACATACCGGATTGACTAGAAGTTGATATCAAGATCATATCGATGCCTCGCACTCCTGGTCCGAGTCCAAGCGAGACTGCTTCTCTTCCAACCGGAGGCTGGTAATCGACGACGTTCTGGTGACGGCAACGAGAATTATGTATTGACATGGGGAAAATAGACAAACATGCTGCAGACAGCTGATCACCTGCCTATCGCAGGAAGTCGTTTGATAATATCTTTCCGTTCTCAGCGCAACCCTCCAGCTTTCACTGTGTCTTGGTATCCTACTCTGGGTTCGACGTTGACGTTGCCTGACCTGCTTCTCGACGTTATTTTCGGGCTTCGTGTGAAATCTCTGGCCATCCTTGACCATGACATGCTTCTCGGCTATTATTGGCAACGACTCGGGCGTGTACTAGTATTTTGCGATGCTTTCATGGTGCGCATTCTCGTTTTCCTACGTAAATTTCATGTCGTTTATTTACTATTCGTCAGTGATCTTATCCAAAAAATCTATAGTGGTTTGGATTGGCATTCGTTCAACGACGATATGGTGCGAAGGATCAGATGCCGAAACGTTCAATGATTGTGGAGACGAAAAACCCCGCTTTCCAACGTATTCGTTGGAGATATATATACCACCGAAGTAGTAAAGATTCTCATCCTTTCCCATCTCGCCATGAGTACAGGCTCTGCCCCTTCAGAACCCAACGGTTCATCCGTGTCTCGAAGTCCCATCCCTATCGTTCAGCAGCTCCAGGTTTCTCGATGTTAGCAAACTGTTCCCCGAGGAAAAGCCTGGATGGACGGGGTATGTCTTTACGTCCACCATCAGCTACGATATATTGATGCCTTCCTAGATATGTCGAATGGGAGAAGTACCCCCATCGCAAGGCCATCGCGTCCCATATACTTCAAGCTCATCAGTCCGAATTCACACCGATTCCAGGTATCAGTCGATGTTACTACGTTGAACCACAAAACTGATTTCATTCGCAGAGTTTCAGTTAGAACCTCTCCCCAAAACCAATCCCATCTTGATTGGATACCGCTGGAAGGAGTATCACGAACTCTTGGGTTTGAAGAGCATCGTGGACTTCAGCTGGGAGACAGTGCTCAAGGAGAAGCCTGACCTCATCCACCTTCTCGATTTCCCATACAACGGAGAGACGCGACGCGATCAGCTGCTATCTGGAAAGATTACCGATAACAAGTGGCATTTGTGAGTGTTTTCGTCTCTGCACTCTTCCAAATATGATGTGTGGAGCAGTATCCGAAATCATGGAGGTATTCCTGATATCGACGAGGACGTGTTCGAGCTGGAGATTGGCGGGCTCGTCAGCAATCCCGTCAAACTGACCATGAAGGATCTCAAGGATCCTTCTAAATTTCCGTGCGTGCAGTCTTATAAATATACTAGCCCTCTAATCCTCCCTTCAGACAAACCGAAGTCACTGTAACTTTGCAATGCAGTGGAACGGTGACTATACTCTAATATGTTTCTACAGCTGGCAAAGTCTAACGTTAATTTCTAGCGCCGAATTGAACAGATTAATCAGTATCCAGGAGATGGAGACGAGCTAATTAATGCACCATGGGGTAAGCTTACGACCTTCTAGCTTTCCTCTGTCTCTAAGGATTTCTGGTGCAGGTGAAGGCGCCATGTTGGTTTCCTAGCCCAGCCGTACAGTCGCCTTCCCTGACACTTTTCCCTAGCGGGACTGCTGTATATCGCGGCGTACCACTGAAGAAAGTTTTGAAAAAAGCCTGCGGTGGTGTTCTACCCGAGTGTCAACATCTCGAATTTATTGGTACTGATACATATTTCAAGTACGTACATCCCTTCTTCTTACAATAAACCTGTATTCACCTTTCAACAGGAAGAACAACGTGTTTAACTATGCAGTCTCTGTTCCCTGGAGAAAGGTCCGGCAGAACGAGGAGGTACTCTTAGCTTGGGAGATGAACGGCGAGCCGCTACCCAAGTCTCATGGTTACCCGCTTCGCCTTGTCGTTACTGGTTATATCGGAGCTAGAAGCTGCAAGTGGGTGTATAGGATCAACGCTCTCGCCGAACCCAGCATGGGCCCAGTCCAAAGCCAAGAGTATCTATACTACACTGCACAGGTGTGAACTCTGCTCGACCTTTTTTGACGGATGCTAAGCCATTTCGACAGATCGGAAAACAGAACGCGAAGTACTCAAATGGATTTTCCATCCAGCAGATGCCTGTATCGTATGTGGATACTATATTAGGACGGTGAGAAAATGAATTTGATCTTTGCATCGTAGGAGCGCTATCATCACCCCGCAAGACAAGGAGGTTATCGTTCACGACGGCTCTATAACTCTACGGGGCTGGGCGTATAGCGGAGGAGGAAACTGGGTCGAAAGGGTTGAGGTCTCCCCGGATGGGTCAGATCTTTTATTTTTCAAGTGCTATATCTAATATCCTGACGTCTTCTGACTTTTAGCGGAAGTGTATGGTACGCCGTCGATCCCGACGAGATGACGGAGAAGGTGCATCATTTCCTAAACCAGTGCGAGATCTTTCTGATACCGTCTTTCAGCACTACCACGCCTGGCGATTATGGAAAATCGACGTCCCCGTTGACGCCGAGGGGTGGCTCGAGTTCTGCGTCAGGACTTGGGACTCTTCCAATAACACCGAGCCGACCTTTGTTCGCTCCGCGTGGAAGTAGGTTGTTCTACTTGGGGAACCGCTGCCACATTTTACTGACGCCCGATCGTAGCTGGGATCTTCATGTCACGTCTTCATGCCATCGCATCAAGCTGTACAGCATTAACAAGAGACGCCCGGCTACGATGAAAAGGTTAAAGGAACTCGAAGCAAAGGGGGAAGGATTTCTTCCCCTGTCTAAACCTATTGAGTTTTCGCTCGAAGACGAAGGAGAGTACCTTGCAGCTTGTAGGAGAATTCCTCGAGAGCCTTTCAGTTGAACGGATGGTCGAGTTTGATGTTACATACCAAGTACAATAAGATACATTTCAAGTCCGCGAGCCTCAGCCTCAGTTGTATTTGTACACTGCGTACCTACTATGATTCAATATGAAGGCCGAAATTTGTTTTTACCATCATTATAAAAGTTTCTAATGTTCATTGCAATAAATTTACAAGTGACAAGTACGCGGAATAAAATAAATATTGAGATCCGTAGATCTACCACTCCGGGAAAGCGTGTCATCCTTGTGCAGGGGCCATGCTAATCTTCTCTGTATCGTTCCAATTTTTTCGTATGTCACCCCGAAGGGGACAATATTTAATGCTGCTGATGTAAGGTTATCCTAACAGTTTTGTATTTCTGTTGACTGGCTGGAGCACAGCCACCGTCCTCTTCCTTTAATGGCAACGTCGTCATTGATGTTGAATTCGATGATTCTAAAGGATGGCAGCACAAGCGTGTCCAAACCCAGTATTGAGGCTCCAGTAAATTACTCTTACATGGAGGAATGGAGTCACACCTCAGAAAAAAAAAGACCCAATTTCTCATCCCAACCGCGGAGACCCGCGAGGTGAGTAGCTACCTATTTTGCTTGAGCTCTTCCGTGTCACTTTATCCCGGGTAATATTCCAGGGGATTTTACATAAAGGATGTACGGTCTGGGACCATCTGTGAATATTTAGAGAATATGTGGTAAATGCAACGTGGATTTGATCAGTTGTCAACTTCGACTCCCGTTCTTCAAAGAATTAACGATAGGTGACTCGAGCTCTACACACTCTGAACGTTCCTCAGAATAGCCATCGTCACCGAGGAAATTAACATTGGAGTGACTGCTGTCTGTTTAAACTTTGGAGCCAGCGTCTATACTCTCGAAATTTGCCTCTACCCAGCTAACTTATCTTCAGTAGAATTTGGTCCGGCGACAACATTAGTAGCATGCGTACCTCCGATTGTGCGGCATTTACTTGCTGGTGACTGGTCAGGGCCATCCTCGGTGTCATAATCTTGCGCGCTCCTCTTCTTTACAGGAATCTTGCACACGGCAACGACAGCACGACTTGTATCATTGTCCAGGCAAAAGGGGCAAACGATGCATGTCCCTGAACACAACTGGGGATATCCGCAGTCCACATGGTAGCCTTTCGCCAATCCAGCACACATGCTTGTCACTAGGAGCCGAGAGGGCAATGACGAATGAGGGCCGATCCATACATTCCTTTAAGTCGGATTCCGCGGCGAGGGTATGCCGAATATCGTCGATGGGGCGAGCACCCCATCGTATGTTGAGATATTCGTAGCGCCGTAGGTGTACTGTACATAGATTTAGCCTGAGACCGCTTCTGGGATCAAGGAAAGGAACAACAGACCTGTTCCGCACAGGTTTGAGGGACCAAGTGGCAGGCTCGTAGCTCTTCATTCAGTCCGGATATCGCACAATACCCATCGGTACATGCGAGCACAAGGCTGATGTCGCTAAATGAAGACTCAAGGGGTGGATTCCTTGTGTGCCTGTCAGGTTTGTCCATTGCAAGCCATCGTTGTGGTACTTCCTGCAGAGCACCGGGGGGCGTCCACTCCCAAAGGTTGGCAGTCCAGATAAGCGGCACCGTCGCTGAGGAAGAGCCAGTACCTCTGTGCTGTTAAAAATCTGTTTTGGTCTAAATCAGCTCTTCTGCGCGGTTCCAAAGGTGGTCGAGGACCGTGTGAATCTGCGTTGAGCTGATGAAGTGCAGAACAGTTAACCAGTTTGAATTTCCAATTCGGGAGGCAATGCCGACAGGGGCTTTGTCTGCCAAATTGGTTCATGACTTGCTCGGGCCGAGCTGGCGGGGGGTGTTGTTGCCAACGAAGACCGACACTCAAAATTCATTTCGGTCGGTTTATAGCTTTTCTGTCATTTTTCTCCATTTATTCGTTTTTCTTTTTATTATTTCCAGCCATCAAGACTTCGTGATGCAAAGAAGAAACCCTGTTTGATTGCCGGAGATTTGTCTCTCTTACCGCCAAGCCACGTCAAGCGAACCCCTACGTCCGTAGCACGGACACCGATTATCATGGCAGTTTCCATATCTAGTATCACCGCCACGCTTCCATCACACTGGAAATACATCTCCGAAGGCGGCGCTACCATTGTCTTTTCCTACGTCGGTCCCCCGAATCCTGACTTAGATGGCATGGTATTGCGTTTGCGCAAGTCTGGGGTACAGACGCCTGTTCTTCAGAAGCTGGCATTCGGCACGGTCGCTGAGGAAGAGGAACCAGATGATGCGTCCATTGTGTTCCAAGAAACTTGTATGAAGCGCCTGATACCCTCGGTTCACCTTCCGAAATTCCAGTCGGTCCAGGTGGAGAAGGCGTGGCTGGAGGAGCTTTCTCGGGCACACCAACACGACCGCCCGTTACAGAGGACCGTGAGCGGGGGTATTGACACGACGAAGAGCAAGGGCTGTGTTGGCTACCGACCTCGTGGGCGGCTCAGGACTGGCTGTAGAAATCAAGGTATGGCACACCGTACCCATGCTTGGTTAGTCACTGAGGATTTCTGCTAGCCAAAGTGGTCTTTTCTTCCCAACAAGACGTACCTTTCTGCTCATAACTGTGCAATCAAGGCGAATACTTGCCGATTTTGCATGCACTCGCGTATGAAATCCAAAGAGGGAGCTACCGTTTCTCTCGGATATTGTCCGCTAGATTTATTTTCTAATAATCGAAGTCGCATGAAGCAGGCGGTCTACTCCCTCTACGACAATTGGCTCGCGAGCGATGGAACCGTCAACAATTTGAAGATATTCGTCAAGGGTACGAAGATTAGTGTGGACCAGGTATGCATTTCCTATCATGTTCGTGTCAGATATCTCAAGAATAGCGCTGCTGTAGAAATTCTCCATGTTCTCTCCCGAAACATACGAAGAATCCGACGAGAATGTACGAGAAACATTCTCCCAGGCAATTCTCACGCTTCTTGTAAACACACCAGTCCTTCGGGTGCTCAACAAGGTCCAACGGACCCTGGATTCACTTGACATCGAGGGGCTGTCACTGTTATGGAGAGAAGCACACAGTCGAGCGAATCCCCCACAGTCTACAAATGGGTATACGCCTTCAGAGCGCGCTATTGGCGTCGGAGAACCTAATCCCTCTCTAGCCGACTGGTCCGCTTTTATCGACGAATACCAGACTCGGTCACCCGACCTGGAGGACTTACGGTACCACCTCCTCGCGTATCTCCTTTCTGCTACGTTCAAGGATTGCTCCATTATGATTAGGATGGACTTGTTGGATCCGAGGCGTCCGCAAGAGGACGTGGACCCGTCCAAGGTCACTGTTATTGATCTGGATCCAAAAAATATGGCTCGGCTGAGTGTGTGGGAAAAATTGGACGAGACTATTGTCAAGGCGTATTCGGCCGTTCCTCTTGCAGCTAGGAAGACGTGTTTGGATGATTGGGTTGATGAGGCTTGATTATGACTATTTAAGAACGGGTTTATATCATACTGTTCCGTTTCATTTATTTTACGGAGATAGGAAAAGTTAATGAACGGTAGGGATCCCCCAGAGGTGATTACTTGGTGGGCCTTGCTGACTGACCATTCCTTAAGGGTATTGGGTTGACGTTGTGGATATCAAGCTCGTGGTGTTGCGTTATTACTCGGTGGAAAGTATACTAGAGCTGGAGTGCGTGAAACCTTCACTTATTGCATAAGGTCGCTCAAGCTGTCACGTTTTGGACATGTTGTCCTGCAGAGTACAAAGTCGGATACAATAACAGCGAATAGAACAGTCTTGTAGTCTAGTGTAGTATACAGATACTGTCTAAAGTTTGTAGAGTACACTTCAGTTCTGTCGATGAATATAACACTTCCACTGCGTTTAGAAAGACTTACCGTGCGTATGCTCTCAGGCCCTGCCGCAGCCACGTCACTTTCAATGCCGCCTTGTTGCGAGTGAACAGCTCGGTATGCATTGTGGAGCCGGCACTTTCGGCCATCAGTTGTTCTGATCAAACGCCGGATCAATCCGAGGCGGTTCCTTTGTCCAACCTTTGTCCCTCCCAAATTGTTGTTGCAAAGTCCTAGGGAAACTTGGCCTATCCTCTATGGGAATATCTTCTATACGGATGCCTGTGACAGCGAATTTCACCAAATAATTACTGATATCTCCAGGGGGCGTCGCTACGTATACAAATTCATTGTTCGCAATGGCCTTTTGAGGCTGTTTTCTTAGCGCACAAAGGAACAAAGGCAAGATTTGACCAGTTCTACAGTGGCACCCATTATTCACAAAACGTCGAACAATAGTCCCGCGGATGACCTTTGTCAACAACAAACCAGTGCCACTTCTTTTGCTTAAATTGACGTGAGCTTGTCCATCACTTTGCAATCTCTTCCCACATCCGACAACTACAATGGTACCACAGAAAAGAAACGCTACCTCTGCACCATCTTCCGAGCCACTCCCCAAGCGAAGATGTATCGATGGAAGACCACCAAGACTCGTGGACGTCTCCTCTGCTGTTGAAATGGTTGAGCACTTGTATTCTGAAAAACCTGAGGTACGCGAGGTTTCCACTATGTTTAATACTCTTTTCTAACCGTCTTCTCTCTACCACAGTTCAAGAGCCTTCCACCTCCAACGCTTATGATACCGACGACTCGTAGACCGCAGCCACTTGACATAGAAGATCTGACATACATAAAAACTATCGGTGAGGGATATCCTTCCTAGCTTTCACTCGTCACTTACTTATAACTTCTAGGTCATGGAAGCACGTGTATTGTGGGAGTAGTGGAGACAACTTGTGATGATGACCCACTAGACAAGCCGGGCACTTTACTCGCCATCAAAATTGTCCGAAAGGTCATTGCGAGGGCACAGGAAAATGGTACAAGGGAAGATGGCGTAAGTTTTCTTCATATCGTCTGAGCGACTGCTTTATTAACCCAAACGCAGGTGGTAGGAAATGATTATCACTTCAAGAACGTCGAACGTATTTGTCTTGGAAATCTCCCCTGGAATCCCTTTGTCGCGGGACTAATCACCACTGATAACGACTTCTTCAATTTATACACCATCCTGGAGTTCTTCGTCGGGGGTTCACTAGAAGATTTCTTGGGCGCCGTTGGCCCTCAATCGTCCCAGGACGCAAGATTCTACTTGGCCGGTATATCCCTTGGGGTCGACTTTCTACATCGCCAAGGACTCCTTCACTGTGATCTCAAGCCAGACAACATCCTCATCTGTCCTGCCGGATACCCCGTCCTGACGGATTTCGGCATTGTTCGCAAGATCGAAGCGCTGGAGAAGGATCCAGGGGAATGGTATATATCTGGCACACCTTCGTACATGTGTCCCGAGATACATGTCGAAAATGTAACGCCGCCTCCCAGATACTGCTCCCCTACTATAATCGATTGGTGGGGTGTCGGTTGTACTCTCTTCTCGCTGATTGAGGGGAATAATGTACGTTCCATCTGTCTTGTCCCGCGCGCAATGACTGATGCCTGGATATCTGTAGCCCTTTATAACAGATGAAAAATTCGAGCCAGATACCCCGGAAGCCATAGTTGATAGGATCATACGCTACCAGTTTGTACGGCCTATCGATTCAGTGCCTGCGGGGCGTACCTGCAAGGACTTGCTATCCACATTCTTGCATCTGAACCCCTGCGAGCGGATCGGTACCAAAGGCACCGGTCTCCAAGATATTCAACAACATCCCTGGATGCGAAACATCGACTGGGAAAAATTCCGCAGGAGGGAGTATCTGGTGAGTTTCCATCTTCCCACATGTTGCTAGCGTTGCTGAAAGAAAAAACAAGGCCCCGATAAGGGAGACTAACCCGGTCCCAGTGAAAAAGCAGCGACACACTGCTCCGCTTCCTAGGAAGCTTCGGGTACCAAGACTGGAGATACGGCAACCGCCAGCTCATTTGGCGTACGACCCCAAGGCCCCAAGGACACCATAGAGACCCTGCCGATCCGCGCGCAAGTCTCTCATCTCTGAATCTTTGCATTGCGAAATGATTGTCACGACAACGCTTGACGCCCTCCTGTCGGACCCGCCTTTCCTTCTGTGGTGTAATTTATTGTTCTACGAGGCCCCAGACTGTTTTATTTTATTTTTGTAAATTTGAATCCGCCTTTATTATTTTCATATCACGCGGATGCGTAGCTCATTGTAGGAAACTGCCACGGTGCTGCGTCGCCAAATAATAGTCTGTGTGCACGTTGTTGCCCCGTGCTTCCGTATCCAAGTGGCAATGAGTTCCACGTCAGTAAGCGCAAAGGCAGGCGGTGAACAATAAGATTTCACATGTGACATTGTACCATTGTTGTATGGGTCCAGAGGGGTCCGGCTCCCATTCTTCTTGCTGCTTCTTTATTATGTTTTAGGTCGTTATTGTTATTCTGAGTATATCCCCAACTAATAGGACAGTTTAGTAAGTAATACATGTAGTTCTCCTGAGACTCTGGGTGACGCTTAAGGAATGTGTTAATAGTGAAATCGAAGGACAATCGGTCGAAAGCAGGACTAAGAGCAACTAATAATGATAAGTGCGAACGAAAAAGCATCCACAGGCGAAATCGAAAAAGCAATGCGTAAGGGAAGGAGGAAGGGCCATCAAACGGACTCGTACGAAACCGCTGATGTTGATGCCGTGGACGCCCATGACAAGCACCTCGTAGCCCGGGTTCTCCCACGGCAGGGTTCCTCGTCGTCGTCTCTACCGTCTTTCCATCCGATCCCATCCGAATCCAAGTCATCCATAAGGTCGTCGTCGTCATCGTCATCGTCATCATCACTACATGCCGTGTCTGATTCGCCCTCCTCGTCAGAGACATAGTCGTTGATTCCATGCCGATCGGGGTTCAACCACCGCTCGAACCATCTTCCTAAGAAGACTTTGATGTCCGTAGGCAGCCCCAGGTATTCGACATTACGTGCGATGCCTTCCCATTGTATGACACCATGGACGAGGGCGTCTTCAATGATGTCGGTGGTGCCAAAGTACATCCAATGTACAACATAGTGCAGAGACGCCGGGTCTGGTATGGGAAGGTAGAGGACGGGATGGGAGGGGGTGGATGAGGGCATTAGTCGGGGCAAGCGGTTTGGCGGTATTGTGAACTTTCCGGAAGAGGTTCGCAGGCCTGGTGGATGTAGGGAACTTGTTGAATTTATTAGGTCAATTGGAGACGCTCCACTAAAGAGTGAACGTAGGAAACTGGAGTGGGCAGAGAGGTAGTCGGTGTGGAGCTGTTATTAGACGCCGGCGTCAGTGCCACGACAACATGAAAGGAACTTGATACGGACCTGCATCCGTATTAGCGGAACAGCGGCCAGTGTAGGCTCAGTTGCGCGCCGACCAAGACCGGATGGATCGTATGAGGGTGAGGGAGATGCAAGTGGTTCCGAAGCGTGCTTGCCGCCGGGATACGGGACGGGAACAACTGAAAGGAAGATTAGCTGATGATGGGAGATCAATACCAAGCAACACACCTAGTGTACAATCTGCAGTCTCGAGCTTATCCCAATAATGCGGAGCCAGATTGTGAAGCTGGTCGATGATGTACTCGACGGGGACGTCAAGCAATGAAGGGGGAGGGAAGGGGCGAGGCTCAAAGGAATCTGAGGATTCCATAAGCGAAGGGGAGGTATCGCAGTGTGCTGTTGGCGCCCAGGTAGAATTGGTGTTGGGGGGCAGAGATTCGCCTGACCCGCGGCAACAGTTTTCGATGGGAGATGCTACCTCGACCATTTTAATATCCGGACGCAAACCGTGACTATTGTCATCGGACATTGTTGAACGGAAGAGGATGCGAAACGAACGTCAGGCCTAGAAAGGAGAAAGAGAACCAGGGAAGAGGCGAAATAGGATGCAAATAGGCAAGGAAGGACGAAGAACGGAGGCTGTGGCTTTTTTGTTCGACGAATGCCGCAAGAGGTGGGCGCAGAGTTCCGTGATGGGAAGGGGACCTACTTGCTTGAACGGACGAGGATATATACGGACAGCTAGGTAAGCGTAAATGGGTATTTCATGCGTGGCTCCGTGGCAAGGGGCCTGACTACGATCCGCTACAGTTCGTTGAGATCGGGGCCAATTGTTCGGTTGATACCCAATTTGATCATCTTGCAAGTCTTATTGTCTTCCGGCCTCGCGGTTTGCTGGCTGTCAAATAACAGGTGCGACAGTGTGCCCAACCAACTGAGCCGCAAGAACATCGTAGTCGTGATTCACATCAGAGCACAAGAGAATCATCTGAGATTCTCGTCACCTGCCTCGAGGCAAAAACTTTCCGGAAGATCAAAGTCACACAGGGAAGAAATTCTTTAAATTCGATCACGATCAATCACACCGAGAGGGGGACCTGCAGTTGGCGGATCAGAGGTCGTTGCTTTAGGAAAGTGGTAGGTTTGGACGCTGCTCGCTTGTATCACGATGACGATTAACATCTGTACTGTTGTCGTGTCTAGAGTTGAACTGCCCGCAATAATGCAGCGCTACTGTTCTACATTTTGAGGGAACAATAGCAGACATGAGGTTGGCGCTTAGGAGCCTAAAGCGCATTGTGATCAGTAACAGTGATCTTTTTTGGGAAATGTCCATTCTTGGCTTGGAATGAAATACGAGCACAGTACTGGTCCCGGAAAATAGGCGCAAGATCTAGCTCCTCATTCCATTTTGCGCTTAGTTTACTCCCGTATGTGATATCGTCAGATGTCTCTCCGAAAGGTTATCCCGCAGTATACTGCCCAATATAGCACAAGATCGGGGTCGCACCCCAAGTAATAAATAATGTGAGCTTTGAATATACGAGAACACAAGTGTCCTAATGAGCGCACAGACGGACAAGACCGTATACAAGCGCATACATTATTATTCTATGTGAAACTGAACCCCACACTGACAACCTCTGACAGCACGCCAGACCTTTATGAGATCCGTATTAAATCTCTGAATCTTGAGATCATAACCAATCCTAGGTGAAAATCAAGCAACATGGAGACCCTCGAGTTGGACATACCGACGTCGGGTGTTCTATACACGGAAGAGTTGACAGGAAACCCTAAACTTAAAAGCGAAAAAGAAATAAGGGTACGGTATGCAAAGCTTCAAAATAAGGTGTTCGACTGACTCCCTCATGTTCGGTCGAATTGGAGAATATTTGGAAGGTAGAAAGAGTGTTATAAGTAATGGAAGGGCCGTAGACAAAGCACAGCCAAGGTGAGCATATTTACATTTCCTCCGAGGGACCCATGGGTCATGCCGGAGCCTGTCAGACGAGTCCAGCCTAGAGGAAGCGACCATACGTTACGCTTAGACCCGCTCATACAATAAATGGAGTCGAGAGTCGGAAAGATGGTTCCGAGAAGCTAGTTTGCGTTACTGATTTGTTTGGGACCGACGCATGAGGTTAAGCACCATAATTGAAGTACCAGACTCCAATACTTGAATCCGAAATGACCGGACAATGCATCTCGTAGACGTCGCAGACTCGCACCCGACGTAGGGTCGGCTGTTGTGCCGAAAGTGACGTGACGGTCACATTGACCCGCAGTCGGCATCTAACACTGACTCTACCTTTCACCATCATCCTCAAGCTCGCAGTAGTAGACTGCTGGTCCTACTGTCGAACAAATACTCATCTCACGAAATTTTATGGCTCCTGAAATCTTCTCTCTTGGTCAGACGGCCATTTCTGCTCATGCATTCAACGCAGACAGAACCCGTATGTCACTGAACAACAAGCTAGCTTCGATTTTACTGATTATCACAGAGGTCGCGGCAAGCTTGAATTCCAATGAGGCCCAGATCTTCTCTCGTAGAGGATCTGAATGGATTCCAACGGAAACGCTCGCCGAGGTGACTATTGTAGTTGTTTTGTAAGGTCCTGATGACTAAATCGGCAATTAGCACGACAAAGTCATCACCTCCATCGACTGGGCGCCGTCGTCGAACCGTATTGTTACCGCTTCACAAGATAGGAATGCCTATGTATGGCAGCCTAGCCCCGATGGTAGCTGGAAGCCTACCTTGGTCCTTCTGCGCATCAACCGTGCTGCGACGTACGTCCGCTGGAGTCCCAATGAAGACAAATTTGCTGTTGCGAGTGGTGCTCGGTGTGTTACAACCGCACTATGTGCTGAATAACTTCTAACTAAATGTAGCGCGATTGCAGTCTGCCACTTCGACCCTGAGAACAACTGGTGGGTCAGCAAGCTCTTGAAGAAACCCATACGGTCGACGGTCCTCTCGGTGGATTGGCACCCTAACAATGTCCTTCTTGCCGCGGGAAGTGCGGACTCGAAGGCTAGGGTATTCTCGGCTTATATCAAGGAAGTGGACGCCAAGTAGGTCCCTTTCAAGTCTCCCAAACGCCAAAGTTGCTAATTGGTAGACCTCCCCCAACTGTCTGGGGATCCAAACTTCCTTTCAATACTATCTGCGGAGAATACCCGAGTCCTGCTGGCGGATGGGTCCATTCCGTTGCATTTTCTCCATCTGGTGATGTCCTCGCATTTGCTAGTAGGTTATCTTCTACTTCTCTCTCTCGTCCCTTATTTGACATTCACAATAGGTCACGATAGTTCCATCACTGTTGTCTACCCCGCCGGTGGAATTCATAATGTCAAGATGACTTCTCTCCCCGTTGTTACCCTCACTTGGACTGCGGAGGACTGCATTGTCGCCGCCGGGCACGATTGCCAACCATTTGTGTTTAGTGGATCTGCTGAGACTGGATGGCACGGTGTCGGTACACTCGACGATACATCCGCGGTACCCCAATCCGCTGCCCGGCCCGGTGCCGGGGGACCTGGGAGGTTAAAATCCGGAGCCTTTGCGACTTTCCAAGCAGCAGATAGTCGGGGCCAGTCGAGCATCGCTGATGCAAGTGATACGAAGCTCCTGACTGTGCATCAGAATACGATCACCAGTGTCAGGCCGTATGAGTCTGTTGGGGGTGGATTGGTAACGCGGGTCAGCACCTCTGGCGCTGATGGAAATCTGGTTATTTGGGACGTCAATGAGGTTACCGCGTTGACCGGGAAGATGGGTGGGTTGAGTATGCGATAGATTACAATACGACTGTGTAAGTTGATTAGTTCCAGAACTCGGTGAAATTGAATTGTTCTGACAGATGGTTTACAAAATTTTGTATTGCTAGGAGAATCGACGTTCCTGAATTCGATTGGCGATCCTCAATGTATAGTCTAGTGTGGGCAGGTTCGTATTGTCTTCTACAACCGGAAGGAAAGCATCGTAATTCTAGATATGTTCTTGAAGGTTTCCATCGAGGTCTCCAAGTGAATGTCCCCTGTGGGTTCTACACCAATTCCAGGAATACAAATTTCGTTTTGTTTACCGGCATCGCGCCTCTCAATTGAGTCTGGTTTTGATGAAATCTTGAAGCGGCGACTATTTCTGCAAGCGCATTGGACAGCATAAACAATAGGACGGGTTTCTCCGTCCTTCTTCCTATGAAGCCACAAAAGGGTAGAAGGAACCAGCTCCTCTCGAATTTGCGATCGGGATTATTAGGACGCTTCCATACAAGAGACTGAGGTGATTGCTATCTTACACGTTCATGGCATGTGCAGTTTTGTCTGCGTTGGTGCACTTGCGCGGTGGACATTTGATAATATCTCGTTCACCTCGTTCCTGATTCCACGCCGCCTCTTTTATGTTCGTTTGGATACCCTATTCAAAGCTACCGTGCATTGGATATACCGCGATGTATCTCGTTTACAAGATCTCGTAATTGAATAGTTGAGGTATGTCTCAGTTATACCATGGAAACATCTATCGAAGGTAAATACACTCGTCGTTAGACGTTAAACGGCTTGCCTCTCGCTTCTAGAACCGTTCTCCTATATCTCGAAGAGCATCACTAGCTTAAGGTTGATGGCTTCAGAAATCACAGCTTGTTTGGTACGAGCCCGTAAAGAACATGGTACCTTCTTCCCTTGTTCCACTCTGAAGACCACCAACATTTAAGATAGGACCAGTGTACCCCGCAAAGATCGTCCAAGCTCTCTCTTCCACCAGGCTATCTATTGCTATCCTCTTTGACTAGAGAAGAGGCGCCTATCGACCTCCACCAGCTGGGTGCTTCGCGATCGGGTGCTAGGGGTCATTCGAACTTTCTGTTTTAATAGCGGACTCCTGCGTGTCATTTGGGGTTAAGATATGATCCGAGTCTTCACGCCTTCCGATGTCTACAGCATGATAAGAAGCTGTTATGACCTTTGGAGTTTTATCAGTCAGATTCCTAGCAGCGACTTCAAAGATGTTGTCTTCGCCACATTCGAAGCTACAACTTTATTGCGACAGCTAGAAGTTGTGGCCTCTATGGTAGAAATGTTCAACAAAACTGTTTAGGGTAGATAAAGCCGTTAGTGCCATTCATTTTTCTCAGATATATTTCGCAATTGACTTGTCCTCTGCATTAGGTCAAATATGGTCTTTATGATCGATTTTCTATGTGAAGACAAAAAGATCATTTTACGGAGCTCCTACCTCTTGGTCCGGACATTGTGGCGCAGTCGATGCTTTTAACGTGGCTAGAGGCTTTGTCCTAGGCGGAGCGCCCTGCTTCCACGTTGAAGCTCCCGATGCAAGCAAAGTCAAAGGGCTTGGGCTATTATATAAGAGGATGATATTTTATCAGCCTTTTTTCCCATTTATTTGCAACGCGTTCAATGGACGCCACTATGCCACGCCGATACCAGCTGCCGACACAGTACTACCCGCCTACAGCCACAGGTGACGGTTTCATACAGACCGCCACTCTCCCCGACTCTTATCAAAATCATGTTTCCCTTTCTGTGAACGAGATGTACCAACAATATCAAGCTTCACACTTCGACCTGGCTTGTCGTCATACCAACTTGACCCTACGCTGGGAAGTTTCGCAGCCAAGCCCACTGCCGTTACCGGCGTCGGCCTGGCCACAACCATGTAGTTCTTCCCACACGGCCACTTATGGTTCCTATCCTTTTGTCAACGAATTCACTGCTAATCCTTCAACGAATCTTCACGATGGTGTATGGTCCCAGCGGGGCTCGCAAGGCTCGGTGGCCACCATTCAGTCCAGTAGCTCAGGAAAGCGTCCGAGACAGGGAACTTGAAGGGTCCCAGCCAGACCACAAGAAGATGAGGCTTAATTCGCCGACTGACAGTTCGTCTGCCGTACTAGGATCGTAAGTGGTTCTATGTTCTCACCTCAAGTGAAGTCTGAAAGTATCATATTTCTATCAGGAATACGGAAGTACAGTCCGGAACCACCGCCAAACCGCATTGTTGGGGCTATAAAACTGTCATGCTCTGTAACGACGAGCTCAGAGAGCAGTTGAAGTCATCGCCGGGACAGATACCCGCGAACTTCCCGGCTGTTCTTTCTCGGTGGCTCTCCCATTGTGGCTCATATCAACCAACCGCGTCCTTCCCCAGAAGAGATAATCATGCGAGAGAAGAAAGCCCGTCAGGAAGAGCGATCTATCGGTGTGCCGCTGACCACTGAGGAGACGGAGTGGTTGGTGAATGCTTATTCCCACCAGAACCATAGGTCCTAGCCGCTTTCAAACGTCTTTCCTCGCACCTTCGGAGTCAGTAGGCCGTTCACATCATGATACTGCGAATGCGGCTCCCACTCGTCATCAATTTCATCACCAACAGTTTGGCCACCGCAACCAAGACTTGTACGTCGATGCTGTTGGGCAGAATGCTTTACCGAATCACACGCAGCCAGCTTCCCTTCAACAGGAACCGTTTCAAGTTCCTGGCAGTATGATAATGATGCATGGAACGGGTGGGTCATCACAATCACCCCAATTTCCAGCCGCAGTTGGCTCCGGAATTTTAGATCCTAGCTCGTCGGCGGCATACGATGAGATGTCGGGATCTATGTCAAATTGGAGTCCCCAGGTTACAGAGGGACCTGTTCCTTATCCCCCCTATGCTTTTCTTGTGAATCAGGGTAGCAACTTCGTCGTCCAGGCTGGGGCTAACGAAAGTAACTCAACATTAATCACGTCGCCAAGCCGTGAGGGCGTTGATAACTTAATGGGCTACGACTATATTGGGAGCGTGCATCACCCGTTTCAAGTTTTTCAAGGATCAGATTTATTTGAGACTCTCAGCAAGACGACGACCGAGGATGATGACGATAAATCTCTCCTCGGGGAGTTCTCTGAATGATCCCCGAAGGCGATATCGGTGAGAGGAGTGTCAAGGCGTGGGTTTTGCTGCGTTCTGATGGCCTGATCCCGGAGTTCCCAGCCACACATCATGATTCGGGATACACACGCTACCGTACGATATTATTTGTATGACGAGAGTAGGCGCTTAATGAAGAGATATGTATTTGTTTTGCTCAGCTTTTCCTGCCGTATCTAATTCAGTTGTCAATTATATACCGTCCGCTTGAGTTGTGGTCAACGCCAACCTCCACACACTGCCTTCTAACGCCACATGTGACCTTAGGAACACTCAGTTACGGGATCCCATCTTTGAGTGTGTTTTTTTCTTCCAAAGTGCGACTCCCTGTTTCGGATGTTGCGACGTTGTGCTTTCGAGATGACATCCGTCAAGGAGATAAGTACGCTACTCCTGAAGGGTGCGCCCTCGATCTCGACGCTTGGAGTTCATTCAGTAACTACTAACAGATCCATTTATTTAATAATGTTTCGTACTTCGAAAAGAAGTGATGAACAAGTTGCAAACCGTTGTTCCTGGAAACCTAGACCCTTCAACATTAGTAATTACAGAACAAATTGTCGAGCATCTTGGAAGATTCAAACCTTCGACTTTCCACGCATTACGTCTGTGTTTAGCCACTCGAGATTCTGAAAGAGACATTTGAATACGTTCGTTCCAATATCGGCACCGCAGGCAAGCGCCTAAAGTTTTGGTGGGAAATTTGCGATCAAAACATCCTGCCGATATCGGCAGCAACGACCAAGCCTGATTTGTAAGTTCGACCTGAACGTTGTGAGCAACAGCTACGATGGCCCCCCAGTCGTCGTCGTCAGCGACGACCTCGGTCCAAGTTGGTACGTGGTCGCTACCGAACGTGATGCCGGCACATTCTGATGGTTATCCTGTTCCTAGCCCTTCGTATAAGGCCGACGACTGCTCAAGATAGTACCAATATTCCCGCTCGTTTCCAACGCTCAGTCCTTCACACCACCTCCCCCAATTCCGTCTCTGTTGAAGGCACGTCGAGCGCGCCGCCTAATGCCAGCTCATCATCACCTGCCCCTGCGGCATCGTCCAGCGCGGCGTCGAAGAAACAGGTTTTCTCCTTTGACCAGGTCCATGATCCTTCCACAACGCAGCATGCCATGTTCACCTCCACTGCGCATCCCCTTATCTCTCGCTTCATCGAAGGCTTCAATTGCACTATTCTCGCCTATGGACAGACAAGCAGCGGAAAAACCTTTACCATGACTGGCGTGGATCTGGATGCCGACCCCTCTGATCCTGGCAACGGCATGGGTATCATCCCAAGGGCGGTTTCCACGATTTTTTCGCGCGCAAGACAACTCAAAGAAGAACGTGGCACTGCTTGGAACTACAGCATCAAGGGCTCCTTCATAGAAATCTACAACGAAGATCTCATTGACTTGTTGAGTATGGACGATACGGCTGGCGGTAGACGAGAGGTGCAGATTCGCGAAGACAAAGATGGCCACATCATTTGGGGCGGGCTTCGCGAGGTGAACGTGAAAAACTCAGGCGAGGTCATGACGTGAGTCGCCGCGATAATTAAGCTTAAACGCCTAATTGACCTATCCTTTTTCTAGACTTATTCGTAAGGGAACGTCGATTAGGCGGACCAATGAAACCGACATGAATGCCCAGTCGTCTCGTTCTCATGCAATCTTCTCCCTCACTTTGACTCAGAAAAAGTTTACCGGCTCTGGAGCCCCACCGCGTTCTTCCTCTCCTTTACCTCCCGGTGGTCGTTCACCATCACGCCTAGCGCGTCCGGGATCTGTCTATTCATCAAACCCCAGTGGCTCAAGAGTCGCTTCTCCAACCTTTGGTCGCCCTTCGACTCCAAGCTTCGCAGCTGCGATGGGTCGCGGCGGCGGCCTCCGACCTGCTAGTGCTCTTGGTCATGCGGCAGACCGGGCGATGATCTCCCATGACGATGATGCCGGAGAATGGGTCACCATCGTATCCAAATTCCATTTCGTCGATTTGGCGGGTTCTGAACGAGTAAGTTATGCTACCGTGTCTCTTCTTCCAGCACTAATACCTGTTCCTCTGAAGCTTAAGAGGACGGCCGCTGCGGGAGAGCGCATTAAAGAGGGTATCTCGATTAACAGTGGCCTTCTGGCCCTCGGAAATGTCATATCCGCGCTTGGGGACCCTTCCCGTGCCAAATCGCATACAGCAACTCACGTTCCTTATCGCGACTCCAAACTTACACGACTTCTCCAAGACTCCCTCGGTGGTAACGCTCATACTCTAATGATCGCATGCGTTAGCGCAGCCGAGTACAATGTTGGCGAAACTATCAATACCCTCAAGTATGCCAATCGCGCTCGAAATATTAAGAATAGAGCAGTGGTCAATGAGAAGGAGGATGGGTGGGATGACATTGAATGGCTTCAGGGTACGGTCACCCGGCTACGGAGAGAGCTGAAATCTATCAAGGAAGGC
The DNA here is from genome assembly GCA_030407055.1 of Armillaria mellea. Lineage (NCBI taxonomy): Eukaryota > Fungi > Basidiomycota > Agaricomycetes > Agaricales > Physalacriaceae > Armillaria > Armillaria mellea. Next base: position 1,038,390 of record JAUDZF010000001.1, on the reverse strand, counting down.
GGCGGTGGTAACATTGCTGGAGAAGTTAGTGGTCCCGAAGCCATAGAAGGGGCTGGCAGGAAAGTCCTTGCTCAGATGACGGAGCTTCAGAACAACTACGAGGATCTTAGGGAAAAGTTTGTCGAGCGTACCGAGGAACTGACGAGACTCAGGCGGGAACTTGGGGAGAAACATCGGGGTAACAGTGCAGGTGCGATCGGGGGCACTGCTAAATACGAGGAGATAGTGGGCCCCGTCATCGAGGAGTACGAGAAGACTATTGCGGCTATGGAGGCAGAATTAAATCTCAATCGAGCTGCATTGAGGCATACCAATGAAATGGTCGAGGAGAAGGAGGAGGAGTTGACAACTATAACGGAAAGGCACGCTGCCACCGAGTTGTATGTGGAGGAGCTTAGAGCCCGTGTCGCAAAGCTGACAGAAAGGGAAGCTTCTACCGAGGTGCGTCTTTAACAGTTTATCTTTGGCTGCGGAACGTGCTTAATAGTGTTTAGGCGTATGTTCGCGATCTGGAGGAGAAAATGAAGGCCTATGACGAAACGTCCATCACTTCGAGCGAATCAATGACGGATTTGAAGCGCGAAGTTGCTCGGTTCAAAGACTCTGAATCCCACTCGACCAAATACATTGCTGATCTTGAAGCGCGTCTCGCACGCTCAGATGAGTCGATTCTAGCCCTACAGCAAACAGTCGAAATTTTGGAGCGAGAAGTCGAACGACGCAGAGACGAAGTTGAATCACTACAAACTCGGTTGCAAGTCATCCGTCAAGACGGCGAGGGTTGGCGTAATGACTTGGAGGAGAGAGAGCGGAAAGTGCGAGAACTGGAGATGAAGATGCAAGAATGGGAGAGGAGAAAGAAGGATGCCGGGGATACCAGAGCAAGGCTGGGAAGTGTAGTTGACGAAGTCGCACATGCCCGGCGCAGTCTTGACATCGACCTCAAGAATACTGCACCGGCTCTTCAAGTTAACGGCGAATCCGAAGAGAATTCGGACCATGTGAACGGCACATCTCTGGCAGCGCTTGAGGCATCGCCTTCCTCTTCGACCCCTGTAACTCCCCCAGAATCCGCAGAATCCGATCAGTCCCTTCATCATCAGTTCATCGCACTGCAGCAGACTCACACGGCGACTTTGGCCGACCTTTCATCAGTGACATCCAAATACCGAGATGCTTTGCGCGAGATCTCGGACCTCGCCGCGCAAATCCAGGAGGCGAAACTCAGTAATTCCGTGTCAGGCGAATCTTTGGCAGACTCTCCCACCACCACTGATAAATCCATGGAACTGTCTCCCATGCGAAGACGTATAGCCAGTCGACAAAGAGAGGCCAGCGAGCCTCAGTACAATGCTGCCGGTAGACGGCTTTTTTTCAGGCAGGCGGCCTCAGCAGAATCGCTCCACTCGAGGTATTTTTTTTACATTCTTATATTGCTAATCCTGGTAGCTGATGCACCGAACAAGGTCGCAATCGCAATCGCAATCGCTTTCACAGGAGCTCTCCTCGGTTCACTCGCGCAAAACCTCTTTTTCAAGTCTTAGCTCGCATTCCCACTCCCATTCTCGATCCAATTCAAATTCGACCTCTACCTTGAATTCTTTACTGCAGAGTTCCCGACCCAATCTCTCAATCTCTGTGCCCAACGGTGTCCAAAATCATGCGGAACGGTCGGTGTCAAGCCTTGAAATGGAAATTATGCGCTTGCAGGACGTTTTGAAGGAGCGGGAGTCAGAAATCTCAGTCCTTGAAAATTCCCTGAAGCAGAGTCGGGATGATCAAAGCGCAGCGTCGTCCCCCGCCCTTGCTACACCCGCAGATGAAGTTTCTGAGACCTTAGCGACGAAGGTCAACGATACTTCTCCTTCCATTCATCTCTCACCCAAAACGATGGGCCATTTTGATCACATACGAAGGAGCATGGAGAACGCGAACGGCCACTCTATCGTAGACCTCCCAGATTCAGAGTCTGAGAAGAATGATTCGTCGGTCATTTCGGAGTCCGACGAATCGTTGGAGCGCTTGAATGAACTGATGCTGTAAAATTTTTCGTTGTTCTCTCCGTCGTGAAGTATGCTGACAGTGTTCTCAGGTCTATGGCACAAAAGGAATCCCATCATCGAGAGGTGGTTGACACTTTGAATGAACAGCTATCTCAGTTGAGGCGGCAGCACGATGAACTCACGACGTTGTCAAGGGACCAGGTACGAATGCTGCGCCCTGAAAATCCGATTCGCTAACAGCTTAAAAGGCCCTGAATATGTCTTCTGAGATTGAAAACCTCCGATCGCAGTATGACCAAGACCTTCGGATGCATGAAGAGGTGCAAAAGCGCGAAGCAGAACTCTCAGCATCTCTGGAGCAAGCCATCGTTGATCATGCTGCTGCTATCGAGGAGATACGAGCTCACCATGCTGATGCAATGATGGCTAAGCAAGCTGAAATGGGTGATCTGCTTTCTCGTTTCAACTCGGCTGAGCAGACATCTTCCTCCCTCCGTGATGAGCTTGCAGCGGCTTCCGCCACGCTTGAACAGGTGCATCGGGATCATGAGACCGCCTTTGGCAAACTCAAGGCGGAGCACGATCAGGAGCTGCGGTCTAGTCTACAAGAAGCCAACGACATTCTATCGCGGACCAAGGACGAGCATGAAGCGACAATTCATAAGATCGTCGCTGAACACGAGGAGGTTCTCAAGCAGAACGAAGCACAGTCGTCCTCTGTTCTTCACAAAACCGAGGAGGACTATTACAATGTTCTGACCAAGCTACGCGGAGATCATGCGGCAGCTATGGAGAAACAATCTGCGGATGCAGCAGCTACTCTGGAGCGTTTGAAGGAGGCACACGCAGGGGAACTTCGGATGTCCGAAATCGCCCGGGAAGGATCACTTTCTGAATCTCAGTCTTCTCGTGCCATTGCACTGCAGGGGCTCCAAGAGGAGCATTCTGCTGCCATGGCGAGGAAACAGGCTTCGTTCACGGAGGAGATGGAGTTATTGAAATCAGAGCACGCTAGGGCGCTTGTCACGCAAGAGGAGGATTATCAATTGCAGATGGATAAGATTCGCTCTGAGCAGGAAGGCGTTCTCATGAAATTGAAGGAAGAATGGCGAGTGGAGGGTGAGCGTCTGAACTCCGCTATCATCGCCATTAAGGAGGAAGCCGTGTCATCAGCCTCGGTTGCGGCTGCAAAGGCGTCGGCTGAATTGGATGCTGCCGTCAAGTTGGTGAAAGAGCAGCAGGCGACGGTGTTGCAGGAAATCGAGCGCGGCCACGAGGCTGAGGTCTCACGGCTCAATGCGGCTCATTCCTCGGCGGTTGAAGGTCTTGAGGCACAGGCTGCTGATAAGCATGCCGCTGTTGTCCAGTCCCACACGGAGGAGATCCTCAAGCTCAAGTCCGATCATCAAGAATCTATCGCCGGGCTCAACGCGAACATTGTCGCCCTCGAGGAGCATTATAAGGCTGTCCTCGAAGACAACAGAGTCTGCAGTGAGCAGGAGTTGGCGGAGGAAAGGGGGCGATTAGCCACAGCTCTTGACGATCTCAGAGCACAACATGATGTGGAACTTCACGTTTTACGCAAAGATCACGATTTGCTCGTGGGGGAAGTCGAGGCTCACAAAACCGCCGCGGAAGAGTATTCACTGATCCGTGAAGAACTCAGAGAGAGCCACGAGCAGGCTATGGAAGAGAAGACGATGCTTGTTACTAAGATGCAACAGCAGATGTCGGTCTACCAGGACGAGCGCGACGAGCTAGCTGCAGAAGTCACAAAGCTTCGTGCCGAACTTGGCAGAACCAAAAGCGAACAGTCGAAGCTTATTCAAGAGGCCTCAAAGCGCGAATCGCTTGTGGGTGAATTAGAGCGACACCGTTCCATCCTTGCAGAGATGCAGGAGAATTTGCAAAAGGTCAAGGACGAGAAAGACACACTTCAAGTGGAGAAAACCCGTTCCGAAACCCTTCTACGTGAACTGCAAGCTCAGCTGGCTAGAAGCGGCTCACCTCCCAATGTTCGACCTCCCACGGACCGCAGTGTATCGTACAACAGGAGCGGTCTTCCTCCTATGAAACTTCCTCCTCCTACCCCTCCACCATCAGTTCCTCCTCCTCCCGCTCCTCGATCACACGACGCCTTCGGTAGCGTTTCTTCGCAAGCATCTTCCGCTGTCACTTCATCGTCGTCATCCCGAGAGTCGCAGCTAGACTCCCCGTCAACGTCTATCGGTCCGGGCTCTGTCAATAATGTTGTTCCGAGTGCAAAATTGGAGCAGCAAGCGAAGCTGATTGATGAGCAAGAAGCGATGATTAAGACGTTGAATAAGCAACTTACGCACTGTGAAAGTGACTTGCAGACACACATGGATCTAGTTAGCACACTGGAAACTTCTCTCGGAGATTCCGAGAAAAACCGTAAGCGCTTTCTCTATTGACGGGTAAATGGTATTTACTGACCCCGTTTCAGTCCGCAAGGCCCGGATGCATGCTACGGAACTAGCCCGAGAACGAGACACGCTTAATTCGAAACTAGAAGGTCTCCGTAATGAACTGGTGGAGGCCAAGCGAGAGGTCGTCAACGTTCGCCAGTCAATAGTGGAAGAAAAGCAGTCATATGAGCAGCGACTAGATGAAGAACGGAAAGCGAAAGAACGCGCGCGCCAACAACTGGATTCACGGATGGAAGAACTGACATCCAGACGTAAATCCAAGTTTGCCTGCCTATGATTGTTCATTTATGTTACTCCCGCCATACCATCTCTATCTACCTCTGCATACACACTCGTTCACGGCCCATTCATGTCCATCATCCACTCATTCGTAAACTTATTCGTTCTCGCCTGCTCTTCTCACTAGGTTACCTGCTTGGGATACCCGCTGTTATTACTGTTTTACTTAGCTATTCCATATGTTTTTCTTATACCTCCTCCTTCCCGTATATGTAGGGTATATATGTTACACGTTACGACCTCATCCTATGAATGGATTCTCGGATTATAATCCCTCTTGTCAACCTGTTGTCGACATGAAATCCATTCCATAATTCTAGTCCTTCGGGGTCGGCATGTCCGGATCTTGCAGCTACGCTTGAGTGCGCTGGCAGTGGCGCGCGGGGTGTCATAGCCCCGGCCCCACGTGAGCGGACGGTAATATGGACATAACTAACTCGTACTCCACACTGGGAGCCAGCCGCTATATAAGTATTGATTCCGCTTCTATCATTCACCCGTACTTTTTCTCTCCCTCCAACCACCACCACTACAATTTTTTCTTCTTTCATGGCTGCCCGCCTGCTTGTCAAGGCGCCTGCCCTTCGTTGTCTCAAGTCCAGTCCTTCCGCGATACGATGGGCGAGCACGTCGACAAAAAATCCCAGGATCTTGCCTACCTTTTCTATGGAGGGGAAAGTGTGTAGCCATCGTCATTTGCGCGATGCCGAGAAGGATATTCAATCTTGTTAGGTCTGCATGGTCACTGGTGCAGCTCGCGGGTTGGGCTATGAATTCTGCCGCGCCTTTGTACAGTCGTGAGTACCATTGCTGTGTGGTTCGTGTTCTCGATGAGATGACGGGGCATTTCAGGGGCTGTACGTCCGTCGCGATTGTCGACTTGAAAGCATCCGAGGCCAAGGGCGCTGCTGAAGAACTCGCTACGTATGCTCGTGGTCAGTGTTTTCCCGACATCCAGGCGCGTGTAGTTGATGATGGGTCATGAAGGTACCGGCGACGTGAAGCCAGACGACCTCAAATTTATCGGCGTCGAGTGTGATGTCTCATCTGAAATTTCCGTCCAGAAGGCTTTCTCCGAGGTGATGAACACCTTTGGTCGACTGGATTCTGTCGTCGCTTCGGCAGGTGAGCTATTTCTGTTATCTATTCTTCCGTTGATGTTGACACGCGTCTTCTAGGAATTGTTGAGAATTATTCTGCTTTCGAGTCAGTATTCCGTGTGATGCAGACTTCAGATACTGACGTCCCCCAGTTACCCTTTTGATCGGATAAAGCGCTTGTACGACATCAATGTTCACGGAGCATTCTTCACTGCGCGTGAAGCCGCTCGTAACATGATCCCGCAGGGCGGGGGGTCCATCGTTCTCGTGGCCAGTATGAGCGCAAATGTGTGTAACACGCGATCAATTTTTTTTTACAGTCACTGATTGATTTCTCCATTCAGATTGTGAACATTCCCCAGGTAGGTGTTAAAGTTACATCTGCTGATCGACTACACCATTTACGGGTCCTTCTTTCCAGCCGCAAACACCGTACAATGCGTCTAAAGCTGGTGAGCATGATCCACCTGATATGTGTTATCATGGCTCTCACCAACATCTGTGTAGCTGTTAAACATATGACCTCGAGTTTGGCGGTTGAGTGGGCCAAGAAGAATGTTAGGGTCAATTGTCTTAGGTGAGTTGGGAAAGGCTACACTTTGACCATACAATTGAACTTTCACCTCGATAGTCCCGGATATATGGCCACCAAACTGACGCGGACCATTCTGGATCATGACCAAGCTTTGAAGGTTAGCCAATTCAGTTCTATCTATCCGTACCATATCCGTACCTTGAGCTAATATGCCGTCGGTTAGAAAACATGGGAAAGTTTGACACCTATGGGCCGGGTATGTTCCCTCCGGCATTCCCCTGAATTCCATTGAATACTGACAATATGCGTACTGTAGATCGGTGATCCAGAGGATCTTTCGGTTCGTCGGAAATATTGCATTCGACATTTGTTGCTAATTCATGTTACAGGGTGCAATTGTTTACTTGGCTAGCGACGCGTCAAGGTTTATGACCGGCTCGGAAATTCGCGTAGACGGCGGTTACTGCATCATTTAGGGTCATTCCTTTTGGTATACCCGAGCGTACAGACATCGAACTTTTCATACAACATAGAGGTATCTTACTGGGCGTCATTTTGCTTATCTTTCTTTATTAGTGTCGTTACTGCCTTGCTCTCAATCTGTATTTTTGGCTTATTCTTTTGGGTTTGAATAATGAGGTATACATTGGGTTTCCATTTGTATCACCACCATCGATTTCAGCGGTCTGCTCTCTGGGCCTAAATTCTCGCATCATCAGATTTAAATAGCCTCTCCATGTTGCAAGACGTCGCGGATTGCCCGGACGACGCTCGATTTGAAATGTTCATGGCTGTTCGCTATATCTTCGCCAGGAATTCGGATTTGGAAGTCGGAAGTGTTCATGGCCTTTGCTCTTTATCTGATTTCACACTTTGTGCTGGGCTACGACGCTGTACCTTGCAGGGACATGTCCGTATCAGTGAGGCCAGTTATGTATTCGGTCCGTAGCATAATGTATATCGGTAGTACAAATGTAGTATGGACGCTGGTTTGTTTCCTTATCAGGGACATTTCATCGAAACAAAAACTACCAATGCTTAGTGAACACGAAAGTGAGACTACCAAAGATAGGGGTGCCGCAACGGCGTTAAACTTCTTGTTCGCTTCTCGCATCTGCTTCTTCGTGGCCGCCACGAGCACCGATGTCGACGAAAGAGCCTGTATCCATGAGCTATGAATTCACCAAAAGAAAGCGCTGGGCAGATCTCTTGGTATCAGAGCTCGCCGATACCATCATTTTTGTGCTGTCAGGGGAAGGCAAGGTGCTGTACGTTGGCACGGCAGTAACCGAGTTGTTGGGCTGGCGGGAAGTCGACCTCGTGGATTGCGATTTCGGAGAGATTGTGTCTGGTAATTTCTGTCCACTTTCTGATTCAATTTTGCTAATTTCGTTCGTAGTTGGCGACCAAGACACTTTCCGGTCTACCTTTTCCGAGAGTGTGCGGACCCACCGGGATCTACACTCCTATGTGCGCCTGAAATGTTCTGATCAATCTAATGACGTCCTATTCGAAATCAAATCCCGCATTGAGGATGATTGTTGGTATACCATGGCGAGGCCATATCCGGGGAAGAATACGTCTATGTGTGTCGTTTGCTATTCCTAGGCGCTTAACTCATAGCCCCCAGGCTGAATACGTTCTTGGATTTGAAACTGGAGAATGAACGTTTACAGACGCGGTTGCGCGAGCTGACGGGGAGCTCGTCGCCTAGTGTTATGACAAAAGGCCCTCTGCCGCTGTTTACGTCTACCTCCATGGCTGGGGAGACGTTTGATGGGGCAGGCGGTAGCGGCGGCACGGTCGGGAGCAGTCTCTACGCCACAGGCAGCCTCGACGTGCATGCCGGCGGTGAAGACGACCGTGACGATGGAGGGAAAAAGAAAAAGGTTTCAATGTCTATTATGAGGATATGACTGTTTATTAATGGTATCCCCTCCAGGCTAAGAAAACGCATACGAATGACCAGTATGTGTGTGTAACCTGCGGGAGGACAGATTCGCCCGAGTGGCGTAAAGGACCCCTGGGGCCGAAAACGCTTTGCAATGCGTGTGGACTGCGCTGGGCAAAGTCGATGAGGAGACCTGACGACGCGGCTGCGGCAGATACGGGTGGGGAAAGTGTTCACTTGACTTGAGAGGGGGATTCTTTTGGACAGTAAAAGATATTGTAGTCACATAATTGTATCATGCTAAGGCTTTGTTATTGGAAACTAGATTTTGGTTTACATACGTGTTCATTTTTGAGAAACACAACCGTATGGATGAAATACGGACTCGGAGATATCTCGTACGAGAGGAACCGCCTTTATAATGCCTGGGAAATCTCCGGATAGTATAGCCTTGACGGCCTGTCGCAGTACGGCGTTATAATTATTGGCTATGTTTCTTCCACCGGCCCTCGGACATAGAGAATGATTCAAGGAAGGCCTTGGCGGATGCAGGCACTCCCAGAGTAAATGTGCTGAGCATCAGCGATTGAGACAGCGAAGTATAAGTAGATAATAACATTCAGGTCTCGGAGAGTATAGGCTTTGTAAAACTTGTACTTGAAAGTTGCGAGAATGAATCGACTCTTTCATCTCAACGGCAGTACGTAGTTGCTAGAAAAATAGTATCGAGGAGCTCAAGAGATGGAGAAAGAGTCGAGCATAATACAACTCACGGCCCACAGTGAATCGTGAATGAAAATAATGTTGTCGTACATGTAAGATAGTAAGATAGATCTTCTAAAAGATGTACTTAACTTACTCAAGCTTCGGAGTAACGGTCCGAACCCTCCGTTGTCCACAGTTTCCATAAAAGGGAATATCGAACGTGACTGAACACTGTGGTATCAGTTTTCAACATCAACCTTGCTTATGCTACTATTATGCTCTCGTCAATCTCTGGCAAGCAGATATCCAGAACGATTTCCAGCTTTGCGTTCTCTTTCAATACTGTATCCTTTCGACTCTGGTGCCGGCACCGTTAGTAGCCCTGGGTCACCCCTTCTTGCAGTACGAGTTGGGTTAAATCAATTTGTACCGAAACAATTCTTGAGAATGCGACGATCTGATTAGTGCTCGCTCTTTTGACTTGGCTCAGTTGTCCTTTTTATCCAAAAATTGAATTGGTCAAGACAAGCTTCTCTCCTGATATCTTTTTTGTCCTCAGCACTTGGTCACTGCCCCGCACCATCTTTATCACCTGTCTGCGGTCTATAAATCGGTTTCACTGCAGAGAACTCCTCTTATGCATCTGAGCGTGAGTATGGCTGCTGCTTGTTTACTTTGGGGACATTGACGCATCGTGCGTTGTTGGGCGGTGAGTGACGGGGAAATATCCAATCGTACCGAAGCTCAAAGGTTGAAGCATATTGTCCTACGTCTGGGGGATTCAATACTAGTCACTATGATGTGCTGCTGGTGTTTCTACTCGGCTTGTGATCATATTTTCGAACACGCTTTCAGCAGCTACATAGCATCGGCCTCAGGAATGGGCTGGTGTGTGGTTGACTTGCTAACAATCATCTCGGACAAAACGCCCGAGCTGGAGCTCCCACGGCTTGCCACCAAACCGACGAAGCAAGGTCACATGTTTTCGCGTTCATGGGCAAACTTGTGTAAACTTTATCTTTGCTCTATATAACATCCAACTCTGCCACTTTTTAACTCAACACCATCTGTACCGCGACCAGCATTTATTGTGCTTATCGCTCTAGACTATCAACGCGCTCTCGCAATCGTTTCTTCATAATCTCTCCTCCCTCTCCCACTCTCTAATGTCAAGCCTACTGCCTCCACATATACCCCAGGATGTCCAGGAGACTCCCTACCAATATCCCGTGGACGCGAACGGCATGCCGCTTCAACAGAACCAGTTTCAGCCCGGTGCTGCCCACTCTCACTTTCCCCAACAACAAGATATAATGTACGCCGATGCTCAGCGAGATTCCACCAACAATTATTACTCCCAGCCCAACGCTCCTTCAATTTCCTACCAACCACAACCAGAAAGTAAAACCTACTCCGACGAGGAGTGGAGTTCTCCCCCCGTTCCTCATCCCCCATTCCAACGCTCCTTCGAATCCGTACCAACAGTCGGTACAAAACACCGCAACTCCGGTGGACCCTCCATCCGTTGCACGTTCCGTCCGCGGAACCCCTCAATACATTTCCAGGCAACAGCAGCCTATGCAACAATACACCAGCCACGCATATCATGATCAGCCACCCGAATCCTACTGGCCCCGCCAACTTTATCCTGAACAGTCAACGTACCCCGGTGAATTTCACCGGATAGCCAATACTCCTCAGGGCTTCCGTTATGCGGCACCACAGCAGTTTTGCGGTGCGCCAGGTCACGCAGTGTTGTCTGGTGGCAATGCTTCGGCTGGACTGCGTATTGAGGAACAGAATCAGTACGGAGGTCTGTCAGCTAAGGCCGCTGGCAAACGCAAGGCCGTCGATAGCGACGACGACGACGACAGCAGGTTTGGGGAATCCTCTTCGGGGGCGATGAAGCGCTTCAGGTCCAACACGAGCACTCAACAAACGGCCTTGGCTCCGTCGCGTGTTCCCCATCCTAATTTCAACGTGACTGGGGTAAGTATAGTGATGTTTTCCAAAGTATTTTATCTCACACCATTCCCAGGGTATTCGCGCGCCATCCACCTCCGCTGGGCCGTCTAATGGCCACTACTTCGCGGTTAGCTTCTCCTTTCATCTCTTGGATCACCACTCATTGTTCTTATAGATGGCTGGGATGGATTTCAATGTAGACGACCAGTTCGAGGCTGTCAAGAACACAATCTCACCGACACACGTAAGATACTACGCGTCGCTTGTTTGTTCGCAGCTGATTGTCGATCGTATAGGCCTTCAACTCAAAGTGGAAGCAGTGCTTCGCGTTCTCAGGTCCCGCGGGACAACTACGACCAGAATGCACGTCATCAAGGCTGGCAAGCACAAAATGCAGTAAGTTTCGTTGTTTCTCGACATCGCTGTCACTTACCTATTATTTCTAGAATTATAGAAGCGGGGTCGCATCACAAAGCGTGCACCAGTCTTCTCAAGTCTCGTGAGTTGTATTTTCATTGAATTTTCGAGCCCTGTTCTCAGTAGCAATACCAGGCCGGTTGTTGATCGATACAAGGGTCAAAATCAACGCCCTAGCAGCCTCGTAATCGTTTTTCAGTCTATATCTCTCCTTCGAGAATTATATCGTACCCGCTGCGAAACCCAACCGGGTGACCGCTGGGGCGTTGTCAACGGGAAGGACATCGTGCTTGTCAGGGTTCTACACCAGGGAAGACCAGGGACCTTACAGGGCACTGGTATTGCGTCCATTGGCCCTCCCGTTTCCATGTTGAGGATAATCTGCGACCCGCGTGAGAGGTACCATGTTCATCGCATCGCAGTTAACGCCTTGTTGACGATGCTCAAAAACAGCCCGGGCGGAAAGGTCACATACGCAGAGTGTCCCACACGTGCTTCCGGCAATCGGCGGACCACTTTTCCTGGACCCTCTGGACACTCCCTCCCTACTCCAGCGCGTACTCCGACACAACCAGACCCCGCGATGCGTCTGAACAAAGGCTTCAACGGCCTCTGCGCCTTCATCAGACTACTTTTCCCACTCTTCTGGGCACACCCTCCCTACTCCAGGACTTACTCCAGTCCATCCAGATGTTGCAGTACAGCAAAACGGTTTCCACCCGTCTGCAGGCTACTTTGCTGGTCCTTCTGGACATTCTCTCGCTGCTTCAGCGCGTTCACCCGTTCAGCCTATCCCCATTCAGGTGCCGCCTTCGATTCCGCTCATTACTGTCGAAGATAAAGATACTACGGGACCTGGCGACCACTTTTCGTCGACTGCTCCTGTGCGATCCGAAAGTCCGAGGGTTCGAATCGATGACTCAGGCGAAGATGAGTCCAGGTTTCCCATCGTCGATCATCCCACCACTCTTCTCCCCGATGAGAGGCAGGCTGACAGTGTGGGCGAACAGGCCAAAACGGAGGAGGAAGCCAGTGGCGGCACCTTGGAATGTCCCCGTCATACGGATATCACGGATACGCCATGGTATCGAAAATATATTCTGTCGGGGTATGGGGAGCAACTAGTCGCGTCCACTTCCACGGCCTCGAGCGACTTCACGGCCATCGACCGACTACTTCTCCCGGCCTCCTGGACAAACCCTGCCAACTCCTGCACGGACTCCAGCTCAACTGGATGCCGGGTTTCAGACGCAAAACGACTTCCAACAGTCTTCAGGCTACCTTGCTAATGCTTCTGTGTATTCTCTCCCTGCCTCAGCGCATGCTCCCGTTGAGTCTACCACCACACAGGCACCGCACCCAGTTCCAGTCATTACCGTCGAAGATACCGATACGACGGACACTCTATCTGTCGATGACTGCTCGTTCGCCTGCTCCTGCGCCTGCCGAACGTCCGGAGGTTCAAAACGAAGACTCAGGCAAGGATGAACTCGAGCTTCCTCCGACCCCCGTCCCCAGTCCCACGACTCCTCTCGCAGCAGAGGAGAAGCAGGCCCACACTGCGGGCAGACGGGTGAAAACAGAGATGATAATAGGGACTGATACTTTGCAAAGGATGCTTAGCGTTGTGATCACGGACATGCCTTGGTACCAGGACTATGCTGCTTCGGCGCACGAGGAGCAACCGGTTGAGTCCACTTTGACAAATTCCGTGGAAGATGACTCGGCGACTGACGACGGTGGAGTGATCGACGATAAGGAATACCACCGTGTCTATACCGAATTCATGGTGAACGATGAAGAGGGCGATGACGATGACGATGGCGATGGCGATAGTCTATTTGGATCGCCATTGCGAAAGAGGAGATAGATGAAGGCTCGTAACCGGCGATGCAAATACAAGAGTTCCAGTTGATTTATCTAAATGTTCTGTTGTTTTTTTTTTGCTTGTGTTTCTATTGTATCCAGTCGTCCTAATATATATCCCTTATAATGATCTGTGTCTTGTTCGAAATACCAGAGCCTTCGCAGAGCAAGAAATGAACTGTGTGGTGAAAGATATTATGTTCAAGGTATCACCATCGTAGTGTCAGCTAACGGCCTGGTTTTATTAGCGTTACATGGGAATCATCTCTCAAAAATTTCTTGGTATGCATCTATACTGTTTTCCAACTGTACTGAGTAGTTTGCATTGCCACTAGCATGAGGGTCCGTTTAGAGATCGCAATATGTGTCTTGCTTATTTCCTACCAATTATTAGTGGGGGAATAGCTCAGCTGGGAGAGCAGTAGACTGAAGTTTCTCAGTATGTTCTAAAGGTCCCTGGTTCGATCCCGGGTTTCCCCATAACTTTTCGTTCAGGTTTACCTTTTCTTTTTGACAAACGAGGGTAATGGTAAGGCTGCGCAGTGCGCATGGAGGCCTCCAGGGGGTAATACATTCTTTTGGACCGAACCTCCCTCAGAGGGTGTTTTGATACGGCAATTTAACATTAGTTACGTATCACGTGAAAATATCACATGATTGACGCGCAACAATGTCTCAGAATCTTTATCTTCGCGTTTTTTGAGTATTTTCTCCTTCCTTGAGCTATAATTCAGTTATTACAGAACAAAACTTTATTTCGTAAACACAAATGTATCTTAGTAGAGTTCAATATGAGAGTAATTTTGTTGCTCCTGCATCATCACAGGTAATTTACCTCGATGAAAACCCCTCCAGCGGGGGGAGGCAAATTGAACTTACCGGTCCAAAACCATAGTGTATCAAACCCTAGGTTTCCGTGCGCGACCCTAGGCACCGGCAGTCGAACAAACGCTGAAGAGGCAGGAACTTGAAGAATGCACGAGGATGTGACTGATCGGTTTCGAGTGTGACCAACCGATCATCGTCACGCTCTCCTCCAGTGCGGGGTAAACTGTACAGTTAAACTTGAACATGGTTGTCCTTTCCCTGGGGTCTCTTCTCTCACGGCCTGCTCGTCGAGTCATTTGGCCTTCCGGTATACGTACTTCAAGACGGCTGGTATCTTCGTACTACAACACAGACGTGGCTGGTTTGAGCGATGATGAGACAGAGGTACGCGGCGTTCTACGTCCTTGATGTACTAGCCGTAACCCACGCCTTCTTCAGTTTAGGTCTGCTGTAACGGAATTCGCACAGAAAGAGATCGCCCCGCGTGCTGCAGAAATAGACAAGTCCAACAAGTTTCCTCTCGTACACTGTCTTTCAAACGAGGCCCGAAGAGACAACTAATCTGTGGTCTAGGAACTATTCCCTGCACTCGGATCTATGGGACTCCTTGGTATCACTGTCGCACCACAGTATTCTGGTCTTGGACTGGGATATATGCACCATCTCTTAGCTATGGAAGCGTTATCCGAGGCTTCCGGCAGCGTCGCCCTGTCCTACGGTGCTCATTCCAACCTCTGCGTAAATCAGATCCATCGGTGGGGAACAGAGAACGCAAAAGGTCAATACTTTACTTGAAATTTCGCCTCAATTAACTGTTTCTCTAGGAGAAATACCTTCCGGACTTGATTACCGGTGAAAAAGTTGGTTCCTTGGCGATGAGTGAAACAGGTAGTGGAAGCGATGTCGTCAGCATGCGACTCAAAGCGGAGAAAGTATCCGGAGGGTACAAATTGAATGGCAATAAGTTTTGGTCAGTTTCTATGTGTCAATTCAACGCTTCTGGATTGTAACGATGTCTAGGATTACCAACGGTCCTATTGCGTCTACTTTTGTCGTCTACGCCAAGACTGTTCCTCTCGATGATCCTAATCCCTCAAAGGGAATCACTGCCTTCATTGCTTGAGCGTGACTCGGAAGGTTTCTCTACCGGTGAGAAACTGGACAAGTTCGGAATGAGAGGGAGCGATACCTGCGAATTAATTTTCGAGGACTGTTTTGTACCGGACGGTCGGTTGTGTTCCTATTCTTGTGGTCCGGCTTTTAATTTACCATGCTGTGCAGAAAACGTGCTCGGGGAGGTCAACAGGGGCGCCAAAGTTTTGATGTCAGGCCTGGACCTCGAGAGGCTTGTCTTGAGTGGAGGGCCACTTGGGTCTGTACCAATTGCCTGGCCTCCGTTCTGAACTCAACCTTGCTACAGTCTCATGCAGGCCGCATTCGACTACGCAATCGAGTATGTTCACGAGCGGAAGCAATTTGGGCAGCCCATAGGGGAGTTCCAGCTCATGCAAGGCAGGGTCTATTTCATTTGTTTCTGGTTTTCAATTGATAGTTCTCATCTCCAGGAAAGATAGCAGACATGTATACTAAACTCAATGCAAGCCGTTCATACGTCTATGCCGTGGCAAAGGCATGCGACGCCGGAAGGGTCAGCAGATCGGTAAGTACTAAGACTTGCTGAGTGCCCTGCCCCGAAAATCTCGCACGTCTTCGATGGCAGTTGCACATGCCGTTGCACGCTCTTCATCTTGAACACTGAATTGGGCGATCGGTTTCAGTCCCTCCGGAGGCTCCTATGATAGCTCGTGGATGCCCCCTTTTCTGGAGCTAGAACGTTTTTCCACCATCTGACTTGATCTTTTCTATAGGACTGCGCAGGAGCTATTCTGTACTCCACTGAGAAGGCCGTTGAAGTTGCGCTCGAGGGGATGCAATGTCTTGGTGGGAATGGATATGTGAATGGTATGTACCTACGCGCGCGACAATCGCACTCAAGTCTCTCGCCCTGATCGTACAGGCACTTAATTGACAAATCCTTCAGATTACCCTATGGGTAGGATTCTACGCGATTCGAGACTTTATGCTGTTGGCGCCGGTACCCAGGAAATCCGACGCATGCTCATAGGCCGAGAATTCAACGCTCAGTTCGCCAAGTCAAGGTCTTAGTTCTTATTTTTCTCCTCCGTGTGGTCGGATGTATTATTAGTGGACGTAGGTGAATGTGTACATCATCATCATGATAAATATCCCGTTTGCGATCTTCGATCAGCTTAAAATGGCGAAAGACGGAAGACACTATAATACTGCAACTTCAAAATTAGGGGTGACTTGCTACGGATTATTTTTCGTTGTTACCACCATGGTCTCTAACTCTGCCGACGATTTCTTCAGCTCTCCAGCCAGTTTTTCTTTCGCAAACACGTCCATGCGCCAGCGGACACAGCAAGCCTGTGACAAGTGTAGAGAGCGGAAAACCAAGGTCAATCGATTGCTCTAATTAAGCTTGTGATCGTCTAACCCTTGATACCTTGATACAGTGTTCCGGCGAAAAGCCGGTCTGCAAACGCTGTACCACCCGTGGCTTGATTTGCCAGTACACGAGCAGGGAAACGCGCGCGCGCGGAAATGTGGCCACTCCAAAGCTGCGAACTGCAGTGTCCAGCATCGATTTGCGCGGTTCCAAGATACACCAAGAGAAGCAGCGAGAAAGAGAATATCACCATTTTCTACGACAGCAGAGTCACAATCTGATCTCCTACGATCTCTCGGCGTCTCCATCAGTGCACTCCCCCCCACAACCATTTCAGCTTACGAGCCAGCCACTCCAACAATATGTGCCATATCAGTCGCATTCCCAGCCAGCTTCTCTTTCTGGTTCACCGGTGATCGATTCGTTCCCGCCGTCGCAGCTGCAGCTACCTCCGCCTCCAGCGTATTCAGATGGTGGCCAACCCCCACCGCCAAGTCAGTGGCAGTCCATTCGGAGAGCTCAAAGCCAATCTGCGCTTCCTTATAACGTCGAGGAACCTCTGTATCCCTCACAAGCATTCTCACGATATGGATACTATCAGCCCCCGAGCTCCACCATGCCCCACCACCACAATCACCACCGCAGCCTAGATGCTATCTACAACAACCCCTCCCAGCCCATGCCTACATACGGCTTCCAAAACCTCAGCCTCGGTGATGCGTACCCACCCCAGCTTGCACTCGCCGCGTCCGGCTCCTCCTCGTCGTCGTTCTCTGGGTCGACGGACACCTCGCCGATATCCACCTGCGAATCGGATGGTGGGTCGGCGCCGTCACCAGTGATACATACACCGATGCCATTATCGTTCCAGAATGTGCCGCTGTTGGAGGAGAGGAAGTTTATGGAGTTTGAGGGTGTGAAGATGGAGGAGGAGCAACGGTGGTGAGGGGTGGGCTGAGGTGGGGTTTGAATAGAGCTGGGATCGTTCAAAGTCTGGCAGCATAGAGTAGAACCGTATAATTCGACAAACACGTTAGTTAGGTTACTGTATTACATCGATAGCTTTCGTTATTGACTTTATCAGCACCCGGGGGATCCTTCGATGCTAGGGTCGGGAGACCGCAGAATTCATTTAAGTGAGGCGTGGTTCTCGGCAGCTGAAAACAGCAGTCCGACGCAAAGTTGGCGCCGCAAATGGCGCGTACGTGTTCGTCCAGCCAGCAGGAATAGCTTTCTTCTGCAGCCCCACACACAGAAGGGATACTATCTCAAACTCATTTTTACAGTAAAAACTAGTACCTCGGAGATTGTGTAGAAATCTGGTGGAAAAGCTTGAGGAGAAGGACAACGAGAAGGAAGGATTGCCTGGAAAAGATATGCCAGTGGACCAATGAACGAACTTGAGGAAGACTCCAATTTGAATTGCCGTCGGCATGAGTCTGTAACTTTCCCGCGGGTCAGTGTAATGGAAGCAATCACAGGTACTAGTATCTAAATATTCGGACATCCTATCAATTACTTAGAATCGTCTATACATCCGTGGTAGAGTGAGTCAAAGTCAGCTTGTGAGTATGATAATTATTCTTGGCTGCTTGCGGTATTCTGGACCGAATAATTGACAGACAAAAAACCTTCAAGTCAAAGTCGCTTTGCTCATGGCAAACAAGTATTCTTTCTTTGTTGATGCGAGTTATTTCTACGCAGTCTGAATATTTCTCCGGTCCAATCCGATCATGTTGTTGAAAGATGATGTCCCGATCCATTCTTTAGTCCATTCCAATGGTAGGTCTTGATTTTTCGGCGGTCGTGTTTGCATTGTACTACGTACGATAAGAACATATATACTTCCAGCTGTATTCTAGTATTGGCATACGTCAAAAGGGTTTTCAATTATAACGACCATAGCCTACATATAGAATCATAAATGACCGGCCAGCCCCGTATATATAGACTTTGAGTTATTTCGCGTAAAGTTTTGTGCCAGGCAAGTTCCTCGCAGGGAACTAGTTCGGACGGTTCCTTCGGGGAATGAAACAAACAGTTTTTCTATCCAAGGATTCAGTGATCCATCTATTGTGCCATTATTAGTGGTGCCCGACGAAATTGACTGCGCTGTTGTCAAACAAACCATTTAGATATTTCCGCTGGTTTTCGTATCATCCGGAATCGCTCCTTACTAAGTACAAGTACGCGGTATCGACCGGCTGAGCTATTCATTCACTGCGGATCGTTCCGGTTGTAGTTCAGGACTCGGCGACTTAGTTTCAGGCAGAAAATAGAGACAAAATGTGACAACAGCCTGCGCCTATAAAAAGAGTGAGGATCTTTCTCGCTTTATCCTTCATATCGCCGGGGGCGATGTCGCACGACAGCCAGTGTAACGGTAATCGACTGCACATCTGGGACGGTTGTTAATGGATCACGCTTACCGAAATAGCCGAGTGTGGTCCCGGTGGTCGAAAACGCAGCTTGACAACTTCTTGATGAAGTTCCATATGGTATTCAAGATACTGGACAGAACTACGGCGCAGCTTTCATTATGCCAATACAGATTCAATGGATTGTGTGTCTTTGAGATAGAGGACGCTGATGAAAGAACTCTGGTACAAAGGTGCTTACTTCGAAGAGGGCATTTTTCGGAAGAACATGGTGCCTGCGTGTGATGGTAACATGGCGGGTGCATTGATTTGGCACTGATTGCAATGATTGACGTTGATTGCCAAATGAGGACAGGGCGCGTGACAATTGACAGCTTTTGGCGGTAATTCATGTTGCTATTGACCTTGGTGTAATTTCTAGCTTTCATTTTCTTTCTTCATTCCTTTTCTTCTCCTGGCGATCTCCGTCGCTCTCCTTCATAATGCCCTCCAGCCCTCAACAACACCTTCCCGCTGAGCGGGTTCGACATCGGAAACGGTCACCACTGCCACACGTCCCACGGGACGATGAGGAATACACCAGCAGTGCTGTTCCAATCACCACTATTACTATCACCAAGGAGGAGTCCTCCACAGCATCCAGTGCTCCATCACTATCCACAACAGCAACCATGACTAGCTCGTCTACCTCTTCGATATCATCCACTACGTCGTCGTTGTCGTCTTCCGACTCAGCAGTGGCAGTATCAACATCAGCGAGCTCATCCTCATTAGAGTCGTCGACGACACCGCCGTTGCCATCGGCTTCAGCCATTACTTCTTCTGCTTCTGCTTCCGACAATGGCGCCGTGTCCAAGCAGACCTTGCCAGCGGGCGCCATTGCCGGCATTGTCATTGCCGTTGTTCTAGTACTCGTCGCAGTCGCTCTTATTCTGCTGCGGAATCGCTTCATGCAGCGCCGGCGCTCCCGTGTGTCGACGTGGATTAGCAGGCCGCGACTTGCCAACACCTTTGACCCAGCTTCTGACACGTACAACGATGCCCCCCAGTCATCGGGCATGCAATTCAACCAGTCGGGAGCCATGGCCAATCCATTGACTATACCTAGTGCATCGTGGAACAATGCCTGGTATTAGCCCGGGTACAATCCCCCCGCCCAGCAGTGCAATCGTAAAGTCCAGATTCATCCCTTCATTACCCGATGAACTGCCTATTTCAAACGGGGAGACCGTCCGAATCTTGCAAGAATTTGACGACGGGTGGGCTTTGTGCGCCAATGGCAGAGAAGAGCAAGGCATGGTACCTCTGGAGTGTTTGGAGCGTCTGACACCGACTTCTGGTCTTCCTGCCACCACGTCGGATTTGAGGAAGTCGGCTAGGGAGAGTTCGTTGTTTGGCTTGAACCCCGTTAGGCGTTAGGTAAGTTCCGCGATATCTCTGCAGCTTTACAGCATATTGACTATCAGCGACAGATCCACTCCCTTTTTTCCTATTCTATTCATATCGACCGATATCTTGGACTGGTGCACCGCAATGACTGGTTCATGCTTTCTTATTTCTACTCTTTATTTTACTCCCGCCTGCAGCTAGACGGCCCTGTTTAGATAGTGTACGTACCATTGAACGATACCCTCAGCTTTGTACCCTGTATTCTGGACTTCCTGTATACTTCATCCCTATCGCTTAGCATAATCTCTGCAGGGGAGGTAGAACTCCTACGTGCTGACCGTAGTCTACAAATGTAATGGTGATAGTCGGCAAAAAAATTTGGAGAAAACAATCGCGTTTATAATGCGCAAACGACGAGTTTGAAATTCGAATTGTGGCGACCATTATTTGTGCGTGTTGTATCACAGCCAGATTTCCTTCTTGGAGTCGTGCGTTTCCTTCGTCGTTGATCCCCGTCCACCAGTTCCTTTTCTCCAGTCTCATCGCTCGCTGAATAATGGCTACTGAAGAAATACGTGCCGACTCCTACGTTGGGTTTGACTCCATCACCCAGCAGATTGAACACAAGTTGTTGAAGAGAGGCTTCCAATTCAATGTCATTGTTGTCGGTGCGTATTGTGTCTATTGTACCTTCTTCAGTGCTACTGTCATCCGTCGCTGGGCAGTCGAAAGATGTTTCTGGTAACTAATGTGACATTCCAGGACAAACTGGATTGGGAAAGTCGACGCTCATCAACACCATTTTCGCGTCGCACTTGATTGACTCAAAAGGACGGTTCCAAGCCGACGAGCCTGTCAGGCAGACCACAGACATACAAGCTGTTTCTCATGGTGCGTTGGCAGTTCGGCTCGTTTATATGCGATTAAAGTCCGTCTCTGGCGACGTATACTGACACATTTACGTCCGGCACAGT
Source organism: Armillaria mellea (assembly GCA_030407055.1). Lineage (NCBI taxonomy): Eukaryota > Fungi > Basidiomycota > Agaricomycetes > Agaricales > Physalacriaceae > Armillaria > Armillaria mellea. The sequence continues at coordinate 1,017,140 of JAUDZF010000001.1, read as the reverse complement.
CATCGTAGGAAAATGGCGTCAAACTTCGCTTGAACATTGTCGACACCCCCGGGTATGGCGACCAGATTAACAATGAAAACTGGTACGTGTATACTTTTGCTTCTCTCCTAGTGCGCGATTCAATGGTCACGTTGTAGCTGGGACCCTATCATCAAATACATCAAAGACCAGCACAGTGCTTACCTCCGCAAGGAGCTCACCGCTATGCGAGACCGATACATCCAGGACACGCGAATTCACTGCTGCCTCTACTTCATCAACCCAACTGGCCACGCCCTTCGCCCGATTGATGTAATTGTTATGAAGAAGCTCAGCGAAGTTGTCAACGTCGTCCCCGTTATCGCCAAATCGGACAGCTTGACTGCGGAAGAGCGGGACACGTTTAAAGTGAAGGTTAGAACGCATCTTCTTTTTCAGAAGGCGGCTATTTTACGAACACCACCAATAGATCCGGGAAGAACTAGTCTATCATAACATCCGGCTGTATCCTTTCGACACAGATGAGGATGATGATGAAGAGGTGCAATTGAACGAAGAGATTCGGGTATGTCTATCATCTTTCATTCTAAACTCAGGGCTCAACTTCTTATTAGGATATCATTCCTTTCGCCATCGTTGGTTCAGAAAACACCGTAATCATCGACGGAAAGCCCGTTCGCGGTCGCAAGAACAGGTGGGGTGTTGTCAATGTCGAAGATCCCAACCATTGCGAGTTTGTTAACTTGCGTAATTTCCTTACGAGGTGCGGCGCTCTATTTTGAGTTTATACCATCAGTATTGAACGGTTCTCCCAAAATAGGACTCATCTGCAAGACTTGATCGAGACCACCGCCCAAATCCACTACGAGGCATTCCGCTCAAAACAACTTTTGGCATTGAAGGAGGGTGTCAACCAGCGCCCACCTGCGGACCGTTAAGTTCGTTTGATGGTGAGCCGAACTACGTCTACGTTCTGGCTAGTCTTATCACTGTCGTTACAATAATAGAGAATTGATGATACCCTCGCCTTTCGTTTGCTATCTGGATGGAGGCACGAACGTCGAACATTCCTTCAGCTTTTGACCTGGATTTATACTCTGCCTCTTACTTTTGTTTTACTCTTTCTGAATGTTTTCTGGTCGACTTTATCTCGTTTCACACACTCTTTCCTTCGGACCAATACAGGTATCCTACATTGCAATGCCAGACATACCTTACATGTGTCGACTGGGTTCAGACCTTTCAATGCAATGCTTCACAGATCAGAACTGGGTTTGAAATTTAAGTGCGGACCCTGGACTTCAAAAATTTCGATCAAGCCATCAACGTCAACGGCGAATCGGACTTGGCTGAGCAGAGTGACATCGTAAATGAAGTTGTCTTCTCCCCCTTTTCCTCCTTGACCTCTCTTCGCATCCTGTTATATTTCTGCAACAACGCCTGTGGCTATAAATCCTCTCAAAGGTATCTTCCCTCTTTGGTTGTTGAACGTTGAACGACCAACGCCCAACAAACTGAAGAGTACGAATCTCTCGAAACCATGGCACACGTCGATCCTCGTGTACAAAGCGTTTGCATCATCGGTTCAGGCGCGGCAGGGCTAATTACAGCCCACACATTGATACAAGATGGATTCTCGAACGTCCAGATTATAACTAGGGATCGTACTCCAGGTGGCGTTTGGAGCGAGGAAAGAGTGTATCCTGGGTTGACGCTCAACAAGTCCGTAGAACCCTCGTGGCATAATTTCATGACTGACTTCGCTTTAGTGTTCATGGAGAATTCAACTTCTCCAGCCTGCAAATGCCGGTGCCAAGTACCTCGAAGAATGGCGGTCACCTTTGCGGCGAAGACATGCGACAGTATATGCAGACATTCAGCGATGAACACTTAGTAGGAAAAATCAGATACTACACCAACGTTCTAAACATAGAGCGAACAAAAGAACCTGACCCTGTTTGGAATGTTACGGTTAGTAACGTAAAGAGTGGGGAGTCCGAGGAGTCCGAGATCCTTACTTTTTCTCGTATTGTTTTGTGCACGGGAGTGAGTACTTACTACATGTAACTTTAAAGTTTATACACAACTGACTGCTTTGTGCCAGGGTTGCAGTACACCAAAGACACCTCCTTGTCTGTCACAGGACGCTGCGCTCAAAGCCGGTTTCCAGGGACTTGTGGTGCATTCAATTGATTTTGGAGCGCGTTTGGATGAAATACTAGCTGCGGCACCTTCGGGCAGAACCGGTGATTCTAGTGCTGTTGTTGTGGTTGGGGGTGGGAAATCAGCTCAAGAGTTGGTGTTTCCACTCTGTTCCGGACATTTTTGCTGAGAAGACCTCCTAAGCATTGCTTCGTATCTTGCAAATGAGGGGCGAAACGTTACTGTGGTCTTTGAGAGGCCGACGCTTTCTTGGGAACTGTCAAGCCGCTCCCGGATTTTGTGAGGAAGAGCCGGTGCGTCCGTCTGTTGGCTATTGGTGTGAGTTAAGCCTGAGGGTTGTTTTGTAGTCTCCTGGCGATCCTTTCTCCATATATCGAACTACGGACCAGGCTAGAGTACTACTGATCGTCAAAAATATTTCACGGATCTCACCTTCAAATTAATAGGCGTTTCCTACACAGGACGTGGATTGGTAGCAAGATCGTCCGCGCCATTTGGAACCTGTTGCAACAAGATTCGGTCCGTATGTTTCATGATCATTTTCCCAAGTCCCGAATAATCCTCTTCTCTTCTTTCCCAGTATGCCGCCTTTAATGTGCCTGCGAATTCGCCGTTGCGGCGAGCACATTCCATCTTCTGGAGTGTACGATTGAATGTCGAAGGAGTGAAGCGCTCTGACAGCTTCTTCTCACTTGTTAATGGCAAGAAAATCAGCCTTGTCGCTCCGGCGCAAGTTACGGGATATGACCTTGATGGCCGGTCACTGACTCTCGACAACGGGACCTCAGTCAGGGCAGACGTGGTTATTCTCGCTACAGGATACAAGTCTTCATGGGAGAATATATTTGATGGTGGCTTCATCCATGCCTGTCGAAGGGGAAGCCGTCCGTTAACTCTCCCTTTACAGAGCGCACAAAAAAAGAGCTAGGTATACAACGACATGCACCTGACCAGCATGTCAAAGACGAATGGGACTATGCCTCTCTTGCTAATCCACCCTCTGCGCATCCAGAAAATGAGCAATGGGCATCCTCTATCTACCGGGGCATTGTTCCAGCCAGGAACATATTACGCCGGGACTTCGCAATTAATGGGGCTGCCGTACGCAACGTCATCGCTTTCAATGAACTTCTTCTAACGAAGTGTACTAGTTCACCACAAATAACGGGTACTCTTTTGAAGTCATGTCACATTGGATATCATCGTACTTCTTGAATGATGCGATGCGTCTGCCTTCTTCGCCAGAGGAGGCTTTGAAGCACGCCGACCGGAATGCTAAATGGATGAGAAAACGTTATCCTGATCAGCTGTTGTTGGTCAATGAAAGTTACAGCAGCACCGTATGCTTCTTGGCGTGAGTTATGATCAATTACGTTTCAATAAATCCTACTCATGATCGGCTGTACCTTTAGATGGCCCCAGTATACTAATGAACTATTGGAAGATATGGGCCTCAGGAGTATGCGAAGCGGTGGAAACTGGCTGACATGGGCATTCAAGGTGATTGATATGCAAGAGATCGCTACACTCAAGGAAGAGCGGGATGCACAAAGGAACCAATTGAAAGATTAACGTGTTCATTTTTCACCATAATCGATGTATCAGTGGGAATTTGAAAAATGCCTCTCCTCCACGGTGTCATCCCCTTCCTCCCATCTCGCCATGTCTTCCTGGAGTTCCTTCCTCACATATGCCTGGTTAACGGTTTTAAATGCGATCCCGTCCTCCCTCAGCAACCTGAGCGCTGCCAACACCCAATCCTGGCAATCCCAGCTCAGATCGAGCCTGATCACAGCAACATCTCTCTTCAGGCGCTCATCCAGCCGATCAATAGACGTAGACGGTACTTCGCCGACGTGACAGCCCCCACGGTAGGTCGGTATGGACCCAATAGGAACAGATACAGTGTCGTGCACGTATGTGAACGTATCCGAGTTTCCCCGCACTTCGAATGTGTGTGATACGTTGGGTGACACGAGAACCGTGAGATTCCAGTGCTCGGTACGTCGGTGATGGCCCGTGATCTCGTATTGCGCTACGATTAGGGGGTATGTTTGGTCTAGATTCATCGCGGCTCTGGCTTAACCGGTGTTCGGTGCTGAGAAGACTGAAAGGGACTGACTTGTAACTCCGACATCTTAAATAATAGGACAGAATCCTATGTTTACAAATCACAGAAAACTAGACAAGGTGGTGCGTTGAAACTTTACTTGGTTCTAATCCAACTGCCAAGGCCAAGAAGCTGGTCTAGATTTTATCAAGGCCCTAACTAATTCAATGAGAGAGTTCTCAGTTGATCAACCGCCAACCGGGAGCCAAAAAGGAGGACTTAGTATCGCAGCCACTATCCCTTTTGGCTATCGGAACCGACTACATAGGACAAGCAAAAACCCCAACGATTTGGGTCAAGTAGCGAAATTCCCATCTTGAAGGGCACTTACGGCCTAAAGCATCAAGAAGCGGACCAAGTACCTTTTCACTTTGGGAAAGGAATCAAGATTGTTCTGTTCTTCGCCCACTCAATCGTACCACTTATTTCTTCCCCGTGAGCTCAGTGGTAGACCTAAAACGCGGACCCTCGATTCAATGGGCGAGTTGATGAGATACAATACTATTTTTACTAATGCGGGACTACAGAAAACTAGACAAAGGTACTGAGCTGATTTCTCTCCACAGTAAGTCCTTTACTTAGATTTGAGCCAATTGCCGAGGCCCAGGCTAGCATAGATTTTATCAAGGACCCTAACAGTTCAATGTAAGGATTGACCAATCAGGTGCCAGAAAGGAGGACTTACCGTGGCAGCGACGAATCCCTTTGAGTAGACTATCGAGACCAAGGCCGCTCAAGAGGCGACCAACTAGGTTGAGGACGCCAGCAAGCAAAAGCCCAACTCCACCGACAATTTGAGTTAAGGGCTCTAGGCGGACAGAGTGCGGCAGATTAGCTGAAATTCCTAGGTTTAAAGGTGCTCTTACGGCCTAAAGCATCAAGAAGGGGACCAAGATCCCTTTTCGCTTTGGGGAAGGACTCGAGCTTGTTCTTCGCCCACTCAATTGTACCACCCACTTCTTCCACGAGCTAAGAATGAATAACATCTAGCTATGGAATTACCTCAAGAAGGAACGCGAAAATACATACGACTTTTACTGCCTCTGCGAGGCGTTGTTCTTCGGGGGTCGCTCGGTGATCTTGTTGATGACGCTTGGCCTTGTTGGTCAGACGATTGTCGGGATCAGGCACCTTTGATAGCAGCCTTCGGTCTGGTGCAAGATCTGCTCGGCCTGCTCAAGCAACGGCTTTACTTGCTTTACAAGCTCGGCTTCATCCCTATCTTCCTCTTTTCGGGCGTCCATGTTTTCGATATGCTAATAGAAAGCATCAGCAAACAATTAAATATCCAACCAAGGTCGTAATTACCTTGCGAATCATCCTACACAGAGGAACTACACGCGAGTTTGCATCCTCAATAAGGGCTGACAAGCGCTCAGCCAGCTGCCTGTCGGCTTCTTTTTGAGCGTCAGTACGATCATCCGTAGTATCGGAACCAAAGTCGTGTTCGACATCAATTCGAGGCTGCTGCCTCTCATGAAGATCTTGAACGTCGGCCTGAGACATGACGGAGTAGATTTATAGTCAGAATAGGGAGAAGTGAGAGGTCCTTGTTCAATAATGTTTGCTGGTGCTATTGAAGTTTTTAACCTCATGGTGAATGGAGTACCGCAGTTGCCTAGTATTGATACTGACGCCATGGTGATGTTAAAACGATGTCATCTTTGAAGAGCACTGGCATCATCGTATCCAACAGGTAAAAGAGGCGTAAAGAGGAGCAATCCATTGAATCGACCGCCTGATTTGCCACAAGGTTACGAAAAGCGCACATCTCCAACACGACGTCGTAGGTGATGAAGGGTAGGAATTTATATCCTGGACGGCCAAATTTACAGAGGTGTGGAGCTCACGACAATTTGGAGACTTGAAGTGCGTGAGAGAGATGAAGCCAGAACCTAACTTGAAACGAAGTTGAGACCGATCCGATCAATCCTGCTTCGGCCGTTGCCGGAAGTGTTTCCTCTCTGACTGCGACCTCTCATATCGGATCCTGGTTCGATGTTTTGCGGAGCATCATGAAATCCTTAAGCTGTCGACATTAGCTTGTGCAATGATATTCCGCCCATGTTCTACCGAAATATATCGAGTCATAACAGTATTCTTTCCAAACTACATTCCAACGCCTTTCTCTCGCCTCTGATGCCACTCAGACGGTCGTCATCCTGGTCATAGTACAGAACCCACGAGCATTTGGTCTCCTCTAGCGCTACAAATCCTTCCCAATCCTCAAATGTCACCCTTTCCTCGTCATCACTCCAATCCCAAGGGCCTGCACGGTGCGGGAGGCTTTGGGACCTTCCTCCATACTCCAATGCCATCGTCTCTTCGTTAATGTATATCCAGTTTAGCTCTGGCGGGTTGTTCTTGATGGTGCTCACCAGCCCCAACGGCTTGGTCTTCCATGGGTATTCGACGTAGAAACCGCTGAACTCATGTCCATCCTCAAATTTCCTTCGCGACGGGTCTGGGTCATCAAGATAAAGCTGCGGAGATTTAAGCAGGACATGAAAGTAAATATATTATCCCATACCTTGCCGTTCCGCAAGATCACCTGCTTGTCTTCCACCTCTTCCTCGAATTGGGGATCTTCCTCGTCACTACAGGTGCGTTCTGAGTGTGAATTTTGCTAGTCGGGGATCGTTTGGGTCAGTCCCCGATGAGTCTTCTTGTGATCCGCTGTTCTGTTGCTGAGCTCCAACGCCTTGTGAAAGACTGGCTACGGAAATAGCTGTTGATACTGCCGTAAGAGGTATAGCGATACTACCCGCAGCGAACACCAATCGCACCAAGAACCATGGTTTACTATCGCAGGTGGGTGATTTTTGAAGACAGAAAAGATCGTAGCTAATGCTATAGCAGACAAAATAACTCCACAGGTTTATATGGGTGATGTAAACAGGTTCACGGACTCAATTGTTGAGGAGCGCCATCGGGTAAAGGAACTTCCTTCCTTCAATAGCCTAAAATAACATTGCATGACATACGTGCAGGCCATTCCCCCCCAGAAACCTTGACGAGGATGAAGATTATACCTTTATGCCTGAACAAAATCTAGCCGACCGCTTTTCCTTTCTGAAGGCCTGTTGGCTAGGACTTGCGAGCTCTTCGAAACGCTTTCTAGAGCACGATCCTACTTTGACGTCAGCAGTCACACACTTTTGATAACACTCAGGAATATACCGAATGCAACCAGAATAACTTCTAGATGCCAGTAGGGTGACGTTCTGAATGACTCGCTACTCCGAAATCTATTCATTAACCACAGGTCCTGAGAAATCCAGAATACATTGTGGGTATACCTTGCTATCTCACGCACTCCAAATTCTGATTGCACGTATACATTTATTTTAGCGTTCACATCAATATGACGCATAACCCTCCGTTACTCTCGCGAGAACAGCTCCAACTGATGGCACTCAATGTGTATTAAAGGATAACTGGGAATTCTCAGCACATGCAATTCAAACCCTTACAAGCATCTATGTCTCAAGAAACTGCTAGCCGGTCTCCTTCTCGCGCTGCTTCTCCTTCTCCTGCACTACAGCCCAAACAGAAACGTGGCCGTGCCCGCAGCCGTTCCGTCGACGAATCGGACAATGACTACGATGCTGCTGCTCCGCATCGTCGCAACCAACGTCAGGGCGGCGGGGGACTTCCCCTTGGTGGAGAGGACCCTGCGCGCGCCGTCTCTGGTACTGTCAACCAGCTTAGGCCAAACCGCGAGGGGGGTAGCAAACGTCGGCGGAGGTGGGGGCCGAAGTGGGGGCCAAAAGGACACGCTGAAGCTTAGGCTGGACCTCAACCTTGACGTTGATATCTCGATCAAGGCGAGGGTGCACGGAGACGTTACTCTATCTCTTCCTGTTAGTCCATCCTTCCCTGTTACAAGCCACGGTTTTCTGAAGCTGATTCCCAGTGATTGATTTTTGCCCTCAGTAACTAAATACGTGATTATTCGACTAGTTCATTCGTCCGCTGTAAAAGTTGAGAGGAGGGATGTCGCTAAAATACATGTACGAATCAGGCTGTAGAGTTCTGGACTTTCGAGTTATAGTTCCATAGTCAGGACGAGGGTTATCGGTAGCCCTCGAATCGAACTTTTTTGAACAGTTCATTGCCCACGTCGATATTAGGCACGAAGAAAGATTATGGAATGAAAATGAGTTGCTGAGCTTGGTGCACAAGCTGAAGCAGCTGAAGAGCTACCATAAATAGATAGCTGTCCGAAGCACTGATTTTTATCAGTTGTCACCGTGAAGTCCGCAATATTCTCAATCGCGACGCGATGCTTCAAGTTCATCGAGGAAAAGGTCTCCTCTGTCTATCGTTAAAAGGCCAAATGCATTTGGAGGAGTTACGCATTGGTGGTAGACAAGAGGTACTTAGCTTGTACCGGAGGAGCCGAAGTCAAGTCAAGCGTGTTTCCCACATTCAATAACACAGTCCGGATATTTTTGGCTCCCCTTTTTTTTCACTTCCAGTAAGTGAGCATCCAGTGGTACGAGAGTTTATTACTAATGGCTATAAGATGCCCATAGCCTTGTTATCTTCAGCTGTGACATGTATCAACAGCTCAGCGCTTGCTACCCTGCAATGTCACGAATCTGCCAAAGCGGTTTGAAGAACATGTGCTAAATTGGTCAAGACTACGCAAACAACTATAGTACGGACCATTCAGCCCTTCATGGCGTTCGCTGACGCTGCCACGTCAGTTAAGGGCAAACGAGCACGCCGTCGCTGTTGGTTTGGCAGGCTGCGAATGAGCTTCACTGGAAGAATATAGACGTTATAGATCGTCACTTACTACTGCCTTGGGCTGTTCCTTGAGCCGTACCGTAGGTGCAGGAGTGTCCGAATCCGTAGTTGTTGGAACCACTGCACGCATTGACTGTGACGGCATCATGGTAAGGGGAGGTGCATGGGAAGGAGGAACACAGATGAGATCGTAGAAGGATATTTTTGCCCAGCTTCGGCCGTTGCCGCAAAGCCTTCAAGACCACGTACTTCGAGTCCGATAGTTCAGCGTTGACATCAACATGACGCATGTATTACTGAGTTTTTCCCATAATATAACTTCTTCCGCGTCTTACCGCTCCGCATTCAAGGGGAGTATTAACGGGTAACTGGGTACTTTCCTTCCCCTTTAAAGTGATTCTTGCTGCTACTCCGAGTCGGTTCTGATTGAATTGTATTCGTCCTATAATATGATCTTCGTACTAATACCGGAATGGTTCAAGGATGCTTTTACTGATGACGTCCATCTGACAGTCAACTAATAATTCCCAACAATATGGAACCACTGACGGTATAAATTTACAGGGACCAAAACTCTACAAAGTGATTTGTACATATGCGGTCGACATCTCTCTCTTTTGACGGCAGTCGAACGAGCCAATCGACTTCAACAATCAACGTATTTAATTGCCGAGCACAAATTAATCGCCGAGAATTCAGCTCAACGGCTTCAAAAAATGGAGATTGTGACAAAGACACTGGTCCTTGCCGAAGAAGTAGAGAGCACTTGTAGCTGTAATATCAACATATCCGGCCCCGGTGCGACATCTCCCTCGAGGAACAGTACTTTCTATCTATCCTTCAGGTCGAAACCCGGTTTCTGGATAAATGTGCCAGATTTATCAGGAAGAGAAAACGGATCAGGCATTTAAAGAGTTGTCACTTCGCACGGTTGCCGCCATGAATTGCCGTTAGCGGCAATCACTTCCTTCTTTTCTGGGCTCGGGTTCTTACCAAATTACCTCCACCACCATTTCCACGATGTCAATCGATCTCGAATGGAACAAATTGGATTCTTCTCTCTCAACGAAATTGGTCGAGATACTGAATCGGCAGCTATCTTCAACCTCTCGCCCGTCTTTCATTGGTCCAGTGGAAGTCACATCTCTTGAATTCGGCTCTACGGCACCTGACGTTGAGTTGGTCGATTTGCGAGACATATACCGTGATTTTCTCGAAGATGACGATGAAGAAAAGGACCCGGTGAAGGTGACAGAAGGTGGAGATGACGATGACGAGTTTGAATGGGTTTCACGACGAGCAGCGCACAAGGAGGAACGTTTGGCTTACCAACAATCCTCACGTTACGCGCCTCGTGCAGGTTCCACCGACGTGTATGCCTCTGCACCATCACTGCACCTTCCTGGGGATACGTGGAGTCCTGGATACCAGAGCATGGTTGATTTCCGGCCAGGAGTCACCACATGGCCCAACACGCCAGGATATCCCAGTCCAACCAAGGCAGCTGCGCCCGTGTCCGTTGGCCTGGATCATACCAACATAATTGGGTACGGCCCATACGACTCGCGAGAACAATCAATGAACATCCCGTTCCTGCAGAGTGACTTGTCAGTCGAACCGGAGCCGTCAGCTCCTTCTACCCAACATCCGAACCTCCAGCTCCATTTTAACATTAATTGGAATTCCGACTTGCGCATAACATTGACGACTTCTTTGCTTATTAATTATCCCTCTCCCATGTTCATGTCACTTCCTATCAAGCTCTCCGTTACTGGTCTCATCTTCACAGGCGAGATTGCTGTCGCGTACGAAGGAGAGCGTCGGCGCGTGCATCTCTGTATTCTGGATGAGCTGGATCCTTATGGTCCAGCTGGAGATCGGCCAAAACGCGACCCAGTTAGCAGCACTCCACCAGAGCTCGACGACGACTCTACCCTCAGTGGAAACAGACAGTCTAAACCTCTTCCTATAGGACAGCGCCTCCTCCCGTCCATCTATATCGAGAGCGAAATAGGACAGGCAGATAAGCACGTACTCAAAAATGTGACGCGTGTGGAAAGATTTATCCAAGACGTGATTAGGAAGACCGTCGAGGAGGAGCTGGTGTTCCCTAACTTCCACACTTTGATCATGAGCGAGCCATAGGTCCATGTGCTCGGGAGAGATAACGAGGGATTAAAGAGGTATTGCAGTATGCATACACCGTGCTTTAAATATACAGGTACAGGTACACTCTTCATCATAGCAAAAGCTTACTCATGTATGGCCCGTCAAGCTCATAGCCAAGCTTTCGATAATAGTCTCGTGTTCCGACGCCTTGGGAAGAATGATTTGGTGCCATGGATATGGAACCAAGAGAATGTCACATACCAGAAATAACTGCTAGCTTAATGCTACCATGCTCTTCGCGTGCAATACGCTCGGCCTCCTCCATCAACAAAGTTCCAAAACCCTACAAATGGATCATCAGAAGCCTATTTCACACGATGAAGCCAATAATCTTGACTTGGTGTTGGAACTTTGTCGGATCCCTCCCATGCACTGGGACTGCCGTGCCATACACGTGCAATTCTCGCACAATACTACAGCCTCCTTCGTCACCCCCCCTACGTACTAGCTCCGGTCTAAAAGTGCCTTCGTCGGAGCATTTTCGTAGTCGGAGGAGCCCGACGAGTATGTCCCTTTCCGGGTCTTCATACGAAAGGAATGTTTCCCACCCGCCGTTTGCAGTGTAATCTCGCCGCAGAAGCTCAACTGACTCGGGTCTTACTTTATGGTGTATTTCGTGGATCTGAAAGACATTAGGTTTGAAGTCTTGCGAAGTGGTGGGAATGGTCAAACTTACACCAACTTCACGGAACCGCACGTCACGGCACTCTGCGCCAAAGTCTTTCATGCGGTTGAGTGCTAACTCTCTGAGGTTGCCGGAGTTGTCACAACCGCTGGTTACCAAGGGAAGCGGAATGTCTCTGCCAAGTGCAAGAGAATGAGCGTGTCATTTGTCATTTAAAGGCATCTATAAGGTTCTTACCTCTGTACTCGATAAACTCTGGTCCAAGGTGGAACCAATGCGAGAATTCTCGCGACCACGTCTACTAATACATTTGGCGTATAATTCTTGTACCTGCCTGTCCTCCATAGCTCATATAGACCGGTTCCGCGGATAACCAGGGTCGGGTATATCTTGAGACCATCGCTTCGAAATGCCGGATTCTCGAAATATTCTTTGAATTGTTCCAAATCCCTCTCAACGCCGACGTTGGGAAGGTCAGGCATCATGTGTGCCACTACTTTGAACCCAGCGTCTTTGGCGAGATGAAAAGATTCAGAGACCGCACGGACAGTGTGACCACGATTGGTGTCACGAGCGACATCCTCGTAAACCGATTGCACGCCAATTTCGAGACGGGTACATCCGTACCGAAGCATTTGACTATAAGGTTGGTGAGAGACAATATTTTAATTGAGAGAGATCACCTTAGGTGTGGCCGGAGGCAATAATCGGGGCGTGTCTCGATGGTTATACCTATTGCTTTTGCTTTGCTCTGTTCAGAGTACCTGGGGGATGTGTTCATTTATAGTGAATGAGATACATACGGAGGCATTATCAGACGTACCGTACGGCTTCATCGACATTTGTGCCCGTAAATCCTGACAAAGCATTATGCAGCTGTGCGATAAATTTGCCTCGGTAGTCTTCTGGCATGCTCATGAAGGTACCCCCCATGATGATGAATTCAACCTTCGAATAATTGAGCACAATATATGACGAGAAAAAAGTCCCATACTTTGTCGACGTTGTGACCAAGACTCTTCAGCTGCTCCACGCGACCGCGGGTTTGTTCATAGGGATCATATCTTGCTCTTATGGCTCGCATACTCGTGGGCTCGTAGCCGGTGTAACTTTGGGTACTGTAGTCAAAATCCGAGTCAGGACCTCCGGGGCAATACCTATTTTGAGCCATCAGATGCATTGAACGACGGAGCATGAGAGAACCCACACGCAAATATTTCCTGTCATGGCAATATGAGGGCATCGATGGGGTTTGCACATCACAGCGACGACCGCGATCTACTGAGACATCCACCAGTCAGAACAAATGTATTTGTCGTAATGAGAACATACCCCGCTAGCAGTACGGATAGGTCTTGCTTTCAGCTTGGGCAGTAGTGCTTTTTTATATTCGTCTGGAATGGCACTGATGATATCCACAAGACGGGGTACGCCTCCATACCCGAATTTTTTGCTGATCTTGGCTCGGAGGACATTAAGAGATACAGTTTCGTTGGTGTCGTGGGCCTTGATGAGCTCTGCAGCAATTCCAGATGTTACACGAAGCAATTGCTCAGCCTGAGATGGCCCTGGTCGCAGTCAGATTCAAGTCAGATTCATTTCTGATACTACAATAAGGTTTACGATACCTTCCGCTCGTGATACCTGCACCATGATCAACACTCTGTAATTTGGTTATGAATTACAACTGTGTGGCAATGTAGTGGCGCGGTCAACTGTTGCGGAGGAGAATTGAGTGGTCGTCCACAGGCAGTCGAGGAGTTACTTTCGTAACCCTAACCTCAGCGCAGAGCTGAAGCGTCACGTGAGCAAACTCGGGGAGAAATTCGAATTTCACACTTTTGTTGATCTCTTTATGCGCGTCGACGTCGCGTCCATCATTCGCTAATCATTTCATGGCTGACGACGACGAATGGCGAGAAGACGGGCCTGACGAACAACAGGAGCTACTATTCGCTCCCAAGGGTGCCACCCATACGTTCTACCTACACCCGTCCATCAGAGAGCAGGGAGCGCGTGATGCATTGACTGATAAAATCCAAGTATCTCTATTTCTATTTGTTTTTTCAACTACTTTGTTGAATTCTCCCTTAGGCCAATGGCGGGCAGGTCATCGATGACGACGTATTCGAGACCGATGCCGCAGACGTCCTCCTTTTTGACCCAAGACATATCGGACACCTTGAGAATGACTTCGTTGACGCATATAGGACGCACTCAGATATCAAGCTTCGAAAAATGCATGCAAAGAAGTCGAACTTTATTTCACATTGCATCAAGTCTGGGAAATTCGTGTTGCATGTTCACAGGCCAAGGAAAGCCATGCCAGGAATACCGCCCGGCCGTAGACCGTACGTCTTTCACTTATTCGCTCAAAGACCCGCTGACCTTCGATCTCTCTTTCAGTCATCGCGTAGAATTCACGGAGGAAGATAAGGAGAACCTCGCGAGATACTTGGCATTTAAGGTTCCGGATCGTGCTGCTGGTGGTCTTCTCGGCAATATGATATACAAACGAATGTGCGCGAAGGCTCAGATTCTACCAAATGAATACGCATGGACCGCTCGCCACACCCCATCGTCCTGGCGTGAGCATTACAAGAACAACAAAGCTACTATGAATGAGAGGATGGATGATATTGTAATGGATGAAGGCATTATCTTCAAAAACATAGATGAAAGGGATCGACGTCAGAATCATGGACGTCCTCGTGCAGACCCGGGTCTATTCCGCCAACAGGAGGAGGAGGAGGAAGAGATAATCGCAGACCTAACCCGAGTTACTGAAGAGTTGGACGCCAACGATGCGCAGGCACAGGCTACAGGCCACTTGTCTGAAGAGCAGGAACGGCAGGAGGAGGCCCGACCAGTTAGCCCGTGCGTCTATTCAAGTCGTTTGGCAGTTGTACTGACTGTTCTTTTAGATCACTGTTCTCTGAAGACGAGGAACCGACGCAAGTAGATACATTCAATGATCCCGGACCTTCGTTCAGTCAGCACAGTCGGGAGCCTGTTGATGATCCTGTTCCAACTTCTCCAAATCGACTGACCCCGACGCAAGCCACCCTCGTCGGTACCCAGCACGCTTCGACCTTCGTGAAAAGTCGAACCGCTGAAAAACTTACACCATCATCTCGTCGCTCTTTCCACTCTCAGACCCCAATTGACGTTATCGAGATCAATGAACACGACTCGGACGACGATGGCTTGCCGGGAATCGAATCCCTCCACACTGAAACACCCTCCCCCAAGAGACGTAAGGTCAAATCTTCTATGCATTCACGGCATGCCACTCCATCTACCCAATCCCGACCTCGACCTCGACCTATTCCCGTGGTCAAAAGAGTCACTGCGTCCACGGAAGACGACCCTCCTTATCGCAATCTGCGCTCGCGCTCGCACTCTGTCCAGCCAAGACAGGAGGGCGTTCTGGACAAGGGCAAGAATGCCAATACATCTTCTATAGATCTTGGCCCTATTTTGGAAGAGGAAGCTGCTGGAGCCAGCGATTTTGAAGAAAGCGAGATCCCAGACGTGATACCTGCTGAGGCGCGTCCTATCTCTGCGTCAGAACCGGAGCTCACGGCGTGGACGGTGCTGGAGTCAGAGTCAGAGTGGGGAACCAGAACCAGTTCCACAGTCAGAACTCGACCCGAAGCTAGAGTCGGACGTGGAACCACGACTACATTCAGATCTCGACCCACAGCTGGAGTCGGACATCGAATCAGGGCCAGGTTTACATTCAGAAACCGAACGAGAGCCAAGGCCGGACTTGGAGCCGCCTAAACGTAGGAGGTCAGTGATTGATACGGATGATGAACAGACAGAGAGGGACCTTGGTCTTCAGGGGAGTGCGAAGGTTCTGAGGACGGCGTTGACACCCGTTCGGCGACATTGGTCTACATCGAGTGAGGAGCCGTTCCCGGCGCCCAACACCAAAGCGAGTGCGAAGAAGAAACGGCTTATCGAGGAGGCCAAGCGGATGCCCTACGTTCCCCCTCCCGGGACGAGAGCTGCCAAGAAACTTGGCGGCCGGTAGCTAGTAGTTTATGTATCTAGGATCGTCGTATACCACAACGTACTATGTTTTGACCTGTAACAGTAAGGACTTTTCAATCAAAATCGTGTTAGATAAGTGTAATGCTGTGGAATAAATAGATGTCCCAGTGTTACGAGTATGTACACACCGTCCAAAGTCATAATACATACTCATATATAAGCGCTATCATACCGGACATAAAAGCGATCAAGTATTCTCGATTCCCCAATGTCTGCATTCGTTCTCTCCACGGAGAGCCCCCCTTTCTGGGCACCACAGATAGACATCTGTAAGTCAGGATAGCGATAGTTTGGGCGATGTCCACAAGGGTAGAGATATGCAAGAGAAATGACAGCACATAGATAGAAGGCCCTCGCACTTGGCCCTTACTCGTCAAGGTGCATGTCAGTGATATGGTGCATGCTGTTGATCCTCGATATGGCCCCGGGTCGTGGAATGACACCACCCCCAGACAAGTTCAGCTGAGAAGTATTCAACGACCTCGAGTATAGGCCATTCGAAAAGTAATTGTCATCCACAAGGCCTGGTGAGGGCGATGGAGAACGAGAGATGCTCGCTGCAGACGTCAGTCCATTAGGCATCGAAAACGAGCGAGTGGGCGAGATGCGCGGTGGTGAGACCCGCAGATTCGAGTTGGAGGGCGGCGAGGAGATGATTGAAGGGTGAGGAGTTCTGTGGGCGAAGGGTAATATGCCTCGCAGCGGCCGTAACCACTTCTGTGTTGGTGAAGGTGGTCGTGAACCGGCGGTAAGTGGTTTTCCTTCCTCTCCCATGCTATATGCTTCCGCATCACGTTGTTTCGCTTTGTTCCTCCTGAAACGCAGACAAGATGAACGAACTCTTCGTCGGATAACGAACAAAAGCATCAAGAACAACATGGGATAGAACAGTAAGAGTACGGGAGAGAACCCAAGAGATGATCGCGTCAATGAAGTCGGTAGATGTGGTGAGATCTTGTCTTCGATAAGATCGAGGAATGGCGGTCGTATAGGTTTTATGGGGAAAGTTTCTGGGTCCGGTATATCATCTAGAGGGTCAACAAGAGGCCTGTCGGTTTTTGAGAGTGGGACTTCCTTGCTAGCCTCTAGGACCATCTTCCCAAGTGTCCAGCTGATAGCGATGTCCCCAACGGTGTCAACAGACTGGAAAGTCGGCCTTCCTAGTCCTTTACTTTCGGCCTGCTCCGCAACCTTTTCACCGTATGTCGTCCCATTCCCACCAGGATCGACTATCCGCGGCATTCCAATGCCGTCATGAAGCACGTTAGCAATCCAAGCAGCCTTGAAGCACTGCATCTGCAACCGCGGAATCTCTACCTTATCCCCCCACTTTCCAACGTCAACGATGCGACCACCATCTTCTACTTCGCCATCACCTGTTGGTCGGCTGTGCTGACGAGACTCTTCGTGTTCTTCAACAATATTGGGCCAGTCTCTCGAGCAAAACTGGGATGCTGCGCGCTCGTACTGCACAAAGTCATAGGGACCTCCGAGCCCGAAGACGTGCTCAGAAGAGTACCAGTATTCTGATACTCCGATGAAATGGGAGACGGAGAAATCGATTGGGGGGACATATACACCGTTCATCAGGCATGGTGTATCGGGACAAGGCGCTTGTTTGTTCAAAAGCGTGGCTGTCTTCCGCATGCACTGCTCAAAGGAGCCCGTGCCAACCAAACGATGAGTTTTCTTAGAGTGGTCGGATGCAAGTCCAAGATGCACAGGGGTTTCTGTGAGTTCGAGGTCCTTCGGCAAACATGGGTCTGGAACAACATCTCTCTCGAGTGGTGAGGTCCGTTGAGCCTCGAATTCGTTGATCGCTTGGCCGACATATCGCTCTCTGGCCTGATTCGTGCCATATCCCAGCCAAGTTGTCACGAACACTTTATGAAGTATTTCCTCGCCATCCAAAAGACGGAGGCGGACTTCAATGAGGCTTTTGGCATTGTCCTGGTGAGCCTTAGAAGGTTCGAATGCAATTTGTGTCGAAGCACCACCCATATCCAAAAACCCATAGGTTGTAGGATTCCTGGACCCCGTGAACCCATCCATTAGATAGTTAACCGCGATCCACCCGAACAGACCCTCTTCTTCGCCGGTGATAATTCGCACACTTGAACCACAAGGTCCTGCTGCTGTCGGGCCGTCTAACCGGAAGTGAGAGTGGTGTACAAAGAAACGGCATGTCTCTGACAGAATCTCAGCCTGTTTCTCCGGTAATAATAGCCGCATTCCAGCGGTTGCGAGTAGAAACAACGGTGTCTCGGCGTGTAGAGATGGGGGAATGTGTTCGCGAGCATGGTTCAACAACGGGCGCAAGTGACCTGGGAGGTCCTCTAGGTTATCTGCAAAAGACGATATGCCTGCATTTGACGCATCAGTGTTACGTTTCGGAACGACGGTCACCACAATGCACCTGGCTCGACCTTGCTGACCCATTCCTCGCCCTGCTTCGTTCCTTTCTCAATTCGAGGTAGCGTGTGCGAGTTGTAGAACTCGCTGGTCTTGTCCAACCTGATAGCCTTGGGATCCTTCCAACTGTATATCTGGAGTCGAGAGCCAGATGAGCCTGCATCAATGACTGCTCCAAAGTGACGGCCAGCTAACCACGGGTCACCAGCCGTTGGAGGGGGCATTGGTTCTTCACGGACGGCTCGACAGCGAGGTCCTCAGCGGCGGCGCCCACTGTCAATTTGAAGTCGGGAAGCAAACCGCGGATACAGGAACGGAATTACTGAAAATGTGCCACGTGCTGTCTGTAAATGGCTGATGTCATTGCTGCGCCACCTCAACTTCAACTTTCGTGTTCTTGTAGCACACCCTACTCTAGGATCATCCAGGGAACCGACTGCCTTGGTATTAAATAACATCGACGTTACCTGAAGACCCAGTATTGACAATTTATCCCTCGGGCTTGTGGACTTAGTTTGATTCAACCGAATACAACGACTGGGGCATTGTATAAAATCCGGACCTGTCACGACTCCTTCTGGCAAGGCGACGATATATCATGGCAGTACTTCGTATATTTGATGGTAAAGAGATCACCAAGCCGCTGCGTGACGGCCTTTCGTTTACCGTGTTCTTTACACGCCGGGGAATGGCCATGCTGAAGATCAAGACTCGATCTCTTTGAGGCTGATTCTCTCACAGATATTTTCCAACTGAGCCTTGATGACTAAGTTACTGGACATTTTAAACGAGAACGCTATCCCCTGTTTACCATTACTTTTCGTACGTTCAACGATCCTTCCGGCGCATTTATCATCTCACTGTTTTCGCGTTGGTAGGATGAATTGGACCGGAATCTCGTCGTGCTACAATGATATTGCTTTCAATATAGCATTCTCGGAGTCCGGTTTGTGACCTCGCCTCTGCGACGTCTATAGATCCAACGAGATCTTTGAACCCACCGAGGTACCCGCCTTGATTCATACGCGCCCAATCCAGCCGTCGAAAAGAGATTATTATCAACAAAACCGAGAATGGAGATCCCATAATGATAACTGCCAACACTTCTGCGGACCTGCGAGCTACGGCATTTCAGGCGAATCTTTACCCGGTAGTAGACGCTCATCTGATTTATCATTTTCTAGGAGAGTTTATCAGCCGACTGGCCCGAGGAGTCTGGTCAGTAATATGGATACCTCTTCGCTATTCTTAAATTGAACGCCAGATTCAGCATTATTTGAGTCAGTTTTCCAGCATTCTCCGACATGGAGGAATTATCATTACACAGAAGTAGTATCGAGTTCCAGTCAAAGCGTTCAAGAATAGCGCTACGGACACAATAAATACGACAAGAATTTTGTTCGAGCCCGAATTTCGGGACTCGGACTTGTTCCATTAGCCGTGACGCGTGACGCGTTTGGAATCGTTGGAATCGTTGGTCAAAATCAGCGGGGGGCCTGGCCTTCAGCGGGCCGGCCCGCGATGCGACTTGAAACTTCGTTTCCTACTCCCGTCCTCAGAGCTGCTATCAGCATGGCCCACCATCCAAGCGCTCACACTGATTATCACTACTGCGCACTGATGCAGCGGCTGGTTGCTACGAATCAGTGCACGGCTTTCTCTGCGACATACTATATATCTGGCATCTGTCAAAAGCAAAGATGAAAAGCCCCCGAACTCCTACTTCGGACCGACCATGGCTGTGGGGTATGGATTCCTAGCGAAGCTTCGACACCCCTTGTCAGCAGGCAGATGGCATGACTTATCGCTCTGGGATTTGCTCTGCATATATAGTCAAAGACGGAGGTCAAAATGTCTCGTCTTCGCCCCAGCTGCTACCACGATGCTATATCCAGCTCTTCTCATCATTCTAGCCTTGGTGCTCGAACTCTGTGGGGCACAATCGACTCTGGTCGTTGATCTTGGATACGCAAGATATCGAGGAACATTCGACCTCGCTGGATCCAACAATACCCAGTTCCTCGGGATACGATACGCGGCACCCCCTACTGGTGCGTGATTTGAGTGGTCTTCCAATGTAGGGCTATCTCTAAGATGCCTGTTTCTCTAGGACCTTTGAGGTGGCAAGCCCCCCGAACGCCGTGGTTCGTGGCTGGCATACAGAACGCTACCGCAGAACCCCCCGGGTGTCTCCAGGCTGGAACAGGCGCGGCTCCTAGTAATTCTTTTCCTGCCAACAAAAGAGACAGCCTGGCTGTGTCAAATCCTGAAGACTGTCTTTTCTTGAAGTGAGTTTCAGAGTGTTCTGGCTCCATTGTGGTTCCTCATCATTTCTCAGCGTGCATACTCCTGGTCAGCTGGACTCTCGCGGCCCTGGCGAAAGCCTACCTGTCGTGGTGTGGATACACGGAGGAGGGTACGATGGTTTATTCGACATTGGGGAGTATATCTGACTGTGATTGCAGTTACGTCGCTGGCAGCGCGAGCTCTTTCGATGGTAACGACCTAATCCGTGAATCCGGGAACGGGGTCGTTGCCGTTATCATTCAATACCGTCTAGGCCTGTTTGGATTCTTGGCTGGGGAGGCAGTGAAAGCAAACGGAAGATTGAATGCCGGCCTTCGTGGGTCTTGTTTCTTTACGGTTACATTCATGTTCAACCCTGATATATGAGGCAGTCGATCAGCAATTTGCACTTCAGTGGGTCCAGGAACACGTGAGGAGTCCTTTTCCTGTGTTCATTTTGTCGTCGTCGTCGTGTTTACTGATCGTTCGAAGATCGCCAAGTTCGGCGGGGATCCCGGCCGAGTCACTATCTGGGGCGAATCAGCTGGTAAGAATTATGTTCTGCCATCTCCTAATCTAACTGTGTGTAGGTGCTGGTTCTGTTCTCCAACAAGTAATTGCCAATGATGGGAGAACTTTCCCGCCGTTGTTCAGAGCTGCAATTACAAGCTCCAGCTTTTTGCCGTCCCAATATGCGTTCAACGATGTGGTCCCAGAGGTTCGGTGTCTTTTTCAGTTAGAATCACACGAGGCGCTGACACATATTCTCTAGTTTCTGTACAACTCCGTAGTGTCAAGCACGAAGTAAGTGCTCCTACTTTTAGACTATTGCACCGATCCCTAAATATTAATCAAGCTGTACCTCGACGGCCAATTCGCTGGCATGTTTGAGAAACGCTGATGTAAATCTTCTCGAACAGATCAACATTAACCTTTGTGGCAGCGGGTTTTTTGGCACCTTCGTCTTTGTGCCAGTTGTTGATGGTGATTTCATAAAGCAAAGGCCGGCGCTAGCTCTGATTGAAGGGAAAGTTAACGGCGTAAGCTGGCTGTTATCATTTTCTTTCTTTGGTTGATGCCCGACTCTCCTTTTAAGGAGGCGCTCATGTCCGTCACAAACGCAAATGAAGGGTCCTTATTCGTCAACGCAAGTACTGCAAGCACCGTTCAAGTTCCAGAATATTTGATGCAGCTATTTCCGAGCATGAGCGCTCAGAATCGCGATATCGCCGTTGCAAAGTATTCTGGTCTTGGAGCTCCAATCGATCAGGTCACCCTCATAATGGGAGAGTGTATGTGTGGCACCTTGATAATTAACGCTGTATTCTTATTCCCGTTTTTGCAGCCATATTTGTTTGCCCTACTTACTTCTTGCTTCGCGCTTTCCAAGGAAGAAGTGCATTCAAGGCAAGTTGAAAGTTCAACAACGCCTGAGGACGTTGATATTAAATTCAATCAGGGTCAATTCGCAATCCCACCCGCCACACATGGGATGGACGTTGCGTTTTATTTTACGTGAGTCTAGTGCCATAACATGCTTTGTTGCATTCTCATTCGCTTCTAGTGCGAATCCAAGTACCGTTCCCGCCTTCAATAACGCTGCCTTCGACGAAGCCTTCGCCGACTCTTTCTTAGCCTTCATCGTATCTCTTGATCCAAACCACACCTTCGAACCGACTGTTACGCCGGACTGGATGCCTTTCTCGTTCCAGCAAGGTCATCAGGTAGAAATGCGATTCAACAGGACAGAAGGCGGCGACCCTGCTGTATCGCCCTTCACCACGCCGGAAGATCTGCTTGATCGATGCTCGTAAGTGCCAATGCTCCGTTCCTTGATCTCTCTCTTACCTTTTTTTAGGTTCTGGGAAAGTGTCGGGCCTGAAATAGGACAATGAATGTCTCCGTCGGAGGTCGTTATTTAGTTAGGCATGTCGGTGATTTGTTTTACCAACACATTGACTTTTCCTACTCCTTCATGAAAGCATATTGTGGACGGTTGACGCCTCTTCGACATGATGAATACGCGCTGTAGTGGACAACCTCCTCCGCTCTACCACGAATCGATAATGATCCAACACGGCTCCTGAATCGTGCACCGAACGTCACAGCACGAAACACGCGAAGCTAATCTCGACTTACCTAAAAGATCTAGAGATGGAAATAACCCATCGATGTCGTTAAACCTCAGAGCTCGAGAGATAACTTCTCCTTCAGTTCTGGGGCATCTACAGAGACGGAGCTGCGCAGGCTTCCGCGTGGACCTCCGAATCTTCCTCCTGACCAGTTTCATATGTGCACACTATGTCAGCATTGCCGACCTGAATTTCCAGACGACTGGCACCAGTTCGCGGTGCCAACAGTACGATCGTCGGTGTTTGACGGAAACTAATGTGGTTGTTCGAAGAGATATAAACGGCTTACCACGAAATCTTCGAAATCTTGTGATGGGTCTGATGCTGGTAATGCTTGTGGGTATGGTCGTGCTCAGGTTCTTCAAGTATGGGCGGTATACTGTCCGGAAAATCGATATAACTCAAGTTTTTTACATACCAGAAATTCAAGCAAATTCGATTGGAGAATGATTGCATGCACAAGGGACAATCCTCAGCTCTAGCACAAGATGAGACCATAAATGGAACTTGCACACAAGTTTGGCACTTTCCTGAGGTTGCACAAGTAAGCACGGGGACAGTTCTGTTCGCGCGAGTGGGAGTACGATCACAGCCGTCCTTCGGCATCATTTACTATAGCCATATTGGTAATGCCAGATATTCGGAATTCGATGCCGCCCGTGTCTGTAAGATCGAGCAATGATGCGCCTATGAGAATGTTCACCATACGCCTCAAAACATTAGTGCATGTATTTCAATGATATTGTAAATCCACTCTCAGCGGCGTATTTAACGGTTAATCTTTTAAGTTACCTAGGATTAGTCCGAGCTCGGAGCCTGATTGATCTAGACAGTTATGGACCGTAGATACTCCCTCGCATTAAGACTTGAACACGGGGATGGAACACTGTAAAAAATCATATTCCAGAGGGAACTTCCAAACAGAGGGTCAGAGTTTAGTCAGACAGACGCTTATGCAATACCCCAGAGCCAAATGATAGGAAATAATATTTTCACGAGGAACAGGGTACTAAGATCAGTCAGCTTGAGTCAAGCTGACTGATCTTAGGACCCTCGATTCGATGAGCAAGCGTCGGTTGTGGAAGGAACGCGTTTCAGGTCTAGCATCTAGGGCGCGCGTCGTGATCCGGGGTTTACGCGTCTCCTGCCATGTATGACGCGTCCCTGCCGCTGCCCCTGCCACGAGCCCCAGGCTTCTCTTTGGTCTCTGCTTTCACCTTTTTCGACACAAGTTTCCGCTGTCCAGGAATTGGTCTGACACTTGCGCTACAAATTTAGCTTTCAACGCTGTTATGAGCGCTCACGCCGATTGCAATCGCTGTTGCCGGTTGCGGATAAACGCTTAATTGCGGTGGTGTCAGAATCTCCTTGCGAACGTTAGCGAGCACACATCGACTATACGAGAGACCCGGCCGGATTCATTCGCCAAGCACGAACAGACATTGAATTCTTCATGGATTCCTTATCACTGTCAACATGAGATTCGGGCCGCATAAGGTGTATCTGTTGTTGCGCCGCGTCCCAACGGGGGTTCTCAAGTTTACCACTGCTGGTTTGTTCTTTTCCGTCCTGCTACGGCTGTGTTACTATTCTACAACAGTGTTCCATTGATACGACAACACCCCTTTACCATACAACGGACGCCGACGCTCGTTCCTGTGGGTGCTCGTTATCCATATTAGGAATTTTCCTGACACAGATGTCCGCCAAAGGCTATAGTAAAAAATCCCGAATTTCCACCGCGGACCGACAATGTCAGGATTATATTGCTACGACGCCCTTGTCAACAGGTAGAAGGACATGACCAATTGCTCTCGGATTCGCTTAGGATATATAGTCAAAGACATAGCACGAAGACCTTGTCTTCGCCCCCTGACTGCGACCGCAATGCTGTTTTCAGCTATTCTCATTATTCTGGCCTTCGTGCTCGAGCCTTCTAGGGCAGGGTTGACCTCGGTGATTGACCTCGGATATGCAAGATATCGAGGAATATTGGACCTAGCTGGATCCAATAATACTCAATTCCTCGGGATAAGATTCGCGGCACCCCCTACTGGTGCGTGATTGGAGCGGTCTCTAGGGCCGTTTCCAAGATAATTTCCTTTAGGGATCTTTAAGATGGCAAGCGCCCCAAGCGCCAGGGTTTAGTGGCTGGCATACAGAACGCTACCTGCAGAACCCCCCAGATGTCTCCAAGCTGGAATGGGCACAGCTCCCAGTAATTCTTTTCCTGCCGACAAAAGAGACACACTTACTGTGCCGAATTCTGAAGATTGTCTCTTCTTAAAGTGGGTCACGGAATATTCTGGCTTCATTGTGGTTCCTCATCATTTTTCAGCGTGTATACTCCTGGGCAGCTTGACTCTCGGAGCTCTGGAAAAAACCTACCTGTTGTGGTATGGATACATGGAGGAGGGTGCGGTGCTTTATCCATTGTTGAAAAGTCTGTCTAACTGTGACTACAGGTATGTTTCCGGTGGCGCCAATGGGTTCTCTGGCCCGGACGCTTACAATGGCAACGACCTCGTCCGCGAATCTGGCGACGGAGTCGTTACCGTAGTTATCCAATACCGTCTAGGCTTATTTGGATTCCTAGCCGGAAAGGCAGTGAAAGCAGAGGGAGGTCTGAATGCTGGCCTTTGTAAGTCCTGTTTCTCCACGGTTAGGTTAGTGCTGATTTGTGCGGCAGTGGATCAGCAATTTGCACTTCAATGGGTGCAGACACACGTGAGCCGTCCCTTTTCCTGCATCTGTCTGGTAGGTCGCACTTGCTCAGTTCCTGAATGTTCGAAGATTGCCAAGTTCGGCGGGGATCCCGGCCGAGTCACTATCTGGGGCGAATCAGCCTGGTGAGAATTCTATCGGTACTTTCATATCTCAATCTAATCGTCTGTAGGTGCGGGCTCTGTTCTTCAACAAGTTATCGCCAACGACGGGAAGACATTCCCGCCTTTGTTTAGAGCTGCAATAACAAGCTCCACCTTTCTGCCTTCACAGTATGCGTTCAACGATGTGGTTCCGGAGGTTCAGTGTCATGTCGGTTACAGTTTCATGAAGTGCTGACATGTATTCTCTAGTTTCTATACAACTCCGTAGTGTCAAAGTCAAAGTAAGTGCTTCCAACCTTGGACCATTAGACTGATCTTTAAATATTAATCAAGCTGTACCTCAGCGGCCAATTCGCTAGCATGCCTAAGAAGCGCCGATGTCAGTGTTCTCGAACAAATCAATATCGACCTTTGTGGCAGCGGGTTTTTTGGCAGCTTTGTATTTGTGCCAGGTTGTTGATGGTGATTTCATCAAGCAAAGGCCTGCGCTAGCTCTGGTTGAAGGGAAAGTCAACGGCGTAAGCAGGTCGCTATTCTTTCCTCTTTAATTAACGACCGACTCTTCATTTAAGGAGGCTTCTCCTGTCCATTACAAACGCAAATGAAGGGTCCTTATTCGTCAACACAAGTACTGCAAGCACCGTTCAAGTTCCAGAATATCTGATGCAGCTATTTCCGAGCATGAGTGCTCATAATCGTGATATCGCTGTTGCAAAGTATTCTGGTCCTTGGAAGCTCCAATCGATCAGGTCACCCTCATAATGGGAGAGTGTATGTGTGGCACCTTGATAATTAACGCTGTATTCATTATTCCCGTTTTTGCAGCCATATTTGTTTGCCCTACTTCTTGCTTCGCGCTTTCCAAGGAAGAAGTGCATTCAAGGCAAGTCAAAAGTTCAACAAGCGCTCTGAGGATGTCGTTGATATTGAATTGAATCAGGGTCAATTCGCAATCCCACCTGCCACACATGGGATGGACGTTGCGTATTATTTTCCCTCGTATGTCCGGTGTCATAACATGTTGAATCGTGTTCTCATTAGTCTCCAGTATAAACGCAGATGGTGTTCCCCCCTTCAACAATACAGACTTCGATAAAGCATTTGCCGAGTCCTTCCTAGCGTTCGCCATGTCTCTAGATCCGAATCAGACATTCGAGCCAACAACCACACCGGACTGGAAGCCGTTCTCGTTCCAGCAAGGTCATCAGGTAAGAAATGCGGTTCAACATGACAGAAAGCGGCGAGCCTGCGGTATATCCCTTTCACCACGCCAGAAGATCTGCTTGATCGATGCTCGTGAGTGCACATGCTCTGTTCCTTAATCTCTCTCTCTTACTTTTTTTAGATTCTGGGAAAGTGTTGGGCCTGAAATAGGACAGTGAATGTTTCCGTCGGAGGTCATTACTTAGTTAGGCGTCTCTGTGAATTTGTTGTCTAAACACACGGATCTTTCCTGCCCTTAGTGAAAGCACACTCTAGTAAGTGCTTGGCGTCTCTTCTATATTAATAATACTCGCTCCATTACTACGAATCGACTGTGATCCAATATGCCTACTGGACCACACCCTAAAATGTCGCGGCAGGCACGAGATCCTGTACGAAGCCAATCTCAAATCACCTAAAAGGCCCAGAGATGGAGATATCACTTCGATCTTGCCAGCGTTTAGAGCTTGAGAGATATAAGTTCCTCCATGTGCGGTTACCCAAAGCGTACTCTATATATCCACGGTATCGACAGAGACGGAGCGGCGTAGCTTCCGCATACCTCTTCCTGATCAGTCTACACCGACCTTCTTTTGTGCGCACTATGTCAGCTTGGCCGACCTGACTATCAAGACTACTGGTGCCGACACATTCTCTCACCAACATGATCCTATAATTGACATCGAGGTACCTGGGATCCCAGCGTGCCCAATAATATTCATTTTCTTGGCATGAGCTTCGCGGTTCCCCAATAGGCACGTCATTATAGGCCCACGTCCTGACCCGCGTTGATATCAGTCTTCGGCAAGTATTTTGAGATGGAGAATAAAACTTCCTGATGTTACTGCCAGAAAACGACCTACAAAGCATCTTCAAGCTCAAGTTTTTCTTTCCTGCCGCACAAACAAGATCTACTTGTCCTAGACTCAGTGAATATTAGCTTGTAGTACGCCGGAGTTTGTATCTTGTATCCCGAACTCCAACATGGTGCCTCGATATTTCGGCTCACTCTACACAAGGAAGATAATTCCCATAAGTAATTCTCGGGATCCATGGAGTAAACTTTCCACAGGGTTTTGAAACTTTGACCAATGGAGGAATGGCGACACAGAAAAACATTACTCCCGAGTTCCAGGCGGAAAATCATTCAGCAATAGAAAGTCCCACACTTCGAGGGGTCGTTCACTGTCGATTTTCGGAACTTTTTGAAGCTGTTAACGCGACACGCGTTGAGGAGGTCGTTTTTCATCGAAGCGGGCCGGATGTCCGATGCGACTTGGAAACTTCCTTCACCACCCCTGCTCTGTGAATTCAGCTTGCGGTACAATGGGTGCTCATCTCTATTATCATTTACTCTTTCGCTGGTACTGCTGCTGGCTGTCGTGGAAAAGTACTCGGCTGCGTGGTATCAGGGGATGCAGGGTCTCGTAGGATTTTCCCTACCACATATGTCTACCAAAGACTATGATGAAAAGTCCCGAACTTCTGCTTCGGACCGGCAATGCCAGAGGGACATAGATTGCCAGCGAGCTAGTCAGCAGGTAGCTTGCATGACCGATTATGCTGGGATTTACTCTGCATATATAGTCAAAGGCAAAGCATGAAGATCTCGTCTTCCCCCTCGACTGCGACCGCGATGCTATTTCCAGCTCTTCTGATTACTCTCGCCTTGGCACTCGAGCCATGGGGGGCAAAGTTGACCCCAGTGATTGACCTTGGATACGCGAGATATCGAGGAACATTCGACCTCGTTGGATCTAACAACACGCAATTCCTCGGGATACGATTCGCTGCGCCTCCTACTGGTGCGTGAGTGGAGGGATCTTCTTATGTAGCGCTGTTCCCAAAGCTCTGCTATCAAGGTTCTCTGAGGTGGCAAGCACCGCGACTGCCAGGCTTCGTGACTGGTACACAGGATGCCACTGCAGAACCGCCCAGGTGTCTTCAAGGCGGAACAGGCCAAGGTCCCATTAATTCTTTTCCTTCCAGAAAAAGAGACGCCGTCAGTGTTGCAGATTCCGAAGATTGTCTCTTCTTGAAGTAGGTCACGGACCTATACCTGCATCCGTTGTGGCTGCTGTTTATTGGGGGTTTTCAGTGTGTATGTTCCCGGGCAGCTAGATTCTCGCAAAAATCTACCTGTAGTTGTCTATATTCACGGTGGAGGGTAGGATGCTTTATTCTCCAGTGACTCGAAGAGTATCTGAGTGCTTGTGCGACGACAGTTACGATGTCGGCGGTGCAAACGGGTTCACTCCAGGCCCTGACTTATTCAACGGGAACGACCTAGTCCGTGAATCTGGTAATAAAGTCATCGTTGTGGTTATCCAATACCGCCTAGGGTTGTTTGGATTCCTTGCCGGAACGTCCGTAAAGGTGCATGGCGCATTGAATGCTGGACTTCGTAGGTTCTTGAATCTTCATCTCTGCGGCCACCCTCATATTGATATCTATGAGGCAGTGGATCAACAATTTGCGTTTGAATGGGTGCAGGAACATGTGAGCTGCCTTTTTCTCTTGCGTTCATTTCAATCTGCGTTGAACTCGTACTGACCGATTGTTTAAAGATCGCCAAGTTTGGTGGGGATCCAACCCGGGTTACTATCTGGGGCCAATCTGCTGGTGACAATCCTTTCTATGTATTCTACAAATTTCTATTTTCTAACTCAATCGTGTTCTAGGTGCCGGTTCTGTTATTCAGCAAGTCATTGCCAACGATGGGAACACTTTTCCGCCTTTATTCAGAGCTGCAATAACAAGCTCTAGTTTCCTGCCTTCGCAGTATGCATTCAACGATGTGGTTCCTGAGGTTCGGTGTTTCTCTTAGTTAGAATTATGTGAAGTGTTGATTCATGCACTCTAGTTTCTGTTCAACACCGTGGTATTAAGGACAAAGTAAGCGCTCCAAATTGAAGTGTGTTAATTGTTCTCTGAAATCTTAGGCAAGCTGTACTTCTGCGGTCAATTCGCTGACATGCCTAAGAAACGCCGACGTCGATATTCTCGAACAAATCAATATCGACCTTTGTGGCAGCGGATTTTTTGGCACCTTCGTGTTTGTGCCAGTCGTTGACGGCGATTTCATAAAGCAAAGGCCGACAGTAGCTCTGCGTGAAGGAAAAGTCAACGGTGTCAGTCGAGAGTCGTTTTTTTCGTTCGGTTGACGTTTGATCACTTCTCAAGGAGATTCTCATGTCCGTTACAAACACAAATGAGGGGGCATTATTTGTCGATGGGAGTACTGCAGATATCGTTCAAGTTCCTGAATATTTGACGCAGCTATTTCCGAACCTGAGCACTCAAAATCGCGATATCGCCGTGGCGAAGTACTCTGGCCTGGGGACTCCAATCGAACAGGCCACCGCCATAATGGGAGAGTGTACGTGTGCTCTCGTTGTAATTGAAGTTCAGTTTTCTGAACCTCATCGCGACAGCCATATTCATTTGCCCTACTTATTTCCTACTTCGCGGTTTCAGAGGAAGAGCATTCAAGGCAAGTTCAACGACGCTTTCACTGCAGTGATATTCAGTGTCTAATATTCAGGGTCAATTCGCAATCCCACCTGCCGGCCACGGGGACGACGTTCCTTATTATTTTCCCTCGTGCGTCAGTCATCGCAACATGTCCAATTGTATTCAAATTTGGTTACAGTATGAATGCAAATGACGTTCCTTCCTTCAGCAATACCGACTTCGATAAAGCGTTCCCCGAGTCTTTCCTAGCCTTTGTCGTATCTCTTGATCCAAATGATACCTTCGAACCGACTATTACACCTACCTGGAACCGTTTTTCATTCCAGCAAGGTCATCAAATAGAAATGCGTTTCAACAAAACAGAAAGCGGGGATCCTGCGGTCTTGCCCTTCACCACGCTAGAAGATCTGCTTGATCGATGCTCGTGAGTGCTAAAATTCAGTTCCTTGATTTTTCTCACATGCGTCTCCAGCTTTTGGGAAAGCGTTGGACCTGAAATAGGACAATGATTATCCTCAAAGGTCGTTGTTTAGCTTAGTGTATCTGTGATTTTAATGAACTAGTACTGTACTATTTCAATCAATTCGTCAGTCACAAGTCACAAGGCTGAAAAAACTCACCGTCAAAAATCGCCATAAATCGAAACAAAATTTCTGAGCTCCATGAGTTCCAAAATGTGACGAATTGATTGAAATAGTACAGTATGAACTCGAACCATTTGGATGACGATTATCAACTACAGAGTGTTGGAAACAACCGGTTCGCAGTGGGTAGACTAGTGGCTGGTAAAGCAAGACTAATGAACTTGTATTCCCTGGCTCCTACAGAGCCTGTATTTATACTACGAAAACTATCTAGAATGTTCTACTAAACCTGTCCATAATAAGTGAGTATTGGTCTAAAGGTCACCCGGCATTATGCCGACTTGAACCTTCGACTATCTTCTCGCGGCTTCCCGCGATATCTCCAACACAGAGTCGATAGGAAAAGGATGCGGTACAACAGTGGATCAACAGTGGATACGAATATGGGACTTATAAGTTGGCAAGGCTAGTATCATCTTTATCTAAGGTCGTAGAGGCGTACTTGTACGATAGTCTCTTAAATCGGACTCGGCAATCATGTGTCTCGGGCCGAAGAAACACTGTCGAAATACTGCCGAGTTGCCGACACCTTGACTGCCGAAATCAAGCCGAAATACACTCCTATTACCTGAACACCCATGGCCTGGGTACCGCTTCAATCAGATAGCCATATATCAACCAGTCCGTAGGCCCCATTTTGGCTTTTGGACGCCGCCAAAAAGTCATTGAAAAGGGTCAAGAATGCCTCGGTATTCGCCATTGGTTCGTCCTCGATGCCTGTCTTGTCGTCGCAGGCAAGGGCTTCCTGTCATCCACCCCAGACTCCACTACGGCCACGCATGCGCGCTGATGCCATGACATCGATTCACTCTCAATATATCATCTTTGCCATAGATACCCAGAAATAAGCCCATGATACACGATTGGGTAAGTCCAAACGACACGTTGACCGCAGTCATATTCAGTTTTACTTTCCCATACCCTGGTTCAAGAGTTTACCAGATTGATATACCGTCTTACTGTACTTGCGCAGTCCTCGCGTATCTCTGGGCAAAGGAGATAACAACGCCGACCGGGCTACCGCCGTCTTCAGATTGAAAGATAAGACACAATACGCATCGGAATGAATGAATGGATATCAACAATCGAAGTTGAAACGTTGAAGTACGAACTGGTCGGAAGATGGGAACTTGCCGAATTGAAGTTTCTTATACTTAGGCTAAGTATCATAACAACACCAACGCCATCCGAAATTGCAGTCACAACGTCGGGGCCTGCGCCACCGAAGAGGCGACTCGGAACACGGTTGGGATCTTGTAAGGACTACATCATCTCATCTCAGTAGTGGACTCCCCGTTGAAATTCTCATTTCTCTCGTTCGCAGAGTTTGGGTTTCTCCCCCACCTGTACCCAGAGTTGTTCGGGTTCTGGGTCGTTCATCATCGTGTATTCGACTGTCAGTAGTAGCTCAGTAGCCATCGATTTCCTGGACACCTAGGTGCGCATTGGTCGATGGCATTGAGTCAGCCACCTGGGTATCTCTCTCCTCGGCTGGAAGTTACGAGTCCTTGCAAGCCGAAAACGAGTCGTCCCCCAGACCCAAATGTACAGATTCTCTTGGCTGCTCCATTCGCTCAATTCATCCCGAGTCATAATAGATATTCTTCCCGCCAGTCTAGCTACATTTGCTGTCTATCAATCCGGCGCGTCTTCCGCTTGTCTTGAAACGTCAAGTCTCACTGCTCAGCAGTGTTCACATCACACCGATTACCATTACTGCCGCTGTTGTGGCTACTGTTTGATGTGGATCAGCTGCTGTGGTCACATACAGTTTTCCTTGTGACGTATACCTGCCAAGAACTGGGGTAGCCCCGAACACTTTCAGACCCAAAACAGCAGATGGAGACGGACTTGTTACCAAGCTCTGTGCCAGTCGGCAGATGTCATGGACAATGGTTCTAAGACCCGCTTTACATACATGGTCGAGAACGTCGCACAACACGTCCCGTCTTCGTCCCAACTATCACCACGATGTTGTTTCCGGCTCTTCTCCTTATTCTCGTCTCAGCGCTCCAACCCTGTAGTGCACAGTCGACTCCGGTGATTGACCTTGGATATGCCAAATATCGAGGAACATTCGACCTCGCTGGATCCAACAACACCCAATTCCTCGGGATACGATTTGCGGCCTCCCCTACTGGTGCGTGATCTGAGGGCTCTTCCTATGAGGCACCGTTCCTGAGATGCCCTTATTTAGGCTCTTTAAGGTGGCAACCGCCCCAAACGCCAGATTTCGTGGCTGGCATACAGAACGCTACTGCAGAACCCCCCGGATGTCTCCAAGCTGGAATGGGCAGAGGTTCGAGCAATCCGTTTCCTGCCGACAAAAGAGACACCCTTGCTGTGGCAAACCCTGAAGACTGTCTTTTCTTGAAGTGGGTCACGAACACGCTCTGTTATCCCAGTTGTTCATCATTTATCAGCGTGTATATTCCTGGTCAGCTCGATTCCGGTAGCTCTGGCAGAAACCTACCTGTTGTAGTATGGATACACGGAGGAGGGTATGGTGCTTTATTTGACATTGAGGAGTATATCTGACTGTGACTACAGTTACGTTTCCGGCAGCGCCTATGGGTACACAGCGAACGACCTAGTCCATGAATCTGGCGATAAAGCCATTGCCGTAGTTATCCAGTATCGTTTAGGCTTGTTTGGATTCCTGGCGGGCGAGTCGGTGAAAGCAAATGGCACATTGAATGCTGGCCTTCGTAGGTTCTTTACCTGCGTCGCCGGGTTCGCATTGACATTTAGAGGCAGTGGATCAGCAATTTGCGCTTCAATGGGTCCAAAATCACGTAAACTGTCATTTTGCTGCATTCGTTTCGCCCTCATACTCACAGAAGATTGCTCGAAGATTGCCAAGTTTGGTGGGGATCCAGACCAAGTCACTATCTGGGGCGTATCTGCTGGTGGGAGTTCTATGTGTTCCACAAACTATCATGTACTGACTGAATTGTTCTAGGTGCTGGCTCTGTCATGCAGCAAGTTATTGCCAATGATGGGGACACTTGCCCGCCTTTGTTCAGAGCTGCAATAACAAGCTCCAGTTTTCTGCCTTCGCAGTATGCGTATAACGATACGGTTCCAGAGGTTCGGTCTCTTAATTAGAATCATGCGAGGTATTGATGCGTACGCTCTAGTTTTTGTATAACACCGTAGTGTCGGAGGCGAAGTAAGTGTTCCCAATCATTCAGGTTATTGTACTGATCCTTAAATCAATCAAGTTGTACCTCGGCGGCGGATTCACTGGCATGCTTGAGAAACACTGATGTAAACGTTCTCGATCAGATTAATACCAACCTTTGTAGCGGCGGATTTTTCGGCACCTTCGTATTTGTGCCAGTTGTTGACGGCGATTTCATAAAGCAACGCCCGACGCTAGCTTTGCGTGACGGAAAAGTTAATGGCGTAAGTTAACAACCATTTCTTTTTGGTTTGCTTGATGTATGATTATCATTTAAGGAAGTTCTCATGTCCATGACAAACGTTAATGAGGGGGGAATATTCGTCGATTCAAGCACTGCCGGCACCGTTCAAGTTCCTGAATATTTGACGCAGCTGTTTCCGAGCATGAGCGCTCAGAATCGCGATATCGCTGTTGCAAAGTATTCCGACCTTGGAACTCCAATCGAGCAGGTCACCGCCATAATGGCAGAGTGTATGTGTGGTACCTTTGTAATTAGCGCTGCTGAACCTGGTTGCGGCAGCTATATTTGTTTGCCCGACTTACTTCTTGCTTCGCGCTTTCGAAGGAAGGGCATTCAAGGCAAGTCCAGGGACTTTCTGACCGCAGTGATATTCAATGTAGGATACTCAGGGTCAATTTGCAATCCCACCTGCCAATCATGGGAACGACATTTCTTATTACTTTCCCTCGTTCGTCCGTTGTCGCAGTGTTTAATTTTGGTCTCATTCGTTCACAGGACGAATGCAGACGGTGTTCCCGCCTTCAGCAATCCGGAGTTCGTTAAGGCATTTGCTGAGTCTTTTTTAGCCTTCGCCGTATCTTTGGATCCAAATCAGACATTCGAGCCGACTGTTACACCGGACTGGACCCGTTATTCATTCCAGGGTCATCAGATAGAAATGCGATTCAATAAAACGGAAGCCGGCGATCCCGCGGTATTGCCTTTTACCACGCCGGAGGATCTGCTTGATCGATGCTCGTGAGTGCAGTACTCCGTTCCTTGATCTTTCTCATATTTTTTAAATAGCTTTTGGGAAAGCGTTGGTCCAGAAATAGGACAATGAATATCTGTGATTTAGTTAGGCGTGTCTGTCTAAAGTCATCTATTCTAGCCATCCCTGCCCTTGGTCGAATCAAACTCTAGACAGTTGATGCCTCTTCAATATAATGAATACGCGCTGCAGGGGGCAACTTCATCCGCTCTACCACGAATCGACAATGATCCAACATGCCTCCTGGACCACACGCTGAACGTCACACAGTAAGCACACGCGAGACCCTGTAGGAAACCAAACTCAAATCACCTAAAAGACCCAGAAATGGCGATGCCACATCAATCTCATCAACGTTTAGAGCTTGAGAGATAAGCTCCTCCATGCGTGGTCGCCCAAAGCGTACTCTAGATATCCACGGTACCCACAGTGACGGAGCTGCGGAGGCTTCCGCATGGACACTCAAATCTTCCCCCTGACCGGTATACCATATCTCGACTGATTCCCTGACCCCGTCCTTAAGACCATCCAGAAGGTCCAAAACACTATCTACTTCCATGAGAGACCTGACGATCCACACCGCTCGTAATTTTGGCTTGTGTTCTCGGGACGAAATAATGGTCGACCAATTTAAGAGGTAAGGGAGTGTGAAGCTGATCCCAACGCCGCCTGCCAGCAACAAAATAGAAGTATATTCTCTAAGGTCGTGCTCGTATCCGTATGGTCCTTCCACGTAAACCTTTATGGGAATTGATCTATCGACGCCCTGCTTCGCAACGAAGAGCTCGTACAGAGACCGAGTCATTCCGTCATACGGACGAATGATGAACGAAACGGCCTTGTGCGTCGAACATTCCTCATTCCGTTCTTCCGACGGAATAAGGGGACTCCATTCCGTATCATGAGTCCTGTTTCCCTGTTTATAAATGCCCTCGACGCTGTCACGATGATCACTTGCGGCGATGGAAAAGGGATGACTTTCCATGGACCTCACTTCTGGGAAGCGGAGGTGCGCGAACTGTCCTGGGTGAATTCTGACGTCCTTCGGTACGTAGACATCAAGTCTCATGATGGTTCCATAATCTGTTAGAGTTCCGCAGTGAGGAAGTAGGCTGGTAACCTTGAATGCACGGCAGAGTCGTTCGATGACCCAATAGAGGATGGTGATGTACAACCATTCATTGGCGAACCGCCAGAGTGTGTGGTAGAACAGAACGACCAGACAGACGACTGTGGATAATACATGGCCCGCCAGGAAAACCTCATAGGACATACGGCGGATGAACCTCGCAGAAGGGAAGGATGATAGGATGAGATACAATGCGAGAGCGACAAAGCCACAATTCCAATATAGCTTTGAGAAATTCACCCATAATCGTCCTATGTCAAGTAAGTCACCATTGCCAGACTTTCAAATTACAAGAATATGTATGACTCACCGATTAGATGCGCATATACGAGGTAGAGCACCGTATGGGCAACTGCGAATACCAGCGCAAGTCTTCCTATCCACCGATGAAATATATTCCACGAATCGTAGGACCACTGGGTCATCCAAACTAAGAAGTTCATCCGACCCGCGGTCAACAAGAGCAAAGGCATGAGGACAAAAGACATAACCCCAAGCCTTGTTGCGATATAACGAATGTACCACGCAGTGGGTGGGACGTACTTGGGGTTGCTTGGGTGTCTGAAGCCATAGCCAAAGACCGAGAGGAAAGTCAAGAGAAGGGTGAAAGAGGAAATAGCGACGAGTTGGGAGAACGTTGGTATGGTGATTCCGAACTTCTTGAAGACATTATAGGCCTGTATGTGATGCCGTGGATAATGGGAAGGTCTTAGTCGTGATATTAGTCGTGACGAGGATATGTAATGTCGAATTGGTGTCCGGATGATGACGCCACGTAGAAATACGACGAGGAAAAAAATCGCATGAATAAACAGTCTGATACCTTTGAGTGAACATCATCCGAGGAGCAGTAAATGCACATACCCAATCAATAGGTTCAGGTGCCTCTGGTAACGGAGCTGGAGGATTATTTCCTTGACGCCATCCTTATGAACTGCGGCCACGCCAGGACGAAGGATCTCAGCATCCGAGGCGGACATTAAATCATGAAGGCTGGGAATAAAGATGCGGGTTCTGCACGATAGAATAAAGGAGTCGAGTTGGAAGAATAGTTGGTCTTTATCTGATAAGATGCTCTTACCTGGTGGTATCGTATCAGATTAAGCTCCCGACAATCTCCGATACCCGCCATCTCATCCGAGGTGTCCATTTTCGTCCTCCCAACCATCTCAACCTGGCATACAAACTTTCCGGACACCGCCTTTTTTGCTAGGTTGTGCACATGTACTTTAAATCTTGAAGCATGTGTTAAAAGCTCTTCCAATGGCCTTTGGGTTTTCTACCGGGAGAGTCCTCCAGGCCGTTGGCTGTTGTGTCACACCACCTGCTGTAGTACGAGTTGCACCTTGCTGTACTACTCGTATGTTGCTCATCCTTCGTCGCTCGGGCGAAATCTAGCGCTCGTGTCGTGAACTCTAAATCGTGAAACCAATGTGGTTTGATCAAACGTTATTTAATTCACTGATCGATATCAATCGTCAAGTTTCGATCGTCCACAAAAGTAGTGTGGCTGGGAATAGCTCTGAATTGAGGATCTCGGCGCTTTGAATCGCTAAGTCCTCTACTTCTGTACATCCTTTCGAAGTTAATCTGATCTTATCAGGGTCTGTGTTGTTCTTTGAAACCTAGATCCAGCGTACGTACATCACCCGCGCACAATCACTCCACTTCCTTCCCCGCCGTTCAAATATCAAGGCCCGACGTTGCTAGGGTTATACGGTCTCTACTTTCCTGACTCTGGTATATTTTTACCAGAAGGCTGATGATATTTTGGACATGAAAGAAAGGGGTCTGGGTATCCCTGCGCTTGTTCCTGGATGCGGTGTATATAAGCCTTATGTCGGTTGTCAAAGGGGCGTCTCCTCTCTTTTCGCCCTCCCCGTCTTTTGCTGTTGAAAAAAATGCAACGTTTATCACTCTTTTTTGTCGCTGTTGCGGGCCTCCAAGGTGAGCCAATCAAATTTCTGGGACTTCACATCTTTACCATCGATCTTCAGGAGCACTCGGACAAACCTCTCTTTATGTTCCCGGCTTTGACGCCCAAGCTTTGAGTGTCGAAGTTGCTGGTGTGGCTGACGGCCACACTACGTTTATCATTCAGCCTGCGTCCGATGCTACTGATAGCCAATTCGTTGGCACAGGTACTTGTTCTGCTGCTTTTTGCCCTTACACTATTGCTCATTCCCCCAAAGCCACACTCGTCGAGGGCTCCGATTACGCTTCTCTGACCTATGTCGACCCCGACCCATCCGCAGCTTTGACAGTCGGATATGCATGTTCGATCGCTTCTGGTGTCGCCGTTTGCTCAGGTGAAGCTGGTGGTGTTACGATCTTGGAAACGGAGACCGTGTCTGCGTTTGGGGTTGAAGGTGGAGCAACAGAAACAGCGGCCGGCACCGTGGCCACTGGGTCCTCCTCGACGGTAAAGTCTGGGTCTTCCTCGACAGCCAAGGCCGGATCTGGCAGTTCCAGCGGAGCTGCTGCGTCCACCGGCACGTCGAGCGGCTCTGCCGCCTCGTCTACCCAGTCGAACTCGAGTAGCGCTATTTCCGCTTCTTCGAAGACCATTATGGGAGCAATGGGAGTGCTTTTGGGTCTCGTGTCAGTGTTGTAATTGAATGATGTTCTGGTTAACCGTAAATTCTTATCCCTCCTTATCCACGTCGCTCGTTAATCTATTAGTTTTCATGTGTTACGCGCTTTTTTGAATCGTAATAGCACGTTGCAAACTTTTTACTAGCATTTGAAACTCCTTTTTGGAATCGGCAATTGCGGCCGCGTGTTGCGACTCGGATCAGCGCTTCAGCTTCAATTACGCTCTTAACTGACATGGACCCCGTTCTTGGCCTTCACAGTGGACACATTTACTCGCATACTTCATGGCAAATAGTGAGCCGATGTCTTTCAACAGATGTTACATTGTACTCTTAAGCGTAATTAAGTAGCAAGTACGGCGACGTATTAAAAATATCCAATGCCGTCAACGAGTCTATTTTTAGATAAAGGTTGGCAAATTGTCGCGGAAAGGAATAAAGGAATAGGCGATCTTCTCAGTCTGAGTTCAGTCGGTGTCTTCTGAGGCCTCCTGTCACCTAGTACCAGACTTAGACTGTCCGGGTCCCCGAGTGGCGAGTGACGCATACTTTTGAGTTCGTCCGAAAGGTCCGAATCACCTGCCGGTATCCGCCGGATGTGATGGAGCTTGGAGCTGTGCCGCCCGCGATGCTGGCACCGGAGCGGTGCTGCACCTTTCTGTACTTGACCATCATCACAGATCCTTGAATCCCCGTGGCCAGGACAGTATGCTTCTCAGTTTCTGTGCTGAACGGCGCGAATATTCGGGCCCGTGGCGGCGAATCTGGCTTGTTCTGGGGTCTGCCTCGAGGGGAACACGTTCTGATCTGTTGATAACCCGGTGATAACCCAGGAAATTGCTTGATCGCTGCCCAATCTCTTTCTGCGACTCAATCAACCGCCCACCGTGGATCTCCGGCGAGTCGATATAAGCTGTGAGGCAGGGAAAAACTTCTCTTTCCTCCGTCGTGAATACTGCACAACAGCTAACCGTCTTCATTTCCGCCAAGGCCGGCAGACGCTTCTTCCATCTCGCTTATAAAAAGGCCCCTGCCGTGAACAGCTTGTTCATCGATCTTGTCTCTCTACAGTCTTTGTCGCTGCATGCGACGTTCCCGGCCTATCTAGCATGTCGCACTATACTGCAGACCCAGTGATTGTACAAGAGTACAAAGATTCGCAGAGCCGGGTCGCGGGTTGGGTCGCGGGAACTGAAGGCGCTGAATTTTACTCACCCAATGCGCCACCGACCGAGTTAGACGAGGGCGAGAGGATCCTGGGATCCCCTTTCTCCGACGCTTGGAGTTCCATCTCCGTACCCCCCAGACTGAAGCTACGCTTTACAGATGGTCGCCCGGACGAACCCATTCCCAATTCCCAACGTGATGCCGCGAAAGGACACAAGTCTAGCACACGGCACAGGGAAAAGCGCGATGATTCCTATCGTACTAGGTCGCTTTCGGGGCGAAGTCGACACGGCCAGGTAGAGCAGCTTGCCGTCTCAATCCCCCGAAGAGATCCAAATCCTGCCTTCTCAGTACACCACTGAGCAAGTACCAACACATCCCATTTCGCATCAATCACGATCGCGTTCTCTTCCTAGGAATACATTTTCACAAACACATAGCGACGCTCCTCCTCCACCAATTCCTAATCCTCAGGTGCCCTTCTATCCTCCATCGATGGCATCTTTTCAGGGTCCACAAGTCAAATTTTCGCAGCCTCAGCCAGTCCCTTCAAGGCATGGTTCGGTTTCCCACCCCCACAAGCGCACTCCCCCCGCTATTGTCTATGCCCCCTCTGGTCCCTTTCACGCCAATTATCAGCCACCTGTCATCTACAACTACATGCCGAACGTCGGTCCCAATGGGATGGTATATAGCCATTCGGCTCCGGTCAAACATCAGGCTCCTCACTACCCTCCCTCTAATGCAACTCCTTATCCTTACGACGAATACGCTGTTCAAATCAGCCGAGAGCCAAGTCACCAGCGAGCGGGATCCGCGCTTCAGAGGCGCGCCCCATCCTTCGCGGCGAGTGACGAGTCCGGAAGCACATATTATGTGATCCCAACGGGGAAGCAGAAAGTGCATGTTATTGTGAGTCATC
Organism: Armillaria mellea; assembly: GCA_030407055.1. Classification (NCBI taxonomy): domain Eukaryota; kingdom Fungi; phylum Basidiomycota; class Agaricomycetes; order Agaricales; family Physalacriaceae; genus Armillaria; species Armillaria mellea. Next base: position 976,310 of record JAUDZF010000001.1, on the reverse strand, counting down.
CGTATCCTCCACATGATGTGATCATGACCCATCCGTCTATAGCGTCCGGGAGATACTACCGTTTATGGCTCGTCACGATCTCCTCCGTCTTCTAGATCTCCCACGTCCACCAAATCACCCTCATCTTCTAAATCCCCCGTGTCCCCCATGTATCCCAGTCCGATTCAGAAGAAGCCATTCCTACAACGGCTGTTTAGCCTGGCGCCACGCTTGTCATTCTCATCTGCGAGCTCTGGTAAGGGCTCTACTCATACCAGTCGCCGCCTCCACCGCCGCCATTCCACTGGAACTCGATCCCATCGATCGAGTACCAGATGACATTTCATCTCCTTCCTCGAGGTTATCTATTCTATAAAATTTTATAATGCCCGTTCAAATCTCTTTATCATCTTTGGTTTCTTCCAACCCATTTCCTGCACGTCTCTTTCCCGCATGAATACTGTTTTCAACCCCTCGGCATCTTCTCTTGTAAAGTCCCACTCATCATCAACATCAAAAAAGTGTATGAATCTTCAGTTACGACTGTACCTGCTGTCCCATTATCCTTTACTTAATATGCCTTCCTCCGAATATCACGATACACGTCTTTTTGACATTAGAATTGCCACGGCGTACTTTAATTTAGGATGTGGCAAATGTTTAAGCCATCTTGTAGGCCAGGGGATGGAGGGCTCGACCGCGGCGTAACATCCTCGTAGCTCTTCGAGTCCGATTTGGGCAAAAAAAAGATGCACGTGTTGTTAATAAAGCAGACCATTGCAAGCGACCACCACCACCCACGCCATCATTCGCCACTGTGACAGGGCGGAAGGCAGAGTCCCAGGCCTAGGATCTCTCCGGCAGCCTCTAGGATTTTCGTTGCCCACGTACGTACATGTCCTCGAAGGTTTCATTAAGACCAAGCCAAGTCCGGCGGCTGTTCGGCGGAGAATTACCTGAGATCAGACTCTAATGACGTGCTTCCTCTCGAGGTCGTAAAGACCAGGTGATGGATTTCAGTGCATGGGTGCGTGCTACCAGTGAAATGAATTTTGATGGCAGGGCTCGACGATCCAGGGGATGTAGTAAGTAAGTACAGCTGGTAAGAAAACCCTTCCTTTACGAATCTTCTGACTCCAAGTCTCAGCCAATGTAGGTTCTTCCGTAGCTACCGCAAATAGCAATCTCGTGCTCTGCTGGGCGTGTGAAGTCATCTTTGCGCCATACAAAGATTTGCCGTGGACTGAGGTTCGCGAAGCTCGGTATTGCGTGCTTTGCAGAAAATGTTGCGCGAAACGTGCACAGTAAGTCGCCAGTTTGCATTTCAAACTGGTTAGTATAATACATTGAGATGCTGAGTGAACACCACAGAAAACTCCTATTCATCTTGCTCGAATGTCCGCCACTCTCACTGTAACTGAGGCGGCCTCTGTCTCCCCGCTCTCGCTTCCGAGATGGGAGGCACCAAAAGTGACCGAGGCGGAGGTAGAATGGGCTGACATACTTACAGTGGATCTCTCGCTATATGACACGAACAAGAATGAGCTTATCCGGACTGTCGAGAAAGCTCTGAGTCGCGATGGTTTCTTCTACGTCGTGGGCCACGGCATCTCACCTGAGACTGTAAGTACTGCTGTTTCTGTATATTCATGGCCGTTTGCTTACTGGCTGCGCTATCAATTGGGGATGTCTTAGTTGAATCGCCAGTTCTCCATTGGCCAGCTTACCTTTGATGATGTGTCGCGAGAGGAGAAGGAGCAACACAGGGCCCCGATCAAGGAGGAGGGCTCGTTTATTGGGTACAAGGTAACTTTTTTTCCATAGCTGGAAGATTTCTTCATTATTAACGATCTTCACAGCTACAGAACTACTGGGAGATTAAGGACGGTGTACGAGACAGAATAGAACATTACAACCTTTATCTGGGCCAGTAAGTGTGGATTGTTGCTTGGTTATACATGATTTCTGAGTTTATTTTTCTTAGAATAGATCCGATTAGTCGACATCCGAAGCCTTTACAGCCTTACGTCCCAGAAATCAAAGCTTATCTAGATGTATGTGCATTGACCTCTCTTCTCGTGAATACCCCTTGTCTCATGTATTCATCTTGCAGGAAACCCGGGAAAAGGTGTTGCGACGTGTCCTTAATCTCATCGATGGTGTTCTCGGCCTTGAAGAAGGTTACCTGTGGAAGCTCCACAAGGATAGTGACGGAAACACTGGTCACGATGTACGTTATTTCACTGTTTCAAAACGACGTATTGAGCTTACAGTACTGAAATGCAGCTTCTCCGGTACATGATTTACGACCCTTTGACCAAGGATGAGGCCACAAAGACAAACGGTGTAATGCTGAACGGGCATACCGATTTCAACAGCATCTCCACACTCGTTTCCCAACCTATCACCGCACTCCAAGTCCTCATGCCTGACAATGTATGGCGATACGTCAAACACCGGGACAATGCACTTGTCATCAACATTGGTGATCAGCTATCATTCATGAGCGGCGGTATCCTCAAGGGAACAATGCATCGAGGTTTGCATCCGTAATCGCATCACCCACCGTATACTTATCCGTGGCATAGTCGTCAGTCCTCCCGAGGATCAACAACAGAAACGCAGGCTCGGTGTCTTCCATTTCGCTCACTTCCTTAATGACATCCCTCTCGACCTGCTCCCATCGAAGAAGGTCCACGAGGAGGGTCATGTTATTTTCCATGAGCAGATTCCAACGACTGACGGGTAGGGGTTTTTGTTTCATTTTGGTGCGCAGCAACGTCGGCTGACATATTCTAGATGGGAGACGGCCCGTATTAAAAGCTACGGCACCGGTACGTTCATCAAGGGAGAGGAGTATGATGTGGAGCTTCTGGCAGGCATCAAGGTATGTCGGCTATTTCTTCTCTTCACGCAAAATACTCACTGTTTTGCACTAGATCCGTCATTATCACTGAATGGACTCCGACTAAATATATACCCTACCACGTTCGCGGTCATCTTGCTAGCATAAAAGTGTATTAGACTCGTGTACTTTTTATTTGTACTATGTAGTATCCCTGACAAGAAAATCATCAACATTTCTGATGTGATATCATCACACTCGAGAAGGTTAGAAGTGTCCCAATACACGCGGAGCACCCATGTAAGTCATTCTACCTTCAGCTTTGGTTTGCTTCCGTTCGGCGTTTTGGACCCTTTTGAACTCCTTTCTGGGTCACAAATCACATTTTTGTGACACGACGTGCCACTGCTAGCCTCAGCCTGCTAGCGCTTACCGTCGGCAATTCCCTTTCCACCCTCTGTTCCCGTCCTTCTGCTATCACCAAGAACAACTACGACCAGCGACGCGGTCTGTGAACGACTCTTCGGACTCTGCTGTATTCTCTTATATTACCTGCACTCTTCTTTCCACCGGGGCCTCTAAATATCTGGGGGTCAAATGGTGGCGAGCTGTACACATACCGTCCAAAGTCAAGATGAATATTGACGGCAGTCCTTTAAAGAACAAGATTGTTCCAACACGAAATGCTGCAAAGAAAGCGAGCTCCAGCTTCTCGAGACAGCTGGACATGTCTCCCGTAAATTCCGATGACGATTCTGAGCGACCATCGCGACAACGAAGAGGGCGGGGAAGGGGAGGAGGAAGGGGCGGCAGAAGTCGAAGAGGTCGCGGAAAGTCTACTGTGTCTACGCCATCGACATCGGCCCGTCCACAGAGTCTGGGTGGGTTCGCTCCGGAATCTTCAGGCGCTCACCGGCACCACTCACCTATGTCGTCGATGTCAAAGAAAAAGCGTTCATTCTCGGTCTCTACCTTGTCGGATGGCGATGAGTCTCCGCTAACCTCTGTTCCTACCACACCTGTGAAGCGCTCGCTGTCATTTCACAGCGGGAAACGGTCCGAAGCGGCGGTTTTAACAAGATCTTGGTCGTCAGTGAGCAAGCTTTCCACCTCGTTTGAGAGACCGTGGTCTCTTGATGGTCTTGGGAATTATGTGTGGGTTCTTGTCAGCAGTGCAGGAAGCGTCTTCCAAGAGGAGGACGAGAAGGAATACGTCTGGTGGCCTGCAAAGGTACGTCCAATCACTGCTTTCCAATGTACAGGCAATGATGTCGCGTACAGAAGCATCGCTTGGTAGGACACCGGCTCACACTGACACCCTTCGGTGACTTGAATCCACGTCTTACTCGCATTACCATAGAACATCCTTGCTCCGAAAACGTTCTATCCTTGACTGACTCCTTGGGGCGCAACCGGTTTAATGAGCCCGTCTTCTCACCACCTTCAGCTATCCGTGATCTAGAAGGGTCTCCTAGAAAGAAACGGAAAACAGACAGAGGCGACATGAGGTCACGATGGCAGGCTGCCCTGCATAAAATGTTGCAGGAGAAAGAGGAGGAGGAAGATCAAGATGACAACCTACCCGAGATCGCATTCGCTCTAAGCGTCCGTAGTACGCACGCCTCAGCACCTGTCTCTCCCAGCCTAAGGAAGAAGCAAACAAAGACCTCAACATCTGATACCGATGAAGCAGAAGATCTGGATCCATGGGACGTTCCCTCCGCTGATCCGGAACTTGATATTCCAGGTGAACTAGTACTTGCGAGAGAAAAGGCGGACTTGAATCTGTCGTATTGGCCTGGCAAGGTCTTGGAGTACGTTCCGCCCGTTTCGAGAAATCAAAAAGCGGGGAAGTACAAGGTTTTATATCTCGACGGAACGACGCGGGCAGTTCCGAGAACATGGTTTCATTGTTTGGGCGATGAAGAGTTTGGCACATGTAAGGTATGCGTGTCATTTGTCTTGAAGATGTTTTGGCGTCTTATTATTTCCTAGCTCGGGGAATTCGAAAGCACTGTGGTCAACAATCTTGATGATAATGATGAAAACTCCACGATGGGGACGGGGCAGTCACACGATAGAGGACCTAGTCCAGTCCCTTCTATTCCACCGCCTTCTTCCACCGACTTCATCTACCTCTCGATACGTAAGCAATTCTGCTATACCAAGTCCATCCTGCGAGCCGTTCTAAATGAGGCATACCCTCCAGCAATGGAGGCGCATGACATGTTCATGGTGGGAGGGAAGGGTAGAAAAATTCTAAACCAGAATGCAGGGGAAAGAGGGACAATTACCCCGGATGATGTTGAGAGATTGACGAATTTTCTCCTCCGTTGGGCTCTACGAAGCGAGAGAGTGGCGAGGAGGATAACCGGCGATGAAATTGAGGAGACAGCACCTGATAACGCAGAGACGCTGGAAAACTCTGTAGAAGTTGTCGACGAAGGACCTCGAGACACAGTTGCCACCGTCAATGGTACTGTCAATGGGGCATCTCACAATGTCGATGACAAGGAGACATTTGTAGTAGACCAAGTGGTGAGTGCTCTTACTATCCTGATTGAGTCCTTCAAGCATGGGCTTACATCAACGTAGGAGACGAAACCGCCGATCTTACAAGCAGAAGAAGGACCAGCTCAAACCCTCGTTAGCTTTGTCTGTTATTGTACAAGACGGTGAGGCACCATCAACGTCTTCACAAACGGCTTCCCAAGTGCCTACAGCCAGAGTAAGTGATGCGTGCTCAGTATCAGATATGTTACCTATGTGCCTAGGCCAAGTCACCAGGATCTGTTGTTGAACCCTTCGTGCCATCGCCATCGGAAGAGCCTCCGCCATCTTCCTTGCCCCCCTCGGTTGTAGATGTCGATATGGAGGTCAGTCATAAGAACACTTGACACGCAAACTACTCATCCCTTTGTCGTAGGAACCCGAAGAGGACTTGGAAAGCAGACAACCTGTCGCGTCTTGGCAGTTCCCAGTATACAGACATCGAAACACCGCCGATAGATTTGATTGATCAGGTTTGTTCTTCTTGAATGGTTTCCGACAGTTTCTCACTTGCATGTCAGAATACGAGTCAGCCTGTACTTCATACGACCGAGGAGACATCTGTACGTCTCCTTACTGCCGCGGCTTAGAATCCTAACTCTCGTATAGAATGGAGATACGGTGGTAGAAGGCAACGACGAGTCTACACCAATGAATGTGGCCAACGAAACGTATGACGACCCTCCTCGTCAAATTGGATGTGAAAGATACGAGGCACTCTCCCGGCTGGAGAAAATCGAGGTGAGCCTTCCATACATCGCCAATTCTCATCTGGATTTTGATATTTAACAGTACTGTCAAAATGTGTTACTCCCGGAAGCTATTCTACAGATCCTTCTGTGGAAGGAGGGTGCTCGTACGTCAGTGGAGCTACTATCTGATGACGAAGAGCAAAGGCTACACAAACGGGGAGAGGCATTACGTCGGAAGACTGACTGGGTCTTTGATGTAATTCATTTGAGGAGCCAGGCAACCAGGGCGTTGAAGCGCAAGGCTGGGAGGTCGAAATTGGAGAAGGTGGGCGGAACAAGGACGAGACCTATGTACAAGATGATTTGATTAATGTTGTTGTTGTTATTTAGTTGCTGTGTCTTTTGGATACTGTATAACATCGTTTCAATTGCGAACTGGTGACCGTCTACCCAGGGACTCCAGGGATTGTTGTTGTCAGCAAGATCTAGGATCGCAAATTCAAGTTCTGGACCAGTCACAAGTTATTGGCATCAAAATCTGTCGTGATTGAGGCAAGATGTAAAGCGAACTAATACAAGATAAGATACAGTACATGCTTGATGAATGACTTGAGCTAATGTACACAAGAATACAAACGACGACATGCGAAACAGCATAATAATACGACTAGATTTATGAAAACGTAAAGCACTATGAGTCCAGCTTGACCGTTATACCGTCAGACTGCTGGTCAAACGCAGCATTAATTGACAATTGCGTCAAATCACTGTGTCCGTTCATCAAAGGAGTGTTGGCGCCTGAATGGTAGGGCGACAGACCGACTCGTGGGGTGATTAGTCCGCTCCCGTTTGCGCCAAAGACGAAGCCGCCACTGAGGCCGTCCATGCGGTTGTACCCTGCCCAAGGCGTTAGACTGGTTAGACCCAAAGGCGAAAGAGGAGCCTTACCTGGTACCAACACGCTGTCCCAAAAGTTGCTGCTCAGTATGCTATCCATGGTCATGCCATTCGCGTTATGGATGTCCTCCTCAGATGGAATAGGTGCCATCGTTGGGGGGAAGGTGGATATGTCCATAGCAGGACCCATCTCACCATCAAAGTGGAACTCGCCGAGCAAAGAAGAAGGATCAGAGTAACTCGGCGGAGGACCATTGTTCTGTGTCTGCTGCTGTTGCTTCACGGATATGGTAGACGCTAAATGATGCCCGTCACCATTCGAGGCTTCCATTTTTGCCGTGATGAGGGCCTTCAAAAACCCGCCATACAGGGCCGTGGTGTGGTGTGGACTGACGGAGACCTTCTCCAGCATATCTGCGACGTCATGACACAGAGTGAGGGTCTTTTGCTCGTCCTCCAGGTACGCTGAGAATTCTGGGCGGACCAACTATGAAGACTGATATCAATTTGGCGCTTGAAGGGGATGAAAAGGAAAGGCAGACCTTGAGTAAGCTGAGTACTGCGTAGGATGTTTGCACACTATGAGAGTCGGGGGAATATTTCATGAAACCGTTTGGACCCAAGTGATCGCGGACAATTGTAGCGCAATTGATTGCGGACGTGTGCACTCTTGCGAAGAAGTGCCCTACATTGAGGGGTGCAGATTCAATGGCGTTTTGCAAGCCGAATGAATTCAGGACCAGCAGAGTGTAATTGAAGTAAAACTCCGAGATTCTGGCTTTGTATTCATGCTCAATGGAAACCTTGTCTGTTGGAGGAAACGATCAGTACATAGTCGCTGTTCCTTAAGGAGACGAATCTTACCATCGGTCGTTTCAGAACTGGCGATCCATTTCCGTCTGAAAGTAAATATTTGGTCCTCGAAAGTTCGGACGATCAACAAGTAGTCCAAAGTTGTATGCAGTCCGTTACCATATTCGGTATTGGAATACAGGAAATCAAGACTGCGAGATAGTATCGCTTGCAATTCCTGTACACAAATAAAGTTAGCAAATTTCAAAGTGGCCAAAAACGAGGACGAACAGCGTATGCGGCCAATGCCGCGTCGGACGACACGGCACAGGGGAGACTACACCATTTGTCGACATTTCGAATAATAAAACTAGCACAAGACGGAAAGTGTCAGGAACGAGAGTCGACCCCTTATCGTTGTCACTCACTCTTCTTTGATTGAATAAGGTTTACCCATTTGCGCACTAAAACTTCTGTCGAGACAAAAACAGAATATCCACGTTCGTTCTCGGTTATGAACCTCGATTTCGCGCGCTCCGGCATCTTGGCCATCTTGAGTGGAAATCGTGGTTTTCCGGTGCAAGTTCAAGTCTGTTGCCATTCTAGTGGGAGTTCAGTAAGCCAAAAATACGACATGATCATGAGACGAACCTGATGGCCATCCCTAAAAGAAGCCAGGTCTTATCTTGTTCGAAACGTTCGACGGCACCACAGCCCCAGAGGGTGAGAAGTAAGTACGCTTGAACGATCTCTAGAGACTTATATCCGCGGGCTGGAACGCTGAATGCTAGCTTCTTGGCAAGTTCGTTGAGCCGTGGGTGCAGGTCGGGCTTCTCAGTATAGAACTTGCTTGATATAGCACAGACTAGACGCGACTCAGTACTTGTTGCAGTTTTGACGATTCAAACACTTACTAGTGGTCAGTAGGAACGGCGATCGAGAACACACGAGTGACGGGGTATGAAAATTCTTGTCCAAGAGATTTGTGTGCATCTAAATGTAACGTTGAATAACACTCTAAGAGCTGCTATAAGCCGCACTCACATTCATATGGTCAAAGTAACTACGAACGACAAGAAAATAGGATGAGAAACAGCGCCTCCAAGATGCAATGAAAGAACGAACATTGCAAACAATTTGACCACTTCGCTTGTAGAGACAAAACTAAGCATTTCAGGTTGCACTTGACGTTCAATATAGAGACGACGAAGTGGCAGAATCGTCATCGGACCTATGGAACTGTAAATGACCGCTTTGAAGCGCTGGGATTATCCATACCGGGTTTAAAATAATTGTCACTAGCGACACCAAGCATCGGTGTTCCGTTCGCCTCGGAACCCCGCGCAGTTATACCGCTAGCATGCCCTTGAGTGCGACGATTGGCGAGACTAGCCTCTGCCAAGAGACCAAGAGGATTCAAGGCGTTATCAGGCAAAGAGTGAAGTTTCGGTGACCCAGGCATATGGCGATGGTATGATGCAGGCGAATGGGGAGGAGATGCTGCAATTAATGCCTGCGTAGTTGTCGTCGCAGGACTAGGCGACGGAGAGCGCGATAGCATCCCCGAGGCAATGGACGGATTACCGATCGACTTGAGAACAGTGTCCAACGTTCGTTCCATTTTCCTGATTGACCTCGTCAACAGTTCATGTTTTCTGCGGAGATAGTGAGTCGTTTGCAAGGGTACGGATGAGTAAGACGGACTTGGATGATCTTTTACCCCTGTTGGATTCTTCGAAGATACATTCGTGGTTGCCAGTCTGGCAACGCTTACACGGAGGTCCTTGCTCCGCACCGACACACTTCATTTTCAGTCGGCGACATACGGTGCAGGCACTAAACAAGAGTCAGGGAGAGGGTTCGAAGGACCAGAAGGTACGTACCGAGATCCTCTCGTCGGTTTTGTCTTCTCCTCCTTCTCTGTAGTTGGGCTACGAACGTCGGAATCATCATCCTTGCGCGCCTTTTTCCTGGAATCATTGCCAGACGGAGCTGGCCTCTTGCCGTTGGAGTTGGATGACGTGGGAAACATATGTTCGGTTGGAGGGGTTCCAATGGTGTCAGATCCCTGAGACGAAGGCGAAGAGTAGTTTGAAGGCAGAGATAGGTGGGGGGGAAGATGTTGCGGCGGTTGGGAATAGTTTGTGTAGTACGGAGGGTACAAAGCTAGAGCAGGATCGATTGGTATCGATGGCGAAGAGGGTGGCTGCATGGAGAGTGACTGCTCAGGCGAGGACATTGAATAATCCTGTGGTGATAGAGGAACATGGTCAGAATAGGGCAACGAATACTGGTGAGGTGAATGGTAGTAAGACGAGTACGAGTAAGTCTGTACCGGCATTGTGAGGAAAAAGGAGGTCCATTGAAAAGTAATCCGTTGAGAATTTAAAAGAGAATTGGATAGACTCACGTGTGGAGATGACTATTGGACCTTGTCAAGGTTGATGGGAGGCCAGTTTGGTGCGCGTGGCGCTGGAATAGACTGAGAACCAGCAACCCGTAATGGAGGTAACTGGAAAAGAGAAGCTTGTCCGTTAGGATCCGTCGTATCTTCCACGTATAGAGAAACTCGTACACGGTACCAAAGGAAGATCCAAGCACAGATTGAGGCCTCTGATAGCACCACGGCTCTATACAGCTGTGAGAACAGATATCAGCAATCTACCGGCTATCCTCCAGGAAAATAAACGATTACAGTTTCCTCGCAGTGCCCGATAATACGTTCGCCGTATGCTGGCGGGGGTGTGGGGTTTCCTCAAAGTTATCCCTGTCACGCTGTCACGCATGACCCATTTTTCTTCTGATCGAATGGTCAGCTGGTCGCGGTCCTTCAAATTCCAAAACTAGTATGAACAAAATGAACGACCAGGGCCGCCCGTCACACCGCCGTCAGGTGTGCTATACTGGTACGGACCAGGCTACGAAATTCTGACCTGGTCTTCCACGGATTCCTCCTTGGCAGTAATCACGGCAGTACTGATGACTACTTTGCTTCTTTGTCATTATAGCTTACGGTACTATTACCATCAGTCTCCGGCCAAACTCGGTTCACCAAGGCACACCACTTTTTGACGCGAAAGGTATACAGAACGTCCTTTTACCTACAAAACCTCTGCCGGTTCCTCTATTTAGTCGCTGGAATCGCCTTTCCACGTCTATTTGTGCCGTCTCGGGTGTCGACATCAACTACACTGCTTTAAGCAATACAGCACCCAGGAACAGGCTCCGTCTCGAAGGAATACAGCCCCAGATAATCTCATGTACGTGCAGTATAAACTACGTGCCATGTTTCTTACGGTTCCCGTTCTTTCGGACTGATGGGAGTGGAGCTCCTTACCTGTTCTCTGGGTTCCATTTGACTGGCTCGAAATATTGCCCCCTCCGTGGGTCGGCCATCCTGCTCGTCACCCTATGGTAGGAAAACTTCTACACAAGGCACCACCAAAGTCTGCTTACTATGCGTGGCTTTGCTATTTCTCGGTATCAAGTTACCGTGCTCGAGTTTTCCGTGTCTCTGTATCCCAATACTCTGGTACGCCACTTTATGAAACCTTCCAGAGTTCGTCAGATTGCCCTGGTGGACCCCGGCCTCTGCTATACAGAAATTCCTTGTTCATGCCTCCCGTGAGCGCTCATTTCTCCGCCACAAAAGACCAGCTCGAACTGATATCCCCGCTGAATTTGCTTTTCAACACCTCACATAGGCACTGCCGTTTAAGGCGTTAATTTTGTCCACGGCTCCGTATTCAATCTTACGACTTGTGACAAATGTCGCCTGCTTTCATTGTAAGGTTGATTCGGTCATAGCCGTACATTTAGAAGCCGTGCCCTGATCTTCAGCAACTGGGATTTTCCTCAGTTGTGGCGGACGTGTCAAATGCCCTGTCGTTGACGTGCTGCGCAACCGAGACTCAAAAAGAGCAGCCTATATACGACCGTCCCCAGTGTCCTATTTTTACGGTTTTCCAGATCTTGCTATGACCTTGTGCCCATGATCACTGCACCGCCGCGGTAAGGCAATCCGCATATCCGATGGCGCATTCGTCATGAAGTCTCTCTCACAGACTATCTGCCTTTACATTACTCCACGCGTGTCTCTTCAATTCGGAGCTACTTTCTTGATGATACGGTACCTTTTATCGAACCCCTCAACGCTGAAACGCTGCCTGTAAAAAAGGTGTCTTTAACACCCCATTATTCTCTGCACAAGGCCATATATCCCCGACGCTCGACTCCTTCCCAATCCGTGAACTGTGTCACTCCTCGGTCAGAAATTGCAAAGGTGTTTTTATGTTCCCGTGAAGCTCAACCGAACTACTTGGATTACAAAGACCGCAAGTCTAAAGCTTCTCATGTACATGCGGTATTCCTTGGTGCGCTGATGCCGCTCTGTCTCTCCATCAAACACTGATCCTTGGCATCTGGCAGAGATTCGGCTTGAACAGTCATCGCTTTATGTCCTCCTTGCTATCTTCTTTCACTTGGTTCCAGGATGACGTCTCTCATGTCAACCGGGTGATAAGAATATGGCGTGTATAGGGACGCTTTTGCTCCCTTGTCAGTATTAACGCCTATAATGGTTTCTCAGGCATGCGAATTGTTACTGCGGCATGAGCCTCCCTCTTTATCGCTCAATGGTAGGCCAGAAGAGTCCTCTCCTGTGTTTGTCGAATTATGAGCGGTGGGGAAACCCTCCATTCCTCTCACGGGTCCATATCTTATTCTCCTCCTCCATGTGGTACCTTAACCTTCTTACTCAAGTGCACCGAATGTAAGGCTATGTGTCCCTATAACAAGTATTGATTATCTCTCTCATTTCCTAGGCATGATATTGGAATTCGAGGATAGACTAAGACTTCCAATCGACGGATATTTAGGATTCACAGAACTAGTATCCATAAGTGGGGCTGCGCAATCTCGGCTGCGTATCTCTGTATTACTCCTGGCTTCTTTCGACACTAACAACGATGGGGTTCCTTGCCTTGTGGTCCTGATATCAGCTCTGAGTGTTATTTTCAACTCGGTTCGACAGAGTCTCACGGCTACAATACCTGCTTGGTCCAGTCACATACAGGCGTTCCACAGGCTCTTACAGTATCTCATGGAACATCCAATAACGCCGCAGGTGCCTGGAGTCAGTACCTTTATGGTGTCACCGCCATCCAATGAGTACTAAGTATCTTCACGGTAAGCCGTTCGATTCAGTTCGATTTTTTGGCCGGGCATTATCTGGTGCACAGGCCATTTTCCGATCGCGGGAGCGCTTGTATACTAGGTAATCCAACTGCCCAGACACAAATTAATTTCGGCATCGTCAACGCGTCAATATGGATGTGATTTACCACTCGTAGTTACAACGCTTTTTTCTCATGGCGGCCATACCCTGCCACAAAAATTTCGAGTATTTTCCGGCGCTTGGGCATTGATGCGCACTTCGCTGACGGGCAGTGGGTTTCACGGTGTCTTTGTCACGAATCACAATGGATGAACTGCGCCATCTGCAGGTCGGGGTCGCCAGAACCCTATATAGGAGACATTGGGAACTCAGAAGCGACCACATGCACGCTGTGTCCAATTCAATGTGTATCTAATGTCTCCGAGGTTCCAAGTCGGAATGCCTTTAAACAGTTCTCGGAACTAGGTATTCCTTGATAAGAATAAGAATTCAAATGTGTAAATGATTCGAGCTCACGAGAAAGCTCCGGTGCCTGATTCCCAGTCCTCACTGAGGTTGTCTGACGCCGATCATTGTCCTGCCGCGGCTTCAGAGTCACCTTCATGGGAGATTGGTTTTTTGGCAAGTAGCTCATTTCTTGTCGCCATTATCCCGTCATGTGGTGGGTGGGTAATGGTGGGATGCGGACAAGATTTTGCGTGATGAACATTCGGTGCTTATCACTTTTTCCCCAGGTTAGAAAGCCTCCTTGTAGTGGCGTTGTGTTGCCATGTAGCCAATGAATCTTGATATCACAAACGCACCAACCACGGCTTACCCCGCAACTCGCGCGAACACCAAAACGGATAATATCCTCGATCTCAAAAAATCATTTCTTCGGCCGGCGATGACGTCGGTTTTCTGTACTTGTTCTTGTTACTCTCGGCCATGGAATGTTTGTGCGTGGGTATCTCTCTCCATTTATGCATGCGCCCAATCCCGGTGAAAGTGCTACTAATAGTTCCTATCGAGGACGTCCCATTCGTTAAACGGCCTTCTAAATAGCATGTGGATCTTAATAGTGGGGTAACCCTATATGTCACTTTCGAGTTTACTCTTCGGGATCATCTTATACAACTGTATTCTAAGCGGGACTCTGCAACATGCGCTCCTTCGAAACCTGTCTTCGCTTCTCATCTTCAGCCCGCACCTTCGTGTACAGAAATGACTGTAACCTGTGATCGGTGTGAATTTTAAGGTTCTTAGTCTTGGTGTATTCAAAATCCACTTACTCATCTTTACGAATGGGCATGCATAATTTTCCTGATACCTCCTTCTATCCACCAAGCGCTAGGCGGTGGGACACTCTGGTACAAATGCCGAGGGACTGTCGCTCTTACATCTAAATCCGTGACAACCAGCCAGCTCAATTGAATTCATCGGTCTTGCACATGATAAAGAAGACATTGCGTCAGCCATGCAAATGTCACGTTGTGCAGCGAGGGAATAACTTCGAAAGCAGGCACAAAAGCGCTTTCTTCCGAGGAAAAAGGATGGTCAGAAGGTTTAGGTTCTCTGTTCTTGGAACGGCAACATTCAGCCTGCCTCTGAATGAAAGTCATCTTCTCCTGTATCGAGATGAGCGCCGCTTGCATCGGGTTAAGCGTTGGTTATTTACGTATCGAAAATTATTTTTGTAGAGTTTTTTCCCGTGGTGATCCGTCTTGACGAGTCAAAAGCGTCCAGTTGAACGGATCGTGAGTACATCATACCAGAATCGACTGGGCACGAGAGAAGCGGTCCGATGCCGATCGTTTCATTGGTGGGATCAGTCTGCCAAGTGTTACTGTTTATTGATTCCACCAATTCTATGCGCTGAAAACCCTTGAGACTCTTAAAGATAGGGAGAATCACTCAGAGAAGTGCACCCCTTTCAGATGATCAGGAAGTGCCAAGACCAGAGCATACTAGAGGAGCAGTGCAGCAAGCAGAGACATCTCAGGGTTGCTGTGACGGGACCTAGGTAGCGTGCAAAGAAATCGTAAATGCTTCGACAGAGAAAATACAGGGTTGTAACAGTCGATGACCAGCAAGGAAAGCGCAGCTTGGGAGAAAAATGGTGAGCTCACTTGAGAAAATGCCATAAATCTTTCAAGGTTTAATCGAACCAGGAATGATGGAACGATAACATTTAGAGTTGCTCCTTGACGCTCTTTGATTGGGCAGTGGGAAACCACATTTGTAGCCCTTTTCACAGAGTCATGAGAGAGTCAGTGGCGCAAATGAAGACTACCGCCATGTCCTTAGGCACAATGACGGTCGCCAACCACGCTGGCAATCTGCCCATTAAAAGCAAAGAGCATTCGGTACCGAGTGTTTCCACGCGTCACCATAAAACAGATCCGATGTCAATAACAAAAAGCGCCAAGGACAGATAGCGCTCTGATATAGAGAAAATGACGCAGTCCTATTCGTCACCTGGTAAGTGGCCAAGACGCGTCGAGAGACCAATGAGGAAGCGCGATTGTATGATCACGTCCGCGGCGCGGAATGCGGCGTCATTATTCTGCCAGAAGAGAAAAGCCATGTCAACAGAAAGGGTCAGGTGCTTCAGGGCCATGAACCGCACATCAAAGATTGCCCAAGGATGCTTCAGACTGTGAACTGGATAGATTTTACAACTAGCACACAGGCTAACTAGAGGCTGAAAGAACGCAAGAATAATCCCCCAAGACTCAGAGGATGAGGAGAACAGAGCGCCGTCATAAGATCCAACTGTAAGACTAGGATTCTGGAGATGCAATGATAATGGTAGTAAATCGTAAACTCGACATCGAACTCACCACTGAGTCATGAAGAATACAAGGCCATAGCGATGACTCCGATATTGAATATTGATTTTGTAAGTAACGAGACGTGGCTAAGACCATAAATCGAAAGCACAGGCAACCAAGTCGTAGTCGTAACGAACGTAGACATTCGGACCTTCGATCCGAAGGTTCGGAGAATATCGGGCTTGGTTACCGGTCGGACAACCAACAATGCACCGGTCAGGTGACCCAGGGTTCAAACTCCGCCGCTACATTTGGAACATACAAGCTTGTAGTGTACTTCTGTGCTCTTTCGGCGTTTGGACTCTTACCACCATTATTCTCCGCGATGAGCCCTCCGCAACGTCCTTTGCTCGTCCTGCAGCCATCAGTGAACACGACGACGTATGTATCTTTTCAACTAACCGCACCGAAGCCTACTGACAGCTTGCTAGCGTGGTGACAACGACAACGACCACGACGACGTATGCACCAATACATTTGCCTCCGCTCCCACCTCCCTCTTCGCCCAAAGATCCGAAGAACTATCCTTTACTTCATGCAACTCTTCCTCAATCGCTCCGGCACTTTCCCTTGACGTTTCCTGGTGGCGCACGCGCAAGTTTTCGCGACGGTGATGACGGTGATCTTGAGATGCAAGAAGAGCAGGAGCTCGCTTCGGGCAATGGATGGCGCATGCTGAGACGCGATGAAGATACAGAACAGTCCACCGTCGTCGGCCTCGCGGAAGCTCTTGAGCGTTATGGCAAAAAGCGGTCGCATGCTGGCGAAGGCATGATGGAAGGTGTGGAGTCCACTGCGGACATGGATTCAAGTCCACCACCACCGAGAAAAAAGGCGAGATCGGGCGGGCTGCCTCCCATTTCAACAATGAATGCTGCCGCGCCGCCGTCGCCCTTACCTTCACCTCATGGCTCACCTCCCCCAGAGACAATATGGCCGTCGGCGCCGCCCAGTGGCACCTCTTCGCCACTACCGCAGGCACCTCTTCAGCCAGATTTATCATTAACGACTCTTCTCACTCTGCCGTCTCTAGTGACACATTTCACAAGTCTACCTGCTCCTCTACAATCTCATTTCCTTTTGACTCTCCTTCGCCACTCACCTCTACCTGTTCTGCGCACCTTGCATTCCGTTTTGACCCCAACATTAGCTCGCGATTTCCTGACTCTTCTACCCGCAGAGCTTGTCTCTCTAATTCTAAGTTTCCTCCCTTATGAAGCGCTGGCTCGTGCATCACGCGTATCCAGACCCTGGCAGGCTATAATAGATTCGGATCCTGTGCTTTGGCGCGACCTTCTTAAAACCACGAATATATGGTTCGGTGGGGAGTCTGAAAATGCCTTTGCAAAGGCTATTCTTTCCCGTCGACAGCGGGAATATAACGGCATACCCCCTGCATTGCCTCTCCCCCATCCTTACAAAATACTATTCAAGTCTCGCCACTTAACTCGCACACGATGGGTTCAAAATTCTGAACCCGGGCACAGGTCTTTCTTCGCGCATGGTTCATCTGTTGTCACTTGCTTGATATTTTCCCATGGGCGTATCATATCTGCCTCGGACGACCATTCTATTCACGTGTATTGCCCTATGACCGGCGATCTACTTCGTTCACTTGATGGTCATGAAGGAGGGGTATGGGCGCTGGCCGCGACAAAGGACATTCTTGTTAGTGGATCGACAGATCGTACGGTGAGGATTTGGGACCTAACGACTGGTCGTTGTACGCATGTTTTTGGCGGTCATACCAGCACTGTACGGTGCCTCGCCATAGTAAAACCGGAGTGGGTGGACGTGGAACAAGAATCTGGAGTCATAACAAAGGAGAAGTGGCCCAAACGACCTGTCATCGTCACAGGAAGTAGGGATCACTCTTTGAGGGTTTGGACACTTCCGAAACCAGGCGAACCTGAGTATCGTTGTTATGGCTCAGAGGATGCTGACTTAGATCCCGCGGATGTTTGTGTAAGTCGTTACGACTGCATGCCACTGTATTACGTTCTGACGTCATTCAACATCAGGACGCCGAAGAAAATCCATACCATAGATTACACCTCGAGGGCCATGATCAAGCCGTACGAGCCCTCGCTGCCAGGGGTCGTACGCTAGTTTCCGGAAGCTACGATTGTAGTGTTCGTATCTGGGATATAGTCACTGGACAGTGCAAATTTGTCCTGACGGGCCACACTCAGAAAGGTTCGTATGGTTTATGCCTTTCTATTGATCGTACTTATAAAATTTGCTGTAGTTTACAGTGTCGTGCTTGACCCGACACGGAACCAAGCGTGCTCCGGTTCTATGGACGGAACCGTCCGTGTGTGGAATCTGCAGAACGGACAATGTCAACACACCTTGACCGGACATACTTCGCTAGTCGGTCTTTTGGGACTATCGCCTTCCTATCTCGTATCTGCAGCCGCTGATTCGACGTTACGTATCTGGGACCCGGACACTGGCGAACTCAAGCACACTCTTGCCGCTCATACCGGGGCTATCACTTGCTTCCAGCATGACGAGTTCAAAGTTCTCAGCGGGTCTGACGGAACGCTAAAGATGTGGAACGTTCGCGACGGTACTGTCGTAAGAGACCTACTGACAGGGATTACAGGTGTGTGGCAGGTGGTGTTCGAAGGTCGATGGTGCGTCGCTGCAAGCAATAGGAATGACAGCACGGTGCTCGATGTTTGGGACTTTGGGAGGCCCGATGATGAGGACTGGATTGGGGAGCCTCCCAACTGGACGTATGACGAAGACTTCACTGACGATGAAGAAGACGACGGGGAAGGGATGTTCAGTGTGCGGGGTGCGAGCGAGATGGAAGACGAAGACGACGAGCAGGAGCAAGCTGATGTAGATGCCATGGATCAGGATTTGATACCCTCAGAGAGCGAGTCTGTCGGGGACATTGAGATCGACGACGAGCTGGACACACACGCTGCATTCACTCGACGTCACCGTCGGGGTGCTGCCAAGGAAGCTGAAGGAGACCTCACCCATGTGTCGGATGATGAGGAAGTGGACGGGGTGCAAGCCTCGAGGTGGGCGTCGGTGACTGCGACGAGCTCTTCTAGTAAAGGGCGCCTGTCGTCGCGTCGAAGCGCAGCCTCTTCTTTGGGCGGGAACCACTCGAACGAGGGACCAAGCCGCCCTCGGGCACGAACTCATGGACCGCGACGACGATAACGACACCGCATGCCAGTTGGTACTCTTTCTTTTCGTTCTCCTTAGAGTACTTTTGCTTCCCGACATGGTAGTTTTGCCGACTTGTCCATATAATTTTGATACATATATACATAGTCTACTTGTTGGGATTGCAAGTTTATCCGTTACCCCATTGCTCTTCACGTAATGTATTGCTACCATTGGCCAGGATCTCTCTTTTGTGTTTTCTGTCTCAATACCATGGATAGTTATTAAAACTCATGAGCGTTGTTTGAAAAATACAGTGATCTGTGAAAATTGGCTACAAGATCTCGGAATTAGCAGCGAAGCATTATTCGTATACACGTGTACAATGCTCGAATACACGGCGACGGAGCGGTGGGCCCAAACGGCCAACCCTGGAAGCAGCTAATCATGGCCAAGATCATCAGCATTGAGTTTTTTAAACGACCCGGGCTTTGTGAATTTTCACGTCTTCTCGTGGCCTAAGGTTGACATATTCAGCAAATAAGGCTTCGTGACCTGCAAAGAGAAAAACATACCGATCTTGCGCATCAACTGCTACTGCCCCCAGACGCTGAACAACCCTCATTCCGGAGCTAACCCTTCCAAAGATAGTATGCTTATTATCCAAGTACGGAGTGGGCCCTAATGTTATAAAGAACTGAGAACCTGCAGACCAAGTCAGCACCCCAGCTTGAGAGACAAGTCCCACCATTACCGACCATTAGTATTCGGTCCTGAATTCGCCATCGCAAGTATTCCGGCGCCAGTAAACCTCAGCTCCGGATGTATTTCATCCTCGCTGCTGCGAAGTCAGACGGGACTCCGCGGTGATACCAGGAGTTCGCACGCACAACTTTTGGCCATAGATGCTCGTTCCCCCGCGTCCTGTTCCCGTCGGATCTCCTCCTTGGATCATGAAGTCCTGGGTAGCGACATGGTCAGCGAGCGTCGGCAGTGATCCTGGTTACGCACGGAGACGATTCGGTGGAACGTGACCCCGTTGTAGTACCCACGCCTGGCGAGCTCTGCAAAGTTTTTGCAGGTCTTGAACGAGCTGGGAGAAGTAGAACAGCAGAAGAAGAGCGCGAGAGACGTACCTTGGGCGCATGATCAAAGTACAGTTCGAACTGTATGTCTCCTAAGCTTGTTTCAAACACCACTGTATCGGTCATCTTCGAGTTCTGACGGAAAGCAGGGGAAGCTGGCAGGCACAGCCACTGACGCGTTCTGAATTGGAATTGGCAATTCGACAACTTGGCGCTTGCTTTCAAACGAGCAGCTCTTAATTGGCTGTCCTTCCTCGATGCGGGCCGTTATACAGCGTGTGTCCTCGGCGTCGGTTGCAGGTAATCATTTCCTTCCGAATGTATGATCCTTTTGCCGTCACGTTCCTTCTCTCAGTTGACGACGTCGTCATATCTAAAATATCTCGAGGTTTGATGGTCCTAGTGGGTATAGGCTCAGGTCTGTTCCACCATTGACCCTCGCTGTTTGCCACCATTGATTCAGTGCAGAACAGATGATACTGCTTCCGACGTCTCTTCCACGATTAAAAAAATGTGTGTGCCCTTCTTCGGTATACATTCACGAATCAATAAATTCCGAACTTGCGCCGTTCGCTCGATTTTTCCCTCGAAGGTCTGCCACAAGCCCTCGTCTTGTGATCACTCGTTCAATGACTTGAACTTGCCCAGTTTGGCGCTGCGGGTTTTTTCAGATCCGGCAGATCCAAAGAAGATGTGGAAGGCCAGCGTGAAAGATATCGAAGGGGAAATTTTATGCGTTTCGCAGTTCACATTACTGGCAAATACTGCCAAAGATAAGCCAGATTTCCATCTTGCAATGGTTCGTGATGTGTCGGGGTGCAGATCCCCGAGGGACCCGAGTTGACAATTGTCTTTGTGTAGTCTGCAGATCCAGCTCGCGAACTGTACGGTACTTTTTTGGATACGCTCCGGGAGGCCTATGTCCCAGAAAGAATCAAAGGTACGTCCCATCCATCGAACCAACATCCCAACATTCCGATCTTGACCCATTTATTTCAGATGGGAAATTCGGGGCGATGATGAGCGTCAGCCTGACAAACGACGTAGGACCCTTTGTGCTCCAGTTCTTACTTTCGGAGGCGTTAAACTTTGTATTTAGGGCCCTGTCACGTTCACCATCGATTCGCGGAAATACCAGTACGTCGGCGACTCTGGTGGGAATGGAGTTGGAAATGTGAATGCGAATGTGAAGGGGGGTACAAGATCGAAGAAGGATCCCGCGCCTTCGACCGTTGCGGAGACGCCCTAGGAATCTTTAGTGGACAAACCTTGTAAACATACATACCCGAAGCCCCAGAGAAATTAGAAGCTGAATACCGTGTCCATGTTGTGCTGGGTTCGGTTTAGATGGCGCTAAGTAGTCAGCGACCTATTATCTGACAAATTTGAAGTTTACAGCGTCATCATAGCAAGTCTTGAGGACACTCTTTGATTTTTCCTGTTTCTACAGTATACGGCCCACGTCAGTAAGAAGTGTTGACACTACAATCAAATCCTCGCGAGAAATCTTCCTCTTAATGTATATATCCTAGGAATATCACTATGGTTCTTCGACGCCACTAGGAACCAAGGCTGGCTACTGCTGGCACCCCGAATCTTCAGGCGTCAAGGCTCGAAGCTCAGAAGAGGGCGTAAATCGGAACGACGCCATAACATATCGCATCAAAATTCTGCCGCCATACAGATCCTCAGCCACGTAGAGGCTGTCGTTCATCCCATGAGCGCTAAAAATTACAAGTGAGGACTAGTGACTGCTGCGCGTACACCCCCTGCGGGGCGGGGCGGCAAGCGTACACGGATCTCCCCCCCAGACATCACGACGTTCGCCCTCCGAGCAAAACGGGGATTCCCAAACTAAGGAGCGAACGGAGAGATCATTGTCGACGTTGTGCTCCAGATGAAAATAGAATGGCGCTAAGTCGTAAGCCACGCCCTCAAAACAATAGGCTTTGTTCCGTATCAAACCCCATTCAGCACTAGATATGCGCCAATTCTCATCACCCGAAACCACAATCACCTCGTCGGTAGACTAGCGCATATAAGGAGTATAATCCGTGTTTGATACAGGGTAGCCATATATTCCGATCTTTAATATCACACTCATCTTTCAAAAGTAGCACAAAACCGCGAAGCCGTCCCATGAAGAGGTATAACATAAACCTAGCGTGGGTCGGCGGGAGGAAGAAAAAACCTGATATCATAAAGAGGAGAGCCTTCTTATTATCGTCCAGAGTCTAAATCCATGAACACCCGGAAAGAATATGAAAAATATAAACAGACCCGGAATCCTAGGCCTATCTCACAACGCAGAGATCTCTCGAATTATATTCAAGACCCGCTCCTCTGGATACTTGCTTTTCAGGGAAGCGAGGATTGGTGTGATGGCGTTCAATTGAACGGTGGTCGAGCCCTGCCGTTTCAATGCAAGCAACTACCATTGGCGCGTTTGAGAGTGCTCCCGCCTCATATCATTTCAAATGCTCACCATGTTGCCAAGCCCGACGAGACCACGGTAAACAGGTTCCGACTCATTAATCTCAAGGCGTAGAAGCTGGAAAAGAACGATCAACGCTTGTCCCTATGGAACTGCGGAGCACATACCCGAAGTGCCAGGGTGATGTGGAGCTCACGCTGGTCTGGAGGTAGTTGTGTGCGAAGGGCTACACAAGAAACGCTACAAGCTCGTCAGAACAACCAATAATAGGATAGAATACGAGGGTACGCACTTGAACAAAAGGGAAGCCAACGGGAGCCGATTTCTCTTATCCAACACAGAGAAATCGACTACGTCCAAAGCTTGCACTATCTAAAATAAGGGTCACGTCAAAGAAAGCACACCGCATCATCAGACATTGCGCCATACCCCGTTGGGCCAGGTCTCGTCTATCTGGGTGTTCTCTTGAAGCGTATTCGCCAATGTCCTCAAAATAAGCGACACATTTGTCTGTCGGTCCCTGCTTAGAGGAGCCTCCCATGGAGAGTCCCATTCGCCGGTCTTGAGCAGAGTCTTTAGAAATTGGCTCCTCGCATCGGGAATTGTGAAAACATCCGGGCAGAACCCGGCCATGAGGCGAGCTAAGTCAAGAACTAAAAGGAGCAAGACATTGTATCAGTGCGGGAATGGAGGGGGTGGTAGCAAGCTAGAAACAAACCAGGGAACAACTGCGACTGAGGCCATCTTTCTAGTATGAGTGAGATAGCATCGACGTGTGAAGCGGACATCAACGAGGGTCCTGATGACGTCGGCGAAACGCTTGATAAATAGACAAAGAGTTCGTCGACAGCTATGATCTCATGAGGGTACATGGCCAACGTGGCAGTCGACTAGAGGTCGTCAGTCGAAGGCAGGAAGTCGCAGAACAATGTACACTAACAATTTCGTGACTCAGGCTGTCATTAAACTCAAAGAGCTTGCTTTGCATCGCAGAAACATTGGCCTGCTTGAACGACAGGGGAGTCGGCTGATAGATGATGAGCATTCGAGTATAATCACCAAATCGGGGCACTTACAACCGGAAGAATCGACGATTTGGGCGGTGGGGGTGTGCTCTGTGGTGGTGCACCGGAGTATCTTGACGCGCCAGTAAAGGGATCCATGTAGGTAGAGGAGGAAGCAGGTTGAGTCGTCGCGGGAGTGGAAGAACTCGCCATATACCGAGAAGCGCCGGTATAAGGATCGACATAGGCTGATGGAGGCCCTGAAGCGGGAACAGAAGCAGCAGAACTTCTATACCGGGACGCGCCTGGTAACGAGGTGAGTTTTCTTCGTCCCAGTACATCAAGAGATATGATATTACCAGTAAAGGGGTCCACATAGTCCTCTCCACCGGATCCGAGATTCACGCCGGAAGTATTCTTCTCGATGAATTGCACTACCTGATCGATATAGGTTAGTGGTAGGTCATTCTTTTCAAGGAACCGTTGGGCAGCAGCATATGGGTTTTCTATGTGGAAAGTCGGTCCGGTGATACCTATCAAAAAAAGGTGCTCACCGGAGGCGTTATAAGGGAGCTTCAAAGGAGGCACTCCGTCTTGAATGTCAACGTCAAATACGTAGTCATATTCCTTGCCTTCATGGAGCTGCCGCCGGCCCTGGCCAACTGCGTCGACGACATCTCCAATTTTTTTCCATGTGAAACTAGTCGCATCCCACTAGGCCATCTTAGAACCTACAGACACGAATAGGTCCAATAGAAAGACGTACCTCATGGGCTTCTACAACATCGCCATTTCGGATCATTTTGACTTTACCGGGCGCATCGCCTTGTCGACAAAGTTATAGAAAATGAAAATTCGCAGAGTACGCTTCTTACCTGGAGTACTTAGTGCCTCTGGGCCAGGAAGGTCAGTCTTCTTCACGTCGCCTACTTGCTGGGAGGGAAGCGCTTGACTCGCTACAGCGCCATCGTATGCTTTCAGGTCTGCTTCTGACGCCCAGCGCTCTTCGGAGGCACTGAAGACGCGTACCACTCCATCACTACAACCGCTGACAATGTCCCCGTTGGGCATTGAAGATACAGCCCATACGGATATAGCAGGGTGTGTAATAACTTGGGCACATTCCCCATCTTAAAAGGGAAAAAAAGAATAGGCTGGACGACTCAAAAGAGGGAGAATAAAACAGGTACCTTTCCACACACGAACCGATCGGTCCTCGCCGCCAGAAACGATATCACCATTGGGTAGGACGGATAAGCTGTAAACAAAGGATGTATGGCCCGATAGTGAATAGACGAGGTCGCCACCAAGTGTCCAAACACGGATTTCGCTGTTACAGACATCAGTAACAATACAACTACGGCCTTAAAGAGAGGACTATACCTATCATTAGAACAAGAGGCGAAGCCAATGTCAGGAACCAGGGCCAGACCGCGAACGGCGTCACGATGTCCTGTGAAGGTGGAGACGCATTTATGCCGTTGCCACAGTTTGATGGTTTTATCGGCGGACGCTATTTGGAGGCATGAGAGGGGTGAGCCAGAGTACTTGAAATGGACACACCAGTCAAGAACTGCTCTTCATCTACGGCTAGGACCGCCCACACAGATTGTTCGTGTCCCTTCAAGTCGTACGCCAACTGGAAGGATTTCCATACTTTGGCTGTCCTAAACCAAGGTAAGATTGGCTTCATTTCGTGAAGCCTGATGTAACGCACCTGTCCCATGACCCCGATATGATAGTACCACCAGCCGACACATCCAATGCACAAACATTCTCCGAATGACCTAACAATGTGTAATCGGGATCGTCCTTCGGAGAATCCAGCGAGAAGACGTTAATCACGGTGTCCTGGCCACCGGTAACCGCATATCCTTGTGAAGGGCCTTAGCATATGGCCTCCGGCAGAGCGAGCAAGAGTTACCCTTCGAGTTTTGAACGGATGGTGGGATATATGCCACCGCGTTCACGTACCGCGACCCCGCACGCAACACCGACTCTGGAGCAAAGGACGACGACGACGAAGAACGCTGCCACGAAATCGCGGTAGAATCTCTCGATGCAGACAAGACGAGGTCGTTCGTCGGTGCCACAACCCCGCGCACCTGAGAATAATCAGTCGGTCTGCTGAGCCCAATGAAAGGTAACGGACATCTGAAGTGTGAGCAGCGAGAGTAGCAGAAAGTTTGTAGGGCATATTTCGCTGGGGCTCGTCTAGATGAAAGTAGAAGGAAAGAGCAATGAGGATGCCGGTCCGAAGTTGGTAAGTGGAGAAAAGAAACGGGGTGCCCGGATATCTGGACCGCGTACAGCTCAGACGACACCTTTCAAGTCATATCCTCAGCTTCCGTTTGCTTTTACCTGGCCCTTATTCCCGTAATAATTGAAAAAAAGCGTCTATGTTCGCAGCATGAGTACAAAATTGCCGAATAATGTGCACCACTCTAACGAGCCCTAAATGGCGTGGACAGTCACCAAAAGGGAGATACGGAGGTGTAGTCTATGCCTTGCACCATTACTTCATCTCCTGCGAGGGCCCTCACCCTGTACTGCGTCGCGCAACGACCAAACACGACGCGTAGAAAAAAAGCGAGGGGATGAACGTAAAAGCCGGCTTATTCTGCCTTTTCATCTACCTCTTTAGGGCAGGCTGCATCTATCACGCCGAGTCCCCGGTTCTTGCTTTGCCGAACACGGCCTGCAGCAACACTCAATATTCTACCGCCGCCGTGTCGATAACAATTTATCACTGTTCTCTTGATAAATCACGTCCAGGTCGTACCCACAACGTCTTCGTCTGGCTGTCAATATCCTGTGGCACAAGGGCATATCCATGGGGTAAAATTCTGGGGTGTTGAACGTCCTTCAACCGCGAGTGATATGTCCGAATGATCCCGCCCTGGTACTCTGATTCGAAACTGGCTTGCAGAATAAGGTTGTTGCCACGTTTACTCGGGATATTCTTCAGGTCCCTGTTTCAGAAAGACCGATGGCGAACATGATCTCAAAATCTGGGGGCGGTTGTCAATCTTACCCTGCTTGACGGATCCTCTAGATGCCTCTGTCTTCCTAGCAGCCAGAAAAGAAAGCATTGGATTCTGATTATGAATGTCCTTTGTCGCTATATGCAACCCGACAGAGCAACCAAATATTCAGCCCTGTTACTGAAGGATCAAACATTCAGACGGATGATCCTGCGACGTCTTCAATCTATCCTTCAAAAGGGACGAACTACATACAGTCCTGGTCGTGAGTGCCTTGCCGCTACTGGAATGCCCCCATCATTCGTTACCCACGTTATTCATCTAGGGTACTGAACAAAGACCAAACAGGACCATCGACCGAAACGTCGGCACCTGGGAGGCGCTACTATCCGCAAAACTCGATAAAAATGTGTGTGACTGTCAGTATGCCATACCTGATGGTGACCGCATGTAAGAGATCTCACAAACCGCCTACTAAGATGTTCTCCCTCGTCTTATCCGGATGTGATTAGTGTGCCTAGTGCATGTAAATTCTCTTCTCAAAGACCATGCAAGAGAGGAATTCTACTCCCAGAGATCTGCATGCCTTACAGGCACATAGCTGTTCAAGTCATTGGTCCCAGTAGGCCTCTGTCATTGGTGGGATCTACTATCCTATCAGCCAATTGAACTGTTGAGAAATTCGAAGAGGGACGAACATCAACACGGCTACTATGCCTATTTTTAAGGTCTTCGACCACAAGGCGCGAGGGTAGGTTCTACTATGTACGGCGAACTTTATTCCGCTATCATAGTCGGAACGATCGACCTGCAAAATTAGCAAGCAGACGTTACCAAGACAGCTACCAAGCATTCCCAGGTTCAAGGCACGTCAAAGATATAATTCAACCATTTATGTCAGCCGTTACTGGTTCTCAGGACGGGTTAGTTATCATCAGCTACCTTTACGTTAGAGCATAGAATGCTCTCACCGCATACACCGGAGCAGATGAATGGGTATCAGTGCTGACGGCGATGCGGCACGGTGGGAAATAACATTTCAGTGACCGACCAAAGTTGTAGGAGTACATGTGTTGGACTTTCAAGTGGATAGAATGGTAAGTAATTGTATATACATAATACAGTGCAGGTTTGGACGTATAACATTAAAGGTATGTATGCAGGCGCCGGCGCCGATAATCTCGAACATCCTGAACTCATAGACAGATCAGAATCGCGTCTTCTCTAGATCTCGGGCCTGAATGAGAGATAGATAAACCATCTTGGCCAATTTCGTCATCAGTCGGGGGAGAGTGTTGATTCGCCTCAGGTAGATGGCCACGCCCTCCCTATTTTCCTCTTCACGGAGCCTCTGTCCAAGGAAAGTCCTCCGCGACTGGGTCATCGACAGTGTCTTCGACGTTGAATCTTTCAGACATGCCTCTTCTTGAAGGGGGCGTCAGAGAGACTGAAGGCCAAGACGGGTCATCCATTGGTGGATAATTTCTTAAGTCGAAGCCAGTCACTAGCAATCAGGGCAAACATGGGATCTGCATCGCGTATTCCCTCGTATTCTCGTGCATCAGCCGCAGATGCTTCGGAGCTTGTAGCCGATCGAGGACCCGTAGTGGACGCCTGAGGGTTCCCGGGGATGTCTGTTTGTCCAGGAGCAGGCGTACTAGGCTCTGGCTTGATTGCAAAATGGAAAGAAGTTAATGACTTACGTCCGACGGTACTTGGGCGTGTTGACTTACTTGGAACGGTATTGGCCAGATTCCTAGAACTTCAGGCGGAGGGTTGAATGCTTGTCTATGGTCGACGACTTCACCAGCTTGCCAATCAGGAGCGGCAATTGTAGAGGGTCCCTGATGAGATAAATTGTGGCTGGTACTTCTCCAACTACTGTTAGCTGAAATTCGACCTCGAAATGAGGCTACATACGCGTCTGTTTGAGCATTTGCGGCTTCCCACTCTTCCAGTCTTCTCTTCCTGGCCTCGCTTTCCGCCTTCGGAGGCCTCTGTGGAGTGCGAGTGTCAGAGTATGGTCAATAGCCAAAGGTAAAAATAACGCACCCCAGGCCTTGCACGTTTGGCGAAAAGCTGAGGGGCTTTGCTTTTCTTCGATTTCTTGGGTGCCCGTTGAAGTACGTCGGAGTCTGGCGCTTTCGGTTTGCCCTTTTGTTTCGTTTCGACGGGTTCCGGTGCTTGGGGAGGAGGCACATGAGGCTGATCGTTTTGATCCTGCGGACGGTGTTGTAATGTCTCCAAAGTGTAATGCAAATTGGACGCTTCGCTGACCTGTGGATAAGGCAGGCGTGGCATCGGGATGTCGTGTACCCGCTGAGAAGGAACCACCGGAAAGTGAGATGAAGACCCAGCTTGAGGGTGGGGATGGTCGTGGGGTGTAGCGTGTCCTTGAGGTGGCGGGTAGGTTGACAACCCGTACGGCAAGTGTGGAGGCGCTAGCCATTGGAGTGGGAGAGCTACGCCGCCTTGGTGCACATAAGTGCTGGAGGGAGCGTTGAGTGGCTGTCCCTGATAGCCTTGGTAAAAACGCTCGTAAAATGTATGGGCTGGTGGCCACGGTGGCGGCGCCTGGGTGACACCGTAGGGAGGGCTCCACATTGGCTGGGGAGGCCTGTGGAAGAGGTTTGGCGGATGCGGAGGATGCGGATGATGTGAAGGCCCCGCCCCATATTGTTGAGGGGGGAGGTGTGAGTGGGGGGTGGGTTGAGCCCTCCGCGATCCATCGTTCATGCGGTGGCTCGGCTCCTGGAAAATCCCAGGAGGATGAACGGAGGGAGCACCACAGGTGCTGGCATCACTGGCGCCGGTGGGAGGAGAGGATGTAGGAAGAGGATGCTCTGCCATTGCAAAGTGGGGATGACAATGCAGGAAAGTAAACAAGATGTGGGAGAACATAGGCTTTCCCTGATTTTATACCGCGACGCGAAGAAAACGTGACTTAGAAGCTACCGAATTAGGTCGCGCTGCTTCGACCGATGCGCAGTGGCGGGATTTCCAAGTCGAGGCGTCAAGGCAATATGGAGCATTGGCTGTGTCGAACAAAGGCTGAACGGCCGTTTGATCAAGGCGAGTTCTCTCCAGTAGAAAAGACACTCCAGAGAGTATTCGCGCTTCGGACTGACTAGGCGTGAGGATCGCATCCCTTGTCCTTTTTTTTTTTTTTTGCCAAGAGACGCGACCCAGATTGGACTCGCGTTGGCCGTCATTAAGCAGAAGAACGGTCCATCTGTGCGTAGCCGCCACCACAGAAATGTGCTTTGCAGCCTAAAACTGTCTTGCCATCAACACAAGGATACACCTTTCCCGGACGTGCTGCTTACCAGGGTACCCAAGGTCATTCCGAACTCTGCGTTATTTGGATCTACTCCGACTACAGGATAAACAATTGGAGAATGTCCATGAAGGTAGAGCTACAGACGGACATATTAGCACTCAGTGCCCGTCGAATGCAGTGCCAGCCTTTTGACGGTGGTCAAAGGTCTCGATGATTTGCTCCCGTTCAACAGGTTTTGATAAAGCAACAGCGCTCTCTGTGTCTTGGAACACCAGACCAAACACACACGCTGCTTCGACGAAGGATCGTTGACAAGCGTACAAGAGATCTGTGTAACAGTACTAGATGGTCTGATGGCAGTTGGCCACTTTCGACGGACAAGCACTGACTTCAGGTATAAGCGGTAGAGTGGTGTCCTAGTTGTTCAGTAAAATCGACTACAGACCCACTTTTGGAAGCATAGTCTTCGACACCTTGCTCTTGTCCGAACCGAATCAGAAACAAACAAGCGCTGACAAGAACATGGGCCGTCACAAGACAACGACAGGTAGGGGCTTGGGCACCGGCTACAGTAGTCAGAATGATAACGCGTTTACGAGAAACAAAAAGACTTGTCGCAACTCGTCTTTTGGTGGCCGTACACAGATAACGAGTGAAGCAAAACAAAAGAGGAGATGGACCGGTCAATTATCGGCAAATTTAGTGGTCCGGCCCGAGTCAACCCGCGCTTTTACCAGTTACACCCACCACCCAATCCCTGACGCTTATATGTCTATATCTGACGGATGGCTCGACTTTTGGAACTCGATAATGCGGCGAAGAATAGGCATATCAAACGTTTCCCTCGCCATTGGCGGATAACTCGATCGCAACTCCAACGCAAAACTACAACTTTTTTCGATCTCTCGAATTATCTGTGGATACGTCTCCTCACTTTGGAACATCCTCCAGAAAATGTAGATGGATCGCATGACTCCGAAGTCAGGCAAGCTCGGTGCAGGCAGGCCTTTTCACTCCACCATATCTATAAAAGTATTCCTTTTCCACTAAGCTCCTACTACTGAAGCTTCGTTGTATTCTTTCCAAGTTCTAGGCCCTCGCTCTCAGAGCTTCCTATGATATTGGACCTGTACAGTGGACTTTGATCGTTTCTCCCATAATCCATATCATCGATACCGATAACGCTTCCAGCAAAGCGCACGATGCCGCCTATCTGAAATTTTGAACATACTCGATTTTCAAACAATATTTTGGATCCTGTCTATCGGAACCCCGACACCAGAGCTGGCATCTGGTAAGTGTAAATTACCTTTACAGACGCCCCCTTTGAATCCCTACCAGGCACCAGCGCGTCAACATCTCACGACGCATTTTTCCATTGGCCTCAAAAATCTATAACGGGTCCTGCACCTGACAGCGGAATCACTGGCCGGTGACCAGGGACATGGGTAGAAGGACACGACGATCTCATATACGATTGGCACGTCAAATCGAGGGTGAGTTTGAGGGTTGATATGTCTTCCCCGAAGTCACGGCTCTCCTTGCTCTCCTTGCTTCCTATGCCATTGGGTTTGGTTCAGGACCGCAATGTACTTCGATCGCGTCACCCTACGATGTAATCGATACCGATAACACTTCTAGCCAATCCAAAGTCTGCCCAGCTGACCCTCGGAAAGCTTAAACGGACTGGGAATAGCTGCATATCTTCTCAGTGATACAATTCCTGGTAGCCTTAAATTTTCTGTGCCCTGCTTCCATCGAAGTAGTTAGGTAGATAATATCTACCAATCGGATAACGTTTTCGCATGATCTAGCTGACATCTTCGAGTCTCATCCAAGAATACGAGCATAGAACTACGAGCCGTGGCCTTGCCAAAAGGCACTGTCAGTCCGTCGCCGTTCCAACTTGAAAGTGGGGGGAGTTGAAATTTCATGATGGAGGAGAAGGGACATCCCAGATATCGAGAGATGTTTGCATTATCGGCCACTTCCCATTTTTAACAGATTGAATGTTTTTAACGAGACGAACTTACCTGAATCCAACGGAGTGTTAGTCCGGACGGCAAATCAGATAAATGTTATCAAGCTTTGAGCCTGCCCTAAACTGAGCACGTGGTGAGAGACGCGAAACTGTAGATAAAGCCTGACCTTAACCGCAGAGTCAACCCAAACCCCCAACCCCTTCTACTCGTGCACCCAGCTTCCAATATCGTGACAATGGCCGATTACAAGAAGAAAGTATGGCTCGACGTCGATCCAGTAAGTGATCCTCCATCAATTTCACCGCCACGATTACTCAATTACCCCCGAAAGGGTCACGATGATGCAACTGCCATCCTCCTCGCCCTTCACAGTCCCAACATTGAATTACTGGGAATCTCTACGGTACATGTTCAATCACCATTATTTAGGGTAGATGCTAAACCTTCAATTTCCAGACCCACGGAAATGCCCCCAGCGATTTGACCGCCATCAACGCTGCGAGGTGTTTGTTGGCGTTCGGCGCGAAGCCTAATATCCGTGTGTACCCGGGCGCACCCAAGCCTCTTTTAAAGGCTGCGCAGCATGATCCAGAGATCCACGGTCCCGATGGCTTGGGGGGCGTCGAGGGACTGGCGTCTGGGACTGATCCCGCCGTGCTGTCCTTGATTGCCAAGAATCCTGATGGCTCTGTCGCTCGTGCCCTCGAGGGTATATCCCAGGCCATCAAGAAGGTGTGGATCGAAGGGTCCGGCTCGGAGAAAGTGACTCTGATCTCCAGCGGTCCCATGACCAACCTCGCGCTGTTCTGCTCAGTGTACCCTGACCTCTTGGACGCCGTCGAGGAAATCGTGTTCATGGGCGGTGGAGTCGGCCTCGGAAATCGCGCCGCTGTTGCTGGTAAGCATGATTTCGTGCACATCATGCAATAATGTTTCTGACTGGCTGGATAGAATACAACGTCATGTGTGATCGTAAGCACCTTTCAGTTCCGACGCGTCTATTCTATCTAACGCACTTCATTCCATACAGCTCACGCGGCTCAGATCGTTTTGAATGCACCTGTTCGCACCGTCATGATCCCTATCAATGTTACCCACACTGGCCATCGCGACCAAGGATATTATCAGAAAGCTCTTATCGCCTGCGGCGATCATAGGGTCCAACGCGCCGTTGCCCAAGCCGGAGACAAACCTCAGGTACACTCTTTCGACTCTCATTGGATACTTTGCAGAGTCGTACAAGTCGACCTTTGGATTTATGGACGGCCCCCCGATGCACGATGCGCTGACCATTGCGTATGCCGCCAAACCCGAGCTTTTCAACGCAACCCGATTCCGAGTCGACGTCGAACTCACAGGTGCCCATTCCAGTGGACAGACCGTCGTCGATACGTGGAAATACCAAAAGACGGATGATTCTTGGGGTGCCGGCGGGAAGAATTGCTTGGTCGCTGAAAAAGTCAAGGTGAGACCTGTAAAATTCGCAAAGGCAGAATGCTAAAGGCCTTTGTATTATATAGGTGGATGGATTTTTCGATGTGTTCTTGGACTGTGTTTCTCGATGCGACAAGGTCTCGCCGTTAAACCTTCAAGCTTGAAAGATATGTTCAGATGCAGATGGAAATAACATGAATGATGTATACCGGGGAGAGTAAAGAACAGAAGTTTGTGCATATGTACTATTACATGATATCAATTGAAAGCTAGTTTGGAACGCGAAACTACAGTACACAGCCGCAGTGAAAATCCGGACCGCGTTGATGGCGGTGGTGGTTTTCTTTTGACTCCATACCATCACAGGTCAGTACCACGACATCAGCCCATCAATATCCATTCAAGGCCTGGGCTTTGATGATGCATCTGTCGACAATACCAGTAACTTTGAACATGACGTGGACTGCTCGACGTGTGATCCTTACATTGCTGCAGGTCTAAAGAACCGCATTTTTGTGTTCCCCCAAGTCTTCCTGACCAAAATTCTTCACCTTCCTCCCGACTGGCGGACAGTGTATCAGACAGAGATGAAGATAATTCGAACTTCTAAAGCTTTCAGGTCTCTACTCAATGACTACAGTGCAGGGATACTTGTGACTCCACTCAGGACGAAAAGACGCTATACTATTCGTTCATTCAGGCTTGGAATGCCGGTACTCGAGCACTCTCCGGTGGAAAGAAAGGTAAGAAAGGCGAGACTTCTCCACGACTCGGTCTCCGTCGACAAGACTCTCAGGAGGTCCTTGCTGGAAAGACTTCGCTAAGTTCCGACTCTTTGAAGCCGTTTCAATCCTTGTTTGAAGGTTCGGGAAACTGGTTTTGGAGAATCAAGGACCATGGTCTTAGCAATAATTTGGCGTGGGCACAGGCGCTGCACTGATTTGAGTTCAAACTACATCCGAGATTGTTAGATCAAGAAACTGATTGTCAATATCGAATACTCTGAGAAGGTCAGTCTCAGTTTTCACAGTCATGTCCTCTGGTCCCTAACAAAAGCGTAACAGACGGTATAGATCCAGCTGCTCCTGCCATTACGATACCAGATTCTTCGTCGGATCCGCACAATGGCGTACCATTCTGGACGTCCGCTGCACAGAAAAAACTTTCAACCAGCAGTGCACGGACTAGTGGTTCATCCAAGTACGCCCGAGTGGCATCCACACTTGATATTTCGGCAGCAAGGGTGGAATTCCAGAAAGAAACGGAAGAGAAGCAATCTTTAGCCATAGAGCAGGCGGCTGCCGCTTCTGACGAACACAGAAAGGCGAGTCCCCAGTGTGCTCGCAACGCCCTGGAGATGCTGCCGAGTGCTGGATTTCGGACGCACTGTATCAGCGCTCTCATTGCATCGAAACAAATGCAATCTCTCTATTACGATCGATCTTCTATCATCGTCTACAAAGACTTCTACATCGTCGACAGAAACGGCGACTCAGTGAGATCTATCAATCCTTCGAAGGACTGAAGATATGTGACGAATTTACGCAGTATCCTTTGCTAGCAGTCAATGTTTTCTCCTCAAACGACCCATGATTTACAACAGATTCTATTGAAGCGCTCTTGATCATGAACATCTGAAAGTTAGTACTGGCATTACGGGAAAGCGAACTTGAATTCCAGGCCACAAATCACAGCACATATACACGGTAATTGACTTCCTCCAGGGCCCAGGCTCCATCTACGGAAACGGGAAAATATACATGTTGAACTAAGTAGTTGATTTAACATGCATGTCATTCATACAGAAGGAATTCTATACTGTGACTCGCGTGTTTATCCTCTCGTTATTATGCCGAAATACTTACCGACCGCTTGTTTCTGTTCCAGCGTAACTGTAGTACTTTCGTCTTTGACGTAAAATGGGTTGCGCCTGCCGCTGATTTCGGGCCCGAGAGGAAGAGGAAGGGAGAAGCAGCGGCCGCTAATTTATATAGCGTTGCTTGGAAGTAAGAACGCAATATTAAATCAAGCACCATACAAGGAGCGGTATGCAAGTTTCCTCTTCAAAGGTATACTGAAGACATGGCGATGCGTCTACCTCCCGAGCTTACTGACATCATTATCGACGAGCTCAGTCGCGACCATCCGACATTGAGGACATGTTCTCTCATATCCAAAGCCTTCCTCCCTCGCTCACGCGTTCATTTATTCCGCCATGTTACGTTGTCATTGTCTGATGATAGCAGACGCTTCTGCGACCTTCTATACACTGCGCCATTCGTTGCTCCGCTTGTGAAGTCCTTAAGGATCGAAGAAGGCAAATATGACAGCGATTGGTCCGACTGGTCACTCTGGTCAGCCGCTCGTGACGGTCAATGGGTGTGTGGTGATCCCGTCCTTCCCGTTATCCTGTCTTCGTTACCAAATCTCGCCTCCTTCACCGTCGGTGCAATATATTTCAAGACCTTGAGCTCTCCCCATCCATCGTTTGCACACGCACTTTCCACCAGAGCAGAGAATCTAAACGCTCTTGACATTGATTGCGCGCACTTCGACGACTTGCTCGATTTGCTCGAGATACTCGCGACGTTTGCCAATCTCAAAGTTCTTCGCCTAGGGTCCATTACCGCCGCGGCTCCCTTCTTTACGAGTGCAGACCGCCTACCATTGGGTATTGAGGAAATCGAAGTCGACATGGAAAGAAGTTCGGAGGTGGTCGAAATGTTTTTGCTCCGCGCACAGCTGGGGAAGCTGAAAAGGCTGAGCGTGACGAATGTGCAGAATATAGAGCTTCTCAGCTCACTCATAGATTTGACCCGGGGATCACTAGAAGTTTTGGAAATGGAGCTACCAATAGAATATGGTTCGTGTTCTCATTTCTTCCTTCTGTATTCTGGCATTGATGGTTGGATTTGAAGCAGATCGATGTTCCTTGCTAGACACGAACCATCTCGAGTCGTTGTCGATCAAGCTGTCGACGTGTTCGTTGATGGATCGGTGGGTAAAAGGAATCAAGACGGAAAGTCTGGGGTGGATCTTGCTGGTTGCAGAGAATTGCGACATCCTGTTAAATTCGGGATAATGTGAAGCAACGCTAGAAATGCCATGTACCTCAGGCTGTAGCTGTTGTTTATAACAGTAATGATCTCCATACAAGAGCCTTCATCTGCTGAATCTCGGTAGTTGCTTGGATTCAACTTCAATTCCTCAGTTTTCGATCAACAATCCCCGGAGTCAGAAGGGCGGTCCTGGGCAGTATAATCCAGTACGCTGGAGAGATGAAAGTCAATACACGATAATGTCAGAGTTGCATGAACCAAGAAACTTGCCCACGAGTTGACTGTCTAGGGAAAAGCATAGCCGGAGTCCCCCGGCGATGACGAACGGTTGTATTGCCTAAATAGGTCGTATCCTCCGAAATTCAAACGGCAACACCGACTCGGACTACCCTGTAATCTGCTTCCAGTATGTCTACGACGCCTGTAAAGGTGTAAGTCTTTCTGATTTCTATTTTGCTTGCCGTTCATGCCAACATTGTCAGTCTAACAGTTGGTGCAGCAGCAGGCTCCATCCGCGACCTCTTCACCAAAGTGAAATCAATCGACTCGAAGCATGGCAAGTTCGACTTCGTCCTCTGCGTTGGCGATTTTTTCGGTCCACCGAAGGATACTCCTGACGACGACGACGAAATGATCCAGCTATTGGATGGGAGGATTGAGGGTGCGTCATCCGTCTACATAGACCTCGGTTTGGGTCTAACACGCGTGCTAGTTCCCATCGAGTGTTATATCATGCAGGGAGGCAACTCATTACCAGACGCTGTAATTCAAAAATACTTCCAAGACTGGAGGAGAACTCTGCAAAAATGTGTTCATGTTGAGTGAGCAGCGCGTTCATTGAGGCACCGGCATTCGCTCACACCTACTTGTAGCAAAATCTGGACTCGTCACGACGGCACACGGTCTTAGAATTGCTTGTCTCGGTGGCATATACGATGCTGAAGCTTATTCGACATCAGAGGCAGCTCCCGTACGTCTAATTCATTCATAGGACGCCGCCGCGCTAAATCAGCGTAGGGATTCGCGTCGCCTTTCTTTTCCTCTCAAACCATGGAGAGGTTGCTTTCGAACACGCTCGGAACCTCGAATCAAAACCAAAATTACAAGTCTCTGAGTGCTATTCAAGCCGGTTCATCCTCTTCGCAGCTCGTCGACATATTCATCAGCAATGCCTGGCCAGCGTCAATAGCAGAAATGTCTGCTGTGAATTTGCCTTCTCCAGAGCTTGCGTCCATTGGTGTATCTGTCCTTAGATGACACGGTTCGTCGATTAAAGCCCCGCTACCACTTTGCTGCAAGTGGAGGCGACCCACCTATGTTCTGGGAACGGGAGCCCTTCGTTTGGAGTGATGAAGAGGGCCGGGTCTCCCGATTTGTGAGTTTGGGCGCTTTTGGAGGAACCCCAGCGACTGGTAAAAAGCAGAGGGTACGTTGCTATTGTGGTTTATATTGTGTGTCCTTAACAGTCAATCTAGTGGTTTTACGCGTTCTCTATATCTCCCAATACGCCAACAACGGCACCTATGGCTCGTCCCGCAAATGCGAGCAAAAATCCCTTTCACGGAGGCGACTCACCGTCCTCCCAAACGCACTGTTGATGAATCAGATGGTCAGAACTTCATTTTTGGGGACGTCAAAAAACCGATGAAACGTAGTCGGGTGGGTAAGTGATAGCTTCAGTCGTATGCAGTAGGTTGCATAATTGAGATACTCTCAGACCACTGGGGATAAGCCGCCGCCAGGGATACAAATGTCGACGATGCGAGGGAACTGACGTGGGTTTTTCGTTACCTGTCGTTGATGTTCCGCTAAGCTTCAGAGCAGCACTTCATTGATCAATGCCCGGAACGGACCAAGCCCCCTGAAGGTTATGTTTGCAGGATATGTAACACGGTGGGGCTTCATTTGCTGTTCATTTCCACATCTTTTACTGAGCTGTGTGTTACAGCCAGGGCACCTTGTGCGCGACTGTCCCACCAAACACGCCGTGGGTGACACCGGTGGCAAAAAGCCCCGAGAAGGATATGTTTGTCGGGCATGCGGAAGCGAAAATCATTACATCGATGATTGTCCCGTTGCCAATGAGCGCCCTGGTGGCGGCCGCGGAGGAAAAAGGGGACATCCTTCCTCGAGAACTTGCTCGTACGTCATTCACCATTGTCAAGGGTGTGAAGCTGATTTTTCCTTTAGCCGATGAGTGTTGGTTCTGCTTGTCGAACCCCAATTTGGCGTACGTTTCTTTCTCCCCATATCCGGAATGGGTGTTGAGTGTCACTCTAGAAAACACTTAATCGTCTCCATTGGTACCGAGTGCTATGTGACGCTCCCAAAGGGACAGATAATACCAACCCAATCGGCAGCGGATCATGTCGATATACCAGGCGGAGGACATATACTCATCGTACCCATCACGCATTATCCAACATTCAATACGATACCTCATGATTTGGCGGTGCCTATCACTGAAGAAACTGAAAGGTGCGTATCCACAAAATGCAGTTGACAAAGCCTCATATACGTACTTTTGAAGGTATAAAACGGCTATCCGTGCCATGTTTGGAAAGCACAAAATGGCAGCCGTATTTTTTGAAGTAGCGCGGTTGCGTCAAAAGGGGGGGCATGCGCATGTGCAGGCTGTACCGGTGCCGCTTAAGCTTCAAAACAAGATTGAGGAGACGTTTATGAATGAAGGGCGGTCGTTGGGCATTGAGTTTGAAGAGAACCCCGATGAGGCCTTAGCCTCCTGCTCAAACGGTCGGGGGAGCTATTTCAGAGTGGACCTACCGGATGGCCGGAAGATGGTCCATGTGATGAAAGACCATATACCATTCAGCATACAATTCGGAAGGTTTGGATAGTCGTCATATGAAGCAAGCCAAATTATTGATGAATATCTATCGACAGACAGGTGTTGGTCAATCTTCTGAACACCCCAAGTCGCGCGGACTGGAAAGCGTGCATGCTTTCAGAAGACGAGGATAAATCTGATGCCCAGGCCTTCAAAGCGGCATTTGCGCCATTCGATCCTAGTGCATGATCATCGATTATCGTAAACCTGCATGTAACATAAAAGTGCTATATTTTCTTTCCCCGGGTCCTTCATCCATTCGGCAGCAGTAATTTCATTTAAAGCTGCAGGTGTTGGAGTGTCACCGGCGAGCTTCTGTCATCGATGCTCTTCTTGTAGCTGCAACAATTTATAAGCACCGAGCGTGGGTCAACTTATTTCAGAAGCTTACCTATGGCCAAAGGCGTGCATGCCCTCCTTCCTAGCTTTCTTCAACACTCGTGCCATGGCGTCGAGACCTGGGTGAAGAAATTCTCAATATTTTTCACAAATATATAGGATATTGGATAACCCACCCTTATCCAAGTCTTCAATCGGGGGACCGAATGAGAGACGAACAAACGAATGACACGGCGAGTTGAAGAGATTGCGTCGGTGCGCAGGGTTGATGTCAAAGAAGATGCCGGGAATGACAATCGTCTGTTCCTTGAGCAACTCCTCGAAGAATGTCTAGATGTCGATCAATA
Organism: Armillaria mellea; assembly: GCA_030407055.1. Lineage (NCBI taxonomy): Eukaryota > Fungi > Basidiomycota > Agaricomycetes > Agaricales > Physalacriaceae > Armillaria > Armillaria mellea. The sequence continues at coordinate 936,641 of JAUDZF010000001.1, read as the reverse complement.
TCAAGCTGTCATAGTCAAACAACATCGGAGCTGTACTTACCAAACCATTGTTCAACGGTTCCGGGAGTTTCTCAAGGTTAAGCCAGATGTAGAAGGTGCTCGTAGGGGGGACCGCAACATCTAGATGAAGCGCGTGTAGCCGAGCAAGGACGTGGTCGCGTTTCATCTTGAAGTGTTTTTGGAGCGCGATCTATCCGCAGCTGTGATCAGAGAAGATGGAGTAAATGGGTATGGGCGAACCTTCTCTTCTTTAACACGGATAGGGTCGAGAAGCGGGATAGCAGCCAGCTGCATGCTATGCACGACATTATCAGTGACTAGGGATGAACCATGAAACTGCTAGGCATACGGGTGGTTGGCACCTCCGTCCAAGAAAGAGCCAGACTGGGAGAGCGCTGTTACCAAATTCTTCGGCCCAAGGACCCAGCAGACTCGCCAGCCAGGAAGACGCCAGTTCTATATATACACTCAAATCAGACTGAAAATACCCGCAGTCATATTATTACATACCTTCGTGAGACCGTCCACGATGACAATCGGGTCCTGTTGTATTGACGTTAGTTAAAAGATCTTCAATCCATACTGGGCAGGTACTTGCTTCATTGACATCTTGAATGTACTCTGCAGAGGAGATGGACTTGCCCAAATCTTTCTCGTTATCAGAATAGATGTACCAAGAATAGAACTGCAACAAAGGTAAGAATAGAACACGGGGTACACAAATAGAATTCTTACTTCGTCGAGAATAAGAGTAGTCCCCTCGCGGCTAAGACCAACCAGCTCTTTCAATTCGCTTCCTCTGAAAGCAGGTGAATCTTCCCATGGACACTAGGCAATAGCAATAAGAGCTTACTTGATAACCTGAAAAAGATATATGAACGATACATGAAACTCTGTTGAAATGACATGTTACCTGTCCAGTGGGATTGCGGGGGTTTGACGCTAATATTACGGCCAGACCTTGCGTTCGGATATCTTTCTAGACTCAGGAACCCGCAGTCAGTATTTTATCTTTGGAGCGCTGTGGCAACCCTACCCGTGTTTGTTCGATATCAAGTCTATACTTGTTCTATGAAGGCGAGATATAGTGAGCGGTGATAACTCCAGGATGAATGGAAGCCAATTACCGATGACTCCAAACTAGAACGCATTGAAGGCACGCGTTAGTACGTCACCCAATCAAGAGGGCTCATAGGGAGTGAGCCACTCACGCTGTTGGGACTGGTACCAGTCTCTTGAATGCGGTCAAGACCTGATCATACGCGGTGTAGTCAGGGATTTGGTAAGACTGAATTAAAAACAGGATCAACATTGATGACGACCATCAAAGAGAAAAATAACTGACTGTATAGACGTCTCCGATGACCGCCGCAACACGAGAGAGACCGGCGCGACCACCCGGGACGATGCAGACGTTCTCGTAAGTATACTGACTAGCTTTGCCCTTCCTGTATGTATCGTTGTACAGATTAGCGACGGCTTCTCGAAGGGCTGATTGAATGGGTTAGATGGGTTAACTGAGGAGATAGACACACAGCCGAGGCACGCACCTTTCACACCCGTAGTCGGGGCGTATTCTAGAGAATCCTCAGGGAGCGGAATAGAGGTCGGTCGAGGCGGCGCGTCTGGAATCGGCCCGACTTCGGGGGCTCCTTGGCCAAGGTTTGCCCAATCGTGCGAATTGGCGTAGTTGAACCCATTCGCGATAGCACGATCGGAACAATAGATGACCCCAGTACTACCTGGATGCTCAATTCCAGGCACAGTCTCCTCATCCTATCACGGAATGAGGGGACTAGGACTCGGGAAAAGCAAAAGGCGCACTGGGTTAATAGTCTGAGGCAGAACGCCCCTCACCTTGTGTCCGGCCGACTGCCGGAAGATCTGAAGGACGATTAGCGATGAGGACGATGAGCGCTGAGAGCAAGACACATACTCGATGGGCCTCCGACTCCTTTTCATGCTTGTAGTGCTTCATAACATCGCGAACCTGGTCCATGACATTAGTGAAGGATTGGACACGGGGGAGGTGAAAATGCATGGGCATGGTGGGCGATTTTTTGGAATCCGAGGAAACCTACAATGTCTTTAAAGTTTCGAGGGGTGCCCGGTCGGGAAGGCTCTGCGCTGACGGACATACTGCACGGTGAAATTTAGAGTCAGAGGTGGCTGAGGGGTTTGCGGCTAAGTTAATTGAAAAGGACGCCAACAGCGTGGCGACTATTATATCATGAGTCTATTTTAAGTACAGGGTAACGCACGAAACACGCCTTCTGATCAGGACAACCCATGACAGGCATATCGCGGGCCACCACGGACTTTGTGGAATTCGACTAGAGCAGGCCAGCGCAGCGTGTATTGCCCTGGATGTCCCGAATTCAGTCGCCACACATGTGCCAGCCTAGGATTGGCCGTCGTGCCTGTCTTGAGAGCGCGGCGAGGCGTCACCGCCGCGGTTTACCTCGTGATCTTGGCTGTTCCAGTGCGTCGTCATGCACACAGGGAACAGATTTCAGCCAAAGGTATGTGCAGTAAAATGGCGGGAAGAAATGTTACCCAGAAAATGCCCTGGCCCTTGGAAACCCGTCCTATGTATCACCAACAAGCCTGGGGCTTCTGAAAAAAAATTCCAGGGCCCGATACTCCTCCCCGCTGTTGACATGGATGATCGTTTGTTGATTGTGATATATACTGCGCTCTGATTCATCGATGTTCCAAAAAAAGCGACGAACATGCTCGAACAGTGAACATGCCTGATGGGAAACCATGAAACACCTAATTTTTTTAATCAACCATCTTTGTGAGAAAATAAGATACCTTTCCTACCTATTTCGGTGGACACCCAGTGGGATGAGGTGCTATGCGTCGAAGGCGTTAACTTGAGGTTATATATCCTTCGAACACGAGCTGCAATCTTGTTGAGACCCAGAGCACCACCGAAAAACCATCTATGTTCATACAAACTCAAAATTGGGTGCCTCATTAGGCGTGGCGATAGTGTTAGACGTATAGGAAAACGTGATTTGTGCGCCGACATGCCAAAAAGTCTTGTAATGTATATAGCACATGGTCATAGGCTTTCATTAGTCGATAATGATTAACATGTGGCCTTTGCGAGCGACCAGGAAACCAAACTTTCTTGAAATGACAACAAACCGAGCCATGAGAGGTAAGAACCACAGGAAATGAGAGTTGGTGAGCGGAGTTTAAACTCAGTCTATTAGCGCCGACGCGTCACGCGGATAGACCGCCCAATTCCGTTTCTCTCATTACACAGGTCGGTACCGTTAGATAACAACTTGGAACAGCCACGAATAGCCACAGAGCGGTCCCAGGTAACTGGACGGTAGGCGCTACCAATTTACACTTGGAAGTGAGTTCTTGACCCACTGTTCTGGCTACAAATGATTTTAACAAAATTTCTTGAAATAGGGATCTAATGTGAAGAAGTTGATCAAATTACAGCTCTAATAAAACACTGAGTGCGTCTTCTAGAACCTGAGCCTGAGGTTCATCCTGACTCTAATCTATTAAACATAGCGAAGTCGGCCATCTACTTAATATTTAGATCCAGTACTCAGAAACATTTTCCGAAGGAATGCTTCGACAGTTTCATGAACAAAAGGCGAGTTACCTCGACGTCGAATTAAAATACAGAGGCTAGTAGTAGGTCGTCTACTTCTATTTTCATTATATCTTCACAACAAGGTCTCACCTGAAGCGCCTGGTCAGCCCGGAATTGTCTACAAGACAAAAGGTAGCCTACCAAGAGCCGCGCGCACTAGAGAGCAACCGACTGTCACGGTCTTGTTCACGCTAGATTCGTCCTCAAGATGCGGGTTCACCTCCTTCAGTAGCCGTTAAAGGGCTGTTCCAAATTTGCATTGTAATAGAGAACCCACCACCAGATCAAGAGCAACGAGCAATCCTGTTTCAGAGACGGCCTCGCAGATGTAATGTCCTTCTCTGAAGGTAAGTCCTCCACGAACCTACGTAGGCAATAAGCAAAGATTCCTTTTCAGTGATCTTCCTTACCGGAGTTCCAGTAGAGGGGGCGACCGTAGGATCTAAAGCATCTATATCGAAGCTGAGATGAATCGGCAAATCCCTCTTTGGATTAACGTGGTCCAGCGCCATCTCAACAACTTTCCCAATTCCATACTTATCCACCTCATGCATACTGAACGCCTTGATATTGTTCTCTCTCAAGATGCGCTTCTCCCCGGAATCAATATCGCGCAGACCGATGTACACCAAACGCTCGGTCTTCAACAGAGGCTTGATCCAGCCGAACTCGGGGACCTTGACTCCTAGGCCGAGGAGGAAGGACACGGGCATACCGTGGAGGTTACCTTAAAAGACTCCATGAGGTAAGTATTATATTTTGACGAGATAAGTACGCACCCGAATCTGTGGTCTCCGGAGTGTTGATGTCGGTATGAGCGTCGATCCAGATAACACATGCATTTGGATAGGCTCTAAAGACACTATGAGAATAATCGTCATTATGGTTGCACCGGCAACGTACCCCAACGTTCCCGAAATCGTACCCATAGCCTATCATAGCAAGCATGAGAATTCGGAACTAGTGAGTAGCAGAAAAACGTACGAGCGAATGATCACCCCCAAGAGTCACTGGCAACTCTCCCCGCGCAGCGTGCCCACCGACAACTTTGGCTACAGATTCATTGACGCGTGAAACGAACCTGGGGTTACGCAGTTTTCCGATAGGTGGATCATCTATCACGCTGAGCTCTTCGAACTGATGATGGCCGTCGAAGGTAACTCGCCAGCCTAGCTCAACTAGTTGGTCCGTAAGCCCGGCCTCAACCAAGTGAATAGGGCCCTTGTCAACACCCAGTCTTTGCTGTGACGGGTATTCAGAACCGAAGAATGTATTTTGATTGAATCTTACCTGGCCAGCACTACAAAATGGTCCTGTTAGGGTTGTATCCATCAGACAACGGGTTTTTCATACCTGAAAGGACATCCGATTATCTGCAAAGATTTGTCTTAGCATCGCAGAAATTTTCGTAGAGCCCCTAACACATACAGCAACAGTCTGAGGCTCCTTGAGAAAAGGTGACTTGATTGGGGACATGCTTGATGAAGAAATAAAGATATTAACAAAATGGGCAAGTCTTGAACGAAGGAAGGAGAGAAACCGCCTGGGCGTTTTATATAGTGATGGAGGGAAAGGTTCGGGGTTAGGCTCACTGCCTGTTGCTCGTCGGCCCGAATCCGGATCTCAATTTCACCCCATTGATCGAAAGATAATCATATCTTCGGAAATAAGCGATGCCCCGTGCTATATCGGATGCAAATCGCATGCAGCATTGCTGTACTGATGAAACGAGATGTATCTCGCATATTCACTACTGGAAGTAATCCTTAATTACATTGTTACTAGCAAGCTGCAGTGGCAGATTATCTCTTGCCTCCAACTTGCCTTCAGGGCTTAGAGGAAAGAGGACTCAGGAAGTTGAGCGCCTTTGTGACCAGCTTCTGACGGATCGCAGCTGTTACCGGAGCATCGCCCGAGAAGTCATGCGATACATTCATCTCCAATGTCTAGGATGTGTTTCTTGTTTACAAAATCTATTTGAGATCTATGGCTGCCAAAGGATTGTTTGCACGCGAGAACAGCATATTGTTTTCCGCTAATGGAAGGAACAAGATCCGCTAGGTCCATCACATGAGCGAGGACCGCTGGTTTGCTGCACGCGAAGTGAAGGTGATCATAAACAAAAATACTGCGGCGTGAATTCTTTAGAATTCTTTTCATCAACATTTGGCTTGTCATAAAGTTGTCAACGCCCCGATTTTCTCCGCATTACAAGTATAAATTTGTCCATACTGTCAGCATCACGGCTTTATGCTTTCAAACTCTCGGACAAAGCGCGACTATTTAGTAAAGAAATCTATTAACTACCATTCTGTAAGTACGCGTCTAATTTCCCTTTTAACATCCGCACAAACAAATATCTACACCGTCAAAGATTTCAACGACAATACCACTTTCTCTGCGTCTGGGCAAAACACCGCGTCAAAGTAAGCCTTCAGACCGGCTGCACCATTAACAAGAGCACCAATAACACCATCAGGTCGAACGATTATGGTATCCAGATCCCTGGTCTTGATCACATAGTTCTGGTATGCATATCCGTCTTTGTCTTTGAAGACAAGCTCGGCGGGGAGATCACTGGATTTGACTTCAGTGTTCTCTGGAAGAACGACAACGCGCTTTAATATATGGGCCGGGTACTGCTTGACAGAATCAAGGATAGTCGTCTGCTTCTCCTTGTCATCAGAGAAGAGAAGGAGGGTGTGATGGGTGGGTCCAAACACATCGAACAGTGTAGATGAGTACTTGTCTGCTAGTTGCCCGAGCGAGATCAATCCAGGGGCGTCGGGAGCACGGTCACCGCCTCGAACGGTACCGTCGTTACCAGGAACGGTAAGGATCGACCTCTTCACTACAGTCGGTCAGCGTTTCATCGACAATAATCGGGCTTCCACGGTAATTGACACCGAATTGGCGCAACTCGTAGCCTCGCTTCCAGCCGTCAAAGTTATCTGGCGTGCGCGCGAATGTCTTGTGGAGAAGCGCAGTGGTCTTGTCGAGCATGGAGGCAACAACGGGCAAGCGCTCATGGGTGTAAGAATCGAGAAGCGTCTTTGAGGCAAGACCTTTCTCTGCCATGGCCAACTTCCATGCCAAGTTCAACTTCAGAAGGGTGTCAGTAAGAACGTCGGTTGAAACTCGTTGAGATGGCTCACACAGTCTTGTACACCCGTGTTCATGCCCTGACGAAAGAAGAATATGTCAGTGGTATTATTCTTAGCCGATGGTCGAAGAAACGTACTTGAGCTCCGGTGGGGCTGTGAACATGGGAAGCGTCTACGAATCGTGAGTCAAGGGGATTTATGTGTATTTCATGAACATACCTCCAGCAACATAGACTCGTCCATAGCCAAATTTATCCACCATACGAACGTTTGGTCTGGCTCGTTGGTTAGTGTTAAGCGAATGTCGATGATGCGTTTATAGCCTTACCGATAGGGTCGTAAATATATGAGATCACCAAAATCGATGTCTGTGCGTCCACTAATTTCGTAGAAAGACCTGATGAACTCTTCACGACTTGATACCATTACATCGGGATCAGCATCAACACCGCCACCGAGATAGTAGCACCGATCATCATTGGGGATCTCATAGGGTCGCAGACTCGCCCTAGGGCGGCGGTTATCAAGAACAAACCATGAGAGTATTTAAAAATGACGTACATCTTCTTCGAAGCGTCACCCCATACGTGCCAGATCTAAAAGGAGGGGAAAAAACGGGTCAATAACCGGTTAATATAAGGACGATTGAAGCCCTATCTTACCTTTCGGTCCAATTTGTTCTCCAGATCCTTAATGTAGATATCGCCGATGACAAAGTTCTCCGCTTGCCGAGATTCGCCAAGGAAACTTAAGCCCAGTGTCTTTCGCACCATGCTAGAAGCACCGTCGGCACCGACCAGCCATTTAAATTCTGCTATCTCCTCTACCCGATTTCCGTCCACCGTCTTAGAGAGTGTCGCTGAGACATGGTCTTCCGTTTGTTCGAATGATGTAAGTTCAGTACCGAGTTCAACGGGGACATTGTACTTCGCCAAATGTTGGCGGAGAATGGCTTCATGGCGATCCTGACCCATAATAAGAACATTACCCTAGCACAAGGTTAGTGAACTAGCGATCCTATTAGAGAGGAAAGAACCAACGTATGGATTGGATGGCGTATTGTCTTCAACTGGGAACATGGGCATCTCCCTCTTGCGTGTAACCCCGTCTTCATCGTATAAAATTAGCGAATGCATTATGGGGCTGGCCTTCTGTATGTCTTCCAAGACCCCCAGGAGTTTGTAATGCTCCAATGTTCGTGGCTGAGTTAAAACTTGAATGAGTTCAAGGTGTGTCTAACATGCTGGTCTACTCACAGAGAGCGCTGCACCCCGTTGGCCTACTTGAAATTCGGAAATCCTATCCACCACTCGCACAGAAATCCCATTTTGGGCGAGGGCGAGAGCTGTGACGAGGCCACAGGGTCCGGCACCCGACTAAGATACTGACTCGTGAGTGAAGCAGACAACTTTCGAAGGCGAGTACATACGATAAGCGCCGTGTGGGATTCGTTCTTGGACATTGTACGACGTATAGAAAAGGAAATCAGGAAAAGTTGATGAATATGAGAGATATCCAATCCTCAAAGTTGTCTTATAACTCCTAGCGGAAGAAAGTGAGAACGGAGGAAGTTAAGACGTATTCTGAAGGTTAGGCTCGAACCATCCAGCCTTACTCTGTCCCATCTGTAGAAAATAAAAATTGTGCAGATGGATGCTGAGACCCGCGGCCGCAATGTTGGGACCTAGTGCAGGAGCGGGACAGGAACGCGCCGTCAAGTAGAAGCCTGATTGACGTATCCGATGTAGTTCAAGAGTCGACAAGATCTAAGTAGATATGAAGACCTGCGTAGACTCCAAGCATTTTTTGGTGTGAATCTGCAAATTTAGCTCATCACCAAAGACGAACGAAGGTCCGACCAGGGTATGCTAAAAAAGAGCTTGAAAGGAGCGACTATAGTTCCAGGATTACTATTGGTACTGTATAGCCGAGAAGTGAAAGGTTTCGCACTGACCTATTTGCCCAGGTATCACACAGGAATCACAGTGACAAGAATGGATGCCCCGGGTGACCGTGGCTGCCAAAAACCTTGTATAATGAAGATTTTGGCGAATTAACTAGAAATGAACGTACCCGTTATGAACAGCGGTTCAATGGACCCAAACGTGATGTTCATACCCACGTCGCCGCAGCAGCTCGACTAAAATAGGATTCCTAGTTGTAAAGGTCCCTACATGATTGGGTCTGCCGCATACGAAGGTTTGCGACGTACTCGTGAAAGTCAAGGGCCGTCGCTATCTGTGGTCATTCTGATAAGGGTCCGGCGGGGTTCCGACGTCGGCCTGTACCATGAGATGTGGTGGGAAGGCTTGGAGAGCCCTTCCGTCAGGTTTTGTACGCAACTCGAGGCTCGGCGAAGGCTTACGACTAATCGAATGTCTGCCGAGTCGAGGACGGCGTACGAAGTCAAAATCAAAATGTTAACGTTAATGGCAGATCTTCGGTCCCGGCACGGAAAGTAGTCCGAGTCGGACCGGCGGTAAGGTTTACCGTGACGATCAAAGTTGTACCCTCCACAAACGACCTGAGCCTCTCGCCTGGCCATCTCCTACGCAGGTTGTGTCGTTACTGTGAATTTTCATCGCTTGTTTCTGATGAATCGTAAGGTATGATGATCTACTCGGCTCTGACAAGTATCCTTTCAAAGTCTTACAAGCGACGTCTGCCACTCAGTCTTAGCAGCTGGCAGCAGCGGCCTGCCTGCCTCCCTCTTTCATGTGTGGGTGCCTATTTTCTACACATAATGTGTTATCACGAAAATATATTGCTTATTTTTATACCTAGACGCATCAGTCATTGTCAAACTAAGTCAGGTCATACTCAGGCCTATAAGCGAAGAACTATTAGTACTTTGCGCCAGGCACCCCTTCCATCGGTTATCAAAAGATGGGTAAAGTAGCTAAACGTCCCGATAATTCAAAAGAAGCACCGGCTGCCAGGTAAGGTGGTAGCCCCGGGTAGCGCTGCTAAAATCCCATTCACAAGAAATTAAGGGAGTTCGGACTCCGTGTCGGTAGGATCGCCAAGAGCAACCTCGAGGTTATAACATCCTCGATGATTGGCATCTTACTTCATAGCCACTTCCCCAGTATTGCCATGTCCTCAGCCACGACACCTCATCGGGACGATTTGGCGCTGTATGCGCGCCCTTCTCCTCCGGAGTCAGTAACAGAGACTCTACAGGTGCCCGAGAATGTCAGCGAGAAGAGACCAGAAGAGCCGAATGGAATCGAAGCGGTCAAGAAAGGTCGAGATTTTTGGCTCAGTTTCGCGGCCATGATCGTTTCAATTTTCTTGAGTGCTCTGGATTTGACATCTGTGGGAACGGCGCTACCGACGATTGCCGAAGCTCTGAACGACCAGGAAGGTAATTATGTCTGGGTGAGTGTTATGATGCTTTCACTATTGTGCTTCGTCCAATATCTGATTCGTTATGCAAACTCATAGGTTGGATCCGCCTATGCTCTTTCTAGTACAGCCATCATGCCTCTGAGTGGCAGTTTGTCGGATGCCTTTGGCAGGTAAACAGTATCCTAACCACCATATTTCAACACGCTCTGATGTATCATGCACAGAAAACCTGTCATGTTAGTTTCGATTGCGCTCTTTGCTTTGGGCAGCGCTTTAGCTGGAGCCGCTCAAGACATGGTTTGTGGGCATCTATAGGTCACCGCTGTTTACTTACTCTGTACATTCCAGAACATGATGATCGGCGCACGAAGTACGTCTGTCCAATTGACAATGATAAGGTTTTGTTACCTTACTAACAACTCGACAGCGGTCCAGGGACTCGGGGGTGGTGGAATCATCAATCTTGTAGAGATCTTGATTTCTGATCTGGTCGCCCTCTCGGAACGGGGAACATACCAAGGTATGATCGGTCTAACGTGGTCCTTCGCTTCGGTAAGTCCTATTGGCGGTATGAACGTGACGCGCGGACTTATGTAGCATTCTCATAGGCTATTGCCCCACCTATCGTATGTTAAATGATGGAGTTCACATTGGAATCCCTCTGATCTTGCAATCATAGGGTGGTGCCCTTTCCTCGAAGGGAAAGAAGGCCTGGAGGTGGCTCTTCTGTGAGTGCAAACCATGCATGAAAAATTACGTGCTTACATATTATCTTGCAGACCTTAATTTGCCCCTCACTGGTGGCGCTTTCATCCTCGTCCTTTTCTTCTTGAACGTGCGTACTCCACCGGGTACAGTCAAAGAAAAGCTAAACAAGGTTGATTGGTTGTAAGTATTTCCCATGCGTGATAGATTCTATTGCTAACGGTGAAGTGTCTTAAAGCGGAAACGTCATTGTCATCTGCGGTACTACTTTAGCTATCATTGGTTTGACCTGGGGAGGCATTCGCTACAGTTGGACTGATGCGCATGTGTTGGCGCCCCTTATCATTGGCTTCGCTCTTCTTGTTGCTTTCGCCTGGTACGAAGTTAAGGTTCCGGCAAAACCGACCGTTCCTTCAGACCTTCTCAAGAACCGTACCACCTTAAGCGCGTTAGTATCATTGCCCTCTATGAAGCGCGTAGACTTATTCTTCAAATTAGCATTTTAATGACTGCTATGCACGGCATTACGAGTATCTGTGAGTGTTATGTTATCATTTTTGTCCTGTGGCGGTTACTGACCAAACAACGATTCTTTAACAGCTATCCTTTACTACTTGCCGGTGTTCTTCCAATCCGCATTTGCTGCCTCCCCAATCCGTTCCGCAGTCCAATTCCTGCCCAGCGCGTTGATCATCGCGCCGTTCGCTCTTTCGTCTGGTTTCATTGTTGCCATTACAGGAAAATACCGACCGGTCAACTGGGTCGGATGGGCATTGACTATGATTGGCTTCGGACTGCTTAGTCTACTCAAGGAGGATACTTCGACAGGAAAGTGGGTCGGCTATCAGTTAGTCGCCAGTGCTGGAAGCGGTCTAGTGGTACGTTTGGTGCCGGTGCTACTCTTGTCAACCACCTGCTGAATGCTTGACACAGTTCTCTGCGCCCGTCTTCCCGCTGCTGGCACCTCAACCTATCAGTCGAACAGCTTCGGCCTTGGCACTTTTCGCATTTACCCGTGCGTTTACCCAGACCTGGGGTATAACTATCGGAAGCACTATTCTCCAGGTAAATCCCTATCACTGACGTTTCTGCTGCCGTCGTACTGATTTGTCCTTGCTGTAGAACAAACTAAAAATCAATCTTCCTGCCGCCTACCTCGCCACATTCCCGCCTGGGCGTGAGATCGCATATGCGGCCATCCCTCACATTCCTTCGTTACCCGAGCCTCTGCAAACAGAGGTGAGGGTCGCCTTTGCTGCAAGTATGAAGGTCGTATGGCAGACTATGGTCGGGATTGCCGGCGCTGGGTTTTTGTTCAGCCTGCTCATGCGAGAGGTGGAGATGGTTGGGGTTGTTGATGAGACCTACGCTCTCCAGGGACCTCCTGAGAAGAAAACTGAGAATCGGGACGTAGAAAAGGCTACTCCCCCGGCTACCTCGTAAGCTCGAGAGCCCTTGAGAAGACCTACATCGCACTTTCCCTTATGAATTAATCGTACAGACTCACTAATATCATCAATAACGACACGATCCGCAAATTCCATCATTCGCACTGCCGTAAAGTTAATGTACACATACTATCTATATACCATCGCAATTATAGAGTGGTTGTTTCCAAGTCGCAAAACGACGCCGGCCCGGCGGTAACGCAGAATTTCCCACGCTGCTTCTTCCTTTACCTCCATCTCCGCTTCTTGAACTACTTGCTTGACAATGGGTCCCCCTGGAAGCTGAATACCCCAATCTATGGACTGTGTGCTGGCGCCGCTCAAGAAACTATAGCGTCTGATTTTTTCTCACTACATCGTGATTTGCGATTAAATCACGGTAGTCCTGACGCGGCACCCGAGACACTCTATATGCTCACTTCCCAGGTGTACCTACAAAGCGGTCCGCGCACCGTGCATTTAACGGGCCGACCAATACGCGTCATGGGTCATCGCACCCATGACACTAGGGAGATCTTCGGAATCGAGCAGAAGAAGACGTGAAGCCATGTTATTTCTCTACGCTGTAGTGGCAACAATTCTACCGTATGCTCTGGCATTTTCCCCCTCATTTCTACCCTGCCAAGTGCGGAAGCCTGCAACGGAATCAACACTTTCAGGCTGTCCTCCTGGAACTATATTGGTATCGAAGGACAATTCTGATCCCTCTGCATCTTTCAGCAGTATCCAAGATGCGATTTTGTCGTTGTATGTATCCCTCTCTGATCTCGATTAGTATCCTAGTGTCAAGTCCAATTGACTGTGAACTCAGGCCCAATCTTGGTCGCGCCACGATCTTAGTTGCGGAGGGGCAGTACCAAGAAACTCTCAACATTACTCGCAAAGGGCCTCTGACTCTTCTAGTCTGTCTATGTCATTTTGTTGAAGTGCGCAATCTCATTCTTCGCGTAGGGCCAATTGCCAGCTGGGTCTACGATAGCATCGTTCGCCAACGGGTCTGCTTCGAACCTTGTCCAAGTATGGAACAACAAATTCGTCCATACTGGGATGGATGATGCCGACTCTGCTGTGCTGACCGTCGCACCGTCGTATGAGGCTGCGTTGATTGGCGCCGGCCCTGCCGGCGCCCCTTTGCAGCCGCTCTTCGGAAACACAGACTTCAGGGCGTACAATATCAATTTTCAGAACCGTGCAGTTAGCCTTGTTCCTTCGCTTTCGTTGTTTTTGTTTGACCTGTCGGCATTTAGGCGAACTTTGCTATTTCGCAAGCGCTGGTGACTGATATTTCCTACGCAAATGCCTCTTTCTATGGCTGTTCGTTCGCCAGCTATCAGGATACGTGGTACACCGGCCGAAATGGAAGCACCTACGTCTTTGATAGCGTCATATACGGCCAAACCGATTGTGAGTGCTATTGTTAGTACTGCTTACATCTTTAATCCGACATCATAGAACAGATCTTTTCGGATTCGGCACTGCGTGAGTTCAGGTGCATGGCTTCATCTACCTCTCTCATTTGTTTGCTGCTTCTAGCTGGTTTCAGAACGTCGTTCTTGCTAATCGCGCGTGCGGTGGCGGTATCGTCGCCTGGAAGGGAACTAATTTAACAGATGCACCCGGAAACCGGTATGGCGCGTATATTTCTGACTCTCGGATCATTCGAGTGAGACGTCAATGCTACCCCATACTGCTGGGCCTTTACTGACTATGGTCCATAGTCTCCCGATGCGAATGCGACTACCGACATAACCGAGAGATGTTACCTTGGTATGCGTGCTCTTTGATGCCTCCCCTACTTTGGAACCTTACTCCGAATCACAGGTCGACCTTGGAATGACCTCGCAACCACTGTCTTTTTGAGAACTTACATGGAGAATGTCATCCGACCCGCTGGGTGGACTCCCTTCAGTTCGGACAGGTATGATAGGATAGTCCTACTGAGTTTTGCTGATGACCAACGATCCCAGACCTGAGATCTTGAACACGACATTTTACGCGGAATTCGACTCTTCAGGTAAGCCATCTCTTCCACTCTCGCGTGTCCGTTTTTAAAGCATAGACACAGGGCCTGGGGGGAATACTTCTTCTCGCATTTCGCTGGAGCACATTTTGACTGTTAAAGAAGCGCAAAATTTCACAGTTGACAAAGTCTTCATGGAGCATCCATCTTGGATCGATTCTTCGTACCTGTCGTCCTTCTCGCATTAGGTGGGCTAGTCCAAATTGCTAGATGGAGGTCAAGTAAGCGCTCATCCGCGACGGTTCTCCCTTTGGACTACACCACTGCAGCTTTCTACGTCACTTTGTAGACTGCTCAGACTATACAATGTTGTTTCATCTGAAGTACCAGTAAAACACATTCATGGTGTGGGTGGGATCCACTCTCACTATCCGAAGTCCCCACTTCTCAAACTGATTCTAATATCTATCGGATGACAGTAAAGTTAAACAGCACTTACATAGCTGCCGGGGGTTTCAGAGACTCGAGAGCCGGTATCGTAACACCTTTTAAATTCTCAGGGACATTATTTAAATCTCTTCCTCTTCCCACCATCTCCGGCTCCGAGTAAATTTTACCTCCTCTGAGGCTGATACTCAGACACTAAATCTGCGTTCTACATGTCCCCATCTCATTTCATCATTACACGGCACGGTACCTTCAGGCATGCCGGACGCAAGGACACAGGTAACTGCGCTACGAAAACCACTACCATCTAGTCAGCCCCCAAGCTGAGCTCGCGACCAGCCCAAGCCGTTGTAGAACTTGCAGACCTATAGACGGAAAACTCGAAATCAATAATCCCCGCATCCAACCCATCACGGTAAACCGGAACAGCATAAAAGATTTTAAGAACGGAATGCACCCACTTTGCGACCGTGGGATTCGCCTTTCGACTTTGCACCCGTTTCTTGAGGAAATAAAATGCGCGTCATGATTCTTGGTCCACCACCTTTTCTTCGTATCTAAAGGTATAACTTGTCGAGGGTGTCCCGGGTAGACAGAGAAGCTGTGATATTTGTTACACTGCACTTAGTACTGTCAACTGGTTCTCTCCAAGTAAGTACTCTCCAGCTGGGATTTTATTTATTTATAGCTTTTCATTACTTGGTACAAGTACACTAGCTGTTGAGACAGTGAGACATGGTAGGGGTGCAGGTCAGGCTCCCTCTGTCGCCCTCTGGTCATTAATTCCACTGAAGTAATGGTCATTTACAGGACTTGGCCTGACATGCTTGAATTCTATACACACCGTACTCCATTCCTCAGGCCTTCTGAATCTCTGTCCTCAGATGTATGGTCGATCTACAAAATCACGTTGTTATACTTGAAGTGCTAAGGAAGCTATGTGAATTCCGCTCAAGCGTAAGGAGTTCCGCGAGTTTCTCATAAAGCCAGTTTACCTGCATTTTGACCGGCCCGTGCCAAGAGTACTGAGGGCAGCATCGAGCCTTATGGCTTGAAATTGATGCTATTTACCCCCCTGGGGGGAGACTATTACGATGGCTTCAGAAATAGTGAGCACTGACCAGCACTGACGGCCTGGCTTACGTTTAGTCGTACTGGATGCCGTAGCGTAGAGAGCAATAGCATAAGTTCCGGTTGCATAGCCTCAGCTTCTCAGGGACAGAACAAGCCATCCCCCCAGGCGGACCGAGGCGCGATCGACAAGAGCAGAACATTGTCTCCGTCTAGGAGTTCCTGCCTGGAATCCAAGCGCCTTGTTTTCCCATATCGTTTTGAACTGATTAGAATGTCTTCAGCTTCTTATCGTTTACCCCATGCACTACAAGGGTCAGACTGATTGATTAGCAATTGCGGCGGCCACGGACATTTGAACATTGCTTGCAATATGATGTACATGATTTACGATTGCAACAAGCCGGAGTAAAATCGTCTGTAGACCTACGTCGATTATAGTAAAAAATCTAGAATCTTATCGATTGTCGTGATAGAGACTAGGAACGACCAGGTTCCGGTTCTCTTCGCACGAGGCAGATCTTCCCACAATGAACGCTTGCTTATTGCAGGAGAATTGAAAGGTCATTATGTATGAAACAGTTGTTCTAGTAAAGCAATGCAAGGACTATACAGGAAGAGCACGGAGTAGATATGAATCAAGTAAATCTTCCAAAAGGGATACTTGGAGAGACACATCAGAACGAGCACGTTTTCCGTCTAAGATCTTGTCTTCACTCCACATTGCTGCTTTGATCTGCTCAGCGTCTGCCAACCAGTGCAGGCTGATCCTTCCTTTCCACCATGTCTTCGCCCACCAATCCGCCCGTGCCAGCGGATCCCCCAGCCTCGACTGCAAATTCAGGCGGGGTACGACGACACCATACGATTACGGCTGCATCTCGCTCTACTCGCAGCGCCGCCAGGGAAACGATCTCGGAAGAATCTCAGAACCCGGATCTCTGGAATGAGGATGAGTACGTTGGCGAAGAATGGGTCGGCGGTGTGGGTGCTGTTGGCGAAAAGAGCTCTCTGCACCGACAAAGCTCGTTGCCTACTCGATATCACCGGGGTATGTCTCAGCAGAGAGGCGCCTGTTGTCTGCTAACGATACTTTACAGCCTTCCAAAGCTCCAGTGCCAAGTCAGGCACTTTGACGCCAAAGACACTAAACAGTCTCACCGCCATTGCTGGACACGAAGGCGACGAGGAAGAATGGGAACGGGAAATCGGTGGTTATTCTGCTCACGAAGAGGAAGTTCGTCTATTTTCTACATTGTTTCTAGCCTCTGTCTTACTGCCAGCGCAGCCGGCTCCTGGTGAGGTTTCGCAAACCGTGGATGCGTACGGTAGTGGCAACACGACCGTCCCATCCCCTCCCCTTGCAGCTTCTGGCGTCCGTCGGCATGTTTCTCTCACCTATGGTGCCCAGGGCGCGGGCGGCACCCGCCCAAAAATGGCTTCATCCACGCTCAAACGCTCCGGTACGCTACAAACACCAGTGCCCGTCCATCCTCCCCCTGCCGAAGATACTATTGTTGCCGCTGCTGAAGAAGAGGAGTATTCTTACCCGGAGGATCCAGCTGGTTACGAAGAAGACTATTACGGCAAGCAGTATGGTGGTCCCACAAGTCCTGTTGGCCGTTCTTCTCCTTGGTCTTTGAACAACGAATGGAGAGCCACTGGTGGGACTGGGTTGTCCACCAATAGCAGTGGCAGTTTGAACAACAACTTGCCTATTGATGATGTGCAGCGCGCTCTGTCGGCTTTGGATATCTCTAGCAACGGAGGCAACGGTCAAAACATGTACGGTGGTAACTATCAACCTGGAGGACAGAGCAACCACCCCCCGCGTTTCAACCCTACTCATCCTACGCAAAATCAATCGCTTAGTGGCCGCAACAGCTCGAACAGTAACAATGGTAATGGCCGGAAATTACAGCTCATGACCGATAATGATGGAAGAAAGACGCCGCTTTCTCAGCCTACGACTGGAAGCGGTTTCCAACAATACCAACCGCAAGGTCAGCAGTCCCAATCTGCCGGCGCTGCGAACTGGGAACAAAAGGATCGAGGTCTGACCGGACGCTCGTCTAACTCCAATCTGCAGTATGGTTACCAGCAAGGCCACGGGAAGTCTGCGAGCAGTTCCAGCAGCAGCGGCACCGGAATCCCCAGCGTACCTGCGATTCCATCACAGTATCTTCAGCAACAGCAACGACCAGGACTCGGCGTCGCCACGAATTTTGCCCAGGGCCAGACCGGGGGGAGCGGTCAGACTCCCACCCAAGGTCCATTCCCTAATACGCCCATTGATGTTCCCTCATTGATCGCGACGAAAGGGTACAATCCAGCTAATTTTGAGACTAGGCCCCAATTTGTGATTTACCCTTCTTGATGCACCCCGCGCTTGTAATTGATTATTTTTAGGCACGATTTTTTGTTATCAAGTCGTACACCGAGGATGACGTTCACAAATCTCTGAAATACGAGATTTGGAGCTCGACGGACCCAGGGAACAAGCGGCTCGACAAGGCATTCAAGGAGTGTGCCGGACGTGGTCCCATTTACTTGTTCTTCAGTGTCAATGCGAGGTCAGCGTGCTCACTGTTCTTCTCTAATTCATCGACCTTATCTTGTCTCAATGATAGTGGACACTTTTGTGGCATGGCTGAAATGTTGACTCCGGTGAGATTTCTAATATAATGTTGTATTATTCTCACTGACAAAGCATGTGGTAGGTTGACTATACCAGAAGCAGCACGGTCTGGGCTTCTGATAAATGGAAGGGTGTATTCAAAGTGCGGTGGATCTTCGTTCGTGATATCCCCAATTTCAATTTGCGGCATATCAAGCTAAAGTATGTCCAAGTTGTTGATGATGGCTTCTACTAAACTCTTCTTTCCCATAGCAATACGCAAGAAAGAAAGCCCGTCACCAACTCTAGGGACACCCAAGAGCTTCTACCTGACGCTGGACACGAGATGCTGAGGATATTCCACTCGCATCCCGCGAGAACGTCCTTGTTGCAGGACTTTGCTTTCTATGAGGTAATGTGTTTGCTCTTGGCTTTGATGATCATAGCTGACTTTATGCGCCGTCACAGCTTCAGGCTATGCAAAAAATGCAAGCGCAATCTGGACCTTCTTCTCCTAGTATCAGCAGCTCAAGCGGGGGGATGCATTCCCCGCCTTTACAAAGCGTATCTCCGATTCCGCAGCCTCAACAAGCTCAACAGCAAAATATGTTCGCAGGGAACCCCAATGCCATGGCATATCAGATGCCTCAGATGACACCCATGATGCAGATGCAGATGATGGGAATGAACATTGGGAACCAATTTGGCATGCCGCAGGTGATGCACCAGAGCGTGATGAGGAACCCTTCTCCCGGTCCTCAAGGGCAAGGGCAGGGGTACATAGGGATGCCTGGTTTCTGATTAACTGGAAATGGGACAAGGTCACTAGTCGATATCGTCGTGGGTGATAGTATGCATAGAAACTGAACGTCGGTGCCTTCCCATCCTCTCTTTCGTATCTCTCCCAAGATCTGTCATGGCTTCTTAACTTCTCTTTTGTATGTTTGCTAGCTCTCTCAATCCGTAATCTATGATTGTACGTACGTTTCTTTTGTTTTCAAGTTCTGTCCAAACTATCTGCCAAAAGCCTCTCTGGCGTTTCCTCATGTCATTACGATCTGTCTTTCCTCTTCAATACTTGCACGTTGTTTTACATACTCACGGACTAGTGCATGGGACGGTGAATGGACGATGGATCTTCCGCTTGTTCGCTATCTTGCAATGTACTTGCTCAACAATTCGTATTGTATACATACATGTGTTTTTACTGCATAATTAACTTGGCTTATCATGTGTCTGGCCGCTGAAATACGTGGATCAGCTTGGGAAAAGTAAAAATAAGGAGAAAAGAAGAACGTGCGTACTAAGTATCCCCGTCACGGAGTAGCCGGTCCGTTTGCAGCCTGTGATTTCAATTTGCAACTGACCTCCCAAACAAATATCGCGCCCTTCTCGTTCGGTCCACTACATGCAGCGAAATGCGTACGCTTTTGCGCAGAAGACGCTCCCTGTATCACGGGAAGAGTTTGCTCATGCTTTTATGCGATGTATGCCACCGGCCGGATGGTGTAGGACCATAGGTAACTGTGCTCTTGTACCTTTCGATGTTGTACTGACCTTCAAGTTTTCTGGCTTGCTAGCCGTCGCCAACTCTGGTGGCCCAGATTCAACAGCTCTAGTGTTCATGCTCAAGCGATATGTTGACGACCTCGCACAACAAAGTGAAGGAATGCCAAGGGCTGCGTATCCTATGCGCGTTGTCTCCATATCTGTTGACCATGGTCTGCAAGAAAGTTCCACGAGCATGGCGGAGCTCTGTGCTCAGCGTGCAGTAGCGATGGGTGTCGGGCATTATGGAATGTCGATTCCTTGGAACCTGGAAAAGTATCCTGACTTGCCGAAAACTGGAGTCGAGGGTGTTGCTAGATTGGCGCGGTACGAGTTGCTGCATAGAGGAATGGAGCAGTCGGGATCGGATATCATTGCATTCGGGCATCATATGGACGACCAGGTCGAAACGTCCTTGATGCGTCTTGCAAGAGGGTCAAAAGCATATGGCGCCGCTGGGATGAAGTCTTTTCGGAGATGGGGCATGGGTGTTAGTGAGAAACTGGGACACATAGGCTGGACGGGTCTCGCCGGGATGCACAAGTGGATTGTACGACCCCTGCTTGATATACCGAAGGTATATGCGTTTTAAAGTCACCCGCATGGTAAATATTAATTGCTTTGTCAAGGATCGATTATTGGCCACTTGCGAATCCAACCAACTTGAATACGTGATCGACCCGACAAATTTCCAGCCATCGTTGACCTTGCGCAATGCTATTCGCGGATTCTTGGCCTCCGGTGAAACGGACGTGAAGGTGCGATGAGTTCTGCCGACCTGGTTATGTAGCATGTCATTTTACCCTTAATTATTAGGTATATGCCAAGGAAGCAAATCTTCCCGACGAACATGTGGCTGAATTGGAAACAGTCGGCGAGGAGCTTGCAAAAACGGCTATGATAAACGTCACCTCTACAGGTCCCGAGCAGTTGCGCGGGTCCGTCAAGTCCCTGGGAATCATGGTTCGTAATTTGGATCTTGAAGGTCGGTGTTATATTCGAAGAATGCCGATTTTACTCTGACATCTTCCATACAGTGGAAGGGTTGCTCAGTGAAATGAAACAACCCTCACCTATCGGCACCTTTGCTATCACCGAGAACAATTATCAAGGTATTCCGCCTAGGTTACGGCTTTATGTCGTTCTGCGTATTTTGCGGTATGTTTCCCCTCATCCTTGGGGATCCCTACGTTCCACAAACATGCGCCGTAGGCGGAGTCTGGAGCACATTCTGTTCAAGCTAAATTCGGACCCATATGTGACACAAAACTTTGTTGCTGGTTCAGGCGTCAAGTGGTCTTCAGTTATCTTCGACCGAGATGGAGTCAGGGCGCTACCAAAGATGTCGAAGCGGGAACCAGGGCAACTCGTTGGATGGATAGCTTCGCGACAGCCTCCGACACAGAAACAGCTGGATTTCATTGAACCGAACCCTCTATATTATGATGTCACAGCCTCTTTGCGGAAAGCCTTTAGCTCTGGAAATCCCTCGTGGACTCTCTTGTATGACTGTCGCTTTGCTGTCCGTTTTGACATTACCGCCATGCCATCCTTGATAGCCGAGCTACTCAGATTTCCGGATACCCAGATAGTGGTCATTCCCACAGATCTATTTCACCCGCGAGTGGTATTCAAGAGGGCGGGTGTAGATGACGAGGTTCTTCATAGTTTAGTAACGCTTGACGAAAGGACTAAACTTCCTGGACACGAGCATCCCGTACCACCACAAACTGCTATAGTATCGTCATGGATTTCAATACACTGGATTCGTCCGTTCGCCGGATAGTGCCTACGTTGCACAGATCACTAGTCAGTGAACCTATATCATATAACTAAATTACTGTCCGACTAATCTGGTTACAGGTGACTTTAAGTAGAAAGTCATATCTGGAGAACGCAGTTGGTGTGGTTTTAATAGCGGCACAAATTGTGCGCGGATACTCTCAGACTCCGACCCCATTCAGTGTCGCGCACGGCACCTCACGTACGATGGGTGTAAAAAGGGAAGGCATCATAAATGAAAAAGTACATTATGTACGATATAATGGCATATATGTGGCGTATCCCTTGATCCACTTATGGCGTCTCATATCACTTCTTCAAGAATTTCTCCACGACATCAACCCAGACTTGTATATCGAAGTACTCATACCAATAGTGCCCGAATTCGTAAGAGGGGACCTGGCCGGGTTTAGAGCCTACCGAGACCATTGTCGCCCACGGTATCCGATGAGTTATGTCCTGTAAAGATAGACTATGTCAACGAAATGAGAAAGTTAACACAACATTTACTATTTCACCTGTCCGAATGAAAACGGTATAATTTTATCAAGACACCCATGGACCACCAAAATTCGAGTATTGCGAGGCATATCAACAAGTTGATGCTCAAAATCGAACGATTTTAACTTGGATGCAGTCAATTTCTGCGGACTGTTGACGACATATCACGGAAACTTACTGCAACACCTTGCTGCGCTGAGGCCAGTAAGTTCAACGTCACCTGCAAAAACAATTCTCGTAACTTACCTATGGATTCTGGCGGTCTAGCCCTGAAACACACGTAAAATTAGCCCAGAATTGGAGCTACTGAATTAGAATACACATACCCACCTGATAGAGTCCTCTTGAGGATAACCGCGAAACGTGACGGATTTTCTTGAAGCCACACAGGATCCAACGTTGCCTGGATCAACCTTTTAGCTATCTCCAGTTTCTCCGCAGGCGTGCGCGTCATGTTACACGGCGGCTTAGAATATTGAAGGCCAAGGCAGTGGTCCTGGAGAACTACTGATCGAGTTCCAGCCAGGAACAAATGGGTACATCGGAAATGAATCGGTGCAGGCTCGGTTGGGTGAAAAGGCAACAAAAGAAGCTGCTGAGCGACGACGCCTGAGATGGCCATCAGTTCAACAAAGGGCTGATGGCGCAGCACAACAACCGACCGCCCATGGAGAAACCACATATTGACACGTCTTTCCATCGTAGGGATTCGATAAGGAAGAGAAGATCGCGACTGAGGACCTCGATTGTGATCTCGTCGTCGCTCCGGTAGGACGAGTCACCCATTCCCCTGAATTTGAGGATGCAAGACGCGTCAGACGTATTCGGACACTCATATGGGAACGGCATCATACCGATGATCATAAACCAGCACTAGCATGCCGTGATCAGTCAAAACTTCTAAGGGAGGCTCATCTCAGTCAACGAACCTGGACGTTTTTCAGCGAGACGGGTGCTCAGCCTCTCCCAGTCGGTCCTTATGGAGCCCATCCCACACACGAGCACCAGAGGTCTGTGGTGTCCTAGATGGTGTGCTCCCAGCACCTCAAAGGCGAGTACGGCACCGTCCGGGAGGAGAACTGTAGAATATGGGGCAGCCATAGAGAAGAAACTGATAAGGAACACACCTCATCTCGTTCAATCCGAAAGCTTTTAAGGCAAACCGACGAGAAATATTATTCCTACCGGAACCCGACGATGTATAGGCAAGAACACGCCCCTAATTTCATACAGCACCCGTATTGTAGCCGTGGTCTTTGAATTGCAGCCGCCTCAGGCGAGAGCATGTGCTACGGAGGCTCCTGCTTTGCACCAACGCGTTTCTGGATGATCGGACATACGCATCCGTGAACGCATGAAAATGAATCAAAATAAACGAATATTCTGATTTGCTGCTACGAGAAAAATCTAGGTAAATTTAAAGCTGTGACTTTGCATCTAAATTTGTTCTATTAGTGAAGAGCGCGACACATGCCAATGGTCAAAGGGTGAACGAACCGTTATCTCTCCTCCTCGGTAACTCCCCCTCTTCTTCTTGTTCTTTTCTTTCCGGAAGCTAGCTCCGCGAGTAACGATAAGATCAGCGTGAGCTTTTGCTCCGTAGTCGTTTTGAGGCGCAGCCTAGTAAAGAAAGCGGGAATCAACCACCATCGCCACCTTCAATTTAAAGCCATGATGTCACCTTGTTCTCATACCGATTGTCCAACATTAGATGTGCAGGTACCTTATCCACCTTTATTCTCTGAAACGGAGTGTTCGTTTTCCGTCCTACCCCGCTTGCTATTGCTATCTTGAGTCGTGACCTGCAGGGACTCTGTGTCTACTGTCGCGGTTGCAATTGCCGTGCCACTCTCGGACGTGCGGCGCTTTTTGGTGATCTTGGATTCGGAAGGAACTAGCGGCGTCGCCTCTTCTTTGCCCTGCAGAGCTTTCGTTCCCGAGTCTGAGTCTGAGTCCGAGTCTGACGAGCTCGAGGATGATGAACTGGACGATGAAGATTCGGAAGAAGATGAATCCTTGGCCTTGGATTTCTTAGACTTTACTGCAGTGACCTTGGTAGACTCGGAAGCAGATTTCTTTGCCGCGGAAGTTGGGGGCTTCTTAGCAATGACCTTGACCTTCACGGGCTCTTCATCTGAGCTGCTATCTGTTGCTAATTCCATCATGGCGTTTACATGAGTTTGACCATCAGACTTACCATCGCTGGAGGAATCACTCCCGGACGACAACGTCTTACTTGTGTCTCTCTTTGCCGGGTCACTTGATTCTTTCTCCTTCACATCTGGCAAATCTGTATCAGTTTATAGGAACGATGACGGGTGCTTTTGGGTACGGGTGTAATAGCTCATTAGGGACCAGGGGACGAGCACTAACCTGGCTCCGAACTTGACGAAGAGTCATCTATATGGGGATTTCTATGAATATTTTCGGTCAAGATACGTTATCGAAATTACCATCAGAGTCCTCGGAACTGGAGCTTGAGGACGGAGAAGTAGCCTTGGATTTGGGAGGGGCGGGCTTGGATGACTTAGCGCCGGATACTGGTTTAGCAACAGAAGTATCAGAATCAGAATCGGAGGATTCGGAGTCGGAGTCGGAAGATGACGACGACGACGAAGGAACAGGCTTTCTTCTTTGTAGTGTCTTTTACAGGCTCTGGCGCTTTAGGCTTTGAGGTTGAAATCTTGGGCGCGAGCTTTTTCTTAGTAGTCGCCTTAGAACTTGAGTCAGCAGAGGCTATAGAGCAGCTGAACTCAGTGCTTCATAGAGAAGGTTGGAAGATGGGAAAACGTACAGTCCGAATCTGAATCCGAGGAGTCCGAAGCTGTTAATATCATGCAATCCTACATCAACACCACAGTCAGCACATGGTCAGATGGACGTACAGTCAGAGGACTCGGAGTCCGCTTCCGAGGATGCTATAGTTGATAAATCAGCGTTGCGTCAGATAATGACGGAGTTACATACAGTCGGGCTCTGAGCTGGAGTCCGAGTCTGAACTGTTATTACAATTTCATGAGAAATATTCGCTTCCATAAAAGCAAATACACGCACGAGTCCCCGCTAATAGCCTTTTTATATC
Organism: Armillaria mellea; assembly: GCA_030407055.1. Lineage (NCBI taxonomy): Eukaryota > Fungi > Basidiomycota > Agaricomycetes > Agaricales > Physalacriaceae > Armillaria > Armillaria mellea. The sequence goes on along the minus strand of JAUDZF010000001.1, from coordinate 911,400 downwards.
GCTCGACTATCACGTCCAGGCTGGGGCCAGCCACCGTAACCTTATCCTTGAGAACAACGACATCCTTCACGGAATTTTTTAAAACAGAAGCTGCTTTGGTATGTTTATTCTTGACCAAGAAAGCATGAATCAGGGTATATGTCGCTAGAGAGCGTGAACCCATTAGAGAGTGTTCGATTATTAGCCGGAGCACGTACTAGCAAGGTTTCCGGCCATAGCAATGACAACAGAAGGAGACGAGAAGGACAGCGAAGTTCGTTTTCAAAATTTCTGCATTATTTTGAAAATGATCGGAATCACGTGCAGTCCCGGCGGCATCCCGAACAGGAAATCCCTGCGAAGAGACGAGTATTTCCCTTCCTTACTCCTCACTATGGCCAGCATTAAAGGTCTCCTGCCGTCTGAAACAAAATATGACGGTTCTGCACTCAGAATCGCCATTGTACATGCGCGATGGAATAAGGAGGTCATCGACGCACTGGTAGCAGGTGCACTGCAGAAGCTGAAGGAGGCCGGCGTCAAGGAGAGCAACATTGTCGTGCAGTCTGTTCCAGGGAGCTTTGAGCTGCCATTGGCGTGCTCAAGGTTTGTTTCCACTTTGTTATACTATCTGTTCTCTTATGATTCTGTGCCAGGATGATCGCTGGCTCTCACATCCAACCTGCCTCCAACGATACCGATCTTCTTGGTGGACTCAACTTTGGTACATCTACCAAGATACCTTCCCGGACGGGAACGCCTGCACCGACTGCTGCTGTCACCATGCCCAACGAACCTTTCGACGCCGTCATCGCCATTGGTGTTCTGATCAAGGGATCCACCATGCATTTCGAGTACATCTGTGATAGCGTTTCGCACGCGCTGATGAAAATCCAAGTAGACACTGGCGTTCCGATCATCTTTGGCGTGTTGACTGCGTTGACGGATGAACAGGCTCTAGACAGGGCAGGCCTTGGACGAGGAGAAAACAAGGGTCATAATCACGGCGAAGATTGGGGCTTGGCGGCTGTAGAAATGGGCTCGCACTGCGGGAGATGGAGCCAAGGCAAGTTTGCATAGATCAAATTCGATGGAAAGTGGAGGAGAAGGACTTAAGAAAACGGACCTTGTATGATATCGGTATGTATAGGGCACGACCAAGGGTAAAGTTGAAATGTACTGTCGCACCCAAGGGGCCGTGAGAACTTTAAATTTGGCATACAATGCTGGCGAGGGTGAGTGGGTGGGTCCTCCACAAATATCCTGTTCCAAGAATTTTAAATGTCGTAGAAAAAAAATGACCGAGCGAATTTTCCATAGCCGTTCTGTAACTGTAGTAGTACGCTCTTTTTGCCGAAGGCCTTATATAACAGCGCGCTAATCGATGTACCATGCCTCTCTCTGTCAACTACCGTCCACCTCAATGGGAACACCACGGTTATTATTGACGCTGATTTTCATTCTATCCCAATTTTTCTGTACTTCTTTGGTCTTCGATCCATTATGAGCAGCTAAAGGAAGGACGAAGTTTAAATAAATAAATTTCGCGTCGTTAGGTACACTACTACGTTGCTACTATGGCAAAAATTCAGCTTCTTGTGGCAGTAGGTGCCCTTCAATACAGCTGTCCTGAGAAATAAAATCCGCGGGTGGGTGGTGATGCTGAAATACGGACATTTCAGGAAAAACTAGCGTGGAATAGCAAAATGAAGTTCTTGCTGCCCTTTGGTTGCACCATCAGGCAAATTTGCTGTTCTAGTTATTGTTGATGATACGGATCATGACCGTAGCAGTGGGCGCTTGTAGGCGCCAGTAATTTGTGACTCGGTCGTGACGATTGGCTCTTAAGCTTGATTATCTACCTCCACCTCCTTCGGCGACGAAGTACTGTATTTCGAAATGAAGAAAAAGGTATGCTACGTCTATCCAGTATCTGTTCTTTGTAATTTACAGCTATCCAGGTTCTTCTCATGGGTGCTTCCGGCAGTGGAAAGACGTCGATGCGGTCTCTAATCTTGTGCGTGCTTTGAATGGAGGAAGAAGAGTTTTTGACAATATCCATCAGCTCGAACAATCCAGCGTCCATGACAGCCCGCCTGGGCGCAACTATCGACGTCGAGCAGAACCATGTCCGCTTCCTCGGTGACCTTATTCTCAATCTCTGGGACTGTGGCGGTCAAGATGCATTCATGGACTCTTACCTTACCACCCAACGGTCGACCATCTTCCAGTACGTCGGCGTCATGATCTACGTGTTCGACGTCGAGACACGCGAGATGAACAAGGACCTCGAATATTACCGTGACTGCCTGGAGGGACTGCGGCAGTACAGTCCAAATGCGGCCATTTTTTTGCTCGTTCACAAAATGGATCTAGTGAGGGAGAACAAGCCGCTGACGTTCGGGAAAAAGAACAAGGAGCTGCAGGTGGCAAGTGGGGATACCGACATTACCGTGTTCGGGACAAGCATTTATGACGAGAGCCTTTACAAGGTCCGCTCTTGCCCTCTGTTTCTCGCCTCGCCTCTCACACGTGTGTGACAGGCCTGGTCCAGTATCGTACATACCTTAATCCCCAACGCCGCCGTCCTGTCGAAACACCTCACCACCTTCGCAGAAGTATGTTCGGCAACTGAAGTTATCCTCTTTGAGCGTACCACTTTTCTCGTAATCGCCACGTCCAACTCCACTCCCGAAGACGTACACAAACTCGATGGAACCCGATACGAACGAACATCGGAGCTTATCAAGGCATTCAAACACTCGTGTTCCCGCGTGCGAGAGGAGTTTCACTGTTTAGAGATGGAGCTGCCAGATTTTACGGCTGTATTGGACGAAATGACGAGGAATACGTATGTCATGGTCATCGCACATGATCCTTCAATAGGTACCTTATTCTTACTCGTGACGAATGGGCCTTACTGATTGTGTGTAGAAACCGGTGCACTAAAGCTCAACATCCGCATGGCTCGCCGCAAATTTGAGCAGCTCCAAGGGGATGGACAGGTTCTATGATTCAACTAGATAACGGAGTAGAGCTTATGACACCATCATGATAATTTATATTCCCTAAATCTGTACTCACAATCTTTATGCACTGCATCTCTTGGCGACAAGCTTTTGTCTATTTACGCCATTGGCTAGATAGGCCAAGCTACGGAGGAACCGTCATCTTCTCTATAGTTTATGATCCGCTAGAGGTACACAAGACAAGAGGAATACAGATGATAGATCCCGATTAAATAAAGTTTGCTATGCTACAGGAGGGGCCAGGAAAGAAAGAAGCTATTTTTGAAGAGCCAGAACTTGCATATTGTACGTTTTCCCATACAAGACGGCCAAAGATATGATGGATAGAAACGAAGGGGGGATATATGACACGCATAATCAACGGTTTGCCTATAGATCTTTGGGTTTAGGACACCCAGACTGTCAAAGAGCAAGAATGAGTAACCGATCGACCGGAGAAAACAGTTATACGGACAAGCCAGACCGATAACGAGGTAGAGTGTGACGAGCCTAAAGAGGCAGATTGAGCAACAGAAGGAATAGGGCGATATAGTTATGCTTACATTAAACCTTCCATGTAGTTAGACTTGCCGTCCCTAGGAGGAAATATTATAAGGCGGTCTTCGAACGGGACTGATCTGTGCTTACTGAATGAGAGTGTTGACGAGGAACACAGAAACGAAGAAACAGATTGTCTGCAGAGAAATAATTAATTCCAGAACAACAGCACCGAGATTATAACCTACCTCGAAGTTGGCGAAAAATAGAGTCAGCTCATGGTTAGAACTGGGGAATTGAAGTTAGCAGGTTCCCTGGTCACCCTTTTTGACACTCACATCCATCCAACGATAACCAAGAGCGGGACAACGAAGGTCGCAATTTGCTTTAAGTGAATTCAACTTCGGAAAAGTATGAGAGAGTAACCGGCTTACAATTGAACTTCCCACACAGATGCCAATCGTAAGTTCCATTTGACCTTTCATGGCCATCCATATCGATGTGACATGCTCAGCAGCGTTCGCCTAAAAATGTCAATTCCGTGATGTGTTGCAACGAAATGGTGTACTCACGACGATGGGAAGAAGAATCAATCCGATAAACGCCTTAGGGATGTTGTACCTGTCTGCGAATTCCTCGATAGAAGCGACAACTACACGCGCTGATCTCAGCAAATACAGCTTTAACCGAGGCAGTGCTCTTACGATAGTCAGCGCAGAATGATGTCACGACGGTGACAATGAGGAGACTGGTAATACAAGTTAGTTGGCCAATCAGAGGCGAAGACAACATTGCACCCACGCTGTACCAGCAGAGACGACACTCATATTAGCGACTTCAGGCTCTGCATCGGTTTCTGGTGCTTGGAAAAGATAATGATGTGATTTCAACTACAATGGATAACCCACGTCAATAGATATCTTCAGATGGTGGCTGAGACAGACCTGGAAATATAGATATGCGATATAAACGCCTAGTAACAATATTGCAGTTCCTCTTGAGATGATCAACAGACCATTCATGCCAGCTGGATCTAAATCGATCCCATTGTCAATATACGGGATGGTCGGCGACTCGGTAGCGCTGCCACCTATGCTAAACAAGTCCGTTGATTTCACTGAATGGTAAGCTGCCGGAATGATAAGAGCTGTAGATTGTTGTTGAGTATCAGAATTTCAAACCTCCGATGAAAACGACTAACTGATACACGCAAGCGTCATCAGCTGAGATACGTGAGTAACAGCGCCGAGGGAGGCAGTGAGAAACACGTACCGAGCTGGAACTGAGGTTCGGATAATATCAATAATCCGAGGCTTAAGCGCATAAACGGAGATGACTTACGCCTGAGCGGCCGTCACCTGGAAGTTGCTTTCTTCGTACCGAGTGCCAGCTAACGTGCGCGTTAACATCGGGAGACATGCTGTATATGGCTACGTATAACCTACCTGCCAAGAAAGAACAGCCTAGGACCAATAAGAGGTTGGATAGAATAGAGCCAAGCATCTGAGGAACAAGCTCAGTCATATACAAGAGGGTCAATTAAAGTCTTACTGAGTTCTGGACGATAATCAGTTCATCTGCGGTTCTTCAAATTAGCTTAGGCAAGCGAATAATGCAAATAATTCGACCTTGGAGCAACGCTGCAATTCCAACAATAATTTCAACCGCATTTCCGAACGACGCGTTCAAGAGTCCAGCCAAAGTTTGCCCAAGCTTGAACGACATCTGCTCAGTGGCCTCGCCAAGGAGCTGTCCGCAATTTGAATAAACCGACTCGGCATTGACTACGGATTTGAATAGTGGCGCACCTTTGCCAGCGGAACGATAGCAATGAAGCTGAAAGAGAAGCGCAAGGCAGCATCCCAGCCCGAATAATGTGCAGTGGCAGAAAGAGGTACGAATAAGAGAAGAATATTAAGATAACTTCCAAATAGGAAGAACTTGTAAGATTGAAGCCACGAGGGTTCGCCTTCCGCTTTGAATACTACCGAGCACCGTTTGATAAAGCTTGGGTGAGTACCATTGGCAGCACCATTGGTGATGGGCAGTAGCGGGGACTGTTCTGATGGTGGAGAAGCCATGACGGGAGTTGTAAAGGACAGGACTGGACAGGAGTAGTTGGAGATCAAAGTAAAATAGAGAATCCCGAAATAGTATGTTGATGAAAGGCTGTGGTTGTTTTGGAGCTCCGATCTATTGGGCCTTCGATTTCTAAACTAAAATTATGTAAAACAAAACCTCTATCTATCCTCCGTATCGGCGTTGCTTTCCACCACGTTTCTACTTCCCAAGTGCGAGATATCGCTGTACTGGACCAGCTCAGCCTTTCCGTCCTTCCGAATATCGATTATTGAAACGGAACAGTTATAGCACCCCCAATCATCTACATTCACAGCTTTAGCAACATGCTTCTTAGCCACCAAGTTCTTGATTAAGGTGCTAATAAATCCACCATGGGAAACGACGAGAATGTGGTATGGCATCGCTCTGTCAGGAAGCGTCTCTAGGTGATGACGGATTGAATTGTCCCACCAAGACAGACTTCGCTTGACGAACGCATCTGATTTTTCCGCTGTCGGGTCCGAGTTGATGTCGCCAAAGGCTCGCTTCTGTGCGTGGGTCTGGCCTTGGAGCCTTCCGAGGTGCTGTAGTTGATATTCTTAGCCTTCCACAAACGTGTACGAACCTGCTACCTACCCTTTCCCGTAGTCCGGATTGTTCACACAGTTGGACACGAGGATGGTTTTTCAGGATCATTTCCGCCGTCTAAAGAGCCCAAATCAGTACTAGTGCCTAAAGGCCGATATGGTATGACCTTCGATGCCCTGCTCAAATCTGAGCTGTATCCTTCGTCAATAGGGATCTTCTGCAACTCCTCGGATACCAACGCCGCTTGCTCTATGCCTGACTTGTTCAGGTGGGTATCAAGCTGGCCTTGAACGATTTTCTGCCTATTAGAATCGGTCTCCCCATGTCGTACGAGGTATATCCTTGCTGCAATCATGATCGATAACGATCGAAAGCAAAGGTTTAATTTATTATCATTGGGCAGAACATTCAGACATCATTATTGCCGGACATGCCCGCATTGACGTCACCCAGCTCGACCCTGCCTTATCTATGATGATCACATGATGACCGCGTCGCGCCGTTATCACATGCCAATGGCGACCGTCTTCCAGTTATCCGGCTTGCCCAACGACGACGACGACTCATCTGCTACCGGCACTCTTTCGGTCCCTTCGTTATGCAGAACCAGCTCAACAAGACCGAAACGCAAGCCATTTCGTCGGCGCAGAGTCTGGCATCGGTCCAGACATTGTTGAAGGCAGGATTAGGATGCATAACTTTCATGCGGTATGTGCAGTTTTCTTCCTCGTGCAACGTGTTTACTCATGAGTTTCCAGGGATCTTCTTCCTCAAGACAACTTCTCAGAAAGCACGCCTTATTCTTCGCTGTCGATAGCACGAGACTGATGGCCACATAGGTCATTTCGTCACGTCGGAAGAGAGCGCCTCACAAGACTCGTCGGGAAGTTTCTCCTCCCTGGATTTGCAGAAGAAACGGAATGTCAACAGTTTCAAAATCATGGTGTGTTGCTTCAAGCGTTATCAAAGACATAATTGTACATGTCTGACGTACACTGAATCCAGACGATGACACGTGGGTATACCGATGAAGCTGATCGGCTGCTGAACTATTTGGTGAGCCCCCATTTCTATGCGCCGCATACTGCCGTTTCATCCCCTTTCAGGAATATGGAGTATTCGATGCCCTTCAGAAGCAGTATCTGCGTACTTTCATCTTCGCTGTTTACCTTGTAAGTTGCTTTGGACATATCCTCGGTATTAGTGCTAAAATACGTTCAGGATAACAAGGATCCCAACAAGTATGTGTGCATATATGGAGTTCTTCGTGCATTTTACTGACTGCCATGTCGAAAGTATCATCGAAGCATACACATTCAACTTCCAGGTATAGAAATCATACTCGAACAACGTCAAATTTTCTTACTGTCTTTAGTACCACAAACTTCCCGGGACCGACACCACCGTTCCTGTCATGACCCTTGGCGACGACACAAAGCGCACGCCACTCAGAGGGTTCAATGCTGGAAAGAAAGACCCTGTCGCCGAGGCAGTGAGCAAAGGGAAGTTGCCTACCCTTCGAGACGTTAAAAGGAGCGTCAAGGTGCGTAACAATCTCCGTATCTTATTTCCTGCTGACTATACACCTGTTGTCCAGACCCTGTTGAAAACGTTGATCACATCGATGACACAAATGGACGTTCTTCCAAGTGAGCGAGTTCGGAACTCACAGATATTCATGATGCTGACCCTTTAGAACGCCGTTTTGCTTCTTTCAAGATGTTCTACACCGACGACACCCCTTCTGAATACGAACCTCCCCATTTCATAGCCGCGGACGCAGAAAAGGACAAGTGGTTTTTCATGACCCATGACATGGATGAGATACCAGATAAATGGAGCGTGGGAAAGGTCAATACTGGTCACCATGCGTACGTTCTGATATCAGTACTCTTCATCGCACTGTTCAAATTTGCCGCTGTCAGCGTGAATGTCAGCGTAACCTCTATCGCCACCTACCTTCCGTCTTCGACTGAACATGACAATGCACCGTTTACTGGGACTACGACGCGTGGCGTGACTGCACCTACCCTCTCTCCCACTGAAGAGGCAACACTACGTATGGAACAGGCGGAAAAGCAGAAAGAGGACGCCGAAAATAGGAATATCGTTTGGTCAGCGGAAGATGTGATGTGCGATGAAGACGCAGACGGGGAGGACGAAGCTGATTTCGTGCAACAGCCTGATGGTACATATGTGCTTGCCGGAGTGGCCCAGCAGGAGGCGAAGCCCGTTCTGATAGGCCTCAGAACGGAAGGCGGCTGCATTGAACCGATACCAGTGGAGATGATGCCTATTGACGAGGAAATCTTTGGTGGGTCAACCCAGACTGTGCCGACGCGTCTAAATGATATGGTGAGAGTGTGTCAGACCAGGATCGCCCGTCAGTACTTAAAAGAGTTTTTAGCTCGCGAAGAAGATTACGGACGTCGTTATGATCGACGAGACGCAACCTGTGGGTGACCAAACCCCGAAACCTGGGTGTTTCTCTCCAGACAGGGATAGTTCCACCTCCGTTCGGCTCCGGGACGGTTTACTTGACTTCTCCCCAACACAGCCTTGTCGCGGTTCGAGATTAACAACACCTTCTCCTGGATCACCGTTGCCCAGCATATCTGATAATGACGACATAGACACGCAGCTATTGCAGAAACTGGTGTTAAGTGCCAATGATGGGGATGATACCGAGATGCTAGGTGCGACGATTAGCTGGGAGTCGCCACTCTTGCTTAATATCTCTAGATATGGAGACCCAGGCGATGGACCATTCCCATTCGGAGAGTATACAATCATATGGGCCAGGTAATCAAAGCGTCCCCGAGATTATCGACGTCGATATTGCAACACCAAAGCCGGAAAAACAGGTCAAACCCGACACTGATGTGGTTGAATGCGAATGTGGTGTTTCTGTATGTTACGCTCCGGAGTTTTCTACAGACTCTCATCCCTAAGCTGCAGCTCGAGGATGATGGTTGCTGTGTCTGTGAAGGCGGGTGTAAGCGCTGGTACCATGTTTGGTAAGTGCAGGGCCACACGAGATCAATCTGGCTTTCTGACCATAGTTTAGGTGTATGGGGTATGTGGTTGTAGAACTCTGACCCCATCAGCTCGCTTGAAATTTTCCAGATATCATTCCGCGCAGGACCCTCGACTTCCGAACAAGTTTGTATGTTTTGACTGTCGTGTCCGGGCCGACCCATCATGGGAGTTGATTAAAATGGACCTTTTCCCCACGATGCTGTCCAAATTCAGAGAAGTTGCATCTTTCAGGTTCGTGTGTTAAAATGAACTTCTCATCATTTTATGTACCTGTTCCAGGCGAGCTATCAAGATCGCGGAGAAATTTGAGCCAGAAACTGCGGCTCAGTTCTCGAAACAAATGGGTATAATCTCATCGACACTTTCTGAATAAAGGTTGACTCGACGTTGTGGTCAGGATGCGAGAATAATCTTGGTAAACAGTTGTTCAAACGCCTAGAGATTGAAAGTATGCTGAGTTTTTTGATGTCTCTTCCTTACAATTGCTGACATCCTTTTTAGACTTCATAGTTGAGCATGAGACTGTCGTCGATGATATCGGCTTCACTGAGAGTCGAGCCCGGAACGGTAAAGGTAAAAGCAAGGCGAAAGGAAAGCAAACGAAGACGCGGAGAAACGTCCAAAAGGCGAAATATGTCTTTAATCGCCAATCGAAACATACCAAGGAATATTCAGATTATTTCGATCCAAGCCATGAAGCGGAGAGTCGCCTCATAGACTTGCCACAATCGGTTAGTGATGCCTCATTCATGTGGAACGACGGTGTATGTTAATCCGTTTTAGAAACTGAGCGCGAGGCCACGCCCTGGCATGTCGACATCAAAACCTCAGCCTGCACCACTGTCTCCGGCTAAGATTCTAGTGCATGACACGCAGACCCAAGACGACCTTGAAACTCAGAGGGCGCTGCCCTCATTACCCCTTGACAAGTTGAAGCGAACCAAACCCGATGAAGACTCAAGGCCCAGGAAGAGGGTGAAAGTTTCTGTCGCACCTGGTGTCGATCTGGCGGAGTGACATTCTGGTTCTTTGGTCTTTGCTTATTCTTTTGCTGTGGAACGCTCTGTACTTGCTGTCTGGTTCGCATGTCTTCTATTGGGATACTTCGGATAAATGTGTATCATTGCTGTCTATTTAACCTAGGATTGCTGAAATGTACTAGTATCCTTGCTGAAAGACCATCGTCGCGTCGTCATATTTTCTTGACAAAGGGTACTATTATATACTTCATTGAAAGTACAACAGAGGTCACTTTTAGCACTAACCACTTCGGCACAGTGACAGATCACATAGTATAAGATCTGAGTCTGAACTCAGGCTGCCGCCACGCTCCTTCCTCCAAAACCCAATCAGTATAAAATTTTCTCTCTTCGAATTCGTTTATTCAAGATGTTTGTGGTGACATTTCCGAAAGCAGAAGACTAAACGAGTTACATCCCAACAGCGTACCTTACCCTGATATGATTCAAGTTCCCTGACCTACTATAGCCATGCTGACATCTCCGTTAACGCCGGACGCAAGGATACAGGACACTGCACTACGAAACCCCAATAACCTCACTACCCTCTACTTATTCCACAAGCCGAGCTCACGGCCGAGAAACCCAGACAGAGTCACCCGCCGTTGTAGAACTTGAGGACCTATAGACGGGAAACTCGAAATCAATAACCCCCCATGCTAACCCACCAGTATCGTTGCACATATGTTCTTCCGATCATCCTGGCTTCGTGGACGCACACGAATTCCTTGGTAAGCCGTGTCTGATTGTTGTCATGGATCAAACTAGTAATGACTCGAAATACCAATTGCATAGAATAGCCACGAGTCTTGACACGTCGTTCCTACCCATATATCCTGGGTAAACGTGTTCAATCTTGGGAGGACACGTCATGCGCTGTATAAATGCAATGTTTATGCTACTCGAAAAGATGCCAGATCTCCCCGCAAATGGCATTTCATGCACAAATCCGACGCCGTCAAAACCAAAGACGGGCTCGAAGTCGTATAGCCGCGTATTCTTCTCTGTCTATCATATTCTTCGCTGTTCTCGCGATCATATGTCTATGTCCGACCTCTGTAAAGGCAAACACCAATAATGATAAAATCGAGGGGCCTGTTATTGGTATCGGTATGTGTCCAGTCATTATTCATTGCGATCATCCTAAATGCTACCCTCACAGACCTGGGAACTACGTATTCCTGTGTCGGGTGAGAATTTCCTTCTACACATTTGTTAGACAATTTTTGACAATGCATTCATAGGGTACAGCAAGGTGATCGTATCGAAATTATCGCGAATGACCAAGGTCATCGTATCACACCATCTTGGGTTAGCTTCAAAGACGGTGAAAGATTGTAAGTCAGCTTCTTCAGTCACGTAGTCAAGGATTTCAGCGATTCTTCTTCTCTTAGAATTGGGGAGAGCGCCAAACATGCGTTTCATTCCAATCCGCACAATACGGTTTTCGATGCCAAGCGGTTAATTGGCCGTAGAGTCGACGACCCAGACGTACAGAAGGACATGAAGCACTGGCCATTCAAAGTACAAGAGAAGAACGGAAAGCCGGCGATTTCTGTGCAATATGATGGCGAGACTCGCGACTTTGTACATTTTATTCTGGCGCGTCCGAGACTCTTGACGCTGATTCGAACATCTAGTATCCTGAAGAAATCAGCGCCATGGTACTTTCCAGGATGAAGGAGATAGCTGAGTCATATTTGGGGGAAAAGGTCTCGCACGCCGTAGTTACTGTCCCCGCGTGTGAGGCGTCTTCATGTAATCATTGGGTAGCCTGCTTATTCTTTTTCTATGCTAGACTTCAATGATGCACAACGCCAGGCCACAAAAGATGCTGGTACGATTGCTGGACTCAACGTGCTTCGCGTCATGAGTGAGCCTACCGCCGCTGCCCTCGCCTACGGCCTCAACAAGAAAGGCACCGAATCCAAGATCATCGTCTATGACCTCGGCGGAGGAACCTTCGACGTGTCTCTACTCTCCATCGAAGATGGCGTTTTCGAGGTTCTCGCCACAGCCGGGGACACTCACCTTGGAGGTGAAGACTTTGATAATCGCGTCATCGACCACTTGGTAAAGAAGTACAAACAGAAGACTGGGACTGACGTCTCAACAAACCAAAAGGCGATGGGAAAGCTCAAGAAAGAGGTGGAGAACGCCAAGCGTACGCTGTCTATGCAGCAGAGCACCCGGATCGAGATTGAGAGCTTCGAGAATGGGAACGATTTTTCGGAGACGCTGACGAGAGCCAAGTTTGAAGAGCTCAATATGAGTCTCTTCAGGAAGACTATGAAACCTGTCGAACAGGTTCTTAAAGATGCGGACATGTCGAAGGATGATATCGACGAGGTATCTTATTTTTATTCATCGGTCTTCTCTTTACCTGAGGGTATTTCACTCAGATCGTCCTTGTTGGCGGATCCACGCGCATTCCCAAAATTCAACAAATGCTCAAGGATTATTTCGGGAAGGAGCCGTCGAAGGGTATCAATCCCGACGAAGCTGTTGCATACGGTGCCGCGGTCCAAGGAGGTATTCTTTCCGGCATCGAAACAGGAGCTATCGTCGTAGACGTCTGCCCTCTGACTCTGGGTATCGAAACGACCGGTGGGGTAATGACAAAACTCATCCCTCGTAACACTATCATTCCAACACGCAAAAGTCAAATGTATGTACCCAGTTGTATGGTGGAACATTCTACTGACTTGTATCTCTTGTAGTTTCTCTACCGCGGCTGATAACCAGCCTACCGTTCTTATTCAAGTCTTCGAGGGAGAGAGGGGGATGACGCAGGACAATAACCTCTTGGGAAATTTTGAATTGACAGGAATCCCACCGACTCCGAGAGGCGTTCCTCAGATTGAAGTAACCTTTGAAGTAGATGCCAATAGTATCATGAAAGTGTCCGCTGTTGATAAGGGAACGTGCGTGTTTTCCTTGTTTCTCAGTCAGGAACGTCTACTTATTAGAAGCGATAGCGGGAAAACGGAGAGCATCACTATCAAGAACGAAAAAGGTCGTCTTAGTCAAGAGGAAATTGACAGAATGGTTGTGGAGGGTGAGAGATTTGCCGAACAGGTTAGGCGGCATCAACATTTGAGGTCCTTTTTTACTAACCTGGCCTACCTGAATTAGGATAAGCTTCAGAAGGAACAAATCAAAGCATTGAATGCTTTGTCCTCGTTCACCTACGGACTCAGAGGTCAATTGAACGACCAAGAGGGACTTGGAGGAAAGCTCGACGCATCCGACAAGACAATTGTTTCGGAGGTAATTCGTGGGACTATAGATTGGATCGAGGATAGTGGGTCCGTTGCCACCACAGAGGAATTGGAGGAAAAATTAGCTGGTAAGCGGCAGCGGATATTGTTTCGTTTCACTTCAAATTGACAGTATACGCAGAGATTCAAAGTACTATAAATCCCATCACCGCCAAGTTGTATCAGTCATCAAGTCCACAAGAATCGGGATGGGATCGCCCCGACGATGAGTTGTAGAGGCACATAACATACCCAGCATTGTACATCTATCGTCGCAAGAAGTAACCGGTATTCTCGGATCGCAGAAATGATAGCCGGCGGCTTGCCTCGGATGACATCATTCGATCGGAAAACAAATTCCACGTGTGCTGTCTCAACTTTGTTCAATTCTTGATACTCCCCTTTCCAAGACAACACATGGCACATCACATCCATAGCTCGGATTCGACGATAGTTTCTGGCATATAATTTCTGATGGGACTCGCTTTGTCCCGACGCAAAGCCCGTTTTGATCGACTCGACCTATCAAAAAATCAGTGGCACGATACTGCGGCGTCAACCTCTTGATTAATCTTAGGGCAGCGGTCTGCTTCCCTCCTCCAATTTAAGCTCGGTAAAACCGAAATCAAATGGGTATACAGTAGTCAAAAAAATTTACGATCTACCGTAAATCTCAATCTACCAGGAACCCTGTTTTTCTTCTCTGTCTGAAACGAGGCTAGCATCCTATTGTTCTTGGTATCAGCTGCACCCTATCCTCGTAATATCCAGCTACTATATGAGCCGACGCTTTTCCTATTCTGGGCCTGACAATGCCTTGGGTCTTGTCTTGAAACCCCGTCGTGGTTGTATCTGGATCTACCATCTTGAATGTTTTCACTTTTTTGTCTTCCTCCTCCTTTTCCTGCGGGACATAGGAGGGAGCGTCGGTTCTCTTAAATAGGCCTACGATTTTCTGTACCAAAGCCTCATCTTCTACCCATCGTTTACCATGGCTATCGAAACTACTGAGCCCCCTACTTCGTTCATTCTCCCTGACCTTGTCTCTCATTGTACCTTCCCCCTCGTCTATCATAAAAACGGTGACGCCATCGCTGCTCAGTCCGTTAAGTGGCTTGACACCAACTGCCCTGACTTGAACGACAAGGGGCGGAAGGCTCTCTACGGACTTCAAGCGGGTGAACTGACCGCTTACTGCTACAACACCTCTACCGACGAGCGTCTGCGAGTAGTCTCCGACTTTATGAACTATCTCTTTCACTTGTGAGCCTATCTCTGATTAGGTTTTCTCTTCCCCGCGATGCTAACGTGCTACGACTAGGGACAACATCAGTGATGGCATGATGACCAAAGAAACCGACGTTCTCGCCGATTGCGTCATGAATGCGCTCTGGTTCAGCGGTAATTACGAGCCCACGAAAAGGCCAGACTTTACCCAGCCGAAGGAAGAAATGAATGCGGGTAAGCTCGCTAGGGAGTAAGTCTTGACTTCATGTGTTCTGTCACTTTCAGGGATTAACTTCTTCTCGTTACCTAGCTTTTGGGCGCGCTGCATTACCGACGCTGAGCCTGGCCCGCAAGCCTCGCTTCAAGGAGACCCTCGAGCTGTTCTTTGAGGCAGTCAACATTCAAGCGGCTAGTCGTGATAAGGGTGAACTTCCCGATCTTGAGTCTTACATCGACGTTCGAAGAGATACTTCTGGTGCGTTTGCCTCCCCACCATACCAACTATTTGTTGATTTAGCGAATTAGGTTGCAAGCCGTGCTGGGCGTTGATAGAGTGAGTCTATGGCCTTGTCTTCTACTTCGTACACTAATTGATCCTTAGATACGCCCTTGGCATCAACCTCCCTGACGAAGTAGTCGAACACGATGTCATTCGCGCTCTGGACCAGCACACGAATGATCTTGTCACTTGGTCCAATGTAAGTAGCCCTTCACTCACATCAAATTCTTTGCTTATGGTGTATACAGGACATCTTCTCTTACAACGTCGAGCAATCTCGTGGAGACACCCATAATATGATCGTCATCATGATGGTTCATCATGGGATGAGTCTCCAGGAAGCTGTAGATTATGTTGGAGATCGCTGCCGGGAGACCATCGACGCCTTTATTGGATGCACGAAGCACGTACCGCGTTGGGGTGGCCAGATTGACGATGATGTTGCAAAGTACATCCAAGGACTTCAGGATTGGATTGTGGGGTGCAGTATTTTTTAATAGGTTTTCCTCTGCTTATACTCAAGACTTTCCATGCAGATCACTCCATTGGAGCTTCATGACCACCCGGTACTTTGGCAACGGTGGAGCTGAGGTCAAGAAGACGCGATTTGTACAACTTCTCCCCCTTCAGAACTAGAATTAGGTGGGGCTTTATTTCATAAATTTGGAGCTTTTTTGGATTTGTCAATATGTATCTTTTGTGGAATGTAACTTAGACTGGAATATATGTACCCGAATTATGTCGGCTGACATAAACCCTTACACACTCTTGACGTCATACCCACGACCTTTCTCTTATAAGAACCACCTGTGAGACATGACGCCCTTCTTTCTCACAGTCTGCAATGAACACGCTAATTCGGCACACCGCCGTTCCCCGTCTCGCTCGCCATGCTCTGTCAAGGCCTTCAGCCTCGCCTTTATTATTTTTAAAGTCCCGGACCGTCGCTAGCAGCGTATCCAACCGCCCTGCAAGTCAAACCTTCGAGCACACGGCTACCAATATAAAGGAAGAAGCCGGCAACGCTGCCTCGGATGTTGCAAAAATCATCGCCGGTTCCAATGTGACGCGACAGGATGTCGTTACGCCCAATAATTACACTTTTGTACGTGGATTTGTTCTATGTTCGTTTGCCTGGACTCATAACGGATACACGCCAGTTTGGGATTACCGGTGCTATCGCGGCTGCCGTGCCAAAGCCTGCGATGGTGTTTGGGCTTGCTGGTACAGTGGATCATTTACGTGCTGGTGCTCAATCTAAAGTTCCACCTAGGTACACTTCCATATGTAGCCGCCTCTGGAACGACCGTCTATCTAGCTCAAGAGGCGGGGCATGCAGCTAGCGGCCTGGTGACGAAGATAGACCCGGGAGTTGCTCTTACAATCCTTGATCAAGCCTTAAGCGTGCAAATGACTTACGGAGCGGTAATGCTCTCATTTCTCGGCAAGTTATCTTTGCAAGTATATTTAGATTTGGATCTGACCTTGGCTCTTTTTTTCTTAGGTGCCATACATTGGGGGATGGAGTTCGCAGGTTACGGCGGACAAAAGGGCTATTCTCGCTTGATGTTAGGCACAGCACCCATGCTGGTTGCTTGGCCAAGTCTTGCACTTGATCCCATGGCAGCTTTGACGGCTCAATGGGTTGGCTTCACCGCTCTGTGGTGGGCCGACGCGAAGGCCACTAGCCACGGGTGGGGTATGTCCAAGCCAATGTGTACAGGTTGAGAAAATCGCTCATTTCAATTTTAATTATAGCGCCAGCTTGGTACTCCCAGTACCGTTTCTACTTGTCCGTTCTCGTCGGTACCTGGTATGTACTATCTTGATGAATTTGGGACTTGTATCTGATTATATCTTTTTGCATACAGCATCATCGGTTCACTTGCCGGAACTTCGTATTACGGACCGGTCGCCGGTCATGGATTCTTGTCCCATGACCTCGAACTCACTCGTGAATTGAGGAGGGAACTCAGTCCCGAAAGTAAACATAAAATTCCTGGTGTAATCGAAGCAGCTCCCGCTACCATAGCGTCAGGTCAACCGGGATTCGTAACCATCAAGAAGAGGGACGTGGATGCAGCGGACAAGAAGAACTGAAGAATGTGTATCATCATCATGGGACCTAAAGTCGAGCAAAATTGAGCAAATTGATTGTACTATGTACTAGTAGAAGCCAGATCACGGAGTGTATTTTGTACCCAAATGTCAACAGTATACCTGCCTATTCGTGCGTCTGTCGCAAGTGGCCGTTCCCCGTCTGCTATCTACTGTGAGAAGTCTGCGCTTGTATTACTTACGCGCAATCTCCAGAGCCTACTTTGGCAGATACCGCCCGAACAATTACAAGCCGATCCGCTAGCGTAACAATCGCAGCATCTATCCGGTGGCGTCGTCAAGATGAATGGAACTTCACATGTTGAATATTGAACCGCTAATAGAAACATTTGATGTTTCCAAGCACATGCACGCTCCCAAGTGAGTATGGAAATCATTGACATTGAAGATCGTGGTGAAGTTGGAGTTATTGCCGTTTCGTTCCTTGCCACTCTAGGCTAGACTGGCGGTGCTAGCAGCGGGTTTGAACCAAACTAACGAAGGTCAGAAAACAACCTTTCGCTTTGACAGGCTATCAGGTTCGAAGGTGCTCTTATGTCTACCATGCTTCAAGCTTGGTAGGCATAGATATACTTATCTATCTCGGTTCCTCAGTGGGCGTCTGAAGACGTACAACGAAACACACATTCACAAGGATGTCGAGCAGAACTTGACGGAGGAGTATTCTCTTCAAGGTCGAACTAAGGATGAAGAACGTCTAGGTTTCGACTCGTGAAGCCGAGATCCGAATACTTCAGCTAGCAACATCAGGAAGAGTTTCAGGTTGCCCAGCGGTCAGTTCAAGTATCAGTATATTCCTCCGTCCCTACATAAATCTTATGTCCGTAGTCTATAGCTGTATAAAACTCGTGTCTAGACCATGCGAAAAGTCCCATATGCAAATCCGCTGAGAATATATGAGTAACGAACATGAAGGTAGACAACAATCTCACCTGATCTTCACCGCAGGAAACGATCTGTTACGTGTTAGACAGGTCAATACACGTAGACGTAACAGATGAACGTAGCAAACCTTCGTGCAGTCGAAACCAATGCAGAATATCCGCCCCGTATGTCCTCCGCTAAGATCCGCCACCAGGGCACCAGTCTTTCGGTCCCAGACCTAGATGGTGGAAGGTTCGAGAAATGAGTGTGAGAGACGTGGAAAAGGCACTTACCTTGATAGTCAGGTCATAACTTCCACTCATCACAAAGTCATCCCCTAATGCTACGCTCCTCACCAAATCAGCATGCATGCACCTTGTCTCCGTATGGGACAAAGCCGTTGCTGGCTGAATGTTCGTGCTCCCACAGGTTCGGCAAATGTGTCCGCCGGGGAGACCGCCCGTTAGAGGAAACGAACCTGTCAATGGCGTATTCGTTGTTGGGGCATTCCCTTCCAACGGGATATCAGGTGAAGTAGACCACCCTTGTAATGTCGTGATATCGAACAAACGAAGGTGCTTATCTGAAGAACCTGACAATACATACGGCAGTTTAAAGTCGATTGAAGCAATCCTGGCTTAGTGTCAGTCCGGGTTTACATAAACGTCTCAAAGGTAAGTGGAGCGCACCCTCGGGTGTGGTGATTTTCAAACGTCCGTAAAAGGTTTCCCGTTTTCGTATCCCAAAGCCGTACGGAACGATCTCCAGATCCCGAGACGATGAGAGTCGGAGAGATAGAAACCGCATTAACTGCAGCTCGATGGGCACCAAGTCGGAATTCTGGTTCCAGGTCCGGGAAGCTATATGTCCTCACGTAACGGTCTATGAAATTTTTCAGTCCGCGGTCTAGAAGACTGAGAACGTAAACAAACCTTTAGAACATGAAACCAGACGTGCGTCATCGAAGCGTACACACAGCACACTGTCTTCATGGTCGGATATCACTTTGACTAACTCGTTCTTCTCTAGATCCCACACGACCACCCTGCGGTCGCTTCCGGCGCTGGCAAGGAGGCCATTATATACGCAGATGCTGAGCACAGAACTCGAATGAACCTCGCCGACAACTCTTTCTACCAAGCCTGTGGATAAATTCCACTCTCGGACAGTCTTGTCCCGAGAGCCTGTAAACAGAACTTGGACGCCAGTGGAAGGGTAAGTATAGAGCTGCAAACAGTAGATGGTGTTGGTGTGAGCATTTGTAGGCGCCCCGCGTGTTTGCAGCACAGAGCGTCGGCATGATGAGGATAAAACACGATTGTGAAGTCGGACATGCGTTTGATGGAGGAGCTTGTAGTTGGATTTCAAGAATGAGGATGGCCCGAGAGTGTTCAAAATGGATGGGGCGGAGTGACGAGAGCGGGACAAGCTTCCGCCGGCCCGGGGATACACACTTTCTCTTCTGCTGCTCGTGGAGGCTTCAAATGAAGGTGCGTTGTCATTGAAAGACATCATAGAGGCGAAGCCCGAATCCGACTCGGTGCGTATCATCGATGATTCCGCACGAACTGTCTCTACGTCTGACATCAACGAATCTGCCACTTCATCTTCATCAGCTTCCTCGTCAGAGTCACCCATACCCTCATCGTCAGAATCCTGCCATGCCTCAGAGCCTTTGGGAGCATCAAAAGCATGAGTTCTCGGTGGCTGTCGCCACTGCCAGCCACGGGATAGGCACAGATTCTTCCATAGAGATTGGTCGTTGGCCAGCGTTTGCCACCGTCGACAGACCAGAGCACAGGTTAAAAGAGCCTCAGCGGATAGATTCGAGAATATCTGCAAGGAGACTTCTGTGGGTAGAGACTAAAGACCTGTCAGCGCTAGCACAGCAAGGGAGTGAGACGTCATACACCAACTACATCGAACTGCAGCAGGGGTGCTAGTCGCCTTTGGATGGTGGCTAGACGGGACCTTGGCAAAGACGCTAATAGTCGATATGCCAGCTCTACACCGCGTTAAAATGAGAACAGGAAATGATGGCAAGGCAACAGACCTTCGCACTCTTGCACCGAGTTGACCGACATCCCTGAGAGCAGCGACTGGGCGTTATTGGACAACGGAGCAGCCACCAGCCAGCTATCCTCGTCAGTGTATCCTTCATCATGCATCGATGCTCGTTGCAGGTGTTTAAAACAAGAAAGCTGAAGTGGCCGGTCCTAGGAAAGGGACCCTTGATTCACAGAGTTGGTCGCGATGGGTGACTTATGTCCACGCGACTGCCGATCATATTTGCAAATTCAAAATAACACGGCAGATATCCAAGTTTGGACTTGGTCCACAGCACTTTCATTACTACCGCATACATCTACAAAAATCTTCTATTTCTTCTTCGTTGGTTGGCGCCAGCATGCCTGAATTCTCCCCCTCCGAACGGGGCTCATAACAGAACGGTTCCTAACCTAGAAAGAAATAAAACGTTGAGAATTCCATTGGCAAATATATCATAATTTATGAGGAAGAGAAAAAAGGTATAGCAAATGCAGCAGCAAGGATCAAAACTGTAACAGCGACAACGGGAATGAGAGGTGAAGATGAGCGGGAGTTTGAGTTGAGCTTTTTGACGACTCGTGGCTTCGGTTTTGGGGTGTATGAGGGAACATAAGGAATTAATTGAACATACCCAATAGATTTGAATCCATGAATGCTGCAATGAAGAATATCAGCAAAGCCTCAGCTCGAAAGATGCTGCTACTTACTAGTATCCCTCTAAATTCCGCTTGATCTCATCCTCCATACCGAGTGGGACACCAGACAGCGTGAAAGTAACCTTGGTCGAATCCTCCGACTGATCAAGCGTCGTAGTTAAGGTCGCGGTATGGTCTGAAACACATAAGTTCCAAAGACAAGCCTCTACGAAGAGGAAATTCAGCTTTACCTGATGGCCATGTAGGGCTAGAAAGCGCCCAAGTCTGTACTATCTTTTTCGGTAGCGTAAAGGAGACATATTTCCCTTTCACACCACCTCCAAATAGACTGTACTCCGTATCCGGTTTGGCCGCAGACTATTCCACACACTAAGTGGAGATGAAAAGAATAATGATGCACAGGCATACCTGGGCGCTGGCTCGAGTCCAAATCGGAATCCTCTTCTCGTCCGTGAGTAAACTAAAGAGATCATCGGCAGCAGCCTTGAAAGTCCCATCGACGACAACCGTAGCCGTATTAACTGCCTTGGGTTCCTTCTTTGCAGGCTTCGGTGCGGCCTCAGGTGCAGGCGTAGTCGCAGAGGTCGACGGTGTGGCTGCCGCGGCCGGTCCTGGGGTATTAGCACGACTCGGTTCTGTACTGACAGTCAAGTCCTTCCCATGCGTCTCGAAAATGGCAGCCGGGAACTTGGCAAACACGTCTTCGAGGATTTTAGGAAAGTTCGCTTTGGCGAACTCATACAACTCGTTGATTTCTGGGGTTGGCGCGGTCGAGAGAGACCAGAAGAACTGAGGATTAGTGTAGGGTAAGTAAATGAGCATGATAATAAGAACGCTGTACGGACTTGGTATTGGCTGAGCCCGTCCAGAGTAATCTCATGGGACACCTCGGGAACATCGAGGCGCCCCTTGACCTCAGTGCCATCGGCAGTCTTGCCCTCCCACTCCAAAGCAAGTTCGCAGTCGTAGATAGTGATAAGTCTGCTCACAAAAGGACTGAGCATCGTGCCACCTCTGTACAAAAGACACACGTACTTGGACTTCCTTTGGCCCAGTTCGACATCGCCAGCTACATTAAAGACATTCGATATCCAGACTGCTTCTCCTTCTCTATCAGTTTCTACCCTCAACCCCGTCAGCTCTTGTTCAAACCAATCCTGCCCCCACTGGGTGATGTTCTTGTTTTTCCAGTGCCAGTTGGCAGTCGAGGACGGAAGAGGTGCGGGAGGAGCCGCCATCGGTGTCGTTCACGCAAGAAATCGGACGGAGAAAAGTGAGAAAAGTGAAGGAGATGAACCGGGGAAGTGACGATCTTGACGGTACTGGATAAAAACGCGTACCAAAATTTCGACGGACTTCCACCATTTTCTGGATACTTCCCTCTTTGGAAATGCCTCTCATCGAAAATCGTTAAAAAATTTCTACACTAACATACTGGTAATACCCAATACACGACTAACTGGCTTCGAAACGTACACCTTTCTTTTTCTTTTTTGGGAGAGGAGGTCTAGGTGTACAAGTGACAGATACTTCGCTCTGGATAGCTCCTTCAATTGGTTCAGTTGGTAAAGGACTGAGGGCTCGGGCCTTTCTTTTCGCCGGTATCAACGCTGGAGGCGTTTCTGTATCCAGCCCTACATCCATTCCTACCGTCACAGCATCGGTATCTAAGCCTGCTGGGTCCTGCGTTGGGATATCGAACAAAGGGAACTCCACGGATGGCAGATACTTTGGTCGCTCGGTAATGAACCGTGGGTTCTGCTCGAAGGATTAAGATTAGTCATTTACTAGAGCAGGGCAACAAACCGCAATGTAGTGCCTCATGCCGGTCTCGTCAATAAGCTTAGGAAGTTTATCCGGGCAATCCTGAAGAGCGGTCCGTCGGCTAACCATATTTTCTTCAGCGGTATTACGAATCGCCAACGTCTTGACTGAAATACTTTGAGCCTGCGGACTAGCCAGGGAGGAAGCCAGTACAAACCTGATATTTGCTTGGTCTGCCCAATCCGATGAGCACGTTTAATTGCTTGACTTTCGACATCCGGTTGCCACACAGGCTCACAGAAAATGACCCGCGACGCAGATACGAGGTTTCTTTATATCAACATATCATATCAATATTTTCACGGAGAACGGATGATAAGATACACTTACAGCCCACGAGCTCCATGCTTCAATTCCATGAGGAATACTCGATATGTCTCCGAGGTCTCGAAGCTATCGAAACGCCCAACAAATCAACAAAGGACATCTACACGCACAGATATAAACTCACGTCAATACAAACTGTTCACGAACTTGCGTGGGTACATGTGACATGAAGCGCAGATACTTGACCTGCAGAAGATCGAGAGCGTCGGCAACATGAGCTAACGTCAAGGCTGAATCCGAAAAGATCAAGAATTTCTCGTTCTGTGCATATCGAAGCACCTATACCAGGGAGAAACGGGTTAGCTCAGTAAAAGAGCCATTGAAACAGTTCTACCTCATTGATAATGTAATTGAGTTTACTTGACGCAGAGTCTTTGATCCGTATACGTCGAAAGGGCGAGCGAGAGAGTAGCGTTGACGGTACATCAGGAAAGGTTCGAACACTTGCATCTAGCGGGTCAGCATCCTCCTTCTCTAGGCGCTCTAGGCGCGACAGAGCTGCGTCCAGCTCCCTCTTCATTTCCTTCAGCTTTTCAGGAGACGCTGCTTTCTTGGCATCTTCGTGCAGTCGACTGGCCTTGCGTTTGCGAAGATCATTTTTTTTTGACGATTCGGCGAACAACAGCTGTTTTACGTGATCCCTTTCTGCGATGGCAGCTCCTAGCTCGAGCATACGCCCTTCCGCGATGAGGGGCTGCTGAGAGATAGTATTTCTCATCGTAACCAGTCTATCCGGGTGCATGAGGCCAGCAAAGGTACTCTGGCTATCGTCCCGACTCTGTGCCCCGGGTATTCGTGTCCATCTCTGGAAGACACCATCAGGTATATCATGAAGTCGATATGGGACCTCGACGTGATCTTGGATGTTTCTCCACGTTTCATCCTCCGCCGCTAGCCGTCTGATACAGACATGAGAACCTCAAAGAAACCAAGAGGTACAGTCGACTTACATGTGCTCTATCGCTTGAGTGATCAGCTCCAAATCTTCTTGGGAGGCATTGCGATTGATCGCGGTCTCTATATGAACCTTTGGCCTCCTCATGATCTCGTCAGCGTTATACAGACGCTCGTCAACAGACCAGAACATGATCCTTTTGATTAAAAAGGAATTCCTAAGTGAATATTCAACGAAAGACATGCCCTAGGATCCACGTACTGCGTCATATTTGAAACCAGCTCCTGAAGCATATCCGAGTTCTGTGCAAATCAGGATTTAAGCGAGGAACAGCCCACAATAACTGACATACCCTAGGATGAAACAGATAGTCCTAGGAACACACGTGAGATGAGGACAAACAGTGATAATAACGGGTTTACTTGGTCTCGTCGTTCAGAGTCGACAGCATTGATTGCGATGGCTGCCTGTAAAGCATTGTACGAGCGCACTGCATACGGATCCAGGTCCAAGAACACAGCCTCTTTGTAGATTGGGGGAAGGACAACATCAGCTTCCACGTCTTCGACCCTGATGACATTTGGATGTCAAAGTACGCCTCAAAATAATGAAGCCAGCCTACCTATGTCGCACCATTACCATGCTCATAACTTGTGTCAAAACTTCAATGGCGCCAGGCCGAGGACCATCCGGATCCATGAGGGGCTCCGTGACATGCGTTCTCATAAGCTGTGGATCAGCCACGAATTGGGGAACACCAACAAAATGCGTGATCATATTCCCCAATTTCCGGAGGTCCTCCCGATCGTACTTGTTCCATATCCTGGCTTGCTTCACGACAGGAGGAGTGATTTCGCGCGATTGAGAAGCAGATCCTTCTGGATCTTTGAAAAGGTCCCAAAATTCTCCATCTCCTTCATCGTTATCCTGCTCTTGCATGTCGTCCACCTTTGCTCCAAAATTGAGACCTAGAAGGTTCGTGGTTGGAGTACCGGTAACAATCCAGCGATGTTCGATGCTCAGGAGCTTCGTGAATGGTGTCAGAATGGTGGACGTGGACGCTGAGATATGCCCTTCATCGATAACGAGACGCTTCCATCTAATTTGTAAAAGTGGGGAGACATTGGGAATATCACAGCTGCAGTTGGGTATCCGGGTCCCTGGGAATTCATCACACTTGCAGATTTTCCAGGAGTGTAACTTTGAAACGTCTTTCGCAAGATTCTCTGCAGTGAACCCTAGAAAACAGAATCAGAGTCCCTGTATTACCTGAAAAAACGGAAAACTTACGAGAGTAGGTAATAAGAATAATCTGTACGGGCTCATTAAAGAAGAAAAAGATGTAGTTTAAAGATGGCTCACGTCGTAGTCCGACGCTAAGGCCTTTGCGTCCGGTAATTTCGAACGAGATCGAAGAATTAGTACTCTGAGCTCACGCTCACAGTGCTTATGTATTTCCCGATCCCATTGACTGATGAGATTAGATGGCACAACAATCAAGGTTGCAGAAGTGAGATACATGGTACGGGGGCCCGTAGCACCTTTACGACGGTGAAAACGTCCTTTATCGGTGGGTTCCGTATCGTAATGATGGTAAAACGGTATGTTGCTTTTGAAAAGGGCCCGAAATTGGTGTTGCTCGAAAATTTGAAGCGTGCTATCATTCTCCGAGTCTGGTCTCATTCTGTGCTCCCAGACGGTTTCGTCTGGCTTGGTACACATTTGATGCAACAGCAATTCAGGGAGAGATGGGACGCCAAGAGTTGTAATATTGGTTGATTTCTCGCGACGGGAGCGCATGAGACGGTTTCGCGCCGCTGACATATCTCCTGATGGAAAATATCGAAGCGATAGCGGAGTCAGTACTGGGCGCACATCGATGATTGATTCCTCTGGGGCCGACAGCTGATGCAACGTTGCCACGATGAGCGCGAGGGTCATCACAGTTTTTCCGGTGCCTAAAATCTGAGTCAGGCGGGTCATGTAGACAGTGAAAGACACTTACCGAGCTCCTCGCACAGTACTCCACCACGACTGGGTGCAACCATTGGCCTCTCTCGCAAGACTTCCATTGTGCCCGGCTGCAGATAGAAAGCTTCCTCGTTCAGGGCTAGAACGCGCACGTAAAGGGGATCCGGTACGTCTTTCTCCATATTCTCCTTCTGTAACATCGTAGCCACTGAGCGCCGCTGGTATGTAAACAACGTGCTTCTTATCCCGAGGTCTTGAAGATCGTCGGAAGTGTCAAGGAGCCTATTGACCATGTTGCTACTCGGAATTCCACTAACACTCGGCGAGGGAAGTTCTCCATATATTTCGGCCAGGGCACGGGAGTCCTAAGAACACAGTCAACGTATGTCATGTCCTAAATAAGTCACCACAGGGACCGGGGAGCGTCAACAAGGGGAAAACAGTTGTCAGCAGGTTTGATTGAAGTATTCCTTTTCACGTCCTCGAAAGAAAACGCTCAATAAAACGAGATGAAAAATACGCCCGCTTATGGAAGAACCGGCACTATTTTTCATCTCGTTATACGCCGCTAGGATCGAGACCGTAAAAGGATACACATGGAATAAAACCAGTTGGAATGATTTGTTTCGCCCGCAAGTCCCTGCGTCCATAGAAACTGAACGTACAGAAGCGGTTGAAAACAATGGCACTCCTCCAGATACAGTTCCATCCCATGCTTGCGCACCTTGCTCGACGACGCTGAGCAGAAGCCTCAACGAGCGCCGGGCACGATTGAGGATAGGCTGCTTTCGAATCCGAAGCTGACCCTGGACGCCGGGGAGATCATATGGAATGACGTAGATCCTCACGACCAACATCGACGGATGGCTTTGACGGCATGTAGCAGCAATGAACCTGTGCTTCACGAGAAATTCTATTTCTCTACAGAGTGTATCGTCGCGGGGGGAGTCTTGGAGATGCGATAGCACAGCATCACTTCGGAAATAATGCCAGCCATCTTCGGAGAGTACGTGGTCGCAGGCAATGTCGGAGGTCAGGGGAAATGGTACCGTTCCAGTTGGAAAGAAATTCCCGAGAGACCAAGGTGAGGAAACGGGCCCACTTGGGGACTGACCAGAACACGTCCTGCAGGGCATCTGGCAAAGAGTGATCGGTGTTCCATGTGGCTGCAGAAAATTATACATACCTGAGCTGTACTACTGTTATTTAAAATACTATAAGCCGTATGGTACGTGTATAGTAGAAAAAGCTAGAGTAGGTGGATTAAGATCATCGAGGGATGTGGTAGAGGAGCGAGTCACAGCTTCCGGCAGCGTGGAAAAGTTCCGGGCCGGTACCCGGTTCGCGTGGACAAATTGAAAACAAGTAAATTCCGTGCAAGAAGCTCAATGTTACGTTGACCGGAAGTCATCCACCTTCTGAAGATCTGATACCCGAGCATTATAATACATTAGACCCTTTCGTCAAAATCAACGTGCTACGGTTGCATAAAGCCCTAAAGTTTATTCATTTCTTGAGGCGGAACTTCGATGACAATACGGGTAACAAGCGTCTCGACGCAGAACAGACATTGCCACATCATTAGCAAGTACATTAATCTTTCAAGCGCTCTTCAAGATACACAACAAACTTTTCTGCTATTCTATCTTCTTCCCAGTCAACATGACCTCTCTCTGTCGTGCCCAAGGTAATAGCTTTCTTGTGAACTGTCACAAATTGTCGCTTCAGACGCTGAAGCTCCGAAAGCGTGAGATTCCGAGCAGGAAGATGCACTTTGGGCTTCAAAGTCGAAGAGAGAGACAGCTGAACGGTTCCCCCGGTGCCATGTAAGGCGCTTTGCTCTGACATTATCGAGGATACAATTGAAAGAGTGGTGTTTTCAAGTGTAACTAGGGCATCTGTCGGTGCCTTGGTGACCTATTGGCGTGTTCAGGCTAGACTGAAGGGGAGCTGATGAAGACGCACTGAAAGGGTCCCAGAATTTGGCGGTTTCACGGCTCCATCTGTGATGGCCTTCCAGATATCGACAAATGGAAGGTCTTCATCCGTCCAGAGGACCGTGAACAGAGGTGCATCCCAGCGGACCATCGATGAAGGCTCTTCGTATCGTTGAATAAGGTTCTCAAGTCTGGAAGACAGATCATAAATCAACAAAGACAAGATATTGAAACAGGACAGACGTCTCGGGTGCATATCTCTCAGACTCGGGACGAGCACTATTCCATTCTCTGCATCGTTCAGGCGTTGCGACGACATAGACCTACTTCAAAAGGGCAATCAAGGAGACGAAAAGAGAGCCGAAGGAACTCCTTACAGTGCACACTCGTACTTTGAATTCTCTGGCTGCACAGTATATTTGATACCGGAACCCTTTGATGTAGTTTGGGGCGTCGACAATCACGATGTTATTCAGAGAAATCTGGCGCTGCAGTGCGGTAAAGAGGGCGCCCCGAGCCGGTTTTTCCGACCGGCTGTCTGATGGGAGTCATCAGTAGGAAGCTACAAGGTGCAGCGAGGCGAGGTGCGGACCATTATATGCAGACCGAGATATGTTGAGTGACTCGTCGGAGATGAGAACAACGTTGAGCTGGGGGCCATTGTATTCGGGATCCCTGAGTTTTTCTTGGATAAAGCTGAAGATTTGCTGAGCGCGACGAGATTTTCCAGAGCACGGATATCCGGATATGGTGATTAAGGCCATTAAAGATGCTCTCTGAGGTGGAGGAGCCAAAATGAATTTAAGTCTATATCGGGTCGTAGTGCCGAACGTCGGCTGACAAAATTCTTGTCCTACAACTCTGATGTACACCTGTCCATATACACATCTTGATGTTTCTACCCTTCCACATTCGAATATCCTATTTTTTATGTGTAACTGCGGTCGGTAGTGAGGAGGTTTCAAACTACGGTGGTACCATTCAAGAATATCACCAGACAACCGTCAACATGAAACTATCTGCTACCCGAACGTAAGAATTCTTCACGAAACGATGGTTACTAGCCGCATTACACACTGTGTCACTGCGTAGAATTGAGTGGGAAAAGTCGATTTGCGCTTTGACGTGGCTACTGTCCCAAAAAGGGACTTCTATTGTTCTCACATGATCGAGTGACCGGAAACAGAACAAGTACATCATCAAAAACTATTGTTCTCCTACATTGTTATGCCACTAAGTGCGCCGCGCGACGACGCCGGCGGGCGTACAAACAACGATATTACACTATTATCTTCGTTCCTATAAAGCCTTCTATGGCCCATTGTCGACTGATTTCATTCCCCTTCGCAGTTTACTTTTTTCACGACTTGGGTGCTGGGACGCCTTCGCTACTAGATCTTCTACTCATTACGCTTGCTTAATTGCTCTCCATTCATTTCACTGTCATTCACTCACCATACCCTGAAAATAATGCTGCCACCTCGAGCGCGTGAGTGACTCAAATTTCATCGCAGACATTTTCCTTACCTCAGTATACAGTCTTTTTCTACGGCCTTAACGGTGTCCGATTCCTCAGCATTATCTCTCTAATACTTGTATTCGCGAGCACGATCACCGTGATAGTCCACAATATCAAGGCCTTCAACGCGTTCGAGGCTAACCTTGGCAGTGATCCTGACTTGGAAGACTGCGATTACATCGAGTCAGTTCCGTGTATCTAGTATCATTCTGACGGTCGCTGACTATGTTATAGAGGCAGTACGATTCCTAATCAGGCCGCAGGCGTCTTCTGGGCTGTGGTATCCAGCCTTCTCATAATATTCCAGACTATCGTCCTCATTTGTAAGTTTGTCTCCCATCGATGATCTCTCAGTCACTGAGGCTGGGTTATAGTGTCGGAAGTAGGTTGGCCTGCAGTCTTTTTCGAGCGCTTCTTCCCCGTTCTTGGACCTGGCTTCGGTCTCGGTGCTCTTGGAATTTTCCAAGGCCTGTAAGTCTTTTTGTGCCATCACTCGAATTTTTTTGACATGCGGCGTTTAGTATCGGTGCCCAGATTCTCTCGCATCATGTTGATAATTTCACCCTGGCATCCGCGTTCCTTTTATTTTCCATCGGCTGCCTGAACATGTTGCTTGGGCTCATATTCCGTGAATCCGCCAAGGAGAAGCGGTCCATCAGCACATGGCGTTCGGATGCCAAGGGGATCCTTCCCACATCTCGGGACAATCGTCCGGTCTTCGTGAACGCTTCTCCCACATTTGTGGCGACTACGTTCGTTGGGGACGAAAAGGCCCAGCCAGCTTCGACATTTGGCTCATTCAGGAGCACCGACAAGGCTTCATTCGGGTTCGGCAGACAGGGCGAGAAAGCTGCTGGATTGAGAGGATTTATCCTGCAGAGACCTGACGAAGCCTTACCCCGCTATGCGACACCTTCCCCTCCTCCCGCTATGCCCATTCCCGTCAGTCTCTCTCGCAGCTCGTCGGCGCGGTCGTCGACGTCCAGCTTCTCTTCACCATACCGGCCAAGCGTCGTAACGCACGGCGAGCGGGACTCGCAGGAAGTATCTGAACCGCCGGTGTTCAGATCGAGTCCTACTGCGTTGTAAGTTATTACGATAACGGACGTTTTCACGCTCATCATGGCAACCCACGATATGTATTGATACACACCGACGTAATGAAATTCTCCGTACAATACTGTATTTCCACCCCATCAGCGACTGTATATACTACTTGAGCATTAAAATATTAATGCTACTAGCGATCGATCAGAAGTGCCAGTTTCCGTGGTTTTCGCTTTCTGGCTCTTGCAATTTTTCACTGAGACACTCCATTGGCTGACTATAGGTAGCTGTATATGCTATCTTGAAGATCTTGTACTCAGCTCTCCTTGGCGCAGCCCAGAAAAAATTTAATCGTTACAACTTCACCAGTAACATCTGTTAAACTGCTAGAACAGCATTGGACAGTCGGTAAAATGATCAGTGTCTATTTCCAAACGACTGTCGCTGAGTTTTTTTGTTCGTGAGACAGGGGCTATTAAGAATTTGACGTGACTCTACATTTTCATTGATACCTCTAGTCGTCGTAGTCGATCGAATCATGAATGATGAGCACCTCTGAGGTCCCTAACTCAAAGTTTTGACCAAACAAGGACACTTACTAAGCAACACGCTACCGATTTGGAGTCAGCATAATGTGCTCTGTCAACACCTTTTGCTTTCCCCAGTAATGGACAGCTTCGACAATTTCCAGTACGACTCTGCTTCCTCCTATGGAGGCATGGGCGTAGCCGACGATACTTCGTCTGTCTACACTGCCAATACTCAAGATAATGCCTCCTCGGTTGACCTTTCGAGCCTCTCAATTTCCGAGTTCAATGGCGCAACATCCGGGAACGGGGACGGTCATCACATCAGCACTCCTCGCACCGCCCTTGACGAAGATTTTGATGCCGTTCTCGATGATCTTAAGGATGGCGGCGCCGTTGATCTGCCTCCCCATGCCTGCAGGTTCGTTTGCCATTCGTTTTCCGCTAATGCTGTTGTTTCACGGATAGATTGCTAGTTATTGTGGAATTCACTCTCCAGCATCTGTCGTCAAGTGTCTTATATGCTCGAAATGGTTCTGCAACTCTCGAGGAAATACGTCCGCATCACACATCGTGAACCACCTCGTGCGCGCTAAACACAAAGAAGTCATTTTGCACGCAGAAAGTCCCCTTGGAGAGACCACGCCAGAGTGCTACAACTGTGGCAGCAAGAACGTCTTTATGCTTGGCTTCATTCCGGCCAAAAGCGACACTGTCGTCGTCCTTCTTTGTCGGTGAGTAATCCGCATATCTTAATACGTCCGGCTGACAACGATCCATCACAGTCAGCCCTGTGCTGCCATCTCCAAAGATATACAGTGGAATGCCGCCCTTTGGGCCCCGCTCATCGACGACCGCTCCTTTCTCTCGTGGCTCGTAAAGCCCCCAACCGAAACGGAGCAGCTTCGCTCCCGTCAGATTTCATTTGCACAAATCAACCGACTTGAAGATCTCTGGCGGGAGAATGCCAACGCTACACTCGAGGACTTGGAGAAACCTGGTGTGGATGATGAACCGCAACCGATCATGTTGCGCTATGAAGACGCGTATCAGTATCAGAATATATTCGGCCCGTTGGTCAAGATTGAAGCCGACTACGATAAGCGCCTCAAGGAAAGTCAGACGCAGACAGATATCATTGTTCGTTGGGATTTGGGTCTGAATCAGAAGAGAGTGGCGTGGTTTTGTCTTCCAAAATTAGAGAGTGGGGAAGTGCGGTTAGCGGTAGGCGACGAGCTGAGGTTGAGATACGCGGGAGAGTTGCACAAGGCCTGGGAAGGTGTCGGACATGTGCTCAAGATCCCAAACAGTGAGTACTAAACTTCCTTCGACTTCATGAGTGGATTTCTAATGTGCTATAGATGTTTCGGATGAGATCGGCCTGGAGTTACGAAGAACTGAGGGTGTTCCGTCCGAGTGCACTCATAACTTCGCTGCCGACTTTGTCTGGAAGTCTACCAGCTTCGATAGGATGCAGTTAGCCATGAAGACGTTCGCCGTTGACGAGAAGAGCGTTAGCGGGTATATTGTAAGCCCGTTTGCTTGCATTCTCTCTACTCCTCTAATCCTATTCTAGTACCACAAACTTCTTGGTCACGAACTCGAACCCCAGTCTCTTCGGACCCAAATGCCCAAGCGCTTTTCTGCTCCCGGCCTTCCTGAACTTAACCACTCCCAAATGTACGCTGTGAAGAGTGTCCTACAGAAGCCCATCAGCTTGATTCAAGGACCTCCTGGGACCGGTAAAACCGTGACTTCAGCGTCAATCGTTTACCACCTCGCCAAAATGAATCCCGGCCAGGTTCTCGTTTGCGCGCCGTCCAACGTTGCGGTCGATCAGCTCACAGAGAAGATTAACACTACCGGTCTGAAGGTGGTCCGTCTGACTGCCAAATCACGGGAGGCTCTGGACTCAAGTGTCGCGTACTTGACTCTCCATCAGCAAGTAGCGAATAGCACCACCCATGTAGAGCTGCAGAAGCTCATCATGCTGAAAAACGAACAAGGAGAATTGAGTAGCAACGATGAGAGGAAGTATAAGACACTGATCAGGCAGTGCGAGAAAGAGATACTCAGTGCTGCAGATGTCATCTGTTGCACTTGTGTAGGAGCGGGCGATCCAAGGTTGAGCAAACTCAAGTTCAGGACCGTTTTGATTGACGAAGCTACACAAGCCGCAGAACCAGGTCAGCATTTTTCTCACTTTATGACGTCTGATTCTGACAATGGTACTGCTAGAGTGCATGATCCCTCTAGTTTTGGGATGTAAGCAGGTTGTTTTGGTTGGTGATCATCAGGTTTGTGCATTTTGCTCTGTGTTTGTACATCTCTGAATGCCATTGATCTAGCAACTGGGCCCGGTCATCATGAATAAGAAAGCTGCTCGCGCCGGGCTGACGCAGTCCTTGTTTGAGCGTTTAGTCGTCTTAGGCAACAGACCGATCCGACTCCAGGTTCAGTACCGGATGCATCCATGCCTTTCCGAGTTCCCATCCAATATGTTCTACGAAGGAACACTCCAGAATGGCGTCACAGCCCCGGAGCGTTTGAGGAAGAACGTTGACTTCCCCTGGCCGGTGCCGGACACCCCTATGTTCTTCTATCAGAATCTTGGACAGGAAGAAATTTCCAGCAGCGGCACGTCTTTCTTGAATAGGTTTGCATCCTACCCTCTATACTTCGTCATCTCACTCATTCCTTGACAGAACTGAAGCTTCAAATGTCGAGAAAATAGTTACCAAATTCTTCAAATCCGGTGTCGTCCCGGGACAGATTGGCGTCGTAACTCCCTATGAAGGTCAAAGGTCGTACATCGTGACCTACATGCAGTTCAACGGGTCTTTGAAGAAAGATCTGTACAAGGAAATCGAAGTTGCCAGCGTCGATGCTTTCCAGGGACGGGAGAAGGATTACATCATCCTCAGTTGTGTTCGCAGCAACGAACACCAAGGAATTGGTTTCCTCAACGATCCTAGACGTCTGAATGTTGCGTTGACTCGAGCCAAGTACGGCGTGGTAATTTTAGGCAATCCCAAGGTTTTGAGCAAGGTCAGCTTATCTAGCAGTCGCGTGTGTCAAAGTTATCTCATTTGTGTTTGTCTTCGCAGCATCCACTTTGGCATTACCTCCTGACCCACTACAAGGAAAAGAACTGTCTCGTTGAGGGTCCTCTCAACAACTTGCAGCCTAGCATGATCCAGTTCAGTAAACCGCGCCGTACTCTTGTCAAATCTATGGACCAGTTTCGTCGTCATGAGACTAATGCTCGGGATTTCCTGAGTGGTGCCCCTAATACTGGATTAATGTCCGATGGTATGTTACGTATCCACCTTCTCCTTTCCTCATGCCAACATTGTCACTATAGGCCGACGCTCTGGCACACCGAGCCGTTTTGATGCCAGCTTCTACCGAACCCACGACACGTTGGGCTACATCCCATCCGACGTTCAGTCCTTGCGCTCCCAGGCGACATATTCGTCCGGCATGCCCATGTTCTCCGCGCCGGGTGGACCCTTCGGTCAGGGTATCCCCCGTGGAGCCGGCAAGCGCAGCACCTACGAGAGCTACGCATCCTCAATCATCTCGCAAGACGCAGCTCCAAGCGTCGTCGACGGTGGAAGCAGCAACGTGAACCTGACTTTCTCCCAAAGTGACCGTCTCCGCCGACGATCGTCGTTCGGCTCTGCCTCGGTGGCAGGCGCTAGCGACCTTGGCAGTTTGTCGCAGTATGATTACAAGAGCCAGGATGATATCGCTGACTTGGACGACATGAAGTCTCAGTATGCTGGAACGCAGTCTGGTGTTACTGTCTTTTGATTTCCCTCCGAGCAGCCCTCTCGCACGCTTGCAATGGAAGACTCACCTCAAACCAGGAGAGCTGCATATCGCTCTATCTCTTGGGGGTATCTCAATACACACACAGACTAGCATGCCCTACCTCTCCGTCAGTGGTTATCTCTGCATACAAGTTCAGCATCCAGCTTGGAGGAGATGATGGTGTTCCGTATGTTCCCCCTCCAGGGGGGAATCCTCGATCGCGTGGCAGACAGTGCGATGTGAAGGGTTTTTTTCTTCATTCGTTCTCCTTTTCGAGACTCGGCCACGATACGCACATGTACTCAACCTAGCTTGTTGTAGATCAGGAATATGCATATGTCGACGTTAGGCTTAACTTGACACTGTGGGACTGGAACCATTGCGGTATGGCATAAGCCAAACTAGGTCGCATTCAGCAACCCTATAGGGTGTTACGAGCGCTCCTGGAAGAGTGTTTGATGAAATCGTATATTTGACGTTCGCTTTTAACAGTTTGATCCCGCTCTCCCACAGCAGGATCCTTCAATAGCGCGCGCCTCTTGCGAACATAATACGCATAGTCGGACAAGGGTTTCTGGCGTAATTTAACTATGTTCCCTTGTAGGCACATCCTGAAGCGGACCTCATACTAGCATAACTCTTCAGTAAAATCGTCAAGGCGAGCAGCCTCTCGAAGTCGAAAACAGTGCAAGACGTCTGGCGCGATAGACGATCAGTCTGTACGGCCTGTTCTCAACAGTTGGCATATTCGCATCTGGCCCCTTGGCGCTAGCGAAACGACGGACACCATAAAATCTGCTTTTGTTCTTCGAGAGAGGTAGCAAGCTGCTTTTTGGAACATGTCCGATCACGGTACGCTATCTCTAGTTGTTTGTCTATTACTACGAGCATCTGTCATTGCGCCTTTCATGCATCACATTCCTGGAATCATCACAAAGAAAAGAAGGCAGAAGCCCAGCTGACGTCCTTCAGTGTAAAATTTTCAATCTTATGAACATTGGGGCAAAAATACCTCGTTCAAAGTTTGGGCAAAAATATACCAGGTTGAGATGACGACTAGGACATATATTGCATACGGCTGGAAACCGCATTGCATGTCGAAGCGCCAATGCGAGATGGACAAACCAACATTCATTGCCGGTATCATGACAAGTTTCCAATTGTATCCGACCTGATCAGACTTCGACATCTTTATTTACAGAGGACGCTCCACTTGCATGCACTCATGTCTGTTTGTTCTCATGCTCAAGTATCATCTGATCTACTTGAGGCCTACATGGGCGATAAGGCTCATGTCTTTGGGTTAGTGAAACGCACACGTTCTTATCAGAGGAGAATCGAATGTACTGTGTTACCCACGGCTGCTCTTTTGCAATGAACTCCTCTCTCTTTGCGACCCATGGGTGACCTACGCTCGATGGACCGCCACCTACGGTGACGTTCTGTACTTGGACATTCCCGGAAACCCCACCATCGTAATCAACTCTGCCGAGGCAGCAGTGGATCTGTTCGAAAAACGTTCTGGAAATTACTCCGATAGACCAGGTATAGTTGGTGCATACTACTACTACTAATGATGGCTTATGCCATGCCAGATTTCACGATGTTGCACTTGGCGGGATGGGGGTTTGACTTTGGTTTCATGAGATTTTCTGATTGGTGGAGGTCAGTACAGTGACCACGTTCTCTCGCCACGTCTGATTCCAGCAAAACCACCTTGCCTTCCTTTACTTATAGAATGCATCGGCGGATGTTTCACCAGTACTTCCAGCCTCGTGCAGTTCCTGCATACTACCCTGTGCAAATGAAGTCGTCGTTGGTCCTGCTACGACAGCTGCATAAATCTCCGGATGCGTTCGCTCGCCATGTCCGACAGTAAGTTGCGCCACATGTACCGGCCTGAGCAGCATGTTCTCAAGACCTCACCGCGGCCTTCCAGTTATGCCGGGTCAGTCATCATGAAACTTGTCTATGGCTATGATGTAGATGTGGATGGGGATGAATTTGTAGAGTTGGTGGATCGGGCGCTAGAAGGTGTTCGCGTCGCTGGAAATGTGGGGGATTTTCTCGTCGACTATATCCCTCGTTTGAAATACCTTCCGCGTGAGTTTGTGTGTTTCTTCAATTGTCGGGGTGATATCGAGCATTGAGGGCATCCGAAGGATGGTTTCCTGGTACAAACTTCATGAGCCTTGCGAATACCTGGAGAAAAGACGCCGAGGACATGATAGAAAGACCGTTCGAGTACGCTTCCGAGTCACTAGTACGTCCCACCTCTCCTTGACTGAGATCGTTTATATTGATTCTGTGATGACCCGTCCCAAAGGCTAATGGCCTTGCACCATCTTCACTGGTCTCCGACAATCTAGGAAAGATGAAACAGATGAACGCGTCGAAGGACGAGACCTACCTCGAAGTCATCCGGAATACAGCTGCGGTAGCCTTTATCGGTACGTCGTATTCAGTATTTCTCTCGCTGAACACCTGATCTTATGTCTTGGGTAGCGGGCGCTGACACTGTACTAGGCTTTCACCCTTGTATATTATTGCAAGTCTCTTATCGTTTATACGTAGACTGTGTCAGTCGTACTTTCCACAATACTCGTTTTTCTCCTCTACCCGGAGATACAAGCAAAGGCCCAAGCTGAACTGGACGCAGTGGTGGGACGCACCCAAGTGCCAAATTTCGACGACCGTGGGCGGCTACCCTATATTGATGCGATCCTGTTGGAAGCTCAGATGGAATCCTGTGGTTCCAATGGGTATACATTGTCAGATATACCTATGTTACTTCCTCTCATGGCTTTCGGTTTAGGTGTCGCCCATCGTAGTGTGAAAGGTGATATCTACAGAGGTTATCACATCCCCGCAGGTATATCCCCTAATACATATCTTGAGGTTCAAGCCCATCCCCTCTGGAGGGGCGACCGTCATTGGTAACACTTGGTAAGTATTCATGCACGGATTATATCCGATGTTGATGCTCGGTGCAGGGCTATCCTGCACGACGGAAAAGACTATCCGAACCCGATGGTCTTCGATCCCGACCGGTTCATGCCCGGGGACGGGAGAACGCTCCAGCCTAACCCCACAGCAGCGTTTGGGTTTGGAAGACGGTGCGTATGATGATGTACGTCCAGCCTCCGTCTCTACATCTCCTCAGTATATGCCCCGGCCGTCATCTCGCATTGAATACCGCGTGGATCGCTATCGCATCTATGGCGTCGACCTTGTCGTTTTCCAAGGCTGTGGATTCTGAAGGCCATGTTGCTGAACCTAGCGACATGTTCACGAACACCCACCTGAGGTAGATCTTTCCGCGCGAGCAGTAATACGTTCCTCTTGATTGACATTCATAGCTTTCCTCTCCCATTCAAATGCACGATTGAGGCGCGCTCAGCTCAGGCGCAAGAGGTGATATATGCAACGGGTGGATCGTAAAATCAGCGTCATGATACCGGCAATGAATGTTGGTTTGTCCATCTCAGATAGGGGCTTCGACAATGGGGACAATGCAATGCAGTTTCCAATCTATGTCCCAGCCGTCAACTCAGCTAAAGTAATAAGAACAACGTTGTAAGAACTATCGGGATAAGTAAGTATAATGTATATAGGTATATGAGTTAGGTGACATACCTCAGTCGGCACAGTATGGGTGAAACGACTGAGGATGCGGGTGTAACTACTAGGTATATTGTACGATTTCGACTGTAGCTTCATGGGGTGTTACGTGTTATGCTTTATAGTGCCCGGACCATAGCTTCACAAGGTCAGGTTACACGTTACGGTTTATGAATTTAGCTTCATTTCCAATTCTGCCACCTCGGCGAATTCGTATCGGGATTTAGATTAGATCTAGTCTTGACAATAGGGGGAGTCAGAGTAAGCGATTATGCACGATTATGATGCCGATTATGGCCACGATTATGAGAACGATTATGACTCATAATTGCTATCATAATCGCCCTGACTCTGACCGTGCTTCTGCTACGTCGATTATGGATTATTTATTCTTTTAATTTAACTTCTACCCTCAACCTCCTTCTGTATCTCAGCAACGTACCCTCATGGCAAAGGCCACTCACTCAGCTAAGGCACAGATTCTCTTGAGCAATTATCTCACATTCAGCAAGGCATGTCGACAGCAAAGACTACGACTATGGAAATAACTTCTGATATACCAACATATGGCATCTTCCTGTTTGCGCCTGTTGAGGAGGTTTGATGGAAACTGGATCTTGTCATTTGCTTGTACAACCGCAACAAGGTTCCGAATGAAAATAAAGCTGAACATTATTTTGATTATGGCTAAATATTTGTGAATTATGTAAGAGTGAGGACCATAATCGCCATTCATAATCAGTGCCACAAGCCTATGCCCCATGTCTTCGTCATGATTGCCAGACCTTGGCAACCTGACTGTGACATGGGACTTTGGCTTGTTGGGGCCCACTCCAAACCCAGCTTATTACTTATATATTTTGAGGTGTAAGTATGAAAAGAAAAATATATTATGAGTGTAATAGAGCTTCAGGATATACAATATTCAATGTATCTGTGTTTTTTTCTGTAGATGGAAAGAGGACTCAAATCAGTTGTCCAGAGGTGCAGCGGCTAAGTGCCACATAAAGTTGTCCATATGAAAAAACAGGAGTATGTAAATCTAATCCAACATAGGTGACTGACTGGCCTTGGGACTTGTTGATTGTCATGGCAAATGCCAACCTGACTGGAAATTGATGATGGGAGAAAGAAATAGGGAGATCTGCTCTATCTGCATTGATTGAGATACAGGGATGAAAACAGTCTTGCCTGCATTGTTTCCACTGAGAAGACAACATTCCAATACATAAGGACAGGCACATGTAAGAATCATTCATGTCCCATT
Source organism: Armillaria mellea (assembly GCA_030407055.1). NCBI lineage: Eukaryota > Fungi > Basidiomycota > Agaricomycetes > Agaricales > Physalacriaceae > Armillaria > Armillaria mellea. The sequence continues at coordinate 871,784 of JAUDZF010000001.1, read as the reverse complement.
GCATAGGCCATTGGCTGGATCTAAATTGCATAGGAGCATAAGAGGGCAGCCAATCTTGAGAGCCAGCTTTGCACATGGTAATCCAGAGACATTGAAATTCTGAAGAAATTCAACTGGATAAAGGGTAGCTGAATCACCCAATTCATCCTCCATCATCTTGTCAGTGCTCCAATAGACTGTCTCCTGGCCTGGAAATTTGTCCAAAACCTGCTGATTGACTTCATCAACATCATCATTATGTCCAGAGAAAATTGTTCTCTCCACAAAGAAATGATCTTGAAAATTACCAGCTTCAATATCTGGATAAATGTATCTGATAAGTCCAGAAAGTGTAGAGTTGGTAGAGATAGTTCACTCTTCTGTAAGGCCTTCACCTGCACCAACTGTCAATAGCCAATGTGCAAATCTGATGTTTTCTGGGGTCTGGTCCAGGTGCATGTTTGTTTTCAAATGGATGACTTGAATCTGAGCCCACAAAGGTGACCAATGAAATGAAGCTGCAACAATCTGTTCTCAGGATCCTTGTGGAACAACAGGCAATGTCTGACAAAAGTCACCTAAGAGAAATGATTAGATGAAATGATCTTAGAGACTTGGAATAGGAACACATATACCACCAAATAAGACAGTGATTCCACCAAAAGGAGCATCATTATTGCAGATATCACAAAGAGTGTGATCAACTGTCTCAATATCATATCAATTTTGCATAGGGACCTCATCCCAAATGATAAGAGAAGTTTAACAAAGAAGTTCAGCCAGGTGAGTTTCTCTGCAAATATTACACATTGTATCATTATGTGAGAGGATTGGAATTTTGAAGGTACTATGGCTTGTACGACCTCCAGCTAAGAGAATTGCAGATATTCCAGAGGAAGCACAGGTCAATGCAATCTGTCCTTGCACACGAACAGCAGCAGCAATTGTATTGCATACAAAGGTCTTTCCACCACCTCCAGTGCTATGAAGAAAGACTGATTTCCCATGTTGCTGAGCTGTAGAATTGATAACAATATCAAAAGCCATCCTTTGTTCTGCATTAAATGTTTGAAGATTCCTATCAACCAATTGCTGCAGGGATGGAATATTGTAGGCCAACTGGGCTGCCAAAAGAGGATTGTCCTCATAAGCAGCCTAGTCCATCATAGAGACTGGCATCTGAGTCCATTCTGAAAGGTGTCAACCATGAGATTGAAGGAGTTTATTGATAAGATGAAGGCCAAAGTCATAGAGCTGGGCATCTGTTGAATTGGGAACACGGAAATTGACTAAAAAGGCATGATAAGATGGGCAAATATCACCAAAGATGGAATTAATGCTTTGCTAGGACAGACATGGTGCATGAAGTCTCAAATGGAGCACCAAAGGTGCTGAAAGAAGGTAGTTGTGATGAAAAAGGCAGTTGGCAGTGCCCCGCAGTTCAAACTCAGCCAGAATAGGCTGGAGGATGGCAAAGGCTGTTCACTTCAAAGTCCACATAAGTTTACATAAGCAGTGGCTGTGGTCCACCTGTATTAATATATAGATAATTGTATAAGCACCTCTGGAGGTGCTTATATGATTCTGGTTGATTACAATTATTCCTATGATTATGGTCCTCATAATCGTCTCCATAATTGTTTCTGTAATCATCTCATAACCATCTACTCTGACTCCCACTAATCATCAGGAATCTGCAACATCTCTGGAGATCTATGGGCAGTTGTAATGATCATGCCATGGATTCCATGGACTTTAACCTTTGCTAACTGCAATGGTATTGTCACTCCTTGGAATCCATTTCCTGGTTCTTACTTCACTAACAAATATTCCATAGATTCCATGGACTTCAATCCTTGCCAACCAAGGGCAGTAAATCCTTGAAATCCATTGGACTCCATGTCCTGTATTCATTGTAACTACATGAATTCCACAGATTCCATGGACCCTTGGAATCCATCATGTGAGATGTGTGAGCTTCTCATGGCAGACAGTTAGTCACTGTCGGTTCTCGTAGTGATCTACTATTTACATGTTGACTTATTTCTGAGGGGATTTGCCACTCACTTTGTTTGAGAATGGCCCCATGATTCTAACACATCAGTGTTATGATTTTTCCTGCTTACCTTATCTTATCAGGCACCTATCACTATCTCATCTTATCTCAGGCACCTATCCCCAGCTATCATGACTATAACAGATGTTCTCAATGATTGTACTATGGACTGCTACAGCTTGTGACCATTGCTCACCCACCTTGCTGTTTTCTTTGTTTCATGTATAACTACTATGAACACTGTTCTATTCTTAGTATTCTAGTTTTCATATATAAGTAGCATAGCTCTCACTGTAGTATCCTCAGCTTCAAGCTAAAGTTTATCTATACCAATACTTTATCCTCACCAAGAACTTGACTAAGACATTAGTCCTTCTTCACTGAGCCCTAGACACCTCAGTCAGTCCTCTGGTGATTGTCTGAACATGAGACAGCTGAGGTCTAAACTAAGTCTTTGGTCATGTGAAGTCCAGGTCTAACAATTGGAATCCATTTCCCAGTTTCTATTTCATCTACTAATTTCACATATTCATTTATCACACCTAGAATCCATCATGGTAGCGAGTAGGTGTTATATCGGAGTCCATGAAATCCTTGACTCCTCTAGATACAGAACCTTCCAGACTTATTCCTTCTAGCCACATCCATAATATTCTAGCTTCTGATTCCTCAGACTCTGCTCTAGTATATAAACTGTAGAATTACTTGTACATACTTCAGTTTGAATATCAACTTGGTTCAGCCCAATACTCTTGTTCTCACTCTTAGCCTTCAAGCCTAACTATTTCTACCTCTATCTCTATGTCTGTGGATTCTGACTCTATTGTACTTCATCCTTGATCCTAGTGGTCATCATCCTGCAGACTCTGTCTGTAATCTATCTTAGGGCTTTGATCCAAGGGTGATGTTGCTAATAGCTTCTCCAAGGTCCATGCACTCCATGGCTTCCATTGGCATGCATTCATTTCTCTATCCTATTGGTATGATCCTAACAGTGGTATAGGACATGTATGATTAACCTGGCAGATATGGCCATCAACATGCCATGATCATTATAAAGATTGTGCTTTTACCATATCACCATACTTACCATAACATGGCCCCATGGCATGGCTTAGAAGCAGAACTTTAAACAAGATCATGAAACAAATAGTATTGCAGTATTGAAGAAGAAAAAAATGATGCAAGTGGTGGGTGTAGTACAGTTGCCTCTATAATAACCCATACCCCTTGGTGGACACCTGGAGGTATGAGTTACTACAGAGTATGGGTTCTTGCAGAGGTCATTGTAGGGTGTCTCCTGGGGGTTTCAAAGGCCTCTATAATATGTCAATTGTATTTTAAGCCTAATTAGAAGTAAAATACATTGTAATTTCAGTGTCCTTTAATGAGTAAGCCTCTTCAAGATGGGTTTTCTAACCAAATGAAGCCAGAAATCCTTCAAGCTGATGAAGATAAGGGTCATGCAGATTCAGATCATGAGTTGCTGCTAGGCTCTCAACAAGCCCAACCTCATCAACAAGGTTTCTGACCACATCCAACCATTCTTCATCCTCCATTGAGACTGGCTTTTTCTGAGCCAACCAGGTTTTGATATCCTTCTTCTTTTGGTCTGTCTCATCCTCAAGAAGCTTCAACGCCTTCTTTAGCTCAGCAATCATGGGAGTGGTGATATTCTGCTTTGGAGAAGCCATGTAGAGGGAAAGTTGCTGCAAAATGTTAAAAAACAGAGCTGCCATTAACAGGCTTTGGATGAAATTTGACTCCACTTCCAAAAGGAAGGAGCTGTAAATGCATATAACAGTCTGCATTTCTGAAAAATATTGCAAGCACTAAGATTCAAACCAGCAATGAGTGATATATTCACAGCACAAGCTACCAACTGTACCATTTGACCAATAATATGCACTAATTATGGGTCTATGTGACATGACTAGTATTGCTGTGAGTCGCTGATGAACCTAAAGACTCCTGTGGGCAGAAAACACAAGACCTATAATGGCAAATGCTATCAAGCAGCTAATCTGAAGGCAGATTCTAGTGAGTCTAGTCTTGCACCTCTGTGTGGTGACTATAGCTTCCTAGGATTGTAGTGAACTTTTTGCTACAGTTGTTATGAGTCCCTAATGGTCTAGAGAGGCTCAAGTTATGTATGCAAAGTTTCCTGGAAGGGAAGCAATGCATAAATGTGGGTGTATGCTGAGTGGGGGCAACCTATATGTGGTGCAAAGTTTTGGTTCAGAAATCTGTCTGTAGCTTCAGTCAGTAAGCTCTATGCAAACTTATGAAGCTCTGGTTCTGAGTGGTAGCAAAGTTTTATCCAAGAAAAGTATGTGCAAGCAAGATATAGGTTTAAAGATTCTAATATCAAGCTAGTTGGTATCAACCTTGAGTCAGCTTCAAAAGGGGAGCTGTTGTGAACTTTTCCTTCTATTGGAAAGGTAGATAATGGTCCAAGGTGTCTAACTCAATAAGAGTTAAGTGGTGTTGTTTCCTAGGTTCAGAAACAGTTGTACAAAGGTGTTAGTGGCTAAAGGGCTTCAATCCTAGCTGCGGATTACTCTTTGAAGCACACAAGTATGCAAGTGAACTTTTGATGTCAAGAATGCCACACAAGGGTAACCAGTAAAGGTTTTCTAGCAAGGTTTTTGGACAAGAGGCGAGCACATGAAGTTATAGGTAACTTTTAGTGAAGGAAAGTTCACTAATTGTTATTCTCTAATGAACAGTAGAGAACTAAAACTTTGGGTGTGTGTATTAGATGTAAGAGGTGTAGAACACAAGGAACAAGTTCAAAAACTTATTCTCTAGGTGTCTCTCTGGGGTTCTCTTCTGATCTCCCCCTAATAACTTTTTACTTAGCTACCTTTATACTACTTGAGAAATACTTGTATGTAAGCTATATTGGTCCTTGCCTGGTTGATTCACAATACAAGCAAACTATTTACTGTGGAATAGAGTATTATTAACCTTCCTTTACTACTGCTGTGTTGGAATCAGTCAGCAGCTTTATAACTCTAGTAACTGTGCAACTGTGCATTGCTGTGCAAGTAGCTGTTACTTCTGAGCAATCCTTGTATCAAGCAAACTTATAAGTGAACTTTATAAGCCATAACTGTGCAAATTAAACAGCCTTGGTAAGGATTTGACTGTGGCTGACTATAGTGAATTATTAAGTTCACTGACTGGTCCTTTGAACTGTGTAATGGAATGCAAGTCATCTACAGCTATTCCAAATGATCAGGAAAGGCTGTGATGCAGATCTGGAAGGGGTTTGATGGTATTCATTATCAAAGTGCCTGAAGATCATGGCTGTGCTTGATATGAAAGTTCAGAAGGGGTGTGAAATATAGCTCAATTATTACAGGTCTGCAAATTTATGAGTGCATAGAGCCTGCAGGCTTATCATCGCAACCAGTAACAATGACTCTTTTTGATGACTTATCATGTAAATATAGCCTTGATGACCTTGAATGACTTTGTACATGACTCAGATAGCAGTATATAAGTAGCTAGATAGCATAGGGAATAGTAACATCTTTTTACTCTCTTTAACTGTGCTATACCTTAAGTTTTGGACCTGTTGCAGGCCAGAGGAAAGCACAATCTGAGATTTTATTAAGAAGTATAAGTCATCATAAGCATTGAGCCTCATACTCTTCCTATGCTTGCAAGTACTTGCTCACTCTCTTAGCCCTCATAGCTGTGTGCTCCTCTCAGTAAGAAATTCAGACATGACCAAGATGTGTTTTAGTTCATTGTTGAGTAGTGAGATGTATAGAGTACATGTGGAGATATATATCTGACTGCTGAATAAGTACAAATGGAGACCCTAGCAACCTAAGATGGGTGAGGGGAGAATTCCTAACAATTGTATGGAATCCCTGGGGGAGATGAAACATCACTGGATGACAACCTGTTAGGAACTAAGCCTGAGGCATGTCACAGGATGTGAGATACCTACCAGAGCTTGCTCAAGCCTTAGGTTGGTGGTTCCTCCCTTGGGGGTTCATTTGTCTTTCTCCCTATTCTCTATTAACTCAGTGTGTAGAATTCCTAGCACTTGTAGGTTGTACCAGTATCTTCTGAATGCATCTGATTTCCACCAGCCTAACACTTTCACAATGTCTGGGTTGATTCCTTTGATGAGGTAGAATATGGTTCCTCTGATTTGAAAGCAATGACCTGTGAATCTCTCTAGTCCATGCTTTGTCCAAATGTTGTTGTATTGTTTCAGTAGAGAGCTTTTTGTGATGCATCTGCATTTATTTTGGCTTTCCAGATAAGAGGCTATAGGGGTTTCCTTACCAATTTCATTGCAGGTAATGTGATTTGTTATGGCATTTATGGGATCTGTAATGCCCAACTGCTTGCTGAGAAGGATGTTTTCTCCTTTGACCTGCTTTATTTTTGTTTGTGGAAGGTGTAGGATCCTGGAGCCATGTGTCATGTGTGGTTTTGCCAGGTTTCTCCTGGTGGGAAAGGCTTTGTGTTACAATTTTTCTGCTTATCTTATCAAGCACTTATTGCTATCTCATCATATCTCAAGCATCTACCCATGATTACCATGACTATAATGGACATTCTCAATGATTATACTATGGACTACTACAGCTTGTGACCATCACTCGCCTACCTTATGGTTTCCTTTTGTTTTCAGCATAACAACTACAGATACTATTCTATTTTAGCACATTAGTTTTCATATATAAGTAGCATAGCTCTCATTGTAGTATCCTCAGCTTCAAGCTAAAGTTTATCTATACCACACTTTACTCTCACTATAGAACTCGACTAAGTCCTTAGTCTTTTTTTGCTGAGCCTAAGGCACCCAGTTATTCTTTCAGTGATTGTCTGAATGTGAGACAGCTGAAGTCTAGACTATGTCTCTGATCATGTAAAATTTGGGTCTAACAATTAGCTTGAAGCTTCTCTCTTTTCTCTTCACCACCAGCTATGAAGAGACCAACCATATGAACCCCCAGATTATCATCAAACTCACATCCACTCTCGGTGCCTTCACCATCATATCATTCCTGGTAGCCCTCACTACCTTTACCTATTATCAGCAGATCCACCAATTCCTGATCCATCAATGACTCCTGGTAGCACTCTGAGACTCCCCCTTCCCTCTAAAAGTCCTTGTCAGTAACCCCATCACACTCCAAATCCCGCCAGTGAACAGGACTCCTCAAGGAGGAGGAGCATCTACCACACCCCCAGCTCCAGCGAGGAGTTCTCTCCATGTAGGCAGGAGACTCCCTGCAACACCACCCCTAGACCAAGTGGTGTCATTCAGACCCTGAGCCCTAAGAACCTTGACATCGCCCCTCACCCAGATATAGCAGCAGAGGAGCACAGGCAGGTCTTATGGACTATCCTCCAAGACCCTGAGTATGACAACCTCATCCCAGTCTAGCTTGCCCTCCCTACTCCCCTGCTCAACCACAATACTCTTCAAATCCCCAGCCCCAACTCAGACCTTTCCACTTATGTAGAGGATCAGGGCTTGGATGTCTGGCATCTCCAACCCTGCTGACTCTTCAACCCATACCTGGGAGACATTGCTGGGTACAGAAATACATACTCAGGTGAACCCAACTTCTCAGAACCCCTGTCCCCTATCCTGGACCAGCCAGAGCTCAGACAAATCTGAGTATTTGAGTTACTCAGAATACAACTCTCTAAGTCCCCGGAGCCCATCCTCTATAATGAGCCCAATGACATTTTCAATCCACAAGGCACTGACTTTGAATGGCCCTGGCTGGCCCCTATTGATGAGGAGTGAGTCAGCCCCTTCTTCATAGCAGCCTGGGCACTTCACAGGGCAGACATCGAGACCTGCATGGGCAATGACAACCCCTTACACTATCTCCATCCCACCATGGATGAATACCTTGCATTTAAATGCAATGAACACCTTCCTGGCCCTATCCCCAAACACTGCATCGATGGTGAGATCTTCACCCTTCGACAATAAACAATCCTGGGCCCCAAGGCTGGACACAGAGTTTTCAGGTTACAATCCCACACTATGGAGGAACAGGCTGACTTGGAGTGAGACCTCCAGGATTTGGCCAGAAGAGACATGGGGCAAAACTAGAGGACCAGTCACCTCTAGGGGGAGTTTTTTAATAATTTCGACACCTTTAACTACGATACAGAAACCTTTGATGGGGCCAGTGCATACAACCTCAATATATCCTCCTCACAATAAGGCCTCTATGTACTAGACCACATTCCTCTCCCCGAACCTATGTCCAATGATGAACCTAAAGACTCCTGTGGGTAGAAAACACAAGACCTATAATGGCAAATGCTATCAAGCAGCTAATCTGAAGGCAGATTCTAGTGAGTCTAGTCTTGCACCTCTGTGTGGTGACTATAGCTTCCTAGGATTGTAGTGAACTTTTTGCTACAGTTGTTATGAGTCCCTAATGGTCTAGAGAGGCTCAAGTTATGTATCCAAAGTTTTCTGGAAGGGAAGCGATCATAAACATGGGTGTATGCTGAGTGAGGGCAACCTATATATGGCGTGAACTTTCTGTTGGTGTCAGAAACCTAGCTATGGTTCCAGTATTGTAACTGTGTTTCTAATGAACTTCATTAGTAACTTTCTTTACCTTTACTAGTCTTTTGAATGCAACATTTCAAGGTGAGAATGACAAGAAGGGTAGCTTTCTTATGCTTAATATTCCTTCCTGCTTTACAGAATGAAGTAGTAACAAGACTTAGTTGTCTCTCTTAGAACATGGAGACATGACATTAAATCTTGTTGGTTGTGTGAATATGGGAAATTGGTAGGGTATCCACCAGTCTACTATTTTCTAGCTACATTTTGTCCTCTTTTTATACAAAGTTCATGAACTTTTATCAGTAAGCAAAGTTTCTAAGGCTATAAAACTGCAGTATGTATTGCTGAGCATATCTAAGGCATTTATAATACTAAAGAACTTTTTAAGTACTTTACTTACAGTGCTGCCAAAGTGCATGGGTGCAGCTGATTGTTTTGGTAAGATTTTCTTACATATCCTTAGCTATGGCTCACTAATACTACTTGTTTAAGTACGCAACCATATGGTCCCATACTTTGGTTAGCAATCTGTAGTTGTAAACAGCCTATGCATGGGGAAACCCATGACTTGGCCAGTGCTGCATGCGCCTAAGTTCTAGGCCAGTTGGGTGCTTATTCCATTTATGGATGATTGGTAATCAAAAAGGGACTTATGGAAATATGGTGCATTAGTTCTACAGTGTAACTTCATGTACTTTGTAAAGTTCAGAATGAAACAAGTTAGCCCTTGCTTGCAATGTTAGGTTTACTGAAAGTCCATAGGTGAGACATAATTGATAAATTGAAGGTAGTGCCCATGATTTCTGAGTGCACAGAGCCTGGAGGCTCATCACCAACTTTCCACCACTGTGACCCACAATGCTAAGAAGCCAACTCTGGCATCATGGCTACCCCTGAACCGGGACCAGCCGACTCTTTGCAGGAGCCAGCTTGAACATTGACATTGACATTGAATCTGAACGACCCATTGCACCTCCCAAACCCAAACCACATGCCAAACCTGAACCACCCAACAATGAATCCTGAACCATCAAAGATCTTCAACAGGAAATCAACCATTGGAGGGAAGCAAGCAACAATATGGCCCAGCAACTCATGGACCTGGACTTGAGAATGACAAAACTCAATCCACCACTGCTACCTCCCTCATCCAGCTCAGGAAGTAGGAGATGGTTGATCCCTTGACCACCCTTTGTACTGGGGTGACCACTGAACCCACCCCCTGTCGGCATCCCAAGGGATATCAAGCCCTTTCTCAGGGTGAAACCCATGATGCACCAGGTTCCAGACAAATTCACTGGGGCCCATGCTGACATTGAACGATACCTCAGCAATTAAAATTCCTACTTCACCACCTTTGGTGTCTACTTCCCCTATCCATCCATTAAAATCCAACTTGCTTCCTCCCTCTTAACTGGTTCCACTAAAGAATGGTGGGTATATAAACAACCAGAGTTCTATGACATGATCACACAGTGGGTCCGATATCCTGACTGGAATGGATATTGTGACCTCATCCATCATCAGTTCTCAGATCCTGCTATTGAACAGATCCATGAGAAGTGGATGCTAGAACTCTGAATGGGCAATGGGCTCACCAATATCTTCTTCCAGGAACTGGAGATACAAGCCAAGCTGGTGGGGCTCTATCATGACAAGAGAGAACAAGGAAAGATGGTCATGGCTGTCTATTGGGGAATCCCACAGAGCTATGCCAATATCATTGCCAACCAAGGAATCCAAACCCTGGAAACCTACCCAGAGTGGAAGGAGCACATCTGCCAACTATACATAGACCACACCAGGAAGTTGATCTTCAACCAGACCCTCAGATGCCCCAATGATTGTCGCCATGACCAACAACAAGGCAGTAAGCCCAGAACATTGAATAACAACCCTAGCCCCAGCAAATCTGCTGGGACCACAAGTTTGACACTGGCCAAGCAGTCAGGACAGGGCTTGACAACCACTAGAGATGCAGGGATCAGGTGATGGAGATAGACTGTTTAAGAAAGGAAGAAAGGTGTTACTGTTGTAAAGAGAAGGGGCATATGTCAAAGGACTGCCCAGTAAGGAAGGAATACAAGGACATTCACTCAGTAGTAGTTGCCAAGCAGGAACCACAAACTGAATCAAAGGTAGAGGAGGTAAAAGATTAAGTCGTCAAGAGCTTGATTCCCCTTTGACGACCTCCTCCTCAAATACTGGTGCACTCTTGTCTTCCACTGGTTGGGCTTATGATACTTCTTTAGTTACATCTTCTGTCTTATCTACTATGCATTCAAATATACCCGTCCTCACCACTTTTAATGTCATCAGCATGACTAGCAAACCAGTAAAAGAATTGAACCACTATGCCACTGTAGCAAAGTTGAGTGACATGGATTCAAGCGCTGATGAGGTCAATGCCTCTGACACTGAACAGGGAAAAGACTCTTCAACCAAAGAGTTGGCAGAGAGCCTCCCCCAGGATGACTTGCCAAAACCTCTAGTATGGGAACTGCCTGCATGCAAACTCTTTGGGGGGAACATCTCTGCAAGACTGGCTAATTAGAGCATGATTACCCATAAGGGGAAAGGCTCTGGAAAGCGACCTCAAGAAGTTGCACCAAAGGGTGATCCCACCCAGAAACAACTGAATCACTGAGTCAGGAGCACTAGGGAAGCAGAGCATAGCTCTACCCATCACCTGGCATCAGATGTGAATGGCAATCCCAGTCAATGTGACAAGAACACAATGAGCCTGGGTGAACCCCCTGTCCCTCAAGGGGATGGCCCTGATGTACAGAATAGATGTAGGTATCCTCTCATTGCACCCCCAGCCAACACCGATGAAAATGCACAACTGGCCAAGGACACCAAGAAAGCTGCAGGACCAGGACCTGCTAGTGCTCAGGCAGTGAAAAGGGGGCCAGCCATTACCATGGTGGAAGTCCCTGATAAAGAAGATGACACTGCCTATCAGCAGTGGTGGGCAAAGCAGAGAAAGGGAAGTGCCACCCAGGAAAAGCAGGATACTGAGGAATACCCCATTTTCACCTCCCTCTTACCCTATTAATTTCATCCAAAGGAGGACCGATGGCTCAAACCCTTCACTGCCGAATGGACCCTTCAGGCAATCCGTGAAGCCTGCACTGAGAGTGAAGCCAAAGCTGTCCTCCACTGCTGGGTTCATTGAGACTGAGTCAGTGAGATCATCAGTGACCTCATCAACAGCTTGAAGCAGAGGGGTGAGCCAGCCCTGGAAGAACTATATGAACTCCAACAACCCATCTGGTATATATGAGGTACCAAATCCACTGGGTGTTGATGTGCTCGGTAACAGACAGTGTGCAAATGAAACAAAGTGTCTAGATCATCAATCTAGATACTAAATCACACACACATATACACAATCACCAATATATAAGTTTGAGGGTGAGTATGATAGAAGCACTCATGGTGTACTTAGATAGCAATAATCAATTGGGTTTGTTCAAATGTAACTTCAGTTCAATTCTAGAGGTGTCTACACAATATACACTGATTGCAGTAGCAAGGTAGATAAACATGGGGTGGTAGGTATAGTAATGAGTTGTTCAGACTCGAATTGACTTTGTATAGGAGAGCTTTTTAAGGCTTGACTAGTGAACACTTCAACAACAAACAATCAAAGACCTAGATAGTCTACAAAGAGCCCTTGACTCAGTGACAATACAAGCTCACAGACTTGCAGCAAAGAACTGAAGTTCTACAAAGAGTCCTTGACTTGTAAAGAGTCTTTGACTCTAGAGTTCTCTGACTCTTTGACTCTTTGAACTTAAAGTGTTCAATGGCTTATTTCACTTCAACTAGACAACATCTTCTATCTGTGGTTGACTGGGTACATCTAGATCACTTTAGTGGGCTTGGGAGCATGAGGCCTTTGTATGCAGAGCAGTTCTAGGAACTAGCAAAGCACAAACATGGGGATGACCCTTATTCCTACTTAGTTCTTCTAGATTACTGTAGCTGCCCTTTTGGGTTGACTTGGTAAACTTAAATTCACTTTAGTCAAGGATATGCACTTTAAAACCAGTGATTGATTAGGTAGCTATAAGGCCACTAGCATAAATGTGGGTGAATGCATTCCTACTGTTATGTGTCTAGTTGCTGCTAATTTATATGATTTGTAGTCTAGGTATAGGAGCTGGTATCTAAAATAAATATGGTATGAGCTTTGGGTATCAATACAAATGATAAGTAATTAAATTTACAAGAATTGTGTGATTCTGTTGATGAGCCTCCAGGCTCTGTGCACTCAGAAATCATGGGCACTACCTTCAATTTATCAATTATGTCTCACCTATGGACTTTCAGTAAACCTAACATTGCAAGCAAGGGCTAACTTGTTTCATTCTGAACTTTACAAAGTACATGAAGTTACACTGTAGAACTAATGCACCATATTTCCATAAGTCCCTTTTTGATTACCAATCATCCATAAATGGAATAAGCACCCAACTGGCCTAGAACTTAGGCGCATGCAGCACTGGCCAAGTCATGGGTTTCCCCATGCATAGGCTGTTTACAACTACAGATTGCTAACCAAAGTATGGGACCATATGGTTGCGTACTTAAACAAGTAGTATTAGTGAGCCATAGCTAAGGATATGTAAGAAAATCTTACCAAAACAATCAGCTGCACCCATGCACTTTGGCAGCACTGTAAGTAAAGTACTTAAAAAGTTCTTTAGTATTATAAATGCCTTAGATATGCTCAGCAATACATACTGCAGTTTTATAGCCTTAGAAACTTTGCTTACTGATAAAAGTTCATGAACTTTGTATAAAAAGAGGACAAAATGTAGCTAGAAAATAGTAGACTGGTGGATACCCTACCAATTTCCCATATTCACACAACCAACAAGATTTAATGTCATGTCTCCATGTTCTAAGAGAGACAACTAAGTCTTGTTACTACTTCATTCTGTAAAGCAGGAAGGAATATTAAGCATAAGAAAGCTACCCTTCTTGTCATTCTCACCTTGAAATGTTGCATTCAAAAGACTAGTAAAGGTAAAGAAAGTTACTAATGAAGTTCATTAGAAACACAGTTACAATACTGGAACCATAGCTAGGTTTCTGACACCAACAGAAAGTTCACGCCATATATAGGTTGCCCTCACTCAGCATACACCCATGTTTATGATCGCTTCCCTTCCAGAAAACTTTGGATACATAACTTGAGCCTCTCTAGACCATTAGGGACTCATAACAACTGTAGCAAAAAGTTCACTACAATCCTAGGAAGCTATAGTCACCACACAGAGGTGCAAGACTAGACTCACTAGAATCTGCCTTCAGATTAGCTGCTTGATAGCATTTGCCATTATAGGTCTTGTGTTTTCTGCCTGCAGAAGTCTTTAGGTTCATCACTATTGTTTCTATTCAGTTAGACAGAATGGCTATGGGTTATTCTATTGATGAGGGTTCCTTCATGGTCCACAGGAACCCCTTGCTCCTTCTTCATGGCTCACCACATGGTATTCCATTCAATACAGCAATTTTATGCTGTATCTTGAGGATGTTACCACTGATCATAATCAATTGTTGGACAGAGTTTATATTATTTTGATCGCTTGCATGATCTACTTGGTTATCTTGGTGCCAGGTCCTGGCTATTAAGTTATGCCTGTTCATTCATTTTCTAGACTAAGTTCATCTCAAAATTTGGGTCTGTTTGGACTTAGCGTTTTCTTTCTAGGTTTATTCAATTTGTCGAGGTGACAAGTACATCTAGTTACTCTTCATTTCTTTTGATGGTTTCTACTTCATAGAGACAAGTTCCCAAGTTCTGACTATAGAGTCTTTGGTTTGGTAGGGAATAGTCATAAATACTGGAAGGCAGATAGAGTTGACTCATCTAGATGTCGTCTCTAAGTCTTTTCTCTATATTGTATTTGTCTTTTCTTGTCCTCTATTGTAGTATTTGGCTATCAGCATAAAGCCTCAACTATAGCCCTTAGTACTGCTTGTAGAATGTGAAATTTGATAGAAAATTGCAAAATCTATGGGTAGCCTGATACCAGGCATATCAGTGTGACTTTATGCTCAATGCCCAACTTGAAACTGCCATGAACATTCAGACCCTTTCCATCTGAGCCCTCCTTGACAGTGGTTGCACTGGCAGCTCCATAAACCAGTCATATGTCCAGAACCACCAGATTGACACCAAGAAAGCTGTTGCCCTGATCCTCATTTATAACACTAATGGAACCCATAACAAAGCAGGCAATATCACTGAATTTGTCAAACTCTGCCTTACCATAGGAGGTCACAGTGAATGCATTGACCTCACAGTCACTGATCTCAGCTCGAAGGACCTCTACCTTGGCCATGACTGGCTCAAACACTATAACCTGGTTATTAACTGGAAGACAGGCATGATCATTTTCAGTTGCTGCCAATGCACAAAAAACCTGTTCCTGCTACCCAATTCCTGATTCAGACCTGGATGACCAGTGGGATGAAGAACTTGAAGATGGAGAAACCATTCTCACTGTCAACATGCAAGAAGAACTCGTCATCCATGCAGTACACCACACCAATGACTTGGCAGCCCAAGCCAATGTGGACAAGCCGAAGAAGACATTCAAGGAAATAGTACCCAAACACTATCATTCCTACCATGACTTGTTTTCGAAAGAAAACTTTGACGAACTCCCCAAATGAAAGCCATGGGATCATGCTATCGAGCTTGTTCCCAATGCCAAGTCAACACTTGACTGCAAGGTTTACCCCTTGAACTGAAACAAGCAAGAACAGCTTGACAAGTTCCTCGACAAGAACTTGGAGTCAGGACGAATCTGCCCCTCCAAGTCCCCCTTCACTTCACCCTTCTTCTTTGTCAAAAAGAAAGATGGTTCACTTCACCTCATGCAGGACTATCGAAAACTGAATGACATGACCATCAAGAACTGCTACCTCCTTCTGCTTATTTCTGAGCTCATCGACAAACTCCAAGGCACCAAGTACTTTACCAAAATTGACATTCATTGGGGATACAACAATGTCTGAATCAGAGAAGGAGACAAGGAAAAGGCTGCCTTCAGAACAAACTGGAGACTGTTTGAGCCCACTGCCATGTTCTTTGAACTCACCAATTCACCCACCACATTCCAGTGGATTATGAATGATATATTTAAGGACCTGATTGCTGAGAGAAAGGTCACTATTTACCTTGACGATATCCTCATCTTCACCAAAGATCTGGATGAACATTGCTGAATCATATGACACATACTTCAATGCCTATGAGAGAATAAACTATTCCTCAAGGTGGAGAAATGTGAATTCAAGGTATTAGAAACCAAATACCTAGGAGTCATCATCAGTCAGAACTCTGTACAAATGGACCAAGTCAAGGTTGCCAGAATTACCAAATGGCCAATGCCCATCAAGAAAAAAGAGTTGCAGTCATTCCTCAGATTCACCAATTTCTACTGAAAATTCATCTACAACTGCTCTAAAATTATTTGTCCCCTCACCCAGCTCACCGGCAACACAGAATGGACATGGGGAACAGCCTAGAACCAGGCCTTCCAACAGCTGAAGAAACAGATAGTGGAGGACATCATCCTGGCCATCCCAACAGAGAAGGGCCAGTTCAAGGTAGAAGCTGACTTGAGCCATGGAGCCATTGGGGCCATACTCAGCCAGCAGCAAGAAGGAAAGTAACAGCCAGTTGCATTCATGTCGAAAGCCATCACCATAACCAAGCAAAACTACAAAAACTACAACAAAGAGCTACTTGCTATCATGCTCACACTATCTGTGTTACGATTTTTCCTTTTATCTTATCTTATCAAGCACTTATTGCTATCTCATCTTATCTCAAGCACTTGCTCACAGTTACCATGACTATAACAGACATTCTCAATGATTGTACTATGCTTGCAACTATCGCCTGACTACCTTGTTGTTCTCTGTTGTTCTTTGCATAACAACCACAGTTATCATTCTATTCTTAGCTCTCTAGTTTGCCTATATAAGTAGTGTAGCTCTCGCTGTATATCCCCAGCTTCAAGCTAAAGTTTATCTATACCATGCTTTACTCTCACAACAGAACTCGACTAAGAACTTGTTCCTTCTTTGCTGAGCTATAGACAACCAGTCATTCTTCCGGTGATTGTCTGAATGTGAGACAGCTGAAGTCTAGACCCATCTGTAGTTATGTGAAGTTCAGGTCTAACATTTAGCTTGAAGTTTCCTTCTGGTCTCTTCACCATTCACCACAAAGAAACCAACCCATGCAGAACTTTGAACAAGCAATCGTAATTGCCCTCTCTATCATCCTAGGATCCCTAGTGATCTTCTCCATTGTCGCCCTTACCCTTGAATACAAGGAAGAAATGCAACAGTTCTTCTATCACCTAGGAGAACCTCATTCCCGACCCCCACTATCTACCAGTTATGTTCCCCCTTTTCAAGTTGAACAACCCATTCAACCGGAATCACAGCAAGACCTCTTCCACCCCACCACCCACAGATCTGGCTTTACAGCCAACTCCAGCAACGAGTTCCTGCCTTGGCAGGAACCCCCCAGAAACGCAACCCCTGGACCCAGCCAACCAAGAGGAGCTTCTCACACCCCTTCCTCTGACACCACCTCTCTCAAAACAATTCCCCTGGACAAACCCTTTCCAGCACCGCCAATCATCACAGACAGGCCCCCGACCACTCAGGAGGCCTATGACCTCAGCTGGTACCTTTTCAGCAGATATGAGGCGAGTATCCCACCTGCCTATATTGAACCTGCTCTCCTAGAGAGACCCATCAGTCTCAATGGATTCAGAATCCAAGTCATTGGACTAGAGTGGGAGCTCCAGGGTTCCTTTGAGCAGTTCCCAGAGGACAAAGAAGAGGACAAAAAAAACAGTTCATCCCAACCCTGAGGAAGAGCCTCACACCATTGAGTGAGGGCCCATCCTCCCCATCATTCTACACTCCCCCAAGCAGTAGACAAACACTCTTGAACCACAGCCCACCACGCTACCCCACACCCCCTCCCCTGACTTGGGAAGCAATGAGTCCATCAATCCCCACCATGTTTCCTATGATGATCCCCTCAACCTGCGAAGTGCAGACTATGATTGGCCTGCCCTCACCCAAGTGGATAGAGACATACTCGGCCCCACCCAGTCAGAGGCCTGGGAGTATCAATGCACCAATCTCAAAGCCCAAGCAGGGTGGCACGCACCCATTCGCCCAGATATGGATGAGTGGCTGGCCATCAACTGTGGAGACAACATTCTCCAAAGAGGAAGAGATGCTACCATTTGGGCTTGCATCCATGCAAACATTAACCAGCAAATATACCCACCCTCCACAGACCACAGAATTTATGGAATACAAGAAAGAACAATACATTGGGGACTGCAACTCCTACTTCACCTTGTTCGAAGTATTCTTCCCATACCTCTCCATCAAAATCCAGTTCATGTCCTTGCTATTGAAAGGCCCTGCTAAAGATTGGTGGGTGTATCAACGACCCGACTTCTATGATGCAACTGCCCAACGAGTTCAATACCCAGACTGGAATGAGTATTGCAACCTCATCTGTCGCCAATTCTCAGACCCTGCCATTGAGCAACAACACGAGAAGAAGATGAATGAAATACGAATGGGCAGTGATGAGCCTCCAGGCTCTGTATGCTCAGAATTTTATGGATTTACTGTTAATTCCTACACCCAGTCCACCTGACAGACTTTCACTAAACTAGCCATTGCCGACACAGCAATACCACTTTTGTATCATGGCAATATGTCTTTGCACATTTGTTATCCATCCCATCTTGAAATCCAACACTTCATGGCATTACAGACATGTTAACACTAATTTTGATGGGCCCTCAATCATATATGGTAATGCCACATCCACATCAAAGCACATTGCAATGCATCATTGATCACTAGACCCTATTGATGTCACCTATCACCGCACTCATCCATCAAAGATATCAACCTATCATGGACACTCCAGAACTATGGTGACTCAAGCTGTTACTTTTCCAATCTGGCACGTCATTGGAGATGCATTGGGTGACCTCAGCAACACTAGCACATCTTTACAATCTGCAGTACACACAGTCGAAACAGCAAGAACCAGCCTGATAGCCAGACTCCACTATAGAACATTTTCTAACCAAGCACAGCAATTCAAACAATGCTGTATACTTCAGCTGATGGATATAGGTCACATTTATTCAGGATTTTACTGAGCTAAGGCCTTACAGCCTTAGTAAAAAGTCACTTGGAATTCTATTAATATATGTAGGACTTTAGTATAAAAATGTAGATTACAGTAGCATTCAGTACTTTTTGACCCCAGTGTGTTACGATTTTCTCCCTTATCTTATCTTATCGGCCGGCGCTTATCTATATCTTATCTTATCTCAAGCACCTATCATCGTAACCACAACTATAACGGACCGCATCAGCAATTGTACTACGGACCACTACGGCTTGCGACCAACGCTCGCCCTTCTCATGTTTTCCCTTGTATTCTGCACGACAACCACGGACAAGCACTCTATTCATAGAACAGGACTTTTCATATATAAGTAGCGTAGCTCTCGCTGTATATTCCCCAGCTTCGAGCTAAAGTTTAATCACACCGAACTTAGCTAGTCGACTCAGCCTCAGACTAAGACCTTAGTCCGACGCTCTTAGTATCCATTCAGTACAGAGACTCCTTGGGTGACTGTTCGAACGCGAAACAGCCCTCGGTTTACTCTTGTTTGGTTTACCCAGAGTTCGGGTCTAACAATTAGCTCGAAGCTTTCTATTCCCTTTCTCTAAGCAGCCACCATTGCTTTTTGAAACCGAATGCCCGCATCGTTCACCAGTACCGGAATCATCTCCGCCTTCTTCCTGACACTCTTTGTCGGGATCCCCGCCCTCTCGTACCTTCTCTATCGGTCCAGGTGGCCGATCGTTTTCTGGTACAACACCCAACACAACCGTCTTCAGCGTTGGACGGACCGCACCTTCCGTGCCCCCTGTCTCCCAGCTGTCCCTTTCTACCCATCCCCCTACGGTCTACAACACTATGGCACCACCCAGCCCGACAGATCTGTCACGTCCTTCCCCTCATCGCTCATGTCCGTACAGCATCCCAAAAGTCGGGAAACTCCTGCGGTCGCTCTGGTCCAAGAAATCGAAGTCGACATTGGCGAGCAAGGACACAGTGTCCTTGTTCACAACCCCCCCATCACTGGCACTCTCGACCTCCCTGTCCCTGCCGTACTCGCTGCCTCCTCTACCGCCGACACCACCTCTACTGCACCACTCCCTACTGGAGGAATGGCTCGAACCCGAGACTCTCTCGATCTATACGAGGTCGCAGCCTCGAGCGGCACCGAACTCCCCAACGACCCCTCCTCGGACGACGAAAGCAAGCCCTACGTCCCCCAGAGCCCCACTCAGTCAGAGTTCAAGGCCTACATCCGTGACCGCCAGATGCGCCCCGATTCCCCTACCATCCCTGTCACCATTCTCGACCAAGCGCGGCCAATCACCCTTCAACCCGGACCCTCCATCTGGGCAGAGGCAAACAGAGAAAGGGAGAGACTCGCCGAGGACGAGCTCCTCCGACTCTGGGGCGTCCAGGTTGACGTCCAAACCGGCCCCACCCCGTCCATGGCACCTCGAACCCCTTTGGCCGCACGAACGAGCCATTACCATCCAGCGCCTCCATAACCTCGGAATCCACAATCAGCAGCAGTACAACCAGTGGCAATACCAGCAGCGAGTCGAGCACGACGCCCGCCAAGCTACTAGCGCGCGCCTACCGGGAGAGGATGAAGAAGACCACCGAAGGCGCCTCCATTGGAACCGCCTCTGAAACATCAGCCGCGAGGACGAGGACTGGTACGCCCAAGACGAAGCAAGGAGGTGGAGGGAGCGCTGGCAAAGGGGCCAGTGGGTCGACACACGGCTCGGTGCGAACTACGCCCCTCCCCCCCTCGATCAAGACGAGCGGCTTATCTACGGTAACTGCTTCAGTACACAATTTGAGTCCCGACGACAGGAGCACATCCGACAAGGCGCCCGGGATATCACCCACGAGCAGCATAGCGCCATCAGTCAGCGCGCTATTGCTCGAGGTCCAACAGATCCGCGATCCATGGGAAC
The DNA here is from genome assembly GCA_030407055.1 of Armillaria mellea. Taxonomy (NCBI): domain Eukaryota; kingdom Fungi; phylum Basidiomycota; class Agaricomycetes; order Agaricales; family Physalacriaceae; genus Armillaria; species Armillaria mellea. Next base: position 851,019 of record JAUDZF010000001.1, on the reverse strand, counting down.
ACGAATACACGCGGATCTTCATAGGTCACTTATCGGCCCTTACGGAGGACCCGACCTTCCTCGCCTCGAAGATGGGGAGATTGATAAACAGCCTGAGGCTAGCGGATCTGGAGCGGGAGGATATTATTGAGTATTGTGCAACAGAACGAGCAGTATACGAATTCAATATGAAACACCCTGATCGTCCCTATGCAGAACCCGAAGATTACCATCCCCGAAACCCTCCCAAGCCGCTCCCCCTATCCCTGCCACCACGATCCCATGTGCCGAGAAGCCGGAAAGGCAAAGGCCGAATGTTCGCAGGAGCCGGACCGGAGGACGCAGAAACCTCGAACGCCGGTGGCAATCAGCCGCCCATTGTCCCAACCTGGACAGGCTATGATGGAGCCATCAAAGGCTCCCCGCCTCCAGGATGGCACACTAGCCCCCTTGCCCGAGACCCCGATAGCTGGTTGCTCCCTCGAGGACCAGGAAAGTACCATGACCCCAACGACCCACTCCCCAACCCTGTCGGCCAAATGGCCAAAGACACGCCATGGATGGGGTGCAAGCCGGATCTGATGCGGAAGCCTGCCGTCTTCAAAGGCAAGGCCGACGACATCGACCGCTTCCTCACCCATTGCGAGATGTACTTCCAAATGCATGACCCCTACATGTATGCCAGTCCTTTCTGAGTTGGCTTCACCGCCTCCTACTTCACTGGAAAGGCAGAAGAGTGGTGGATCATGATCCTCACGGAACGACGAAGCCACTCTCGCAACAAGTTCTGCCTGCCCAGCTGGGATGACTTCTGCCAAATGATCCGCGACAAGTTCCGCGATCACGCAGTAGAGGAAATCCATCAGCAAAAGATGTATGATCTCCGCCTCGGGAAGGGTCTCACCGACGACTACTTCCAGGCAATCGAAAAAGAGGCCAAAAAGGCAGGCCTCAGGGCTGACACTGGCGCCCGCGGACACATGGTCGCTGCCATCAAGAAAGGCATCCCCAACTCCTATACCAAGATCATTGATGATATTGGAGTCGGCATGCCCGAAACATACGATGAGTGGAAGCACCGAGTCACCGTCATAAATGAGGCCTGCCAACGAAAGGCCATTAAAGACGGTCTCAGACGCCCCGGTCCCTTCGTCCCCAAGAACAATAACCCCGCCACGAATGCTAACAAAGCAAGTAGTGGCACGACAGGTTCCACAGGGGACAAGAAGACTGGTACTGGCACCACCTATGGCGGTCGGGGACAAGCAATGGATATTGATGCGCTCAGGTCAGAAGGGAAGTGTTTCCGATGCAAGCAGAAGGGGCACATCAGCAAGAATTGTCCATTACAGAGTTGGAACAAAGACAAGAAGAAGGAGGAGAATCGGGCCGTAACGACGGAACCCGCTACCGAATCCAAAGTGGAGGAGGTAAAAGACGGCGCCGAGAAGTAAAAGGTTCTACTTGCTCGGCGAAGGACTTATCTGGTACGAGAAACAATATTGCTGGTCGGACTCATAGCTCTTCTGTAGTTACCCAATATGTTGATACGATAAATATGCATTTGAATATACCCGCCTTAACTGTTTCAAGTCCAGATAACCAAGAACCTAAAGAAAAAACGACATCCGAGCCCGCTGTGGGGGAAGGGACATGCCAGGTGGCGCTGGAGCCTTCCATACGAGTATTAGGACTCGGGTCGGAGTCAAGTAGGTGGGACGCCCTCAGGCCTCTGAAGCTGAAAGACTCAGCGTCTTCTCTGAAGACCAAGACATTCCCTGCAAGGACCAATGTGGAGGATCTCAAGCGCCCACCAAGGGCCAAGTCCACAGAGTCCGACTCTCTGGGGCATGGGGCAGAGAGCCCCAACAAGGTAACTATGGTCGAAGTCCCGGACGAAGAAGACGATACCGCCTTCAGAATTCACCAAGCAAAGCAAGCCAAGACCCATCTATCCCCGACACCAGAGGAGACCCAGCCTCCAGCTGAGAAGGTCCCACCGGGATGGATGAAACCTTTTGAAACTGAATGGACGTGGAGAGCCATCCGAGAAGCCAAAGACGAATCCGCCGCCAGGTCGGTGCTCCTTAATTGGATACACAGGACCAGGGCCAAAGAAGTAGTCGATAATCTCTTGGAAGGACTCCGCCGCGCCCAGCGAGCAAATGCGCTTGAATGGCTAGATGAACTCAGGAAGCCTAAACGCTACCTAATTCATTCACAGACCACCTCCAAGCGAGATCTTAAAATCCCGCTTAAAGTCGAAACTGCCAATAACCAAACCATCGACGCCACCACCCTCTTAGACAGCGGATGCACAGGCAGCTCAATTCACAGCGAGTTTGTCAAAACCCACAACATCCCTGTCTACAAGACCGCTAGTCCCATCCCAATCTATAACGCAGACGGTTCCCGTAACAAGGCTGGAGAAATCACCGAGTTCGCAGAACTAAGGCTCACCATTGGCGACCATAACGAGAGGATCGACCTCGCCGTCGTCAACCTTGGTTCGAAAGAGATTTTCCTCGGACATGACTGGCTTGTCCGACATAACCCACTTATTGACTGGAGCACCAGCAAAATCACCTTTGCCCGGTGCCAATGCGCCAAAAACCCCTTTCCCCTACCGGACTCAGATCCTGACGACCGGTGGGATGAAGAACTCGAAGAAGGCGACTGCATCCTTGCCATCGACTTCGAGGAAGCCATTGAAATCCGTGCAGTCCATAAGGCAAACGAACTCGCCGCCAAAGCCAACGAGGGAAAAGAGAAGAAGACCTTTGAGGAGATGGTCCCAGCTGCATATCGTGACTTTGTGGACCTCTTCGAGAAGGGAAACTTTGACGAGCTCCCTATGCGCAAACCTTGGGATCATGCCATCGAACTTGTCCCTAACACCAAGAACACTCTTGACTGCAAAGTGTATCCCTTAAACCGCACCGAGCAGGAGGAGCTTGACAAGTTCCTTGACGAAAACCTCGCCACTGGTCGAATCCGACCGTCCAAGTCCCCTATGGCTTCTCCCTTCTTTTTTGTCAAAAAGAAGGATGGGAAGCTATGCCCTGTACAGGACTATCGCAAGCTCAATGAAATGACCATCAAGAATCATTACCCCTTGCCCCTCATCGCCGAGCTCATGGACAAACTAGGAAGCGCCAAATACTTCACTAAGCTCGACGTGCGATGGGGATACAACAACATTCGCATCAAGAAAGACGACGAGTGGAAGGCTGCGTTCAGGACGAACCGTGGCCTGTTCGTACCCACCGTCATGTTCTTCGGCCTTACCAACTCCCCCGCCACGTTCCAATGGATGATGAACGACATCTTCAAGGACCTCATCACCTCCGGCAAGGTTACTGTATACCTTGACGACATCCTGATCTTTTCGAAGACTCTAGAAGAGCATCGACAGATCACTCGCAAAGTTCTTGCGCTCCTTAGGAAACACAAGCTATTCCTGAAGGCCGAGAAATGTGAGTTCGAGGTACTGGAAACAGAGTACCTCGGGGTAATAATTAGCGAAGGCTCCATCCGCATGGACCAAGTCAAGATCACTGGAATCACTGAGTGGCCCGTCCCCAACAAAAAGAAAGAACTTCAGTCTTTCCTAGGGTTCACCAACTTCTACCGACGTTTCATCAAGGGCTACAGCGAAATAGTACGCCCAATGATGCGTCTCACCAGGAATGAAGCCTGGACCTGGGGAACCGCGCAGCAGGAGGCCTTCGACAAACTTAAGGCCCGCCTGGCCCAGGATGTTGTGTTAGCAATCCCAACTGAGACTGGGAAATTCAGAGTGGAAGCAGACGCTAGCGAAGGTGCCATCGGCGCTGTCCTATCCCAGGAGCAGGAAGGAAAGTGGAGACCAGTCGCATTCTTGTCAAAAGCCTTAACAGCTACAGAGCGCAACTACGAGATTTATGACAAGGAACTACTTGCCATAATGCTTGCCCTTGAGGAATGGAGACACTACCTCATGGGTGCAGCAGTCGACATCGAAATCTGGACGGACCACCAGAACCTCCAGTATTTCCGAAAACCTCAGAAACTTAATCGCGGACAAGCGCGATGGGTGACTGAACTTGCCAAGTATCATTTCACCCTCCATCACAAACCAGGAACGGCAAACAAGAAAGCAGATCTCTTGTCACGACGCGCAGACCATGACCAAGGACATGACGACAACAACGAAGTCATCGTCCTCAAAGCCGAGCATTTCCGGGCCCTAATCATGCCCACTATCGACGAATCCCATGAGCACATCAAAAGCGCGACCCATGACCACCAGAAATGGGATCAAGGGATCGCCAAGTCGCTCAACCACGAAAAAGGCATACAAGAAAAGAATGGACTTCTATACTACGACAAAAGGATATACGTGCCCTGCGACCATGCAGTGCAAGGAGAGATCATCTCGCGCTGCCATGATCATATTACTGCAGGACACCCCGGAGTAGAAAAGACTAAAGAACTCGTCCTTAGGGACTACTGGTGGCCAAAGATCAGGAAGGACATCCAAACTTACGTCCAAGCCTGTGAAACTTGTGCCCGCACCAAGTCCAGCACTCAAGCCAAGCGAGCGCCACTGCATCCAAATGAAGTTCCATCCGAACCCTGGACTCATATATCCATCGACATGATCACTGGCCTCCCAGAATCCAACGGCCATGATGCGATCCTCGTCATTGTCGACTGATTTTCCAAAGACATCATCCCAGTCACCTGTAACATTGAACTTTCATCAGAAGGATGGGCGAAAATCCTCCGTGACGAAGTATATGCCAAACATGGCATGCCCGTCACTATTATCTCTGACCAAGGACCTCAATTCGTTTCAAAATTCCTCGAGGACCTCTATGGCATGCTTAACATCAAAAGCAATGCCTCCACTGCCTTCCACCCTCAGACTGATGGCCAAACCAAGTGCGTCAATCAAGAAATTGAAAAATACCTCCGCCTTGTCATTAATCATCATCAAAATGACTGGGCCAAATGGCTATCAATTTGTGCTTTCCAGCACAACAATCGCGTACACTCCACCACGGGCAAGAGTCCATTCCAAGTCCTATATGGACGACATCCCCGAGTTGCCCCTGACTCCAGATCCCATGCCACCCTCCGCACTCCCACGTCGGAAACCTTCCACGACCAAATAAAGAACATCCACGCCGAAACTGAGGCCGCTCTTATTAAAGCAGCTGAACAAATGAAGACACAATACGACAAAAAGAAGAGAGCTGCCGTCGAATATCAGACCAGAAACAAGGTCTGGCTCGATACAACAAATCTTCACCTCCCCAGACCAAAGAAAAAGCTAGACGACAAACGAGTCAGCCCTTTCCAAATCCTGGAAAAACGCGGCACTTCAGCCTACAAACTGAAGCTTCCCCCCGCATGGAGAATATATCCCGTCTTCAACGAAACCCTCCTCACGCCGTATACACCCCCGGCGTTCCCGAACCAACAACAACCGCCACCTCCTCCGCCCGATATCATCATGGGCGAAGAAGAATACGAAGTCGAGGAAATCCTCGACGACAAGACCCGCAAAGTACGCGGAAAGAAGGGGGAAAGGTCCAAAACCGTGACAGACTACCTCGTCAAATGGAAAGGCTATGGTCCCGAAGACAACAAGTGGACCGCAGAAAGGTACCTCGGCAACGCAAAAGAAGCGATTGCTGAATACTGGGAGAAAAGAGGAGGAATGACGGTAGATGCTATCATAATCAACCCCGGCAATGACACAATCATCATCGATGCCCGCTACCAGCAGGAGGACGATAACGACAAAGTAGGACCAGAGGACAACATATGGTACTACCTTATCAAGGTCGCTAGTGCCCAGGCGGAAAAAGGGGGCCAAGAATATGAATGGCTGGACGAAGAATGGAGGCCAGAACCTGAACTCGGACACATGGAGAAGCTCATTAAAGACTATTGGTGGGCTAACAAACAGGACAGCGAAGCGGACCCCCCTGACGGAGACGAGTCTTAGGGCAGTCGAGATGCCTGCCTTAACGAGGGGGTAATGTTACGATTTTCTCCCTTATCTTATCTTATCGGCCGGCGCTTATCTATATCTTATCTTATCTCAAGCGCCTATCATCGTAACCACAACTATAACGGACCGCATCAGCAATTGTACTACGGACCACTACGGCTTGCGACCAACGCTCGCCCTTCTCATGTTTTCCCTTGTATTCTGCACGACAACCACGGACAAGCACTCTATTCATAGAACAGGACTTTTCATATATAAGTAGCGTAGCTCTCGCTGTATATTCCCCAGCTTCGAGCTAAAGTTTAATCACACCGAACTTAGCTAGTCGACTCAGCCTCAGACTAAGACCTTAGTCCGACGCTCTTAGTATCCATTCAGTACAGAGACTCCTTGGGTGACTGTTCGAACGCGAAACAGCCCTCGGTTTACTCTTGTTTGGTTTACCCGGAGTTCGGGTCTAACACAGTGTGTACACTCTTATTCGTCAGACTATGCTTGTATTAATTCTCATACATGTCAATCCATCGTACATCGTATTCACTACATGCACCAACAATAAACTGACTAGTCAGACCAGCAACTCTCTACAAATCTGTCCATCGTTTCTATAGGATCTCCATATGTTTATTCATTGTTTTACAGCAATATTTGTCTTGCATCACATATAGTCGATTGCATGTCAACTTGCAGTATTGCTTGAGTTATTCCATGGTTCTTTAACTGTGAAGAAGACGTTTCCGTCTCTCTTTACTCTTAACACTATTGGTACATGTCAATATCATGCCAATACATGATCAACCATGCCATACCTCACCCCCCATTTACTTTATAGGCAGCACCAGTTTCAACTTCACCAGATAGGACCATTTTACCAGTTTTCACCTTCACCATCATCATTGTTGCCCACTTGGGTAGTCTCAGAGCAGACTTAGGATCAAGTATCAGTATAGGACCAGTTCAGCAATCATTTCAGTATAGGATCAGTATAGGAAATCCCAGTGTGGATTATAAGATAAGTTTTTGACATCAGATAGGATCATTTTCAGCCCAGTACCGTTCACCTCCAGTTTCTGTATCAGTCCGTTGATACGCAGTCTATGCGTTCACACCTAGATTTTGTGATTTTATATCAATACTATTGCATATCTACCTGATACTAGTGGGATTATGAGGACTATAGTGGAGGCTTCGAGCTGATAGTCAGTGCAAACAGCTACTAGTAATGCTAGGACTTAGATGTGACACTGCTAGTGGGTCAACTCTACCCACCAGCCAATACTAGTGACTTAAAACTAGTGGACCTATGCAATGTACGGTCACTAGTTTGCAAGTCTTGCCACTAGCATACCAAACCAGAGGCAGAGGACACAAACACCAAGAAGCTCCATCATACGAGTACCAGCTAAGGCGAGGACACCTAAGTCAGAAGCACTAGTTGTGTGATGATCTTAAACGGGACTTAGAATTGATTAGCGATGGTTGGGATTGCACAGAGAGCTGACTAGTGGACAACAGATCTCAGACGATTGGCACTAGTATAGCCAGGCTGCGCTCCCAATCACGATCGGTGACTGCTACAGGCATGACTGACTGGTGCATTAATTATCCTTGACACTAGTGGAGCATTGCTGGGTTGAGGGCATGGGAGACAGACCTCCAACGGAGTTCCTAGGCCCGCTAGTCAGCAACAAAGCATTCTAGACCGACTATTGCATGATTATGCACCAATACTCATGACTAGCCAAGAAATCCTTATCAATAGTACCCCTCTAGTATAGCTATTTTTGGTTATCGTACCTTTTTCCATTTGTATATAAGTAGTAGAGTAGGTGCCTCACGTGGCAGGAAAGCCTACCCTGAGATTGTGACATACTAGTCAGTACCTAGTGCCCCCAATTAAAGGATTTTGTGCTTAACCTCGACAAAATGACAGCTAGTCATGGAGTTACCCCAGTATTGAGTGAATAAAAACCCCTTTGAGTCTACTATTGTGTCCTGTTGAAGGCCGAGAGTGTTTCAAAGTTAGTTCAAGAGAGTTCTCAGAGTATAAAGTATTATTCCTAGGCCAAGAGTGTCACTAGTTTGCCTAGAGTGCGACTAGTCAAGTGTTTATCGCTTGTAGGAAGCAGTATAGTTTATTCTTAGGCCCAGAGCACCACTAGTTTGCTAAGAACGTGACTAGTCAAGTGTCTATCACTTGTGAGGAGCAGTACAGGGCCAAGAGAGCCACTAGTTTCAGAGCAATCCCAGTTCCAGCAAGCACAGAAGCTCAAAGAAGTCACCTTTACTCAATTGTGTCTTACCCACCCTGCTAGTGCGAGTAGTACTTTCGTATCACTCACTAGTAACAAATAAAACATCTTTAAACGACTTTCCTTGATTATTGAAGTCTGCAGAGTGCTTCTATCGTACTCAAAACACCTGAATTCAATATATTGGTGATTAGTGTAGAGTTAGTGATAGGTTTAGTTTGTTGGTGTTCATTGCCAGCCACTAGTCCATTTGCCACTCGCCATTACCGAGCACATCACTGGTCGTCAGGGTCTGCATTGGGTAATGGGAAGGGGTTCTTGGTGCATTGACAGTGACCAAAAATGATCATGCCCATTTTCCAGTTGATGGTCAGATTGTGGCATTTAAGCCAGTCATGGCTGAGGTAGAGATCCTTTGAGCTGAGGTCAGTGACTGCTAGGTCAATTTGTTCGCTGTACCCTCCAATGGTGAGATGGAGTTCTACAAACTTGGTGATGTCACCCACCTTGTTGCGGGTTCTATTGGTGTTGTAAATGGGGATTGGGGTGACAGCCTTCTTGGTGTCAATCTGGTGGTTCTGGACATGTGATTGGTTTATGGAGCTGCCTGTTGATAAGCCTAGACTTCCATGGCAATGGCAAAACCAAACTTGGGTGGAGTATGGAGAATAAACGTGTGAACATGGCAATACTAGGACAATCATGTGTGCAAGTGGGTTTGGGGCACCTCTGTGCAGTAAATCAAAGCTTTAAGGGTGTGAAGATATGCTTGGACTATGCAGTCAAGCAGATAATATGATGTGAGAGTCGAAGAATCGAAAGAATGACTGTAAGTCATGAGGGTCTCATAGAACGAGAGGGAATGGCATCTGATATGACATGAATATCAAGAAACCATATTCTGAAATGGAAATGGAGAATGAGACTCGAGAAAACATGCTCAAGATGTTAATATGAGTGGGGAAACAAGAGGGAAACACCTGAATGATATGGCAATAGATTGAGAGACTAGCAATGCTGAGAATAAATGTGCTGGTCAATCAAATAAATGTGAACGATGTGCTGAAACTGGCTGAAACTGATCCTAAACTGGATGGGCAATACAGAAACTGGGGGTGAACGGTGCTGGGCTGAAAATGATCCTATCTGATGTCAAAAACTTATCTTATAATCCACACTGGGATTTCCTATACTGATCCTATACTGAAATGATTGCTGAACTGGTCCTATACTGATACTTGATCCTAAGTCTGCTCTGAGACTACCCAAGTGGGCAACAATGATGATGGTGAAGGTGAAAACTGGTAAAATGGTCCTATCTGGTGAAGCTGAAACTGGTGCTGCCTATAAAGTAAATGGGGGGTGAGGTATGGCATGGTTGATCATGTATTGGCACGATATTGATGTGTACCAATAGTGTTAAGAGTAAAGAGGGACAGAAACATCTTCTTCACAGTTAAAGAACCATGGAATAACTCAAGCAATACTGCAAGTTGACATGCAATCAATTATATGTGATGCAAGATGAATATTGCCATGAAATGATGAATAGATGTATGGTGATCCTATAGAAACAATGGACAGATTCATAGAGATTTGCTGATCTGACTAGTCGATTTATTGTTGGTGCACGCAGTGAATATGGTGTATGATGGATTGACATGTATGAGAATTAATACAAGCATAGTCTGGTGAATAAGAGTGTACACACTGGGGTCAAAAAGTACTGAATGCTACTGTAATCTACATTTTTATACTAAAGTCCTACATATATTAATAGAATTCCAAGTGACTTTTTACTAAGGCTGTAAGGCCTTAGCTCAGTAAAATCCTGAATAAATGTGACCTATATCCATCAGCTGAAGTATACAGCATTGTTTGAATTGCTGTGCTTGGTTAGAAAATGTTCTATAGTGGAGTCTGGCTATCAGGCTGGTTCTTGCTGTTTCGACTGTGTGTACTGCAGATTGTAAAGATGTGCTAGTGTTGCTGAGGTCACCCAATGCATCTCCAATGACGTGCCAGATTGGAAAAGTAACAGCTTGAGTCACCATAGTTCTGGAGTGTCCATGATAGGTTGATATCTTTGATGGATGAGTGCGGTGATAGGTGACATCAATAGGGTCTAGTGATCAATGATGCATTGCAATGTGCTTTGATGTGGATGTGGCATTACCATATATGATTGAGGGCCCATCAAAATTAGTGTTAACATGTCTGTAATGCCATGAAGTGTTGGATTTCAAGATGGGATGGATAACAAATGTGCAAAGACATATTGCCATGATACAAAAGTGGTATTGCTGTGTCGGCAATGGCTAGTTTAGTGAAAGTCTGTCAGGTGGACTGGGTGTAGGAATTAACAGTAAATCCATAAAATTCTGAGCATACAGAGCCTGGAGGCTCATCAATGTCGCCTATCACCGCACTCATCCATCAAAGATATCAACCTATCATGGACACTCCAGAACTATGGTGACTCAAGCTGTTACTTTTCCAATCTGGCACGTCATTGGAGATGCATTGGGTGACCTCAGCAACACTAGCACATCTTTACAATCTGCAGTACACACAGTCGAAACAGCAAGAACCAGCCTGATAGCCAGACTCCACTATAGAACATTTTCTAACCAAGCACAGCAATTCAAACAATGCTGTATACTTCAGCTGATGGATATAGGTCACATTTATTCAGGATTTTACTGAGCTAAGGCCTTACAGCCTTAGTAAAAAGTCACTTGGAATTCTATTAATATATGTAGGACTTTAGTATAAAAATGTAGATTACAGTAGCATTCAGTACTTTTTGACCCCAGTGTGTACACTCTTATTCACCAGACTATGCTTGTATTAATTCTCATACATGTCAATCCATCATACACCATATTCACTGCGTGCACCAACAATAAATCGACTAGTCAGATCAGCAAATCTCTATGAATCTGTCCATTGTTTCTATAGGATCACCATACATCTATTCATCATTTCATGGCAATATTCATCTTGCATCACATATAATTGATTGCATGTCAACTTGCAGTATTGCTTGAGTTATTCCATGGTTCTTTAACTGTGAAGAAGATGTTTCTGTCCCTCTTTACTCTTAACACTATTGGTACACATCAATATCGTGCCAATACATGATCAACCATGCCATACCTCACCCCCCATTTACTTTATAGGCAGCACCAGTTTCAGCTTCACCAGATAGGACCATTTTACCAGTTTTCACCTTCACCATCATCATTGTTGCCCACTTGGGTAGTCTCAGAGCAGACTTAGGATCAAGTATCAGTATAGGACCAGTTCAGCAATCATTTCAGTATAGGATCAGTATAGGAAATCCCAGTGTGGATTATAAGATAAGTTTTTGACATCAGATAGGATCATTTTCAGCCCAGCACCGTTCACCCCCAGTTTCTGTATTGCCCATCCAGTTTAGGATCAGTTTCAGCCAGTTTCAGCACATCGTTCACATTTATTTGATTGACCAGCACATTTATTCTCAGCATTGCTAGTCTCTCAATCTATTGCCATATCATTCAGGTGTTTCCCTCTTGTTTCCCCACTCATATTAACATCTTGAGCATGTTTTCTCGAGTCTCATTCTCCATTTCCATTTCAGAATATGGTTTCTTGATATTCATGTCATATCAGATGCCATTCCCTCTCGTTCTATGAGACCCTCATGACTTACAGTCATTCTTTCGATTCTTCGACTCTCACATCATATTATCTGCTTGACTGCATAGTCCAAGCATATCTTCACACCCTTAAAGCTTTGATTTACTGCACAGAGGTGCCCCAAACCCACTTGCACACATGATTGTCCTAGTATTGCCATGTTCACACGTTTATTCTCCATACTCTGTCTGAGTTTGATTTTGCCATTGCCACAGAAGTCTAGGCTCATCACCGGTGGTTGGTCCATATAGGTTTCATTCCAGGTTGGCCTCAATGTGGGCCCTGATGTCATCTGCAGTGGTGGTGCGGAGGTCGATGGTGGGGCTGTGGTGTGTGGCAAGCCAGAAGTCCATGGATCATCATAGGATATATCCATCCATATGGTTGTCAATGTCCCTCTGTCATACTGCCCAGGCGGCGGTCCTGGCAGGGCGAAGTATGTCTGCATCCTCCTGGGATAGATTTGGCTACTCATAGTCGAGTCCATGTAGGTTGAGTGGGTCATCTGGGAGGTTGTGGTCAAGGTTCTGGATGAAGGCCTTGGGGCATTCAGGTAAGTCAGTGCTCCAGTAGAAGATGGTCAGGTAATCGGGGTCATAGGCCTGAGGGGAAGTGGGGTCTGAAAGGTCTATCTTGGGGAAGTCTCAATCCTCCCATCCCTCCATGTCATAGTCTGGTGGTGGGGAAGGGGTTCAGGAGAGTGTGATGTATGCCATTCTGAGGGAGTCCAGTAGAGAGATCTGGTGGGGTTTGAGGGTCTCAACGAGGGTGGATTCATCATCATCATTGGAGACCTCCTCAATGATGGGTAGTCAGTAGTCGTTGTCAGATCTGTCTGTGCCTGTATATTCCTTGTCATTGCTGTATTCCTCATCCCAGTCTGAGTCGAACTCAATGATGGCAGGTCTGCAATATGACCAGTCTCCCTCCTCAATTTGGAATTCCATTCCTCATACTGGCTGGGAGGGGGACTCAGGCTGGAATCTGAGAGTGCGAAGTAGGTACCAGCCAAGTTCCTCAGCCTCTGCCTGGGTAGGCAGGCAGTTTGTGATGAGGATTGGGGGTGAATTGGGGGTGTGGTGACTGTAGTATGTTGGACTGTCTGTGTTTCTGTTGATGAGGCTGGTGGATCAGGTGTCTGGTTCCCCCTCCTGCCTACTCTCTGGTTCAGAAACAGAAGTTCCAGGAAGGGGTTGTTGTATCCCCAGTTCATGATAGTTTACCGGGGGTTTGGAGTTTGTGAGGGTGTCATGGTATAGGGTGGCAAAGATGATTAGGATGGTGCTGAGCATGGCTAGTGCTCCTGCTGCAATTGTGAGGGCGATGGCGGATACGATGATGATGAGAAACATGGAGATTGCTGGGGTTATAGTAGGAAAGCTTTATGTGATTAAAGACTTGGGTCTAGGTCTTTGGCTGTCTTGTGTTTGGACAATCACTGGAGAGATGATGAGTGTCTAAGACTCTGAGAAGAGGTAGGCTGCTTAGAGCTTGGCTCATTTAGAGAGTATAGATTGGTATAGATAAACTGTAGTTCGAAGCTGAAGTATTACAGCAAGAACTGTGCTACTTATATACAAGTTTTGGTGTTCCTAATAATAGGTTTCTGAAATGTGGTATACATGTGTTAAACATTCTGTGTTAGCAAGGCACAGCAGTCCAGGTGTGTATGGTTCAGTATAGGTGTGGAGAAGGTGCTTTGAGTGATAAGATAAGTGATAAGCACCTGATAAGATAAGATAAGTGAGAAAATCATAACATTTACAGTTTCTTGGTATTCATGTTATATCAAGTGTTGTGTTCTTTTATTTATGAGAACCCCATGACTTACAGTCATTCTTTTGATTCTTTGACACTTTTATCATATTATCTGTTTGACTATTTAGTCACAGCATATTTCCACACCACAAAAGCTTAGATTTACTGTATAGAGATGCTTTAAACTCATTTGCACACATGATCACTTAATATTACTATAACTTTATGTTTATTTCTAACACTCTTATCAAGTTTTGGTATTGCTATTGCCATAGAAATTAAGGTTCATTATCATTATCAACATGGTTAGAGGTTACGGTCTTTCATGTAGGTATTAAGTTACTTTGTAGATAAAATATACTGTATATTGTCTTTGACTAGTTCAAAGGCTAAGACAGGGCTATATAACCTAAAGTAATGAGAACAATATTGTAAAAACTATCAAAATAAGTAAGTATAATATATATAGATATATAAATTAGATAATATACCTCAGTCAGCACAGTATAGGTGAAATGACTGAGGATGTAGATGTAATTTGTTAGACCCGAACTCCGGGTAAACCAAACAAGAGTAAACCGAGGGCTGTTTCGCGTTCGAACAGTCACCCAAGGAGTCTCTGTGCTGAATGGCTACTAAGAGCGTCGGACTAAGGTCTTAGTCTGAGGCTGAGTCGACTAGCTAAGTTCGGTGTGATTAAACTTTAGCTCGAAGCTGGGGAATATACAGCGAGAGCTACACTACTTATATACGAAAAGTCTTGTGCTATGAATAGAATACTGGTCCGTGGTTGTCGTGCGGAATACAAGGGAAAACGTAAGAAGGGGGAGCGTTTGTCGCGAGCCGTAGTTGTCCGTAGTTGTCCGTAGTACAATTGCTGATGTGGTCCGTTATAGTCGTGGTTACGATGATAGGCGCTTGAGATAGGATAAGATATAGATAAGCGCCGACCGATAAGATAAGATAAACGAGAAAATCGTAACATTACCCCCTCGTTAAGGCAGGCGTCTCGACTGCCCTAAGACTCGTCTCCATCGGGGGGGTCCACTTCGTTGCCCTGTTTGTTAGCCCACCAATAATCCTTAATGAGCTCCTCCAGATGTCCAAGTTCGGATTCTGGCCTCCATTCTTCGTCTAGCCATTGATATTCTTGGCCCCCTTTTTCCGCCTGGGCGCTAGCGACCTTGATAAGGTAATACCATGTGTTGTCCTCTGGTCCTACTTTGTCGTTGTCGTCCTCCTGCTGATAGCGGGCATCGATAATGATCGTGTCGTTGCCGGGGTTGATTACAATAGCATCTACCACCATTCCTCCTTTCTTTTCCCAGTATTCGGCAATCGCTTCTTTTGCGTTGCCGAGGTACTTTTCTGCGGTCCACTTGTTGTCTTCGGGACCGTATCCTTTCCATTTGACGAGGTAGTCGGTCACCGTTTTGGACCTTTCTCCCTTTTTTCCTCGGACTTTGCGGGTTTTGTCGTCGAGGATTTCTTCGACTTCGTATTCTTCTTCGCCCATGATGATATCGGGCGGAGGAGGTGGCGGTTGCTGTTGGTTTGGGAACGCCGGCGGTGTATACGGCGTGAGAAGGGTTTCGTTGAAGACTGGGTATATTCTCCATGCGGGGGGAAGCTTCAGTTTGTATGCCGAAGCGCCGCGTTTTTCCAGGATTTGGAAAGGGCCGACTCGTTTGTCGTCTAGCTTTTTCTTTGGTCTGGGGAGATGAAGATTTGTCGTGTCGAGCCAGACTTTGTTTCCGGTCTGGTACTCGATGGCGGTTTTCTTCTTTTTGTCGTATTGGGTCTTCATTTGTTCAGCGGCCTTGATTAGGGCGGCCTCGGTTTCAGCATGGATATTCTTCATTTGGTCGTGGAAGGCTTCCGATGCAGGAGTGCGGAGGGTAGCGTGCGATCTGGAGTCGGGGGCGACTCGGGGGTGTCGTCCGTATAGGACTTGGAATGGGCTTTTGCCCGTGGCGGAGTGTATACGATTGTTGTGCTGGAAAGCACAAATGGATAGCCATTCGGCCCAATCATTCTGATGATGATTAATGACCAGGCGGAGGTATTTTTCGATTTCTTGATTTACGCGTTCCGTCTGGCCGTCAGTCTGGGGGTGAAAGGCTGTTGAAGCATTGCTTTTGATATTAAGCATGCCATAGAGGTCTTCTAGGAATTTCGAGACAAATTGGGGTCCTCGGTCGGAGATGATGGTGACGGGCATACCGTGTTTGGCGTATACTTCGTCACGGAGGATTTTCGCCCATCCTTCGGATGAGAGTTCAATGTTGCAGGCGACGGGGATGATGTCTTTGGAGAATCTGTCGACGATGACAAGGATTGCGTCGTGGCCATTGGATTCTGGGAGGCCAGTGATCATGTCGACTGAGATATGGGTCCAGGGCTCGGATGGTACTTCATTGGGATGGAGTGGCGCTCGTTTAGCCTGGGTGCTTGCCTTTGTGCGGGCGCAAGTTTCACAGGCTTGCACGTAAGTCTGCACGTCTTTCCTGATTTTGGGCCACCAGTAGTCTCTGAGGACGAGTTCCTTGGTCTTTTCTACTCCAGGGTGTCCTGCGGTGATATGATCATGGCAGCGCGAGATGATCTCTCCTCGCACTGCGTGATCGCAGGGCACATATATCCTGTTGTCGTAGTAGAGAAGCCCGTCCTTTTCTTGGATGCCTTTCTCGTGGTTGAGCGACTTGGCAATCCCTTGATCCCATTTCTGGTGGTCGCGGGTTGCGCTCTTGATGCGCTCGTGAGATTCATTGGTAGTGGGCATGATTAGAGCCCGGAAGTGCTCGGCTTTGAGGACTACGATTTCGTTGTTGTCGTCGTGTCCTTGGTCGTGGTCCGCACGGCGAGAGAGGAGATCTGCCTTCTTATTTGCGGTCCCCGGCTTGTGATGAAGAGTGAAATGGTACTCGGCGAGCTCAGTTACCCATCGCGCCTGTCGGCGATTGAGCTTCTGAGGCTTTCGGAAATACTGGAGGTTTTGGTGATCCGTCCAGATTTCTATGTCGGTAGCTGCGCCCATGAGGTAGTGTCTCCATTCCTCGAGGGCGAGCATTATGGCAAGGAGTTCCTTGTCATAGATCTCGTAGTTACGTTCCGTGGCTGTTAGGGCCTTTGACAAGAACGCGACGGGTCTCCATTTTCCTTCCTGTTCCTGGGATAGGACGGCGCCGATAGCGCCTTCACTAGCATCTGCTTCTACTCTGAACCTCCCGGTCTCGGTTGGAATTGCTAATACGACGTCTTGGGCGAGGCGGGCCTTAAGCTTGTCAAAGGCCTCCTGCTGCGCGGTCCCCCAGGTCCAGGCTTCGTTTCCAGTGAGACGCGTCATGGGACGTACTATCTCGCTGTAGCCTTTGATGAAGCGCCGGTAAAAGTTGGTGAACCCTAAGAAGGATTGAAGTTCCTTCTTTTTGGTGGGGACAGGCCATTCGGTGATTCCAGCGATCTTGACTTGGTCCATGCGAATGGAACCTTCGCTAATTATTACCCCGAGATACTCTGTTTCTAGTACCTCGAACTCACATTTCTCGGCCTTCAGGAATAGCTTGTGTTTCCTGAGGAGCGCGAGAACTTTGCGAGTGATCTGTCGATGCTCTTCTAGAGTCTTCGAAAAGATCAGGATGTCGTCAAGGTATACGGTAACCTTGCCGGAGGCGATGAGGTCCTTGAAGATGTCGTTCATCATCCATTGGAAGGTGGCAGGGGAGTTGGTAAGGCCGAAGAACATGACAGTGGGTTCGAACAGGCCGCGGTTCGTTCTGAACGCAGCTTTCCACTCGTCGTCCTTTTTGATGCGAATGTTGTTATATCCCCATCGTACGTCGAGCTTGGTGAAGTACTTGGCACTCCCTAGTTTGTCCATGAGCTCGGCGATGAGAGGTAAGGGATAGCGATTTTTGATGGTCATTTCATTGAGCTTTCGATAGTCCTGAACAGGGCGCAACTTCCCATCCTTCTTTTTGACGAAGAAGAAAGGGGAGGCCATCGGGGACTTGGAGGGTCAGATTCGGCCAGTGGCGAGGTTCTCGTCAAGGAACTTGTCAAGTTCTTCCTGCTCGGTGCGGTTTAGGGGGTACACTTTGCAGTCAAGAGTGTTTTTGGCGTTAGGGACAAGTTCGATGGCGTGGTCCCAGGGTTTGCGCATGGGGAGCTCGTCGAAGTTTTCCTTTTCAAAGAGGTCCGCAAAGTCGCGGTAAGCGGCTGGGACCATTTCTTCAAAGGTTTTCTTCTCCTTTCCTTCGTTGGCTTTGGCGGCGAGTTCGTTCGCCTTATGGACTGCACGGATTTCAATGGCTTCCTCGAAGTCGATGGCAAGGATGCGGTCGCCTTCTTTGAGTTCCTCATCCCACCGGTCGTCAGGATCTGAGTCCGGAAGGGGGAAGGGGTTCTTGGTGCATTGGCATCTGGCAAAGGTGATCTTGCCGGCGCTCCAGTCGATTAGTGGGTTGTGGCGAACGAGCCAGTCATGACCGAGGAAAATTTCTTTGGAGCCAAGGTTGACGACGGCGAGGTCGATCCTTTCGGTATGGTCACCGATGGTGAGCCTTAGTTCTGTGAACTCCGTGATTTCTCCGGCTTTGTTTCGGGAACCGTCTGCGTTATATATTGGAATGGGGCTAGCGGTTTTGTAGACAGGGATGTTGTGGGTTTTGACAAACTCGCTGTGAATTGAGCTGCCCGTACATCCACTGTCTAGGAGGGCGGTGGCGTCGATGGTTCGGTTGTCGGCGGTTTCGACTTTAAGCGGGATTTTAAGGTCTCGTTTGGAGGCGGTTTGGGAACGAATTAGGTAGCGTTTAGGCTTCCTGAGTTCGTCTAGCCATTCAAGTGCGTTGGCTCGTTGGGCACGGCGGAGCCCTTCCAAGAGATCGTCGACTACCTCTTCGGCCCTGGTCCGGTGTATCCAGTTAAGGAGCACTGACCTGGCGGCAGATTCGTCTTTGGCCTCTCGGATGGCCCTCCATGTCCATTCCGTTTCGAATGGTTTCATCCATCCCGGCGGGACCTTCTCAGCCGTGGGCTGGGTCTCCTCGGTAGGCGGGGACGAACGTTTCTTCTCCTCTTTTGCTTGATGGATTCGGAAGGCGGTATCGTCTTCTTCGTCCGGGATTTCGACCATGGTTACCTTGTTGGGGCTCTCTGCCCCGTGCCCCAGAGAGTCGGACTCTGTGGACTTGGCCCTGAGCGGGCGCTTGAGATTCTCCGCATTGGTCCTTGCGGGGAGTGTCTTGGCCTTCAAGGAAGGCGCTGAATCTTTCGACTTCAGACGCCCGAGGACGTCCCGTCTACTCGATTCCGACCCGAGTCCTAACACTCGTTTTGAAGGCTCCAGCGCTACCTGGCATGTCCCTTCCCCCACAGCGGGCTCGGATGTTGATTTTTTCTTAGGTTCTTGGCTATCTGGACTTGGAACAGTTAAGGCAGGTATATTCGAATGCGTATTTATCGTATCAACAGTTTGCGTAACTACAAAAGAGCTATGAGTCCGACCAGCGATATTGTTCCTCGTACCAGATAAGTCTTTCGCCGAGCAAGTGGAACCTTTCACTTCTCGGCGCCGTCTTTTACCTCCTCTATTTTAGATTCGGTGTCGGGTTCCGTCGTTACGGCCCGATTCTCCTCCTTCTTCTTGTCCTTGTTCCAACTCTGTAGCGGACAGTTCTTGCTGATATGTCCTTTCTGCTTGCATCGGAAACATTTCCCCTCCGATCTGAGCGCGTCTATGTCCATTGCCTGCCCTCGGCCGCCGTAGGTGGTGCCGGTGCCAGTCTTCTTGTCCCCCGAGGAACTTGTCGTGCCACTACTTGCTTTGTTAGCGTTCGTGGCAGGGTTGTTGTTCTTGGGGATGAAGGGGCCGGGGCGACCAAGGCCGTCTTCGATAGCCTTGCGTTGGCGAGCCTCGTTCATGACGGTGACTCGGGCCTTCCAGTCGTCATAGGTTTCGGGCATACCGACTCCAATATCATAGATGATCTTGGTATAGGAGTCGGGGATGCCTTTCTTGACGGCGGCGACCATGTGTCCTCGGGCGCCGGTGTCGTTTCGGAGCCCCGCCTTCTTTGCTTCCTTTTCGATTGCCTGGAAGTAGTCGTCGGCGAGACCTTTCCCGAGGCGGAGGTCGTACATTTTTTGCTGGTGGATTTCCTCCACCGCATGATCGTGGAACTTGTCGCGGATCATTTGGCAAAAGTCGTCCCAGCTGGGGAGGCGGAACTTGTTGCGGGAGTGACTTCGCCGCTCCGCGAGGATCATGATCCACCATTCTTCTGCTTTCCCAGTAAAGTAGGAGGCGGCGAAGCTGACTCGGAAGGGGCTGGCGTACATGTAGGGGTCATGCATCTGGAAGTACATCTCACAGTGGGTGAGGAAGCGGTCGATGTCGTCGGCCTCGCCTTTGAACACGGCGGGCTTTCGCATCAGATCCGGCTTGCACCCCATCCATGGCGCGTCTTCAGCCATCTGGCCGACAGGGTTGGGGAGCGGGTCGTCGGGGTCGTGGTATTTTCCCGGCCCCCGAGGGAGCGACCAGCTGTCGGGGTCTCGGGCCAGGGGACTAGTGTGCCGTCCTGGGGGCGGGGAACCCTTGATGGCTCCGTCGTAGCCCGTCCAGGTTGGGACAATTGGCGGCTGATTGCCGCCGGCGTTCGAAGTTTCGGCGTCTTCCGGCCCGGCTCCTGCGAACATTCGGTTTTTGCCTTTTCGGCTTCTCGGCACGTTGGAGCGTGGTGGTGGGGACAGGGGGAGCGGCTTTGGGGGGTTTCGTGGCTGATAATCCTCAGGCTCTGCATAGGGACGATCAGGGTGCTTTAGATTGAATTCGTATACTGCTCGTTCTGTTGCACAATACTCAATAATATCCTCCTGCTCCGGATCCGCTGGCCTCAGGTTGTTCATCAATCTCCCCATCTTCGAGGCGAGGAAGGTCGGGTCCTCCGTAAGGGCCGATAAGTGACCTATGAAGATCCGCGTGTATTCTCGTTCCCACGGATCGCGGATCTGCTGGACCTCGAGCGACAGCGCGCTGACTGATGGCGCTATGCTGCTCGTGGGTGATATCCCTGGCGCCTTGTCGGATGTGCTCCTGTCGTCGGGACTCAAATTGTGTACTGAAGCGGTTACCGTAGATAAGCCGCTCGTCTTGATCGAGGGGGGGAGGTGCGTAGTTCGCGCCAAGTCGCGTGTCGACCCACTGGCCCCTCTGCCAGCGCTCTCTCCACCTCCTTGCTTCGTCTTGGGCGTACCAGTCCTCGTCCTCCCGACTGATGTTCCGGAGGCGGTTCCAATGGAGCCGCCTTCGGTGGTCTTCTTCGTCCTCTCCCGGTAGGCGCGCGCTAGTAGCTTGGCGGGCGTCGTGCTCGATTCGCTGTCGGTGCTGCCACTCGTTGTACTGCTGCTGATTGTGGATACCGAGGTTATGGAGGCGCTGGATGGTAATTGCGCGCTCGTGTGGCCAAAGGGGTTCGAGGTGCCATGGGCGGGGGGTAGGACCGGTTTGGACGTCGACCTGGACGCCCCGGAGTCGGAGGAGCTCGTCTTCGGCGAGTCTCTCCCTCTCTCTGCTTGCCTCTGCCCAGATGGATGGTCCGGGTGCGAGGGTGATTGGGCGTGCCTGGTCGAGGACGGCGATAGGGATGGTAGGGGAATCGGGGCGTGTCTGGCGGTTACGGATGTAGGCCTCGAACTCTGACTGAGTGGGGCTCTGAGGGACGTAGGGCTCGCTTTCGCTGTCCGAGGAAGGGTCGTGGGGGAGTTCGGTGCCGCTGGAGGCTGCGACCTCGTATAAATCGAGGGAGTCTCGGGTTCGAGCCATTCCTCCGGTAGGGAGTGGTGTGGAAGAGGCGGTGTCGGCGGTAGAGGAGGCAGCGAGTACGGCAGGGACGGGGATGTCGAGGGTGCCAGTGACGGGGGAGTCGTGAACAAGGACGCTGTGTCCTTGCTCGCCAACGTCGATTTCGATTTCTTGGACCGGAGCGACCGCAGGAGTTTCCCGACCTTCGGGATGCTGTACGGACGCGAGCGATGAGGGGAAGGACGTGACGGATCGGTCGGGCTGGGTGGTGCCATAGCGTTGGAGACCGTAGGGGGATGGGTAGAAGGGGACAGCTGGAAGGCGGGGGGCACGGAAGGTGCGGTCCGTCCAACGCTGAAGACGGTTTCGTTGGGTGTGGTACCAAAAGACGATCGGCCACCTGGACCGATAGAGAAGGTACGAGAGGGCAGGGATCCCGACAAAGAGTGTCAGGAAGAAGGCGGTGATGATTCCAGGACTGGTGAACGAGGTGGGCATTCGGTTTCAACAAGCAATGGTGGCTGCTTGGAGAAAGGGAATAGCAAGCTTCGAGCTAATTGTTAGACCCGAACTCCGGGTAAACCAAACAAGAGTAAACCGAGGGCTGTTTCGCGTTCGAACAGTCACCCAAGGAGTCTCTGTGCTGAATGGCTACTAAGAGCGTCGGACTAAGGTCTTAGTCTGAGGCTGAGTCGACTAGCTAAGTTCGGTGTGATTAAACTTTAGCTCGAAGCTGGGGAATATACAGCGAGAGCTACGCTACTTATATACGAAAAGTCTTGTGCTATGAATAGAATACTGGTCCGTGGTTGTCGTGCGGAATACAAGGGAAAACGTAAGAAGGGGGAGCGTTTGTCGCGAGCCGTAGTTGTCCGTAGTTGTCCGTAGTACAATTGCTGATGTGGTCCGTTATAGTCGTGGTTACGATGATAGGCGCTTGAGATAGGATAAGATATAGATAAGCGCCGACCGATAAGATAAGATAAACGAGAAAATCGTAACATAATTACTAGATATATAAGAACCCACTTTCAATAGAGTAGTGGTCTATAAACAATTCCATTGTCCATCCAGTTTCTAGTTCCCATTAGCACTCATATATGTGGTATCTGGCAATCCAATTTGATTTGTGCTTTAAAAAAGCAGCTTCTGGGTAAACTCATTCAATTTTGGTGGACAAGACATCAGCAATTAAATGCAGTTTACACTTATAAACTGATAGTCTTTGTCAGCACAAAATCAATAGCTATTATATTTTAGTAGATTATCAAAAGTATTTTACTAAAAATGTAATACATTGCTATTATATAAAATCTATAAAATAATTGACTTTAGCAATTTATATATGTAGTCTTAACACTGTTTAAGACTTTGTAAGCATTGTACAACCACTGCATGGAGAATCTAATATTTTAGCTTAAAATATTGAATTCTATAACTATTTATTTTTGCCAACTTTTAAGCTTAAATATTAAAACATTATTCTAAATATTGTTGCAATATTCTTGATTTTTGGAAAAATATTGAAAATTTCCCAAGTATCACAAATATATTGAAAAATTTTATATAATATATTAGAGTAAAATATTGGAAAAATAAATAGTTATAGAATCCAATATTTTAAACTAAAATATAAAATTCTCCATGCAGTGAACTCTGAGAGAGTAACCAATATCTTCAAACATCTTTATAGCTATCTCCAGCTTAACAGTGGCTTTAGAATATTAGTTTGTCATTTGTAAAATATCTCCCAAGCTTTGCAAACACTGTGCTGCTTCAAGAGAGTCACCAATATCTTTAAATATCTTCAGAGCCTTCTTTAGCTTGAAAGTGGTTTCAGAATATTGGTTTGTTATTTGCAAAATATCTCCCAAGCTTTGCAAACAGTATGCTACTCTACAAGAGCAATTAATATCTTCAAATATCTTCATAGCTTTTTCCAGCTTGACAGTGGCTTTAGAGTTGTTAGACCTGAACTTCACATGACTATAGGCAGGTCTAGACTTCGGCTGTCTCGCATTCGGACAATCACTGGAGAATGACCTGAGTGTCTATAGCTCAGCAAAGAAGGACTAAGTTCTTAGTCGAGTTCTTATAGTGAGAGTAAAGCGTGGTATAGATAAACTTTAGCTCGAAGCTGGGGATATACAGCGAGAGCTACACTACTTATATAGGGAAATGGAAGGGCTAAGAATAGGACGACAACCGGGGTTGTTGTGCGGAAACAACAAGGGAATGACGAGGTAGTCAGGCGGTAGTCGTGAGCCATAGTACCATTGTTGAGAACGTCCGTTATGGTCGTGGAACTGTGGACAAGCGCTTGAGATGAGATAAGATAGCGATAAGCGCTTGATAAGATAAGATAAAAGGAAAAATCGTAACATTACCCCCTTGTTAAGACAATCATCCCGATTGTCATGGTTCGTCCTCGGGGGTGTCGAGTTGGCGTGAAAGTTCATTACTCCAATATTTGTCTATAAGGTCCTTCCATAGGTTGTTGTCGGGGTCTCTAACCCATTTCTGGAGTCCGTCCTGTCGTTGGGCCTTATAATATATGATACTGTCCCGGTATTCATGGTCGAGGATCATGGTGACTGCCATTGCGGGGTTCTTGGTTACGATTTTGGCTATGTCGACTCGTCCTGCTTGTTGGATCTTGTCTTCATAGTCTTGGATTGCTTCCTGGGCATTTTCCATCTCTGTATCTCGTACCCATGAGTTATGTTCTTGGGTCCATCCTTTCCACTTGACGAGGTAGTCCACGGCGTCTTGTGCCTTTCGTCCCTTCTTTCCCCTGATTTTACGGGTTCGGGAATCCAGTACTTCCTCCACTTCGTATTGTTCTTCATCGTCGATGAGATCGGGTGGAGGTGGTGGTGGATTCTCTTGATTCGGGAAGGAAGGTGGGGTGTATGGAGATAGCAGTTTCTCGTTGAAATGCGGGTGTATCTTCCAATGAGGCGGGAGTTTCAGCTTATATGCTGATGCTCCAGACTTTTCGAGGATTACAAAAGGTCCCACTCATTTGTCATCAAGTTTTTTCTTGGGTCGCGGTAAATGGAGATTCGCAGCGTCAAGCCAGACCTGTTCTCCGACCTTATACTTGGTTGCAGGGTGTTTCCTTTTGTCGTATTGAACCTTCATTTGTTCCACTGCTTTCCGTAGGGCCATTTGCGTTTGTTTGTGGACTTCTGCCATGGTCATGGTGAATGTCCCTGCGGCTGGGTTTTGGAAAGGGGAGGTTCGAATGGAATCGGGTACGAGTCGTGGGTTGTGACCATAGAGTACCATGAATGGGCTTTTTCCGGTGGCTGAATGGACTCGGTTGTTGTGGGCGAATTCTGCCATAGGCAGCCAGTCGCTCCAATTGTCTTGTCGGTAGGACACAAAGAGACGAAGGTAGCCTTCGAGTTCTTGATTG
This sequence comes from Armillaria mellea, assembly GCA_030407055.1. Taxonomy (NCBI): domain Eukaryota; kingdom Fungi; phylum Basidiomycota; class Agaricomycetes; order Agaricales; family Physalacriaceae; genus Armillaria; species Armillaria mellea. The sequence goes on along the minus strand of JAUDZF010000001.1, from coordinate 826,114 downwards.
ACTCTCTCGGTCTGTCCATCGGTCTGTGGATGGAAGGCGGTTGAGGCGTTCAGCGTAATGTCCAGGATTCGATATAGGTCTTTCATGAAGGTTGAAACAAATTGGGGGCCCTCGATCAGAGATGACGACCGAGGGCATGCCATGCTTCACATAGACATGGTCCCAGAGTATCTTGGCCCATCCTTCTGCAGAGAGTTCTATGTTGCAGGGGACAGGAATGATTGCTTTGGAGAAGCGGTCAACAATGACAAGGAGAGTGTTGTAGCCCTTGGATTCAGGTAGTCCGGTGACCATGTCGACTGATATGTGAGTCCATGGTTCCGACAGGATAGCGTTAGGGTGAAGAGGAGCAGCCTTTGCTTGGGTGCTCGCTTTTGTTCATTGGCATGTCTCGCAGCCCTTGACATATAGTTCTACGTCCTTTTTGAGCTTCGGCCACCAGTACTCTCGTTGGACAAGCTCCTTGGTCTTTTCAATGCCTGGGTGCCCGGCGGTGATGTGGTCATGACTCTGGGCGATGATCTCTCCTCGAAGGGCGTGGTCTTTTGGGACATAGACCCGTCCATCGTAGAATAAGAGCCCGTCCTTTTGGGTGATTCCTTGTTCGTGGTTGAGGGAATTTGCAATTCCTTGGTCCCAGTCCTCCTTTCGTCGGAGAGCTCTTTGGACTTTAGAGTATACCTCGGTCGCGGTGGGCATGATGAGGGCCCTGAAATGCTCTGGTTGGAGGACAACGATGTCGTCGTTATCGTCTTTGCCTTGGTCGTGGTCGTCTCATCGAGAAAGGAGGTCGGCTTTCTTGTTGGCGATGCCGGGTTGGTGATGGAGGGTGAAGTGGTACTCCACGAGCTCGGTGACCCAGCATGCTTGGCGTCTGTTCAACTTCTGGGGCTTCCGGAAATACTGAAGGTTTTGATGATCTGTCCAGATATCAACGTCTTCGGCGGCGCCCATGAGGTAATGCCACCATTCAGTTAGTGCAAGCATGATAGTGAGCAGCTCTTTGTTGTAGATCTCGTAGTTTTGTTCCGTTACCGTGAGGGCTTTGGACATGAATGCTACTGGTCGCCACTTTCCTTCCTGTTGCTGACTGAGGACGGCGCCAATGGCTCCGTCACTTGAGTCGGCTTCTACCTTGAAACGGCCTTTCTCTGTCAGGATGGCGAGTATGACGTCCTCTGCCATTTGCTTCTTCAACTGTTGGAACGCCTGGTTCTGGGCTGTTTCCCACATCCACTCCGCTTTTCCAGTGAGTTGGGTGAGTGGTCAGACAATTTTCGAGTAGTCGTGGATAAATTTGCGATAAAAGTTGGTGAATCCAAGGAACGACTGTAGCTCCTTCTTCTTGGTAGGCGTCAGCCACTCGGTGATCCCTGCGACCTTAACCTGATCCATTCGTACTGAGTTCTCACTGATGATCACTCCCAAGTACTCGGTTTCTAGTACTTCGAACTCGCACTTCTCCGCCTTGAGGAATAGCTTGTTCTCTTGGAGGTGTTGGAGTACATGGCGTACGATTTGGCGATGCTCGTCGAGACCCTTGGTGAAGATGAGGATGTCGTCGAGATAGATCGTGACCTTGCCTTCTGCAATGAGGTCTTTAAAGATATCGTTCATCATCCACTGGAAGGTGGCGGGTGAATTGGTGAGCCTGAAGAACATGACGGTTGGTTCGAAGAGGCCTCGATTCGTTCGGAAGGTGGCCTTTTCCTCATCTCCTTCCTTGATTCAGACGTTGTTGTATCCCCAATGAACGTCAAGTTTGGTGAAGTACTTTGCCCCTTGGAGTTTGTCGATGAGTTCAGAGATGAGAGGGAGCGGGTAGCGGTTCTTGATTGTCATCTCATTTAGCTTTCAATAGTCCTGTATGGGTCGGAGGGAACCGTCCTTCTTTTTGATGAAGAAGAAGGGGGATGCAAACGGGGACTTGGATGGACAAATTCACCCCGATTCCAAGTTCTCATCTAGGAACTTGTCCAGTTGTTCCTGTTCGTTTCTGTTCAAGGGATAAACCTTGCAGTCGAGCATCGACTTGGCGTTTGGGACAAGCTCTATGGCATGGTCCCACTGTTTCCATTCAGGAAGGTCGTCGAAGTTTTCTTTCGAAAACAAGTCACGGTACGAGCGATAGTGCTCGGGTACCATTTCTTCAAAGGTCTTCTTCGGCTTGTCCATATTGGCCTGGGCCGCTAGGTCATTTGCATGGTGTACCACGTGAATGACGAGTTCCTCCTGCATGTTAACCACAAGAATAGTCTCTCCTTCTTCAAGTTCTTCATCCCATCAATCGTCAGGATCTGCATCGGGGAGTGGGAATGGGTTCTTGGTGCATTGGCAACGACCGAAGATGATCGAGCCTGTCTTCCAGTTAATGACTGGGTTATGGCGTTTAAGCCAGTCATGGCCAAGGTATAGATCCTTCAAGCCAAGGTCAGTGACCGCTAGGTCGATACGTTCGCTGTGTCCTCCAATGATGATGCGGAGTTCTACGAATTCGGTGATGTTTCCCGCTTTGTTGCGAGTTCCATCGGCGTTGTAGACTGGAATGGGAGCGGCGGCTTTCCTTGTGTCAAGCTGGTGACTCTGGACGTAGGAGCGATTTATGGAGCTTCCTGTACAGCCACTGTCTACGAGGGCATGGGTGGTCAGGACTTGGTTGTTTATGGTGGTTTCGAGTTGGACACTGAGCGTGAAGTCCCGCCCGGTAGACTTGGTCCCTCGGATGTAGCGGATCGGTTGTTGGAGTTCATACAGCTTTTCTAACACGGGCTCACCTCCCTGTTTTAGTCCGTTGATCAAGTCTTCGACGATCTCGCTGACTCGATCCTGGTGGACCCAACAGTGGAGGGCGGTGTTAGACCCGAACTCCGGGTAAACCAAACAAGAGTAAACCGAGGGCTGTTTCACGTTCGAACAGTCACCCAAGGAGTCTCTGTGCTGAATGGCTACTAAGAGCGTCGGACTAAGGTTTTAGTCTGAGGCTGAGTCGACTAGCTAAGTTCGGTGTGATTAAACTTTAGCTCGAAGCTGGGGAATATACAGCGAGAGCTACGCTACTTATATACGAAAAGTCCTGTGCTATAATTAGAGTCTTTGTCCATGTTGGTCGTGCGGAATACAAGGAAGAACATGAGAAGGGCGAGCGTTGGTCGCAAGCCGTAGTTGTCTGTAGTACAATTGCTGATGCGGTCCGTTATAGTCGTGGTTACGATGATAGGCGCTTGAGATAAGATATAGATAAGCGCCGGCCGATAAGATAAGATAAGGGAGAAAATCGTAACATTACCCCCTCGTTAAGGCAGGCATCTCGACTGCCCTAAGACTCATCTCCGTCGGGGGGGTCCACTTCACTGTCCTGTTTGTTAGCCCACCAATATTCTTTAATAAGCTCCTCCAGATGCCTGAGTTCAGGTTCTGGTATCCATTCTTCATTCCGCCATTCATGTTGTTGGCCCCCTTTTTCCGCCTGGGTGCTAGCGACCTTGATCAGGTAGTACCATGTGTTGTCTTCGGGTCCTACTTTGTCGTTGTCATCCTCCTGTTGATAGCGGGCATCGATGATGATTGTGTCATTGCCGGGGTTGATTACAATGGCATCTACTGCCATTCCTCCTCTTCTTTCCCAGTATTCAGCAATCGCTTCTTTTGCGTTGCCGAGGTACCTTTCTGCGGTCCACTTGTTGTCCTCGGGACCGTAGCCTTTCCATTTAACGAGGTAGTCAGTCACTATTTTGGACTTTTCCCCCTTCTTTCCTCGTATTTTGCGGGTTTTGTCATCGAGGATTTCTTCGACTTCGTACTCTTCTTCGCCCATGATGATATCGGGCGGAGGAGGTGGCGGTTGCTGTTGATTTGGAAATGCTGGTGGTGTATATGGTGTGAGGAGGGTTTCGTTGAAGACAGGGTATATTCTCCACGTGGGGGGGAGCTTCAGTTTGTAAGCGGAAGCGCCGCGTTTTTCTATGACTTGGAAAGGGCCGACTCGTTTGTCGTCTAGCTTCTTTTTTGGTCTGGGGAGGTGAAGATTTGTCGTATCGAGCCAGACCTTGTTTCCGATCTGATATTCGACGGCGGCTCTCTTCTTCTTGTCGTATTGTGTCTTCATTTGTTCAGCTGCTTTAATGAGGGCGGCCTCAGTTTCGGCGTGGATGTTCTTCATCTGGTCGTGGAAGGTTTCCGACGCAGGAGTGCAGAGGGTGGCATGGGATCTGGAGTCGGGAGCGACTCAAGGGTGTCGTCCATATAGGACCTGAAAGGGGCTTTTGCCTGTGGCGGAGTGTATTCGGTTGTTGTGCGGAAAAGCACAGATGGATAGCCATTCGGCCCAGTCGTCTTGGTGATGATTAATGACTAGGCGGAGATATTTTTCAATTTCCTGATTGACGCGCTCGGTCTGGCCATCGGTTTGGGGATGAAAGGCCGTGGAGGCATTGCTCTTGATATTGAGCATGCTGTAGAGGTCTTCAAGGAATTTTGAGACAAATTGGGGTCCTCGGTCGGAGATGATGGTGACGGGCATGCCATGTTTGGCATATACTTCGTCATGGAGGATTTTCGCCCATCCTTCTGATGAAAGTTCAATGTTACAGGCGACTGGGATGATGTTTTTGGAAAATCAATCGACAATGACGAGGATCGCGTCATGGCCGTTGGATTCTGGGAGACCGGTGATCATGTCAACTGAGATATGGGTCCAGGGCTCGGATGGAACTTCATTTGGATGCAATGGCGCTCGCTTGGCTTGAGTACTGGACTTGGTGCGGGCGCAAGTCTCACAGGCTTGGACGTAAGTTTGGACGTCCTTCCTGATTTTTGGCCACCAGTAGTCTCTAAGGACTAGCTCCTTGGTCTTTTCTACTCCGGGGTATCCTGCGGTAATATGATCATGGCAGCGCAAGATGATTTCTCCTCGCACTGCATGGTCGCAGGGCACGTATATCCTTTCGTCGTAGTATAGGAGTCCATTCTTTTCTTGTATGCCTTTTTCGTGGTTGAGCGACTTGGCGATCCCTTGATCCCATTTCTGGTGGTCACGGGTTGCGCTTTTGATGCGCTCATGGGATTCGTCGATGGTGGGCATGATTAGGGCCCGGAAATGCTCGGCTTTGAGGACGACAACCTCGTTGTTATCGTCGTGTCCTTGGTCATGGTCTGCGCATTGTGACAAGAGATCTGCTTTCTTGTTTGCTGTCCCTGGCTTGTGATGGAGGGTAAAATGATACTCGGCAAGCTCAGTTACCCATCGCGCTTGTCTGCGATTGAGTTTTTGAGGTTTTCTGAAATACTGGAGGTTCTGGTGGTCCGTCCAGATTTCGATGTCGATTGCTGCGCCCATGAGGTAGTGTCTCCATTCTTCGAGGGCGAGCATTATGGCAAGTAGTTCCTTGTCATAAATTTCGTAGTTGTGTTCTGTGGCTGTTAAGGCTTTTGACAAGAACGCGACTGGTCTCCATTTTCCTTCCTGCTCCTGCGATAGGATGGCGCCAATGGCACCTTCGCTAGCATCTGCTTCCACTCTGAACTTCCCGGTTTCAGTTGGGATTGCCAACACAACGTCCTGGGCAAGACGGGCCTTAAGCTTGTCGAAGGCCTCCTGCTGCGCAGTTCCCCAGGTCCAGGCTTCATTCCCGGTAAGACGTGTCATTGGGCGTACTATTTCGCTGTAGCCCTTTATGAAATGTCGGTAGAAGTTGGTGAACCCTAAGAAAGACTGAAGTTCTTTCTTTTTGTTGGGGACGGGCCACTCGGTGATCCCAGCGATCTTGACTTGGTCCATGCGGATGGATCCTTCGCTAATTATTACCCCGAGGTACTCTGTTTCCAGTACCTCGAACTCGCATTTCTCGGCCTTCAGGAATAGCTTGTGTTTCCTGAGGAGCGCAAGAACTTTGCGAGTGATCTGTCGATGCTCTTCTAGAGTCTTTGAAAAGATCAGGATGTCGTCAAGGTATACGGTAACCTTGCCGGAGGCAATGAGATCCTTGAAGATGTCGTTCATCATCCATTGGAACGTGGCGGGGGAGTTGGTAAGGCCGAAGAACATGACGGTGGGTATGAACAGGCCACGGTTCGTCCTGAACGCAGCCTTCCACTCGTCGTCTTTCTTGATGCGAATATTGTTGTATCCCCATCGCACGTCGAGCTTAGTGAAGTATCTGGCACTCCCTAGCTTGTCCATGAGCTCGGCGATAAGGGGCAAGGGGTAACGATTCTTGATGGTCATTTCGTTGAGCTTGCGATAGTCCTGAACAGGGCGTAGCTTCCCATCCTTCTTTTTGACGAAAAAGAAGGGAGAGGCCATAGGGGATTTGGATGGTCGGATTCGACCGGTGGCGAGGTTTTCGTCAAGGAACTTGTCAAGCTCCTCCTGCTCGGTGCGATTTAGGGGATACACCTTGCAGTCAAGAGTGTTCTTGGCGTTAGGGACAAGTTCGATGGCATGGTCCCAAGGTTTGCGCATAGGGAGCTCGTTGAAGTTTTCCTTCTCGAAGAGGTCCACAAAGTCGCGGTATGCGGCTGGGACCATCTCCTCAAAGGTTTTCTTCTCTTTTCCCTCATTGGCTTTGGCGGCGAGTTCGTTCGCCTTATGGACTGCGCAGATTTCAATGGCTTCCTCGAAGTCGATGGCAAGGATGCGGTCGCCTTCTTCGAGCTCTTCATCCCACCGGTCATCAGGATCTGAGTCCGGTAGGGGGAAGGGGTTCTTGGTGCATTGGCATCTGGTGAAGGTGATTTTGCCGGTGCTCCAGTCAATAAGCGGATTGTGGCGGACAAGCCAGTCGTGACCAAGGAAAATTTCTTTGGAACCAAGGTTGACGACGGCGAGGTCGATCCTCTCATTATGGTCGCCAATGGTGAGTCTTAGTTCTGCAAACTCAGTGATTTCTCCGGCCTTGTTACGGGAACCATCTGCGTTGTAGATCGGGATGGGGCTAGCGGTTTTGTAGACAGGAATGTTGTGGGTCTTGACAAACTCGCTGTGAATGGAGCTGCCCGTACACCCACTGTCTAGCAGGGCGGTGGCGTCAATAGTCTGATTATCAGCGGTTTCGACTTTAAGCGGGATTTTGAGATCTCGCTTGGAGGTGGTCTGGGAACGGATTAGGTATCGTCGAGGTTTCCTTAACTCATCGAGCCATTCTAAGGCATTCGCTCTTTGTGCATGGTGGAGTCCTTCCAAGAGGTTATCGACTACTTCTTCGGCCCTGGTCCTGTGTATCCAGTTAAGGAGCACCGACCTGGCGGCAGATTCGTCTTTGGCCTCTCGGATGGCTCTCCATGTCCACTCGGTCTCGAATGGTTTCATCCATCCCGGTGGGACCTTCTCAGCGGTGGGCTGGGTCTCCTCAATAGGCAGGGGTGGATGAGTTTTGGTTTCCTTTGCTTGATAGATTCTGAAGGCGGTATCGTCTTCTTCGTCTGGGACTTCGACCATGGTTACCTTGTTGGGGCTCTCTGCCCCATGCCCCAGAGAGTCGGACTCTGTGGTCTTGGCCCTGAGCGGGCACTTGAGGTTCTCCGCATTGGTCCTTGCGGGGAGTGTCTTGGCCTTCAAGGAAGGCACTGAATCTTTCGACTTCAGAGGCCCGAGGGCGTCCCGTCTACTCAATTCTGACCCGAGTCCTAATACTCGTTTTGAAGGCTCCAGTGCTACCTGGCATGTCCCTTCCCCCGCAGCAGGCTCGGATGTCGTTCGTTTCTTAGGTTCTTGATTATCTGGATTTGGAACAGTTAAGGCGGGTATATTTGAATGCGCGTATTTCGTATCAACATAGGGCGTAACTACAGAAGTATCATAAGTTCGACCAGCGATATTGTTCCTCGTACCAGATAAGTCCTTCGCCGAGTAAGTAGAACCTTTTACTTCTTGGCGCCATCTTTTACTTCCTCAATTTTTGATTCTGTGGCGGGTTCCATCGTTACGGCTTGGTTCTCTTCCTTCTTCTTGTCTTTGTTCCAGCTTTGCAACGGGCAGTTTTTGCTAATGTGACCTTTTTGTTTGCATCTGAAACACTTCCCTTCCGACCTGAGTGCGTCTATATCCATTGCCTGTCCTTGGCCGCCATAGGTGGTGCCAGTGGCGGTCTTCTTGTCCGTCGAGGTACTTGTCGTGCCACTACTTGCCTTTTGGGCGTTCGTGGCGGGGTTGTTGTTCTTTGGGACAAAGGGACCAGGACGTCCAAGACCGTCTTCGATGGCCTTGCGTTGGCGGGCTTCGTTCATGACGGTGACTTGGGTCTTCCAGTCATCGTAGGTCTCGGGCATGCCAACTCCTATATCATAGATGATTTTGGTGTAGGAGTTGGGGATGCCTTTTTTGATGGCGGCGACCATATGGCCGCGGGCACCGGTATCTCCTCGGAGACCTGCTTTCTTGGCTTCTTTCTCGATCGCCTGGAAGTAGTCATCGGGTAGTCCCTTTTCGAGGCGGAGATCGTACATTTTTTGCTGGTGGATTTCTTCTACGGCATGATCATGGAACTTGTCGCGGATCATTTGGCAGAAGTCATCCCAGCTGGGAAGTCGGAATTTGTTGTGGGAGTGGCTTCATCGTTCCACGAGGATCATGATCCACCACTCTTCTGCTTTCCCGGTAAAATAGGAGGCGGCAAAGCCGACTCAGAATGGGCTGGCGTACATGTAGGGGTCATGCATTTGGAAGTACATCTCGCAGTGAGTGAGGAAGCGGTCGATGTCGTCAGCCTCGCCTTTGAAGACGGCGGGCTTTCGCATCAGATCCGGCTTACACCCCATCCAAGGCGCGTCTTCAGCCATTTGGCCGACAGGGTTGGGGAGAGGATCATCGGGGTCATGGTACTTTTCTGGTCCTCGAGGGAGTGACCAGCTGTCAGGATCTCGGGCAAGGGGACTGGTATGTCGCCCTGGAGGCGGGGAGCCTTTAATAGCTCCGTCGTAGCCAGTCCAGGTCGGGACAACGGGCGGCTGATTGCTGCTGGTGTTCGAGGTTCCTGCGTCCTCCGGGCCGGCTCCTGCGAGCATTCGGCTTTTGCCTTTTTGGCTTCTCGGCACGTGGGATCGTGGTGGCGGGGATAGGGGGAGCGGCTTTGGGGGACTTCGGGGATGGTAATCTTCTGGCTCTGCGTAGGGATGATCAGGATGCTTTATATTAAATTCGTATACTGCCCGTTCTGTTGCACAGTATTCAATAATATCCTCCCGCTCTGGATCCGCTGGCTTCAGGCTGTTCATCAATCTCCCCATCTTCGAGGCGAGGAAGGTCAGGTCCTCTGTAAGGGCCGATAAGTGACCTATAAAGATCCGTGTGTATTCGCGTTCCCATGGATCGCGGATCTGCTGGACCTCGAGCAATAGCACGCTGACTGATGGCGCTATGCTGCTCGTGGGTGATATCCCAGGCGCCTTGTCGGATGTGCTCCTGTCGTCGGGACTCAAATTGTGTACTGAAGCGGTTACCGTAGATAAGCCGCTCGTCTTGATCGAGGGGGGGAGGGGCGTAGTTCGCACCGAGCCGTGTGTCGACCCACTGGCCCCTTTGCCAGTGCTCCCTCCACCTCCTTGCTTCGTCTTGGGCGTACCAGTCCTCGTCCTCGCGGCTGATGTTTCGGAGGCAGTTCCAATGGAGGCACCTTCGGTGGTCTTCTTCATCCTCTCCCGATAGGCGCACGCTAGTAGCTTGGCGGGCGTCGTGCTCGACTCGCTGTCGGTACTGCCACTTGTTGTACTGCTGCTGATTGTGGATTCCGAGGTTATGGAGGCGCTGGATGGTAATGGCTTGCTCGTGCGGCCAAAGAGGCTCGAGGTGCCATGGACAGGGGGTGGGGCCAGTTTGGACGTCGACCTGGACGCCCCGGAGTCAGAGGAGCTCATCCTCAGCGAGTCTCTCTCTTTCTCTACTCGCCTCTGCCCAGATGGATGATCCGGGCTGGAGGACGATTGGCCGTGCTTGGTTGAGGATGGCTTCAGGGATGGTAGGGGAATCGGGGCGTGTCTGGCGGTTGCAGATGTAGGCCTCGAACTCAGACTGGGTGGGGCTCTGAGGGGCATAGGGCTCGCTCTCGCTGTCTGAGGAGGGGTCGTTGGGGAGTTCAGTGCCGCTGGAGGCTGCGACCTCGTATAGATCGAGGGAGTCTCGGGTTCGAGCCATTCCTCCGGTAGGGAGTGGTGTGGTAGAGGTGGTGTCGGCGGTAGAGGAGGCAGCAAGTATGGCAGGGACGGGGATGTCGAGGGTGCCAGTGACGGGGGAGTCGTGAACAAGGATGCTGTGTCCTTGCTCGCCAATGTCGACTTCGATTTCTTGGACCAGAGCGACCGCAGGAGTTTCCCGACTTTCAGGATGCTGTATGGACGCGAGCGATGAGGGGAAGGACATGACGGATCTGTCAGGCTGGGTGGTGCCATAGCGCTGAAGATCGTAGGGGGATGGGTAGAATGGGACAGCTGGAAGACGGGGGGGTACGGAAGGTACAGTCCGTCCAACGCTGAAGACGGTTGCGTTGGGTGTTGTACCAGAAAACGATCGGCCACCTGGACCGATAGAGGAGGTATGAGAGGGCGGGGATCCCGACAAAGAGCGTCAGGAAGAAGGCAGAGATGATTCTGGTGCTGGTGAACGATGCGGGCATTCGGTTTCAAAAAGCAATGGTGGCTGCTTAGAGAAAGGGAATAGAAAGCTTCGAGCTAATTGTTAGACCCGAACTCCGGGTAAACCAAACAAGAGTAAACCGAGGGCTGTTTCACGTTCGAACAGTCACCCAAGGAGTCTCTGTGCTGAATGGCTACTAAGAGCGTCGGACTAAGGTTTTAGTCTGAGGCTGAGTCGACTAGCTAAGTTCGGTGTGATTAAACTTTAGCTCGAAGCTGGGGAATATACAGCGAGAGCTACGCTACTTATATACGAAAAGTCCTGTGCTATAATTAGAGTCTTTGTCCGTGTTGGTCGTGCAGAATACAAGGAAGAACATGAGAAGGGCGAGCGTTGGTCGCAAGCCGTAGTTGTCCGTAGTACAATTGCTGATGCGGTCCGTTATAGTCGTGGTTACGATGATAGGCGCTTGAGATAAGATAAGATATAGATAAGCGCCGGCCGATAAGATAAGATAGGTGAGAAAATCGTAACAGGCGGCCTTGGCTTCTTCATTAGTGCGGGCTTCACGGATGGCGCGAAGGGTCCATTCGGCGCCAAAGGGTTTGAGCCAGCGGTCGGGCGGAGGAGTTGGGGGTGTCTGGTATGGAAGGGGGGATTCCCAGATGGGATAGTACTTGGCGTTGGACTTTTCCTGGATGGCACTTTCTTTCTGCTGTTTCGCCCACCATTGTTGATACGCCATGTCGTCTTCTTCGTCAGGAACTTCTACCATGGTAATGGCATGCCCCCTTTTTACCGCCTGGGCGCTAGCGGGTCCAGTCCCTGTGGCTTTCTTGTCGTCCTTGGCCGGTTGTGCATCTTCATTGGGGTTGGGTAGGGTAGCGTCGTGGAGATGCCCACTTCCGGTCTGTATGCCAGAGCTAACCCTTCGAGGGTCGGGGGGCTGGTCCATGAGCATCGTGTTCTTGTCGCATGAACCGTGACTGCCATTACCTACTGGCGCCAGCAGTCGGGTGGGGTTGTGCTCTGCTACCTCGCCGCTTCCGACTCGGTGTTTCATTTGTTTCTGTCCCGGTCCTGCTTGAGTCTTCCGGGAACACTTACCTGAGGTTCCTGCGGCTTCATAGAGCTGCTTGCCAGAGCCTTTCCCCGTGAGGGTATTCAAGCTCTGATTAGCCAGTCCCACAGAGGTGTTCCCCCCGAGGGGTTCACATGCAGGCAGTTCCTGTATTAGGGGTTCTGGCAAGTTCGTTGGGAGGCTCTCTGCCAACTCCGAAGAGTCTTTTCCCTGTTCGGCATCAGAGGAGTCGTCCCCTTCAGCACTTGAGTCTGGAGTGTCCAATTGTGCTAGGACGGCGTATCAGTTCGATTCTGGGGGTACTGGTTGGCTAGTCGTGTGGGGAACGTTAAAAGCAGGTATATTGAAACACGTGATAGGTAATGCACAAGATGTAACTAAAGAAATGTGATAAGCCCCGCCAGGAGGACAAGAAAGCGCACCAGTACAAGAGGAGGAGGTCGTCGAAGGGGAATCGAGCCCTTGACGACCTAATCTTTTACCTCCTCTATCTTCGACTCCGTCTTCGGTTCGGTCTGCTCTGCCTGCTCTGCTACTACTAGTGAGCGAATGTCCTTATATTCCTTCCTCTTTGGGCAGTCCTTCGACATGTGCCCTTTCTCCTTGCAGCGGTAACATCTTCCCTCCCTTCGTAGGACGTCTATGTCCATGGCTTGTCCTTGTCCTCCGTACGTGGTCCATCTTCCTGTCCCCGCATCTCTGGTGGTGGTCTTGACCTGTCCCGACTGCTTGGCCGGCATCGAACTTGTGGCCCCAGCAGGTTTGCTGGGGCTTTGGTGTTGGTTCGACGGTCCGGGCTTATTGCCTTGTCGGTGGTCAGGTCGTTGTTCGTCAGGGTGTCCAAGAGTCTGTTCAAAGATTGTCTGCTTGGTGCGATCGATGTAGAGCTTGCATACGCGTTCCTTCCACTCTGGATATGTTTCGGGAGTGTGAATGCCTTGGTTCACGATGGTCTTTGCGTAGCTCTGCAGGATTCCCCATCTAATGGCTTGGACCATCTTCCCTCGTTCTCCCTCATCATGTCGGAGTCCTGCTAGCTTGGCCTGAATTTCTATGGCCTGGAAGAAGTTGTTTGTGTTCCCGCTCCCCATTCGAATCTCATTCATCTTCTTCTCGTGCTGCTGCTCAATGGTGGGGTCCGAGAATTGGCGACGGATAAGGTCACAGTATCCATTCCAACTCGGGTATCAGACCCTTTGGACATTGGCGTCATAGAAGTCGGGTCTTCGATGTACCCACCAGTCTTTGGCAGGGCCTTTTAGTAGGGAGGATGCGAGCTGGATCTTGATAGAGGAGTATGGGAAGTAGACCTCGAAAGAGGCGAAATAGGAGTCGCAGTCTCCTAGGTAGCGTTCAATGTCGTCATGGGCTCCGGCAAACTTGTCCGGGAGTTCATGCATGGTTGGCCGTACCTGGAGGAATGGTTCTTGGGTCGCCGCGGTCCCGACCAGGGGTGCAAAGGGTGGTCGTCCTGGGATTCGGGGTGGCTTGGGTAATGACCATCTGTCGCTTCCACCACTGGATGACGGGGACGAGGGTGGCTTGTATTTTGCTAGCGTGCCGTCCATGTCGTTGAGTCGCTTGGCTAGGTTGAAGCAAGCGGTTCTCCAGTGATTGACCTCGGCGGCGAGGGACTCGAGGGTCGGGGGCATTGGCAGCGCTTGGGGTTGCGCCGGCTGTTGGGCGTCTCCGGGCTGGTCGGGCTCGGGGTCTACGTCTATATTGGAACCTGCCCCTGCGAGGAGGCGGCTCAGGCCGGGTTCGTGATAGCCGTGATGCCGTCGTCGGCTTCTCGGCTGGGGGATTCGTGGGGGGGGGGAGTCTGGTAGTGGCTCGGGGTAGAAGGTGTCGTCTAGTGTATAGGGACCGTATTGTGAAGAAAATGTATTGGGGCCATACTGCTCGGCCCTGCCAAACGTTTCTGTGTCATAGTTAAAAGTATCAAAATTATTCCAGGGCATCCCTAGCCCTGGACTTGGCGCGTTCCTGCTCATATCGCCTGGCGAGTATGAGGAGGATGACCCCCATCTCTCTTTCTTCTTCTCTCATTCTCTCTCAGATTCCATAGATCCTATGGCCCGCAGAGGTTGGGTATATTTGTCGATTGCAGTTGGCAGTGAATGCGGGCGCGAATGGTTTGGTCTCTTCCCCTTCGAGGAATGTCGTCTCCCTGATTGATGGCCAACCACTCATCCATGTCTGGGCGGATGGGCGAGTGCCAGCCTCCTCTGCTTTTGAGGTCGGTGCGCTGTAGCTCCCAGGCAGTGGACTGGGCGGGACCAAGAATGTCCTGGTCTGCCTGTGAGAGGGCGGGCCAGTCATAGTCGGCGCTTCGGGGGTTAAAGGGGTTGTCGGGGTCGGTATGGTGGGCGAGCTTGTTAGGCTCGTCAATTTCGGGTTTGGGGGAGGGAGTGTGAGGGGGAGTGGTAGGCTGGGGTTCGAGGGGGATTGCGTTCTGCTCGGGGGAGTGTAGAAGGATCGGGAGGACAGGCCGCTCGTCGGCGTGGGGCTCCTCTTCGGTGGGGTGAACTGTTTCTTCGTCCTCCGCTTCGTCCTCTGGGAACTGCTTGAAGGCGCCTCGGAGTTCCCACTCGTTTCCGACGACTCGGATTCGGAATCCTTCGAGGCTGACTGGTCTCTCGGGGAGAGCAGGCTCGACGTAAGCGGGCAGGATACTTGCCTCGTATCTCCCAAGAAGGTACCTGCTGAGGTCGTAGGCCTCCTGAGCAGTTGGGGGCCTGTCCGTGATGATTTCCGGTGCTGGAAAGGGTTCGTCCAGGGGAATAGACTCGAAGGTGTTGTGGTCGGGGGAGGGGGTTCGGGGAACTCCTCTTGGTCGGCTGGGTCCAGGGGTTGCGTTTCTGGGCAGCGCCTGCTGATGCGGGAACTCGTCGCTCGAGTTAGTGGTGAAACCAGAGCGTTGGACGAGGTTCTGCTGTGAGGTTGGAAGGGGTTGTTCAACTTGAAAGGGAGGGACATAGTTGGTGGAGGGTTGGGGTTGGGGTCGAGGGTGACATTCCCCCAGGTGACGGAAGAACTGTCGTATTTCTTCTTCGTACTTGAGAGTGAGGGCAATGATGGTGAGGATTGCTAAAGATCCTATGACAATGGAGGCGGCGATTATGATGGCTTGTTCAAAGTTCTGCATGGGTTGGTTTCTTCGCGGTGAACGGTGAAGAAACTAGAAGGAAGCTTCGAGCTAATTGTTAGACCTGAACTTCACGTGACTATAGGCAGGTCTAGACTTTGGCTGTCTCACATTCGGACAATCACCGGAGAATGACCTGAGTGTCTATAGCTCAGCGAAGAAGGACTAAGTTCTTAGTCGAGTTCTTATAGTGAGAGTAAAGCGTGGTATAGATAAACTTTAGCTCGAAGCTGGGGATATACAGCGAGAGCTACACTACTTATATAGGGAAACAGAAGGGCTAAGAATAGGATGACAACCGGGGTTGTCGTGCGGAAACAACAAGGGAATGACGAGGTAGTCAGGCGGTAGTCATGAGCTGTAGTACCATCATTGAGAACGTCCGTTATGGTCATGGAACTGTGGACAAGCGCTTGAGATGAGATAAGATAGCGATAAGCGCTTGATAAGATAAGATAAAAGGAAAAATCATAACAAGAGTATTGATTTGTCATTTGCAAAATATTTCCCAAGCTTTGCAAACAGTATGCTGCTCCAAGAGAGCAACTAATATCTTCAAACATCTTCATAGCTTTCTCTAGCTTGACAGTGGCTTCAGAATATTGCTTTGTCATTTGTAAAATATTTCCCAAACTTTGCAAACACTGTGCTGCTCCAAGAGAGTCGCCAATATCTTTAAACATCTTTATAGCTTTCTCTAGCTTGATAGTGGCTTCAGAATATTGATTTGTCATTTGCAAAATATCTTCCAAGCTTTGCAAACACTGTGCTGCTCCAAGAGAGTCACCAATATCTTCAAACATCTTCATAGCTTTTTCTAGCTTGACAGTGGCTTCAGAGTATTGGTTTGTCATTTGCAAAATATCTCCCATGCTTTGCAAACAATATGCTACTCCAAGAGAGTCACCAATATCTTCAAACATCTCTATAGCTTTATAAATATATTCCTCCACTATTTTATCTTTATCAATTAACACCTTTTTTTTTTAATAAAAGAAGTGCAAATGCATATATATATTGTATATTTTTCTGTTTTGCTATACATTTTACTTTTTTTTAGCAATTTATCTGAATCCCATGTTAGATATTGAAAATAACAGAAGTCATAAATAGTCCATAGATGCTCCTTATCTATATCATCATCTAATAGCTTATTTAAGATCCATTCAATATTTTTAGCATGCAAAACACCAAATTTTCTTTCCTCTTCTGAATTTAACTTTTCAAGTTGTTTATTGTTTATTTTCTCAAGATAAAAAGTACAAATTTGACTTTTCATATCTGTATCTGGCTTTAGAAAATATGTTTTGAGATATTCCTGAATAGATGATAATAATTTCAATCCTTCTTTATTATCTTGATATATGATTCCAGATTGTAATAATCTTGATATAATCAATGTTTGTTCAGGAACTTTTTGTAGCATTTTGTGTATTAAACTTGTCCATGCTGAAATCCCATTAGGCAAATAACATATTACACTAAGTAGCTTCAATGCATTTGGCTCAGATGAAACTAATGATGATTGAAATGTAATCTTGATAGAAATATTGACACTTGATAACCAATGAGGTTGAGCTCCTGGCACTGCATGGAAAATCCTATATTTTAGCTTATAATATTAAATTCTATAATCATTTATTTTTTTCAACTTCTATACTAAAATATGAAAAGATTATTTTTTATATTATTCCAATATTGTTGATTATTGAAACAATATTGGAAATCTCCCAAATACCACAAATATATTTCAAATATTAGTTTCATATTTTAGAGTATTATATTGAAAAAATAAATAATTATAAAATCTAATATTTTAAGCTAAAATATTGGATTCTTCATGCAGTGTGGCATTTGCAATAACAAAGTTTTTTCCTGCTACCAGCTTTCAAGAAGTATCTTTGGTGAAAGAATTTTAGCTTGATATGCCATTAATGTAATAGCTAATGGCCATCCTTCCAGCTCTTTTATCAGTTCTCTAACTCCTTCTTTATCAATAGTACATTTTGATATAGTACTAAAAATATTTAGTGATATAGACTCATCCACTGGTGACAGACCATTCTGTGGTAGTATTAACCAATCAATATCCTCTAGTGGAGCAACACTTCCTCTCATAGTAATCATCAAAGTAATCTGTATCACAGAATTTAACTGTGCTAAAAGCCTTTGAATACTATGTTGATCACTACTATGATCCCAAAGAGTTTCAAAGTTATCAAAAACCAATACTGTTGGTTGAGATATAGTATGCAGCTGTTTCACTGTATCATCAGTCAATTGCAAGCCCATCTGCTTTATCACAGTCTGCAATAGAACCTCCACAGTAGGATTTACACTGCAGACTATGTCACAAGGAATGAAGTATCTCTGAGCCTCATATTTAGCCTGTACAGCTGCATCATTCAGTATTTTCAAGGCTAGAGATGTTTTGCCCATGCCTCCAAATCCCATAATGATAATGGAATGAGGAGAGTCAGCAAGAAGATTGGTTATGCCTTCTTGGACTAAATCATCTCTACCTAAGAAAACAGCTGGAGCTGGTGGAGGAATAGCAGAGAGCATAATGCTACTAATCAATAAACTATTATGAGAACTATTATACTTTGAAGAATATGCAGAGACATACTCAACAGGTTGGGTCCTAGATGGACTCATCTATGAGAATATTAGCATATAATGATGTAGCATTGATAAGAATATTTACCAGATGATCATGAATGATGGTAACCTTCGCATCAACCTCTCTAACCTGTCCAATCACAGAGAAAACACCAGTTGCCTTGGAAAAGATTAATATGTTTCTCATGGATCAGCAGTGAAAACATACAACAAACTTGTCTTGAGCCTCTTTAACATACACCTTGTGCTGATTGATATGATCCAGAATAGCCTTGCTCTGAAATGGTCTCTTTATTGTTGCCCGGAACCCAGACTTCCCATAAATCTTGTTCAAGTCATCCTTCAAAACCTCAAGATGACTGATGATAGCACGAATCAGTCCTCGCACTCAACAAGACCAAAGGAAGAGACAGGACCTGACAAATTCCTTGCCCATTTGTTGTAGGCGCACCAGTGGGCGAGATGAAGCAGTCTGTTGGGGATGCACCTTCCTGAAGTGACTTGATCTCCTCAGAGACAAAGCGGAGCATCTCATCAAGGTACTTGATAGTGTCCTGGACTTCATCACGAGCTTTCTTGTTAGCCTGAATGACATGAGCCATTTAGTACGAATCATTGCTGGACAAGGACATAAATTCGCACCTGAGCTAGCTCCAAGATTGGGAGGGCAATATTCGCAATTGCCTTTGCAATACCCGTGTGATCGAAGTTCGCCTGCACCAGCAAGCACTTTGAAAGTGAGACTGGCGGTCGAAATCCAATCAGTATCATCAGGAGCCAGATTCGGAGGCGCAAGGATCGCAGATCGATTCGGCGCCGCCGTACTTGGAGACTGAGTAAGCGGTTGAGATGGTGCTTGCATTGTTGTTGCTATGATGTACGGTCGATGGTGAGTGTACGAGTAGAAGAGTCGTGAGGCTGTGATAAGAGTCTGATGGAGGCGAAGCAAGTTTCCCCACGCCCCCTCACTTGACCACTTCCAATTATCACCTTCAATGAAACAAACATTTGTGTCGTATCCTGCCCCTTTCCTTCTCTGGCGAAGCAGCCACTTCTGAACTCATAAACTAGGATGTACAAGATTTTGTGGAATCCGTGGCGATGGCCAGGGTGATTGAACGTGGGGCTATGCTGAGCGAATCAGAATTGCCTAGGAACCGTGCGTCCTTTCTTGATTTCTTGAAGGGAAATCTCGTCATCGACACTCGCCGGATCTGTCTGTGACAGAGACGTAGCGTCTATGGCTCGTGTCTGCACCGCCATCAGTGAGGCAATACGTGTATCGACAACCTCCGCCAGCCTGAGCTCGGATGCAAGGATGCTATCAACGAACCGCTTCACTCCCCAACATTTCGAAGGTATTGACCGGTGAGACTTCGTCTGATCTTGCTGGAAGGATATCCACAGTACGTATCATATTTGGATGACACATCTAATGCTTCATCCCTATAGGTATTTACAGCACCTTTTGAAACGCAAGAACTAACGATAAGGAGCGCCATTCCAAAATTCTGAAGGCCAGCGACATGTTCACAGACACCCACCTGAGGTAGAGCTTTCCGCGCGAGCAGTAATACGTTCCTCTTGATTGACATTCATAGCTTTCCTCTCCCATTCAAATGCACGATTGAGGCGCGCTCAGCTCAGGCGCAAGAGGTGATATATGCAACGGACGGATCGTAAAATCAGCGTCATGATACCGGCAATGAATGTTGGTTGGGACAAATGGGGAGACGTACGCAATGGTGTTCCACCGCCGAATACGATACAGGTCGCATGGAAATGATTACCCAGCGAAGAGGGGAGCAATGGGAAGAACAAGGGAGAAAGGAAAGACGGCAGCGGAATGGAGGAAAAGATGAGAGTCCAGCCCAAAGCACGGACGGCGAACAGATTCCCACCGCTACTTGCTCTATTACATATCGCACGTCGAGAAACCTACCAAATGCAAGAGAGGAGGGACCACGGCGTTTGTGTTGTAGAAGGATTGTCTTTGAATACAGATGGAAAGCGTTTGATTTATCAGTCCTAGACTACTATGATTTTCGTTTTACTACACGTTCCGTGAGAGCTTCGAGTGCCCCTTTGGCATCGCTGTCGGGAAGAGGAGCAAGGACGTCCCTAGCCTGCTTGGCATACGCAAGCGCGAGATCCCGCGTCCGCTCCACACCCGCCGACTTGCGCACCAAGTCCCTAGCCAGCTCCACATCCCCCGGCTCGCTGAACTTCCGCTCAATGAGGGGCCCCATCTGGGGATGCTCCTCCCACGCAAAGAGCGCCGGGCCCGTCGCGAGCCCAAGCTGCAGATCCGCGCCCCCGGGCTTCCCAAGCGTCCCCTCCCCAGCCTCGTAATCCAGGATATCATCCACCAGCTGGAAGGCGATCCCCAGGTTCCGCCCGTACGCATACGCCACCTCCCTGTACACCTCCCCCTCCGCGCACCCGCCGAGCACCACCGCGCCGCGCGCGCCCTTCGCCATCAGGCTCGCCGTCTTCATGTACGTCTTCTGGAGGTACACGCGCCACGCGTTCGCGGGTGCCGGGGCCGCCTGCATCTGCAGGATCTCGCCCTCGACGAGGTTGGAGATGATGCTCGCGATGAGCTCGACGACCTCGGGGTCGCGGAGGCGCGCGAGCGCGGCGCTGGCACGGCCGAGGATGAAGTTGCCCGCGAGGACGGAGAGGCGGCTGCCGTGCGCCTGCGGGGCGGAGGGCGCGCCGCGGCGGAGGGGGGACTCGTCGATGACGTCGTCGTGCAGGAGCGAGGCGGCGTGGATCATCTCGACGATCTGGGCGAGGCGCGTTTGGGCGGGGAGGACGCCGGGCCACTGCGGGGGCGGGGGAGCGGGGGAGCGGGGGACCGTGGTGCGTGGAGGGGCCATTTCTCGGCGAAGGGGGAGGATTTGGAGGGGATGCGGGGGTTGAAGTCGTTGAGGACATCGGAGCGAGATAGAGGGGCGTCGAGGTCATGTGCGGCTTCGCGGTGTTTGTGGTCCCAGTTGGTGCCGAGGCCGTTTGTGGCGTGGGCGAGGAGGAGGATGATGAGGGGGCGGAGCTGCTTGGAGGGCTGGAGGAAGTAGTACTTTGCGATTTCGTCGAGGGCGGGGCTGGAGGAGCCGAGGAGGGCGAAGAGGGCGCTGCGGACTTGGGCGAGCTGGGGGCCGAGGAGGACGAAGGGATCTGGACGCGTGTGTAAGGAGAGTCTCTGCGAGAGAATGGGTGTTCTGCGAGCGGCGGCGCGGATGATGCTACCTCGCATCTGAAAAGGTAATGTCATTACGTGAGATACGAATCATTTTCGGAATCTCATCATTTTTTGAAAAAGTCTACATTAACATGTTATTGCTCAAATCCTAGTAGTATTAATATTTAGGCTGGATTTGAGGCATATTCTCGAAACCGACAGTAATGGACCAAAGTCTTCACAGCTACGATTACTCCACCTCCACATTTTCCTTCACTCGCGACTTGGCAGCCTGCCTAGAACGAGACGTCGAAAGAAACTTGAGCGAATCCAAAACAGCCGCCTTGTGCGCCTTGGTCACCGCCCTCGGAACCCGCCGCTCGCTCCGCAGCTCCACAGGCGACTGCATCAGCGCCTGCTCCTTCTCGTCAAACTCAGGCGGGTCCGCACACATATAATCCTCGCTCCCCGGCCAGTGGAAGTTGACCAGCGTCTTGTACGCCGAGTCCGTCGTCACCGACGCGGAGATCCGCACGCCCTTGATCCCCGCCGGGTGCCTCCCGACCGTCTGCGGGGGGGTGTCGACGAGGACGCTCCCCGGCACAAGCCGCATCGGGGCGGTCGCCAACTCGACGTCGTGCCGCCGCATCGGGCTCGCCCGATTCACGTCGTACAGTACCTGCTTCCCCGCGGGCATCACCCCCAGCTTCGCCTTGAGCCCCCCGAAGCTCGCCATGTACCCCTGGCTTCGCGGAGCCCCGGATCGCACCGAGGTGCGCCGCCTGCCCCGTGTTGGCCTGGAGGATCAGCCCGGGCTCGAGGCCCGACAGGAGGTGCGAGTGCAAAAGCGTCGGGCGCGCGTAGAGCAGCCCGCCGTTGGGGTGCGGCTGCGGCTCGATCCGGCGCGCGGCGCGGTCTGTGAACTCGTCGTGCGTGACGGCCTCGATGAACCGCCGGTGCAGGTTCGGCTGGTGCTTCACGCGCAGCGCGGGGAGGGGCACCGTCGCGACGTGCACGTTGCTCGGCCGGGGGGCTTCGCCCCGCTGCGCCAGCTCGTACAGAGTTTTGTTTTTCAGCTTCTTGTCTGCGCGCTTGGCGCCCTCGACGAACTCGAGGAACGCAGGACGCAGCGCACGGCAGTTTTTTGAGGTACCGCTCGAATTCCTTCGGAGTCATCGCCATGAAATTCGGGCTGAAATTCGACAATTGCTGCTCCGGCTTCGCGTCGGCGCCGTATGCGCCAGGGCCTCTGCGCCCCAGCCCAGCCAAGTCCGCATCAAACGGCGTCCTCGAGAAATCCCGCGCCTTCTCCTCCTTGCACTTCTTTGTCCAGCCCCTCCGTAGCATCCACCCTCTCCTCCTCCGTCCCAAACTCAGAATCCACCACCCACTCCGTCAGGGTCTTCGAGCTCTGGTTCTGCGCCCACGTCGAGGAGGGCGCCATCCGCGGGAGGGTGTCCATCTCTTCGAAGCGCCGGATGAAGCGCACCTGCGATTCGCCGCGGGTCCATTCTGTGAACTGCTGGCGCGCCTCGTAGGGCGCTGCGAGGGTGATGTAGGCGTTCCTGCGTCGGATCGGGATGGGCCGCTTGAGACCCCAGTCGCCCCGGTTAGCGTGCGGAGCCGGCGACAAGTACGTCTGCCGTATTCGACTGGATCAAACGCCGCAAACTGCGAACGACGAAGAAGTTGTGAAAATGGCGACGCAGGCGGGTGCACGGACATCGCCTTGGTCGCAAACGCTTTTCTTATCTCGACAAAGTCGCGTCCAAATTCAGTCGGAGTTTGAATAGTTCCCCGATTATAAACCGGTCAGTGCAGGTTTTTTTTTTTTCTTTTCATAAAACCACGACGGCAAAATTACCATCTGTCTGTTGCCCTCGCCGGGCATGCATCGAAAGGCGGATGGTCCAGACAAACGTCGAAGAGGGAATTGGATTCTCAAAAACAATCTTTGCTGATGTCCCTCCCATTGGTTGAGGGGCAAGGACGCAGGATCACCTGGAGCAGTTCTACATACCATACGTCGTCGTTATTCGTCCTGTAAATTGTGAGTAGTCAATTCAATTCAATTCTTCTTTCTCTCTTCTGGTCGATGAAGAAAATCCTGGTAAAAGAACGCGCCCCGCTCAGTTATGAGTCCCGTATCGTCAGGGTATCGGTTAGATGGCAGGGCGCGGATGGGGAATTAAAGGCGAGGCTGAGACCATTTCCTTCCTTCTCTTGCTCTTATCTTTTTGCTTTGCCGTCTTTCTCACTCATCGTCCCCCAGATCTCACACTGTACGTTACATGTATTCTATCCCGCACGTTACCACATCATGTATTCTACCCCGTCCTATAAAATACACATTTTTTTTGCTCACCAACTCGCTGCATCCTATCGATGCAGGAACAATTTCATAGATAGCGCGTCCTCGCCGTCCCCGTCTGAGTAGCACCACAGTTAGTAGCATACACGCAAAGAAATTAATAAGAGCTCGCGCACAGTATTTCTTCTCCACGTCCGCCACCGAGAACCCCAGCGTGTCTCTATACAGCCCGATCGCCGCCTTGTTGGATTTCCGCACATGCAACGACACGTACTCGGCGTTGAACACCTGTCGACATCGCTTCCTCTACACGCACTCAACGTCAACCTGGGCGGAGTGGGTGGGGAGACTCACGCGATAACATCATCAGCCGCCGCTGCGAGCCCGAGCCGCCTGTACGGACCGCAGCACCGATATCGAGTTCACATGCCCGTGCACCCGGCTCGCATCATCCGGGTTCTCGTCCTCGCTAGAAAGGAAAGCCCACACCGCGTCACCCACATCCCACGTCCGACGAGTCACGCACTCACATCTTCGCCAGGACGTACCCCACGATCTTGCCCGCCCCCGTCTCGGCGACGAACGATATCTGCGGCCACGTCAGGAGGTGGTACATCCCTAAAGTAAGTGGGCATAAGTCGTGTGTAGGGGGGGAAGGGGGGGAAGGTGCGGACAGAATTTCATGACGTAGTTCTCGGGGAGGTTGATGAGGTTGGCAGCTTGCATCCCGCTGAGGTCGTCGATCTACACAGGAGGGAGAGGGAGAGGGAGGGAGGGCAGTTCGCAGGCGCCGGTGATGTGCGAATTGGGGGGGAAAGGCTCACCTAGGGAAAAAAAGTTCCGTTGTCCATGGCATTGGAGGAGAGGAGGTGTATGTGGACACGCACCCTTGCTAGACGGATATTCATCTGGACGTCAAGGTGAAGCTAAGGGTTAGAAGTTGCTGGCGGAGACAGCTGGAAAGCCGATTTGCTAAAATTGGACATCACCGCTCTATATTGGAACACGGGGCCAGGCGCGTAATCTCGGCCACGAGACTATCTTCCACACCTCGCAGGCGACACCACGTCGGGCCTATAACACGAGAAGAATTGATGTAATAAGGAAAGTGAACGTTAACGTTACGGGGATACAAAGTGTCAACCACGATAAATCATTGACATAAATGCAGGGGAGGAAAAAAAACGATGCAAGGTAAAATCCACAGATCTTGTTTAATTTTAATTTTTCAGCTCTCGGAGTACGCAGGCGGGGGGAGCTCCCCTCCACCATGAGCCGCGGCATCCGCCTCTCGCTGGGCCCTCGCCCCATCCAGATGCACCAACCCCGCCTTCCCGCCTGGTACCGCCGCCGCTGAGCTCCTCCGCCGCCCCTTCGCGCCGCCCCCCGACCCACTTGCCCCGTCGCCCTCCTGAACCACCCCCTCGCCCGCGTAAACATCCCCCGCCGCGGGGCTAGCGCTCAGCACCGACGCCCTCTGCCCCGCCGCCGCCCCCGCGTCGTTATTCACGATATGCAGCCGGCGCTCTGCCTGCGCGCGATTGAAGTACCCCGAATCCGACGAGGTGGGGCGCGAGGAGGAGCCTGCCTGCATGGCGATGTTGTTGGAGCCAATCGACGGCGACCGCGTGGGATCCAAGGACATCCGCTGCTGCTGCCCCGCCGCCATGGGGAGCATGCTCAGCGGGGAGATGGCCTGCAGCCTCTGCTGGTCGTACCCGTGCGCCGAGTCGGGCATCATAGCCATCGGGGGCGAATGCGGCGGGGAAACGCCGTTGAGGGACGGATGCACGGTGTTCCCGCCGACAGGTCCCGTACTCGTACGGCTTGGGCTCCACGTCCAGGTCGCGCCCGAGGGAGAACCTGTCGTTCCCCCCGCGCCCGCGCCCGCGCCGGTGCTCGCAGCGACCTGGTCGTCGAGGTCGTCGAAGATAGTCGTCCCATCTCTTGCGGCGTTTTCTGTGCACAGCTTGTTAGGGTACGGCGTGTTTCACCGTGTGAGGGGAGGGGGAATGCTTACAGGATAAACCAGGTGATCAGGGCTAGGAGGGCGAGACCGCAGACGCCTCCTACCACGCCCCCGACTATGGCGCCGATGTTGCTGGAGCTGCTGCTGGAGGCGGCGCCGGAGGATGTGCTGACGGCGGCGGCTGAGGTTACTGTTGTGGCGGGTAGTGTCGAGGTGCGTGTTACTACTGAGACTGTGACTTCGCCGCCGGCAAGAGGTCATCGACGTTTCGGAGGTGAAGACAGTCGGAGGGGGGGTCGAGACGGTGACAAAAGTGGAAGTCGAGGTTGAGGTCGTGGAGGTTGTGCTCGGCGTGGTGCTCGTCGTAGTGGTCGTGCTCGGCGGAGTGGTGGTGGTAGTGGTACTCGGGGGAGTAGTGGTATCTTGGAGGGGAGAGCACACAGTTCCATAGAGCGTGGTGAACACAGTAGAGACGGCAGAATTCGACGTTACCGCGACTGAAGTAAAAATGGTGGTAGTTTCATCTGCGTTATCGACTTGAGCGTCAGATATCAACACGTAAATGAGAAAATCAATCACGACTCACAAAGCGTCGTCTCTCCTAGCACGGACGTAGTCGAAGACAAACATTGTCCAGTCGCACTAGCGTTAAACTCGGCGCACACAGTCGTCACAGCAGAGCTCGTGAGCGTCGGGACGCTCGAAACGACCGACCCCACAGAAGTTGAGACAATCTGAGTAGAGATCACACTACTCTGGGTATCGGTGGGGGTTGCGCTGCATGTCGACATGACCCGTTTACCCAGGTGAAAGAAGGGCAGAAAGAAAGAAAGAAATAATGATACTCAGGAGTTAAGGAAAGACAAGCGAAGGCCGCAAGTGGTCTGCTTTCAGTCAAAAAAGGTTGAGAGTCAGACATGAAATAAAACTTGATTAAAGCTGGTTTATGTAAGTTCCGCGAGGCACCATCGGTGGCAATTGGCCGTGCCAAGGCGTCATAGCTAAATTTGATAAAGATCGACACGCTTCCTCGTCTGTAAAATTGAAAAAGGCTCCATAAATCATATTAAGATCAGAGAGAGGGATTGGGGGAGGGAGGTTGGCTTTCAAAGACTTATCATGTCTGTTAGACAAAGCAAGATTTCCCTCCATCCGCTTCTCCGTTCTTCTCCCTGCTCCTTCTCCGATTGTTCTCCGTGATTCACCGACGCGTATCTCCCTATTTGGGACTCAGGAGTCGCGCGCGACGTTACTCGATTCTCAGTTACGTAACGTCTTATGGACTCGCCGAGCGGGGGAAAATTAACAGAAGATTTTTGATCCACAGTTCAATTAATTCCGTACTTATCATTCATGATCACTTCGACTCGATAATCCATACGCCATGGATTTGTAAGGTTCAGAGAAAAGGTACTTAGGGATGCCGAGTTGCCGAGTGAGGGCCAGGTCGTGTTTGTGGACCTTGAAAATATATAATATGCAGAGTTCCCGCTGTCAATAAAAGCCGCCCGTGTCTCTCCATGTCTCCTCCAACTCCCTACGAGCGTATCAATACTAATTGCTGATTTACACCTCAGCTCGTGCCTTGGGCCATAATATTTGGCGGCAACCTCCGCCGCATAGCACTGCCACTGTCTTCACTACCACTAGCTAATTGGCTCTAGTCTAGTCTATTGTCGAACGCGTCCTCAGATCGCGTCCATGCTGGTCGTATACTCATGAGCACCTCCCGTGCAGAATCTCAACAGCCTCAGTTCAACCGGCGAAGGTCGAATACCGCCCAGTCTCTCCTGAGGCCCCTCCCTCCACCAGCACCATGCCCACCTTTAGAAGTCGGGACACCGTCGTGCTCAACTCGTGGGTGCATGACCCGAGGGATAACCACAATGTCGCGTTCAACCATGCGCGGTGGCCAGGCGTGACGGAGGGGGAGATGATCAGCGTCACTGCTAATGGCGGGAACGAGTCCTTTTTCTTCATTGTTCCAAAAGATGATGGATCGAATAAGCCTCAGCTGCAAGTGCGCATGGTTTTCGTGGATTGTGTATCGTATCCTGATGGTTTCAGTAGATTTCGGTGCCCAAACCACTGGCGGAATCTTTCGGCGTGAGGAACAATGGCGAGGTCGCTTTGGTCAAGGTATGTCATGTTGGTAGTCGCCAGCTATCCCTTGGAGGATAAACTGTCTCTAGGTTGATAGGGAGCTTCACTGTGCCGACTATGTGGAGTTCGTATTCCAAGACCAGTATATGGGGCGAAATGAAATGTGGCGCCTCTGCGAGCATCTCGCTGGGCAGTGTGTTTATGCGGATCAGGAAGTATACTTCATAGGGAGCGGTGTGGCTAAAATTCAAAGTATTTTCGTGGACGGTAAAAAGGTCAGCCTTCGACCCGCTAATGATTAATTTATCCGAGTCTTACGTGGTGCTCTAGGTATCCGCCGCTTGCATGACATCTCGGACTAAAGCGATATACCGCTCCCTATCAGCCAAAGTGACAATCTTCATACAAGTCTGCCGAGAACTCTGGGAATTCGCAGGAGACGGAGAGCGCTACAACGAGAAGATCGTCCATTCGTTTCTTCCCTCGCTTTTCGCCAAATGGAAAGAAGCAGGCACGAACCATACGGTCACTATCGCCCTCATATCCCGTGTGTATTACGACGAGTCCGAGATTGACTACGCAGCGGGCCCGTTGCGGCGGGATGACCGCGGGCAGTGGTACAAAGATTTCTACAAGGTCATAACGGATCTCGAGGTCATATACGAGTGGAAGCCGACTCTTGTCAGTCTCAAGAATTCATTCTGGGATTTTCAACGCGACATCCTGCTCACGCACCATTACCACCGGGCGCATCTGGAGGGCAGCTCCGGGTCATCGGAGCAAGTCCGTCTAGTAGGTCGTCTCTCCTACGCCCACGATGGTCCAATCCTTGAGGCGTTGAACCTCGGGCTGAACCCCACGGAAACTCATTACATTGATCGCTCTCTGCTTCTCACCGGGGCTGCGACCATGCTCATTACCCCGGGGACAGGCTATTTTCGCGTTTCCAAGCACCTGCTGCGATTAACCACTACTCGGATGCTGGATCAAGGATTTGGCCTAGATTTGATTTGTCTCGAGAAGCCACCTCTTCATTCGAGTCCTATCTTTAGTTTTCAAGGCGTGCAACCTGATTCAAAGGTCGCGGTCGCTGGTTCCCGTGAAATGGACCCTCTCTGGGGAGGCGATGATGATTCCTCGCAGGATGCGAGGACGAAAGCGACATTTTGGTGGGAGCCTTTTTGGATTTCGGTATCGTTTTGGGATAAGCAAATGGTGCGAGATGCGGAAATTTTAACCTGGTTGTTCGCAATTAATTTACATCGGCTAGGACCTTCCATTTCGGCAAGATAGGTGAGAGGACCACTTGAAGCGTTCGATCCCTTCTCTGACTGTCTCAGATTTATTGCTCGGGCAAAAATGCATGAAATACAGATGCTTGGGCTTTTGGAGCACGATGTACTGTCCAGCATTGAGGTGGCTTACCTAAACGATGAGGTGGAGTCAACTCCTCGGGAAGATACTGCCAGTACCGGCCCACCACTCACCCTTCAAGCCGCACACAAATTTGACCGCGATGTATTTACGGTTCATGGCGAACCTCAACAACGGCCACCAGCCACCAATCCTGTTCCATCGCCCGGAAGTGTGTCCTCGACGCATCGCATGACCGCCGAAAAGCGCCCATCTCATCGTAACTCGATGATAGCCCCCAAAGTTCCTCCCATTGAAGAGAGTCCAAGAATCTACATCGCCGAACTCCCGACAGAAGACTCGGCAGACCTATCGTCGCCTGCTTTGCTTGCAAAGACACGGACTTCATCTCCGTCTCAGTCATCAATCCGCTCCTTACGATCCAATCTGTCCGCGTACTCTTCGAAGAGGAGCACGAAGAAAGAGAGTCCGTCACGCGACTCAATTTCATCGAAGCTCACGCCTTCGTGGTTGTTCAAGCCTTTCAGAAGCGGTCTTGTTGAGCCTCAGACGACGACTGTGTCGGCATCAGCGACTTCGACGCCACATGCAGATACCGCGTCATTGACACCCACCCTGTCCTCCTCCATCTCCACATCATCCGGTTTAAGTATGGTAATGAGCCATGGACCCCACGCACCTCAGCCAATGGCAATCAAAGGCAGAGGGGCCGTTCGTCCGAGTTTGAACCGTGTATTTGAAAGCGACCCTCCACCCGCGACGCGACCGTCGGGACGACCTACAGATGACTCTCCAAAAAGCGACATTCCCTCCATTATGAAGCGGCGCGGAACGACCAGCTCTATGGCCGCTTCGTGGTCCTCTTCGTCTCCCAGCTCTCGGGCCAACCCATCCAATCCCCAAATCACCGTATCTCATGTCCAATCATCCCTCGCGGCTCGATGGCAGCACATGTTCCCTCAACCTTCGTATAAGCACGAGATCAAATGGAAGTCTATTGTTACACCTGGATGCTTACCTCTTTCCGTGGAGTACTTCCCCTCAACGGCCGAGCTCGAGAATGCGTACGATGTGTTTTCATATGACTTCGTTGTAGACCCTAGCGAAATGCGCTCGTTTCTCGTAAAACCTCCTGTGGTGAAAGGCAACGCAGAAGATCGACGTCGTGCTTGGGCACTTGTAGTCATGCGAGGCATGGCTGCCGTCCGATTAGCCCAAGGATTCCAGTTTGTGTTACAGAAGAAACAGAAGGGACAGAACGTCAACGGAGCAGAGGAGAAAGAGAAGGAGAGGTCCACGTTTCGACGCCATCAGTCATTTATGGGTCTCACGGATGACGACATTCCCAAGCCCCGGGGCGCCGCTGAAGTCTTGCAGTCCACAGCAAATCCGGTCTACTTGAGTATGAGCAACGAAATTCATCGCATCTCATACACTGGCGAGGCTATCCAAGTGAGACGTTACGTTCGTAGAATGCCTGCTAGTCAGCCTTTCCAGTATGAGTGCTTGATATGGCCCAAGCTCGGTGTCGGCTATACACAACAATCGACGACCTTCACCTCGCATGGTCTGGAGAATTACGGCTGGAATCGGTCAGTTCTCTTTCATTCGACGTCTTCCTTGCCCACACTTAACGGCGGCGGTATAGATTGGACATGCTTGTCGCGGGGTACGAGCACCAGTTCAACGAATCTCTTCGTTATTGGAGAACACGATTTGTAGTAATACCGACCGTAAAACCGCCGACCGTTTCCATCGGTTCTGCAGGAGAAATGCTGAACGATGAAGAGATACGTATTTTGGGGATCGAGAAACTGGCCGAGCATTTCACCAAGGTGCGCTGGCAGCCACCTGATGAAAAGCAGTCACCTCCTCCTGTTCGATTCCTGCCAACGACACTCGAACCAGCGGCTTCGGTCCTTGACAACGCATTGATGGACCAGTTGGATCAAATCCATGCTGCTGGTCCCCTTCGCAAGAAGATGAAAAGCGAGAGGGAGATTGGCGATATGTCCTTAGCCTCGATTGCTAAAGCCATGCGAGAAGATGACGGTGTTCCTATCAAGCATAACCAGTGGCATCGAACTCGCTATCCAGATTCTTTCACAGGCTTCGATTTCGTCTCTTGGCTCTGTCGTGAATTCCGTGATGTCTCGTCTCGATCTCAAGGAACAGAATGGGGCATAAAGCTCCAAGAACAAGGGTTGTTCGCGCATGTCCGAGGGTATCATAATTTTTTGGATGGGTGAGTCTGAATGCTGCGAATGTACCGGTATCTGCATTGACCACTGGTTAGACATTACTTCTATCGTCTGATAGGCGAATATGCCATACCGTCTACCCCACGTTCGTGGTTTGGCCCTCGGCTGGAAGCTACCAACTTTCGGGCCGGCGTCTACCCTTCTAGTGTGGCCAGACCCAAGCATGCCCGTCAAACCAAGAAGAGGGTTATTCTCAGTCAAAGTATGGTTATCGATATCGACACCACCAAGGCAAGGATTCTGGATTTCACTCGCTCTGTCATCGTTGACTGACGCTCTGAACGTAGCGGAGCGACCAAGCAGAGACAGTCGTTCTCCATCATGACATCATCCACAACCCCGCCACGGTGTTCCATTTCGAACTTCAGTGGATTGGCACGACTGGCAGATACATCGAAGACCAACTCCGACAGTGGAACAAGACTATCGAGCGATATGGACTGAAACTCGTAGAAGCCTACGTGACTCAGATAAGCGACATTCGGGACCGAAATGCGTTTCAGTCATGTTTTCCACTGCGCCTAGCCCTACCACCGCCTATAGTGTCCGATCTTCAGAGTCGTGTGTCAGAGGGCACCCACACCACACACTACTTCGAATATGCACTTTTGCGGAATTTTGGTTTCATCTTGGACGTCGAAGCCTCCGATCTTTACCCAGAGCAAATTGACGTGGTGTACTCATACCGGAGGTCGCCGTACAAGTATTCGCAGTTCGTGCATCGATCTGGTGTCGCCTTCGTTCAAGTAGTCGGTGGTTCGCAGGGATTCCTGTTTCTGACTAACAGGCTGATGGGTCCCGGGCCGGATGGGCACGACGCTGAGAGGCAAGGAATCGGGTCCAGCGGCGGCAGCTGATGATATCAGAGTTAAACTGTACAACTTTTGCTCAGATAAGGAGGCTCTGGATAAGTTTTACGACGCGCAAATTGCTTCGCTTAAACGAGGAGCCGATGATCCTCCTGAACCTCCTCCACTGTATATCT
Organism: Armillaria mellea; assembly: GCA_030407055.1. NCBI lineage: Eukaryota > Fungi > Basidiomycota > Agaricomycetes > Agaricales > Physalacriaceae > Armillaria > Armillaria mellea. The sequence continues at coordinate 794,512 of JAUDZF010000001.1, read as the reverse complement.
AGCTTTTTCCAATACGACTTGTGGACAGCTCAGGCGACTGTCGACGCGAGTTGACTTCCTCAACAATCCGTACAGTAGTAACCATTAGAGGTAATATCTAGGTTGTTCTGATACCCATTTTCAACCACTTTGGGGCCGCCAGACGTAAACGCCTATTGTCCTGGCGGCATGTTCACGCATGTAACTCCAACCTCTGGTGTTTGTTTTCCCATACATGAATGCCGACCCTTTCCAAGAGTTCACGGTGCATGCCCATCTTCGCATTGAATGACTGAAGTTTCAATGAAAGTCTTTGCGAAACCATAGAATCAAATGACAATTTGTTTAAGAAAGACGAGATAACCCGACACAGGATGCACGAAAGTCCTCGGGGAAGACAGCTAACCAACGCAAACAATGTCTACACCTTGTCGGACTAGACAACACTGGATGATAGTTGATCAAGTGTACCAAGCGGAAGCTTCGATCAACTGTCATCAGGTTTCAAAGGGATTGGTTCGAGTCTATTGTTGTATAAGGAAATGCAGACACTGTTGCAGTAAAGGGATATCTGCCGTATGAAGTAAACTTGCATGCCTCGCTTTTGAGATAGTCCGTGAGGCAAAACCGACCGAAGGCAATAAATATAAGGCGGATTACAATCAGAGGCTAGAGCTGTATGGGTAGAAATCACAGGAGCATGTCATCACACTTTGAAGCAGGCCGAAATGAAACGGCCACGGAAGTAGAATCTGATATCCACCCTGAATTTTTGTATATTACACGAGGATGCCGGACAAAGCACTTCATGGCACGTCATGTGCACTGACGAGCATATCGCGTCCGTTCGTTCGAACAGAACGCCTTCCGGGATCCCGAGACAGAGGTTTGCGCATATCTGACAAGGCAGTCAGAAGCAAAACCACAGATACACGGAAAGAACTGACCGAATGCATCTTCCTCGTCTCTACCGCCTTTTCCTACGCCGAGATTACCATAATACTCCCGTACCCGGCGATATACGCTGTACCCAAGCCCTTCATACAGCTCCATTGCGACATTGTTGGTGCATCGGACGTATAAATCCACAAAGTATCCGCGATAGATATCGTCCGAGACCATTTCCAGAAGGGTCATCATTTTACGTGCCAGAGAGAGTCTCCGGTATTCCGGTGCTACGGATATGGCGGTAACATGTCCGTGCCATTCAGTGTTGTTACCCTCTGCTTTTCCGATAACTGAAAGCGTCTGTGTGAGGTAACGAAGCGTCGGAGAGGGAATAAAACGCTACCGTAACCCATTTGGCGACCGTTAGGTGATTCTTGCACACAGCAAAGGTCTGGCCATCGTGAAAGATAACTGAGGTAAAAGCCAATGTTGTACTGCCGGCACGAATTTGTCCTTGAGCCTACGTGATAAACTCTTGACATTAACGAAAAGCTTACGGTCTCTGTCCAGATGTCCAGATTACTAGATGAGACGAAAATGAGGAGATCTGGGTACTCAAAGTTACTTGGATACGTACATATTGTTAAACGTGAACATATCTGTGGCTTTGAACGAACGAAGGACGCTCATGATGGATGGATGAAAAGGGCCAAGCGGGACGATCCACCAAAGGGGAAAGAGCACAGCCACGTCGAAAGACACCGGCCACGCCCAAGTTGTATTTTCACCACGACCCCGATCACTTCGAGGACCTTTCTTTTTTCTCTCGAATATCAATAAAAATGTCGCAACATAATCATCAACCACAATACGTACACTACACCGGTCCTCCTGGCACCCTCATCCAGCCCCAGACCATAGCACCACCAGAGACCAGCCATCAGCATGCGCCGCCGCTTGTTGCAACAGGTGATTGGACCAAGAGCCTGGTCGAACTAGCCAAGACTGCTGAACTCAAGTGCGTGATATCAGCTTCGCTTAGATCTGGTCGCAGCTGAGATCGGTCGTCGTACAGGAAACATGCGCTCACCTTGCAGCTGCACACAGCACACATCCTGTCAGCCCACGCGTCGCTGGAACAGAAGAGCAAGGCCGTCCAGGACATCAGGGAGCAGAAGAACAAGTATACAGCCCAAGTTTTCCCAATTCTTACCGCTTTGTGACGTTCCTCGTCTTAGGTTGGAAAGTGAGCGCCAGCGGCTGCTGAATTGCCTGAGACAGGTGCGCCTTGTGCTGCCCAGAATACCTTCTTCTGACTCTGGTCCAACCCCAGGTGAACGAGGATCGGGATCAGGCAAGCTGCCCGCCACTTCTATTTTCATAAAGCCTATTCACCCAGTCCCTCCAGGCCGATCTACTCGAATCCTCGATCGATAAAGAGTATGTGCACCGTTCAGCCGGTTGATTGTTGCGTCCATTGCTGACCCTCCCCGTTTTAGATGCACCGAAATCCGTCACAGAATCCAGCAGATCACCGAAGGCGAATACACCGTCGCGAAGCGAGACGTCGACAGGCTCAGGCAGGAACTGGGCCAGCCTCCACTTCCTAGCTTGCAGACGATGCTAGACGAAAAGTCTTCGCAGTAAGTCAATCCAGTCGAGACCGTGTTATAGAAACCTTCCATGCATCCTATCACCATTTCTCTATTCTGTTCCTACGTTACGCTCTCGGCGGTGGAGGCACGCGTGGAAGCGGGAAGGGAGCTTTTTCTGGCGCGGAACCGCAGCCTCAGTACTAACGGTATTTATCCGCGACCTTTCCTTTTCCGGCCTGCGAGGCATGTGCATAATCGACGATTAACCTTGCTGAATCCTAGATTCCTAACTGAACGTCGATTAAATGGCAACGCCGAGTCGAAACGCGGTCCAGGGGACGACGGTGGTCAGCTCGGTAAGAAGCCCCGTGGCCGACCGAAAGGGAGCAAGAACCGCGCCAAGATCCCTTCCGCAGCGGACTCGTCCGCACCGCCAGATATCTAGTATCATATAATGTTGGTTATCTTTTGGTATAGCCAGCCTCGGCTAATGCTATCTTTCAGATCATACCCTATCTCATCATACCAGCTCTCATTTATGGACATACACGTTACCGCCATGCTTCACTATATCTCACCACTCCGATGGGACTGTCTTACTATGTCGGCGTCTATTCTATCTTACTCTCGATCCCATATCCACTGCTGTCCCGCTTGTCGTGTAACCTAGATCCGTAGCTTTTCTGGGGTGCACCGTTCCCATGAATAATATGTTGCAATACCTTTCCTAGTCCACTGGCGGTGTGCACCTGATTCTACCTCTTAGCGGCAGTCTAAACTCAGAAAAGCAATTTGAAGACCTGGGGTGATAAGGGACAACGGAGGTTGTGCGTCAGTTGTGACATAAAAGAGAAACCGGGGTACTGTGAGCAGAGATGACTGGTCTCCTGAGTACCGTTGAATACTATTACGGAGTGGAGGGGCAAGACCCCAAAAATATCCGCCAGTAGGAGAGGGCTTCTTCGTAAGATAAACGTGAACAGCCCGAAGAAGGCCGCTATTGTGAAGTCACGGATAGATTGTATTCAACACAATCGTCCGCAAACCAGCTACGAACGCAGTTCAAAGAATTCTGGGAAGAAGCTCGTTGCCGCACACAGAACGACCCATGAAAGTAATGCAGAAATAGCACTGTGACGACAACCCAATGCGTAGGCGGGACTCGCAGATATTATTAGTCTGATAGGAATATTGCTCCCCCAATATCAATTGTACCCCAATGTTCAGGAACTTTACTGAAACTTCTACTAATCGAATAACAACCAATTTTGTGTAAAGATGCTGATTATTGGTAGTTTACCTACCCCATTGAGACGCACACACGAACTTCAATTAATCGATCACTGAAAATCAGGAAGTAGTAGTAAGATAGCACTAGTAGTACGCGGACAGTTATCACTACTCCTATAGGAACGTCACAGACATATAAGTGTATATAAAAAGGATTTGCTCAACTATTAACTTTGCGAAGAGTCTCATAGTTCCTGTCCAACGCGTTAGTCGGCTGGGATTCGGCATACCACAGTTGCCGCCGGTAACGTCGATTGGGTATAGTGCCGGGTACCGGCCATCAGCTTATGTCATGCCTCATAATGACGCAGCTCCTCGGCACCTGCAAGCTGGGACGTGAAAACCAAAATGAAAACCAACCTCTCTCAAGTCGGCATGGGTCATGTTGTGCCTTATAACCGCATACACTCGGCGTTGTGGTTGCGCAACAGTTGCCGTCTCTCGTACACAGAAGCTACACGACTACGGTGGGCTCTACCTTGGTTATTATCAATCTGATGGGGTTACGGATAAATTTCGCATTGCAAGGATTGGGAGCAGTAGTAAATCTAGAAGCAGCAAGACATGTAAAGGGTAAAACGTCTGATCTCATAAAATGAGAAGGGAGAAGCTAGGAAATCAATATTTCTTGTTGGCTTGAAATCGGCACGCACCAAAGCCGGTAGTTGATGGCCATAATGCCAGCTCCCGGCCATCATCATCACACGCATGAAAGTAGCGTTAAATTACTTTTGTGCTAGTGAAGACCATTATAAAGTCGTCGCGGCTATTCAAAGGGTTTTATGATCCATGTTAGCATCTTTCAAGTTACTTTTCTGAGAGTGCGCTGGAAGCCATTGAATGAAAAGAATAAAGGTGGGACAAAATGTGACGCAAACCAAATCTGGCACTCACCTCTGACTGCCGACACCGCCATCTGCGATCGAAAAAGAGGTCCAACACCTTGAAAATATTTCTTGGTATTTCTCGGCCCTGTGAGGAAGGGTTCCAGAGGTAAGAGCTCAATGAAAACACCATGAAATTTGGTTTTTCTGCTAAATACTTTGTAGAGGGTAAAGATAGTGATTGCTAACACCCGGCATCATGATGGTGGCGACACTCTTCACTTGCCGTGGACTCACATTTATGATGTAGTGATATTAGCCATAGATACACGTCTACACCGGGATTATCGCTTGTAGCTGACCGTTCAATCTGGTTCACGAGATTGCATGGTTCCCATCCCCGCGTTACTAAATGGTGCCACTTGGGCACGTATCAAGTCTGTGAGCCATCCAAAGTTGGCTATATGTTGCAGGCGAGTGCGGACAAGTGCGGCGGTTTGTTACGGCCAGATAGCAGCCAGTAGTGATACGGGTGCGGCCAAGTACGGCGGTTTGGGTTCCGGTCCCAAGCGATATCAGCAGCACGTCGAACCCCAGATCCGCCTGATATTGCATTTCTAGGAAGCAAAGATAGAATGCGAGACGCGGAATGCCAGGGCCTTGAAAGTAAAGGCGGGAGGTTAATGGAATTGAATGAGAAAGTATCGGCAACCCGTTCCGACACGGGTTTTCATTAAATTAAGCCACAAGGACAGCAGGAGGAAGGATCAAATGCTGCAAAATTATAGACAGCAGACAGAATCTCCTGATATCCTATATGCGCCGATTATGGAGTCGGGGTTTGATGATGCGAATCGGAAGACCCACGCCCCTCTGTGATTATACGTGTCTGTAATCGCCGCCGGTTTTCCGTCAAGGACAATGGATGGGAGTGGGAACGGGTAGATCGCAAGCATATGAGTGACCGAAAGGTCAGAGGGTGTTGCACCTGGGCACGGCCTGGGAAGGTGTCTTTAGTGAACGGAAACGGAGGAGGAATAGCGTTAATCTCCCTATCGTTATCAAGGAAAGTGAAATTAGGGTGCTGTATCCAATTTAAATAGCCTGGCATTTTAACTACGAGGACCAACAGCAACGGAGGCCACGGTCCAACAAATACCGTGGACAAAGCAAGGATGATTACTTAAGGGTCCTTCCATAAATGGCATATTAATCCTTTTGAGGTGGAATCTGAGACAAAAGCACAGCAAGTCCGAGGAATGTTCGCAAAGGAAGAAGAGATCATTCACATCGCTGTGGATCCTGTAGGGTCGGGACAAAGGATTCTTCTGCGAAACCGGTTCAAGCGTGGTTGACGGTGGAGGGGAGGAATGGTGACTTGATAATATAAATGAGATCTGATTGCTAATCTTTGTTAATCCATTAGTGATGCTCGGGATGACAACTATGATTACAATTTGACTGAGGATGGATGGGTAAGTAACTCGGAACAGTGAGAGCACGCAAGGCGCAAGCTCGGGTGGCAGCGGCGCGTACATTACCCTTGTGATGAAAGCATGGGAAACACGACAGGAAGCACCGGTATATGTAGATACGACGGCAACAACCCACGATACGGTAACATCGAGCATAATCAATGAAACAAATCACCGCGCCAGTTGCGGTGGAAATGTTGTCAGCGGCTCAACGGAATCCGAGTCGTTGTCCGATTCGAAGGTAGGCACAGATGCCGAGAGAAACTGGCCGAACCGGATGGGGAATGGGCGTAGCCGCGGCACCGGATCGGGTAATGGTGGGTTACGAGTCAAACGGAATAGTCAGCGCACAAGCGATACTGCCGTAAGCGTGTCTTTCTTTTTCGGGACCACCACCACCGTGACTTTATATAGGCCGCTATGCTACCCGCAGTGCCCCAATCTCGCTCCCTGCAATGGACCATCCCATGGATTGCTCACCATCTCCTTCCACGTCGACCTCCTCGTCTTCGAGCTCCTCCAGCTCAATACACCCTGCCAGCCTCGTCGACCCGACTACTCATTCCCTGGCTCTCTTGGAGCTCGTTGACCTCAAAATATCTAAGCCAGTCATAGGTATGCTTCTCCATTATTTCTTTCAGCAGCCACTCATTGCTTCCAGATTATTTGGTTGACTCTGTTGCTGAAACAGTCGACTTTGCCATGGGCCGCCCATCACCATCATTCACCCGTGGCAGACCTGCATCACGCCGCCCAGAGCTAGCCAAGTTCACTTCGTTTGCCACCACGGTCTTGAGCCGCGCCGAAGTAACAATGCCAGTTGTTCTCGCTTCGCTTGTCTATATCGACAGAGCCAAGCCTCATCTCCATATAGCTCTCGAGGAGTGGGCCCTCGAGAGAGTATTTTTGGGTTCATTGATCATCGCGTCCAAGGTACGAAACAAGTTCTTTTCTATCATTTTCATTTCCTAATTCTTCTCCGTAGTATCTTAATGACTCGACGCTAAAGAACGTTCATTGGGCAATCTGCACAGGGGTATTTGGGAAGCGCGATATTGGTCGGATAGAACGAGAATTCCTCGATGTCCTTGACTTCGAGCTCAGCGTTACCGAAGCAGATCTGTTGAGCCACCATGCGGGTCTTTCTGCGGCCGTCTCCCCATCACCGTCACCTTCTTCACGCCACTCCGTTGCGCAAGTCTCTCCCCGCTCACCTCATAAACGTCACCATCACCGTTCCTCAGTCCCTGCACTGGAACCTTCCAGTCCAGAATCTTCCGATGGTTCTTCTTCACCACAAACACCTTCAACTCTTAATGAGTCTTCGCCAGAGTCCTACCACCCGAAGAAACCGCAGGCAGCCCACAAATACTCTGCATTCTCCGATATACTGCGGTCTTTCCCCTTGCCAATACCGCACCGTCACCATTCACACCAATCACACTCACGCTATCCTGTACGGGTGAATGCATAGTTCCGTTGATTCTCCTATTGCTGTTTTTTTTCTAAAAGTTTGCACTGGTGCTTTGGTACATATGTACAGCTTCGATTTCACGCCGCATTCTCATGATCTTATTTCCATTCTTCTTCATTAACATCTTTATCTATCACAATCATCATGCTCCAATCATATTTGCACGTACATATCATATATCATCCAAGTAATCGTAGCCGTGTAGTCATTACAACTTAACACGTATCCGAAGACAATTGAAATCATTCGGAATATTTTGGAACGTTCCCGGTCCGATGAGTCAACGTTTCCTCAGGTGATGATCATCTATGAGTCGATTGAATCCGACGAGCCGTTAAACATCGGCGCATGGTGGAGCGCACGTAGTCATCACCGCCCGGGTACAGGAGAATGACGGTCATCACGCATGACTCATCGCGTGCCATTCCTTCTGTTCATCCTGCCGTGTCTGTTTTTTTTTCATGTCACTAAGCTCAACCGGGAACCTAAAAACCGATGCTCGCAATGTAATCTCGGAGGGTGTTCGGACGTTCGTAGGATCCCACTCGATCCGTTCGGAGTAGGAGAAGGGTATTCCAGAAATTGAATTCTCCGGTGTATCCTTGCGGCCGTGGTTACATACAGCGTGCTTTGAAGGATCTGCTGCTACGAAAAGATCGGACTGCGAATACATAGATGAAATGATAATCATTTTTGGACTTTTTCTCGCTACAGCCAAGGCGCTTGTTTAATTAATTACAGCTAAGTATACACTGCCACTTTGAACATAAATGATTGTGATCTTGCACAGCATGCGAAGTTGCGGCTTGGAGTTTCCTCTGACCCTGGCATCTGCGGCAAAGTTCCAAGCACACTGCGCGCTCCGCAGGCCATGAGAGCGCTACAGGTTCCTATCACACGCGGACGGGAGGAATAGGATGAAATCAGGTGGTCACTGGTCTGCTCAGTGTTTTTCCAGACCTCCAGCGGAATGACCGTGTGCCTCTGTGTGCGGCTAGCACGGATATCGGGACTTCAGTCTGTTTTCCCAAGGACGATTCTCGGCAGACACGATGGGACATTTCCACATGAGAATCCGCGGTGGTCGTCGCGGCAATGACGGAGTTGTGGAGACGACCAATGGAATGGCTGGGGGGGACAATCATTGGGTTACCGTGCTTGATGGTGCCTGAGCCTCGTCCACGAGATATGGCTGTGCACTGTGCCTTGGACGAGTTTCGAAATTCATCGCGCTTCAATATACACCGACGTTTTGCCTGCTGAATTTAACAATTCTGTGGGCCTTATTGCACTTGGGCGCTATCTGTGGCTCGTCTCGGTGAATCGTGGTGTCTCTAATGCTGTGCTCGACGGATAATCTTGGTCTGATTGATTCGTGCTGTATCTGATGGCGTCTCTCGCATATCTTGACTTCGCATGGGGGGGATCATCAAGATCATGATCGCATATCAACGGCGTCCCAAAGGCAGTACTCATAATCCTTGTCGAGGGAACATCTTGCTGTTCCCACACCCACAGCCTGCTTGGCCGACGCCTTGCTCAGGGACTTGCTGTTTCAGGCCACCGAGCGGTTTCCGGACATAGATTTCGATGGTTACTGGTTCCGATATATTTTGGGCGCGCGCTATGGACGTGTGTGGACACTGTGTTCTTGTTTCCAAAAAGATCGTGACATCCGAGTTGTCCTTATGGGCGTTGAAAATGGAAACACAAAAGAGACAAGTGTTTCCCGGAAGAAGGAAAGTGTTTCATTTGACGCAGAGAAAGAGCGCAAAAGAGCCTGTTTGTTTTTCTTGTTGTGGCTGTAGATGATTAACATTCGCGGCATTTTTAGGACGTCCTCAAAAAGGGAAATCCAGCTGTGTATAAGTATGCAAGCCACAGCGCCAGATTGGTTGGCAGTCTTCGTGGGTTCTGAAAGCGACCGAGGAAATGCGTGTTGCTGTCAGAGGCTATGTCAAACAGCTATAGAGGTGCCCCCTAAACATGTTGTAACCTTTCAGCCCGTCCTTCGGTATGAAAACGCTCTCAACTGTTTTGGTTGTCAATGACCACTGCTTCTTAGATCTACTGAACAACCATCTCTGGCTGTTTCACTGTAGGTCTTCCATACGAACGGAGAACTCATCACGTCGCATGGCTGTCGAGACCATGCTTATTCGGCAACCGGGCCCATGTGCGAGTGCTAGGGCCGGCCGCATATTCAACGACACCAATTTTCTGTGTTGTTGGACACGACCCAAGAAGTTACGGCATTAATTTTCGTTTGCTAAAACAATCTGATTGATTCTCGGTGGCTTCATCACCCTCATCTCGGTTTCGTTAATAATTGTCATTAATGTCCTCAATTGCTCGCTTGCCTAGCGTCAACAAGAGCCTGCTACTAGACGAGCTGAGATTAGGAACCGGCCGTCCCTTTAGTTCTTCGTAGCATGATGATCCAATACGCTTAATTTTTTTTCATCTTCTTTTGATGACAAGTTGCGATTAGTATTCCAGAATTTGAAGGGCTGACGTTCAGTTTCCAGGTTCGCGTGATATTACGTCGCAAATTTTCGCGCTAATTCTGAAGTTCTGAGACAGAAGCGTAGCTACCACCCAGGCTCACCTCGATTCTGTATTCGGATCCCTAGCAGCCAGTGGCGACGAACAGGAAAATCGAAACAGGCGAGAGACGTAGTCTCCAAGCTTCAAAGTGTTCTTTGCTCTTACTCTCGGGAATACTTTTTATTACTCTCATCTTCAATTGCCGTTACATAAAACATGTTTTCCAAGCCGGCGAGGAGTCCTCGAGGCGTGACCCTTATTCTGTGACTATGTGACGGGTTGCGCGTTCAGACACAGCTTGCTTCAGCCTCCTCTGTGTCATTAACTGTGCTCTTGTTATTCGACGTTGACCACGATGGCGACGTCTTTTTCTGCGTTCGCCTCGCAAATACTCAATAGACCACAGAATGGCGAAACCAGTACGGCCTCCTCTCAGCCAATGTTCTTCTCATTCACCACCGACAGTGGATCTCGTGCCGGATACGATCCCGACACCGACCTAAATGACCTTGACGATCCTCATCTGCGAGAGAGCCATCTGCGGAGTGGTACCATGAGCAGAAATCTGCCGGAAATCGGAGATGAGGATGATGAGGACCCGTATCTTCGACTTGACGAGGAGGAGCAGGCAATGTATTCGAGACATGACTCGAGACACCGTGATCCACAGTCACGACCGCTTATATCGTCGGATCGCCTATCAGACCGCTCAGAGTCGCCCCATGGCTGGCTGGCGCATCAGGCGTCTCCGTTGAGGGATCCTTCGCCTTCATCGTCCGATTCGACAGACTCGGAGCCACCACCAGAGTTTCTCGCTGCTGCTTCCAAGGGTCGACCCCATCCACCGCCGTCCATTCCTCCACCTCCTCCTACAAGCAGGCAGCCGGTCTCACTGTCACTCACTGATTCACTACTGCCCCGCGATGGTACGGTTCGACCATTAGACGTCTTCTCATTGCCAGACCCCCGGCATGTTCCCAGAGGACGGCGGAAGTTCAACGATTTCATATGGACAGCGCTGTGGTGCACAGGAATCTCGCTATGCTTGCTTTTCTCTATCATATTACTGTTTATGACACCCAAGTCGGACAAATCTGGGGCGACGCTACGGTATACCACCCTTCTACACACAGTACCCCTCATCACTATTCTTACCTTTGTGAGCGCATTCGTGGCGTATACTCACGTACTCCTTTTGCGGATATTCGTACGGCCTGTGATGATCATAACGTCCGTGTTTATCCCCGCGACATTGTTCATATCTGCAATTTGGGCGTTTGTAGGAAGTTTCATGTGGGATGGTGATACTGAGCCAACATGGGGAGAAACCACTGGGTACGCGTACCGCACTTGGTATTGGACTCGGATTGACCTACGTCTTACAGGCTTCGCTTGTTCTCTCTTTTCCCTTGGTTCTGTCTATTCTTACAGCTCGAAGACTTCTCAGTCTTCCTAGGGACATACATTCCACGTCGTCGACATTAACGTTGGCTACCCAGCTCCTAATGGCCAATCCATTCCTTCTCGCGCTTTCCCCGACTATCCTCCTCGCCACCCTTCTCGCGTCGATACCGTTCATCACGCTCATATTTCGTCTACTCTTAATAGGGTACTTCCCATCTCACTATGAAGGAAGCTCCTCTTTGGAATGGCATGTCAGGGGATGGGCTAACTGGTCTATCGCCGCAATCGTTGGTGTCTGGCTTTGGACATGGGGAGTCGCGCGTGGAGTATTGCGAATGACATGTGCAAGTGTGATTGGCGCGTGGTATTTTTCCAAGTAAGCTCAGTAGTTTGTCTCTATGGGACTGGGTGCCTAACTTTTTTAGTCCCGACGCCCTCCCACCACCCCCAATGTTAACACACACGATTCATGCCGCACTGACGCGTTCTACTGGGCCGTCTCTAGGCACGGTCGTCGTTTCGGCCCTGATTCTAACAGCTATCAGACTTTTAACGCTTTTGACGCTCTTCTTCGAACGGTTGCCTCTCTATATGCCCGCCCGGGCGCTGTTCCTTGTTAGTGGGATCCGAGTAGTCGTTGGCTTTTTGGAGGGTATCACCACAGCTTTGAGCAAGTACGCGTTGGTGTATGTAGGTATCACCGGCGATCCATTCATGCCGAGCGCGCGCCGGGCAAGAGCGTTGACCAATAAAGTTGGCAAGCGTGGTTTTAGTGCCGAACGTACGTGAATTATCTTCACAATATATTTTCCCGACACTAATTGTGATTGCGGATTAGCTCCGTTAACATTACTAACGGTGGCGCCATTAACACTGACTTTTCCATTCGCCCTTTCAACATATTTGTTTGTCGCTCATACCTTGAATGCCCCGGACCAGGCGTTGGGCGCTGCAGTGTTAGCCGGTGGTGTCACTGCTCTTGTCGGACTTTTCTGTGTAGGACTGGTGAGAGACACGTGAGAGTTATTAATACTTCATGGGATCATATCTTAACGTCCTCCTAGCGCGGACACGCTATACATGTGCTATTGTATTGATAAGGATCTTGGCGAAAGAAAGCGTGAAGAAGTCTTCCAAGCTGTCAGTAGTGCTTTCTCTATTCAATTGAACAATACATTTCTCACTCAAGGTTTTTTCTAGTTCGAGTATGGATACCCGTCGCAGGCGACGCACCGGTCTGCCTGCGCAAGCTGCACCTTCACGACCGCAACAAACAACTGCGTCTAGCCGTTCCCTCTAATGCTATCTACCCTGAACACTGGCAACAGCCGTCGTCTCCACCTCCACCAGTGTCTCATCGAAGCCCACCGCCACCACCGCCTGCTCAACAAAGCATACCCGAACCTGTGGAAGAGGACGTGGACCCATTCCAGCAAAGTTATCTGCAAGATGATTCGCGACTTCTACCCTCAGCCAAGGCCAAGCAGCCAAGCAGCACAGAATCATAAACATGACAGTGACAGCGAGGAAGAGGGCGATGGATCACAGTTTTTCCCTGGATCAGGGATTTTTCTAGATATCGACGATTTATGATTAGATTTGATCACTCATACTATTTTCTCTAGTCTCCCATGTGTAACCCATAGTATATAATATCATGACCCTGTAGCTACAGTACATATAACAGATGTCTTGTTTAAGTTGCCTTCGTTTATCTTAGGCCACTTCGTTCTCCGAGTCTCCGTTTTTGGGCCACAGGTGTCTTTACTATAAGTGGTAATCGCCTCCCAGCCTGTTTTTCTAGCTTTCGAACTGCTGAATTATATTTGGGTGCAAGTGTTCGTATCGTTCGTGCTAGGATCTACCGAAAGCTTATACGTCCGCCCGATGATCATCCATGAGGAGACCTCACGATTGTCTTCAGGATATCTCCACCTACCGCCCGTGGCCGTTGAACCAGTTCATACTGACTGCTTCTTGAAGAAGGATATCGGGCCTGTTCGTCAGCCGATAAGTGCAATTCACACCCGTTATGTCCGTCTGTTATGATGACCGTACCCTTCCCAAGGGCACCACTCATAACATAGGCTTCTCTCCCGAGAAGTTCGCAATCGAAGCACTATCTTCGGGGAGTCCGCAAGTACATCATTGGATGCTTCCACGCTTTCGCTCGGTCGGAGGAGGTTGAATGATCTGCCTAGTAAGCTCGGTCGGCCCATGTCGCGATTCCCGCGATTTACACTACATATCGTCATCGGCCCATGTTAGTAATAATAGCACGATGAGTAACGGTAATTGAGCAGAATCGATTTGGACATGGGCTGAGAAATCCTTCGCCATCGCGTTCAAACAGGATACTAATAGAATTCTGCTTGACGAAATTCTTAGGCTTCATACCTTTTTGAGAAGCATGATTTGGATGCAAGTTACTGCCTCATGGGCCCGCGTCGAGTTACAAAAACAAGTGCGAAATCGTGGGGCACTTAAGAAAGGCGCTCGTAAATGAATCACATCAATACTAACAAAACACACAACGTCATAGAGTCAACTTGTACATATACTGAGAGCAAAGTGATAATTACCGACTCTTTCGGCAACTTGAACAAGTCATGATAAGTCGAGGGCGAGAGCCTAAATTTAGCCCCTGAAACGGCATGTCAAGCGTTGACAAACACAGCTGCAGGTTAACACCAAACAGTCATGATCTCGAGAACTCACGCGTATTTCGTATCGCGTTCTTCGTTGAGCGGCTGACGGACCGGCACTGTACCACGCCTCGCCTATACATTCTACCTATTATTGTCCGTACTGCCTACCCTCACCGACACCCTTCGCGATGACCAGCAATCGTGGGCCCGTTCTCGATGCCAAAACAGCTACGCCGCTGGCATATATGACTCAGGATTATCTATTCGCTCTTCAATGCCAAATTATGAACAATTTGTGCTGTGGTACGGGTTCCGACTGTCTCCAAAGTATCGCCACCTTTAACTTGCACGTTTCCCTTTGGTCTAGCTGGATGCATTATCTCACTTTTTACTTCTGGGCCAGTCCCAGTCGGGTATCTATATCGACCCCTTCTAAATACTTGCATATACAACTCCTTCTTACATCTTATGGCTCTCTATATTCTTCCTGTCGCCTGAACGTGCATTGCCACGGACCCCGCCATAGTTGAACAGGAGCAAGGAATGTGTCAGTGTCCTAATGGTATATCTGGGCGCAGGAGGTCTCATTTTTCAATAATGTGAGTTTACACTCGCATATATGCAGGATTGTTACTTCCCTACAGGCTGACAGGCGTTATGATACAGTCAACATTGCTCCAGCAAGACTGTCGAATATTGATTCACTTCACGCTTGGCACGAGTCGGAATGAGATTCCAACGTTGACGAGTTGACCGGACCGAAATATTCCCGGAGATATGTCTTCGATAGATTTCATTCTGCATACGTCGAAACGTCAGTAAGAGAAAATTTTGCATTTGGCCTTCATCATCCTCCGATCCATCTATCTTGTTGGACGAATGCTTGCCACTTTATTGGTAAATCTCAATCTTGTTTTCTGGATGTCCTTCAACAGCATCTGGTAATGACTATAGATGACCCATTTTGACGCCGTATTCATGATGGTTGTCCTTACGCAGAAAGGTGCAGAATAGGCGTGTATGCTTATGGATGTTGCTGCCCCGTGTTATAATCGACAACATGATTAGGACCCTAGGTCAGTGACTTCCATGTTGCTCTAATCATACATCTAAAGTGAATTTCAGCGATTATCGGCATCTTGTTGATTGTACCAATCAAGTTGACATCATACACTGATACGTGCCCTTTCACCACTTAGCATGGTCCACCTTGATCTAACCATCAAGGTCTGCAGAGCATTCTGGAAGGTATGATGACGGCTCATAGTCGCTAGGAGAGCCCACTGTGATGGACGAACGTGATTCAGCTGTTTAGATATCACTATGGGTGGCAGCTGTGGTCTCCATGAGTGTGGTGCAAGGCAGTATACAACAGAATCTCAACTACGGCATTCAACTCCCATCGTACCCTGTAGTGGTGACATCAGAAACGTTTCTTTGGAGCTTCCAACCACTTCACGCTCCCTCGAGGAGTGCGGAAATAACCTATCCTCCGACATCATACCAAATATCTGCCGCGAAATTCGGACGAATCGCACCAAGACCATCACTTCCATCTTCCCAGCGCTTACCATAAGTGCCGTAATCTCTCACCGGTCACTTATCGTGTTTCCTTTGGTACCCGAGAAGCACGCATAGAAATGTCTTCTCTGTCACCATCTGTCGACTAACTTAGCCTGGAGCAAGCTTCTCCTCGTTCACTGGTGGGGGCCAGACTCGGACTCGATTTCGCACGAGTGCACTTCTTAACCGTGCCGTGAGCATCGGTAACCAAAAGGGTGCTCACTTTCAGATTCCAGCGTTGACGCCGGGAATCAAGCTCGTGCGTATTTCTGGCTTCTTTTTCATATCGTACTGATCATTGCGTAGGGTCTAGAGCATGTAATGACCAGAAGCCCGGCGGTGGGCGCCTGGCACCATCCTTCTGCGCCTAGTAGGCTTATTCAACGTCATCTGCTGTGGAAATACTCGGACTCTGTGTGCCAGATGTACATGAACGTTTTCCATATCAATCTCTTATTGTCCAACCGTGAGCACCGGCGACCCAAATGACCGTTGCTTCGAAGTTTGAACCTTGCACACAGCAACTCGGGCGTCGGATATCAACCACGCTATGCCATACGCACTCATTGGGCTTCGCTTCCATATCATTGGCGCAGCGTCGCTGAATATAGGATGATACATGTGATTTTACCAGACTCGGCGGTGAGCGTCTGCCACTGTGCTTCTGCGCCCAATCAACCTTTTCTGGAGACGGTAACGGGGGGTCGTGAAAGCCCCACTCAGGTCCATTTCGAAGGCGCAACGAGACCCCTGTTGCACGCCCGCCGCCGCTGCTAGGAGAAGACCAAATAGTCACCTGTGGTAATGGGCCTTTCTTATGTATATCGTCCGGTTGATTCATATGATTAGAAAAGCTCATACCCAGCAGTCACCGTGAAGGCTTGCACACCCAATTGTGCTCTTTTGGGACGCAGGACGGTACCGAATGACACAGATTATTCGACGTCGTTTGATGTAGTTAATTATCAGCACGTCGCTGCTAATCACCAACCTTCATCTCCATAACCCGAATCGGACATCAATATCGATATCGCACTCTGGGTTATCTTACCTCGATCCGCCGCCCCGTCCCGACTCGCAGCTACCCCGCATCTGATGCTGATCACGACCCTGGTTCGTCAGGCTTGATTTCGAGGATGTTCTCAAATTTCAATCTCATCTTGATCGTGTGCACTCCGGAGTCATCATGTCTACGCGAAACTGAAAACTGAATGTTATTTGGACGTCCACTAGTACGCCCCGGGACCATTAAGCCACCGTGATTATGACATCTCCCTACCCTTCCCGCGAGTCTCTCCGAACCATCCGCAAATCCCTGCAAAACCTCCGATGCTACTGAATGCATTTTATTTCACTCATCGGGGGTCCGCTCGCGGACCGGATTTGAGGCCCTCAATTATCTGGACAAAAAGGTACGATCCGCAGGAAAAGGCAGCTCCGTTTCTCCGGAAGGGAGCACTTGTGTCGATATCCAAAATCTCCTCATTAAACTAAATGGTGCGGATCAAGTAAACCGACTGTGGTTTTCGGGCCTGCAATATATGCGTATGTATTGTGTTCATTCTGAAAGCATATGAGCATCTTACGCCACTGCACGATTTCCGTGGCACTTTGAACATCATCATTGGATCCGCAGAGCGTGCAGCCCTCGATGCCTGGGAGGCTTCACACACAGTTCGGTTTCATCTTGATTTGCGGTATCGAGTAAGGCACTCCGCACGCATAGATGCACCCTCAGGTACGTACGCACCAGCAACGTGCACGAAGAGTATTTCCCTATTCTAGGACTCATGCCGTTTTGTTACGCCGCACACTACGCGTGCAGCGTATTTTGCATGTATGCGCGCGGCAAGACACCGGCAAAGCGCTCGGCATGCTCATTGTCTTTTCAAAGTAACCCTATTTGAGCAGGAATTACATATCAAGCGGGGAGTCATCATAAGAGTGCGGCCAATTAGTGTTACTTATTGGCTTGATTCAAGGTACACCATGCTTTGAATTGGCACTGCTCGTTAAGGGTGTGGAATCGAAGACAGGTTTGCATTATTCTTGATGGCCACCAAGTTGGGCAAACATGACTAGGAGGTGGCTCAGCGACCATTGACCACTCTTTTCAAAGTCCGCAACGGCTTCAGAGAAGAGAACTCGCTATCCTTGGAAGAGCAACTCGACGGCATGACGATGCCTCATTCCTGAGAAGCTGATTAAGGAGCAGCTACCAGGATACGGTGGTACGACACAATCGGCAAGTGTACCGGCTTGGCTGACAATTAATATATCTGTCATCAAACTCTTGGCCACTTTGCGCGTTTTTCATGGACGTGCGAGGCATTATCCCAGATGATCGCACGATAATGCAGAAGCGTGAATACTTCGCTACCATAGACGTCAATTCTCCGCATTGCGTACAGAAGGGGTTACCTCGTCAAAGAATAGCACCTGCACAATACATCCGCGCCACGTATATTCAGCCGATTGAACACGCACAAGTGTCGCACTTTTGGACATTTTGAGCAAGAGACTAAATTGGGAATATATTTCGTATGACGATGCGGGGACACATGGGACATATCGGGATAAACGGGTATGCCGTTAGTCATTAACTGGGCGGTTGGGTAATACCAATAATGAGAGTCTCAGAGATCACGCCAGCGGTTAATGTTCAGACAATGTCATTCAGGACTTGGCGCATGTAAAAAAGTAAAGATACACATATGAAATATAACCGGTTGCATGAGAACGAAAAAAGGTATCCAAAAGTGCGAAAAGTAAACGATACAAATGTGATGGGTGATGCGATGCGAAGGTGTACAGACAATGCGGGGTATGATGGGTAAAAGATGCAAAAGAAAGAAAGAAGGCAAACTCAGCAGATGAGATTATTCAACGACTGAGAACCCTCTTCATCCTCCGCCTTGCTCTGAACACCCCAAAGCTGACTGTGAGCTGATATTGACTGCCACTGCTTCTTCATCGCCTCTGAGCATGTGGGAGCGGGACGCTCCTGCTTCTGCTCCTCCTCTTCAGTCGTCGTCTTCCAGTTCTGGAAGGGCTTCGGGCTCGTCGGGGTAGTAGGACTCTTCGACTGTAGAGTCGAGGGACGCGCGGCGCTTCTCGCGACACTTGCGCGGACGGAAGGCCTTCTTCATCACGCTGCACGGCTTCTCCTCTGGGTCGTCAAAGGGCGACTCGAAGTCTGAGACGGGGGAGGAGGAGGGGTAGTAGGGGGTGGTGGGGCGCGTGAGGGACGAGGAGCGGCGGAGCGCGTAGTTGGTGAAGGGGTCATAGTAGTCGCCCTGGATGTCGTCGTCGTCGGGGATGGCGCTCTCGTACGTGTAGGCAGACTCCCACTGGGGGCGGGCGGTGCGGCGGGAGATGGGGGACGACGAGGAGCTGGAGGCGGGGGACGACGAGAGGACGGGGAAGTGGCGGTAGTCTGGGTCGTGCATGTTGCCCTTGCGGTCGATGTAGACGCGGGGCTGGTAGTTGTGTGTGGCGGGGATAGTAGGAGGGATCGAGGAGGCGGGAGGCCTCTGCACGCTTCGCAGACTGGTGCATGTCTCGTAAGTCGGGGGACAGCGGTTGGGGGCATCAGGGCAAGTGTAGCCGGTCTTATATGGAATGGGATGAAAGAGCAAGTCTGCGGTTGAGCCGGAGTCATACACCATCTGCTGTGTAACCAATCGCGTAATCTATCTCCGTTATCCGCGAGCTGAACCGGTTCGCTTCAGACATCTTCCGATTATCGACCACCCGTGTCAGCCTCATGCTTGCCGAGATGACTCATCACCAGCCTGTGATCTCGCTCAACTTCCTCAATCCATCCATCTTATCATATCATCCGTCCTGCCAGTGGTTCGCCCTGCATACTGCTTGCCGCGGTGCACTTCTTTCCGAGGCTCTTAGCGTGTTCCGATTGACTGCCCCTGTATCTGTCCCGACCTTGGAAAATATCCATTCCGGACGCCCTTGAGCGGCCTCCCATGTCTTATATTTAAACTACTTTACTATTATTGCATTCTCGGTCACCGCGAGTTGCTCGGAATGAACTTGTCCCTTATCCTCCTCCTCCTCCGACTGTTCCCTCCTCACGCGGTTAGAAGTCCCTCGCATATGGGGCCAACCCGGCATCTCCCCTGCAGCTGAACTTTCCATTCCGGGAATTTGCCGTATAACCTGGAGAGGTCTACCCCAAGTATCACCGTAGAGACATGCTACGATATGGATCATGCAGATAATAACCAGTTCCGATTCGTATCATCCCTGCACTAGCTCGAGTAAATGACTTGTACACGTCTCCTCCCCACAAATTGCCATCTAAAGGCGCAGCATGTGAATCTGATAACTTTGATCCCTGCGGAAAACCCGTGGATGTCCGACTAGAGGCGCGAGGATCAGGGGGTACGTAGGGAGGGAGGTAGTCAGCATCCAGGTTGCTGCATCTGTGGGCTAGTACTACACATTCAAAGTAAATGCACGGAAATGAACGCCTTGCGAACTGCGACTCAATTTCCTGACACCCGAAGAAGGTGCCACGGAATGGAGACGAGCGAGACGACATTGCCAAGGCAAGTCTTCGCACGGGTGGCGCAGAAGAGGGTGAGCCCATGGCCGGGACCTCCTCACCTTATTCCAGAAGAAGTATATTTCGGAAATGAGCCACCCGCGCGCGTACGGCTTGGAGGCAACCGGCCCGTGCAAATCTCGCTAGAGGGATGCGATAACCTCAGCCAAAGGCTGAGCTTGTTCAACGTACACGGAAATGAAGTCAGCGGGGCGGAGTAAGATTCTTTCAACGAATACATTATCCATTTATTATCGGTGGTACTATCCGCAGATAATCCTGCATATCTCATCGCGTCATCCGAAGATCCTCTTGTTATGAGTGAAGCACATCTTATCATTTTGGATCCATCTATGTACCCGTTCGAAAAAGGTAAGTTTCAAAAGTCCCTCGAGGATGATAGCAATCAGGATTGACCTGATTAGAACACGCACAAGAGATGAGGCATCACAGCAGAAGCAACCAAGTAGCACCTCAAGACATAACACACCTAGGTCTGAGTCACAGGCTCGGGTCTTGGGATGTACGCATTTCCAGCCAGGTGTTGTGCGATAAGCCAGCCTCGTTTCTAGAATGTCTAAACGTGGGGTGGCCAGCTGATTCGCACTCGGACGCCTGGGGGCAGAGAACTCGGAAGATTATATTGGTGCTTGCTGCGACATCCACTGCCTCCGGAACAAGGAATGACATGCGGATAGTGCATGATAGTAGCGATAACAGGATCCGCCCCCAGCCGCCTTGCACACCCAAGACGTGTGGTGGTGACGCAGTGCTGTTGAGACCGTCATGTGATGGTTCTGAACAGCGAGACTCAGGCTGCGGTCTCAAAGGCAAGTTCAGTGTTCGGTTCGTCTGCTGAGCGGCGAGATGGGCACCCTCCGTCGTGTATGCATCGAGGATCCTCATGTTAAGTTCTGAGATCACTGTTATTCTTATCTGACCGGTCATTAAAGCCTCACTGGGGCGGGGCGATCGATTCGTTATCTAACCGCCGGGAAGGCCTCGCATCGTAATCACGATGACCCGACGGGCTGGTACCTTTACAGCTATGTCATCGCTACGCGTCAAACAGCTCCGGGGCACGACACTGCACACATACAGCGTCACCGCAAGCCCACACCACTTGGATTCTACTTCCACAAAGCGAAAGGAAATTTCCACAGCCTTTGTTCGGCAGTCTTCCTCCCCCGCATTCCAGGGCACAGATCGATCACCGAGTAAGAGAGAGCCTTTCTTCGATCGGCATGTCCGAACAAAGGCTCGATAGCATTGATAACGCGTGCATTCATAGAACAAAGGCTCGAAGACTCGTGTAACATGAAATCCGGAGTGAGACCGCGTGTCGTCTTACTGTTGTGCCAGATCGACAGACAAAGAACCCACTACAGCTGCGCTGGGCAGTGTATGGCTCGGTTCGAGTTTGAGAAGTTGTGGTCAATTGAGTTAAATCTCCCTCGTTCCGGTGGTGCTTTGGCAACTAATGGCGTCTGTGGGATGGTGGTGCCCCCACAGCTTACTGCCGCCTGAAATGAAAAATTAGACACAACTAGCCTCTCGTCAAGGGTGGTGCCAGGATACTCCAGCTATTGGTGACGCGAAAATGATATCAGACTTGTTTATGTTCTGCTGATGATGTCATTATAAAGATGGTACGGCTCAACAGTCAAGCCACGTCTCTTTTAGAATATTAGAGTTCCAGTGACGACGATGACCTTTTTCTCTTGATAAGCTATTCCACAGCAGCGACAGACTTGTACTAGGTCGGAATAGTTTCCTGTACGCGTTTTAAAACTCGGAGTTGTTGAAATGCTTAGTAGTGCTTACTTAGTATTACCCCCAAGTAAACGCGCCCTGCCAAGGATGGGCCTGATTGGCGTGACTCGGGATCCGTCCACATCAGGCCAATCTAAAGTGAAGGCTGACATCACGTCACGACGCTTTGAGCTGGGGTAAAGTCAACGGGAATTTCCGTATGGCTGTGGACCCATATCATCGTCCGAATTCGTCTTCGAGATAGCGGCTCCGGGATGTTTGACTCGACGAATCTTAATCAGTGGCCCGTGGGGATGACTGAGGTTGCTATGTCGCGGTACGGATGACAAAGGCGTTTCGAGCGCGATGGATTACAACGCATTAGAAATACAGGTTATTTTTGGATTACCGAAACGCCAAAATTAGGACGCGCGGCGCGCCGATCTTGAAAATCCGTGTTCCTCACGGCTTTGAGCGACCAAAAGGTCTGTCAGGCCGATGCTGGAGACTGAGGTTCATCCCCAAAAGGCAAGAAAAGAGGTCGCTTCGATTGCGAGCTTCCCGGTGGAGAGATACATATTGTGGGACGCTGGGAGGATACGGCCATCATAAGGGACGGATATAAACGGATGATATGTGCGATATCAGGCTCTCTGAGTCATCGGAGAACATAGAGGTCCGACAGCGTCCTACGAGAAGGCATCATCAATGAGCCAGCTCGTCCGTCATACACGGTACGTGGAAGACAATCGCGTGCCCCTCCTTACCCCAGGACAAGATCAAAATCGGAATACCGATGTCCAATCCGGATGTTTGGATGGATGGGCAGCCACGGCTCATCCGAAGCGCGCGGCAAGGCAGGAAGATATCCTGATTCCGCTCTTATCAATGAGCCGTGGAGTGGTTAAAGTTTACTCACTACTCGTTCGTCGCTTGGTTGCGGATCGGACGGATAAGAGTTCAAGTCTGTCAAGCTCCAACGTTTCTAGTTGTGAGCTGCTGGTTCCGAAATCTGTCTTTGTGGTAGGGTGGTGTAGTCTGCGAGGTGTCCTTCTGGCATGATGAGAAGCTACGGTCCTCAGTGATCGGAACGGATGGGAGACTTCGAGAGCATGTGCTAGGACAAGGCTAGGGCTCGATGCAGCCAGCATACCGGTGAGTTGATTGTTGGCCGGTCGGCGAGCAGGCGTACACCAAGAAGCGTGATGAGTTTCGTATCAAAAAAAGCGTCACTTGTAGTAGCTTCAATGATACACGGCAATACTATTGGCTTCTAGAGGCCGAATCTCTTCTAGCGTGTCTACGGAGTGATTGTCAGTGGATGGAAACTTCTAGTCTAAAATGCCTGACAAACCTTCTAGCTGGCTCGCTGGCATTTGGGAATAGAACGGAGCGATTTGAAGTGAGAAGAGAGAAGAAGTACTATTTATCGTGTAGTGGACAGCCAGATGAAATCACGGCCCATAAACTATTTGCCGACAATCGGGGAATGAGAAATATGAAGCATCGTTCTAGAATCGTTTTAATTGCACGGGTCATTATAGCGAACTGACCTGATACACGGTGGTATCCTTGGGAAGTGAGATCAGCGCATGCTAATATTCCCATAGATGTTTGTTGCTTAGTAGCAGACTACATCCGATTTTACCACCTTAATCCAGTCATCACTTGTAGCAGCGCACCCCACATGGTTGATCCCCATGGATAAAATATGTCGGCAGTAGCATTCTGTATTGTGGGAATTCATAAGCAGAGTTTTCAGCTCGCGTTGGCGATAAGGAACATTCGAAGAACAGGTAACACTTCATGCCAGTATGATCGCACAATTTCTTGGCAGCCAAGTCGACATAGAAACGAATCCACATGCTAGAGGCCGTCCATCCCGTACTTCCTTGTTATGTCCCATGGAACGCTATACCTGCACGGAAGAGAGCCTCCTGGATATAAAGCAGATCGGGAGTGAGAGTGCTGTTGCGCGTATTACCGAATCGTGGTCGGTAAGGTGGGCGTATGCGTATGCATTAGTGGAAAAGAGTAGGACGACGCATATATGCGGCTAGGTGGATACTAAGGTGCACGTAAACAACCAAGTTTGTCATACCAAATACCAAGAGCAGGCTCCATCGACACGTAGAAGACGGGACGAAAAGATCTGAGAAGAATTCTGGGCGCATATATGTGTACAAATGGCGATAAAAATGGTGTACACGGCCTTACTATCTGAGTAGCAGATTATTAGTTTCTGCTACGGGAGCCCCACAGAAACCCACCATCGAAAGGCCTCCCAATAATGGCCGCGATTGTGAGCCTGCTTGTACCGTTTTGCTCCATTCGGTATCGATACCTCTTGTACGCTTGAACGAGCCAAGGTTCCCGCTTCTCATGCTCCCAAGAAAATAATCTGAGTCAGTTCGGGATACTCAGCCATAAGGGCTGGCACGAAGCGGCTTGAAGCAGAACACTGTCCCAGAATTTGAGATCAGCTGGTCAATCCATTGTTGGACACACCGGGGATTGCGGTGCCAAACAATTAGACTAAATCCATTGTTAAGGAGAGCCTCCAGTGTACTATCGATCTGAATACGGGGGCTCTGGGATTAAAGCTGCGTCAGGCGACACTCCGAAACCGGTCAGGTTCAGGTAGAACGGCTGGATTACGGCCAGCTGTGAGAGGCATCTGAAAACTTCAAGCTGAGGAAGGCACCTTGTTACAACACAGGATTCAATGGAGAAGAGCAGTCGGTCCGTCAGAAGAACGCTCTGGCCTTGAGGCTGGGGAGAGCTCAAGTGGCTAAGAGAATCCAAGGACTTCTTGGCATGGAATCGAGGGGGGCAGGCAGTCGTTTGAATGACATAGTGCCGCAGCTGAATCGTAAACATGGTTCAGCTGTCGTTTCCCGGTTCAGTTGAGTTGGATGTGACGATACAGTGTTTGTGATGGCCAACTGCAGCGTGTACTTGAATTATGCCAGAGTCTCATTGTGAGGTCATACGACCAAGAGCTCAAAACTTCAAATAGACGTTTGAAGAGTTAGTACATTGAAAGGCTGGTGGTCATCGATAGTATGTAGAGGTTCGCGTGAATAGCAGGAGTAGATACATACCGATTATTAGGCATACTTGAATTTGATATTTTGCTCCTTCATTATCATGAAAGCTAAGCCTCTACCAGTACCGGCAGACATCTAAACTGCCGTAAAAAGCGAAGTTCTCGGGGCGGCGTCCGTTAGTTTCAAGTTGTATGCTCTTGCTCGTGACTAATTTCTGTGACGAAGCCGATAAGAGGTTGACCTCGGGAATATTTGAAATCAGCGTTGCCGTATGTAATGTACGAGAGCTAGGGAGAGACGTCTTGGTGGCAAAATGTCTGTCGGAGTCAATCAAGTCAGTGTGAGGGAGAAACCAAGTCTGTGCCAGTGGCTGTGAGGTCTAGACTGGTCTAACACACGTGTCTGACTCTGACTTGCGTTCGTCCAAGATATGTAAAGTACGGTTATTTCATGTTTTAGCTACAGAACAACAAACAGACATGCCACACATCGGTTCTCAACTTCAAAGCGCTCAGATGCTTCCCACATCCTTGATCCGTCATATCTTCTCGTCACTTGTACAGCCAGAGTCCAAGCCATCCTCTCGTCTACACTGACCATCAAGGTAACATGCACAACCCAGGTTATCGTCCCCGGGCCTTCCCTATAGTCCCAGCGCCTCACGTATTGAACTCCTCGTCAAATTCATATAGTCACAATGTGCGACGAGAATCTAGCGACTCAGTCACAGGACAACGAGTACGACGATCCAGGGGTCTACCTCAACCCATTCGCCGTCATTGGTTGGAGACGCTCGTCATTCACATGCGGCAATCCTCCCTACTGCCCCTCGCTGGCGTTGGAGTCGCTTATCGATGACATCGAGGACGATGGAATGCAACAGCTTGACTAAGGTGGTCCGTTCATGCAAATGGCGTCGTGCGTCGCTAGACCAAAAGACATGAAAGCAGAGATAAAACGACCTTTCACATGCTCACAGGGATTGAAAATAAATGGTACTCGATATCGCTCAGCATTAGTTATGGAGTTTTTAGAACTTATCGTGTATCTGTTCCTATGAAAGACGATGTACTTATTGAAAAAACGCTCATGCCCTAGGTCTGAATTTCACCACTAAATTCAGCGCTTAAATTACACAGCAATTTAAGAACGCGGATAGGTTTCATGACGTCATACGTCGATTATCCTGCCGGTGTGACCGTTTCTTGCCCATTAGCAGCCGGTTGAGCTTTTTTAACTATGTCGCAAAAGCTCTAAGCTTGCTAACATTTTCGAAGTTCGTATAATCAAGCTCATACTCTATTCCCTCCGAGTTTTGATTGCCAGACGGTGAGTCTTCCTCTAATCTCGATACACCGAACCTCAAGACGGTCCGACTACAATACGGTTCCACGGATCCAATGGTGTTCAATTCGTCACGGAAGTTGAGTAGTAGCGGTAAACTGATATGGGTCAGGTGTTACAAGTGCGAATATGCAGAGACGGCGGCATGAATGAACACATAGCCAAAATGCTTATACGTGATCCGTGATGAATAGCGACTCTCAATTGTCAAGATGAACAGATGTGAATCTTGAAACCGTTTTCGGTTAGCCTCCCGGAGACACAGAGAGGCCTGATACTGAGAAGGGTACTTCTTTGTTCATAAAATAGACATTCCGGTCCGAGAGCTGTTGACAAGATGTAATTCAATAGCATCTGGGGTCCAGACGGATGACTCGGGGCGAAAGGCTCCTTCAAAAATGCGAACAGGGAGTGGAGACATAGCAATACTGTTTAATTGCTCCGATGAATGACACGAGATCATTTAATTCTCGTAGGTCGAAAATATGTGATTGCTCCGGAGCGGATGGCATGGGACTGATCGAGACCAAACCCCGTCCTCGGCATCAAGCTTTAGGATGAAAACGAACCATGTTGATCATGAAGTTGCCACGAGTGGTAGATACTGCGTGGTTTGCGAGTCGGGGCGGGGCGACGGAGTGGGGTAACATAACCCAGGGCGCGATGTTGATTTTGATGTCCGATTCGGGGTATGGAGATAAGCGTCGGTGCGTGTGATAGACAGCGACACGTATAATTATCTATAACGTCAAAAGATATATCCTTAGTTCTACGATCATTCGATCCGAACCGGTAACACTACTTGGTTCGCAGATAAAACGTCATTCCATCATCCGTAAATGCGAGGTACGCGAATTAAGCAACCGCATGCTAACGGCGGAATGGACTTTGAATTGAAGAAGAGTTCCACCAGCAGTGAATGTATCACAGATGCTCCTCTTCTAGCAGCAGCACAGCGGACTGGGACGTATGGATCAGGCTTCCAGATGGAACCTGAGTAGTCTCACCCTCAGAATAGCCGGGCCTATGGTAAATGAGATGAACCAGCATGCCTATGATCACAAGCGCTACGCCCATGATATGAGAACGGTGCACTTGGCACAAGGTGCTTGACTCCTGGCGTCAAACCCAAGAGCTGCGGTCATTTTGGACACCGATGCTCACGGCCGGGAGTCAATCAAAGGATGAAGAATCACTGGGTTCATGTGCATTCAATGGAATTCTTGCCCTATCGCACCGAATGACATGTGTTGGGTTAGCGGACCGATGAATGAGAGAAGACATCTTGTACGTGTTTAAAGGACACACGGTGAGTTACCGATGCGATATTACGGCAGTTCTGTGGTAGCTGGGAAAATGAAGCTGTGGAAGAGATGGTTCGCCTGCACCGGATGGAAGAGGTAGATCAACTATCCGATGACGAACTATTTCGGAAATCTTCGAGGCAGCGCCGAAGTTTGTAGGTGAACGGGACTGTGAAGGCGCCGCCATTGCGATAGGTGTTCGAGCCATCGAGGAGACGCCATGTCCTGAACGCTTGAACGGACCTGAGCCCCCTCTATGTCCTTAGTAGTGTCACGGTGCAATTTAATGATTGATCATGAATGATTCTAGTCTGACACGACAAAAGTCACGTCGCGCCTTCTTGGCGATTGCGACGGATTGCATGACAGCAATTAATGAAAGAGCATGTGCCAGGTAGATGACCACCCGAAGCGGCAGCAAATCGCCGAAGTCCCGGTCCATTAATTGTTTGCCGACGAAAGGGGTCAGGAAACATGAGTGCTAGAAGTTACTCAAGATAAATGCGCATTAAATCACAACTTGATTCAGGATCACTGACCCGGACACATGGCTGAGACCAAGCATTTCGCATCTTTGGATAGTGCGTGACGAATAGAGGCCGGGTGCGATACAGTCGCCTTGTAAACAGCACGCAATTCACCTAAAGTTGGCTTCTGATCCCGCTGATCCCTGCGTCATCTACTTCATCGCGTGTCATGCATCATCGTGGACGTAGCAGACGTAAGCGTTGCACTGAGCTGGTTCGTTTATGATCATCGAATGTTTGGTGTTCATACCCACATCTATTTTGACGGATGGTAATTTGTGGATAACCATATTGAAGGCTCTTTGGCGGGGCCCAGCAAACTTTCTGTCGCTACAGATGGAAATATTGTATAAGATTCGGACAGTGAGTAAACGCACCATGCCCCAGAGGCCCATACGTTTAGTGGCGGCGTCACGTTTGCAACCACGTCCCAGAATATGACGATAATGAATATTTTACGGGGCCATCAATTCTGCGAGATAGTAAAATGAGTCGCGTATATGTGCTGTTAGGTTGACAAACGAACGTAAGATATATCGAAACTCATGTCAGCCTGGTGTTATTTCATATACTCGCATGTACGTAGAGATATGCTCGCCAGTGTCTTCCCTTAACTCCATCGAACTCACATCAAGCCTGAGCCATGCGACGAGCATTCGTGAGGATGCGACAGATTGTAGGAATGTATCAGTTGTAGAAATACAAACTGGATAAGGTATGCTGGGCATGAAGAATTAATATGCTTATGTTCACAAGACGCGCATCAGGGAATGTACCTTACCCCTAAAGAAAAGTAAGCCCATATATGTACTATGCGTATGCGTCTACACGGACGATAGAGCGTGCCAAGCATAGTGTCACAGACATCCTAAGGTCAACCCGTCACCTGAAGCAGGTGGCTTCGAGGGTCAGTTTGGGCTTATAGTAGGCCTGATGATGAAATGCTTAATGCATGTATTATTTAAAACTGCAAGGTAACTCACTACGGACATGCTTTTACTGGAAGTCACTAGCCACTGGAAGCGAGCATGTGATACTGATAGTACCGATTTCTGCGGAAGGACCTGAATCCGCCCAAGCGGCCACCATTTTCCTGTTGGACCTTAATCGAAATCCAAGTTGTGCGTACTATTTGGTCTGGGGCTTGTGGCTCCATGTCTAAGAAAATTGACTGTTGGAAGTACAGATGATCCAGTTCTGGATCCAAGACCTAGTAGTATGACTGCAGCTCATTCCTTGAAATGTTGTGGCGGCTCTGAATTCGACATGAAGCCTTGGATCTGCTGCTAAATGTACCCATGCCCAGATAAGCGCTTGAATATCTCAGATGAGCTCTCTGTGTTTGTACCGTCAGACTGGGTCCAGCAAGAGTCTCTTACGCACCTGTTGTGCGCCTCCATAAGGCCGACTATGATAATCTGAGAACTGGAGCCGCATCAAGCGCTCTAAGGTTGTATGTTTATAGGAAACGGCATTCTAAGAGTAAGATATTCCTCCATGTACGATGAGTGTTCCGAGGCTTGGGAGCTGACGAAAGAATTGGATCCCATCGGTGTGCTTCAGCACTTGATGTGGCTGAGAATCCGAGCCATTGACGGTGAGGAGCTGCAGAGAAGACACAGTTAGCTAAGTATCTGATGAAATAGTGCCAGGAATGCCTGTAAGAGAATTTAAGGCCAAGCGGGCAAGTCCTTTGAACTGCAGAGTATTTGCACAGCACTTGGATTCCATATATGCTGTGTAAGAAGTATCAAGTTCCTTTCAAGTGCATTAAACATTTGTCCTTGGGCGTGGTACTGTGGCTGAAATAGCTGGGAAATGTGCTACAGCCTGTTGACTCCTGAGGATGGTCGTGGAAGGGCGCATACATGACCATTTCACAACATCTACAATGAAGATTATTATGCCAGACTATAGAGACCGAATAGGGAGTAAGTTGTAGGATCGAGGACTGGAAGCAGTCTGAGTAGCTTGAACTTGAAGTAATACTAAACCAAGTTCAAACTTTCGGCCTAACTTGCCACACCGTGCAATGTACACGTGATGGGAATATACCAGATTTAGCAATCACCACTCCGTTTCGGCTTCGGCTCTAACTTCCTCGCTAATCTTTTCGTTACTGCCATCGAGGTACCGTCACTTCTCTGTTCACTTTCTGAACAGACTCGGTCACTAAAATTCTCGCACATACCGCGGCATTCCTCCCTGGAGAAGTCTGTCCGTCAGTCCAAATCTCGGTAAAGGATATCTGGACAATCTCAGCAACGGTGACGCAAGTAAAAGCTGGGTTTTTTGGTCGTTCAGAAGTGCAGAGTCTGAAGTCTTCTACTCGTTTTTACACTGTGAGCACTATACAGCAGCTGTGCGGACAAGATTTTATCAACCATCCCAGATTGTTTAGGTCTTGTTCGTGGAGGGCCATGTCTCATCTATCATCCTATCCTCCTTCCGGGTCAGGGCCTTCCAACTATTATGCACGGTCGCCGCCTCCAACGATGATGTACGGTACCAACAATGTTGGCAATGGCTCCTTTCCTTACCAATATGCGGGATCTATATCAACTCACATGCACCCACATGCACCACCAATGAATGGTCGCGGACGGGGCTCATATGGCCACCATACTTCTATGAGAGGCGGTCATAATGCCCAGAGCTATTCACCCCATCCTGCGCCGTCGTTTGCACCTATGCCACCACAACCCACTCATCCACAACCTCCCGTGCCTCAGATTCACAATTCGATACCTCATCATTCTGGTTCATACCCACCGAGCTTTTCTCCCTCGTATTCATATCCCCAGCCTCCTCCGTCTGGGGTTTACCCTCAACAATGGCAGACACAGCAGCCTCTTTCCCCTCTCCCAAAACAGCTCTCGATGCCGCCTCCAGATACTGCTATTCCAGTTTCTTCACACATACTGCAAATTTCGACCGAAGACTCAGTTGATACTCAGTCGGCACCCCCTACGTCGCCCTTAGCGCTGACACTTACACCAACGTCACCTCTGACTAACGGGGCGCAGCCACTGTCTCCTTCTAGTCCAAGTATCCCATCGCAAAGATTACCCAATGCATTGCCGGAGTGGGTCATCTGGTCTAAACGCCCTCACGATCCTTCCAATGCTCCCGGAATTATTTTTTCGCCTAGAGCCAATCCTCCGGCCCATATTGTTCGTGATGCCCTCCCGATTCCTCCTCCACCAGAATCACCGCCGGTAACTTCGGAGGCAGCTCTGTCCCAACCGGAATCACTGCCTGAGGAATCCAAAGAAGAAAGTCTCAATGATGACGCAAGCGATGGTTTACACCAAGACTCGTCCTCGTCTTCTTCTCATGCTACTTCAACCGTCCCATCCTCCTCAGCCACAGAAATAACAGATGCACCTACCCTCCCCGGTTCTCCCGTGTCCACCAATACGTCCGTATCACTTCCCGACGCACCTAACAGTACCAAGTCCTCAGAAACCCCCGATCCTATTGAAGCAGATTCGTCAGTTGCGACAGCAGAGAGCACACCTTCTACTACGGTAAAAGTCTCCTCAGCCCCCGTCAAAAAGTCGTGGGCGTCACTTCTCCAGACCACCCCGTCAGCTGGCTCTTCGACGTCAAAAAATGCCCTACCGACGTCAACCGTGCTCGGGTTCTCAATACCAGCATCTGCACAGGCCCCCGTCTCGCCCAGCAAAAAGCCCGACCTCATCGCCCTGCTCACAACAGGACCCACGGCCAAAAATGCTCCTAGCACCAACAAACTTACACCGCGAGGCCTCATCAATACGGGCAACATGTGTTTTGCTAATTCGGTCCTACAGATTCTACTTTACTGTCCACCTTTTTTCAAGCTCTTCTACGAGCTCAGCAGGTTGGTTGGCAGTGGGTCTAAGATATTGAGTGAGGCACATCTGACGGAGGCCACGATGACATTCCTCAAGGAATTCTTCGAAGACGAGAAAGAGGGGGAAAAAGATACTGGATCTTCTACCACCGCACGGGGCAAAGGCAAGGAAAAGATGACTGTCAACGATGATGATTGGGAAAGAGAATCCTTTATTCCCACGTATATCTATGATGCGCTGAAGGAAAAGAAACGGTTCGATCATATGCGGGTATGCATAAACTTAACCATTGTCATTTACGTTATCTAACTCGAACAATCGTAGGGTGGACATCAGGAGGACGCGGAAGAATTCCTTGGATTTTATCTAGATACCCTGGAGGAGGAACTGCTATCTATTCTTCAAACGATAACCTCTCAGAAGAACTCAGGTCACACTTTGATAGAGGAGAAAGAAGAGGATACTCCGCCTCAAGATGATGGGTGGCTTGAAGTTGGTAAACGGAACCGCTCCGTAGTAACCAGAACGGTAAAGCGTCGTTTATACTCATGTTCTCGACTTTGATTTCAACCGTCCAGATAAAAAATACCGAATCCCCTATAACACGAGTCTTTGGAGGTAAATTCCGATCGACATTGCGAGCTCCAGGGCAAAAGGATTCCGTCATTATAGAGGACTGGAGAGCCATCCGCCTCGACATACAGGTGCGAAATGCTGTGTTATTAACCAAGGAAATGCTTAACGTTAGCTGATAGCCGGATCACATTCACACGATAGAAGATGCTCTTTCTTACATCTCCCACCCTCAATCTGTTCAAATGTCGCTTCCCACTCGGCCAGGCGTTGCTGTGGAAGCGAGTCAGCAGGTACTGATCGAAGCCTTGCCACCGATTCTCATACTGCACATCAAGCGATTTCACTTCGATACCGAGTTCAGTGGCGTGGTGAAGGTGGGAAAACAAGTGAGGTTTGGGCCCGAGCTTGAAATTGGACCTGGTAGGCAGGCAATTATTGCGCACATCTTCCTTCTTTTAACGTTTTTTCACAGAACTTATGTCACCTACTGTTCGGAAAAGTCAGGCTGTACGGTATAGATTGTTCGGTGGTGAGTATGCCTTTGTGCTGTTCGCTTTCACGACGTAATTATTAAAACATGTGCAGCTGTGTACCACCATGGTGTGTCTGCATCCGGGGGCCATTACACTTTGGATGTACTACACCCACATCGGTACCCCAGCTTCAACTCCAACGTCAAACCTCGGGAAGGCTGGATCCGTATAGATGATGAATTGGTGTCAGACGTTCGAAATGAGGATGTGTTTGATGCGTGGGATCGGGACGACGCTCGGACAGCATACCTGTTGTTCTATCGCAGAGTTCGGTAGTTGTGCATTGCTGTTATTCGTAAACGATACCAATGCATTTTCTATGTGATAATTCTAAATCCGCACAGCAAAGGATTGTGTTCAATGACCAGGGTATGCACCAAATGAACTGTCTATTGTACTAATGTAAGGATTGAGGGGTATAAATGAGACGTCCAGTTCATTATTTCATCCAAGAATGGTGGAAGTGCACGCAAAACCACGACGGTGAAGGAGAAAACAACCAAAACAAAATGCAATGAAACAAGAGGAAAACAAACAAATAGAATGCCGATTCCCCACGTATCACCAGGATTTTGGGGAGGAATTCTCCACCAGTCGTAAGCAAACTATTGGGTGTAAATGTAGATTCCACGGAAGGACTAAGGACAAAACATTGAGCAGACAACATTTGAGATTGCGGAGAATACGCACGAAGTGAACATCGGTGTAGGCGGAACCGGTGTTAAGAATGTAGTTCGCGGCATCACTGTTTCCAGTGATCTCTGCGCAGCTGCTGCCTTGACCGCCAGCGTTTTCTGATGAACGACATTAAACCACGTCAAGTCATTCGAGTTTACGACTTACCAGTGGACCAAATATCAGCGCCGGCAAAGGTTCCACCGAGGTTGGTGTTGATCACCATCATAAGATCCTTGAAGTGCGAGGTGGGGTCGCAACTGTCAGCGCTATACTCGACGACAGCGTCCCAGGTACTGGGGTTGGGAGATCCGCTAACAACATCGGAGGGAACGCTACCAGTGTTCCAGAAGTACATGCTGATGCCAGACTCGGTGAACTGGAGAGCGTAGACACCACCATCGGCCTGGTTGAACGGAAGGCCAAACGAAGATGTGGAATCGAGAGAGAGGCCACAGCCGGTCGTAGACACGTATGCATCACAATTGCTATCACCTGCAACAATCAAGGACGCTTGAACTAGGGACGAGAGTGTCGATGAAGACATGGTGCATCCGTCACCGGAGTGGATGGAAACAATGTTCTTGGTATAGCTACGCCTAGTCAGTACCCGGGATCTGGCAACTGGATAGTAATACGTACTAGTTGACACCTTCGACGACATCCTAACGAGATGACTCAGGACTGGCGGACGAGGTTAGGAAAATAAATAAAAAACGCACAATTTCACCATCATCCGGCCAGTTAGAGCCAGTGAACCACACAGCAGGCCAACTAAAAATAAGGTCAGTGATAATAGTAAGGACAGAGAGCGCGCGCGACTAACGTTCCGCAGGCGGCAGGAATTTCCTTGATATCAAACAAGAACAGGTAGCCTGGATACGGTATCAGTAACGTTGATAGCTAGGAGCAGGAACCGCAACATCATCTCACCTGGGTTAAAGGTAGTACTTGAAACCATTCGAACTGAGTTACGGAGAGCCACCGTCCTACACAATTATCAGTCATCCCATTTGCAAGGAACAGACATTAGAGGTCACTTACTCAGCAGTATCGATGGCAATGATAACGTTTTCATCGCCGTCGAGATAGACGAGACCTGAAGAACCACCGTCCACGTAATTCGCCACGCCGTCATTGTCAGCGGCCGCGACATCACTGTTCAGACTGATGAGCGTCCGCCTTGGAGAGAACAAACGCCTACATACTAGTGGAAATAGTCGATCAAATCCTGGCCCTTCAGCGGAGTCTTGAGTGTCCATCCGTCACTAGACGTCGTGTACGAGGTCCCCACGTTACCCCCACTCGATGACGAGGCTGAGGTCGAGGCAGCAGCAGACGATGACGACGCTATTACAATATCAGTTCATCACCCTTCTGAACAAGTAAAGAATACGCACTAGAGGTGGTAGCATAATAGGTATTCTGGTCTTCAGTAGTCGACGCAAAAGTTGTAGTCGCTTCAGTCGTCGGGGCTGCTTCGGAGGATGTCTCTATTGTAGTAGCTGCCTCAGTGGATGTTGTTGCCAGAGTCGAGGAAACAGTCGAGGAAACAAAGTCATCAACAAATGACCATGTAACGTTCACTACATAGAAGAAATCATCATGTCAGGACACATCAGTACGACAATAAATAGTGCGGCGACATACAAACGCCGGGTGTCAAATCTGACAAGGCTTCAAATGCAGCCACTGAAAGATACACATTGGCCGAGGCACCACAATCTTTGCAAGCATCTGTAACCGTAACATCGACAGACTTGGAAGGGTCGTCTCTCAGAGAAACAGTGACCTGTAGAACTATCATCAGATACAAAAGCACGGACCCCGAATGTTGGCGTACAGTTTTGAAGCAGTTATCCTTGTTTTCCCAAGTCACGTAGTCTGTGCCCAAACCGACGATTAAATCTGTGTCGTTGGAATATACACCGCAAGCAGTCATAGTGCTGTTCTAAAAAAACAAAATCTCAGAAGACAATCAAGGAATGCCAGCGAATGCCCCTACCTCGAATCCATAGTAAGCAAGAGCAGTCTCAGAGCGTGCTTGCAATCTAGATGACCGCTTGGAATGTCTTTTGAATCCGTGGGACGCAAATACCGAGGAGGTAAGAGCAAGTAAAGTGAACTGGAGCGACAGCCGCATTGTTAACGAACGTGAAGGCTACGATGGGTCGTTGGCTCTTGGATGGTCAGGAATACAGGGAGTTTATATACGAGAGCGGATGCCTAAAGAGAGAGTGGAATTTCGAAAGAGCGTAGTGCGTAACCGGGAGGCGGGCGGAGATGAGAGAAAGAAGGAAAGACTATGTGGGAAAAGTAACTGGGCTCGGGCTTATAGTGACCTAAGACTGCGCATATTGTCGCATATTTGACAATCAGCGCATGATCCCTGGAAAAAATAATTACATACACATCATTTTCCAACAGGCAACGCGTCCGTGGGACGCATCAAAATCAATCGAGATCACTTAAAGGAGATTAGAACAGCTCGTAAATCGAGTTTTGCAAACGATTCGGACTAAAAACTGACCGGCGCTGCAAGCTTTCATCCTCACCTGTATCTTTCCAATGTATTTCAGCACGAAAGTCTTGGAAAGCTCTTGAAAAACACGGGCGGTGTGAACTAGAAGCCGTTTCCCACGCGCCTCAAGGATGTCATCACATGGAATTTCTATAACGGGCGTAGCAAGTCAGCATCCGTCATGACAACCAGGGCAATAAAATTGAGAGACTTCGGCATTCTTTTACGAACGACGGGTTCTCCTAGCCACTTCATCAGACAACATAAGCTGTGACTATTAGCAAACTGTCCGCCGCTCTCACACGAAGTTGAGAACACCGCGAACGCAATGTCAAGCTATGTAGTTACAGTAGTATTGACTTCATAATTCATGATTCCATCATACTCGAGACTGGCCTACACGTTCTTGGCGGCTGTGCATGGCACAGCCCGGCTCGCGAAACCTGCATACTAGGCCAAGGTGGCGACGCACCGGCGTGGCGCCAAGTTATCTCAGAGAAAAATTGCCTAACGAAAGCACAGTCAGACTCGGAGCGTTCAAGCGCGTAGTACCACGTAAAGCGAAGAATAATGCCCCGTGAGTCAGCTTCACAAGACGCTGAAATCAAGTCTTCCTTAGTAGAAGCTCGCGGAGCCGCTGATAACAACCAACGCGATCATGATCAGACAGTCCTGTATCGGCTACTACAATTCCTACTGGATCTTCCAGTTCGCCAACAAACAATACTTACGTCTCTCAATACATATACATATCATCATACCCGCAGCAAATTGATACAAGATTTCGTTAGTCGAGCTGGTAAAATTTGACACTTTTGATTTCCCAGTCTGTCAACTCCATAAACATCGGAATACGGACTCAAGGTAAGGTCACTCACATGCTTCGTCAAACGACGCTCCGCTAGCCCGGACAAAAGCTTCACAAGTCGAATATCCCGTCCGTGTAGCGCAACTTTGGTCTTGGCCTGGTGTCCCCGAGCTGTTCCACGCACTACCCGCCCAGTCACCACTGGCGCCAAAATTAGCATTGTTTGTTTCCGGAAAGAATTTGGCTAACCATAGTGTCGTGTCGAAGATGAACGAATGATCGTAGAAATATTTAGTCGAATTGCATGTCGATGAAGGCCAATTGGCCATTGGCACCCCCCATCTATCGGGGACAGGCGTTCCAGCTTCAACATCCGACGGAACGGAATCCGGAGTCCAAAAGTACACCTGAATACCATCGTCATCCCATTTCACTACGGCGGACGCGTAATGAGTGCGCATTTGTGCGAGAAGAGATCCATACATACTAGCATATACCCCGCCGCCGTTGCCATTGAAAGCAGCGCCGAGGGAGACGTCAGATGCGGAGCGGAATCCGCAACCCGCAGTTGCTGGTCTCGTTTGCTGCGCAGTTGGTCCCGCCAACCGCGGCGCCAGTTATATTAAGCGCATCGGCATTTATGGACGGTAATGAGCATCCGGGATCCGTATGAAGCGTCGCTTGATTATTCGTGTAGTCATTAATCCCTTCCGTAATGTCTAACCATGAGCATTTAGTCCAAAACAGGAACGGAAAACATGGAACGGAATAAACCAATTTCTCCCCCAGCGGGCCAGTTAGGCCCTGCATACGATCGGTTTAATCGGAAACAGGCAAACTAACAACGCTTCTCTTACCATTCGACCACCACGCACTGCATGACGAAAGCATGAATGGACGCCGAGAATGACGAATGACACGACTCACGGCCACGTTCCACAGCCCGTCGGTATATGTACGGAATCCAGAATCACAAGGACCTTACTGTATGTACTCTCCGTGGTTATGCGGATGCTTTGACGGTTTGCGGATACCGTTCCTGTCGTCTCGACACGCATAATAGCATGACCATCGGAATTCACTTCCACCAAGCCATTCGATCTCTATTTTCCGATCGTTAGAGCTGGAAAGATTTAGTAGATTCGTAGGCTTACTCCAGTGCTCTCATCGATATAATCTACAATACCTGTAAAAGTGTTCAATAGCGCGTACAAACCAATCAGACATGCAAACCACGAGCCATTGGTTGGGTCCGAAGTCGTCCAGAAGGTCCAACCAGTAAAAAAATCTGTGCCATTCTAGATCGCTCGTATCAACACCAGTTGCAAATCTACAGGAATTTCAACGCACATGATATTCCGCCAAGGTATATGGCGAAGAAAAAGACGAAGCAGTGGCTGAAGCGGTGGACGCTGTCCCGGTGCTGCTCGCCCGAGAGGTGGTCGAGCCACCGCGACCACGGTAGTTACTGTCGGTTGAGTTCGATGACCCAATTTGACAATAAGTTAATTGTATCTGGGGTACGATTTGAGTTTGTTGAGAGACCAGCAATGTACCAAAGGCCAAGCGCAAGTCGCGCGCAATATTCTTGGTGTGGCGAAAAGCAACATCGTGGACACGTGAAACAAATGTCGCTGAGACGTCGTGACAGGTGATGAGCAGGAGGATGTACAGTGATAACGCATGGAGAAGGAACATCTAGACTCTAGAAAGGAAAGGCCCGTATAATAACTTCACTTGGCTGAAATAAAGGTGAAAAATAAGAAGCACAGAAGGGAAGAGTAGGAAGTGGTGGTAAAGGAAGGAAAGAGGGCCTCCACCTGTTAGCAGAACAACGGGGCAGCAAGTGGGACACTGAACAGGCGGTCCGACAGCCGGGCGTCGTGCTTGCTTGACATAAAATGACGTCACCGCAGTTGGGAAGCTTGGGCCTCAGCGAGCATCCATCCCACCCGATGTGTCCCCTGCCCAGGCCCTCAGCAGGGAAAAACGTGTCTTTTGTGAGTGTGTATCGGATCCTATCCTTTGACACGCGCAAGATGTAGACGAACTCTAGTACAGCACAGTTCACCTGGCCAGGGGAAGTGATTGTACTGTGTACGGTAATTGCGAAGTTGCGATCACTGCGGCGGCTCATATTTTGGTATGCAGAGGCACTGATAAGGCACTACGTAGGCATATGTACACTGGTCCTTGATGTATCATCATTCCCACTCTGCAAATGCTGCCTCGTCGGAATGTACTTCTCGCACGACGTCACAGAGCCTCCAATATGGCAGGGCAAAGGGGATACGCCGCGGGGATCATTAGTTATGACAAGTTACTTATCTGCCTCCACTGGTTACTACGAGAGTTTCTTTTAATAGTATGGATAAGTTTAGATTTGTTTTGGCCGTATTTATAGCCACAGTTTTTAAAAAAATTTAACGATCAAACAGGCACATGTACTGTAACCATCGTATCCTGAGTGACCGCAGCATCGAGTTCCCCTAATTCACTTACAATTTTGACCCTCCAGGGACCCCTCACAGTCCCCCTTATAACACTCACTGTAATCCCAGTCCTTGAACTTCCTTCCACCTTCAAGAGGGCCACGATGTCACCTTCGCTACTTGGAAGCTCAACCTCGATTTCCATCCTTTCCTTCGAAGGTGGATTCACAAGAACGGTAAAATCCGAAGTATAATCGTAAACAGCCAGTTTCCGACCATGACTGCGACTTGGATTTCCCATGACGACAGCGCCGCCAGGCTTCAGAAGAAGAGGAAGGCTCATGAAGTCGTGAGTCTCGGTAAAGTACTTGGGGCCAGTGCGGGTCTTCCTATCTATTATTCCGTACCAATTGCCTTCTGGAACGTAGAACTGCACAGTTCCTTCGGCATTGAAGACGGGGGCAACCATGAGATTAGGCCCAAGCATGTACTGCGTAGTCTATGTTCCAAGCCGTTGGATCTTCCGGAAATTCAACGAATAATGGGCGCATCATAGGAATTCCTGTCTGGTGCGTTTTGATCGCAGTGATGAACAGATAAGGCATCAAGGTCAGTTTGAGGTCAATGAATTTCTTCAAGACGACGTCGGCTTCGCCCGACTCGTCAAGAAGCCAGGGTACCTGTATGTTGCATCAGTATATATTTACCTTTATCACAGTAAAAAAGAAATGTACACGGAAGCTCCCGCTTCCATGAAGTCGGGAATGACTTGACAACGATCCGAAGGCGAACCAACGTTTGTAAAGAGCCGGATCAGGCTTTCCTTCAAAACCACCTTTGACATTTGTCAGCAACAATGCAAGGCGCTAGTAGCGGAACAGAAGTACCGATATCGTGAGCCCAATAACCAAATCCGCAAAGTCCCAGACTCATACCACCTCGCAGAGTCTCTGCCATGGCCTCGAAAGTCGACATCGGGTCACCTCCCCAATGAACCGGGAAGCGCTGACCTCCGGCCGTCGCTGAACGCGCGAAAACCACGGCTTGGCCCTTCCCCTTGTACTTCTCAATGACGTCAAAAGTGACTTTGTTGTACAAAAATGCGTAGTAGTTGTGCATCTTTTCTGGGTTAGACCCGTCGAAATACACCGTATTACCGGTGGGGATTCGTTCACCAAAATCGGTCTACAAGGCCTGAATGAAGGCGTATAATACACAGGAAGGAAAAGATAGTACCTTGAAGCAGTCTACTCCCATATCCATGAGGGTAGTTAGCATTGACTGGATACCATTTGCACGCCTCGGGATTCGTAAAATCCACCCATGCCATACCGGCTTGCTAGATGTACACATAAATACGACGAAACAAAATGGAAACCCCAGAAAGGCGTACCCAGTAATCATACTGCCACACGCTCCCATCTTGTTTCTTGATAAAATAACCGTTCTTCACGCCTTCGTCGAAAATCTTGCTCTCTTGCGCTATGTAAGGATTTATCCAGACACAGATCTTGTACCCCTTCTCCTTGAGCCGCGCCAACTGGCCTTTCGCATCCGGGAAGAGATCGGCATCAAATTCGTAATCGCACCATTGAAATCCTTTCATCCAGAAACAATCGAAATGAAAAACGCCAACCGAAATGTCGCGGTCCTCCATCCCTTTCAAGAATTTAGTCACCGTCCCTTCGTCATAGTTTGTCGTGAATGATGTCGACAACCAGAGATTGAATGTCCAGGCAGGAGGAAGGGCAGGGCGACCAGTGATCATCGTGTATCGCTCGATGATGGCTGCAGGCGTGGGGCCGTGAATAATATAGGCGGACAGTTTCTCAAAGGGTACAGATATATTAACGCGTGTAGTTCCTGTGAGAAGGTAAATATATGGTTGATGTTCAGGAGAAACGAAGCATACTTTCGCTTTGGACTTCAAAACTGACAGCACCCGGACACGCAACGAATATCCCGTAGCCCCGGGAGCTGATGTAGAAGGGCAC
This sequence comes from Armillaria mellea, assembly GCA_030407055.1. Lineage (NCBI taxonomy): Eukaryota > Fungi > Basidiomycota > Agaricomycetes > Agaricales > Physalacriaceae > Armillaria > Armillaria mellea. The sequence goes on along the minus strand of JAUDZF010000001.1, from coordinate 752,906 downwards.
GTTCTTATACGTCAATTCAGACGACGTCCCACCATCTTCGTTCCACATGTCTACGGTCTGACAAAAGTTCGGTAACGGGTAGATGTGCAAATAAGGCGAAACGTAACGAACCTGACCATTCTTGATGAACGATCCGAATCTTTCTCCTAGACCGTATACCTTCTCGCCAACAGAAAGCTGGAACTGCATCGTCATCCACTTCTTTCCCTTGTCAGGATCGGATAGATTGAGATTGGGATGATCAAAGTTTGTATCGTGCTTGACATAACCGACAGATCGCCAGCCAAGTTGAGTGAGAAAATAGTTTGATGACGATGTGATACTCGTCGGATTCTTGACGTTATGGGACTTGATGTCAAGGTTAAAAGTCCCCGGAAGTGTATTGAATGCGGCGGACAGGGTTTTGGTTGTGATCTTGAGCTCTGCTTCGGTCTTCGATGTCTGCAGCCCATCTTTCCGATCGGCGGACTGCTTAGATGGTTTTGAGGTGGTCTTTCAAGCGATGCGTGCAGAAAAACCTACTAATTTTTCAATGTCGACATCGGGGAACACTTCATAGTCGGGGCCGTTTAACGTCGGCTGCTGCGCCTTCCAGTGGTAAGCTTCAAGGAAGAGGGTGTCAGGGATTGGCGAAGAGCACTCCATGGTGATGGTCGGGTTGTTGAGCGTATCGCCACGATGATTGATGCGCTTTGTCGACTGCACACCCGCAATAAGCACAAGTTCTGTGGGGAGTCATCCACAAAGCTTACCACGACGCATCGTATGCGATCTTCAAAAGCTTCGCTCTTCACGACTTCCGTGGCCCAACTGATGGAAACGTGCGGACCAACCCACCACATACCGCTGGAGAACTTGACCATGGTGGGCGAATTGGAACGTCTTGACAGCCGGAGACACTGAGGAGTTATATGGACAGGGAGAAGGACTGACACGAGACTCAGAGAATCACTGATAAAGAGAGTAGATCGATAGTGGCGTCTCACGTTTCGTGCATCACCTGGAGAGGAACGTCACGGTCCGGCTGAGTGTTGCTTGAGCGTACGAAAATCAACAACTCGGCTGATATTAGTCCGTGTTGCTAATTGTAGAGCTCTTAGGCAGCACTTTCAAGGCTACCGCGACGCAGAATGGTTAAGGACCCGTGATGCCCTGAAGGAAGACCTCGTTGCAGGTCATGTTCTTTCATTTTATCTGAGCGGGCCGGTGTGCAACCGTGACCTTACAGCAAAGATTAGTGACAGAGTATTAGTATTGAAGGGACCATTATAGTACCTACCCTGGCGCCTAGTGGTCGAAGACCTTAACAATAAGTATAGTTGCCGTCTCGAGACTCTTCGAATTTCTCAGTGGTCCAATTGGCCGATAGGATACTGAGCTCCAGCATTGACAAAGACCTACTATGACGCCTTGAACGGCTATGTTTATATGATGGTGTAGCACTGGGTGTAAGGCTTTGTTCTGTAGTAGTCGTTGAGAGATAATTTAGGAATTTGACCGGCCGTGCATTAGGAAAATATTTAATCTACATCCGGATAAGACGAAGGATAAAATGCCCGTCAACGGTTCGTGAGAGCTGTTACATATGTTAGTATTAGGTATAGCATGCTGACAGTTACACACAGTTACATCGAGTCACGAAGATAACAGCGCCCGCCCATCGAATGTTTGATCCTTTAGCAAACGGATTGGATTGTCACTCTGTCGGGAACGCACTGCATATAGCGACAAAGGATGCGATACAGATGCCTCATCGAGGAGCAGAGAGGGTATGCAAGAGAAAATCCCTAATGGATTCATCGTCGTCAATGATATCGATAAACCTCCATCAGCAAACAAAGCGCTGATTTATTGCTGTTCGTTGATGACGCCCCAGATAGAAGCCTTGAACTAGTTGCGGTACCTGTCGTTAGCTCGTGGTCAAGCCGACACGTAAAATGCACACACCAGAGTCAATACCAGCCCCATCTTCTTCTCAAGATCTCTCAAGCGCGCCAACAACTGTTCATCTGGCTCCTTCGACAATCCCTTGGCTTTGCTAGCTACCTAGAAGCAACCCTTCGTGAAGTAGCAGCCTACATAGCAGGTTTATACCTACCTGCTTGACGTTCGCGGCCAGTTTTGCGTACTCCCATAGGACATCTGCTTCAAGTGGGGTGAGGCTAGGATGTCCAGTGTACGGATTGTTGAGAAAAATGGGATCTGAGGCAGAAGAGGGGGCAGGCGGCGGGGTAACACTCATCGTGATGATGATGGTAGCTAATAAAGCTGCAGATCACGTTCCGGGCCGATATTCCTCCAAATACATGTACCAGATCATAAATTTTGGTGCCATCTTTCTCATGTCACTCCGACTTTTCAGTTATGGGACCCATTGGAATACATCGAATCTACATTTATAGAATTAAATAGGAGATGGACAGCAAAAAATCATTGTTGTAGGGCAGAACGCTCCACCAGATACTTTTGTAGATGAAAAAAGGTATCCAACTGGCCAAGATGGCGTTCACTCTCAGCGTCCAACCGAGACAACACTGTTCAAGGCCCTGTGGATGAATACAGCTGAAGGCAACAAAAGCAGGAATCAAGCGCTGGGTGCGCCGTGCCGCAGGTAGACAGCTGCAGTACAAAGGAATCAGACAAGGTCTACGTCAAAGAAGACAACCTACCTGATACCATAGCGTGATCTCGCTCATAAGGCTCTAGAGGAACCTGCTCAAGAGCCTTGAAATGCTCCTTTTGCAGCTTCGCAACTTCTGATGCAAAGACAGCATCAGGGGCCGCCGTTGAGTCGATACAGCTGGCTTTTATTGATATAACCACATGTCCACCAACTTTGAGGAAATGCTCCGCGTTCAGAATGACAATACGAGCCTGGTCGGGCTGCGCAACATCAGCGAAGATAACATCGACCTGTGATAGCAGCATTCGGTATTTTTGCGGCATACGGGCATCTTCGACGATAGCTAGGACGAGAATGTATGAGCATATAATCGGGCGCAACTGCAAGTTTCTTACGAATAACATTTGTTCGCTTCTTGGCCATACCGATAAGATCACGGCCAGATCGTAGTGAGAATTCGACTGCATATACGACACCCTCCTGCAAGTTCAAACCATGTGAAAAAAAGCCAGAGCAAAAAAGAAAAGAAAAGAGAACGTACAGGTCCAACGATATCGGCAACATGGCTAACACTCGTTCCGCTGGCGGCACCGAGATACAACACCTTTTTTCCAGGCGCAATGAAAATATCATCGAGACCGCCCAATACCCCGGCAGCCAATTTACTCCGGAAAGGATTCCATACTCTGTACTCAACCTTGGTACCGTCGACGCCACCCTCGATAGATATCCGTTTCTCTCCGTACACAGATTCACCTGGGACGAGGTTTTTTGTGACGAGAAGGTGCTCTTTGCCTTTAGCGATAAAGACACCGGGGTGTCTGTGGGGCTCGAGGACGGTGTTGGAGCCTCCTCTGGCACCACCCCGTCCTCCACCACGACCACCCCTGCCTCGTGGAGCACCCCTGCCTCCGCCTCCTCGCCCGCCACGGTCACCGCCTCTTCCTCCTCCTCGTCCGCCCCGACTTTGAACACCACTTCCACGGAAGCCACCTGGAAAAGGAACATATAAGTATGTATTCATTGTAGAATGTAATGCGACTCACCCCGTCCTCCACGACCTCCTCCACGATCTCCTCCACGACCTCTTCCTCCAAATCCGCCTCGTCCTCCAGGTGCACCTAAAAGAGACATAACAAGGTCAGTACGACAAATATACCACATGAACAGCTTATACAAACCAAAAGCCATGATATATGCGCTTGACTGGTGTAGAATTCGCCCGCTCGCGGGTGTTGTTAATGGGAAGAGCTCGTTGAGATTTTTTTCGAGAGCTCTTTCCATATTCGGCGTCACGAGTCACACTGTGACATGTCAACGGTCCGCCGGGCCCGCCTTCCGATGAAGATCACCTTTTCACACTGGCATGTCCTGGACATAACTTGGCACGGACTATACATAGTTTCAGCCTTACCTTGGACGTAAGCTTTGCATGTTACCTCAAGGTCTCTGTGGCGTTCATTTGATATCTTGACACCATATTTCTGAGGATTGAAAAGCACGATTGACTGGACTCCTTCTAGAAATGCAAGGCTGCACGTTTCAATTTCCGTACTTTCCGCCGAGCTCTTCGACCACTTGAGTCGAAGAAGAACCCCAGATCTTTTTCAATCTATTGCGGGCTTAAGGATATCCCCCTCGTCTGGCCTGGTGATCGCTGCTCAGGTATGTGAGTGTATGTACTTTGACTACCAGCATACTTTTCTCTCTCATCGCAGACCTATAGAACTTAAAAGATGGTTTTCATCAAACGGGCTTAGGATCACGATGTACTCAGTGATTCACCACGTGTCAATTAACCGCCGTCGTGTCGCCACATGTTCTTCCTTGTTTCGATGATTAAAACGTCTTTCTGTCTCGCGGGCCCCAAGTAGCATGGTCTTGACGCGTCGTATTTTACACCAATCGCCGACCTAGCTCCAACACCGGCTGGAGTCACTGTCTTTCAGCTGTCTGTCCCATTTGGATTCTTATTTACCTTCCTTCACCGCTCAAGGTCGGAAAGCACCCCTTTTTCCAATGTACCCTTATTCCAGGTCCTTTGCGACTCAACTTCGCGTCACAGAATGTACACCGGAAGCGAATGATTCGTTGTTCTCCGTCCGTTGTCGATCCTCCCAAGAATATATCATTGAAGAGATAGTACAACCTCAAAAAGCTTATCGGTTTACGGCATCCCACGGATAATGAATATATGCGCTCTGAGGCGGATGCAACATTGTCTTCTAACACAGACACATCCGGAGACGCTCTTTCAGCGGATGTTAGTATTACCCACTCGGCTCTTTTATCTTGCAAGTCATGGGAATGGCGTTCGTATTATCTGATTCGCGGGTGTGCAATAGAACAAGGTTAGCGTTACAATTTTCTGATCCTATGAATCACACGCGATATACTTTCGAGTTCTTCCGATTGTAGCAAGATCCATGAATCTCTGAAACGGCGTCATGATTTCGAGGGCGTATAAAAGACGAGAGCAACTTGGCCTCCTCGTGTACCTACTATCCCCCCTCTCCTCATGTCTACCGCCGAGTGTTCTTTCATGTCCGAAAAAAAGGTCTTCGACCCATTGTACGGCGACCGCGCAGATGTCCTCTTCTATTGGGCACGACGTCAAGGTCGACCATACACTAACCATCCGGAGCGCAGACGACAAAGAACGTGCCCCCGAGCCCGTCGAAGTCAGAGTACCCATAACGACCATGACGGGCAGCTCAGATTTTCCCGACGGTGGCCTTAAAGCGTGGCTGGTCGTATTTGGTGTGAGTACTTACATCCAGGGTACACTATACTATTGTGTTAAGTAGCTCTTCTTCCAGGGCATGTGTTGCACGTTTACAACGTAAGCCTTCTAGGTTTCCCGCACTAAAATCTTCTGCTGACTCTCCCATACCCGGTTGTTCCCAGATTCGGTTATGTCAACGCCTGGGGCGTGAGTTTTATCTCGGTAGTAATGGCATTCATTCACTCATCACTTATCATCTACAGGTTTTTCAAGCATACTATCAGGAAACTCTTCTGAAGGACTCGTCGCCTTCAAGCATGTAAGAAAGGTTGTTTCTTCCTTTCTCAATTCACTGATCGCCTGTTGTTTCAGCGCGTGGATCGGTTCTATACAGGTACGTGTGGCATTGGTTCCTACATCCGCCACTACTCATCAGGCCGTGTAGTACTGTCTTGTGTTCCTTCCGGGAATTCTCGTTGGCCGCCTTTTCGATTTGGGTTATTTCCATACGATCCTCCTTTCTTGCAGCGCTGTACTGGTTCTGGCCACCTTTCTGACTGCCGAATGCACTGCATACTGGCAGTTTCTTCTTTGTCAGGGTCTCGCAGTCGGGGTGCGTATTTTCCTGTATTAATCCTAGAGTTATTAATTCTCCTTTTAAGCTCGCGTGCGGCGGAATATTTGGGCCCACGATGGCCGTCATCGCCCATTGGTTCAAAAAGAAACGGGGTATGGCATTAGGCCTCGTAGCGATTGGGTCATCAATAGGCGGCACCATCATTCCGATTATGGCTAGAAACCTGATACCTCGTATTGGGTATGTGTTTACTCCTTGGACGTTGTCACTAAGGAATTTACGTGTATCTGGATCGCAAAAGATTCCCGTGGACGATGCGGGTCATCGGTTTCGTTCTTTTGGCTACCCTCTGTTTGGCAAATGCCGTATGTGACCATTCCGAAGTCGTGCGGCGCCTTTTCTCACTTCAAGCAGACTTTGAAACGGCGTTTACCACCAGCCAATGTCGTTGGGGGCGTCTTCAACTTCCGCTCTTTTAGATCTGCTCCTTTCTCTTGCTATTGTGTTTCTGCTTTTTTCGTCTTTCTCGGAATCTACACAAGTCAGTGTTCTCGTTTTACCTTTGTCTAGGTACTTGAAACTAACGTATTTTAATGACAAGTGTTAACATACATCGATGTCAGTGCAGTCTCGCTAGGCATCTCGGCTGACATCTCGTTCTATCTGGTCGCCATCGTTAATTGTTCTAGCGGTGTCGGGCGATACATTGCCGGAGGTCTCTCTGACCGTTTCGGTATATTTGTGCACGTCAACTCAAATCTATCCGCTTAACTGTGTCCTAGGCCCGCTCAATATCATGATTCCTTTGACCTCATTTGCGGCCATATTCACATATTCCTGGCCCTTCGCCCCAAATCAAGAATCCCTGATCTGCGTTGCTATTTTATATGGGTATGCTCGAACTCTATATCGCTGATGCATTTATTAATTGTCATTTAGTCTTTCGTCTGGCGCTTATATGTCTTTACTGCCTAGTCCCTTGATGGCGATGGGCGACCCGAGCGATGTTGGTCGTCGACTCGGCATGTGTATGAGTATCCTTTCCATCGGGGCATTAGTTGGCCCTCCGATATCTGGGGTTATCAATTCCAACACAAGAGGGTTCCAGGCGGTCGGTTTCTTCGCAGGCGAGTTCAATGTACCTGCTTGGAAGCATATCTGACAATTCTCCACAGGCAGCACGATACTACTGGGTGTTATTGTGATGACGGTCACACGATATCTCCTTCTTGGGAGACCTTTGGGAAGAATATAGAGAAATAAGCAACATTTTCGGTTTCATATTCTCTAAATTATTACACTCAGCTCCTTAGATGCCTGTCATGGACTCATAACAACCAGTGTCAATACAACTCGTTAACATCATTCCGATTCATCGATTTACTAACCATTAAGTTACACATGCTCTAGGCATATTTCTTCGATAGGTATCCATTTGCATCGACAGCATAATGGACGACAGCGCCTATATTAAGGACGTTCTTTATTACGAGTTAAGTATAATCTACTGTATAGATATGAGGATCACACTAGTCCAGGTTAATCGATCAGTCTGCCAGTGGATAGAGCAACAGACTAAGCTTTGCAGTGCATACCCCATACCTAGTACCACATGGCATCATTTGGACGTGTTGAACCTAAGAATGATTTGGCTGTCAAGGAAAAATCAGAAAAGTATACGGAATGGACAATCGACGTCGAAACGTAGACCATACAAATCCCTCGACACGTCGGAAATCATCGAGCCGAAGTTAACTGTTCGGCATCGGTAATTGAAAATAAATGTCAAGCGCGCCCCATCCGCAATGCTCCAAATAGACTGGCCGCGTGTATTGCGTGTAAGATACAATGATATTGAGAGTATGTCAATGTAGTATGGTATCTCCCGATTCTTGGAAAAACAAACATCATAGCTACCACTATCGGTCATGACCACCCGCCCAATCTTCATCGGGAGGATTTCTAGTCACCTCAACCACTCCCTTCCTATCCATCATGGCCCCTTCATCACTCGCCTCCACGCCCGCCTTCTTCAGGTCATCCACCAGCACATGGCTCAACCCCAGCACGTCATGCGGAATCCATATCCAAGGCTGCTCCACATACGTCGAAGGATGATCGAACGCGTGTTCGTCTTGGTCAGCTTCGTCATCGCTTTCTTCGTCGCACAATCCATCCTCAGAAGGCTCCAAAGGCTCCAATATAGGACGTCTGCTGTCCATGGACTTCGTTCGAGCCGACTTTTCGGAAATGCTACTCCTACTGGATTGTCGAGAAGTAGACGACTTCCTGGATGCGTCGGAGCCCTGCCGGGTTAGCTCGGGGGTAACGTCTGGATGGTCAACACCGCTGGCCTCGGCAGAACCAGCTGCCTCGTGAGGTTGGACGTCTTCTTCTTCAGCTTCATTCGATGCGCTTCCATTCCATTCCTTTGAGCGCTTTCTTGCCGTCTCATCCTCAAAGGTAACCTTGGATTTCAAGTTATCAAACGTGTTATCCAGGGTCTTAGGAAGCTGCTTTATTCGCTTCCTAATCTTTTTCATATCTGTAAGATATTGAGCTGACGATACACAAAGCCAGAGAGGAGAAAGAAGGCCCACGCTGTTGGCTGAATAGATCAAGTTCAATATCTACAGGAGACATGCCAGCCTTCTGTTGTCGTCTTTGCTCATACCGCTTGACCATTTTCTTGGTTGCCAGAGACATAGGAAGGTACGTGGTAATAGCTATGCAAAGTTAGAATGCTACGACACGTTAAAGTTCAGGGAACTTACGATCAAAGCTGTGATTTATGTATATCTGAACACAAGCGGTAATCGCCACGAGGATAATCATGAAGGCGCCCTCAATGATAGACGATGTTTTAGTAACCGAGACCTTCAAGAAGAATAGGCATGCGAGACATATTTGTTGGATATATAAACCGACAACTACGATTGCAATTCATTGGCACACGCGTTACATTCACGTGGAAAAAGCACTCACAAAGGTTTGATACTGCCATAGGGAAATACAGACCACCCGTTTCGGATTGATCAGGCTGGTCAAACACCTGCGTACAGACTGAAGGAATATCAAAATCTGGAGTCATTCTAGTGGAAGAGGTTTACTCACGAAACTTGAATGCAAGATAGAACATGACAAAGCCTGAATAATTTCTTAGTCGTATAAAGACATAGAGTGAGGTCATAGACGAACTGATCAATGCCATCACGTTGATAAGTGGATTCAACACACTATAAGCGAACGCGATAGTCGCTAGTAGAGATAGTCTCGGAAGGATGATACCGAAATCAACCTGCATCCAGCATTAGTTCATGAATTACGCATGTGTATGGAAGAGCGTCGAACCGAGGGCATCATATAGGTAACCTGAGAACAAATGGAAGTTAGCATCGCGAGGATAAAATGGAATCATGCTGACGCACTGAATATGCTTGTCTTGGTGTGCGCCCCAAAAACCACTTCCTAATGTAGTGCAGGACGAGAGGCATCAGCTGTGCCAAAGCGCCTCCTGCACCAGCAAATCCTTGCGTCACTGAACATCATACAGCCCGTCAGCGTCCGCAACCAGCAGGAGACGAGAGGAAAACGAACACATGTAAGTCAAGAAGAATATAGAGGCACCAGGAAGCTGTTGAGCGAGCTTCTGCACTGTTTGTGTAGGCTGTTCAATAATCTGCAATCACAAATCAGTCCTGTCGCATATACAGGACGACGAGTCCTGACTCACGTCTTGGATAGCTATGAAACGAGGACAGTGTGAGAATTGGAGGCACAATCGACGAGAATGACGAACCCCTTGTGATTCCAGAACTCAGAGTCACGATGAGGAAACCGTGGCTAAGAGAAAAACACCATAAGCACCGAAATTAACGACGTCCGCACATCCTTACATCAGAAGGAATAGGAAAAATCGGCGATAAACGCTGACAGATATCAGCGAATACCGAGGAATACATTCATACCAAGCGAGAGCTGGATGTCAGATTTGAGTGAGGTCAATCAGTGAAGCTGGGTGACGCACCGCGTAGAATGAAAGGAAGTAATGCGAAGAGCCCGGCCAGAAGAGCCGGAGGAAGTACACCTTGTATGAGAGCAGGTACGGGATCCGGCGCTGCATTAATAGTATCAGGAGGGTTCTAGTGTTCAGTTCTGTAGCAGACTCATACCCGTGCACACCCATTTTAACCAGCTGAACATGACACACTTTTCAATAGAAATTTGACAGACGCGGGGAAGACACTTACTGCACTTTGACACAAAGATCGTCCACATTACTCAATGTTCCGATAAACGTTACAGGGAACGCCCAACCGATGATGAGTCCAATGGTAGCAAGCCAAGAGGTGAGATACCGGCCACGCATTTCAAGAGCACCATCATCAAGATTCCGCCACACAACATCTTTAGGATGGGCCTCCATCCACTTGTCGATCATGGTGAGTGGCTGTGGTTCCCATTAGGAAACAATGTATCTAAAAACAAAAGGGCGACTTGCCTCATGGTAGCTGACGCACTGTGCAAGCACGTGAGCTCCGATTTGCAAGTTACATCGCACAAATGCGCTTCCAAGAAAATTTCCTTCGCCTCTTCCCCGTTCTTCTTCGATGGCAGAATTTAGCCGTGAAATTTCCTCCTAAAATTCTAGTCAGAACAAGCATAGACCTAAAATTAGGCAGAACAAACTCTGCACCACTCCAAGGTATCGACTTTGCGACCAAAAATCCCCAGGAAACCAGTCCTATGGGTTGGCCGTTTGTTAGCAGGAACGAGCTCGTCCAACAGTTCATGAGAAGCCGGGGATAGGACTAGTTCTGGTTCCTCTTTACTCTCCTCGTCTTTCGGTTTCCTCTTTAGAGCCTTCTTATGGGCAGCTTGTTTGGCACGCCACGCTTTCGTTGCTTGCTTGAGTACATCGGCCTCGGCAGACTCAAGTTTCTGACAGAGTTCTTGACGTTCCTCAAATATTTCGTTCAAAAGCTTCTTGTCACGATAGAACCACACTCTATCCACTCCACCGGGGATGAAACTCGCAAATTCACGCATGTCATGCTCGTTTGCCAATTCATTCGGCACGGAGGTAATGAGGACCGTACGCGCCTGGGCAAGACGGGAATGTGACTTGCTGATGAGAAATTGGTGTCGCATGTGGACAAAGTGAAGCATCTCGCGTCGTATGAGGTAAAAGATAAAGACTATAGAAGTATTCGTCAATCGCACAGGTGGCGAGCAAATTGCCGAAATTCTTACAAGTCAGAAGATAGACGACGACTATATGCGCAGCAAAGCGTTTTTGATCCCCCTTGTTGACGATACTAAGGAGAAGAATCAGTATACTATATGATGGTCACAGACGACGTTAGCGCACTTTGACCAACTAATGCGTTCCAACCCCGTGTTAGTTGACTGCACGCCAACGAGGTTAACCGGAACAATGGTGACCATAGTGACGAATGTGAAAACGGCGAATATCCATATTAGCATCTTGACGAATCGAAGAAACATGTATCTGCAGGCACATGAGGGCCATCCATGACCACGTTCAACAGTACACGCACGAGTCCAATCCGTTCTTGTGAATCTGGGAACTAAAATGAGCTTCAAAGGCGTTGGAAAGAGACGCCCCGACTTACGATATCCTCGGGTGGCGACATTAGTAGAGCAGGGACCCATCGCCAAAAGCCTTTCGGTAATTCCTCTGCTCGTTTACTGGATTCACAACATCAGCAAAAGGTAAACAAGTGATGCCTTTCTCAACGAACTCTGGAGGTGGCAGATACGTCCGCGGGCTGTATATCCTTCCCAGTTTCTGCTTCAAGATAAGAAAAGCTCCGACTTCAATCGCGAGAAGGCCACCGTTGACGACCAGCGCCGTGACAAACGTCTTAGTAGTGCTATTGCTGCTCGCCTGCTCTGCAGTAACAGACATAGTATGGAGATAAGGAGAAAACAAGAAGAGAAGTACAATAGCGTCACTTTATTCGCCATGCTGTATCGGCCTGTCATGTGTTTGCGGTGATTGTTGCTGGCTCCGAATACGTCATTTTCCGAAAATCACCCGTCCGGAATATCATAGCTGTACGCCATAGCACAGATAGCCACCAGTGGACGCGGTGGGGCAGTGGAGTGCAGTCGTGCATAGTGGAGACGGTGAACCTGTGATCAAAATTCAGGCACTGCCACTGCCACTGCAATTCAGTCCGTCGTTGAACGTGGGTTGCCGAACGGGGACGCGATGACAAAGGCTTACAGAACTTGATGGCCGTGGATCGGCACTGTGTTAAATCGAGGCTCGGCCGACCTTCTTCTCAGCTGAGTTCAAAATCTGCCTTTGCTTCCATGGCAAGTCGACTCCCTCGCATTCCACGATTCACGCTCTTCTCTGGTCCTAATTGCTCTCTGTGTGATGTTGGCCGTTTATTTCATTGTTTATAAATGATGAACTCAACGGATTCTATCACAGACGGCGAAATCCGAGCTGGCGAAAGTCAGGCAGTCGGTATGTATCGTTATCCCGTTCACCAGGCCTTGCTAACTTTGCGTCCCCCGTAGCGTCAATTTCAGCTGGACATTGTCAATATCCGGGAACCTGGGCAGGAGAAGTGGAAGCGCAAATATGTTTACTGGATCCCAGCGCTACATCTGGACGGGAAGGAAGTAGCAAAGGGTCGATGGGATTCGAGCACGGTCGCTCAGGCTCTGGAAGTTTGGGACAAGCTGAAGGCAGAGGAGCCGGAGACTTGACTCAGGCTCTGTCATCGAACCTGTTCTTCAGTGATGTCTTTGCGACGGCCGTTCCGTATGGATGGGAGCCTAGCGGCATCTACATACGAAACAGTCGGGAGATTTTGGGATACGAGGTCGACGACGTTCCCCCGAATTCGAATACACACCGGTGTTTCAATTGTGGTTCTCCGGACCATTCTGTCTCGTCGTGTCCTGAACCTAAGGATCGCGAGCTGATATTATTATCACGCCAGCTATTCGAGCTGCTTCAAGAACCAACCGGACCGGCTGATTTTCGACGACTGCACCAAACAGAAGCATGGCGCCGGCAGAGACTAGACTGGCTGGAGCTTTTCAAACCGGGAGAAGTGAGAGGGCAGCTGTTGAGGGAAGCTGTTGGGCCTAGGGAAGGCGATTGGCTGGAGAATATCGCCATCTGGGGCTATCCCAGAGGCTGGGTTGGTGTTACAGATCCCCAATCTCTAGTCCGACAGAGAATAATGGATGAGTACGCCGGCAGTCATGATGAACAAGACTTGTCGGTCGTACTGGGCGAAGGTATCTTGGGCGACCGTTCGCAATATTTAAGTTTTGATGATTTGGATTCCATGCAGTCGCCTGACAGTGACCATGCATCAATATCCTCAGATACCGTTACTCCCTTGCTTTCCGAGCGACGACGGTGGGCTGAGTACCCAAATACCCATTTTTCGTCCCAGCTCTTGCCCGTTTACACCGGAATAGCATTTCCCCCCGTCGAATTCGAAGGCAGTTCTACGTACACGGATGAGCGTCGTACCCTTTGGGAACGTATCATCAATCCACCAACACCCTCGCATTCTCTTCCTCCGCCTCCGCCGTCAACATCGAACCCCCCTCCGCCGCCGCCGTCCAGTCCACCACCACTGCCTCCTGCTGTTCCCCCACCTACCCTCGACTCATCTCGTCCTCAGCCATCGTCTTCAAGTTCTTACGATGAATGTGATGAGGTTGACATGGACTTGTCTGATTAGACGCCAGGATAAGGACGCGTGATGAATTTGAAGTTTGCCATTTCTATCTTCGCTCGTGTACTAGAGGTAAGTAACAGATCCTATCACTTCTGCTCATGGTTCTACAACAACTCTTCACCATGTCGCTGGAGGACAGGTTGGGAGTTGTGTCGACAGGACACACCCGCGCCCCTACTTTGTTGTACAGCATATCGGAGCCAGTGGATGTATATTTGTCATGAAGCCACAGTACTGATCCAGATTGTTACATCTCTAATACCAGTGTTTCTTACCATTGTAATTACGTCGCTAAGTACCGGTGTGGAGATAAACTATTCTAATTGCAGTTAGATTTGCCCAAACAGGCGTTACATACACTATTGGAGTGGGGTTGTAGACTTAATTAGGCCGCCCACCACACAACCCAGGTTCTAAATCATATTGGAACGAATGAATCTTGACCACCACGGTCCTGGAATGTGTAGTAAACTTAGAAAAGCTGCATCTAAGAGGGCAAGTCGGCTTGAAATCGGCATTCTCAAAGAGACAGGATTGGTCGTGGGCAAGGTATCCCCGCCGTTGTACCTCAATTTTGTGGATGCAGGTGCAGATTTGAATATTTTATCGAGCCACAGCTACACCGAAGTTTCCCTAATTATCACAGCGTCGACATCTACTCCCCCGATCATCCTTCGTCGGAGACAACGTTAGTCCCCACAATTGTTCATGTTGGACATAAGCGGCCCTTATTCTTCGGGTAGCAAAACCTTTCGTTTGTACTTGCCCTGATCTCTAAGCCACTGAAAATAACTATGAGATGACAGTCACAGGAGTATACATCGAAATCATTTACTCTTCTGTACTGACGAAGGGATCCGACGCGTTCACCTAGAAAACAGTGAACATCATAAAAGCCACCAATTCAAAGAAGGATTACCATAATAGTCCGGTACCGGGCTGGTTGGGCTTTGAAGACTGGCGTCAACTCTGTTTTTGGCTATCCGTTGATAAAATTCGCGGTCTCGAGCATCCATAAGTCTAGCGCTACGACGATAGATAATACGCCATAGGGAAGACCCCAGTGTGGGACCAACAATGTACCCCACACCTACTTGACGTGAGCAACCTTTACATATACAAAAGACAGACCGTACCCATACACGCGGCGGTACAGGCGCCATAGAATATAAAGGGATCTATGCCCTAAAGCAACATGAGATTCAGGAAGATAATAGGACTTGTATCCACTACGCACCCAGATTGGCTTCAGAGGGTCCGTGTCCAACGATCCAAAGTAAGCCGCCCCACCGAAAAGACCCAGAGCGCAAGAAGGAATGGTCATGGCCTGTGTCTTGATGTTCAGAAAAAGTTTGCAGCAGGGAAAAATGCTCACCGTCTGCCATTTATGCCTGCTACCTCGCAGCGCAAGGTATTCTGCCCAATTAAGTGCTTTCGCTTCGCTCAAAGTTGTCTGACATCGCGAAAACATGGGTCGCGCCAGTCAGTTGTATCCTTGCAGAGGATGTCCGAAAAGAGTGGGTGAACATTTGCGTACAACGGTCCATGTTAAAAAGGCGTAGAATCAACAGTGGAGGTAGAAGACCAAGAACGGCAATTTTGAGCGGCGACGCACGGACCAGTATCATTGCCTGCCGCATTGTCACCCACGTGGTTGTGGTATGTACTTGATGTCGAACTTTTACTATTAGTCGCCCCTCACAACTCTATCCAACATAAACGGATTTTATATGTATATGTTGTATGGATATTTTCATGATTTTGAGGAATGTGCTAAGGCAGAGTGAACAATTTACGCAACGGATTAACCTTACATAATACGCTCCGAACCAACTTGTCGTAATTCACCAATGCGTGTAAGTACGAGGACGTCTCCGGAGACATTGGTGGGAGCCATGTGCTTGACCAGATCCCGTACGGTGTCGAACGCAAGCAACAGAGACACTACGCTCTAACAACGAAGTCACCTTCCACACAGGTCAAGTGACAACAGATGGCGCTTTTCCTCTCACGACACGTTGACCATGAACCTGTTCCCCAAGGTACGCCAAGCGAGTCTGAATATTGGATATCGAATACTGAAAGGTCTGTAACAGCATGAGTTGCAGCCTATCAAAGTTGATGAAGATGGAGCATGGAACTTCTTCGACGGGGCGTTAAAAACGTACTTCATTGGCGCTGATGGAATTGGGAATTTCACATCGCGTCAGATATTCAAGCACTCGAACCCTCATACAGGAGCTGGGAGAAAGTCTACGGCAACTCGTGCGTGTTTCGTTGATACTCCATTACTTATGTCTTACCTCTTCGCAGCTCCGTACCACTGGCATATCTATCAAACCGAGACTTTTAATGTCGTGCGTGCTAGCGCTACAAGCCGCGTTGTGGTGATAGGCTGAGAACCTCGTAGAAATCTGGCGTACTTTGCTACGACCTCGATGGTAATCAAGGCAAACTTCAAGCCGGAGAGTCTGTTACCATCACTCCTGGGCGGTACCATACTGTACGTTGTTATGTCCAGTAATGGCATGGACGAACCTCATTGCATGTAAACTTTCAGTTCTGGTCGGACCCGGAAGCGGGCAAAGACCTAGATGTACACATTACTGTCAGTGGGGGACCCAATGCCGGGTAAGTGTCTTCCATATCCTTGTCTCTGTTCTCACATCTACATCTCTCTCAGATTCGATGAAACATTTGTCCATAATTTCTATGGCTATCTGTCCTCTGTAACCATGCAAGGACTCAAGCCAAGTATCTTCCAGATGCTCGCCTTCATGGACCACGCGGATGTTGTACTGGTCGATTTCCCTTTCCAGTCTGGTCGTCTTGCCAATGTGGTTCTTGGACGGTGGATTGGCCGGTACATCGGAGGTTATGATGTTGAGTATAAGACTTTTAGCGAGAAAGCGGCCTGACGTGGACAATATCTATGGCTCGACGAGCAACACTACGTAAATCTGTGTCGGTATGAGTGTGATGTATCGTGGATATGACTTTGCTAAATACGTACTGGGTGTCGGTGAAATAAATGGTACTTGTGCAGTAAGCGAGGTAAACAAGTACGCGATACGATTGGACTAGAGTAACAATACCTATTAGAATTGCGCGCTAGATTTACAAGGAGAGTTACTTTAAGCCATAGTCCTGCGGTGGGTGATACAGTCTAGACCGAAGCATATCGATCAACTATGTATTGTGTATAAGGACTACTTGTGGGTATATAAGGGCTCGGTGAAATCCACGCCAAACAATACTTTTCGCAGATGAGTCCAGGATGTTATATGTACGTCACTACAGCAGCGACGGTCCCGTGAACAGAATACTAGACAAAAGATCTTACGCATCATATTCCGGTGGAAGCTCGTATACCCTCGTTCGCATTTCATTCACCTCTCTCCGTAGGTTCTCCATCTCGCTCCGAAGCTGGACTGAAGTATCAATGTCCGTGTTATTATCCAAGCCAGATCCCCCGCTTTGGTTCCCACTCAATGGTTCATCAGTGACTGTCGTAGATACCACTCCTGTTGGCCCAGAAGTCGGACCCGACAATATAATGGATCGCGTTCTCTTGCCTGATCGCTGCCCAGTGTGAGAATGGGATTGTACAGAAGCAAACTGCTGTCCTGGACGTGATGTCTGTAGAGGGTGCTGTGACCCATCAGAACCATGGACCTCGTATGGTTGAGGGGGAAAAAAGGGACTATCGCTGGTAGAAGCAGGTTGATAAGTGTCCTGCTTTCGATGTCGCCATCTCCGATACATGAAGAAGCCGAAAACGAGAAGGGTGACAGCGGCGAGTCCGCCGACTACGCCACCCGCAATTGCGCCAGCTCTGGAAGAGGCTTGATCATTATTACTAGGTGGACTATCCCCGATGTCCCTAACGGAGACGGGCTGAGGTTGAAGTCTACAAACGAGGCAACGTAAGTTCGGACGAATGAGGAAACTATGACAACTGAATGCACCTCAGTGCCATCAGTGAAAACATGGCCCCTTGGCCAGGGCTGATCGATAGTCTGTCAGTTTCTGTACTGTAAAGATGCAATACAGCTTACCTAGCCTGGCCACTTATTGTACTCCCATTATCAGGACGATAGGTCAAAGGAAAGACACCAGCAGACATGTTTGAGCCAGCTTTCGTGTGAATTAGTGATATAAAGGTATCCCGTATGGTGGTATCGTTTGAAGCTCCAGCAGCGAACATGGTCCAATCTAAAGAGTTATTTCTGAGCTTCCGAAAAAAGGAAGAAGCTAAGTCAGAACATACGAGATTTAGCAGGTTTGCCGTCTGCCCTACTGTCATACGGTATACCATATGCATTGGCCTCCTGGGAGTAGAAATCATCTTGGTTGCTGTAGATCTGCAAAGGAGATTAGCGATATTTATAATGCCATTCTCGTGGGTACTGACACTGGAGTCGACAAGTCCCGTTCCTAACAACTTGTCCGCGTAAAGGTTGTATACAAGCGACGACGATGACGGGTCCCCCTTGGTTATCACTCCATAAGAAGAGGTGAGGTGACCATTTGAGCTCGCTAAGGTCTGCCATTCCTCAACATACGATTCGGCTACGGACTACTTATAAATCAGTACAGGACTAACGGAATTATAGCTACTGGCAGCTTCAAGGCGGCGTACCGAGTAATTTTCAGCATCTTTACTATTCCCTAACACTCGACTGATTTCTGACATAGCCTTGATAGCGATGATGCCCTTGATGGCTAAGTTGGTCATATTTGCGAAGCCCAATTTATCTGCATCCACGCTAGAAGGACGATGTCGATAAGAGTGGAGAGTGTTTGGGATTGATAAGACGTACTAGCCATTCTGGTATAAACCCACAGAAACTAGGTAGTCTGTCCAATTTTTATACACATCATACTTTGCATTGTGGCACCATGTTAGTCCTGGCAATCAGGCGAATCTCGAGTGTAACGTACATATTGTGATATCATTGAACCATTACCAGAAAATCTGGCATGAGCCCATCCCATGATGAGCATGTTTCCCGAATCTGCAGGGTCAGCTCCACAGGTGAATTCGACAAGCTGAAGACAGGGCATGGCTCACCCTCTACTGTCCTGTCCTTTTTTGGACTGCTGTTTCCCGAGACATTTGGATAAAACGAGCCTTGAAAAGGGTTAGAGTATGGGCCATATCTCTGTAGATATTAGAAAGGAACAAACCGAGATCTGGGGCTGCATATACTCCAGCATACTGCGATGACTGTTGATATCGTAGCAGTGGTTCTAGAAGATACCCGGCCCGTGTAGCATTGATGTAGAGATATGCGGGGAAGGATGCATATATTATTTCGACAGGATTGACGCGACTAATGGCATAAGTAAGCCCGCTGACAAGACACGAGAGATTCCGAATTACTCACCCCGAATCACCAATGTCCTTCATGAAGGTCATGATATCTGATGTATTCCATTGAGAATCACTGCCTTTGGACACCGTGATATCCACGGCCAAGGCTTGGCGGGCAGCAAGTGCAATAAGATCCGCATAGTTTTCAGAGATCTGACGGGCCTCAGATATGATCTTATTATCGAGGTCAACAGCTCTTTGCTTAGCGTCAGGGAAGTCACTGAGGAAGAAATCGATCTAGATAGTACATGAGCCTATAATATTGATTTCAGCAGAAAAGCTTTTACCGCGTCGTTGACTGTATTGTATGCAGTCCAAAAATATGAGCTGCGGTTACCTATCGTATCAAAATTGATGACTGGGTCACGAACGAGCCCTATTGCCCAGACAACTGATGATGTTGTTTTAGTAATATTGTGGAGATTAAAGGCGTGACCGAGCATGACGAAGTGGCTGATTAAAGAATATCAATAAATGTATATGCATAGAAAATGCAGAGACTTACTCTAAAATTGCACGATAATCTACGCTCACATTGTAATTCAAGATACCATTTGTCTTGAATTCATCCCGAAGAAATGTATCGTTGGCAGTCCCGTATGTTGCATCATCATTCTGCAAAATATCCCTGTCAAAAGACTTTAGCAAGAAGTTATACGAACAGGCGTACAATAAGAGATGCGTAGTACACCGTTGCATCTTCAGCTAAGGACCCAATCTCTTGCATAGATGCCTGAGGTAACTGTCTAGAGGCTTTATGGAACATCGAAGAACCTCCATGGTCGGTGCTCCAGTCAGTCAAAGATGTAGAGTCACCAGATATCCACTCTGCACATTTCGGGGTAAGCAAAGACAGCAGCTGTGAATGTACAGTATACGCACCGGCACTAATATCCGAATAGAGCTGTACTGAGTGCTCTTGTCCATCATTTGACTCTACATCGATTTAAACATATGAAAAGGGGAGTGATTGAAGAACCAAATTTGATGGCTAGATCTATAGCTCAGTAGATACAGGGATGTATCTGACACAAATAGCCTACCTCTATTGGACTCAAAAATGTCACATTAACATTCATTGTGTTGGCTTGTATGGAAAGAATGGTGCGAGTAGGAGTAATCTCGAAACTGGTCAAATTCGTCTTAATTCCGACGAAATCTCCCCAGAGCTCGAAGGTCATTTCATCGATGCGAATCCATCCACTCCAGCCCAATATCTGGAAACGATTAGATGATATGGAGGAGATATCATCACAGCGTACCCTTTTCTCGGTCCAGAACTGGGGCCATTGGTTATTGACATTATGACCAGAGCGGGTGTCGACGTAGCATTGGAGATATGGGGAGCGAACGGCCAAAGGAAGGGCAGCCGGGAAGAAGGCAGAGCGAATAAGAGTCGGATATGTGAAGAAAACAACCAAAAAAAGGGCAGATAGCAACATAACCAGTGGACCCCGAAGGCAAGAGACTTGGTATTGGAGCTGGTCCCAACGTGAGCGAGCCCCCCCCCCCCTCCCACTTACGAAAAAGACAATCGTCTAGTCTGTTGACGCCACCCTGTCAGAATACCGCAAAGGCCACGAACCTATTGAAAGGGCTCTGACTCTCTGTGTACCAAAACCGTCAGTATTATTCGAAAACCATGATCCCATGCTGTGGGACTAGTGATTCTACTATACTTACATCTGCCCTGGCCCTAAAGAGTGAGTGCGACGAGATATAAACACCGTGTGACGAGTTGTGTGGTCGGTACAGAATAATTCAAGCCGCATATCACGAACTTCATATTTGAGGCTGCGTCTCATCACGATAGGTTGTCGAAAAAGGATCCGTGTCGGACCTGTAGCTTCCATCAGTGATTAAACCATCTGAGCGTCCCGCGCTAGCTGTGGCTTACCGCCACGACTTGGCTTGGCTTGAATTTGGACCTTGAGTCCTGCAAATCACTAGCTGTAGCCTTAAGCTTAAGCACCAGTACAGTCAATGGGCCCGGCCTTGTACAACATTCAGGTAACTGACTATTGGATGTCGATTACAAGAACTGCTTACTTATTGCGGGTGCAATGTTGGTGCAATGCTGTCCTTGGCAGAAGCCTTGATTGCGGCCCGCTCATGATGGATGCTACATAGGCCGACACCAGCGACTACCTTCCCCCAAAGACATCCTTCAACATACAGCATCAACCAGAACATGGAAGATAGCGAGCCTCGCACCGTATGCATATCTCCAGCGCCCCAACGATTTTGCAAGTGGTCACTTCCCAGTCCTGATATGAATCAACTACTGAATAAATAGGCGCAGGATAAGCATCTGTTTTTTCTTGGCATAATTGGCTGAGACTGCACATCGAGGCTTGCTCATTGTACGTGAGGGACCAGCCACAGGTCTGGCCAAAGTCCAAAAGTGGAAATCAGGTTTTCGATCAAAACAGATAATTATACAGTCATGTCTTCTCGTCCTTGTCTAAAAGCGGCCTTCAAACGATGCATATCTCGCAATTATACTACGGGTGCGACCCGTACTTTACCTCAGCCTGGAGATAAAGGTCGTTCTTGTGGCCTATCAATGGAGAACTAGTGACTGATGTCCTTTGGATAGTGGTTGTTGGTATGTCCGGCGGTGTCGACTCGTCAGTTGCAGCCAGATTATTGGCAGAACGGGTCCGCCGCTCATTTTTACACCACTTGAACAAATAATGATCTAGCATTGTAGGATTTTGACCTTTCCGCTGTGTTCATGCGTAACTGGGATACTCGCGATGAAAGTGGGACAGACGAGGGCTGTGAGTGGAAAAAGGACTGGGAAGACGTGCAACGCGTGTGTAAAGTCCTGGATATTCCCTGTCAGATGGTACGATTTCCTTCTCGTCCCAGTGACGCTTCTCACACAGTTTAGATTGATCTGTCGCGTGAATATTGGAATCGGGTGTTTGAACCCTCATTGAAGGTCTGGGAAGCTGGCCTGACGCCCAACCCGGATGTGTGGTGCAACAGGTGGGCGCCTGCTCATAGCTTCGTGTTGCTGTTTATGACTTTGTAAAGGGAAATCAAATTTGGTGCACTATTAGAGCGATTGCCTATAGAGGATGAAAAGGCTTGGTTTGCCACTGGTAATGTCTTCCCCGCTGTTACCTATATGTCTCCATTAATTTTTTCATACGTTAAGGTCATTATGCGCGCAAAACATGGTCCAATAATCCCCGACCACGACCACAACTTCGCTGCGCCAGGGACCCCATCAAGGATCAGTCGTATTACCTGTCGTCTATCTCCGAGCAGAGCCTCGCTCGAAGTCTCTTTCCAATTGGCGATTTCACAAAGGCAGAAGTGCGTCATCTGGCCAGGAAGTATGATCTACCAACTGCAGAAAGACCTGAGAGCATGGGGCTCTGTTTTATCGGCGAGAAGACGAGATTTCGAGATTTCCTCTTTTCGTACCTGCCTCCCAACCCCGGTCCCATTTGTGACCATGTTACCCAGCAACGGATAGGCATGCATCAAGGTCTTTGGTCCTACACTATCGGCCAGAAAGCTAGGATACCAGGAATGTCTGACAAGTTATTTGTGTCCGGAAAGAATGAAGATTCTAACACCATTTTTGTCGTCCCTGGGGGGTAAGTCTTGCACACGTTTATTTGACCGCTAATTTACATCCGAATTAGGAACCATCCTCTGTTATTAAGGAATGCATATCGACCAGTAGGATGGAAGACGATCTGGGCGGATTCATCAATACCTGGAATTGAGAAGGGGGAGGCATTCCGTGGCCTGGCGAAAATTCGACATCGTCAACAGTTGGTTCCTTGTACCGTATCTAGGTAAGACGGTGCAGTTACGTCTCGTCGATAATTTCGACTCATCTTATACAGTGACGACCACGGACTTCTAATTACGATAGACACCCCTCAGAAAGGCGTCGCTACTGGCCAGGTGATTACTGTTTGGGACGGCGACTGGTGCTTAGGTTGCGGGCTCGTCGACTCTGCATCTTTTGTAGGGGAGCTCCAATTCCAGACATCCGCGGACGATAACAAGACGGCATTGTCATTGGAGAAGAGCGGAAATTATGGCACGAATATGGAGTCTCGATACGTACCACCTAAACGAAGTAGCCCCAAGTACGAGCTTCCGTCATCTTCACACCTTTCCTGTGACTCACTGCCTCGTAGAACGCGCTGCGGGAAAGAGTGGATCCGAATGAATCCTAATGGGACTGTAGGCACTTTTCAAGCGCATTGGAATTCTTTAACCCAAGAGCAAAAAGACGTAAGCGGTTCTGATTATTGCGATTCGCCGCTGATTCCATGTGTACCATGTGCAGTTTTATCAGCGCAAAGACAAGATACCGGCATCACCATTGATATGATGTACCGTACCGCTCGAGATAGCCGAAGACGTTTGACAAGCGTCAACGTTAACTGGTATTGATGTTGGTCGGAACAACCATATCCACGAATACAACGCAATTCACGTAGCAGCATCGCGGTAGCATAAACTGGAAGAGCGTAAGATGGGATATGCAAAATATTTCTGAGCCCAGTGTCGATATGTAGCAATGTGTCTTCCTAAGTACATGCCTGGCAATGACATTATTCAGTACCCCTCAAGAGTGACAAGTGTACTCACCCTATGCTTTATTGCGTCAACATAAAGTTCCTCTCCCGTATCTTTTGCTTA
This sequence comes from Armillaria mellea, assembly GCA_030407055.1. Lineage (NCBI taxonomy): Eukaryota > Fungi > Basidiomycota > Agaricomycetes > Agaricales > Physalacriaceae > Armillaria > Armillaria mellea. Next base: position 729,188 of record JAUDZF010000001.1, on the reverse strand, counting down.
TTCTCCAGTCTTCGCTTATATCGCTCAGCCCTCCCCCCCGGTCCATCATCCGGTATTACTCGTGGCTCCAACAACGTCCATAGCCAGTCGGGGTATTCTTCATCAGGCTTCGCAAGAACCGGTTCTTGGCCTTTGAGGTAATTCAGTCCTGTTAGGACCGTGTCGGCCGGACAAGAAGATTTTGGTGCTGCTGGAAAAGTGAACGAAAACCGGCTAGTCGAAGCGAGGGCGCTTACCCGACTGTGCGGGCTTCTTAACAGAAGTAGCAGGCTCAGAATACCACCGAATCTGGCATAGGGTGTGTGGTATACGGCGTAGAGAACAGGCTTGAAAAAGCATAGATGGACGTAGATGGCTGGGTTTCGGCGGGGCACGACCAATTTGGGAATTTTCGATCATGTGACCTTTTATGTACCGTTTACTCTTCGCGTACTACAGGCGGTCCACCATGAGATATTTTACGAGGCCCCAACAGATAGAAACGAAGAAACGAAATATCCGCCTGCATGCTGTGGCTATTTGTTGCCTTTTCCGTCGTTCAATGGGGTTTCTGGAGACAATTTCTCGCTGGGCTATATCACATCGGTGCCTGCACAATCGAATGATTGTGTTGCAACACTTCTAGATACACGGTTCCTAATGTGGTATTTTCCAAGGTGATCTCTCATCATACGACGAAAGGAATAAGTGAGATCCGAGTCTAGGGTTGGGAATAAATGACCACAACTTGGGATCCACTGTTCGTTCTCCTTCCCTCAGTACATATATGATTCATAGAGACCGTTGGAGTTTCCTTTCTCATACTGAATCTTAATTTTCGAACGTCCTAGCTCTGCTATAGGTCTCGAAGCCATCTTTAAATGATCCGGCACCTTCTCAAAGAGATAGCACCGCTAGGGGCTTCTCTTCAGGCGGGACTCCAAGTGTGGACATCGCAGCCCCACTTACCCGGTAGAGAAAAGGGACGCAGATTTCTGAGTCCGCCGGCACTTGAACAGACAGTATCATCGCACTAGCGGCAGTTGACGCACATCACTGATATGCCATTGTGCACTGATTGTTTCGAAATCTTCCAGACATGAGGCCTAAGGTTCTCCTTAAGAACCCTATCGAGTGCTTGTAGATGTTGGTGGACACATAACAAGAAGCTCGCGTAATAATTTAAACCCAATATCTATGGGCTCCCGGTGAAATATGTACACCCCGATGTGAAGAACTAAAAAATGAGTATCCTAAGTGATTGTACGATAGCATAGAAGATATAAAGTTAAGATGATGATGATCGGGAATCCTTTTGTTGGCGTTCGACCTCGCGTATCGTTTCGGTCTGACCGATGTTCCTTGGTATGGCATGTCCGATTTCTTCTTCCCAGACCCCACCTTGCTCAGCTTCCGAGTCTTCGCGAACGATAAGGTTACTTGTCCGCGGTTCTTGCTGTGGCATTGAATCTGTCATGCCCGACACCACAACAGCCCTGCTGGTCTTGGCTCGGGTACTTCCACTACTGTTCGACATCTTCTTCCACGCTCCCTTCATCATTTTACCGAGGGCCAGGAAGGGGTCTTCGAAATCCTCTTGGTCCCTACGGTCTTGAGCCTCGCTAGCGATCCGCCGTGCGTGATCTTCCAGCTCAGTTTCCGTCCACATGCCATTCCCCGACGGAACAGGAGGGGGGTCTTCTCCGTGCATGCCTCGGCGCCTGCGCATCAACTGACTGCGTGCAGCCACGCCCAGAGGCGCCGTAGAACGTCTTCGCCGAGGAGCCAATTCAGGCAGAGGGGCGAATTTTACATTCATTGCTGTCGTTGGTAAGGAAGTCGTAGATGAAGGCAAGGATGCCGACCGATTTCGTATATCAAGGATTCCTTTGGGGGAGGGACTTGGTATTGTCATTCCCCCTGTAGCGGTGGGGGAAGAGTTGAGCGAAGAATTGACGGAGGAGGAATTGCTTTCAGGAGGGTATTGTGCAGGAATATCGACTGTGAGCGGATGTGACGCTAGCGAGCCGGAAGAAGCTGAGTCAAACGACATGCGTGAAAATACGTGCAGATTGGGTATTGTGAACAGTAATGAATGATAGTGTGTGGATGAACTAGCTAGAAACGGTTGTTAAACGACACTCTGGAATGGAAATGCCACTTACTATCTGGACAGTCAGCAAGGTCGTTGTTGAATGCGCCGTAAAATGGATGAAAGCGTAGAATGAAGCCTAGTGTTCCGGATAGTAATTTATGAGCGCTCAAGCAGGCTACAAAGCCACTCACAAGAAACGGTCGTCTCGAGCAATGCAAACGCAGCTCCCTCCACCTGAATTAAGGGTTACAGGTCGTGGTATATATGCTGCCCACTGTGAGATGACTGTGGAGGGCAAGAACGAAATGCAATGCAATCCTACAGCCGCTAGGGGCCGGAAAGGAAGACCGATCGATGGAGTAAAAGAATGGCTAGCGAGCGTCGCTTGAGGAGGTAAATGGGAAAAAAAGAAGAGTGGGGTATGTATACGTCTATGCCAAACAATTGACTGTCCTCGTCAACGTCGTCGTAGACACTTGAACAGGTGCACGCATGTGCCGTGATATGTTATGTTCAGGGCAAACCTCCCTAAAATGGAAGATAAATTTGTCTAGCCTCCGCTGGGAGTTGCCGTGGTAAGCGGTCCGACCGCTATCCCGTGCACATTTGCAAATCGTACAGTGCTTAAATCACCGATAGAAGGAGAAGGAGAGAAGGCAGAAAACATAATGGAAAGCGTGCCTAGCATCATCTTGGAACGCAAATTTCTGAGAAATGGACGGGAACTTCATTATTATACGTACTCTTGCTAATACACGTAGGAGTTCGCGACAAGTTAGGACTATCAATACGTACATTACTAAATCACTCTCGGGAGTCGGCTGTTCGTGACGCCGATTTGGCCAGCGTGTCATATTGTACGGCCTTTTTAGTTAGTTTCTTCCTTCGACATAGATAAACTCTGTAATGATCAGTACCTGACCAGGTGAGAATGAAAATGCGGAACATACAAGCCAACAATGATGATAATCAATCCTACGACACCCCCAACTATACCCCCAATAATGGCTGCCTTGTGCCGTTGGAAATAGCTCTCTGAATCAGGATCGACGAACACGTATTTTCTGTTGGGTAATTCTGACTCTGTTGGTGGGTTCGTCGGGTCGAAACAATATTGTTGAAAACACTTTGAGCACAAATCTGATCGCGGTACCGAGGGTGTTGACTTTAGTCGTGCTCGATCAACAGCTGCGCACTGTAGGCATTCTGCAAAGTTGGAATCAGGCGAGTTGGAGTTGGGTACAAATCCTCCGATGGTATTGGAGAAGACTTGGTCGATGAAAAGTTGACTATGCTTCTGTGAGTAAGACAATTTGAAGGTGTCAGTGCTGTGAGCCCGGTCAGTACAAATATATGAGGCTGACATATGCATAAATCTTACTTAGTGACCGGATTATCCCCTGTCAGAGGCGGAGAATTTGGTAAGTAGATGATGAGTGGATATTCTGGTGGTGATTGCTGTGGATCGCAACCGAAGAAAGTGAGGCCTTTGATTGACACCGGCGTCGATGAATCCCTGGCTGGTGGAAGGAATCGGAGGAAATTGTTGATGCTAAGAAGAATAGCCAATCAAGAGAGAAGGGTACTAAAGGTGGGTCTAACCAACCGTGTCATTAAGGAAGTTCGACGTTCTGTTCGATGCGAAGAGGGGAGCGTCGCCGCTGCAACTAGTTAAAGCATAGCAGTGTTCCAAAAAAAGAAGCCGCTTACATTGGCCAGTTATTGTCATCGTCGGCGCTCGAATCTACACCTACAATGACGTCGAGTCCTCTAGCCTTGACTAGTAAAGGACTGAAAGGCACGACCTCGCCATTAGATCCTCCATCAATAAGCTCCAGCCAGTCACTGTTCGTATCCACGAACGTGGAAGGTGCGACATTCCTGAAAGAGCTGTTCACAAGTTTAGAACATGACGAGAAGCAACATCCGAAATTCACCCACTTGGGCCAGTTGGCGACGTCATCATCTCGGGTTCGAACATCCTCTAATAGCCGCGCCAATAAATGGGTCACCACCTTGAGATATTCGCTGTCCATCAACTCCTCCCTGTGCTCGTCGAGGATTTGCTACATCGAAACGTTGCATAAAACGCGCTTTCATCAAGGATGATATGGATCTTACATTGAACAGACTCGAACTAGTTCCCATCACAAACCCAGTTTCATCGAGTCCTTCGAGACAGGCCTGGTCATTCACGGGCTTTCCATCAGTCAGATTAGACCCGGCGAATTTGAGATCTATCGCGGCGGAAAGACTTGGGTCATACGAAGCCAGCTCCAGCGGAGAGAACTGTCACAGAACGCCTTATCAGAAGAAGTTACTCGATCACGACGATGACGCATCGTACCTCGAAGACCGTAGCTTCGGGTGGCAAGACGCCAGTATAATTCGATCCATTTGGTCGGGAGTTTGCTAGAATGATAGGAAATGGAACACTCTGTTGCTGGTACACCTGAGATGCAGGTATATTAGACCAGAGTTGTCCAGCTCCATGGGCAGAATCGTTCGTAAAGAAGTTTGCCCTAGTGGTTTGATTTAAAAAATGGTACGACAGCGCCCTGGGCAAAAGGAGACGTGTTAAATTGTCAGATATAAGCATAAAAGGCAAAGGAATCATACCGGGACCAAGGATCCGTTAAGCTAGTGTCGCTATACACGCCAAGGATACCGTTAGTGTGCACCGCGAAACGCGTGGAAGTGGACTCACAGCCCCTTGCTGGCTTTCGCGATGACACTCCCCATGATGCTCCCGTAATATGCTTGATTGTCATCATTAAATATATTGTCGCCATCGGGGAGGAAAAGGTCCAAATCGAGAAGCCACCCTGCCCGATCATTTCCGTTCCCAAAAACCATATCCTGTATGGTGGGGAAATCGTTTGAGTACAGCGAAGAAGTGAGCCAAGATCCACCTGTTGTGACCTGTAAGCCGACGTCGCCACCCGACTCGTATGCACACTAGAGCTCACCTGATAACCCAGCCAAGTATGATGCAACCTGAAGCAGGCCTCCCGTTCCTACTTGCTTCGCAGAGGCGTTGCGCGCGTCCAAAGAATTAAGGACGCCGGCGCCATATAAACTTGCTCGAAATCCTCCCCCACTCAATGCTATACCGACCCTGGGAGCATTGTCTGCAGAGAAGGACATATTGTATCCCAACGTGGAGCCATTACCTATCCACGTATCCCAAGCCTCTAGTGTGATGCGTTCTCGGCCTTGGATGAAGTCGATCTCACTTGGATTCAGACTTTGGTTTTGAGCAGAGAAAACCCGGAGGAGGGAAGTCTCCGGACATGTTACCCCGGTGGAGGGTGCATAATCTGTCACTGAAAGCCCTTGGGACGCCACACGTGCGAGACAGAGCGTTAAGACGACTAGAACACGAGGTAAAGGGCTGCCGGAAAGCTGAAACATCAAGTGGGGGGTAACCGACTAGCGATTTCTGGTTTATCGTCAAGCTTTTATGCTTACGTTGAAAGAGGCCGAAGTTTTGTTCCGATTGATATTAACTTATCGCCAGGACATCTTTTCGCCCTGACGCTGATTTTGACCATCACTGACCTGTTTCACCAATAGCGCCGACCATTAAAGCTTTCGTGGGCGACTTCGAACGCCGATCCAAGTATATGAAATGTGGGACGAAATACCGTTTGACGTGAGCGGCGAGATAGAAGGAGACCGACCCTGGGCGCGAGTACACCGGAAGGCAAATGGAATTATATTACAGCTGTACGATACACAACTAAAATTGGAAAGATGAGAACTACAGGATACCAGAAGCAGAAGTATGTTAAACGTACCGGAGCGGTCATAGCACGCTCAGTTCCCTAGGCTTCTTCCCTAATGGCGTCTCCACTGAGGTAGGGACGGCTGATAAGTCAGCTACAGCCAGCTCGTTGGGGGAGGTCTTGTTTTTACCCTGCCCTTGCCGTTGACCAGCTGCTCGCCTCATGACCCTGAGAAAATGCTCCGGTGTAAGGCCTCCATTTGTCGCAAATTTTCCAAAGGCCACCTGTTCCTCCTCCTTAGTCAGATGCACATTGCGCGCGACATAAGGTTTGAGCTAGAGCCGATCAGGACATGTGGGGGGAGAGTCGAAAGGTCTACGCACAGGTGATGATTCTATTGCTTCGATAGGGAGGTGCAATAAATATACGGACTTTCTCATCCAGCAAGCGGTATTTTCGCTTTGCCACGGACTACATGTTTACCAGGTGCACCAGTTCGAGGACCACCAGGTAACGCCGTTTGTCTAGTGCCTATGACACGAATCCTCAGTTCCAAGATTTCATAGCCTTGATAGTGGATACTGACCTTTGTAGAAGTCCTTTCCGGCGCGTTTCGAGGTGAGAGGCCGCCGTGACGCCTTTGAGAGCCGCACCAATGTCGGGAACATGGGAAGAGAGAAATTTCAAGGTGTGAGAGAAAGCAGAAAAAGGTTCTCACGATCAGTCTATCCGATCACTTTCCTCTTTCAGGCTGCTCTCTACTTACACCTCAATGGGAAAGAAGAATTCAGATTTCTCTTCAGCTTCGTCTAGTCGTGGCAAACGTGGTAAGCCTGCTGGTCGTGGCCGTTCCCGTGGATCAGGATTCAAAGCATGGCGGGAGAAATGTTGCCGGTTCTGATGAACGCCCGGAAAGTGCAATCGATGTCATAAATGAGAATAGCACCGGTGATGGTGAAAATGGTGAAGAAGGTTGGTGTTTTTCTCCGATTTTGCATCCGGGTTACTGATTCTATCTGCAGATGAAGACACCACAATCCACGTACCGGTCGCCATGTGGGTTAGTTCATCAGTACGACCAGAGGTCCATGCTTGACTCCAGACCAGGATTTTGACCATTGCGATCCACGACGATGTTCAGGGAAAGAAACTTGCACGACTGGGTCTGATACAAGAGCTGAGAGTGGGTTCGCGCTTTCGAGGCATCGTCGTCTCGTCAGTCTTATTTCACTTCCTTGCATAATGCCAACGTTAATATGTCAAGATAGCCCAAAAGGAACATCAGTCATATCCCCTGCAGATAAGGAAATTGTTGAACAATGCGGACTTGCTGTCGTCGAGTGTTCTTGGGCGCGCCTTGACTGATGTTCCTTTCTCCAAAATTGCCAGTCCTCATGAGCGTCTCTGTGAGTCATACCACTTTTCGAAACGCGCGCTCACTCATACATCCTTAAAGTACCCTACCTGATTGCTACCAATCCCACAAATTATGGGAAACCGTGGCGGCTCAACTGTGTCGAAGCGTTGGCCGCTGCTTTTTACATCACCGGCTTTCGATTCATACGCCGAAAAACTGTTGTCGGGCTTTGGGTGGGGCGGTTCATTCTGGAGGGTCAACAAGTAATTTTTTCTTCCTTTGCTATCATCCATCTCTACTTATTGACCACCTCGCAGGACGTATTTGGAACAATACAGAGTATGTACTTCGTCCGCCGAGATTAGCGAAACACAGGAGAAGATAATCAAGGACCTGGAGCAAAGCTGGGAGGAATCTCGTCGGGAAAAGGGTGAGCCTTACGCCTGTGGCTGAATAATGAACTCATCCCTTCACCAGATAATGCCGGGGATGGCGAAGATCTCTTGTTTAAAAATCCGAACCATCAACATTTTGAAAGTGACGATGAAGAGCCTCCAGTTTCTGGTGACGATGGTGAAGGGTCTATTTAAGTTCGCACCATTGGGACCACGTAGTCATTCTCAGCCCATACATGTAACGTAAGGTATTAGTAACAGTATCGTTTAGGGTACTCAAGCAGGATCGTTTCAGGACCCAATCTACCCCTCCTTGGAAGCTAGGGCACCGATAAACCTCATACCATGAAGGCAAGGTTAAAGCAAGAGGCGTCAGAGGTACATTCCGGATATCGAAACTGTATTATTCGACACACTTCACCTTCACATTGAACGTTGAATCGGGCTGTCCGATACCATCCGACTAGTAGACCGCAATGGCACCTTCAGTCCGGAAGTATGGTGGATGCCTTGTGTGTTAGCGATCGAAAGTGTTATACTATATATGGTGAAGGCTAATAGAAGCCAGTTCCATAGACGTCCTCTTGAAATGAGAACAATTGACAATAACCTTCAAATCCAAATCAATCACTACCTGTATTTGTGTTGGGTGTGGCACTGGAAGGACAGTTTTATGGGTGCGGAAAGTTCCGGCTAAGTCCCGAGGACGATGACACCACCCTGACTGAAGCCAAACACAACCACACGCGTCGTATTTCTCCCACGCCTCTCCGTTTGTCTTTTGACCACATGCCTTCGACACCACGACGCAGCAGCGTAGGCACCTCAAGACGCGATAAGCCTCATGTGCCCTACCGGGGCGACAACCCGGATGTTGGGAAGAAGACAGGCGTTACTGTGAAAAGAGTGACTACCCGGGGCGACGGTTTTGAACCATTCGAACAGCTCCTGCAGCAGGCTGACCAGCGAACACCACCGGCAAAAACGAGCAAAAGACGAGGAGACTCGGAACCGGAAGAAGACATTGTGGATGAGGATGGTGAACAGGATATGGAGTTGGATGATAGTAAGTCCGGAATAGTACCAGAATCGCAGATAATTGACAAGTTGCACAGGTCCCATTCATTACATTGCGAACTACCCGAAAACCAGCTACACCCTCGTCCTCCAGACGTATAGGCTCTTCTTCACGTCCGGTCGCCAGAGTATCTGATGTAGACTTTGATCGAGTCCCGTCACCTCGCCTTCCAATCCAGTCGTTCCAATGGCCGGGGGCGGTCTCGACTATCAGAAACAATAACCGCTCACGATCTAGCAGATGAAGAACTTCCACAGTCTGAATATCAAGATGGTGACGGGATGAATAACGGAGACTACGACGATTTTGACCAAGGTGATGTACCATCGCCGCAACAAACTAGTTTCATGGAGATGGACCGTGACGACGACGATGAACATCACGGTGACACCGACGATGTCCTTCCTACTGTCACTTCAGCCAAGAAGTCTAAGAAGGGTAAACAGCGGGTCACGGTGGAAGATCCCGACGAAGACGTCGAGGCTGGTATTGCTCATCAACTCGAACAGCTGGATCGGGAGCCTCTATCAGATGAAGATGAAGAGCCTTCTCAGAAAAAGGTGCGGGTGGAGAAGGCGAAGGCAAAGAAGGAAGGCCGTCAGTACTAGCAGCCGCCGACTGAAAGAGAACCGTAGTGCGTATCATTCCTTGCTTCATGTTCTACAGTTAATATTTTGTCAGGCATGTCACCTGAAGGCGTGCGTCGAAGTAAGAGAATGCCCTGTAAACCTTTGCAGTGGTGGCGTTTAGAGAAGCGAGTGTATGGTCGCATAACCGAAGGGCGTATCCTCGTTCCTGAAGTGAAGGAAATTCGACGGTTAGCCCCAGAGCCTGTCGAACCACTCGGTTCGAAGAAGAGAAAGAGATCAACCCGAAGCAAGAGTAAAGCACCTGCGGAGTATCCCGATCCTAACCCAGAGAAAGGCTGGGACTGACGAGACCAACACGCACTGTGAAGTACTTGGATACCCTGACGGCCAACCCCGCATGCGACGTGAGTTTTGTATTACTTGTCTTTCATGCATGGCTAACAAACTTTTCCAGGCATCGCATGTACGGCACGGATGGTGAATGTCCAGCAAGCTGCAAATAGCAACTGGTTCTTCGAAAAGATCTTCGGTGATGGAAATTTCATGGCTGCTGGGCAGATGCTTATTCCACCGCGAAGCCGAAAGCAATCTAAACGTTCAAAGGACAATACTTATGTATGCTCCTGAAAATTTCTCAGTTCTCGGTTGATGTTTATTTCGTTGTCAGATTTTTTTTATTGTGGAGGGCGCCATCAATCTGAGAATCCACGAAACTAGCATGATCCTTTGCTCTGGTGCCATGTTCATGGTCCCTCGAGGTAAGTAAGCACGATTTTTCCTTCGCAGAGGGCTGCATATATCAACATTTCTCTCAGGCAATGCATACTTCATCGAAAATATTGCCGAACGGGACGCCAAACTGTTTTTCAGTCAGGCACGTGAAGACACCTCATCTGAAGGGCCCCGACCTATCTCGGCAGGTGGGAGGTCATCGAGCGCTGGGGCGCGAGCTGAGGGAGCGCCGAATGTTGAGAACCCTGCTCCGAAGAGGGCTGCGTCGTCGAAGATTTAGATGTTTAACTGAGGGACGTTATTCTTTGATTCTCTTCATTTGGATTGTATTCATATCACCCTATCACGCCACGTATCATTATACTTCTCTCGATCTGTATGGCAGCTATGTTCAAACGCATTGTGTTGTATCTCTATTCGTCGTATTTGAAACTCTAGCATTGCGCTAAAAAGTCCACAGGGAAGAGAGTCTAACCAAGGTGTATCAATCACAGCGTAAAAACATCACGATTCTAGGATATGTAAACGGCGCACACTTTCCGAGTATCTGCTCCTTTTGGATCTGTTAGACTGTGTTTGGTATTGCAAGAAGCCATTCCTGCGGATCGGTGACAATGAAACACGCTGCATGAGTCTAGCAGGGTCACTTGAAGTCTTCAGGTACTCTATACATAGCGCTTAGAGAGCTGTCTTTAAACTTGACCGAGGTTTTATAATAGCGTCAGGCTGCCTAAGTTCACGCGAGGAAGAAGTGGCCTATCATCTGGGCTCAACAACAACAAGTCGTACAGGATCATGCACTACATTATATTCAACTAGCTAGACTTGTTATACGGCGACAAAGTTTCAGGACGCGATGTGGGCTGAGGCCGTGCGCCTTTGTTTATTCTCCGGTTCCTTGAGGCGCCCTTCGAAAGGGGCAGATCACATTAAAGCACAAACTTAGGGAAAAGTACTCCCTTGACTGAACCTAATACCAAGGACCAGTGTAATTCCCTTGTGAACGACTCCGAGCTCGTATCCAATAGTAATGACTGTTTTTATCATTACGGTCAATGCTTCTAAAGATATCACACGCATTGCTCCATGCTTCCAGCGCCCGGATAGTGTGTTATTGCAGGACTTATTATTCCCTCAGTCGGAGCAAAAAAATCTCCGATGATAATCATGCGCAAGAAGGGGGCAGCCGGCGCACATCATGCCGTTCTCGGCTATCATTTCAACGTCTGACATAAGCAATTGTTTTCCACGATGATGACGTATTATTGTAGGACGTCTTCGAGAAACGTCGTGGACGCATCTTCCTAGTCTTAGGGTTATCGAAGTTTCGTTGCGAGATAACGGTGTACCCGATGCTCAGAATTCAGAAAGAAGCATGCTCATATTACATTCTATAGTATGCTTCCGGTTTTTGTCCTAATTAGTGTGATTACTGATTTTCTTTTCAATATCTGCTCCAGAACACGCAATAATTTTCTGTGAGTCGAAAGCTGACTTGACAAAATCCCACTCACGCTTCGGATCAAGGACATCTTGCCACCTCTGTTGCTTGTAATTGGCGGCCTTAATAGGCCAACTTCCATGATCCTACACTGGGGTGTCCACCTGTATATTCCCTGCACAGTTAGCGTGGATTTGGTATTATCCACAGACAGACTTTGCAGACAGAATCTATCCTGGAATATAATCACGGGAGCATCCGTCTGTGTATGGAGGCTGCAGCGCTGACTTCTTTAGATCATTTTCCGCTTCTTATGGCGCCGGAATATCGAGGCCGTTTAGTTCACACAACTTGGTTTCCTAGGCTATTCTACTCAGTGGAGGCTATCTATATCGATACATCTGTGGTATCTTACAACTCCGAAAGCTTACTATTTGAAGATGCTGATCATCTCACTTCATCAAATAGTGCATTGTAAAGAAATCTGACTTCCTGTGACATCATTGGTTTCCTTGATGGCTACGCCTCGAATCTTGCACTGCCGCCTGCCGCACGTAATTTCATGCATCATTTATCTTGGCCCTTAGTACCGACTTCCAATGCAGTACGTTGATCATGTCAAGCTGATTCATATACTTCTGAAGCCTACGACAACCCAGGCAGAGCTACCATACTACGGAGGATTTGTACTTGGGTCTATCCCGGGTGGCATGATGCGGGCTGTGGAACTCAACCGTCTGTGTTCTCAAGTCCTACGCCAATCAAGGATTCATTTAAACGATGATTTTCCGAATGGCCGAGTCTCAACTGCGGATTTCTAATGCTATGGGCATCATTTTTTGCCTATGCCGGGTTTGTCGGTCTGATTATCTTATCCGGAACTGCCACTCATCTTTTCGGGCACGGATTCGCAGGGACTTGACGCCTCGCCATCAGCGTTTCACTGACGTACAAATCAAAGTATCCTGCATGCGATGTAGCTGGGAAGCACATTATTGGGACGCTTCCGTCCGCTTCCTTGATACATATCTCTCACTAAGCGGAGCTTCTACACCGGTCTCGTTCCTCCTGCCAGTGCGAAGTGATGGCCAATGTTTTACTTTAGGAAATCACGACTTTTTGGAATTGCTGTTGCGATCTGAGATGAAACCATTCTCTGCTGCAAGGGGTAGGCTTTCCTTTTTTGTCGCCTGGCCGGACCTGATGCTGCGAGACTGTCAGATCTAGTCACCTACGCAGCCTGAGCTCACACAAGTCCACGAATCCCGAACACACATGACTCGGGCTGCAAGGTCCTCAGAACTTGTTGAAAGGTACGAGTGTATTCATGACACTTTTTGCGTCCATCGGACGTAGTTTCGGCGAACTTGAAATGGTACAACTCGTACAATGGCGTTTAGTTGCATCTTTCGCGGTTGCCGCTTCGGTAGCGTTCCCCACGGTATTCCCATAACTGGCAAGCTGAGTATTTGTATCGGGTCAGATCGTCCTTTTTATATGAGGCAGATCCTACAAGGTTTTACCTCGTGGCCGCTCTCACAGTCTCACGGGAGTATTGCGTTTCTGACTCGCCGCGTCTCCATTTAAAGAATTGACCTTCCTCGCTACTCAGCCACACTTCTAACCCATACCTGCCAGAGAATCCCATTGATAATGCCTGTGTTCCCCTTGTTTTCTTCATGTTTTTCTCGCAGTCGGGATTCTCTAACCATGCCTGATTACTATCGCACTACTCGCGTGGAGGACTACGGTCCTTACTTAAGGACTGTACAGTCAAGTCCAGATTTATACGTTTGTTTCCTTCTCTATCTCTTGTTTGTGGTCCTTATGCCAAAGTTTTCAGACTCGCTCCGGTGCTATGACACGGGAGAGTCAGGAAGACAGATGCAGCTTTCTTTTGGTGAGTCTACACTTCAATAAAATACTCTTCTTTATCTCATTATTCTATTAGCCTGACTTTGACGGCGGAGAATTTGGGTCTGGAAGCGACACTGATGATCGTTACAAACGGAATCGCTTCCAGGTCTTTGAGGTATGGCGGACCCTTTCCATCCTGGAAACTCTTAACGACCCTTACAGAGAGTCGTGGCCCTCTTCAAACGGCGAAGTCGAAAACACAGCCATAACCTGTACTGAGGTGGTGCCGCCTATTGCTGCGTGGCCATCAATCTTCTTGTACATTAACCTTAAATTACGGCTCACCTTACACTAAATAGTCCGTCAACTTACTAGTATTGTAGTCAATAATCAAGGTATATGATCCGCAGAAATATATATTACTTAGAATAAGGTGTTGATTGAGCTGATGGACTGTTTAGTGTAAATTTCCGAAGTCCTCGATGCGAGTTCTGGTTTCAACGGCGTTCAGTTATTGCCCACTGACATGAGTAGCCTATAACCCCTGTACAGAAAATCGATGTACCTGTACAAGCTTGGAAAAGGCGTTTACGGGCCATCGGGTGTTTTCATTGTGCCAATCCGTCAAACCCGAAAAGCGGTCCAAGTATAGTAGTAGGCTCCGGTATCGGGCGGCACGTGGCTGTGACAACAACCTTCTTCCCTCCCATTAAAGCCTCCGGGTCGCAGCAGTCTGCGGTATGTTTCAATTGCTGCATCTACTACCGAACAGTTCGGAAGTACCTCAGTCTCATTCTTGCGAGGTCCTGCACCGACCGGTACATATGTTATGCAGACAGTGACACACTTCATGGGTGCGCGATGTAAGAATGAACGTGTCCCTCGTCAGGCATTTTTCTTGCGACCCAAGTGGAACAGCATGCATCAGGCATCGTGTCTAAAGAGTCATTGACGTATTAGGTCGTACCCAGAGTTCGCTTGCGATTAGCCGCTGCTTCGACACATAAGTACATGTTTCATTTTCACGAAACCGAGTCAACCTTGTCTCTGCCATCTTCGTTCGTCTTTGCATCTGGTCCGTAGAGGTTTTATCCATCATGAATCATTCTTCAAATTTTCTTACTAGCATTCAGGTAGAGCTCGGGCGCCATGTCAGCTTTAAAAGATACTCTAACGGTACTTGGTGAAACGTACGAACCCTGCTTCAAGTTACCACGCGGACGTGCCATACAAGAGACTTGTACTCCAGCTGAAGTGTCAGGTTGGTTCTTCTATCCTTCGCCGTATCCGGTTATTCTGACCAGAAAGGAATACCAGCCATATCGAAAATACCCAACGAAATTTTGTCAGAAATATTCGTTGCCTATTCCTGGTTTCGACTTCATGACATATGCGATGTGGAGGGCCCCAGGATGTTGGGGACGGTATGTGCTTGGTGGAGAGATATTGTTATATCTTCTCCTCGTGTATGGTCTTCCTTCAGGGTGGTTGCACGGCAGGATAGTGATGGTGACTGCACGCTAATGGTCAGCGCTCTGCAAACCTATCTCTCTCGCTCCGCAAGCTGTCCGCTCTCGTTCACTTTCACCAGCCGATCCGGCAGCTCCCATCTTCTACTCGCCCTTCTTGCGTCACATTCGGACCGCTGGATGAATGTCGCTTTTGACATGCCATCATGTTTGTATCAGTCCCTTACGCCGATTCACAATCGTCTTCCTCTCCTGCAGTCTCTCTCTCTCAAAGATACTACTGCACTCCAAAATGAAAGCATACGCACCGATCTGAGCTCATTCCAGTTCGCTCCGAGATTGCAGGAGTTGACCCTTTGCGGATCTTGGAACGTCATCCAGGATTCGTTTCCTTGGCATCAATTGACCTATTTCTGCGATGAATGCGGACGGTGTACCCCACCCCTCGACATATTATTTTCCATGTCCCGTCTGGAGGAATTGATTTTTCGGCCAACTGCGAAGTACATCCTGACGACATCTGAGGTGTATGTTCTACCGCAGTTAAAGAGGATCCGCATACTATCAGGGTATCACTTGAATGCCTTCCTTGATAGTGTATCGACGCCCTTCGTCCAGGAGATCACGTTGGATGACATGTGCTTCCGTTATGACGCGAAAAGCGTCACCCAAATTCTTCAAAGCCTTCTCACGCGCTCCAGGGCGTGTTTGATGACGCTTAATGTCGATTATCTTGCGCCCGGCGATGCCTCGCATCTTTTGTGTTTATTCCAATGCACTCCTCATCTGAAGACCCTCAGCATACGATACTGGTCATCCCCAGAGCTGTCGAAGCTATGTAGGACCCTGGCAGAGGACTGTAGCATCCTACCAGACTTACAAACCCTCAGCTTGCGGAGCGACCTCACGACCGCGGTTTATGATGTTGTAGACATGATAGGATGTCGTTGGAGTCCTGGTAATAACAAACAACTCCAGTCGGTCAAGCTTTCGAGTTATCCTATCTATGACATGTCATCTCTCTTGAGCTTACGAAGGTTCTCCGAAGAGGGATTGGATGTGTGCTTCAGTATGTAATCATCTGTATCGAGAGTCTTGCTTTACTTTTCCGTCGGTTAATGGGATCCTCAGGAAAGAGCGCTTGGCAAAGTTAAGTGCTGAATTATGTATATCGGGAGGGGATATTCAAGCAGGACCTTTCCGATATGTCCTTTTCATCCTTTCATATCTGGCCTCATGTCACAAAGTTTGAGCAGTACCACCACTGTACCCTGACTGTACCTCTGTGACGCGTCAATGACTTTGATCGTGACTTGACGAGCTCTTTTTCTCTCTTACTCGGAGCTTCAAATTCGCTACTTACCGGGCATCCCGCTACCACACATCGCTGACCAACAACAGCATTGTTCATGTCAGTTTGTTCTTGCAAATTTGCATAACATGCCCGCCCAAATCCCACCATATTCTTTTGGCTATGAGAAGCTGGACGTTCTTGGTGACCTGATGTCATAACAGGGTGTATCATTGCTCGAAGTCCCATTGTTGGGCGTGCCACTAATTTCGGGGAAAGGCGTGCAACGTAACGTCCATTGTCCAAAAACAGCTCGAAAGGTACGCAAAACGAGCCTTGCTCTAGATATATAACATGGTCGATTCTCTGGTAACTGCACCCCTCGCTCCTCGTATCAGTAGTACGAATGGCAATGGCGTACGCGACACCCTCACTTCACCATCGCTGCAATGACGAGCGCCAGACGCGTAGCTTGCACCAAGCTACCTTCGGCCCCCGTCTTGCACAGTTTTTCATTGACTCCACCCACATCTTACGCGTCGTTAACTCCAGAGTACAGGAGTTCCGCGGATTCTCACACTGACAACATCGATGGCCCTCCATCTCCTGCATCTACCTTGGTTGGCAGTGACGACTCTCATGAGCGAGGCTCCTGCAAGGACAAATTGAACGGTGATGCGATGCCTCATCTCATCGCACTCGCAGACTGGGTCGCTTCGGTGCTAGTCTGTTCTGTGATGGGGCAGACTCCGACGGCCCAGCAGACCGTAAAGTGAGTTGACATTTCTAACATCCCTCGCCGTGTCTGATCGTGGACGCAGTGAATTGTCGTTCTCGACGACGTACGAAGAACTGCACGGCTTCGTCTATGACTTGATCATGTCACATCACCAAACGCCATTCACTTTATTCCACACCGTTGCCTACGCCACCCTGTACTTTGAAAAACAGGAACATATCACACTACGGGAATTGGAAGAGAAACCAAAGAACGTCGAGACATTCCGCCGGCTGATGTTGATCCTCTTCTTCGTGGCGTTGGATCAATTTAATGCTGATCCGCTCCCTATGGAGACTAGGTGAATAATCAGCCTAACAGATTTTAGTCGTTGCTAATGATCTTCGGGTAGAGCTGCTCTTACAGGGCTCACCATTGACCAGGTCCTTGCGGCGCAGCGAGATATTCTGGAGACAGTAGGGTCATATATCCAGATGTCTCGACACGTCTGGAATATATATACCGACCATTTCAGGGAGCTATGCGCACAGTCCTGGTTAGCGGTACATACCGACTACGATACCCCTGCCATTGTCAACGCCTTCCTTACTTTGTCCAACTTCACTTCATCAGCCGGTTCCTTACCCTTGCGCCAAGTCCCGTTGTCGTGGCTCGTTCCATCGATCACCAAGCAGGCGCTCTCCCCAATAGCACGCCCTAGCAGTGCGGTTGATCTTGTGAAGGTCGCCGAAATACCTCCTCCCACGAAATGGGATCCCCGTGAAGACCCGATAGTCCCCCTCCCTAGACGACATCAAGTCACGTCATCCACATTCCTCAAAGTGCCCCCGTCCGTTCACGACATTATTCCTGAATTCAAGGGCTTGCCTGGCGCGCCGAAAAGGGTTGGAAACGAACTGGATAGAGTTAAAGTTTGCACCCCTTGGGAAGTTCACCACCCTAAACCGCGGCATGCTTTTCCTATTGACATTGATTGCCTCGCGAGGAAGGCCAATGTGTGGATTGAGCAGAAGACGGCGGCGGTACGTCGATACCGGCCCTTTGGGAGGGTTCCTGGTCCGCGTCCGGCACGCGTACCGAGACCGTTCTAAGGCGATAGAGCATGAGGACTGCCCGGATTACTTGCAGCGCAACATAAACCTTTTGGAAGTAGAGGGAGACTTGAAAACCCCAGATACCAGAACAGTAGACATAATATAGTAGGTAGAAAACAATGTAGAAATTAGAATAATAGAGTAGGTAGTACTAATAATTCATATATCCGTGACGTCGTCTGTCAGATATGACAATTGGAAGACCTCCCCGAGTTGTGGCCAGAATCAAGAATGCAGGAGCGATTCTGACTCCAACGCGAAGATTTTATTGAGACATCGCAAAGGAATGAAACTTCGGTTCCTGCGCGGTTATATAAATTGATTTCCTGGGAAAGTATTACTCTGTTTGGGTGAGTAAGCTTTCTCGATTGCCTTCGATCCCTTCTTCTTATATTCGCTTTGTTCATTTTTCTTCTTCCGTCTCAGCTTTCGTGTCCGTGCCTGCTCATGTTGCAGTCGCTGGTCGTTCTGTAACCATTACTATTCCTATATCCTCGATGTGCGTCGACTCATCTTTTTCGTTGTTACGTCAAGCACTTACAGACTTGATTTTGAATGTTTACAGGAGCACCTCTCGTGGGCAGCAGCCTCAAGTGAACTTGAAGGAGCGTATTGCCGCTCTTCAGCAACGGAATGTGTCCCAAACACAGAGGCCGTCCGTGCCTTCCTTATCATCAAACCAGCCTTTGATACCCTCAAGTGGTCTCCGGGACAAAATCGCGAAATTCGAGCAGAAGGGAGGAGTTCCTGTGCCCCGAGGAAGTTTCGGTTTGGGTGCGCCCCCGACTGCAGAGAATGGGCAGCCAAGAAAGAGGGGTGAGCTGTATGGGAACCGCATTCCTTCCGCGGTGCGAGTAGCCAGTGGGAGTAGCGCGCCTCCTATGAGTCGTTCCACATCGCCACTCTTCTTTTCTGGAGGAAGAAATTTTTCGCTGTCAGGACTAGATTACGATGATTTCTCGGATACTGCGGATTCTCCCAGGGACAGCCAGGCATTTCGTTCTTTGTCCCCTTCGCCTACGCCAGACGATACACCTGAAAACCCTCGAGTTTTTGGATCCAAATCGCGGAGCACATCGTTTGCGGCAGCCCTCGATATAGCACGTCGAGCGGAAGCTTCGTCTGATCTCAATGGCAGAGGTGATACGCCCTCCCACGAATGTTTTCTTTCGCCACCCGTGTCTCCCGTACCGGGGGCATCGTTTTTCTCCAGAATAGACATAGACAAGGTACATGACACACCGGCGATCGAGTCTGACGACAAGTCCGACGGGTCTTCATCTCCAAAACCCGAGTCTCACACGTACACGCCGCCGGCAGTACCGGAGGACGAACCTTGTGTCGTGGTTTTACCTTCAGACATCGTTGAGGATTCACCAACCTTGTTGGATCTGACTTTGAACAAGTCCGAGACAGATGTCGTAAGTTTGTGAGCCATCTTTGAATGAGAATTCCATTAATGATGTATTACAGACCATAAATACTCCTGCTATCAGCATGGATTCCTCGGATTTGGCGGACATTTCTTTCCAGGGTGACGCCGCACCGATGGACGAGCCTGATACTCCAACTCCCTCTGCAGCACTCGTTGAGCTGGAACGGTCACAATCTCCGGTGCCCTTACCCACTTCGCCGTCACCACCGCCACCACCCGTCATATGTGTCATTGATGATGTCGGAGCTCATGCTGAAGTAGTATCCGATCTCGCAACCGCTACACATGAAGAAAATGAAGAAGACTCGTCCGTTGATGTGAATATCAATGTATCGTCCGACATCACCTCGACCACAGCCTCCGAGTTTGACCATCCAGGCACTGCGGACTTGATGCTCTATGAACGAGTGTCTGTGGAGGTGTCAAATCTACCTCAGTACCAGCTTTTACGGACGCCAGATGATAACGCTGCAACTGAGCAGCACCGAGTTCGTCCTTCACCGGAATCGTCGCGTCCGAGCAGTGTAGCTATGACCAGTCGCTCAGCCGAGTCCATTCTAGCCTCGGTTGAATTCTTGGAAGCTGAAAACAGTTATGTGGAGATGGACCATACGGAGCTGACCCCAATGCCGGATTCTCCATTTGTTATAAATTCATATGACACTGAGTCCACCACACCTGTTCCATCTCAGCCGTCGTCTCCAGTTCGTGAAACTTTCTCACCTCCCACGCCCGTGACCCCTTTACCCCGCCCTGTGAGCATGATAGAGACCAGTCCCAGTCACGTCACTACCACTCATCGTAAGACCAGTAGCGGCACCCAAGCCCCGGCGATCCAACCTTTGGAATCCTCTCCTTACCCCACCGAAACCGAATTTGGCGAGCTAACACTGCATACAACTTCACGCTCCTTTTCACGTCCTCACACTTTCGTTTCGCACTACGCCGAATCGGAGCTGGTAACATCTGGAGATCCATCATTCTCGGCCGTTGTGCACGGCAGAGTGAGAGAGGTAGCGACGTTACCTTCAAGGTCCCTTCATCCTCCTTCCACACCTCGGATGAGCAGGGTCAACCACGCTATGAACGTAGAACCGCCTCCCACTCCTGGATCTAACGAGTTGGCGCTGCTGCTTAAGGATACTGCTCTTCTGGAGCGCTCACTGATGAATGGGAAGTTGCCAAGCGAGGTCGGCTACGCCGAAAAGGACAGGTCTGTCTCCACCCCCGAAAATCCACACCGTCATCTACAGGAGATGAAGGCGGCCGAAGTCCGAGTATCGCGTGTTCTTAACAAAGACGACCCAGTAAGGCGAAAACGAAGCTTTCGCATGCCGCAGGCTCTTACTCGAAACAAGTCCAAGCCTCGAGAAGACACTAGTGCCAACCTCTCCCAGGACTTTGGTACAGAAAAGAGTAGTGGTGAGGCCGCCTATTATAATGGGCGAACAGCGTCAGGTCCCGAGTCTGATCAGGCGAACCCGACATCGAGCCACATTCGACAAGGATCTGGTAGCGTTTTAGAGGCGACACCAGAGGATGATCGTCCCCCAACGCCGCCGCCAAAATCTCCCCGTTCCAAATACCTCGCCAGTTTCAGAAGACTAGCTAACGCATCTCGTTCCTCCACCTTTCATGGTGTGTCGCGTCACAGTGTCTCTTCTGAGATTTCATCCGACGATTCTCTTCCGGTCGTCACTCCTCCCGATAATAGCCCGGACTTGATGGATTCGGGGACTATACGATCAGGGACTGGGACTGGCATAGGGTTCAGGGCATCCGCACCGAGTGGTATCGCATGGCCTTCGTTATCTTCGAAGAAAAACGGTAGTGTCAATAGGGGGTCATCTTTTGCAGAGAAGATGTGGCGTCGAGGGAGAACCAAGTCAACCATCAGTATCGTTAGTACGACCGACGGTGACGGTAAGCTTTTGGGTACTGCGATATCCGCTCCTTGGTCCTAATGAGATATTCCAATTCCAGATCACAGCACTTTGGGTACTATCAAGAGCGTGCTTCCTCGACTGAATCGCAAACCGTCTGCACCCGCAATCTCAAAAACATACACGGGTGTCGCACAATCTGCGTCCTCCCAAGACAACATCATAATACCTCCTGTGAGGTCTCAATCCCTACGCTCGCTTCACCAAGCCTCTCAAAGACCACCTCTACCCCCGCCCGGCACCATGCCTCCATTACCACATGCATACCTAGATCTCCTCAGCTCATCTCAACAATCAAAATTTGATCATAACTTGGGCTCACAAAAGGCCGGTCATAGTTCCACTAATACCTCTCCGCGCCCTGTTTCATGGGCGACGGTATCTTCGAATGTTTCGTCACCATCCACTCTTCTTGATCGGGAACTGTTCGACGCATTCCCTTCGGTACCTCAGAACCTACCCTCTCGTTTACCTCCAGGTTACTCGATGGCGTCAGAATCGGGAGGCGGCTGGAAAACGCCTACCCAAACTAATCCTAGTCCAATCCCAGAACAGAGTGCAGGCTCTATCGATCGGTCCAATACGGTTCGTAGACCTCGGACGTCAACAGAGACTTGCAGGCAGACATCTACGATACCTTAGCCCTGGGATTGGACGAATCTAGTTACCCTCCCCATGATATCATCATTTAGTCGCATCTCACATCTTCGTGCTATTTCCGGTTGCTCTCGATTATAATTTACCACTGTAACATATTCACTTTGGAAGTCAATGTAATGAGGATCGGAAGGAATCAGATCCGAGAATGATAACGGTTTGATTTCCATTTCAAATTTACCGGAATACAATGAATACGGTGGAAACGGGATTGTGGGAGTTGACAGGCACCTTGCTGGTGGAAGAGGACGGGCACAGGAGATATTAATGTTCCTTTCACCCAAAACGTGCTAACGCCGAGGACTACGAAAGATCTGTAGTCACCCGAAGTTGATCGCCATTGTAATGTCGGAGTAGACGAAGAACCAGAATGATATTTATGGAAAGCAAGTCAACAACAAAGCAAAAGAAAAAAGCGATGAACGAGCTTGGAATGCAGACGACAAAGAGTATCATGGATCCAATATTCTAATAAAGGTAACAAGAGGTATTTCAACTATCACTGTCTTCGACGTCACCGGGCCCGATGCCTTTCGATAGCCAATACATCTGCTTGCGATTGCGGTCCTCGATATCGGCTTTGCGTATCGACTCTTTATCTGTAGGGTGGTTTGAGGAGTCACTGGCGTACTCGGCCTCTTCTCCAGAAAGGCTGTCCTCGTCTGCCGTAAAAATCCCATCTTGTGTCCCATTGCGCCTGGGCTTCTTCGACGGCCCCTCGTTCTCTCCCTCTGCAACGCTATCTTCGTCCGTCGTGAAGGGCCCCCTAAAATTAGCCGATGCTCCCATGCGCCGGCGTTTCTTCGGGGGCTCATTCCCAATGTTATATCTCCCTCCATCAGACTCGTCATCCGCTTCTCGCCGACGTTTCTTGTTCTCCTTCTCCTGCTCTGAATCGGTGCCCAGATTCATATCCATTTCGTGCATTTTCTTCGATGAGTCACTGCCGTCCTTGACTCCGTTTGAACGCCCATCGAACACTTGGGGAAGTGGTTTCTGGCCAACTATTCTATGCAAATCCCCAGAATCGTATACTTCCTGTACCACTTTTCTATGATTTATTGTCTGTGAAGGGGATGAATCAAGGGTTAACTTATAGACAAAGAATGGAAAAGTACCTCCTGCGTTATGCTCACGATAGCTGATAAGACACTAAGATCCGCGGGGTCGAGGCTATCCCGCAACTGCACTGTGTTTCCCGATCGTCGAGAGTTGATGATACCAGCTTTTAGATACGCAGCAGAAGCTAGGATGTTGAAAGCACCGGCAAAAGTGGTCTTGACCTTGTTGAATGCGAACGAACCGGCTGATATATCATTCGCTGTGATGATGGTGAGCTCGAACAGCCGGGTTATCTATGTCTGTTCACGTACAAGGGTCTGCAGGATCTTCAATAGATAGGAGCAATCCTTTCGAATCGTTATACCATCCCCTTTGCCGTTTATTGTAATAGGTCCCCCCGTCCCTCACCGAGATCCCGACATCATTGAAGTTGAAGTAACAACCATATAACTCGAAAAATTCCATCACCAGGACGCCCATATTGGCATCGACGTCGATTTCTCCTCTTCGAATCTTCGGGTGCATCTGCAAAAAGCTGACAACTAAACAGACGATTGCGTAGCTGCCCAGTCCGCCTGTATATACTTCGTTCATGCTTCGTTGAGCAAGAAACATCTTCGTGATGAGTACGAGACTACGCAGCGTCATGCAATCTCGTCCGTGCATGTCGCGTAGGAAGCCGTTGATGATATCTACGCCGACCAGACCGTTGCCCTGATTAATGCTGATATCGACATGGAACATGCCAAGCCTTGTGACGAACTTGACAATGGGGACACGCGCCTTGCCGATGATGCTAACCCGGTCAGTTATACCGGCTCGTTTTAGGGTTGCAGCGAGAGAGTGAAGGACAGTAACTTTGTTGCTATATGCCATGGAATCGGAGATAATAACGAGGTCGATGTCACTAAGAAAACATCAGCAACAAAGCCTGTAGTGTAAAGAAAGGAAGACGAACCCGGTTGGCAGATATAGTTTGGTCGCGTAACTTCCGAAAGGGAGAACTTTGGCGTCTGGAAACGATGCAGCGACCGCTTGTTTGATATGTGTCACCACAAGACCACGGATCTCGTCTTCTACTGGTGTCGGTGATATCCATTTGGTAAATGCCTCTACCTCCCGGCGTAAACTGAGTGGTAGTGAGAGCGTGCTGGTGGAAAACAGACGATGCACATACACTTCAGCAACATTGATGCAAGTATCCAGATCCAAGTTCTCGAGCCACGGAACCTTGTCTACCTTCCTGGTTCTGTAATCCGGTTCGTATTTTGCCTTTTCTCGACGTCGACGATCTGTGTACGTTTCTCTTTCTCGACTGCGTCGCCACTCCTTGCCACGGTCCCACTCCCGTTCGGGTGGAGAACGGTCTCTTTCTGTAACTCGAGATTGAGATATATAACGGGATGAAGAATGCGAGACATACTTCTGCTCTTCTTTTCTCGCCTGTCGTTGTCAGTATCGTCGTCGCGCTTTCGTCTGTTGCCACGGTCTTTATCCTCTCTGCGACCATCTCTTTCATCTGAGCGAGACTTTAATCCATCGTCACGCCCCTTTCCCTTCTTATCGCTCGTCTTTCCTTTGCTATTATCCAAATCTGAGTCGTCAAAGGTAACGAAATCTGCACCGGCACCGAGATCCTTGGACACGATTTGCGCGTCGTCGTCGTCGATGACAATGACTTCTCGCGCGACCTCTATATCATTATTCGCCTTTGGTTTCCTATTTCCCTTCCTTTGACTTCTCGGTTCTCGTGGAGCGTTTGGTGGTGGTATAGAGGACGAGGCGATTTTCTCGGCTGGCAAAGCACCATCATTGCGCGGCGGGCGACTTGGATTAGGAACTCTATCGCGTTTGATTTTTGGGCGACTTTTAATGGCAGGAGGTGCAGGTGCAGGCGACGCGGCAGTAGGCGTGTTGGTTCCAGAACTTTTTTTCTTGCGTTTCAATGCAGGAGAAGGTTGAACCGAGGAAACCTGTTCTTCCATGGTCGTATGAACTGGAAGAAGGTTGGTATCGAATGTCGTCGAGACGGAGGAAGTGGGAACGTGAGTGGAGGTGATTTTTCCTCTCCGGATATCGGCCCGAGAGCCTGAGAGGCAACGTTGGCCGCTGGGTTAGGGTTTCTATCTGGCATCGAACATCCATGCGATGATTCGTATTCCCTTCTTCGTTTCGCAATACATATACGCTAGAGGTACAAGCAAGTCTTGTAAGCGCTTTTTTCGTAACTATTTATTTGGTTAATCTCTTGCTAGTTCCTCCAAAGCAGTTTGTGATCTCTTTTTCAAGCGAAGGATCCGGAAACTTGGAAGACCAAGGATTGTGCTGAAAATAAAGTACTGTGGGTATTCGTTCATGTCGTCAATAAGAACATCGCTAAATACAATGTTTGTGCAGAGATTTCTTCGTTGACAAGAGCCGTAGGAACACTGGGATTGCTCCCAAACGTGCAAGCCAAATTCTGTGGCGAAATAATTGGATTGGTAGAAGCCGTAGACCATCACCATGAATTATCGAGGTTCTAAATTGGAGCAATTACCTGTAGAGGTGGGTAATTCGCTGTTCTTGATTTTTCGCTTGGGCTAATAAGAGGAAGCTTCTATACGAAATACAACTGTTTGCTCTTTCGGAGAGTCTGCCATACTCCTCTCGCCTTCTTTATGATACCTTCAATGCCTCTCCGAATTCATTTCGTGCCCAATACATACTAGGCCGTGTCTTACGCCCCTCACCTTCCTGGCCTCCAGAACTCTACTCTAGAATTATCCGATTCCGGCTATGCTCCTCAAAAGTCCTGGACATAATCTGTGATCGCTGTGCAGATGCCACCGGTATCTCCCAAACCACAGAAATCCCCCGACATCTTTTCCAACACTTACTTAGGCTAAAAAAGCCTTCAAGTCAGTGGTCCGAGGCAGACCATCCGCTGCCCTACCTCCGACATCTGCACGAAAAGGTCCCTAATCTGAATCTGAATGCGCATAGCGGCTATGCTTTGGCGATGGCTGTACATGGAGGATTTGTGCAACTCATACAATGCCTCCTTGCATTTGGGGCAGATCCTCGGAGGAAAAACGGTCTATCTCTTTTGATTGCCGTTCGGAACAAGAACTTACCTCTTGTCCGATTGCTTGTGGAACCAGGCTACGGGGAAACGGTCAATAGTCCAAAAAAGCGTAGGGTTGCCGACAGGATACAGTGCGAGCGATACCCCGAGCTTTTGAAAGTTGCTGTGAAATGCGACGCGAGGGATATTGTGGATTACTTGCGTCAGAAGGGCTGTGTACCGGATATGGAGACACTCGGTTTGATGCATAGTTCTCATTAACATTGTTACGTGTTTTTCTACGCCGTTGGTGGATATGAGGAATGTTTGTCGCGAAACCATCTTTGACGTACGCTTGAAAGAACCTCGTCAAAAAATGGCTAATAATGTACGAGAAAGACTTTCTTACAGGTATGCAACATTGCTAGTCTTGATCAATGGGAATAGCGATTCGTCTCATCGCTGTGAAATAATCAGATCCAACTCGATACTTTCCTCTCACTGTCTCGGCAGATGCTCTAGCGCCGTAGAGCGTGAGACGGCAAAATACAGACGCGTCGTCACAATCTTCTCCACACCCTGTCCATAGGACCTCTAAAAACGAGTTGTTGCTGGGCGTCCACAGCATACTCTCGTCCTCTTCTTCCTCGTCTTCTCCTATCTGGATGGTATGAACGCACATCAACCCTCTAGCAGCTCTCGGGATGGTGTCGAAATCCATATTGAGCACTAGACTACGTTTCACTTCAACCCGTGCCTTCATGTCGGCCCGCATTTCTCGATATTCATCGCTCTGGTGCCATACATCTCGTTCCTGCGCACTGTGCCATCCAGTTAGCATGTACATGACGCCCGGAAGCCTGACGTCGGCGTAAAATGTCAAAGGGTATGAAGAATACGATGGCTGGAGGCTACACCAGAACGTGTAGAACCTAGATAGAGATTCGAAGTTGTTGGGGGGTACATGTTGAAGCGTTATGAGTTCGGTTAAAGGCATGTAGGAGGCGAGTTGTCAGGACGTTCAACGGGTATCGCTGAACTCCTTTTCTATCAGGTTTTCTTCCGGTAATCCTCGAAAGCAGCGAATGTCAATGCTTCGGGCTGAGAGCCGAGCGCATAGCAGTTACCTATACAAATGTCTGTTCCGCCGAGATGTTTCGATCCACGGGATGGTATCGATTTCCGGATGCTGTTCGTAAGCTATAGTGCAATTGGTGTACCGGCGTTCAAGTAATTCTGATACACGGATGAAGTGAGCCAGATATCACTCTATAAGCAAGGTCAGCCGCGAGAGTATATTATCAATGGGAGGAAGTATCACCGAGAACGCCTAGCAGGCCGCGAATTAGAGGAGGCATCATCTCTAAGCCGCCTTGTTGTATGGTCAGCGTAATTAGCGTCATGGAGGTTGTGAACTCACCTCACAGGGAAAAATTTGGAATAAGAGGGATGACACTAATAATTATGTGTAACACACTCTTATACAGGACATCTTCCAAGGCCTTGAAAACGTCGGCGAGCGGGTCACCCAAGTCTGGAAATTTGGACCAAGATCGCTCTCGAACATGCAATTTTTGAGGCCTTCAGGCCCAAACCCTACAGGCTATGCTTCCAGAGCTTCGGCTATTGCTTACGCGCATTCCCCGAGCGAAGGGCCAGCTTGGCTCTCTGCTACGACCCACCTCCCGTCTCAGGTTCAACGTTTAGCCCCAGACTAGCCCGAACGTGCAATCTGGCTAAGTGTTATTTAAGGAGGGCGGAAGACGTAGCGGAAGGAACGGATTGTGGAGCCGATAAAGGCGATAGTGCGTGATGCCCCGCAGCCCGAGCCGATTGCCCCTCTTGTGTGCCTTGCACCCAGTACTTCCAAGTTCCAATTCCGGGCCACGCACATCCCAGCTTACTAAACTGTGTGTTTAGAGAGGAAGATCTAATGATGTCGGCGGTTTTTCTTTGGTTTTGCGACCGCACTTCAATCATTGTCGGTATTAAAACTGAACGGCGGCGGTACCGGTATTGGTGTGCAACACCTAGCATGCTGATCTCAGGTTTCTCCTAGACAGATGGATGATACACGCCTATAGACGGAAGGAGTGAGCTGATTTCCGTTTCCGTTCTTCAAGAGTCCGGGCCCGGTTACTCTGTAACGATTGTCCTTTTTTTAACCGAGTTCTATATATTCCCCCTACCAAGATCCTTCACATGTCCTCTGAATCCGGCATAACTGTTGACACCGTTAGCTTTCTGAGGTGATTGCTCTACTTCCTGAAGTTTTTTCTGGATAAGGCAGAGTTATATATAAACGCGACGATGTACAAAATTCGGCATAGCCACTGCAATTGGACCTATATCGGTACATACCGACACCATTTTTATCTACGGAGATATATTTACCAGTCATCGCTAAAAATGATGTCGATGATTCTATCTGCATTCTCCTCTGCGGTCAAAGGAGCGAAAGAGGAATCCGATAGCTCGGAGATATTGGCATTCCCATACCTCGCAGCTGCCCAGATGGCTAGTACTTCTGTGTTACTGTTTGCCACGATATTCAGGTGAATGAGAAGGAGAAAGGATGAGTGTTACTTGCCTAGGCGCAGCATCTATCTGTTTAATGAACCACGTTAGCAACTTCACGGAGCCGTCGCAGAAAATTACACACTTGTCTACCTCCGTATCTTACGGCGGCGTCATTCAACCAGCCAACAAAGAACCTGACTTTCTCTAGGAAACGGGACTCAGCACAGAGCATGAACGTGAATACGAATAATACCTCTGTTCCTTTTCGCGCCCAAAAATTGGAAATGTCTACCATATCCTCCCTGTTCCCGAGTCCGGTCTTCGTGCAGGCGCCACAACGTCGGAGTACTCGGAATCTTAGCTTTGTTTGACCACACTTTCGCCAGAGCCAACGAAGTGAATTCCGCATACGAAAACGACTGCATGCCCACGTTGACTACGCACCACCGTCAGCAAAGCCACAGAGCCGTTATAGTAACGAGGCCCCTACTATTTATGAATCCAATGGTGGGTTCTTCGATATAGAACACGTCCAGATGAAGAGAGCGAAGGTGAGTGCCATCCGTCACGATAGGCTGGGGGGTACCGGGTTGTACCCGGTCATTCGGACCCAGCGATGAATTGTGATATTGACGCAAAAAGGGGAAGGAATACCTGAACCCCGTCGAGAATACTATGTGATCTATGCCAGTGATTACCTATATAACCTAGCAGTCAGTAACCAGATAGCTGCAGATGAAACAACCTACAGTTCCGTTGGTTAATTCCACTTTGCCGCTGGATATGTCTGATGTAGGGTGAAAGCGTTTAATTTCGCCGATGAAGGTGGTATTTTCGGGTACCCGACCAAGCTGAGCCTCTCGAGGGAAATGTGGCACAGTACCTTGTCGAGCAAAGTTCAAAGGTGATAGCAAGAGGTTCAGGACACAGTAAACGCACTCTTATCAGGCTAGCAGGGACAGTTGAGTAAGAATAGCTGAACAGAAGACTTGCTTTGGCGCACCCTGGTAGACAGGTAAACTGTCCGAGCATGGAAATTGAGATCTCTAGCTATTTCTCCACCACTTGTCTATCCAAATGTCAGAAAACACTCAAGTAACCGAAGATTTTATGAATCCTTACTCCAGCACCAACGACTAAGACTGTCTTGTTCAAGAACGGGTCTGGGCGTCTATACTGACGCGAGTGCTGAATGCTTCCAGGGAACTGCGCGGCCCAAGCTGCCAGCCCCTCAATGTTAGGTATATTCGGAGCATTGTACCTCCCAGTAGCTACGACGACGGCGTCGAAATCCTATCGAAATGGGCAAACTTTCGCAGAGATATACAAAACAGACATACCTCGGTCCACCAAGTTGCCTGCGAAGTTCGGTCCCCCGTCTGAACGAACTTTTTCAAGGTGAGTGTCCAGCCTACGTGTTGGTCATCTCGGAAACGTTTTTCGACCTGCTCAACTCTTGTGGAGTACGATACGTTAGGACTGTCATCGTTGGTGTTAATTCCGTGCCATGATGCAAATGCCCGTAGATATCTCTGCAGGGTCTGGTGGGGCAAGGCTGCAAAATTAAGTTAGCCCTCCAAATACCATAGTTCATGATATGATGATAGGGACGAACACCAGGGTGTGCCTTCAGGCCAAGGTGTTTCCCTTATCTGTTGATGCACCTTCGGTCTCGTGAGCACAAGGCAGCCTTCCGAAAGAAAGATTAAGCTGAACTCACCGAGGGCGCATTGGACTTTAAGGATGCCCAGACAGGCTTGGGTTCTCTGTGGTTCCGCCGTCTGTCAAGGAGAACGATAACATCTTCGTCCACATATTCCTCCTTGTACGGAAGTATCGCTCCCTTTGGAGGCAGAGAGGGGGTGAAGTCCCCTACAGCGGGGTCTACATTAGGAACAGGGGCGTCGGGTGGAACTTCCTCGCTGTAGTGCCAGTTCCCTCCGGGCGAATCGTCCCGCTCGAATAACCGAACTTCGAATCCCGCTTGGGTGAACTCTCTATAGCTTATGAGACCTCTGTACTGAAATGAGTAGCCAATCAACGAAAGGGAAAGCAAACAATACCCAGGTCCCGCTCCGATAATTGCGACCTTGCGAATAGGCCATTTGAACTCGTAAAAGTCATGCTGGGTCAGCTCGTAATGGGAGATGTCTGAAAGAAGCGGCTCTTGTGAGACGGATTGGGCGACGGCCAAGTAGACGGAAAGAAGCGATATGAGAAAGCGCATCGTTCGTGGGAGTTCGGGTGAAACCTGGAGTTGATATATATATATATCATCCTCGCATATGTTGCTCTCGCGCATTACCGACGAAAGATGACGCGACCTTCTGCGATTTCTCCTCATATTCCCGCGATACGCACTAGATAAGTCATTGGTCATCTTTACAAAGCCATGGGGCTACATCCAAGGCGTCCAGAGCGCAGCTATATATAAATTTGTCAAGGTTAGGATTTGCGGGTCAGAAGTTGGTGCTTTCGAAGCTTCGTCCTGGATTCATTCCAATACAGGCAGGCGCTTATCACAAGAACAACCTATAGGTCGGGACTCTTTTAGATTTTTTCCTGACTAGTAAAGTTCAGCAGGCAAGGATGATTGACTCCGTAGGAGGCTTACCGACCAACATTCAGGTCCTTCAAGACTCCCTGGTTAAGTGTTTTATCATCCAAGAGAGTTTGAAGGAGTAAAACAAGTACATTGCGCGAAGAGAAGAGCCTGTAATTTAGTAATATTAGAGGTACTTACATCAATAGGTAGTAGGGAATTGGTGGGCGGAAGTATCCGGAAGACGCTCGAGGATTGTGTTGGATCGACCCTCCTCGGACCAATTTTTTTTCGCGCTACGATTCATCGCTAGGTTCTAGGTTGGTACTTAGTCTATTCATCTAAGCGTGCTTTGATCTGGTAGCGGCTTCAATGTCACACAGAAATATCAAAAGAGAATTTTTTGGCTGGGGATTCTGGCGGGATGGCGGCCCGAAGAAGGTTTTGGACAATAACTATAAACTTCAGAGGTACGCGCGTCGTGCGCGTCAGTTATTCTCGTTAGTCCTCTTCACACCCTTTTCCATCATGGTCGCCAGTACGACAGAACAGGTCCTTATTTCCTTCAGTCAAAAAGTTGAAATGTACTCACAATCTTCTCTAGCTGTCTGCTCTAGCCAATACCACCGTCAGTACGTTGGGTCATGCACCACTGTAATGGAAGAAGCTGACAGGCACCTGGCTTCGCAGTCGTCCACCCTCTTGTTCTCCTCTCCGTTGCCGACCATCATGCTCGGGCTGTCTCCCGGAACTCTCACAAACGCGTTGTTGGCGTCCTTCTAGGGCAGGACAACGGCAAGACCATCAACGTTGCCAACTCATTCGGTATACCATTCGAAGAGGACGAGAAAGACAGCAAGACGTGGTTTTTGGATCACAACTACATACAGGGGATGTATGAGATGTTCAAAAAAGTTAACGGTGTGCATTATCTAGGTGCATTTACGATGAACATCACTGAAATCGAGCTTCCTCGCAGCAAAGGAGCGCTTGATTGGCTGGTATCATTCAGGTCCCAAACTAAGGGCGTCAGACCAGGAGATCAATGACTTGTTCAAAAAGTTTATCGCTCGTCCTGTCATGGTTATTGTAGATGTGCGGCCGACAACTGTGGGGATACCTACAGATGCTTACTTTGCGGTTGAGGAGATTAAAGACGTGCGTCGGTTCCCATTTATTCCTTAATGAATTAGCGTTGATCATTTGACAGGATGGTACAGAGACACGGAAAACTTTTCAACATGTTCCATCGGCAATCGAGGCAGAAGAAGCAGAAGAGATCGGTGTCGAGCACCTACTGCGAGATATCAAGGATTCTACAACGACGACACTAGCGACGCGGGTGACCGAACAGCTGGCTTCATTACGGGGTCTACAATCGCGAATGAGTGACGTCCAAAAGTATCTTGTGGAGGTTGCTGCCGGGAAGATGCCCGTGAACCATCAGATAATATATCACCTCCAAGACGCTCTGAATCTTCTACCCAATCTCTCAGATCCAATAACGACACAAAGCTTTGCTTCGAGCACGAATGACGAACTGCTCGTGGTGTACATGAGCAGTTTGCTTCGGGCGGTGATTGCGCTGCATGCGTTGGTGGACAATAAATCGACTATTGGCAGGGCAGAATTCGAAGAGGGCACTCCTGATGAGAAGAAACCGACAAAAGGAGATGGCAAGAAGGGGGAGAAGGGTGAAAAGGGGGAGAAGGAGGACGTAAAGACCAAGGAGACGAGCAAAAGTGACGGGGATCAGAAGGGTCTGTAAATGTATTCATTCTCTGTTCAATTTTGTCGCGTTAGTTGGCCTTTTTGGATGAACGTGAGAGAATAGATGCCTCATGGTGAGCTGCGCGTTCAATAGCACCGAAAATTGCAGGCAAAGAAAATGGTATATTTGCTCGGCATTTGTGATTTTTCTGCGATCTGTATTATTCTTGGGCATATGAAGATATATTTGCAGATTATCCTCACTCTTTTAGGCCCAACTCTGTACAAATCAATATGTAACCTTATATTTAATCTTAAGTGTGTGGCGCAAAGTGAAGAATGCTTATATCCATAAAAGGAAGCACCATCTGACTCATCACAGTTATTTTTTTGGCTGCGTCCGAAAAGCGAACTGCCTCATTTCTCTTTTAAACCACCATCTTCGGTACGTTGCCTTTGCTTCATCTGTCGCAGAGTCTTTCTACCCTCTTTCTGCTGCTTCTCTGATAGCATCTCTTCTGAACAGCTCAAAACTCCAATAATCAACAGTCAAATATGTCTGGCGCTCGAGGTTGCTTCAATTGCGGAGGATGTGCGTGGCGCCGTTTGGTTTTTTCTCTCCGTTTCGTGCTTTTTACTTGGGGAGGTTCTCCATGTATGCAGCGATTAGCTACCTTTCCTTACCCCAAAACCTTTTTTTTCGTTCGCGTTGTACTGACTTTTGACTTGGCATATCACTCAATACATTGCAATATACTATCTCCTTCATCAATACGCCGGTATCCAAATGTATAGTCGGACATCAAGCTGCGTCTTGCCCAAAGGCAGGCACCCCTACCTGGTAACCTGCCCTTCTTGCGCTGCGGGGGGTCGACATTTATCTCTTTTCCTTCTCGATCGCGTCTAGCTACAACTGCAAGTTCATTTTCTTCCTTCCCTTGCTCTCTGCTGACCTGCGTTGTCAATAGGTGGGTTAGAAGGACATGTCTCGAGGGATTGTACAGGCGAGACCAAGGCTAAGAGTTGCTACAAATGCGGTTTAGAGGGCCATATCGTGCGTGTCTCGCTGTGGCGCGCGTCTACCTATTCATTGTAACATAGTCTCGCGACTGCCCAACCGGCTCCACCGCCAATACCAGCTTTGGCTCCGGCGCCACCGGAACTGAGTGCTATCGCTGCGGCAAGACTGGCCATATCGCTCGCGCTTGCCCGGAAGCCGGAGGATCTTCGGGTCATGGAGGTGCCCTTGGTGGTAGCGCAAAGACTTGGTGCTTAAATTTGCTTTGTCGGGCTTCTTCGTTATCTCACGGTGTTGATCCGTTACAGCTACACCTGTGGTGGCGTAGGCCATATGTCGCGGGACTGTGTTCAAGGTTCCAAGTGTTACAACTGCAGCGGTGTAGTGCGTGTCACCTACCTTCGATGTGGTTTTGCTCTCATTTTGTTTTTGCCTCAGGGTCACATTAGCAGGGACTGTACTCAACCTCAGAAGCGGGCTTGTTACGCGTGTGGATCCGAAGGGTAAGTTTCCTCCCTGGCAAATGACTTTATCACCGACGCCTATCTTTGCAGACATATCTCCAGGGATTGCCCCACGAACAGCTCCACTGCCTGATTGTCCGCCTTTGTAATTGTAGCTAGGTCCATTAACTCCTTTCTGTAGCATCGTTTTTGAAGTATCCTGTCTGCTTTATCTCTCCCAACTGCGTCATTTTCGTGTAATGAAACCGGCTTTTATAGTGATCCGCTGGCACTGCCTCACCTGATAGCTACCGGCATCTGGACTCAAGTCTAGAGCATCCGGCCAAAATGGAGCACAATCCCAGAACATTGATAGGCTTGTTCCACATTAGTTCAATTATTGCGTGCAGGGACCAATGTGCGGAATGCGACATATAATTTTGTCTATTCTGTATCATCTCCTAGTTCTGCCAACATGCAGGTTCTGCGACTTGCTCCCCGCACTCTTCGTCCCCTCCGATATTCAGCCGCTCGATGTGTAGTGACCACTGCTAATGCTGCTGACATCTCAGCCTCAAGCTCGTCGGCGCCTACGACGATACCCCTGGGGCGGGTCGAAGCACTCTGGGACACCATCTCCCTCGAAGAGAAAGCTGCCCTCCGCTCACAGCTTGCAGAAGTCCAAAAGAAGGACTGGAAGCAACTCTCTATCGAGGAGAAAACGGCCGGTGAGTATTGTTTCAATCTCGACGTAAGCGTGCGGTTGTTCCCGGGTGTTCATGCACGCTGCAGCGTACTTCGTGTCCTTTGGTCCTCATGGACACCGTGCACCCGCCGGTAAACCCGGGGACAACCTGAAGATTGCTGCTTCCGTCGCGGGTCTTTTGGGGGTGTCGTACCTCATGATGATGGGCGTGAAGGCGATGGGTCAGTCATTTTTGCTCTACGTTGTTGGAATGATATCTGAGGATATTTGTCTGTTAGCCCCTGCTCCCCCGAAGACTATCACGAAGGAGTGGCAGGAAGCCTCCAGTGAGCGCGCGATTGAGCAGAAGATGAATCCTATTACAGGTGAGCGGTTAATTCGTTGCTCTCCGTCAATGGATGGTTTGCTGATGCACGTCTACCTCAGGTATCTCGTCGAAGGGATACAAGGGTGCGGGTTTTGTCCAGAACAATTAAACCTCTGCGCAGTAAAGACGCGGTCGTCTCCCATATCAATACCATTAACGTTCTTTCCTGCAATTTAAAGCTTGTTTTAACGATGGGTGAACATGGCGACCATGGCAGCGCACGATCTTTTCCAAGGTCATCTTCGAATCCAGCAATCATCTGCACTAAGTAAGGTCCATCAACATCCATCATCATCTGATATTTTTTTATTCCACCGTCTCCGCATATGTCCTAGGCGCTCGCTAACATTCCGAATATATGGAGTCTAGATTGCTACCAGGATCCGGTGGCATACGATCGCAGACAATCGCAGGTAGCATTCCCGTTCTCAAGTGAGTGCACCCATTCAATTAACGCGTCTCTATCCCATTATTAAATTACGACAGAAGGAAAGAATAGCTTGATTGACTTTACCCGAGCGCGCACTGAATGCTGGATGCGAGCAGATGCCTTTCCTTTTTCAGCCAGACATGTTCCGACAGAGATGATCTTGATAAATATCACATTCATTCGGGTCCCTTTCCGAGTCCATTCTGCCCAATCGGCATACATGTATTCCGTAATGTTTGTGCAGCGCAAGCATAGCAGTGACTAGTATTGATTTCTTTATGGGTACGTGTGAGTCCGAGTCGATAGCACGTTCTTCAAAAGCTGATATGTTGGACAGAATTGCCCACTCCGTCTGCCCAGGTAAAGTACTGGCCATAGTTGACGGTAAAGTATATGTGGTGTGGTGTGTGGGACCGTTTATGACGGTCTCGAGGGGGTGGCCGGTGATCATGTCAAAATCGTGGATGAGTGCGCCTCCGTACGCGTGCTCTAGGGCTGCAGGTGGTCTTCATTGAGTATTCTCACCCGGTCCTGGTGTTACCTTCGCGGGGCTGAACTCAAAGTGAGTAGCGAAACGGTTTACACTGTCATGGGAACTGACTACGAGATATATTAGCTTATATATGTACTACGGAATGCAGTGGGAATAAGCAACACGAAAGTAGATCCCTACGAGAATCCAGACGGCGCCTGATTGTCGTGCCATGAGAAGCTCGAAATTCTCACACAATGCTTACAGCGGGCCGAGGTCAAACTTTACGCGCCACACGGCATATGATGAGAAATATATAACGTCGCAATAATCTATGAGTAGCTACGTCCCGATGTGTGCCCGCAGCGGTGTATGTGAGCGGCGGCGTGATCGTCATGTCGGGGTGATCGTCGTCTGGTCTCGTGTCGTCCTGAAGGTGGGTCCGTGTCGTCTTGAGGTGGGTCCTGTTGGTGTTGTAAGAGTGGCAGGCTTACAGATCGATTACTTTAGAGCGCCGCTTGTAAACCAAGTTAAAAACCTTTTCAAACGTTGAACTCTGTCAAGACTCCTGGCAGTAGGACTCCGAGAACCGACCTCCACGATGACTGCTTTTATACCTGGCGACGATCTCCAACTTGTTCTTTCTGATACGGCGCTCTCTCAATCTCCTGCGTTTGGCTCTGAAGAGCGTTTCTGGTTGAAGGTGGGCGTACTTGAATCCAGTCCCCTTGTTTCGAGGGCTGAACCTGTTTGCTCCAGAACCATAGATTCAGTATTCAGCTGAAGCTTACCAATGTCGAAATTGGATATATCAATGTTCAATTCATTGAGGCCCAGAAAACAAGAGACTATTTTTTTGAAGAACTTGATGAATATTCTCACGTGTGTTTTGACATTGGATATCTTACGGATTTCTCTGAATTGGCTATCATAGGAGCTCGCAAATTTCGCTTTGGAAGTCTTTGACCGCTGCGGCTTTCTCAAACAAGAAGTCATAACAGGCGGACTGGGCCTGTGGGACGCCGAAGACGCCTGTGAAATGCATGAAGGGCCCATTGTGTACATTCAGGCACTTGTGGTTACAGAGAGTTGGCGCGGTCGAGGCGTTGGATCGTGGGCGATCCCACAACTTTTTGACACTCTTGAAGTTAAGTGTGTTGGCTCGTCTTATCTGTTCGCCTGGCCGGCGGTTCTGGGTGATCTGGAACCCATGTTTTCACGGACGACACGAGAGGAATGGGTAGCAAAGGGTGAACGTATCATTAAGTTTTGTCGTTCAGTAGGTCTTAGGATTTCTTTTTCCTTATTGCTGTGCTCATGGTTGATGCAGATTGGGTTCAGGCGTCTCGCTAATACCAGTTTCTTTTGTCTTGCAAAAGATCCTGCACATCGTTCCCGCCAAATTTCCGCCAACGATGATGCAGAATTCAAGCCTCTTCCGCCTCCGAGGGATGATAATGAGGTGGCCAGAAGGATGTTGGCTTCTTGGTGACGTGTTGATGACGAAGCCCTAGCAACATACTTCCCTGGAAAGAAGAGGTATTTGTGCCAGAGTCATACAAAACTATCCGTGGTGTAGCATGCTCAACCGACAGAGGCTTAGCGTATACCTCCCTTCAGAATATATCTACCTCATTTCGGTCCATGCCCGTCTATCTACTGACAGACGCTATGGTATGTTCGTTCCATCTTTGTCAAGTAATTGTCCGGAACGTCGACGCCCAAGCTCGGCTCTGGTTACAGGGAAAAATCAAGGGTTAGAGCTACGTGCGACAACGTAAGGTGTCCAGCCCTTCTGGAGCTTCCAAACTTCAAGCTTCAAGCTCCGCTGCTAGTATTTGACAGAAAAAAATCGTCTCTTCGACCGTACTGCGACGATGTCTACGTTTACGCCCGCGAGTGGTCTTGTTCTCAAACCCAGGAAATTGACAGGACGTGAGGATCCTCACGTTGACGTGCCATCTTATATCGCTGAATGGCCATGGTTAGAGGTAAGATGCGTCACACTGTGTCCTCACGTTGATGATGCTAATGTATCGTCTCTAGCAATTACTTTACATTATTCAAAAAAAGGACACAGGCGAACAAGTTGGCCGCATCGTTTGTCAGTTCATCGATGCCAAGCGAATCCCCAGGAATAAATTTCTCAGTGAAATGGACGCTGTATCGGATGTATGATTCGTCTTTGAACCTCTCGTAGATTTCCCGCGCTAAATTATTTTACAGGACCTCTCAAATCTTGCGTTGGCCGTCTTCACTTCTAATGGTCGTCTTAACGTGGAAGTCAGAGAGAGCGGCCTCTGCCTTTGGGAAGCCGAAGACTCGAGAAAAATGTACGAAAGTCCCATCGTGTACATACAAGAGATTCAAGTCAACGAGGGGTGGCGTGGTAAAGGCATCGGATCCTGGGCCATAACTCAGCTCTTTGAAACGGGAAAAGTCAAAGCCATAGGTTCGTCCTATCTGTTCGCCTGGCCTAGCATCTTGGGCAGGTACGATCCACCGCCTCGCAATCATACGAACCCCGGTGCACCACCGATGAAAGAGGATCAGGATGCCTGGGAGGCGAAGCGGGACCCTATCATCAAGTTTTTCCGTTCGGTAAGTGTTGAACTAGTATTGGCATGCAAGATGCTCTTTCTTACCATTGGTATAGAATGGCTTCAGGCGCCTTGCCTATACAAATTTTTTTTGTCTTGCAAAAGACCCTGAGCACTGTTCGCATGAAATCACTGCCGATCAAGATGTGGAGTATAGGCCTCGACCGGCCCCGGAAAATGAAATGGAGAGGCTGAGCAGCATCTTGACGATGTTCAGTCAATTTACCCCGTAACGCTCTTTCTTTATATAGTTACCGTTGTCGGCATCTGCGCATGTGCGAGATAGTTGCTATGTTTTTGTATAGTGCGTGCCTTGAAGCAGTTTCACTGACGCATTTGAGATCAGTTCTGATTTCAGATTGCACAGCTATTCCCTAGTCCCCCGTAAATTTAAAACTGAAAAAGTAGCTCGTACGTGACGCGTGGCCTCGGCGCGCGCAATAAGTTATTGAATAAAGTAAGAGGCCTGCCGCCGGCAAGGTTAAAGTGAACAGCCTCTTTACTCCGTATAAAACGGATGCCAAAAGGAAAGCGTGAGACATCCCCCTTCTTTGAAGTGAACCTTATCTAACTACTGCCTTCCTTCCTTACCACCAATATCATACATATTATCACGATGTCAAACGTGCTTGTCATTGGAGGTTCCCGTAATATTGGGTATTACACTGCCATGCGATTATTGGGTACGTGCAACGCCAACCAACTCAGCACTTGAACCTAATTTGTCGCTTTATAGCTGCTGGATCTACCGTAACTTTCTTGTTGCGTTCACCCAGCGTTTTCAATGACGACGCCCAAGTTCAAGAATATGTCAAGTCTGGAAAGGCTTTTCTTGTTCAGGGAGATGCACTCAAACAATCTGATGTACAAAATGTTTGGGCTGAGGCGTCCAAACATGGAGACGTCGATGTGGTCTTGTTCACAGTCGGTACGCTGCCCCCTTGACACCGAAGCATATAGCATCTCTCACCTCTATCAATCTAGGCGGTACTCCCAAATTCCATATACTTAAAGGCGCGGTGATTACTCCAGAAAATCTTGTCACACAGTGCTTTTTGAACGTCATTTGCACTATACCTCATACCGCAACCCCGAAATTCGTCGCAATATCCTCCATGGGGCTCACACGCGAATCTCACGCAAGCCTGCCTCTCCTCTGGAAGCCCATGTATGGGTACCTACTCGCCGGTCCTCACAGGGACAAAATGGGGATGGAGCGGGCGATTGCTCATTGCGCTGGTTGGGACTGGAACACCAAGAAAGACGGAGAGCCTGACGAGAAAATCATGGGCCCTGCCTGGAGGGAGAGAGAAGGTTTACCCGCAGCTGGGTCAATGAAGAACATCATGGTGGTGCGACCTGCTCTTCTCACCGACGGGGCGTGCCTCGCGGATGATTCAGCCAAGCCTGCGTATCGACTGAGTGACCAGGAAATCAAGGGATATACGATTTCGAGGAAGGATGTCGCTCATTTTGTGGCGGATGCTGTTTCTAACCGGTGGAATGACTTTGTGGGCAAGCATATCACTGTCGTCTACTAAGTCGGAATATTAGCGCTTTGTTTATTGTATCATAATTGTACAAACCTACTATATCCACCATCCATACTTATATGACAAGTTTTATTCTCATGCATAATCGATTATTGAGTGTAAGAACGGTCTATTCGCGTCGCGGTAGAACAGTCAGGCCATGATAAATACTCCTCCCGAGTATATGTGCAGAGGCGAAGATCATGCTCGGGAGATCGTTCGCTTCGTTGTTTAGGCCACACTAACTCTTAAAAATAACGCGACATTGGTTGCATTGCAGAACTTCATATTTGCTGGACAACGACAGATAACAAATCAACCGGTAATCAGCTTGTGTATCTGCAGAGTGCTTTCTAGTGGTGGGCAATGGCCTTCTCCTTTGCTATCCTGGCCGCGTATGGGTTTTTGGGGTCCTCAGCGTATGTCGGTGCTACAACGAGGAACCTCAGTTCACAGTCAGGTAGAAATGGATAGAGCACGCACATCTAATCGCCAAATCCTGGATTTGGGATACGCCGTACATAGTGAACAATCCTGCGGCGAGGAATGGCCACAAGGGCTTGAAGACCTGTCGCTTCCGTCAAAACATATCCAGTGTCGAATTCTCAGTACTTGCAGGAGTGGGCCATTTGCGGAGACCAAGGAATGCCATTATCTGGATGTTTCGTCAGTATTACTTTGATAAACGAAGGAACGGAGGACGCACTTCACGATGATGACAGCGGAAGTTGGAAGAGTGAGCGTCGGGTCAGACCGCTCAGCGTTGCCTAGCTGTGTGAGAACTTCTTTCTATTCCCTGACAGCATCCTGGGAAGTCGGACATTGAATTAATTATACCGGCCGCTCAGCGGCTCTGAACTCCGACAACCAGACTCGTTCCTGACGTCACTGAACAGCAACTTGAGCTCAACCCTCGACGATGGTCTTGGTCTTAATAATTGGTGACCTGCATATTCCCCACCGTATACACGACCTACCCGTCAAGTTCAAAAAGCTCCTTGTTCCCGGGAAAATCCAGCAAATTCTGTGTACGGGGAATGTTTGCGACAAAGAAACGTACGAGTATCTGAGGACGATTTCTCCTGACGTGAATGTGGTGCGAGGGGACTACGACGAGGTTCGCATGATAAATTCTACTTTTTATTTTGCCCAGCTGATGTATGGGTAGCATTAGATCTCAACATTTCCACTTTCCGTAACTGTAGTGCACAACCCAATAAAGATTGGTGTCATTCATGGGCATCAAAGCGTTCCAACTGGCGACTTGGATGCTCTGAGCGCGATTGCGAGACAAATGGATGTAGATGTGCTGGTCAGCGGGCATACGCACTCGTACGTTGTTGTTCTGTCGGTGATACTCTCAATAATCAAGCCGAACGGGCATGCAGGATACAAGCTGTAGAACACGACAATAGATTCTTCGTGAATCCGGGTTCAGCTACCGGCGCATGGACAGGCCTCTTCAACGGGTAAGTTTTTACGTGATAAACAGATGTGATATTTACTCTTTGTTCAGCGACGCTATACCTTCATTTGCCCTGATGGATATCCAAGGACCCGTCGTCGTTACCTACGTGTATCAACTCATCGATGGAGAGGTGCGCGTCGAGAAGGTGGAATGGAGGAAGGAAACGGACACTGGGCCCAAGACTTTGCCCCAGCCCATACCTAGTCCCGCACCAGGTAGTCCTCCTGGCGGTGGCTGGTAGTGGTGCGAGTGTTTTGTAGGTGGGCACACATCTCGTTTCGAGAATGAACGGAGCTGATGCGTATACAGGACACTGCTATGCATTTTGTATGTCTCGAACGATGACTGAATTCATGATCTGGATTGTTTATCTATCATGGCACTGCAATGACGAGAAGCAGGGGATATGGCAGATTTTCATCCTGGAATAGCCTTTGTTCCATTACTGGTGTCGGTACTACTGAGACGGCGTTCACGTTAACGTAGTCTCCGTATCGGTGAGATTTTGCTGGACGGGAGGATCGGACCGTGCCAGCGTGTTCCAGGATATGTTTCCTCCAGCAAATAAAATTTAGAGCCTCACAAACTCCGACGCGGTTCTATTATTGGCTTACATCCGGTGAAGGCAGATCTTTCTAGTGAGTTTCCAAGGCAACTGAGTCCCCCCTTTTCCCTCGCGTTCAGGACTAGGAGCGTGGTCCTTGTAACCGTCGAAAAGATCCTCTGATGAAAGCTCCCTGGATGTACACGACAGAGGTTGTGGACCTTAACCACCCATTTGTGATCCGAGCAGGGACATCCAGGAGCTAAATTGGTATCTCTAGGTATTTTTAGCGTGAACAACAACGGTGTGCCGAAATCACCGGTTGGGTTTTAAAATCAACGTCGAGGAGAAGTGATACTGATTGTTCTCCGTAATGCGTGGGTATTGATTACTCTACACCACCCAACGATTCACACGCAACCACGGTCTCTACGTCCATGAACGCTGCATATTTATCCACAGCTGCTTTGGTTCCCGCTAGTGCACCACTGAGTCTAGGCAAAGTAAGCGTCGCAGGATGGTCTCTTCGAAGTGGCTGCCTTCATAACATTTCTCTGCTTAGACGCGAAGAGAAGCTGAAACACCATACACTGCGGCCTCCCTTCACTCAAAGTCGTCATTGTCAATATCGAGCAAGGTGCGTGCATATCGTGACTCGTGAGTGCTCGAGAGATTGACGAAGGGCTCTCGCTTTTGCAGTACTCGTTGGCACCAGATCCTTATTCATGGGGGAGCAATCTGAACCCATACATCAACGAACCAGATGACTCCTTGCACAACCCCACAGTGAAGGGTGGTAGAATCGTTGACGATTCCGAACTGTCTTTTTCCTCTAGAGGCGTGGCCAACCTTGGCTGTCTATCCCTTCTTTGTTTGGGCATTCTCGCGCTATTGTAAGCATCTCCCACGAAAATGATGATATTTGGGACTCTCACCAATGGTCTCATCGAAG
This sequence comes from Armillaria mellea, assembly GCA_030407055.1. Taxonomy (NCBI): domain Eukaryota; kingdom Fungi; phylum Basidiomycota; class Agaricomycetes; order Agaricales; family Physalacriaceae; genus Armillaria; species Armillaria mellea. The sequence goes on along the minus strand of JAUDZF010000001.1, from coordinate 685,896 downwards.
TATTGGTTATCCTGTTGTAAATTATCGGGCACAGTCCCTGACAAGACTCAGCGCTTTCGATGCGTTGGGTGTCAATGGTTCGGGTCAGGTGCGTTAAAATTGGACCAGACTAATTTGGATTTTATTTATTTCTCAAAAAGGTACCTGTAATGCTGGGGAACCGGGGTCTTATCGACGTGGATACCCCAGCATCGGCACACACAAAGCAATCACGGAAAGATCAATCGGAATGGCGCCTCGTCTTCTCGGATGAGTTCAACACAGACGGCCGTAGCTTTTACCCTGGCGATGATCCCTATTGGGAAGCGGTGGACCTTCACTACTGGGTCAGTCCCCTTACCTGGGTTTCTCGTGATCTACGGCTCATGTTGAACAGGCCACGAACAACATGGAGTGGTATGATCCGGCTGCAGTGACGACGACCGGTGGCCACTTGGTTATCACGTTATCCCAACAAGAAACGCACGATTTGGATTATCAAGGAGGTGAGCTGAATCTGATGATGAACCTTTTCGGACCGCTTCACACTTACACTCACTCTCTTAGGACTGGTATCAACCTGGTGCGAAAATTCGATCGGCTGAGGAAATATAAACTGAGTCGTTTTCCAGGAACAAATTTTGCTTTACAGGCGGGTACATCGAAGCAGCCGTTCAGCTTCCTGGCGCCAACAACGTTGTTGGCCTGTGGCCGGCCGTTTGGACGATGGGGAACCTGGGGCGCGCTGGTTATGGCGCAAGTCTCGAAGGAATGGTGCGCGTGTTAGCACAAGTCATCACCCGTACTATGCTGATCATCTTTCAGTGGCCGTACAGCTACGATGCCTGTGATGTCGGTACCGCTCCTAATCAAACCATCGGGGGGCAGCCGGTGGCCGCATTGACGAGTGGCCTTGAAGATGCAGGATTCGAGCTGTCTTATCTTCCTGGACAACGGCTATCACGGTGTACGTGTTCAGGGGAGAGTCATCCTGGACCCATGCACTCTGATGGCTCGTTCGTAGGCCGTTCGGCGCCTGAGATTGATATTTTCGAAGGCCAGGTATTTTTAATTGCTAATATCCAAGCTTCAAAGATTGATGATCTGTTTGACTTAGATCACTGGAGATCCCTTGTCGGGCCAGGTCTCCCAGTCTGGACAGTGGGCAGTACGTTATGGCTGGCTTCCTGTTTGTGGAATATTTACTTAGTCTTACAATGGCAGCCGTTCAACAAAGGATACATCTGGGATAACAGTTCGGACAACCTGATTATTCCAGATCCTTCCATCTCTGTTCAGAACACTTACTTGGGAGGGGTGACGCAGCAAGCAACATCGGTCGTTACGAACACGGATCAAGCCTGCTACCAGCTCGAGTCCGGATGTTTTTCGGTATATGGGTTTGAGGTTCACAATCTACCCACTCTCTACTGTTATTGTTTGCTCATTTCTTTCCTCTCCCTCTGTTAACTAGTACCAACCCGGTTAGCATATACATTCACCCTCGTCTAACCAGTCCTCTGTAACTAACCTTTGGCTACCTTCTGTCTAGGTTACGATGGAGCGGTCAGTGACTTCTTCTTGATATATTGCGAACACTTACTGATGTTCTTCTCAGTACATTACGTGGGTTTCTGACGATAAGGTTGCTTGGACAATGAATGTGGGTGCCGTTGGCGCTGACAGCGCTACAAACATCTCTGCTCGGCAAGTACCATCAGAGCCAATGGTATCTCAAGTGAATTCATTATCGTGGTACATCTCTGATGTGTTGGAAATAGTATATAATGGCCAACCTTGGAATGTCTACAAACTTCGGGCCGGTAGACTTGGAGCATCTACAGTTCCCTGCGGCCATCCTCATCGACTATATCAGGTCCGTCATGCGTGTACAGCTATGTAACATTTCTGACACGTTTGACAGAGTTTACCAGTAATGACCAGCGATTGTTTTCCTTTGAAACGGCTTTTGACTGCTGCTACAGAGACCCGAATAACATTAACATTGGCTGCGATCCGCCTGACTTCCCGACGCAGGCGTATATCAATACGTAAGTAGTTCGGTGCCCTAGACTAGTACTACATTAATCGCTCTCTCGTGTCCAGGTATATCGAAGCCTACTCGAATCCTAACCTTACTACATGGCGGGACGATTATAATCAACCTTTCCCCAAGAATTCCCTGGTTGACGGTTGTTGACTCTGACCACGAATGGGTAGTCAGAAGTCGGCGCAGCACCCTTTAATTTGGCGCATGTAGTAACGCTGGTCGTTGTGATTCATATTGTATTCTACTAAGTCCATGATACCCTGAATAATGTTGGAAGGTACTACACGGACATATCAATGGAAATTCAATTCTGTGTTGAATATAAAGGATGTATGAATCTCTAACATGCAAGTGTCCAAGAATCCGAATCAAGACTATAGTACTAGCCGGGCTTGAGCGATATAAAGATAATTCACCGACTCTAGAGCATCAAATAAACTGGACTTGGATGATGCTATTTGGGTATTTGGTGGATCCATAACCTTTTGGATGTATCGGAGTAGGGTTTGTGTCTTTATGGAATGCGGCGGAATGCCTTATGACCCGTGTTGCTGCATATCAGTGTACTAGTAGAACCTCTTCGTTCGATGTACGGCAAATAGGGACGTGTGTGGCCCTTCGACCTTCCAAGGCAGATGTCACAGAATTTTGCGTCTTTCAATGGCGGCGGCATAGCGGCTGTGGAACGGATCTCTGCCAAGTGCCATAGACTATCGGTAGTACCATTTTGTCCATAGGCCCGTCGTCACAAATCGTAAGACTCGGATGTCATTGCAAACACACAAATGTAGATTTATTAAGTCTGGACCAGAACCTCCGAAGCTGACAGTAGACTCAAGATGTGGAAATGACAGCGGCAACAATGGTGAGAGCATAGATCGTCCGGTTGCCGCTTTTCTTCGTACCGTGACGGAATCGATAAGTCAGGTCTATTTACGACTAATATTGTTTAGCGACTGTCAATTCAATTTCTGACATATGAAAGGAAATAGTGGAGTGCTTATACAGGTAATTCCATCACAAAACCTTCATCGTTAGACAGATTGTTGTGCTTCAGCATTAGGATCATCAACAAACCCATCATCTGCAGCAACAGGATCAAGTAGGCTCAGTCCACCATTAATGCATCACCAGCAGGATGGGTTCTACGTCGTTGGCCGGGTGGTGAATGCACAGACGTGTCTGAAAACCTACCGGCATCATGCCTCCCTTTCCTTTTGTTGGGTAATGCAGTCGGTGGTAAAGCCTGCGCGATGGTTATCATCGCCCACGCAAATCGAGTAAACAGTGCATATCCCTCGATACGCTGGGGCAATCTAACTGTCCGTAGATGATAATCTTCCACCATCCCGACTCTCCGCGAAGCAAAAATGCGACGTATTCGTCGCTGAATGGTGCAATGACAAAGGAAGGATGGTCCATGGATTCGAGCAAACCGGATTCCAGGGTGATGATTTGACGAATGTCATCAACAGGGCGGGCTTTGGAAGCTTTGATGGGGCCAGGATAAGTATACTGCCGATATATTTGATGCATGTAGAGCTATTATACAGAATAGATCAAACAATTTAGAAATGGAAGACAAGAAACAACGCACCCAGGAAGCATAGACCTGGGGAACGAGGTGCGTCGCACGGAGTTCTTCATTCAAACCGGAAACGGCGCAGATGCGATCGTCTGCGATTATACAAACGCTGATGTCGGTGAAATCATCCTCAAGTGGGTTTGGTCTGCCTTTCTTGTGTTGGTCTATCGCAAGCCATCGTTGTGGGACGTCCTTGCGTAGAGGCGGCGTCCACTCCATAAAATCCGTGCATATAGAGTAGTCGTCGCCGTCGTCTAGAAAGAATCTGTATTCCTCGCCAGTGAGGTATCCATTTATGACATCCGTTACCCGCCCCGAGCGGAAGGGCGTCGACGAGAGAAAGCCCTTACCCGCTATGACGAGACATCCGTCTAAGACGAACCAATGGGGAATTCCGAGGTGCTCCTGGCCTCCTTCAGTGACTTTTTGGCGGCGTCCTAGTTGCAGAAACGGGCAGTCGCGGACAGGGTGTATGACGAGAATATACTCATAAGGGTCTGCCCTTTCTTCCAAAGGCGGTCGTGGAGTCAGAAGATCGGCCATGGTAGTAGACAATGGAGGTGGAACCGTGGAATAAATGGCTTATATCCACACACGTCCCCGATTCTCTCCGACCTCTAAACTTTTGCGACTGTCCTAGATGACTGACCTTTCTGAATTTACTTCTTCCTTGTTTTCTCCTTTCTCCTTTTCTTTTCTCCACACTTATCGACAAGTCGCCAAGGTAGCTAAAAGCCGAGCTTGTACAGTCCTTCAGTCTTCCATCAAAGTGATCGCTGATGCATAGGGTGAACAACCTCAGACATCCTCTAACTCTTAACAGTCTCTGGAGCTTCCGATATCTAAGAATAGATTCGTGACGATGTTGAACCTCTTCGGGTGATTTTGAGTAAGTAAATATGTTATGTAATGGGACGGGTTAACTTAAAAAGTATCTACCTTAGTGTTGCGGAGGCGCAGCCGCCGGCTCTGATCATGAGTACAGTGGAAATCAGAGTTTTCGTCACGTACAAGTAGACGCGGTATTCCCGGTTCGAGGTACAGATTGGACGTGTGATGGAAGCTACCTCACTACTTAGTACTGGTCTTTAATGACATGACAAGGATGGACGTGTTGCGAAAAAGAACTCACTCAAGTGTCGAACATGGGGAGGCGAGAAGGTCTAGGCATTGTCAAACAAGTGAGTCAATTATCTAGTGGGGATAAGGATTCGGAGCGTAACGGAGACGAAGTGATCAGCCTATAATTTTGATACCGGCGAGGGACACAGCGAGCCATCCTATGATATTGTGGAGAAAGCTTGGCTAGCAAGGAGAGTGGTCGCAAGACACCTACTTTGGTTCGCCAACCTCCAAGAAAACGATTGTTTTTTATACATCGGGCTACAGACCTTCCACTTTGCTGCAATATCGCCGAACATTCCATGGATCGTTCTGCTGACCGCACCTTGGTATTAGTTTCTTACGCAAGTGAATTGAAAGGAAAGCAACTGGAGCGTTCCCTACAAAAAAGAGGCCATTTAACCTTGCAGAGAAGCCGCTAAGCAGAAATTTGAAACGAAAAAAATGACAACAGCGAAGATGCTTCAGATTGTAGCCACTATGGAAATGGTGTCAGCTAGGGCTTCTGATGATATATGAATAGGACCTTACAACGTCTTCTGGGCTAGGGAAGGGGTACGCTCTCCCGCACTCTTTCCTGCAGGAGTCTCGTTGATGAGAGCGAGGCATTGAAGGGAGGCGCTATATGAGGTTTTCCATGCGGCCAACCGCTCTCAATCATGCGAACTTAGGTTATCTTACAAAATCTATAGAGCGGATGGGAATTCAGATTTTGTCACATTTGTGAGTTCCTGCGATACATCCAATTTCTACTCGAGCTTACTTCGTCTCAGCTTCGGGTTTCAAGAGCACCTGTACATCCATCAAGTCGCGTCCGCGTCGTAGGGGTAGTACACATACCTGCTGACCACCCTGACCATTCTCCCACTTCTGGTATCTCAAGGCTGTAAGCCCCCGTTTTTCGGCGAGCACACGTTGATCTTCCTTCAAGGAAGCACGGACGGCGCGAGCAGCAATTTCGCTGTACTTGTTGAATCTAAGGTGGCAATGGAAATGAATAACGAGAAGGCGAAAACCTGCTGCAAGACTCACGAAAATACGCTACGCCAGGCGGTGCTCATCGTGAACGGTGTTGGGGGAAGGAAGACTCGGAAATAACCGGTTGTATTCTTTGGGATGGTGCCACGTGATGTAATGCCGGACTTTGCCAGGACCAGCCATCTCAGTTGCGGTCTTGAGCATCATACCGTTGCTCTCTTTCCACGATCTACCCAGCCATGGCCGGAATATCATGGCACTATGTTCTCAAATTCATCATTACCGGCGAGCTGCATTTCCCGTATCGCCTTCTCATCGTCTGACGCATGGCGAGACAGGCGACGCTGCCGTGGGCAAGTCTTCGCTGCTCGTCCGGCTCACTGACCAGAGGTTTTTGGCGAATCCGGATCCAACAGTACGCCGCGGCAATATTGCATATGTGTCCTGGCGCTCACCGCATGTTCGACTTTGGTTTCAATCTTAGCTAGGAGTCGAATTTGGGTCCAAGCTCATTACCTTACCAGAAGAGAATAAAGTGATTAAGCTTCAATGTCGGTGGACCCTTGTTCGAAGACATTTATTATTGCTTACCACTTTGTGGCGCGATCAGGCTGGGACACCGCGGGCACGGAGTCATTTCGGTCAATTACGCGTTCATATTATCGTGGCGCCGCTGGATGTCTCTTGGTTTATGACGTGACATCTCGGAAAAGTATGTTGCTCTATTCTTTGCTTTGTTTGGAGCTTACGGTCCTCTGCAGGCTTCAAAAATGCACGGTCATGGCTCGCCGACGTCCGCGAGCACGCTGATCCTCATCTTACATGCATACTCGTCGGCAATAAAGTAGACCTTTGTGAGGCAGATGGACCATCAAGCGATACGGAGACAATTAGATCCTCATCTGCTGGGCCTCGACGACAAGTCCCTACGGCCGAGGCTGAACAATGGGCGAAGGAGGAAGGCTTACTCTTCGTCGAGGCTAGCGCCAAGTCGGGTCAGAATGTCGAAGTTGCTTTTGAGCAGGCAGCGAAGAATATTCTAGACAAGATCAAGAAGGGTGTTTTCGATGATGATCGGGTAAGTCAAATACGTTCCATTGTTCCCTCAGGGTCTCTCACCTTCGTTTGTGCAGTCACCAGGCGTTAAACTGTTGCAACCCAACAACAGTCTCACCCTAGAACAAGGTCCGAGTAGATCAACCACTTGCTGTTCATGATACCCACGACTTGGATGTCTTCTCGTTTTATATGTTATGTATCATTTGGTTCAGCATTTGTATGTAGTATTGTAAGTCCATCTTCAATCTTCTTTCGGTGGAAAGTACTCATTTACCTTTTCCAGAGTATAGAACACTTTCTCTCTGTAATTTCGGCTCAACAATACGCCTGACTACTGGAGCGACACACATTGTATCTTCATCGAGGCTGGAATGTCATATCGGCCAATCCTTTGTTCTTCACTCACCGAGGGTCACATCCGTAAGCAGACAATATTTGCAGCACTGTTCCACATGGCGCATTGGGTGCGATATGTGATTCGAGGTTCCATTTGTGTATGAAATCGTGAAGGCGAGAATTCATATTCACTGCATTGTCTGCGTCTGGCAGATGCCAGAGTTGGGACGTTGGCTGAAATACAGTTGTGACAATGTGAAGGGTACTAGGTATTGATCGTGTTTCCGGCGTGTTTGATGCAGACTGATGTGACTGTATCAAGGGATCAAACCCAATTTGGTCTCTTTTGGACGATTTGGCTGGACAAAGGAAGGAGAATGCACAGTTATTTAAGGTATGCGGGGGCGTTAAAAACCACAATTTCCTGGGAAACACTCCGTTGGTGTCTAGTTTGTCGGACCTTTTTCCATGCTTCAGCTTGGACCATACACCGCCTGGGTTACCGTTGATGGCTGCGACCGACAAACATATGCCACAGAGGCATCGCAGCGCGGTCGTTGCATATCTGGTTGGATAGCATCGGAACGAGAGAAGGTATGGTATTGTACCTGTGGACTTGATGACACCCAACTCATCTCTACAAAGAAATTTTCAGTCAACTGGCACAACGCTGTACGAGACACACCATTGGAAGGAGTAGTGTCCATCGATGGCGTTGTGTGCAGCGCCCACGTCATGCTGGACAAGTCAACACGCCCACTCGCTCCAGACGAAATCTCCATATCCTACGCCAGGTCGTCGGATTTTACGCGGAGAAATTTCGTCTTTTCTACTATCCAAGTGACGGGTTCGTTTCATCGCTGTAGTAGCCTTTCTCTCTCACGACATAACCACAGACGAGGACGAGTATCTGCACACTGTCGATAATCAGTATACTTTTGGCGTCATCGAGCTAGAGCTCTGGCGCCTGGAGGTGTCTGGTGTCGCTGCTTGCCAGCCACCCCGACACCAGTATGGTAAACCGTCACTCGAACCTCAGATATTGCACGAACGATCACAAAAAGGCGGCTCGCATCATGTCAAGTAAGGGTCTACTTCATTTTTTGCGGGGCCCGGTGCTCAGCGTCTTCCTTTGTTCTCAGATTTGGTGAAGAATACATTTCTCGTTCGTCACCAGTCGACCTTGTCTCCGGGACGCGGATCGATGAGCATCCTTTCGTCAGGTTCACGTTCAATTACAGATCTATGGGTATGATCTTATAGGTACTCCACAACGATGAGCCACTGCTAATGTATACCCTATTTCTTTTTAAGATATGCTCGTTGCTAAAGGGATTGCTCCTGGCCGAACAGAACGGACACTTCACATGAAGATGTTAAGACAAGAAGAGGTACAAACAGAAATCCGACAATTGGAGGTACGTTATTGTGATTTCTAATGCCTCTCAGACTATTAAAGGCTTTCATCTTCTAGGCGCGTCTCAAATTTTTGAGGGCCTCGGTTGGACAGACGTGTGCCGAGAATGAAACCTCAACGAGGCGCCGAATAAAGCAAGAAGAATCTCCCACATTCAGCCATAATCCTTTCGGCAATCTTTAAACATATAGAATGAACGTTCATTATGAGCACGATATATCATCGTGTCGGTGTGATGATATTTAAATAGCTAGGGTGTCGTGGTGAAAGTGAGGGATACAGATGTACGCAATAAAAGTATACGATTAGATGAATTGGAAAATGCAATCATGAGAGAATGATAGAATATTGTCGTAAAATTATGGAACTAAACAAATACTATGACGGGTTTTCGGAACCGGATGTTGGCCTGAGCTTTCGTAACCCCCTCCGTATCGAGAACCGATGATGTGGTCCATCAGAGCTCCCCTTCCCATCGGCGCTCTTCTTGCCTGACTTGTGTCGACCAGCCGTTCGAGTAAAGTCGGTAAGGTTGCGGCTGCTTGTCCTCTTCTCCGACAGATGGCTCTGCATCCTACTCATAGCCACTCCTCCTTCCTCGGTAGCAAAATCAAATCCACGATGCACCGACCGTATACCGGTCGACATATCTGTTCGACTGGCAGATCGAATGTCCACGGCTGAATGTAATCCAGGTCTCGATGGACCAGCAGTCATGGATGCGTAACTCGACCGAGACGTTCGTCTTGAAAGCGCATCATCTCCATCAACTGGTCTCTTCATGGCTTTGAGGCCGATACCTTCTTCATAATGCGTGCTGCGCAGATCTCGGCCAGGGTCGACCTTTCGTATGTATCGCAGGATGTCGACGTCGTCAGGTGCAAAGCCGAACTTCCACGCTTTGGCAATGTATCGCGGCGCCAGTGAAACACATACGGTAATTGGAAGGGAGAGCCAAAAGAGTGCGGATCTGAATAGATAGATGTTGTTACCATAAACAAGGGTAACGAACCACCCGGGGGAGATGGCGTTATAGACGACCTATCAGCAGGTAAGCAAGAGACTGTCATACAAGTAAGAATATCCACGTACCGTGTATAACCATAAGAGAATAATACCAATAAAGACAGCGAAGAATACCCAACCGGTCCAGACATTGGTATTTAAACCGTTGTAAAGGTTAGCAACAATGACGGCGGAGAACACCATTGTCTGGAAAACGGTCAGTCAGACAAGCCATGGAGGTCATACAGATGGCAACTTACGGTTGAGAATTCGAGTAGATATTGGTCGTAGCCATCAGTTCGTGAAGTGGGAGAAAAGTAGCCGTAGAGAATAAGGAAAAATATAATGGCAGACTTAAGACACTTTAGCGACGTAAACAAGCGAAGGTAGTAGGCAACCTACTTGGTATACACCGTCGAACATATAGACGGTAAACCACTTAAGGCCGAACCATTTGCCTTCACGGCCGTAACGATACAACTCGGGGATAGCCATCAAGACGTCCGCGTCTGTAGTCTCGTATCAGAGACTGATCCGGAAGATGAGAACAACCAAATACCTATTAATCTATCAAAGAGACCGATGGCAATAACAGGCGCAATAGTCCAGAAGGAATTCCAGAACAGGAGATATGTATATTCGAATACACTGAACGAAGCATCCGGTTAGTTCCGCACTGGAAAATGAGAAGAAGAACCCTTACTAGTTCGAACTCCAACCACAATAAATTTGGAACCACCAAAGAACGCCGATACAAACAATGTTCTTGTAGAAAAAATTTAAAATCCTTTACTGGGCATCAAGGAATAGTTACAGTTGGAGGATATGCATTACGTACATGTTTCCGTTGCGAGCGTATGACCAATGCCCATGAACAAAAAGCAACCGTTTAAGGAATCGGAACTGTCGACTAATTAGCATGCGTCACTGACGATGATCGAGCTTGAACGTACCTGTGCTATAGCATAGTCCGACGAGTTCACTGCCTGCAGTCCTTCTTCACCAGAAATCCCAACACCAACGTCCGCGGCCTGTGAAAGAAAGATCAGTGAACAAAGTACAAATAATTGACGGTTGGGCACGAACCTGGATCATGCTAACGTCGTTGGCCCCGTCTCCGATAGCCAAAGTCATAGCACCCAGACCGTCCTTGACCAGCCTGACGACCAAAGCTTTCTGTAGAGGAGATACACGACAGCAGATCACGCCTTCGCAAAGCATTGCGAGTCTCAGAAGTAAGCTTTTATGCTCTTCATCACCCAAAGCCTGAGACAAGCATCAGTAAGGACGCACAGATAGAAACGAAGACGGTACTTGCATAGTCCAGCGCCGTGCCGTCAATGACCAGAACGAATCCACCAGGTCGATCGCCGTTATTCGGTCCTACAATCGAGGAAATTCCGGTCTCGATCCTTCGCAATGCATTATCGTCCCTAGAAGAGACGGATGCCAACTTGACATCCTTCACGAAGGGTTCGCTTTCATCAAGAATCCCACTTTCAGGGAAGAACTCCTCGACCGCGTGAAGCATTTGCTGATAAACTGGCCGAGAATGATTGTTTCCGCCCCTGATAACGATGATGTTGGACTCTCGACCGATCAGGTTGGTGCTGTGTCCGATAGCTGTAGAACGACGTCAGCAGAAGTCAAGGGAGAGGCAGTGCAACCCACCAATAGCCGTCTCCAGCTTGTCGCCAGTCGCTACCCATACCTTGATACCAGCGCGCTTAAGATCGGCAATAGTTTCCGGTACGCCATCCTGCAGACTATCTTCGATAGCTGTGGCACCCAATAATCGTAAATCATGTTCCAGTTCGTCGGAAACGATTTCTATGCGTGCCTCCCGGTTATCAAGCGCCACGGTGGCTTCATGGTAGCGTTCGCTCCAAGCAGCATATTCGTCCTCTGTAACCTATATAAGTGGACTGGTACATCTGAAGGACAAGGCTCTCACCGTTGATGACTTTGTATGCCAGAGTCAACGTCCTTAACCCTCCGTTGGCAAATTCACTTAGATGCATCTCGGTCAGCTCCCGCAATCCCTCGTCTCCAGTTTTCCGTAATCGTTCGAATATAACGTTGTCTGCTCCCTTCGACAATAGGAATAGTCTGCCGTCAGCATCGTCCAGCTTTCTCAGCACCACGCTCATCCTCTTCCTGGCACTGGTGAACTCCAAGATGTTGAGGAGCTCATAGCGTTCCACGTCGTCCGGGCCGGTGGACAAGGGCGTTTGCAAGGTCAAAACTTCCCTATCACGGCCACGGAAGACATAACCCACATCCGCCGCCGCACGCACGAGTGCTGCTTCATCCGGACTCTGTGCCTTGTATTCGATCTTCCCCGTGCCGCGATCGATGGAGGTAAGAACGGTATGACATAAGGCCAGGACAGAGAAAAAGCCATTCAAAGCCCGCGCATGAGCAGCATTCCCCGACGTCGAGCTAGACTGCAGGGCAGCAGCAATGTCCTGCTCGAGTGGATCACAGTGGAAATGTGTTTCTACGGGCTTCCCTGGCACGGGAGTCGGTTCGGTAGCAGTCGCTGAGGATCCTTCAACGCTGGCGTTGGCGGCTTGATCGTCTGCCGAGATGGCAGCCTGCGATGCCGCTGGAGGTGCTTCTTCGACATCACCAATGTACACTTTACCGCCGATCGAACACTGTCGAAATATCATAGCGTTCTGAAAGCATCATAAGAAGCGGACAGGCGATATTAATTATAATGGCGTACCTGAGTCAGAGTACCTGTCTTATCTGAGAATATGTATTCGATTTGTCCAAGATCGTCAGATAAGTTCCATGACCGAGCGAGAGTCGCTTGATTTGTCTTTGGGTACCAGATCTCGTAGTCGAAATATATGAAGGCAGCTTGGCATGTCCTAACAAATTCAATGGAGATGTACAGTGAAATAGGAACGATGTTTTGGAACGTGATAAGAGCGAATGCCCAAGTGACGAGGCCGTTGATGGAAGGATTATCGTCATTTTGAGTGTCACCGTAGAGCCACGGCGCGCCCTGAGGATACTTTTGATGCTCTAAGACAGAATCAGCGATGGCACAAGCAATCGCCATGCATGCAAGGATTAACAAGTTGATAAAGCTTTTCAATAATTGTTAGCGTACCGGATGCGAAGATAATTCTGGTCGACTTACACTTGGGGATTCATTTGTCTCTCTACTTTGCTCCTCTTGCTAGGTGTGCCACCTGAGTTCTGCACGATCTTTGTGTCCTCGCCCGTGAACAGAACGAGCCCAATAACCCAGCCAGTATTCCTCAGTACCGTTCCCCGCAATAACGTCATCTGGATATCCGCAGGAGCCTTTTCACCGTCTGCCCTTATCGTGGAATTTAAACGGAACATGTTGTTATCCGGACGATCCAAATCGACGCTGAACTTGCTTTCAGCGCATGCTTTGGCGGTCGCCAGATGCGTCAGCGTAGGAACAGCGTTTCGGGATTTGAGGTTGGTTTCTCCATCCAAGTTCTTCGTCTCAACGAACGCGACATTCTCGTCCTCGGACGTCGCGCATATGAGAATATCGGCAGGAAGAGACTCGTTGTCCAAGATTTTCACGAAATCGCCAACACGAACATCCTCCCAAAGCGCCTTCTTCCAATGCGGACTGGTGTGGGTGTGACGGCTGAAGAGATGGAGGTGGTGGTGGGGCTGTTCTGTGCCGTCGTCGAATTCAATAGCAGGAGGCGGTAAGACTGGCGAAACTGGAGCCGATTCCTTCCCTTCGACCTTTTCCGCAAGCGGAGCAGGCGCTTTCGTTTTTCTAAACCTGTCAGGAATAAGGTAACGGTTTATATGGTGCGTGAGGTCCCGACTCTTGTCTCCGGTAATGTTGGTATTACTCCAATCTCCGCCGGCGAGAACGCGGACACTACCTTGATTAACGCGAGCATCAGACTGATGGCGTTTAATATCCTCATAAGCATCCTTTATGGCGGTAATTCCGAGGACGATGAGAAGAGGAAGAATAACGAGACCGGGGGAAATGGTGGAGAACTTGGGGAAGAATTGTAGGATAGCAATTCCAAGGAAGAAGCTGGAGACCGCTTAGTGAATTCGAAGAAGCTCAAGTAAAGAGGGACATACACGTTCGCTACCCGCCTGAACTGCTCAAGCAGATTCCGCGGTAGAAAGGTAACAACGTTATACTTCGAAGTGATGACCTGGTTCGATGTAAAGACGTGCTCCTTCTTTATCCGCCCCTTCTTGTCATAATAATCTTCTGGCAGGCTTTCGTTGACATACACCGTCCGTCTTGGTCCGGGCGACCTTTTCTTCACGAAAAGGGTCTCGATGTTGAAGGCCGCAATTTTGTCGTACCAAGCCGCAACACGGCTAAACTTGCCGGGCTTGGACATTGGGGCTTTAAAGTAGTCTTGGGTAGGTCGTAACTGTGGTCGTGGTCGAAGAAAGGTGAGGATGGCGGTAAAGACGGCAGTCAGAAAGTCATGACAGATACAGATGATGGACTGGAAAGAGTAAGAGCGAACGGTACCGGCGGTGCTGACCGTGCTGATGCCTTCTTGCCCACGTAATGAGGTCGTCATCCGCCCTGAAGCACTACACGGACAAACACTCCCGAGATCGGAAGTTGGTGGAACCGATGTGGGTACGACTCGTCCAAAGTTCACGACGAGCAGACGATTGTTCAACACAAGGAAAATGCGAGGAAAGGTGCAAGCGGCCGCCTGCCTCTTTTGTGCACTTCGAGCTGACTCTCAGCATGTTACTCATTTCATTTGCAGCGCCATAAATTTCACTCGGAGTACCGTCGCGTATCAGCGTTCGCGGGTGGATGGCTTGCGCCCGCTGCAATCGAATTGTTGTCATAAAGATATGCAAGTCTTTCCGGCATTCTTTCGCGCTTATTGAACTTTGTATTGTTCTCCTGTTCGGAAACCCGGGAAGCTGACATTTGATTCGCTGACCGATGCTTCGATCGTAAGTCTAAACCAAAAACTCGGTACTCGTCTCGGGACTGACCGCATTAGTCATCGTATCACGTCCAGGTATGCCCAGATCCAGATCCAACATACGGTCTCATACGGTGCTCCGGAGCGAAGCGGTGTTCCTATCTTCAAATTCTCGCAGGGGACCTTAATTTCGTACTTAATTTTCGCTCGCTTCCAAACCTCGTGGCTATTTACCGAACCACTAACGTTTTCATCGTAAGTATCCTTGCATTTGTACACTTTTCTCAAAGTGTCATAAGGTGTTAGTCGTAGATCCCTTCTCCCGGCTTTTCAAGTCGCATTATTTACACGGACTTCTAACAATTAGGTGAGGTTTTCCAATCGTCACGTCACCCATCAACGTATCACATACCTATCATAGTGATGCACGGGTACTTGCGGAGACGACTGAGCTTTGGCTGTCCGGGGTCCCTATGTGCATATAGCAAGCCCGATTTGGACGTCAGGCACTTTGTTGCCACGGATGATTTCAATCGAAGCGGTCCGCATCAGTCCGCATCTGGACAAGATAGAACGAACAGCAGACATAATGCTCGATACCTATTTCCTTCCATTAGTCTATGACTAAATCGCGTGCTGATCCTTCTGAAGGAGGAGAAAAGAACTTGAACGAGAAGACCCGCAACATCAGTTGTCACTGCTGTAGGGACGTCACCAGTTCCGAGTCCCACTAACAGGTCTTCTGATGAATAAGTTTCAAGGCTTGATGCATGCCTCCAGTGCAGCTACCGCTCAAAAAAAAAGCCTCGAGTTGAGATACTTACATCATATTCCCTTAGTACGCGTTGAAATCGATCCTCGGATGCCGCCTCGTTCTTCTGGTCCCAAAATCTAAACTGTCAACCTCACATACTCTAGCGTATATCTAAATTCTAAGCTGTGATGGCGGAGTTCTCCATCCTGCGCTCCACGCCTGCTTCCCTCAGCCATAATGCGCGAGCCTTTTAGCTGATAAGATGTACTGACTACTGATATTTCCAGCGCCTCGACAGTGAAGATATGACTTCCCCATGGACTCCATCTCCGTTGACTCTTGTGTGTCGCTAGTTCGAGATAATACTCGAAGAACTTTGAAGGTCCTGTCATGTGTTCCACCATTCCGCCTTATTTCATAACATTGCAACAGTCGAGGCTAACCTGAGCCGTCATCACAGGGGTAGGCGGTACATCTCCCGGAACATCTCCCAATCACTACCTTCTGAGTGGACCATCCTCGAGACCCGAGTATGTGGCGATGACTTCTGGCGAGGCGGAGAAACCCCCAGAAGGTCTTACCCCGCACTTTCAAGCCTGTGTTCTACCGACTCGGGAAGTTCTTCATCGTTAGTGCGTTCACAGTCTAGGGACGGTTGTTCATTACCAGTACACAGATCCCAAGCTGGCTTTGGTCTTCTCTAGAAACGCACTGGTGCGGCGGCTTCGCATTAAATTATTGCAACCGAGAACTTGGGTGTGGATCCATCGGGTCAATGCCCAGATGATTCTATCCATATTCTCGTTAGGGAATAGTTGTGATTGTTGCGCCGACCCAACCCTCCATCATGATGGCCTTTCACTGAATGGTCACGTCCCGAAAGTATTTCGTCACTGACCTCGTCGAGAGTCCCGATTTATCGTGTCAATATTACAATGATGATCGCCTTCTTGTGCTTACTCCAGGATTCGGAAACCAGCAGTGCGGTCTTGCAATGATGATTGTTCACCGAAAAGACTCCTACGACTTGCTTACGACTGACTAACGTCGATCCAGGTTCGCTGATATTGTCATGGTCTGCCAAACCGGGAGTCATTACGTGACAATATACTCTACCTATATCAGGTTCTGCGTGATGAGAGCGGTCGGGAATACACCCCCTGTCATCTCATGTCTTGGTGGCATACTAGACCCCGGGCCTGAAGGTCCAAGGAATATCTCGAAACTCACTTCCTTACCAATCCGAATATCAGCCTTACCTGGCCTGATTTGCGATCGCGTAGATATCCCGAAGGTGATACTAGAGCTAACAGATTTTATTGGTTATTCTTTTCCATAATAATCACATTTGCGATAGGATTCACGATTTTGCTATTCAACGACCATCGTATCCTCCTACATACTGGTCATCGCTCTACCCATCGTCTTCGGAGTTTACAAGATGACCCGACCCTCAAAGGTGATTAGCCCGAAATATTCACCTTGTTTTCTGAAGGAAGGCGTAAACAGTGGCAAGTGGTGATAAAGAACGGAAGGACACCGTCGATACCGATTATGAGAGATCTTTCTTCCTTCACAAAGGTGCTGGACTCGAGATCTTATCATACGAGTAATGACCTAAGATCGATAAATCCAAGATCGACTAAAGTAACTAGGGTTCTCCGTCTTACAAATGTTGGAGTTGGTTCGATGCCACACAATTACCTATTGCGAGAAATGTTACTGCCAGTGTAGCAAGGCCACTGGGAGAGTATTCTTATCAAGTAGCTAGCTGTGGCTGCCTTCCCATGGTCCGTACAATAAATGTACATCCTGTGTCTCCTTCTATTTACGGAACCGTCCCTTTGTTCTTCATCGCCAGTGAACAATGGTATCCACGGCATAACATCAATAAAAGTGCACAAACAATCTATCGATCCTGCAGCCCGTGATTCTCCAACCACTAACGCCACCACCGTGCCCAAACAGCACCTGACTTCAGTTCCAATTGACCTTGCTCGACGCTCGTCTTCCTCCCTTCCACATTGCCACCATACCCCAATCCATTGCCTCGATGGCTTCCTACCCACTGCGTCGCATCCCGGCGCATCGATTCAACAAGCCTAGCTGGCTCATGGCGCCAGACCCGTCGATGCTCCCCATCCCAGTGTTCAACGGCACTGCGTCGTTCAGTGTCCAAAGGCAGTCGCTCGTCGTCATTCATGCCACCCTCCCCGTCCCCTCCCATTCCTTACCCTCGACTGAGCCATGTGTCTTCCCTCCGCCTCCAACTTACGCCGAAGTCATGGACATGGACGACGACCTACCACTCGCCGAAGCCATGCGACGTGCACGGGCGATAGACCCAATAGGCTACGTTGCTGAAGCTGTTCATCCTGAAGATCTCCTGCCGCCATCATTTGATGACATTTCCCGCATGGAGCCACACCTACCTTGGGAGGAAGTGATGAAACGAGCTGGTAACATTGACCAGGCCGCGCTTATCAGAGATACAATTTCGAGGCAGGGCCCTGACGGACTAGTGACCTCATTTGAAGGGCCAAGTGATCTTTCGAGTCTCCTTGGACCTCAGACGGTATCGCACCGACTAGCCACCGGTATACCAGAGACCATAACCGAATCTTACAACCAATTATCGATGAACACAGAAGAGGCTGCGAGGTCTTTACTGATTTTGTCTTCTAGCAAAGACAGAATAAGAAAAGAGCTCATAACCTTTTCTAAATTCATCACGATCTGGTTGCATGCAACGATCACAAATCGATCCATGACTCAACCGGCTACAGAGTCAGCAAGGTGAGCACCATAATTACTTGACGGGAATATCAACTCACACGGAATAATAGTGTCTGGAAGTCTTGGTCAACATTTAGCGAGACGGTTATTGTCATCCAGGCAATCATGGAGACACTGTCGTTGGACCACATCACAATATTCCACGGTTTGGTATATATCAGAAGACTGTTTGGAGGATACTACATCCATGAGGACGAGGCTTACTTGCGGAACACTCCCACTATCATCGCACGAGTGTTCTTCGCCGGCTGTCTGCTAGGGTTCAAATACTGCCAGGACGACTGTTCGGTGAGGTCCTGGTAAGCAATGAGCATCTATCCTGTGAGGAAGAAGGCTGATTGTTCTTTTAGGGCTTCGGCGATGGGCATTGACCGTCGTACTGCGGATGAAATCGGCCGCCACGTCTTACATGGTCTCGGTCATCGACTCGATATATCACCCAACGACTGGAAAGCATCCTTAGAGGATTTGCACCGGTTTGCAGCGACATCCTCCTTCCCTACTGGAAGCGACTATACGAGGACGGTCATTACTAACATCCTCGATGAGCTCAAAATTGATGCACCTCCCGGCATTCCCCTCAGAGCTAGAACGAGCGTTAGCGAACATGGAAGTACGGAGCGACCATCGATCACCCACATTGAGGGTATCTTCACTGGCGCCATTCACAGTCCACGAATTATCTTGAAAGCGGCGGAAGCGCGCCCTGCGGCACCTTGGAATGCACCGAACGACTCCGTGATGGGGCATGACACGAGGCACAATAGCGCGTCTATGCAGCGCCTTGACCATCGGAACCGACGGGACACTGCTGGCGGTAGGGTGTCAATCCAACATAGCGTGCGAGTGGAGAAACAGTCCTTCAGCATGCAAGGAGATTCGGCGGGAAACAGGCAACCGTTGCGGCATACACAATGCATACAGCCTGATGACGGTTCATTCGGCATGCGAGCTGATACACGGAATGACCTTTCAATCGGATATGGCGCTCCTATGATGGCCGGATGGGATAGAAGACCTAACATAGAGTCCTTGAAGACGCAGCCTCCTTTGGTGTCTCGGAGTGTCCGGGATCGCAGTATGATCTGGCAATCCGATAACGGGATCTCTGGACAACGCCCAGTGTCTGGTGGCCTGATTTTCAGAGGACCCAACGAGACCAACATCTGGGCTCCTCAAAGGGGAGAATATCCAAGCGATAGACGGTTTCCGTGGCAAGGGAACCAGATCGGTTCCAGGACATCCCTCTACTTGTGACTACGAGCCTCGCATCAGCGTCGAATTGACAGGGAAAAAAACATACCATTGAATGTCATGTTGCTCATATCTTCAACTAGTTCTGTTTTATGGCTTCAACTCTGCACCATTCCTATCTTGTCATCACTTGATATCAGGTGTGCAGCTCGTCGACCGTTCCATCTTCGACAGCCAGCACGTCTTACAGCGCCGACAATACATCCATCCTTATCACCTTATCGATTGTCATGAGCATTGAACATCGTTATCATCCAAGGCGACGCTTACCTTTCTGAAATTTCTATCGCCGTTGTGTCCTCTTGTAACGTAGTGTAAGATATTGCAAATATAGCTGATGAAGACTTAAAGTCTGCGTGAATGAGAGCTAGCCAGATGCAACGATAAGAAGAGCAACCTCACGACGAGATCGATGATGGATGGAAGAAAAGACAAGTAGCCAAATTCGGCAAGTCCTCATTCGCTACTTTACCACGATGAACTCCCTGCCAGAACTAAGTTCTTCCAACACTGTACTCTACGGGCTCGGGTCCTTCTTCATCGTTAGTGCTTTCACTGTGGGGATGATTGCTCCCTATAGCTACTCAGATCCGACGCTGGGCCTCGTCTCGTGTGGAAAACATGCGGTGGCTTCGCCTTATATATAATATTGTTGCTATGGAGAACTTGGGTGTTCACTGTTCGGGGATGGGTCCATCGGGTCCATGCCCAGATAATTCTATCCTCGTCAGGGGATAGCTATGATTATTGCGTCGATCGAACCCTCTATGGCCTTGTACAATCATGTCCCCTAAAGTTTTCCATCGCTGACCTCGTCGGGAGTCCCAATTTATCGTGTCAGTATTACGATGGTGATCGTCTTCTGGTGCTTACTCCAAGATTCGGAAACCAGCAGTGTGGTCTTGCAATGGTGATTATTGACCGGAAGGACTTACGACCGACTAACATCGACCCAGTTCGCTGATATTGTCACGGTCTGTCAAACCGTTCATTACGTGACAGTATCTTTGACTCATTTCAGGTTCTACTAGGTATGTAAGTGATAGAGAATACGCAATATTCCTAACTCATATTTTTGCAATAAAGCGCTGTCAGTCTGCTGAGACCTGAAGGCCTGAGGGTCCAAGGATTATACCGAAACTCGCTTCCTTATCAATGCAATGCTAGCCTTAGCTGGCACGCATCGCGTATATATTTATTCATACACTAAGCTGTCCGACGGATATTGTTCCCCCCATCAGAATGACGTTTACAACAGGATTCACAGACTTTCTTCCAGGCCAGTAGAATTCAACGGCGTTCACATCTCGTGCATACTGGTCATCGCTCTATACATCCTCTTCGGAGTTTACAGAACAACCTGACCCACAAAGGTGGATAGCATAAAATATTTCGGGTTGGTTTTTGAAGGCGTAAAAAGTGGAGACCACACGCTACTGTTTCCTTCTTTGACAAAGAATGGAAGGTCGCTGACGATTATGAGAGGTAGCCCTTCCTTCACAAAGAATCTGAACCCGGAGTCTTACCCTACGAGTAGTAACCTGGCATCTTTGAAATCTAAGTAGCTATAGGCTTCCACGAAAGGCTATCTTACAATATGGTAGGCTTGGTTTGCCGCCACACACAATGTAATGTGCTATTGCGAGAAATGTTACCAACGTAGTAATGTCAGTAAGAGAGTATTCACATCCAGACGCTAGGTATCTCTTACTGACTTTCCGTGTCCGCATAATTAAGGCGCTATCCTGCGCTCCTTCCGTTTACGGAACCGTCCCTTTGTTCTTCATCACTAATCGGCATTAGCCATTGGTTTTGTTAACAGTGAACAACGGTATTCTAGTCGCATAACATCAACAAAGTGCACAAACAATCCATCGATCCTGCAGCCTCTAATTCTCCAACCGCCGACGCCACCACCGTGCCCAAACTGCACCTGACTTCCCACTTCCAATTTACCTTGCCCATCTTCCTCCCTTCCACATTGCCGTCATATCCCAATCCATTGTCTCGATGGCCTCGTACCCGCTGCGTCGCATCCCAGCACATCGGTTCAACAAGCCTAGTTGGCTCATGGCGCCAGACCCGTCTATGCTCCCTGTCCCAGTGTTCGATGGGACCGCGTCGCTAAGTGTTCAAAGACAGTCGCTCGTCATCGTTCATGCCACCGGTATCGTCCCCTCCCATTCGACTGAGCCATGTGTCTTCCCTCCGCCTCCAACTTACGCCGAAATCATGGACATGGTCGACGACTTACCGATCGTTGGCGCGATGAGACGCGCGCGCGCAATGGACCCGATAGGCTACGTCGCTGAAGCCATTCATCCTGAAGATTTCCTGCCACCATCGTTTGACGATATTGCGCGCATGGAGCCACACCTACCTTGGGATGAAGTGATGAAACGAGCTGGTAACATTGACCAGGCCGCGCTTATCAGGGATACAATTTCGAGGCAGGGGCCTGACGGGCTGGAGGCCTCATTTGAACGACCGAGTGAAGTTGCGACTCTCCAGACGATATCGCACCAACCAACCATTAGTATACCAGAGTCGATAACCAAAGTTTACAACCAATCATCGATGAACACAGAAAACGCAGTGAGATCTTTGCTGATCTTGTCTTCTAGCAAAGACAGAATGACCAAAGAGCTCAAAACCCTTTCCGTTTTCATCACAATCTGGTTGCATGCAACGATCACAAATGGATCCAGAGCTCAACCGACTACAGATTCAGCAAGGTGAGCACTATAATTACTTGACACAAGGAATGTCAACTCACACGAAGCAATAGCATCTGGAAACCTTGGTCAACATTTAGTGAGACCGTCATTGTCATCCAGGCAATCATGGAGACACTGACATTGGACCACATCACGATATTCCACGGCTTGGTATACGTCAGGAGACTATTCGGAGACTATTACATACATGAAGACGAGGCTTACTTGCGGAATGCTCCCACTATCGTCGCACGAGTATTCTTTGTCGGCTGTCTCCTAGGGTTCAAATACTGCCAGGACGACTATTCGGTGAAGCCATGGTGAGCATTGAATATTAATCCCATGACGAGAGAGGCTCACGATTTTGTCAGGGGTTTGAATATGGGCATTGACCGTCGTACTGTGGAAGAAATCGGCCGCCACGCCTTACACGGTCTTGGGTACAGACTCGATATCTCACCCAACGACTGGAAAGCATCCTTAGAGGATTTCCGCCGGATTGCGGCGACTTGCTCCTTCTCTAGTGTAAGCGGCTACAAAAGGACAGTCGTCAACGATTTCCTCGACAAGCTCAAGATTAATTCACCTCCAGGCATTCCCCTGAGAGCTAGAACAAGCGTTAGCGAACAGGGAAATATGGGGCGACCACTGATCACCTACATTTCGGGTATCTTCACTGGTGCCGTTTACAGTCCACAAATTATCTTGAAAGCGGCGGAAGCGCGTCCTGCGGCACCTTGGAATGTACCGAACGACTCCGTGATGGGGCATGACACGAGGCACCATAGCGCGTCTAAGCAGGGCCTCAAACATCGGAACCGACGGCACACTGCTGGCGGTAGGGTGTCAATCGAACATAGGATGCAGTTGAAGACACAATCCTCCCGCACACATGGAGTTTCGGCTGGGAATGGGCAAACGTTCTGGCACGTACAGCGCATACAGCCTGATCAAGGTTCATTCGGCATACAATCAGATACACAGAATGACCTTCCGGTCAGTCACGGCGCTGCGATGATGGCCAGACGGGATATTAGGCCCAACGTACAGTTCCTCGAGACACAGCGACCTCCTTTGGTGGCTCGGAGTGTCCAGGATCACCGTATGATCTGGCAATCCGATAACAGGATCTCTGGGCAACGCCTAGTATCTGGCGGCCTGATTTTCAGAGGACTCAACGAGACCAACATTTGGGCTCCCCAAAGGGGAGAATATCCAGGTGACCAATGGCTTGCGCGGCAAGGAAGCCAGATTGCTTCCAGGACATCTCTATGGTGACTACGAGCCTGATATCAACAATGGGGCTCAAATTGACAGAAAAAAACCCATACCATTGAATGTAATGTTGTTCGTATTCTCAAGGGATTTCGGGAAAAGCTCGACGACCCATCAATTCTGCACCATTCTTGCTTGGTCATCGCTCATCGATATCAGGTGTACAGCTCGTCGACCATTCCACTGCCGACAGCCAGCACATCTTACAGTGTCGAGAGACATCCATCCTGATCGCCCTGTCGGCTATCATGAGCACTGAAACATCGTTATCATCCAAGGCGACGTTTACCTTTAATGGAATCCCTATCATTGTTGTGTCCTCTTGTCGCGTAAGGAAAGATATTGAAAACAGAGCTGATGAGCTCTGATAGTTTGCGCAAGCGAGAGCTAGCCAATGCAACCAGACCTTAACGACAACGACGAGATCGATGATGATGGAGAAAAGCGAAGTGACCAAATTCGGCAAGTCCTCATTCGCTACTTCACCACGATGAACTCCCCGCCAGAACCAAGTTCTTTGAAGTTCTTTCAACGCTTTGTTCTACCGACTCGAGAGGTTCTTCATCGTTAGTGCTGTCACCGTAGGTACGATTGTTCCCTACACAGACCCGAAGCTGGCTTTGGTCCTCTCTAGGAAATGCATTGGCAAGGCGACTTCGCCTTATATTATCGCTATGGAGAACCCGGGTGTTCAAACGTTCAGGGATGGTCAATGCCCTGATAATTTTCTCCATATTTTCTGCAGGCAATAATTATGTTTATTGCCACAGCCAGACCCTCTATTATTTTACACTCAATGGGCATGTCTCTAAAGTTCTTTTGTCGCTGTACCTCGTCGGGCGTCTCGATTTATTGTGTTAGTATCACGGTTATAGTCCCCTTCTTGTCCTTCCTCCAAGTTTCGAAAATCAGTATTGTCGTCTTGCAGTGGTGTGTAATCGTTGTCCGAAAAAACTCTTGCGACTGACCAATGTCGAGACAGTTTCGCCAATATTGTCATAGTCTGCCAAACAGTTATGAATTCGGACAGTGGTGCTCCTTTGCCTCCTGTCAAACTCGAGAGCTACTGCGATTATACGCTGCTGTACGCGGTTACTAAAGCAGAAACCTAATCACGCAACAATATCTTTTGTTTATCAGGTTCTAATTGGTAAGTGATGGAGAATATACATCTTCCGAGCCACGGAACTCGTATCTTGGCGACATAGGCCCCGGAAGTCCAAGGAATATCCCGAAACTCACTTCCTTACCGATCCAAATACCAGCCTTACCTGGCACGAGCAACCATCGCGTATATAGTTCATCGATAGGATATGATCTCCA
This sequence comes from Armillaria mellea, assembly GCA_030407055.1. Taxonomy (NCBI): domain Eukaryota; kingdom Fungi; phylum Basidiomycota; class Agaricomycetes; order Agaricales; family Physalacriaceae; genus Armillaria; species Armillaria mellea. The sequence goes on along the minus strand of JAUDZF010000001.1, from coordinate 661,315 downwards.
GCGGATTTTATGCGTTATTTTTTCATCCGACAGTTTTGCAGACACAGCGGGGTGATGACTATTTTGAGGCAGTCAAAATAGAATCAAAGTCCAAAATGTTGCATTTTTGCCTAATCAAAATTCGGGGAATTCCTTAATAAGGAAATATCGAAGGATTTTGATTCTATTTTGACCATCCGAAAATAGTTGCCGCCGTGCTGTGGGAGGATGAACTGTGACGGTGATGGTAATATCGAAAACGGACATTATATCCTTGAGAAAGGCTAGCCTAGGAATGAAAAGTGACACCGAAAACTGATTGTTGGCAGGCCTCGTTCATAGCGGCAGGATTGGCTATGAGGCGACGCTCATCTGAGCCTCGCATATGGACATGGTGGAGGGAGGAAAGAAGTAGAGTGGGATGGGGGCGCACCATTTCAAGTTGATGGGCCACGAGTATGATCACGTGTCTACATCCATTGAACGACTTTTCTTCATACGAATCGTTGAGTCTGGTTTACGAGACTATCACGCATCATCGTCGTCGAAGGAGGCGTTGAATGCCGCCGCGGATCAACGGAGACCCCAAAAGGGAAATAGGAAAAATTGTTATTATTTGTCCTGGTCCGTAAAAGAAAAGGAAATTATGTAGCAACTACGAAGCGACCTCATCCACTCTCGCCAAGTTGAGGGCACCACGGCCAAATCCTTCTGCAACAGCCTTGAATCCATTCTCTTTGACTTCAGACAAGAACAGTTCATGCTGATCAGCCAAACGCTCGTTATTCCTCCTAATCTCCCGTATCACACTATACTCCCTGGCGCAGTTTGGACATTCCGTATCGTTGTCCATCAAACAACTGCAAAAGCAATGAGCATTAAATACAAAAAGGGAGCGACTGGACGAACCGTTGATGATAACTATGGTTACACATAAAGTGCACACTCGGAAGATCAAGCTGCCCACCGCATCTCGAACATCGGGTAACATGGAATACCCGGGGATGTTCGGGATCAGAAAGGTCTTGTACCTGCTTTAGCTTGGCCGTCGTCTCCATCCTGTAGGAATTCGTCCATTCCTGGTCCTACGAGAAACGTCGTAATAAGAAAAGAAAAGAGCCAGACAAACTCCCTCACCGTTTGGATCTCACTCCTTGCCTCCGTAATACGGGTCATCAACCATTCCTTTACGAGCCCAACACTCGCTACTGAATTCCGGCTCAACACCTGTATGACACCCAGTGGCGGCATAATACCCTCTCGGTTAATATGCTCCAACACATCCTTAACATCCTCCTGATGCCGACTCAACAGCTCAGGCGTCGACGTCAAGAACCTCAGCACCAACGGATACAACTGCGGATTCTCCGGCCCATATTGCTTCAGATGCTTCACCACCTCCGCCGACGCACCGGGTGCCGTCCCCTCCTTCTCCCTGTCCATCCAGAATCGAAGGACGTCCTCATACATGCCCATCCGCTCCCACAAAAGCACAAGGCCCTCTGTGTACCCCCGAGTCGAGCACAATATAAGCGCGTGAGTTCGGTCATAAGGAATGGTATCGCTGTTAAGCACCCGCATCGCCTTCTCCTTGAAATCCCCCGCGTCGACTGATGTATCGGTCTTCGAATTCGGAAGCGTCAAGTATAGCTCAAGGAGCGTATTCCATACCGCCACCTGATCAAGCTGGTCGGCTTTTTCATCCACAGGAGGATCTGAAGGTGGCAGCGTCCTGGGTAGGTTGTCGACGCTTTGGCCCCATCGACGCAATGCTACTGTCTCGAGGAAGATGACAAACTGGTCCATATGGTCAACAAAGTGCGCGAAGTACATCCGAGGAGAGAGCTGCTTGACGGGTGCAGGAGTAGGTTTGGTGGTGGTAGGCGTGATAGGCGGAGGCGTAGATGGACGGGACGTTTCGTGCGTTGATTCCTTTTGTGAAACCATATCTCCAGGTTTGACAGTTTTGATGGAAGGAGATGGTGGAGGAACATCGGCGACAGAGGTGCGGTTCAATGCTAAATATGAAAGGTAGGATGGTGCCGTGGCGGTCGTCTTCGAAGCTATAATCGACATTTCTTCCACTTCAGGTGAAGATATTTCCGAAGAATTGGTACAAAGATCGATAAGTAACTGCGTCGTTTCAACGGGGAGGTTAGCCAACATCGCTCTGCCGTAGCGTGCAAGATTGCTCTCTGCCTAATGAACCAGAGTCAGTCAACCATAAAAATGCGCAGCGTAGTACAAACCGCATCCGCCCCCAACATTCTGAGGTATAACAGAGCGTCCTTGTAATTCTCCGCATCTTCAATTTGTATTCTTAGGTAGTCTTCATGGCGCTCGTACTTCTTAGCAAGGTACGAAGCATGATCGAAATAACCCGCCTGCCGACAAACACGAATAGCAGTTTCTAGGTCAAACGGGAGCTCATCTGAGTCCGTCGAATTTCGACGAGACTCGGTCTTGATGAAACTGTCCAGTCGAGAAACATCTTTGAGCTTGGTATACGTGTTGAGAAGAAGCGTCGTATGATCCGAGTTCGCCAGTCCGAGAGAATGTAGCTCTTGGAGGTAGTTGACGAGATTGTGTATGCGTTGTGCATCAAGGAACTAGAATTACAACATCTGAGATCGCTTTATTCAAAGGAAGAAGAGAAACAACCTTTCGAATGACATAGCTGGGCTGCAGATGTCCAATGGTTTGGATGTATTGTTGCATGGCTGCGTCGTACTCACCCTTGTTATATAGGTGGTTACCGTACTGCTGATGAATACCAGCGACACTCGATTCGTCCAATCCCTGAGTTTTTGCCAAATTGAGCGCCAGTGGATACAAAGAGCGAGTGTAGAGCATGTCCAGCTTTTCTGACGTCGGGTTTTCTCTCAGGGCAAAGAGCTATGCACATGCTTAGTACATATCCAAGAGAGCAAAAAGTACATACATTACCATCGTTGGACAAGACATAAAGGTGCCCCCACGCAGATATGACCTCCCGGACACCCTCGGTGAAGGTACCACTATACGCTACCAATTTATTCTCAGGATCAAACAATGTCACTTTCGTGATATCACTATCTCCAGCATTTGTAGTCCGCGCTACGAAGTTGCGAACAGTTGCGGACGCAGCAGATGCAGTCGGTAGGAATGGAGGGGAGACAATGACGACGTAGTTGTGATGTGTATATATTGAGGATTTGTGCCCTGGTCAACATATTAGCAGAGAACTAATGGGCATCCTGAATGTTCTCACCTTCGTACGCCCAGCAGGCTCCACGCCCGTCTGTACCACAAACGTATATGGCCTCATCTCGTGCGACTATGATGTCCTTCCCTCGGTAGTCCATAGTAGCCAAACCAAGACCTGTACCAACTTCATCAACTACGACAGCTGCAGCACCGCTTCCGCGACCCGAAGCCTGGTATGAAAGGACACGATTTGTGGTGACTACAAAAAGGTACAAGTTCGGACTGTCTTCAGTGGGCTCGCGAAAATCCAAGCCTGTTATCGGCTCTGTTGGAGATTCGTGCACAGTCCGTGGTTTCGGAAGTGCAGTGAGGCCAGCGGAATTTGCGAGCGACTGGTCGAGGTGCCGGTATAGAAGGACGGATCCGTCTCCGAAACCGATGGCAAGGTACGAAAGTGATGCAGACAAGGCAACGGTAGACACCTAACAATCATAAGATACTTTGGAATATCTGTACTAGATGTGCCTTACAGGATGGGGTCGATTGCTGAGCTGCACTTTGACCGAACGAAGAAGTACTGGCGAGCCTGAACGCTTGTCTCTGTTTTCCAAGTCCCAAATCTTCAGAATTGGCGATCTGACGGCATCCTCTTCCTGCAAGATATTGCTAAGTTCATTCGCGAATGGTGCTGGAAACGGCGCACCCCAAGAGTGACCAGAATACGTTTCCGTTCCACCATATGTGTGACTCGTCCCCCGACATGGGCTACCCAACTGTTGACAGATTCAAAGTCACGATTGAGGACGTGTATGCTGCCATGAATATCCGCCACAAGGACGCCAGACGATGACGACGAAACGGTAGAAATTTCGAGGGTAGCCTGGAATGCCATTCCGTCAAATTGTTCTGCTGTACCGCAGACTGACGTACCTTGAATACATCCGGTGTGCTCTCAAAGTCATGAACATCCCTCACTTTCTCGACTTGGAAGAATGAGAATTGCCGCCACTGAGGGTACTTCAATGTCACCGTGAGATTGGTCGAATAAATGGTGCTACACTCACACTAGGCGCAGAGACATTCGAGGTTGTCATTGGCGGAAGCAACGTGAACAATATTGGCCCAATTACTGGAATGATAATATAAATAATGAATAAATAACACTGCACAAAAATTAAGGCATTTTCACCTATAAATATGCAGGAAATATATAAAGTTTCTTTTTGGTAAATTTGGTGCAAAACATTAAATGATAATAATTTTTCTTATTCCCCTTTTGGGGTCGCCGTCTTGACCACCTTCTTCCATGATATCCGTAAGCATTTGCGACGGCATTCAAAGCGCCATCGTTAATTTTTATGTCGTCCGATAGGCATTTTTCGTGTTTAACCAGAAAGGAGAGGTTCTCATCTCAAGACTCTATCGTACCGACTTCAAGTGAGTCGAGGCCGTATCGCATTGGAGACCACAGATGATCAACTTTCCTAGGCGTTCTATCGCAGATGTTTTCAGGATACAAGTCGTGTCTAATACCGATGTCAGGTCGCCAATCATAACGCTGGGCTCGACGAGTTTCTTTCACGTTAGAATCAATAATTTGTATGTGGTAGCGGTGACAAAGTGCGTGGCTGTTGCGTATCCGAGGCCAGGTTATTTACATTTTGCACAGGAACAACGCCAACGCCGCGCTCGTGTTTGAGTTCTGCTACCGGTTCATCAATATTGCCAAGTCATACTTTGGGAAGATCGACGAGGAAGCCATCAAGAACAACTTTGTTCTTATATACGAACTTATCGACGGTGCAGTGACAAACATCTCCCTTCGCTTCAATGTCGCTAAATCCAGCGACCAGAAATCAATGACTTTGGATATCCGCAAAACAGCGAAATCGACACGTTGAAGACGTACATCACGACGGAGAGTATCGTGTCTTCTTCGGCTGTTGCTGTTGTACGCATTGTTCTGTCAGCTAAACCGTAGGCGTTCATGCTATGTGCAGGAAGAATCGTCGAAGATTACGGCGCAAGCGACGGGAGCGACGAGTTGGCGGCGCGGGGACGTCAAGTACAAGAAGAACGAGGCTTTTGTGGATGTCGTGGAGACTGTCAATCTAAGTATGAGTGCAAAAGGTGTGTGAAAGAGTTCTGTCCTCGGGTTTCGCAATGCAGACACTGGCATTTTGTCGAACAACTCTCAGCCTCTGCGGCCGGTGAGGGGAGACATTGCATGATTTCTTCATTTCTACCGGCTCCTACAGACAGTCACTCATGTTGTCACATAGGCACCATCCTCCGTGCGGATGTCGACGGACACATACAGATGCGTGCATATCTTTCTGGCACGCCAGAGTGCAAATTCGGATTGAACGACAAGCTCGTTATCGACAAGAGCGAAAAAGGTAGCAGCGATGCTGTTGAACTTGATGATTGTCGCTTCCATCAGTGTGTGCGGCTAAACGACTTTGATGCTGACCGGAGCATCAGTTTCGTCCCCCCAGATGGCGAATTCGAGCTGATGAGGTATGTGCATGGGTTCGTCGTGATTCAGCGTTTTAGATTGGTTTGCAGATACCGGGCGACAACGAATGTTAAGTTACCTCTGCGAATCATTCCTACGGTCACAGAAATAGGTACCACCCGCGTATCGTACGACGTTACAGTGAAAACGAACTTCAACAACAAGCTGTCTGCGACTAACATTGTCTTGCGAATACCTACCCCGCTGAACACAGTGAACGTGGAGTGCTCAGTGGCGAACGGAAAGGCAAAATACGTGCCTGCCGAAAACGTGGTTATTTGGAAGTATGTCTCGTTCCCTTTATTCGGTCTGTCCACCCCTGACAATCTCGGCAGAATTCCGAGGCTTCAGGGAGGACAGGAATGTGCCTTTTCTGCTGTCGCTGAACTGACGAGTACAACGACTCGTCAAGTATGGGCTCGGCCCCCTATAGACGTTGACTTTCAAGTCCTCATGTTCACGTCGTCGGGTCTCATTGTCAGATTTTTGAAGGTGTTCGAGAAGAGCAACTATAATAGTATTAAATGGGTGCGATATCTCACGAAGGCTAGCGGTTCGTATCAGATTCGGGTATGTGTGTTTTATTGTTTCTCGCTATGGAAGCTTAAAAGACAAATATTTAGTTCTGACATCTCGTCGTCGACGGACAGTATAATCTATGTGTTGTATTATAGTGGTATTTATCATTTAGAAAATGTCTGTTTGGTTCCCCGGACAGGAGCTACGCAAGCCCTGCATAGACATAGTCGTCAAGGCGCTATTTCGATAGCTCCTGATCTTCGTCACAGCACCGTTTTCATCCACAGCGCGAGCAAAGCGCTTACCACTCTGATGATAATGATGTTCTCTCTCCATTGAATATCAGCGGCTGTTTAAACTTATTGGCATCAGATGGCGACGACTGAGGTTTGTCTTCAGAGAATGTTTACAGGAAACGGGTTGATCTCATCATATTGGCTTTGAACCTCTCGTTCCATAGATAAGGAGCCTTCCAGATTGTCTGCTACACTGACTCCAAAAATTCCCTCGTCCACTGAATCATGCCATGGACCCAATCCAGCTAGGGATTTGCCGACTAAGATCAAATTTAGCAACACCGTTTAGAACACCCTTGGCCACAGTGCCCGGGCCCTGCAGGCAATTCTTAGCCCTGGTGCTTCTGGGAGAGCCAAATAGATGTACTTATAATAGTAATATATTGCGCTTATATGATGCACGTTGCAGTACTTTGGCGTGGGACGTAGCATGTAGCATGGGTAGCATGACCCCACTTGAGTAGCCGTGTCACACCTTTCCGAGACGCGTCGACGACCTTACTCTCTCACGCCTCTAATCTCAGTCCTTCACCTTTATGTTCTGGAGGTGCTTTTTATCGTTCTCGTGCCGTTATTCGTGCTCAACTTGGCGGCGTTGCCAACAGATTCGGCTTCAGCGCTGCCTCGGGTATCGATAGCCTTCTCGACAAGGAAGATGTGTCTCTCGAGGCCATACTGGATGAAGACGAGCTCCTTCAGGAATGCAAATCACAAAATACGAGATTGATTGATTACTTCCAACGGGTGGATGTTCTTCAGCAGTTGCTGGGCTACGTGACGGGTCAGATAGAGTGCGAGGAGAGGGGGCAGTTCAAGTGCGTCTGGTTGTTTCCGTATTCCAGCGTTGTTCTAGCTGATCATTGCTTGGGAAATTCCATAGGTACCCGTATGTGGCGACGGAGGTCTTGTGCAGCGAAATATGGTCCATCGTCGAGACCTGCATCAACGAGCAGACGCAGCTACTGGCGCCCTTCTGGGATTCTCTTCTCGACAGATCCCCCGAAGACATGAAGACGCAGATGGTGATGGCATCCCACTTCGCCAAGATAAATGCCATCTTCCTGAGCAAGAAACCAGCAGAGGTGAATCCTCTTCAATCTTTACCAAATGCACTTGTCAACACGTTCAGATGCTTGCATTCATCCAATCGCAACCCGACGTTGTCGAGAGGATACTACATCATATCGAAAATCCGTCGTTTGTCGATCTCTTAGTTCGCATCATTCAGCTCGATGAATATCAGGGAGGCGCTGGCGTTTTGGAGGTGTGTACTTGTGTTCTCTTAGTAGCCCATACACTGACGAGCAACAGTGGCTCTCCTCACAAAATCTCATGGCCCAGTTAATCGAGCGTTTGTCCCCCGAACATTCTCCTGAACTCCATGTAGTGGTGGCAGAATTAATCAAGGGCATCATCTCCTTAGCCACACCATCTCCGGGTTCCAGCGTTAGCGAGGGACTACAGAACGGAACATCATCCAATCTCTTCGCCCGTGAACTAGCACGCCATGGCAGCGTGTCCAAACTTGTAGGATACGCCCTACAGGATTTCGGACCAGATCATAACGTAGCCTCTGAAGACGACCAAGACGACAAAACCCAACCCCCGCTTCCTACCTTTGAATCGGCTACTTCATCCGTTATCCAATCTATAGGTGTTGTCATCGAGCTCATACGGAAAAATAACTCTGACTACTTCGAACCGTATCTATTCCACACCCTACGCAACCGGTTGATGCAAATACAGCATCAGTACAGCTCACAACCTGAAAATGTTACTCGAGAAGCGCTCGAACGCGCCATGGGTGAAATGGTGGATCGCATGGGAGTCGTGCATCTCGGACCTGTCTTGGAGATCATGAACGACAATCTCCATACGTTCCTCGACTATTTGAAGTCACCTCGAAGCTCGGTCAGTCAGCCTGTCTCTTGCATATATTGAGCTCATGCGTCCATGTAGACAGGGCCTGTTGGAACGACCGTGGGAATGGTAGTTCCACTCACCTTTGAACGATTCAGGATTTGTGAAATGATTGCCGAGCTGCTGCATTGTTCAAACATGTCTCTGCTTAATCGTCCACCAGAGCAGAACAAAATCTATGATGCTCAGGGTCGTCTGACAGGAGGGCTCGCTGGACTGGAAGAGCTTGCTAAATTGGTTGACGTACCTGACGGGCCGAACAACGACTCTATGGATGATATAGTCGACTCTATTGAGCCTTCTCTGGACCTTCCGGTGACGCATTCATCACATTCCCCGTCGTCTCTGGATTCGGACGAGGATATGAGTGATGACGACGCCATGGAGGAAATAATAATGCACGATGAACCTCCTACTACTACTCCACCCGGTCTTAGTCCCTCAGAGCCACCGCCTTCGAATACAATGTCATCACCATTCGAGTCCAATACTCAAGGAGCTGCGCTGTCCAGGATAGACTCGAGAGACAACGGCTCAGATTCTGATGTGTCATCGACAATTGGACAACGGTCGCAAAGTTCGCGGAGAAATTCCAAGCGGTTTACATTACAAGAACCGCCCATCAACAAACCCATATTTGTCGGTGAAAAGATAAAAGCGCGCCTTCTGGAGTTGCGCATCCTCCCTACCCTGTTGGTATGTTTCAAGTAATCTCCGGTCTTTGTACCCTTTTCAAGACGTTCTTCAGGACTTATTTTTCGAGTATCCATGGAACAATTTCCTACACAGTGCCGTTTATGATATCATACACCAGATACTCACTGGCAATCTAGACAGTGGATATAACAGAGAACTCGCGATTTCACTCTTCAGAGATGCGCGCCTGATGTATCGTATCGTGGAGGGACAGAAACACAACGATACCGAGAGGTGTGTTCCTTTCCGCCCAACCTATCTTCAACATTCATCAGACACCTCCAGCGCTAAGCCCAAAGGCGTACGCTTAGGATATATGGGTCATCTTCAACTAATATCTGAAGATGTACTCATCGCGCTCGAGGTCTTCCCGCCCGAAGTCCGGCTACTCATCATACAATACGCACCCGACCCAGATTGGGACGAATACGTCACTGGGAGATACCTTGAGACCAAGAGGCGAGATAACATCCTCCTTGGCGGGGGCAAGCCTGTCATCGGACCCGGTATGGGCCGTCAGGCGGGACGCTGGAAAGTCGACGAGGAGGACCCGACTGGTTTCGTCGGATCTTCGTCGACATCACCCGAAGCGAACGGAGTAAATCACGGACAGGAGACTCGCGGGGAGTTCAAACGGGCTGTTGGAGCAACACCGAGGCGTGAGAGCAGCGCCGACTTTGGTGCACCGATGGATGACGACGAAGACGACACGGCGCCCCGGGTCAGTTCATCTGCTTTTCTCTGATGTGTGTGTGTTTGACTTGTTTGTGGGCAGTTTTCCAGGTATCTAGTAGATGAGATGAACGCTGATAGTTTTGGCTCTGATGATGAGGACGAGGAGGGTGGATGGTTATCACGATCTACGTTCACGCTTGGCAACCCACCTGCCACAGCTAGGCATCAACAAAGCGAGCGGAGACCACTGAGCGTAAATGGGTTTGATGTAAGCCACTCTTTTATCTCCAGGATTGCCTCCGTGATCTGACGGAATTCATAGGATGCATTTGACCCTGGACACAGATCCAATCCAGTAGCATCTGAGGATCCATTCAGCTCAGGAGACGACGTACGTCTATTTTTGTCCCATCTATCAGCAATTCACCACGTTTTCTCAGGATACATTCGGGCCGTTCTCTGACTCGGCAGCTGTCTCCAACAGTGACGCCTTCTTCTCGTCGTTGTCCGACGAGATGGAGGATAGCACCTTTGATAACTTTGGTGACTTTGGGGATTTCCAGAGTGCGAGTCCGACACAGGACGGCGAGCTTACGCCCACGGCGGGGAGCTGGTCGTTTGCTAGTGATTCTAGTGCCTCAGATGATTCTCCTAAACCTCGGGGTACGAGTTTACGGGAAGGCACGGAAAGGAGTCCTTGACTGTTATAGACTGATCTGTATTTATTACGCTCGCTGTATACCACCTGTAGTGCCGATTTACTTGGTATTAGAAATCTTCCCTCCATACATTTGAGGACACCCCCAATGGTTCTCAGCTCAATGAGTTAGACGACCTGGAGGTTGATTCCTTTGAGATATATTTGTTTTACGTGCGGTTGTAACCTGCCACCAATCGGGGGAAACTTAGGATGCTACCTGTCTTTGTGAATGTCCTTCACTGACTTCCTCCGTGCTACGCACCGTGAGGTACTGATCTTGCATCGACTATTGACTAAACGCGAGACTGGGTCTGTAAAGCACGGAACCCCAAAAGCAACACTGATGTTCATATGTACTATGCGCATGGACTTCGAACAAGTACTAATACAACGATCAGGGAACAAGGGAAATGAAAGACGGGAAGAAAGTATTGGACAAGGCGATGTACTAAACAAAACTCATCAGGATCGACAATAGCTAGTCCTTAATAAAGGGAATCTCACATGAACACAACGATCAAAGTCTCATACGGTCTCTCCAGTCCTACGGCACATTTACTGGCTGTAAAAACGACTAATCAGCACAGGAACACTCAAGACGGCAGCAATCAGGCTACTCACAGGAGGGAAAGAGTGATGTCGCCGTTGACCTTGGCCTGAATGGCGATCTCAACCTCGAGGTTAAGGTCGAGACGGAGCTTCAGAGCAGCTGGGGGAGCAGCCTGGCGCTCAGAGCGACCGACGATTTGTCCACCGAGGACAGAGGAAGACTGAGTAGGTGCGAATTTGGTAGCGGTTTCTGGGGCAGACATTGTTGGGGGGATCTGCTGGCCAGTCAAGGCTCTTTTATACGCGACGGGTGATTTTGTGGGGGAGTAAATTTTTGCAGTCCAGAGCCCTCGTGGAATGTAGGGCGTGTTCCATTGTCAAATTGGAAGCGCTGTGCTGCAACGCCTCAATTTGAGCTATCGTAAGCTTACGATGGACCCAGTGGCACATTCACAAGAATCATGCTTGTCGTTTTCTCCATGGCAAATGCTACCTGGGTCGGACGCAGAGAGGCAAAGAAGGATATCATCGGTGGTGGTGGCGGCTGGCGAGACCCGGACTAATTTGTTGCAAGGGACGACGAGCTTCGAAACAACACCTAGGCAGGCCGACTCACGACCATCGAAGGCGCTATTCTCGTGATACCTGATTTTCAATGCGGCAAAAATGCAGCGTTCTGATGTAATAACGAGATAGTACATCGAAACCCAAGGTTGGGGTGATATTTTCCAGAAAGCTAGTCTGGGAAACGAAGACGTGACTCGGAAACCGTCTTATGTTATTGATGGCGTAAAAGCAGCAAAGTCGCGTGCTATATGATGCATTGATGGTTGCAGATCAAAATGGACCGTTCTTTGTTTCCACGGTGTAAGGCCCAGAGGAATTTGGGACCCACAAGCACCCATACGCACTGTGCGTCCTCTTCTCGACCAAAAGCGTGAGCAAAATGCTGCATTATGCCTCTACCCTGCTATGTTCTATTGCTTTGGTATATTTTCAAAGGTGCGAGGAGCAAGCCGGGGTATCTTCTGCAGCGTGTTCCTTATGAAATAAGAACCGTTACGTAGTGAGTACCTTCATAATTTCAACTTCATTGGTGCTTGCAACTTCGAGACGAAAACAGTCAAGTTACCTGGACGAGGCACCCGACTTACTGAGCTGGATTATGGCGTGAAAATATCCTCATGTATACCCCGGGTCGGTCGATTCTCAGATAAAAGCCTGAGGACCAGCGCCTTCATTCAATATCAGTACAACATGTCTGCCCCAGAAACCTCCGTCGCCGCCCGCTCTACCCAGGGAACCGTCGCTCCCAAGGAAGCTTTGAAGCTCCGTCTTGACCTCAACCTCGAGGTGGAGATCGCCATTCAGGCCAAGGTCAACGGCGACATCACCTTGTCGCTCCTGTGAGTACATCCCGCCGCGGTATCCATTCACTGAAGTTGACTGATTTTCGACGTGCCTGTAGTGAGTGAAATTTTTGTTACGTTTGAATTTGTTGGGGAGATTGGTCACGGATCATCATTGGGTTAGTCCTTCTGTTTCGTTGTCTCTTGCTTTTATTGAGATTGATCTTATGTGTAGTTGTCCTCGACGTTTTGATGGTGGCTGGGAAATGCAAACGGGTGTATCATTCTTATTCGTAGCGTTACCTTCCAATCCATTTTTGACCCTGCACCACCCCTTCGTGTGACTAAGCAAAACTCATTGACTGAGGAGTGACGATCGAAACCTTGGCTACTCGACTCCATATCACTTAAGATTCCATAATTATGGCCAGCTCTTCTCTCAGATCGGAGCGGTTTTGCATAGAAAGGTATACGGGGAATTGTATCAGCGACCTGAAGGCTCGTATAATTATCCCGGAACCAATGAGATCCTGCGAGTCGTACTATTTGTTGATTTTAAGAGCTTTTTAGCTCATGTTGCCGACGTTGCTGTTGGGCAGTATGTTCTCTGAGTGTCCAGTGAGGAACTACGTTTTTATGACAGGTTTGCTTCTCCGTGACTAGTTCCCGGAATAACAGAAACTTGAGCATGACTCGATACCGCATGAGTAGTGAAGAATGGCCTGTATATACCATGACGTCAAGGCATTGAGGACACTGTAGGATATCGTACTAGACGCACAGCTGGACTAGACTGTTGATTCGTAATCTACTCGGGCTTGAATTCGTAACCGCCGTCTCGAGCGATGGCGAGGAAATCCAAAGTAGAGAGGGCTTTCCCTGATGGGTCAGCCAAAAGACATTCCACCTTGTCGCCGGGCGACACAGGACCAACGCCAGAAGGTGTACCAGTTAGAACCAAATCACCTTCCTGTTATTGGTCATATTGAATGTTACAGTAAAAGAGAGAGTAAGACCTTACCTCAAGAGTCATGATTGACGAGATATGTTCGATGAGACGAGGAATACGGAAGATCATATCGGCAGTCGTCCCGTTTTGTTTGATGCCCCCATTAATCTGATAAGAGCGGCCAAGGTATGGAAGAGGGTAGACTGTTACTGGGCGCTGCACTAACCTTTAGGGAGAGTCGGAGGTCGTGGGGATCAAGTATTTTGTCTTTGGGAATGAAAGATCTACGACGTAACACTTAACAGCCTTGATTAATTACAGCGTTAATGGCGCATACCCGATGGGTGTGAATGTATCAAAGCCCTTCGCAGCGGACCAGGGGAGACCGCGCTTCTTGACCTGATCCTGGAGGTTCCGAGCGGTCATGTCTACGGCCAAGGCTGTGACCGGCGTTTGACGTGATCATTTTCACGAGATTTCACCGCGGCTCACCATAGCCAGCTATGTGCGAGTCGGCATTTGCTTGAGAAATATCGCGGCCACGATTCCCGATGACAATGCCCAGCTCAACTGGTTGAGCGGATTCATAAAACGAAAGGCCATAAGGAACGCGCAGGACGCACCTTCATGGTGAGCGATAATGCCTCTAGGCAGCTCCAATTTCCCGCCAGATGGGAGATAGCTCGTAGTGGGCTTGATGAAGAAGAATGGTTCCTTCGGAGCAGTGTTGGCAAGCTCCTTGATGTGTTCGGAATAGTTCCTTCCAATAGCGACAATCTGATCAAGTTACTTGTGAGTGCGCAGGCTTTATGGAAAGGATCCGTACTTTTTTGCCGTGTCGAACGAACGTAGACGCCATGGAATGTAACAATGAATGATCGTGGCGGAGATTAGTGAAAGGGTTATATTTGGAACGGATTCAACTCATCGGATCATGTGCTGTGAGATTACATAATTTGATGGGGTCCGCATCGCGACGCGTCGGCCTCAAAGAGAGATAACTCACCGGGTCGTATTAAGCCGATATCCGCTTCAGATGTCTTTCCTATGCGTGGCTCAAAGCCCAGGACTACAAGCGTCATATTTAATATATGATCTAAATTTATTTATGTAGGCGCCCTTCCAAAACTGAATTTGAGTGTAAAACTTAAAATTACTAGCACAGCCCTGTGCCGAGCACCGGCAAGCGACGGCCTGAACTACGGCAAGACCCTGGACACTCGCTTTTATATGCTCACGCAATCGCTCGTCAGCGCCATATTATTGACTTTGTGTATTCAACTATTCAAATATATACCACCAAATCAATGAACGGCATTAACCTACTTGTATGCTTCCAAGGCTGGCAAGGTACTGGACAGTGCAGAGCACCTGGTTCGTCTGTGCGGTGCCGCCCGGAAACTGCCGGGGGCGCAAGTCATCGATATTTTTTCGAAGATTCCCCTTACGGACCCACGACAACGCAGCGTCAGCCTCTTCTCTTCTCCACCACTCCATACAGCTTCTCTGTCGTCGTCACCTTGCTGCACGACCACAGGGCACACCGTGTGCCACCATTTTTGACCAGCAAAGAAACAGCGATCTTCGTCTGTTGACCCTAGAGTACGCTTGTTTCCCACTCTCTTGCTGCGTTGACTGACTGACACTTGCGCCTTTTTTGCCAGGTGGGTTTCTGTAAGAGGTCTGTCGTGTGCAGTTTTATAGCGGCTCTTTGCTGATTCAGTTGGGGTCTCCAGGTGAACCTCCCTGACAGGACTCGCCCGCCACCGTCTGCATAACTCTCCGTTGAAATACGGTCCTCCTTCATCTTTCTTTTCGGAAAAACATTCCGCGCCCTTAAAGCTATTTCCTCGCTGCACAGGGAGCGAGGAACCCGCCTTTGATTGACCGGAACTTAGCATTACCGTCCTCGAGTCCGCCCGGCTCACGACCGTGGCGGGACAGGTCCGGTAATTCGAGTTCGAATTCACAACATAGAACCGTCTCCCTACCATTCTCATCGTTCCACTGGAATATCCACACGACCGCTCACAGTCTCTAGACCACATCTGTAAAACCCGTCGCCACCACACGAGTGCACCCGTACATTTTTCACCACCGCGAACCATGTCGCAAGTAGAGATTCTTCGCCCGATAAACCCCGTAGATTACGATCTTTCACGTTCCATTTCCCACTCTGGCGCTTCTTCGAGATGGGTTGCGACCAGCGCTCTTGTTAACGACATTTTATCCTCTAGTCCCCTTCATCTGACCACTGAAGGCGGAACTCTGGATGATCATCTGTTCCCAGACCTTCCACCGCTCCATCACGGGCACCCTGAAATTCATCTTCGTAATGGGGTCATCAACGCCTCTCAGCTGGCTGCCCAAAACGTGCCCGATGCTGAAAGAGCCTTCTTCGTCGGTGACCTCAGCCAGGTCTACAGACAACATCAAAGGTGGCGAGCCTGCCTTCCCGAAGTTCAGCCCTTCTACGGTTTGTTCCTTGTTTCGTTTGCAACCATCACATACTGAACGGTTCCTTTCCCAGCGATCAAGTGCAACCCAGATCCGTACGTTCTGCGTCTTCTGGCTGCTCTGGGCACAGGATTTGATTGCGCCTCCAATGGGGAAATCAACCAAGTCCTCGCCATCGGAGGGATTGATCCGTCCCGCATCGTTTTCGCGAACCCCTGCAAGGCGGTCTCGTTTGTGCGAAACGCAGGAAAAGTCGGCGTCGATATGATGACATTCGACAACGCCGACGAGCTTTACAAAGTGTCGCGCGCGCACCCCCGCGCCAAGCTCATCATCCGTATCCTCGCAGATGATTCGAAGAGCATCTGTGCCTTTGGTGTCAAATTCGGAGCGCCGCTTGCTAGTGTGCCTGGGCTCTTGGCGAAGGCGAGGGAGCTCAGCCTCAATGTCGTGGGGGTGAGCTTCCATGTCGGGAGTGGGTGCTACGACCCTGCTGTGTACACTGACGCTATCATGCGGTCGCGCGCGGTCTTCGATATGGGCAGGGACGCCGGGTATACCTTCAGCCTCCTCGACGTGGGTGGGGGTTTTGAAGACGCCCTTTTCGAGCAAGCAGCCCAGTATCTGACCGAGGCCATTGACCAGTACTTCCCTGATCGTAGGGACCTTAAAATCATCGCAGAACCCGGAAGGTTCTATGTGTCCAGGGCTTTCAGTCTTGCGACAAACGTTATTGCTCGGCGCGCACCGTTCCCTGTAGATGGCGGCGTGAGCAGCGACTCGTCCCAGCAACCCTCCGTAATGTGTGAGTTTTCCAGCCTTGCATCCGAACAGTGGACCACTTTCTCACTGATGTCCCCGCGGCAGATTACATCAACGACGGTGTATACGGTGCTTTTAACTGCATAATGTTCGACCACCAGACGGTGAACCCATATGTGCTGTCTATGGGCGGATCATTCCATGTTCCGCCCAACGAGCCGCAGTCGACGAGCAGCGTGTGGGGCCCGACGTGCGATTCCATTGATCTCATCTGCGCGTCGACGATGCTCCCTGATGCCCTGCAAGTCGGCGATTGGCTCGCGTTCGACAATATGGGCGCGTACACCATCTGCGCGGCGAGCCAGTTTAATGGCTTCGAGACTAGTCGCGTCGTGTATACGACGGGTGGCCCGGGCGGTATGGAGGTGCGGCGGGCCCTTGCCGCGTTCGCTATGGGCTTAGAGTAAGAAGACACAGACAGACAGACAGACGATTGCGCATTTATTTTGATATCCCAATATCCCTGTTACATTATTGAGACCCAGTGATTCCTATGTAGCATCATCTAGACTCGGCAGATTATTCCAATGATACGCGATCAATTGTCCACACATGTTTACTGAGTTTTTCTAGCGAATGTATGCTCGTTCAGTGAGTTTGAGCCACCGTTTAGGGATAACATCAGGTTACTGTGAAGGGAGACTTGTTACTAGGACACATTATCCATTCTTCTGGTCCATCGCACAGGATCCAGAAAAAAAAAATCATACTTAGTCGGCGATAACGCTAACGGTGTCCCATACATGCCATGATAAACTTACCTGTCAGAATGCTTCTGCCCACTTTTCTCTCTCTTCTTGGGTGGGTCGAGACTCCCAAGACCTGAAAACAAGGCGAACAAGCCCTCACTCAGGTTCAGCGTTTGTCTTGGGATCCCCCACCCAGCTCGCCAAGCCTTGGCCGTTTTGTAACCAAGTAATAACTTGATCGTAGTGACGACGCCTGATTCAGGAGAGTTCTAAAACCTTACTTTTTTCCTTTTCTTTATGTCAGGCCTTGGCGGAATGGATAAAAGTTAGGATCCTTCGTCGCCATAAAAGTGTAACCGGGAGTTACCCACGCAGGACCATCAAGAAGGGCATCGAGAAGATCTAGGAAGATCCCTACACCACCATCACGTCTGGGCTTCGCCGTCCCACGCCGATATAGAATGTGGCGTCAAAGGAAGGATTGTCCTCCTTCCAAGCACAGTTCCGTGCATCAGGCACAACCGGGAAACATAAATTTTCTTGGATCCGATGATGAGCGACTCGGCCAAGGATTGTGACACCTGTGACGAGGTGTCATTTTCGTCTTTCCCCCCTCCCTCACCTCGTTCCAGTTATTGTATCGGGCTTGAAAGTGGGACTATACGCGCTCGCTTATCTACCCTGTAGTGTTTGAATGTTGGTGCTCTTTGATGGGATGGGAGGGTGAGGCATTTTAGGAGCCACGGCATCAAGGCAAGATGGGCTTGGCTGACTTGCTGTAGTCTTGGCACGACGGGTAACGGCACCTTTGCCCAGAGACTTGGAGATTAGAGTAGGGTGATATAAGGCTCTGAGTTGTAGGCGCCTCTTTGACATCACCCTCACACCACCCTCACCCACCACACCTCCTTCCCCCCCCCCCCCCCCCCCCCCATCTCCCGTCTACCCTCATGTCTTCGGAATCAGAGTGAGCACCCACCCTCCGTCTTTCCCGAAGCACCCATCTTCACGTTTGTACAGCCCAGGTTCCAATTCGTCGCGCAGCACCCATCTGGGAACCTCCTGGGAGATCGCAGTGGTTTCCGTCTGTGGTGAGCTCCTCCCTTCTGCTGGTTGTGGCCGCTTTTGAACTTTAACAGTCGTGGTGGTCGTTGCTTTGGTTGCCACAACAGTATTTCACTTCCGCCGGAAGGCGCGGCGGGAGCGGCAGATGGAGCTTGATGCAGAGCAGGGGCGAGCAGGGCACGAGATGGATCCCGAGACGTCGTCTAAATTCAGGCTCGAGCTCGACTCTGGTTTAACAAAAGTATGTTGCCTGCGTGCGCCACCTTGTTCGGTGATTATCTCACGCCGGAACTTTTCCAGCCACTCCCAACAGCCTCCAAGAGGTCCTCGAGACACTCCAGTTATGACAATCATGCTCAAAAACCTACACGCTATTATTGGGACTACCGGTAGTAAAATCCCATCGACGATATATATTTACTGGTAAGTGGCCATCATTCAATTAAAGCTTCCCGCCTTACCAAAAAAAATTCTTGGCTTTAGGACCTGTAAATGCACTATTGTATCACCATCATGATGTACCACGTACCGTCTTCTATTAATCCTAACACGCTCTACCCATGCGATACATACTACGCTTTGACTCCCCTCTTGCTCGAATTATATTCTACCTTGATCTTATTCTACGACCGAATGTGAATAGTACTTTTTACCAGTTGAAGTCAAAAGACTCGGGTTCTACATCGGCGATGATTTATTCCAGCGTAATTCTCGACAACCTATCAGCAATAGCTGGAGTCTGGTTAGGTATCCGGTCGGAGTCCAAACGTATTGGTCCCATCAATGATCGACTCTCGGCATCAGCTTGATTTTCGCACAATTCAGTTGCAATTTAGGAAGCCGAGAATAAAAAGACTATCCCGAGCTGAGCTACTTTCAAAAACCACAGATCCTTTGACTGTGAATGAGAAGTTTTAGTTAAATGTTTTCGTTCAGAAATTGGTCAACCAAATTTTGGGGGTTTTTTTTTCTTTCACATTTCACTCTCCATACTACAGTAGTCTCTTCGCTTGCATACTGAATTCGTCGTTATGCTCCGAGCGCATTTGGTCATCGTAGGTCATCGTACATGGCTACATGTAGCTGGACCAGACTGGACTCTGTGAACGCTGGTGAAATATTACGCCGATCCGATCAGGTGAATAGAGTCCCATGGAGTTTTCGGATTTCTTCGGCCGGCCGATGAAATTCTATTCGAGTCAGAAAAGAGGAGTTCTCTTCATACCACCACCATTCCACGACTCTTCAGAGTCCCCCCACCTCCTCCCACTCTCTAATCCTCTCTCGTCGCGCACCCCGTTCTTTTTGTATCCTGCCATGTCTCTACCTGCGACGATGCGCGTACCGGCAGCCCCAAGATTCGTCCGGTGTCGGTCAACAGCTGCTGCCTCGGGATACTCGATGCTCGAGGCAAAATCAAGAGTGCGCGAGCATGCTCGGAATATCAGCCGATCAACAACCCAAAAAGCAGAGGCAGCACCCGCCGTGTACGTCTCACTAAATTTTTTCTGGGTCTCAAAATAAATGTCTCATTTTTGCGCAGACGACCTGCACCATCACCGGGATTCCAACAGATTCCTACGAAAAATGCTAATGCTAATGTCAACCTACCTATGCACGGTCCCGGTCCCCACCCAAATGCACCGCTGGATCATACATTCGTCGGTCTGTCCGGTGGGCAGATATTCCACGAGATGATGCTGCGCCATGATGTCAAGCACATCTTCGGGTACCCTGGAGGCGCGATCCTCCCCGTCTTCGATGCCATCCACAATTCACCGCACTTTGACTTTGTCCTCCCCCGGCACGAGCAGGGCGCGGGACACATGGCCGAAGGCTACGCGCGCGTCTCGGGCAAGCCAGGCGTCGTGCTTGTGACCTCGGGACCGGGAGCGACGAATGTGATCACTCCGATGCAGGACGCTTTGAGTGACGGGATACCCTTGATCGTGTTCTCAGGGCAGGTCGCAACATCTGTGATCGGATCCGACGCATTTCAAGAAGCCGATATCCTTGGGATATCTCGCAGCTGTACCAAGTGGAATGTCATGATCAAGGATATCTCGGAGCTGCCCCGGAGAATAAACGAAGCGTTCAAGATCGCCACGTCCGGGCGACCTGGGCCGGTCCTCGTCGACCTGCCCAAGGACATCACCGCTGGGATTCTCCACACGCCGCTGCCCTACAAGGCCACGACGCCCGGGACCAACCTCGGCCTGCCCGCCAACCCCCTGCAGATGCTCGACCCGCCCGTCGATGCCGCGCTCATCCGCCAAGCCGCCGCGCTCATCAACCAAGCACAGCGGCCCATCGTCTACGCCGGGAACGGCGTCCTCTCCTCGCCCAAGGGCCCCGAGCTCCTCCGCCAGCTCTCCGAGCAGGGCAACATCCCCGTAACGACCACCCTCCAGGGCCTCGGCGCGTTCGACGAGTCCAGCGCGCGGAGCCTGCACATGCTCGGCATGCACGGCAGCGCCTACGCCAACCTCGCGATGCAGCAGGCGGACGTCATCATCGCCCTCGGCGCGCGCTTCGACGACCGCGTGACGGGCAAAGTCGACACGTTCGCGCCGGCGGCGCGCGCGGCGGCTGCTGAGGGCCGCGGCGGGATCATCCACTTTGAGATCATGCCGAAGAATATCAACAAGGTCGTCGAGGCGTCCATCCCCATCCTCGGGGACGTCGTGGCTAACCTGGGCACCCTGGTTCCCCTGATCGCGTCCTCGCCGAGGACGCCGTGGTTCGAGGATATCAAGCGGTGGAAGGAGGAGTACCCCTTCACGTATGTGAAGAGCGAGGCGGGTGCGCGGATGAAGCCGCAGGAAGTCGTGGAGGAGCTGGATAGGCAGACGTCGAGTTACAAGGAGAACGTCGTTGTGTCTACCGGTGTCGGGCAGCACCAGATGTGGGCCGCCCAGCATTACCGCTGGAAGTACCCGCGCCAGTTGGTCACCTCTGGAGGTCTAGGAGTAAGTTGATGCCCCTGTGTTGGATTCCCTGGCTGACTGACGCTTTCTCTAAAGACCATGGGCTTTGGTCTCCCCGCAGCCATCGGTGCCAAAGTTGCCGCTCCCGAAAAAACCGTCGTCGACATCGACGGCGACGCCTCCTTCAGCATGACCGCCATGGAACTCGCCACCGCCTCACAGTACAACATCGGCGTCAAAGTCCTTGTCCTCAACAACGAGTTCCAGGGAATGGTCCTTCAATGGCAAGGTATGCCTGGTTTTCCGTAGTCGTGCTTTATCCTGATGGGTTCTCAGATCTGTTCTACGACGCCCGGTATTCGCATACGAGAATGACGAACCCCGACTTTGTCATGCTGGGCAAGGCCATGGGCGTGCATTCCATACGCTGCTACACCGCCGCAGAACTGCCCGCCAAGATGAAGGAATTTCTGGAGTACGACGGTTCAAGACCCGTACTGATGGAATGCTTGGTGGAGAGGAACGAGCATGTGTTCCCCATGGTATGTTTTTTCTTCCCCGCTTTGCCCTTGGTTCTCGTCGATTGATTCCTTGTGGTAGGTCCCCGCGGGCAAGGCCCTGCACGAACAGTTCCTGCACCCCATCCTCAGGAAAAAAACAAAAGCATGATTTTTTCTCCGCATTGGCTGGCATTCATTTATTGTATTGGCATTTTATCACGATCTTAGTGCGGAGGGAGAACCCCGTCATACTTACTACTTACTACATACCTACATTGGTGAGGCGAGGGAAGATTTGCATTGTATGTTTAAAAGGACCGTAGGTGGTCCAAGTCACGATCTTTTCTGACGGAATGAACGAGTGTAGCTTGTATTGAAGTGAAAGATCACGAAAAAAATCAAGCCCAACAGTATGGAATAACATAGGAACAGCACGAAAACGTTCATTCAGTACACAGCACCCCAAATACCCCCCAGTCTGTCCGCCTCGTCTCCCGTTCTCCCCCAGAACCCCACTAACCCCCACTCACCTCCACTCCCAGCGTCCGTCGGCACCGCAGTAGTCACACAATCGTCCGTCGCCACCCCGCCCTCCAAGACGCTCCCCGCGCTGGTCGTGAGCTGGAGGTAGAACACGCGCGTGGTATCATCATGCTTCGCACTGCACGCCGTGATCTGCATGACGTACTCCCCCGCGCTCAGCGAAAGCGTGTTGTCGCTCCCGCCCGACCCGCCGTGGTACACGCTGCTCGTGCTCCCCCCGGGGTACAGCAGGTCGTACGAGACCGCGTCGACGCGGCTGCCGGACCGGATAGTGATGGACGTGATGCTGGGCACCGCGTCGCCCGCGAGGGACGCGGCGAGGTCGTTGAACGGGTCGCCGTGGGGACCCCCCGCGGGGTCCGCGAGACGCAGGGACGAGGAGAGGGACCACGCCGCGGTCGCGGACATGGGGTAGTGGTCGCTGAGCGGCGCCCCGCTGGCATCGACGAAACTGTCGTCCTCGTTGGTGAACGACGTCGTAGAGAGCGTGATGGCGCCGCTCGAGCGGGTGAATATCTTGTCGACGACTTCGCAGGCCACCATCGCGGCCTGGGTGGTCCCCGCCGCGAAGGGGAAGTCGCACACGAGCGCGGCGGCGCCCGACGCGGGGTACGCGCCCCCGCGGATGTTGGAGATCCACGCGTCGGTGACGCCCGTGGCGTCGATGAGCCCATGGAGGGCGTCCGAGTCCCGCGTGTACCGCGAGTTGGTGTCCCCCATGATGATGACCGCCATCCCCGCGGACCAGGTCTCCATGAACTCGGCGACTTGCGCGAGGTTCGACGCGCGCGCCTCGATGTCGCCGGCTTCGTCCCCCGCGTCGGTGTGCAGGTTGTACAGGTCGATCCAGACGCCGGCCGATACGCGGATGCGCACGAGGGTGAAGCCTTTGGGCGTCAAGCAGTCCCCGGAATTTGGGTAGCAGTCGTCCCAGGTTGTGCGTTCCAGATCGATATATTCAAAGTCGGAGAGCGTGTTGAGACCGGAACCAATTCCCGCGCCGCCTAGTAGACATGGATTTCAGCCATAGATTCTGCTCAGTGAAATGTAAAGTAAATACCTGATGTTGGGGTGCGATACGCGTGGCTGTCGCTGGCATAAAGTGCAGCATGGTAGTTGAAAATCTTCTTCAACGTTGATGACATTGTACGGGCCCAGTCGCTCTGATATCAATGGTGTATTCGTTACGGGATTACCAGATGAGAGTAACTCTGGATAAAATAGTTATAGCCGCTGGATTTTTAGCAGGAAGGCGAGAGCGACTAACCAGGCAAACCCGCGACGTTGTAGGTCAACAAAGAGAAGGATCCTGAAGTAGTATCTGCGCCAGCATATCGGACCAATAGAGACGAGACAAGGACGACACTCCAGACACTGGGGAGGGAAAACATAGCCGACCAGCTGAACACGAACGACCTCCCATCACGTAGTTATAGTAGCCTCCCTGGGCATGTCGGACTTTTCCCGGACGAAAAAAGTTCCACGACGCACGTTCAAGACATCCAGCACGAAGAGACTGATGAATTCACAACCAACAGAACACATGTCGGCAGGAAAATGCATATATCAATCCTCTCAAACGAACTTCCAGAAGTCATAGATGGGAACGACAAGACAAGGTACGAACAACGCACGTGGATTGTCCGCGCGGTTGTTGCGAACGACGGAAGTGCTTCAAAAATCCTGGAGAACGTCTTGCAAAGGATGAAGGGGAAACAAGAAAAAAGAGAGCGAGTATACTCGACCACGCGCGTGCTCACAAACCACAAGTACGAAAATCGATATACATTCCGAGTGAGATACTTAGTAACCGTTGTAAAAAAATAATACAATTGAATGCGAGCTAAGGGATGAAAATTCTTGAGTAACCTTTCACGCTAATAAAGAATCAGCAGTCAGGAGGACACGACAATCACAAGGAAACCGGGCTGCGCACCTTCGTCGACAGCAGGGACAGCGGTGTTTAGAGGAAGAGGAACGCGATGCCAGACTCTCTCGGCAGTTATCGCACATCGAGAGACACCTGAAATTGATGGAGTAAGTCCCGGGGAGGGGGGGAGGGGGGCCGGAAGAAAAAAAAAGTAAACAAACCTGCATGGCCAGCAGATAATCTCACGGGCTTCAGTGGTGCAGATGACGCAGTTCTGTCTACGGTCATCGCCGTCCGCCGAGGAGAAATCGTCGCTCTTCGCAGTGCTAGCAGCTAAGAAGAGGAATGCATGAGCATTTGCGTACGCACGAAGGGAAACCGACGTACCGCTCGGACTGAGGTTACCTGGTACTGCGTTTCTGTGCATTTCTCCGTCCAGCATTGCATCGTATCTTCGTCGCGTCAGAGGTGATCCTCCGGTATGTATCATGTGTGCCAAGAGTGTCGACGACGAAACGCCCGGTGTTGACTCGTTCGAGCGTAGATCGGCATACAGCACAAGGGCCTCTCTATCTCTCTCCTCGTCCCCTTCGTCCTCGTCCTCGTCATCGCCCTCATCTTCTTCATCCGAAGACGACGAACTAGCATTGTCATGATCCCATTCGTCGTCGTCATCATCATCACTAAGTTCATCACCTTGCACAAACTTGTCATACGCGTCTTCCTCGTATCCCTCTTCTTCAGGTGTATCGAGGTCCTTCCCCACCTGGAGACGTCGGCGAGGTGCTATCCAGTCATGGGTCACTTTCTTCGCCCTGAAACGTTCCCAGAACATCCCAAAGGCGGTCCGGAGCACCTTGCACACACCTCTCACATACCTCCATGCTTCTCTCAACCACAGCCGGCTCACCCCAATTATCCCAGGGATACCCACGCTCCCCCCTGTTGACGTATCACCCTCTCGAACGTGCACAGCTCTAATCTCATTCTTCCATCCCCACATGGTGCGCCTCCTGTTCCTATTCCTTCCCGAGGATGGGACCGCGACTGATCCAGGGATCACCGTCACCACGCCGGACCTGCTCATCTCTACAGACCCATACTCGATTTCGTGGACGTGGATGTTTCGTCTCGGAGCTACGACGGTTCCCATTTCGTTTCCCCATCCACGCAGCCCGGTGGCTTCCAAACTCGCAGTACCGACGCGTAAGATGAGCACGCCAAAGTCTTCGTCCCAGTTGGGAGACCAGGACCAGGCGCTGGTGCTTCGTCCGGCGAGACCGAGGCCTAATAATGGCCTGGTAACGCTCCCTGTGAGCATGAGCTGGGTGAGGCAATTCAGAGATATCGTGAGGATTATGGTTATCAGAAGCATGGTCTCAAACAGATTGGGAATGTAGTTGAGCAGGGGGTAGTTGGCGGTGCCATTTGGGGTGGAGTATGAAGAGAGGGTGTCTTTTTCGGGATGGAAGGGTGCAAAGGGATCAATGATAGAATTGATGAAAGTCGGACTGAGGTTACCTGGTACTGCATTTCTGGGTGTGGGTGGAATGTGCGGATATAGAACGAAGTGGGATTTCCTAATGGACTTCCATCACGAAAAAAACAACAAGTTATCCTGCTTACCTGCCAAAAAAACGCTTCTCTGCGCGCGCCGCGTCTTAAAAAATTATTCCGAGAGGTTTGTTGGCAAATTCTCCTCCCGACCATGGTTCGGGGAGAATTTTTTTGGTTTTTGGGCATTGAAAAAGGCCATTTTTACGAACAGAAGGGTTAAGTAGAGTACACCAGAAATATATTACGTTTCAGCACCAAAATCTTCTTGTCTCAGAAGATATGTCCTAAGTATTCGTTAGCAATGCTGAGGTATGGAGATATAAAGGGAATACGTACCGTTTACATGCAGACACATGCTCCAAAAAACCCTGATTTTCCTCAGAGGACAACGATAGATGGTATCGTGGCTTGAGGCAAATTTGAGGTATTGGGGGCATGTCACATGGATACGATCTTGATATCAGCCTGAGATCAAATTCAGCACGCAAGAATTTTGACAACTTAGAAGGACGTACCATTCCCAGATGCCATCCTGACCTCGCTCGCCGGACAGCGATACATCGTGTTCACACGAAAATATTCGACCACGTAGTATTAATCCAGCTGGGAAAACAGGTGAGTAGGTGCAAAGGTAATTTAGTGGGATGGACCCACAGACCTCCCTCCACCCCTCATCGCTTTCCCTCACCCTCTAGACCTTGCTCGTCGGACAGAGATATGTCGTCTCAGCAAAAAAATATGCACTTTTTGAGTTCTTGAAGATGCCGCTGCATGATATTAATCTAGCTGAAAAAACTGTGAGTGCATATGAATACAAATTAGTGGGATGGACATACCATCATGCACAGACCTCTCTTGCTTGTCGTTTCCTCTCACCCTCCAGCCTTCCTCTCCGGACGACAATACGTCGTCTTGGGGCAAAATCTGCCAAAAATCAGAGGGAAATTTACGAGATACACGTTGGACAATACCAATAAGCCATGGATGACAAGGGTGCGGACATCTGAGATTGAGATCCACGTGGAGTGAGCACCCCTGAATGCGCCCGAGGTGTGTGCGGACTCACCACTCAAAACTTTCCGCGTGGATCCCTCAATCCATCCCAGAAGTCCAATCTCGGATAACTGCTCGTCAGACTCTGGCAAAAGGTTGTACCGAGGCAGAAGCTGGTCATGTTGCAGAGAGTGTAGCGAGATCCTAGAAAAAGCTGCGACGTGAGATCAGTAAAGGGAAATATTGATATTAGGGAACCCACTCTAAGCTGAGAAGCTCAATTGACTTTACGCAAATTCATGCGTGATGTGAGAGTCTATTGCAGGCAGAAGAAAGCAAGAGTGGGGTGATAGTGGTGAGAACTCAAGAAGTGCGCGCACATTGCCGATCACCAAGTATCCCATTATGGACATCAACACCCACCTCGATCTCTAACATCCATGCATGCTCCTGCACGCTGTCTCAATCAACATCAAGAGTACGAATAAGAAGGAGGGCCTCACTGTAGATGAAGGGAAGGGGGAGGAAGAGGGTGGGGGGATGGAAAGGAAGAATGAGCGGGACAATGAAGGTACGTGAATAAAAGGGAATTTTTGCTTGATACTGACCATCAACAAAGTCTTGACAGGATCACGGGGCATGAGATATGTTCGCGTCCGTTCATGGATGGCGACCGAGACTGGTACGATTCTCTGCATCAAATTCTTTTTCGACGCCACTCATTTCGCCTTCAAGTCTCCTCGTTTCAGCTATACAATTGGAAACATCTTCCAAGGGAAATTCCTGTCAGCAAACAAGATAGAACATGTATCATTTTCAAGACAAACAACATGTCAAATAGTGTACAAACATATCAACATGTCCTGTTTGTTTACTCTTCCCACCTTCCAACGGTTGAAGTCCATCTAATCATCATTGCAGCTTCGCATCTCGGTAACCTACTTTTTGAATACAGAGCTGTGCTGACTTCTCCTTAATAGGGCTAGATTTTTAGAAGGGAACAAAGGTATGTAAGCTTCTCCATCCAACTCGTAAGATGTATTCACGAGTATCTCATTCATCTATGGCCATAATGTACATGCATCTCTTTCTTTACTTGATATTTACCCTCATAATCAGTAGTCTGCTTCGCCACCTACCTTGAGAGTAGCAGTGTTTATCTTCCAAGTGACCTGCACCTTATGCGTCCCTCGTGTACATCCTATTTTCATGTGCCCTCTGCTGATTTCTTGAATCCAAAGGTGCCTCAACATTGCCTATCAGATTAATCAAAGTCCCCTTGAATACAGCACATTCAGCCCACCCTCTAAGATATGAACGACACCCAGGACATCCGCAGCAAGTGGTCACATCATTGACAGCTTTGATACCCGTGAGTGATGGTGTTTTGATATCTGGCAGGAGATGCGGGATTGTATGTACCTGAAATTTCAATCCGGCAAATATCTGACAGAGATCATCAGATTTCAATGACATTTGCATCTGTACGGTGGCACCGAGGAAGACGATCGATGGGGTGTCGGTCCTCTGAGATTATTTGTCGCGATTTGACATCAAGTGTCCATCACGACGATGGGTCGGATCACTGATAATAAAAGGAACGGTATGTCGTTCCGTTTTGATCTGACATGTTACTTACCTTTCCTTCTTTTTACATCCACAAGCCTCCATCATGGCGGGGAATGTGACGTGTTTCTAGGTGCGAAGACTCTGAGACCAAGTCCGCTCTAAATGAATGGTGAGTCCACTTCTATGGTTCCTCATTCACGTGTCATAGCCTTGTCTAGAAAAGAGAACGTGCCGTCATCAAACATGGCACAGGCAAAGGTCCATGTCTCTAACTATCATATTCTGCCAGAATTGACAAAGACGAGATATCCGGAGACAAGAATACACTACCATCACCCATTGTACTCTGCTCTGAAATCGGTGTCAAGAACCTTTAATCTTCCGATGCAGAGATACACGTACAATTCATTAACTCAGGCAGTGATAGCCATATCACATAGCTTGGCCGGTAAGTATTTTTTTCTATCAGAAATGCTCGGATAATATTGTGTTCATTAGATACGTATGATTAAGAACGGCACCAACTAGTACCTGCTGTCACCACCAAAAGGTCCACGGATGTCCCGTAAGTGATCTTGATCTTAATTTGACACTGTATGTCCCAGGATCTTGCTAAATTCGAAATCAGCTTTCAAAGACTGAATACAGCGATGAATAAATCAAGATTAACGCATGGTATTGGCTGTTTGGACCAAAGGTACGTGGACATCTGGAATAAAAGTGTTTGCCAGATGAATTAAGAGCTGTCCAGGATCCGAGGCAGGAACACATATATATTGACTTCATAGGAGACCCGCATCAAGTTCAAAGTAAAGTTAAATTGTAGTACTTAAATACAGAGCATAAGGATGACTTGTACATTGTAGGGTAGCAAATAAAATCGGTTTCTGCAATAATTGAATAGAAAGATCAGATTAGTCTCGTTAAAATACAGCCATGAAGGGACTTGGACTCACCTTCAGATCTCTTCCAATTTCTATACCAAAATTGGAAATATTCGAGTGTATGTATCATAAAAATGAGTTTATCTTTGAAGGATATTGTTTATTGAATGTAGATTTGCACCGGAAATGATGAGAACTTACAAATACTAGTGTCGATGACCCTGTTCTCGTGCTTTGAGGTAAGTTCAGATTTACTCTGCTGGCATGCTCCCTATCTGGTGAAGGAAGGGCCAACTCGGATGGGCTGACATTTGAATTAACGAGAGAAAATATTCTTGAAGGGATCCGATGTGAGGAACCAGTCCTTGACACCGGAAGAAAACAGAACAGCTAGGATATCAGTAGAATAAGCGAACACATGAATTAACAGGTGTTACATACCGAGCTGTGTGCGCGACATCGGACTATAATTGACAGGTATGGCCCTCAAAGGCCGGTGCTCTGAATTTGTGAAGTTTGGGATGTGTTCTTGATGTCCTGTGGGTGAATAACGAATATTTGGATAGTCTGGAGCAGGAGGAAGGACGAGTCGATTCAAGATGGATGTAGAAAGCAAAGAGATCAGTGCACCAGGCACATGCAAAGTCCGGTCCCATACAGCCACAGCTTGACTTTGCCTTCCACGATGATCTTCTCTGACTCCATAGCTTGCGCACGCTCTCTCTGTCTCGTATATTCATTATTTCAAAGGACTTGAGCATTAACGGTACAGATACGATTCTATTGGTGCTCACTGAGTCTTACTAACTCCCCACAGTGCATGTCATCTTGGTCTCGCCTCCCCAACATCCGAATATTCAAGATTGTATTACAAGCTGTATTCTCTGCCATTATCCTGCTTTCGAACGGTCAGATTTCCCTTCTTTGACAGGATGTTATGCACATTTGAATTTATGTCTTGTTACCGCCGAACTAAGCCCTCCTCGACTTCCAGCCTCACCAAAGCATTTCAAGAGTTATACGACATCGCATCACAGGCCCTGATTGCCCTGCTGTCCATTTTGGGGACCGCACCTCGTGTCTTAACTCGCGTAACCTTCTGGCTTCATTTGGGATATGTACTGTGAGTTGATTCCTCCGGTTTCCATTGCTACATTGACTCAAAGTATAGATTAGTCTTTATTCAAGGAAAGGTCATCAATAAACAAGGTATCATCCTTTCCATTGCGCTTTAATAGTGAACAGAGTCTTGAATATCTGACCAGGAATCAATGGAAAGCCACGAGAAGTCTACTCTGACCAACGTCACAGTGGTATTCCCACTATCTCCACCTGTCAGTCAAGTTGTGCTTTCCAGAAACTTGGAATATGGAGGGGAGTCTCTTGCGGAGACTGTAATTCATCGTGACATTGTTTGATCCTGGTTTGTCTGGTGCGTGGCACAGATTTTTGCCATCTGATTTGTGTGACTTAATCCTCTTGTTACTAGTTTCAACTGTTCTGATTTGATGTACCAGTATACCAGCTCGGTTTCCTTTCGAGACTCAAACCAGTGCTTGGTATTTTATTATCAAGACAGTATTAGACCATGACACTTTGAGACGACGTCCATCACAATGTCATGTCAAGCAAGATTCTCCTCCATTCATCCGAAATTCAGAACATTGTGAGGGCCCGTACAATCGGAATCTGCTTTGAACTTGAAAGAAGTCTTATTCGAATTTTGTAGGGTATCCAACACGGGGAGCTTGACTTTTGCCAAGTCCGTAATATTTGATGGACGATCTACCTCCACAGTTACACCGATATCCCCACTGCGGCCATGGTCGATTGCAGGTGCAACGAACACGTTACAAAATTCAGGTTTATGTTTAATGCTTTGCTTCAATTTCAGCACTCTGACAGCAGTCATAGGGCATAAAAATGGATGCATATTGTCATCAAGTTTTTATTCTACTACTGTTGCTCGGTTGTCGAAGCTCGAATCTGTTTTGCGCATGTTGACGTCCTTGATTTCCAAATCGGGACTCGATATCTTCGACCCTGAAGGAAATGATAGGCGTGATGGTGAGTGTTTTCAAGTACTGCGACTCCATATTTGTTTGAGAAATTGATGTATAATTCTATATTGTGTATTTACATCGCAATAAATAATAGGTTTGCCCCCACGGAGGCGTGTATACCACCATGAATCCATCTTTCTGACAACAGAGTCGAGAGAAAATGGCCCCCGAGTTCTCTAAGTCCGAGTACCGGTTTCAAATACGACCCTCGCACATTGAGCTGGTAAGAATTCGTGATGTGTATTCTGGACATACTCCCACTGACATGGTTTGATCAGTAACGTGAACATATCTCCTTGAAAAGAGTAATCAATACATCAAACTCGCCAGCCCTTGAGGGGAGAAACGACAAAATGTTTGGCAAGCGATGTTTCATGTCATAAATAAAATTCTCTGACACTCCAACTCGATAGAAATTGACACACGAGGAAGAAATCAACGAAATCCGAATTTGCAAGTGTACAATATCTTCCGAACTTCAAAAGGACGGCGTCCTTTCAGGTGCGGTGACTACGAGGCCTTTACGCCACTGTCAGAGTGTGCGGTGCTCGCTTAGACAGTTAATTCCCAGCGTATACGAGGGGATATGTGCACCTCCCCATGTATTGCCTACTTTATGGCTTGTTGAACTCACACGGAGACTCGCAATGAGTTCCGCACAAAGAATAAATGTAGGTGAATGTATTTTCAAGTCAAATTGGTTGCTCGGCTGAAACTAATTGACATGAACAGGCCAATTCACGGAGACATCAAATAATCCTCAAGCAAATCTTCCAAGTTTCGGCACATGCGACGTGCGCTGCATGTCAATATCTTTGACAGCTCGGTGTATCCTCGTCTCATAGCGAAGATGACACTGGAAGGGTATAAGAGGACATACCAATCCAGTGTGGAAATGTATCATCTCACCATCCCTCCCTTTCCATTTCCGCCTCTCCTCTTCTTCCATAGCTCCCTCATCTCTTCTCCTTCGATGCTCTAATTTATGTAGAGCTCACTGTACCTACCGCAGTGCACGACCGCCAGTTCGTTCCCTACATCAATAGACGCGTCGTGGCCTCGTGACCAAAACTTGTGCCCGGTTGGGCGGGTTTTCGGTTACCGAGTATTCTTTGATTGTTTGACTGCCACGTCAATTGGTGCCTCGTCATCGAGCTCAACGGTGAGCTCGTTTTGTTTCTCTTTCGACTCGTTTTTTCCCCTTCTTTCTGACTGCTTGTATACAGCCCAGTCATTTTCGGACTTGATAACGGCCAGTCTCACGAATGTAAGTCTCTCCTTCGAGTCATTCACCACAATACTAACGAGGATGATTGCAGGATGTGCCGAGTATCGTTTCCCTCAAGACTCGACTGCACGCCCAGCTGAAGACTGAGCGTTCTTCATATTTATTGTTGAGGCCCATGTTGATTAGGGTCGTGTTGTCAAGTGAGCTCGTTTATCTTATTGTTTTGACTCGCTTTTTTCCTTTCTGACTCCTTGGATACAGCGAGGCCATTTTCCCGACTTGATAACGTAGTCGTTGCTGGATGGATGATCGATGAGATGGCGAGAATGCACGGGAGTGGATCAGTGAATGCAGCATGAGATGGTGAGTATTTGGTTTCTATTCAATTTGCGCATACTGAGACATCTCCAGCGCGATCTTTACGACTACGGCATCCACACAGACCTTACAGTATGGCCTCCCCTCAGTTCCTCAATCTTACACTGATGCTTACGCTGCCACAGATGTCGCGCGAGGATGATCCACCGTACAACATGAAGCTCAAGGTAAGTAGCGCATTAGATGTATTTGCTGAGGTTGACGGCTGTGAGGGACTAGCAGCAGAAATGTGGGGGTGGTGAGGGGATGGACGTCCGCGCGTACACAGGGTGGAGGGACATCGTGCTGTTATTAGACGGGAGGGAGGGAGCGTGCATGCACTACCATTAGATGGGCATGAGACGGAGGGAGGTGCGAGTGGTTGGAATGGAGGTGGGAGGGAGGTCTATTCTTAGACCAAAGAGGCAAAATGGAGGTGTGGACGACGTCGAGAGGGTCATGCAGTAGAGGACAGCACTCACCTTTAGGAGGAGTACCCGTGGCGTCGATGAGCCCATGGAGGGCGTCCGAGTCCCGCGTGTACCGCGAGTTGGTGTCCCCCATGATGATGAGCGCCATCCCCGCGGACCAGGTCTCCATGAACTCGGCGACTTGCGCGAGGTTCGACGCGCGCGCCTCGATTGTCGCCGGCTTCGTCCCCGCGTCGGTGTGCAGGTTGTACAGGTCGATCCAGGCGCCGTCCGATACGCGGATGCGCACGAGGGTGAAGCCTTTGGGCGTCAGGCAGTCCCCGGAATTTGGGTAGCAGTCGTCCCAGGTTGTGCGTTCCAGATCGATATATTCAAAGTCGGAGAGCGTGTTGAGACCGGAACCAATGCCCGCGCCGCCTAGTAGACACATTTCAGCTGTAGATTCTGCTCAGTGAAATGTAAAGTAAATACCTGATGTTGGGGTGCGATACGCGTGGCTGTCGCTGGCATAAAGCGCAGCATGGTAATTGAAATCTTCTTCGACGTTGATGACATTGTACGGGCCCAGTCGCTCTGATATCAATGGTGTATTCGTTACGGGATTACCAGATGAGAGTAACTCTGGATAAAATAGTTATAGCCGCTGGATTTTTAGCAGGAAGGCGAGAGCGACTAACCAGGCAAACCTGCGACGTTGTAGGTCAACAAAGAGAAGGATCCTGAAGTAGTATCTGCGACAGCATATCGGACCAATAGAGACGAGACAAGGACGACACTCCAGACACTGGGGAGGGAAAACATGGCCGACCAGCTGAACACGAACGACCCTCCCATCACGTAGTTATAGTAGCCTCCCTGGGCATGTCGGACTTTTTTCCGGACGAAAAAAGTTCCACAACGCACGTTCAAGACATCCAGCACGAAGAGACTGATGAATTCACAACCAACAGAACACATGTCGGCAGGAAAATGCATATATCAATCCTCTCAAACGAACTTCCAGAAGTCGTAGATGGGAAGGACAAGACAAGGTACGAACCAACGCACGTGGATTGTCCGCGCGGTTGTTGCGAACAACGGAAATGCGTCAAAAATCCTGGAGAACGTCTTGCAAAGGACGAAGGGAAACAAGAAAAAGAAGAGAGCGAGTATACTCGACCACGCGCGTGCTCACAAACCACAAGTACGAAATCGATATACATTCCGAGTGAGATACTTAGTAACCGTTGTAAAAAATAATACAATTGAATGCGAGCTAAGGGATGAAATTCTTGAGTAACCTTCACGCTAATAAGAATCAGCAGTCAGGAGGACATGACAATCACAAGGAAACCGGGCTGCGCACCTTCGTCGACAGCAGGGACAGCGGTGTTTAGAGGAAGAGGGAAACGCGATGCCAGACTCTCTCGGCAGTTATCGCACATCGAGAGACACCTGAAATTGATGGAGTAAGTCCCGGGGAGGGGGGGGGGAGGGGGGCCGGAAGAAAAAAAAGTAAACAAACCTGCATGGCCAGCAGATAATCTCGCGGGCTTCAGTGGTGCAGATGACGCAGTTCTGTCTACGGTCATCGCCGGTCCGCCGAGGAGAATCGTCGCTCTTCGCAAGTGCTAGCAGCTAAGAAGAGGAATGCATGAGCATTTGCGTACGCACGAAGGGAAGCCGACGTACCGCTCGGACTGAGGTTACCTGGTACTGGCGTCTCTGTGCATTTCTCCGTCACAGCATTGCATCGTATCTTCGTCGCGTCAGAGGTGATCCTCCGGTATGTATCATGTGTGCCAAGAGTGTCGACGACGAAACGCCCGGTGTTGACTCGTTCGAGCGTAGATCGGCATACAGCACAAGGGCCTCTCTATCTCTCTCCTCGTCCCCTTCGTCCTCGTCCTCGTCATCGCCCTCATCTTCTTCATCCGAAGACGACGAACTAGCATTGTCATGATCCCATTCGTCGTCGTCATCATCATCACTAAGTTCATCACCTTGCACAAACTTGTCATACGCGTCTTCCTCGTATCCCTCTTCTTCAGGTGTATCGAGGTCCTTCCCCACCTGGAGACGTCGGCGAGGTGCTATCCAGTCATGGGTCACTTTCTTCGCCCTGAAACGTTCCCAGAACATCCCAAAGGCGGTCCGGAGCACCTTGCACACACCTCTCACATACCTCCACGCTTCTCTCAACCACAGCCGGCTCACCCCAATTATCCCAGGGATACCCACGCTCCCCCCTGTTGACGTATCACCCTCTCGAACGTGCACAGCTCTAATCTCATTCTTCCATCCCCACATGGTACGCCCTCCTGTTCCTATTCCTTCCCGAGGATGGGACCGCGACTGATCCAGGGATCACCGTCACCACGCCGGACCTGCTCATCCTCTACAGACCCATACTCGATTTCGTGGACGTGGAAGTTTCGTCTCGGAGCTACGACGGTTCCCATTTCGTTTCCCCCATCCACGCAGCCCGGTGGGCTTCCAAACTCGCAGTACCGACGCGTAAGATGAGCACGCCAAAGTCTTCGTCCCAGTTGGGAGACCAGGACCAGGCGCTGGTGCTTCGTCCGGCGAGACCGAGGCCTAATAATGGCCTGGTAACGCTCCCTGTGAGCATGAGCTGGGTGAGGCAATTCAGAGATATCGTGAGGATTATGGTTATCAGAAAGCATGGTCTCAAACAGATTGGGAATGTAGTTGAGCAGGGGGTAGTTGGCGGTGCCATTTGGGGTGGAGTATGAAGAGAGGGTGTCTTTTTCGGGATGGAAGGGTGTGCAAAGGGATCAATGATAGAATTGATGAAAGTCGGACTGAGGTTACCTGGTACTGCATTTCTGGGGTGTGGGTGGAATGTGCGGATATAGAACGAAGTGGGATTTCCTAATGGACTTCCATCACGAAAAAAACAACAAGTTATCCTGCTTACCTGCCAAAAAAACGCTTCTCTGCGCGCGCCGCGTCTTAAAAATTATTCCGAGAGGTTTGTTGGCAAATTCTCCTCCCGACCATGGTTCGGGAGAATTTTTTTTGGTTTTTGGGCATTGAAAAAGGCCATTTTTACGAACAGAAGGGTTAAGTAGAGTACACCAGAAATATATTACGTTTCAGCACCAAAATCTTCTTGTCTCAGAAGATATGTCCTAAGTATTCGTTAGCAATGCTGAGGTATGGAGATATAAAGGGAATACGTACCGTTTACATGCAGACACATGCTCCAAAAAACCCTGATTTTCCTCAGAGGACAACGATAGATGGTATCGTGGCTTGAGGCAAATTTGAGGTATTGGGGGCATGTCACATGGATACGATCTTGATATCAGCCTGAGATCAAATTCAGCACGCAAGAATTTTGACAACTTAGAAGGACGTACCATTCCCAGATGCCATCCTGACCTCGCTTCGCCGGACAGCGATACATCGTGTTCACACGAAAATATTCGACCACGTAGTATTAATCCAGCTGGGGAAAACAGGTGAGTAGGTGCAAAGGTAATTTAGTGGGATGGACCCACAGACCTCCCTCCACCCCTCATCGCTTTCCCTCACCCTCTAGACCTTGCTCGTCGGACAGAGATATGTCGTCTCAGCAAAAAAATATGCACTTTTTGAGTTCTTGAAGATGCCGCTGCATGATATTAATCTAGCTGAAAAAACTGTGAGTGCATATGAATACAAATTAGTGGATGGACATACCATCATTGCACAGGACCTCTCTTGCTTGTCGTTTCCCTCTCACCCTCCAGCCTTCCTCTCCGGCCGACAATACGTCGTCTTGGGGGCAAATCTGCCAAAAATCAGAGGGAAATTTACGAGATACACGTTGGACAATACCAATAAGCCATGGATGACAAGGGTTGCGGACATCTGAGATTGAGATCCACGTGGAGTGAGCACCCCTGAATGCGCCCGAGGTGTGTTGCGGACTCACCACTCAAAACTTTCCGCTGTGGATCCCTCAATCCATCCCAGAAGTCCAATCTCGGATAACTGCTCGTCAGACTCTGGCAAAAGGTTGTACCGAGGCAGAAGCTGGTCATGTTGCAGAGAGTGGTAGCGAGATCCTAGAAAAAGCTGCGACGTGAGATCAGTAAAGGGAAATATTGATATTATGGGAACCCACTCTAAGCTGAGAAGCTCAATTGACTTACGCAAAATTCATTGCGTGATGTGAGAGTCTATTGCAGGCAGAAGAAAGCAAGAGTGGGGGTGATATGTGGTGAGAACTCAAGAAGTGCGCGCACATTGCCGATCACCCAGTATCCATTATGGACATCACACCCACCTCGATCTCTAACATCCATGCATGCTCCCTGCACGCTGTCTCAATCAACATCAAGAGTACGAATAAGAAGGAGGGCCTCACTGTAGATGAAGGGAAGGGGGAGGAAGAGGGTGGGGGGATGGAAAGGAAGAATGAGCGGGACAATGAAGGTACGTGAAATAAAAGGGAATTTTTGCTTGATACTGACCATCAACAAAGTCTTGACAGGATCACGGGGCATGAGATATGTTCGCGTCCGTTCATGGATGGCGACCGAGACTGGTACGATTCTCTGCATCAAATTCTTTTTCGACGCCACTCATTTCGCCTTCAAGTCTCCTCGTTTCAGCTATACAATTGGAAACATCTTCCAAGGGAAATTCCTGTCAGCAAACAAGATAGAACATGTATCATTTTCAAGACAAACAACATGTCAAATAGTGTACAAACATATCAACATGTCCTGTTTGTTTACTCTTCCCACCTTCCAACGGTTTGAAGTCCATCTAATCATCATTGCAGCTTCGCATCTCGGTAACCTACTTTTGAATACAGAGCTGTGCTGACTTCTCCTTAATAGGGCTAGATTTTTAGAAGGGAACAAAGGTATGTAAGCTTCTCCATTCCAACTCGTAAGATGTATTCCGAGTATCTCATCATCTATGGCCATAATGTACATGCATCTCTTTTCTTTATTGATATTTACCCTCATCATCAGTAGTCTGCTTCGCACCTACCTTGAGAGTAGCAGTGTTTATCTTCCAAGTGACCTGCACCTTATGCGTCCCTCGTGTACATCCCTATTTTCATGTGCCCTCTGCTGATTTCTTGAATCCAAAGGTGCCTCAAACATTGCCTATCAGATTAATCAAAGTCCCCTTGAATACAGCACATTCAGCCCACCCTCTAAGATATGAACGACACCAGGACATCCGCGCAGCAAGTGGTCACATCATTGACAGCTTTGATACCCGTGAGTGATGGTGTTTTTGATATCTGGCAGGAGATGCGGGATTGTATGTACCTGAAATTTCAATCCGGCAAATATCACAGAGATTCATCAGATTTCAATGACATTTGCATCTGTACGGTGTGCACCGAGGAAGACGATCGATGGGGTGGTCGGTCCTCTGAGATTATTTGTCGCGATTTGACATCAAGTGTCCATCACGACGATGGGTCGGATCACTGATAATAAAAGGAACGGTATGTCGTTCCGTTTTTATCTGACATGTTACTTACCTTCCTTCTTTTTACATCACAAGCCTCCATCATGGCGGGGAATGTGACGTGTTTCTAGGTGCGAAGACTCTGAGACCAAGTCCGCTCTAAATGAATGGTGAGTCCACTTCTATGGTTCCTCATTCACGTGTCATAGCCTTGTCTAGAAAAGAGAACGTGCCGTCATCAAACATGGCACAGGCAAAGGTCCATGTCTCTAACTATCAATTCTGCCAGAATTGACAAAGACGAGATATCCGGAGACAAGAATACACTACCATCACCCATTGTACTCTGTCTTGAAAACGGTGTCAAGAACCTTTAATCTTCCGATGCAGAGATACACGTACAATTCATTAACTCAGGCAGTGATAGCCATATCACATAGCTTGGCCGGTAAGTATTTTTTCTATCAGAAATGCTCGGATAATATTGTGTTCATTAGATACGTATGATTAAGAACGGCACCAACTAGTACCTGCTGTCACCACCAAAAGGTCCACGGATGTCCCGTAAGTGATCTTGATCTTAATTTGACACTGTATGTCCCAGGATCTTGCTAAATTCGAAATCAGCTTTCAAGACTGAATACAGCGATGAATAATCAAGATTAACGCATGGTATTGGCTGTTTGGACCAAAGGTACGTGGAATCTGGAATAAGTGTTTGCCAGATGAATTAAGAGCTGTCCAGGATCCGAGGCAGGACACATATATATTGACTTCATAGGAGACCCGCATCAAGTTCAAAGTAAAGTTAAATGTAGTACTTAAATACAGAGCATAAGGATGCTTGTACATTGTAGGGTAGCAAATAAAATCGGTTTCTGCAATAATTGAATAGAAAGATCAGATTAGTCTCGTTAAATACAGCCATGAAGGGACTTGGACTCACCTTCAGATCTCTTCCAATTTCTATCATACCAAAATTGGAAATATTCGAGTGTATGTATCATAAAAATGAGTTTATCTTTGAAGGATATTGTTTATTGAATGTAGATTTGCACCGGAAATGATGAGAACTTACAAAACTAGTGTCGATGACCCTGTTTCTCGTGCTTTGAGGTAAGTTCAGATTTACTCTGCTGGCATGCTCCCTATCTGGTGAAGGAAGGGCCAACTCGGATGGGCTGACATTTGAATTAACGAGAGAAAATATTCTTGAAGGGATCCGATGTGAGGAACCAGTCCTTGACACCGGAAGAAAACAGAACAGCTAGGATATCAGTAGAATAAGCGAACACATGAATTAACAGGTGTTACATACCGAGCTGTGTGCGCGACATCGGACTATAATTGACAGGTATGGCCCTCAAAGGCCGGTGCTCTGAATTTGTGAAGTTTGGGATGTGTTCTTGATGTCCTGTGGGTGAATAACGAATATTTGGATAGTCTGGAGCAGGAGGAAGGACGAGTCGATTCAAGATGGATGTAGAAAGCAAAGAGATCAGTGCACCAGGCACATGCAAAGTCCGGTCCCATACAGCCACAGCTTGACTTTGCCTTCCACGATGATCTTCTCTGACTCCATAGCTTGCGCACGCTCTCTCTCTGTCTCGTATATTCATTATTTCAAAGGACTTGAGCATTAACGGTACAGATACGATTCTATTGGTGCTCACTGAGTCTTACTAAACTCCCCACAGTGCATGTCATCTTGGTCTCGCCTCCCCAACATCCGAATATTCAAGATTGTATTACAAGCTGTATTCTCTGCCATTATCCTGCTTTCGAACGGTCAGATTTCCCTTCTTTGACAGGATGTTATGCACATTTGAATTTATGTCTTGTTACCGACGCCGAACTAAGCCCTCCTCGACTTCCAGCCTCACCAAAGCATTTCAAGAGTTATACGACATCGCATCACAGGCCCTGATTGCCCTGCTGTCCATTTTGGGACCGCACCTCGTGTCTTAACTCGCGTAACCTTCTGGCTTCATTTGGGATATGTACTGTGAGTTGATTCCTCCTCCGGTTTCCATTGCTACATTGACTCAAAGTATAGATTAGTCTTTATTCAAGGAAAGGTCATCAATAAACAAGGTATCATCCTTTCCATTGCGCTTTAATAGTGAACAGAGTCTTGAATATCTGACCAGGAATCAATGGAAAGCCACGAGAATCTACTCTGACCAACGTCACAGTGGTATTCCCACTATCTCCACCTGTCAGTCAAGTTGTGCTTTCCAGAAACTTGGAATATGGAGGGAGTCTCTTGCGGAGACTGTAATTCATCGTGACATTGTTTGATCCTGGTTTGTTGGTCTGGCGTGACAGATTTTTGCCATCTGATTTGTGTGACTTAATCCTCTTGTTACTAGTTATCAACTGTATCTGATTTGATGTACCAGTATACCAGCTCGGTTTCCTTTCGAGACTCAAACCAGTGCTTGGTATTTTATTATCAAGAACAGTATTAGACCATGACACTTTGAGACGACGTCCATCCCAATGTCATGTCAAGCAAGATTCTCCTCCATTCATTCCGAAATTCAGACATTGTGAGGGCCCGTACAATCGGAATCTGCTTTGAACTTGAAAGAAGTCTTATTCGAATTTTGTAGGGTATCCAACACGGGGAGCTTGACTTTTTGCCAAGTCCGTAATATTTGATGGACGAATCTACCTCCACAGTTACACCGATATCCCCACTGCGGCCATGGTCGATTGCAGGTGCAACGAACACGTTACAAAATTCAGGTTTATGTTTAATGCTTTGCTTCAATTTCAGCACTCTGACAGCAGTCATAGGGCATAAAAATGGATGCATATTGTCATCAAGTTTTTATTCTACTACTGTTGCTCGGTTTGTCGAAGCTCGAATCTGTTTTGCGCATGTTGACGTCCTTGATTTCCAAATCGGGACTCGATATCTTCGACCCTGAAGGAAATGATAGGCGTGATGGTGAGTTGTTTTCAAGTACTGCGACTCCATATTTGTTTGAGAAATTGATGTATATTCTATATTGTGTATTTACATCGCAATAAATAATAGGTTTGCCCCCACGGAGGCGTGGTATACCACCATGAATCCATCTTCTGACAACAGAGTCGAGAGGAAAATGGCCCCGAGTTCTCTAAGTCCGAGTACCGGTTTCAAATACGACCCTCGCACATTGAGCTGGGTAAGAATTCGTGGATGTGTATTTCTGGACATACTCCCACTGACATGTTTGATCAGTAACGTGAACATA
Source organism: Armillaria mellea (assembly GCA_030407055.1). Lineage (NCBI taxonomy): Eukaryota > Fungi > Basidiomycota > Agaricomycetes > Agaricales > Physalacriaceae > Armillaria > Armillaria mellea. Next base: position 619,355 of record JAUDZF010000001.1, on the reverse strand, counting down.
TCTCCTTGAAAAGAGTAATCAATACATCAAACTCGCCAGCCCTTGAGGGGGAGAAACGACAAAATGTTTGGCAAGCGATGTTTCATGTCATAAATAAAATTCTCTGACACTCCAACTCGATAGAAATTGGACACACGAGGAAGAAATCAACGAAATCCGAATTTGCACGTGTACAATATCTTCCGAACTTCAAAAGGACGGCGTCCTTTCAGGTGCGTGACTACGAGCGCCTTTACGCCACTGTCAGAGTGTGCGCGGTTGCTCGCTTAGGACAAGTTAATTCCCAGCGTATACGAGGGGGATATGTGCACTCCCCATGTATTTGCCTACTTTTATGGCTTGTTTGAACTCACACGGAGACTCGCAATGAGTTCCGCACAAGAATAAAATGTAGGGTGAATGTATTTTCAAGTCAAATTGGTTGCCTCGGCTGAAACTAATTGACATAAAAGCCAATTCACGGAGACATCAAATAAGATCCTCAAGCAATCTTCCAAGTTTCGGCACATGCGACGTGCCGCTGCATGTCATATCTTTGACAGCTCGGTGTATCCTCGTCTCATAGCGAAAGATGACACTGTAAGGGTAATAAGAGGACATACCAATCCAGTGTGGAAATGTAATCATCTCACCATCCCTCCCTTTCCATTTCCGCCTCTCCTCTTCTTCCATAGCTCCCTCATCTCTTCTCCTTCGATGCTCTAATTTATGTAGAGCTCACTGTACCTACCGCAGTGCACGACCGCCAGTTCGTTCCCTACATCAATAGACGCGTCGTGGCCTCGTGACCAAACTTGTGCCCGGTTGGCGGGTTTTCGGTACCGAGTATTCTTTTTGATTGTTGACTGCCACGTCAATTGGTGCCTCGTCATCGAGCTCAACGGTGAGCTCGTTTTGTTTCTCTTTCGACTCGTTTTTTCCCCTTCTTTCTGACTGCTTGTATACAGCCCAGTCATTTTCGGACTTGATAACGGCCAGTCTCACGAATGTAAGTCTCTCCTTCGAGTCATTCACCACATACTAACGAGGATGATTGCAGGATGTGCCGAGTATCGTTTCCCTCAAGACTCGACTGCACGCCCAGCTGAAGACTGAGCGTTCTTCATATTTATTGTTGAGGCCCATGTTGATTAGGGTCGTGTTGTCAAGTGAGCTCGTTTATCTTATGTTTTGACTCGCTTTTTTCCTTTCTGACTCCTTGGATACAGCGAGGCCATTTTCCGACTTGATAACGTAGTCGTTGCTTGGATGGATGATCGATGATTGAGATGGAGAGAATGCACGGGAGTGGATCAGTGAATGCAGCATGAGATGGTGAGTATTTGGTTTCTATTCAATTTGCGCATACTGAGACATCTCCAGCGCGATCTTTACGACTACGGCATCCACACAGACCTTACAGTAATGGCCTCCCCTCAGTTCCTCAATCTTACACTGATGCTTACGCTGCCACAGATGTCGCGCGAGGATGATCCACCGTACAAACATGAAGCTCAAGGTAAGTAGCGCATTAGATGTATTTTGCTGAGGTTGACGGCTGTGAGGGACTAGCAGCAGAAATGTGGGGTGGTGAGGGGATGGACGTCCGCTCGTACACAGGGTGGAGGGACATCGTGCTGTTATTAGACGGGAGGGAGGGAGCGTGCCATGCACTACCATTAAGATGGGCAGGAGACGGAGGGAGGTGCGAGTGGTTGGAATGGAGGTGGGAGGGAGGTCTATTCTTAGACCAAGAGGCAAAATGGAGGGTGTGGACGACGTCGAGAGGGTCATGCAGTAGAGGACAGCACTCACCTTTAGGAGGAGTACCCGTGGGCGTCGATGAGCCCATGGAGGGCGTCCGAGTCCCGCGTGTACCGCGAGTTGGTGTCCCCCATGATGATGAGCGCCATCCCCGCGGACCAGGTCTCCATGAACTCGGCGACTTGCGCGAGGTTCGACGCGCGCGCCTCGATGTCGCCGGCTTCGTCCCCCGCGTCGGTGTGCAGGTTGTACAGGTCGATCCAGGCGCCGTCCGATACGCGGATGCGCACGAGGGTGAAGCCTTTGGGCGTCAGGCAGTCCCCGGAATTTGGGTAGCAGTCGTCCCAGGTTGTGCGTTCCAGATCGATATATTCAAAGTCGGAGAGCGTGTTGAGACCGGAACCAATGCCCGCGCCGCCTAGTAGACACATTTCAGCTGTAGATTCTGCTCAGTGAAATGTAAAGTAAATACCTGATGTTGGGGTGCGATACGCGTGGCTGTCGCTGGCATAAAGCGCAGCATGGTAATTGAAATCTTCTTCGACGTTGATGACATTGTACGGGCCCAGTCGCTCTGATATCAATGGTGTATTCGTTACGGGATTACCAGATGAGAGTAACTCTGGATAAAATAGTTATAGCCGCTGGATTTTTAGCAGGAAGGCGAGAGCGACTAACCAGGCAAACCTGCGACGTTGTAGGTCAACAAAGAGAAGGATCCTGAAGTAGTAATCTGCGACAGCATATCGGACCAATAGAGACGAGACAAGGACGACACTCCAGACACTGGGGAGGGAAAACATGGCCGACCAGCTGAACACGAACGACCTCCCATCACGTAGTTATAGTAGCCTCCCTGGGCATGTCGGACTTTTTCCGGACGAAAAAAGTTCCACAACGCACGTTCAAGACATCCAGCACGAAGAGACTGATGAATTCACAACCAACAGAACACATGTCGGCAGGAAAATGCATATATCAATCCTCTCAAACGAACTTCCAGAAGTCGTAGATGGGAAGGACAAGACAAGGTACGAACAACGCACGTGGATTGTCCGCGCGGTTGTTGCGAACAACGGAAATGCGTCAAAAATCCTGGAGAACGTCTTGCAAAGGACGAAGGGGAAACAAGAAAAAAGAGAGCGAGTATACTCGACCACGCGCGTGCTCACAAACCACAAGTACGAAAATCGATATACATTCCGAGTGAGATACTTAGTAACCGTTGTAAAAATAATACAATTGAATGCGAGCTAAGGGATGAAAATTCTTGAGTAACCTTTCACGCTAATAAAGAATCAGCAGTCAGGAGGACATGACAATCACAAGGAAACCGGGCTGCGCACCTTCGTCGACAGCAGGGACAGCGGTGTTTAGAGGAAGAGGAACGCGATGCCAGACTCTCTCGGCAGTTATCGCACATCGAGAGACACCTGAAATTGATGGAGTAAGTCCCGGGGAGGGGGGGAGGGGGGCCGGAAGAAAAAAAAAGTAAACAAACCTGCATGGCCAGCAGATAATCTCGCGGGCTTCAGTGGTGCAGATGACGCAGTTCTGTCTACGGTCATCGCCGTCCGCCGAGGAGAAATCGTCGCTCTTCGCAGTGCTAGCAGCTAAGAAGAGGAATGCATGAGCATTTGCGTACGCACGAAGGGAAGCCGACGTACCGCTCGGACTGAGGTTACCTGGTACTGCGTCTCTGTGCATTTCTCCGTCCAGCATTGCATCGTATCTTCGTCGCGTCAGAGGTGATCCTCCGGTATGTATCATGTGTGCCAAGAGTGTCGACGACGAAACGCCCGGTGTTGACTCGTTCGAGCGTAGATCGGCATACAGCACAAGGGCCTCTCTATCTCTCTCCTCGTCCCCTTCGTCCTCGTCCTCGTCATCGCCCTCATCTTCTTCATCCGAAGACGACGAACTAGCATTGTCATGATCCCATTCGTCGTCGTCATCATCATCACTAAGTTCATCACCTTGCACAAACTTGTCATACGCGTCTTCCTCGTATCCCTCTTCTTCAGGTGTATCGAGGTCCTTCCCCACCTGGAGACGTCGGCGAGGTGCTATCCAGTCATGGGTCACTTTCTTCGCCCTGAAACGTTCCCAGAACATCCCAAAGGCGGTCCGGAGCACCTTGCACACACCTCTCACATACCTCCACGCTTCTCTCAACCACAGCCGGCTCACCCCAATTATCCCAGGGATACCCACGCTCCCCCCTGTTGACGTATCACCCTCTCGAACGTGCACAGCTCTAATCTCATTCTTCCATCCCCACATGGTACGCCTCCTGTTCCTATTCCTTCCCGAGGATGGGACCGCGACTGATCCAGGGATCACCGTCACCACGCCGGACCTGCTCATCTCTACAGACCCATACTCGATTTCGTGGACGTGGAAGTTTCGTCTCGGAGCTACGACGGTTCCCATTTCGTTTCCCCATCCACGCAGCCCGGTGGCTTCCAAACTCGCAGTACCGACGCGTAAGATGAGCACGCCAAAGTCTTCGTCCCAGTTGGGAGACCAGGACCAGGCGCTGGTGCTTCGTCCGGCGAGACCGAGGCCTAATAATGGCCTGGTAACGCTCCCTGTGAGCATGAGCTGGGTGAGGCAATTCAGAGATATCGTGAGGATTATGGTTATCAGAAGCATGGTCTCAAACAGATTGGGAATGTAGTTGAGCAGGGGGTAGTTGGCGGTGCCATTTGGGGTGGAGTATGAAGAGAGGGTGTCTTTTTCGGGATGGAAGGGTGCAAAGGGATCAATGATAGAATTGATGAAAGTCGGACTGAGGTTACCTGGTACTGCATTTCTGGGTGTGGGTGGAATGTGCGGATATAGAACGAAGTGGGATTTCCTAATGGACTTCCATCACGAAAAAAACAACAAGTTATCCTGCTTACCTGCCAAAAAAACGCTTCTCTGCGCGCGCCGCGTCTTAAAAAATTATTCCGAGAGGTTTGTTGGCAAATTCTCCTCCCGACCATGGTTCGGGGAGAATTTTTTTGGTTTTTGGGCATTGAAAAAGGCCATTTTTACGAACAGAAGGGTTAAGTAGAGTACACCAGAAATATATTACGTTTCAGCACCAAAATCTTCTTGTCTCAGAAGATATGTCCTAAGTATTCGTTAGCAATGCTGAGGTATGGAGATATAAAGGGAATACGTACCGTTTACATGCAGACACATGCTCCAAAAAACCCTGATTTTCCTCAGAGGACAACGATAGATGGTATCGTGGCTTGAGGCAAATTTGAGGTATTGGGGGCATGTCACATGGATACGATCTTGATATCAGCCTGAGATCAAATTCAGCACGCAAGAATTTTGACAACTTAGAAGGACGTACCATTCCCAGATGCCATCCTGACCTCGCTCGCCGGACAGCGATACATCGTGTTCACACGAAAATATTCGACCACGTAGTATTAATCCAGCTGGGAAAACAGGTGAGTAGGTGCAAAGGTAATTTAGTGGGATGGACCCACAGACCTCCCTCCACCCCTCATCGCTTTCCCTCACCCTCTAGACCTTGCTCGTCGGACAGAGATATGTCGTCTCAGCAAAAAAATATGCACTTTTTGAGTTCTTGAAGATGCCGCTGCATGATATTAATCTAGCTGAAAAAACTGTGAGTGCATATGAATACAAATTAGTGGGATGGACATACCATCATGCACAGACCTCTCTTGCTTGTCGTTTCCTCTCACCCTCCAGCCTTCCTCTCCGGACGACAATACGTCGTCTTGGGGCAAAATCTGCCAAAAATCAGAGGGAAATTTACGAGATACACGTTGGACAATACCAATAAGCCATGGATGACAAGGGTGCGGACATCTGAGATTGAGATCCACGTGGAGTGAGCACCCCTGAATGCGCCCGAGGTGTGTGCGGACTCACCACTCAAAACTTTCCGCGTGGATCCCTCAATCCATCCCAGAAGTCCAATCTCGGATAACTGCTCGTCAGACTCTGGCAAAAGGTTGTACCGAGGCAGAAGCTGGTCATGTTGCAGAGAGTGTAGCGAGATCCTAGAAAAAGCTGCGACGTGAGATCAGTAAAGGGAAATATTGATATTAGGGAACCCACTCTAAGCTGAGAAGCTCAATTGACTTTACGCAAATTCATGCGTGATGTGAGAGTCTATTGCAGGCAGAAGAAAGCAAGAGTGGGGTGATAGTGGTGAGAACTCAAGAAGTGCGCGCACATTGCCGATCACCAAGTATCCCATTATGGACATCAACACCCACCTCGATCTCTAACATCCATGCATGCTCCTGCACGCTGTCTCAATCAACATCAAGAGTACGAATAAGAAGGAGGGCCTCACTGTAGATGAAGGGAAGGGGGAGGAAGAGGGTGGGGGGATGGAAAGGAAGAATGAGCGGGACAATGAAGGTACGTGAATAAAAGGGAATTTTTGCTTGATACTGACCATCAACAAAGTCTTGACAGGATCACGGGGCATGAGATATGTTCGCGTCCGTTCATGGATGGCGACCGAGACTGGTACGATTCTCTGCATCAAATTCTTTTTCGACGCCACTCATTTCGCCTTCAAGTCTCCTCGTTTCAGCTATACAATTGGAAACATCTTCCAAGGGAAATTCCTGTCAGCAAACAAGATAGAACATGTATCATTTTCAAGACAAACAACATGTCAAATAGTGTACAAACATATCAACATGTCCTGTTTGTTTACTCTTCCCACCTTCCAACGGTTGAAGTCCATCTAATCATCATTGCAGCTTCGCATCTCGGTAACCTACTTTTTGAATACAGAGCTGTGCTGACTTCTCCTTAATAGGGCTAGATTTTTAGAAGGGAACAAAGGTATGTAAGCTTCTCCATCCAACTCGTAAGATGTATTCACGAGTATCTCATTCATCTATGGCCATAATGTACATGCATCTCTTTCTTTACTTGATATTTACCCTCATAATCAGTAGTCTGCTTCGCCACCTACCTTGAGAGTAGCAGTGTTTATCTTCCAAGTGACCTGCACCTTATGCGTCCCTCGTGTACATCCTATTTTCATGTGCCCTCTGCTGATTTCTTGAATCCAAAGGTGCCTCAACATTGCCTATCAGATTAATCAAAGTCCCCTTGAATACAGCACATTCAGCCCACCCTCTAAGATATGAACGACACCCAGGACATCCGCAGCAAGTGGTCACATCATTGACAGCTTTGATACCCGTGAGTGATGGTGTTTTGATATCTGGCAGGAGATGCGGGATTGTATGTACCTGAAATTTCAATCCGGCAAATATCTGACAGAGATCATCAGATTTCAATGACATTTGCATCTGTACGGTGGCACCGAGGAAGACGATCGATGGGGTGTCGGTCCTCTGAGATTATTTGTCGCGATTTGACATCAAGTGTCCATCACGACGATGGGTCGGATCACTGATAATAAAAGGAACGGTATGTCGTTCCGTTTTGATCTGACATGTTACTTACCTTTCCTTCTTTTTACATCCACAAGCCTCCATCATGGCGGGGAATGTGACGTGTTTCTAGGTGCGAAGACTCTGAGACCAAGTCCGCTCTAAATGAATGGTGAGTCCACTTCTATGGTTCCTCATTCACGTGTCATAGCCTTGTCTAGAAAAGAGAACGTGCCGTCATCAAACATGGCACAGGCAAAGGTCCATGTCTCTAACTATCATATTCTGCCAGAATTGACAAAGACGAGATATCCGGAGACAAGAATACACTACCATCACCCATTGTACTCTGCTCTGAAATCGGTGTCAAGAACCTTTAATCTTCCGATGCAGAGATACACGTACAATTCATTAACTCAGGCAGTGATAGCCATATCACATAGCTTGGCCGGTAAGTATTTTTTTCTATCAGAAATGCTCGGATAATATTGTGTTCATTAGATACGTATGATTAAGAACGGCACCAACTAGTACCTGCTGTCACCACCAAAAGGTCCACGGATGTCCCGTAAGTGATCTTGATCTTAATTTGACACTGTATGTCCCAGGATCTTGCTAAATTCGAAATCAGCTTTCAAAGACTGAATACAGCGATGAATAAATCAAGATTAACGCATGGTATTGGCTGTTTGGACCAAAGGTACGTGGACATCTGGAATAAAAGTGTTTGCCAGATGAATTAAGAGCTGTCCAGGATCCGAGGCAGGAACACATATATATTGACTTCATAGGAGACCCGCATCAAGTTCAAAGTAAAGTTAAATTGTAGTACTTAAATACAGAGCATAAGGATGACTTGTACATTGTAGGGTAGCAAATAAAATCGGTTTCTGCAATAATTGAATAGAAAGATCAGATTAGTCTCGTTAAAATACAGCCATGAAGGGACTTGGACTCACCTTCAGATCTCTTCCAATTTCTATACCAAAATTGGAAATATTCGAGTGTATGTATCATAAAAATGAGTTTATCTTTGAAGGATATTGTTTATTGAATGTAGATTTGCACCGGAAATGATGAGAACTTACAAATACTAGTGTCGATGACCCTGTTCTCGTGCTTTGAGGTAAGTTCAGATTTACTCTGCTGGCATGCTCCCTATCTGGTGAAGGAAGGGCCAACTCGGATGGGCTGACATTTGAATTAACGAGAGAAAATATTCTTGAAGGGATCCGATGTGAGGAACCAGTCCTTGACACCGGAAGAAAACAGAACAGCTAGGATATCAGTAGAATAAGCGAACACATGAATTAACAGGTGTTACATACCGAGCTGTGTGCGCGACATCGGACTATAATTGACAGGTATGGCCCTCAAAGGCCGGTGCTCTGAATTTGTGAAGTTTGGGATGTGTTCTTGATGTCCTGTGGGTGAATAACGAATATTTGGATAGTCTGGAGCAGGAGGAAGGACGAGTCGATTCAAGATGGATGTAGAAAGCAAAGAGATCAGTGCACCAGGCACATGCAAAGTCCGGTCCCATACAGCCACAGCTTGACTTTGCCTTCCACGATGATCTTCTCTGACTCCATAGCTTGCGCACGCTCTCTCTGTCTCGTATATTCATTATTTCAAAGGACTTGAGCATTAACGGTACAGATACGATTCTATTGGTGCTCACTGAGTCTTACTAACTCCCCACAGTGCATGTCATCTTGGTCTCGCCTCCCCAACATCCGAATATTCAAGATTGTATTACAAGCTGTATTCTCTGCCATTATCCTGCTTTCGAACGGTCAGATTTCCCTTCTTTGACAGGATGTTATGCACATTTGAATTTATGTCTTGTTACCGCCGAACTAAGCCCTCCTCGACTTCCAGCCTCACCAAAGCATTTCAAGAGTTATACGACATCGCATCACAGGCCCTGATTGCCCTGCTGTCCATTTTGGGGACCGCACCTCGTGTCTTAACTCGCGTAACCTTCTGGCTTCATTTGGGATATGTACTGTGAGTTGATTCCTCCGGTTTCCATTGCTACATTGACTCAAAGTATAGATTAGTCTTTATTCAAGGAAAGGTCATCAATAAACAAGGTATCATCCTTTCCATTGCGCTTTAATAGTGAACAGAGTCTTGAATATCTGACCAGGAATCAATGGAAAGCCACGAGAAGTCTACTCTGACCAACGTCACAGTGGTATTCCCACTATCTCCACCTGTCAGTCAAGTTGTGCTTTCCAGAAACTTGGAATATGGAGGGGAGTCTCTTGCGGAGACTGTAATTCATCGTGACATTGTTTGATCCTGGTTTGTCTGGTGCGTGGCACAGATTTTTGCCATCTGATTTGTGTGACTTAATCCTCTTGTTACTAGTTTCAACTGTTCTGATTTGATGTACCAGTATACCAGCTCGGTTTCCTTTCGAGACTCAAACCAGTGCTTGGTATTTTATTATCAAGACAGTATTAGACCATGACACTTTGAGACGACGTCCATCACAATGTCATGTCAAGCAAGATTCTCCTCCATTCATCCGAAATTCAGAACATTGTGAGGGCCCGTACAATCGGAATCTGCTTTGAACTTGAAAGAAGTCTTATTCGAATTTTGTAGGGTATCCAACACGGGGAGCTTGACTTTTGCCAAGTCCGTAATATTTGATGGACGATCTACCTCCACAGTTACACCGATATCCCCACTGCGGCCATGGTCGATTGCAGGTGCAACGAACACGTTACAAAATTCAGGTTTATGTTTAATGCTTTGCTTCAATTTCAGCACTCTGACAGCAGTCATAGGGCATAAAAATGGATGCATATTGTCATCAAGTTTTTATTCTACTACTGTTGCTCGGTTGTCGAAGCTCGAATCTGTTTTGCGCATGTTGACGTCCTTGATTTCCAAATCGGGACTCGATATCTTCGACCCTGAAGGAAATGATAGGCGTGATGGTGAGTGTTTTCAAGTACTGCGACTCCATATTTGTTTGAGAAATTGATGTATAATTCTATATTGTGTATTTACATCGCAATAAATAATAGGTTTGCCCCCACGGAGGCGTGTATACCACCATGAATCCATCTTTCTGACAACAGAGTCGAGAGAAAATGGCCCCGAGTTCTCTAAGTCCGAGTACCGGTTTCAAATACGACCCTCGCACATTGAGCTGGTAAGAATTCGTGATGTGTATTTCTGGACATACTCCCACTGACATGGTTTGATCAGTAACGTGAACATATCTCCTTGAAAAGAGTAATCAATACATCAAACTCGCCAGCCCTTGAGGGGAGAAACGACAAAATGTTTGGCAAGCGATGTTTCATGTCATAAATAAAATTCTCTGACACTCCAACTCGATAGAAATTGACACACGAGGAAGAAATCAACGAAATCCGAATTTGCAAGTGTACAATATCTTCCGAACTTCAAAAGGACGGCGTCCTTTCAGGTGCGGTGACTACGAGGCCTTTACGCCACTGTCAGAGTGTGCGGTGCTCGCTTAGACAGTTAATTCCCAGCGTATACGAGGGGATATGTGCACCTCCCCATGTATTTGCCTACTTTATGGCTTGTTGAACTCACACGGAGACTCGCAATGAGTTCCGCACAAAGAATAAATGTAGGTGAATGTATTTTCAAGTCAAATTGGTTGCTCGGCTGAAACTAATTGACATGAACAGGCCAATTCACGGAGACATCAAATAAATCCTCAAGCAAATCTTCCAAGTTTCGGCACATGCGACGTGCCGCTGCATGTCAATATCTTTGACAGCTCGGTGTATCCTCGTCTCATAGCGAAGATGACACTGGAAGGGTATAAGAGGACATACCAATCCAGTGTGGAAATGTATCATCTCACCATCCCTCCCTTTCCATTTCCGCCTCTCCTCTTCTTCCATAGCTCCCTCATCTCTTCTCCTTCGATGCTCTAATTTATGTAGAGCTCACTGTACCTACCGCAGTGCACGACCGCCAGTTCGTTCCCTACATCAATAGACGCGTCGTGGCCTCGTGACCAAAACTTGTGCCCGGTTGGGCGGGTTTTCGGTTACCGAGTATTCTTTTTGATTGTTGACTGCCACGTCAATTGGTGCCTCGTCATCGAGCTCAACGGTGAGCTCGTTTTGTTTCTCTTTCGACTCGTTTTTTCCCCTTCTTTCTGACTGCTTGTATACAGCCCAGTCATTTTCGGACTTGATAACGGCCAGTCTCACGAATGTAAGTCTCTCCTTCGAGTCATTCACCACAATACTAACGAGGATGATTGCAGGATGTGCCGAGTATCGTTTCCCTCAAGACTCGACTGCACGCCCAGCTGAAGACTGAGCGTTCTTCATATTTATTGTTGAGGCCCATGTTGATTAGGGTCGTGTTGTCAAGTGAGCTCGTTTATCTTATGTTTTGACTCGCTTTTTTCCTTTCTGACTCCTTGGATACAGCGAGGCCATTTTCCGACTTGATAACGTAGTCGTTGCTGGATGGATGATCGATGAGATGGAGAGAATGCACGGGAGTGGATCAGTGAATGCAGCATGAGATGGTGAGTATTTGGTTTCTATTCAATTTGCGCATACTGAGACATCTCCAGCGCGATCTTTACGACTACGGCATCCACACAGACCTTACAGTATGGCCTCCCCTCAGTTCCTCAATCTTACACTGATGCTTACGCTGCCACAGATGTCGCGCGAGGATGATCCACCGTACAACATGAAGCTCAAGGTAAGTAGCGCATTAGATGTATTTTGCTGAGGTTGACGGCTGTGAGGGACTAGCAGCAGAAATGTGGGGGTGGTGAGGGGATGGACGTCCGCGCGTACACAGGGTGGAGGGACATCGTGCTGTTATTAGACGGGAGGGAGGGAGCGTGCATGCACTACCATTAGATGGGCAGGAGACGGAGGGAGGTGCGAGTGGTTGGAATGGAGGTGGGAGGGAGGTCTATTCTTAGACCAAAGAGGCAAAATGGAGGGTGTGGACGACGTCGAGAGGGTCATGCAGTAGAGGACAGCACTCACCTTTAGGAGGAGTACCCGTGGCGTCGATGAGCCCATGGAGGGCGTCCGAGTCCCGCGTGTACCGCGAGTTGGTGTCCCCCATGATGATGAGCGCCATCCCCGCGGACCAGGTCTCCATGAACTCGGCGACTTGCGCGAGGTTCGACGCGCGCGCCTCGATGTCGCCGGCTTCGTCCCCCGCGTCGGTGTGCAGGTTGTACAGGTCGATCCAGGCGCCGTCCGATACGCGGATGCGCACGAGGGTGAAGCCTTTGGGCGTCAGGCAGTCCCCGGAATTTGGGTAGCAGTCGTCCCAGGTTGTGCGTTCCAGATCGATATATTCAAAGTCGGAGAGCGTGTTGAGACCGGAACCAATGCCCGCGCCGCCTAGTAGACACATTTCAGCTGTAGATTCTGCTCAGTGAAATGTAAAGTAAATACCTGATGTTGGGGTGCGATACGCGTGGCTGTCGCTGGCATAAAGCGCAGCATGGTAATTGAAATCTTCTTCGACGTTGATGACATTGTACGGGCCCAGTCGCTCTGATATCAATGGTGTATTCGTTACGGGATTACCAGATGAGAGTAACTCTGGATAAAATAGTTATAGCCGCTGGATTTTTAGCAGGAAGGCGAGAGCGACTAACCAGGCAAACCTGCGACGTTGTAGGTCAACAAAGAGAAGGATCCTGAAGTAGTATCTGCGACAGCATATCGGACCAATAGAGACGAGACAAGGACGACACTCCAGACACTGGGGAGGGAAAACATGGCCGACCAGCTGAACACGAACGACCTCCCATCACGTAGTTATAGTAGCCTCCCTGGGCATGTCGGACTTTTTCCGGACGAAAAAAGTTCCACAACGCACGTTCAAGACATCCAGCACGAAGAGACTGATGAATTCACAACCAACAGAACACATGTCGGCAGGAAAATGCATATATCAATCCTCTCAAACGAACTTCCAGAAGTCGTAGATGGGAAGGACAAGACAAGGTACGAACAACGCACGTGGATTGTCCGCGCGGTTGTTGCGAACAACGGAAATGCGTCAAAAATCCTGGAGAACGTCTTGCAAAGGACGAAGGGGAAACAAGAAAAAAGAGAGCGAGTATACTCGACCACGCGCGTGCTCACAAACCACAAGTACGAAAATCGATATACATTCCGAGTGAGATACTTAGTAACCGTTGTAAAAAATAATACAATTGAATGCGAGCTAAGGGATGAAAATTCTTGAGTAACCTTTCACGCTAATAAAGAATCAGCAGTCAGGAGGACATGACAATCACAAGGAAACCGGGCTGCGCACCTTCGTCGACAGCAGGGACAGCGGTGTTTAGAGGAAGAGGAACGCGATGCCAGACTCTCTCGGCAGTTATCGCACATCGAGAGACACCTGAAATTGATGGAGTAAGTCCCGGGGAGGGGGGGAGGGGGGCCGGAAGAAAAAAAAAGTAAACAAACCTGCATGGCCAGCAGATAATCTCGCGGGCTTCAGTGGTGCAGATGACGCAGTTCTGTCTACGGTCATCGCCGTCCGCCGAGGAGAAATCGTCGCTCTTCGCAGTGCTAGCAGCTAAGAAGAGGAATGCATGAGCATTTGCGTACGCACGAAGGGAAGCCGACGTACCGCTCGGACTGAGGTTACCTGGTACTGCGTCTCTGTGCATTTCTCCGTCCAGCATTGCATCGTATCTTCGTCGCGTCAGAGGTGATCCTCCGGTATGTATCATGTGTGCCAAGAGTGTCGACGACGAAACGCCCGGTGTTGACTCGTTCGAGCGTAGATCGGCATACAGCACAAGGGCCTCTCTATCTCTCTCCTCGTCCCCTTCGTCCTCGTCCTCGTCATCGCCCTCATCTTCTTCATCCGAAGACGACGAACTAGCATTGTCATGATCCCATTCGTCGTCGTCATCATCATCACTAAGTTCATCACCTTGCACAAACTTGTCATACGCGTCTTCCTCGTATCCCTCTTCTTCAGGTGTATCGAGGTCCTTCCCCACCTGGAGACGTCGGCGAGGTGCTATCCAGTCATGGGTCACTTTCTTCGCCCTGAAACGTTCCCAGAACATCCCAAAGGCGGTCCGGAGCACCTTGCACACACCTCTCACATACCTCCACGCTTCTCTCAACCACAGCCGGCTCACCCCAATTATCCCAGGGATACCCACGCTCCCCCCTGTTGACGTATCACCCTCTCGAACGTGCACAGCTCTAATCTCATTCTTCCATCCCCACATGGTACGCCTCCTGTTCCTATTCCTTCCCGAGGATGGGACCGCGACTGATCCAGGGATCACCGTCACCACGCCGGACCTGCTCATCTCTACAGACCCATACTCGATTTCGTGGACGTGGAAGTTTCGTCTCGGAGCTACGACGGTTCCCATTTCGTTTCCCCATCCACGCAGCCCGGTGGCTTCCAAACTCGCAGTACCGACGCGTAAGATGAGCACGCCAAAGTCTTCGTCCCAGTTGGGAGACCAGGACCAGGCGCTGGTGCTTCGTCCGGCGAGACCGAGGCCTAATAATGGCCTGGTAACGCTCCCTGTGAGCATGAGCTGGGTGAGGCAATTCAGAGATATCGTGAGGATTATGGTTATCAGAAGCATGGTCTCAAACAGATTGGGAATGTAGTTGAGCAGGGGGTAGTTGGCGGTGCCATTTGGGGTGGAGTATGAAGAGAGGGTGTCTTTTTCGGGATGGAAGGGTGCAAAGGGATCAATGATAGAATTGATGAAAGTCGGACTGAGGTTACCTGGTACTGCATTTCTGGGTGTGGGTGGAATGTGCGGATATAGAACGAAGTGGGATTTCCTAATGGACTTCCATCACGAAAAAAACAACAAGTTATCCTGCTTACCTGCCAAAAAAACGCTTCTCTGCGCGCGCCGCGTCTTAAAAAATTATTCCGAGAGGTTTGTTGGCAAATTCTCCTCCCGACCATGGTTCGGGGAGAATTTTTTTGGTTTTTGGGCATTGAAAAAGGCCATTTTTACGAACAGAAGGGTTAAGTAGAGTACACCAGAAATATATTACGTTTCAGCACCAAAATCTTCTTGTCTCAGAAGATATGTCCTAAGTATTCGTTAGCAATGCTGAGGTATGGAGATATAAAGGGAATACGTACCGTTTACATGCAGACACATGCTCCAAAAAACCCTGATTTTCCTCAGAGGACAACGATAGATGGTATCGTGGCTTGAGGCAAATTTGAGGTATTGGGGGCATGTCACATGGATACGATCTTGATATCAGCCTGAGATCAAATTCAGCACGCAAGAATTTTGACAACTTAGAAGGACGTACCATTCCCAGATGCCATCCTGACCTCGCTCGCCGGACAGCGATACATCGTGTTCACACGAAAATATTCGACCACGTAGTATTAATCCAGCTGGGAAAACAGGTGAGTAGGTGCAAAGGTAATTTAGTGGGATGGACCCACAGACCTCCCTCCACCCCTCATCGCTTTCCCTCACCCTCTAGACCTTGCTCGTCGGACAGAGATATGTCGTCTCAGCAAAAAAATATGCACTTTTTGAGTTCTTGAAGATGCCGCTGCATGATATTAATCTAGCTGAAAAAACTGTGAGTGCATATGAATACAAATTAGTGGGATGGACATACCATCATGCACAGACCTCTCTTGCTTGTCGTTTCCTCTCACCCTCCAGCCTTCCTCTCCGGACGACAATACGTCGTCTTGGGGCAAAATCTGCCAAAAATCAGAGGGAAATTTACGAGATACACGTTGGACAATACCAATAAGCCATGGATGACAAGGGTGCGGACATCTGAGATTGAGATCCACGTGGAGTGAGCACCCCTGAATGCGCCCGAGGTGTGTGCGGACTCACCACTCAAAACTTTCCGCGTGGATCCCTCAATCCATCCCAGAAGTCCAATCTCGGATAACTGCTCGTCAGACTCTGGCAAAAGGTTGTACCGAGGCAGAAGCTGGTCATGTTGCAGAGAGTGTAGCGAGATCCTAGAAAAAGCTGCGACGTGAGATCAGTAAAGGGAAATATTGATATTAGGGAACCCACTCTAAGCTGAGAAGCTCAATTGACTTTACGCAAATTCATGCGTGATGTGAGAGTCTATTGCAGGCAGAAGAAAGCAAGAGTGGGGTGATAGTGGTGAGAACTCAAGAAGTGCGCGCACATTGCCGATCACCAAGTATCCCATTATGGACATCAACACCCACCTCGATCTCTAACATCCATGCATGCTCCTGCACGCTGTCTCAATCAACATCAAGAGTACGAATAAGAAGGAGGGCCTCACTGTAGATGAAGGGAAGGGGGAGGAAGAGGGTGGGGGGATGGAAAGGAAGAATGAGCGGGACAATGAAGGTACGTGAATAAAAGGGAATTTTTGCTTGATACTGACCATCAACAAAGTCTTGACAGGATCACGGGGCATGAGATATGTTCGCGTCCGTTCATGGATGGCGACCGAGACTGGTACGATTCTCTGCATCAAATTCTTTTTCGACGCCACTCATTTCGCCTTCAAGTCTCCTCGTTTCAGCTATACAATTGGAAACATCTTCCAAGGGAAATTCCTGTCAGCAAACAAGATAGAACATGTATCATTTTCAAGACAAACAACATGTCAAATAGTGTACAAACATATCAACATGTCCTGTTTGTTTACTCTTCCCACCTTCCAACGGTTGAAGTCCATCTAATCATCATTGCAGCTTCGCATCTCGGTAACCTACTTTTTGAATACAGAGCTGTGCTGACTTCTCCTTAATAGGGCTAGATTTTTAGAAGGGAACAAAGGTATGTAAGCTTCTCCATCCAACTCGTAAGATGTATTCACGAGTATCTCATTCATCTATGGCCATAATGTACATGCATCTCTTTCTTTACTTGATATTTACCCTCATAATCAGTAGTCTGCTTCGCCACCTACCTTGAGAGTAGCAGTGTTTATCTTCCAAGTGACCTGCACCTTATGCGTCCCTCGTGTACATCCTATTTTCATGTGCCCTCTGCTGATTTCTTGAATCCAAAGGTGCCTCAACATTGCCTATCAGATTAATCAAAGTCCCCTTGAATACAGCACATTCAGCCCACCCTCTAAGATATGAACGACACCCAGGACATCCGCAGCAAGTGGTCACATCATTGACAGCTTTGATACCCGTGAGTGATGGTGTTTTGATATCTGGCAGGAGATGCGGGATTGTATGTACCTGAAATTTCAATCCGGCAAATATCTGACAGAGATCATCAGATTTCAATGACATTTGCATCTGTACGGTGGCACCGAGGAAGACGATCGATGGGGTGTCGGTCCTCTGAGATTATTTGTCGCGATTTGACATCAAGTGTCCATCACGACGATGGGTCGGATCACTGATAATAAAAGGAACGGTATGTCGTTCCGTTTTGATCTGACATGTTACTTACCTTTCCTTCTTTTTACATCCACAAGCCTCCATCATGGCGGGGAATGTGACGTGTTTCTAGGTGCGAAGACTCTGAGACCAAGTCCGCTCTAAATGAATGGTGAGTCCACTTCTATGGTTCCTCATTCACGTGTCATAGCCTTGTCTAGAAAAGAGAACGTGCCGTCATCAAACATGGCACAGGCAAAGGTCCATGTCTCTAACTATCATATTCTGCCAGAATTGACAAAGACGAGATATCCGGAGACAAGAATACACTACCATCACCCATTGTACTCTGCTCTGAAATCGGTGTCAAGAACCTTTAATCTTCCGATGCAGAGATACACGTACAATTCATTAACTCAGGCAGTGATAGCCATATCACATAGCTTGGCCGGTAAGTATTTTTTTCTATCAGAAATGCTCGGATAATATTGTGTTCATTAGATACGTATGATTAAGAACGGCACCAACTAGTACCTGCTGTCACCACCAAAAGGTCCACGGATGTCCCGTAAGTGATCTTGATCTTAATTTGACACTGTATGTCCCAGGATCTTGCTAAATTCGAAATCAGCTTTCAAAGACTGAATACAGCGATGAATAAATCAAGATTAACGCATGGTATTGGCTGTTTGGACCAAAGGTACGTGGACATCTGGAATAAAAGTGTTTGCCAGATGAATTAAGAGCTGTCCAGGATCCGAGGCAGGAACACATATATATTGACTTCATAGGAGACCCGCATCAAGTTCAAAGTAAAGTTAAATTGTAGTACTTAAATACAGAGCATAAGGATGACTTGTACATTGTAGGGTAGCAAATAAAATCGGTTTCTGCAATAATTGAATAGAAAGATCAGATTAGTCTCGTTAAAATACAGCCATGAAGGGACTTGGACTCACCTTCAGATCTCTTCCAATTTCTATACCAAAATTGGAAATATTCGAGTGTATGTATCATAAAAATGAGTTTATCTTTGAAGGATATTGTTTATTGAATGTAGATTTGCACCGGAAATGATGAGAACTTACAAATACTAGTGTCGATGACCCTGTTCTCGTGCTTTGAGGTAAGTTCAGATTTACTCTGCTGGCATGCTCCCTATCTGGTGAAGGAAGGGCCAACTCGGATGGGCTGACATTTGAATTAACGAGAGAAAATATTCTTGAAGGGATCCGATGTGAGGAACCAGTCCTTGACACCGGAAGAAAACAGAACAGCTAGGATATCAGTAGAATAAGCGAACACATGAATTAACAGGTGTTACATACCGAGCTGTGTGCGCGACATCGGACTATAATTGACAGGTATGGCCCTCAAAGGCCGGTGCTCTGAATTTGTGAAGTTTGGGATGTGTTCTTGATGTCCTGTGGGTGAATAACGAATATTTGGATAGTCTGGAGCAGGAGGAAGGACGAGTCGATTCAAGATGGATGTAGAAAGCAAAGAGATCAGTGCACCAGGCACATGCAAAGTCCGGTCCCATACAGCCACAGCTTGACTTTGCCTTCCACGATGATCTTCTCTGACTCCATAGCTTGCGCACGCTCTCTCTGTCTCGTATATTCATTATTTCAAAGGACTTGAGCATTAACGGTACAGATACGATTCTATTGGTGCTCACTGAGTCTTACTAACTCCCCACAGTGCATGTCATCTTGGTCTCGCCTCCCCAACATCCGAATATTCAAGATTGTATTACAAGCTGTATTCTCTGCCATTATCCTGCTTTCGAACGGTCAGATTTCCCTTCTTTGACAGGATGTTATGCACATTTGAATTTATGTCTTGTTACCGCCGAACTAAGCCCTCCTCGACTTCCAGCCTCACCAAAGCATTTCAAGAGTTATACGACATCGCATCACAGGCCCTGATTGCCCTGCTGTCCATTTTGGGGACCGCACCTCGTGTCTTAACTCGCGTAACCTTCTGGCTTCATTTGGGATATGTACTGTGAGTTGATTCCTCCGGTTTCCATTGCTACATTGACTCAAAGTATAGATTAGTCTTTATTCAAGGAAAGGTCATCAATAAACAAGGTATCATCCTTTCCATTGCGCTTTAATAGTGAACAGAGTCTTGAATATCTGACCAGGAATCAATGGAAAGCCACGAGAAGTCTACTCTGACCAACGTCACAGTGGTATTCCCACTATCTCCACCTGTCAGTCAAGTTGTGCTTTCCAGAAACTTGGAATATGGAGGGGAGTCTCTTGCGGAGACTGTAATTCATCGTGACATTGTTTGATCCTGGTTTGTCTGGTGCGTGGCACAGATTTTTGCCATCTGATTTGTGTGACTTAATCCTCTTGTTACTAGTTTCAACTGTTCTGATTTGATGTACCAGTATACCAGCTCGGTTTCCTTTCGAGACTCAAACCAGTGCTTGGTATTTTATTATCAAGACAGTATTAGACCATGACACTTTGAGACGACGTCCATCACAATGTCATGTCAAGCAAGATTCTCCTCCATTCATCCGAAATTCAGAACATTGTGAGGGCCCGTACAATCGGAATCTGCTTTGAACTTGAAAGAAGTCTTATTCGAATTTTGTAGGGTATCCAACACGGGGAGCTTGACTTTTGCCAAGTCCGTAATATTTGATGGACGATCTACCTCCACAGTTACACCGATATCCCCACTGCGGCCATGGTCGATTGCAGGTGCAACGAACACGTTACAAAATTCAGGTTTATGTTTAATGCTTTGCTTCAATTTCAGCACTCTGACAGCAGTCATAGGGCATAAAAATGGATGCATATTGTCATCAAGTTTTTATTCTACTACTGTTGCTCGGTTGTCGAAGCTCGAATCTGTTTTGCGCATGTTGACGTCCTTGATTTCCAAATCGGGACTCGATATCTTCGACCCTGAAGGAAATGATAGGCGTGATGGTGAGTGTTTTCAAGTACTGCGACTCCATATTTGTTTGAGAAATTGATGTATAATTCTATATTGTGTATTTACATCGCAATAAATAATAGGTTTGCCCCCACGGAGGCGTGTATACCACCATGAATCCATCTTTCTGACAACAGAGTCGAGAGAAAATGGCCCCGAGTTCTCTAAGTCCGAGTACCGGTTTCAAATACGACCCTCGCACATTGAGCTGGTAAGAATTCGTGATGTGTATTTCTGGACATACTCCCACTGACATGGTTTGATCAGTAACGTGAACATATCTCCTTGAAAAGAGTAATCAATACATCAAACTCGCCAGCCCTTGAGGGGAGAAACGACAAAATGTTTGGCAAGCGATGTTTCATGTCATAAATAAAATTCTCTGACACTCCAACTCGATAGAAATTGACACACGAGGAAGAAATCAACGAAATCCGAATTTGCAAGTGTACAATATCTTCCGAACTTCAAAAGGACGGCGTCCTTTCAGGTGCGGTGACTACGAGGCCTTTACGCCACTGTCAGAGTGTGCGGTGCTCGCTTAGACAGTTAATTCCCAGCGTATACGAGGGGATATGTGCACCTCCCCATGTATTTGCCTACTTTATGGCTTGTTGAACTCACACGGAGACTCGCAATGAGTTCCGCACAAAGAATAAATGTAGGTGAATGTATTTTCAAGTCAAATTGGTTGCTCGGCTGAAACTAATTGACATGAACAGGCCAATTCACGGAGACATCAAATAAATCCTCAAGCAAATCTTCCAAGTTTCGGCACATGCGACGTGCCGCTGCATGTCAATATCTTTGACAGCTCGGTGTATCCTCGTCTCATAGCGAAGATGACACTGGAAGGGTATAAGAGGACATACCAATCCAGTGTGGAAATGTATCATCTCACCATCCCTCCCTTTCCATTTCCGCCTCTCCTCTTCTTCCATAGCTCCCTCATCTCTTCTCCTTCGATGCTCTAATTTATGTAGAGCTCACTGTACCTACCGCAGTGCACGACCGCCAGTTCGTTCCCTACATCAATAGACGCGTCGTGGCCTCGTGACCAAAACTTGTGCCCGGTTGGGCGGGTTTTCGGTTACCGAGTATTCTTTTTGATTGTTGACTGCCACGTCAATTGGTGCCTCGTCATCGAGCTCAACGGTGAGCTCGTTTTGTTTCTCTTTCGACTCGTTTTTTCCCCTTCTTTCTGACTGCTTGTATACAGCCCAGTCATTTTCGGACTTGATAACGGCCAGTCTCACGAATGTAAGTCTCTCCTTCGAGTCATTCACCACAATACTAACGAGGATGATTGCAGGATGTGCCGAGTATCGTTTCCCTCAAGACTCGACTGCACGCCCAGCTGAAGACTGAGCGTTCTTCATATTTATTGTTGAGGCCCATGTTGATTAGGGTCGTGTTGTCAAGTGAGCTCGTTTATCTTATGTTTTGACTCGCTTTTTTCCTTTCTGACTCCTTGGATACAGCGAGGCCATTTTCCGACTTGATAACGTAGTCGTTGCTGGATGGATGATCGATGAGATGGAGAGAATGCACGGGAGTGGATCAGTGAATGCAGCATGAGATGGTGAGTATTTGGTTTCTATTCAATTTGCGCATACTGAGACATCTCCAGCGCGATCTTTACGACTACGGCATCCACACAGACCTTACAGTATGGCCTCCCCTCAGTTCCTCAATCTTACACTGATGCTTACGCTGCCACAGATGTCGCGCGAGGATGATCCACCGTACAACATGAAGCTCAAGGTAAGTAGCGCATTAGATGTATTTTGCTGAGGTTGACGGCTGTGAGGGACTAGCAGCAGAAATGTGGGGGTGGTGAGGGGATGGACGTCCGCGCGTACACAGGGTGGAGGGACATCGTGCTGTTATTAGACGGGAGGGAGGGAGCGTGCATGCACTACCATTAGATGGGCAGGAGACGGAGGGAGGTGCGAGTGGTTGGAATGGAGGTGGGAGGGAGGTCTATTCTTAGACCAAAGAGGCAAAATGGAGGGTGTGGACGACGTCGAGAGGGTCATGCAGTAGAGGACAGCACTCACCTTTAGGAGGAGTACCCGTGGCGTCGATGAGCCCATGGAGGGCGTCCGAGTCCCGCGTGTACCGCGAGTTGGTGTCCCCCATGATGATGAGCGCCATCCCCGCGGACCAGGTCTCCATGAACTCGGCGACTTGCGCGAGGTTCGACGCGCGCGCCTCGATGTCGCCGGCTTCGTCCCCCGCGTCGGTGTGCAGGTTGTACAGGTCGATCCAGGCGCCGTCCGATACGCGGATGCGCACGAGGGTGAAGCCTTTGGGCGTCAGGCAGTCCCCGGAATTTGGGTAGCAGTCGTCCCAGGTTGTGCGTTCCAGATCGATATATTCAAAGTCGGAGAGCGTGTTGAGACCGGAACCAATGCCCGCGCCGCCTAGTAGACACATTTCAGCTGTAGATTCTGCTCAGTGAAATGTAAAGTAAATACCTGATGTTGGGGTGCGATACGCGTGGCTGTCGCTGGCATAAAGCGCAGCATGGTAATTGAAATCTTCTTCGACGTTGATGACATTGTACGGGCCCAGTCGCTCTGATATCAATGGTGTATTCGTTACGGGATTACCAGATGAGAGTAACTCTGGATAAAATAGTTATAGCCGCTGGATTTTTAGCAGGAAGGCGAGAGCGACTAACCAGGCAAACCTGCGACGTTGTAGGTCAACAAAGAGAAGGATCCTGAAGTAGTATCTGCGACAGCATATCGGACCAATAGAGACGAGACAAGGACGACACTCCAGACACTGGGGAGGGAAAACATGGCCGACCAGCTGAACACGAACGACCTCCCATCACGTAGTTATAGTAGCCTCCCTGGGCATGTCGGACTTTTTCCGGACGAAAAAAGTTCCACAACGCACGTTCAAGACATCCAGCACGAAGAGACTGATGAATTCACAACCAACAGAACACATGTCGGCAGGAAAATGCATATATCAATCCTCTCAAACGAACTTCCAGAAGTCGTAGATGGGAAGGACAAGACAAGGTACGAACAACGCACGTGGATTGTCCGCGCGGTTGTTGCGAACAACGGAAATGCGTCAAAAATCCTGGAGAACGTCTTGCAAAGGACGAAGGGGAAACAAGAAAAAAGAGAGCGAGTATACTCGACCACGCGCGTGCTCACAAACCACAAGTACGAAAATCGATATACATTCCGAGTGAGATACTTAGTAACCGTTGTAAAAAATAATACAATTGAATGCGAGCTAAGGGATGAAAATTCTTGAGTAACCTTTCACGCTAATAAAGAATCAGCAGTCAGGAGGACATGACAATCACAAGGAAACCGGGCTGCGCACCTTCGTCGACAGCAGGGACAGCGGTGTTTAGAGGAAGAGGAACGCGATGCCAGACTCTCTCGGCAGTTATCGCACATCGAGAGACACCTGAAATTGATGGAGTAAGTCCCGGGGAGGGGGGGAGGGGGGCCGGAAGAAAAAAAAAGTAAACAAACCTGCATGGCCAGCAGATAATCTCGCGGGCTTCAGTGGTGCAGATGACGCAGTTCTGTCTACGGTCATCGCCGTCCGCCGAGGAGAAATCGTCGCTCTTCGCAGTGCTAGCAGCTAAGAAGAGGAATGCATGAGCATTTGCGTACGCACGAAGGGAAGCCGACGTACCGCTCGGACTGAGGTTACCTGGTACTGCGTCTCTGTGCATTTCTCCGTCCAGCATTGCATCGTATCTTCGTCGCGTCAGAGGTGATCCTCCGGTATGTATCATGTGTGCCAAGAGTGTCGACGACGAAACGCCCGGTGTTGACTCGTTCGAGCGTAGATCGGCATACAGCACAAGGGCCTCTCTATCTCTCTCCTCGTCCCCTTCGTCCTCGTCCTCGTCATCGCCCTCATCTTCTTCATCCGAAGACGACGAACTAGCATTGTCATGATCCCATTCGTCGTCGTCATCATCATCACTAAGTTCATCACCTTGCACAAACTTGTCATACGCGTCTTCCTCGTATCCCTCTTCTTCAGGTGTATCGAGGTCCTTCCCCACCTGGAGACGTCGGCGAGGTGCTATCCAGTCATGGGTCACTTTCTTCGCCCTGAAACGTTCCCAGAACATCCCAAAGGCGGTCCGGAGCACCTTGCACACACCTCTCACATACCTCCACGCTTCTCTCAACCACAGCCGGCTCACCCCAATTATCCCAGGGATACCCACGCTCCCCCCTGTTGACGTATCACCCTCTCGAACGTGCACAGCTCTAATCTCATTCTTCCATCCCCACATGGTACGCCTCCTGTTCCTATTCCTTCCCGAGGATGGGACCGCGACTGATCCAGGGATCACCGTCACCACGCCGGACCTGCTCATCTCTACAGACCCATACTCGATTTCGTGGACGTGGAAGTTTCGTCTCGGAGCTACGACGGTTCCCATTTCGTTTCCCCATCCACGCAGCCCGGTGGCTTCCAAACTCGCAGTACCGACGCGTAAGATGAGCACGCCAAAGTCTTCGTCCCAGTTGGGAGACCAGGACCAGGCGCTGGTGCTTCGTCCGGCGAGACCGAGGCCTAATAATGGCCTGGTAACGCTCCCTGTGAGCATGAGCTGGGTGAGGCAATTCAGAGATATCGTGAGGATTATGGTTATCAGAAGCATGGTCTCGAACAAATTGGGAATGTAGTTGAGCAGGGGGTAGTTGGCGGTGCCATTTGGGGTGGAGTATGAAGAGAGGGTGTCTTTTTCGGGATGGAAGGGCGCAGAAGAGTAGGAATGCATCAATAATGTAGTGTGGAAATGGATCAATGATAGAATTGATGAAAGGGCAGTAGGAATGAGACGGTGGGTCGACCATCGCTTTCGGATCGAAAGGACGTGAAAGACCGTGAGCTGGAGAAGAGGAATCGCGATGGTGAATATCACATGTTTGTCAGGTCTTGAAGGCAGACCTTCTGGTTTGTTGACATGCGTGATCGGCGAAGAATAAATGTGGAGAAGAAAGGCGTAGCCGACCTACGGAAGGTGAGCTCAGAAAAAGACACGTCAGGACAAGAGATCACCCACCAGATTGAACGGCGAACTGTTCGCTTGCATATGTGCGCCGATGCCTACTCCAACTCCGTCGAGGCCCTTGACGAAACCCTCGACACAGAACGCAGCGCACACGGCGCAAAAGGTGGACCACGCAATCTGGTTCATCTCCTTTTGCTGGCTCCATCCGAGCAGGTCATGCATCGTCCCGGACTCGTATTCGGGACAGAGATCGGCACTTTTGAGGAGAAGGAGAGACCACATTAGTAGCATCTTGCACATATAATATAACGAGGGAATATGGAGGGCGAGGCGTGTGCTTGTCCGAGAGACATCTAGTGGTAGAAGGGCATTGTAGAGCCTTCGTATTAGAGATGTATGGCGCCTCTGAGAGTTTAGCTGGGAGGCGTTGGGAAACCGGGTGGGGACGACGATGTTCTGGATGCGATGCATCAGGACAGCCTGCAACAACAGTTAGAAGCAGCTTGGCAATATACGTTCAATACGACATACCATAGCAAAGAGACCCAGCATATAAGCCGACGTGAAGAACGCCCAAGGGCCAGGGAATGACTGTGCTGTTAGGGATGCTATACTCGGCTTGCTCGCCGCCGCCGCGGTCGACGTCCAAGTAACGGCTTCCGCAATAGGTGTATCTTCAGGAAGCATATCGTCTCCCTTTCGTATTCTTGCTAGCAGTCGAGTCGGAATCGATAATAGGGTGGAACCAATGGCGCTCAAGTTCAAGGAAATGTTGTAGGCTCCGCTGACAACGTCGTGGTGGGTGGGAATGGGAAGAGAATGTTCCGATGGTCCTCCCGTTGACATCTTGACCACCGTGGCCTGGCAAAAGAGTTTGCCCTCAAGGACGGCGAGTACAAGGAACAAGGTCCTAACGTAGTGATGTTGTCATGCCTGTTGCCATGCCACGTGGGTGTGTGGCGGGGCTTAATTTGCACGCGACCTTGTATTTATTGAATTTCATCTAAATCTCGCCTTGTTCCCTTCGGTGATAAGCAATTTTTTGTTCAAAGGCAACTTTTTTGATGACCAGTGCTCTTGTGACCTATGTAGTGCAAAAAGATAAGCCTGCTATTTGTTCTTTCATTGCTTGCAATGACCGCCATCATGATGCTAATAGTACTATGCCCATCTCAGGCATTCTCAGGCAGAGCCAAATCTAGGAGTTGTCGGAACTGTATATGTCGGGGCTGGAATTAATCAAGGTAAACCAGTTAACTTTGGAAACTAATGAAAGGCACTAAGCACACGAGTGACACGATAACGTTGAATCATTTCCCATGACGACCTTTTGTTCACCCAAACTAGCCACGAACAAGCTAAATAACTTTGAAGTGCAGTATAGCTGCACGGTAGATATCCTCGTACATAGGAAAGTTTAACCCCCACAACAGGAACCTTGAATTGCATCTTTTCAGCTCCTAGGCCTAATATTTCGTTCAATGAGAGGTGCTCAGCTCGATCTAGTTTGCGTACAGCTACTAAGAGAAGATCACCAGTTCGTGATAGCTTTTTCATCACTGAAGTGGAAAAAGGTGTTAGCACGTCGGCCATCGTGAGGTTTGCGTCGTGTGTGGCAAATTAGTTTGAGATTCTCAACTTTACGTGGAAGAATTGGTCACCAACACCACCAGCCTTGCTTCTGAGTTTTAACTTCGTACTCCACAAAACATTCATTTCCGTCAAGTATGCGAGATAGTTGTGATATTGACTTGCGTTTAATCTCGGCATTTGTGTTCATGACAGAGGAAGCAGGGAAGATTGGTGTGTATACGAGGAGGCGAGTGCCAAAAAATGAACAAGTCCATAGTAGGAGTGTGCGATGCAACCGGTGTAACATCCACAGTCGAGTCATGCCCACGCTACGATGCTAAGCTTTGCTACAGTGTTCATTCAGCGCAGGTCTGACGCATGCGGACATTGCTTAGCATGAATACATACCTTCTCCGGGAAACACATTCGGTCCCCTCGCTGGGGTGATCGTATTTTTACTAACGATAACATCGCGGTAGGGGGGTGTCACGTGCACGTGCTAGCGCGTGCCAGAAAAAGAGCAGAACCGTCCAGCAGGGAGTCGCGTGATAGACTCAGACCCGACGGAGAACAGGACAGGTTTTGGACACGAGAAGATGATGGGGGAAGGAAGGAAAGAAGTAGTGGGAAGGGAGCAAAGCCGCGCCCTTTTATACTCGTCGGGGCGCGTCTTTGAGGGCGCACATGATGATCGGAACGCGTCATAGATACGTCACTCGAGAAAATATATTTTGACTAAATTTTGACGCGGATTTTGTTTTGGTCCGACTTTGGCCTTCTCAAATCAGCCACCTTCTCCTGGCGCGTCATCTTGTATATTGTTGTACAGGTACTCGATCAGAGAACGTTAATCTATACATGAGTTACAGAGCCCAGCCTCAGAACGAGCCTATACCTATAAGGTATCTTGAACCCTCAGTAGACACTTGACTGGAACGCACCCGCCTTGGACACCGATTCTTCGACGCTTAGCTTAGAACATTCGCATGTATGGTTGACGATCTTTTTATTCAAAACAAGTGAATGCATTGGATTTGGGAATTAGTGTTTCTACCTAGGTGAATATGCGAGCAATTGATACAGATAGTGTTTGATACAACGAAAGCGCTTATAAATACGTCAGATAAACAAAAATGTCACATCCCAGTTACCCGCTGTGCCTCAGTGAGAACTTCTTGATACTGCGTCGGAATGGATTCGTGAATGATGTCTGCTTTCCCTTCCGTGACGGAGACGGCTCGGCGGAGGGCACCGCAAGGTGGTTTTGCCTTCGCTCCGATAAATTAGTCTGGATCCTCCTCATCGCCACCCCGTTTTCCTCAGTCGCAAAGTCGAATCCACGGTCCACAGACACGAGGCCCGTAGCCATATCCGTTCGGCTAGCTGCACGGACGTCGATGGATCCTCCCCGATAGGGATCATTGATCGTCATTAGGCTACTTGCGCGCGACGACCGGCGAGACATGATGGACGTGGGATCGTCCTCGGTTTTCTCTCATAACCCTCAGGCCGATACCAAGGTGAGTCTCGGAATCATGAGTAAGGTCTCGGTAAGGGTCCTTCTTGCGCACCCAGCGAATGATGTCAAGATCGTTAGGATGGAATCCAAATTTCCACGCTTTTGCGATATACCGAGGAGCCAACGACAACAGCATTGTAAGGGGAATAGCGAGCCAGAAGTACGCTGAGGTAAAGAGGAAGTAGTAATTTCCGAAGAGGTTAGTAACCGCGTAACCTAAAACACAACAAAGTCAGTTGCTGGCTTGACAAGCGGAGAGGCGCCTTACCAGGCGAAATGAGCGAGTAGATTATCTGGAAGAGGAACATGTTCGTCAGGTTACACTATCTCAGACGTAATCACGAAGTTGACTCACTGTGAAGCCCCAAACAAGGACAATTCCGAAAGAGACAGCAAATACAAGCCACCAAGTCCACGCGGCTGCCGCCATTGCTGTAAATATGTTCGCGACCATAACGCCCGAAACAGCCATAGTCTTGCGAGCAACGTCAGATAATGGCAATGTCCGTCGAGGGCGGGAACATACCGTAGAGTATTCGTATAGATGCAAATCGTAACCATCGCTACGCGACGTCGGCGAGAAATAGCCGTACGTGATAAGGAAGTAAATGATGACGGACTAGTAAGCAAGGAAAAATCAGCCAGATGTAGACACGAAGAAACATCTTACTCACTTGATACATCCCATCAAGGATGTAGATCCAGAAATCGCGCATGGAGAACCAATAACTTTCACGCCCATAATGATAAAGCTCCGGCAGATCCATGAGGACCTGGGAATCTGCGGACAGTAATATGAGAAACTCATGTGGCTCTCCGGGCCTTCTCGGCGTACCTAAGATGCGGTCGAAGAGACCTATACCAACAACGGCAAGTAACGTCCACAGCGAGTTCCAGAACAGGATGTACACATAGTCGAACACGCTGCATCGCATATTAGTAGGGGGAGAACGCCAGTGGGCCGGCAGCTCACAATGTGCCACTCCATCCGCAGTATATCTGGAACCAGAATTTGATACCCATAGGTACGATATTTTTGTAAAAGAAGACTAGAATCCTGGAGGCCTCCACGGTTAGTCCGGGTTGTAAGCACGGAGATGTAATATGCGCTTACAGGGTCCCGTTCCGAGCGAACGACCAATGTCCATGTACTAATAGGAGCTTCTTGAGGAAACGGAACTATTGCAAGGTCATTTGGTCGATCCAATGGCCAGGAGGAGAAGCGGCATACCTGTCCGATAGCGTAATCCGATGAATTGACGGCCTGCAGACCTTCTTCGCCAGAGATACCAACGCCGACGTCAGCAGCCTGTCAAGTCTCATTGAGCCATGGCATACTCGAACACTGCAGCGAAGTATACCTGAATCATGCTAACATCATTGGCGCCATCACCAATGGCGAGCGTCATAACGTGCAAGTTGTCTTTCACCAGGCGGACAATGAGAGCTTTTTGCAAAGGCGATACACGACAGCAGATGACGCCTTCACAGAGCGTTCCCAGCCGAAGTAGCAGTTGTTTACTACTCTCATGGTCAAAGGCCTTCAAAGTTGCGTGAATACCATATCACGGAAACAGGAACAAGTTAATACGATACCTGAGTCAATGCAGCTCCATCCACGACCAGAACGAAACCACCAGGGAGTTCACCATTATCCTCTCCAACGATGGAGTTGCGTCTCTCATCACGATCAAGTTGGAAAGACTTTGATTCCCGCGGTATTGGATCGACCTGGGGAGTCATATCCGTGACTTCGGGGAAAAAGCGTTTCATTGCGTTCCTCATTTGTTCTTCGACGGGTTTGGCGCTTCCACCGCGTACAATAATAATGTTCGAGTCCACCGCGACGAGGTTCGTGCTTCGGCCGATAGCTGCGAGAAATGGATGAATAAGATTATACGGCCTGTGATACCCGCAAAGTGTATACCTATGGCAGTTTCTAGTTTGTCACCCGTAGCCACCCATATCTTGATTCCGGCGCGTTTAAGGTCAGCGATCGTCTCGGGTACGCCATCTTGTAGACGGTCTTCGATGGCGGTGGCCCCCAGAAGACGGAGGTCCCTTTCTAGCTCTTCAGAGACTTTCTCTATCTTTTCTTCACGGTCGTCCATGGAAACAGACGCTTGATGGTATCGTTCGCTCCAGGATATATATTCTTCATCTGGAAACCGTTAGCGCTCACCTTGGCCAGCAATGAGAGGTTAAACTCACTAGAAATGACCTTGTATGCCAACGTAAGAGTCCTCAGCCCCTCGTTTGCAAACTCGTTCAAATGACGTTCCGTCTCCGCCTTGAGATCTTCTCCTCCTGGTTTTAAGCGCTCAAAAATAACGTTATCCGCGCCTTTGGTCATCAAGAAGATCCGGTCATCGTCACCCTCCGACTTCCTCAAGACGACGCTCATTCTCTTCCGCGCGCTATTAAATTCCAAGATGTTGAGTAGTTCGTAACGTTCAGGTTCATCTGATCCCGGGCTGCGCATTGATAGGGTCTCCTTGTCACGCCCCAAGAAGACGTATCCCATATCAGCCGCAGATTGGACAAGAGCGGCTTCATCTGGCGACTGAGCCTTGTACTCAATTCGGCCGGTCTCAGGATCTACGGAGGTAAGCACCGTATGGCATAGCGCCAATACACTGAAAAAGCCGTTCAGAGCGCGAGCATGAGCCTGGCTTTCCGGTGGGGCGTCCTCGGAGATCGCGGCTTCGATGTCAGCTTGGAGCATGACATCTTTAAAATGATACCCGTCGTTAGCAGATGCCCTAAGATTAGAGGTGGATGCGGACGCGAAAGCAGCCGTCTGTGCTTTCTGTTTGAGTTCGAGTATAGAGTCTTCTTCTTCGCCTTCGTGTCCTTCGGGATCTCCTTTGTATGCCTTGCCTCCAATTGAGCATTGACGGAAGACCATCGAATTCTAAGAATAGTGATCGGTGCGTGTATCGAAGTTAATTATCAGACGAACATACCTGTGTCAGAGTCCCGGTCTTGTCGGAGAAGATGTACTGTATTTGACCAAGGTCATCTGATAGATTCCAGCTGCGAGCCAAAGTTGCTTGATTGGTCTTCTCGTACCATATGTCCTTATCGAAGTAGATGAAAGCAGATTGTAGGGTCCGCACTACTTCAATAGAGATGTACAATGATATGGGAACGATATCCTGGAAACTGAAACGTGTGGCTGTTAGTGTGCTGTTGCAAAAGTGGAAATAGCTACCCACGTCAGTAAAGCATAGGCCCAGGTAACCAGCCCATTAACTGGATGGGTTGTCGTCGCTTTGATCGTCACCGTATAGCCATGGTGCATCCATCGGATAATAGTGCTTCTCCAGCGCGGAATCTACAATGGCACAGATAGTGGAGAGACTGGCAAGAATGGCGAGATTGATAAGTCTGCTTGAGAGTGAGTAACGTCCTGAATAGATGTCAAAGAACGTACACTTGAGGATTCATCCTCCTCTCAACTCTACTTCGCTTACTGGGCGCGCTACCGGAGTTCATGACAATCTTTGAATCCTCCCCGGTGAATAGCACGAGACCGATGACCCAGTCTGTATTCCGCAGTACAGTTCCTCGTAACAGAGTCATCTGGATATCCACCGGTGCCTTCTGGTCGCCCAAAGAAACCATGGCATTGAGCCGATACATGTTATTTTCGGGGACGATCGCACTGTACTTCGAAAGGAGCCGTACGTGAACACTGAATAGGCATCACGAAGGTGGGTCAGAGCAGGGACGGCATTCCGGGACTTGAGGTTGGTCTCCCCATCCAGGTTTTTTGTTTCCACGAAAGCCTCGTTTTCGTCATCCGATGTCGCACAGATGAGAATGTCCGCAGGAAAGGGGTGGTTGCCCGATAGCTTGACAAAGTCTCCAACACGAACATCCTCCCACGTAGTATCCTTCCAGCATGGACCACCGGCTTGGGGGTTATCGTAATCGAATTCGACATCAAAGCCATCGTTCGATGAATGCTTCCTGTTTCCCGCGTATCCGGCGGCTATTTGAGCCGGAGTCGGTTGCCGACTGTTGGGGAGGAGACCTCGGACGAAGGTTTTGCTTTTGGACTTGACTGCATTTGGATTGTGCCAGCCCCCGCCGGACAGAACCTTGACAATGCCCTGATTGACGGCCTTGTCTGATTGGTGGCGTTTGATATCCTCGTACCCATCCTTCGCCGCGGTCAGACCGAGGATGATGACCAAGGGCAGAATGACGACGCCGGGGGCTATTGTGGAGAACTTTGGAAAGAATTGGAGTATAGCGAGACCAAGAAAGAACCTGTGTCAATGTGCATCAAGACAAAGGGTCGACATACTGTCACCAAAGGACACACTCACAGATTCGCAATTCGCCTAAACTGCTCCATGAGATTTCGTGGCACGAAAGTCAGGACCGTGTATTTGGACGTGATGACCTGGTTGCTGTTATACACATGGTCGGGCTTGATCCTGCCTTTGTGGTCGATGTAGTCTGCAGAGAGCGCCTGGTTGACGAAAATGGTTCTCGGCGGGCCCGGTGGTCGCTTCTGGGAGAAAAGGTCCTCGATGCTGAAGGAGGCGAGCTTGCCGAGCCACGAGCCAGCAGGGGCGGCAGCATCGACCATGGCTGAGAGGAAGTCAGCGCTGGGAATAAAGAAAGGACGTATTTAGAGCCGGGTCAGATACGTGGTCCCTGCGAAAGTTCCATCATGATTGTTCGGAGGCGCGCGTTGACGATACTGCTGTCTTGGGCCCGAGACCGGCATATCGATGACAAAAATCAAACCTGTAAAGACTCCGTCCGAGAAGCCGACTGACTCCGAAGTCCGTTTCAGGTCCATGACAGATCCAGTACCTCGTCAGACGCGCAATTGCCAACACGACAATATAATCTAATTCAACAGCAAGCAGCAGGTGCGAGTGGTACAGTGCTGAGTGGGGTAGTGATCGATGACACTCAGGAGGAGGTATTTTTATAGCAATACAGTTGTACACGGCGGAATACAGGTATCAATAAATGCAGAATATATAAACACGTCCGACTCGGCAATAGCTCACGATCCACGGAAGCTCCGAGAAAAATACGCTACATACGCGTATAGCTCCGGAAACAGGGAAGTCTCCAAGTTTCAAAGTTCAGCGCCAGTGATAGTTACACTTGGTTACAGGGGAGTAAGGTGCATAGGCTTCAGGTACCGTCAATTCATAAAACGGTTATCGCGACCAAGTGTATAAATATAAGTTGAGATGGTGCTCTTCGCGTTTGAGCGAGCTTACTCCGATTTCTCAAGCACAGCCACATGCATCAACCTACCTCCCCGTGAGAATTCATGACCAAGTATGACTTACGTGACATGAACCGAAACTCCGACGCATAATATTAACCGGCCGAGGCTAGTTCAGCATCCCGTTTGAACGCGTATACAGGATGGAAAAATGAACAAACGAAGCCGAATCAGCTCTTATCAGGAAGCGACAATTTGATAGACCCTCAAAGTTCTTTTTACCACGTACCACAAGAATCCGCACTGCTACTAATCTGTAGATGATGACCCAGTGATTACATTCTGATAACTAAAGTTTGGAAGCAGGACCGAGAAACGCGGCAATCCGGCATTATGCTGAGGACAGCGCATCGTGACCGCTAAATAAAATGCTTGGCGTGCCGCATACCCTACCGCGAGCGAAACATTTAACATTTGATAGAGCACCGCCAAGGAATGAGTGCACCGCATGAGAAAGAGATACCAAAGACATTCAAGTTTGATGCTAATAATAACCAGGGGGGCGGGTAAATCGAACCCTTCAAAGCAGCATGGTATGTTCGAACACTTTGGCTGCATACTCTACATAAATACTTAACTTTGGATTAGACCCTCATCTATGGAAAAGGAAAAGTACACGTACAATTGCTATCAAGACCCCGCAGAAACAACATCTAATTTCCGTCTTTTCTTCACCGGACTTGGGGAGGTGATGACCACCTCAGCTTTCGTGGTCGGCCATTCCGTCGGAGTCGTTCTGGGCTGCGACATCGCCAAAGGAAAGTGTTCTTCCTCCTCCTCTGCATCCTCATCGGCAGGACGTTTCCGCGGTGGTGGCGGCGGCTGATATTCGGCCTCCCCATCAATATTCTCATCTTCGTCATCTTCAGGCCCAGAGAATGATTCTTCCTCGAGCTTCTTGCGTTTCTTGTTGATGCGCTTGGCTTTTCCATGCACGTCCACGACATGGCACAGCTGGACCTCAACTCCGGCGCGCTGCAGCGCGTCGCACCATAGCTACGGACAGCAGTCAACAACGGGCACATCGGACT
This sequence comes from Armillaria mellea, assembly GCA_030407055.1. NCBI lineage: Eukaryota > Fungi > Basidiomycota > Agaricomycetes > Agaricales > Physalacriaceae > Armillaria > Armillaria mellea. The sequence goes on along the minus strand of JAUDZF010000001.1, from coordinate 584,488 downwards.
CAAAACCAATATAAATACCTTCTGGTTCTCCTGAAGTCGGTCACCAGGGCCTTTGACCTCGACGAATTTACATTCGCGATTTTCGGGTTTCCAAACGATGAGATCTGGCGCGCCACTGCTTCTTCCTGCGTAGTCCTCGCAGAAGAGATGGCAGATTGTAGCAAGGGACTCGCCCTTGAAACACTAAGAAGTCGAAGAAGGTCAGCAAGGTATTCGCATCACCAGCTTCAGTATCAGTAAGGTACCTGAACAATTTCCAGCAGATCGTCCTTGGGGTATTCCCATTTCACTCCGACGCACCAAGTCTTGCTCGGCCTGTACGTACGATCGTGGCGCTCCAGAATCTCTGCTGCCTTTCCGTCCTCGATTTCTCTCAATCGAGCTTGTATCAGCTCCTTGCGCGCGTAATAGAACGAATCCTCTGCGATATCCAATGGCGCTGTTTGGAACTTGGTCTCAAAGGCGCCTGGGACGTCCGCAAAGATGATATCCCAAAACAGCAGGCCGAAGATTGTCGTCAATATCCTGGTCTCGGAGTGGAACCTAGTCGGGACTTCAGTCGTGTCGAGAAGCCCTTCCAAGTCAAGAATACGTACCCTTTATAGCCCTGTTCTGCATAGGCTTGGAGCGTTCGGGTTTCAACGTTGACCTCCTCATTCCGCTCCCCTCGCCATAGAGACTTCCCCGTCCAAGAGGGGGTCTTGCCGCCATCTTTAGTCCTAGAGGAACCTGGTGCACCATTCTCCTTCCCCTTCGGTCGGCCAAATTGGTCGAGCTGGAGGCTGGTGCTGCTTCGTTTGACGCGCTCAGCAGGCACTGTTACCTCTTCGGGCTTCTTAAGCTCCCCTTCACACTGAGATCTTTGTTCTTCAGAGACCCTCAGCGTCTTCTCTACCTTCTGCAATCGTCTGAAGAGACCTGGGCGACAAACTACCGAGATCATGGTGAGCCATATCTACTCGACGAGGACCAGGAAGAGGCTCACTGAGGTGCGTGTCCTCGTCCCGTAGCGCGTCTTTCAGATGTTCCATTGCTGTCTTTAACTTGGGCCTACTCTTGGACTTCTTACCCTCTACCTTGGAAAGATACGTGATCTCAACCAGCGCACGCCTGTCATACCACGATCCGCGCCTTCCTCGACGCCAGAACCGCTGGCCGAGCAACTCGTCAAGGGTTTCGACCTCAACCTCATACTCCTTCAATTGGCCGAGCGCTCGAGCATACTTCTCTACCATTCGAGTGTAGATGTAGCCTAGTCTCGCTGATAAGCCGAAGCGAGTCGTTGACGCACAATATCACTTTACCTGGCTCAAAGCGGTCCAGTCCAGGCCTTACATCCTCCCCATGACCCTCCTTTTTTACCGCCCGTTTGACAGCAACGCAAAGCCGCCAGCGTGGAAGAATGGTGTTCATCACCTTTTCTCTCACAGCCTTGGCCACTATCTGTTGAGGACTTAGCAAATCTTCGTCGCGCACATCGTCCATGGCCTCGTCATCGTCAGCTTTAACGGGACGCGGTGTCTTCCCCGGGGTCGCCGTTCCACGTTTAGGCGCCATTGACACCCGTAACTCCTTCTCTTCACTTTCGAGTAATGCCTCAAGCTCTGCCTCAAAGTATAAGGCCTCTTCGTACAGCAGGAAAGCCTCACGGGACTCCCATATCTGTCCAGTGCGAGTGGCATTATATTTGGGATAGATGCGTTTCTTGAACTCGCTAAGAAGTGAAGGCAGGAATACATCAGTAGGCAAATGCATACTAGACAGACTCATCAGACCGGAGGCTTTGAGAAAACAAAGAGACTACTCACGATCGATAAAAAATAATACTAAATCGCCGAACGAGTCGATAGAAATCATAGTTGAGTTGGACACATCTGCCTGGATCGGATGTAAGTCAAGGAGCAGATGAAGAGGAGAGTGTCATATACCCAATCTATTCAGTGCCATTTCCTGAAGCCTTTGCTCTTGTGTTTCCTTGCATGGTACGGCAAAAGATAAAACAGTCTGCCTGTAGCCATCATCATACCGTTCAATCTGCCTTGACTTATTCTTCTTGGGAGACTGAAATGGAAGGGAAGCCTGGGTAGAAGAGTATTTCATGAGGGCATTTACAAAGTCCTCCTTCTAAGTTGCTGGGTCAGTCATGATGATGTATAAGATCGGCATCTACACTTGCCTTGGTACCTTTCGGAGAGACTCTAGCTTCTTTCGCAAGTGCTCTAACTTCATTAGCGGGAAGTGTTTCGAGGATTTCACGAAGTGTCATAGTCGATTCATCCTTGCAAAAATAGCTAAGATCAAAGTTCTCCATCACGGTTTCAAAAACGGCGTCCTTGCTTTGTGTCTGAGGAGGCGTGGCCAGTCGAGAGGGTCCAGCCGCAGGTTTACGGTCTTCCTCCTCTTCTTCGTCAAGAGTCAAGTCTATGGTTTCTGGTTCTTCGATTTTGACTTCGGTCTCCTCTGCAGGTTCTACTGCAGCCGCAAGGTCGGTGATAGCCTGACGAATGCCGTCTTCACCAATCTCTGATGTATAGCGGTGCAATGCATTAAAGGAGTGCCACCGGTTCTGTTTACGACACAGAAGCCGTGCAAGAAGATATCTGGCATGATCTACGATGAGGCTGTTTAAATCTGGGTAATGGTGTTTGGCAGACAAATAACATACACTTCAATTCCTTCCCAAAAAGCCTGATTAAACACCATTCATCCTCATTCAAGAGGTGAATTTCGTAGCTATCCACTTCGTTGATCATATCTACGAAGGATATCAACCACGTTCCGAACCAGTTGCCAGTTCCCGTACCTTCCATTACCCGCACATAAGTTGACGGGCGCTCGGATTTCTCTTTCCTCTGAGTCGCATCGAGCTCTTCAATCTCGTCCTCGATATCAGATAACTCCTCCTCGACTTCAAGACCTCCACCAAATATAAGGTTGATGGCGTCGTTTTCGTTTACGGGTCTCATTTTGATGCGAAAGTCGTGATAAATAGTTGTCAGGGCTGTCAATATTTCAATGGATATAGAGCTTGTATGCCTTCGTAGTCATGGGAGGCGTGGAACGTGGGCAAATTGGCAGGATTCAGATGAGAGATGGAGGACGAGGCGGTAGGGATCAAGCGGTCATGTGATTGACGGTTTGACGCGTCTGTCACACTGTCACAGGCCAGTTGTTCGGCAACTTGAACTTGACTTCGACCACCATGCTTGCCGTTGCGGTTACCGACTCGCTTGCTATTCTCGATGCGGCTACAGTGAAACGATCACCTTCTTCCTTTCCTCCCTGCTTGAACCTTCCTTCGCCTCCAACTGCGTGCTCTTGGTCAACAGACAACGCTTTTCTATTCCTGTCCTCATCACGAACTATTCACAAATACGACCCCACATGCAACTCTCTCGCAGACCTATATACTTCTCCAGAGACAACCGATATATCTCATATTTCAGTGAAGGACAAGGGTACAATCACATTTAGTGCTGGAGACAAGGTCCATGTGCTGGAATGTGGCTCAACACCGAAGATTGGCCAAACTTTCAAGTCACATAAATCTGCAATTACTTCACTCGCGATATCCAGTGACGGTATCCCTTCTTGCATCTACCTCCGCCGGCGGAGCCCACGTCTACAACCTTTCTCACGGATCGCACACTGTGCTCCGTGGACTTCCACTGACAGGCCAATCAATCCGAACCTGTAGTTTTCACATTCATACGCGCGCGCGCCTTTTGCTCGGTATCGGAAAGCAGCTTGTTGTTTTCGATACTACACGACCCTCAGGCCTTATGAAGACAATTCCAATGAACGCATCGTCTTCAGGCGACATTGTCTCTGTGGCATGCAGTCCATTCAGTAAGACGTTAGTTGTGGTCGCAACGTCAGGAGGCAACGTTGGGCTTGTAGATCTTGAGAAAGAGAAGAGGTGCGTTTAAAGTGTTATTACTACTCATGCTAATCTAACCCGCACCTTAGTCTTTTCCGAACTCTAAATCTCAAAGTCCCCCTGACTTCCATTTCATTTTCCCCCGAAGGAGCCTCCATCTACGTTGGGACAGAAACAGGAAAGTTTCTTATCTTGGATTTGCGGGCTCTGGATAAAGCGCCAAAGAGCATCGCAATCAGTGAGAGTGGTTGTCGAGTCGAGGCATTCTCCGTGCAGGTAAGTTGATCTGTTTTACACGCTGTAAACAAATGTACTCACAGCTTCTGAGCAGAAAAAGGTCAAAGGATCACCTAGAAACTAAACCGAATCCATCAGTGGCTAAAGCCACTAACGAGTTAGTCACCAACGCTGGCATTCATCCTGCATCTGACGCCAAATCTGCGGCTGTGTCCTCTCCTGCTCCCTAAGAAAGTGGCAGCAGGTATCGACCGGCCGCCGAGAACCCTCCGCTGTGCGAAAATCGTCAGGTACTTCTTCGCCAAGGAAGCAAAGTGAATGCTGGTCCAGCAACGAAGAAGGTGTTCTCCCCAGTGCGAGATCCACTCGGAAATAGCACCAGTCTTAACGAAGATATTTCAAGTTAGTTGCTTCCCTATGACTCCGCAACTTACTTTCTGACATCCCCGCAGTGCAGATTGAATCTCTTAGTGCGATGCGCGGTGCTATCAAGAGGCCTGTCAAAGAAGAGAAGGACAAAGCATCTTCTGTTTCGAGACAGCTGATGAAGAAGAGCTCGATGATTAGCGCTTCAACATCGGGCTCTCCCGTGAAGCTCACTAAAACATCGCCTATCTCTTCCTCCAAGGTAGCGGGAGTTCTATCCCGAGCACGCACCGCCTCTTCCACGTCTCTCAAGGCATCAATAGCATCAACGTCGCCCAAAGAAAACGAACCCCCACGTCGACTGCGCACCATTTCATCGACTTCACGTACCCATCGACTATCAAATACGGAGTCGATATCAACAGTGTCAACACAGTCACGTCCAGCCAGAACACTCACCTCGATATCACGGGCCGGATCTGACAGTCTATCTGCTCGCTCATCCCGTGCACCCAAGACGTCCGTTGGTTCTTCCGCATCACGCAATCCATCTCCGATCCCGCCCGTACTACCTCTGCCTGCTCAAGTCGTAGAGCAACAGCAACGGCCTTCCCCCAAGCTCTCGGACAGGCAAAGCCGCACTCCCTCGCCAGACCTTCCCGATATTCGCGATGACCCGGTAACACCTTTACCTGCGAAGAAGGGCATGGCTGTTTTGGGTCTCGGGACACCCGAAGTTGAGCGCTGGATCCAGGCTGGTGAAGTGGAAGAGCTTCCTTCTAAGGATCGGAAAGGGAAGGGCCGCAGCGTTGGTTTCATGGATACGAGGGAAGAGGAGAAGAAGGAAACCAGTATGGAGATACAGATATCCCCCCGTCGAGCGACGCCCATGCAGCCGACTTCGTGGGTACCCTCGCCACTGAAATCTAACTCTCCTGGGAGCAGCACCTCCGCGCACGATTTTCTCCGCAGTATTGTTGGGGATGTCATGTTTGATTATCAGAGAGAGACAAAGGCACAGATTACGGGGTTGCACCTGGAGATGGTGAGGATGAGGCGTGGCTGGCGACAGGAGCTCGGAGACATAATGGAGCAGTATGTGGGCGATTTGAAAGATTTGAGAGAGGAGAACCAGAGGCTGAGGGAGGAGAATGACCGGTTACGACGAGGTTATTAAAGCCTACTTTATTTTTAGCTTATGGTTCGTTCACATTACGACTGACAGTATTGGGCTCCCTCGAGAGTACCGCCTGTCCTGCTGGGGTGTCCAGGGCATCAAATATGCCTTCCACAATAATTACATTTTCTCTACTGAAGACGACTTTGAACACAGTAAACCCCCATCCCATTGAAAATGATCAGTGAGCCAATGATGATCGTTTTTCTCACAAGTCACAGCCTTAGAGCTCACACCGTGCACTATTTTGCTTGCTTTTCTGACAGACATTTACAAAGGTCTCATGCTTGGTATATCATATATCAGCGCTCAGCTCTCGGGTTCCTTTCACAGTCCATCAGTGATCTCTGAGTCTTCAGTATTGTAATGAATGATATGCAGCGCTGTGCTTCTCTAGGCAGTCCGGGGATCAAAATCTGACTTCTTGTCGATAATATACATCTAGGATAGCGAAGATTAACGCCGGAACTCGCCAGGATCACTGCTCCTTCCCGAACAACAAATTCAACGGACACTCGCATGGAATAACGGAATTCTCCCTTAGAGTCCTTCTTTTTTTTCGTCAAGTATTATTCTCTTCAAAACATGCCCCTTCTTCGACGAAGCCAGTCCGCTGAAGGGTATTAATAGAATGAAACCTGCACCCCCGAACAATGACCGGTCCATCAGTCTATCATCAGGAAAACATTTTGATGTTACGCTGCTGTTTCCACGATGTTTGTGTTGGACATTTCCCAAAAACAGGCCTCAGTCATCACCAGTGCCGTCTGAGATGTTAAACAAAAAGGACAGACATAGAACATTCAGAGGGGTATAGAGAAAGTGGCCAGTGCGATACAGATGGATACATGCAGGAACAGCATCTCAAATGACTGGGGCGTTGGATAGCCTAGAATTTGGTTCGAAATAACGCCATCTTCGTGAAGTGATACGTATTCTTAAAAGATCCGAAATTTGGTAAATACAGGTATAGTACAAAAATACAGCCAGTCTAAAGGCTAAATAGTGGTCATGGATACAGTATAATCCTCTACCTAGGATGCGTACTACTATGACCGTGATGAGTCGCGTATGAACTGGATGTTAACGCGTGGTGGAGTCAAACTCGACTTGCCAGGGAAAGGCATGCTCCGCAGCAAAAGTCCGAGGACGAAGAAGAACGCATAGGCTCTTCCACCATGCATATGTTGGTGGAACATAAAGCGCGCTCGCTTCGACCATATCAACAATAGCTTTCGGTAAACCACAAACCGTTTCAAGAAGCGCTCAAAGAGCCACCCCAACAATATAAAAGCCTTGGATGTGGTTAATTCATGCGGGAGGCGAGATTTACGATCCAGCCTCATTGGATCCTCGCCGTCAGATGCTACGGCCGACTCGCGCGCCTGGGTGAAGACTAGCTTGGACGGTTTGTCGGAAACGTTTTCGATGGAGTACGTGTTTCCTAATATGATGAGTCATATCTGCTCGATACAGCAAAGTGAGGTAACTTACCTCGAGGCACCATAAACATCCCGCCAGCGCTCACGGTATGGTATGTCTGGTGTATTCTGACGTTAACAACACCTTCAATAACATAAAATATCTAGAGAATTCTCGATTGCGAACGGCAAAAATAGATGGAGATAGGACGTACATAAGCGTTGTCCTTGGCATTCTTTACAGGCTTCTGACTGGAAACTTGAAGATGTCCAGCGGCGATGAAGTCTCCCTCACCAAACGTCTTTTGAAAGGAGAAGCCCCCGTCGACGGATTTGTTCACCGACATATCGACCATCTCAGCGGGAAATACGACACCTAGGAAAGTAAAGGATGAGAAGACGGAGATTCAGAAGAAACCACGGACTGACGTCGTTTTGCCTCGTTTTTTCCACCGAAGACCATAACGTCGGAGGCAAATGATACCCCTTCCTCTTCATATAAAGATGGCTTGATGCCCTTCCGTGCATTTTTCTTCCTCCTTGAACTGTGAGAGTTGCTGGAATCGAGACGCGCGGATGAGCCTGCAACATCCTGGGGGGTGACCGTAATGTCGCTATCACAAACAGAGGGCGACGAACTCTTGAGTGATCTAGTATCGTCCTCAAGTGTTTCGCTTGGCTCTGCTTCTGCTCTTCCTACGACGCTGTGCTCGTAGTCGTCCACGATTATAGTCATACCCGGCGAGGCTGTTTCTTCGACAGCAGCGGAAGGCACGACATCCGACCCGCCTTCTGAGCCGCTAATGTCGATAAAATCCGATACTGACACGGGGGGCGAACGGTCGGGAGAGGTAGTCATGACGGGCGAAGACAAGGGTCCGGATGTGGCGGGGTAGTAAGCACGTGTGAGGGGCAATCAATCAAATGGCCGGCGTTTTTGGAAACCATCACAATGGCTTGCACTAAGAACGAACGACAGGACCTGCAATGTCGATGACTGGAACTGCACACCACGATACCTTGTACCCATAGTCAACGAACTATATCTGTCTCGAACTAAGTATCCTTGTACACTGGCGACAAGCAATACTAAGCAGTGTCCACCGTCATCGTCGCAGGACCTCGTCGGTCGGACTTGGGACTTTGGATTTTCTGTGGATACGACTAGGGCACGGCAACGGTTTTGTGAAACGACTTGTTTGTACACCTAAGCATGAAGCGTGAACATAGCACTACGCAAAAAAGGTTTTACCTTCTCCCCTCTCGGACTGACATCTGCGATGATCTTACCGGCTTCCGGATACGTACAAGGTCCTGTGCACCGTACATTGTACTACTAGGGCTGCTAATCGATTCTCCGAGCGCCTACTGCACTGCAAATGTTGTCTTTTACGCCCACACGGATTAGCCGCTTGCAAATCCTTGTTACTCAGGCAGCCTCAGGATGACGAATGGGTTCGCAGATCAAGGATCTCGCTTGAGGGCAGTACAACAGTCGCTTCAGAGTATACCGACAGTGTTTTTGACAGGTTTGCACACGGGTATATTATTGGAGGTTCATGTCCATATATCCTTCTCCTTCCAGGTCCCACTGCATGTGCGGTGAATGATCAGCTTCAAGCTAAGTGACATTGAACCAACACTCTCGTTGTTCCAATTCACTCTCTCTGGTCCCTTGTCCATCATCGCCGCGGTCTTCTTTCTATTCCGTTTCGTCGTCCCTTCTCAGATGCCTTTTGCATGGGCGTTCAGGGAAATCAGGAAGAGGATCGAGGAGACTCACCAGCTGTTCAATGAACAGAATAGGGCCTTGTCTCTACCTGAAGACTTCGTCGTCCAGCTTGTAAAGTAAGTCGGCTTCAATTTAGACCTTTTGATAGTAGACTGTGTCTGACTGCTACTACTAGCTTGGAAGAAAGGATGTGCGACCTGGAAGTGCAATGGATCAATGCCAGACATCAGTTCTTGTACGCTGATCCCCGCTCATGGCTGCCATTTCTCTCCAGGGCGAAGCAAATTTGGGAGGATGTGTGCATGCTGCGATTCAGAGTCGACCTACTAAATATCAGGTTGAGGGTACGTGACATCATGCCAGCTTCCAAGAAAAAGGTTGCTCATTACTCGTGCAGATGTCGATCGCGGGGAGGAGGAGAGGTTCTGTAGCTGTCCGGCGGGGAAGCTTGGGTTTTTGAATTGATATTAGTAGGTCTTAGAAGCTGGATGTTGCGCTTTTCACTCTCCTTACACGGACGAACATTACCTCGGACTTTGTGTTATAGTGGTATACCATGTACTTCGAAATATGTAGGATCATTGATCAACCCGCTAAGTCTGTTCCATGACACCGGATCCGACAGTAACACTTAGGGATAACAGTTTGACCAATCCGTAGGTGGTATGGTCCGTTATCGATATCGATATGGCAGATTCCAGGTAATACACAAAGACCATCCTACAGAAAACCCTTCTAATCGGCTTCACCAATAATTTAGAAACATAGTATTTAATTGCCGGAAGAGTGCCTACCCTCTCAATAGATCCGATGCGACGCAGGTGGTCATGCAACTTAAACTAGAAGGCGGCTGGACTCGGAAAGGTAAAAGTAAGAACTTTTTTTTAGAACAACACCGATACCAACACACGGTACATAGAAGCAACATTTGGATTGTACCTCTCGGTGCCTTCATTCTACCTACTTCTTTGGCTGATGTCGGGACAAACAATGCAGACTCTGGAGGTCATAGTGACGATAAACCCTTTCGTTAATTGAAGGAACATCGGGTCTGACAGGGAAGATGACTACCACCTGTATGGAAAATTAAAAGCTACCGTGGAGCAGGCTGAAGATCTGACAAGCTTGAGAACGGTGAGGAGCCTCCCGTTCGATGGTCTGAGTACCTGTTCGTATTCTTCCCAAGTAATGGGGGCTGTGCGCAGATAAGCTCACCCACTCTCTGCAAAACGCCTCCCCCGCGAAGGCGTGGACTGTGCTGGTTGTACGACTTGATGTGGAGGATGAAATTCCAACATCGCACCTCCGTGATTGGATCAGTGAACAAGTACTGGTGGATGCGGGCTATTGTGTCGGTGGTAAGCAACACATTTTGGGGTACCGGCTTGAAGACTGAGTACCGTGGCTGTAAATGCAGGCGCTCAGAAACTAGGTCGCAGTGTCACTAATAGTCGTGATCTTTGCATGGCGCCGTTCTATAAATATCTTTATGATAGTGATCTTCTTGAAGCATGTGGATAGGCATGAAATAGACTGATCACAGAGAAGAGTCGGTCTGTCGACCGGACGGCAATGATTCGTTGAGGAAAAAGTTGATGTGCTAGAGTCTCGTCGGAACAGACGGATCAATAACCGCGAGTAGAAAGAAAAGACAGTACGATAACACGTTACGGCAATCTCGTTGAAACGGTTGATGTGGCCGTAAGTAATATGAAGCAGCGCTAGCCCTTTTTTGACGCCGAGGACCGACCTCAATCGGTGGGTCAAATTACCGATGCCCCTTTTCCAACATGTACCCAGTTATACCTTCCGTTGGGCTGCTGTACGGAATCAGTAAAGAAGTCTAGGCCATGGGGCGACTCAATCTTAACGGAGATGCGGTATACGACGTTCTTTCAATGGTAATTCCACAGCATGATAGGTTCTTGCGATGCTATCTGCCGATGTCGCATCCTCACCGAGTCAGCATGGGGTTGCCTCCTCCGACAGCTCGTAGATATCGTGCCCGGTAATATATTTGTGTATCGAGGACTCGCGGAATGTCCGAGGGCAGTGGATCAGCGTCTCATGAAGTGCTTTGTCCAGCAGTCACTGTTGTCTAATAGCGGTAGGCGTGAAATAAGTATCTCTGCGGACGAATTTTTGCTCCGAATACGGTGGTATTGTGGCAGAACTATATTATACAGAAACGAGACCGACGAAAGCACTGTTCCCGTATTAGTAAAGGAATGGCTCGAAGGTGCCGCCCAACGAACCTGATGATGGCGAAAACAAGTTGCATTTATTTCGGAAACGCAGTATCAAATGGATCCCCAATTTCTGTCAATTCCAATGATCCTGGTGATCAGCGCACATCAAGACAATAGTGGAAAGGTGACGGACCCTTTCGCAGCATTTCTACTGTCTGGACATCAGTCATGTCTTCCTTCTTGGATGGTTCCTTTGAATCCCATGCTGCCGAACCCCCCACCATCAGTCTTTGAGCACCTTCACGTCTCCTAGACTTCGTGTCACGGCTAGATCCACTACCGAACGAACCACTACCAGGAAGGCGGCGCTTTGAAGAGCCTGGGCTCAGCGTCGAGGTCACCATGTTCAGGAGATTCGAAGTAGTGCTAGACTGAGCATTGGCATTGAAATTGACGTCTTCGGGAGAAGGAGAAACAGTGGAGGGCGTTGATAGTGTCGGGGAGCTTGGTTCTGGTGGGGAGTTCATCGTGGTAAAGTTACGAATGAGTACTTGCCGAATGTGGTCACTTTTCTTTTCCCCATCATCATCGATCTTGTCGTTGTCGTCGTTAAGGTTTTTCTTCTTGCCATTGCATTAGCTAGCTCTCACTCACGCAGAATTTAAGACTTCATCAGCTCTGTTTTCAATACCTTACACTACAAGGAGGACCCGATGATGGAGATTTAAGGAGGGTAAGCATCGTTTTGGATGATACCGATGCCTTCAATATTCATGATAGTCGATAGGACGATAAGGATCCACGTCTTGCAGTCGCTGGAAGATAACCTACCCATCGTTGGTGGAATCGTCTACAGGTGGTACCACTGATATCGATGATGGGCGACGACAAAACGCAAACGATTGAAGGGGCTTGCTAGGCCCCATTTGAGGATGTGAACAACATTTTATACAATGGTACTTTTTCTGACTGTTAATTCGAGCCTTGTCCCTGATGTGAAGTTTGTGGTCACCACAGAGATGTCCTCGAAGCGATTTGGCTTCCTTGCCGCGCAACCCATTGGTTGCCTTGATATTCTTCCCTTTGGAGAGCCCAGATGTTGGTCTCGTTGGTTCCTCTGAAGATCAAGCCGCCAGACACTGAGCGTTGTCCTGAGATTCTGTTATCGGATTGCCAGATCATACGGCGATCTTGGACACTACGAGACACCAAAGGAGGTCGCTGCGTCTCGAAGAACTGTACGTTGGGTCTAATATCCTGTCCGGTCATCATCGCCGCACCGTGGCTGATCGGAAGGACATTCCGCGTATTCCCTTGCATACCGAATGAACCGTGATCGGGCTGTATGCGCTGTGCATGCCAAATGTCGCCCTGTCCGGTCCAAATTCCAGGATGCTGCACTGACGCGCTGAGCAAATGTTCTCCATTTTGCCCCACCATGGAGTCGTTCGGTACGTTCCGGGGTGCCACAGGATGCACTTCCGCCACTTTCAAGATAATTCGTGGACTGTACACCGCGCCAGTGAAGATGCCCGAAATGTAGGTGAGTGATGGTGGCTCAGTGCTTCTCTGTTCGCTGAAGCCTGTTCTAGCTCTGAAGGGAATGCCGGGAGGTGCATCAACCTTGAGCTTGTCGAGGATGTTATCAACGACCGTCCTCGTGTCGCCGCTTGTAGTAGGGAAAGAGCAGGTCGCCGCAAATCGGTGCAAATCCTCTAAAGATGCCTTCCAGTCGTTAGGTGATATATCCAGTCGGTAACCAAGACCATGTAAGGCGTGGCGGCCAATTTCTTCTACAGTACGACGGTCCATGCCCATAGACGAAGCCCTGAAAGAATCGTGAGCGTCTTTCGTCGTGGGTATATATCATTCAATGCTTACCAGAGCCTCATCGAATAGTTGTCCTGGCAGTATTTGAACCCCAAGGAGACAGCCGGCGAAGAATACTCGTGCGATAATAGTGGGAGTGTTCCGCAAGTAAGCCTCGTCCTCTTGTATGTAATGTCCTTCGAATAGTCTTCTGATGTATACCAGGCTGTGGAATATCGTGATGTGGTCCAATGTCAGTGTCTCCATAATCGCCTGGATGACAATGACGGTCTCGCTAAATGTTGACCAAGATTTCCAGATGCTATTATTCCCTGTGAGTTCATATTCTATGTCGAGTGATTATGGTGCTCACCGTGCTGTATCTGTAGTTGGTTGAGTGGATCTATTCGTGATTGTTGCATGCAACCAGATCGTGATGAATTTAGAAAAGGTTATGAGCTCTTTTCTTATTCTGTCTTTGCTAGAAGACAAAATCAGTAAAGACCTCGCAGCCTCTTCTGTGTTCATCGATAATTGGTTGTAAGATTCGGTTATGGTCTCTGGTATACCGGTGGCTAGTCGGTGCGATACCGTCTGAGGTCCAAGGAGACTCGAAGCTTCACTCGGCTGTTTAAATGAGGCCTCTAGTCCATCAGGACCCTGCCTCGAAATTGTATCCCTGATGAGCGCGGCCTGGTCGATGTTGCCAGCTCGTTTCATCACTTCCTCCCAAGGTAGGTGTGGCTCCATGCGGGCAATGTCGTCAAACGATGGTGGCAGGAGATCTTCAGGATGAACAGCTTCGGCGACGTAGCCTTCAGGGTCTATCATGCGCGCGCGTCTCATCGCTTCGATGATAGGTAGGTCGTCGTTCATGTCCACGACTTCGGCGTAAGTTGGAGGCGGAGGGAAGACAGATGGCTCAATCGAGGGTAAGGAACGGGGGGAGACGGGGAGGGTGGCATGAATGACGACGAGCGACTGCCTTTGGACACTGAGCGACGCAGTGCCGTTGAACACTGGGATGGGGAGCATCGACGGGTCTGGCGCCATGAGCCAGCTAGGTTTGTTGAATCGATGCGCCGGGATGCGACGCAGCGGGTAGGAGGCCATCAAGGCAATGGATTGGGGTATGTTGGCAATGTGGAAGGGAGGAAGACGAGCAAGGTAAATTGGAACTGAAGTCAGGTGCTGTTTGGGCACGGTGGTGGCGTCGGTGGTTGGAGAATTACAGGCTGCAGGATCGATGGATTGTTTGTGCACTTTGTTGATGTTATGCGACTTGGATACCGTTGTTCACTCTTAACAAAGCTAATGGCTAATGCCGATTGGTGATGAAGAACAAAGGGACGGTTCCGTAAAGGGAAGGAGGTGCTGGATAACGCCTTAATTATACGGACCTAGAAAGTGAGCAAAAGATAGCTAGAGTTTTAATGTGAAATACTCTTTTACTAACTTTGTTACACTAGCGGTAAAAATTCTCGCAATGGCAGATTGTATTGTGTGTGGCACCAAGTAACATTGTAAGGTAGCATCTCGTGGAATCCTATAGCCACTTTCGACGATCTCAAATGTCATAAGACCCCGAGGCCAGCACCTTTCTGAAGGAAGAAACATCTCTCATAATCCTCGACGACCTTCCGTTCATTGTCAAAGAAGGAAACAGTAGTGAGTGGTCTCCACTGCTTACTCCTTCAGAGAAAAACCTGAAATGTAAGTTCATGCTACGCACCTTTGTGAGTCGGGTCACCTTGTAAACTCCGGGGGCAAGGGGTAGAGCGATGGTCAGTGTGTACGAGAACACGAACGTTGTCATACTTCACTGGCCAGGAAGAAATACTGTGAATCCTGTTGCAAACGTCATTATAATGGTCATGATCAGCTTCCCAAGAATTCTGTCTTTCTTTTGGTTATCTGTGGTCGCTCCAAATGTGCCATTTAGGATCATTTCCCAGTACCTAACCGCAATAATATAAATCACCCAAATCATTCATCCTCTGGCAAGCACTCGGTTGGATGTTGCCTGTCAGTCTCTGTAACTTCTTGTAGTTCTATTATTGCTTTCTCCGGAGGCTCGGACCTAAGCAACATGAATAAGCCAACTTTGCAGGTAAATGCTGTAGCTTGTTGGCTGGATAACTGCCTTGAAGTCGGTTGACCTCAGCAGCTACTCCATTCAAGCATGAACAATATGGGGAGTTTCTAATATCAAGTTCATAGTGAATCATAAAAGGGTACAAAGTCTTGACGAAATCGTACATACTTGTGAGGCGCCCGGACCGCTCCGGCCCGAGGCAAACGTGGCAAAACTTTCAGCTGCGGAAGCCGGTACCTCGAGCTTACACTTCGAATTCGACGACACGGTCACTCACGACGCCGGCAAGGCACTTTTCTTTCTCAGACTTCCTATACGGTTTCACGCAGGCCTTAGTGCCGAACCTGCTTATTCCACGACCCGCAGCAGATGTCTGTTGCGGTGAATTTCAGCGCGTCAGATCCCGATTCTTCTTCTTCAGACTTTGAGGAAGTGCAGTATCCACCAAACAACTGGGCTCAAGCGACCGAGCAGCTACCTCTATACCACATGGAAGAGAAGGCACGGAGGAGGACGAAGGCAGGAGGCCCCAGTTTCGAGGACGACGTCGTGCAGCAGATGGATTATGCATACAACGACGAGGGCAAGGACGTCTACAGCAAAATGCGCCCACCGAGGAGTGGTATGGGTGGAGGTCGACCACGAATGGCCCCGCCGCCGCCCCCGACGTCCATCGTACGTATATCTCTCTCTTCCCGCAGTCAAACTGATCCTTGCGCAGCGGGAATTCCTGCAGCAAAACCTTGAACATATCCCGCCCGTCATCTATACCCTTCTTTCCTGCTACACCCGCTTCCACAAGATAGGCCTCGCCGACGTCGTCGTGTGGGACGAAGCCCACTTCGGAAAATTTGGGTCGCATTATCTGAAGCGCGAGTTTTACTTTGATGTGCACCCGCCACTGGGGAAGATGCTCGTCGGGTTGGCGGGTCTGCTGGCAGGCTATGATGGTAGCTTCGAGTTCAAAAGTGGAGTGCAGTACCCCGATACTGTGCCGTATGTGGCTATGCGGGTCATGTTGGCGACCTTTGGTGTGGCCATGGTCCCACTGGGATGGTATACAGGCTGTCGAGCTTGGCATGAGCCAATGGGCGTGCCATTTGGTCGCATTGATGGTTCTTTTGGGTGAGTAATTTATATCTAATGTTTTCTAGCTCTTACAGTTTCTCTAGACGTGGGCTGGCTATGTATCTCTCGCTTCATTCTTCTGGATTCTATGCTGCTCTTCTTCACATTCTTAACGGTCTTCTGTTTGACAAAGTTTCACAACCAACAATATCAGTGTGTTCTCAATCATTTTCTGTTCGTTCCGTACCTGAAACCGATGCAGACCGTTTTCCATAGACTGGTGGTTGTGGCTGATCATGACAGGGCTATCTATTGGTTGGGTTACCAGTGTTAAAATGGTCGGTTTGTTCGTCACGGCTCTGGTCGGTCTATACACCATTGAGGATCTCTGGGACAAGTTTGGTGACCTGAAAATGCCTGTGGTGAGTTGTAACTTGACATTGGCCTACAACGTACTAATATCTGCTCAGCGTGATCAACTGAAGCATTGGGGTGCCCGCATAGCCTGTCTGATCGTCATTCCCATCCTCACGTTCATGGCGTCTTTCAAAATCCACTTCATGGTTCTCAATCACTCAGGTCCCGGTGACTCGCAGATGAGTTCGCTCTTCCAGGCCAACCTGGTCGGAAACGACTTCAAGAATAGCCCACTTGAGATTGCATTCGGTTCGAAGGTTACACTGAAAAACGTCGGTTATGGCGGTGGTCTTCTACATTCGCACGTACAGACATACCCAACGGGATCGACCCAACAGCAAGTCACCTGCTATCATTATAAGGATGATAACAATAATTGGATCATCTTACCGACTTGGGAAGAACCTAACTACAACCCCAATAACCCACTGCGCTTCCTGCAGGACGGCGATGTCATCCGTCTCTCACACGTACCTACCACTCGCAACTTACACTCGCACAATATCCCCGCTCCGGTGACGAAGCTGGCGCACGAAGTATCGTGCTACGGCAACACAACCATCGGTGACGCCTCGGACTACTGGACCGTCGAAGTCGTGGGCGATATCAAGCAGGGCAAAAATCTAGACAAGATCCATTCGTTGACGACGCAGATGCGATTCCGTCATAAGAACTTGGGATGTTACTTGCGTGCAGCGAATAGTGTTCTACCGCAGTGGGGCTTCAAGCAGATTGAAGTTACCTGTACCAACGACAATGATCCAAAGGACACGCATACGCACTGGAACGTCGAGAGCCATTGGAACGACCGGCGTAAGCTCATTTCTCTGCCCCGTAAACTCTAACGCTAACACCCCCCAGTTCCTCCTGGCGACATGAAGTTCTATAAATCCCCTTTCCTGAGAGACTTCTGGCATCTCAACGTGGCGATGATGACTTCCAACAACGCCCTAGTCCCAGACCCGGATAAAGAAGACATTCTTGCGTCGAAGCCGTTCGACTGGCCGTTCCTCCATCTCGGGCTGAGGATGTGTGGCTGGGGAGATAACCAGGTCAAGTATTATCTTATGGGGACACCTTTAATTTGGTGGGGAGGTACGATCAGCTTGATCCTGGCGCTGTTGACGTTTTTGGTGTACCTGTTTCGAATGCAACGGAAATATATTGATATGGAGCCGAGGGAATGGGACCATTTCCTGTATGTAGGAAAGATTGCATTTCTCGGGTGGGCGCTTCATTATGGTGGGTGGGCTGCGATATGCGGTCTGGGCATTCATTGACAATTTGCGATAGTGCCGTTCTTGATTATGGGTCGTGTCACATATGTCCACCACTACGTGGGTGTCTTCTTCCTTCTCTTAGAGATCGCCCCGTGTTTAACGTCTTCGCTAGCTTCCGACGCTCTACTTCTCCGTGCTGATGTTCGCACATCTACTTGATCACTTTGTATTCTCTTCGCGTCGACTGACGACGAAAGCCAAATGGATCGCTTTTGGGATCTGCTCTTCGTCGATATTCCTGACGTTCTGGTGGTTTAGGGGAGTCGCTTTTGGTATAAATGGACCTATAACCGAACATTGGGGGTTGGAGTGGCGCAAAGTGGGTTCTCTCTCTTCTTCCTCTGCTCTGATACTGATGTAGATTGCTCTACCAGACTTGGAATATCTACCATAATTAAAGTGCCGTGGACCTCTCGTTACAATATCTCCTCTCGTTGTTTGGTATAAATAATGCAAGGATATTTATCTGCTACTTCGAGAGAGCGGGTTTGAGGGGGATTATCAAGCAAGGCGAGCGGCGCCACAAATTTTGGGGGTGGTCAAATGCATAAGAAAGTCAACAACGGAGTCTCGCTCACGCATGTACAAGAGGTAAAGTAATCTTTCCAAAAAAAACGGCTGACTGTTCCGCGCTAAAATTACACCTGGTCCGTGCGCGAGTAAATCGTATAAAAGCCCGGCTCGGACATTGAAACAACTCATACTTACCTTGATGGCACAGGCCCCTTCACCTACCCGGGTTTGTGGGCCGTAGGGGTCCTTCATAGCACGGCGACCCTGTCCCCAGAGGATGTCTGCGGCTTGTGTAGGCTCAGGCTTATGCACCGTCTCAATATTTTCCTGTCCCACTTTGGCCACTCTGGCTGGGTGGGCCTCATTTTCTTTCTTTGCTGTTGATCATCGGGGACTTCCGTTTGGCGGTCCTTGGGTTGCAGCAAATTGATTGGGGTGGGAGCTGGTATGTAGTAGTTTCGATGTCGAGTGTCATGCAGTGCGATTGTCCGTTTCCTTCTCAAGGACGAAGACCAGAATAGATGTCCTCCTTCAAACACTTGTCAGATAAAGTTATCGAGTACTTATCGTGCGGTCGAACATTTGGTTCCTTATTGTTCCTCGGATTTTTTACATATGAGGTTTGTTGATGTTGAAAATCAAATTTATCATTCTTACTTGGCAATCGTACGGACAAGTGGAAGTGACAAGCTTTGACATGCTGGCGGTATCGTGGTTTGAGTGTCTCCTTCTAACAGAAAATGTCAATGCCGTGTCCGTTGACCTCGCTGTAAATATCTCCCTTGGACAATGACGCCTGACAAAGTCCAAGAAGTGGGCAATTCCAAATACTTACTGCTCAATAACGTTCAACTTTCCAAACGATGTCTGTTCAACTGAACGGTTTATTTCGGGAACAGTGGGAGCTCAAGGTAAGTATAATGGATGCTATACCGTAATATAATTGCCGCCTGCACGAACATCCAGACACCCCAACCCGTATATGTTTGGCTCATACACGAGGCTCAACTTCTACCAGTAACGGGGGAACGATCTCCCAAGGCTTTCGATGGTCCCCGTCTGTCTCCGAGCCAGTCAATGCGAACTAGCGAAAAGTGGCGATATGAAGGTCCTAATTGGGTATCCTTGCGCCAATCGGCCGGAAGTAAATCTCATTTTTGATCTTATCTGCTTGTCAGGAGCACTGGAAGCAAACATTACGATCGGTGTTGTTACCTGTTTCCCCCTTCGACATCTGCCACCATCTCCCTTCAAAATTCTATCTCGTTTCCATTCCTTATATACTTATCATGTCTTCTAATAACCAACAAGTCGCCCTCACGAATACCTTTCGCTCTTACAACTCCAAGGTTCCCATGTTTCTGCAGAAGCTGTATATGTGGGTCGAATATTAGTCTTCGATGTCGTTACGGAAACTAATGCCGCTTGCCGTTCCCAGGATCGTTGACAAAGAGGAGACAAACGACGTAATATCGTGGTCGCAGGACGGGGAATCATTCTTCGGTGCGTATCGTCGTGATTTCATCACTGTAGCAGGCTGAATACGAAGCTGTAGTTCACGATCATGAGCGGCTAGCAAGAGAGCACCTCCCACAGTGGTTCAAACACAACAAGTTCGCTTCCTTCGTTCGCCAACTGAACATGTACGGGTTTCACAAGGTGCCTCACCTGCAGCAGGGCGTACTGAAAAGCGAAACGGAAGCAGACCAATCACAGTTCATACATCCGTATTTCCAGCGCGGGAAGGAGGACCAGCTGATCTTCATTGAACGGAAGAAACAGATGAAGGATCAGGCTGCCATCGAATTCGAGCAGGCTGACCCTTCGGTTCCTCCTGCGTTCCCCACCGGTCAAGCGTTTGACGTACCTGCTATTGTCAACGGCATCGCTGCTATCCGGCGGCACCAAACGACGATATCACAGGACTTGAACGAACTCAAGCGCTCGGATCAATTGCTGTGGGAGGAGGCTCTGCAGGCTCGGAATCGGTATAAACAGCAGCAAGACACCATAAATCGCATCGTTAAGTTCCTAGCCAACCTTTTGACCCAGCTCGCAAACCCTAGTAGCAAAGAAAAGGACTCGAGCCGTCCCCGTGACTCTCCCCATGGCATAGTACCTCTTCAACCTTCACGTCTCATGATTGAGGACAAGCGCAGGGACGGGAGTAAGGTTGGGATAGTCGAGGTGGAGGATGAAGACGACAAGGATATGTCCAAGTCTCCAGCTTGTAAATTCTCTCTCGATTATGTCAGTATATGTTCTCTGATTTTTCTTTTCTGACAGCAGCGAAATACCCGACGGTTGAGACACCAGGTTCCACCATACAGCCATCGACAGTCACCTCAGAAGCTGTGTCGCCATTGATTTCCGAAATATCCTCCTTCGCCACCCCTGCAACAGACTTGGAATATCCACCCTCCCCTCCCAACTTGGATACCGTCAACGGTATCGGACCTCCGGACCCCCAGCCCGCGTCCCAAACCGAAATTGATCGCCGGATGCCAACTCCCTCCCTCAGCGGCATAAATCTAGAAAACCTGTCCACATCTGATTGGGAGCTGATTTCCTCGATGCTCGGCCCGCTCGTCGCAGACCCGTCCCAGAGCGACTACTCCCACCTCCCCATATTCGACATCGGCCAATCCTCTCCCCCACGACGCCCCCTCGACTACACATCACCACCAAAACCACCAAAACCACCCAGCGACGGCCTCATACCATTCGACCCCCAGAGTCCCGGTACCCTGCAAAAGCAGTTTCGGCAAATCGGGGACATTGACCAGGCAGTGGAGGCGCTCAACGGGGATATCGATTCTCTGAGCAGCGTCTTGGGTATCTCCCCCGCCAGCCACCAGATGGACACGAGTGGGATGCCAGATATCGATTACAGCTCCTTCCTCAATTACTCGACTCCGCCGCTGGCTGACATGGCCAATCCGCTTCTGGATGAAATGCAATCCGATGGTACGACCTCGCCTGTGAACAACCTTCGCCAGGGATCACCTTTCGTGCTCGCACAACCACCGGCTCCCCGCCATCCCTCAGTGCCGCCTGTGGATTCTGGCGGGGGTGGTGGCGAGCAAGTTGCGTCTGCCCCTGCCGCATCTAAAGGGAGAAAACGAAAATCCGACGTGGCAGAGCTGGACCCGCCACCCTCAACGACCCCGAAACCCCCTGCAACGTCAGCATTAAGACGGGGCAGGAGGAACCGATGAATTTTGTATCATGTAGTTGATTCAGAGACATAGCATACTTATACAGTCACGCATCATCTGTACATACTTAAATCACCCCCTTGTACTAATCAACGACGACAACAGCATCAAATTGTAACGATATAAATATAGTAGGCAATATAGTTTTGGAGAGGATCATAGAAGTTAGAAGATTGATAAGTGGTATATGAAAAATGGTTGCGCAGATAAACAGTATGAAAGGCTGTGAAATTAAGACAGAAAAAGACTTTTAAAATCAGTAGGTGCATATAGGTGTCAAGTCATGATGGCGGGGGAGAAAGCGGTTTGGGAGGCAACGGTGGTGGAGGGACGCTAGGAAACCCAGCGGAGAAGGGCGCGAAAGCCTTGATATCAAGTTCTGCAGCACTCCCGTTCTCGTTGGCAGGCGGAACTACATCCTCATCATCGTCCAGCGCCAGCGCCCCGTCGTCGCGGACCATCCGGGACACACGTGCATCCTCTTCTTGCGTTTCCTGGATATACTCCACGGGAGGCCTAGGCATCAGTGGGGGAGGAGCAGGCACCGACGACGACGAACTCGACGCGATACTCGGACTGCTCCCATTGCCCTGATCCTCCATCGCGTACTTGGCTTTCAGCAGCGCCTTTTCCTCCGCAGCAGTCATGATCCTCGAGCTCGAAGACGGAGGCGTCGGCGTCGGCCTCGTGGACGAGTGTCGTGTGCTTGAGGACATCGAGCGGGGCGGTGTGACGGGCGCTGGTCCGCTCCCGCTCCCGCTGGCCATGGCTTCCGCGTCCTGAGCCTCGAATTTCCGGCGGAGGATTTCTTTTTCGGAGAGGGCGGAGGCGTACAATGCTGCTGCTGCCGAGGGCGCACCCGACGCGAAGGGAGGCGGGGATCCGTACGCCGGTGCTTCGTCTATCGAGGGCGGGGGCGGACTGTGTGGCTGAGATGCTTCCATCGCACGGCGCATGCGCGCTTTCTCCTGCAACGCCGACTCGAACCCTGACGACGAGGAACTCGCAGCTGCCTCGAACGGAGGCGGTTCATCATGTGTAGGAGGCGAAGCTTTTAAGGAGGAGGAGGGGTAGAGAGAGTCATAGGCGACTGGTCCCGGCCCAACACCGTTAATCAAGCCGTCATTTTGGGTACGGTCCACAGCCTGCTTGGCCTCGTTGTATCGCCTCAATGCTGCTTTCTCATCAGCCGCAGAGGGGTACTGAGGAACTTTGCTACCGGAAGCGGACTTCTTTTCGCGCGGGCTCGTAGTTGAACCGGCACCGTTCGGGAGCGACTTCGATGTTGATGCATTTCGGGTAGGACGAGTCCCATCACCAGTTGGAGCAACGAATTCGATGCCCTGGGTTCTCTGAACAGCAGCCTGGGCAGCGAGGAACTTCTCTTCTTCTGCAGTAGGCCACTGTCCGTGCTTCACCGCCGATTGCGGTTGAGGGTGGGCAATGGGCGGTGGGCTCAGACGCGAAGTAGTCGGTGTCTATTTATGATTGTTAGATACACGAGGAAGGATACCGGGCATAGTAATACTCACCGGTGAAGGCGTCCTAGCGACGCTCCCTTGTATTTGTTCGACCCTAGCTTTGGCACGATTGTACAGGTGTTTCTCATCCTCAGCACTAGGCCAGGCACGTCCACTACCAGAACGTTTCCTCCCATTGGTACGGGGGGCATCCGGTATCTCGGAAGGTGAAGCATTGGTGATAGTTAACCTTGCACTCGTGCTTGTACCTGATGACCCCGGCCGTCGTGATCCTGTTTCTCTTTCCTTCGGCTCGCCCTCAATACTATTGGACTTGGACAGCGTGGTTTTGTGCCCGTACCCAAACTCATCCGTCTTTATATTCACGTGTCCATTCGTTCGAGGCTGCGCTGGTGAAGCAAAAGTACTTGCCAAGGGTGATTTAACGCCCACCACTGCGTCAGGCTGAGATGGTCGACCACCATAGCTCTGCGACTGAGTAGGTTGATGACGTGCAACCGGTGACGGTTCCACAGAGGTAACAAGAGAGTGCGGCGCTAAAAGTGACAGACCGGGTGCGGGTCCGATACGTCTGTGAATTTATTAGTTGTATTGAATACTGATAGTTTTCCACATACCGTATGGCTTCCTGTGAAACATTCCTTCGCCCAATATATCAGTTACGATGAAACGAAAGAAAAAAAGATGTAATTGACGAACCGCGGCCAGTTGGACATGATGACGGGAAGATCCATCACTAAAGGATGTCCTGTGCCCATGATCGCTTTGACGCACAGAACATAATTGATATCAATATGCCTAGCCGAATTGAGCGACGTCGTCGTATGGCTCGGGGAGATCGTCGATGAGAGTTCTGCTTTATGATGCATGCCTCCCATAAGAGTCATGTTGACGGCAAACTTGTTCTCGAGGATGTTCCCAACTCGCGTTATAGGCGTAGTTTTTCGACCCCCGATGAATGCCCCAGCGCGAAACGTTCTCGATTCGCGAATAGAAAGCTCGAAGCCACGAAGTATCACAGTCTGCAGGTTATCGGACCTGACCGTGGCTACTACTGCAACACGGTCGCCAGGGCCGTAACACGTTTGGTGACGTTCAACAGTCATAGAGACACCATCGAGCTCAACACGTCGGACGTCGGTCTGGCAGTAGACTGGCCACGTAGAGTGCAGATCATGCTTGTCGATAACGATTTCGGTCTGTGTCGATACGACATTTGACTTTCTCTTCCGCAAGAAGCCACTATAGGAACCTGAGAAAGACACGCGGATAGCCATGGCACAGCACACGCACCGTTTTCCTTTCGTACACACGCTGGCAATGAGTTCGTACTTGATCCCCACTTGCGCAATGAGGTCAGTGACGCCTACTTAGAAGCGCAGTATAACCGGTGCTCACCATGCCCCTCCAAGGTGAGTGTCGGCGGAATGGACTCGGGTATACGTATATCGAATGGGAAGTCCGACTACAGGCAGATGCGCCTATGAGCAAGAAACGTAACGATAAGATTGGATTCGCTTGACACACCGACTTCAGTACTTCCCACTCCTCTGTTGCCGTCCAGACATTGACCGGACTGGGCCCGACATAATCGAAAAACGTATTTTCTCCCGTCATCGGAATCTGCTCGACTTTGCGCAGCTCGACACGGAGCCATTTTGCCTTGACTCCCTGAGGACCGACTCTGACCTCGATAGCCTGCATCCAACAGTCAGCTCCGACAGTAGCGTTCACAAGACACCTACGCCTTTAACCGCCGCCTGCGGTCTGTCTGTCCCTCCTGAGGGAATCCCCGGGTATCCTACAAAAACAATAAGACGCGATATGGGCGAACACCGAGAAAGCGGTCTACCATGGACGAACTCGACATTGGGGGGCTGTCGAAGGGTGCTACACGTAGAAATGAGCAAGACAACGGCGCCGTCGTCGTCGAGCAGACTCACAGCTTCACTTGGGACATGGCCCTGCGATGGGAAGAAGGAAAGGTGTCACTGCCAAGTTTGATGATGCGGTTGGGGGTCGTGCCTTGACGAAGCGCCCCCTTCGGTCGCCCTCGGACCGGAGTCGCGCTTCCGCAGCACTTTTTTCATTTTCGAGTTCTCCGTCGCTCAGTTTATTTATTTAGACTCATTTGCTGTGCTCTCTGGCATGCTCACGCCTATTATCCAGCAGCAATGGGTAGAGAAACACTGTCAGCTATCCGCCACCCGAAACGACTGACTCAGTTGATATACATCAGTTGTTTCATATTGCTGCTTTGCTGGCAAAAATCTGTACTACTGCTTGATCTGGGCCGGGGATTAAGTCAAATTAGACCCTGTAATTCGAGGAAAGTATACTTTAAGATCTCTGTTGAGATAAACAGTGATTCTTGTTACACTCGGGATCTTGTTGAACGACGTTTTAGAATTACAAATCAAAGCGAGCAGCTGCAGCATAAATGTGAGTTGTATTGTTATAAACAAACACTACAGAATATAGAGGCTTATGCACTACAAAAGGACGTGAATAAATACGTATATTCAAAGGCTGCCATCAGTTTGACCTTATCTACGTCGTAAGGACGGTGCAGATATGTTTGAACCACTGTTCTGGTTTCAGCCTGCATTTGAAGGGCTACCATCTGGTTTAGACTCCCATTCAAGAGCGTCAGATGAGTGTCATTATTAAGGAACCGCTACCCATCATTTTAAAGGTATGCTTCATGCTTTAAATGCCTCTTTCAAGGGGGAAACTCACTTGCGACAGCGTTAGTATCGATCATGACAGGTAGTGTCCCCATATTTGAAAGATTCGGCGAAATCCATTGAACAGACTCTGTTCGCTGAAAGATCGCCGGAGGTGACGATCGAACCATCACCAAGCTCACCGACTTCGATCAAAACATCGCGTGTGTGACTCGGAATCGTAGAAGGGCGCTAAGCAGGGCTTATGGTAATGTAGGTATATACATGTTCTTCTACGAGTCTTACACAGCATTCACTGTTCAATTACAGAGCCTTCTCTCGCTCAGACTTGCGACGTCAAGCATCAAGTTACTTTTCAATTCCAGAATGAAAGCCAGATAAGAGAGGTGTCAATCGTGAAGAAAGCTAAAATACGATGTACTGTAACGAGGAAACAAGTGACGAGTTCTTTGTATCCGACAATTATCTATGCGCCTTCAGTGGTTGCGCGAATCTAGGAGCATATATATATACGGGACCGCCTTCGCTCCTCGATTTTTCCATCGCTCTTACACTTTTCTGTTACATCGGAGGCTTATTTGTCTTTCCACTCCTCAGTACCACCAACTTCATCTATCCTTACTTCAATTTTCACATCATCTTCATGATGTCCGGTGTTCGCAATCCCCTACAATCCCAACGACTACGATGATGCTGACTATCCCTCTCGATAACCCGAATGCGGGCCCTCCGGTCTTCACTCCAGTCAATTGGAGCCAACCTATAACTGCGGCCTCCTGTGAGTACTAATTTTGCGTCTTGATCCTACAGCGGGAAATGAACGGTTAATAAGATGAGTTAATTAGCCCCAACTATCGTTTGCAAGTTAGGTCTGAAGCAACAGACTCTAGCTATCACACCAACAGTGCGATGCATTTCTACGACAACGTAAGTTATGACCTTGCTATATAGGCGCTTCCAGTTTCTATATACTGTTCAAATCTGCATGTGTGAAATAAAGTCATTTTGAAAATATATATCTGTGGACCTTCAAGATAGTACTGTTTATTTCGTCCACCTGCGACAATTTTCTCTGTTAATTACCCACACAGGAAGGCCTAGTCAGCTGCAGGCTCGTAAGATGGTGGCGCTGTTCCTATGGGTGAAGGGCCAATATCTAGAAGACGCGCAGACGGGCGGATACGACGGTCCTGTCTTCGGGTGTCAGCATTTTGGCAGCAGTTCCCAGGATTGCTGAATAATTACAGCAGCAGTTTGTGTATGAGGATCAGCCAAAAAGAAAGGCGTTATCGAAGGGGGGGAGTGGTTGGGTCCCGAATTGTGTTTCCTGTGGCGCCGATATAGAATTAAGGCAACGACACCCAACAACATGGCGAGAGCCCCAGTCAGAGCGAGTCCAACGATGAAGCCCATGCTGGATGTGTCTGTAGTGGTAGTATCAATATCCGAGTTGTCATGATCAGGTTGACCGTCGTCGTAGCTTTCAAAGCCAGTGAGTATTTATGTTGTGAGTACTAGTGATTGACATACGAGTATATGATAGCGTCGAAGAGTGTTAATACTCGTGATCCACCGACGTGTCCGTTTTGGAGTGTGAATCTGTGCTGACCAGGGTGTATAGAAGTATTGAAATACACAGTGTAATTATAATCGAAGCCTCGTTCTCCGGGATTCGGATCCTTCTGATAATTACCAACAAGGTCGTCATCGATGTAGAAGGTCATATCTGAGCTCCCTATAACCGATCCTGGTGTTGTAGGGACGATACATATCACATAGATGGCCGTGCCTAACATTTTATTGAAGTCAGTAAGAGTCATTGGATATTTTATGAAAAACTGATGCTTACCGTTGAATGATGTGGATACGTTGGGCGTCGGATAAGGATTGGTTTCGTCATCTGCAAAATGCTACTTACAGATATAAACGGATGATAACCTAAGCCAGTGGATGGAGAGAACTCACTGTGGAATCATGCCAGGTTCTGTAGATAGCCTGCGAAGCATCAGGCGCTG
Source organism: Armillaria mellea (assembly GCA_030407055.1). NCBI lineage: Eukaryota > Fungi > Basidiomycota > Agaricomycetes > Agaricales > Physalacriaceae > Armillaria > Armillaria mellea. The sequence goes on along the minus strand of JAUDZF010000001.1, from coordinate 556,903 downwards.
TGAGGCACCCTGTGCACGTTGAGCCATCATCCCAGCGGCCAGAATAGAATAATGAGGGGTTCCGATCGTCGATAGTAACGTTGACGAGCCTCCCATGGACGGCAGCTGACATTAGGAGAAGGGTGTACACGAGACAAGAATACGCAGGCAGTGTACAAGGCATTGCATGCGCACTGCGGTGGGAAGGAAAGGGAGATCATATGTGACCAGTCCATTATAACTCGAACCTAGGTAGTAGATGGCCTACTGTGAACATCAAATGAAACATATGCACACCAACAGTGCTTTTATATCAGGCCATAAGGCCCAAATGATTAATAAACCCTTGAGACAAGAGGTGTTGTTTTTATTAATAAAGCCCTCTTATGTTGCAGGGCTCGCAAAGCGGCTATGTTTGGCAATAGTCAGGGCTGCTTCTAAAATAGATTGTGCCATCTCGGGGAACTATTTTTCTTTGCCAGTGCTTGTTCCCGCCTGCTGTCTACCAATACTGATCATACCCTGGGCCAATTCAGTACCATAGCAGCCATATTTCTCACTAGGTACAGTAGACAGAAAGTAATGAGGTTGGATGTACAGCTAGGAGACTGTAGTATGGACACTGGCATGCTTCTGTTGAGGAGCACCATCAGGTAATAAAACTTCCTTCGTAATAGATAAGATAGTTGTTCTGATCAGTTGAGAGCCTTGATAGGTTACGGGCCGATACACTGGAACACTAGGGTATCATAGCAGGTCCTTATTTGTGCTGCATGGAGGGGTCAGATAACCAATCAGACAGTGAAATCTTGATACAATAATATCACTTCATTGTAGCTTGTCTCAATGTTCCAGAGAGCAGGAGCATGGAGGTAGTATTTCTGAATGGTCTGATGCCTCTGTAAGTGTTTCAATGAGTATTGGTCAGATGAATTTCAGCAATTGTTCAATACTATTATACTAGTGTGGTGAACAATACTTCAACAACATACATTGCTTTGAAGGCTACATATTGCTACTTCAGAAAAGTACTTCAGAGAAGACAGAATGATATATGCAATATAAAAACCAACATTTTGCCAATCTCTTGCACCTTCACAGACCTAGTTCAGGAAACTATTGAATACACTAGTGGGGTGAGGGCCATTGCATTTGTGTGGCAGGTCCGAGTCCTATCTGTTTACAAGTCAGCTGAATGGTACATTAAGGTGTCAGGCTTTTTCTGGGCACTGTCTTGTGTTGTGTCTACCCCATTGATGTACCTTTCTAGAAGTGACCATCTACCCAGTTGTATCCATCATTGTACCAATGTGCCTCTGTTTGGCTACAAACCTAAACATGAAATCATCATACATGACACCCACTAGTTTGTAATGGACTGCTTGTCCATTGACTATGATCTGTATGCCTTCATCAGGACTGGTAATCATATGCATCACCAATCTTGACCACAAATACAGTCAAGATTGGTGGGGCTACATTGTATGTGTATCTCTTGTACATGTTTTACCCACAGTATTCACATCCTGAGCTGTCCCCTGCTGGTATTGGCATAGCCACACAGATGTTACTGTACTGCTGCAGGGTGTGTAGTGGGATATGGCCAACAGAATCCCTGCAAGGCTGCAGTCATTCAGACTAGGAGACATAGCAGAGGCACAATGCTCAGTGGTGTTCATGAAGAGCAAAGGAGGCAGCATCAAAATGAAACTGATCCTCAGGGCACTGGCACTGGTGAACTGTGAGCATGGGATGGTAAGCCCATTTATATACCCAATGCAATCAACAATGTACTAAACTGTGTAACAGAATATGGACAGAGAACAAAAGAGAGATGCAGAGCTTGAAAGATACAGGCATGGTGCACAGAAGGTAAAGTGGAAGGTTGGATTTGAGTACAGAGATGAAGACAAAGAGGAGCAGCCAACATGAGAACTGTTAGACCTGAACTTCATGTGACTGGAGACTTAGTCTAGACCTTGGCTGTCTCACATTCAGACAATCACTGGAGGAATGGCTAGGGCATCTTAGGCTCAGCAAAGAAGGACTAAGGACTTAGTCGAGTTCTTTAGTGAGAGTAAAGTGTGATATAGATAAACTTTAGCTCAAAGCTGAGGATACTACAGTGAGAGCTCTACTACTTATATATGAAAACTAGCATGCTAAGAATAGAATAGTGTCCATGGTTGTTGTGCATGAAACAAAGAAAACAATGAGGTAGGTGAGCGATGGTTGCAAGCTGTAACAGTCCATAATACAATCATTGAGAACATGTTATAGTCATGGTAACCATGGGTAGGTGCTTGAGATAAGATGTGATAACAATAAGCACCTGATAAGATAAGATAAGCAGAAAAATTCATAACATTACCCCCTTGTTAAGACAGTCATCCCAACTGTCAAGGTTCCTCTTTGGGGGAGTTGAGTTGATGTGTGAGTTCATTATTCCAATATTCTTCTATAAGGTCCTTCCACAGGTCATTGTCAGGATCTTTGACCCACTTCTGGAATCCATCCTGTCATTGGGCTTTATAGTAGATGATGTCATCATGATATTCATGATCAAAAATCATGGTGATGGCTTTGGCAGCATTGTTGGTTACAATTTTGGCTATGTTGACTTGTCCAGCTTGCTGGATTTTGTCTTCATAGTCCTGGATTGCTTCCTGTGCATGTTCCATCTCTGTGTCTCATACCCATGAGTTGTGCTCTTGGGTCCATCCTTTCCATTTGATGAAATAGTCAATGGCATTCTTTGCTTTTTGTCCCTTCTTTCCCCTTATTTGGCATGTGCTGGAATCGAGCACTTCTTCCACCTCATATTGTTCTTCATCATTGATGAGATCAGGTGGAGGAGGCAGTGGTGTTTGTTGGTTTGGGAAGGAGGGCAGAGTGTATGGGGATAAGAGCTTCTCATTGAAACATGGGTGTACCTTCCAGTGGAGTGGAAGCTTTAGTTTGTACGCTGATGCTGATGAGCCTAGACTTCCATGGCAATGGCAAAACCAAACTCGGGCAGAGTATGGAGAATAAATGTGTGAACATGGCAATACTAGGACGATCGTGTGTGCGAGTGGGTTTGGGGCACCTCTGTGCAGTAAATCAAAGCTTTAAGAGTGCAAAGATATGCTTAGACTATACAATCAAGCAGATAATACGACATGAGAGTTGAGGAATCGAAGGAATGACTGTAAGTTGTGAGAGTCTTGTAGAATGAGAGGGAATGGCACCTGATATGATGTGAATATCAAGAAACTGTATTCTGAAACAGAAACAGAGAATGAGACTCAAGAAAACATGCTCAAGACATTAATATGAGTGGGAAAATGAGATGGAAATGCCTGAATGATACGGCAATAGATTGAGAGACTGGTGATGCTGGGAATAAACATACTGGTTGATTGAATAAACATGAACAAGGTGTTGAAACTGGCTGAAACTGATCCTAAACTGGACAGGGGATATGGAAACTGGGGGCAAATGGTGCTGGGCTGGAAATGATCCTATCTGATGTCAAAAGCTTATCCTATAATCCACACTGGGATTTCCTATACTGAAACACTTGCTGAACTGGTCCTATACTGGTACTGATCCTAAGTCTGCTCTGAGACTACCCAAGTGGGCAACAATGACGATGGCAAAGGTGAAAACTGATAAAATGGTCCTATCTGGTGAAGTTGAAACTGGTACTGCCTATAAAGTAAATGGGGGGCGAGGTATAGTGCGGTCAATCACATATTGGCATGATATTGATGTGTACCAATAGTGTTAAGAGTAAAGAGGGACAGAAATGTCTTCTTCACAGTTAAAGAACCATGGAATAACTCAAGCAATACTGTGAGTTGATGTGCAATTGACTATATGCAATGCAAGACAAATATTGCCGTGAAACGACAAATAAACATATGGTGATCCTATAGAAACGATGGACGGATTTGTAGAGATTTGCTGATCTGACTAGTTGATTTATTGTTGGTGCATGTGGTGAATATCATGTATGATGGATTGACATGTATGAGAATCAATACAAGCATAGTCTGGTGAATGAGAGTGTACCCACTGGGGTCAAAAAGTACTGAACACTACTGTAATCTATGTTTTTATACTAAAGTCCTACATATATTAATAGAATTCCAAGCAACTTTTTACTAAGGCTGTAAGGCCTTAGCTGAGTAAAATCCTGAATAAATGTGACCTATATCCATCAGCTGAAGTATACAGCATTGGTCGAATTGCCGTGCTTGGTTAGAAAATGTTCTATAGTGGAGTCTGGCTATCGGGCTGGGTCTTGCTGTTTCGACTGCATGTACTGCAGATTGTAAAGATGTGCTAGTGTTGCTGAGGTTTCCCAATGCATTTCTAATGATGTGCCAGCTTGGTGAAGTAACAGCTTGAGTCACTGTAGTTCTGGAGTATCCATGATAGGTTGATATCTTTGATGGATGAGTGTGGTGATATGTGACATCAATAGGGTCTAGCGATCAATGATGCATAGCGATGTGCTTTGATGCAGATGTGGCATTACCATATACAATTGCAGGCCCATCAAAATTAGTGTTAATGTGTCCGTAATGCTGTGAAGTGTCAGATTTCAAGATGGGATGGATAACAAACATGCAAAGACATATTGCTGTGATACAAAAGTGGTATTGCCATATCAGCAATGACTGGTTTGGTGAAAGTCCATCAGGTGGACTGGGTGTAGGAATTAAGGGTAATTTCATGAAATTCTGAGCATACAGAGCCTGGAGGCTCATCAATGCTCTAGACTTTTTGAGGATCGTGAAGGGGCCAACTCACTTGTCATCGAGCTTTTTCTTAGGTCAAGGGAGGTGGAGGTTGGCAGCATCAAGCCAAACCTGGTCTCTGGCCTTGTATTCGACCGTGGGGTGTTTCTGTTTGTCATACTGGGCCTTCATCTGATCTGCAGCTTTTTGTAAAGCCATCTGGGTCTGTTTGTGTCCTTTGGCCATGGTCATTGTGAAGGTTCCAGCGGCCAGGTTTGTGAATGGAGAGGTTCTAATGGAGTTGGGTACTAGATATGGGTTGTGGCCATACAGTACCATGAATGGGCTTTTGCCTGTGGCAGAATGAATTTGGTTGTTGTGCATGAATTCAGTGATGGGAAGCCAGTCACTCCAGTTGGTTTGCCAATAACCTACAAAGAGTCGGAGGTACCCTTTGAGCTCTTAGTTGACTCGTTCAGTTTGTCCATTGGTCTGGGGATGAAAGGCAGTGGATGCATTCAGGGTTATGTTGAGCATTCAGTAGAGGTCTTTCATGAATGCAGATACAAACTGGGGTCCTCAGTCAGAGATTATGACAGAGGGCATGCTGTGTTTGGCGTACACATGGTCTCTGAGTATCTTTGCCCATCCTTTGGTGGACAACTCTATGTTACAGGAGATGGGAATGATTGCCTTTGAGAAGTGGTTGACAATGACTAACAGGGCATCATATCCATTAGATTCTGGGAGTCCAGTAACCATGTTGACCAAGATATGGGTCCATGGCTTGGAGGGAATCATGTCTGGGTGGAGGGGTGCAGGTTTGGGTTGTGTGCTTGTTTTTGTGTGTTGACAAGCTTCACAACCTTTAACATACAGTTCTACATCCTTCTTGAGCTTCAGCCACCAGTACTCCCTTTGGATGAGCTCCTTGGTTTTTTCAATGCTGGGATGTCTGGCCATGATATGGTCATGACTTTGGGCAATGATCTCTCCTTGGAGGGCATGGTCTTTTGGTATGTAGATCTGCCCATCATAGAACAGGAGACTGTCCTTTTCAGTGATGCTGTGTTCATGTTTCAGGGAATTGGTGATTCCCTGGTTCCAGAGTTCATTGCATTGGAGTGCATTTCTGACTTTGGAGTGGACTTTGGCACTAGTTGGCATGATGAGGGCACAGAAGTGCTCAGGTTGGAGAACTACGATATCATCATTATCCTCTTTTTCCTGATTGTGATTGTCATGTCAGGAGAGAAGGTTGGCCTTTTTGATGGCAATGCTGGGCTGATGGTGGAGGACAAAGTGGTATTCTGCAAGTTCAGTAACCTGGCAGGCTTGGCGGCAGTTCAACTTCTGGGGCTTTCAGAAATACTGAAGGTTCTGGTGGTCCATCCAGATTTTGACATCTTTGGCAGCACCCATGAGATAGTGGCACCATTCAGACAACATGAGCATGATAGCAAGCAGTTCTTTATCATAAATCTTATAGTTGTGTTTGATTATGGTGAGGGCATTGGACATGAATGTGATGGTGATGAGCCTCCAGGCTCTGTACACTCAGAATTTCATGAAATTACCCTTAATTCCTACACCCAGTCCACCTGATGGACTTTCACCAAACCAGTCATTGCTGATATGGCAATACCACTTTTGTATCATGGCAATATGTTTTTGCATATTTGTTATCCATCCCATCTTGAAATCTGACACTTTTTGGCATTACAGACACATTAACACCAATTTTAATGGGCCCTTGATCATATATGGTAATGCTGCATCTGCATCAAAGTGCATCACTATGCATCATTGATTGCTAGACCCTATTGACATCACATATCACCGCACTTATCCATCAAAGATATCAACCTATCATGGATACTCCAGAACTACAGTGACTCAAGCTGTTACTTCACCAAGCTGGCACATCATTAGAAATGCATTGGGCAACCTCAGCAACACTAGCACATCTTTACAATCTGCAGTACACATAGTCAAAACAGCAAGACCTGGCCTGATAGCCAGACTCTACTATAGAACGTTTTCTAACGAAGCACGGCAATTCAAACAATGCTGTATACTTCAGCTGATGGATATAGGTCACATTTATTCAGGATTTTACTCAGCTAAGGCCTTACAGCCTTAGTAAAAAGTTGCTTGGAATTCTATTAATATATGTAGGACTTTAGTATAAAAACATAGATTACAGTAGTGTTCAGTACTTTTTGACCCCAGTGGGTACACTCTTGTTCGCCAGACTACGCTTGTATTGATTCTCATACACATCAATCCATCATACATTGTATTCATTGCATGCACCAACAATAAATTGACTAGTCAGATCAGCAACTTTCTATGAATCTGTCCATCATTTCTATAAGATCACCATACATTTATTCATCATTTCATGGCAATATTCATCTTGCATCACATATAGTCAATTGCATGTCAACTTGCAGTATTGCTTGAGTTATTCCATGGTTCTTTAACTGTGAAGAAGATGTTTCCGTCTCTCTTTACTCTTAACACTATTGGTACATGTCAATATCATGCCAATACATGATCAACCACACCATACCTCACCCCCCATTTACTTTATAGGCAGCATGAGTTTCAACTTCACCAGATAGGACTGTTTTACCAGTTTTCACCTTTGCCATCGTCATTGTTGCCCACTTGGGTAGTCTCAGAGCAGACTTAGGATCAGTATCAGTATAGGACCAGTTCAGCAATCATTTCAGTATAGGAAATCCCAGCATGGATTATAGGATAAGTTTTTGACATCAGATCGGATCATTTTCAACCCAGCACCGTTCACCCCCAGTTTCTGTATCGCCCATCCAGTTTAGGACCAGTTTCGACCAGTTTCAGCACATCATTCACATTTGTTTGATCGACCAGCACATTTATTCTCAGCATTGCCAGTCTCTTGATCTATTGCCATATTGTTTAGGCATTTCCCTCTTGTTTCCCCACTTATATTAATGTCTTGAGCATGTTTTCTCGAGTCTCATTCTCTGTTTCCATTTCAGAATACAGTTTCTTGATATTCACATCATATCAGGTGCCATTCCCTCTCATTCTATGAGACTCTCATGACTTACAGTCATTCCTTCAATTCCTCGACTCTCACATCATATTATCTGCTTGACTGCATAGTCCAAGCATATCTTCACACCCTTAAAGCTTTGATTTACTGCATGGAGGTGCCCCAAACCCACTTGCACATACGATCGTCCTAGTATTGCTGTGTTCACACATTTATTCTCCATACTCTGCCCGAGTTTGGTTTTACCATTGCCATGGAAGTCTAGGCTTATCATTTCTGGAGCCCACTGCAAGGGGGTCTGGTTCACATCCAAATCAATTCTTTATAGCGTTATATGCATTTACCACCTTTCAATTTGCCCTTCATAGCGAGCATCTACTTGCTATGAACCCAGATTTACTATCATTTCATGAAAATTCAAAAGAACCACCCCTTATATTCCCATTTCAGACAGAGATCTTAGAAACACCACTGCACATCATCAATTACAAGAATCTACAGTGCATTTAGCACTGTCTACAGTGACATCTCCAACTGTTGCTACAGAAACCCCATTACCACTGTCCCCTCATAGTCCCATTCCAGGGAGTTTCATACACTCTCCACCATCCCCATATCCCACAGAACTCGATGTTTCTACTCGTGAAGACTTCAAGTTTTCAGAACCAGAAGACGAAGAAGATGAGACCAAAGTTACCACTGAATTATTTGGTTCTAAGTATGGCACTGCACCTGCTTCACCTTACACAGGCAACATTTTTGGAGGCTACCACATAGAATCCACCTCCTTCACAGATTATCGACAAGAAGAATCCATTGGATCTAGTGACAAATTACTCCCAGATACAGCTACCACCCTTACCTTTGGTCTCAAAGATGAATCCTTTGAACAAAGTATCACCTTTGAACCACCTACTGGAGCATCGACCTCATATTTTCCCATTCTTCCCATTTTACCACCAGTTCATCAGAACCCACAACCAGTTACACCACCAGTTATTCCCCCATTACCACCAGTCACCATGCCTATGCCATTCAGAAAAGAGAAGAGCACTCCCAATATCATTGACAAAATTAGTCCAGGATGCGAATTGGCATGTTACATCAATGATATCGAGGGCCTCTTTACCCTTCATTCTATCACAGATGATGCTGAGAAGAAGAAATGGTTCATTTATTATCCTGGCTTAATGGTTTCTGAATTTTGGGAGAGCTTGCCCAAATATAGTGAAGCTGGAAAGACCTATGATGACTTCAAGAAAGCCATTGTCGCACAGTACCCCCGATGCTAGCACCACACAGAAATATGAGAGACACGATCTCAAGCAGGTCATTGGAAAATTTACACATGAAGTCGATAATCTTGCAGATCTAGGAGCATTTTATCAGGAGTTCTATCCCAAAGTCAAGCATTTGATTGCTAATAATCAAATGTCCAACCACGAGTCTGGCAATATGTTCAGCAAAGGCTTTCCCAGTCACATTTGGGATTCCATTTCATGCCGACTCCAGATCAAGCTACCAGATCACCATCCTGCAGACCCATACAAACTTGAGGATATTTATGCCGCCACCCAATTTGTCTTACAAGGCACAGATAAGGGTGAGAGTCATATTAGCAGCATGCCTAATCACAGTTTCCATGAAGCGGTGCCAGCTAGACCATCCGAGATGCCATACCCAGCTCCAGTTTCACATTCCCAGCCAGTCATTCATGTCAAAGAGGAACCAGTCAAGCTGCAAGTTAAGATGGAGCATATCAATCTGCTCATCAAACTTGGTGAGATGTTATTACAATTGAACTCGAACAATTGATTCCAGAAGGCCCAGCAGACACATTTTTCATCTGGACCACCAGCTCAAAGTAATTTTGCGAACACTGCCACAGGTCAAAATTGCAGTTTTTGTGGAGAAATAGGGCATTTTATTCAAGAATGTCCTAAAGTAGAGGAAATGATTCACGATGGAAAGTGCAGGCGCAATATAGATGGGAAGATCGTCCTGTCTACCAGCACCTGGGTTCCATGGAATATTCAAGGCACTTGGCTTAAAGATCACATCGAAGAATGGCATCATCAGAACCCTGGTCAGACAGGTATCACTCATATGATGAACACCATTGTCAAGCCCAGTTCCAGTCCACCACATCTTTCTTCGATGCCAGTTCACATCAATTCACAATTGCTCAATATGCCTGCACCTGGCATTGATGCATGCCAGTGTCTCAAAGTGCTTATTGCCAAATCAGAAGCTATCAGCAAAGAGATTCAGGGCATCAAACAGTTTATGAATGCTGCCGTTGATCTGAAAAGTGCTGATAGCATGGATACCATGTTATGTCAGGTCGTCATCAAGGTTCCAAAGTTAAAATGTGGACCACTCAAGAAGGCTAGCCCTGCAGTAGCTGTGGAGCCTGCTGTTACTCAGATTCCAGCTAAAGTTGGTCACCAGATGCATACCAGTCGTAAAGCTGTAGAGCGAGCCGAGGATAATGATGTGACCGGAGTTGATGTATCCAAAAGTGTTGATCCGTTCGATCAAGATCTTACCCTGGATTATGATGGCATGCCCGCCCTCATCGAGGACTCAGATGATGAAGATATTTCCATTCCCCAGCAGACCCAGCATGATGATGAGGCTGCAGCAGCCATCATTAAGTCTTATTCTCCATGTCAATTTGAGAAATCCAAGACTGTTGTTCACAATAGCAGGAATTCTGTCTTGAAGTTTCTGTCTTATGAGCTGCCAGACCAGTCGAATATAGTCATGGATATTCCCAAGCATGCACCAGTCAAGGAGCGTGTAGCTCAGCTTATCCCCGAAGACATTCATCCTTTCGCCACAGCAAAGCCAGCCACTTATGCACCACCAGCAGTTCGTAACATGGGTGCTAAACCAGATATCTGCAAGCATCCCAAGGACAATGAACCCACATATAGGACTAGAGCTCTGATAGAAGGCTCGCATGTTGTGCGAGAAGTCTATGAGCATGCGCTCAACTCCACCATCACGTTATCGCATCAAGAGCTATATTCCTTATCACCAGCCATCAGGGAAATGATTAAGGAAGATAACACCAAGTGCAAAGTTCCTAGCACAGTGGAGCAGTTTCAAAAGGAGTTAGCATTGCCATTCACCGGACCCGAAACCATAGAAATCACGGTTAAGTCATCAGACAAAGAGGAACATGGCAAAACTTCCACTCTTTTATACAGCATGCCTTCCACTTTCGTCAACGTGCTCGAGTCTACAGGCAGTAATAAATGCACAGATCTGCCAGAGGGATCCTCAGTCATCCCTGATCCATATGAAGCTCGGATCAAACAAGGAGAGAAGATTGGCCCTTTGAAATGTGCAGCAGATTCCATTTCGTTGTGATCTATTGTACCCGTGGTTGATCACCAGCTCAAAGTCAAGTGTATCATTGATCCTAGATCACAAGTTATCTCCATGTCCGAAGCTGTTTGTTTGCAGTTGGGGTTAATTTACAATCTGACCATTGTCCTCAAGATGCAATCAGCCAATGGGACCATGAATTATTCTTTGGGTCTAGCATGAAATGTCACATTTTTGTTCAGCAACATCACATTATATCTCCAAGTTCACATCATTAGGCAGTCTGCCTACGATATTTTGCTTAGCAGGCCCTTTGACACGTTAACTCAGAGCATTGTACAGAATTACTCTGACGAGAATCAGACCATCACGACTCATGATCCAAATACCAGAAAAACAGCCACCATCCTGACGATCCCATGTGGTTGTCCCTGCATCCTTAATCATGTTCCCTTTTCATGGGACAATTGACTAGAAGAACCCATTGAAGATGACATTGAGGAGATCACCCTCATCATCAAATTAGACGCGAATCAAGAACCTCAAATTATTGCCTATGCTGCCTTGAAATCAGAATTTGACTCAGACAAAGCTTCGACTCAATATTTATCAGCCTGCAACCCTAATAAATTCCCTATCCATCCCACTACGTTTACACAATCACTATGGTCGACAGAAACTGTGTACAGTTCCAGCCCTTATGCTGAATTTTCTCTACCCAGCGATCATGAGCGAGAGCTACCTTTATATTCCATTCTGCCTTAGTATACTTCAGATAATTCTGATTCCATTTCCATTACCAAACCCCAAGATTATATGTACCGTCTTTATGGATCTAATATTATTGGAGATCAATCCTATGAGCCATGGTTCAATAAGAAAGTCTTGATATTTGCAGGCAAAAAGTACAAGCCAGTTGCATTGAAAACAAAACCAGTACTTGCAACTTTGCCTGACAAATTTTGTATCATTCGCAATATCCATGGAGATCCATTGGCCGAAATACCAATGTTATCTCCTACCCCCCACCATTTATTCCTACTGAATGTTATACCCAAGAATGCAAGGAATACATTGATTCCATCCATAATGATGGTTTTCTTTGGCCAGAAGAAATGAAGCTTATGCATCATTTCATGATGGTCCAAGAGAAGGCATTTGCATGGGAAGACAATGAATGAGGCAGTTTTTGTTGAGATTTCTTTTCTCCAGTTGATATTCCAGTCATCGAGCACACCCCTTGGGTACTATGAAATATACCCATTCCCCCTGGTATTTATGCAGAAGTTTGCCATATGATCAAGATGAAAATTGATGCAGGTGTATACGAGCCTTCCAATTCTTTGTACTGATCGAGATGGTTCACGGTTTTAAAGAAAGATGGCAAGAGTCTTTGAATAGTCCACAGCTTAGAACCATTGAACAAAGTTACCATTGCACATTCCAGATTACCACCAGCCACCGACCCATTAGCAGAACATTTTGCAGGCCATGCTTGCGGCGCTACCTTAGACCTCTTTGTTGGTTATGACAAATGTTTATTGGCAGAGTCCTCACACAACTTCACCACCTTTCAGACCCCATATGGAGTGTTACGTTTAGTCACCTTACCCATGGGTTGGACCAATTCTGTTCCAATATTCCATGATGACGTTACCTTCATCCTACAACCCGAAATTCCAGAGTTCACCATTCCTTATATTGATGATGTCCCAGTTTGAGGACCAGAGACTTGCTACAAAATTGAAGGAGGCTACGAGACCATTCCTCTCAATCACAGCATTAGAAGATTCGTTTGGGAGCATTTCCAGAACCTAAATTGAATTGTTCAATGCATGAAATATTGTGGAGGCACATTTTCAGGCAAGAAGGCCTACCTTTGTTGCACAGAAATCACCATGCTAGGTCACAGATGCATGTATTCAGGCAGATTACCATTGGAGAGCATAGTTGCATCAATTATGCATTGGGGACCTTGTATTGATGTCTCTGATGCATGCACATTCATTGGTACTGTCAGAGTTCTATGGATATTCATCAACGATTTTGCAACCTGAGCTCTACCTATCACCAAGTTATTCAGAAAAGATGTTCCTTTCAAGTTTGAAGCAGTTGAGATTGCCACACAAGAAGATCTCAAAGAAGCAGTTAGACACAGTCCAGCATTATGACCTCTCAGTTACACATCAACTGGAGCTGTCATACTTGCTGTGGATACAGGACCTGCCACAGTTGGTTATTATTTAGCACAGTGCAACCCTGTTGATCCCAAAATCCGATATTTTGCTAGATTTGGATCAATCACTCTAAATGAACAAGAGTGTGGATATTCTCAAGCCAAGAAAGAGATATTTGGACTTTATTGAGTGCTAGGAGATTGCAAGATTTATCTCATTGGCCTTCCAATGTTTATTGTGGAAGTTGATGTGAGTGCTATCAAGGGAATGCTCAAGAACCTGGACATAGCACCATCAGCTGCAGTAAACTGTTGGATTATTGGAATCCTTTCATTTCATTTTGTGTTAGTCCACATACCAGGCTCTAAGCATGGTCCAGATTGTCTATCATGATGCCCACCCCAACTAGGAGACCCTCCACCACCTGCAGATGGCATGGAAGACTTCTTACACACTCATTATGGGCTTATGCATTTTATAAATTCTACTTCACTGACAATTCATTCGCCGATCACGTTAATTCAGACCTTACAGCAAGAAGTCAACATTGATGACACAGAAATAGATTCCTACAAAATTGTTCCTTGTACAGCCAAGCAGCAGCATCTAGATGAATAATTGACTCATCTATTGCCATGGCATTTGTACCTTAAGTGGCCACCACAGATGGATGATAATGCATACCACAAGTTCATGAAATATGCAGTTCATTTCTTTGAGAGACAAGGAAAGCTTTGGCATAAAAACATGGATGGATGACATCAGCTTGTATTATTTCCAGACTGTCGCATTCAAGTAATGACATCTTGTCACAATGATGTCGCTCACAAGGGTTTCTATGTGATGCATGCACTGATAAAGGAATGTTATTGGTGGCCTGACATGAAGTACAATATTGCCTGGTTCATCAGGTCATGTCATCTTTGTCAAATCCATCAGACATGTCAAATATACATTCCACCCACCATCACACTCCCTGCTCCTTTGTTTTTGAAAATGTACATAGATACGATGATCATGCCAGTCTCAGGACAATACCATTACATTGTTCAAGGCAGATGTTCACTCAGTCATTATCCAGAATTTCATTGCTTGAGAAAAGAAACAGCACAAACTTTAGGAGAATGGATTTTTGAGGATATCTTATGCTGTTGGGGATCATTAGTCGAGATTGTCACCAACAATGGGTCTGCCTTCATTGCAGCTATAGGATATTTGAGCAAGAAGTATCACATCAACCATATCCGTATCTCAGGCTATAATTCGAGAGCCAATGGGATAGCAGAAAGGCTGCACTTTGGCGTCTATCAAGGTTTATTCAAAGCATCTGATGGAGACCAAAAGAAGTGGAGTCAGAACATTTATTCCATGTTTTGGGCCGATTGAGTAACCATGAGGAAACGCATGGGTTGCTCACCATACTTCACTGCAACAGGAGCAGAACCTCTTCTTCCTATGGATATCACAGAATTGACATGGCTATTGCCACCTCCAGACAATATTCTCAGTACCATGTCTTTAATTGCATATCGAGCCCTCAGTCTTCAGAAGCGAGCCACAGATCTGGAACACTTAAGATCAAAAGTCTATGAAGCATGGCATAATGCCGTGGCAAAATTCAAGAGAGACCACAAATTCTCAATCAGAGACTTTGATTTCCAGCAAGGAGATCTAGTGTTGATGCATAATACGCAAATAGAGAAAGCTCTAAACTGTAAAATGCATGCCAGATATTTAGGCCCCTTAGTGATCTTGGGGAGGAATAAAGGCAGAGCATATCTTCTTTGCAAGTTAGATGGATCAACGTTTTCTCAACCAGTTGCAGCATTCAGATTAGTGCCATACTTTGCATGAAAGAAGATTGACCTACTGGATATCAATGTGATCATTGATGTACCTCTAGAGTGGATCAATGACCTCTTTGCTTTGACAGATGACGGAATGCTTGAAGGACTTACGGATACAGAGGAAGGTCATCAAGAGGTGGAACTTGTTTGAGTTTTCAGATGTATCAAGTCACAGAAACACAAAAATGTATTTATTGGGTCCCATTTTGGGTACCCCTACACATTTGTTGCAAAAATTATCTATGGCCAGTATATCCATACTGGCCCACTGACACTCCTTTCAAACATATACCTGTGCAAATTATCATACAACTGCCAGCTATCTACTAAAGAACATGGCATCTAGAAGTGTTTACCTTTCTTGGAACTGGACATCTTGGAGCTGGAAGCCTTGGCACAAATAAATTCGTTACTAATGCAGACTCCATCCTGGTAGTGAATGTTATCAGTATGAACATCCTCTCCCCAATTACTGTAGTTCTTGTTGGGACAACCCTCGAAGTCGCAACCCCAGCCCCAAGTGTTGCATCCCTCGACACACTTAGTCAAGACTGGCTTCAGCACCTCTTTTGCCTTATGGTTATGCTTCTTCCCCTTGCCCTTCTTCTGAGCATGGTCCTATTTATTCAAACGGCGACCATGCTTATTGTTGAAGAGCCAGTAAGGGAATTGCTTCGAAACTGAGTTAGGAGGAGAGTTGTAAGTGGACTGAGCCACAGTATTGGCACAAGTGGCCTCTTGGTCATGGGCAAAGTCGAGCTTTGCCATAACAAGATGGTAATGCTGGACGAGGACATGGTGAACTTTCAAGAGAGGATAGAGGTCATGCATGTTGGACTCGAGACGATGGTAGAACACATCTTTAGTATGGACCAAGGAAGGGATAGACTCATAACTATGAAAGGGGAACTGAGTGAAGTTGGTACTGATGTAGGCCTTAGCATTGTCGATGATGGCCTCGGTATTAGGATCACTAGGGATGCCATGAGGAGGCTCTGTCATGACAATTCGAATTAGTATATGGATCAGCTGAAGAAGAAAATGTGCTTACTAGTGCCATAAGGGTCAAGATCAATCAGCTCATCAATGATGCTGAGCAGATGGTTGTCATCCTCCAGATGAGGATCCTTGAATGGCATCAGGAGAATCTGACAATCAGGAATGCTGCTCAGGCATTCCTGAAGGAGAGACTTCCCACAAGCTCAGCACTGATCTGACAGCCTATCATAGTGGCATTCGGTGCCTTCCTGAATGCAGGGACGGCAAGGATGGATGGCCTATGAGAATTGCCATTAGATGTAAAGCCATGAAATGAAGAAGAAACATACCTTTGCAGATTGAGCTGGACAAGAATGTGCTGGATGACTAGGCATACCAGAACAGACACCACAAAATTTCTCACTGTAGTGGAGGTCCACTTTGTTGAAAGAGCGACGATAGAGACCGGTTGTTACGATTTTCCTGCTTATCTTATCTTATCAAGCACTTATTGCTATCTCATCTTATCTCAAGTGCTTACTCACAGTTACCACAACTATAATGGATGTTCTCAATGATTGTACTATGGCTCACAACTATCGCCTGACTACCTCATTGTTCTCTATTGTTCTCCAAACAACAACCACAGTTATTGTTCTATTCTTAGTACTCCAGTTTTCCTATATAAGTAGTATAGCTCTTGCTGTATATCCCCAGCTTTGAGCTAAAGTTTATCTATACTACGCTTTACTCTCACTACAGAACTCAACTAAGAACTTAGTCCTTCTTCGCTGAGCTATAAGACATCAAGTCATTCTTCCGGTGATTGTCCGAATGTGAGACAGCTGAAGTCTAGACCCATCTTAAAGTCACATGAAGTTCAGGTCTAACAATTAGCTTGAAGCTTCCTTCTGGTCTCTTCACCGTTCACCGCAAAGAAACCAACCCATGCAGAACTTTGAACAAGCAATTGTCATCGCCCTTTCCATCACACTAGGATCCCTAGTGATCTTTTCCATTGTCACCCTTACCCTTGAATACAAGGAAGAAATGCAACAATTCTTCCGTCGTCTAGGAAAACCTTGCCCCCGACACCAACCACCCACCAGTTATGTTCCCCCTTTTCAAGTCGAACAACCCATTCCGGGGTCTCAACAAGACTTCATCCACCACACCACCCACAGGTTCGGCTTCACAGCCAACTCCAGCAATGAGTTCCCACCTCACCAGGAACCCCCCTGGACGAACCCTTTCCAGCACCACCAATCGTCACAGACAGGCCCCCAACCGCACAAGAAGCCTATGACCTCAGCCGGTGATGAGCCTCCAGGCTCTGTACGCTCAGAATTTCGCGAAATTACCCTTAATTCCTACACCAAGTCCACCTGATGGACTTTCACCAAACCAGTCATTGCCGACATGGCAATACCACTTTTGTATCATGGCAATATGTCTTCGCACATTGGTTATCCATTCCATCTTGAAATCCGACACTTCACGGCATTACGGGCATGTTAACACCAATTTTGATGGGCCCCTGATCGTATATGGTAATGCCACATCCACATCAAAGCGCATCGCTATGCATCATTGATTGCTAGACCCTATTAACATCACTTATCACCGCACTTATCCATCAAAGATATCAACCTATCATGGATACTCCAGAACTACAGTGACTCAAGCTGTTACTTCACCAAGTTGGCATGTCATTAGAGATGCATTGGGTGACCTCAGTGATACTAGCATGTCTTTACAATCTGCAGTACATGCAGTCGAAACAGCAAGAACCTGCCCAATAGCCAGACTCCACTATAGAACATTTTCTAACCAAGCACGGCAATTCAAACAATGCTGTATACTTCAGCTGATGGATATAGATCACATTTATTCAGGATTTTACTCAGCTAAAGCCTTACAGCCTTAGTAAAAAGTTGCTTGGAATTCTATTAATATATGAAGGACTTTAGTATAAAAACATAGATTACAGTAGTGTTCAGTACTTTTTGACCCCAGTGGGTACACTCTTGTTTGCCAGACTACGCTTGTATTGATTCTTGTACACGTCAATCCATCGTACACCATATTCACCGCACACACTGACAATAAATTGACTAGTCAGACCAGCAAATCTCTACAAATCCGTCCATTGTTTCTATAGGATCACCACACGTTTATTCGTCGTTTCACGGCAATATTTGTCTTGCATTGCATATAGTCAATTGCACATCAACTCGCAGTATTGCTTGAGTTATTCCATGGTTCTTTAACTGTGAAGAAGACATTTCCATCCCTCTTTACTCTTAACACTATTGGTACACGTCAATATCGTGCCAATACGTGATCGACCGCGCCATACCTCACCCCCCATTTACTTTATAGGCAGCACCAGTTTCAACTTCACCAGATAGGACCGTTTTACCAGTTTTCACCTTTGCCATCGTCATTGTTGCCCACTTGGGTAGTCTCAGAGCAGACTTAGGATCAGTACCAGTATAGGACCAGTTCAGCAATCATTTCAGTATAGGAAATCCCAGTGTGGATTATAGGATAAGCTTTTGACATCAGATAGGATCATTTTCAGCCCAGTACCGTTCGCCTCCAGTTTCCGTATCAGCCCATCCAGTTTAGGATCAGTTTCAGCCAGTTTCAGCACCTCATTCACGTTTATTTGATTGACCAGCACGTTTATTCCCAGCATCGCCAGTCCCTCGATCTATTGCCATATCGCTCAGGCATTTCCCTCTTGTTTCTCCACTCATATTAACGTCTCGAGCACATTTTCTCGAGTCTCATTCTCTGTTTCCATTTCAGAATACAGTTTCTTGATATTCACATCATATCAGGCACCATTCCCTCTCATTCTATGAGACCCTCACAACTTACAGTCATTCTTTTGGTTCTTCGACTCTCATGTCGTATTATCTGCTTGACTGCATAGTCCAAGCGTATCTTCGCACCCTTAAAGCTTTAATTTACTGCACGGAGGTGCCCCAAACCCACTTGCACACACGATCGTCCTAGTATTACCGTGTTCACACATTTATTCTCCATACTCTGCCTGGGTTTAGTTTTGCCGTTGCCACGGAAGTCTAGGCTCATCACTGGTACCTTCTCGGCAGATATGAGGCAAGCATCCCACCTGCCTACATCGAGCCTGCTCTCCTCAAGAGACCCATCAGTCTCAATGGATTCAGAATCTGAGTTGTCGGACCAAAGTGGAAGCTCCAGGGTCCCTTCGAGCAGTTCCCAGAAGACAAAGAAGAGGATGAAGAAATGGTATGTCCCAACCCCCAAGAGGAGCCCCACACCAATGAGCGAGGGGCCATCCTCCCCATCATTCTACACTCCCCTGAGCAGCAAACAAATGCCCTCGAGCCACAGCCTGACTCGCCCCCTCGCACTCCCTCCCCTGATTCAGAAAGCGACAGGTCTAACAATCCTCACTATGATTTCTATGATGACCCCCTTAACCCATGGAGTGCAGACTATGACTGGCCTGCCCTCACCCAAGTGGACAGGGATATACTCAGCCCTGCCCAGTCAGAGGCCTGGGAGCTACAACGCACCAACCTTGAAGCCCGAGCAGGATGGCATGCACCCATTCACCCAGACATGGATGAATGGTTGGCCATCAATCGGGGAGATGACATTCCTCAAAGGGGAAGAGACACCACCATTCAGGCTTGGATACATGCCAATCTTGACCGACAACTATACCCAACCTTCGCAGGCCACCAAATTTATGGGATACGAGAAAGAACCAGAAAAGAGGAAAGGGAGATGGGGGTCCTCCTTACCATACTCGCCCGATGATATGAGGAGGAATGCACGGAATCCAGGGCTTAGAGAGCCCTGAAATGATTTTGATACTTTTAACTATGATATAGAAACATTCAGCGGGGCTGAGCAGTATGGCCCCAATATATCCTCTTCCCAATATGGTCCCTATATGCTAGACTACGCCCTGCTCCCCAAACTACTACCAGACTCCCCACCCCCATGAACCCCCCAGCTGAGAAGCTGACTATGGCATCACAGCTATCACGAAGCAGGCATGAGCCGGCTCCTGGCAGGGGCAGGATTGAACATTGATGTAGATATCGACCCTGGCCAACCTGACAACACCCAGCAACCCACTGGGCCTCCACCAACCAAAGCACTGCCACCCCCAATGATCAAGTCCTTCCAAGCCAGCGTTGACCACTGGAGAACTACTTGCTTCGATATGTCAAAACGGCTCACCAATCTGGACAACAGAATGATGAAGTACAAACCACTGTCATCCCCCTCGTCCAGCAATGGAAGCATGAGATGGTCACTACCAAAACCACCCCGAGTACCAGGCCATCCACCCCACCCATCACCTGTCAGGACCACATCAGTTCAAGAACTGTTCCTCCAAGTAAAGCCAATGATGCATGATGTCCCAGACAAGTTCACTGGGGAACACACTGACATTGAGTGATATATTGGGGACTGTGACTCCTACTTCACCTCCTTCAAAGTCTTTTTCCCCTATCCCTCCAACAAGATTCAGCTCGTGTCCTCACTCCTGAAGGGCCCAGCAAAGGACTGGTGGGTGTATCAACGACCAGACTTCTATGACCCCATCACCCAATGAGTCTGATACCCCGACTGGAATGGGTACTGCAATCTCATCCGTCGACAATTCTCAGATCCTGCCATCGAGCAGCTTCATGAGAAACGAATGAACAAGATATGGATGGGCAATGGGAACACCAATGACTTCTTCCAGGCCATCAAAATACAGGCCAAGTTAGTGGGGCTCCGACACGATGAAGGAGACCAAGGAAAGATAGTCCAGGCCATCAGATCGGGAATCCCACAAAGCTATGCCAAGACCATCACCAACCAGGGTGTTTGCACACCAGAGACCTATCCTGAGTGGAAGGAGCATGTCTCTCAACTCTACATTGACTGCACCAAACAGACTATCTTCGAACAAACCATCGGACGCCCAGATGACCGCTGCAGCGACCAACAACAAGACAATAAGCCCAGACCGTCGAACCAAAATACTAGCCCCAGCAAACCAGCTGGGGCCACAAGTTTGATGCCGGCCAAGCAGTTGGGACAAGTCAAGACCACCAGCAGAGATGCAGGGTCCGGAAGATGGACTACATATGGAGGCCAAGGACAGGCCATGGACATAGACATCCTATAAAGAGAAGGGAGGTGCTACCATTGCAAGGAGAAGGGGCACATGTCAAAGGACTGCCCAAAGAGAAAAGATTTCAAGGACATTCGCTCATTAGTAGTAGTCAAGCAGGAACCAAAGATGGAGTCGAAGGTGGAGGAGGTAAAAGATTAGGTTGTCAAGGGCTCGATTCCCCTTTGACAACCTCCTCCTCATGTACTGGTGTGCTTCCTCACCCTCCTGGTGGGGCTTATGATATTTCTGTAGTTACATCTTGTGTTCCATGATCAAATATACCTGTTTCTACTGCTTTTAACATCCCCAGAATGACTAGCAACCCAGTACCAAAAGAATTGAACTGTTATGCTGCCCTAGCACAATTGGACAACCTGGACTCAAGCACTAAGGAGGACGATCCCTCTGATGCCAAACAGGGAAAAGATTCTTTGGAGTTGGCAGAGAGCCTCCCATTGAACTTGCCAGAACCCCTAATATGGGAACTGCCTGCATGTAAACCCCTCGGGGGGAATGCCTCTGTGGGACTGGCTAAACAGAGTGTGAATACCCTAACGGGGAAAGGCTCTGGAAAGCAGCCTCATAAAGCTGCAGGAACCTCAGGTAAGGATTCCCGGAAGACTCAAGCAGGAGCAGCACAGAAACAAATGAAACCCTGAGTCAGAGGTGGCAAGATAGCAGAGCACAGCCCTACCCAACTGCTGGTGTCAGATGGTAATGACAGTCATGGTTCATGCGACAAGAACATGATGTTCACAGACCAGTCCTCCATCCCTCGAAGGGACAGCCCTGACATTCAGACTGGAAGTAGGTATCCTCTCAATGCTCCTCAGCCCAACCCTGACAAAGATGCATGACTGGCAGAGGACACCAAGAAAGCCATAGGATCTGGACCCACTAGCGCCCAGGCGGTAAAAAGGGGGCCAGCCATTACCATGGTAGAGGTTCCAGATGAAGAAGACAACATGGCCTACCAACAATGGTGGGCGAAACAACAGAAAGAAAGTGTGGCCCAGGAGAAGTGGGACACTGAGAACTGTCCCCAGCTCGTATCCCCTCTCTCACAAACTGATCCCCCATTACCACCACCAGACCAATGGCTGAAACCCTTCAGGGCTGAATGGACCCTCCATGCCATCTGAGAAGCCCGCACAGACAGCAAGGCCATCGCTGCCCTTCACTGTTGGATCCACCGAGACCACGTCAGTGAAATTGTTGGTGACCTGATCGAGGGACTGAAGCTCAGAGGTGAACCAGCCTTGGAAATGCTGTACAAACTCAAGCAGCCAATTTGTTACATCCGAGGCACCAAGTTGACCAGATGAGACTTCATGCTCGATGTCCAACTCAAAATGGCCATGAACATCCAAATGCTTACCACACATGCCCTTCTCGACAGCGGCTGCACTGGCAGTTCTATAAATTGATTGTATGTCCAGAATGTTATGATTTTTCTGCTTATCTTATCTTATCAAGCGCTTATCGCTATCTTACCTTATCTCAAGCGCTTATCCACAGTTACCATGACCATAACAGATGCTCTCAACGATGGTACTACGGCTCACAACTATTGCCTGACTACCTCGTTGCTTTCTATTGTTCTCCGAACAACAACTACGGTTATCGTTCTATTCTTAGTACTTTAGTTTTTCTATATAAGTAGTGTAGCTCTCGCTGTATATCCCCAGCTTTGAGCTAAAGTTTATCTATACCACGCTTTACTCTCACTACAGAACTCAACTAAGAACTTAGTCCTTCTTCGCTGAGCTATAGACATTCAAGTCATTCTTCTGGTGATTGTCCGAACACGAGACAGCTGAAGTCTAGACCCATCTATAGTCATGTGAAGTTTGGGTCTAACAATTAGCTCGAAGCTTCCTTCTGGTTTCTTCACCATTCACCGCAAATAAACCAACCCATGCAGAACTTCGAACAAGCCATTGTAATCGCCATCTCCATCGTCCTAGGATCCTTGGTGATCTTCTCCATCATCGCTCTTACCCTCAAATACAAGGAAGAAATATGACAGTTCTTCTGTTGTCTAGGAGAACGTCGCCCCCAACCCCAATTGCCTACCAGCTATGTTCCCCCATTTCAGGTTGAACAACCTGTTCCTATCTCGCAGCAAGACCTCATCCACCACATCACCCAACGATCTGGCTTCACCGCCAACTCCAGTGACAAGTTCCTGCCTCGGCAGGACCCCCCCAGGAATGCAACCCCTGGGCCCAGCCAACCAAGAGGAGCCCCCTGAACCCTGTCCCCAGACACCACCACCCTCGAATCCATCCCCCTGGACAAACCCTTTCCAGCGCCACAAATCATCACAGACAGGCCCCCAACAGCTCAAGAAGCCTATGACCTCAGCTGGTACCTTCTCGGGAGATACGAGGCGAGTATCCCGCCCACCTACATTGAGCCTGCTCTCCCCGAGAGACCCATCAGCCTCGAAGGATTCCGAATCTGAGTCATCGGAAATGAGTGGGAGCTCCAAGGTGCCTTTGAGCAGTTCCCAGAAGATGAAGTGGAAGACGAAGAAACGGTACACCCCACCAATGAGGAAGACCCCCACGCCGGTGACCGAGGGCCTGTCCTCCCAATCATTCTACACTCCCCCGAGCAGGAAGCAATCTCCCTCGAACCACAGCCCGCCACCCCACCTCGCACCCCTTCCCCCGATCCCAACGATGATGAGCCAAATGAGCTCCTCCACCATAGTGACCCCAATGACCCCTTTAACCCACGTAGCACAGACTATGATTGGCCTGCCCTCTCACAAGCAGACAGGGACATACTCGGCCCTGCTCAGTCTGCCGCCTGGGAATTACAGCGTGACGACCTCGAAAGCTGAGGGGGCTGGCACTCACCCATTCGCCCAGACATGGATGAGTGGTTGGCCATCAATCGGGGAGACGACATTCCTCGAAGGGGAAGAAACGAAACCATCCGAGCCCGTATACACGTCAATCTTAACTGGCAGATATACCCAACCTCCGCTGGCCATCAGATCTATGGAATATGGGAGAGAACAAGGGAAGAGGAGAGAGAGATGGGAGTCATCCTCCTCATACTCGCCCAATGACATGAACAGGAGTGTGCTGAATCCAGGGCTAGGGATGCCCTGGAATAATTTCGATACTTTTAACTACGATACAGAAACATTTGGTGGGGCCGAGCAATATGGTCCCAATATATTTTCTTCCTAGTACGGCCCCTATATGCTAGACAATGCCCCATACCCCGAACCACTACCAGACTCCCCACCCCTACGAATTCCCCAGCCGAAAAGCTGACAACAGCATCACGGCTATCACGAACCAGGCACAAGCTGCCTCCTCGCTGGGGCAGGGTCGAATATTGACATAGACCCCGAACCCAACCAGCCCGGAGACACCCAACAGCCGACTGCACCCCCACCGCCCCAGACACCTCCAACCCTTGAATCCCTCACCAGCGAGGTCACCCACTGGAGAACTGCTTGCTTCGACCTAGCCAAGTGGCTCAATGACATGGACAGCACACTAGCAAAGTACAAGCCACCCTCATCCCCACCATCCAGCAGCGGAAGTGACAGGTGGTCGTTGCCCAGACCACCCCAAGTACCGGGGCAACCACCTCATCCACCACCCGTCGGAACTGCAGCAACTCAAGAGCCGTTCCTTCAGGTAAGGCGAATGATGCATGAACTCCCGGACAAGTTCGCAGAGGCCCATGACGACATTGAACGCTACCTGGGGGACTGCAACTCATACTTCGCCTCCTTCGAGGTCTACTTCCCATACTCCTCGATCAAGATCCAGCTCACATCCTCCTTACTAAAAGGCCCTGCCAAAGACTGGTGGGTGTATTGAAGACCCAACTTCTATGATACAAATGCCCAACAAGTCCGATATCTGAGTTGGAACGGATACTGCGACCTTATCCACTGCCAGTTCTCTGACCCTGCCATCAAGCAGCAGCACGAGAAGAGGATGAACAAAATACGGATGGGAAGCGGAAATGCAAATGACTTCTTCCAGGCCATAGAGACCCAAGCCAAGTTGGTGGGACTCCGACACGACGAAGGAGAACGAGGGAAAATGGTCCAGGCCATCCGATGGGGAATCCCACAAAGCTATGCCAAGACCATCGCCAACCAAGGCATCCACACCCCCGAGACGTATCCTGAGTGGAAAGAATGCGTCTGCAAACTCTACATCGATCACACCAAGCAGACGATCTTTGAACAGACTCTTGGATGCCCTGATGAGCAACGACCTGACCACCAACAAGGCAATAAGCCTGGACCGTCGAACCAGAACCAAAGCCCCAGCAAACCAGCTGGGGCCACAGGTTCGACGCCAGCCAAGCAGTCAGGACAGGTCAAGACCACCGCCAGAGATACAGGGACTGGAAGATGGACCACATATGGAGGGCAAGGACAAGCCTTGGA
Organism: Armillaria mellea; assembly: GCA_030407055.1. Classification (NCBI taxonomy): domain Eukaryota; kingdom Fungi; phylum Basidiomycota; class Agaricomycetes; order Agaricales; family Physalacriaceae; genus Armillaria; species Armillaria mellea. The sequence goes on along the minus strand of JAUDZF010000001.1, from coordinate 531,205 downwards.
CATAGACGTCCTACAAAGGGAAGGAAGATGTTACCGCTGCAAGGAGAAGGGGCATATGTCGAAAGACTGCCCAAAGAGGAAAGAGTTCAAGGACATTCGCTCGCTAGTAGTAGCCGAGCAGGAGCAGAAACCCAAGCTGGAGACAGGGTCAAAGGTGGAGGAGGTAAAAGATTAGGTTGTCAAGGGCTCAATTCCCCTTCGATGACCTCCTCCTCAAGTACTGGTGCATTTTCTCATCCTCCTGGTGGGGCTTATAATACCTCTCTAGTTACATCGTCTGTCTTATCTACCGAGCATTCAAATATACCCGTTTCTACTGCTTTTAATGTCCCTCGCATGACTAGCAAACTAGTACCAAAAGAATTGAACTGATATGCTGTCTTAGCACAACTGGACACCCTGGACTCAAGTGCTGAAGAGGATGACTCCTCCGATGCCGAACAGGGAAAAGACTCTTTGGAGTTGGCAGAGAGCCTCCCATTGAACTTGCCAGAACCCCTAGTACGGGAACTGCCCACACATGAACCCCTTGGGGGGAACACCTCTGTGGGACTGGCTAAACAGAGCTTGAATACCCTCACAGGGAAAGGCTCTGGAAAGCAGCCCTACGAAGCTGCAGGAACCATGGGTAAGTGTTCCCGGAAGACTCAAGCAGGAGCAGAACAGAAACAGATGAATCCCCGAGTCAGAGGCAACGAAGGAACAAAGCACAACCCTACTCGACTGCTGGCACCAGTAGGTAATGGCAGTCACAGTTCATGCAACAAGAACGCGACACTCACAGACCAGCCTCCTGACCCTCAAAGGGTTAGCCCTGGCATTCAGACCAGAAGTAGGCATCTTACCACCATTCCTTTGCCCAACCCTGATGAAGATGCATGACCGGCCAAGGATGCCAAGAAAGCCGCAGGACCTGGACCCGCTCACACCCAGGCGGTAAAAAGGGGGCAAGCCGTCACTATGGTGGAAGTCCCAGATGAAGAAGATGACACAGCCTACCAAAGATGGTGGGCAAAACAGCAGAAAGAAAGCACCGCCCTCCACTGTTGGGTACACCGAGACCGTGTTGGCAAGATTGTTGGCAACCTGATCAATGGACTAAAGCAAGGAGGGGAACCCACATTAGAAGAGCTATATGAGCTCCAACAGCTGATTCATTATATCAGGGGCACCAAATTGACCAGCCGAGACTTTACGCTCAGCGTCCAGCTCAAAACAACCACAAATAACCAGACCTTGACCGCCTGCGCCCTCGTAGACAGCGGCTGCATGGGCAGCTCCATAAATCACTCCTTCGTTCAGAGTCACCAGCTCAACACAAGGAAAGCCGCTGCCCCCATCCCAGTTTACAACGCCAATGGAACCTGCAACAAAGCAGGGAACATCACAGAATTCGTGGAACTCCGCCTTACCATCAGGGGCCACAGTGAACAAATCGACTTAGCCATCACCGACCTCGGCTCGAAGGATCTTTACCTCAGCCATGACTGGCTCAAACGCCATAACCCAGTTATCAACTGGAAAACGGGCACAATCATCTTCGGTCGCTGCCAGTGCACGAAGAACCCATTCCCACTCCCTGACACAGATCCTGATGACCGATGGGATGAAGAGCTTGAGGAGGGAGAGACCATCCTTGCCGTTAACATGCAGGAAGAACTTGTCATTCGCGCGGTCCACCATGCAAATGACCTAGTGGCCCAGGCCAATATGGACAAGCCGAAGAAAACCTTTGAAGAAATGGTACCTGAGCACTACCGCTCATACCACAACTTGTTTTCGAAAGAAAACTTCGATGACCTTCCCGAACGAAAACAGTGGGACCATGCCATTGAACTTGTCCTGAACGCCAAGTCCACGCTCAATGATGAACCTAGACTTCCATGGCAACGGCAAAACCAAACTCGGGCGGAGTATGGAGAATAAACGTGTGAACATGGCAATACTAGGATGATCGTGTGTGTGAGTGGGTTCGGGGCACCTCCGTGCAGTAAATCAGAGCTTTAATGGTGTGAAGATATGCTTGGACTATGCAGTCAAGCAGATAATACGACATGAGTGTCGAGGAATCGAAAGAATGACTGTAAGTCGTGAGGTCTCGTAGAATGAGAGGGAACGGCGCCTGATATGATGTGAATATCAAGAAACTGTATTCTGAAATGGAAACGGAGAATGAGACTCGAGAAAATGTGCTCGAGACGTTAATACGAGTGGGGAAACGAGAGGGAAATGCCTGAGCGATACAGCAATAGATCGAGGGACGGGCGATGCTGGGAATAAACGTGCTGGTCAATCGAATAAACGTGAACGAGGTGCTGAAACTGGCTGAAACTGATCCTAAACTGGATGGGCGATACAGAAACTGGGGGTGAACGGTGCTGGGTTGAAAATGATCCAATCTGATGTCAAAAACTTATCCTATAATCCACACTGGGATTTCCTATACTGAAACGATTGCTGAACTGGTCCTATACTGATACTAATCCTAGGTCTGCTCTGAGACTACCCAAGTGGGCGACGATGATGATGGCAAAGGTGAAAACTGGTAAAACGGTCCTATCTGGTGAAGTTGAAACTGGTGCTGCCTATAAAGTAAATGGGGGGTGAGGTATGGCGCGGTCGATCACGTATTGGCACGATATTGACATGTACCAATAGTGTTAAGAGTAAAGAGGGATGGAAATGTCTTCTTCACAGTTAAAGAACCATGGAATAACTCAAGCAATACTGCGAGTTGATGTGCAATTGACTATATGCAATGCAAGACAAATATTGCCGTGAAACGACGAATAAACGTGTGGTGATCCTATAGAAACAATGGACGGATTTGTAGAGATTTGCTGGTCTGACTAGTCAATTTATTGTCAGTGCGTGTGGTGAATATGGTGTACGATGGATTGACGTGTACGAGAATCAATACAAGTGTAGTCTGGCGAACAAGAGTGTACCCACTGGGTCGAAAAGTACTGAATGCTACGGTAATCTACGTTTTTATACTAAAGTCCTACATATATTAATAGAATCTCAAGTGACTTTTTACTAAGGCTGTAAGGCCTTAGCTGAGTAAAATCCTGAATAAACATGACCTATATCCGTCAGCTGAAGTATACAGTGTTGTTCGAATTGCCATGCTTGGTTAGAAAATGTTCTATAGTGGAGTCTGGCTATCGGGCCGGTTCTTGCTGTTTCGACTGCGAGTGCTGCGGATTGTAAAGACGTGCTAGTGTTGCTGAGGTCGCCCAATGCATCTCCAATGATGTGCCAGCTTGGTGAAGTAACAGCTTAAGTCACCGTAGTTCTGGAGTATCCGCGACAGGTTGATATCTTTGGTGGATGAGTGCGGTGATAAGTGACATTAATAGGGTCTAGCGATCAATGATGCGTAGCAACGCGCTTTGATGCAGATGCGGCATTACCATATACAATCAGAGGCCCATCAAAATTGGTGTTAACGTGTGTGCGAAGACATATTGCCGTGATACAAAAGTGGTATTGCCGTGTCGGCAATGACTGGTTCGGTGAAAGTCCGTCAGGTGGACTTGGTGTAGGAATTAAGGGTAATTTCACGAAATTCTGAGCGTACAGAGCCTGGAGGCTCATCATCGACTGCAAGGTTTACCCCTTGAATCGGAACGAGCAGGAACAACTGGACAAATTCCTAGACGAGAACTTGAAATCAGGGCGAATTCACCCATCCAAGTCCCCCTTCATGTCCCCATTCTTCTTTGTAAAGAAGAAAGACGCTTCACTCCACCCTGTCCAAGCCTACCAAAAACTGAACGAAATGACAATCAAGAACCGATACCCGCTCCTGCTCATTTTGGAACTCATTGACAAGCTCCAAGGTGCCAAATATTTCACCAAGCTCAACGTTCGTTGGGGATACAACAATGTCCGGATCAAGGAGGGAGATGAGGAGAAGGCTGCTTTCAGAATGAACCGAGGACTCTTCGAACCCACCGTAATGTTCTTCGGCCTCACCAACTCCCCAGCCACCTTCCAGTGGATGATGAACAACATATTTAAAGATCTAATCGCCAAGGGAAAGGTCACCATCTACCTCGATGATATTCTCATCTTCACCAAAGGCCTCAACGAACATCGCCAAATTGTCCGCCGCATACTCCAATGCCTTTGAAAGAATAAACTGTTCTTCAAGGCAGAGAAGTGCGAGTTTGAAGTACTAGAAACCGAGTACTTGGGAGTAATCATCAGTGAAAACTCGGTACAAATGGACCAGGTTAAAGTCGCCAGAATCACTGAATGGCCGATGCCTACCAAAAAGAAGGAGCTGCAGTCATTCCTTGGATTCACCAATTTCTATCGAAAGTTCATCCGTGACTACTCCAAGATTGTCCGACTGCTCACCCAGCTTACCGGAAAAGCGGAGTGGACGTGGGGAACTGCCCAGAATCAGGTGTTCCAACAGAGACAGGCCGTTTCAAGGTTGAAGCCGACTCAAGCGACAGAGCCATTGGTGCAGTCCTCAGCCAGCAACAAGAAGGGAAATGGCGACCGGTAGCATTCATGTCCAACGCCCTAACTGTGACAGAACAAAACTACAAGATCTACGACAAAGAGCTACTCACCATCATGCTTGCATTATCCGAGTGGCGGCACTACCTCATGGGCACCGCTGAGGACGTTGAAATCTGGACGGATCATCAAAACCTCCAGTATTTCCAGAAACCCCAGAAATTGAACAGACAACAAGCATGCTGGGTCACTGAACTTGCGGAATACCACTTCGTCCTCCACCATCAACCTGGTGTCGCCAACAAGAAAGCCGACCTCCTCTCCCGACGAGACGATCATGACCAAGGCAAGGACAACAATGATGATATCATTGTCCTCCAACCAGAACACTTTAGAGCCCTTATCATGCCCACCACTGCGGAAGTACACTCGAAAGTCCAAAGGGCACTCCGATGAAAGGAAGACTGGGATCAAGGGATTGCGAACTCCCTCAACTACGAATGAGGGATCACCCAAAAAGATGGACTCCTATTCTACGATAGATGAGTCTATGTCCCAAAAGACCATGTCCTTTGAGGGGAAATCATCACCCAGAGCCATGACCACATCACCGCTGGACACCCAGGCATCAAAAAGACCAAAGAACTCGTCCAATGAGAGTACTGGTGGCCAAAGCTCAAGAAGGATGTAGAATTATATGTCAAAGGCTGTGAAGCTTGCCAATGAGCTAAGACAAGCATGCAAGCAAAGGCCACACCCCTTCATCCAAACACGATCCCGTCTGAACCATGGACCCATATATCAGTCGACATGGTCACCGGACTACCCGAATCCCAAAGGCTACGACGCCCTTCTGGTCATTGTAGATCAATTCTCCAAAGCCATTATCCCGGTCCCCTGTAACATCAAACTCTCAGCAGAAGGATGGGCCAAAATACTCCGAGACCATGTCTATGCAAAGCACGGCATGCCCTCGGTTGTCATCTCCGATCGAGGTCCCCAATTTGTTTCAACATTCATGAAAGACCTATACCGAATCCTGGACATCACGCCAAACGCCTCCACCACCTTCCACCCTCAGACCGATGGACAGACCGAGTGAGTCAACCAAGAGCTCGAAGGCTATCTTCACCTCTTCATTTCCTACCGACAGGACGACTGGAGTGACTGGTTGCCCATGGCAGAGTTTGCTCACAACAACCGGATCCACTTGGCCACTGGAAAGAGCCCATTCATGGTACTCTATGGTCACAACCCACGACTCGTACCCGATTCTGTTTGAACCTCCCCCTTCCTAAACCCAGCTGCTGGGACATTCACCATGACCATGGCAGAAGTCCACAAGCAAACACAAATGGCCCTGCAGAAGGCAGCGGAACAAATGAAGGTCCAATATGACAAAAAGAAATGTCCTGCATCTGAGTATAAGGTCGGAGATCAGGTCTGGCTTGACACCGCGAACCTCCACTTACCACGACCCAAGAAAAAACTGGACAACAAACGAGTTGGACCCATCACGATCCTCCAAAAGGCCGGGGCATCAGCATACAAACTAAAGCTCCCGCCTCACTGGAAAATTCATCTGCGTTTCAATGAGAAGCTATTATCCCCATACACCCCACCTTCCTTCCCGAACCAGGAGAAACCACCACCGCCTCCACCCGATCTCATCGATGATGAGGAGCAATACAAAGTAGAGGAGGTGCTCGACTCCAGAACCCACAAAATCAGAGGAAGGAAGGGACAAAAAGCACAGGATACCATAGACTACCTCGTCAAATGGAAGGGATGGACCCGGGAACACAACTCTTGGGTATGAGACACAGAAATGGAAAATGCTCAGGAAGCGATCCAAGACTATGAAGACAAGATCCAACAAACAGGATGGGTCGACATAGCCAAAATCATAACCAAGAACCCCGCAACGGCTGTCACCATGATCCTTGACCATGAATACCGTGACAGTATCGTATACTATAAGGCCCAACGACAGGACAGACTCCAGAAATGGGTTAAAAACCCCAACGATGACCTATGGAAGGACCTTATAGATGAATATTGGAATAATGAACTTTCATGCCAACTTGACACCCCCGAAGACGAACCATGACAATCGGGACGATTGTCTTAACAAGGAGGTAATGTTATGATTTTTCCGCTTATCTTATCTTATCAAGCACTTATCGCTATCTTACCTTATCTCAAGCGCTTATCCACAGTTACCACAACCATAACGGATGCTCTCAATGATGGTACTATGGCTCACGACTATCACCTGACTACCTCGTTGCTTTCTATTGTTCTCCGAATGACAACCATGGTTATCATTCTATTCTTAGTACTTTAGTTTTTCTATATAAGTAGTGTAGCTCTCGCTGTATATCCCCAGCTTTGAGCTAAAGTTTATCTATACCATGCTTTACTCTCACTACAGAACTCAACTAAGAACTTAGTCCTTCTTCGCTGAGCTATAGACATTCAAGTCATTCTTCTGGTGATTGTCTGAACACGAGACAGCCGAAGTCTAGACCCATCTATAGTCACATGAAGTTCAGGTCTAACACAGAACCACCAGATTGACACCAAGAAAGCTGCTGCCCCGATCCCCATCTACAATGCCGATGGAACCCACAACAAGGTGGGCAGCATCACTGAATTTGTGGAACTCCGTCTCACCATCAGAGGACGCAGCAAAAGAATTGACCTGGCAGTCACCGACCTTGGCTCGAAGGATCTATACCTCGGCCATGACTGGCTTAAACACCATAACCCAGTTATCAACTGGAAGACAGGCACCATCATTTTTAGTCGCTGTCAATGCACCAAAAACCCATTCCCACTTCCTGATGCAGACCCAGATGATCGATGGGATGAAGAACTCAAGGAGGGAGAAACCATCCTCGCCGTCAACATGCAAGAAGAGCTTGTTATTCACACAGTACACCATGCCAATGACCTAGTGGCCCAGGCCAATATGGACAAGCCAAAGAAAACATTTGAAGAAATGGTACCTGAGCACTATCGCTCGTACCATGACTTATTTTCAAAAGAAAACTTCGACGACCTCCCTGAACGAAAGCAGTGGGACCACGCCATCAAGCTCATCTCTAATGCTAAGTCCATGCTTGACTGCAAGGTTTACCCCTTGAACTGAAACGAACAGGAGCAACTTGATAAGTTCCTCAACGAGAACCTGGAATCGGGGCAGATCCGCCCATCCAAGTCCCCTTTTGCATCACCCTTCTTCTTTGTCAAGAAAAAGGATGGCTTGCTTCGCCCCATACAGGATTACTGCAGATTGAATGAAATGACAATCAAGAATCGCTACCTGCTACCCCTCATCTCAGAGTTCATTGACAAGCTCCAAGGCGCTAGGTATTTCACCAAGCTCAATGTTCATTGGGGATACAACAACATCTGGATCAAGGAGGGAGACAAGGAAAAGGCTGCATTCAGAATGAACTGAGGACTCTTTGAACCCACCATAATGTTCTTCGGTCTCACCAATTCTCCCACTACATTCCAGTGAATGATGAACGACATATTCAAAGACCTAATTGCTGAGGGCAAGGTTACCATTTACCTCGACGACATCCTCATCTTCACCAAAGGCCTAGACGAGCACTGATGAATTGTGTGATGTGTACTTCAATGCCTATGAGAGAACAAATTGTTCCTCAAAGCTGAGAAGTGCAAGTTCGAGGTACTAGAGACCAAGTACTTGGGAGTGATCATCAGTGAAAACTCAGTATGAATGGACCAGGTTAAGGTTGCCGGAATCACTGAATGGCCAATGCCCACCAAAAAGAAGGAGTTATAGTCGTTTCTTGGATTCACCAACTTCTATCGAAAGTTCATCCACGACTACTCAAAAATTGTCCAACCACTCACTCAACTTACTGGGAATGTGGAGTGGACATGGGGAACTGCCCAAAATCAGGTGTTCCAACAACTGAAGAAACAGATGGCTGAGGATGTTATTCTCGCCATCCCAATGATGAGCCTCCAGGCTCTGTGCGCTCAGAAATCATGGGCACTACCTTCAATTTATCAATTATGTCCCACCCATGGACTTTCAGTAAACCTAACATTGCAAGCAAGGGCCAACTTGTTTCATTCCGAACTTTGCAAAGTACATGAAGTTACACTGTGGAACTGATGCGCCATATTCCCACGAGTCCCTTTTTGATTACCGATCATCCATAAATGGAATAAGCACCTGACTGGTCTAGAACTTAGGTGCGTGCAGCACTGGCTGAGTCATGGGTTTCACCATGCGTAGGCTGTTTACGACTACAGATTGCTAATGGAAGTACGGGACCGTATGGTCACATACTTAAACCAGTAGTATTAGTGAGCCATAGCCAAGGATATGTAAGAAAATCTTACCAAAATGACCAGCCACACCTGCGCACTTTGGCAGCACTGTAAGTAAAGTATTTAAAAAGTTCTTTAGTATTATAAATGCATTAGACATGCTCAGCAATATGTACTGCAGTTTTATAGCCTTAGAAACTTCGCTTACTGATAAAAGTTTGCGAACTTTGTATAAAAAGAGGACAAAACATAGCTAGAAAATAATAGACTGGCGGATACCCCACCAATTTCCCATATTCACACAACCAACAAGATTTAATGTCGTGTCTCTGTGTTCTAAGAGACCAGACAACTAAGTCTTGTTACTACTTCGCTCTGTAAAGCAGGAAGGAATATTAAGCATAAGAAAGCTATCCTTCTTGTCATTCTCACCTTGAAACATCACATTCAAAAGACTAGTAAAGGTAAAGAGAGTTACTAACAAAGTTCATTAGAAACACAGTTACAATACTGGAACTGTAGCTAGGTTTCCGACACCAACAGAAAGTTTGCGCCGTATATAGGTCGCCCCCACTCAGCATACACCCACGTTTACACATCCCTTCCCTTCCAGGAAACTTTGTGTACATAACTTGAGCCTCTCTAGACCATTAGGGACTCATAACAACCGTAGCAAAAGTTCGCTACCATCCTAGGAAGCTATAGTCACCACACAGAGGTGCAAGACTAGACTCACTAGAACCTGCCTTCAGATTAGCTGCTTGATAGCACTTGCCGTTATAGGTCTTGTGTTTTCTGCCTGCAGGAGTCTATAGGTTCATCATTTTGGAGCCCACCACGAGGGGGAAATAGTCGAATTTGACTGTATCTCCTAAGTCCGACCGTTGACCATTGCTCCTCCAAAGAACTTTGGTCACAACAAACCCTACGAAACCACTACTACCCAATCTTTGTGAAATACTTCACAATGCCAACAGTGGCAAAAAGATACCGAGCACTTGTGACCCAAGCCTGCCGACACCCCACCACCTAGTCCACCCATCCCCTCTTCCTCTATGCTTCCGCTAAAGGAACAAGAAGAAACAGAACTCCCTATCCCCGGAGACTTCTACGACCACCATCTCGATATTTCTACTATCGAGCCCTTCAACTTAAGTGACGAAAACGAAGTTTTCTCCAGTCTACAATTGACTGAAGAAAATCTCAACACCGACACACAACCCACTGCGTATAATACTGCGGGCAATATCACACCTGCCCCCGAATATACCAACCCATTCGAACCTCGCACCTTAGACTTTGACAAGTTTGGAAGATGCCTTAGCCTTGCTACACAGAGTACAGATGCTAGCGAACTTTTTTCCGTTAAAGCTTCACCAAAACAAACCCCAGCACCAGCTACTACTCCTGTATTAGATGGAGAAGAACCTGACCACACCCCTACCTTTATATCCCAACCCATCGTTCTATTACCAGCTGTTAGTTCATGAACTAAAATGTCAGGACAACAAGCCGGAGGAGCCCAAGCAGGAAACCAACCTGTGCAACCCGTCACCATGAATACTTGCATGCTGTTCTGCAGAGAGCATAGTGCACCGACCATCTTTGACAAAGCCAACCCAGGCCGTGAACTTTCACACTACATACAAGACCTGGAAGCCCTCTTCGTGCGTTTCAGTATCACAGATAACATGGAGAAAAAGAAATGGTTAACACATTACCCTAGTGTTGCCATCATGGACTTTTGGGAAAGTCTACACGAATTCACAAACGTGGCTAGTACCTATGAGCAGCTTAAAAACACGATAATTAAACAATATCCAGATGCAGACGTTAATCGCAAATATGAGCAGATGGATATTGAATGTGTAGTAGGGAAATATGCCTGCGAAATTACTTCGTTAGCAGACCTAGGAACATACTATGGGGAATTCTACCCTAAAGCACAGTTCCTGGAGTCAAAGAAATGGCTGTCAGGATCAGAAGTCAGTAACCTGTTCAGTAAAGGATTCCCCAACAACATCTGGGAAGGAATAATGTGCAGGCTTCAGATTAAACTCCCTGATCATTTCCCTTCCGACCCTTATGTGCTGAGCAAAATTTATGAGGCCGTGCAATTTGTTCTCCAAGGGACCAATAGAGGAGAAAGCTTTTATGCTAGTACCCCTCAGCCATACCAACCAGGAGCGGGATATGCGACTTATAACCCTCCCGTAGTACATTCCACACCAATGGCACAACCACAGGCATATGCGCCAAGGTTACCAGACCCAGTGGTAGTCAAACCCGAGCCTTCCGAAATTTCCTTGCATTTGCAGGTTATTGAGGAAAAGATTGCACAGCTTGCACAGTTACAATTGCAGGACAAGCAAGATAGGCAGCAGTGAAGAAATACTTTTGCGAATGGTCCATCTTCCTTGTTCACCAATTCTCCACCTTCAAGGGATGGGAATTGTGGCTTTTGTGGCAAACATGGGCATTACATTAATGCTTGTGACGAAATTGATCTTGCTATTCGTGAAGGGAAATGCTGAAAGAACACTAGGAATCATATTGTTCTACCTACAGGCACCTACCTACCTAAAGGTTTACAAGGCAATTGTCTGTTGGACTGCATTAATGAGTGGCATCAACAAAACCTGGGTCAATTGGGTGCTGTTACCACCATGATGCAGTTCATTAGGGAACCTCTTATGTTCGTTAAAAATGCGGAACAGTACGCGCAACTCGTAGATGAACACTCCTTACCAGCCAATATGACTGTCACACAAAGAGTCGAAGCTTTAATTGCTAAGACCGGGTCTATTGAAAAGGAACTGCAAAGCTTGCAGCAATGTGCTGAAGCCTCAGAAGACGAGACTTTGAAAACTTGGTTCAAGCAAGTAGAAGTTCGCGTACCGTGTTTAAATCGGGGAACCGTTAACCGTACTACGGAAGATCTCTTGAAAACTTCATGAACCGGAAATCCACAAGCGACTACCACAACCAAAGAGCCCGTTAAAGTCATGGGTAGACCCACTAGGAATAGTCAGAAAGCAGCCAAAGAACTCATGGATCCTACATCAGCCACTAAAAGTTCGAGTAAAGAAGACAAATTCGATTGCGAACTTACCCTGGATTCTGACGACATTCCGGCATTAGTGGAGCTCTCTGATAGTGATAGTGAAGAACAGATTCGCTCCCCTCAGACTGAGGAGGATGATGAAAGGGAAGCTGCAGCCATTAAAGCAGCAATGCCAAAAGCTAGAGAAAGTACATGAAATAAAAATATGGAAAAGAACAAGTCAGCTTTGGGATTATCCCATCAATCAGGAAAAGAAGTAAACCCTGCTAGAATGGAGACAGATATCCCCAAAGATATCCACCCATTTTCATCAGCCAGGCCAGCTAATTACATGCCACCCATTGACTGGAACATTGGGGTTAAACCTGATTATCAAAAGAAAAACCGGGAACATGAGCCTGCCTACCATACCAAAGCTCCTATAGAAGATGCCCTAGTAGCCAGGCATGTCTATGAAAGGACTATGGATGTGCCAGTTACTTTGTCTCAACATGAATTATTCTCCTTATCCCCGGAAATCTGTGATATGACAAAAGATGACATCACAAAGCAGAAAATACCGCCTACTGTTGAACATTTTAAGAATGATGTTTCATACACGGGTCCCAGGCAGGTGGAAATCAAGGTTTCTACTACCGATCCTGGAGTAAAGACTATGCTACTCTATGGGCAACCGAATCAGGTTGTACAAACCTTTGAACAAGTAAAAGTCGGGCCAAAAGCTCGCGAAAATGAAAAAGTTCGCAAAGCACCGCCGGATGGCTCCTTTATAGTTCAGGATCCATACAAGGCACACCTTAAGAAGGGAGAAAAGATAGGCCCACTTAAGTGTGCGGCCGAATCCATTGCCTTGCAGTCTATCCTTCCTATTGTGGATCATCAATTAAAGATTGAATGCATCATTGATCCCGGATCCCAAGTGATATCCATGTCGGAAGCTGTTTGCCATCGTCTGGGGTTAACCTATGATCCGACCATAATCATTGATATGCAATCAGCCAATGGGACCTTGAATAGTTCACTTGGCCTTGCGAGAAATGTCATGTTCCTCTTTGGTGACATCACCTTATATTTACAAGTCCATGTCATCCGTCAATCGGTTTATGATATTTTACTTGGGAGACCATTCGACACGCTCACCCAGAGTATCATCCGTAACTACAAGAATCAGGACCAGACCATTACCATTCATGACCCAAACACGGGAAAGACCGCAACAATTCCTACTAGACCCAGGGGACACATTAGACTCATGACGAACAACCCTTACCAGGACGAGGATGACCCTTGACTAGATGATAGCCTAGTAGATCAGGAAGAAGTCGCCCTGGTCATTGAGTTAGATGCAAATCAGGACCCGATCATAGCTGCTTATGCTACCAATACAAAATTTGAAGCAGCCCAAGTTACCGCACAGTACTTGGCAGCTTGTGACCCTGCAAAAATTAAATTTCCTTCTACCTGCGAAATAAACCTAGAAAATGAGCCTCTTCGAAGGCTGCGAACTAAAAGTTCAGATAAACATATGCCAATTTATACACAAAAATTGGAACAAAAATCCACAAAACTCCACTCCACTATAGATCCAACCCCACTCGAGTACATGTACAATCTATACACCTCGAATATAATCGGTGATAAAAACTATAAACCTTGGTTTGACAAAACGGCCTCAATATATGCAAACAAGAAGTATAAGCCCGTCGCGTTAAAGACTAAGCCAGTGTTGGCCACTTTACCCAACAAGTTCAGGATTCTTCATAACATAAAAGGCGATCCATTAAAGGAATTGCCTGAACTATCCTTCAAACCACCTGATTTTATTCCTACACAAAGATACACCGAGGAAAGAAAAGAATACATCAACTCCATACACAATGAGGGATTCTTATGGGAAGAAGAAAGAAAGCTGATGCATCATTTCATGAGTGTCCAAAGTCGAGCATTTGCTTGGGAAGACTCAGAAAGAGGCAGCTTTCGAAGGGACTTCTTTCCTCCTATAGACATCCTGGTTGTAGAACACACCCCTTGGGTATTGTGAAATATTCCCATTCCACCCGGCATTTATAGCGAAGTTTGCAAGATCATTAAAACTAAGCTAGATGCTGGTGTATACAAACCATCCAATTCCTCTTACCATTCTTGTTGGTTTACCATGTTAAAGAAAGACAGGAAAAGATTGAGAATAGTCCACAGTTTGGAACCACTCAATGAAGTTACCATTGTGCACTCGGGTTTACCTCCAACGACTGATCAACTCGCTGAAAACTTTGCGGGAAGAGCTTGTGGAGCTACCTTGGATTTGTTTGTCAGATATGATGAGCGAATCTTAGCAGAAAGTTCACGTGATTTGACAACCTTTCAAACACCCTATGGAGTGTTACGACTAGTAACTTTACCCATGGGTTGGATGAACTCAGTACCAATATTTCATGACGATGTCACCTACATTCTGCAACCAGAAATTCCTCAATATACTATACCATATATTGATGCTGTACCAGTATGGGGACCAGAAACTCGTTATGAGATTGGGGACACCTACAAAACCATACCAGAAAACTCGGGGATATGACACTTTGTTTGGGAACACTTCACGAACTTAAATTGGGTCGTCCAACACATGAAATATTGCAGTGGGACTTTCTCTGGAAAGAAAGTATACCTATGTTGTCCTGAAATTGTGGTAATAGGGCACAGGTGTACCTATGCAGGGCACCTACCCTTGCCCAGCATAGTAGAACCTATACTTCATTGGGCACCTTGCAAGGATATTTCGGACACTAGAGCATTTGTTGGGACAGCTGGCGTGTTGTGAAATTTCATAGATAATTTCACGGAACATGCCTTGCCCTTAACAAAACTGTTTCGCAAGGATGCAGAATTTAAGTTCAGCACAGAAGAAATACAAGCCCAAGAAGCCCTTAAAGAAGCTGTACGAAATAGCCCGGCTTTGAAACCAATAGATTATAATTCACAAGGCGCCGTCATACTTGCTGTAGATACAGGACCGGCAGCCGTTGGTTATTATCTAGCCCAATGTAACCCCGGAGACCCTTCACTCAGAAACTTTGTGAGGTTTGGGTTGATCACCCTCAACAACCATGAATGTGGCTACTCGCAAGCCAAACACAAAATTTATGGTCTATACCGAGCCTTAGGAGACTGTAGACTATATCTCATAGGACTTCCCACATTTGTGGTAGAGGTCGACACAAGCGCAATCAAAGGGATGTTAAGAAACCCTGACATAGTGCCTTCAGCAGCAGTCAACAGATGGATTATAGGGATTCTCTCTTTCCATTTCGTCCTGGTACACGTACCTGGTACTAGACATGGGCCAGACAGTTTATCTAGATGACCACCCCAAAAAGGAGATCCACCACCACCTGAAGATGGCATGGAAGATTTCCTACATACCCACTATGGCTTATTACAAGCTAGTCTAATAAATTCCATCTTCTCAATAAGTTCGTGGGAAGCGGAAAGTTTGGAAGAAAAGAATAATGCATTAACATATCAAGACATTCCACATACCACTCAGCAAGTATTACATGACAAAAGACTCAATCATATTCTGCGCTGGCATAGAAATTTAGAAAGGCCACCAGATTATGATGACAAAGAGTATGCGAAGTTTATATGATATGCAATGAATTTCTTCGAAAAGGATGATAAACTATGGCACAAAAATGCGCAAGGTAGACATCAGTTGGTTATACCCCAGTCTAAACGAATTGAAGTCATGATATCTTGTCATGATAAAGTCATGCACAAAGGATTTTATGTGACCCATGAAATCATAAAAATTCATTACTGGTGGCCTGACATGAAAGCGGATATTGGTTGGTATGTTAGGACTTGTCATTTATGTCAAGTTCAGCAGACTAGACAAATCTACTTGCCCTCAATGGTCACAGTACCCATGCCATTGTTCTCAAAAATGTACATGGACACCATGATCATGCCAATGTCAGGACAATACAAGTACATTGTGCAAGGACGGTGTTCAGTAAGTCATTATCCCGAGTTCAGGTGCTTGCAGAAAGAAACTGCACGTACTATTGGAGAATGGATTTTCGAGGACATCCTATATAGATGGGGCTCCTTAGTGGAAATCATTACCGATAACGGCAAAGCCTTTGTCGCCACAATAGGCTATCTTAGCAAAAAGTACCACATAAATCACATTCGCATCTCTGGATATAATTCGCGGGCCAATGGAATTGCAGAAAGACCGCATTTCGACATTAGACAAGGTTTATTCAAGGCCTCTAACAGTGACCAAAAGAAATGGAGTCAAAACACATACTCTGTATTCTGGGCAGACAGAATTACAATCCGAAAACGAATGGGTTGTTCACCATATTTTGCAGCTATGGGTACAGAACCTTTGCTACCCCTTGACATAATAGAATCTACTTGGCTTATGCCACCCCCTACAAATATCATCAGTACCACATCATTAATCTCGCAACGCACCATCAGCCTTCAAAAACAATCTGAGGACTTGGAACGAATAAAGTCTAAAGTCTATGAAGCTAGACAAAAGGCGGCCCTAAAGTTTGAAGAAGATTACCAGTACTCCATTAAGGACTTTAAATTTGAGAAAGGAAGTCTAGTCTTAATGCGAAATACACAAATCGAGAAAGCCCTCAATAGGAAAATGTGACCCAGATATTTGGGGCCCTTAGTAGTCCTAGGACGAAACAAGGGTGGTGCCTACATCCTTTGCAAACTAGACGGGTCAACATTTGCTAGGCCAATAGCAGCATATAGACTAGTCCCTTATTTCACAAGGCAGAAGATCACAATTCCAGATATCAATGCTATCATTGATGTACCCGAAGCAAGAATGAAACAATTGCTGGAGTCCAATCAAGAAGATACTCTGGATGATTTACCAGATGATGAAGGCGATCACAATGAAGCTGAATTGGCTTAAAAGTTCGTGCAGTTTTTTTTGGGAGTGGAATCCCTTCACAAGCTATATCTATAATTGAGGGGGGGGACACTACTGAAACTGCATAATGGTCATTACAAGTACAAGCTACGATGTTGGTTGAACAACATATGAAAAGAGACATGGCTAAAAAGAAAATCTACGGTCCATGTCCTTCAAAGTAATAGAAAACTCCACGGTCTTTGCTTACCACCATGAGGCACCCTTGCCCTTCGAACTCTTATGAGATTGAACGGGAGAAGTGGGGACCTGTGGAACAAAGATGTTCCTTGGATCCACACACTTCTCATCAAGCTTGGCCTGGATGATCCGATATTCCGAAGTTAAAGTGGCCCAAACTTTTAATAGAACAAAAAGTTTGTGGGTATTCACCTCGATCCTGGAAAATAAGGAATTGCTCGATGCAACCAAAGATGCTAATGTCTTGGGACCTTCAAAGGTCAATTGATGCCAGTTCAAGGCAGAGTAAGCGCGAGCAGAATCCTCAATGTCCTGAGCATGGGAGCTTTCCAAAGTAGACCCAGCTAAGAAGACAAGGCATCAGTCACTATAACCAACCAATAATATCATGAACTTACCACCAACTGGACCATAGGGAGTGGAAGCCAAAGTCATCGCGTCTATCTTTGCCATCATGGCATCAATAGATTCTTCAGAATCACCAGAGAAGGGGAAGGATAAGATGTTGCAATCAGGAACCCCACCAACACAGTTGCGACCCCAATGATGAGCACAATTCATGCATTCCACTTTCAACCCAACAAAGGTGCACTCCTCATGCTTGGCCACACAAGTAAGGCAAGGATGATGGGCCTAGTAAAAGGGAATAAGTCGTGAATTTAAAGAAGAAAAACTTCGCAACGTACCCTGACAGACCTAGCCAGACACTCATGAGGAGAGTGATGAGGAGTTCCATCACAGAAAGTGCAAAAGTTGGCCCCAAAAGGTTGCCTGTCAAAGGGAGCGCAAGGAGCAATGCGCTCGGATACCTTCTCAGCAATGTCTTGGGCCTCTTTCAAAGTGCCCTTCTGGGCCACAAGTTTTTCAATACTCAGGGGAGTGGACCAATCACCCTCAGGTGAATCATCCTAGAAAGAAAGACACCTAAAAAAAAAAAAAATGAGTAAAACCGCGAAATTTGAAACAAAGTAAAGACGCACCCAAGGGTCAACCTCTGTGGAACCAGATTCGGTTGGTTCACCCTGCGCGGCCGGAGAAGAAGCTCAAGGTGAACTCACTTGAGGGGAGGACATGCTGGAGTGGTTGGACCAGGTGGACCAAAGCCAACCCTTTGTATTGTTAACCGTAGACAGGGATCCCATAGGGATATCACTGTCAATACCGGTAACAGCAGGGGGGAGGTCCTCGAGCCGACAAGCAGATCCCTGTGCTGTCTCAGCATCCAGAGATACAGAGGGACAGCCAGCATGCCTACTAGATCCATGGGGGTTGCAGAGCTGCAACCATTCGGTGTACCATCCATGGAGGTGGAGATGATAGTGAATACGGGACTGGAGCTTTTTGAAAGGCTGGTTTTGCTGAAAATCTGTGTAATGCACAGATATAAGGGTCTAGAAATTGAGAATCAAAACTTTGCAACGTTTTGAAAGAACAAGGTTCCTACCTGCAAAGTCTTGGCTTCACAGAACCAATTCTGGATAACCTCGGTCGAGGAGTTGCGAGGAAGGTTGGTAGCGAGAAGGAGCTCAAGTCAAGCAATAAGCTCAGACAAGGCAGGAGGTTTAGGAGAGAAGACAATAACAGTCATGAACTGCTGAAGGAAAGCCGTGAAACTGCCCGACCTTTATAGCAAACAAGGGTTCAAAAACAGTCAGAAACAGCTGATTCAACATTCATCACGGACTTGTAAATTCCTAAGCATCACTATGGACAGAAGAACGAAGGATCCGAAAAGCAAGCCATGGCTCCAAAAAGTTCACGGTCCGACATCATACCTTGCCTTGAATATTCATCCTTAGACTTAAAAATTTTCCGGCAGCCAAAACCAAAGAAAAATTAAAGTCAGGGGGAGGAGACATGGTACCCATGTTGTGACACATTGATTCACCGCGTAGCACACCGCACATTCTTTTAAACACAAAATTTCGCAAAGTTATGAAAGAAACTTAGCCAGTAAACGTGAACTTTTGACACCTCACTCAAACAAGAAAACTACACGATAATTCTTGATCCAGACCATACCAAAATAACTGGTGAAAGAAAAGTCATCTAAAAAGAGATCAGTAATGAAATAATGACTATGTTATACCTCGGAAACATGACAAAGGTGTTGGCCAATGAAAACAGCATCCTGGTCTCTGACATATCAAGGAATCTAATTTTGGAAAAGGCTGACTTGGCAAAACTCACCAAGCCCGGAAATCACCCAATCATTATTCTAAGGCATACAATGACATCATGACTAAGGGATGCAAAAGATTAAAAAGTTCACGAACTTTACCCTACAAAAACTCACACTTCACACAATAAAACGGAGGAATATTTTATTGCACATTCAGTGCAGTATCTACAATTTTCGACCGCCCAAAGGCCTATACTAGAAAAGAAATTGTTTAAAGTCCAAAGGACTATGCCAAACTATGCGATATTTAAAAACAAAGAAGCTACTCATTGTTAGACCTGAACTTCACGTGACTACAGATGGGTCTAGACTTCAGCTGTCTCATGTTCGGACAATCACCGGAAGAATGACCTTGGTGTCTATAGCTCAGTGAAGAAGGACTAAGTTCTTAGTTGAGTTCTGTAGTGAGAGTAAAGCGTGGTATAGATAAACTTTAGCTCAAAGCTGGGGATATACAGTGAGAGCTATACTACTTATATATGAAAACTAGAGTACTAAGAATAGAACAGCAACTGTGGTTGTCATTTGGAGAACAATAGGAAGCAACGAGGTAGTCAGGTGATAGTCGTGAGCCGTAGTACCATCATTGAGTTCGTCCGTTATAGTCATGGTAACTGTGGGTAAGCGCTTGAGATATGATAAGATAGTGATAGGTGCTTGATAAGATAAGATAGGCAGAAAAATGGTAACATTACCTCCTTGTTAAGACAATTGTCCCGATTGTCATGGTTCATCCTCAGGGGTGTCCAGCTGGCGTGAAAGTTCATTATTCCAATATTCATCTATAAGGTCCTTCTATAGGTCATTGTCAGGGTCTTTGACCCATTTTTGGAGTCCGTCTTGTCATTGGGCCTTATAATACACAATACTGTCGCAGTATTTGTGGTTGAGGATCATAGTGACAGCTTTTGCAGGATCGTTGGTTACAATTTTGGCTATGTCGACTTGTCCTGCTTGTTGGATCTTGTCTTCATAGTCTTGGATTGCTTCCTGAGCATTTTCCATTTCTGTGTCTCGTACCCACGAGTTGTGTTCTCGGGTCCATCCTTTCCATTTGATGAGGTAATCCACAGCTTCCTGTGCCTTTCGTCCCTTTTTCCCTCTGATTTTACAGGTTCGGGAATCAAGTACTTCCTCCACTTTGTATTGTTCCTCATCGTCGATGAGGTTGGGTGGAGGTGGTGGTGGTTTCTCCTGATTCAGGAAGGAAGGTGGGGTGTAGGGAGATAATAGTTTCTCATTGAAACGTGGGTGGATTTTCCAGTGAGGTGGAAGCTTCAGTTTGTATGCCGATGCTCCAGTTTTTTGGAGGATGGCAAATGGTCCAACTCATTTGTCGTCAAGCTTCTTCTTGGGTCATGGTAAGTGGAGGTTTGCGGCATCCAGCCGGACCTGATCTCCGACCTTATATTCGGCTGCAGGATGTTTCTTTTTGTCATATTGGATTTTCATTTGTTCTGCTGCCTTCTGCAGGGCCATCTGGGTTTGCTTGTGGACTTCTGCCATGGTCATAGTGAAGGTTCCAGCGGCTGGGTTTAGGAATGGGGAGGTTCAAACGGAATCAGGCATGAGTCATGGGTTGCGGCCATAGAGTACCATGAATGGGTTCTTTCCAGTGGCTGAGTGAATTCAGTTGTTGTGGGCGAACTCTGCCATGGGCAGCCAGTCACTCCAGTCATCTTGTTGATAGGAAACAAAGAGATGAAGGTAACCTTCGAGCTCTTGGTTGACTCGCTTGGTCTGTCCATCAGTCTGAGTGTGAAAAGCAGTGGAGGCATTGGGGGTGATGTCCAGAATTCGGTATAGGTCTTTCATGAATGCTGAAACGAATTGGGGGCCTCGATCAGAGATAACAACTGAGGGCATGCCATGCTTTGCATAGACGTGGTCTCAGAGTATCTTGGCCCACCCTTCTGCAGAGAGTTCGATGTTGTAGGGGACCGGGATAATGGCCTTGGAGAATCAGTCTACAATGACTAGAAGGGCATCATAGCCCTTGGACTCAGGTAGTCTGGTGACCATGTCAACCAATATATGGGTCCATGGTTCGGACAGAATCGTGTTTGGATGGAGAGGGGTGGCCTTTGCTTGCGTGCTTGTCTTGGTGCATTGGCAAGCTTCGCAGCCCTTGACATACAGTTTTACATCCTTTTTAAGCTTTGGCCACCAGTACTCTCGTTGGACCAACTCTTTGGTCTTTTCGATGCCTGGGTGTCCAGCTGTTATGTGGTCGTGACTTTGGGCAATGATTTCCCCTCAGAGGGCGTGGTCTCTTGGGACATAGATCCGCCCGTCATAGAATAGGAGTCTGTCTTTTTGGGTAATCCCTTGTTCATGATTGAGGGAGTTCGCAATCCCTTGGTCCCAGTTTTCCCTTTGTCAGAGTGCGTTTTGAATTTTCAAGTGTACTTCAGTAGTGGTCGGCATGATGAGGGCCCGGAAGTGTTCTGGTTGGAGGATGATAACATCATCATTGTCGTTCTTGCCTTGGTTGTGGTCGTCACGTTGGGAGAGGAGGTCAGCCTTTTTGTTGGTGATGCTGGGCTGATGATGGAGAATGAAATGGTACTCCATGAGTTTGGTAACCCATCATGCTTGGTGTCTGTTCAACTTTTGCGGTTTTCTGAAATACTGGAGGTTTTGATGGTCCGTCCAGATTTCAACATCTTCCATGGCTCCCATCAGATAATGGTGCCACTCTGACAAGGCGAGCATGATTGTGAGCAGTTCCTTGTCATAGATCTCGTAGTTTTGTTTGGTTACAGTGAGGGCTTTGGACATGAATACTACTGGTCACCATTTCCCCTCTTGCTGTTGACTGAGGACTGCCCCAATGGCTCCATCACTCGAGTCCGCTTCCACCTTGAAGTGGCCTTTCTCTGTCAGAATGGCGAGGACAACATCCTCTGCCATCTGTTTCTTCAACTGTTGGAACACCTGATTCTGGGCAGTTCCCCATGTCCATTCTGCCTTGCCGGTAAGCTGAGTAAGGGGTCAGACAATCTTTGAGTAGTTGCAGATAAACTTTCAGTAAAAGTTGGTGAATCTGAGAAACAATTGCAACTCCTTTTTCTTGGTGGGTGTGGGCCATTCGGTGATTCCAGCAACCTTGATCTGATCCATTCGTACTGAGTTCTCACTGATGATCACTCCCAAGTACTCGGTTTCTAGGACCTCAAACTCGCACTTCTCTGCCTTGAGGAATAGTTTATTCTCTCGGAGGTATTGAAGGACACGGCACACGATCTGTTGGTGTTCATCGAGGCCTTTGGTGAAGATGAGAATATCGTCGAGGTAGATGGTGACCTTTCCCTTGGCAATTAGGTCCTTGAATATGTTGTTCATCATCCACTGGAAGGTGGCCAGGGAGTTCGTGAGGCCAAAGAACATAACAGTGGGTTCGAAGAGCCCTCGGTTTGTTCTGAAGGCAGCTTTTTCCTTGTCTCCCTTCTTGATCTGGACATTGTTGTATCCCCAATGAACATCAAGCTTGGTGAAATATTTGGCACCTTGGAGCTTGTCAATGAGTTCCAAAATGAGCGGAAGTGGGTATCGGTTCTTGATTGTCATTTTGTTCAGTTTTCAGTAGTCTTGGACAGGGCAAAGCGAGCCGTCTTTCTTCTTTACAAAGAAGAAGGGGGAAGCAAAGGGGGACTTGGATGGGCGAATTTGCCCTGATTCCAAGTTTTCATCTAGGAATTTGTCCAACTGCTCTTGTTCATTTCGATTCAAGGGATAGACCTTGCAATCGAGTGTGGACTTCGCGTTGGGGACGAGTTCAATGGCATGGTCCCATTGTTTCCTTTTGGGGAGGTCATCGAAATTTTCTTTTGAAAACAAGTTGCGGTATGAGCAATAGTGCTCAGGTACCATTTCTTCAAAGGTTTTCTTCAGCTTGTCCATATTGGCCTGGGCCGCTAGGTCATTTGCGTGATGTACAGTGTGGATGACGAGTTCTTCCTGCATGTTAACGGCAAGGAGGGTTTCTCCTTCCTCAAGCTCTTCATCCCATCGGTCATCAGGGTCTGCATCAGGGAGTGGGAATGGGTTCTTGGTGCATTGGCAGCGGCCAAAGATGATCGTGCCCATTTTCCAGTTGATTACTGGGTTATGGCGTTTGAGCCAGTTGTGGCCGAGGTAAAGATCCTTCGAGCTGTGGTCGGTGATGGCTAAGTCGATGCATTCACTGTGTCCCCTGATGGTAAGGCGGAGTTCCACGAATTTGGTGATGTTCCCTGCCTTATTATGGGTTCCATCGGCATTATAAACCGGGATGGGGGCAGCAGCTTTTCTCATGTCGAGTTCATGACTCTGAACATAAGATCGATTTATTGAGCTGCCAGTGCAGCCGCTGTCTACAAGGGTGTGGGTGGTTATTGTCTGGTTATTTGTGGTCATTTCGAGTTGGACATTGAGCATAAAGTCCCGCCTGGTTGACTTGGTCCCTCGAATGTAGCGGATCGGCTGTTGGAGTTCGCAGAGCATTTCTAAGGCTGGCTCATCTCCAAGCTTTAGTCCTTTGATTATGTCACCAACGATCTCACTGACGCGGTCTCGATGGACCCAGCAGTGAAGAGCAGTGATGGCTTCACTGTCGGTGCGTGCTTCTCGGATGGCGCAGAGGGTCCATTCTGCCCTGAAGGATTTCAGCCATCGGTCTGGTGGTGGTAACGGAGGAGTGGTTCACGGTAAGGGGGATGTGAACTCGGGATAATTTTTGGTGTCCCACTTCTCCTGGGCCACGCTCTCTTTCTGCTGCTTTGCCCACCATCTCTGATAGGCGGTGTCGTCCTCTTCATTGGGAACTTCTACCATGGTAACGGCATGCCCCCTTTTTACCGCCTGGGTGCTAGCAGGTCCAGGTCCTACAGCTTTCTTGTCGTCCTTTGCCGGTTGTGTGTTTTCATCAGGGTTGGGCAAAGGGATGGTGGTAAGGTGCCTACTTCCAGTCTGAATGCCAGGGCTAACCCTTTGAGGGTTGGGGGGCTGGTCTGTGAACGTCGCGTTGATGTGCTCGGTAATGGCGAGTGGCGAATGGACTAGTGGCTGGCAATGAAAACCAACAAACTAAACCTATCACTAACTCTACACTAATCACCAATATATTGAATTCGGGCATTTCGAGTATGATAGAAGCACTCTGCAGACTTCAATAATCAAGGAAAGTCGTTTAAAGACGTTTTATTCATTACTAGTGAGTGATACGAAAGTACTACTCACACTAGTGGGGTGGGTAAGACACAATTGAGTAAAGGTGACTTTGTTGAGCTTCTGTGCTCGCTGGAACTGGGATTGCTCCGAAACTAGTGGCTCTCTTGGCCCTGTACTGCTCCTCACAAGTGATAGACACTTGACTAGTCACGTTCTTAGCAAACTAGTGGTGCTCTGGGCCTAAGAATAAACTATACTGCTCCCTACAAGTGATAAACACTTGACTAGTCACACTCTAAGCAAACTAGTGACACTCTTGGCCTAGGAATAATACTTTATACTCCGAGAACTCTCTTGAACTAACTTTGAAACACTCTCGGCCTTCAACAGGACACAATAGTAGACTCAAAGGGGTTTTTATTCACTCAATACTGGGGTAACTCCATGACTAGCCGTTGTTTCATCGAGGTTAAGCACAAAATCCTTTAATTGGGGGCACTAGGTACTGACTAGTATGTCACAATCTCAGGGTAGGCTTTTCTGCCATGCGAGGCGCCTACTCTACTACTTATATACAAACAGAAAAAGGTACGATAACCAAAAATAGCTATACTAGAGGGGTACTATTGATAAGGATTTCTTGGCTAGTCATGAGTATTGGTGCATAATCATGCAATAGTTGGTCTAGAATGCTTTGTTGCTGACTAGCAGGTCTAGGAACTCCATTGGAGGTCTGTTTCCCATGCCCTCAACCCAGCAATGCTCCACTAGTGTCAAGGATAATTAATGCACCGGTCGGTCATGCCTGTAGCAGTCACCGATTGTGATCGGGAGCGCAGCCCAGCTATACTAATGCCGATCGTCTGAGATCTGTCGTCCACTAGTCGGCTCTCTGCACAATCCCAACTGTCGCTAATCAATTCTAAGTCCTGTTTAAGATCATCACACAACTAGTGCTTCTGACTTAGGCGTCCTCGCCATAGCTGGCACTCGTATGATGGAGATTCTTGGTGTTTGTGTCCTCTGCCTCTGGTTTGGTATGCTAGTGGCAAGACTCAAAACTAGTGACTGTACATTGCGTAGGTCCACTAGTTTTGAGTCACTAGTATTGGCTGGCAGGTAGAGTTGACCCACTAGCGGTGTCGTGTCTAAGTCCTAGCGTTACTAGTAGCCGTTTGCACTGACTATCAGCTCAAAGCCTCTGCTATAGTCCTCATAATCCCACTAGTATCAGGTAGATATGCAATAGTATTGATATAAAATCGCAAAATTTAGGTGTGAACACATAGACTGCGTATCACCGAGTCATTGGAAACGAGTGGGAACTCCGAGGTGCCTTCGAGCAGTTCCCAGAGGATGAAGAAGAAGACAAAGAAATGGTACATCCCTCCTGCCAGGAAGAGCCCCACG
The DNA here is from genome assembly GCA_030407055.1 of Armillaria mellea. Lineage (NCBI taxonomy): Eukaryota > Fungi > Basidiomycota > Agaricomycetes > Agaricales > Physalacriaceae > Armillaria > Armillaria mellea. Next base: position 505,462 of record JAUDZF010000001.1, on the reverse strand, counting down.
CTGGTGAGTGAGGGCCCATCCTCCCGATCATTCTACACTCCCCTGAGCGAGAGACGCTCCCCCTCGAACTACAGCCCGCCACTCCCCCTCGCACTCCCTCCCCTGATTCCGAAAACGATGGGCCCAATGACCTTGGACATAATGACCCTGATGACCCCTTTAACCTGTGAAGTGTGGACTATGATTGGCCCGCCCTCTCCCAGGCAGACAGAGACATACTCAGGCCTGCCCAGTCCACAGCCTGGGAATTACAGTGCAATGACCTCGAGGCCTGAGGAGGCTGGCATTTGCCCATCCACCCAGATATGGATGAGTGGTTGGCCATCAACAGGGGAGACAACATTCCTTGAAGGGGAAGAAATGATACCGCTCGAGCCCAAATACACGCCAATCTCAACCAACAGATATACCTGACCTCCACCGGCCATCGAATCTATGGGATATGAGAGACAAGGGAAGAAGAAAGAGAGATGGGAGTCATCCTACTCATACTCACCCAACGACATGAGCAGGAGTGTGTGGAATCCAGGGCTAGAGATGCCCTGGAATAATTTTGACACTTTTAATTATGATACAGAAACGTTTGGGGGGGCTGAGCAGCATGGCCCCAATACACTCTCTTCCCAGTACAGCCCCTATATGCTAGACTACGCCCCGTACCCCGAACTGCTACCAGACTCCCCGCCCCTACAAATTCCCCCGCCAAGAAGCCAATGATGGCATCATGGCTATCATGAACCAGACACAAGCCATCTGCTGGCCAGGGCAGGGTCGAATATTGATGTAGACCCTGAACCCAACCAGCCTGGAGACACCCAACAGCCGACTGAACCACCGCTGCCCCAGACGCCTCCAACCCTCGAGTCCCTCACCAGCGAAGTCACCCACTAGAGAAGTGCTTGCTTTGACCTGGCCAAACGGATCAACGACATGGATGGCAAACTAGCGAAATACAAGCCACCCTCCTCTCCACCGTCCAGCAGCGGGAGCAATAGGTGGTCACTGCCAAAGCCACCCTGAATACCAGGCTGACCACCTCACCCACCACCTGTCAGGACCACGGCAACCCAAGAGCCATTCCTCCAAGTAAGGCCAACGATGCATGAGCTCCTGGAGAAGTTCGCTGGGGCCCACAATGACATTGAATGCTACCTGGGGGACTGTGACTCGTATTTCGCCTCCTTCGAGGTCTACTTCCCATTCTCCTTGATTAAAATCCAACTCGCATCCTCCCTACTGAAAGGCCCCACCAAAGACTGGTGGATGTATCGAAGGCCTGACTTCTATGACACGACCACCCAACGAGTCCGGTATCCGAGTTGGAATGGATACTGCGACCTCATACGTCACCAGTTCTCAGACCCTGCCATAGAGCAACAACATGAGAAGAGGATGAATGAAATACGAATGGGCAGTGGGAATGCCAACGACTTCTTCCAGGCTATAGAAATCCAAGCCAAGTTGGCGGGACTCCGACATGATGAGGGAGAAAGAGGGAAAATGGTCCAGGCTGTCCGGTGGGGAATCCCGCAGAGCTATGCCAAGACTATCACCAACCAAGGCATCTACACCCCTGAGATGTACCCCAAATGGAAGGAGCACATCTCTCAGCTCTACATCGACCGCGTCAAACAGACAATATTCAAGCAGACTCTTGGATGCCCCGATGACCACCGCCAAGACCAACGACAAGGCAATAAGCCCGGAACATCGAACCAACCTACCAGCCCCAGCAAAACCACTGGGGCCGCAGGTTTGACACCGGCCAAGCTGTCAGGACAGGTCAAGACCACCAGCAGAGATGCAGGGTCCGGGAGATGGACCACGTATGAAGGACAAGGGCAAGCCATGGACATAGATGTCCTACGAAGGGAGGGAAGATGTTACTGCTGCAAGGAGAAGGGGCATATGTCAAAGGACTGCCCAAAGAGGAGAGAATTCAAGGACATTCGCTCACTAGTAGTAGAGCAGGAGCAGAAACCCGAGCAGAAGACCAAGTCGAAGGTGGAGACCAAGTCGAAGGTGGAGAAGGTAAAAGATTAGGTCGTCAAGGGTTCAATTCCCCTTCGACAACCTCCTCCTCATGTACTGGTGTGCTTTCTTGTCCTCCTGGTGGGGCTTATAATATTTCTTTAGCTACATCCCATGTCTTATCTACCGAGCATTCAAATATACCCGTCTCTACCACTTTTAACGTCCCCCGCACGACTAGCAAACCAGTACAAAAAGAATCGAACCAATATGCTGTCCTAGCACAACTGGACAACCCGGACCCAAACACTGATGAGGTTGAACCCTCAGATGCTGAACAGGGAAAAAACTCTTCGGAGTTGGCAGAGAGCCTGCCAACAAACTTGCCAGAACCCCTAATATGGGAACTGCCTACACATGAACCCCTCAAGGGGAACGCCTCTGTGGGACTGGCTAAACAGAGTGTGAATACCCTAATGGGGAAAAGCTCTGGAAAGCGGCCTCATGAAGCTGCAGGAACCATGGGTAAGTGTTCCTGGAAGACTCAAACAGGAGCAGAACAGAAACAAATGAAACACCAAGTCGGAAGCGATGAAGGAACAAAGCACAACCCTACCCGACTGCTGGCGCCAGCTGGTAATGGCAGTCACGGTTCATGCGATAAGAATGCTGATACACAGTCTATGCATTCACACCTAAATTTTGCGATTTTATATCAATACTATTGCATATCTACCTGATACTAGTGGGATTATGAGGACTATAGCAGAGGCTTTGAGCTGATAGTCAGTGCAAACGGCTACTAGTAACGCTAGGACTTAGACACGACACCGCTAGTGGGTCAACTCTACCTGCCAGCCAATACTAGTGACTCAAAACTAGTGGACCTACGCAATGTACAGTCACTAGTTTTGAGTCTTGCCACTAGCATACCAAACCAGAGGCAGAGGACACAAACACCAAGAATCTCCATCATACGAGTGCCAGCTATGGCGAGGACGCCTAAGTCAGAAGCACTAGTTGTGTGATGATCTTAAACAGGACTTAGAATTGATTAGCGACAGTTGGGATTGTGCAGAGAGCCGACTAGTGGACGACAGATCTCAGACGATCGGCATTAGTATAGCTGGGCTGCGCTCCCGATCACAATCGGTGACTGCTACAGGCATGACCGACCGGTGCATTAATTATCCTTGACACTAGTGGAGCATTGCTGGGTTGAGGGCATGGGAAACAGACCTCCAATGGAGTTCCTAGACCTGCTAGTCAGCAACAAAGCATTCTAGACCAACTATTGCATGATTATGCACCAATACTCATGACTAGCCAAGAAATCCTTATCAATAGTACCCCTCTAGTATAGCTATTTTTGGTTATCGTACCTTTTTCTGTTTGTATATAAGTAGTAGAGTAGGCGCCTCGCATGGCAGAAAAGCCTACCCTGAGATTGTGACATACTAGTCAGTACCTAGTGCCCCCAATTAAAGGATTTTGTGCTTAACCTCGATGAAACAACGGCTAGTCATGGAGTTACCCCAGTATTGAGTGAATAAAAACCCCTTTGAGTCTACTATTGTGTCCTGTTGAAGGCCGAGAGTGTTTCAAAGTTAGTTCAAGAGAGTTCTCGGAGTATAAAGTATTATTCCTAGGCCAAGAGTGTCACTAGTTTGCTTAGAGTGTGACTAGTCAAGTGTTTATCACTTGTAGGGAGCAGTATAGTTTATTCTTAGGCCCAGAGCACCACTAGTTTGCTAAGAACGTGACTAGTCAAGTGTCTATCACTTGTGAGGAGCAGTACAGGGCCAAGAGAGCCACTAGTTTCGGAGCAATCCCAGTTCCAGCGAGCACAGAAGCTCAACAAAGTCACCTTTACTCAATTGTGTCTTACCCACCCCACTAGTGTGAGTAGTACTTTCGTATCACTCACTAGTAATGAATAAAACGTCTTTAAACGACTTTCCTTGATTATTGAAGTCTGCAGAGTGCTTCTATCATACTCGAAATGCCCGAATTCAATATATTGGTGATTAGTGTAGAGTTAGTGATAGGTTTAGTTTGTTGGTTTTCATTGCCAGCCACTAGTCCATTCGCCACTCGCCATTACCGAGCACATCATCGGATTTAGAATCCTTTGAGGCTGACGGGTCTTTCTGGGAGAGCAGGTTCAACATAGGTGGGTGGGATACTCGCCTCGTATCTCCCAAGAAGGTACCAGCTGAGGTCGTAGGCTTCCTGGGCAGTCGGGGGCCTGTCTGTGATGATCTGTGGCACTGGAAAGGGTTCGTCCAGGGGGATGGACTCGAGGGAGGTGGTGTCTGGGGATGGGGTTTGAGGGGCTCCTCTTGGTCGGCTGGGCCCAGGGGTTGCATTCCTGGGGGGGTCCTGTCGAGGTGGGAACTCGTTGCTGGAGTTGGCGGTGAAGCCGGCTCATTGGGTGACGTGGTGGATGAGGTCTTGCTGTGAGACAGGAATGGGTTGTTCAATTTGAAATGGGGGAACATAGCTAGTAGGTAGTTGGGGTTGGAGGCGACGGAAGAACTGTCATATTTCTTCCTCATATTCGAGGGTAAGGGCGATGATGGAGAAGATCACTAAGGATCCTAGAATAATGGAGACGGCAATTATGATGGCTTGTTTGAAGTTCTGCATGAGTTGGTTTCTTCACGGTGAATGGTGAAGAAACTAGAAGGAAGCTTCGAGCTAATTGTTAGACCCGAACTTCACATGACTACAGATGGGTCTAGACTTCAGCTGTCTTGTGTTTGGACAATCACTGGAAGAATGACCTTGGTGTCTATAGCTCAGTGAAGAAGGACTAAGTTCTTAGTTGAGTTCTGTAGTGAGAGTAAAGTGTGGTATAGATAAACTTTAGCTCAAAGCTGGGGATATACAGTGAGAGCTATACTACTTATATATGAAAACTGGAGTACTAAGAATAGAACGGCAACTGTGGTTGTCGTTCGGAGAACAATAGGAAGCAACGAGGTAGTCAGGTGATAGTCATGAGCCATAGTACCATTGTTGAGTTTGTCCGTTATAGTCGTGGTAACTGTGGGTAAGCACTTGAGATATGATAAGATAGTGATAGGCACTTGATAAGATAAGATAGGTGGAAAAATCGTAACACTCATCATCAGGGCCAGCTTTGGCATCCAAGTCCTCATCTTCCTCAGCTTCCTCAGCCTCTAAATCCACCAAACCCTCTACTACACCCTTCTCGAAAAGCGAGGACACCAATTCAATGGTATCCAAATGGGAAGCGCGGAACAATGAAGGGATATTGTCCTCCGTGTTGTTCATTTGACATGCTTCATGGCGAAGTTGGGGGAGAAGACCGCGGATTTCAGTAACAAGAGCTGTAAATAAGATGATCAGTAAAAAGTTCATGAAGGAAAAGAAAGAACTCACGAGTTTTTGGAACAAAGACTGGTTCCAAAATACTTGCAGCAATTTCATTGTTGAAGAGGCACTCGTGCTTGTGGATAGTGCAATGGAAGCACTTGGTGGAGCCAGTAAGGACACTCCGACACTGGACACTAGCGTGCTTGCAGGAGTCACAAGAAATGCTCATCTACAAAAAGAAGAAATTTAGTCATGAAATAAAAAGGAGACGAAATAACTTACAAAGTGCCCAACCTTGTGGGCCACTGACCTTTTGAAAAAGGCCCCCTTACAACCAACAAAGTCTCCAAAGTCTTTGTTGGGAACAACAAGACCAATAGGCCTTAAATCCCTGTGAGGAATTTCAAGCACGTTGCAAGGGATTGGCTCCCCGAAGCCACTGCGCTTGATTGGCTTGTGAACCGTATCCTCAGGCAGTTTCTGAGGGCACTCAGTGCGAAGTTTTTGAAAGGCTAAAACAAACCAATAAGCATGCTTCAAAAGTAAAGGAAAATAAAATAAAGACTTATGAGCAGAAACTGTGCGACCTTTTCCCTTTTCCCCCCTTGGAATATGCGGAGGAGAAGGCCCATGGTGGAGTCGCTTGCAGGCAGGTTCCAGGTCCTCAGCGTCATCTTCAACGGCAGCTGTAACAGTAATGCGGAGTCAGTAAAACAAAAAGATTGCAAAGCAAAAAGGGCAGACTTACAAATGACGTGCATTGGCTGGCTAGGACCAGTGACAGGACTGCGAATGTCTAAACAAATAAAAAGGGTTAGCCAAGGAAAGTAAGGCAAAAAGACGGCTTACCAGGAGAGGCGGTGGGAAGAGAATGATCGTCGGTAGGCATTCTCCAAGGACCCACACAATGAGGGGTCAACAGCAAAAGAGGTGAAGGCTGCACCATGGGAGACAGCATATCAAGCACCAGAGGGGCAATGACAACATTGGACTTGAACTAAAAAGTTTGGGAATCAGTAAAAAGTTTGGGAAAATAAAAAGAAACTTACAGCTTCCACAACCAAGAAGTTGAACTCCCAGATGGAATGACGGACCTGGCTCTGGTCCAAGTCATCCACAGCAAACCACAGATACATCTGCATGTCTGCCCAGACCTGGTCCAGTATGAAACCCAGCTCCTCCATCAACCATGAATGGTTCAAGCTCTCCCAGGCAACAAATGCCTCCCATACCCAGGCATCAGTATGCATAGCAGAATCATTAGACTCTGCTGGGTGACTGATACAGTAACCAAATACCTGGAGGGCATCGGCAAAAGGGCGGTTGTGAAGAGAGGAAGGAAGGTGAAAGTTCATAGTGTTACTACTAAAGAGGACTACCTAAGGTTTGCGGATGAAGCGAATGGTGAAGGGATACGGCAACAACTTCGCATCCTTTATACCCTTGAAACGGTGCATGAGCCATCGCCATTACAAGGCAATAAACAGCAGCCATATGCTCCAAAATTCGCAAATCATTCCAGTGTCAAACAAGAACTTAACAGTGGAAATCACACAGAGTTCTACAAGCCACATCGACTACTACCAGGCACATAGTTGGCCAAAACGGGAAACAAAAGTATGCGGCTAGCCATATTCTCTGGGTTGCCAACCAAAAATCTTGGGGAGAAGTCTGTGGAGAAAAGAATGATGACAAAGCAAAGAAAAATTAAAGTTAGGGGGAGATGATGAGCCTCCAGGCTCTGTGCACTCAGAAATCATGGGCACTACCTTCAATTTATCAATTATGTCCCACCCATGGACTTTCAGTAAACCTAACATTGCAAGCAAGGGCCAACTTGTTTCATTCCGAACTTTGCAAAGTACATGAAGTTACACTGTGGAACTGATGCGCCATATTCCCACGAGTCCCTTTTTGATTACCGATCATCCATAAATGGAATAAGCACCTGACTGGTCTAGAACTTAGGTGCGTGCAGCACTGGCTGAGTCATGGGTTTCACCATGCATAGGCTGTTTACGACTACAGATTGCTAATGGAAGTACGGGACCGTATGGTCACATACTTAAACCAGTAGTATTAGTGAGCCATAGCCAAGGATATGTAAGAAAATCTTACCAAAATGACCAGCCACACCTGCGCACTTTGGCAGCACTGTAAGTAAAGTATTTAAAAAGTTCTTTAGTATTATAAATGCATTAGACATGCTCAGCAATATGTACTGCAGTTTTATAGCCTTAGAAACTTCGCTTACTGATAAAAGTTTGCAAACTTTGTATAAAAAGAAGACAAAACATAGCTAGAAAATAATAGACTGGCGGATACCCCACCAATTTCCCATATTCACACAACCAACAAGATTTAATGTCGTGTCTCTGTGTTCTAAGAGACCAGACAACTAAGTCTTGTTACTACTTCGCTCTGTAAAGCAGGAAGGAATATTAAGCATAAGAAAGCTATCCTTCTTGTCATTCTCACCTTGAAACATCACATTCAAAAGACTAGTAAAGGTAAAGAGAGTTACTAACAAAGTTCATTAGAAACACAGTTACAATACTGGAACTGTAGCTAGGTTTCCGACACCAACAGAAAGTTTGCGCCGTATATAGGTCGCCTGTTACGATTTTTCCTTTTATCTTATCTTATCAAGGCGCTTATCGCTATCTTATCTCAAAGCGCCTAAAAGCACAGTTACCACGACCATAAAGGACGCTCTCAACGATGGTACTACGGCTTGCGACCATCGCCTGACTACCTCGTTGTTCTCTTATTGTTTCCGCACGATAACCACGGTTGTCGTGCTATTCTTAGTACTACCATTTCCCTATATAAGTAGTTTAGCTCTCGCTGTATATCCCCAGCTTCGAGCTAAAGCTTTATCTATACCAAACTTTACTCTCACCAAAAGAACTCGACTAAGTCCTTAGTCCTTCTTCGCCGAGCTATAGACGCTCGGGTCGCCCTTCGGTGACTGTCCGAACGCGAGACAGCCGAAGTCCAGACCCGTCTATAGTCACGTGAGGTTCGGGTCTAACAATTAGCTCGAAGCTTCCTTCCTGTTTCTTCACCGTTCACCGCGAAGAAACTCACCCATGCAATACTTCGAACAAGCCCTCGTAATCGCCATCACCATCGTCCTAGGATCCCTAGCGATCCTCACCATCGTCGCCCTTACACTCGAGTACGAGGAAGAAATCAGACAGTTCTTCAGAAGACTAGGAGAACGTCGCCCTCAGCCTCGGACTCAGACCCACACAACCACCAGCTATGTATCCCCTTTTCAAGTCCAACAACCCGTTCCTACCTCGCAACAGAACCTCGTCAACAACCCCATCCAGAGACACGGCTTCACCGCCAACTCCAGCGACGAGTTCCCGCCTCGGGAGGCTCCCCCCCGAAACGCTACCCCTGGACCAAGCCGCCCAAGGGGAGTACCCCGAACCCCCTCCCCCGACCACGACACCTTCGAATCCGTCCCCTTGGACGAACCCTTTCCAGCTCCGGAAATCGTTACTGACAGGCCCCCGACCGCGCAGGAAGCCTACGATCTCAGCCGGTACCTCCTCGGGAGGTACGAGGCGAGCATCCCGCCGCCCTACGTCGAGCCTGCTATCCCCGAGAGACCCCTCAGTCTCGAAGGATTCCGAATCCGAGTCGTCGGAGACGAGTGGGAACTCAGAGGGCAGTTCAAGCAGTTCCCGGAAGACGAAGAAGAAGAAAACGAAGAAACGGTACGTCCCGCCACCGCGGAGCCCCACCCCGACGAGCGGCCTGTCCTCCCGGTCGTTCTACACTCCCCCGAGCGAGAATCGCTCGCCCTCGAACCCGAGCCCGCCACCCCCCCCTCGTACCCCTTCCCCAGAGATCGACGAGCCCAACGAGCTCGCCCACCATACCGATCCCGACGATCCCTTCAATCCCCGAAGTGCCGACTACGATTGGCCCACTCTCGCTCAGGTCGACATCGACATCCTGGGCCCCGCCCAGTCTGCCGCTTGGGACCTACAGCGGGCCGACTTGGAGAGCAGAGGAGGTTGGCACTCTCCCATCCGCCCAGACATGGATGAGTGGTTGGCCATCAACCGCGGAGACGACATACCACGAAGGGGAAGGGACCAGACTATCCGCGCTCGCATCCACGCCAATCAGAACCGACAGCTATACCCGACTTCCGCCGGGCACCGCATTTATGGGATACGAGAAAGGACAAGGGAAGAAGAAAGAGAAATGGGGGTCATCCTCCTCATACTCGCCAGGCGATATGAGCAGGAGCGCGCAGAAGCCAGGGCAAGGGACGCCGCAGAGTGATTTCGAGAAATTTAATTATGATACAGAAACGTTCGGCGGGGCCAAGCAATACGGCCCCAATATATCCTCTTCACACTACGGCCCGTACACTATAGACACCGACGAATACCCCGAACCCCTACCAGACACCCCGCCCCCACGAATTCCCCAGCCGAGAAGCCGGAGACGGCATCACGGCTATCACGAACCCGGGCCGAGTCGCCTCTTCGCAGGAGCGGGATCGCACATCGACGTGGACATCGAAACCGACCAACCAGGAGATGCCCAACCACCAGGACCACCAGCACCCCCGACTCCTCCAACCCTGGAAGGCCTCGCCGCCGAGGTCACCCGCTGGAGGAGCACATGCTTCGATCTGGCCAGACGACTCAACGACATGGACGGAACCCTGGCAAAGTACAGACCGCCTTCGTCCCCGTCCAGCGAAGGAAGCAGCAGGTGGTCTCTACCAAAGCCACCCCGAGTCCCAGGCCGACCAATCGGACCACCGGTCGGGACCGCCGCCGTCGAGGAACCATTCCTCCATGTCCGACCCACCATGCATGAGCTCCCCGACAAGTTCGCCGGAGCTCACGACGACATCGAACGCTATCTAGGAGACTGCGACTCCTATTTCGCCTCGTTCGAAGTCTACTTCCCCTATTCTTCGATAAAGATCCAACTCGCGTCCTCCCTCCTGAAAGGACCCGCCAAAGACTGGTGGGTACACCGAAGACCCGACTTCTACGACACCACCGCCCAACGAGTCCGATTTCCAAGCTGGAACGGATACTGCGACCTCATACGCCACCAATTCTCGGACCCCGCCATAGAGCAACAACACGAGAAAAGGATGAATGAGATCCGAATGGGCAGTGGAAACGCCAACGACTTCTTCCAGGCAATCGAGATCGAGGCCAAGCTGGCCAGGCTCCGACACGACGAGGGAGAGAGGGGGAAGATGGTCCAGGCCGTCCGGTGGGGAATCCCGCAGAGCTACGCCAAGACCATCGCGAACCAAGGCATACGCACCCCTGAAACCTATCCCGAGTGGAAGGAGCGCGTCTGCAAGCTCTACGTGGATCGCACCAAGCAAACAATCTTCGAACAGACTCTCGGACGCCCCGGTGAGTCGCGACCTGACCACCGACAAGGCACTAAGCCCGGGTCAAACCAACACCCAAGCCCCAGCAAACCAGCTGGGGCCACAAGTTCGACACCGGCCAAGCAGTCGGGGCAGGGCAAGACGACCAGCCGAGACGCAGGATCGGGAAGATGGACAACGTACGGAGGACAGGGACAAGCCATGGACATAGACGTCCTACGGAGAGAAGGGAGGTGCTACCGCTGCAAAGAGAAGGGGCACATGTCGAAAGACTGCCCGAAGAGGAGAGAATACAAGGACATTCGTTCGCTCGTAGTAGTTGAACAGGCAGAGCCGACAACGGAGTCGAAGATAGAGGAGGTAAAAGACTAGGTCGTCAAGGGCTCGATTCCCCTTCGACGACCTCCTCCTCTCATACTGGTGCGCTTCCTCGTCCTCCTGGCGGGGCTCATGACATTTCTTTAGTTACATCATCTATACTATCTACCGTGCATACCAATATACCGCTTTTCACCGCTTCTAATAACCCCAGTACGACAAGCCACCCAGTACACCAAGAATCGAACCGATACGCCGTCCTAGCACAACTGGACACCTTGGACTCAAACGCTGAAGAGGGCAATCCCTCCGATGCCGAACAGGGAAAAGACTCCTCGGAGTTGGCAGAGAGCCTCCCATCGAACCCGCCAGAACCCCTAATACGGGAACTGCCTGCATGTGAACCCCCCGGGGGGAACGCCTCTGTAGGACTGGCTAATCAGAGCTTGAATACCCTCACGGGGAAAGGCTCTGGCAAGTGGCCCTACGAAGCCACAGGAACCGCGGGTAAGTGTTCCCGGAAGGCTCAAGCAGGACCAACCCAGAAACAAATGAATCACCGAGTCGGAAGCGGCACGATAGCAGAGCACAACCCCACCCGACTGCTGGCACCAGTAGGTAATGGCAGTCACGGTTTATGCGACAAGAACGCGACGCTCACGGACCAGCCCCCCGACCCTCGAAGGGTTAGCCCTGGTGTACAGACCGGAAGTGGGCACCTCCACGACGCTATCCGGCCCGACCCCGATGAAGACGCACGACCGGCCAAGGACGCCAAGAAAGCCGCAGGACTTGGACCTGCTAGCGCCCAGGCAGTAAAAAGGGGGCCTGCCGTTACCATGGTGGAAGTACCAGACGAAGAAGATGACACGGCCTATCAGAGGTGGTGGGCGAAGCAGCAAAAAGAGAGCGCCGCCCAGGAAAAGTGGGACGCCGAGAACTACCCCGAATTCATATCCCCGCTACCCAGAACTACCCCGCCTCTGCCTCCACCGGACCGATGGTTAAAACCCTTCGGGGCCGAGTGGACCCTTCGTGCAATACGGGAGGCACGCACCGACAGCGAGGCCATCGCCGCACTCCACTGCTGGGTACACCGAGACAGAGTCGGCGAAATTGTGGGCGACATAATCGAAGGACTGAAGCTCGGAGACGAGCCGGCCCTGGAAATGCTGTACGAACTCCAGCAACCCATCCGATACATTAGGGGAACGAAGACAACCGGGCGGGACTTCACGCTCGACGTCAAGCTGGAAACAACCACCAACACCGAACTCCTGACCGCCCGTGCCCTCGTAGACAGCGGCTGCACGGGAAGCTCCATTAACCGCTCTTACGTTCAGAAACACCAACTCGACACCCGGAAAGCCGCCGCCCCCATCCCCGTCTACAATGCCGACGGTACTCGCAACAAAGCAGGAAACATTACCGAATTCGTAGAACTCCGTATCACCATCGGAGGGCACAGCGAACGCATCGACCTAGCAGTTACCGACCTCGGCTCGAAAGACCTATACCTCGGACACGACTGGCTTAAACGCCATAACCCGGTTATCAACTGGAAGACAGGCTCGATCATCTTTGGTCGTTGCCAGTGCACCAAAAACCCGTTCCCACTCCCCGACGCAGACCCGGACGACCGCTGGGATGAGGAACTCGAAGAAGGAGAGACCATCCTGGCGGTCAACATGCAGGAAGAACTTGTTATCCGCGCGGTACACCACGCAAATGACCTAGCGGCCCAAGCCAACATGGACAAGCCGAAGAAGACGTTCGAAGAGATGGTACCGAGGCACTATCGCTCCTACCGCGACCTGTTTTCCAAGGAGAACTTCGACGACCTCCCAGAAAGGAAGCAATGGGACCACGCCATAGAACTTGTCCCCAATGCCAAGTCCACGCTCGATTGCAAGGTTTATCCCTTAAATCGGAATGAGCAGGAACAGCTGGACAAATTCCTAGACGAAAACCTAGAATCGGGACGAATTCGCCCGTCGAAATCCCCCTTCGCCTCGCCCTTCTTCTTTGTAAAAAAGAAAGACGGCTCCCTTCGCCCTGTACAGGACTACCGAAAGTTGAACGAAATGACCATCAAGAACCGATATCCACTTCCGCTCATCTCGGAACTCATCGACAAGCTCCGGGGAGCCAAATACTTCACCAAGCTCGACGTTCGTTGGGGATACAACAACGTCCGGATCAGGGAGGGGGACGAAGAGAAAGCCGCATTCAGAACGAATCGGGGACTCTTCGAGCCCACGGTGATGTTTTTCGGCCTCACGAACTCTCCTGCCACCTTTCAGTGGATGATGAACGACATATTCAAGGACCTGATCGCCGAAGGCAAGGTCACCATTTACCTCGACGACATCCTCATCTTCACAAAGGAGCTCGATGAACATCGACGAATCGTCCAACGAGTCCTTCAGCGTCTCCGAGAGAACAAGCTGTTCCTCAAAGCAGAGAAGTGCGAGTTCGAAGTCTTAGAAACCGAGTACTTGGGGGTAATCATCAGTGAAAACTCGGTACGAATGGATCAGGTCAAAGTCGCTGGGATCACCGAGTGGCCGACTCCTACCAAGAAAAAAGAACTACAGTCGTTCTTAGGATTCACCAACTTTTACCGAAAGTTTATCCGCGACTACTCCAAAATCGTCCGACTGCTCACTCAGCTTACCGGGAAGGCAGAATGGACATGGGGAACGGCCCAAAATCAGGCGTTCCAGCAGCTGAAGAAGCAGATGGCAGAAGACGTTGTCCTCGCCATCCCAACCGAAACGGACCGCTTCAAGGTAGAAGCCGACTCTAGCGACGGGGCCATTGGAGCCGTCCTCAGCCAGCAGCAGGAGGGGAAGTGGCAACCAGTAGCCTTCATGTCCAAGGCCCTCACCGTAACCAAACGGAACTACGAGATCTACGACAAGGAGCTACTCGCCATTATGCTCGCCTTGTCGGAATGGCGCCACTACCTCATGGGAGCGGCCGAGGACATAGAAATCTGGACGGACCACCAAAACCTCCAATATTTCCGAAAGCCCCAGAAGCTGAACAGACGCCAGGCGCGGTGGGTCACTGAACTCGCCGAGTACCACTTCGCCCTTCACCATCAACCGGGTGTGGCAAACAAGAAGGCCGATCTCCTATCACGACGGGATGACCACAATCAAGGAAAGGACGACAACGATGATATCGTTGTCCTCCAACCCGAACACTTCAGGGCCCTGATCATGCCCACCGTGACGGAAGTACACTCGAAAGTACAGAGAGCTACGAGACGAAAAGAGGACTGGGACCAGGGAATCGCAAATTCCCTCAACCATGAACGGGGAATCACCCAGAGAAACGGGCTCCTAATCTATGACGAACGAGTCTACGTCCCAAAGGACCACGCCCTCCGGGGAGAGATCATCGCCCAATGTCACGACCACATAACCGCAGGACATCCGGGCATCGAGAAGACCAAGGAGCTCGTCCAACGAGAATACTGGTGGCCGAAGCTCAAAAAGGATGTGGAGATATATGTCAAAGGCTGCGAAACCTGCCAACGGACAAAGGCAAGCACCCAGCCCAAGGCTGCTCCCCTCCATCCGAATGCCATCCCCTCGGAGCCATGGACGCATATATCGGTAGACATGGTCACCGGACTGCCGGAATCCAAGGGGTACGACGCCCTCCTCGTCATCGTCGACTGTTTTTCCAAAGCGATCATCCCTGTCCCCTGTAACATCGAGCTCTCCGCCGAAGGATGGGCAAGAATTCTCCGAGACCACGTCTACGCAAAACACGGCATGCCCTCGGTCGTGATCTCCGACCGAGGACCCCAGTTCGTCTCAACCTTCATGAAAGACTTATACCGAATCCTCGACATTACGCCGAACACTTCCACTGCGTTCCACCCGCAAACTGATGGACAGACGGAGCGAGTAAATCAGGAGCTCGAAGGGTATCTCCGACTCTTCATTTCCTACCGACAGGACGACTGGAGTGACTGGCTGCCCATGGCAGAGTTTGCCCACAACAATCGGGTACACTCAGCCACCGGGAAAAGTCCGTTCATGACCCTCTACGGACGAAATCCACGACTCGTCCCCGACTCCATCCGAACTTCCCCCTTCCTAAACCCAACGGCTGGGGAATTCACTGTAACCATGGCAGAAGTCCACAAGCAAACGCAAACCGCATTGCAAAAAGCCGCGGAACAGATGAAAACGCAATACGACAAAAGAAAGCGACCCGCAACCGAGCACAAGGTCGGGGACAAGGTCTGGCTTGACGCCGCAAATCTCCACCTGCCAAGGCCCAAGAAGAAACTCGACGACAAACGAGTGGGCCCGTTCGAAGTCCTCGAAAAATCCGGAGCATCAGCATACAAGCTAAAACTCCCACCTCACTGGAAGATACATCCACGCTTCAACGAGAAGCTGTTGACCCCGTACACGCCACCGTCCTTCCCGAATCAGGAAAACCCTCCTCCGCCTCCACCCGACCTCATCGATGACGAAGAACAATACGAAATCGAAGAGGTACTAGACTCCCGAACCCGCAGGATCAGAGGGAAGAAAGGGCAAAAAGCAAAAAACGCGGTGGACTACCTCGTTAA
This sequence comes from Armillaria mellea, assembly GCA_030407055.1. Classification (NCBI taxonomy): domain Eukaryota; kingdom Fungi; phylum Basidiomycota; class Agaricomycetes; order Agaricales; family Physalacriaceae; genus Armillaria; species Armillaria mellea. Next base: position 489,839 of record JAUDZF010000001.1, on the reverse strand, counting down.
GTGGAAGGGATGGACCCGAGAACACAATTCGTGGGTACGAGACACAGAGATGGGGAACGCCCAGGAAGCGATCCAAGACTATGAGGACAAAATCCAACGAATAGGACAGGTCCACATAGCCAAAATCGTAACCAAGAATCCCGCCACGGCCGTCACCATGATTCTCGACCACAAATATCGCGACGGCGTAGTTTATTATAAAGCCCAACGACAAGACGGATTCCAGAAATGGGTCAAGAACCCTGACAACGACTTGTGGAAGAACCTTATAGACGAGTATTGGAATAATGAACTTTCACGCCAACTCGACACCCCCGAGGACGAACCATGACAATCGGGACGATTGTCTTAACAAGGGGGTAATGTTACGATTTTTCCTTTTATCTTATCTTATCAAGGCGCTTATCGCTATCTTATCTCAAAGCGCCTAAAAGCACAGTTACCACGACCATAAAGGACGCTCTCAACGATGGTACTACGGCTTGCGACCATCGCCTGACTACCTCGTTGTTCTCTTATTGTTTCCGCACGATAACCACGGTTGTCGTGCTATTCTTAGTACTACCATTTCCCTATATAAGTAGTTTAGCTCTCGCTGTATATCCCCAGCTTCGAGCTAAAGCTTTATCTATACCAAACTTTACTCTCACCAAAAGAACTCGACTAAGTCCTTAGTCCTTCTTCGCCGAGCTATAGACGCTCGGGTCGCCCTTCGGTGACTGTCCGAACGCGAGACAGCCGAAGTCCAGACCCGTCTATAGTCACGTGAGGTTCGGGTCTAACATCGCCCCCACTCAGCCTACAGCCACGTTTACGCATCCCTTCCCTTCCAGGAAACTTTGTGTACATAACTTGAGCCTCTCTAGACCATTAGGGACTCATAACAACTGTAGCAAAAGTTCGCTACCATCCTAGGAAGCTATAGTCACCGCACGGAGGTGCAAGACTAGACTCGCTAGAACCTGCCTTCAGATTAGCTGTTTGATAGCACTTGCTGTTATAGGTCTTGTGTTTTCTGCCCGCAGGAGTCTATAGGTTCATCACCGACAGAAAAGGGCTGCTTCAAGGTGGAGGCCGACTTGAGCGATGGAGCCATTGGCGCCGTCCTCAGTCAGCAACAAGAGGGGAAATGGCGACCAGTAGCATTTATGTCCAAAGCCCTCACCATGACAGAACAAAAATATGAAATCTATGACAAGGAATTGCTCGCCATTATGCTTGCACTATCCAAGTGGCGACACTATCTCATGGGAACTGCAGAAGATGTCAAAATCTGGATGGATCACCAGAACCTCCAGTATTTCAGAAAGCCACAGAAACTAAACTGATGCCAAGCATTCTGGGTCACTGAACTCACAGAATATCACTTTGCCCTTCATCATTAACCTGGCATTGCCAACAAGAAGGCTGACCTCCTCTCCTGACGAGACGACCACGATCAGGGCAAGAACAACAATGACGACATCATTGTCCTCCAGCCAGAACATTTCTGGGCCCTCATCATGCCAACCACTGTCGAGGTACACTCAAAAGTCAAAAATGCACTCTGACACAAGGAAGACTGGGACCAAGGGATTGTGAACTCCCTCAACCATGAACATGGCATTACCAAGAAAGACAGACTGCTATTCTATGATGAGCGGATATATATCCCAAAAGATCATGCCCTCCAAGGGGAAGTAATCACCCAAAGCCACAACCATATTACTGCCAGACACACAGGTATCGAGAAGACCAAGGAACTCGTTCAACGGGAATACTGGTGGCCAAAACTCAAGAAGGATGTAGAACTATACATCAAGGGTTGCAAAGCTTGCCAACGAGCCAAAACCAGCATGCAAGCCAAAGCTGCCCCCCTTCACCCAAACGCAATCCCATCTGAACCATGGACCTATATATCAGTTGACATGGTCACCAGACTACCTGAATCCAAAGGCTATGACACCCTTCTGGTCATCGTTGACTGCTTCTCCAAAGCCATAATCCCCATCCCCTGCAACATAGAACTCTCTGCTGAAGGGTGGGCTAGAATACTCCGAGACCATGTCTACACAAAGCACGGCATGCCCTCCATCATCATCTTGGACCGAGGACCCCAGTTTGTATCCACATTCATGAAAGATCTCTATCGAATGTTGGACATTACTCCCAATATATCCACTGCCTTCCATCCCCAAACCAACAGGCAAACTGAGCGAGTTAACCAAGAGCTCGAAGGATACCTCTGACTCTTCATTTCCTACCGACAGACTGACTGGAGCAAGTGGCTTCCCATTGCCAAATTTGCCCACAATAACCGAGTTCACTCCGCCACAGGCAAAAGTCCCTTCATGGTACTCTATGGCCACAATCCACATCTTGTTCCTGACTCCGTCCAAACCTCCCCATTCCTGAATCCAGCGGCCAAAACTTTCACTGCAACCATGGCAGAAGTACACAAGCAAACTCAGAAGGCTCTGCAAAAGTCTGCAGAGCAAATGAAAGCCCAGTACGACAAAAAGAGACGCCTGGCAACCAAGCACAAGGTTGGAGATCAGGTTTGGCTTGATGCCACAAACCTTCACCTACCATGACCCAAGAAGAAGCTCGACGATAAACGAGTCGGACACTTCCTGATCCTTGAAAAGTCGGGAACCTCGGTGTACAAGCTGAAGCTTCCACCTCACTGGAAAATACACCCATGGTTCAATGAAAAACTATTGTCCCCATACACTCTGCCCTCGTTCCCGAACCAGCAAACACCACCACCACCTCCACCTGACCTCATCAATGATGAAGAACAATATGAAGTGGAGGAGGTACTTGATTCTTGAACCCGCCAAATCAGAGGAAAGAAAGGGTGAAAAGCACAGGACACCATGGACTACTTTGTCAAATGGAAGGGATGGACCTGAGAACATAACTCATGGGTATGAGATACGGAGATGGAGAATGTGCAGGAAGTGATCCAAGACTATGAAGACAAGATCCAACAATCAGGACAAGTTGACATAGCAAAAATTGTGACCAATGACCCTGCCAAAGCCATCACCATGATCCTTGACCATGAATACCATGACAGTATTGTATATTACAAGGCCCAACAACAGGATGGACTCCAAAAATGGATCAAAAACCCGGCCAATGACCTATGGAAGGACCTTATAGAAGAATATTAGAATAATGAACTCTTGCACCAACTCGACACCCCTGAGGATGAACCATGACAATCGGGATGATTGTCTTAATGAGGGGGTAATGTTATGATTTTCCCTCTTATCTTATCTTATCAAGCACTTATCACTATCTCATCTTATCTCAAGCGCTTACTCACAGTTACCACAACTATAATGGATGTTCTCAATGATTGTACTATGGCTCACAACTATCGCCTGACTACCTCGTTGTTCTCTATTGTTCTCCAAACAACAACCACAGTTATTGTTCTATTCTTAGTACTCCAGTTTTCCTATATAAGTAGTATAGCTCTTGCTGTATATCCCCAGCTTCAAGCTAAAGTTTATCTATACCACACTTTACTCTCACTACAGAACTCAACTAAGAACTTAGTCCTTCTTCACTGAGCTATAAGACATCAAGTCATTCTTCCGGTGATTGTCTGAACACGAGACAGCTGAAGTCTAGACCCATCTTAAAGTCACGTGAAGTTCGGGTCTAACACCAGTTATCTTTTCACCGATATCCACTGCATCCTGAAGAGTGTCCTCCTTATTGGCAAACTGCTCGATAAACGTAGCAGGTGGCACAACAGGGGAGCTGATCTAAAAATAGAACTCACATCAATTGACATGCTATCAAAGCCATTGTTCAAAGCACATACCAACCAGTCTGCAGACAAGACTGAAGAAAGAGACTCCAGGTAGCCCAGAGATGGACTAGGAGCCAAGGAACATTGCAGAAAATCCAGCTCCACCTCAGCAGTGGCCATGACCGTAGCTGTGGTAGGCTGATCACCAGCAACCTTGGTAGCAGTCTGGGACCCATTGTAGGGTGTGAGAACTGGAGTAAAGGGAGTGGACGACATCTGAATGTCATCATCAATGCAGTAGCACCTCAAAGGAAGAACCATAAGACCATTGAGGATATCATCACCATGCAAAGAGTAGCGACCTCCAACAGTCACTTGCAAATAAGAGGACTCGATGTTGATGAGGGTCTGCCAATAATTTAAGTACCCCTTGTTGGCCATGGCTTCATCAACATATGACTCAAATTCCTGGAAGAAAGTATCTTTGACAACGAGGGGGTAGTACTGCTTGATAGCAGTCTAATTATGGATATTCAGTCATGACAATATGATCAAGGACACGTTTACTCACTTGCACACTGGTGGCCTCGTCAAAATATGAGGTGATGCATGAGAGCATAGTGTTGGCCTTAAAAGGCTTCTTGAGGAGCACATCAGCATGCTGAATGAGAGAGTTAAGAGATGGAACGGTTTCAGTATTGAAAGACATGAGAGAGAGTTAGAAAGACGAGGTTTCTGAGGACCAAACAATGAAAACTTGAGCTCTTTATATGAAAATTCAAGGACGTCTCATCTCATCAACTTTACATGAAAATTCCCATTTAGCTCATAATGATGCGACCAGAACATACCATGGAGACTAGAGCTCACATTTTTAAACTCCAAAACTCAGCGGCTGTTGTTTTGAAATTCATGTCTTCCAACCTTGCTTTAAATCTTTTGACGTCTTTGTCACCAAAGATTTAAAAAGTTTAGGGGGGAGAGACATGGACTCCATGTGTTTTTGACATAGCAATATGCACAAGACTCACCACAATATTTGAGCAAAATATCTAATGAAATTATGAAAGAAACAACCTCACAATTCATGAAATACTGCTCGAAAAATCATGGATATTCCATTATCAGTGATATTTTTATCACACTCCACAGCAATTTGACTATGAATAATGGAGATATCACAAAAATTTTGAGCATACACAACAACTCATGACCTACAGCATGGCATTAATGAATCACAAAGCCCAATGGCGTTAGAGCCTTGGCCATCCACATTCCTTATCACTCCAAACATCATGGTAATATGGAATTCCAGAGACTTAAACCGAAACAGTGACACAAAACAGCACCCAAGTTGGGAAGTCATGGGAATTCAGACATGTGACCTCCATTGCCAAAAATTTCTCTAAGTCTGAATCCCTCAAAAAACCCTGAAAATTTGAACGATAAATTCACACAAGTCACACAAAAATTAAGAAAAATATGAGTTATTTATTTCAGCCCTCTTTGGAGCAACGACATGCAGTATGTGAAAATATCACCCAAAGGCATGCAATACGAGTCATAAAATATGTATAAAAGTCCAAAAATTCCAGAAGACTTTGCCAGCAGACAACCAAAGCACCCCATGTCCACCCAAGTTTTCAGTGGCTAACCGCAGCTACCAAGTAGCTTAGCCAGACTTGGACTTTCATTGGGATGGCCCAGCTTGACCCTCTTCGACCTCATCATCATCACTGTCCTCACCATTATCCAAGCCCTTGTCATTGTCGCTGCCTTGAGTTGATGGAAGACACTCTTGAAGACGCGCCAATTGAACTTGGATGTTTTCATTATGAGCCATAATGTTGAGGCCCACAAGGTATTGTTGAGTCAACGAGATGATAGCCTCATTGCTTTGGTTGAGAGACGTTAAAGCACTGGCAAAAGCATTGACTTCTTCTGTAACAAAAAGTCAAAAACATCAGAAAGGAAAGCAAATTGACTTATGAGAACCTTGAGGATGGTACTGGTCCACTGGATTCAAGGCAGTTATGCCATCCACAGTACAAGGCTGCTTGGCATAGTGGCAGCGCATGCAAATCACCATATGATCCAAGAGTTTTCGGCATTGAGTCTTTCGGCTCTTGTGTTGGTTGCATGGCTTCATGTACTATAAACCATGTCAGCAATAAATGAGAATAGGGAAGGAAACTTATGCATTCACCCACAAAAGGGGCCACCCATTTATTCCAAAGACATCCATCTACCTGAACAAAATCACCAAAATCCTCCTCAATGATGAGGACACCGATGCTTTCCAGACCTGCATCAAGGGACTGAAGATCCTTTGGAACGTGCTTGCCAAAACCACCCCCACTAACACCCAACAATACTGGTGGTAATCTTGAAAGACCAGGTCCCCGTTTACGAATGGCAGGTGTAGCAGTCATGGCTTCCTTGTCACCAGTGGAGGTCTTTGATTTCTTAGCTGCTCAACTATCCACCATGGTAACCTCATCATCCTCAATCCTAGCATGTTTAAGAGGGCCTAAGGCTTTACCTTTACCCTTGTCGGCCTGTTGATCATGCAAAGTGGATCCAAGTTTTTTGTGACCAGTTGTCTTTGGAGGGTCCGGAGGCAGAATGAAATTGGGAGGAGCGACATGGGGCCTAGTGGAATGATGTGGTTCTTGACTTTGAGACTGAAGAGGTGACCTGCTGAGAAAAATAGTTGAATAAGTCTCCAAGAGATCACCAGTATCGTCATTGAACACGAACTTGATTACAGGATCCCAACGATGGTGAATGACAGTTGCAGGAGGGGGACTATCCTCAGGATCATCTTGAAGGGAGTTGTCTTCCTCATCATTAAGAGCCTCATCATCTGTACCCAGGAAAAATAAGGGCATCTTCTTAACAGGAGAGGTAGAGGCAGTACCTTTATCGCCTTGATTTGGGTCAGGACCAGGAAATACTCTTGGTCGACTAGCAGCTGTAAAAATTCCAAGTCAAAAATGAGAAAAACTGATAGCTGTGATAAAGCATTACCGTTAACCCTCAATAAGGGTGAAGTCATAGTGGCAGAAGATTGTACTGCAATTTGGGGATGAGATGGTGATGACAATAAGACCAGAGCCCTAAACGAGGACTCATTCGCCTCAGAAGTACCAGTAAATTTATTAGAGGCGACCATTGAAGAAGTGGTCATGGGGGCTTGAGCAATGCCCCTTGAGATCTAATGAGGTTGGACTTTCGGTGGATCAGCAGGTGGGTGCCCTGATTGTTTAAGCTTCAATGCTGAAGATGGCAATCCCGGCTGTTGAGATTTTGAAGCAGAAGCAGCTGGGATTCGAATGGTGCTGCCAGACTTGGCATCAGTAAATGTTGTAGCTGGAGCAGACAGCTTTGAAGACAATTGAACGGGAGTAGCAGCAGCTGCAGCTTTGGCCAAAGTAGGAAAGGTAGCCTCCACTGATTTGGAAGGTGATGGTTTTGGAGTACACTCTGGTGATGGTGAAGCAAAGTCCTCCAGGGGGATGGGACAGATTCAAAGACCATATTCACACTATAAGGTGGATGAGTTCAAGAATAAAAAGACCAACAAAGTATATGCACCACACAGATCACCAGTTGATTGAATGCCCTCCTCAATTCAATCACAAAGTCTTGGTTGATATTGATTAATATCTCCAATATGGTGAACTCCAAGTCGTTCCAGGACTTTTTGGTGACTCTGGCATCCTCCCAGAATTCATGACATATGCTCCACTGCTGAAACACCTCAGCTAACCAATGGTCAATTTGGTTGGTAGCATGACACTGAGGAGGAAACTGGACCTTATGTTTCAGAAGATCAGTGGCAATGTCATAAGCATCGAGAGCGCGACATGTAAGGGCAATGTCATCTTGAGGTTCATGGTGTCGAGACATTTTGAGAAGACAAGAGAGGTGGTCGGCAGAGAGCTTGACCAGCTTGGCAGAGGAGAAGAAAATATGATGAAGAAGATAAAGGAGGAAGCACATCACCAGCGTTGGAACACTGATGAGGTGCAGAGAGGTGAAGAAAGTGGAAAAAGGGACTTAGAGAAATTTTCTCTAAGTTTATAAGGCCCATGAAACTGGATCCCTGGGAACAGCCATTACAATTCATTGGAAGCCATGTGTGGGAGCCACAGAACACACAGAAATTTCTGTGCTTCTTTCAAACGTGTTGCATGCACTAAGAATAGAATATCAATGTGTCTTAGGATTCTGATCACCAATATTGGATGAGCATACAGCCATGCATGTCATCGCCTAGCAACAAGCCTAAATTCTTAACTTCTTCTATCTGGCACAAACACTCTGAACTTGGTCTTATGTTACCAAGTAACATAATAAAAGTTTAGGGGGGATGATGAGCCTCCAGGCTCTGTATGCTCAGAATTTCATGAAATTACCCTTAATTCCTACACCCAGTCCACCTGACAGACTTTCACCAAACCAGTCATTGCTGACATGGCAATACCACTTTGTATCATGGCAATATGTCCTCGCACATTTGTTATCCATCCCATCTTGAAATCTGACACTTCACAGCATTACAGACACATTAACACCAATTTTGAGGGCCCTCGATCATATATGGTAATGCTGCATCTGCATCAAAGTGCATCACTACGCATCATTGATCACTAGACCCTATTGACATCACATATCACCGCACTCATCCATCAAAGATATCAACCTATTATGGATACTCCAGAACTATGGTGACTTAAGCTGTTACTTCACCAAGCTGGCACATCATTGGAGATGCATTGGGCAACCTCAGCAACACTAACACGTCTTTACAATCCACAGTACACACAGTCAAAACAGCAAGACACGGCCTGATAGCCAGACTCTACTATAGAATGTTTTCTAACCAAGCACAGCAATTCGAACAACACTGTATACTTCAGCTGACAGATAGAGGTCACAATTATTCAGGATTTTACTCAGCTAAGGCCTTACAGCCTTAGTAAAAAGTTGCTTGGAATTCTATTAATATATGTAGGACTTTAGTATAAAAACATAGATTACAGTAGCATTCAGTACTTTTTGACCCCAGTGGGTACACTTTTGTTCACCAGACTATGCTTGTATTGATTCTCATACACATCAATCCATCGTACATTGTATTCATTGCACGCACCAACAATAAATTGACTAGTCAGATCAGCAACTCTCTATGAATCTGTCCATCGTTTCTATAAGATCACCATACATTTATTTGTTGTTTCACAGCAATATTCATCTTGCATCACATATAGTTGATTGCATGTAAACTCGCAGTATTGCTTGAGTTATTCCATGGTTCTTTAACTGTGAAGAAGATGTTTCCATCCCTCTTTACTCTTAACACTATTGGTACATGTCAATATCATGCCAATGCGTGATCTACCATGCCATACCTCACCCCCCATTTACTTTATAGGCAGCATGAGTTTCAACTTCACCAGATAGGACCGTTTTACCAGTTTTCACCTTTGCCATCGTCATTGTTGCCCACTTGGGTAGTCTCAGAGCAGACTTAGGATCAGTATCAGTATAGGACCAGTTCAGCAATCATTTCAGTATAGGAAATCCCAGCATGGATTATAGGATAAGTTTTTGACATCAGATAGGATCATTTTCAACCCAGCACCATTCACCCCTAGTTTCTGTATCGCCCATCCAGTTTAGAACCAGTTTCGACCAGTTTCAGCACATCATTCACATTTGTTTGATCGACCAGCACATTTATTCTCAGCATTGCCAGTCTCTTGATCTATTGCCATATTGTTTAGGCATTTCCCTCTTGTTTCCCCACTCATATTAATGTCTCGAGCATGTTTTCTTGAGTCTCATTCTCTATTTCCATTTCAGAATACGGTTTCTTGATATTCACATCATATCAGGTGCCATTCCCTCTCATTCTATGAGACTCTCACAACTTACAGTCATTCCTTTGATTCCTCGACTCTCACATCATATTATCTGCTTGATTGTATAGTCTAAGCATATCTTCGCACCCTTAAAGCTTTGATTTACTGTATGGAGGTGCTCTGAACCCACTCACACACACAATCATCCTAGTATTGCCATGTTCACATGTTTATTCTCCATACTCTGCCTGAGTTTGGTTTTGCTGTTGCCATGGAAGTCTAGGCTCATCAACAGACAGATTCATAGGGATTTGTTGATCTGACTAGTCGATTTATTGTTGGTGCATGCGATGAATATGATGGATGATGGATTGACATGTACAAGAATCAATACAAGCATAGTCTGGTGAATGAGAGTATACCCACTGGGGTCAAAAAGTACTGAATGCTACTGTAATCTATGTTTTTATACTAAAGTCCTACATATATTAATAGAATTCCAAGCAACTTTTTACTAAGGCTGTAAGGCCTTAGCTGAGTAAAATCCTGAATAATTGTGACCTCTATCTGTCAGCTGAAGTATACAGTGTTGTTCGAATTGCTGTGCTTGGTTAGAAAACATTCTATAGTAGAGTCTGGCTATCAGGCCGTGTCTTGCTGTTTTGACTGTGTGTACTGTGGATTGTAAAGACGTGCTAGTGTTGCTGAGGTTGCCCAATGCATCTCCAATGATGTGCCAGCTTGGTGAAGTAACAGCTTAAGTCACCATAGTTCTGGAGTATCCATAATAGGTTGATATCTTTGATGGATGAGTGCAGTGATAGGTGACATCAATAGGGTCTAGTGATCAATGATGCGTAGTGATGCACTTTGATGTGGATGTGGCATTACCATATACAATTGAGGGCCCATCAAAATTGGTGTTAATGTGTCTGTAATGCTGTGAAGTGTCAGATTTCAAGATGGGATGGATAACAAATGTGCAAAGACATATTGCCATGATACAAAAGTGGTATTGCCATGTCAGCAATGACTGGTTTGGTGAAAGTCCATCAGGTGGACTGGTGTAGGAATTAAGGGTAATTTTGCAAAATTCTGAGCATACAGAGCCTGGAGGCTCATCAACACATCAACCACGATGTTATTATGAGAGAGAAATGGGAGACTGAGAATCATGTCTGTGCAAAGTGAAGGTGCAACAAGTGTGCAAATAGAAGAAGAGGACCAGTGATTTGAGGGGTCATGTAAACAAATTTTTACCCATTCAGTGAGCGAAGAGGTTGAGGAAGTGGATGGAGTAGCAGTATCCATGACAAACAGTTCATGCAATCTATGGTGGCACAGATTCAAAGTGGTGACCAACATCTCTCTGATCAAAATATCAAGTGAGCCATGGTCCAACAAAGCATGAACAGGACATTGAGGTAAGAAGGAACTTGACTGGTCATTGATCAAGCACTTCCACACCAAATGTGGGACAGTAAAAGGGGCAGATGCAGATGTGGTTTGAATAGCAGAGACAAATGTAGGGGCACATACCTCTTTGACAGGTGCATCAGCATCTACAACTTCATCAGCAGTGTGTACAGAACCAGCACTATGTGGACGATGGTGAACATGTTTACTGTCCCTAGAGGGAGAGTAGGAGTGGCCATGGACAGAAGCAACACTGGGGTTACAATCATACTGAGGCAAGTTGGTATATTGGTGCAACTAAGTGTTATGACAGTGAGGGGGTGAGTGATGATCATGGTCTGATTCATCCAAAGAATCATCTGAAAAGCTGACAACAGATGTAGAGGAAAATTCAGGCATTTTGGCAGCACAAGACAGAGCACAAGGGGGGAAATCATGGTGATGCATAATAGGGGCAGCATAGTTGGTGGGAAGGGGAAGCTGGGAGAGGTTGATGTGCACCACAGGTGTCCTGGAAGTCATGGAGACATTGTTGGCAAGGAAGCACAAAGGAACTTGGTGACCATGGCCCTGGGCATGCTCAATGCCATGATGAATGGTGTCAGGTGTGATGGTGTAAGACACACAAGCTGGTGCAGCAGGGGCTCCAGCATTTCTGTTCTTGAAACCTGCAGGATTAAGGCTGGACCACTCATTGACCCATTTAATATTGCAGGGCTGGTACCCCTGCATGCCAGGCATGAGAGCAGGTGCATCACAAAGTCCAGAGTGGGAAATGTGGTTCTGGAACAGCATGAGGCATTTGAGACAGCCATGAGTGAGTTTGGCCAGGGTGAAAAGCTTCTCCGAAGAAAGTTTGTGTTGTTGAGCCACAATAGCATTAACAAAGCCAGCATTCTGGGTAGTGAAATTAGAGGTGAACAAAGGAAGGGAAGCAGAGCTGGAACCAGAGTGGAAAGACCATTGTTGGAAGGCAGATGTGTTAGAATTAGATTGGAAATCAGACTGGGGTTGCGAGAATGAGGGAATCTTCATGCAAACAAGCTCCAGAAGATGGACATTGTTCTGGCAGATCTGTTGGTCCATCTTGTTTATGAGAGCACACCATTTAGCAAAAGTTTCACCATCATCAGCCTTCACAATGCCAGCCTTGATCTTGTTGGACAAGTCATGGGTCTCAGTAGATAAAGCTTGTCATAAGCCAGGGTCCATGGCATCGATGTATAAGACCCAAACTTCACGTGATCAAAGACTTGGATCTAGGTCTTCAGCTGTCTCGTGTTCAGACAATCACTGGAGAGATGACAAGTGTCTATGACTCTGAGAAGAGATAGGCTGCTTAGAGCTTGGCTCGATAGAGAGTGGTTTGGTATAGATGAACTATAGTTCAAAGCTGAAGTATTACAGCAAGAACTGTGCTACTTATATAGGGTTCTGGGTCTGTCTAATAATAGCGAATAGAGTCCGTTGTACATGTGGTAATTGTCCTGCATTAGCGAGGCGCAGCAGTCCTGCTGTGGAAGGTTCAGTAAAGGCATGGTGTAGGTGCTTTGAGTGATAAGATAAGCGATAAGCACCTGATAAGATAAGATAAATGGAAAAATCATAACATGATGAGAAAGGTAATGAGCTCCAGGTCCTTGATCTCCTCAGAGAGGCCAACCAGGATGTGGCAAGCAGCAAACACATTAACAAACCATTGGTTCATTGGCAGACCATCCTGCTTCATAGCTTTGATTTTCTGAGCCTGGTTAATAGCCCAGTCAGGGCCAAAGCTGTGTTGGCAAAGTATGTTGAGAAAGTTGTTGAGGGTCATGCCATCATATGAGGTGTGGTTGAGGAGGTAAGCATTATGAAGGACCTTGCATTCAATCCCAGAAATGAGTTTAGGTAGAACAGCATTGGGGGCCACCTTTTCATGATATTCACAGAGGTAGATCTCACAGTGCTCAGAATAATCCTCAAGCAGGTCTAACAACACAAGGCCATCAGTGAAGCATACTGGTATTTTAGAAGTGCTGGGGATGATGTGTTGCATCGATGAGGACAGCATGATCTCAGAGTCATCAGAGGAACTATTGGAAGAGGTAGAAGGAGAAGGTGGGTGGCAGATCATGTGTGGTGTGGCAACTGGTGAAGAGCCAATACAAGAAGTCATATAGCTATTGGAAGGGATAAGCCTTCCAGGTAGGGAGGTGACTTTCAGGGAGTGGTTGAGCAACAGTTTGGTAGCTGGAGACAAAAGGAAGTGGAAAACAGTGGATGTATGCAGGCAAAAAGGCGATATAAGCAATGTTCAAAGGCAAGGGTCAGAGCAAAAAGCATTTTAGGCGAGGTGAGCTAGCAAGAGCGAGGGTGAGTGGAGTTTGTTTTAGTGTTTAAAAAAAAGTGAAAGGCAGCTCTCTGTCAAGAGCAGCCAACACTGAAGGACAATTCATGTGATCACACAAAAGGAATGGGAACAAACTTCAATTGTGTGCAGAGAAAGATGTAATGAGGTGGAAAAGGCAAGATAGATGGGATATGTATGGGGAAAATGGTGGGGAATGGAAGGAAGGATTAATCTATGGTATGTATAGGTATATATAGGGAAAAGTGGTGCCACTATGTACACAGTCTCAAGCAATGGGGTGGTGTGCTAAGCAATGGGGTAGATGTGCAGTGAGGAATGGGTCTGAGATAGTGCCATAGGATCAGTCAGATCAGTCAGTGTCAGGCAGTCCAGGATCCAGTTGTAAGCTAGGCTTACATCTCCATTCTGAAAATACTTGAACCAGCCTTCTTGCACCATGTTCAACAGATCATATTCTGGATCCAGGTATAAGCTTGCAACATGCAGTCAAAATGAAGATCATCCTAGATATTAATGCAAGGAATGATCCTGGAACATGGCAGCAAGGTCAAAAGCTGGACATAATTTTAAGGGCAAATGAACCAGTAGTGGTATCAATAAGACATCAAAATGATGGGGCCCATCATCAATATCATTCCCATTTTAGAAATATAATTTTAGCATCAGCAATTACTGATCTCCCTTGCACAAAGCTTCCTCCCTCCACTTTTATGTCTCCTGAATGACAATGTGATACCTCTGTCTGTGGAAACCATTTCGAATTCATTATAGACATTGTACCAGAACATTCAGCTGCAGTCTTGCTCTCTCTCCTCAGTAAAGCCCTAGCAAATCCAGATCACGAGTTGATTCTGGGCTCATTTAGTAGTGACAAGACTGGCTGCAATGGCATTCCCAAAGGAGATGAACCTTGCCCTCCATATATGAAAGGTATAGGATGAGTTCTGCTCTACTCTACTTCAAGTTACTGTCATAATCAGCAAGCAGCAGCTGTGCTGAGGAAATTCAAGCCTATGGGTTTTACTTCTTCTAATTCACTTCATTTCCTTGATATCCACCTCATTTACACATATGTAGACTGGGGGGACTCTGTTATGGATATTGGGTACCTGCTGACTCAGTGAATGAGTCTACACATGCCCATACTCAGTCTTCTCAGCCTTAGCAGTGACTCACTCATATTTTCTCTCACTTTCTATTACTTTCTTGATTCTTCATACTCATACTAGAATATTATGGAACATTGTAGAATAATAATGACTCAAACCATCCCTTAGTATATAAACTTGTAGATAACTTGTATTAAGGAATCTGAATCAATCTACCACTTTCAGGACACCTTCACTGCATGAACCTTCAGTTACACCAAGCACTTGCTGAACAACTCATTGGATATGCCTAGTGCTTTCTGACACTGATCCAAAGCCTACACTTAGCACTTGTCTTCACCTATGACCCATAATAGCTTCATGCTTGCAGGCTTCTGTCTTAGCTTTCTCTTTTGGTAATAGCTATGCACTTACCAGTTACTTCCCTCTAGCAATTGCTTCGTACTTACTGTCTTCCTTTATCTCACAAACCAGACCACTCAGGTCTCCTCACAAACCCTTGCTGGAATTCATTATATTCATTAACAACATACATCATCTCTAATCAATCCTACCTCACTTTGATCCTCCTTCATGCTCACATATCCCAATTTTGGCAGAATCCTAACACAGTCCCTGTTTTAAGAGTGCCAGAGACCATAGTGTGATCTGTCTCTCCCTCTGACCCCCCCTCATTCTTGCAGCTCTCTTGTATTTTATGATTTTTTTTTTCATATTTTTTCATCCAGATTTATCATTTTTTATATGCTACTTGTGTTGTATTAGCATCACATTATAATATAATGTACCTTCTTGAGCTATTTTCAACCAAGCCAATGTACAGCTAGAAAGAAAATCTCATTCACCCAAATATGCACCAAAATGGGCAGCCCATATTCTGGCTGAACAGGTGGCACCTGTTAGACCCAAACTTCACATGACCTCAGACTTAGTCTAGACCTCAGCTGTCTCACATTTGGACAATCATCAGAGGAATGACTTGGGCATCTTAGGCTCAGCAAAGAAGGACGAAGGTCTTAGTCAAGTTTTGTAGTGAGAGTAAAGTGTGGTATAGATAAACTTTAGCTTGAAGCTGAGGATATTACAGCAAGGGCTATGGTACTTATATATGAAAACTAGGGTACTAAGAATAGAACAATACCCATGTTTGTCATGCATGAAACAAGGAGAACAATAAGGTAGGTAAGCAATGGTCATGAGCCATAGCAGTCCATAGTACAATCATTGAGAATGTCTGTTATAGTCATGGTAACCATGGATAGGCACTTGAGATAAGATGAGATAGCGATAAGCACCTGATAAGATAAGATAATCAGAAAAATCATAACAGCACCAGACTCAGAATGCTCAAGATACTGGTGATGAGCCTACAGGCTCTGTGTGCTCATAAATTCGTGGACCTGTAATAATTGAGCTACATTTCACACCCCTTCTGAACTTTCATATCAAGCACAGCCATGATCTTCAGGCACCTTGATCATGAATACTATCAAACCCCTTCCAGATCTGCATCACAGCCTTTCCTGATCATTTGGAATAGCTGCAGATGACTTGCATTCCATTACACAGTTCAAAGGACCAGTCAGCGAACTTAATAATTTGCTATGGTCAGCCATAGTCAAATCCTTACCAAGGCTGTTTAATTTGCACAGTTATGGCTTATAAAGTTCACTTATAAGTTCGCTTGGTACAAGGATTGCTCAGAAGTAACAGCTACTTGCACAGCAATGCACAGTTGCACAGTTACTAGAGTTATAAAGCTGCTGACTGATTCCAACACAGCAGTAGTAAAGGGAGGTTAATAATACTCTATTCCACAGTAAATAGTTTGCTTGTGTTGTGAATCAACCAGGCAAGGACCAATGTAGCTTACATACAAGTATTTCTCAAGTAGTATAAAGGTAGCTAAGTAAAAAGTTGTTAGGAAGAGATCCCAAGAGACCCCAAGAGAGACACCTAGAGAATAAGTTTGCGAACTTGTTCCTTGTGTTCCACATCTCTTACATCTGATACACACACCCGAAGTTTTAGTTCTCTACTGTTCATTAGAGAATAACAATTAGTGAACTTCCCTTCACTAAAAGTTACCTATAACTTTGTGTGCTTGCCTCTTGTCCAAAAACCTTGCTAGGAAACCTTTACTGGTTACCCTTGCATGGCATTCTCGACATCTAAAGTTCACTTGCATACCTGTGCGCTTCAAAGAGCAATCTGCAGCTAGGGTTGAAGCCCTTTAGCCACTAACACCCTTGTAGAACCGTTTCCGAACCTAGGAAACAACACCACTTAACTCTTATTGAGTTAGACACCTTGGACTGTTAGCTACCTTTCCAATAGAAGGGAAAGTTTGCAAGGGCTCCCCTTTTGAAGCCGACTCAAGATTGATACCAACTAGCTTGATATTAGGATCTTTAAACCTATATCTTGCTTGCATGTACTTTTCTTGGACAAAACTTCACTACCACTTGGAACCAGAGCTTCATAAGTTCACATAGAGCTTACTGACTGAAGCTACAGACAGATTTCCAAACCAAAACTTCGCACTGCATATAGGTTGCCCCCACTCAGTATACACCCACATTTATGCATCGCTTCCCTTCCAGGAAACTTTGTGTACATAACTTGAGCCTCTCTAGACCATTAGGGACTCATAACAACCATAGCAAAAGTTCGCTACAATCCTAGGAAGCTATAGTCACTGCACAGAGGTGCAAGACTAGACTCACTAGAACCTGCCTTCAGATTAGCTGCTTGATAGCACTTGCTGTTATAGGTCTTGTGTCTTCTGCCCACAGGAGTCTCTAGGTTCATCACCAGTAACCAGATGCCACACTATTGCATGTCCTGCCAGAGCAGAGGGATCTATTAATAAACTTTATCCTGTAATTACAGGTGTTTATTAATGAGACAGGCTGTATCTGCTGTTTGTATCCAAGGAAAGTCATATATGTTCCCTTTTATTGGATAGGAATTCAATACAAGAGCAGGAGTCCTTGAAGACATTCATGTAAACATTGTCATGCTGAATCATGACAAACCTGAGTGAATACTATATAATTACATTCAGTACAAATGTCACATGTCCAGAAGCCTCATTCATATTTGTAAAATAGCCACCTGTTGTTATGATTTTCTCACTTATCTTATCTTATCAGCCAGTGCTTATCTATATCTTATCTTATCTCAAGCACCTATCATCGTAACCACGACTATAACGGACCGCATCAGCAATTGTACTACAGACAACTACAGCTTGCGACCAACGCTCGCCCTTCTCATGTTTCCCCTTGTATTCCGCACAACAACCACAGACAAAGACTCTATTCTTAGCACAGGACTTTTCGTATATAAGTAGTGTAGCTCTCGCTGTATATTCCCCAGCTTCGAGCTAAAGTTTAATCACACCAAACTTAGCTAGTCGACTCAGCCTCAGACTAAGACCTTAGTCCGACGCTCTTAGTAGCCATTCAGCACAGAGATTCCTTGGGTGACTGTTCGAATGTGAAACAGCCCTTGGTTTACTCTTGTTTGGTTTACCCAGAGTTCGGGTCTAACAATTAGCTCGAAGCTTTCCATTCCCTTTCTCCAAGCAGCCACCATTGCTTGTTGAAACTGAATGCCTGCATCGTTCCTCAGTCCCGGAATCATCTCTGCCTTCTTCCTGACACCCTTTGTCAGGATCCCCACCCTTTCGTACCTCCTCTATCGGTCCAGGTGGCCGATCGTCTTCTGGTACCACACCCAACAAAACCGTCTTCAGCGTTGGACGGACCACACATTCTGTGCCCCCCGTCTCCCAGCTGTCCCATCCCCCTATGGTCTACAGCGCTATGGCACCACCCAGCCCAACAGATCCATCACATCCTTCCCCTCATCGCTCGCGTCTATACAAAATCCCGAAGCTCGGGAAACTCATACGGTCGCTCCGGTCCAAGAAGTCGAAATTGACATTGGCGAGCAAGGACACAGCGTCCTTGTTCATGACTCCCCCATCACTGGCACCCTCGACATCCCTGTCCCTGCCATACTCACTGCCTCCTCTACCGCCAACACCACCTCTACTGCACCACTCCCTACCAGAGGAATGGCTCGAACCTGAGACTCCCTCGATCTATATGAGGTTGCAGCCTCAAGCGGCACCGAACTCCCCAACGACCCCTCCTCAGACAGCGAAAGCGAGTCCTACGTCCCTCAGAGCCCCACTCAGTCCGAGTTTGAGGCCTACATCTGTAACCGCCAGACAAGGCCCGATTCCCCTACCATCCCTGTCGCCATCCTCGACCAAGCAAGGCTGATCGTCCTCCACCCCGACACCAACATCTGGGCAGAGGCAAGCAGAGAAAGAGAGAGGCTCGCCGAAGACGAGCTCCTCTGACTCCGGGGCATCCAGGTCGACGTCCAAACCAGCCCCACTCCCCGTCCATGGCACCTCAAACCTCTTTGGCTGCATGAGCGAGCCATTACCATCCAGCACCTCCATAACCTCGGTATCCACAATCAGCAGCAGTACAACGAGTGGCAGTACCAGCAGCGAGTCGAGCATGACGCCCGCCAAGCTACTAGCACGCGCCTACTGGGAGAGGATGACGAAGACCACCGAAGGCGCCTCCACTGGAACTGCCTCCGAAATATCAGCCATGAGGACGAAGATTGGTATGCAGAGGACGAGCGGAGGAGGTGGAGAGAGCACTGGCAGAGGGGCCAGTGGGTCGATACACGGCTCGGCATGAACTACGCCCCTCTCCCCCTCGATCAATACGAGCGGCTTATCTACGGTAACTGCTTCAGTACACAATTTGAGTCCTGACGACAGGAGCACATCCAACAAGGTGCCAGGGATATCACCCACGAGCAGCATAGCGCCATCAGTCAGCGCACTATTGCTCGAGGTCCAGCAGATCCACGATCCATGGGAACGAGAATACACGCAGATCTTTATAGGTCATCTATTGGTCCTTACAGAGGACCCGACCTTCCTTTCCTCGAAGATGGGGAGGTTGATGAACAGCCTGAAGCCAGCAGATCCGGAGCAGGAGGATATTATTGAGTATTGCACTACGGAATGGGCAGTGTACGATTTTAATATGAAATACCCCAATCGTCCCTATGCAGAGCCTGAAGACTACCAACCTCATAACCCTCCAAAGCCGCTCCCCCTGTCCCCACCCCCACGATCCCATGTGCTGAGAAGCCGGAAAGGCAAAGGCCGAATGCTCGCTGGAGCCAGCCCGGAAGATGCAGAAACCTCAAACGCCGGCGGCAATCAGCCACCCATTGTCCCAATCTGGACCAGCTACGACAGGGCCATCAAAGGCTCCCCACCTCCAGGTCGACACACTAGTCCCCTTGCTCGAGATTCTGACAGTTGGTTGATCCCATGAGGGCCAGGAAAGTACCATGACCCCGATGACCCGCTGCCCAATCCTAGCAGCCAAATGGCTGAAGATGCTCCATGGATGGGCTGTAAGCCGGATCTGATACGAAAGCCCACCGTCTTCAAAGGCGAGGCCGACAACATTGATCGCTTCCTCACCCATTGTGAGATGTACTTCCAGATGCATGATCCCTATATGTATGCCAGCCCCTTCCAAGTTGGCTTCGCTGCTTCCTACTTCACCAGAAAAGCAGAGGAGTGGTGGATCATGATCCTCGTGGAAAGGAAAAGCTGCTCCTGCAACAAGTTTTGCCTTCCCAGCTGGGATGACTTCTGCCAAATGATCCGCGACAAGTTCTGTGATCATGCAGTAGAAGAAATCCATCAGCAGAAGATGTATGACCTCCACCTTGGCAAAGGCCTCACCGATGACTACTTCCAGGCCATTGAGAAAGAAGCCAAAAGGGCAGGACTCCGAGGGGACACCGGTGCCCGTGGACACATGGTCGCCGCCATCAAGAAAGGCATCCCTGACTCCTATACCAAGATCATTTATGATATCGGAGTCGGCATGCCCGAAACCTATGACGAGTGGAAAGCCTGAGTCACCGTCATGAACGAGGCCCGCCAATGGAAGGCCATTGAAGACGGCCTCAGATGACCCGGTCCCTTCATCCCCAAGAACAACAACCCCACCACGAACGCTAACAAAGCAAGTAGTGGCGTGACAAGTTCCTCGCCAGACAAAAAGACTGGTACGGGAACCACCTATGGCGGACAGGGGCAAGCGATGGACATAGACGTGCTCAGGTCAGAGGGAAAGTGCTTCCGATGCAAGCAAAAGGGGCATATTAGCAAAAACTGCCCACTACAGAGCTGGAACAAGGACAAGAAGAAAGAGGAGAATCGGGCCGTAACAACGGAACCTGCCACGGAGTCGAAGATTGAGGAGGTAAAAGATGGCACCGAGAAGTAAAAGGTTCTACTTGCTCGGCGAAGGACTTATCTGGTACAAGGAACAATATTGCTGGTTGGACTTATGATACTTCTGTAGTTACGCCATATGTTGATATGAAAAACATGCATTCGAATATACCTGCTTTAACCGTTCCAAGTCCAGATAACCAAGAACCTAAGAAAAAATCAACATCCGAGCCCACTGTGGGAGAGGAGACATGCCAGGTAGCGCTGGAGCCCTCAATACAAGTACTAGAACTCAGGTCGGAATCAAGTAGGCGGGATGTCCTCGGACCTCTGAAGCTGAAAGATTCAGCGCCTTCTCTGAAGGCCAAGACACTCCCCACAAGGACCAATGTGGCAGATCTCAAGCGCCCGCTATGGGCCAAGTCCACAGAGTCCGACTCTCTGGGGCACGGGGCAGAGAGCCCCCACCAGGTAACCATGGTCGAAGTCCCGGATGAAGAAGACGATACCACCTTCAAAATCCACCAAGCAAAACAAGCCAAAGCCCGCCTATCCCTGACACCAGAAGAGACCCAGCCTCCAGCTGAGAAGGTCCCACCGGGATGGATGAAACCCTTCGAAACTGAGTGGACATGGAGGGCCATCCAAGAGGCCAAAGACGAATCCACCACCAGGTCAGTGCTCCTTAACTGGATACACAGGACCAGGGCCGAAGAAGTAGTCGATAATCTCTTGGAAGGGCTCCGCCACGCACAACGAGTGAATGCATTAGAATGGCTTGATGAATTAAGGAAGCCCCAATGCTACCTAATCCATTCTCAGACCACCTCCAAGCGAGACCTCAAAATCCCGCTTATGGTCGAAACTGCCAATAACCAAACCATTGACGCCACTGCCCTCCTAGACAGTGGATGCATGGGCAGCTCAATTCACAGTGAGTTTGTCAAAACCCACAACATCCCTGTCTACAAAACTGCTAGTCCCATCCCAATCTACAACGCCGATGGCTCCCGCAACAAGGCCAGGGAAATCACTGAGTTCACAGAACTAAGGCTCACCATTGGTGACCACAGCGAGAGGATCGACCTCACGGTCATCAACCTTGGATCTAAAGAGATTTTCCTCAGTCATGATTGGCTCGTTCGACATAACCCGCTCATTGACTGGAGCACTGGCAAGATCACCTTTGCCCGATGCCAATGTGCCAAAAACCCCTTCCCCCTACTGGACTCAGATCCTGATGACTGGTGGGATGAAGAGCTTGAAGAAGGCGACCGCATCCTTGCCGTCGACTTCGAAGAAGCCATTGAAATTCGTGCAGTTCATAAAGCGAACGAACTCACCACCAAAGCCAATGAGGGAAAGGAGAGGAAAACCTTTGAAGAGATGGTCCCAGCCGCATACCGCGACTTTTTGGACCTCTTCGAGAAGGAAAACTTCGACGATCTCCCTATGTGCAAACCCTGGGACCATGCCATAGAACTCGTCCCCAATGCCAAGAATACTCTCGACTGTAAGGTGTATCCCCTCAACCGCACCAAGCAGGAAGAGCTTGATAAATTCCTCAACGAAAACCTCACCACCGGTCGTATTCGACCATCCAAGTCGCCCATGGCCTCCCCCTTCTTCTTTGTCAAAAAGAAGGATGGGAAACTATGTCCCATACAGGATTACCGCAAACTTAATGAAATGACAATCAAGAATCGTTACCCCTTGCCCCTCATCGCCAAACTTATGGACAAACTAGGAAGTGCCAAATACTTCACTAAGCTTGACGTACAATGGGGGTACAATAACATTCGCATCAAGGAGGACAACGAGTGGAAGGCTGCATTCAGAACAAATCGCGGCCTGTTCGAACCCACCATCATGTTCTTCGGCCTCACCAATTCCCCTGCAATGTTCCAGTGGATGATGAATGACATCTTCAAGGACCTCATTGCCTCCGGCAAGGTTACCATATACCTTGACGACATCCTGATCTTCTCAAAGACTCTAGAAGAGCATTGACAGATCACTTGCAAAGTTCTCGCGCTTCTCAGAAAACACAAACTTTTCCTGAAAGCCGAGAAATGTGAGTTCGAGGTACTAGAAACAGAGTACCTCAGGGTAATAATTAGCGAAGGTTCCATCTGGATGGACCAAGTCAAGATCGCAGGAATCACCGAGTGGCCCGTCCCCAACAAAAAGAAGGAACTCCAGTCTTTCTTAGGGTTCACCAACTTCTACCGACACTTTATCAAGGGCTACAGTGAAATAGTGTGCCCGATGATGCATCTTACTGGGAATGAAGCATGGACCTGGGGGACAGTGCAACAGGAGGCCTTTGACAAGCTGAAGACCCGTCTTGCTCAGGACATCATACTGGTGATCCTGACCAAAACCAGAAGGTTCAGAGTAGAAGCAGATGCTAGCGAAGGTGCCATCGGCGCCGTCCTATCCCAGGAACAGGAAGGAAAGTGGAGACCAGTTGCGTTCTTGTCGAAAGCCTTAACAGCCACGGAACGCAACTATGAAATTTATGACAAGGAACTACTTGCCATAATGCTCGCTCTCAAGGAGTGGAGACATTACCTCATGGGGGCAGCTATCGATATAGAAATCTGGACGGATCACCAGAACCTTCAGTATTTCCGGAAACCTCAGAAACTCAATCGCAGACAAGCGCGATGGGTAACTGAACTTGCCAAGTATCATTTTACCCTCCATCACAAGCCAGGGACAGCAAACAAGAAAGCCGATCTCTTATCACGATGCGCAGACCATGACCAAGGACATGATGATAACAACAAAGTTGTGGTCCTTAAAGCCGAGCATTTCCGGGCACTAATCATGCCCACTACCAACGAATCCCACGAGCGCATCAAGAGTGCGACCTGTGACCATCAGAAATGGGATCAGGGGATCGCCAAGTCGCTCAACCACGAAAAGGGCATCCAGGAGAAGGATGGTCTTCTATACTACGATGAAAGGATATATGTGCCCTGCAACCTTGCAGTGCGAGGAGAAATCATCTCGTGCTGCCACGATCATATTACCGCAGGACACCCTGGAGTGGAAAAGACCAAAGAACTTGTCCTAAGAGACTACTGGTGGCCAAAGATCAGGAAGGATGTCCAAACTTACGTTCAAGCCTGTGAGACTTGTGCCCGCACCAAATCCAGCACTCAAGCTAAGCGAGCACCACTCCATCCAAATGAAGTCCCCTCCAAGCCCTAGACCCATATCTCAGTCGATATGATCACCAGTCTCCCAGAATCCAATGGTCACGATGCTATCCTCGTCATTGTTGATCGCTTCTCCAAAGACATCATTCCAGTCACCTGCAATATAGAACTCTCGTCAGAAGGATGGGCGAAGATTCTCCGTGATGAGGTATACGCCAAACATGGCATGCCTGTCACCATTATCTCTGACTGAGGACCTCAATTCATCTCCAAATTCCTTGAAGACCTCTACGGCATGCTTAACATCAAAAGCAATGCCTCCACCACTTTCCATCCCCAGACTGATGGCCAAACTGAACGCGTCAATCAAGAAATCGAAAAGTACCTCCGCCTCATCATTAATCATCATCAAAATGACTGGGCAGAATGGCTATCAATCTGTGCTTTTCAGCACAACAATCGTATACACTCTGCCATGGACAAAAGCCCATTCCAAGTCCTATACAGACGACATCCCCGAGTCGCCCCCGACTCCAGATCACATGCCACCCTCCGGACTCTCACGTTGGAAAACTTCCATGACCAAATGAAGAATATCCATGCTGAAACTGAGGCTGCCTTAATCAAGGCTGCCGAACAAATGAAGACCCAATACGACAAGAAGAAGAGAGCCACCATTGAGTATCAGATCAGAACCAAGGTCTGGCTTGATACGACAAATCTTCACCTCCCCAGACCAAAGAAAAAGCTAGACAACAAATGAGTCAGCCCTTTCCAAATTCTGGAAAAATGCGGTGCTTCCACATACAAATTGACGCTTCCTCCCACATGGAGAATATATCCTGTCTTCAATGAAACCCTTCTCATGCCATACACACCCCCGGCATTCCCAAACCAACAGCAACCACCACCGCCTCCACCCAATATCATCATGGGTGAGGAAGAATACGAAGTCGAAGAAATCCTCGACGACAAAACCCACAAAGTATGAGGGAAGAAGGGGGAAAGGTCCAAAATGGTGACCGACTACCTTGTTAAATGGAAAGGCTACGGTCCCGAAGACAACAAGTGGACCACAGAAAGGTACCTCGGCAACGCAAAAGAAGCGATTGCTGAGGAGGAATGACGGTAGATGCTATCGTAATCAACCCTGGCAATGACACGATCATTATCGATGCCCGCTATCAGCAGGAGGACGACAACGACAAAATAGGACCGGAAGACAACACATGGTACTACCTTATCAAGGTCACTAGTGCCCAGGCGGAAAAAGGGGGCCAAGAACATGAATGGCTGGACGAAGAATGGAGGCCAGAACCTGAACTCGGGCATCTGGAGGAGCTCATTAAAATTTATTGGTGGGCTAACAAGCAGGACAGCGAAGTGGACCCCCCCAACGGAGACAAGTCTTAGGGCAGTCGAGACGCCTGCCTTAACGAGGGGGTAATGTTACGATTTTCTCACTTATCTTATCTTATCAGCCAGTGCTTATCTATATCTTATCTTATCTCAAGCACCTATCATCGTAACCATGACTATAACAGACCACATCAGCAATTGTACTATGGACAACTACAGCTTGCGACCAATGCTCGCCCTTCTCATGTTTCCCCTTGTATTCCGCATGACAACCACGGACAAAGACTCTATTCTTAGCACAGGACTTTTCGTATATAAGTAGTGTAGCTCTCGCTGTATATTCCCCAGCTTCGAGCTAAAGTTTAATCACACCAAACTTAGCTAGTCGACTCAGCCTCAGACTAAGACCTTAGTCCGACGCTCTTAGTAGCCATTCAGCACAGAGATTCCTTGGGTGACTGTTCGAATGTGAAACAGCCCTTGGTTTACTCTTGTTTGGTTTACCTGGAGTTCGGGTCTAACACCTGTCACATGTCTGAAGGCCTCATTCAGATAGGTTTGGGGTCACAAGTCCCAAAAAGTACCATACTTATGCAAAAAGTGTGAAAATTCTATTTTTTGCCCTATTTTACTCTTTTTGTGTCACTACATCCTTAATGTATGCTGATATTGGGTTGCATATTGGGTAAAAATTCTATTTGGATAAGAAAATCATTTGGACTTTTCATGAATGTCACAGTCCCAATGCCCTCATTCGTTCATTTGATAAGGTCCAGGGGTGTCACAGGTCACAGGTCATTCACTGTGATCATAATTATACAGTAGTAATGATAGGAATCATCACATAAGTAGCAACCCTGATTTCAAGTCCTGTGCATATAGTAGTCCTGTGACAATACCTTCTATTGAAAGGTGCTGTGTGCCTATATAGATGTGATGTGCCCAAACACAAACACACTACACTAAACACTTCAGTGATTGCAGTTCTAAGGGAGGTATATGGTACCAGGTTCTGATGCTTTGTACTGTAGTTTAATAGTTCTTGTTGTAAGGAATATATTTTATGATAAGGTTTATTGCAATGTTCACTTTAAGTTCATTGTGTTATGAAACACAAACTCAAACTGATACAGAATAGCTGCCTGGTGCAGTTTCAATGCTGATATGTTGCACCTGGTTGTGACTTAAAACACTGTACTGGTTCTGAACTGTTTCTTGGGTCTGACTTGCTGTTTCTAGCTGTACTGTTTGCTTGCTTAATTGTTCTTTCACACATGGAGTGACCATGTCACAAATTACTTTATTTCCTGTTGAGTCTATGACTCAAAGCTCTTAACCATTAAACTCATACTATTTGCTTGGTAGTGTTCCAGGGGTCAGAAACCTGACCTCCTTATTTTACATGAGGGTATATATACTATTCTACTAGCTTATGTAATTACAAATGCCATTGAGACTGACTAAGACACTTGCTTATACTACCAGTTCTATCTATCAAGTTTTTCTTTTGCTTCAAAGGTGTGTTACTCATTAGCATCTGTTCTGTTACAGTTTTCATCACAATCACTCTTATCAGTGAGGTGATCAATCTGAGTGTGTAGAGGTGACCAGTGATATCTAAACGTCTATGCTTCGGACCTCACAGCCTTTCAGTCTAAATTTGGGCTTTCGGTGGGTGACATGTGGGCATGTGGCTTTCGGTCCATCTTGTGGTTTGTAACTGGTATTACTTTCGGATGGGCTAATCGTTAGTTTATCTGCGGTATCGTTCCCCTTGGCTTCTGCTTGTTTTCTGGCTGTTCCCCTTAAATATCCGCCATCCCCGGTCCTATAGATAACTAGCTTGTGGCCATACTTTTGAAGGTCCTGTTGCACTCACTGCGCGTTGGCTAAGGGCTTCGCTGTCGTTCTCTCTTTGCACATTGAACTTATATTACCCAGATTTGTAGTATCAAGTAGTATGTTATTTCCATTCCAGAATGAAAGTCACACACATGACTGATACAAAAAATGCCAGTTATAAGGAAACAAGGTATAACGTGAGCGACCAAAACTCCTCCGGTGTGAACAGCCAGCAAGACTACTTTTTGGACTCTTTTTCGGCGACGTAAAGGAACTCAGCGCTCCACATCGGACCGTTGGTATACAGAGAGATCAAACGAATATTCTCAAACCTAATTTTGCTGGGCATCATTTTGTGGCGGTGCTTTGACTCTCCATTCCCTGGACCCGTCGGGTGCGTAGCTTTGTAAAATAGCTGGGCAACCGCCTTCAGAATCCCGAAACGAGTTAGGCGGCCGTGGGCACACGCAAGGGGGATCTTCGCGGTTGACACAGCGAAACCATTGATCTGCACATTAGGATCAGTTAGTTCGTGCGTCGATGGAAAAAACTAAACACATACGTCGATGTTTAGCTCGAAATCGGCGAAGTCGGACAGGTCGATCACCTCGTCATCATCAACCACCGAAAACCCTTCCGGAGGCCTTAACACGTCTCGGAGGAGAACGCCAGAGCCACGGGCGGTTTTACCTTCGAAGGCGATGTCAATCCTACGGTCCTTGAAGACGATGAACCTTGTCGCGTAGAAAACTGGCGAATACTTGACCACCAGGGGCTTATACGCCCTCTTCAACGTCTGCAAAGTAAAGAAGCAACATGAATGGCTACCTGCGTAAGATCATGGCACGCGACTTACATAAGATTCTTCGCGCATAAACCGAAAGTGCGTACACGCGTCGCCACAAGAGACTTGAGGATCGACCTGACGACCGTGGTCGAAAATGAACGGCTTCGGTGACCGGACATTTCCATGAGCGTCCTTTGGTACCAAGGATCCTCTGTGACTAACATAAGCCACCTCCTCCACGAGCTGGTCCGGGATCTATCACAATAATCAACAGGAGAAGTCGACCAACACTACAAGAGGACCCACAATGGGAGCTCCCCCCTTTCCCGGCGAACGCAGGAACTTTGCTTTCAGAAAGGTATCCCGGAAGGCAATTGTACTAGGACTTCTGGGAGGCGTTCCAGGAGGCTAGCAGAGGACTGTCAAGAGGTGTGCAAACTATGAGGGAGGATGAGAACTTACGCCGTCGTAACGATCCATGGGGAATGGCGTGGCTGTCACAGGGCGGCCGCGCGAAGCCATATTCACAGCCCGGCTCTCATTATAGTTAGAACCTGCTGCCTCAGGCCTGGTTCGCGAGCTGGAAGGACGGTTGGACCTTGGGCTAACGAGTTCATTCTATGAAACTTTCATTTCCCGCGTTAGGGTCAAGACGCAAAATTAGTACTCACACGAGGCGGCTTAGCCAAAGGTTTGTCTCAATTGACTGGGGTGAAGACCGGAGGGCCAGTACTCAGGCTGTGGGTAGGGCGGGAGGGGTAGTCGCCTGGGTAGACGCCGTTGGGATTGTAGGGATTGCGAACACTGGGCATTCTGAAGATATGAAAACTGCAGTAAAGAGAGACGGAGTTGGTGGTAATGAGCAGTGGGAAGACAACCAGGTCTTCGATGTAACAGACAAGTGGAAGAGCGATAGAGAAATTGGAGAGCGAAGCCAGTCCCTTATATATGTTCCCGGATTTGTGCCACCGTACCGTTGAAGGAGAGTAGATATTTATTTTCCATTGTCCAGGTAATGCAGACTTCTGACAAGGTCCCGATAAGCAGGGAGGATGTTCAATGAAGGCAGAACCCTGAGATTGGCAATCTCGTTCATTGTGTGCATTCTAGAATTCAAGACGTCAGATATGCGACCGCCAAAGAATTCGTCAAGATACCTGCATTGTTTTTGCACCCATTTTTAGCGAACCTATATGACTATTGGTCCTTTTTGGTCGAGATCAAGTGGGTTGTTTGGTATTATCGTCACTGTGTGAATTCTGGTCTTGCGTGCCACAGGAGAAACGTCCGCAACTTCTCACGCAAAGAAAGAATACAAAGTAGGCTGCATTCACGCGACGATAACGAGAAGCAACTGCTTCGCGATCCGCCTATGCCACCCTCTTCTTCGTGATCTGAATGATCCGTCCTATCTTATCACGTCTTTTTATCGCTAAAGCCATGAGCAATGATGAGGAGAGACATTGATCAGGGCGACTACTCCTGCAACCCTTCCAGTGATATGAAGATTCACAATTAAGCATGAAAGCAAGTCGTTTATACACAGAAGAAATACACGGGAATAAAAAAAGACGAACCAAAGCAGAAAGCATATTAAAACTTGTACTCTTTGCCCTTTCTTCCATCCCTGTCACGATCCCGGTCTCGTTCCATCTTCTGCTTTTTCTTCGCCATCTCCTTCGCAACCATGTCCGAGAAATCTTCTCTTCCAGCACCAGGAACACCGGCATTTCCACGCGAATGAGCATCGTATTTTCTCCTCAGTTCCTCCTCCGACATGTTCTCCAGATCACCGGCATCAATGGAGACATCGACCCCATTAGCCTTGCGCTAGAAGTGCGTGATGTTAAGCATACATATATTTGAAAGGGACAAAATGTTAGCACCTTTGTTCCACGTTCATCACCTAGAACAGGTATAGGCGCACCGGCCACTGCGCTGACATCATAACCACGCTCGCTTCCCATCAGCCCACGGACAGAAGTCTGCTTCTCGGGAACGACTTGATACAACGATCTTGGTCCAGATTCCATAGCTTCTGAAACTGTTCTTCCGGAGTTCTTGCGAAGCTCGAGGAAGTCGGGTGTTTCCAGACCACCAGCAATCGTGGACACGACGCTGGCCATTCCTGAGGGCGTTTCTGTGCCGGATGGTGTCTGAAGACCGTCCGCGGGCGTGAGCTCTGCTTCCTCTTCCTCAGATTCGTCTTCACTCTCTTCGGATTCTTCCTCTGTAGATGCGTGGTTATAAATGGGTAGCATACGTGAGATTCGAAACCACTCGCCTTCCTCAGGTTCAAGCTCGCCCCAAGCGTCTTTGTCGATGGGCTCTCCCTACAGAAGTGGTTCCAGTTGTGATGACAGAATAAGCGATTGGAGGACGTACACTGGTATCCGATATCTTGGGAAGCACGCCGAAGACATCACCGTACAAGGGACGATTGTATTCATCGAGTGGAGGCTTCCCCCACCCACCAGGGTGGAAACCCCATTGCGCCCTGAGCAATAGAGGTCAGAAACAGCCGAAGCGATGGAGTAACACCTTACCCTTCAGGTATAGGTGAATTGAGACCCGGTATGCGCAACGTAGGGTAACTGGGCGGAGGCCCGAACCTTTGCATGCTAATGAGCCATGGTGGCGGGGCAAGCGGAGGAATCGAGAGAGCTTCAACCAATTCAGGCGACAGATCTCCCGGCCGCTTCTCCTTCAACGACGTCTCGAACTCCTTCCCCTCGTAGTACCTAATGGAATCGTTAACACTGACCATGTTCAACGGAACGAACACCTACATTTCGCCGAAACCAGTAACCAACGGCTTCGTCTGAAACTTGAAAAAAGCATCGTGCAATTTCTGATAATCAATGTCCACTTTACCCATCTTCGGCTGGACCCGCTCTCGAGTTTTTGCTTTCAAAGACATGTTGGCTTCCTTTTCCTTGACAGCGTCTCGCATCGTGGCGATACCTGTGTCGGCGATATAGGAAGGGAGCTGGAAAGGTGGCTTTTCGATACCACGCTTTCCCTGAAGGTAATCTCGTTTGGCACTCCAGTGTATTGGGATGGGTATGGTGTTCCGGTAACTTTTGAGATGGAGGAGCAATCGTGGGTCGGCAGCTGTGACGTCGGTCCATTCGACAACTTCAGGCTTCTTCACTAGTTGCTTAAGCTCCGCCACCGTCAAACGCGCCATCTTTCGTTGCTTCTTCTTCGACAACGGTTTCTGTTCTGCGTCCGAGTCGCCCTCGGAAGGCATGTCGTCGTCGGAGTAGATCATTTCTCCCTTGGTGTTTTCGGGGTCCTTTTTCTATTCAATCACAGGATATAAGAAATGAAAATGGAGCTAGATAGACGCGGCGCACTGATGATTCCTCAGGTGGTAGCTGGAAACGCGCAAAGACGTCGGAGAAAGCTTCGAGGGCAGTATCGTCCAACGGCTCAGGTACGTACTCAACATTGGCTACCACTTTCTTTGATTCCTCCTCTTGCTTGTCTGCTTCGCTGCCATTCTGTTGCTCCTGTAGAAAAATCAACTTCAGTTTTCAGTTGCAGCCAGGTGACGTACAGTTGTCGTTGCTGTCTTTCTCTGCTTTTGCTTCAGCCGACGAAGCTGGTTTTTGGATTTTATAGGCTTCCCATTAGTCTTCAGAGTCCCGTTGACCGTCGTCACCTCTGCTGGTTGTGCAACCATCAAGCGCGGAGGGACAGTGATGGAGGAGTAAAGGCAAGGAGGCGTGTGAATGTATTTACTTTTCCGCTTGCCAGATATCAATTCAATTATTTACATATTTATTTCATCCCTCTAATTTCGTGCAAAAGAGGGTCTGTCCGTGATACGATGTATCCGCGTCGTCTCACCAGCACCTTTGGATATTCTGGTGAAATGAGAATAAGCTCCATTTGTCGAAGAGGCCATAGTTGTCCTACCTTTTGACTATAATCGTATCCAAACGAACATGGTTGCTCTTTCTCGTATTATACATTGCACCTATGTCATATGGGAAGTCGAACTAAGCAACCATAACCGTCACTCCTAGCCCCCTTGATTGTAGTTATTTTTCCTTCTATGCTCCAGCGCGAACGAACATTCGCGTGTTCGGAAACTCGACTATGTCTGATACTTCTACT
The DNA here is from genome assembly GCA_030407055.1 of Armillaria mellea. Lineage (NCBI taxonomy): Eukaryota > Fungi > Basidiomycota > Agaricomycetes > Agaricales > Physalacriaceae > Armillaria > Armillaria mellea. Next base: position 457,765 of record JAUDZF010000001.1, on the reverse strand, counting down.
AACATTGAAAAGCTGTCTCTCTGCAATACCAATCAAATTACATCACACCGTATCCGAAATCATACATGATCGAAACTAAGCTAGACAACAGACATATACGAGTGACAAAACATGGTCCAAATAAAAACCCTGAATACTCCCAATATTGTTTGCTACGACTCGAAAACCACCAAGAGGAGGTATCCGCCAGTCAACAGCAAAGAAAAAGGAGGCCCACCCAGCCAGAGTGGCCAAAGTAGGACAGGAAAATATTGAGACGGTGCATAAGCCTGAGCCTATACAAGCCGCAGACACCCTCTGGGGACAGGGTCGCCGTGCTATGAAGGATCTCCACGGCCCACAAACCCGGTTACGTGAAAGGGCTTGTGCCATCAAGGTAAGTATGAGTTGTTTTGATGTTTGCGTCTGGCCTTTATACTCCGTCCTGGCGCACGGACCAGGCATCCGGTTTGGGACATCACGTCTCGCGGATGTTTCTCCACCGGTCGATCCAACTGAGGAGGTCGTTGCATGAATGCATACTTCGCATTACAAAAGTAGAGGAAACTAGTAAAGTTTGGGTAAAGAGCTGAAGTGCATTTGGGTTGGCTTGCAGCAAAGCTAGATAACATTTGGAACAATATTAGTATAGCCTGCTTCAAGGAACCTCTCTTGTTTTTCCTCACTAGGGCTCGAGTAGAAAGCTCGAGTTATAAGTCCGCCAGACTGGTTCTTCGACGAAATATTAATTATGATAGAATTCCTGAAGTGTAAGTAACTAATTAAATAAGTAAGTGTTATGATCGAAGATCGCGTTTATCCGGACCGTGATTGCCGTCGCGTCTCTTACTCAGCCCTCACCATGAGCGACGTTATCGCGAAGTCCCCACAAGCAGACCCGGAGGCTCAGCCGCTACTAGATTCCCCACAAGTAGCATATGATACAACTGAGACTAGCGGTGAGATAGTCAAACAAGAGCGTAGTTGGAAGCACATATTATTCTATATGCTTACCACGCTGTTGGGAGTTGGCGTCCTAGCCATCTTCATCAAAGGTTTTATCGATGCTGACGATGCAACGGTATGGGTCTTAAGCTGCCAATATCTAGATGTCTCTAACCATGGACTAGTTTGATTTCAAGAAGGCACTGAAGGCTGCACTAGGTGGGGGATTGAGCGGTGCTGCTGGTACGGCCCCCCCGTTTCATGGAATGCCCCAGCCTTCAGTCTAATCTGTTATGCAGCAATGGTTCTACAGGTGTTGACTCTGATGGTAAGATTTACCGACGTGTCAACTGGCCGTCGTTGATAAGCCTTTCGGTAGCCTATTCGCACCGTCATGAACTACCAATACCGATTTGGTTCTACGACAACCGAAGCTATCCTGACTTTGTACAATGACGGGGGATGGACACGCTACTACCAAGGGCTCTCCGCTGCTCTCATTCAGGGTCCCGTATCTCGCTTTGGCGATACTGCAGCCAACGCCGGGATTCTCGCACTCCTCAGCTCGAACACCTACATGAAGACTCTTCCGGCCCACATTCAGACTATATTCGTCTCCCTCGCAGCCGCTGCATTCAGGATTATACTTACCCCCATTGATACGGTCAAGACAACTATGCAAACCCAAGGCAAACCAGGAATGCGCATCCTGAGAACTCGCGTAAGCCTGCATACATCTCGCGTCATAGCATACCATAATAGCATCTATTTATGCAGGTCAAACAATACGGAATCGGATCATTATGGTATGGTGCACTGGCCACCGCAGCAGCCACGTTCGTGGGGAACTATCCTTGGTTCTCTACTTACAACTACCTTAACGATGTTTTGCCCCCGCCTACCACCTTCGGAGAGAAGCTTCTTCGGCAGGCATTTATTGGTTTCTGTGCCGCCGTCGTCTCAGACACAGTCTCCAACTCCCTACGAGTTTTGAAGACCTACCGCCAAGTCAACGAGACACGGATCGGGTATTTAGATGCCGCTCGTGCTGTCATTGCCGTAGATGGGTTGAAAGGACTGTTCGGCCGAGGACTCAAGACAAGAATCATTGCGAATGGCCTGCAGAGCATCATGTTCTCTATTCTGTGGAAGTTGTTCTTAGACTTGTACGTACGACAGGCTATGCTATCGGACTTGGCAACTAATTCCTTTGAATAGGTGGAACCGTAAAACTGAAGGATAGATATGGGATATAGTCGACATGTAACCAGTGAACGAAAATAGACCAAGTCATGAGAAGCCGTGTGAATTTGGGACTAGGACTCATCTGACTTACTGATTCGTCTGTACACGGTAGTTACCGGGTGCTTTCTTAGTACGCGTTGCATCGAAATGCGCGTTTGGCCCCTATCTGCATCACGTGTGGTCGAAGCCCGCCGTCAATGCGTGACTTGGTATTATCTTCTCTTTCTCCAACATCCACTTAGATTGTATGCTCTGACATACGTGCTGATCTCCGTATAGCCTCTATGGATATACCAAGCAGCCCAAGATGCCAATCTTCAGAAACCTTGAACGTATTCAATCGCATTTCCTCGTGCGGCGGACCATAGCATTTGATACCACATTTACTGGGAGCGGGTTGTGTATGCGGATGTGCTAACAGCAAATTGGACTGAACTGAACGTCGAAGATTTGAGAAGAAGGATGGTATGTCACCCTCCTGTCAGTTCTGCATCGACTCGTTTGTTTGACTGAGTAACTCGCCAGGTTCATGAAGCAAACATAACGAACAAACGACACGAGGCCTTTCCCAGATCGACAATTTGTGTCTCTTACATGGTGGACTTCCTGCATCAAGACCTTTCGTGGACGCGAAATCTTATTTCTTGTCGAAGAAGTAGCTGATCTACGAAGAGAGCCACAAGCCACCCAGAACTCTCGCGGAACTCTCTGCAAGTTGGGACCTTCCAGGTATTTGGTTGCATTTCGCTAAGGAGCTATGTAACAGGTGGGTTATTGCCATATAAATATTGCCAAGTATGTCACTGGTTATCCAGCTAGCAGCTTTACAAGAACTGAAGAATACACAATTTGAAGTGTTACGAGCAGCAGAAACGTGTTGCCATCGGAGTCACGGTGGTTCCTGGGAGGGCATCAATCTTTGCCCAGGGTCTACCGTTGAATGGCTCCGACTACAGTGCATCTTCGCAGCTCAGAGGCATTGTTGACCTTGACACTCTGCTATGCGTCCCGGAAGTGGCCAGACTTCTTCATACCTTATTGATACATAGCGTTGGGGTCCTTGGGTTTCTGCAATCTGTGTGCGTGTCAGCCATCGGATTGAACCTCCCGATCGTGTTCAGATCCAGCGGCCACTTGATCATGGCGTTGTCGAAGAAGCGACTTTTCAGGAGCTTCCTCCCAGTAATTCCAGCGCTTTAATATTTTCTCGAGCTGGTTCTTGATGCCAGACGGATGATCTGGTGACTGCTATAGCTGGAATTCCCCTAGTCAGCGTCACCAGTCAGGGTTCTTTCTTGACGTCCCACTGGCACACAAGCCTATACGCGCATTTATCATACCTGACACCCTTCCTTCCATCGATTTTCATGCTTTGGGCGAGATATATCCTCTCGGATCTGTGAGTCTCAATGTTACCATTTGTGACCTTGCCATGACACGATGCATTAGTCTGGACAGATGGAATGCAGGCTATCTTCACACTGTGCGAAAATAGACCATTTGCGACATAGATGGGAACATGCTCTTATCATGTGGTTATCGGCCCGTGTATTCTTGACCATGTACTTGCTCAAGCGCCGAGATGTGCCAGTTAGGCTCCCTTGCTCAATCATCGGACCTCGGGCCGCGCGGTCTAGGACTTAAAGGGACGGAGTGATTTCTCGTAATCTTATGAGGCTTGCATGACGATTTCCAGCCTGAGGCCTGAGGCCTTGCCGTCGTTGCAAGTGTTCTTGGACGCCTAGTTTCATCGTTGATTATTATGTTTTGCCGCTCCGAAAGCGTGTCCAGCACGCAGAGGAGGCGTGGATTTCGGTTCTGCCGCACTCATTAGTGATAAGATTTAATCAAGATCGGCCCTGCGGAATGGAATTAGCGAGGCTTCCTTGCGGCCTGGTCCATACATATTGCTCCCAAGATGTTGCGATGTACGTGGTGATACCCTCCTCCATCCTCCGTCTTCGTCTTCGTCTTCGTCATGTTTTGCCATCCCTTTTACCAGTTCGACGCTTTCCATCTTTCAGAGTTTTTCCTCCTTCTCATTCTATTCATCCTCCTTATCATCGATATCGCCGTACACGTTGTAACGGGGTGGCGTTCGAATATTTTTTCTGGTGCGACACTTCCGTATTGTAATTGAAAATCCAGTAGTAACCCGTACGATTTGTGTGTAGCAACCCAGCGAGAATCAGAGAACGTTTCCAACCTGCTGGTCCCTGTTCCCGACATACGCATATCCGAATCGCAGCAGCCACAACCCGAACTCTCCGTATCGGATTCGAAGCACGACGCTGCTACCGTCGTCCGAACTTCTCGGAATCCCTCGCCCGTTAACCAAGAAAAAACACATCTACTTTCAACGCTAGACTTGCAAAAGAAATTCTCACAAAGCACATTTTCCCATTTCACTGAGCGGCTCCTTCTTACGAACAAGCTATGGGCGCAGAACACAATCATCTGCCAGCTTCGGCATGCTCTACATTCCACCGAAGACGGCAAACGGGAAAATTCCTTCAATGCCTTCCTCGATCGCCTGGTACTTTCCAACACCATCTGGCGACAGCGGAAGGAGATTGATTGTTTGCGGCGCGAGCGCGATAATATCAAGCGTTCTCGCGTCAAATCTGTGGTTTCCTTGGCCAAATCGCTCGCATCCCACCAACGCAAAGAGGTTCTCACCAAGCGGCTGGTGGTGGACCTTGCCGATGAAGTCAGGGCGAGCAAGCGGGAGACGGTGATATTACGGGAGGAACACGACAGGGAGGTGCGGACGATCAACGAATTGTGGGTGAAGGACTACAGAGGCATAGTGGATGAAGTGGAAAAATCTCGGCTTGCTGAGAGTGCGAGGATCATACAGCAGGAGATTTCCAACGACGTCGAGCGGGAATTGCGGGACGAGCTCAATAACGCTAGGAAGGAAATGGAAACGCTGAGAGGCCAGGTTGCCGAGTATGAGCGCCTTATTGAAGGGCTTTGGTCGGATCTTCATGGGCAGTCAGAGAAGTCTCCCATACAAGGCCGAGCAAATGTTTCATTCTTTGGCTAGGAGGAGGATATGGCAATGGTAGTATACTAATGACGGTTGGTTGAGTATGGTGGACATGCGAGGTGGATATTTATATGGAGTAATTTATTTGGATTGTATGTATTAGTACAGGTAGAATACGCGCTGTCTATTATCTACTTACGTATAAACATCATGATAATCATACGGGGAACCTTTTTTAATTTTGTCCAATTGTTGTGTTAAAGGTCCGCTTTGACTCCGCGTCGCTTTGCTATCGACGGCGACGACCCAAGCGACGACGCTGTCATCAACGTCGTTGCAATCGCCTACAACAATAATGGCTCCCCACAATAACGATTGTTGGCCTGTTGCGATGGGTGCTGGGACAGTTATTAAAGGTCAACGATTGTCGTCGCTGTCCCTGCTACACGTTGACCTTGATGTCGTTCAAATGGGCCATACCGTCTTACCTCTCTAATATTCTACTTCGCAACAAGGGGCCTCAACTCCCTGCTGTCTGTTATATCCAGCGGCTTCCGTTCGACATTTTTGTCGAGCACATATTCCCCTTACTTTGTGTCGAAGAAATAATATGCCTTCGCAGGGTTAGTGGCCAGTCATCTACGAGACCAATGTGTTTTGACAGAAGATTTATAGGTGAACCGAATGTTCTTCCTGTTGACCCGCGAGCCTGTTATCTGGAAACGCTTCATGGCGCGTATGAACATACCTGTTCCCCCCTTCCGGCCCACGTTCGAGTATGCCCTACGGGAGACCGACTTTGAGATCGAGCAGATGGTCACACGCGCTATTTCCGTGGACGATAATTTCAGAAGACGGGAACCCAGTGTCGTCAATCGGCATCGAGTCCTAGTGTACTCACATATATTCGAGGTGACGTTGGTGCTGGGGGGAAAGTATCTCGTTGCCTCTATACGAAACATCGTCTTCCGGCAGTTCCAAATTATCGTCGTCAATTTGGAGCATCCAGATGAAGACGGTGTTCGCCCTTTGTTATACATACCGGTTCGCGCGCGCGCCGCTCATCTCTCTGCAAAATATATGTCCTGTCGTGGAGAGCCGGGCATCATGATTTCATATGTATGCCGCTCGTGGAAGAAGATGGATGATGGGACACCAACTGGGCACTTGTAAGTTTGTTCTCGCATACAGATCCGACTCGAAGGTCGTTACTGACGAAGATCCGTTGTAGGACGAATCTCGACACTTTGACCTACCATGCACCCGTTGACGAGGCGCACCCCATAATATACGAATGCAGCTGTTACTTCACTCCCTTGAATATTTTGGAGTCGTTGTCGGATCCCTATGTCTTGCCAGGAGATGATGAATACGCAAAACGACAATCTGAGATTACAAGATCTTCGGACCGCGTCATGACCTTCACTTCTGGACGGATGTTGTACGACCCATCGATTTTCGAAAGCAATGGTGTGCCATACGTTGTAATGACCCAGCAGCCCGATAGAGTCATATTTGCCAATCTGCACAATCACAAAACCCGTCTTCTCCTCTGTAAAAGGGTCCCGACGCTCGAAAACTTTGTGAGCCTTTCAAAGTGACGCTTCTGCAATATCGAATATTTATTAACACCACCTAGCGTCATACCATAATGGCTGTCCGCGTTCTACCAGGCCAAAGTCACGTTCTAGTCATTCGAAGAATCCAGCATCCCAGTTCGGTTCCCCGGAACACTATAGAGCTATACCAAATGCCCCATTATAATGGCCAGCTCACTCCGGCTGTCCCATTTGAACGCATATGGGCTCCAGAATGCCACACCCGCAGTTTCCACATTTCCGATCACTACCGCCCCTCGTACAAACGTGATCATCCCGCGCGCCGGAATGACCCTCCACCACCTCTATCCATATTCATGTCTTCCGCCGTCCCGAACACCACGACACATTATCATCTTTGGCCTTCGTTGACCAGGTCCCGGATATATGGAACGGAGAAAACCATCGATGTATGGGTGTACAGCCTGGGAAACTCCTGCACGCAGCAATCCCTCCATCGCAGTGACACCGACATCACTCGTATCATACCTGGGGTGTATCGTTCTCTCGCGTGGCATCAGTCTGAGGAGGACCGGACCATATCACCCAAGATGACATCCCTCATGCGATACACAAGCCGCGAGGCACTGCCTACAGGGTATTCTTCTCCCACACTGCCGACCGACGAGCCCCTCCTCAGGAAGGGTCGGCTCGGTATCCCCAACTTCGTTTATGCCCCGTTTCCAGATGTGAACGAGGAATCTCATCCCAATTTCTTCCAGAAAGGTATCTCGGCGGCGGCATGGGACGAGAGCATCGGGCGAGCATGCTTCGTCTCCGATGAGGGCAGGGTGGTTGAGGTTCTGGATATGGCATACGTCGTAAAGCCAGATGATCGCATGATGCGATGGAATATGGACCATATGCACAGGAAAGTGCTGACGCTCCCGACTGATGATAATATAATGATGTGATGACATTAACGACTGTACATGATTTGCATTTTTGGTCTGTACAAGTGTAGACAAAGACTTGGAACAGTGACATAGCGCCAAAGAGAATCAGCCTCATATACAACTAATTACTATAAATCTACGAATAAATTATGTCCTGTTTCCTTGATCATAAGTAATGTTTCATTCCACATCATCCTCATCCTCAGTTTCCTCTTCAACATGATTCTCCCGAGAAGGAGTTGGTGGAATAAACCCACTACCCAACGTGCCGCTCGAGTTCCTTGCCAGGCCAAGACTATACAACGCGCTCAACGTTCTTGGCCTCGGTCCCCGGTTCTCCACGGACGCCGAAGAAACAGGCGGAGAGAGAGGCATCGATACACGCAAGCCCAAGTTTGCGTAAGGATCCTTTCGTGTCGGGAAGTTCATCGACTGCGCTTGTCGCAGCTTCGGATTCGTCATAACGTTTCCGAACGTCGTAGCGGAGGGACTCGAGGGGCGGGAGGTCCACGGCATCCAACCAGACGAAGGAGATGGGGGTATAGGCGAAAGCAGCTCGGGATCATGTATAGCCCGCTTGATGGCGGCAATATCATGCTGTATGTCATCTAGCTTCTGACAGAGATTCTGCTGAGCTTTCTTTACAGCTGGATCAGAGCCCGAGATAAACGCGTCGATTTGCGCTTCCACCTCTTCCAAGGTCGGTGACTCTCCAGATTTATCGTCGAGAGCTCCGGGAACGGTTAAGATAGTCTCAAATCCGTGCGCGAGAAGAGCTTCGTCAGCGATGCGGATTTCCAGTTCAACACGGGCGTCTTCTGCGTAGTCGTTCAGCCGTTCCGCTGCCGTGTGAAGGACTTGGCTAGAGTTGGTCGCCGATAGTTGATTCTTGAGCTCCTGGAGTGCGTGATGGCAATCGCGGAAGGCTCGTTGCATATCGTCGTAACGCCGACTTACTTGCGCAAGTTCTGCAAGTAAAGACGACTGTTCTTTAGGAGGGAAGGGCACAGGATCTGAGGTAACTAGAGTGGAGGATGAGGATGAAGATTCGGAAGGGGTAAGTTCATCGAAGACAGATGTGGACTGCGCCACTAGGTGAGGAGAAGGCTGATGAATGCTTATCATCCTTGATTGCTCTTCCGGTCCCTCTGTTTCCGGCGCTGTCTTCACCTCCTCCGGGTCTTCTTTCGTCTCCTCTGAGGATGGAGTTTCAGGGAGATTCTTCTGATGTGCTGGAATGGGCGGCAGCACGATCAGCTTCTCCAGCTCGAATCTTCGAGCAGTTTGTACCCGTAACTCTTCCACCAACGTTTCCACGGCATTCTCAGCCACAACGATCCGGCCCAGAGACTCAGAGGAGCTATCAAGGTCTGCTGTAAACCCACGAGCGTCGTGAAGCATCTTCTCCAAGAGCGTGGTCGCGTCTTCTCCTCGCTCGATACCTTCTTCAGCACGTAGCCTCCATCGTCGAAGCCACTCCCCGATGCTCTCTTCACGGGCGACCATGCGAATTCTTAATGAAATTTCTCTGCGACGGCCAAAAGCCTCTCGCATGACGTCGCCACCCACTTCGTCCAGCGCGAACCTCAGTTTTTCAGTATCGGCACGGCACTGTTCAAGCTGAGAAGACAATACAGATATCTGTGTGCTCAGAGTATTGACCGTTGCAACATGTCTTTCTTTCATGGACACAAGTGACGCCTGGAGACGGTTTGTCGCCGCTTGGGAGAATTTCCTGTGAGAGTTTAGTGAAAAGGTGTCTGCGATAAAGTAAAACAACTCACATGTATCTTGAGACCATTTTTGCGGCAGAATTATCCTCTAGTTTCATCTTCTCTTGCTCGGTCTGAGCTTTCGCGAGTTCCACCGAATTGTTCTCCTTGTTCCTTATCTCCGCCTCATACTTGGCATGCGCAATGGCAAGTTCACCTTCAAGGTGATCTACCTTGGCATGAAGCTCCTCGGATTCCGAAGAAAAATCATCGAACAGTTTATGAACGCCAGATTTTGCTTCGGAGAGACTTGTATTTGGTGGTAAACGGGGCGACATGGATGTCTTGCCGTCGAGCGAGCGAACATAATCAGCATACTCGTTCACGACCAGGTCGGACATCTTGTTGTGCTCCTGCGCCTCTCTGAGCTGCTTCTCTAGGTCCCGTTCCCGAACTTTACCCTCCTCCTCCCTGCCTCGGATCCTCGCGGCCAAAGCATACGCCCCTTCCGCAGCATCCTTGGCTTTAGCGAGCTCCGCGTTCACCTCGGCGAGTTGTGTTGTACGCTCGAGTAGGGCATCCTCCGTGAGCGATAATTTGTCCGATAGCCTCCTCAGTGACAGTGTTAACTCCTGCGATTGTAGGACCGCTGGATGAGATTCGGAATTATCTGAATGAGGATTGGCGCGAAGAACACTGAGTTCCGACTTGAGTAAAGCATTTTCGCGTTCCAATTGTATAAGTCTCTCGTGAGAATTGGAAGTGTTCAAGGCATGTCGTTGTAATTTTACAGAGGCGCTGTGGGCTTCATCCTGTGGAAATGAACGTTAATAGATAGTGAGCCATTGAGAGGATGGAATACCTGAAATCTAGATACAGCTGCTTTCAAACTTGCTAGTTCCAAGGAGAAAGGATGCTCATCGCTGTGCATAGCAAATTCTCCTCAGAGTGGTGGTAACTTATCAACGTGGACATATAGCTGGAAGTTCGGGCCGGGAATATTCGGAGGTTCAAAACTCATCAGCCGGCAATTCGGCAGCACAACGGCCCGTAGATTTGCGGTAGCAGTAGGCTAAGAAAATACAAAATATTTGTGAATTATTCAGGCGAATTTTGCAAAGTATATGGTAAAAACTTACAGATTGAAGATTTGAACGGAAAAACGTTGCACTGCATGGAAAATCCAATATTATTTATGGAAGCTGGATCCACGGTCCGAGAGCCGGCTTACTCCCCATCATGAGCCGCCAACTTCGTCCTCGAAAAACGCGACCGAGCTACAGTACTCTCGCCGGTCTCGAGAATGCAGACGATGATGGTGCTGGTCCATCTATTGCCGACCTTGACGACGCCTCGAGTGGAAGCGACTTTGCACCAGGAAAAGACGCCAAAGACGCCAAAGAGGACGAAACAGACGAGCTCGACGAGGACGACATGGACGTTGACCTCGAGGAACCAGAGCCCGTCAAGACGCCTCAAGCAAAACCGAAAGCGCGGTCTGGAGATTTCGTCGTCCAGCCGAAAAACGCCCCTCGCGCGGCTGGTGGGTCCAGAAGGCAGATGTACGTCCTTCCGACACCCAGCGTGAATCATCGGCACCGGGCGGTACCTTTATATGCTCGTGATGGACAGGTCGAACGTCTAGTGGCTCGTCCAAAGCCCTTTGCGAAGACGCAAACGACGTTGACCAACAATTTCACTCAAAATGCCAGGATCACTGACCGCGTCAACAAGGCTTGGGGGTACAACGTCGGTGCAGGGCCATTGTGGGAGCTCACTGAAGATAGAGGGTGGTTCAAGGAGGGCACTGCTGATGCTGAGGTCGAGGCGGACAGACGGCCGACTGTATATCGTAACGTGAAGGTGAAAACCGATCTGCAAGTATTAAGCAAAGAGTGCGTCGCCTTTTACCCTCAGTTTGTTCATGAAAATAACTTTCGGTAGAGATGCTGCTCCGTATCTTCCTTCTGATACTACAATGACAGAAGAGGGTGCATTGAAACCTCCTCCTCCCGTTCCCTGTTTCTTTGGACCGTTTGATTCTCAAACTCGCATTGAGATGGCCCTTTACGAGACCCGAAAGATTGGTGCGCCGTTCTTATTTCCCAATATAAATGTCTAACATTCGTTCAGCCGAATTCATCCCTGAAAGTAAATCCTACGCGTTCAATCCCGGGGCGCCTGCGTGGGGTCTTGACTGGTGTCCAATCCATCCAGATGACCGGCCAGGTTAGAAAAATGCTGCATTTTCCCTTGTTTTAGCTCGAATATCGCGTAGGCCGTCAATACAAGCAATATCTCGCTGTCGCTCCATTTCCTACAAGTGAACATTCGCCTGAAATAGGTGTTCGCGAGCCTCGTCCATTATATGCCTGCATCCAAATTTGGTGCTTGAAGCCCGAGGGGTTGAGCTGTGAGCTTGTAGTCTGCATTGACTCTGGACCAGCGTACGAGTTGAAATGGTGTCCTCTCCCATCGCACGATGTTGTACGTGATTCGACTGCTCGTTTGGGCCGTCTTTAACAGATTCCAAGATTTCTGGCAGGGATTCAAAACCAAGGAAACTAGGATTGCTTGCTGGAACATTCGAGGATGGATCTTTCTCCGTGTTTACAATACCAGACCCTGTCGACTTTGAGCGCAGCGGTTCCGAGCCTGTTTTCGGTGTGTCAATCTCTTATCCTCCGCTCTCGCTGATTCGTTATATCTGCAGTTCGTATTCCTCAGCCTGTGCTGCGTATCGAACTGGCTGAGACAGCATGCTGGACCTTTGATTGGGCCAACAGTGAAGCTATCGCCATCGGGACAGCGAATGGTGAGAATGAGCATGCATTGTTCCCGCGTTAGGGTGACCACTGACTTCCTTGTACGAAGGTATCATAGCTGTGTACAACATTGGGGCTGCTCTCAAATCTATGGACGATCCTAGTACGGCCGATAATATCCTGCTAGGCTTTTTGATGATACATCGTTTCCAGATAGTCCTCCCATCACCGATCTCCTTCCTACGCACTACATTTCCGTTCATCAATCCGCAATCCGTGCGCTAGCATGGATACGAGCACCACCGTGTGCACCTTCGGGTGCGCCATGTATTGATCAGGATCCTACCGTCATCGCTAGCGGTGGATATGATGGTATGGAATGTATGACAGATATACGCGACGGTCGAGGATCAGTCATGAACCGCACGAGGGGTAAATCACGGACTGTTTCTCATGTTCACTTTATCTGACTGAATGCTAGATGTCATCAATACGATGACATTCTCGCCTTTTGCGGGAGGCCCTATTACGATTGACCACGAGAACATCGTGAAAGCGTACTCCGCGTCGCCCAGCATGCTTGGGAGAGGACATACGCTGATGGAGCCACAAGGGCCTGTTTGGGTTCGTCCCATATCATTCTACAGGATTCGCTTATGACTCATATTTTTGTGTCAGTGCTTGAGTGCATCAGACTATCACCCACAACTTGCTGTGGCTTCAGCTGATGGAGCATGTTCAACAACGAACATGTTAAGGTCTACGCGGAGAGGTGGCTCTGTTGTACGTCTGGCTCGAGTACCTTGCAGTTCTTGTACTCGCTAACCTTTCCTTCGTCGTAGCCCTTCTTCATCCACAAGATATACCAGCTGGACTATAGTCGAAAATCGAAGGAGTACCGCATGTTGGAACGATTCTTCCCGCAAGAAACCGTTGATAGGACAAAGAAACCGGGCAGCACGAGTACTGGATCGTGGCCTCGACAGGTTGGCATCCAGCGCGTTGTGTGGAATGACGGAAACGGACTGGCATCAGCGGGGATGCTGGCTTCGGCGACGGCCTCGGGGCTTTGTAGGATCGATTTCTTGGAGGGAAGGTGGATGAAAGATAAGGTACCGCGCAATAGCATCGGGAATATCAGGGAAGAGGGTGAGGAGGCCATGGAGGGTGATTCCGATGATTCTTCGTAATTGAATCTCCTCTGCAGCTCAGTACTTTCATTTCTTGTCACTAACAAAATGTAGATGTACTCAAGAAAACTAGAAGATTAGTTTGATTGGCAGCGTTGTGTTGAGTCCTTGGCTCGGTTCCTCCGTAGCCACGTGCAGTTTAGGGCAGGATTTACCGGAGGTGTCGCGGTTATCACCAACGATTTCACCTCCCCAAGTGGGATGGTTCCGTAACCACCACTACTACATTTATATGATGTGTTGATCCATTGGCGGCCCGGCGGTTAATCGAAGATCCTCGAATTCCATTTTGGTTAAGTACCTTACCATTATATCAGGTAGTTGGAAAGTTCGCCTTATTCTATTTGTTGTACTTTGCTGACATTCATGGTTTGGTTTCTGGTAGACTCGGCTGCGTTCTGTCAACAAACAGAAATGGTGCTATGGAGGAAGAAACACTTAGTGACATCCATCTGCAGCATACCGTGAATATCGTACTCTTTCGAGTGTCGTCGGCCTGATAGGTCTCCCTACTTGAAGGGTGTGGGTTTTCAGGCTCCCTAGATTATCACCCATTGCGAGTTTTGAGAGATTCTATGTTCACAAGTGGCGACCATCCAACGAAGACAGTGCGAAAGGTCACCGACTCTTATCGTCTTGTCACGCAAATTCGGCATGCCCACATAACATAGGTGTCCCTTTCCGTCGCTTGATTCCCGTACGCCTTGGCCGTCATCCTCTGGCTTGGCCTATTGTTATTAACTCAATGCTGATTTTCCTGTTCATAAGGAAAGATGCCTTACAGGTGCACCGTCAGAAACCCAGAAACCCAACCCTGACGTTCGATCTCCGTTTTAAGACTGCCAGAACGGAAGATAGAGTCACTGCTCTAGTTCCCCCACCTTGTTACCGCCATAATGAGACGCGAACCTCCGGGTGCTACATCCCCACTGCGCGTCACGGTATCATTTTCCCGGCCGTCTTCGCTGCTCTCAAATACCCTGTGGACAACAAGACACTATTCTTCCTTTTTCCCCCGATCCCAAGGCGGACAATGAAGTTTCGCAACGTCCGGTATGTGGTGTACAACACTCCTCTCTGCCTGACACGTAATTAACGCCGTTTCGACATTTAGCGACATCCTGCGGCGCAAGCGCCTCTCCCTGTGTAGTCTAAGCATCGTTGCCATGGAACCACCTATATTCCCACTCGAGATCTTCGAACTATCATCGACAGCGTTGTCGGAGTCGAGGCGCTCCGTTCATGTGCGCTTGTTTGCAGGACATGGTGCCTTCGCGCTCGCCGGAACATTTTCCGCGTCGTTTCGTTGTACGAGAGCAAATACAAGGATATCTTCGAGGATTCGGAGGGCACTAAACGTGTACAATTGCAATGGAAACGGGTGCGAGCCCCCTCCCCGGTTTCTCTAATCCAAGATGCTTCTATTGCATGGGAGTTTGCTGGTACACTCGTCCCGTGTGCGTCTTCATTCACTCGACTGAAGAGACTCAAACTGTATACCTCGGACGTTGGATACCACTACCCAGGTGCGCCTCCCAGCTGCTTCGTGCACTGCCAATATCCCATCTCGAGATATCCGCATCGTATTTCGCTACTTTTCAGCTTTTCCTGTCCTTATGGGATGCTTCTTACCCCTCATTGAAACACCTGAAGATATCCCTGATATCAATACAGGACATGCACAGCAGGTTCCGGTCGGTCATAATCGACCAAGCGAGCGAGATCATGAGGTCATACGACACCATTCATATCAGTGAGCGCACGATGCTCGAGTCACTTGAGCTCTGGGAGAATATGCCTTGCGCTAGTGCTATTGCCATCTTCCTCCGCCACCCAAACTGCCCCGTTCATGTCGGCAAATTGAAGACATTCAAATTACATTCCGATCTTATCACCGGTCACGGATTGGCTTCCATATTCGTTGACATCCTACCATCCTCCGTCAATTGTCTCGTTATGCTCTGCTCGGACGAAGGCCTGTGTATCGACACGGAGCATTTGCCGGCTTTGATGCGCCTGACACTGACTGTAGTGCTCACGCCTGGGGATCTGCTCAGGGTCGTCGACATCATTACCAAAGGCCAGTCAACGTTAGAACGTCTGATACTGAAACTCCGGCAGCCGTGGGAGGGACACGAGCATTTACACTGGAGGGCCTGGCGTGCGCTGGATCTGTGTCTCGCGGAGTCTTCAATACGGCAGGTGGAAGTGGCGTCAGAGATGAGAGATAGCGATCTCAAAATCTTGATACCTTTGAGCGCTGAGTGTAGCAACACTGTTATCGTCGCCCGCATTGCCGTAGGATGACGCATAGCCAAAGCGCGTACTTCTATCTGTGTGGATATATATCCTCTTCATGATCTGGAAACGACGATCTATGCATATTATAACTGCAGGAACGGCGAATGTTACATGTGCCGTCCTGGATGAGACGATTGGGGGCCAGATTTGCTTAGAGCAGTAAGTACGATACCCCGAGGGCCCGTACCTGCCGCTTAGCACCAGCCCTTAGGTCTGGCTCAATCGTCATGGACGATCGACTTCTTCAGCGATAGCCTTTGAGAGAGAAGCTAGACCGCTACGAGCTGGCAATAATCATACATCCCGACTACAACTGCCCATATCTGCCTCAATTGACATGCCGCAGTTTGAAGACGGCAAGGAGAGTCTGTGCAAAGTTTTCCACCGGTTAGTTCTCGACGCTTGCCTTGTCGTTGCAGGCAGAGGGTTTCCCTCTCTGGGAGAATAAACATGTCAGAAAACCGCAAAGAAAACATTCTCAACATTATTTCTTTCTCTCGACTCTGAGCTTCCGCAGATTTCTGGGAGTACACCGACAGGAAATACCCGAACGATGCTTTGCAGTATGCTTACAGAAAAAAGGCATGCCAATCAGCTAATGCATAGTACACAGTATCACATCCGGTAGACTTTGCTCAGTATTCGTAGGATGAATACATCGATGAGAATCTTTCAAGGGAAAAAATGCCATATTGTTCGCACGTAAAGCAAGGAAAAACACTGTTACCACTTCGGCAAACCTACATATGTTATCATGTCGATCACTCCGGGGAACTTAAATAATCGTCGTCAGAATTACCGTCAACCCCTGTAGACTCACTGTCGTCCGACTCGGCAAACTCATTGTCATCGTCGCTGTCACTCTCGACATCATCTTCGAGTGTCTGAGCATCTTCGACTTTGAAAGTGCAGACGTTCCGAGCACATAGAGTAGGGCAATGAGTCTCGATCAGCTCCTTCGTCTGCTCAGCATCAATACCTGCAGCGACCTTCAATATGACGTCAAATGATGCGAGTTCCGGAAAACGCGACGTCGATAGCACTTTGTCTAGTACGACCCATTGTTGGGCATCATGCGCCGAAATCTGTTGCTGCACTTCTAGGTGTATCGTTAATTCATTCAACGATGATTCTTCGCCACAGGTCAAGCAATCCATCCAAAGTTTCCAAGAGGTGCGACGCTCCTGTGTGTAGGCTAGATGAATAACAAGGGTCTTGATGTGTGACAAATTGACCGACGGTATGTCTATTAGAAAAAAAGAGCCTCAGTTTGGCATACCCATTAATGCCGAAAATAACGCACCGCCGTTGACGCGAAGGTCCTGAAGCGAAGGATTTTGGATTAGAGTGAGCAAAGGAGGAACTTCCTTGCCCTTTGGGTTTCCCACGTAAGTCAGGGAATTTAGTTCCGTCAGAGATCCAAGGCTGCCATCGGCTACTGCACGAAGTACATTTGATGAAATTTCGTTCACGGACAAGTGCAGCGAACGGATGACATTCGTCCGAGACGAGACCGGGGCCTTGTCATTTTTCGATACAAGGTGGCAATAGACGTGCTTGAGGGAGATATTCTCAATACTGGGGAAAGCGTCCATGAGGCCTGCGAACTGGACGATATCACGAAAGATGACCTCGTTGAGAGTCAGAGTTTTGATAGGTAGGGTTCTGAGTACGGAGACCACGGCGGGTGTGATACGATCAGAATTTGGAACCCAAGTCATCCTCGTGATTTCAGTAGTGTGCAATTTGACGAGAGCTGCAATAGCTTTTGGTATGACCTTGGCCTCCCGGCCCCAGCTGTGTGTTGACTCGTAGATTGCTAATTCCCTGACACAATTCAAGACACCAGGAGAAACTTTAAAGAGGCGGCAGATTGACGAAGTGCTAGTCAGTGAGACTCGTCGAAAAAGGATGGCTTCCGCTGGGGAGCGGAATGCGCGACAAACGGATTTGCAGGCCTTGAGCGATTTGCGATGATCGTGCAGTTCGTTGACTATTTTGTCAATGAGTTCCTGGGGAACATGTTGTGAAGATATACATGCCATGATTCAGAGATCCTAGCATGATATTGAATCTTTGCAAAAAAAAAAAAAGAAAGCAAGTTTTACTTACAGTGGCACTGTGATCGGAACACTTGCAGTGGGAAATGAATGGCGATGAATGCGATGAAAAGGGCGGAGACTTGCTAAGTGTACTGGCAGCCTTATACCAGGAGATTTTTAGGAGTGAAAATTATCGCGTTGTGGTAGCGATTTCAAGGAATCAAGGTGACTTGCCAGTGTGAAGTTCAAGTTGAACTTACGATTGGCTTATGTAACCACCTGGCGCCGAATCGTCCAGCATCGTTCCAACCATCACTACCTACTCCAACCTACTGCCGCGCCTGTGCTTTTTTCGCAACTATTATCTCACCAATTTCACGAATAATCACCATCGAGATTACGACGAACCTACTCACCACGAATAGAAAAATATTATCTGTCGCGTGGCTTAACGATGATCTCGATGCAAGAATCCACCTACGTCAATACGACGTCAGTGGAATCTTGTCAGCATATAAAGGTGACGGCGGGAAATGTATGTTAGACCACTACCATGGACGGTCCACGATATAGGTGAGCCTCTGTCGCGTCGTCTGTTACTATCGCTCAAGGACGGGAACAGCGAACGACACCCTGTGCCTACGATTCAAGCATACAGCGACGAGAAACGAGCTCGTAAAGAAGAATCAGTTTCGCCACCAACTAGTCCGACGTCGAAATCAAATGCTACTTCTGGCAGTGACCAACCAGCGAATGAGAAGACGGAGATGATGAATAGAATGTCTGGGCCCAAGGAAAAGCCGACGGATAAAGTCAAGAATCGGAAAGGCGAGAGGACTGTCAAGGATCCAACGACCGGTCTGGATGTCGCCATTAAAGATGCTGATTTTAAAGGTATGTTTTTGAGTTTATATCTGTACAGCTAATTCACCGTATCACTAGATTTTCCTCGTCCAGATGATCATATCGGAACTGCCGAAGCGCCTCCTGCTAGTATCTCAGTTTCGCCCACACAGACAGCACCCAATGCCGCCAGCCCAGGGAACATTTCTTTCCAACCATATCTACCGGCTCCAGCGCCCTCGCTTTCTTCGCTTCTAGCTATGTTCGACTACCTTCAACTCGGGCTAACAGTAGCTTTCACCCTCATCTGGTTCTTCTTTGGCTTCCCAAAAGGTCGTTGGTATATTCCATTCACTTGGGCATGGGTTCGCCTTGGCGTTAGCAGCACCTTCATCGCTGCCATCGGGTTCGCTAGCGTTTGCGCCATCAGCATCGTCCAGCGAAAGTTGGAAAAGGAAGTGGAACGTGTTCGGGTCGAGATGCATCGTGCACGTGGAGAGAAATATGCTCCTCCTACACCGGAGTCGGCAGAATGGCTCAACGCGTTCGTCCGAACCATCTGGGGCCTCATAAACCCGGATATGGCCAGTCTATCTGTTCCTCCCCATGTCTACTTCTCATTTTCTTTACAGTTTATTTCTATCGCAGACATGGTAGAAGACGTGATGCAACAGTCCCTCCCCGGTTTTGTTGATGCTGTCCGTATCAGTGACATTGGTCAAGGCGATAACCCTTTCCGCATCGTTTCTATGCGCGCGCTTCCAGACCGACCAACCGATTCCGAATATCTTCGGGAAGAATGGATCGATCAAGGAACGGATCAACTTATGGAGCAAGCAGAGGCCGACAAAGCCAAGGGTCTCGATGCTGACCAGTCGGGAGACTACGTTAACTACGAGGTTGCCTTTGCATACCAAGCGCTGCCAGGCCAAGGTTCCAAGTTACGCTCCAAAAACATACATATGTTGGTAGAGTTCTTCCTCGGCGTATATGATTGGTTGCATATCCCGGTTCCGTGAGTATAATTGCATGATTATTTTCCGTTCTAATTGGGTCAACATAGAATTTGGATTCAGGTTGAAGGAATCGTCGGCACTGTGCGGCTGCGCATACAATTCATTTCTGAAGCACCATTTGTGAGAAATGTCACCTTTACTTTCATGGGCGTTCCAGCTGTGGAAGTCTCGGCGATCCCAATGGCTAAGGTTCTGCCTAACGTCCTCGACCTGCCCTTGGTCTCGCGTTTTGTGAAGATGGCGATAGCTGCTGGGACGGCCGAATTTGTAGCGCCAAAAAGCATGACATTGAACATGCAGGAAATGCTCAGCGGAGCTGCTATCGGAGGTTGGTTGCGGATTTGGTTAATTACTGTTATTTGCTAAATTTAAGCAGACACTCGAGCCAAAGGAGTCTTCTTGATCGTCATTCACCACGCCGAAGGTCTCTCAGCCCAAGATAAGAACGGACGTTCTGACCCGTACATCGTTTTGGCTTATGCGAAGGTAGCATCTTCTGTTAACCGCTGTTGTCAACTTCTAATCACGGACTTCGCAGTTTGGCAAGCCCTTGTACTCAACGCGTATTGTCCTTGGGGATCTTAATCCAATTTACGAAGAAACCGCCGCTTTGCTGGTCACCGATGATGAGATCAAGACCGGGGAAGATGTCTCGCTCCTGCTCTGGGATTCTGATCAACACTCAGCAGAGTATGTTCATTTGTCGTCGTCGTCGTCTTGGATATCGTCTGAGATCTATTCTCTTCCAGTGATCTTATTGGACGCGTCCAGATTCCGGTGAAACAGCTAATGGAATGTCATAACAAGATGACTCGTCGGTCTGACAAGCTGGCTGGATTTGAGGACGCCGACAAAATGGATGGTGTTTTGCAGTCAGCCGAATCTCTTTATCAGCTTCATGCTCTCACTTCTGTGCTGCAGTTGGTCTATTGGATACTTTGATAAGGTTCCGCTTAAGAAAGAACTCGAAGAACCGCCAGAGAATCCTCCGCTTCCGCCGGCCAAGACTGCTCCAGGTAGACCTGTTGTCCCTTTCAGAATAATGTGTCTCGCTAACGTACCAACAGAAATGGAAATGCGACCCGGCGACGTGGCTCCTAACCCAGCTGCAAAAGATCTCCCCCCACCGCCGCCAGATGTCCAGCGTACACCTCCAGATCCTGAGTATCCTTCCGGTATACTGAGCGTTATCATACATCAGGTTCGTATATACTTGATGCATTGTATGCCTACGCTTACATGGCTGTAGATCAATAATCTGGAACTGCAAAACCTGTCTGGTGCTGGAGGCAAGGAAAGAGAAGGTCAAGCTGGTCAAGATACGGACGAGCCCTCCGAACAGAGTGACAATTTACCTAGCGCATATTGCGAGATCATCTTGAACGATGATATGGTGTATAAAACGTGGGCATCTGTTGATTTGCCCAGAGCCATAGCTGACGGCTCGTACCTACAGTCGGGTCAAACAATATACTAGCATGCCTTTCTTCGAGGTACCCCTTTTGTTCGTTTACTTTCCAGTCATGCTAACGAACGACACCATCAGGCAGGAACGGAGAAGTTCATTCGCGATTGGCAGTCGACTCTCGTTCGTTTGGTTGTTCGAGACTCCAGGCTCCGGGAGAAAGATCCAATTTTAGGCGTCGTCAACTTGAAGTTGAAGGATTTACTTGCAACCGGTTCTGAAGTGACCCGATTGTTCTCTATTACCGAGGGTATCGGTTTCGGGTCAGTCGGAGATATTCTGAGCTTTCTCAATCCTTTATCTGAATGTGATTCACAGGCGAATGAACGTGTCCTTGCTCTTCCGTGGTGTCAAATGCCAGCTTCCTCGTCAAATGTTGGGGTGGGACACAGGAACTGTCGAGATCCTCGAGCCCATCAAGTTTAGTCTCAGCCCTTCCGCCAATCTTGGAGATGTCAAGTTTGTTGGGAAATCGAACAAAATCGTGGTGTCGACGACTGATAGTACGGAGACTCTGCCAGCTTCACCCACATCAGACGAGAGTGGTGTTGACGTCGTTTGGGATTTCTCCGCAGAGCAATTACGCTTGCCTGTGTACAGTCGCTATGCCACTTCCCTGACGTTCGAGATCAGTGGAGGTGGGAGCTTCCTCGGCCGAAAATCCAATCCTCAGGCATTGGCTGTGCTTTGGTTGAAGGATGTTATTGAGGACGAGGAGACTGATATCGAGCTACCAGTTGTTGCTGGGAATGATCTTCGCCAACTGAGGCAGAACGTGGTATATGACCTCACGGAGGAAGGCAAGGCCAATATGAATGAATTTACGGCCAAGACGCATGAATTCCAGATCATTGGACATATCCGGACGCGGATCAGGTTGGACCGCGGATTGGACGAGGTGAGCATAGCATCTTTTGGTAGGAGCTATACGATTAATTGCGCGACAGGACCATGAGACGCATGCCAAGACTCAGGCGAGGCGACATGCGTTCGAAACATAGTCAGTCTTCTTTTTTCTTTGTGAGGCTGCAGGGTGTTTAACCTCTTTTTCAGTGACCATGTCGAAGGAGAAGCTCTTGTCGCAGAACGAAATGCTCACGCGTACGACGACGGTGTAATAGATCCGGAGGAGAAAAGGGCGCTTGATCGCGCACACAAACGGCAGTTAGCTAATCGTCAGAGAGGTATCAACGGGTTCCGACCATACCGCACGGGCAAATGGATGAAAGAAGGTTTGAAGAGTCGTCTCATACCTGGCAAAGGGTCGTCGAAACGTGAACGTAAAGCATTCTATCTATATGCTGAGTTTGTCAACTCATTTGATTTTCAGCGACTGTTCAGTCAGAAGCGTAGGAGAAGGCTTTTCAAATGTGAGCTTGACAATGACATTAACGATCATCGAGGACAATGTTTGCTGTACTTTTATTATCCTGTAAAGCATGGTCGTTTGTTCATGGTATAAGATAGCATAATGTAAAATACGTACCACTATGTCAGATGTGATTGAATTCTTCTACAATATCCAGCTTAAACGCTCGGCCCATATTGCGCAAGCAAGGGCAGTTGTCCATGATTGTGGCAAACGTTTGTGCACGGTCGTGATATCGCCTAACGACGACACGTACGGAAATTAGGGAAGCAACAGGCGAACGAGATAAAACTTCATTCAATGCGGCCCATTTCTTCTGTTCATATACAGATACGTACTCTGCGCCGACAAACAGACTGTATTTAATGATGATGTTTTGAGCCGATGCATTTGGATTGGGAGCAAGAGCAAAACAATCTGTGAGCCATTGTATGCCGACACCTTGATTGCGAGGCCTATCGGACCCGAACTGAATGACGTGGAAGACGATGCTCTGAAGATGCGAAAGAGAGATGGGTGTCGGTGCAGCAAAGCTGTCATCATCTACAAATCACGCAAATTGAACACTCGGGCCAACAGACAGTGTACCTGGAAAACTCACCGCACTGTAGATCTTTCAATTCCAGAGTTCGCAAGGATGGCGTATGGACGAGCTTCAGAAATAGGCCGAAGTCACCTTTTCGAGGATATCCCGAAGTCGATAGAGTATGTAAGTAGTCCAGAGACCCCAGACCACCTCTGGCGATGTTGTCGAGGATGGATTTACCAATCTCGTGCAGGTGAAACCTTAGAACCTGTAATGAACACGACTGGTGGTTGACCGTTGGATTGGACTGTCCTACTACATCCCACATGGTGAGGCTCTGCATGGCAGGGAATGACGTCCGTATGGCGGTGGAGAAATCGCGAAAGGAAAGTGATAGCATGGAAATGTGCTTGATCGGGAGGCGGGAGAACGCGTCGAAGATCCCGGCGTTATATTTTGGAACATCGTCAAAATCCATATCTTGTAGGGACAGGGTGGAAAGGTTGACTAGGGAGTGTATGACAGGTAGGACGAGCCGCTGTTTGAACGCGTCCCCGAAGAAGGTGAGGTCCGTGACGTTCCTGACTATGTTGGGGGAGGAGACGACGAGTTTGTGGAATTTTTGGCAAAAGGTCTCGTTGAGGACTATTTTGCGGAAGAGGTGGAATCGGGCGCGAGGTAGGAATGCGCGGGAGGCCAAGGAGCAGGCTATTAGGGACCTCCTGTCGTGTTGCAGTTTGTCGACAATCGCGTCGATGAGCTCTTGAGGGAGGTCGGACATTCTTCGAAAATGACACGTCCATAGGTGACGTGGGGCGCTCATAATTTTTGCAGACGTACCTTATGGAAGTGGGTGATCAAGAACGACCCCGGGGTTAAAAAGCATATGTCCCTTTTATTGCGTTGCAATGTTCCCTCTAATCGGTTCATCCTAAAAGAAAATCATAAAGAACATGAGGGGCGGCAGAAGGGCGGCTTTGCCCTTTCTGCATGCCTCGGGGGCATACGCCGACGGTTATGCGAACTCGATCGGATTAATGCCGCTGAATGATTCCTTGATATTTTCAGTCCTTGTGAGTTACAGTTTTCCCGGTCTTTTCTCCTCAATTCTAATCACTACCTTGCCGAATTGGTCTCCCTTCTTCAGTATCTCGAATCCTTCTTCTGTGGATTCTAGGCCTTCCAACACATGGGAAACTACAGGCACGATACGGTGCGCCTCTAGGAACGCAGTTGCGTCTTTCATGTCTTGCAGTGAGCCCATCATTGTTCCTGTGGAAATCTGTCAAGAGGCGTATGGTCCATACGAAGGGATTATGCGAACCAATGAGGTGCTGGTTTCGCATCACTTCTCTCATCGTGAACGTAATCTTTGGGTTGGCAGTCCTAAAAAGTCATTAGAAACAACTGCATTCTGCTTAACCGATGAAGCGTCTAACATGCCGTAGCAGACAACCTTCCCGCCTCGTTTGAGGCACCGGCTGACTTGAGACATAATGTCGCCTCCACCAGAATCAATGACCGAGTCAAAGACAGCGCCTTTGCCCCGAACAGTCTCCAAAGCCTGAGACAGCTGAACAGGCCAATCATCTGAAGAAAGGTATGTCTGTCAGAAGCACTACGCGGATGTTCGACTGAACTCACCATCTTTGTAATTTGCGCCTCCTTCGGCGCCAAGAACTATGGCCTTGTTGATTTTCTCCTGGCTACCGCTTGTGACATAGACATGTGCACCTTTAGCGATGCATAATTGGAGAGCCAAAAGCGCAACACCACCACCTATGCCCGTTATCAGGATATTTTGGCCAGCTTGTACGCTAGCGCAGGTCGTAATGGCCCTGTCAAACAGGTTAGAACACAGTGCATGGAACAAGCGTAAATACACACACCTCCAAGCCGTCAGACCAGCTAAGGGCCATGCAGCCATGTGAACATCGTCAAGATGGCTGGCGGATTTAAACACCAACGATCTATCGACGACGACATAGTTGGCGAAGTATCCGAGGGGAGGATAAGCGACGCCTCCCACGACTCCAAAGTTTCTGGTCAGATACGTCGGTTATTTAATGACGCAAGCGACATTGGAAACATACGGAGACTCAGGCCCATCAGGACTCTTTTCCCAACCGACCATTGGCGACATGAAGACGCGGGAGTTGAGAAGTGAATCCTTGGATTGACCGGATGCCACAACGACGCCTACAAATGGTGTTACACCGCACCATGCACATACAGGTATGCTAATTTGGCGTACCGGCGCCGTCAGCGCCAAAGATACTCCCAAACGCGATATTCGGATACAATCCTTTCCGAATCCATAACTGAACCTCGGCGTCAATTCAGTGTTCAAACAGAAAACAGACCCAATCTACTTCTCTGTGATTAAATGCAGCTGCTGCAACTTTGACCAATACTTCACTAGGCCTGAGGGAAGGGATTTCCCTCGATTCCACTTTGGCGTCGTTGTACACTGGTTTCTGCACCGCTGCAGATTTGCGGAGGACTACAGCCTTGGTAAAGCGGGGGATATCGAATTTTGACATTTGGGTATCTTCAAATGTCGTTCACGGCGTCCTACAATGGGGAGTTGGTGAGATAATCTCAAAAGAAGACATAGGTAGTGGTTGTCGGTTGTATACGATGCCGGTCCGGTTACTGGCAGCGGGCGCCGGATGCTTACTTAAGCAGAAAGCTCCTGGTTCGGCCCTTGAAAAAAAAGCTTTGAAATGTGAAGCCACCTGGAAAATTGGGGGCTAGGACTGTTTACAACAAGTTACTTTCTCTCAAAACAGTTCTGTATCAACTCTGTGACACCGTAAGTGAAATTAAAATCCCCTTCCTTTTCCTTCACAAGAAATCAATATCATGACAGGGTGGGCCCCCAATCATGGCATGTATCTCTTCAAAACTAGTTCCCCAGGAGCTCATCGACAGAATCATCAACGAACTGCACGATGATTGCAAGTCCCTCAAGTCCTGCAAGTCCGTTTGTCGGGCTTTTCGTTCCCCAGCCGAGGCCATCCTTTTCCGACGAGTCTCGTTCGACTCCTACTGTTCTGGGGATTTATCCCGTCTTTTTGCATCATCCCCCCATGCCTTCACATATATCAGAGAAATAACATTCAATGAGACGGTATACAGCAGTGTCGATGCTGTAAAAGCTCTCGTCATGTTGAGCACTCTCAGAATCCGTTGCATGACTTGGGTTCCGGATAGTGCCTACCGTATCCCTGCCGAGGTGATGTCTGCATTCGCGACCCTCCCCATCAAGACTCTAGTTCTTGATGAGGTTATTTTTCGAGATATTCTCCACTTCTCGTCCTTCATGGACACTTTCTCTGGTGTCGAGAACATCTCCTTCAAGCACGTCTATTGCAACCTTGTCTCAAAAAACGACAACCCCCCTGTCTCTCCTCGAACCAATTTCATCCGGTCGTTGGAACTGTCCGTGAACCAAATTTCGTCGAACGTGCTCCGCATGGTTTCCGATGGTCAACTTGGGTCTTTGACGAAGCTACACTCTTTGGCTTGCGTGGGAAGCCCAAAGGGCAAGGAAATCCCTCCTTTGCTCTCCCTTGTTCAAAATCCTTCACTGCAATATCTTCAAGTCGAAGGCGGTGAGCATTTCTTGCCATTGAAGGTGCTCTTGCTTAGACTAAACGCCTTTCTAGATATACCGGTAGTCAATCTGTCGCATATCAATACCCTCGTGATTCATCTCAGAAATGAAAACTTAGATGAGTCGGATGACCTCATTACCTCCTTCAAGAGCTGGACGGACTGCTTTTCTGGTGCCGAGGAATTCTCGTTGAAGAAACTATCGATACACCTGAACCTGCTGCACAGGATTTCGGCGGACACAGCTAAACAGTGGACTATGCTAGACAAAATGCTATTGGTGTCGCGTTTTCCGGAACTTACATCGTTCCGTATCAAGCTACAGGTGTCTGAAGGTATCGACGTTGAGCAGGCGAAGGAGCTTATCCAGAGTAATTCTCCTACACTCTGCACTTGGAACATATGCACATGGGAAGTCGAGGTTGGCGACAAGGACAGGTTGGCTGCTGAGGTCGGCAACTAGTCTCAGTCTGTCAAGTGTGGATCTGATATACCGAATAGCTAGAAGAACGGGTTTCTTCCTTTATCGCCACATTGTATTTACAGTCATAAATACCGTACTTGGTATGTCTAGGACCGAAACCGGCAATATTGCTCCTAATCACCTTTTGAACCAGTACCACCATCATGTCTCAATTGTCTCGCGACCAGCGCGAACCCTCTAACGGCGAGTCGGAAACAGAATTACGCTCGACAACCTCACCTAACCAAACTCTTCAACGAGCACAGACGAGCAAAGAGAAGAATTTCGAAAGGGAGATACAGGAGATGCACGCTCAAATCCAAGGGTTCGTCGGTTACATAGAAGAGGCGATGCAAAGAAGCTACAAAGCGGCGGTGGATGCCGCAATAGCAGCATCGAAAGCCTCAAGAGCAGCGTTGGAAGCCGCAAACAGAGCCCCGGAAGCTACAAGAGAACGTACCCTCCTATTTCAAACGACAAAACGTTTCTGTTGCGGTAAGCTCAGCCTGATTATGAAACCCGCCAGGTATAAGTTAAACATCATTGTTGTCAGGGCTCACCAACATGCTCCGAAGCACCAGCGGGATTGAAGCCATCTCCGAGGAAATATGCACTGCAATATCCAACAATTTTGACGTGATAGTAGGCAACAGATTATCCTATTGTTGGTTATCAATTCGTTTTCTTTTGCTAGCTCGTTTATTTAATCACTCTAGTGCCTTACCTCCTCATTGCGTTGGAGTATTACAATGCTCGCAATTCTGGGACTCAGTCTTTGCCACTGCTGGTTCAATACCTTCCCCTGATCGTGCATGAAGGCTATACACACGCCGTTGAGGCATTAGAAGAGATATCAAACCAGCACAGCTTGCTCCCTCTGACTCTCTGGGTGCACTCCCATCAGAACGACGTCAAGATACTTGTGACAATATGGATGATAAGGTCGATCCTTGACCACGCATGTGATGGAATTACTATACACGCTATTCCGTCTGTTGATTTCGCACGAACCACCCTTCAGCACTATGCTCGCCAATGGGGTCTCGATGTCCAGCTTCAACAACGCATAGATGAAATAGTGATGGACCTTATTGACGTCAGAAACAGCGACGGACGTCTCATATGCTTTGACTCGGACGTCTGAAAGGGTCTAGTTCTTTGGTATGTGTGTGTGCAGACAAGCCAGAAAAAAAACATAGATCATATTTTGCATTGGGATTCCTAGAGTGTTCTTGGCATCTACAACGATAACTATGATAGCTGAAACATTAGGATGTTTTGCGATGTATCTTTGACTTAGCTCTTCAGCACGATTAGATTCAGGATAATATTTTAGCACATCGTATATGAATGCTGGCCTTGGTTCCATTTACAAATCGTCAGATGCACCTTCTGCATCATGAACCTGAAGTGCCAGCTCTTGTTCTTACGACCGAGCTTGGGTCTATACATAAGTACGCCGCCATCATCATTATCGCTTTCGTCCTCGGAACTTGGGTGGGAAGTACTCCCGCCATCCAAGACACCAGAAGTAGGGCCATCGCCTTCACTTCTAAGCCGTTGGTAGATTCGACACATCAGAAAACTTCCGCTTCCAGTTCGCTGTATTTGGCGGCAGCAAGAACGCAATATAGCACCCATCGGCCAAGAAAGACCAGCATCCACCCCTGGGGTTAGTAAGGAATGGAACGTAGTCCACTCGGGGAGACCAACACCTTTCTCTATATACTCCCAGACGAGACCCGTGTAGCCTCGGGAGCAACGGTTTACTTCGCGCCTGGAGTGAAAAGCAAATGAATTCCTGTACAAATACATATGCAGATGGTATGTCCAAAGGTTGTCGTCGAGGAAGAATAAATTGGATCATGTCTTCTTGTCCGGTGGCTCTGTGGGGGGTACGCCCCATTCTGGGAGACCCTTGGGTCGCGGTACTCTCCTCTGCTCCCATTCGTCGTCGGCCTCAGCGCTCAGACGCTACGATATGACCATCAAACACGCATATACCACGAATCCAACAGCCACTCACATAGTACTCCTCCCGTATATCAAACCTTTTCCTGCTCTTCGACAATCCCAGCTCTTGTTCCTTCGAGACCTGGGAAAAGATATAATACGACGATGGTGGTAAAAACGGAGTACTCGCCGCCTTGACTTGCTGGTCGTGTAGGTCGTATCGTGTTTGGGTAAAGGGCGTGATTGCAAAAGAGGCCCCGACCATAATCAGAACGAAGGGAATGCCAAAAATGAGGGGGTTCCTAGCAAAAGTCTTATTGGCAACGGCCTGCCATTTGGGTGTGGTCAGTGGCTTCGACTCGAAGACCGGCATGTGGTCGTCGTCGCTGTCGAAGGTGGATGGATGCGCGGGCCGTCGGCCGAGCGTTAAAACTACAATTCGGCAGTTCTCGGCTACCAATTTCATTTTTCCCTTCCTGCGCTTTGACCGATACATCCATCGCTCTATCCTTATTCTGTATTATTCCCGTCGATAATCTCTACTCTCGGCTGGCTCTCGTTCCCAAGACATGACCACGGGTGGTGAGTATTTCGCGCCGATGCATACCGATGTTGCTGAATGAGATCCTGCAGTCACGGTCGTGTTAGGAACCCAATGGGGCGACGAGGGCAAAGGAAAGCTCGTCGATATCCTCGCTGCTGACGCCGACATCTGTGCGAGGAGTGCCGGGGGAAACAATGCTGGGCATACTATCGTTGTTCCCATTGGACCGGACAGGGTTCCAACGACCTTTGCCTTCCATTTGTTACCCAGCGGTGAGTCATTCCGGATATACATAAAGCCTCGATTTGACGGCAAATCCTTGCAGGTTTGGTTAATCCCAAGTGCTTAGGCCTCATTGGCTCTGGCGTAGTCGTCCATGTCCCTTCCTTCTTTGCCGAGCTCGACGCTCTCGAATCGCAAGGTAGGCTCTGTTCGTTTCCTATCGCGTCCATCTTATGCTTTCATGTCCAGGACTCAAATGCAGCCATCGTCTCCTCGTCTCTGATCGTGCTCATCTTGTCTTTGATTTCCATCAAATCGTCGATGGCCTAAAGGAGGTCGAACTCGGAAATTCCAGGTGAGTGCCTTTTCTTGCCTGATCCCTGCCGCGCTCAACGGCACCTTGTTTAGCATCGGCACGACGAAGAAGGGCATAGGCCCGGCCTACTCCGGCAAAGCCTCTCGGTCGGGGCTTCGAGTACACCATCTCTTTGACCAAGAGACGTTCGCTCAGAAGTTCAGGAAACTTGTCGAAGGTCGTTTCAAGCGTTACGGGCATTTTGAATATGATACAGAAGGCGAAATTGAGCGGTACAAGGTACGGATACTGCAGCTACTTGTTGACATAGTTCTGACGGTCATCTGTTCATATAGGAACTCGCAGCCAGGTTGAAGCCCTTTGTTGTAGACAGCGTTGTCTATCTTCACCAGGCCATTCACTCTGGGAAGAAAGAGTATTAGTCGAAGGCGCGAATGCCTTGATGCTGGACCTGGACTATGGAACATACCCATTCGTCACCTCGTCCAACACAACTATTGGGGGTGTATGCACTGGTCTCGGACTCCCTCCCAAGCTGATCGGGTATACTATCGGGGTCACTAAGGCATACACGACCCGCGTAGGTGGCGGACCTTTCCCAACAGAACAGCTCAACGTAAGTCCGTGTTCTGTGCCTTTTTCTTGTTGCTCATACAAGACCAGGATGTCGGCGTGCACCTCCAGGAAGTGGGTCGTGAATTCGGTGTCACCACAGGCCGTCGACGTCGTTGCGGGTGGCTTGATCTTGTCGTGATGAAGCACTCGTGTTTGATCAACGGATACGATAGCCTGAATTTGACTAAACTCGATGTCCTTGACGATCTACCCGAGATCAAGGTTGGAGTGAAATATTCCGTCAATGGCAATCCTCTGGAAGGCTTCCCAGGTGTGCATGCCGAGATTGGGCAGTTACTATTAAACGCTGATCTTGCTTGTTCACAGCGGACTTGGAGCTCCTCGCCAATGTCGAGGTTGAGTATGTGACGCTACCTGGCTGGAAGACTTCCATTACGTCTGCGACAACCTACGAGTCTCTGCCCGAGAACTGCAAGAAGTATGTCGAGTTCATTGAGTCATTTTTGAATGTGCGAATAGAGTGGATTGGTGTGGGTCCTGGACGAGAGAGTATGATAAAGAAGTCAATGCAATAGATGTAAAATGTGTGTATAGATGGTAAATGTAGGGGGATATTACTGCATCTCGTAATGTATATCAAACAAGACTACCGTCGCAAAAACTGATCGAATTCATAACTGAAAAGCATCGTAATCCACTCGATCGACAGCTTCTACTGTAAATAGTGATCCTCGACTCCGAAGGTATGTGCAGCTATCCTCGATAACTGTCTTTGGATGAAAGATCGTCCCTTCAGGATGATCTGAGTCT
This sequence comes from Armillaria mellea, assembly GCA_030407055.1. Taxonomy (NCBI): domain Eukaryota; kingdom Fungi; phylum Basidiomycota; class Agaricomycetes; order Agaricales; family Physalacriaceae; genus Armillaria; species Armillaria mellea. The sequence continues at coordinate 426,379 of JAUDZF010000001.1, read as the reverse complement.
CCGTCAATGACCACGCGAAACGACTTCAAAGCGGACATGCGTGGATGTGATAACAGTCTATCCAGTGCTTCCCATGCTATTACATCTGACTCGATGGGAAGATCGCCGTGTTTCTGATACACGGTATAAATGATAGTTACATGCTGGATGGTCGATATTCGCCCAGGATCCATCGAAAGGCATGAAGTGAGCCAAAGTAATGGAGAAACGTGTGTGTGATATTGCAGGCAGATCATGTTCAACACGATCGTATGAAGATGTAATAGCGGGACGGGATCAGGCAGGGAGAGACCTACATAAGAGAAGCCGTCAGTGTCAATAAAATAGAGCTCAGGGAGAAAAAGATGAGCATACCATATTGGAGGTTACGAAGACGCAAAACGCGAAGCGAGGGGAGAGACAGCAGCCTTTGAAAAGGAGAGGCAGCGTCCCCTTCGGGGCATCCAATGGTGGTCAAGGTATGCAGCTCGGTTAAAGCGCCCAGCGCCCCCTCGGCAATGACTCTTAGAATCTTATGATTAACATCATCTAGCTTGATCTTCAAAGTCCCCATAGTGCAGGACCTTTGAGGGACCGCAAAGACCGCATCGGTGACCGTAGGGACGTAAACATTGGACATCTCCAGGCTCCGCACCCCAGGAAAACATCGATTCATCAACACACAAAAAGCCGAGACGTCGTGAAACGTCGTGAATGACAGCACCACAGATTTGATGGAGATATTCGATAGCGCGTCTGCGACCTTTGGGAGACTGGACACGTACGAATGGCGGAGCTCGATGGTGCCCAGATCGACGAGGGACCTCAAGATCTCCATCGCATGGCGGTCCTCGAAGAAGGCGTTGTCGAAGATGGTGAGGTCCTTGACATACGTTGGAATATGGGGCGATGAGAGGACCAGCTGGTGGAATTTGGCGCTGAGAGGGCCCCCAGCGAGATCTATGTGTCGGAAAAGATGCGGACGCGTCTGGAAGGAAAATGAACGGCTGACGAGAGAGCAGGACGTCAAGGACAAGTAATCATCTTGCAGCTCGTCGATGATTGTATCGATAAGCTCTTGTGGGGCTGAAAATTGGGGCATGACTGGATTTACATCAGGATTATAGAGATTATATGAGGATGGGATATTTACCTAGGTATTTATACGCGTGATTTCGCTGACGGGTTCTTAGAGGCAAGTCGCGATGGCCGGATCGGGCCGCGCGACGTGACGCGTTGACCACGTGCTGCTGAGGAACCCTAACACTGCCCACAAATTAGAGTATTTTCACCTAAAAATATGCAAAATATGTATATATGCTAATTTTGCTGAAAATATTATGAAAATACTCAGAGTTTAGATTTTAGAAATCCGGTATCCAGTCCGCAATAACACCGGGGCCACAACTGCACTAAGAAAGTTTTACCGCATTTTGTAAATGTGGTGCAAAACAATAAATATTTTCAAATATTTTTACTATTTCTTTTCTGAAAAAACTTTAGATATTTTCTTTATTTTCGCACGCAAAAATACTTCGACTTCTGTCCAGTTGTAATGCAAGCCGTTAGATTGATGCCTCATCTTCGCATCGCCGTCGTACAATTTGCGCCAAAGGTCCGTACAATTCCGTACGATGCACCATCTGACCCAAAATTACTTCAGATTGGCCAAGTCGCTGCCAATATCGCGACCGTTAATAAACTATGTCGCGATATCAAACCCTACTCCATCGACCTTCTGTGTCTCCCGGAGATGAGCTTCACCGGATACGTCTTTCCCAATGCGCTTGCTATCTCTCCATTTCTAGAACATCCCATGACTGGGCCCACGTCGGTGTGGTGCAGGGAGACAGCGCGAAGGCTGGGATGCTACGTTGTTGCTGGGTACCCTGAGCTGCTCGCGGAAGATGAATCGCGTCCGCTTGTAGATGATGATGAAGGTACTGAGAGTGTTGGCGCGAATAGTGCGACGGTCTTTGGGCCCGATGGGGTCCATATCGTGGGGTATCGTAAGACCAATCTTTTTACAACGGACCAAACATGGGCGAAACCTGGCACGGGGTTCACAACGTTCCCGCTAACATTTCCTTATACTCCTCCTGGTTCCAAGGCGCCCTCTTTACCGCCTGCTACTCTCACTGTATCATTAGGGATATGCATGGACTTGAATCCACATCCCTCGAATTTATGGGATGAATATGAGATTGCGTCGCATTCCCAATCCACCCAGTCGGATGTTCTTATACTTCTGAATGCCTGGCTTGATAGTGCGATGTCAGGCAACCCGGCGTCGGAAGGTATTGAAATCAACGAGGAGGACGAACGCGATGCGATGGAACCGGACTGGGAAACACTTCGGTATTGGACAGGGCGGCTGCGGCCGTTGTGGGATGCATCTTCTGCAGCATCTTGTACAAGTTCACGGACTACGTGTGTGGTAGTGGTCAACCGAACCGGGTTAGAAAACGGTACAGATTTCCACGTATATGTACGAGTCTCAGCTTATTTATCTCTCCTTGCGATAGACCAACTTTTTGCGGGTTCATCTGCTATATTTCGGATGAAACCAGGATATCCCGCAAAGCCCCATGTCCTTGATGTCATGGGGTGCAGGGAAGAAGGTGTAAGATTTTGGGATACGGAGATAGGATCATCATCATAGAGGCGTGTCTATGTCATGTTGAGGTTGAGAACAAAGCCTGTGCAGTGCGAAACTGAGAATAGGAAATTAAAACATAAAGCCCAGGCTTTACCTCCCACATTGTGAGAATCTAAAATATCAGAATGAATGTTATAGAAAGAAGCTTTCAACATCAACGTTCAACCGTGAGAAAAATGGGCAGGGTCCCCGCGCGATGCCCCGGTTACTCTCCGTCTTTCGCTTTCTCGTTACAAAACTACTACCATACAATCCACTATACTTTGCTCTAACACATCCTGTCCTTGATTCAGTTTCATTAGTATGAAACTCTGTCAATCGTAGGACACGCACTAGGGTTGCAACTTGTTTTTCCCTTCGGTACACTATGCCTATCTTTCTAGCTACGACGTCTCTAACCGAGGGTATTTAAGTCTAGTGTCCGCTTCATTGCAGACGTTCACGGTTGTCTTTCCCTGCTCGAAGGTCATTGATGACTGGCATGCCTGCAGGATGAAAGATCTAATCTGGACAAAATGTACTGCGGGACCGAAAGGTCTTGAAGGTCATGGGGTGTCAGTTGAAGCTAAGCATGGGGGATCTTCATGAACATGAGCGTGGATAGGTGCGAATGAAAGACTCGGGGATGTGACCAGTACGCTGGAATTCCATGTCTGCAAAATATCCTGGTAAGAAGATAAATCTGAAAACTGGCCCTGAAGCCTGCCTCAAATGGTCTAATAACATCGAAACAGTCCAACACTCATGCACACCGAGTAACCTCCACTGAGTGATCCCAGACAGCCTTCTTTTCCTCCTCTGTAAAAGGATAGCCCTTCATCCCGAGATCATCACCCTTCGGACTGCGATGGAAGAAGCCCTTTTTTCCATCGAATAACGAAAACAGCATATACTCTGCGGATTCCTCTGGGGAGATGGCAGACAACCAAACGAACAGTTTGATCAGTAGAGAGATAAGTCGGAGAGCCCAGTGCGTTGGCCGCGTCCCCGGTGTATTGACAAGTCCAGGGTATATATGCGTAAATGCGATTTCGGGATCGCGTTTCGCGAATTCCTGAGTGGTATAAGGAAGGTGGAAAGTTGGAAGAAAAAACAAGACGCACCTCTACCATGATATCGTTGTATGAGCCGCTCACCATCGTAGCGTTGTACGCCCGGTACGAGTGCTTCAGAGCCAGATCGTTGACATCAATGGCGCGTCCTATTCCAGACGCCAAGATCGACAAGACATTCACATCCTCTCCCGCATCCTTCGCATTCCTCAACAAAGGCAAAAGCTCATACACATACTTGAACCGCGAATAATACCGCAGTCCCAGCAACTTGTCGATCCCTTCCTCCGTCTCTTGCCTCTTTGACCACAGATTTACGTACCCGGCAGATAGGACGAGATAGTTGATCTTCGTAAGGCGAGTGGAAAGATCTGCTGCCGTAGTTTTGATGTTCTCCATCAATTCGGCATCGCAGAACACAAATTCTCGTAGCACGGGGTTACCATCCTCTGCGGTGGCAGTAGGGAGGGACGTAAGGATCTTCTCGGCTGTGGTACGATTGCGGCTGATGATGATGAGGTGAACCTTCCCTCCGGTATAGCGGGCTATCGCCCTTACTATTGCCTCCCCTATGCCAGAATTTCCCCCCACAACGACCGCTACAGGGATGTAGGAAGGGGAGAATTTCGAATTGGAAGCTTTGGCAGTAGCGAGGTCGGGCATGTTGGGTTGGGTTGAGTTGGGAAGGATGGTAAGTTTTTGTGAAAAAAGGTTCACAGAGAGTTGGTATTATATATTCCATCATGTTGCGATGGATATATGAAACGGTTCCTCTCGATCAATCATCACTATTTCCTCTGATGCGCGAGCTGCGGCCAATACCAGTACCTAAGGGGCGAACATATGAATTCAATATCTCGATGATTCAATACAGTTAACACGGGGCTTCGGAAAGACGGAAAGACGGTTGTTAACTTACAGCCTTACAGGAAGGAATCAAGGATACCAATAAGCTAGGATTTGGCTGAGATAAACCCAGCGACTCGTCCTTTACGAACAAAAAAAGAAAAACCGGAAAAATAAGACCTCCCCTCGAATTTTCTTGCGCATTTCTATCAGGATGTGCCCGCATTGTAACATCATGGTAGTGAGGCCTGGGTTTCGTAGTGCAGTCACCTGTAGCCTTGCATCCGGCGTGCCTGAAGATACCGTGCCGTGTAATGATGAGATGAGATGAGATGCAGCCTATGGGATTGATCAAAAAGATGAAGCAAGTAGTAAGGGAAGCCAACGTTAAGCCGGTTTAGGTAACCTGCCGACGTTCGGCATGTTTGCCCTTTGTTGAGCTTGTTCTCCCATCACTTTTCTCAGTTTCGAATTCAAAATCACCAATCCGGTGTTGTAGGGTACTGTGGAATCCATTGCATCGTTGAAACTCGGCGATGCGTATTGTTTTACCGACCTTCCTTTCCTTCGCGTCACTACCCGGAAGCTTGAACTAGACCTGTGCAAAAACGTAAAGCCGAGGAGTCAGAGTGAAGCCGAGGAGTCAGGTCGGAGGAATCTAGGTCAAAGCTGGAATTGCTACAGTGCATCACAGAGAGGTGAAGCTTTTATTTGATTTTTTTAATCAATTTATTCATCAGCGAACTTCGATTCGTAGCCACGGTTTCGTAAAGGATGGTATACCTTCGTTAGCATTTTTACGCTGACTGCTCTAGTAAATCAATAATATGCCAGCATACTTATAAGCTAGTGCGGACGGTAACACCGTCGTTGTGTTGTCAGATCGACCCAAAGATTTCCTTAACAACACACGCATCTTCACCGTCGAAAACGGGTCCTGAATTCATATTACGTGTTCAATCACCTCCTCACCTTATAATGATTGACCGTAGTCTGCCATACCTTCCAGGAAGCAGAAACTTTTCTGGATCTCCGGATCTCAGGACACGATATTGACACGACGACTTAGTATCTTTCATCACCAGGAACTGAAGGCTCTTTGTTATCCCTGTAGTCGTGTCTACCATCGTCCACGTCACGGACCACTGTAAATATCGAACGTGTTCCAAGGAAGGCGCTACGTGTTCCCGAGCAGCCGTCGTTTTTCTGCCAGGAAGACTTCCGAGTATCGGTGGCATACATCAACAAGGAGTGGTGAGAGAGGCACATCCAGCTCTTCTAAGTATGTTAGAACGAGGCCACGGTGTCACAACGCTCACGACATCCTATGTATATCGGTGAGAATACAATTATCCTCTTATTCCCTTATGATGTGTCATATTAATACACCTGCAGCTCAACATAGTCATCATATGGCTTGCCGCTCCTGATCTTCTGCTTGACTATCCCGAGTCCCCCGAATTCACCTTGCGATGATGCTTTACTCTTATTTTGTTCAACCTGCATACGTGGCTTCAGCTTGAGCATCCACCTTGTACGTTAAGGAATCGAATCTAAACTTAGCCGATTGTCGTGCACCGCCGCTGTTCTTGGAATGTGGACATTAAAAAGCCCTGGGACCTCCTGCTAACGTGGCTGTAGGACTTGAAAGTGACTACACACCAATCAGCAATCCTTCCATCCTGAAAATCCGTTGCCATATGGTCGTGAGAAGACGGGAGAGGGTCGCGTCCACTGGAAGCCAACTAGGAGCGCACATCGCTACCATTGGGCTGGCATAAAAGCGCGAATTTATTGACATAAATACGCAGCAGACAGTCAGTCATGGCACGCAATGTGCTCTTCCGGCTCCTTCCTCTCCTACCATTTTTGACTATTGTTTCCGGAATAGTCACTCCCCGCGCAACCTGTAGCAATGGGAAGACCGTGTCTTCTGCTGAGGTTCGAGAAGATATAATTTCAGAACTGTTGCACGTGTTAACATCCGTCGACAGTGTTGCGTCTGGTTCGATGTCCTTGAAGACATACAAGCGGATATGTACGCCATATCTTGCCCCTATCAAAGCTGCTTTTGATGTGCTAACTTATATGAGGTATAACGGCGGTATATGCGGTATGTCACCTATCCCGAAACTACCTCCTACGTACATGACAGCTTGGTAGATGAAGTAGCGTCTGATGCTATACGCGTAAGTCCAGGGATGTTCGGAATGTGTGTCAGTACTAAGTACATTCTCTTTTAGCTAACCTTTCATGACGCGATTGGCTACTCATCTTCTCTCTTTGAACAAGGACTGTTCGGGTACGCGATTCTTCACACATGACGTATATCTACCTAATGTTTTTCTAGTGGTGGCGGCGCAGGTATTCGAAACTCCTCTTAAGAATAGTGCATCCGCCCTCATTCTGGAGCTAGATGGTTCGATGATGTATTTTGCCGCCTCGGAACTGAACTATCCTCGCAACGCCGGTTTACAGACCATCGCTACGGTAGAACGGCCTTTTGCTGAATTGTACAATGTTTCGTTTGGAGACATGTCAGGCCCAAGTGCTTTTGTTTGGGTGTCAATCCTATTGCTAATGGAGATTGCTGCAGGATCCAATTTTCTGGCGCCGTGGCTGTTCGCAACTGCCCCGGAGGTCCACGTCTACGATTTTTGGCCGGCCGTCCTCCAGCAATAGCTGCGGCACCGAATAACGGTCTACTTCCGGGAGCAGAAGAAACCGTAGACGTGCTTCTTTCTCGAATGGCGGATGCGGGCCTTAGTCCTTCTGATTTGATTGACCTTCTTGCCTCTCATAGCGTAGCGTTCCAAGAGAAGGTGGACCCAGTGAGTGCAATCAATACAGTACCGGCGGGGAAAAGGCGCCCTGACGTGTCCGAAATAATCATATAGAGTATCCCGTTCACTCCTTTCGACTCTACACCTACGGTTCTAGACGCCCAGTTCTTTGTTGAAGTACGCCCGATGCTCTGCGACACTATTGCTGATCTCAATATCAACGCACCAGACGCTATTGAATGGTACTGACTGGCCCGGAGACAGTGAACATGTCGGAGAAGCCAGATCTCCTCTTGATGGGGAGTTTCGCCTGCTTGCAGATCACCGACTTGCTAGGTCCGGTACTTTTGGCCCTTCCAATAGAACACGCTGATAACGCTCTTCAAGAGATCCAAGGACCGCATGCCATTGGCAATCTTTCGTCAGTACGTCTTGCGTTTTGAATGGATCAGGCTCATCTGGTACTCACGCTCTTCACGGCAGGTCATCCAGAATCCATCGCACCAAGGTTTAAGCGGGCCATGGAAAAAGTCGCAGTGATTGGACAAGATGCCAATTCGCTCCTTGATTGCTCCGACGTGATTCCGGAACCTGAGGCATTCGAGGTGCCCCTACCTCATCTGCCAGCTGGGAAATCACTTGAAGACATTGAAGCCTCAGTTCGTTGGCACAGGCCTATGATTATGACTTGGAATTCTGATCGTCCCTTGATTTTCAATAGTGTCCTGATGTCGAATTTCCGCACATCACGGCTGATCCTGGTAAGCGGCTCCTTGTGCGTACAGCTCCACAAGGCAATTCATGCAATGTGGGGACAGGTCCTAGTACGGCAGTTCCTTCGCCTACACAGTACGTCTTGCAAGGGTTACCCGATGTATCTCCCGACTCATGACTACTTCTGTAGCATCGAGAACGATCTTTTGCCGGTTCAGTCCAATTAGGTATGTCGTATTAATTCGTCTGATCTATTTACATCTGGTGGCACATCTCTATAGATAGTTGCAGTGAATAATACATCTAGTCCTGTGGTGTGCTTTCGACAAACATCTGCGCACATAATTGATTTCATGATAACGTGAGAGAAAAACAGTCATAACCGTGATTTTAAGAGGAAGCCGCATCGTAATTTCAGGCTTAGAATTTTCCTACCAACCTTCTGAGGACTAGGTGGCGGACTATAAGCATCAACACGACGGTCAGAACTATGGTGCTTCCTGTATTCAGTGATCAGAAAACCGAGGGAGCTATGAAGGGATGGACGGAGGCACCTGCATAATACCCGACCGCTTCGAATCCTCCGGTTGCGCTGTATATCGCGCCAGAAATCGGCGGTCCGGCTAACGCGCCAGATGCGGCAATGGTCATGGCCATTCCCAGCCTTCTTCCAAGGTCGCCCATATCACCGAGCTCAAAGATAGGGATCAAGAAGGACGAAATGTAAGCACCGTTGGTAAAGCTAGACAAGTAACGTTGACAGGCGTGTTTCTCGAGCTGCTGAGAATACACGTACCCGTAAAGTGTGGCGATGACAATGATAGAAGACTTGTCTCGCGCAAATGGCCAGGCATATGTCAGGATGCCGGCTACGAGAGTTACGGGGGCCATATAATTCACAGCGCCTGGATTCAGGAGCTCAGACGTACATGGAAGGGATCAGCGGCGCGGGACGAACCAAACTTGTCTGTGAGAATGCCAGCAACTATACGGCCTAAACCGGATGCTGGCTTGGGGCTCAGAATTAGCTCAATACAGAATAGAGAGACGCGTACCAGCATTGGCGATGGAGACTAGATAGAACGAGAAATCAGAAGATATGCCCACTGATATAGAACTGACGTCGATGTATGTCAAAACTTGGGAACCCTGTAGCCAGTACATTCGCATAAAAAGCCAAGTAAACCTTACCAGTGTATAATCCAAGGAACGTCGTGAAGCCTGAAATGCAATAAATGGTGTATGGGATGCTCTTGAAAGCCCCGAGGTTTGCCAGCCCTCCCTTAACACGTACGGGAGGGAGTCGCCGTTCTAGAGTCAGGTTTGCGATACCCGTGCTCAATATGAGTATGAACCCGATGATCCGCATGGTCCATGGAAATCTATCAATGTAGGTTAGCGAGGAGGGAAGCACGCAAGATGACTTACCCCACGGCGGGTATAAGCTTGCGTGCGGCAATTGGGAATACAGTCCCACCGATAGAGGAGCCGCAGGCTGTTATGCCCATGGCAAGGCCCCTCTTGCGCCGGAACCAGTGTCCAATGATACTGTTCGTTGGACCAAATACCATTCCGCATGAAATCTGTTATACAGCTCAGGATAAAAGATAAAGACTGAAGGAACAAGAGCGCACTCCGATCGCAAATCCTTGGCAGAGCAGGAACTGCCAGTATTTTGTGCATTCGCCTACGAGAAATGTGGCTATGACGAGGAGAATGCTAGCAAAAAGATAGGGTATCTTGAAATATCCAATATCAAACATCCGACCAGTGACTAAACCAGGCAAGAAGACGAGGGAATACTGGCATGCTAGCGAGTTAATTTCGCCAGGACACCATGATAAAAGATTACCTGTATGGATCCTATCCACGCGCTAAATTCATGTCATAAACGTGGTGAAATAGGGGTGCTGATGCATACATTGTAGAGGCACTAGAGTGCGACAAAAGTCTTTCCTCGTAGTAGGCTTGAAATACCTGCTCAGACGTTAATTCTACCACAGATCCAGGTGCTCAAGGATCACTCACACCCCAAGTATTGACATAACCAAACCTTGTTATTGGAATGAAAAACAAGCAACGGCACGACGCATCAGAAACTCACGTCGAAAATGTGCTGCACATTGCCTACAGGATATATATTCAGCCTTTCGAAGCAAAAAAAGAGGGGAATACATCAAGATGCGCGTACCCCAAGCACAACTAGCCACGCCCTCCATCCACCGTCAGGGTAATCCTCATCGAAGGCCGCCTGTCTCTCGGTATCTTTGTGGTTTTGTCTGCTAGCTGACCAGTAGAAATTTCGTCGACACCTTGCCCTGTCCACGGTTCCTGTCATTTGGGTACGAGAATTGGGTCTGCTAGTCATTGAGCAGGATAAGGGCAGCGAAACGAATCACCGCCATATGCCACCACACCTGTTAAAGTTTCTGCCTCCGAGTCGAGGCTTCCGCAGATTGATGCCAGTTGAGATTTGATATACATTTGCGTAAGTAGTACCTTCCAATGTGGGTCCAAGAATTCGAGGTGCTGCGAACTTTCTGGAGCTCCATCGACATGGATGCTTACAAGTGGAGTTTAGGAGGACTTGGTAGTTTCCCTCCGATGAGAACCGTGGATTGCGAAGCAAGGATTGCCAAATTTGGGGGAACGCCGACGCAGCCACATGATGCCGCTCGTTGAATCGTCGGCTGATCATCAACCGAAGCTCAGCATACAGGGGCGCATTTCAGTGTACATATCTTTCCAAGTGTCCTTCCCTGATCGTTGATCTGGAATGCTGTACGGGAATGGACGTGCAACCTACTTTGGCACTCTTCTGCCGGTCAAATGAATATCGTTCTGGTTGGCCCACTTTCGAGACTCCAGACGTGATTCAGGTTCCTTCAAGCGCACTGGAAGGACTCGTCTGCAAGCGCAGAACGTTGTGAGCAATCTCCGGCAGTAATTTCCTAAATTCCTAGTCCCCAGTTCCTTTTCTTGACGGCCAGGTTGCTGGCAAGGTCCATTTAATGAATCCAATTAAATTTTGTAGTAGATGGCTCCACCCAAAGACAAAGAGGCCGACGCCCGATATCATTCTCCCGAAGTGCGTTTCACCTCCAGGATCCACAACGTAGGGCTAAGGGCTACTATAAGATTAAGATAGGATCCATGACAATTCACGGAGGCCTTACTGAAACGACGCAATGGGCAGGTAAACTGGATTGGTATCCCTGATACGCTCTCAGACTCAGAGATTGAAAGGTATCAGTATTGGTACATGAGCTCAATAACACCGTTCGGGAATTGAGAGAATTTCTTCTAGGTCAGGCCGCTAACAAGTGTTAAAGTTAGAATTCCAGAATTCGCGAACAGCAGTGTTCTTAAAGAGGATACATGGAGCGGAGGAAAAACGAACAGAGAAGGAACCTTGTAAGTTACAGTTTTCAAACCTGTTTCTCGACAGTGACACCTGGGCCGGTCATAGCTGAGTGCACCTGACCAGAAAGCTGGGCACTCCTGATGCCCAAGTCGTCAAAGATAGCGAGCGATCTTCCTTCACTACTGCTGAGCTGATATCCAGGAGATATCATTACGGATACGAGTATCGGATTGCCTCTAATCATGGCGAGAGGTACATCAGGTTATTCTGGTTCACTTTCCACATAACATATCGACATCTACTCCAGGTCTAATCATCTAAGAGTCGAATAATCACGTAGGGAAGGTACCCAGAGTGAACAGAGTCTGCTTCTGCTTCCCCTTGTTTTTCTTTCCCTTCGGCACTGGTTCCTCAGGGGGGATATCAGGACTAGGAGACGCGCTAGAACTCGAGGTCGCACTCCAGACGGTCTGAGGGGGTGGTGTTGAGGTGCCCAAGATGTTCCTCAATGACGTGTTGCCACTGACCGCCGGTTTCGCCCTCGGAGCCGCGCTTGGCAATCCAGGGAACGTAGCTTCGTTCAGCTTGGGAGGAGTGGGGCGGGGTGCGCTTGTAACGCTGGTCGAGGAGCTAGGAAGAGGGACAGATACGACTGTAGGCCCGCGGGATCCGCTAGGCAGACCACGGGGTCTTGCGTTGAGGTTGACGGAACGCGGGAGAAGAGGAAGACGCTGTCTGTGATGATAGAGGAGGGAACTTTGCAACAGCCGTAAGGGCTGCTGACGATGAAGAGGCTGCCCGGGCGACACGATCGAGAACCTGCCGCGAGGACTGCTGGGACGAGCGCGACCCGGTGGAGTGTTTGGCGTTTAGTACGCGCCCAGAAGTAATACCGGCATATTCATTGCCCACCGAAGATGGAACAAGATCGGGAAATTGTACGACAGTTGCTACAATCATTTAATTAGGAAGATATCGAGAAGGGTAGACAAGATTGATTACCTCAATCTCAAACCCCTTCCATGACCTCAGAATGTCTTGCTTCCTCTCGTCTTCTTCCAGAAGGTCGACGAACGCGTTGATGATGCTAGCGGTATGCTCGAGGTGACAGTCCAGTACGTTCCATATGGTCGAAATCAAATCTTTCGCGCTTGACTCCTGATGCACGGTACCCTCGGATCGCAGCTTTCACAGCTGGCATAGCAGTAGTGGGATTGGCTGCGAAAACCTTGCAGACGAGCGAGAAACGCCGTGTGTTTCCTGAGTTGATGGGATGAGAAGGTACACAGTACGAAGCAGGATCGCTTACTCTAAGATGGCAGGATCGACAGGCTCCCGGGTAGGAGACGGAGAAGAGCGGCCGCTTGGCACTGGTGGTGTATGGAGCGACGTGGTGCTCGCATTGCCATTCGTCAAGCTGGCACCGAATCCCTCCCGTCGCCTTCCTGCACCTGGTGGTCTAGATGGACCTGGCGCAGAGGGTGGCTGGCGCGGGGGAGGTTCCCTTTCGTGTTCTCGGTCTCTCCGGCTTCCCCTCCTACCAGGCATATCCTCAAACTCAAACTCAGCAGGCACACGGCGGGCGTCCTTTTTGTCCCGAGAACTCATATCAGCCCCATGATCTTCGACCATATGAGCCTTGAGATCAAGCGGCGTGTTGAACACGACGAATTTCTGAGCTAGGCATGCACTCTGCGTGCAAGGATGATGAGCATTGTTAAAGTGACTTTCCTGAAGAGGGCTTGTTAGCACCGTATTGACGACGACGCAAATGAATGACTAACTAGACTTTCGTAGTTCTGGAAGCTAGAGCAAGAAGGTAAGCACACAGCATGGAAGAGAGGACGGGTACCTCACTATTGATCTCTGACGCCGTTTCTCTTGCAAATGAAGCATTCTTCGTGTCTCTCTCGCATATGCGAGAAAAGTTCATCACCGTCGAAGAAACATTCCCGACAAAACTGACACAACGGATGCACGCCTCCTTCGATTTGATCAGGCGAAGCTTTAGCTCGATGATTCATCGACGGGAGGTGAGCAACCAGTTGTGGATAGGTGTATAAAGCATGTTCGTGGGCGAAGACCTTTTTGGATCGTATACAGAGATCGCTGGAGTGAACAATTAGAAGATGCCACATTGTATCCATCAAGGAAGGGCATACCACATTAATTTATTATGCGTCGCACGGACATGCAGCTTAAGATCCGCCCATCCTTTTGCAATGAAGTCACAGTCCGAGTCTGGGCAATTAAAGCGAAGCAGAATAAGTGACTCCTGCATCATTTCCTCCGTCTCGAACGATATAGACAGCCGGTTGTCTTGGTATGGGGTAGACTCATCCGTAAAGGACAGGAACGGCGCGTCTTCAGATGTCGTGAAGATCACTGATGACTGAGGTTCCTAAAATCGATGTAAGAATCTGTCAATAGGTTTCGAAAGACTATAAGTTCTACCTTGCAAAATGTGCAATCGTTCTTCTTGTACAGCGCCCTAAGTCGTAAGGCGCAGACATGGCAAGTGCGATGGTTGCATTGGGATACTGAATAGTACTTGACCGGTTCCGCGCAAATCCAACATACAGCGTCGTCATTGGTCTCTTCTTGGGGGGAAGCCTCGTTAGCTTTTGCATCCTCGACCACTATTTCTTTTTCCATTTGTTTAACTGCTGCAGGTCCAGATTCGGTGTCACCGTTCGTATTTGTGTGCTGCGATTTCGCTCTGCTGTTTCCTCCGCGACCTCTCTGGCGTTTACGAGCTCCCTTTGGCCCCCCAGATGTGGTATGAACTTGTGCAACGGCAATTGAAGACATTTCAGAAGGCTGTGGTAGAAGGAGGAAGAGAGACTTGGCTCGGAAGCGGCTCGGTGTTTGGTAATCAAATCCACAATGCCGAAAAATAAATTAAAAATACTAAATTAAATTTTTGGACAAAATACAAAAATAACATCTAAGTGTATCTACATTTTGTTAGCGACGAACAAAGAAAACACTGAGCTGTAAAGGAAATTCAATCAAGAAGAATTATCGGAATCACCCTCCGTGGCCTCCTCCGCCATAATATTCTCAATGCTATTGCGCGATCTTACCGGATTTACCTCTTGTGTGATTCATGAATCATGCATCATGGCTGATCCCCGACCGTCGCGTATATGTCATACATTCCATACCATAATATCCGCCTATATCGATGACGGTGGGATCCTGATCAAGTGCCCGAAGGTGCTCACGGTGGGGCTCGTATCCATGCTAGCACGCCCATTGCGGATTGATGAACGGAAATGTGGTGCGCAGGAAGGAGATCGGTGATGATGTCTGGAAAGAATGTACCGTCAGAAAGCGTAGCAGGATATTATTGGGCACCCGTCTAGGATCGTCCATAGCTTTGAGAGCAGCCCCAATGTTGTATACAGCTATGATACCTTCGTACAGAGAAGTCAGTGGTCACCCTCACACAGGAACAATGCATGCTCATTCTCACCATTCGCTGTCCCGATGACGATGGCTTCACTGTTGGCCCAATCAAAGGTCCAGCATGCTGTCTCAGCCAGTTCTATACGCAGCGCAGGCTGAGGAATACGAACTGCAGATATAACGAATCAGCGAGAGCGGAGGATAAGAGATTGACGCACCGAAAACAGGCTCTGGACCGCTGCGCTCAAAGTCGACAGGGTCTGATATTGTAAACACGGAGAATACATCCTCGAATATTCCAGCAAGCAATCCTAGTTTCCTTGGTTTTGAATCCCTGCCAGAAATCTTGGAATCTGTCAAACACAACCCAAACGAGCAGTCGAATCACGTACGACATCGTGCGATGGGAGAGGACACCATTTCAACTCGTACGCTGGTCCAGAGTCAATGCAGACTACAAGCTCACAGCTCAACCCCTCGGGCTTCAAGCACCAAATTTGGATGCAGGCATATAATGGACGAGGCTCGCGAACACCTATTTCAGGCGAATGTTCACTTGTAGGAAATGGAGCGACAGCGAGATATTGCTTGTATTGACGGCCTACGCGATATTCGAGCTAAAACAAGGGAAAATGCAGCATTTTTCTAACCTGGCCGGTCATCTGGATGGATTGGACACCAGTCAAGACCCCACGCAGGCGCCCCGGGATTGAACGCGTAGGATTTACTTTCAGAGATGAATTCGGCTGAACGAATGTTAGACATTTATATTGGGAAATAAGAACGGCGCACCAATCTTTCGGGTCTCGTAGAGAGCTATCTCGACGCGAGTTTGAGAATCAAATGGTCCAAAGAAACAGGGAACGGGAGGAGGAGGATTCAATGCACCCTCTTCTGTCATTGTAGTATCAGAAGGAAGATACGGAGCAGCATCCCTACCGAAAGTTAGTTTCATGAACCAACTGAGGATAAAAGGCGATACACTCTTTGCTTAATACTTGCAGATCGGTTTTCACCTTCACGTTACGATACACAGTCGGCCGTCTGTCCGCCTCGACCTCAGCATCAGCAGTGCCCTCCTTGAACCACCTTCTATCTTCACTGAACTCCCACAATGGTCCAGCACCGACATTGTACCTCCAAGCCTTGGCACGGTCAGTGATCCTGGCATTTTGAGTAAAGTTGTTGGTCAACGTCGTCAGCGCTTCCGCAAAGGGCTTCGAGCGACTAGACATTCTACCTGTCCATCACAAGCATACCGCCCGGTGCTGATGATTCGTCGTCAAGCCAAAAAAACGCTCCTCGCGGCCGGCGGGTCTAGAAGGCAGATCTATTACGTCCTTCCGACACCCAGCGTGAAATCTCCAGAACACGCTTTCGGTTTTGCTGGAGGCTTGAAGCTTGAAGCTTGACGGGCTCTGGTTCTTCGAGGTCAAGGCCCATGTCGTCTTCATTGTCGTCGTCGTCGAGTTCATCTGATTCGTCCTGTCTTTTCCTGGTGCAAAGTTGCTACCACTCGAGGCGTCGTCAAGGTCGGCAATAGGTGGACCAGAACCATCATCTTCCTCGAGACCAGCGAGAGCACTGTAGGTCGGTCGCATTTTCCGAGGACGAAGTTGGGGCTCATGGAGTAAGTCGGCTCTCGGACCGTGCTTCCGATTTTCAAAGGTATTCGTCCAAATGATTTTCCGTTCAAACCTTTAATCTGAACTCTAGTTTTAGGTCTGTATCATACTCTGCAATTGTGTGAATATTCTCTTGTAATTTTTTTTTACCACCCTGACTGCAAATCTGCGAGCCGTTGTGCTGCCCTTCCTGGTGGAACATCTCACCGCTGAATACCATTCTGACTCCATAAACTTTTAGATATAATCTGTAGGCACTCCAAGCTAAATTTACAGGAGGAACGGACACTAATTACGGCCTGGAGACGGTTGACATTAGCGAAGCACTTCTTGCGGAATGCCGGGCCGTCTGCTTACCTAAGCATTGTGATAAAGGTTCAAATTTCAAACGTCGAGTTGACTTGAAACACCGCCCCCTCCCCTCCCAGAGTTCTGATCTCAGTGCCACCGTAAGCAAAATGCCATTTCTTTTTTCGCAAACATTCAATATTATGATAGGATCATGGCGTGTATCTGTTCACAACAAGTCCCCCAGGAGCTCATTGATGAAATCGTCAACGGGCTGCATGACGATCGCAAAACGGTCAAGGCCTGCAGCCCCGTTTGTCGTGCATTCAGTTCCTCCTTTGCTCACTCTAATCCAAAATCCTTCGCTTCAGGACCTTTGCGTCAATGGTGGTGTGTTATTTTCAACATTAGTCAGTGTGCCGAACTGAGCCTCATTTCTCATAGATATACCGGTTGTCAATTTGTCGCACATTAAGACCCTTGTCATCCATCTAACAAAGGTGGCCTCCACCACCGAACTTCGCACCTCTCTGGGCCTTTGGACCGACTGCTTGACCGGTGGCCGGGAATCCTCGTTGAGAAAATTAACGATACACCTTGATGTGAAGCATCAAATATCGGCGAACAATGCTAAACAATGGGCTATGCTAGACAAAGCGCTATCGGCCTCGCATTTTCCAGAACTCGTATCACTTCGCGTCACATTGAAGGCCGCTGCAGGTATTGAAGCTGAACAGACGAAGGAGCTTATCGAGACTCATTGCCCTATTCTTTGCACCCGAAACGTCTTCACTTTGGAAGTCGAAGGTTCCTCAGACATCGAAAAATGATGTCGAGAGCGACAGCGAGTCTATTGACGACGATAATGGGTCTACGAAGGGCGCCGGTGGTTCTGCTCGGAGCAGGGTGAACGGTGTTTTCTCAGTTCATGTACTTATCAAACAATGAGGCTTTTTCTTCCTTGAAAGATTAATTTACTCTATCTACAAATACTGCACAAAGACCACCAGAAAGAATACAGATGTGATATTCTGTATGCAATCGCCGGAGCTGAGTCATCGCTGCTGTCAAGAAGAAAATAGTATTCCTCAGTAGTACAGATGCAGACAGAACACCTGATCATTCAGCTCATAGCGCTTTATCTTCTCTATCAGAGGCTACCATGGAACAAGTGGAAATTGCCTTGGCGATTGAGTCAGGCCAAAAGGCTGGTTTAAACGCTAAGCGGCAGGTTCGGGCCCTCGTGGTGTTGTGCTGCTCTCAGAAAATCTAACTCCCTAATCGTTTCATCCACGAGTATATATACATAAGTACGTTCACCGTTCCTGCAGCTATATAAATACATGTTTGATTAGATGTCCTGGACTGAAGATACACCACGCAGGCCGAAGTACGTGTTTTAACTATGCACCATCGAATAGTAATGCATGGGACGATAGTATCCTGATGGTGCGGCACTTAGCGCTCAATGGTATCAAGACTTTGAGATCGCTATCTCTCATCTCTGACGCCACTTCCACTTGTCGTATTGAAGACTCCGCAAGACACAGATCCAGCGCACGCCACGCCCTCCAATGTAAATGCTCGTGTCCCTCCCACGGCTGCCGGAGCTTCAGTATCAGATGTTCTAACGTTGACTGGACTTTGGTAATGATGTCGACGACCCTGAGCAGAGCCTGAGGTGTGAGCACCACAGTCAGTGTCAGGTGCATCAAAGCCGGCAAACGTTGCGTATCGATACACAGGTCTTCGTCTGAACAAAAGATGGCGAGACAATTGACAGAGGGTGGTAGGATGTCAACGAATATAGATGCCAATCCGTGACCGGTGATAAGATCGGAATGTAATTTGAATGTCTTCAATTTGCCGACATGAATGGGGCAGTTTGGGTGGAGGAGGAAGACGGCGATAGCACTGGCGCAAGGCATATTCTCCCAGAGCTCAAGTGACTCGAGCATCGTGCACTCGCTGATATGAATGGTGTCGTATGACCTCATGATCTCGCTCGCTTGGTCGATTATGACCGACCGGAACCTGCTGTGCATGTCCTGTATTGATATAAG
Organism: Armillaria mellea; assembly: GCA_030407055.1. Classification (NCBI taxonomy): domain Eukaryota; kingdom Fungi; phylum Basidiomycota; class Agaricomycetes; order Agaricales; family Physalacriaceae; genus Armillaria; species Armillaria mellea. The sequence continues at coordinate 407,595 of JAUDZF010000001.1, read as the reverse complement.
GGATATCTTCAGGTGTTTCAATGAGGGGTAAGAGGCATCCCATAAGGACAGGAAAAGCTGAAAAGTAGCGAAATACGATGCGGATATCTCGAGATGGGATATTGGCAGTGCACGAAGCAGCTGGGAGGCACACCGGATCTCAGGCACACCTGGGTAGTGGTATCCAACGTCCGAGGAATACAGTTTGAGTCTCTTCAGTCGAGTGAATGAAGACGCACACGGGACGAGTGTACCAGCAAACTCCCATGCAATAGAGACATCTTGGATTAGAGAAACCGGGCAGGTGGCTCGCACCCGTTTCCATTGCAATTGTACACGTTTAGCGCCCTCCGAATCCTCGAAGATGTCCTTGTATTTGTTCTCGTACAACGAAACGACGCGGAAAATGTTCCGGCGAGCGCGAAGGCACCATGTCCTGCAAACAAGCGCACACGAATGGAGCGCCTCGACTCCGACGACGCTGTCGATAATTAGTTCGAAGATCTCGAGTGGGAATATAGGTGGTTCCATGGCAACGACGCTTGGACTACGCAAGGAGAGGCGCTTGCGCCGCAGGATGTCGCTAAATGTCGAAACGGCGTTAATTACGTGTCAAGCAGAGAATGTTGTACACCACATACCAGACATTGCGAAACTTCATTGTCCGTCTTGGGGTCGGGGGGGAAAAGGGAGAGTAGTGTCTTGTCATCCACAGGGTATCTGAGAGCAGCATAGGCGGCCGGGAAAATGGTACCGTGACGCGCAGTGGGGATGTAGCACCCGGGTTCGCGTTTCATTATGGCGCTAACAAGGTGGGGGAACCAAAGCAGCGACACTATCTTCGGTCCGGCATCCTTAAGCGGAGGTCTAACGTCAAGGTCGGGTTTCTGGGTTTCTGGCAGTGCACCTGTAAGGAATCTTTCCTTGCGAAGAGGAAAATCAGCATTGAATTAATGATGATAGACCACGTCAGAAGATGACGTACAAGGCGTAAGGGAGTCAAGGGATGGAAAGGAGTACTTATGTGGTAACCCAACAATGCGGGCATGCCGGATTTTCGTGACCTTTGGCGTCGTCTTCGTTGGATGGTTGCCACCTGTGAATATATATTGGCTTAAGATTCGCAATGCGCAATCTCTAGAGAGCCTGCCACGCCTGCCTGCCTATTCTCTTTAAGTAGGGCGATCCATCAGACCGGCGGCACTTGAACGAGTACGACAGTCACAGTATACTGCAGATGGATTTTGAGATCGCTTCTTCCTTCGTAGCACCATTGCTGTTTATTGACAGAGAACAGTCGAGTCTACCAGAAACCAGACCATGAATGTCAGCAAAATACAACAAATTGAATAAGTCAAAATTTCGAACACGTACCTGGTATAGTGATAAGTACTCAATCAAACCGAAATTCGAGGATCTTCAATCGACGGCCGGGCCGCCAATGATTCGACGCACCATGTAAATGTAGTGGTGTCACAGACTATCCTACTGCTGGAAGGGGGAAAGGGGGGTCGAAGTTGAGTAATTGTTAACCGCGGCACGTCCTGCCCTAAACTTCACGTGACAACGGAAGTACCGGGCCGACCACTCAACACAAATCTAGTTTTCTCGACACTCAGGATTGACTTAGCTTATAGCCCTCCTTTTTGGATAGCGCTTACTTACAAAAAATTATTTATGCGGCCTGTGAGATTATCCTCTCATCGAGTCGGCGATATATGCGCTTACTTTGTCCTTGGCCGTTAATCGCGAAAAGGGGAGGGAGGATGCGTACCCTACTTTTTGGGCATTGGATCTAGGAATTCTTGAGTGCTGTGCTGTGAGGTCAAACTCGCAGTTTCATCTACTGGTTTTAAATTCGTATGATTCGCGAAGGATAGGTCCATGACGAACAGGTGCGCAGATGCTGCTCCAGATTTATTGATCAAGCTATTGTTGACCAGGTTATCTGCAGCCAGTTAAGAACCAGATCTTGGACAGCTTAGGCAGCATCTTTTAATCAAGGTTTATATGGTCTGTCTTTAGCTCTGTCCTGGTGCTACTATGGTTAATCCTGCTACAGAGTAGATTTCTCCACCTATCTTATCACGTCAGCATGTCGAAGATCTGAAATACTCATTCTATGATTGGGTATTGCTACACTCCATATACCGTATATTATTATCAAATACGGTGGAATAGCTGCGCCTACGCAGTGGGGTTCGATATCGCTGGAGAGAATCAGTGCCTGGCTACTTGGTCGTGAGCTGAGCAGACGGTGTCGCTTGTACGACAAAAAAGTTGTTTGTCAAGGTGGACTTATTCTTGGCCCCTCCCTATGATGGGGGGCTTGAATTAGTATAACTGGCTTGTCCAAGTACCGTGCGTCATACTCTTCTCGTTGTTCACTCCTGCTTATCAACATTCGCTATTTGCTTAGCATCCGAGTTCCTCAATTTTCGCATACTCTGCCAAAGGATTTCCCCCATGAGTTTATCGACTGACTGGGACCATGTCTACTGAAGTGTTTCTTCTCATCATCCTCTCTCTGCTATACCTTTCGCCCCCGAACTCGGACCCACGTAGATATGCCTTCGTTGGACACGTCAAACACCGCACAACCTTCTACGAGCTCCTTGAATCATCTTGCTTCTATCTAGATCAGCATGCACACCAAGGAGCCTTCCCTTTTGTGTGTCATCTCAATCGGCGACTGGCTTGATAATTTGTATGACGGTCGGCCGTGAAGCCTCAGCTCCCTCCTTATCTTTCTGCCATTCGCTCCGATGTTCTCGACAAAATTGCATTCAGTGACCTCGCTCAGTTCTCCTCCGTCATGCACGGCTTCCCTGCCATGCAGAACATAACGAGTGGCCCCAGTACCCTTTGGAAAAGGTTCCCAACCTCTTCCCCATAACCCCACGAGCCAAAAAATTCGGTTCATCGCCATCAACGCTTCGTAGTGGTATCATTCTCCCACTACCATCAGCTTCGTATATGGCAGCAGCCGAGATCAATCCGCTCTTTACTTTGCTTGGGGGGGAGGCAAAGCATTTCAAAATCGTAGCCAGTTCTCCTTCCTTGCAGCGGCTCTCGGTGTTTCATCTTCACCCCTTGTACGCGCTATTCTTAAAATTAAGCGTGCTCACAGTCTGTGGCACCAGGTCGTCCTTTATCATTCCGTCAGGTATAATTCTTATCCAACTGGATTCAGAGTTCCTGACGCATGATCGACTGTCCACCGACCGTTGTGGAAAAGGTAGGCCTCCCCATTGGTATTAGTTTCTTCGGCTAAAAAAATAAACAAGCGCCTTGGTTACTATTAGACCTGGGCCGCTGCAGTCAGTGTACCTTTCTGTGTCCTCAAGCCCGATCGAACTATCTTGTTTAGTCAGATTAATGCGACATAAGCCGGCCGGGCTTAAAGCCATGAAGGCACACTAGCAACGGCACCAGGGCTAACGGAAGCCAGGTTTCCATTGGGGTGGAAATTGATGATACTTCGATCGTAAACGCAACAGTCATGGCTTCTATAGGATACGTATGTATTTCTCTTTATATTATTTCGTGATATGAGTCTCATATTCGAATATGAAGCGTAGTGGAGCAACGCCTTGGCAGCGAATGGGAAACCTTCGTAGAAATTTCGCCCGGTGCAATCTGTTACTGTACAGGACAGATTGCTGATGCGCCGGCCTTGGCGACAACATCATCAAGGTCCGAGGACCGTGGCTATCGAAGATTGCTCCAGGCAAGGGCAGCATAAGCGCTAGGTTCGTCCTCGATTCAAGTGCCGCTAGAAAACACTGAAGTACCTGGTTTCGGTGTCGGTGAGTTTGATCCGCTGTCCGTAGTTCAGGACCTCGAGTGATGTCGGTAATCACAGAGGATCTGCAACCGAGATATTCTGTCCCTTGCTCAGATTGTCGTCCGGCCTTTTCATTGGTGCTGACCGTCGGGAGATGCCCTATGCGAAGACCGCAAGAACCTTCGATTAGGACTGATCACATGCACCGGCCCTTGGCCTTGGCTCTGAAATAGGCTCATATCAGAGGCCGCTGTCCCGGGAACTCTGTAACCAAGATGGTATTCCTTATGGCTGATGCTACGGATGCCCGAACCCCCAGGCCTCAGAACTCAGCTTCGGGGTATGCATCAGAAGAGAGCCGCCCGACATAACTGTCCCTTGACGAAGCGATAAGCGGGCTACATGAGGATCTGTATTGCTTGCGTGAGGTGCTGCGTCTTTTCGACCTTTAAAACCCGATTCTGATAGTCCATTTGTCGTGCAGGGGTGTTTTTCATAATCAGACAATCAGTGGCTCATAAACTCTCTGATATAATGGGTGTAAATGGCATCAAAAAATTACCTGGTTGGATCTCAAGGCGGCCGAATGCTTTTCGGCCAACGAGAGGTCTCTATTGTATAATGGTGCCACAACGTTGCTGGGATTCTCGTGTCACCGCCTACAGTTTTATCCTGTAAAATCATATTCTTTCTTCGGTCTTTTCTATCTCGTCAACGGACATACAATGACTGGCAGGAAGAAGGAGCAGCGACAAACTTGGACGACGCGGGTCCTTCCACGCTGGTTGTGAACACTTCAGATCTTCTCCGGGAACTCGTCATTCAGCGAAACAGCAATGCACAGCACAGGAGGGGATGTCCATACCCGAGTCAGCGTTTCATGACCATTGTATGTACCCAATTCCTTTTTAGTATAAACACGTTTTCACTCCAACGTCTTCTGACAGGGCGTTTCGACGGTTGGCCACGGTGTAATATCGACCGCAATGTGGTTGAGGAGATTTGTATCTCGCATTGTTTCTTGGCTTCGTGATCTTTTGTCTGGGAATAGTTGCTTCAGCCACTTCCACAAAGTTGCAGCGGAATTGCACCGCCACTTCCTGCCAAAAACAAAAGTCCGCCCGCCTTTGAAAATCGTTGGTCTCATCGCAACGAAAGCCACGACGACATTGAGGTCCCACGTAGCTCTCATCGTGTGTTGCCTCCAATTTAGGTCCAGGCGTATAACCCGGAGTCAGCCCAAGATGAAACAAGCTTTTACGAGAGTATTTTCTAGACGCACGCTCGTTATGGGAGCAGCATGGCCGCTGGGCGCTACCTGTAGGTAAACGCATGGCTTTTTAACACCCGCCGTTATCGATCTGACCAGAACAAACAGGACATTTCATTCGGGTCATCTTTCTGTACTATCCAAACGACTGAGGCCGTTCATGAAACCCCGACAGAAAAGTACCCGTCATCTCCAGTGCTAGGACGAACAATACGGAGAAGATTCCACCACTGTCATCTGTAACTGCGGAGTGCTGGGTGCAAGGGACCATGCAATATCGAGCTAATGAGCTCGGGGAGAGATTCGACTGAGGCCGATAAGGATGGCAGGATCGTACTTCAGCTGGGAAGAGACCGAAGAGAAAACATTACCCAAGGCATGGCGTCACATCTCTGGGCTAGGGCAGATCACTGGAAAACAGCCAGGACAAGCAGTACCATAGGTGTGGTTTACTCACGCCAAACCAGAGATATAATTGCGTTCGGAAATTCTGCGGAACACTCCGGAAACAACGGCGGTGACCGCAGCGACCATTTTCTTTTCCTGAGGTCATTATTGCCTGAAGTGTCCTGTCTTCCGTACGCCCGTGCTGCATGTTTTGAGCACTACCTTGTCTCATGATAGCAATTCGTGATCCCGGAACTACAAACGAGGAAATGATATTCATTGGTTTCCAAGGGCCGGCATCTGTCCCCTTGGTGTTCCTTGCAGCGTTCGACGTAGCTCATATATCATTTCCAATGCAATGCCGACGAAAGCGACGGCACATCACCAACTCCGACCCCTTCCCCCTTCGCTGCTCTGCTGTTTTATCCATTACTTTCATCTTCGCAGTACATTAAAATAAACAGAAGCGTAGCTGCCTTCTTTACCCTCATGGAATAGGCTTCGATGTCGGACTCATAGACAAACGATGTCGGGTTCCCTAACTCGATTTACGCTGATGCGCCACCCATGAGGCTCTTTGCAGCTTATGGAGTACCTGGTAATACTTACGCATACACATATGGCTTTCAGTGAAGCTGTATCGGGGATGACGATCTTTCTATCGGGCAGATACGCTTCAGTCAAGTTTATCGCCGCGGTTCATCTTCACAACCCTACGCTTCTATAGCGTTCTTTCAGCAAGTCCTCTTCTCTCCGAATGATGTTGTCAGCCTCGGATCATTGGCCCGTATGCCAAGTTCCGGATTGCCAATTTCATATGTATCGACGATGACGCGTCCTCTATATGTTCGAATTAAAATTTCATTATCACTGCGGGGAGCTCGCCCGTCTGGAATGCTATCATAATCTCATTGGTGACAACTCTGGGCAACTAGTCCCTTCGGCGATTCAAAGGAAAAAATACCCCCCGAAAGTCACTATGACGACCTTCAATTTTCTTCCCACATTTTGACGACTGTGGACCAGTTTGAGGTGTCGACAAGAGGATCTGGGTTTCAACCGTGTGATCGGCCCGAGGGACATCTGGTAAGCGAGCAGACGATCTGCTCGACCCTTCTGTGGAAACATTTGGCAAAGAGGAGCTTTGTGACGCAACAAATCCGGTCAACCAGGAGGAGAAAAACATTTCGTTGAGTCATAGGACATTTCATAGATGTAAGTCACTAGGGAATGTGTGAGAGGCATGCCGATGATGTTTCTGTTATAACAGATTAACTTGCGGTGCAACCAAAAGGGTGACGTGTTCGGGGTAACCAAAGGGTCGGATCTGTGCCCGTGCACTGGCACAGGCCCTGCAAGCCATGCACATATAAAAGACCTGAAATTTACTTCCGAATGACTCGCAACTACAGACCCAATCATCTCCCCCGCCTTACATTCCATTATTTTATCGATGCCTCCAGGCGAAGTCACGCACATTTGGGATGTCACAGGGCCGAAGAAGAGTTGGGCGAAGGGAGAATATTGTGTTCACTGGATCATCGTGAACGGTCGGCCGACTATGTTCACCTTCGAGTGTCTTCAAGACCGTGAGTCCCTGCCTCTGACGCATTACCACTTCTGCTGATCCCTTGGCAATAGACCCCATTTCCCCAGGTACTCGCGTGAGTTTTTTATGCTCTATTACGGTTCCGGTTTCTGACCTATTTTTATTAGCCTGTACCGGGGAGAACGACCGCCTTTTGGACGCCCTATAATCCGAAATGATTAGAGTAAACCCACGTTGACGTCGGCCATCGATGTTTGGTGAGTAATGACGCTGTTCGTCGAACTACAAATACCTGACCTTGACGTCGGCAGTTTTGAAGATGTTTTGAACATGCTATGCTTTTTTGTATATGAATCTTGATGGTTCAATCCAACTAGCCCTACCGATTAATGCTATGTGTACCTCGAGTGTGGAGCGGTGCATATATATCCACGTACTTGTGCCTTCATCTCCAGTGGCGCTTCCGGCGCAGAGGACCGTCAGATTGCTATTTATATCTTAAACCAACCCCTTGAAACGAGGATGCGGAGCCGTTGGCAGGAATGTTGTCCGGTCCCAATATAGGAGCAACCGTAATATTCTTGAAAACTTAACGGCCGGAAGTCGAGTCCCCGTGGAACAGGTTCATCACATCGTGTTCTGCGACAGAACAATAACCGAATAATATTCTTACCGGGCAACGGAGTATAAAACCCGAGTTCGTCTTTTCAACTACCACCATGACGTTCAGCCGTGTCTCCCCTTCAAGCCTAAGGGCGAAATCCTCCATAGATGAAGTGACACTCAAAACACGCATCGAGAAACGCTTATCGGATGAATGCGTCAAACTCGATCCCTTTGAGCAGTGTATGTACCTTGTCGCTGCCAAGCATGTTTTCCCTATTAACCTCGTGTTGACGGGCAGGCGGAAATCATATGGTGAGTCCTTTGCCGCAGAGACATAAGCAATCCTTTCTATGAAACACTTTCAGACCTATATCGCACATATGAACAAGGGGCAACAAGTGTTCATCCGGGTTCAATGGTCCATTCTGAAACCGGCTGGCTGTGGAATGACCTCCCCCTTGGCTATGCGCTCAGAGGTATGCCGCCATCTAGGATAATTTTTCAAACGACGGCTGATTTGAAACTAGGTTGCCACCTTACGCTTTTTAAAATCCAAAACTAAAATACCGGTCCCTGAGATTTTATATCATGACATTGATGCCGATGGGATGGTCGGGGGTGAATGGATGATTATGGAATATGTAAGTTCCGAAATTTTGTTACCTGGATAAGTTGATTAAGGCAGGAATAGGTCGACGGTGATAATCTCTCCACAGTATGGAGATCCCTCGACACCAAACACCGCGAACAGGTTTGTGTAGCCATTGCGGATGTATGGTCGCAGATAATCAAAGTCAATTTCCATTCGATTGGAAGCCTGTACGAGAGGGAGAACGGAGAGTTTCACATCGGTCCCATGACACGTCTGGCATCAAACCGAAAAACTTCCATTTCCCCACCACGGGTGGAAAAATGTGGCCCATTTTCGAATGCGAAGGATTGGCTGCTCGCGACCGCACGACGCGATTTGGATTTTTTGGAGGCACCATCGGACGACACTAACCAAAGACAACATTACATCAACGATGTCGTATCTAGCATCCAGAATTTCGACTTTCCGTCTCAGTTTGAGGATCTGTCCATCGTCCTCGAGCACATAGACTTTGCGCCGCGAAACATCCTGGTCAGCCGGACAGACCCGACAAAGATAGTAACGGTCGTTGACTGGGAAGCTGCGCGCGCCGTTCCAATGTGGGCTGCCAATCCTAATTTCAGCTTCCCGCCGTTGTCGGTAACAGACGAAGAGAGACAGCACCTTCTCACTCTAATAACAAACCGTATCATAGCTATGGTTCCTGCTTGGGCAAGGGCTATAGGACAAGATACGCAACCTTTGCGAATTATGAATGATCGCGCAATTTATAGTACTGTCAATCCTAGCATACTACTTCCCGCTCCGTACTTAGCGCTGTCGGGCTCATATTGAACGGTGTTACGTAGATGAACATACATGGACCCTTTGTATATATAATAATGACCGCAACAAAAGAGATACTCCTGAGCTGGCTCTGTAGTGGGTCCTTGTATAACAGTGTGGACAAGTCGTCGGACCGATTACGAAGTTCGAACCTCGATCGAGGGAAGTCGAGGGAAGTCAGCATCTTCGAAGAGATCTACAGATGTATTGCTGTAAAGGTTGAATAGACGTGACGCCGTACTGGTTTGAAACTTCACCGATGGCTATGATTCGTACTAGTCCATCGCCTCCTTAACCAGCCTCGGAGCTGAAAGTACACCAGGACTGGGAAAGTATCAGGGACTATACGGACTAGATAATACGTATCGGAGGTACAACACGTCAGAGCTCGGAGCATCAGGGTTATCATCAATTACTATTCAATTGTCCCTGGATTGGCCTCTGTTACCCTGTAGTCTGGATCTGTCAACATCTCATCAATTCAAGGTACAAACCTGCCAGTGATCATTAGGAAGATGCCGAAATTGGCTAGAGATTATACCTGATCATACGTGTTGATATTCTTATTGTTGCAGCGGAAAGAAATTTACTTAGAAGTACTCTCTGGGCAGGAGGAGTAAGGACAATGAAGCTTGATCTCACTCCCCAAGCAAGACTATTGGATGACTTGCGCGATAATATAGTAGAAACAGCAACATCTTCTCAAGAGCGTTGACGAGCGCAATTTTTGGGAAACCAAGAAAAAACGATGCAGGTGTGAGGAAGAGAGCGACAATGTGTACGTATCTACCGAAGATCATATCTCCTGATTCGAAGGCTCCGGGCCCGGTAAGGTTGCGGGGAAGTGGCAAGCAGCGACCTGGGTGCGGCTCTTTGGTAACTATGGAGCCGTTGCCATTCGGAGGGGGGCACAACACCAATCATCCTGGATCGGACTAAGTCTTCGGCGCTTCAGAACGTCCCGGTGCACGGAGTTTGGCGGCGAGGACTGAGACGTCAACATATCAGGGACATTAACCAACAGTATTCCAAAGCTCTGTTGCGCACAGTACTTGATATGTCAAATAACATCTGAATACTCGTCCGCAAGCAACTCTGATCAAAAGTGCATTTACTCACTATAACGGACTCATCCAACCAGAAATTCATACACGATGATATCGAGGATTAGTCTCGATCTCAGGCACTAAGGAATTGATAGGAAGGTCTGGCATTCACATACAACACACATATATGTAGGGGGGAAGACGGAATAATATCTCGTACTCTATTCTTCCGAATCTCCATCAACATTGACGGTGGCAAAGGCACCAGCTTGGATGTTATAGAGCTTGGCGTACTCCCCATCCAGTGCAAGGAGCTCGTCATGACGTCCAGACTCACATAAAGTCCCGTCTTTCATGCACCTACAAACGTTATGACAAAGACGCCATTTCAGACAAATCAAAGCTCACAATATGAGATCTGCCTGACGCGTCAAGCATCCGAAACGATGGGTTACTATGACCAATGTTTTCCCTTTTCTTTCCTTTATTAAATTGTCGAAGAGTTGTACCTCCCCCGCGGCGTCGATCGCCGAGCTTGCTTCGTCCACGGCTGCGAAGGTGACCTTTCCAGAGTTAAAGCGCATGAAAGTGCGCGCACTACATGAAGATAAGCCGTGTGGAAATCAATGGCCCTAATCGTTTTGTACTACTCACGCAATGATTCTTTGCTTCTCCCCGCCTGATGTTTGCACAGGCTGCGGAAGCCTTTCCCATTCGGCATTCAAAGGATTCAGCCTCTTGTTATCGTCTTCGTACATAGAGAATAGTCCAAGCCGGAGATCGGTGATTCTACCAAGTACGGCATCCTGTCCTTCAGGCAGATCGGACAAAAAAATTTCGGCGCCTCCCTTGCGAACAGCATCAATAACTTCGTCGTTGCTGCCGACAGAGTCCACATTGCCCATACGTATGTTCTCCAGAAAGGACAACGGAAAGACTTCGTGATCCTGCATGAAGCTTGCAGTCGCTCGACGAAAATCCGATAGCTTGTAGTCCGTCATGTTGTTGCCGTCGACAAAAATGGTTCCTGACGTCGGTTCGACCATTCTAGTCAAGAGTTTGATCAGTGTTGACTTTCCGCTGCCATTTGTCCCGACTATGACGACAAGCTGTCCAGATTTGAGGGAAAATGAGACGTTTGTCAAAGCCGAAGTCCCATTAGGGTAAGAGAAGCATACGTCTCTGTAACAAAGGGTGAGCTACTTGTACTGCTCGCGACTGCTAGTCCCGGTCTACGCACCGTACATCGAAGGACATTCCTCGTGGAACCTCCAATGGGCCTTTCTCCAATTCGGACCTTGGATACGGTGGATACTCAAGGGAACCTTCGGATAGCGTAGGAGGCATCTTCAACGAATCGTACAAGCTACTTATCTTATGGCACTCATTTCTGAATTGCCCGACTCCGCTGAGAATGTTTCGCAACGACAACCGGAGATTAGCTGAATATTGCTGCAAAATGGCGAATGATGTCACGGAGAATGTAGACGGATTGATCATGACAAACAAGGACAAGTATATCTTCGATTTTATTAAGCCTTGTAGCAAGTATGGGGATGCAATTTAACTCACAATCGGCACAATTCCTAAAAGATCGGAGAAAATATTCGGTAACGGAGTCGAAGGTAGACCATAGAGAATGTTAGGGGGGGCCGTCGGAAGATTACCGACATGGCTTGAAGATTTGGCATATTCTGAGTGTGGTTTTCGACAACCGGGTGGGTATTCTACACAGTAAAAAAAAGATCCAATCTCACCTGTAATAATATAGTCCGAAAGACCACCGGAATGAACTTCTAAGCGATAGCGCTCGTCAGTAAGAGAATTCATGGCTTGCATACGAATGAAGTCCTTATTTTCCGCATGGTAGAAAAAGCCTTTCATTCTTGTCAAAAGCAGGTGATTCGACAACCGACATACTTACCGTAACCGCAGGAGTATTCTATTGAAAGGTTCTCATACAGTGGCTTGAGGATGCACACTAGGGCGAACAAAGGATGGCCAAATTCACGACATGTTGGAACAATAAGGGCCAGATTGGCACAGATGGACGTTAACCTAGAGAAGAAGGATAACATCCAAAAAAAGGAATTCCACGCTGCGTCGTCTTCGTGGTGCCGATGTCCCCCTAATAAACGTTAACCTTGAAGGGTTCTCTATGCAATTAGAGGATGTACCTTCGGTGTCGAGAAAGCGCTGGTTATGTATTTGTACTATAAAAAGAGGACAGCATACAGGCATGAATCCTTGGACAAATCAAACGTACTTACCTTTCATACGGATCAACGTGTAGTGGGTTGTCACGCGTCGTTGTAGACTATGAGAAACATGCTTACGTCTAAAGAGAGTTTAAGATAGTTACAAAGCTGCGGAAGGGAGAATCTTACTGGTACCAGTTCAGGGACGTCGAAGCAACTACCCAGCCCACTTGAATTAGAAGAAGTGTGGCTATCATTTCAAAGTTTAATATGCCCTCCGAAATTCCAGTCTCCACCTATAAGAAGAATTTCAGCAGATGAACGACTGTAAAGCGAAAAGAAACCAACAGTCTTCAGTAATCGACTTGTTAAGTATAGCGTCACCGCAGATTCAGATTCCAGGAGCGAGCACAGGCCCGATAATTCCGCCACAACGTAGAAGGTCGTGAGCACAGGAGCCAAAGCATATATCTCTGAGACCATCCTAAGAAATAGGAGTATTGCAGAGAAAATGTCGCGTATGCTTTTTGCGATGTCGAAAGAATCGGCCTTGAGCATCACGAGACGCCACACGCCCAGTTTCAGAGAAAGTAAGCGGCGACCATCGGGGTGATCAGCAGAGTCTTCTTTTGCTTCTGATGTCTTCGCCATGGGTGATACTCAGAGAGAACTTCTGGGGGGTAATGTGCCACCTAATGGATGAGATGAGGTTCCTTATATAACCTTCATCTAGTGACAAGGGGCGGACAGAAACTGGACGCCTAAGTGTCACAAAAAAAGGCAATGAAACAACGGAACATCCATTTCAGACACCGCAACAGCTTTTGATATCAGAGCAACAGCCCGAAGCGAATGTCATGAACCCTTTGTGCAATTCGACCTCGGAGGATTCGACTTGTTTGATGAACAGCGGAAGAGTCAGAAACTGACAACGCATAGTAACGATAAGGGCCATTGGCCAGGAGATTTTTTGTTCGCAGTGGATGTCCCTAAGCAAACACACAAGTTCCGGCCCTCCATTGAACATTTACGTCACCGCAGCGAGGGCTTTCGAACGACTGTTGCTGTGTTAGAACCTGGCGTCGGACTCGGAAATTTGAAGGTTTAGGATTCACTGTTAATGCTCAATACTCAGTCCTGAGCATGCTAAAGATATCAAGTTGAGGAATACATCAGGTATTTGGATATCGTTATGCACCAGATAGACAATTACCTGTATTTGAGTCGATGACAGTGATGGAAAAGAACCAAAAAGACCAACCTACCGGGCCGTAAACCCGGAATCATTTTCTATTCGACCTTGTGCCGGCGCGCACACCATACGCCGCAGCTACTGTGAGCATCGTTCTGCGCGTATATTCTTCGCATCTGGAGATCGATATTTGTTTACGAGGCCGAAGACTGGGCTATTCCCATCATTGGCATCGCAGCGCTAGTATTACGCCGCTACCGTTAGGCATCGACGGACACGTCGTCGCACTGCTTACCTTTTCCTAAGCATCATATATGTCGTTTTACGCAGTATCCGAGCCGGATAGGACTCAATACGCCTTCTTTGTGTCGACTTTGAAACACTTCCCACCACAGCTGGTGCTGATCGAAAAAAAAGCTGCGAGATCGTCGCAGTATCGATCAATCGACGCCGCGTCCTGCGATCAAAAACAGCATCCAAACAAATATCCTGGACATCACAGCTGCTGCTCGGCGCCCGACTATTATTATTCTCCTGGGAATTTCTCGGCTCCGAATGGCTCCTCGTTTCTCTCTGCCGAGCTAGACTACAGGTTCTTAGAAACGTACGAGATCTCAGCCATGCGAAAGTCTTGAAAATTGCACACTGCTGCGTGATGTCTTCATATATCATTATTGATTAATCCGCCGTTGCTGCCAGAACTCCTGTCCCCATGACCCTTCAGTCAGGGTGCTTACGGCCGAGTTCTTGTCCTCGAGAACGTGCGAGTTCTGGAGTGGACACCAGACTCAGCAGAGTCATCGAAGTAGGGATCGCATTGTGCCGCTGCTCCCCAGCCAGAATCAGTCGCGCATCAATTCAAGACGTGCCGGAATAAGCTGACACTCCATTTCCTCACTTTGCTGACCAAATTATCATCTAGATACACAAGGCACGTCTCTATTTATTTAATTTATTCGCAATTACACCCTAGCAAGCGCCCGGGTTAAATTCCCTAGCTGGAAAAAGCAGCTACAGCAGTTCTTTATTGCGCTCTTCGCCCTACATGCTGTCCGTCTGTCCTCTTCTTGACTGCCTTCTGATATCTGATATCTCCATTGTTTCTGACCACTTTGCCAATTGACTGGGGCTCAGATCTCGGCCGGTCAGCATCAAACAATTGACCTGACCCCGACAGCACTCACTGTCAGTCAGAAGAACCAACACACAGCTCGTCGTTACGGGTCAAACAATTCCAGCTGCATAGATAATCGGACAAGGTCGTAAACACCGGAGTTCTGTGCTAACACAAAACGTGTTACAGACAACAACCTTTCATGCCGCTGTGATACCTGTCCATCTTGTCGACAAAAAATGTCTATCGTAGACAGGCTAGTGGTGGCATGGATGAGTAATACATGGGATTGTCACCGTTCATCCTATAATAATACTGCTACTCGACAGAATCGGTATTAGCTCCAATCACGGGGAATGCACAGGGAGTACCTCTCTGACCACCGCAAGGTTCCTACCGCGAGGTCAGTCAACAAGATTGAAAGAGCGGTAAGTGAAAGCCCACTCGACCCTGATTTGCGTCCAAAGTTATAAATATCCCTTGTCCCCACGACACGGTGATGACCTCAGTTGTACAGGTCAGACAAATTTTTGCTGAGCGCCGACCTCTTGTTCGAATGACCTCGGCTTCAGCTACACGGGTTGAACTCGAAAACATGAATCTCGATGCTTCTTCCTCCGAAACAGGTGCTGCTTGGGTATTGCATGCAGTTGGCGGAGTTTCTAATTTGGCAGGGCTGTAAAGAGCGTCGGCAGAGGCGTCGAAAGGGACTGAAAAAGATTAATGGAGCAAATGTAAGAGTAGTTTTTGATTTTCTAACCGACCTTCTGTTGTTAGCTTGTTAGAAAATTATTTTTCACCTGTTATTCACATTATTTGGCAAGAAATCATTAACTGTTAATAACCTAGTGAATAAATACCCTCTCATGGCCCGAAGTTAAATAACATGTTAGTAACAGGACCAAGAATCATTAGCCCTACCTTATGCAGCTGTAAGCCTGTAACGGTTTATGGTTAAATGAAATCCACCGGCCCACCAACCTGTTCGGAAGACATCCAATTATCAAGTTTAATCTTGAAGCTTGTGACCTGGCACAGGAGCCTTCGAACTCGGTAAATAAACGTTCAGTTCACGGGCGAAGCGCGTTCACATGTCCAACCGGATCACTCAGAAGACAACAAAGATCCCTCTTGAATGCACAGCAAAATCCGCCATAGGTAGACTATGAGAGGGTGTCTCGGAGGAACCCAATGAAAAACCGAGAGCTAATATCACTCAACGATGCAGGTTCCAGCAAGAATCCAGACGGAAGGCATTTGCCGGCACGCCACCCGAAAATTCCTAAATTGGGAGATGACTTCCCACGGCGAAAAGCTCCGGTTTCCGAGCCCAAAAATTCTTTTGCTCCGTTGCAAACTTTCTCCTGCTCACCATCAACCTTTATCCTCGCTACCGTCGACGTCGAAGTACAGTCGACCCATTCAAAACATATTAGAGCATGTCAGCGTACGTTGTCGCTCCTCCAAGGGTCGATGCTACAATGATGACCATCACCCTGCAGTGAAGATACTCTACAAGATGTCGCCGAGAACGAGATCGAGTCCAACTGGGACCAGGTCGTCGACAAGTGAGCATGGAGGGCGAGCAATGGAGGGAATCGTTGGTGCTGATCAGCTTGATAGCTTCGATAACATGGATCTGAAACCGGAGCTGCTTCGTGGTGTATATGCGTACGGGTGAGTACCCGCCTTTACCTCACTGTTCATGACGGCGCCAAGGGCCCATTCTGATCTTTTTCATTTTCTATTTCTCTTTCTACTCCAGTTTCGAGCGCCCTTCAGCTATCCAGCAACGGGCTATCGTCCCCGTCGTCAAAGGCCACGATGTCATCGCTCAAGCCCAGTCCGGAACTGGAAAGACTGCGACGTTCTCCATTTCTATCCTCCAGCAGCTCGATATGTCCGTCAAGGGCACCCAGGCGCTTATCCTCGCGCCCACTCGTGAACTCGCCCAGCAGATCCAAAAAGTCGTCATCGCCCTCGGTGACTACATGAACATCGAGTGCCATGCATGTGTTGGCGGCACCAACGTTCGCGAGGACATGGCCAAGCTCCAGGAAGGCGTCCACGTCGTCGTCGGAACCCCCGGCCGTGTTTACGACATGATTAACAGGCGCGCGCTTCGGACCGATACTATCAAGATCTTCTGTCTCGACGAGGCTGATGAGATGCTCTCTCGTGGTTTCAAGGACCAGATTTATGAGGGTACGTTTCTGTTCACCGCCTAAAATCGATCCGCCTATCGGGCGCTTACGCCGGGTTTGCATCAGTCTTCCAGCTCCTCCCTCAGGACACCCAGGTCGTCCTTCTCTCCGCCACCATGCCTGCCGACGTCCTGGAGGTTACCAAAAAGTTCATGCGTGACCCCGTCCGAATTCTTGTCAAGAGGGACGAGTTGACCCTTGAGGGTATCAAACAGTTCTACATTGCTGTCGAGAAGGAAGAGTGGAAGCTCGACACTCTTTGCGATCTCTACGAGACCGTCACTATCACTCAGGCCGTCATCTTCTGCAACACGCGGAGGAAGGTCGACTGGTTGACTGAGAAGATGCACTCGAGGGAATTCACCGTCAGTGCCATGGTATGTCATTTCCTGACTAGTTTCACAGCTGCTAATTTAGGTGTGACGGGTAGCACGGAGATATGGAGCAAAAACAGCGAGAAGTTCTCATGAAAGAATTCCGTTCGGGATCGTCCCGTGTTTTGATCACCACCGACTTGCTTGCTCGTGGTATTGACGTCCAGCAGGTGTCACTCGTTATCAACTACGATCTCCCTACAAATCGGGAGAACTACATCCATCGTATTGGTCGTGGTGGACGATTTGGAAGGAAGGGTGTCGCCATCAACTTTGTTACGACTGAAGATGTCAGGATGTTGCGGGATATCGAACGTTCGTTGTCTCTACTACCTATCTCATCGATATCAGCGTTGATTCCTTCTCCCTTCACAGAGTTCTACAACACCCAGATTGACGAGATGCCCCTCAATGTCGCGTGAGTAACTTACTCCTTTACCGAACTGCCTGTACTCATTCTCATCTCCTTGAATAGCGATCTCATTTAAGAAACTTCGCATACACTGACACCCTCTCCCCAAAACGGCATCACGTTCTGCTTTGTTTCTCAGTCTGTTTGTTGCTTTTCGCTTTTTATGATTTACTCTTTCAGTCTTTATCTCTCTTGCTTTTTTCCCCTGTTGTGTTCTGAGTAGTAGAGTGTACTTTTCGACGCAGGGAGAGGCGTGGTTTGATTCGAATGCCGTATCATGAACGTATGAATCCAATGTCATTGAATGATGTGCTTACAAGTTCTATGAGCGGTGGTATAGTCGACAGGTGTCATTCTGGCTTAGACTACCCAGTTCCATGGATACTCGTGGTGCTGTCCTTTGTCCTGCACGTCCACGTGATCTAGGGTAAGTCCTATAAGTAGTGCCAGTGGCCACCGCTGCATCGCAAATTCTTCATTCTTTCTACCTTCACCTCAAGTTCGCCTGAATTCATATAGCTGAGTCTTTCTCTTGTTTTTTCTGATCACATTCTGGTTTTCTTTGTTAGAATGGTCAGATTGAGAGGCCGTCGCGGCAGTCTCGAAGGCATGGTGAACTTGCCACTGGATCTCTGGCTCGAAGTGAGGGCAATTATCTCTATGAGAGACGTCCATTAATTCGTACCAAAGGTGTTCACATATCTCAAGCCTCAAGACCTTTTAGCTTTGGCCCGCACGTCCAAAGACATACGCGCCTTTATGCTGAATGAATCTCAAGCTGGTGTATGGAGAAGAGCTATAAAAGCCGAATCGCCGCCTGTCCCAGCACCTATGATCGGGTTCTCTGAACTAGCATGGATTAGTCTTTTGTATGATCCTTACTGTGGCGTAAGTTCTGGCCTTTGCTTTACTATGAATTAGCTGAATATTTTCCCTCAGTTATGTGGTGCAAAAAATGTACGTACTATTGATTTTACATTCCGCACAAGACTATGCTCCAGTTGCAAACAGACACAGTACGTTTCTACCCACAAAGGGAGCTAACACTGATATCGACACCGTAGGCTCATGACGCGGTACGAGATCGAGCGGAAACACCCAGGAATCGAGATATTTTGCGACCTGTGTCCTTCGAAGATGATATCCTTCAAGCTTCCCGAACAGCCTGATGGAGGAATACAATGGCAATCAGACAGAAACAAGACCTGTTACGTGTTGAGAGACGTGATCGCAACCAAGGAGCGTTGGGATGTATTGAATGAAGAAGAGAGGGTCGCATTCAAGCAGCAGAGGATGTCTATGAAGGCAAACATTTCGGTGATTATACGCCACATTCAATTTTAGACCTGGCAAGCTAATGTATTTCTAGGAAATCCTGATGTGCGAAAGTTGGGTCAAGGAAAAAGCGGCAGCCCGAGCCAAGGAATTAGAAGATCTGAGAGAGGAAAGACGTGAAGAGTAAGTGTTTTGCACCGTATTCTCATTCATGCAATAACCGTCTTCTTCTTTCAAGCATTCGGGAAAAACTGGAAGAGCTCGGTTACTATCACGAAATCGAGGTCCTCAGCGATACATTCGACGAACATCACCATGTTAAACGATCAAAAGAGTTGACAGAAAAAGGTGAGTTTTGACGTTGCAGCTTTTTGGATCCCGTTTGATATCTGTATGACTACGCAAGGCTGGCAAACCATACGCGGAGATATGATCCAATGGATGGAAGAAATCAGGGCAGACCACCGTGCTCACATCCTCGCCCGCCGCAAGCATCTCGCTGCAGTTTTTTTCGCGGTGTACACTGGGCGTCCCCCCGACCCACAAGGGTATCTCTCCGGGTTTCCCTCTCTGCAAGAATTCCTCTGCTTCTCTCCCCGTGAAAGACATTCTCGAACTTCCCAGCCATGTTCACGTGGACATTATGACCTTCCATGATATCACTCCCGCGATGCCTCGAGTGTTCCAGGAATTTCGGGAGACTGTAGCGGCTCACGATCACCTTCTTGCTACCATGGGACCCGCCAATCTGGCTATGGACATCTTTCATAAGTGCGCGATTTTGGGCCTTGCATGCAACGCGTTCGTGTGCTCGCCTTGCCCTCTACAGGGTACTAGGATCCTCCATTATCCCGAAGTGTTAACACATGGATGCAATGCGCATGTGCCGCATCAATGGGGTGGGCAGCTCTCGAGTCCTCAACATCTCAGGGACCTTTTGAGGGCCTTTATTCGGTTGGTGGGTTTAGACCCTGATACCGCGACTGTGGTTGATATGGATCGATTGCCCTATTATTATCGATGCAAACATTGCAGCGGCAAGAAGCGTGGCCGACTGGAGATATTTCGTATGGATTCTCTTTTTTTGGTTTGTCAAACACGCTTACTGAGTCAGGCTCTTCAGATACATCATCTGTATGAGTATCACAAGTTTGTTTCTGTAGGCGAAGGAGAGGTACAGATTGTCAATTGGGGAGGACTCCCTTCCGGTGATTGCTTACCTGTGGAGGTTCACCGAGCAGGGACCTGTTTCTGACGTAAGTTTCCATATTACTAGGTCGAGGCCTTGATTTCACTGATTGCTTTCACTAGATGTTGCGTCTCTAGTAGTTCTGGCCATTCGTTGTTGGGTTTTAAGAAGGAAGCGGTCGTTTCGTTTATGGTGTACATCGTCCGTCGATTACGCACTGATTTTTCTCGCCCTCAAGAATAATAGATGCGTGTATCAGCCTCCCCAGAATCTACGAGTCGGGTCATAGAGTTTATCTCCAGTCTCTCAGAGAGGCGGAGCGACAAGCAGTCGTTACAGTGACCGTGAACAAGGGCGACACAAACCAAGATCGCTGAACAAGCATTGGAAGTGCCACTTAGCCATTGAATGGTGTATCCGCCACCCCTTGCGGTTTCATCTGCCCTAACTTATTGTCGTGGTCACGGAGCAGCCTCGCTGCTCCAGCATCTTATGACGCTTATCATTAGTACACACAATCAAGATCACCGCTGCTCCATTCTCATGCGGAAAGATCTTATTTACAGGATAAAGAGTTATAAACATAATCCTGATCCTGCTCATATTCGCAACCAAAAACGTCCGGGTCATCTTGAACTTTCTATATCATTGATGCAATGGACTTATCACGCTGATGAAACTCTGATATTGACTCAAGAATTAGTCGTATCCGACCATAGAAAGAGGAAGTAAGTCTGGTAGCCAAGTATGCGTGATCCCACTTTGGCCGACTGGAAAATATAGAAGTCAAACAGAACCAGTGTCTTGGAAGTCTGTAGCTTCGTTGAAGAATCAATGTCGTAAGGTCTACGTGAGGTCGACTGATGGGGTCTTCAATTTCCGCAAGCGCTAAAGGTGAGTATAGATCGGTCTTTCATCCTAAAGTATAATTTGACACGACGGAAGGCTCTTCCTTCTGGCATGATGTAGACGACGGCGATCACCGGTGTATCCTCAGGTCGAGTGCCAAGAAATATGCCGCTTGCATAACTACACCACACTATGACTAGCGACCGAAACCAGAAGTAAATGTGTGAGCTAGTATTTTAGCCAAATACGGGAGGATATATAGTATCAGAGCCTCAGACAGATAAAGGAAGTATTAGAGATTGACGTCGGCGTTTGGAGGGCTCGAGCCAACTCGTCGGGGACATAACGCATGAGGCCTGAGGAAGAAAGAACCCTGAGCTTGACGTGACGCGTTAGTGATCAGTGAAAAACATGTGGACAGGGAATCAGTACCTTATTCAAGCTCAGCCGTCTCCATATAAGTAATACCCACCAGTGAGAGAATGAAAGGGCTCCATTACGTCCTTGTGCTCCAGACCAATCGCAGATCCTTTCTAACCTCGGATAGATCTATAATCAGAATACTGATAGATGCAATCCGAAAGATAATCGATAAGGCTTGCCACCGCAGATTTTTGCCAACGGACACAGAATTTCCGGATCCTTTACCGACGCATGATCTCACATGGGTATCAGCTTGAGATCAGAACAGATGAAAGCGGTGCCTCTACCTGCAGGTGACGGAGAACTAAGATCACAATCACAGTTTAACTCTTCGGCACCTACAGACCATTGAAAGCTATTATATTGGACCTGACAGCAATGAATGTGTATACTGGGACACCATATAGTTATCACTGTCGATTGGATGGCGATGCCTGGATTTTGCTGGACCAGTATCGTTGCAAACCCGACACGGACAAGTCGGCCCGACGACCAACCTCTCCACGTGGCTGAACAGTTTACCGGAGCCTACAATTGAAATTACACTTGTCATCCTCAGCCGACCTGATACGCCATACGTCCAAGCTATTTGTACTCGGCGTCTCTAAATCAGCCCATCTCCGCGAATGTGAAGAATCCCGTCTTTGTTGCACCCCCAACGCATGGTTCTTGGGAAATTGATCGCAAAGTTCTGTTCAAGTGGACTCCTCGGAACTTTTCAGTCCCCTCTTATTGAACGCCATCATACTGGAGCTATTGAAAAATTAAAAACTCTCGCACGACTTTGTAACTGTTGCAAGCAAGTAGCCATGACGGGGATAGAACATTTTCCTTCCCAAGTCCGCTTTGTTCCGAATTTCGATTGAATATTAGTTGAACTCAGCGTCAGATTCGTCACCTTCATCGCCCTGAGTGTGGCCTTGAGCTGCTGTACTCATGTCTAACCCGTGTAGAGTTCCATCTTCCTTAAATTCATCGTCGGCTTGCTCTTTTGTTTAATATCCCCTTGCTTTTGTTCAGAGCGCTTATCCCTCGCGCTCTTGTAAGTGTTTCCAATAATATAAAAGCAGCATCGTCTTCTCCAGCTTATATCAATCCGACCCTCTTCTTCGAAGCACCACCCACGATGAAGGACAAATCTGACAGGAATGTGCGGTCTGATTCTCATGATCCGACCCACCGATTTGTTTCTTATAAGCTAGGGGTGTGGCGGTTGGTCGTCCTCGCAGCAGATTCTTTCGATGTCTTGAGCAATATACGGGATCTGGTTAATGCTATACCCCTCTTTTTTAGGATGACATCCGAAATCTATGCCTTGGATCCCCTTCTCACGACTCTTTACGTGGTGGCGCAGTTCTCCGGCTTGAGCTCGCTGCTGCAAACGGAGTCTACCTTGATGCTATACTTGTCCAGCAAATTGCTGAAGAGTGTAGGTACTAGTTTTTACGGTGTTGCTGTCGTTGATTAAATACTTCCTTGCAGATCGAGACTGGAATTACGCAAGGATTCACTAACTACGAATCGACCCTCGCCATCATTGTTGCACAGCTGATTTGGATCATTGCTGCAGGCTCTCTGACTTGGTATAGGTGATATTGACTTTCCGCCGAAATTCCGAAACGGTCTTACAGTTGCATTTCTAAGCAATCATTTCTATCCTAATTTTCGCCGCCGTGTAGCTGCTCACTACAAAGTCATCCGCATGAAAGGTACGAGATCATTTTCATGCAAGATTCATAACGCGACTCCTCTTTATCTAGTCGAACTCGAGAAGTACCGCTTTCTTGACAGCATGATTACAGGTACGTTATAAGGCCCCATTTCGCTATCAAGTAATAATCTTCAGAATAGGTTCTGAAGGCAACGATGAAATTCACGGGGCCTGGGACTCATTTTCTGCGATAGTATCATTCCTCTCTCAGATTGCATCTATGTGCATTCAAATCGTCCTCATCGCTCAAACTGCGCGTGAATTTGGTCACCCTTCTTTCGCGGCGATATGTATCATGAAGCCGCTGTATGATAGTCTATCTCAGCATCACTTGTGGGGTTACGGTGAATATCTGAATTTCCTTATCACGCACTTGTTTACTCATCGAGATCCACAGAATATTTCTACCATGCGGAAAATGGAGACTTCAAGCGAATGCATGCTCTGTGGTCTCTTACTGCCCCAAAATATCGCTCAGAGGTGCTCGCTGGTGGCCTTTCAAACTACATCGTTGGAGGTTGCGTTTAGCGTTGCATCAAAATTGGTGTCCCTATACCTGACGGAAGAAATTACAGAATATGCAAAATCCTCATCGCGTGTTGGTAATATTCCAACTTCACCCCCTGAAGAACAATATGGTCAACGCTCCACACCCTTTGCGGATATATTCTCTGATCTTCTAGGCAACGCGCCCATGGTGCGTCGTAAATTATTCCCCTACGTGAGACTGATCATGACTAGTAATCTTCAGATGTACTTAGTCATTTCCGTCATGACGAAGCCTTCCACTTTCTCCGTGACGTCATTCACTGTATTACAACGATACTCAGCCAACCTTCAATTTTCGTTGAAGTGGTTCCTGGCGAGTATCGACAATTTCCGACAAGAATGTCAGTGGATAAATCGCTTCTACGACTCGATGAATATCCCTACCGGAATGTCGGATAGCCGCCGTGAGTACCCCCCCCTCGAAACTCGGATCGGAGAAACTTGGCCACCCAGAGTGCATGCAGCGGGGAATGTCTTTCGATCTTCGGTAAGTGCGCGATCAACTGTGAACAAGGTGGATGATTAACGTTTACTCCCTTGCAGAGACGTATGCTTCTCATATGAAAATAATACACCTGCCTTGGAAGACATCTGCCTCTCAATTAAATCTGAACAGCTCATCGCCATCGTTGGGACCAACGGAAGTGGCAAATCCACATTAATCAAACTCTTGACTAGGATGATTGAACCGACTGTCTGGGAAGATACTGGTCGACGGGCATAGTATTTCGGACTACTCGCTGGCGGATTTTCGTCGAGCTACGGCGTGTTTCATGCAGGACCACGAAATATTCCCACTCTCTTTCTGGGAGAATATCCGTATGGGAGATGTCGACTACATATACAGCGACGACGAGATCATGGATGCCATCCGTAAGGGTGGCGCCGAGGGTATCTTGACCGGGCTGGCCGAAGGAAGGGCCTACAATCTTAAGGAATGATGATGAGCCAAGCAGTGACCATCGAAAATCCAATTTCCGTCCTTTAGATGACAACGAGCCACATCCGTTGTTGTCCCAGTGGAAACAATTGGAGACAGACGCCAAGGTTTCAGGTGGAGAAAAGCAGCGAATTGTAGCGTGAGTATTTAACCCATCTCCATTTCCATCGTAGCTCACCTTTGAGTGCAGTGCGCGAACATTCATGCGCTTCCACTCCGGAAAAGTCAATTTCGTAGCAGTAGACGAAGCTAGCTCAGCTCTGGACGCTGCGGGTGAAGCCCAACTCTTTGAGAATTTGATCTCCGAAAGAGCAGGGAAAACGATAGCCATTGTTACGCACCGGTTTGGACCCTTGACACGTCGTGCAGATCTCATTCTGTGGGTTTCGTTTCTACGTCTCATGGGAAACTCGGACTGATCGTATTCTTGGCAGGTGCATGAAAGATGGAAGGTTGTACGAGTCTGGACGACACGATGACCTACTGGCTCTAAATGGAGAATATGCGAGACTTTACAATATCCAGGCCGGCGAATTCGCCAATGGCATCGGGACTGATGTAGAGGACTGATACGGCAAAGATACTTACTTTTAAATTTATAAGCACCAAGTCAACATCGACAACGATGAGATCCTAATATATAGTATTCGCAGGCCTCCTGTGGGATTCTACTACAGCTTGCGCTACGTCAGACGAGCATAGACCTGCATTAGTCAGTTCTGTATCTAGCGTTCCAACAGATCCGGTCAGCTTCTCTTAATTACAAATACATATTAATTAAGGTTATACACCCTGTCAATGGGCACGTGACTGGTAGAATCGTGGGAGGACCGTTGATGCATCATTGGGATGCGCTCCGGGGGATGTTACTGTTATTATGAAATTATAAAGGTGACCTGTGAAACATGTCAAGATGGGGACCCCGTCGGCACTTAAAAAAAAAAGGGCTGTATGTTGTTAGTATGTGTCATCTAGTAGTGTTGTTTTCGCTTACCGACAACCATCGCCCCAAGGTTCTTTGTTGATAATTGAGACCGAAGATTATCTCACGGCTAGTATGGGACCACTCTTTCCCGAGCCACGTCACTTCTTCATTGAGCAAGGACATAAATAACATTATTATCTGAGGGTTCTTGATCTCGCCACCAATCAGTCCGGCTATGCCGAGGCCTCGAGGATTCCTACAGGGAGATTATCGTATCTACCACTTTTTAAAAGCTGTGTGGCTATCAAAGAACTGCGTTGATTATGCCTTTTTGGACGTGCTCACTGCTGCCTGCTACACAGCTCCTTATCGGCGTCTCCAAATTAGGAGATGTGGCCTTCGGCGGACCGAGTGGATAAATTCTTGATGTATATTCAGGGAAGAATCTTAGGAGCCATTCCAAACGTTGTTCGCGTTCCCAGGTAGTCAGAGTGCAGGAAACAGGTTCCTTGCAACCGCTTTTGTGGATGTTACGGTCACGTGAAATAGTCACGAGTGACGTTGCGAAGTATTTTGTAATCTAATATAAGCCTCTGGAAGAAAACTTGCATATTGTCATTAAATAGTATGCCAAAGATGTTGAAAATCTATCGATTCGATAATCAATTTGCTGGGAGAATCATTTTTGAGCCGAGTCACAGTGCACACACGGAACACGAGGCAAACGCCTCCGAGTGGTATGGCAACATTACCCTAAGAAGATGATGTTACTACTTAGGCTGTGTAATGACTCTACTCAGAACATCTAGAAAAATCCATTGATTGATTGCAGACTCGACACGTCATTGCTGTGAGCATGCGGCCCGGACACCTGTGATATGTGTCCCCGAGCCACGGTATTTCTTTACCTAGCTTATGTGTACAGCCTCCACTTGGAGTATAAAAGGGACTAAGTTCGGTGTATCTCTCCCCAGCCGCCTGTCCTCTTCCCTCTACTCTCGCTCTGCCACTCTTCTCTCGTCCTTCTGAACTGCGACTCGGATCTGGAGTTCAAGGATACATTTTTCGACCACTAGTCAGAACTCACTTCAAAGCTTCATGTTCGTCACTGAAACAGTAGCGGGGGGCATATTATCTAGACGGTAGAGTAATGTCCTATCTCCTTCGACTATTGTCCTTGTTGCTCACTTTCTTAATGTGCTAGGATTTATATCGTGATGCTAAGCATCATTAGCGGCCACTCAATATCCGGATTGTGTGATCAAGGCCTGGAAGATGCGACCAAAAGACTGAGAATCGAACGAACACCTAAGTGGCGAGATATGAATGGACACGAAAGTGTCGTCGAGCCTAATGACTGTGTAACTAGTGTTGGGGCACTACTTCAGTACCCTTGTTTCTGAGGTAAGTCTATGCTATTTTGCTCGCTGACTCTTCTAGCACAATAGTTTCTGCGTGAGGTAAAGGGATATAGTCGCTAATAATTTCCACAGTGATTTCTCATTTTTTATCCCGCAGGATAAGATTAAATGTTGCAGACGAGCGGCAGAACTGCTTAAGCATAAACACGTCAACATATGGTCCGACTTGATAATGTAGTGAGCCACAAGGGATCCCAAAGACGACGATGAACATATTCGGACAAATGGATGCATGCTTTTGGCGACCGGCGAACAAGTTTCTCTCTGTGTCTTTTCTCACCTCTCTTCTTTCCTCCAGACAGGCGGCTTCCCGGAGAAGGGTGGAATGTGCTACCATCCTCGTGTCCCCTTGTCGTGGGCCTCTGGGCCTAGCCAGAGTCCTACCAAGACACGTTAATCAAGAAATTGGTTGCTTGCTGGGAAGGACGGTAGTCAGTAGTCTCCCATTGTTACCACAATTCTACACTTGCATGCCGCTATCCTATATGTGCAATACGACAAAAACACGGTAATGGGTTATGTGATAGCAGACAGAACGCACACATAGAATTTATGATTTAAATGGACCCAAAGCAGCCAAGTTGACAATAATAATGTCCACCCGGATGGACCACCAGAACATCCCGGAGCGTCCGTTAACTATCCAAGTCTTCTGCATCAGGTTCAGCGAACAGATATCTAAAAGTAGAAGCAACGGAGCCGCGCCCAAGTTCTTGTAGTAATCTTGGTTAATGATGGGTTCTGTGATTGAATGTCTGCTAATTTGTGAGGATCCATGCGGTATCGAAAACACTTGTGAGAGAACACACACATCATCGATATGTTTCTGAATTTTACTCAATGTTGTAGGATAGACCTCTAATGGAAGATCACGGCAGTGAACGCAGCACCAGATGCGATCGCCGACCTCCATCCTGCACACCTCCAGTTTCTTGTTCCTCTTCACACCCTGAACGGTTAACTTTTCAAAGCCTTTCGGCGTCAAAATGTGTTCAGTCAGGTAGGTGTTGTGCCAATAACCATTGAAATGATGCACCTGTGCCTTAATCAACGTCCATTGTCAGGGAAGAAAGGCAGGTGAACTCACAAGCGCGCGCCATCCGTATATCCCAGCATCCTTAGGTTCGTCTTTCTCAACGCAAATTTTGCATCAGTAATAGGATGGCGGTTCGTCCAAATCCTGTACCGTTGCCGTGTCAGGATCGAATCCCAAGCATCGTATCAGATCCACCGTCGTGTTGGTCAATCTTTGGTTGATAGACAAATACTCCGCATTCCATGCACATCGAAACCATGGATCGTCATATGCACCTCCAAAGAAGTCTGTAGTCCAGACCCACTCAACAGTCTCGTCATATAGTTCTGTCAAAGAACTGTCATCAGGCCACGGCTGTACCGTACAGCACACATGCGATAAAACGCTGGGGTAAGAGAGTATCTTTGGACGGCTGATGTGGATGGGTCCGTTGCAAATGAAGATGTTCTGTGCAAGCTCTAGCCACCGTATCTTCTGACCTAGACCGGTCAGCGACGAAGGGTTCGGATGTCCTGCAGCCCGTAGAAGCTCGTTGTGAATTTGTTCGCATCATTCTTGGACCAAAGAAGGTAGCTGATGGATCACATCATCAAAGCTCTTAATGTCGACGACGACCTCGCTTGGAAGGTCAAGAATGTGTTTCACCGGCACAAAGTCATAGAAGTCGGGGAGAGATGGGAGAATGGTGGTGTACGGCAAACCGACCGACGAGTTTTTGTATGTCCGCAGAACAGAAACAGCTGTAGCCTTTCGAGAAAAGACAACCTCTGTGCGCTCACGCAAGAGACGCTTGTTTCTCGTGGTCTCCATGATAGCAACTACTTCGTCACGGATATTATCCTAAACTGTATAAGCCATGAATATTTTTGGTGAAAAGAAGTCAAAGGACAATCTTACCTTTCTCTGTTAATGGGCGTGCTTGCTTTACGAGTCGATGCTCTTTGAGAGAATCGGGAAATCCGATACTTTCCAGGTCTCGCTCATATCCAAGGACTACAAGTTTCTTGTATACTCTGTGCGACTGTCAGGCATGTAATTCTTGATGCCAGAAGCGACTCACACCGATTTCCTCTCATCCCGCAGTCTTGCTAATTACTGCTCTCTGTTACGGCTCTGCATCCTGAGCCATTCGTTGCAGGGTTTGACACACTGCACTGGTCATGAGTAAAATGAATGCATGAATAAGGAGGGATACGAGTACCTCAGACACTTTCTTCACATACAGTCGCCGTTGCTGGGAATAGATCTCACGCTGGTTCTCTGGAAGTGAGAGGATATGGGCTTTGACTTCATCGACGTCTCTTTTCAAATAAATTGTTTTATTTTTGTAAGGTTTACGGGCTAGCGCAGAGAACCAATCGTCAGTCGTATGGAAGGATACAATTTAAGATGATACCAACTTCCATACTTGCAAGGGATCATATCCAAGATATCGTCGGAAGCACCATCTATAAGAATTTCGTACGCGGTTAGGACACTTTTTCTGACAAGGGGTAAGCTGGGCATAGAGTCCGGGCCAGGAGACAGTAGAAGCTTACCCATCCTCGTAACATTTTGAGCAAATACGAGGACCAAAATCGAAATCGATAGTACGAGAGATGTTCTTATGACAAAGCTTTTAAAGACGAATAGAATCAGAGATTGGGGAAGACGATATTGTCGCGGGTTGGGCATACATGACAGATCGCTTCATACAGCAAATTGATCCAGGCTGGCTCTGAGAAACCAGGCATCGGCTTCGGTAAGGACTCAGATATACGCGCAATTCTTCAGACGAACAATGAAGACTTGCACATTAGAATCTCACGGAATGCCCTCGTTGACCATGCAAGGTGCAGCAAATCCAGGGGTAGAGATGTGCAAATATCTGCAACTCCTATCAAGATGCACCTCATGCCATATGGAAAGATCCACTCACCTCGTACGACACATCCAAAGGCATATCCATGAGACCTTTCAAGCGCCCGAACTTTCTCCGGGTTCTCGTTGGCTTGTTCTTGATGAGGACCTCGTTCTCTGAATGAGACACCCTCGGCCGTTTTAGCATCATGGAAGCTAGAGATTTGGTAGGTCAGAGAAATTTCTCTAATAAAATAAATCTGGATGCTGCAGGGTAATACCAAATGGCGTATCGCGAGCTTAAACTTGTGGGGTAACTCAGGACTGGCCATCACTGATAGAAGAAGGCTCGATCACGTGCCCGCAGTGGTGATATAAGTACCAATTGTCATCAGAATTTGTCAGACTTGTATCGGCCGGCTTCAAGTAGGATCATTACAATTTACCTTGCTGAAAAGCAAGGTCAACCCATTGTTATAATATTTCCTTTCCTATCGTCTGCCAAATGTAAATAAGCATCAATATGTGGTTGTGCTCAATCCGGCAGTCCTCTGAACAGCTTGCGTTCGTCTGCCATATGTACATATATACAAATAGTGGCTGTGCTAAATCTGCAGTACGTTGTTTCGATAATCCGGCCCTTTAAATATGAAACTATGCATGTTTTATTTTTTTCTCAGCTTGACTTTGTCCGAACGCATATTCCTACATTGCGTTATGTAATATTTATTTTGTCTGAGTAAATAACATTTTATTCAAAAAAAAAAAAAAGAGGACATGGAGTAAGGATCAAACACACAACCTATCACTACACACATATGTGTAGCACCGCAATGCCACTCTACAACCACTCAGCTATGAAGCCATAGATAAATGTTGAAATGACTCACATTTATATCTGTAAAGTACTGTCTTTTCCTTAGTGTACGATGACCTGGCATTCTTTTCCACTCCCAGTCATGTCAGAGCCTGAGAACTTTTGGCTGCTCAAGGCGGAACCGGACTCCCGGCTTGTCAAGGCAAAGGGTGTAAAGGTAAAGTCCTGTTTTCGATTTGATTAGGATGATATTCATGATATGGCACCAGGTGCACTCACTCTTCATGACCGCCGTATATAAGAGCCTTATAGACATCCCAATAGTTCAGCATCGACAATTTTGAAACCATCGGTACATCAGCATGGGAGGGGATCCGCAACTACAAGGCTAGAAATCTCATGAAGGAGATGAAAGTTGGGGACAAGGTATAAAAGGCTTAGTGTTGCCATTGATTTCAGTCAATGCACTGACACGTCCCAGGCCCTTTTCTACCATTCAAACTGCAAAGCTCCTGCCAGTGGTCCATGTTGCCTTTTGTTGGCATGAAATAAAATTTGACGTGTTATGGCATCAAAGAATCACAGTGTTCGCTGAGGTCTGCCAGTCTTGTCTCATTCTGCTTGCTTTCGTTTATGTGGCTCCTGCAGGTGGCTAAGGAAGTGTATCCTGATTGTAGGTGGATAGTACCAGCCAGAATTTCTGAACTCTCAACCCTGGTGCAGACACATGCGACCCCGCTGCGGTGATTGTGTTCGAGTCATGCAAGAGCACCAAGCTAGTTGGCAGCCAGGTTTCTGTCGCAGGTGCCGCTTGTGAAAAGGAGTGTGGGAAATAATGTCGGCCATCACCAATACTGGCCCGACAAGGTATTGTTCACAGCACAATGACAGCAAGCTGCTCACAATGGCTATATTGCGATGAACAGTGTTGATGAGCCTCCAGGCTCTGTGCGCTCAGAAATTGCGGGCACTACCTTCAAATTATCGATTATGTCCCACCCACGGACTTTCAGTAAACCTAATGTTGCAAGCAAGGGCCAACTTGTTTCATTCTGAACTTTGCAAAGTACGCGAAGTTACACTGCGGAACTGATGTGCCATATTCCCATGAGTCCCTTTTTGATTACCAATCATCCATAAACAGAGTAAGCGCCTGACTGGCCTAGAACTTAGGCGCGCGCAGCACTGGCCGAGTCATGGGTTTAACCATGCGTAGGCTGTTTATGACTACGGATTGCTAACGGAAGTACGGGACCATATGGTCGCGTACTTAAACCAGTAGTATTAGTGAGCCATAGCCGAGGATATGTAAGAAAATCTTACCAAAACGACCAGCCGCACCCATGCACTTTGGCGGCACTGTAAGTAAAGTATTTAAAAAGTTCTTTAGTATTATAAATGCCTTAGACATGCTCAGCAATATGTACTGCGGTTTTATAGCCTTAGAAACTTTGCTTACTGATAAAAGTTCGCGAACTTTGTATAAAAAGAGGACAAAACGTAGCTAGAAAGTAGTAGACGGGCGGATACCCCACCAATTCCCCATATTCACACAACCAACAAGATTTAACGTCGCGTCTCTGTGTTCTAAGAGACCAGACAACTAAGTCTTGTTACTACTTTGCTCTGTAAAGCAGGAAGGAATATTAAGCATAAGAAAGCTATCCTTCTTGTCATTCTCACCTTGAAACATCGCGTTCGAAAGACTAGTAAAGGTAAAGAGAGTTACTAACGAAGTTCATTAGAAACACAGTTACAATACTGGAACCATAGCTAGGTTTCCGACACCAACAGAAAGTTCGCGCTGTATATAGGTCACCCCCACTCAGCATACACCCACGTTTACGCATCGCTTCCCTTCCAGGAAACTTTGCATACATAACTTGAGCCTCTCTAGACTGTTAGGGACTCATAACAACCGTAGCAAAAGTTTGCTACCATCCTAGGAAGCTATAGTCACCGCATGGAGGTGCAAGACTAGACTCGCTAGAACCTGCCTTCAGATTAGCTGCTTGATAGCACTTGCCATTATAGGTCTTGTGTTTTCTGCCCACAGGAGTCTTTAGGTTCATCACCGTGTCATGAGGTCATGGTCTATAGATTCAATCGATCCAGCTGCTTTCAGTGTATGGTGCATTTGGACAATGTTGTCAATCTTGTGGAGGAACCACTGATACACCAAATTTAGAATGTGCGAGATGTCTAAGAATGATACGCACCTTATCAATCTTGGTCAAGTCATGGAGCTGGTCAACAGTATAACCCTTGTTGTACATGGCATATGCAATGACGAATAGCCTGACGTCCGTGGGTTTCGACAAGGCCTCATCCAAATTCTCAGGAGAGATATACACCTTGAAACCTTTCCACCATGGGTCGACTTGCCTAATGGCCTTCTGCAAACTTTCCTCAAAGGTGCGACCGACAGCCATGACTTCACCAACTGACTTCATGGCTGATCCAACCTCTCTATTGACCTGAGATGAAAATTTAGCCAAATCCCACTCCGGAATCTTCATGACAATGTAGTCGAGGGACGGTTCGAAGCAAGCCACGGTCGTTTTGGTGACTGTGTTGGGAAGTTCTGGAAGCGTGTAACCAAGAGCGATCTTTGCGGCCATGTAAGCAAGGGGATAACCGGTTGCTTTGGATGCCAGAGCACTGAGTTCAGGTCAGTGGTGATTTGCATGGCAACAAATCAAAAGTACCTTGAACCACTCAATCTGAAAAGGCAATGTTAGCCAGATATGAGTATTAACAGGCGCGAATCTCACCTTGCATTAACTTTGATAACGCAGTACTCTCGGGATGTCGGATTTAGAGCATATTGGATGTTACATTCACCCATGATGCCAAGATGACGGATAACTTTGAGGGCTGCACTCCGAAGCATGTGGTATCCATCATCAGGTAGGGTCTGTGAGGGAGCAACGACCATCAAATCTCTGGTATGTGTTCCTAGAGGATCGAAAATTTCCATGTTACAGCAGATGTTATGGATATCAGGGTCTCTTCCGAACTGAGTACGAGTCAACACATGCCTGCTCTCGGCCTTCTCGGCCTTGACCTCGGCTTACTGGTATTTTCTCTTACTTTCTCCTTTCTTCTTGCAGATACTAGAAGATGATGGAACATTGTAGAATAAGAACGACTCGAAACCTCTAGTATATAAACACTGTTCGTAGTATTGTATCTTCAGCTATCAACTCACCTTTCAAAGGTATTAGCAGCAATAGGATGAGAAGTAAGAGGATTAGAATAATCTGTATGTATTGCGGTACAACTACGAGGTCTTTTATACCTCTACATATATTCTAGTAAGTTCTACGAGAGTCCTAAATTAATAACTGAGTGAGTAAGGTAGAAACTTCGAGTAGGTTCTTGACTTTGCATGCAGGTAAGGTCCATTCATTTGGCTTGCTTCGCTAACACTCCCCCTCAAGCCGAAATCATTCCAAGCTTCCGAACGAGAGGCTGGAACTTGAATGAAGGCAGTGCCTTGGTGAGAATGTCGGCTGCCATCTCATTGGTAGGGCAATAGATGATGTCAAGTATTCCAGCTTGTATCTTGTCACAAATAAAATGGTACCGGATGTCGATGTGCTTTGTCTGTGCATGATATTGTCCAAGGTCCGCGTGTGCAAGGGAAATCGCTGATTGATTATCGTTGTAGATTGTAAGGGGAAAAGTGATTGGAGCAAAGAGTTCTGAGATCAAGGCATGGAACCAAAGTGCCTCCTTGGCCGTGGAGGTCATGGCAATATATTCAGCTTCTGTCATTGATAATGCAACGATTTCTTGTTGCTTTGAGGACCATGATACGGCACTGCTGTTTAGGATGAATGCATAGCCCGTTACGGCCTTTCTTGTTTCAAGTGACATCCCATCAGCATCACCAAAGATGTCAAGACCTAGGGTCTCATCTGATGCACCGTAAGTTAGGGTCAGGGTCCGAGTACCCTTCAGATACTGGAGTACACGTTTTGCTGCATTCCAGTGTGGATGACCAGGGTTATCGACGAAGCGCGAGAGGACACAGATAGTGAATGCCAAGTCTGGATGCATGGCTGTGGCAAGCCATACTAATCCGCCAATAAGTTCTCGATATGGAACATTGCACATGTCACTAATGGCTTCGTGATCTGATGGAGCAGGGCATTGGTCGCGTGAGAGCTGGGTGGATGGATCAAGGGGAACGGAGACAGCTTTACAATCTGTCATATGGAATTTTCGTAGAAGGGAATCAATGTAAGTGGTTTGGGAGAGTGTCAGAGTCTTCTTCTTTCTGTCTTGTGTGACCTCCATGCCCAGTAGCCAACTGATAGGTCCAAGCATCGTGATCTTGAAGATGCGACTGATTTCTTCCTGTATCTCATCGATTAATGCGGGTGAGTTGCTGGTGATAGTGCTGTCATCAATGTGAATAGCGATGAATATGAAAATATCTCCTCGAATGAGATGATAGACTGCATGATCTGATTTGAGAGGGTGGATGCCAAGTGTGGCAAGAGCTGATGTCAGCTTCTCGTACCACTTACGGCTTGACTGTTTGAGTCCGTATATTGTACGTCGTAGGTGGATCACATCGTTCGAATTTCCATTGGTGTAATGGGGTGGCTGTTCCATAAATATTTCTTCATCAGCTGAGAACTCACCATTGAGGAATGCAGCCGAGTAATCAAACACTTTGATGTCCCAATCAAAATGAGTAGCGAGTGAGAGAATGGTGCGGAGTGATGATAGTTTTGCTGTAGGTGAGAATGTCTCAAAGTAATCCACTCCTTGGACTTGAGTGAATCCTCGTGCAACAAGACGTGCCTTGTATTTGTTGATCTCCCCATTAGCCTGGCGCTTGATCCGCAGTGCCCACTTTGATCCGACAATATTGCATCCAATTGGTCTTGGCATGGGTCCGTCACCAAATGTGCCTGTCCTCTTCATCGCTTCCATCTCGACATCCATGGCCTGCTTGAACAGCAGCCAGTCTTCCCTCTTCATTGCTTCTTCAACACTTGGTTCATCTGATAGATCTCCCACAGCCGAATATGCATACTCCATCATGTCTGAGTCAGCAACCGGCTCAGTCTGGACAAGATGGGCAGCTTGACGTGTTCGAGTGCCTTCGATAATGTTCTTTACATTGATTTTGCTTGAAATATCTCGCAGTGCGATTGAGGGTATCGGCTTTGGTATTGGGCTTGATGGAGGGGTGTCTGGTGGTGTGGTGAGTGGGGAACCTGGTAGGGAAAGGGATATAGCTTTGGATAATGCAGGTGTGTGCTGGACATTTTCTGTCTTCTTTTCATCGCTGACCACCGCATTCTCCCCCTCATTCAGCACTCTATGTAGCCCTCCTTCACTTCTGCGCATTTCTGGAAATTTTATGCTGCGTTCGACACGTATGGTGCGATTATTTTGGTAATAAATTCGGTGTCCATTGCTTTCTTGGTCAAAACCAAGCCACTGACCCTCACGAGCACGTCCTTCAAGCTTCAAACCATTGTCAACATGTACCCAGACCTTGCAGCCCCATTCTTGGATATCCCGCAAGTCTGGCTTCGATTTATGGAACACTTCGTATGGTGTATGACTACCAATGGCCTTCGACGATGTCCGATTCTTCAACCAAATGGCATGCTTCAGTGCCTTGCCCCACAAGTTGTTCGGCAGTCCCGCAGCATGGAGCATGGCTTGGATCTTCTCAAGAAGTGTGCGATTGAGTCTCTCGGCGACTCCATTATGCTCGGGTGTGTCATGGACTGTGAATCGACGCTGGATTCCTTTCTCAGCTAGGTAGTCATCGAATTCATGACTCTTGTACTCCCCTCCTCCATCTGAATGCAGTATTTTTATCTTGATGCCATGTACCTTGTCCCATCTCACCTCAAGATCTTTGAATAACTGCAGTGTCTCGTCTTTTGAGTGAAGTAGCATAGCTACAGAGTAGCGCGATGCATCGTCTGTAAAAGTGACGTAGTATTTCTTGTGTTGGGGTGTTTCAATGGTTGCTGGTCCCCACACGTCACTGTGAACCTGATCACCTACTCCCCCTGATGCGTCATTCTCCCTAGACTTGGAGATTGCTTTCCTTGTCATTCTACCATGTAGACATGATGGGCATTGATCCTTCGAGGTAGGGCTCCCTTCATCGAGTTCTAGACCATCAACTAATTGATCTTTGACAAGCTTCTTTGCCGCATCAACTGGAAGATGACCCATCAGACAATGCAATTCATCTGGTGTCACAATTCGCGGTCCATCATCAACGTGATAGGCTTCTGGATGGGGAACCGGTACACGGAGTCTGTATAACCCATTGATGTGAGGTATTGATCCAATTTGGTGATGCTTCTTGTCAAAAATGCGGCACTCCTCATCCTTGAAATCAAGGGAATAGCCTGCCTGGGTGATGCGACCAACAGAAAGGAGTGTAACTCCGAGATTAGGTGCATGGAGTACGTCTTTAACAAGGACCTTCGTCATCTGTTTCTTTCCATTAGGAATTGTGATATGCATGTCACCCTTCCCAAGCACTTCGAATTTCTTCTTGTCCGCTGCCATTATTCCTCGAGGTTTGATAGCTGTATAGTTCATCAACCTATGACGTGATGGTGTCATATGCTGTGTAGCACCAGAGTCGAAGATATCAACTTCGTGCTTGCACTCTGTGTCAGCAACAGCAGCTGCAAGATTTCCAGAGGTAAGTGAGGTTATTTCTCCAATGAGCTCTGGTGTACTGATGTCTAATTCATCAGTTTCGTCGTCACTGTCTTCATCTTCGCTATCGCTGATGTCCTGGAGGGATGGCAGCTCCGAGAAGTCTTCTCCATCATCATCTTCTTCTGCGAACCATGCAGCATCAAACTCCTTGTCTGCCTTTGCTGAATTCGCTTGTCCACGACCCTTCCTTGGGCCTTGGCCTTCTTTTCCTCCTCCCTTCGCCCAACAATCCCTCGCCATATGTCCCTTCCGGTGGCAGTTATAGCACTCCACTGATTTCCTTGGCTTCTTTCCACTATTCCCACTATAGAATGCGGCTTCCTTCTCACCCCTTCCTGCTGACCTGACCTTCCGTCGGTCAGCTTCATCATTGATGCCCTGTAGCACCATGTCAGGATCGAGAGCCTTGCCAAGGAGTGTTGATGCGCCTGTAAGTGCAGAGAGGTATGTTTCGAATGAGGCAGGAAGTGATCCGAGGACTATTGCGACAAAATTATCGTCGCCTGGATCTGCTCCCATCGCGATAAGGTCCTCGCGTATGGACTGTAGCTTCGTAAGGTGAGTCTTCACATCACCTCCTTCTGCGCATCGCTCATCCTGGAGCTTCCGGCGCAGGTCAACCGTTACCATCTTTGATTTCTTCTCATACTCCGACTTTACCTTGTTCCACATCGCGTTCGCCATTGCCTCACCCTTCACCTTCAGGAATAACGAATCCGAAATGACTGAGGCAATTCCTTGCTTGATTACGGCCTGCTCAGATTTCCAAATCCGACGCTTCTTTGCATACTCATTCAACACCTTTGTCTCGTCTGCTGTGGGATTCTTGGGATCTACCACAGCTGGCGCAGTCGGTTCTGTCATTACCATGACATCCTCGAAGTGATTGCTCAGACCCGCAGCATCAACAGCGAAAAGGAAGCGGTCACGAAAGAAGATCCAGTTCGTGCCATCAGCCTTGCATGTGGGGAGCTTGGCGAAGTATTCGCCGAGTTTCGCGGTGGATGAGAAAGTGTTGGTGGACATGATAGATGGGTAGTGAGTCTAGTATGCGAGGTGAGTGTGTTATCGTTGAGATTTAGTTATGGCCGGGGCCCATAACCTATTAGCAGCAATAGGATGAGAAGTAAGAGGATTAGAATAATCTGTATGTATTGCGGTACAACTACGAGGTCTTTTATACCTCTACATATATTCTAGTAAGTTCTACGAGAGTCCTAAATTAATAACTGAGTGAGTAAGGTAGAAACTTCGAGTAGGTTCTTGACTTTGCATGCAGGTAAGGTCCGTTCGTTTGGCTTGCTTCGCTAACAAAAGGAACCGAACCTGTTCAGCTACCTAAGGTTAATCCCACTGTCATCGACTCTAGAGACAAAGGGAAAAACTTACGAACCACTATGGACTCGGATATAACCTTTGTATCTGATATCAAGTCTTCCTATGCCACGGATCCTTTATTTTCGAAGGTCCTTACTGCTCCGAATGATCACCCTCAATTTTTCGTTGAGGAAGGATTAATCTGAACGGAAATTTCCTATAAGCCTGGCGAAAAATTACTATGCATCCCTAAGTCACCTAAGGGATTTCGTTCGCTTTGTGGAGTTATTATTGAACAAGCTCACGAGGTTGTTGGTCACTTTGGTCCCCAACGGACAGCAGATTATATTCGACATTGGTACTGGTGGCCAAAACTCTATGGCATGTGTGAATTCTACTGCCGTACCTGCGAGACTTGTAATAAATCGAAGGGCAACTATAGAGCTCCCTCTGGGAAGCTTCATTCATTGCCTATACCCACACGGCCATGGCAATCTATCGGAATGGATTTTATTGGTCCATTTCCTGAAGTCAAAGGCTATAATTACCTCTGGGTAGTTATCTGCCGATTGACGTCACAGGTCCATTTAATTCCGATCCACACATCCAATACAGCCACGGATTTGTCTGCAATATATTTTCGCGAGATCGTACGGTTACACGGTCCCCCAGAATCGATTGTTTCGGACAGAGACCCTAAATTTACTTCAGTATGGTGGAAAGAACTCCACCGATTACTTGGTGCGAAGCTCCTTATGTCTACCTCATTCCACCCGCAGACAGACGGAGCCACAGAGCGAGCTAATTGTTCTATTGGCCAGATTTTCCGTACTGCAATACGTCCTGATCAGCGAGACTGGTCGATCAAGGTACCTATTGTCGAGTTTACTCTTGATTCGAGCATGAATTCATCCACTGGATTCGCTCCTTTCGAACTCACTGGAGGATATATGCCTTCAATGATGCGAGAGGTTCGGTATGATAAACTTGTCCCCACCTGGTATCCGTGCATTTGCTATTCAAGCGATGCAGAACCTTTACGATGCTCATGATGCACTCATTGCCTCAAGAGTATTCCAGACTCACGAGGCTAATAAGCATCGATCCCCTGAACTTGATATCAAGGAAGGATCGAAGGTACATCTATCAACGAAAAATTTGAATCTCCCAAAAGCTAGGGCAATGAAACTCTTACCGAAATTCGTTGGCCCATATACTGTACTCATGGCAGATCATGCATCGTCCACCTACGAGTTAGATCTCCCTGAAGAACTGGTGAAACGTCGTATTCATCCTTGCTTTCATGTTAGCCTATTACGGCCCTACATTGAAAGTGACTCAGTCCTATTCCCAGACAGAAAGAAACCCGAACCTTATGATTTCGGTGCTCCTGATGATGCCGAAGAATTTGTTGAATGCATCGAAGGACATGAATGGAAGAATAACTCACTATTCTTCCATGTACGCTGGGCTCTCGGTGATTTAACCATTGAGTCGTACTCTAAGTGCAAAGCACTTAAGGCCCTCGATGAATACCTGGCTGTTGCTGGTATTTCAGACCCAAAGAACCTGCCAAAAGTGTCGGACAAAGGATCTAGACCACGGAAATGGCGACAAACGAGAAATGATATGCGTGTTACTAAAATGGCTGAGTAACAACGTGGTATTGGTATTGGTACCGGCACAAGGTCCCAATAAGTGGTGATCACATCACCTTGATCGTCAGGGTACAGTGGCTGTGCCGGTTCTACATTTTATGAACGCCGACTCGTCGCCGCCACACCGATATCGCGACCAAGTTCTAGCACTTGGCCGCTGCTTTCTGGAGGGTATAAATTCTCTACAACCCACCAGACGAGAGTGATATCAACATCTACTTGCTTTACTCAGTCCACTTCATCTACCTGCACTTTGATTCGACTCTATGGCTGCTCCCGCTTCGAGTTTGTTCAAGCTCGATGCCAATTTTTCTCAGGGGGAGGCACAGGTATCCTTGCCTCCTCAAAAACCGTCTTATCCTTCGTATACAGGCAATATTCCACAGATGATGCCGACCGGAATGCCAGTTTTTTACAGGTTATCCAAATGCATCCTATGGTTCCACCCTTTTTCCCTACGGCGTCTTTCCTCGCAACCCATTCTTTACGACGTCGAATATGGGTGCTGCAGCAATGCCCCATGTTCCGAAATCGTCTTCAACGGCGATGGAAGGAATTATAGATTCCAATCCAGTTCCGGTGCTTGGTAACATCCTAACCAACCCCACATCGTCCGTTCGAGCTCAGGAAGCTCCAGAAGCGAGTACCGAACTTAGAAAGAACTGTAACCATCATGGAGAAATGGTTAACGGTGCGCCCCAACGTGCTAAACCCACCAGTTTACCAACTAACAAATTTGTTCTCTCTAACTCAGATGATATCACTTCGGCTCTTGAGTCGTTCACTCTCGACTCCGAATCGTCCGATTTACTCATGAATACATCCAATAGTACTGTAGATCATGATATTCAAGAGGAACTTGTGCGACTTCGCCGTGAAAATGATTTACACAAGACAAGGATGGAAGATCTAAATGCTCTTCAGTCTCTCACATCGGCCATGGAAACCAACACCATCCATGATCGTCATCCCCACATTACTCGAGGCATGCACGACCGTCGTCCATACCCAGCAACTTCCCTGAAACGGGGA
The DNA here is from genome assembly GCA_030407055.1 of Armillaria mellea. Lineage (NCBI taxonomy): Eukaryota > Fungi > Basidiomycota > Agaricomycetes > Agaricales > Physalacriaceae > Armillaria > Armillaria mellea. The sequence continues at coordinate 366,359 of JAUDZF010000001.1, read as the reverse complement.
ATCCATCGACCGTCTCCTCCGAGAACGGACCATTCATCTTACAACACTCATCACAGCTTTGCTTCCAGGATATGATCCAGTCTTGCACGGTCCCTATCACATCCCTTGATGCCATGGCAATGATTGATGCGTCGCATATCCCTAACAATTGGATCATTGTCGACCGCATTTTGAATATCACCACGGTAGTACGACGTAAACAATCCATTAACGTCGTCTGCGAGCGAAACGGGCGTTGAGCCCCGTATCCAGACCTTACTGATGGTGAGCATACCCTGCTAACGCAATGGAATCGTCACCGTCCCCGCTGGCTAGGTCAACTTCACAACTTAAAGCCTCATCCACAGGATGGCAATAACGGCCGGGACTTGTCTCCACTTCCTCCTCCTCCTGTGAAGGTCGCGGCACCTGAAGATACGTGCCTTGATCCCCAGACATGGGCTAGTTTCATCTTCCTTCATGGCACGGAGTGCCATAATCCTAGCATATCCGTCACTACCTCCGGATCTGTCAACATTCGCACCTTGGCAGGGTATCTGCTGTTCCAATCAATCACCCCGAGTACTGCAACCCAAATGACTCGGCACAGCTTTGCCATTGTCCTCGCTAGCATGCTCGTCCATCCGGTACTATATTCCGATATCTGCCTGCGATCGAACACCTTACCATTGCAGACTCCGAAAAGTTGGTTCCATTTCCCCTCTCCCTTATCAGTCAAGCCACACAGGTTGACATCGCTACTCACCTCGCCAAGTGTGGAGTCAAGTACTCCCATGTATGTTATATTCAACCTTACAGCCGAGAGCTGCTTCTCTCTGCTACGTGACGCTTCAAGAATCCCCTTCGTACCCGCGCCTATGAGGCCCTGGACGACTTTATGCGGCATGTAGATCAATTTGATCTCCCCCGAGATATCTCCGTATTCCAGGATGACTCCGCTCATCGGATCTTCTGGACTGCCCCCGATTGAGTGGGACCTAATTCCGATCCTCGAAGCGCTGTTGCCGCCATTTCCTTAATTACCCAATCAATCGGGAAGCCACGAGCAAAACAGTTAGAGGAATCAGCCCTCTGGTCATATATCTTCCAGCTCTGAATCCTCCTTGCTCGTGACCGGAATTGCTGACGCTCTTATGACCGAAGATGGCGATGCGAATATTGCAGGCCCATCCGATCCTTCCCTATCGACCAGCTCCTACCACTTCCCCATCAATCCAGGCTTCTATCACGATGACCCTTTCTTCAGGCTCAACCCCGAACGTTGATGGTGAAGTCGACGAGCTCGACTCTCAAGATGATATCTCTATTCTCCTGTAATTTCTTGTTATCATCGAGATTGTATCCCTACGCCCAATCTCAAGGGGGAGGGTGTAAGGGATCTGGATTTACATATGTACTATTATTTACCTACATCATTAGCAGCACCCGTTATCCTTCCATATTCGGACTCTCGCCTCTTAATCACTTACTATCACTTATGCTTACCTTACTGCTTGTATCTTTGACTCTCCCTCACTCAATACACCCCGTTGGCGTGTGTAGCTTTCTGGTCAAAGGACCTCGTAAGGTATCGTAACCTTTACATCTTGAGTGCCTGAATGAAAAGATCACGATCCTCAGACACCTCAAGTGTTTGGATGGGTGTCCCTAAGACTGTCACTCAAAGTCGTTCAAGAATGCCCATCTTGTCCAAAGCAATACCAACGTTGAGAGCACTCTGACCATCGAACGTGAGAAGGATACCGTCTGGCCACTCCTTTTCCAATATGTAGGCGACATAGTCGGCAGTAATGGGTAAAAAGTAGACTTCGGAAGCCAGTTGGTGGGACATTTGCCAGGTAGCGATGTTAGGGTTAATTAAGATAGCATCTATCCCTTCCTCGCTGAGAGCCTTCAATGCTTGAGATCCAGAGTAATCGAATTCACCGGCCTGTCCAATGCTTAAACCTCCGCTATCAACCACCACCACCTTCTGGACTTTGGGTCAGGGGAAAGAACGAGAATGCGCTTTGGAGTACATGGTGCGAACTGAGGAAGCAACGATATGACCAAGTACTTGGCGGTGTAGTGAGTTTCTGTATGCATGTATTCGTATATGCTCAAAATATTATGGGTTTCAAGAGAGTAATTGTATAGTACAACAAGATCTAAGTAGGCTAGGTAAGATATGGGGATACAGATGAAATATAGCCAGACCCACGATATCAGGAAATGAGTGGACATCATGCGAAGTACATATAATATGCAGTGAGTGATTTCGGAAACTAAATGGCCAGGACATGCGGAAACGAGACCTATGATATCAAGAAAGAGGAGATCAGGAATTAGAATGTGCAGCTGCTAGGCCGGTGAGCAAATATCGCACTTATCTGTCATCCAAGATTGAAGACACTTACTATGGTGTACTAACGATGGAAACGCTGTGAGTCCTACTGCCTCCCAACCTTGTGGCTACGTCTGCCTAAGGCAAAGACCACCCTTCGAACCCATGGAAACTTTTCCAGATACCAGCCCATGGCCCCTAGGCATGAACATGAATTTTCCTCGCCGTTGGATGAAATACTGTTAGCGTTGGTGGCGTCGGGAGAGGATACGGAATGTCCGATCCACGCGCCTGTAGCAACTACCCTGGGGCTCTCACCAGCATGTGAACGAGGACCCATGACCGAGTTTCTGGGCACTTCGTTTGGAACCATCGGTACAGCGCAAGAGCAAGGGGTCACAGTCGGGTTTCTAATTCTATCATTGGAGCTGTCGAAGTAGAGCGATTATAACAAGACCTACCTATGCATCACGTCCGAGCTTTCAGAAGACGCTGTGGGAGGGCGGGGCGATGGACGATGAGACCGGAGCGAGCCACCACCAGCTACAGGGACGGACATTGGACCCATAGAAGCCAAGATATGCAAGAGTATTTGAGGAAGAGTGAAAGAAATGACGAGATACAGAGATGAAAAGAAGTGAAGTGGTAGTAAGAAGAAGCTGTGTGCAGTGGGGTCGAATATGGAAGGTGAGGGAACAGACACGCACATACAAACGAAACTCATTGAAGGAACTTATACAGTGACACACATACACAAATGAAAATTAACTGTATAGGTTGCTGCAACCACAATTTGAGGAGAATTTTGTAATAAACATGCAGCCCTAAATTTTGCGCATACTTGACAAATGTTTAAGCGCATCAAACGAATGTTGTAGCACTTTCCTGTTTCACAGAGGCACTTTGATCCACTTGAACCTATGGAACACGTGTTATATTACAGGGGATCAGCACTTAATTAATCTGTCCCAACAAGATTCGTATCTGGTGCTCCCATGATGTCGGGGACATCCGAGCCTTGTCTAATTTCGGTGGATGCTGATTCGACGGAATACAAAAAAGTGCTGTTATGCTGAGAAAAAAATAGGAAAATACATAGGTTGATATATATTCAAAGCGTGAGCAAGAGCATAACAAAATATTGAGGAGTGAACGGGAGGAGATAGAAGTCAAAGAGGATGGATCTGAAAAGTGGGGTCCAACCATCTAGAATCGGGATAGCTGATTCGAGACGGTCGGTCAGTTGAACAGGCGGATGCTCCGATAGTCGGTCTAATCGTCCCCAGCCCTGCTGATTACAGGGTGTTTAGATCAATTGCAGATGCCGGGATGATGGGGCATCATGATCAAAGCTCTGATCCATCGTTGGTAGCATCGATGGGCAGTGATCAAGCATCTGGGGGCATGATCCAGTACACAGATGTCGTGGTGACAGGACCGTCGTGTAGCGAGGAGGCTGCTAGCTTCCAGGGGTTTGTTAGAGGTAATGAGATAGAAACGGACAGCTTACCTCGAAGACAGCTCCATGGCACCGCAAGCCCTGCATGATCCGACAGTCCCAGTACAAGAGGCTTAGATCCAGCTGAGTCCTAGAATCACAAGGAAGCTGTACAATGTCCACGTGACACGGTAGATACGAGCATTGTGTGAGTATGAGGACCTCGTATGACCCTGTTTGTAACATAGATTTGACCGATTTTGACACTGTCAATGCCATTGGCATCAATGTAGGAGTGGTCAGCACCAGGCATTGGCTACTAAGCGTGGGCGTAGAAGTTGGCGTCTGATTAATCTGATCCTGTGTTCTGTTGGCACCTGATGGAAATATGAATCTGTAATATCCAGGGCAATTGTCAGTTGGGAAATGGTATGCACTGAAAGCTCTTCAGTATTCGCTCCGGAGATATTCAGAATGCTATTTCTTACAAGTACACACTTTGTAGGAACGTTTGGCCCAAAATCACGTATGGCTTTGTATCTGTTGTGATATTTGTGAGCGCGACGTTACAAAAGCCTTGGGCTGCCATCATCATCATTTTGTGGAGCATGTTGTCTCAAGAATTGACTTGGTAATACACGCCATTAATTGTGACTATGAGATATACACATGGCAGTTCTGTGCCATTGCAAAGGAAGCTGAATCCTCTGTTTGGATATAGATTGATGAAGTCGATGGGCCCCATGTATCCATCGTTTAAGGCGTAGGGATTGCGGGGAGGTACTGCAATATTTCTCAAGACTTCGACATACATGCGTTACCTCCTCTCATCGGTAACCCTGACATCTATGGAACCCATGCCATAGTTCTCTGGGTCAGTTGATACTAGTGGTGCATATTCTGCAATCCAAATGAAATGAGGTAATGATCCAATTTCCATATTTGGGTGTAGTTGAGAATCACGTCAACGTCGTGTTGCGCTTGTCATTCCAAGTACACCCACCCATTCGTGACTTTGATTTCCCATTTTTTTCTCAATGGGAATGTGCATGGTCCTTGTGGTCCCTCAGTGTTCCTAGAATGTTCTCTATGTTTGTGTTGGTCTCAGCTCGAATTTTCAACACAAGGAGAGAGGGGTTTAGATCTAACCTTTTGCAGGTTCAACATATTCCTATTGGACAAGAGCAGTGCATTTCGGTGTCCTCCAGGCTCCTGAAATATCTTTCAAAGTGATGGTGGATTCATCGAGTGGCTGCCATGAAGGGTTCGAGCGGAACAGCTGAGAGTGAATATGCACAGGCGACGACAGTGAGTGAGACGCTGATGAACCTAATGACTCCTGTGGGCAGAAAACACAAGACCTATAATGGCAAGTGCTATCAAGCAGCTAATCTGAAGGCAGGTTCTAGCGAGTCTAGTCTTGCACCTCCATGCGGTGACTATAGCTTCCTAGGATGGTAGCAAACTTTTGCTACGGTTGTTATGAGTCCCTAACAGTCTAGAGAGGCTCAAGTTATGTATGCAAAGTTTCCTGGAAGGGAAGCGATGCGTAAACGTGGGTGTATGCTGAGTGGGGGTGACCTATATACAGCGCGAACTTTCTGTTGGTGTCGGAAACCTAGCTATGGTTCCAGTATTGTAACTGTGTTTCTAATGAACTTCGTTAGTAACTCTCTTTACCTTTACTAGTCTTTCGAACGCGATGTTTCAAGGTGAGAATGACAAGAAGGATAGCTTTCTTATGCTTAATATTCCTTCCTGCTTTACAGAGCAAAGTAGTAACAAGACTTAGTTGTCTGGTCTCTTAGAACACAGAGACGCGACGTTAAATCTTGTTGGTTGTGTGAATATGGGGAATTGGTGGGGTATCTGCCAGTCTATTTATTTTCTAGCTACGTTTTGTCCTCTTTTTATACAAAGTTCGCGAACTTTTATCAGTAAGTGAAGTTTCTAAGGCTATAAAACTGCAGTACGTATTGCTGAGCATGTCTAAGGCATTTATAATACTAAAGAACTTTTTAAGTACTTTACTTACAGTGCCGTCAAAGTGCATGGGTGCGGCTGGTCGTTTTGGTAAGATTTTCTTACATATCCTCGGCTATGGCTCACTAATACTACTGGTTTAAGTACACAACCATATGGTCCCATACTTCCATTAGCAATCCATAGTTGTAAACAGCCTACGCATGGTTAAACCCATGACTCGGCCAGTGCTGCGCGCACCTAAGTTCTAGGCCAGTCGGGTGCTTACTCTGTTTATGGATGATTGGTAATCAAAAAGGGACTCATGGGAATATGGCACATCAGTTCCACAGTGTAACTTCGCATACTTTGCAAAGTTCAGAATGAAACAAGTTGGCCCTTGCTTGCAACATTAGGTTTACTGAAAGTCCGTGGGTGGGACATAATCGATAATTTGAAGGTAGTGCCCACGATTTCTGAGCGCACAGAGCCTGGAGGCTCATCAACAGGCCAAACGCATGGGCTTCTTGGATTCTCAGATTGCCAACTTGGTCTCATCTACAGAAGACATCGTTCGAAGTGCCAGAAAATCTCTTGGGATCACACCCTTTGTGAAGCAGATTGACACTCTTGCTGCCGAGTTTCCCACCAACACCAACTATCTCTACACAATGTACAATGCTTCGGAACATGACATTGACTTTGATGAGCATGGAACCATGGTTTTGGGCAGTGGTGTTTATCAAATTGGCAGCAGTGTCGAGTTTGACTGGTGTGCTGTCACCTGTGCCAGGAAACTGAGGGACATGGGCAAAAAGACAGTCATGATCAACTACAATCCTGAGACTGTGTCGACAGATTTCGATGAGGCTGATAGGCTGTATTTTGAAGATCTTGGATATGAACGAGTCATGGATATTTACGACCTTGAGCATGCTCAGGGTGTGGTTGTCAGTGTCGGTGGTGAGTTTATGGACAATTTTGCATATGCCGGTGCTCACCCATCTCCTAGGCCAACTTCCTCAGAACATTGCCTTGCAACTCAAACAAAATGGCATCAATGTTCTCGAACAGATCCAGAGCAAATTGACAACGCGGAAGATCGTCACAAGTTCTCCTCTGTACTTGACAGTATTGATGTTGATCAGCCTGACTGGACCGAAGCTACATCCTTGGAAGCTGCCAAGGCCTTCGTGGAAAAAGTTGGGCATGATTATTTCGTCCTTTGTGATTGAGACTGCTCATTAATATTGCTCTAGATACCCTATCCTTATTTGCCCTTCATACATGTTGTCCGGTGCCGCAATGAACGTAGTCTACGAGGAGGCAGCTCTTGAGTATAACCTCTCTGCTGCAGCTTCGGTGTCCCCTCTTCATCCTGTCATCATTACCAAATTCATCGATGATGCTCAGGAAATTGATGTTGATGCAGTTGCCCACTGAGGTAAACTTCTGGTCCATGCTGTTTCCAAGCACGTCGAGAATGCTGGTGTTCACTCAGGTAACACTACACTCGTTCTTCCTCCCTTCTCTCGTATGGAAAAGGATTTAGCCTGCTTGAAGACAATTGCTGAAAAGGCCGCACAAGCTTTCCAGATCTCTGGACTGTTCAACATGCAGATTATTAGGAAATCAGCCAAATCTCCCGATGAGGATGCAGCGCTTAAAGTTATTGAATGCAAATTACAGGCCTCTTGTTCTTTCCTCTTCGTATCCAAGGTTCTCAGTCATGACTTCATCAACATGGCTACCACTGCCATTGTTGGCGAAAATGTTCCTGAACCAGTGGATCTTATGAAAGAAAAGCATGACTATACTTCCATCAAGGTTTCCCAATTCTCTTGGACTCAATTGTGCAGTGCTGATCCTTTCCTCGGTATCGGTAAGTAGCATTTTCTGTGCTAAATATGCCTTCAGTTGAATTCGTCAATGTAGAAATGGCGAGCACAGGCCAAGTTGCAAGTTTCAGGAAGGACATTTATGAAAGCATACTGGGCATCTCTACTCAGTACAACAAGGTTCAAAGTTCCCAAAGTCGGATCAGGTGTCCTCATCAGAGGAGATATGACCCACCTGGAGATGACTACTATCGCTAAGCAATTGCTCGATCTGGGCTTCAAACTCTATTGCTCTTTGCCCGCAGTAGAAGAATTCCTCAATGAGATCCCATACGTCACAGCCAAGCATATATTCTTCCCTACCAAAGGCAAGTGAAAACTGAGGGAGGTCTTCGATGAATACGAAATCCAATGTGTCATCAATTTGGCTAAGTCTTGAGGATTGACTTTCACTGATGAAGACTACATAGCTTGCCGGTAAGTAATTACATGATTACCAAGGTCTCTAGCTAATCTTCCCCCAGAAATGCCATTGACTTTGGATTGCCCTTGCTGAACAATCCTTGCACTGCTCAGCTTTTCGTCAAAAGCTTAGCAAAAGATACCAGTTGGTGGCTTGAGGAACTACATGGAAGGACGGATACCCAGTGAAGTCAAATCTTGGTGGGAGTTCATTGGAAAGCGAGCATGATTACTTAATACCACTTGATGCCTTGATCTTCAAGGTACATCAAAAGGAACATCGAAGTTCCATATATTTTACACCATAGATCTCGTTTTATCTTTAATCTGTATATACACTGACACTCAAGCTATATGAGTCAAATCCTCAGACATGAATAACTGGGCCAAATCTAACTCTTGTCGTTCCCTGCCAGCCTGTGAGTCATCAGTGTGATTCACCTCGCGATCGATGATGAACCTAGACTTCATGTGGCAACGGCAAAACCAAACTCGGGCGGAGTATGGAGAATAAACGTGTGAACACAGCAATACTAGGATGATTGTGTGTGCGAGTGGGTTTGGGGCACCTCCGTGCAGTAAATCAAAGCTTTAAGGGTGCGAAGATACACTTGGACTATGCAGTCAAGCAGATAATACGATGTGAGTGTTGAGGAATTGAAAGAATGACTGTAAGTCATGAGGTCTCATAGAACGAGAGGGAACGGCGCCTGATATGACATGAATATCAAGAAACCATATTCTGAAATGGAAATGGAGAATGAGACTCGAGAAAACGTGCTCGAGATGTTAATACAAGTGGGGAAATGAGAGGGAAATGCCTGAGCGAAACGGCAATAGATTGAGGGACGGGCGATGCTGGGAATAAACATGCTGGTCGATCGAATAAACGTGAACAAGGTGCTGAAACTGGCTGAAACTGATCCTAAACTGGATGGGCTGATATGGAAACTGGAGGCGAACGGTACTGGGCTGAAAACGATCCTATCTGATGTCAAAAACTTATCCTATAATCCACACTGGGATTTCCTATACTGAAACGATTGCTGAACTGGTCCTATACTGATACTAATCCTAAGTCTGCTCTGAGACTACCCAAGTGGGTGATGATGACGATGGCAAAGGTGAAAACTGGTAAAACGGTCCTATCTGGTGAATTTGAAACTGGTGCTGCCTATAAAGTAAACGGGGGGCGAGGTATGGTGCGGTCGATCACGTATTGGCACGATATTGATGTGTACCAATAGTGTTAAGAGTAAAGAGGGATGGAAACGTCTTCTTCACAGTTTAAAGAACCGTGGAATAACTCAAGCAATACTGCAAGTTGACGTGCAATCGACTATATGCGATGCAAGACGAATATTGCCGTGAAACGACAAATAAACGTGTGTGATCCTATAGAAATGATGGACAGATTCGTAGAGAGTTGCTGATCTGACTAGTCAATTTATTGTCAGTGCATGCGGTGAATACGGTGTATGATGGATTGACGGGTACGAGAATCAATACAAGCGTAGTCTGGCAAACGAGAGTGTACCCACTGGGGTCAAAAAGTACTGAACGCTACTGTAATCTACATTTTTATACTAAAGTCCTACATATATTAATAGAATTTCAAGCGACTTTTTACTAAGGCTGTAAGGCCTTAGCTGAGTAAAATCCTGAATAATCATGACCTATATCCATCAGCTGAAGTATACAGCGTTGTTTGAATGGCCGTGCTTGGTTAGAAAATATTCTATAGTGGAGTCCGGCTATCGGGCTGGTTCTTGCTGTTTCGACTGTGTGTGCTGCGGATTGTAAAGACGTGCTAGTGTCGCTGAGGTCGCCCAATGCATTTCTAATGACATGCCAACTTGGCGAAGTAACAGCTTGAGTCACCGTAGTTCTGGAGTATCCGTGATAGGTTGATATCTTTGATGGATGAGTGCAGTGATAAGTGATGTTAATAGGGTCTAGCGATCAATGATGCATAGCGACGCACTTTGATGCAGATGTGGCATTACCATATACGAGTGGGGGCCCATCAAAATCGGTGTTAATGTGTCCGTAATGCCGTGAAGTGTCGGATTTCAAGATGGGATGGATAACCAACATGCGAAGACATATTGTCATGATACAAAAGTGGTATTGCCATGTCAGCAATGACTGGTTTGGTGAAAGTCCATCAGGTGGACTTGGTGTAGGAATTAAGGGTAATTTCGCGAAATTCTGAGCGTACAGAGCCTGGAGGCTCATCATCGAATGCAAATTTTTTTGCTATGGCCGGTTCCATCTTTCCTTCAAGCACATCTGCGATGAGTCAACTGATTATAAGAAGAAACTACAAAGGTGCCCATCAGTCAATTTGTATATGGTGAATAACCATTGAACTAGCCTTATAGGCATGACCATTCCTTGCGGTTGCAAAAATGAAAGCACTATCATTTGGATGAGAGCCGATTGCCCAATATCCATCCTGCATGTCTGTATACCAACACAATCGGGTGCGAAGTAACGGTTTGTTGGTGAGCTCGGGGAAACTAGCCGGATCCAGCCTCTGTGTTCTGATGCTCGTGCTGACATTCTTCAGTGAGGGGCATCTAGACGAATAGCCCAGGCATCATTCAGGTTCACAACGACTCAAAGTAAAATTAAAATTAAAACTCATGAATTTCGTGAAACAAGCCATAAATAATCGTCAGCATTTCAACGCTGTCCCAAAAGAATGTGTGAAGCGATGGCATGTAGCGTATCATTGCAGCTACAGCATTTACTTACCTCAGGCTCATCCAGACTGTTTCGTAATGCTTTTTATTATATGCATGGGCACACCGACACTTCTACCTATCATATGTATATATTTACCTCATGAACTGACTGGCTTTTCAATGTTCAGGCCTTTCACTTAATATTCCTCCTTCGATGCAACTTGTACATACGACGTGAAGGGTTTCTGTACTTTCTTCAGGACCGTATTATACTGAGGCGAAAAAACATGCAACCTGACCTTGATTGTTAAGCATGGCCCTTTTCGACCAGGTACTGATTCAGGTTACAGTTAGATTTCCTTCTTATGTAAGGGGGTTTGACACCCATATCTGTTTTTAGCAGGTTCAGTATGCTCAGTTTGAACCAGGCTAACTCTGCGTACCTTCATGGGTTGTGACATTGTGAGGATCTGTCGCTCCTGTAGTAATTATATCCAGTTGCTTTTTTTTGTTTTTTTAAGTGCCAATGAAGCAAGTCAGACGGATCTATGAGGCGCTGATGACTGATGCAATCATTGACACGATGGGCTGCTTTGTAACAAGGTACGCTTACCTTCTCGGTACTGTTTTTTTTACTTCTCGACATCGGACTGGGGAATGATATCTACTGGTGTCTTCTCCTATTCATATACTGCCATTGCACTTCGGAACTGTCCATAGTGAAGCCACATATATTGCTTCGTTGTGGGACCGTCCATGATTGCTTCACCCTGCTGGGATTATCTGCAATATACATATGTGGCAGAGGTCCATGGAAGCATCCGGGAATTGTGGCCGAGGGGTCTCAATTGCATAGGCCCAATGCTGCCCGGAATTCCTTTTAAAAAAATAAAATAAAAATAAAAAGATGATGTGCCTAGGGCAGTGTCACGTGAATTGCTGACTTGAATTTCGGACTTCCCATGTGATTTTTTCCTGTGCCTTATCCCCATTCTTCTGATATTCTGTTTTGATGTGCATAGACCATTTTCTCTGGGTCTGCATTTGGAACTAGACATGTGGTGGTGACAGCGTGAGAGGAACGGGCCATGACACATGAGTGTAGTGTTTCCAAAAACCCACTTAGCAGTCCGATGTATGTCAGCACACTTAAGAGAACTCACTGCAGTACCGTGAACACTTTCATTGAATTAATGTGATTCCTATTACTCATACATTAAAATATCACCACTAATATTCATACAACCCATCCTCATACTTTTTGGCTGTGATTTCATTCAAAGTATAAAGCCTGTCGTCTTTCCTTTTCAACTTGTTCATCGAAGGATGTACTGTATAGAGATTGTCTGCTCCTCTTCTCAACAGCCTTATTGTGCTGCATCCTCGACTCCTGGACAGTGCTACATACACATTAAATGGGTCCAAAGTTCCGCTGGGTGGCTTTCCCAGGTCAACAATCATGTATTCCATTGTTTGACCTTGACACTTGTGATGAGTGAAAGCATATGCTGCAACTATAGCCAGCTGGCATCAATGAATCCAGGTCATAGTTCCATCCCTAGTCTGTACACTGAAACTTCCTTCATTAGGCACTATCGGAACCAATCCTTTGGCGAGGCCTGGAAAATCATATTCATCCAATGGATTGTCTGGTTTAAATATGATGATGGCAGGTGGATATCTCAATATCATCTCCATTTGACCATCTGGCTTCTCAGGAAGTATTTCTTGACTGTCCAGCACTATGTCTTGTATTATTCCATGTGTCCCATTTGCGACATCAGCTTCTGTGGCGATGTTCATCAATACCATTGCCCACATGCCTATAGCTATTTTCACTTTATCGCCTAGTCGCGCTGTTTTCTTCGCCGGCATTCCCACAGCGATTACTCTCTCTTCCATTGTGAGCTTTAATCTGTTTGTTCCTGCAGCGTCTTCTGCACGACAAGTATACAACCGCTGTCCCAAAAGACAGCAGTGTCGATGTAGGGCTTCATTGTTCCACCTATCTCTGGGGCCGTGCCAGGGACATAACAAAAATGGCGTCTTTCCATGGTGCAGCTGTGAAATTTATTCCTTCTTTCTTGTCGATAACGAGTTTGTTGAGTTCTCATAGGTCATCAGCTGTACACCCTCCAATGCGGAGGCGGTTCAGTAGAGTGTTCCAACCTTCATCCTGGACCCAGTTTTGCTTCGTGAGAATGACCATGTTAGTGAATAGCTGATACAGCTCTCTGCCTATCTCAGTGCGCTCTCCTTTACAACAAGAATCATACAGTGCAGCTGACGGATTCCCTACAGGTGGGAACTGGTGAAAATCACCATACAATATCACACTCATCCCTCCAAACAGCTGCTCCCAGTGTCCCCCTTGCCGGGACTTTTCTCTTGACAGCACCTCTGAAACCAAAGCCAGCATGTCTTTTGTCAGCATTGAACATTCATCTATCTCCAGGTACTCCTTCCCTGCAATATTCCGTCGTCTCTTTTCCCTGGTCTCTTTGCTTCCTTTATTGTACCAGTCGTCTTTCTTTGCAGGATTGATGGGTATCATGCCAAAAGAATGAACGGTCTGGCCACCTATTAGACTTGCAGCCACTCCAGATGTTGCTGTCTTTGCCAGTATTTCCTCTGCATTGTAGTGCTCAAATGTCTCTGAAATGGCATTGATCAATACCATCTTTCCTGTACCCCCCTGTCCCTGCACCATCATATATAATGGTTTGGGTTTTTTTCCAGCTAGGAGTGCTTTAAGATGACTCTCGATGATATCATGTGCTCGCCTCTGCTCCTTGTTCAATAATTGAAGCAGTGGCCTGTTTTTCGGTTGTTTACGAGGCAAATTCATGCCTCCACCTGGGTCTGTTTCTTCATTTGAGATGTTAAGACTGTTTGATAGCTTGTCACACCTATCTTCGGTGCCATGACCTCTTTCCTTCTCCTTGTTACAAGTTATGGACTTCAGAAGTCTGTTCCACTCCCAAAAATGCAGGATGTCCTCTGCATCTGCTGTGGGTGCGATGCCTGCAATCGCAGTGTGTACCTGTGGTTTACTGAATACAGATGCCTCTTTGGCTTTGTCCATGGCATCCAACCCAAACTGTATCTCTCTGAATGGGTGGCATAAACTCTCAGCTGCCGTTATGTCTTCCTCAGTGAATTCATAATGTGAATGATGGCTTCCCTCTCTATCATCGTCAGGTATATCTTCAGCACCCTGCTCTTCTCCTATATTCAGCAGTGCTCTGCAAGCGTTGCTTGTATTTTTCTTGTGTGCTTGATCTGATGCCTTGTGATAGTACTGGATATTGTCCATGACATTGATCTGTCTTTGTGTTAGAGTTGCTGAGAATCACGTCCAGACATCAGAAAAGTGCTCCGTTTCTGATTTAAGATCTTTCATTGATCTCCAAGGCTGCAGAAGAGCCAGCATTGATGCACAGTAGTATTCATACTGGTCTGGTCTATCTCTCCTTGGGAACCACACTCCGACAAATTGCACAGTAGTCTCAGAGCCACTGTGTCTAATAACTCTGCACCTCTTTCCATGTCCGGTTCCTTCCTTGTACGGTACTCTTGAACTCCTCCAGGCCCCTGTCTTGCTTTTAGACGGCTCTCCATCATATGTCTCGCTGTAGAAGTCCATGAAAGACATGCCCTCTAACAGATCTCCTCTGTCTGAGTACTCCCGCAGCTGATCTTTCAGTTTCATCTCCCCTTCAACCAGTTCAACAGGTAAGGAGACCTCTTCGCTTTGAGTTTCAACTCCGGTTCCCGCATTGGTGCTGCATGCGGCTTGCTCTGTGTGCGATCTACCAGTAAGAAATCAGTTGATACAAACAAAACGTACCAGGTCTAGGGAACATATCTTACCGTTTTTCTTTGAGCTGAGGGTAGGCGTCTTGGATAGCTGCTGTAACAGCATTCCAATATACAACAACATAATGATGGGATAGAAAGCGGTCACCCCATCCCATGACATGAGATATTGCTTCACAAACACTGAACTCTTGCTCCTTGTTCAGCAAGTGAGCAAACTTCTGAACTAGCTTTTTCCCCAAGTCACGACATTCCATCACCTTTTGGTCTATCTCCATTTCAAATGCTAAGGTACGGGCAAGTGTTGCAGACGTATTCCAGGTGAGCAACTGTTTTTTTGTTGCATAATTGGTTATATACCAAGTGATGTCCTTTGTGTCCACTGCATTGGTGATTAGTTTCACATCCTGGTTACTCTTGAGACAGTCCATCAGATCCGGACACCAAGCGACCATTTTTGCTGACATCTGTTTTAGTCCCCATTCACCAGTAGGTAGAACCCATGCATCTGATGATATCGGAAATGGTGCTCTCCTCTTGCAAACAGGTCTTCCTTCCTTGTTTTTCCTCACACACATACCTTGCTGACATTTATGATATTGCACAGTCCACGCCACCGACTTCAAAGACTCTGATCTACGTGTTTGATAGTCGGGTTCTGATGGATCCATTGGTCTGGCATACGATACAGCTGTCTGAGTACACATCCTGTTGATTTCTTCCATGGATGCACCATCTAGGTCTGCTGTAATATTTGCCTGGATAAACTCCTTCATCTTTTCTCTGAACGGTTCAGATGACAAGGCTGCAGTCATAATCTTCAATGATGGACTCCCTTTCAACCACAGCAATATGTGGAGATGAAGGGTCACTCTACCTTGAGATTCTACGGCTCCAACATAAGTGTTGACCTGTCCAAAAATTCCATCTTTTCTGGAAACAGATGCACCTGTCGTTGCTGCCTTTATGCCAAATAACTCTTCTAACACGACGGTAATGATTAGGTGGAAGTATTCCGCTGCTGCAAATGGATTGGATGCCATGTTTTGCCCTCGGTCTTTAGCTAAGGGTCCCGCAATACTGAGGAAATGGTCAAGGTCTATGTTTGCACCTGCTAGCACTTGTGCGATTGGGTCGTGTGTATCTGATGGATTAATTGTGATCTATAAATTGGGAGGGTTGAATGCTAAATTGGTACTCCATATCTTTGACCGAAGACTTTTTCGAGATTCATCCATTCCAGGAACTCGGGCTCTCACAGCAGGACAGCTGGTTTCGAAGAGCTCGTACCCCAGGATGGGTAAACGGCACCTGATGCATCTCCTCTTCGCTTGCCTGCTTCAATATATCTGGCAGTCAGATTCATAATCAACACCCAATGGTAATGAAAACTTGAACGTTTAATCTGCAAAGAGGTGGAACGACATATTTTCCATTTATGCATAACACCATATATCTGGAACATAAAATGGTAGTCTTTTCAAAACCTCTGGTCACTGTATTGTAGGGCCCATCTCGAGTGTACTTCATATGGTACGTTTCGTGATCTGTCAACTTCGAACCCCCCACTGGCCATATGGGAATAACCACTGGAAAGGCCCCCAATAGATGGTTAGGATTTCCTGGCCCTCCATCAGTCTGTTCACCTGATTCTTGGTCAACCCTAGCATACTCATTGGTGAATACGCTTCCTCTCCTGATGAAATATTTGTCTTCAGGTCAGATGCCTCGCAACAGTCTCATCGTTACCAAGATTCGCCAATGCGTGCGCCATAACATCAGTGTCCATGATGTTATCCCCATTAGCATCTATCATACCATTTGAATGAAGCAGGAAAGCATATAAAGAATGGGGTCATTCCTCCCAAAACTATCTCCTAACAGTGGGGTCTAGATACTTGCCTGGCTCTGTAAAGGGATCTTGCCTCATTTTGCCTCCCTCGACTCTGATGGTCCCAGGTTCATACACTGTAGAACGTTAGCTCTCTTAAGTTATGGCTCTCTTCTATAAAAACACACACCAACAGAATCCCATCCATCTTGGTTGGGAACATATGTG
Organism: Armillaria mellea; assembly: GCA_030407055.1. Classification (NCBI taxonomy): domain Eukaryota; kingdom Fungi; phylum Basidiomycota; class Agaricomycetes; order Agaricales; family Physalacriaceae; genus Armillaria; species Armillaria mellea. The sequence continues at coordinate 349,768 of JAUDZF010000001.1, read as the reverse complement.
TCCTGTTCCATGGCAAGCCCTACAGTGTCATACAAAGTTCTGACTGTAGACAGAATCTCATTAGGTACGCCATCTGAAGGGAGATCAGATAAATTGTTGTCGGATATTATAATGTCATGGTACAGCGGGTTGTTAGCTTTTAACCATTGGAGCGCCTTTCAAACACGCTCCCTCCTGACATGAAATAGTCCAGGAAGCTCTCTCATTTTCACACCTCATGGACCAACAAATGTAATCCTGATCACTGCAGAAAGAACATGAGCTTGTGGTGGAAGGACATTAGCTGAGACCAAGCCTGCAATGTGGCTCGTATTCAAAGGGTGTGTTGATATGTTGCCTTTCAAGCCCAAGTATACTGCATCATTGGCTAGCCAATGCTCTGCATGCTCTGATTTTGGATACATCTTTACCAGATACATGCAAGGTAGATGTCGGGTGACCAAAACACGCTCTGCCAATGATAGTATGGATAGTTCATAGGGGACTTGGCCTATCCACATGTTGTTCACTAATGTGAGAGGTGGCATCTGTCCTGAACCCAAATGATGGCTGCAGTCGTTACACACATAACCAGAGCCATTTTTCATCTATCGCCTCTCTGTGTAGGAGGGATCCCATGTGCAGGATGTGTGCTGGGTGAGGGTGAGTCGGTTTCAAAAGCTGAATATTGGGTATCTCATCCACATGAAGTTCAGTCATGTTGGAGGATGCAAATAACAGTCTTGCGCAGACCATACATGCACGTTTTGCAAGCTTCGCATTCGATGTCCTGTATATATATCCTTTAATACACTCCTCTCTGGTTCCCTGACTAACATTCTGCAAGAACGGACCGTTTATGAGTCCATCAACGATGTCATCTTCACACTCCTCTGTTCTGGTCTCCACATTTGGACTTGCATCCATGCTGGATACCCCTGTATGTACAGCTGAAGCCCAGGTCATTGTCTGGTCTTCTCCAGGCTTGCCCCAGGGTTTCTTTCTGCCACGATGATTATCCTCCAACCTCTTATCATTTGGATTTTTCCTTTTCTTGCCCATCGCTGATTGTTCAGCTGCTAGGTGTCTGATTCGATTTTGTGCTTCTATAGATAGGTTACTAATGTAGTCCAGTAACCTTAGTCACGAATGCTTTTCATTGCGTCCGACCAAAACAACCTGTTCAACTAGTTTGATGACTTGGGGAACAGTAAAATAGCAGAGTTCTGCTTCCACAGATGTACTGTCATTGAACAGTGCAAATGTTAATGTTGGATGCTGTGTTTGGACGCATGGTGAAGAGATGAGAGATGGATACTAGATTATTAGATGAGGATCGTAATTGAAGACATAAAATATGCAAAAGCATGAAAGAGGACAGATAACAGATAGCTAGAGGGTAATGCTGAGATAACAAATATTGTATGGATCAGTGAAAGAAAAGGAAGGAAGGAACATGTTGTCCAGGTGGCATATCACTGCATTTAAGGCCCATGCTCTGATCAGGCACAGTTGATCAAACCAGGAGGCTATTGCCATGAGCGCCGGATAAATCCGGCATCATGGTTCCCAAGAGCGACCTATGCAGACATGGAGATTAGTTATGCAACATATGTATGGAGAATAAAGACGATGTAGCTCACGTTCCTATGGACAAGGCGTGACTCAGGCTGGTCGCCATGATGTCAAAGTCGCCATCATTGTCAAGATCAGCATTGTTGTCATTGGCAGCATTCTTTTTATGATATTTTTTGATGTGGACCCCTACACCCAAGGTTGACTCAAGAGGCAGGTTCAGTAAAGTCCCATGCTTCAGTGTCACCAATAGGATGGCAATCACAGAGCTGGCCACATCCGAATCTACCAATTGGTAGGTGATATTTTTAATGGCCAAAGTATCTTCACTGACACCGTTATGATGAGCCCATTGCACCAGAATTCGAGCAAGAATGATAGCAGAGACATACGTATAGGGACCACCACCTTCGTCGGTGCAGGGTGGATCCACGACCACAAATATCGCGTGCGTGGCCTCCACCATGCCCATCTGAGCAGGGGATATGGCCTGACCATTGTGATGCTGGTGTGATGTCAGTAGGAGTTTAGTGGCGGAGTAGATCATGAAGTGTGAAATTGGGAACCAAAGGCAATAAAAGGATGAGGCTGGTATGTTAAGGAGCGCTTTTCGTATGTCTTCTGTAGCATATGCCATGAAATGATCCTAGCAATGGGATCAGCCCATATGTAGAGAACAGCCCAGATAAACAAACACATGGAGATGGCTCGCACTATCAGTATCTGCGCTTCCACAGCACCGGCGGTGGTGTGACCAACTGCTAGAATGAGGTATCCGATGAGAATGGGTACGAGATCACGAGTTATTGCTTTTTTTATGCATGGTATGGTCTTGGCCATCGTCGGTGCACCGCTGGCTGTTACATCCTCATCAGTGATGTAGAGAAAGGTCGAAGATAAATGTTTATCACCTGTCACCCTGTTGGGGTCTAAGAAAGCTTCTTCAACGATCGCTCCCATCCTTCTCTTGTTCTGAACCCATTGGACTGGTGTCTGAGTAGTGTTCATACCGAATGCGGTGTCATCGCTTGTGCTGTTGTTGTCCTGAGCTGAACCGCTGCCACTGTATTCCAACAGCTGGTGGTTGGACTGCTGAGTGCTGGAGTAGTCGTAAGAACCTGGAGGAACATTGTCATTGGACTGCTAAGTGTTTGAATAGTCATAAGAACCTGGAGGAGCGTTGTCATTGGACTGCTGAGTGTTGGAATAGTCGTAAAACCCTGGAGGAACATTGTCGTTGGACTGCTGAGTGTTGGAATAGTCGTAAAAACCTGGAGGAACTTTGGCTTCATCGGAGATGCTGGTTTCACGCAATGGGATATCAGACAGCATGTCACGTTCGAAGAGAGGGCTATGAAATGGAGGAACTGATGAGTGATCGATGGCCGAATCCGTATCCATATCATACTCGTTGTTCGATGGGATTGTACTGTTGAAAATGTCAATACAGCGACAGACAGCGCAACAAAAGTAACCCAGTACATACCTTGGAGTGGTAGAAGTCAACATATTAAGAACTGGACCAGTATAGATCACAGTCTCTGATATGTTTGTGAGTCGGCAACGTGAAATACATGAGAAGATACATGCTGAATAGTGTGAACCACGAATACAAGTCGAACGAACATGAACATAAACATAACTCGAAGATATATATTTTTAAAACCCAATAATTATTTGATCTTCTAAGAAAATAGTGATTATATCATTAATCAAGAAGTAAGTAATGCGGTGGAAGCCGTGTCTTTTCTTTCAATTCTTTCTCAACACCGCCAGCCAGGCATAGGCACCCCTTGCTGACCAAGTGCCACATATATAGTATTGATCTGCTGAAGGTCGGTAACATAGCAGAACACATTTCTATATATTGGCTATCAGAATACTAAATATCCTAAAACCCTTTCCAGTTCACACCGGAATAGTTGGAGGTATCCAAGCTCTGTAGTTTGCTGAATTGTTTACCTATGAACCTCCGCACCACTACTTTATCCACATGTAGCCTCATCATACCGTATCCTATCTGGATGTCTAACCATTTGAATGAAGGATGGTCCATTCTGCTCCATATCACTTGGGCTAAACGTCAGAGGGTGTTGGCATGTCAATCATGGTCATCCTCCGCTAGCACTTTGATATGTATTCGAACATGTAAAGCTCAAAGCTGGTGAGGTGCGATTGTGGATATGGATGCTGATGAACCTAGTTACTCCTGCGGGCAGAAAACACAAGACCTAAAACGGCAAGTGCTATCAAGCAGCTAATCTGAAGGCAGGTTCTAGCGAGTCTAGTCTTGCACCTCCGTGTGGTGACTATAGCTTCCTAGGATGGTAGCGAACTTTTGCTACGGTTGTTATGAGTCCCTAATGGTCTAGAGAGGCTCAAGTTATGTACGCAAAGTTTCCTGGAAGGGAAGCGATGCGTAAACGTGGCTGTAGGCTGAGTGGGGGCGACCTATATACGGCGCGAACTTTTTGTTGGTGTCGGAAACCTAGCTACGGTTCCAGTATTGTAACTGTGTTTCTAATGAACTTCGTTAGTAACTTTCTTTACCTTTACTAGTCTTTCGAACGCGACGTTTCAAGGTGAGAATGACAAGAAGGATAGCTTTTCTTATGCTTTAATATTCCTTCCTGCTTTACAGAGCGAAGTAGTAACAAGACTTAGTTGTCTGGTCTCTTAGAACACAGAGACGCGACGTTAAATCTTGTTGGTTGTGTGAATATGGGGAATTGGTGGGGTATCCGCCCATCTACTACTTTCTAGCTACGTTTTGTCCTCTTTTTATACAAAGTTCGCGAACTTTTATCAGTAAGCAAAGTTTCTAAGGCTATAAAACCGCAGTACATATTGCTGAGCATGTCTAAGGCATTTATAATACTAAAGAACTTTTTAAATACTTTACTTACAGTGCCGCCAAAGTGCATGGGTGCGGCTGGTCATTTTGGTAAGATTTTCTTACATATCCTCGGCTACGGCTCACTAATACTACTGGTTTAAGTACGCGACCATACGGTCCCGTACTTCCGTTAGCAATCCGTAGTCGTAAACAGCCTACGCATGGTTAAACCCATGACTCGGCCAGTGCTGCGCGCACCTAAGTTCTAGGCCAGTCAGGCGCTTACTCTGTTTATGGATGATTGGTAATCAAAAAGGGACTCATGGGAATATGGCGCATCAGTTCCGCAGTGTAACTTCGCGTACTTTGCAAAGTTCAGAATGAAACAAGTTGGCCCTTGCTTGCAACGTTAGGTTTACTGAAAGTCCGTGGGTGGGACATAATCGATAATTTGAAGGTAGTGCCCGCGATTTCTGAGCACACAGAGCCTGGAGGCTCATCAATGCTGTAAGTGATTTCAACTCCTCATCCAAGCATTCAATGTAGAGTCTCTTCAAGGAAGTGAGCTGATTCATATAAAGGACAGACGATGTCCATAACAGTTTGGTAACTACTACATAGAAAGAAAGAAAGAAAAGAGAGAGAGAGAAAAAACCACTTTGAGCATACTTATGAGATGGCAAAGTATGATAATGATTACCTTTTTGCTTTATCTTGAGTTCCATCAACGAGGTTGCAAATCTGTTTATTGTCTGTTGCATCAATCCAGCATCCCGATCCAATTCATTGATCATCTCTATATCCTGGACACCTTCTATGAAAGAGATGGCTCGCAACAATGTGCAGGGGTCAATAATTGACACAATGTCCACAGACATTGCCTGCAGCGTTATTTTGCCTGGAATACAATTATATCCTGTATCAATGAACAGCGTGTGTGATCCTCCCACTACTACTGATCTGTTTTGCGGTATCAGACTGACAAATGCGTTGTGGCTAAGAGTACAGTCTATAAACACTGTTTCTCTAACAGAAGGACTGATCCTGAGAGTTTGAGTAACAATGGTGTTGCAAAAAAGGATTGTTTTCAGGTCCGGCAATGACCTGGCAACAGCATTAAACTCACTTGGAGCACATCTCCTGCCTATGCCAGTGAAGGGTTAGGGGGGTTGGAAGGAGGTCACCGGTCTTCGCCGACGTTGCCGTGGTTGGTATCTGAGACAGTGACCTCTCGGGTGTGTTTACAATAATCCATGCAATGTGCGGAACAAGCCATCTAGATGTACATCTAATATATAAAGTCTGCTTCATTGCCACCGATCCGAACATGCCTCTAAGTATTTTGGATGGATTTTTAGTCAATATCAGGTATGCCATAAGGTGGAAATAATTCCTCGGGTTCCTGCAAGACAAGCCGCCACACCCGCAGCTGCTCTAGATTATTCAGCGGTTCCTAGATGTAGTCATCGTCGAACAGACCCACAGCATGGTGTTTGGGCATAGCCAACTTTATCATATTATCTTCATTGACAATTGGCGGTGCACTATTCTCTCTAGATGTACAAATCGATCCATAGGTGTAAAGAGGTATTCGTATATGGGGAAAGCCATGAAATAATTGTTAGACCAAGAGAGCCAGATCAGCACTGAGCATGTAGGTGAGATAGGAGTGCCCGCTGCGATATCCTTCGAGACTTAACACGTCTGTGTGGTATGGTCGAGGAGGACCTTGTGTTCATCGACAGAGCCAGTGGAGTACGAAACCTTGAATGACTCTATGAACACTTGATATAGCTGAAATAAAACACAGTGTACCTAATTCCTGTTCAACCAGGCATCCGCATGCCTCTACAAAATCTTCACCATGCCCATCTGAGCAGGGGATATGGCCTGACCATTGTGATGCTGGTGTGAAGTAGGAAAGCGTGTATAGTGACGGTGAATGGGTAGGTTGTACTGGTGTCAGATGACATCTTAACCCTGCACTGGCATTGTCTGACCACTTCCATTTGGTAACTCGTTAAGCCCTGCATTACTTAAAGGTACACCGTGGTCCTGTAGAATTCACCACTTCAAAAATTTCACCTATTATGGACAGAATGCCACAAGAAATCAAAAATAAAATCGTCGCCCATGCATGCGATGATCCAATAGACGCCCAGAACTGTACACTGGTGGACAGATCCTTTCTTTGGCAAGCTCATGAATGTCTATTCTATTACATCAACATCGGCGCCACCAGGTCGGATTTACATTCAAACCTTGGATATCGAAAGGCACACCGCATCAATGCAGGTAGCTTGCCAGCTTGAACGATTTCCAAATGTGCGGTACCATGTCCGGACAGTCGTTTTTCATGGATCAGCGTTGGATGACAGTAATACCCTCTTTCTTGTCCAGCTTATAGCTGGTCTTCCTCGACTGAAACAGTTCATGTTCAGAGGCCTCACCTTTGTTGACGATGCCTCAGCAATATATCTAAGTCGAATAGCTTCCTCATTCACCTTAGTTGAAGAATTGGGGTTTAGGCGATGTGTGATGTCTAAAAAGGCATTAGAGACATTGTCTCCTGGTGGGTCACACTTACCTCATGGCTGTTGTTATATAACATGTCTTTGCGTAGTATTGATGACTCTACAAATACTAGATCTCCGGTCTACTCATGTTCACGTGGATTGTTTGCCCTTCAGTACATTTGGGACAATTCATGAAATGCATTTGTCAGTGTCGAGAGTCATCCTCAGTCAAGACGCGTCCGCCTATGATTGGGTAGCATTGGCTTCCTTTGCACAGGTCTGCATACTGAAGGTGGCTGTCTACAATCCCAGCAACTTAAAATTCGTTAGTATGATATTGGCTTCAGCAACTGCGCTCAAGTCTTTGAAGCTTTGTTTTTGTCATAAGCCCCCCTCCCCCTCCCACCATCTCAATCCTTTTGAACATAGCTTGAATAGTCACTGCTTACAAGATTTGAAGGTCTACAACACCGGAACTTGCTCTCGATGGCCTCCCTCGATTAACAAATCTTTTGTTCCATGGTGCGATATCAGCCTTGCAATTCCTGCAGCATTCAATAGATACAATAGCCATCCCAATGCTGACTGATATTCGGTTCAATGCCGGATTTCATTCATCCAGCGTTTCGCTACAACATCATATGGGTATTCTGAACAAGCTGGATGACTCTTTATTACATAGCATCAACCTAGAAGCATTTGTTGGCATAACTTGTATGGTGCTACAACATGTGCATGCCATCGGAGAAGCAGACAGAGAGTGTTTCATGAAATATACGTTTCTGAAAACTTGCAGCTTGATTTGCAAAAAGTTTGTTTTCGAGTTTGGGGTTTGGTTTTGGTGGTTGAAGAACTGGAATATTTGCTCGGTATCATTAACATGTCCCTCTTGAATGTATACCTGATTTGTTCAGGTCCGTATCACTTTGCATAGCAGGGCTAGCAAATATGTAATACGAAAAACATCAATTCATGGAAGATGTATGCAGGTAATAGAGTATATTTATAGATACTACTTCATACCAACTTTGATGTTATAAATTTATGTTCCATTCACACTACTTCAAACCAATGCTGCTTTTCCACTCAGCTTGGATCGAGACCGAGACTGATACATAATGGGCTGGTGTGCGATCGGCCTGTTCTGGTCAATATTCTATAGGTCAGATTTACTAATGTGTCCCTCTTTCGAAATCATGTATCAATTCAGGGGATTATAAACAAGAAGCCAGTCGACTATCCATAGAATGTGCAAGCTTCATACAAAATGTCTGTATGAATGCTGACCCACCAAAATCATCTATCATCATCTAAGGCACAGATTTGAGTACCAATACCTACCCAATTCACTAAGAAAGGAAATCCACTTATGTCGCAGTCTTCACTAAAACATCGATTTATGGAGATGCAATGTGGTGATTGATGAACCCTCTAGATACTACTTCCATGCCTCGGTATGTTCTAGTTGTACTTCGCCACAATCGAACACTGCTTTTCCATTCTGCCTGGTTCAGGCATTGGCCTTTGCAGTCACCATTCAGATACAGCTGAACACGAATGTTGATACCAATCTTCTGCAGTCAGCGCTCCAGTGCCTGAGATCTAGACCTGAATTTCTAAAACTGCATTCTCTTGGAAACCAGGACAGATCCTGAGTAAATGCAGTCAAGGACTGATGTGCTCCAATAAACTCTGTACACCCTGCATATCAGGTTGAATCTGTTTCTCTGACAGTCCCTCTGCCCAGACGCAGTGACTGGTATTATTGTTGGACATCGCTTGTAAATGGTGGCATATGCCATTATGAGATATATCATTTCCTGGTCCAGATAGGATGGATTCTGGGTCGGGTACATGTTCCATTGCGATATGCCAAACTAAACCACCCTGCATCAATGCCACCCTTGCAACTGCTGGATCTTTGAGCAAAGCCTGTCTCTTCCATACATAATATGCAAAATCAGAAAGATCTGGTTTGAATCGTACAGGGTGATATGGAATGGCACCTGGAGGATGAACTCGGCATGGACCAACAACAGCATTGTCCACACACATGGTGAATTTAGCACTGTAGCGACACATTTCTTCGGCAAAATCGTCCAGACAGGTTACATTTTGGAGACACAGACAATGTAAAACATCCATGGTGTGGTATACAATGAACCTGTAAGGTGATCGCTTCATTGTGACAACTGGTCTGATCTCAAACCCCACTTTATCACTATGATACCATCGGACAATGTGCACGGTGAAGTCAGGATTTGTTTCTCTCAACAGGTGATGGGGGGCACCTGTGATCATGTCCCAACATAGTGGAGGCATTGGACAAGGTGGCGGCTTTCTTGCTGTGTCATCCTCCAATATCAGCAATGACAGCCACCTCAGACCTTCTGATATTCAGTATAATTTCAGTTTTAGCCTGTAGGCCGATCACTTTCAACTGGCAAAAATGAGCATCCTAGATCTCGGCACAGTTGCAAGACTTTCTGTTTTTCCACAGACGTGTAAATATCTGTGGCTGACACTGTCAGCAGTGGTGTTGGTGGATGGTTTGGAGATGATGAGGCTACAGGCATTATGCCGAACTGAAACTGAAGGGTATCATCCAAGGAACAAATAAATAGTAGTTTAGGACACAGTTCTTCCACGATTGCACCTGTATGTTCTGTTATGCATGAGTTCCCAATCCTTGATGGAACCTCGGTATATGTCGGGTGCTGGTCCTTTCGGATGGTCTGCATATCTCGCCTTCTTCTTGCTCATCGACTGTCAGCTGGATTGGTAAGGACATGCCTTGGTAAGGGGACAACTCGAATTTAAAATTTAAATCCCATTCATTCCAGTACGTGGAGTATTGCCTCTGCAATGGCGTGTAATCATCCCAAAAGTCCGGAACGGCACTTTGTGGTATGAGTTTGCGACAGAGGTGCTCTGCGCCTTTAATCATACACCAATAGAATACTCGGGATTCTGCCTTGGGACATAAGTGCTTTTTCACATGCACCTTGCGAACCTTGTGGTGTTGCTTATCCCGAACAGATTCATTGTTGATAAGCTGTTGGACCTTGCAGTCATGACGTTCAAAGAACATTTGCCATGTTTCTTCAGGGGATTGGATGCCTGTATCAAGTGGTTTGGTATCACTGGGAACCTCTGTTGCACTGAGTATTGTTTGATCCAATGGGTTCAATGTGGTAGACACCTTCAGTGGTATATTGCAGCTGTTCATCCTTTTATGCATGATCTTGAATATTTCTCCTGATAACCTTTCGCGCCACTTCCCTTGCAGCATTTCGAACATGCGTGGTTGCGAATGAAGGGCAGCTTTGCACTGTATTTGTATTCGATGAGGTGTACTTTGTATATGATAGTGTGCCATCAGCATGTCACTGGCATGATATGGTGTATCCTCAGTTCCCCAGTCAATCCAAAGAGGCACCTGACATTTTCTGTATACAGTGAAATAACTCGGCGAAGTTGCAAGTCTGGGCATCCACGAACAGGCCAACTCGGAGCGATTGGTGTTCTTCCCCCTCCCAATAACCCGCATTCGCGCTGTACCAACCAGGACGACCTAATCGTGTCAACCCATTTTCCACCTATTTGTTCTGTCAGCATGGCCAACCATAGATGAAATTGGTCGTCTTCATGGATAGGTGCAGATGCTAGGCCTAAAAGGTAGGAGAGTTCCTGCTGCCATGATGATAAACACTGTCGCACGAACCTTATAGTGGCATGCACCATGGCCATCCGACTGTGTTCTGTGTGCTGATACCCATATTTCCAAGGTGGGGGGAAGCTGATGTGTCCCAGATTTCAGTGCAATAAAAATTTATCTTCCAACAATCGTTTCAAGTGTTGTAGCAGTGTTTCGATATTCTTCCATTTCTCTATGAGACTGCTCTTGATGATCCAGACATTGGGACCAGAAGACTGAATCAGAATAGACTGAAGCATGTGATTTAATGGCTGGAACAGTTCACATTGAAAAACCGAGCTACGATTAACCAGTATAAACCCTTGATACAGCATGGTGTTGGAAGCCCAGTGCCAATCAATGAAATACTCTGGATCTGAAGGCCACACCACCTGAGGGTCCTCGAAACCATGACCGACTTCAGGAATGGGTGGAAGTATGTCGGAGCCCACACAGTAAAACGAGTGTTCGGTGTCATCTCTGATAGTTAACCCACCCAAGGCAGTGGGTAACATAACGCTACATTCACATCAGTGTTTTACACAGATCCTGATAACATATATTAATGCACACGGAGTTGAATCAGGGATCAGGCCCGTGTATCCCAACGCACTGCATGTCTGCAGTAAGGTGCCTATAAAGAAGCTTCAATTTAATCCATGCCATTCTGGCAGAGACTACTCACCAGAGTAGTACTGCTGCTATTCAGTATCTATTCCGAGTCTTGGTGAGTGTGATGTATGTCGCAAGACTGTTGCAAGGTGTGTGGCTGGCTGAGAAGGATAAGCCTTCAGGTCGACCATTAGTGCCACACTCAGGCAGTCTCTGTCTTCTGGTTGTGTGTAGTTGTGTGTAAATATAAGCCTGAAAAGTTGACTGCCGGTCGACATGCCAAGTTGGAACTCCGACCAGTGTGTGAAAACCAGTATTAGTATAAATAACAAATTTAACAGGAACAAGGGCTGCACAATGGTGATTAAACCATGCTTTGATGCAGGATATCTTTGGTTGGCATCCACTCCGCAGACCTTAACGTTGATGTGCTGCCGTTCTCAGTCTGCTGTTGATAGTAAGTATGAACTTCTGTTACCTGCATTCTGGGCTGTTTAAGTTTCAGTCACTTGCTAAGTAATCTCTTCTCAGGGCTCGCAGGGAATAACTTTCCTCATGCAAACAATCGTTCAACTATCCTCAATAGACCACGACAGGATACATCCTGCATCTACCAGTCAATTCACCATAGGGCCTAGGGAGCGACGGATCATATATCCATGCATGCTAGTCTGTAAAAAGTGGTTCGATTGGGCTCAACCAGCTCACCTCTGTGAACTCAAATTCAACCGTCTAGCCATTCAGAAACCACTAGTAGCCCAATATCTGTTCACAACCTTCATGGACAGTTTCACTGCGAAACGACATCCGAATTGGCCTGCTCATATCCAATGGTTGATAATCGATGCCACCACATCCCCACCTTGCAGAGAGGAGGTGAACACATTCTTCTCCCTCCTGGTGAATTTGAAGACAGTGGTGTTCGAAGGCTGCATTACCGACTCAGTTTTCCTTGTTTCTCATTGATCTGTTGTCCTGATGTGGAATCCCAGATATATGCTGGTGAAAGGACTTAGACTATTTACAAGACACAACCAGCATCCATCAGGAGCTTCATCAGCTCTATCCTCTTTTCACCGGGTTATCCGCTTATGGGTTACTCAACATGGATACCATCAAGCTTTCAGGTCCCATTCATGTCTTTTCCATAGGTTTCCCCACTCTCAGGCATAACAATACTTCTCATCTCATGTGCAATAGAACATCGATGCTGATCTGTACATTATGGGACCCAACACTGTACACCCGGTGGACGTACAGCTGTATCATGTTCCTGATATGGCCAGAATACTCCGTGCAGGGCATCTCGGGATTGAGCTTTTTTGATTTCTCCCATGTCGGTCGTCTTGACCTTGCTGTGCATACCACAGATGCCTACTCTATTTTTGAGGCTATCATGGTATTGCCAGCTGTTGAGGTCCTTTATTTAGATCTGACTGCACTGACAACATGTGAGCACACTCTTTCCTTCCTGTGCTTCTGCCGGTTTACCCCATTTGTAGGTGTGCTGAAAGTTTGAATGCTTAACACTTTGCAAGAGCTTCATTTATATGTCAGAGCGGGGCAGCTTTCATATGCCTCTGCTATCCTTGAGGACCTTCCCCACCGGGGAGAAGGTGTTGACGTTAGCATCATATTTGTACATTGGAGGACTGACTTTTTCTGTTTGGAATTCCATGCATCACTCCAAACTGTTGACGCTCTTGCGGCCACTGTGGCGTTCTCGTTGAAAATATATATTCGTTTTGGTGGTATCACTCGCATACTGTGGTTCACCTGTACTTTTTGACGACTGTTGCAGAGTACCTGAACACATGTTTGAGAACCTGGAATGATGTTGGATGGTTAACATTATTTTGGGACATGCGAATCTGATATATGGGAAAGAGCTGCTAAACCCTTGTGGCAAGCTGGCTGGAGAATGTATCTTCAAAATAGTATATACACATTCAATTGAATCGATGGGGTTTTCACCCTTGGCTTCCATATTTCTAGTGAAGTATTGGTTGCGCACGAATGAAAAATAGGTATTCTATATTTATTTTTCATACATAAACAACCGAAGGGGCATTGTTGTCTGTTGTGATATGGGGGATCAGTTCATCTTCCATATGTACACGCGCTGTGTCGAGCCAGTAGTATTGCGCTTGGCTGAGCTCTGGAAACGCATGAGGATGTACACTACAGTACCTACTTATATACTAAAAGACTATCTACTAGAATCTTCTATACTTTTCCTATATCTTCTTTCTTAATCAGCATCTTTGGCATGATGCCGGATTGCCATATTCCAACATTGTCAATTATTATGGAATAAGGCACCCTACTTTGGTGGCTAGACTTCAACGCTAGTAGTAGACTTCAGCACAAATCTTCCCTTCATTACCTCGTCCACTGCTTTGAAACAATTCAACCTGATCCAGTCACCATAATCTGTTTCATCGTTGAACCTGGTTCTGTTCCATTTCATATGTCTGTTGTGTATTACTGACACCTTGACAATGGCATTACCCATCGCCATTATGTGCCTCGCTATCCTTTTGTATGTTTCAGTGCCATGCTCATGATGATTTGGGTAGACCCACATTCGTGTATGGATGGACAATTGTATTCGGAGAGTGTTCACTCCAGTGATAGGTCGGATGCTCTTGAGGACATCGACCAGCATATCCCCTGCAGTAATCTGTGCAGCAAATGTTCAGACCCTGTAGGTATCGACAGACCTTCAGGTCTATAGGGACCTTCCATATCCCGCCCTCTGTTTCAAAAAAAAAATCATTTCTTTCACTCATCTATCTGAAATGGAAGGCTCACTTACCATACATGTGAATGTCCAGTTTCCTCAACGTGCTGGTGCATTTGCTGACCAACTTCTGCACAGCCAATATATCATGTGTCGTTCGCAACTTTCACATATAACCTCTCTAGCTCAGATGCTATCGACAACCACCGACTTAGAGTGACTACATCCTCATCAGGCAACACGTAAAAGTGCAATGCCAATACCTTGAATCCCCCACATAGTCTCGCGCACCTCGGGAGTACTGATTGCATAATTCATGTTCTCTCCCGAATCATTTACACAGAATGCATCCCCACCACCATTCACATCCAGGTAGCTGCCCACCAGTGCTAATTTCCTGATGTACGGGAATGCATGGAGCAGGCCAAGCATGGTTTTTGGCATCATGAAGCAATTATAACAGTAGAGGGAGTGGACCTCCGAGCTAAACAATCCAGTAGGTGGTGTGAAAGCAATGATGTGGCTATGTCAAAAGCTGACTGTGTGGACCTTCGACAACAGGCTCAACACTTCCTGTACCTTTGTGATGAAGTCGGGTTCCTCCTCTTGATTTGCACGAATAGTTAGGTGTTGAGGGATATCTCATAAGTGACATTGGGTTTTCCCTGGTGTTGAGCCTAGACTTCCGTGGCAACGGCAACACCCAAAACTCCAAGAGAGCTAAGGAAATATGCGTGCAATCACAGTAATCAAGGCTATGTGTTTGTGCGAGTGGTTCGGTGCACCTCCGTGCAGTCAATTCCTCTAGACACAGGTATACACTTCGACTATACAGTCTGGAAGTAGTACCCTTTAGCAGTCAAGTACTAAGAGGCTCAGGCTGTAAGCCGAGGGGATCTCGATAAACGAGATTAAATGGAATCTGGTATGATACAGATACCAAGAAACTGTGCTAGATGCTCGGAACTGATCTAGAAAACGTAAAACCGGTCTGGTAAACGTGAGACTGGCCTAATAAATGTTTGGGCAATCAAATAAACATTTGGACAATCAAATAAACGTGAGGAGAATCGAATAGATGTTTGGAGAGTCAAATAAACGTGTGGAGAACTGAATAAACATGTGAGGAATCGAGTAGATGTGTGGGGGCTTGAAACGGAGAGGTACTGGATGGAAATATGATAACTGAGTGTCACAGCAATACTGGATTGCAACTGGGGACAATGACAATGACATGGGTGAACGATGCAGAGCTGGGCCTTCACAGAGGCAATAATACCATATACTGGTGTGGGCAATGGATACGACGACGATGTAGAAGGTGAAGATGATAAAACGATCCTATCTGGTGAAATTGAAATGATGTTGTGGCATTAAAAGACAAAAGCAAGTTATCGGAGCAAGAATTTGTGTATTGGTGGTAATTAACACATCCAATAACGTTGAGACTATAGCAAGCAATGGGGGATAACCTGGAGCGAAAGAACTCCCTTTTCCTCTGTAGAATACGAGTTTTTATACTAAAAGTTTGGTTTTATAAATAGAAAAGATATCTAAGCATTGGTAAAGCTGTAAGTCATTGGATTAGTAAATCCATAGTAAATAGAAGAAGTTTTCGTCAGCTGAGACATAACAGCTTGTCTGTATTGCCGTGTCTGGATGGGAAACCATGTGGAAGTGGAGAATAATGAGTAAACAGCTAGGTGCTGTTTAACTGCAGACTGTGAGGGTATGGTACATGTTCTGAGGTTGATAAATGGATATAAGCTGCTGTGAAGACTTGGCAAAGTAACAGCCTGAGTAACTGCAGTCTGGAGTATCCGTATTGGGTCAATATCTTTGATGGAGGAGTGCAGGGTCTAAATGATGTCACTATGATCGAGGAATCAAGGGGCACGTCAATTTGGGTGCCTAGGACTGATGCGGCAACCCCATTTTCGGTACGATTGTCAATGAAAGGTGTATTGCCGTGATCGTTCATGGAAATATGGAGAATAAACGTGAACGGAAGGGTATTAACATGGTTTGCTGAGTTATAACCGTGGTATATCACGGTTATTGAAGGATATTGAAGGGTGTAGCATATAATCAAAGGTTGGGGCATTAAATCGAGTACGGCAATGTAGGATAAGGAAGATGGGAGTCGAATCTGTTATTATTGGGTAATCGATGGATAAATCCGCGAATTCTGAGCGTACAGAGCCTGGAGGCTCATCACCGGAGAAGAAACTGATTGTAGAGACAGCACGATGCCATACTCGTAGACCTCACGATAGTTTTACGCATCGTGAAGGATGCACATCTACAAATACCTCCCGCAGTGTTATTCTTTGTGCAGGGAGGCAAAACCCGCTGCAGACCAGCGCACAGTGAAGACTAGTGGAAAGGTCATCATGACAGGCGTCGCTGACAAAACAGTCGACCAGTTCTTGCAGTATATTTCTTCCAGCAATCTTCATTTTAGTCGGACGATGTCTGCCGTGTCGTGGGGTAACAGGACATGCTTATCATTAAAGACAGGTCTGTACTACTAATAACAACCATTCCTGTTCGTTACTGATCAAATAGGCTCCGAGAATGAACGGGTATATCCGATAGATGTCTTTATATACGCAGTCCCAGAATCCCTATCAGTGCAATGCAGAACCTTGCACAAGAGACAAAAGATCACATCACTTCGTATATATATATGAAGCAGGACTTGTCAGCTTTATCCATGGTAGACCGTTCATTTGCCGATGCATGTCGACGTGTTTGGTACACCACCATCCACCTTTCCGCAGGGTCTTCCTTCACTCCACCGTTCTGCGTGGCTGACATCCGAGGATGCAGCAACCGCCGGCCTTTGGGTATGGTGGTGGCTATCAGTCGCGCAATATCTTATGACTTCCCACAAGTGGGCAAATACATTTGAAGGATTGTCTTCTTCGCCAAATATCTTGAGAGGGCAGACGTACTTGCTTTTGTCCAGCTAATGGAAAAGGCACCAACTGTGACGGACTTCATGTTTGTTAATACGGACCTGGGCTTTTTCAAGAGCTCCCTCCAGTTGCTTGTATCCTCTATGAAGATGCTGTCGATTTTGACATTCAAAGGCTGCTCCATTTCCACTCAGACACTAAATATGATAGTAAAAGGTGCGAGAGCCTGCAAAGATCCAGATACAATGCTAAATTCATTTCTCCCAGTGTCACCACGATTGACCACATGGAACTTCGGCTGCACGAACGACTACAATGTCACTCTAGACGAAATGACAGTGGATATGCGTCTCATTTTAAGTCAAGTGCACCGGCTACACATAGGATTCCATTCTGTAGGGTGGGAGGGCAACTTATTATCATATGGTTGGATTGGCGGTTATACGTTCGCTTCTCTCCAGGACTTATGTCTTCACCTTCATCATAAAGCCGACATTGATATGGCAAACATGCTGTTGGATGGTATGCCGATTGTCACTCGCTTGGACTTGCAGATCTGGCATAAGCGACCTTTCCCCCTCTTTCCAATCCAAGAGGGGCTAAATCTTTGCGTTTAGCATTTCATGCTCCGAAGTATTCCTCCAGCCATGCCCACCTATGTCTAAAATGCCTCCTACATTTAAAATATTTTGATGTTTCAGTTCAAGGAGAGCATGTGTTATGTCTCCTGCAGCGTTCGCTAGGGACATTGCCACTGCCTTCGCTGGAGTTCATTCGATTGCGTGTTTTAAATATGCATAGGTCATGGTCTCCTGAAAAGACTCCCTGTCCTCCTGATTGCATCGTTGCATTAGATCAGACCCTATGCCATGTTGTCCATCCTCGATATTTTCAAGGTATGATTCTCAGTGGCACACGTGGAGGCATAAACAAGAAAGATGAGGAACAGTTGGCACTTTGGTTAATGCGAAAATTGATACAATTCAAAAATATGGTTGGTAGAAAACTTTGCACATCGCAAACAGGCCTGGTATAATGTAGAGGTTCCTGTAATGTGTTTGTGGTGGTTACCAAAAAATCATCATTTTCATCAACACTTTCACATGGTTTATCCTACTACATCTATATTAGTGTTTGAAATCTCACAGCCATGCAACTGACACCGCTTTTGTTGTGATACGGGGGATCAGTTCATCTTCCATACGTACACACGCTGTGTCGAGCCAGTAGTATTGCGCTTGGCTGAGCTCTGGAAACGCATGAGGATGTACACTACAGTACCTACTTATATACTAAAAGACTATCTACTAGAATCTTCTATACTTTTCCTATATCTTCTTTCTTAATCAGCATCTTTGGCATGATGCCGGATTGCCATATTCCAACAGCTTTATTTCATGATTTAAAAACCATCGTGGTTCTTTCAGCTTGTTATCTCTTTTCTGAAAACTATAGTCATGAACAACGTTTCCCAAGAGGTCATCGATCACATCATTTCTTTCCTGGTATTGAAGCGAGACTTGGTGAACTGTTCTCTCGTCCACCCACGTTTTCTATCTGAATCCCACCGCATACAGTTTCATTCCCTCACTGTCAATGAGACTGTACCATGCCCTACAGGCTATCTCTGGATCTCAGACACCGCAAACTGGACTGCAAAAGAAGCTGCAATAAACCTTCAATGCTATTACCCAGACATTCGTCGCTTTGTTAGGGAGGTTTGGTTTTGCAGAGGGACGATCAAGAAAGAGGATGCTGTGGGGTTAAGGGAGCTGTTCATTCAGCTACCACTTGCAAAGTCCTTTGTTCTGGAGGGCTTCAGCAGGGTCAGCGGGTCATTGTCACGATTGTCAGACACATTCAGGAGAATTGAGTTGTTGACATTGAGCTGAGGGCTTCTGTTCACTGACGATCTCAATACATTGATTCCTAGTATGTTTCTCTAGCAGTCTATTTGATAATGCTCATTCACTGTGTCTGTGCCAAGTGTTCCCTTCCTTAACTGATATGACAGTAAATCCTTCGACCATAGTCGACGTTGCAGAGAACGACATATCTCCGGAGGTTCATGATGTATTTAGCCATTTGAGGTCACTTGATCTTTTTATGCCTGAAGTTGAAGACGGCTCTGTAGAAGAGAACTACGAGTGGCTGCACTCAGTTCACTTTCCCGAAATGCATAAACTCCGCATCCATTCCTATTGTGAATGGTGGTGTGAGAGGGCAAACTTCCTTATGAACAGCTTGGGGGGCAACATAAAGCATCTTGTACTTGATGTTTTTCATATGTATCTCATGCTATAATGTGCTGCTTGATAACTCACTGAACATATACCTCAGCGTATGATTGCTTAGAATCACCTTGTCGACACAAATGCTGCATGATCTCCCTCACCAGCCTTTCTGGACTACAGACTCTGTTTATCGTTGCTGGTTACAATAGCCTTAAAATGCTGTCGCAGTCCTTGCATAGCATTCCAAGCCCTTCCGTTCGTAATATAGACCTCAACATCATCCAGTTCCCTTGTCGCTGGGCCCAGCATTCCCTAGCTGACCTCAATGAAGTAGACAAGGCTCTTCTAAAAGCGGTAGACAAAGACCAATTCATTCAGATGACCATTGATGAGCCTCCAGGCTCTGTACACTCAGACTTTTGTGAAATTACCCTTAATTCCTACACCAAGTCCACCTGATGGACTTTCACCAAACCAGTCATTGCCGACACAGCAATACCACTTTTGTATCACAGCAATATGTCTTCGCACGTTGGTTATCCATCCCATCTTGAAATCCAACACTTCACAGCATTACAGACACGTTAACACTGATTTTGATGGGCCCCTGATTGTATATGGTAATGCTGCATCTGCATCAAAGCGCATCGCTATGCATCATTGATTGCTAGACCCTATTAACGTCACTTATCACTGCACTCATCCATCAAAGATATCAACCTATCATGGATACTCCAGAACTACGGTGACTCAAGCTGTTACTTTGCCAAGTTGGCACGTCATTAGAGATGCATTGGGCGACCTCAGCGACACTAGCACATCTTTACAATCTGCAGCACATGCAGTCGAAACAGCAAGAACCGGCCCGATAGCTGGACTCCACTATAGAACATTTTCTAACCAAGCACGGCAATTTGAACAACGCTGTATACTTCAGCTGACGGATATAGGTCACGTTTATTCAGGATTTTACTCAGCTAAGGCCTTACAGCCTTAGTAAAAAGTCGCTTGAGATTCTATTAATATATGTAGGACTTTAGTATAAAAACGTAGATTACCATAGCATTCAGTACTTTTCGACCCCAGTGGGTACACCCTCATTCACCAGACTACACTTGTATTGATTCTCGTACATGTCAATCCATCATACACCGTATTCGCTGCATGTACCGACAATAAATCAACTAGTCAGACCAGCAAATCTCTATGAATCCGTCCATCGTTTCTATAGGATCACCATACATTTATTCGTCGTTTCATGGCAATATTCGTCTTGCATCGCATATAGTCGATTGCACATCAACTTGCAGTATTGCTTGAGTTATTCCACGGTTCTTTAACTGTGAAGAAGACGTTTCCATCCCTCTTTACTCTTAACACTATTGGTACACATCAATATCGTGCCAATACATGATTGACTGCGCCATACCTCACCCCCCGTTTACTTTATAGGCAGCACCAGTTTCAAATTCACCAGATAGGACCGTTTTACCAGTTTTCACCTTTGCCATCGTCATCATCACCCACTTGGGTAGTCTCAGAGCAGACTTAGGATTAGTATCAGTATAGGACCAGTTCAGCAATCGTTTCAGTATAGGAAATCCCAGTGTGGATTATAGGATAAGTTTTTGACATCAGATAGGATCGTTTTCAGCCCAGTACCGTTCGCCTCCAGTTTCCGTATCAGCCCATCCAGTTTAGGATCAGTTTCAGCCAGTTTCAGCACCTTGTTCACGTTTATTCGATCGACCAGCATGTTTATTCCCAGCATCGCCCGTCCCTCAATCTATTGCCGTATCGCTCAGGCATTTCCCTCTCATTTCCCCACTTGTATTAACGTCTTGAGCTCATTTTCTCGAGTCTCATTCTCCATTTCCATTTCAGAATACGGTTTCTTGATATTCACATCATATCAGGCACCGTTCCCTCTTGTTCTACGAGACCTCACGACTTACAGTCATTCTTTTGATTCCTCAACACTCACATTGTAGTATCTGCTTGACTGCATAGTCCAAGCATATCTTCACACCCTTAAAGCTTTGATTTACTGCACGGAGGTGCCCCAAACCCACTTGCACACACGATCGTCCTAGTATTGCCATGTTCACACGTTTATTCTCCATACTCTGCCCGAGTTTGGTTTTGCCATTGCCATGGAAGTCTAGGTTCATCACTGTTCACTGCCAGTTTTTCCCTGGTTCAGGGTACTCAAGAAAGGTGGCTGATAGGACCATTAAAGTAGGATTTTCCTGTATGAGAAGTTTATTTGGAAATAGAGTTCTATGTCCTTTCTGGTGTGTGATGATTTCTGTTGTTTTCTTACACTTACACAGTTATATATCTCTGATTGAATCTATACAGATATCTATGTTCAGCTCAGCTGTCATCTGTTACTATTGTATGGGAGATAATTTTTAACTCCATGCTGTGTCCCAGTCACTTTGTATCAATGTTTATGAGACTTGAACTTGAATTGTAACTAGTACTCTGCTGTGTCAACCTTTTACACCTTAGTCGTCCTTGAGCCCTACCCATGTGTACACGCCCCGGATCTATCCAGTGTGGACAGATCCTACTACTATGGAAACTTCCCATAGTGAAGTTAGAGCAGTTACATAGTCGACGGCAAGTCCCTGGAACTCGATTTATATTATTTGAATTTCCTTTCTGATCTGATCTGATCTGTATGGTGATGAACCTAGACCTCCGTGGCAACGGCAAAACCAAACTCGGGCGGAGTATGGAGAATAAATGTGTGAACACAGCAATACTAGGATGATTGTGTGTGCGAGTGGGTTTGGGGCACCTCCGTGCAGTAAATCAAAGCTTTAATGGTGCAAAGATATGCTTGGACTATGCAGTCAAGCAGATACTACAATGTGAGTGTTGAGGAATCAAAAGAATGACTGTAAGTCGTGAGGTCTCGTAGAACAAGAGGGAACGGTGCCTGATATGATGTGAATATCAAGAAACCGTATTCTGAAATGGAAATGGAGAATGAGACTCGAGAAAATGAGCTCAAGACGTTAATACAAGTGGGGAAATGAGAGGGAAATGCCTGAGCGATACGGCAATAGATTGAGGGACGGGCGATGCTGGGAATAAACATGCTGGTCGATCGAATAAACGTGAACAAGGTGCTGAAACTGGCTGAAACTGATCCTAAACTGGATGGGCTGATACGGAAACTGGAGGCGAATGGTACTGGGCTGAAAACGATCCTATCTGATGTCAAAAACTTATCCTATAATCCACACTGGGATTTCCTATACTGAAACGATTGCTGAACTGGTCCTATACTGATACTAATCCTAAGTCTGCTCTGAGACTACCCAAGTGGGTGATGATGACGATGGCAAAGGTGAAAACTGGTAAAACGGTCCTATCTGGTGAATTTGAAACTGGTGCTGCCTATAAAGTAAACGGGGGGTGAGGTATGGCGCAGTCAATCATGTATTGGCACGATATTGATGTGTACCAATAGTGTTAAGAGTAAAGAGGGATGGAAACGTCTTCTTCACAGTTAAAGAACCGTGGAATAACTCAAGCAATACTGCAAGTTGATGTGCAATCGACTATATGCGATGCAAGACGAATATTGCCATGAAACGACGAATAAATGTATGGTGATCCTATAGAAACGATGGACGGATTCATAGAGATTTGCTGGTCTGACTAGTTGATTTATTGTCGGTACATGCAGCGAATACGGTGTATGATGGATTGACATGTACGAGAATCAATACAAGTGTAGTCTGGTGAATGAGGGTGTACCCACTGGGGTCGAAAAGTACTGAATGCTATGGTAATCTACGTTTTTATACTAAAGTCCTACATATATTAATAGAATCTCAAGCGACTTTTTACTAAGGCTGTAAGGCCTTAGCTGAGTAAAATCCTGAATAAACGTGACCTATATCTGTCAGCTGAAGTATACAGCATTGTTCAAATTGCCGTGCTTGGTTAGAAAATGTTCTATAGTGGAGTCCAGCTATCGGGCCGGTTCTTGCTGTTTCGACTGTGTGTGCTGCAGATTGTAAAGATGTGCTAGTGTCACTGAGGTCGCCCAATGCATTTCTAATGATGTGCCAACTTGGCGAAGTAACAGCTTGAGTCACCGTAGTTCTGGAGTATCCATGACAGGTTGATATCTTTGATGGATGAGTGCGGTGATAAGTGACGTTAATAGGGTCTAGCAATCAATGATGCGTAGCGATGCACTTTGATGCGGATGCGGCATTACCATATACGATCGGGGCCCATCAAAATCGGTGTTAACGTGTGTGCGAAGACATATTGCCGTGATACAAAAGTGGTATTGCCGTGTCGGCAATGACTGGTTCAGTGAAAGTCTGTCAGGTGGACTTGGTGTAGGAATTAAGGGTAATTTCGCGAAATTCTGAGTGTACAGAGCCTGGAGGCTTATCAATGGTGTTGGTGTTGTTACTGGCACCAGGTCCCAATAAGGAATGGCCGGGTCCACAGCCCTGACAATGTATGCCATGTGCTGTGGATTTTATTTTATTTTATCCCTCCTCCGACATGGTAAGTTCCAAGTCTTGTGTGCATGTGCATACTGATGCTGTATTATTTGAAGTACTAAAGTGTCTGCTACTATGGTGCATCATCATTGAATTGGATCACGGCATGTCCTTCTTCAACACCCCTCTTGACATCGCAGAAAAAATGATTGTCTGCAGCATCATCGGTATCTGCCATGACACTTGTCACGGTATCAACGACATGTTTTGCACCGTGTGTGCAAGAAGAATGTCATTGACATGTCAGGGCTTTCTGACCATCCTCCGTCCATACATATGGCGGAATATCTATATATGATGCAGTACCAACCTCGCGGTACCCTTGTACTTGTCTATTCTCCACGATGCTCAGTCTGCAATAGAGTTCTTTTCTATGAAAAAGCACCTTTCTTCGTTCATCCAAAAGATCCACATGTTTGCCCTGTTCTCTTCCACCATGTCCACCACGACCAGCCGTTCTTACTCTATCAGAGACGTTATCACAGATTTAATCATGGGACTTCCGAACGTCCACACTGCAGTGTTCTTCAACGTCATCTTGGACGAACTGCCGATTTACTTTGGTGACTGCAACCACATCACAGACCTGAAACTCATCTTCTGCAGGGCCTCCATAAAAGGCATGAACGCCTTCATGAGTCATTTTGGCCACTTGGATGTCATGAAGTTGTATTTGCCAGGACCTACCCTGTCCCCCCTATATTTCTACAATACCCAGTTCCTACATGAACCTTCCCAGGTATTCACTGACTACATGTGCTGACCTGATCGGCAGCCTCGGCCTGTCATCAACAAGCTCATAGTGCTACCTGCTGTAGGGGTGAATGTGCTTGAATGGTTCAACGATCCGACCACTTGGTATGACCCCAGTGGCCTCACATCGTTCCACGTCGCGGGCGACGCAGATGATACAAATGTCACTGCCTTCTTGCAAAAAATTGGTCCTTTGGTTCGAGATATCTCAAACATTAGCACAGGTGAGTAACCAAACAACCAATCTTGTGAATAAAAGCATCTAACATGCCTACGTAGGTGACGCTAGGCCCTTTGACCTGTCCTACACCCCAAAACTGCTCACTCTTACACTGGACACCAACGTGATCAACGTGGGCCAAACCCATGTTGCCCTTCTCTCACTGCCAACCCACTCCAACGTTGACAACCTCACGATCGTTATCAGAGGACCATACTTCATACCTAAAATCCTGACCACAATATGGTTGCTGTCTAATACCCTTAAATTGAGGTGTCCTTGGGTGCGATCCTTCACCGTTGTCTAGGAGACCGTTTGGTTGATCATCAACAAGGTGGAATTCACAAGGCTGGCCTGGATATTGACCTCCGTTTTCCGCGATGTCTTCTGCCATGCTGTAGTTGACTTCCAACTACGACAGTCGGAAGGCTTGAAAATGACCTTGAACGATTTATCTGAGCCTTTCTCCCGCTTGCTAAGGAAAGTACTGACGGTCGTGGATCAAGTTCGGAATCTGTATGATGGACATGCGATTCCTGTACTCGAATTGTATGTATTTATTTGGCATGGACATCTTTGATATTAACATTCGTGCTCACAGGAGTAAGGAATCTGAAGAAGAACTCATTGGTGCCGCACTGGAAAAATACTCATTGGAAGAGGTGAAGAGGACATACTGCTATTCGCAAATGACTAGATCATGATTGTCCGTTTAGATACATATTAGTATATGTTATATTGGTCTTGTTAATACATGCTCATTCTAAACTGTGGTGCATTCTCTCCTGAAGATTTCATTTCAGCAATTGTACTAGTGTGCATTCTGTCCAAAGCTGCTCGGTATATTGCCTGTCGGCAAGGCTTTGGACCGAATGCTGACACACGAATCATCCCATGACTAAACATGTGCAACTTTGAGCATGAGATAGCTTCGGTCCCATAGGAATTAGTTATCTCTTGAACATGGCCAAATTTACTCTCTTATTTTAGGTACAAAGTTGATAGCTAATTGTAGTATGGACATTGTTCCATCTCTGTTCCGGAGCACTGATGACTAATCAAATCTATTTCCTTCCTTATGTCTCAACAAATGCATCTGGTGGCACGTGATTGTGTGTATAACATTGTACTATCGGTGAAGGCTGGCCTCGATGACATAGCAGTACAGGAATACTCGTTCTTCTTGGTCACTGACTTGTTTGTCATGGGCGACGATAACAAATACTCGCTCAATGGTTGGTTCGTCGCTTCCACCGATGTTATGCACAGTGATGACTTCATGCTCACTGTTTCCTGTCTTGCTCATCATGACCAATTCCCCAAAAGTACCATCACTGAAGCCCCCCAGGTGCATTACAGTGAATGTAACCCTGAACCAACGCCATTGAAGTCAGATCATTGTGATGAAAACCCACCAGTAGAGGTGCCCTACATCTACTTAAAATTACCCTTTTGGACTGCTTCTTATTGTTCGTATCTACTAGGTCCTAACATCTCCTGCAGTTATCAATATGGAAGCTTTCCACCAGATACTTGATCTTGATGATGATGAAACACCCCATTTCTCCTCCTCCATCATCTTGGCTTACTTTACCCAAGCACGTAGCATGATCAAGATGATGGACAATGCACTGTGTGTCCCGTTTCTCATTGAAAATGCATGTCGATGACTTATTCATATCAGACGAGCGAAACACCTGCAAGAGATATCATTTCTTAGCCACTTCCTTAAAGGCTCATCGGGACAGATAGGTGTATCTCACATTGAAGTCTCATGTCAGAAGATTCAATATTGCAGCAAAATTCATGATGAGCACAATGACAGCAATGCTTTGGATACCAAAGTGCTCGATATAATTACTGCCCTTCTAGGGGAAATCAAATCTGATTATGAAGTTGCCGAAATCTGGCTCAAGAACTGGTACTATATGGAGAAGGGCAAAGCTGGGCCACCCCCTGACAGTGATGATTAGCACTTAAAAAATACCTTTTCATGGATTGTTTACTTTCGAGCACGTTCATCTTCTACGGGGTTTTTGGAAGAGGCATGTAGAGGTGCTGGAATAAGTTGACCTACAGACATTCTTGCTTCCAATATGACATTATATTCTTTCGGGTTTTAGGAGCTAGGGCCCTTTATGGTTCACACTAAAGTGTATTTCCAGAAAGCACTATGCAACTGTACAACTATCTACTTCCCATGAGACTACACGATAAAGGTTCACTATCATAAGGCACAGTTCAATTTCAACTCACCACAAGTGGGTATAAATGCGCGATATCAAGACTCGGTCTTGAAAAAATGATCTGATCACCCAGTTGTTTTCTGGAAACACAGTCATAGGTGCTCCATGGCATACATCTCTGTGAGTGTCTGGGCTCTCCCTAGCCTTCTTTTTGGCTTTGTCATACAATGATTTAAACCCTTTGCCAAGCAAAAGGATGGCGTATGCCCCAAACAAGTTCACCTCGAATGCAATGGAGAGGACGATTCCATTCTCTCCGCAGGTTTTGACAAAGTTGATCATTGCGAATCCCAATGCAAGGCATGGGTTGAAGCTGGGCAAGTCAGGTATGAAGATGCACATCGCAATCTGTGCATTGCCAACGTTTGTAGTCACCTGCTCCGGATGCAGCCATAGATGAAGCAAACTGTGCTCGCCATATAATTCCGCTTCTTCTGGTTCCCAGTTATCATGAATAATGGAGGTTTTCAACTTTGATAGAAGGCATATCACATCAAGTTATAAGAATGAAATAGGCTTGACATACCACCATCGCCGACACCAATATGTTCATCATAGTGAGAGGATCGGACATGCGCCTGGCTGCGTTCAGAACACTTAAGATGACAGGTCTCATCTCAAGCATCCTACTAACAACGACAATGGTGTCATTGGCCGAATCGTCCAGAGTTACTAGGCTTCCTTTAGTTGAAAGCTTGTCATGGGACATGAAATCTATGGTCACCTGATTCGCTAGAGTAAAATTTGAGATGGTAGACATGTTGAACTTGAAAAGCAGGTGCTGTCATATCCGACTGCATTGTCTAACTACACAAGGGGACTTTTTATCAGCTGCCAGCCTGAGAAACAAAATTTCAGACTAGTTCCACTGCAAGCAGGTCCTGTGGAAGATGCCGGCAACAACTTTGAGTGAGCGAGGCATGGTCGTTATAAATATAAACTTAATAGTCCTGGTGGTAAGCACCAATGAATCTCAATGGAATCTGAATCTAGATGGAACTCGCATATGAGGTATTTGCTGGTTAGTGTTTGAGGTTTAAAAAGCAAAGGTTGAAATGTGTATTAGAATCGCAGCTGTTGTCCATTACCATCGTCCATTCCAACTGTTCTTTAAAATCATGTCCACCGACCAAAACCAGAATTCCCAACAACAGTCCATAGCCCAAAAACACCATCAACATTGTGTTAAACTTCACCGTTGTTGAGAGTACATCCCAAGCCAGCATTTCTCTTCCGTGTTTGGCTGGAAAAGATTTGGAGGCAATGGTCACATTTTGACAGCCACTCAGAATGAAAACTCAATGGATGGGAGGGTCAATGAAGAAGCTTCATTGATTGTGGTGGGAGATGTGCTTCCAACAAAATTCTGGGTCGAGAAGCTGGGTGGATGGAAGAAAGATTTTGGTCCAATGAAAAACGTGAAATTCTCCTTGCTGTTAGGAGAACCCTGAGACCCAGAATTCAGACAAGACTGGGCAAATACCGTTGGAAGAATCAATAGGGTGACATCCCAAGTTGCAGGAGGTTCCTCTGCATGCAGCTGCATTCAGACTGAAAACCACTCCACTCAAATCCGATTTGGGGCACCTGTATTTGAGGCGCTGGTGAATCTTTATTATGTACTGAGGGTGTGAGGCGGTGTTGAGTATTGCATACAGGATCCAACAGACAACATACTCGACAAAGTTATCCAAACATGGTCTGTGGATGCAGAAGACCAAGCGGGACTGGACCAATTGAAACGGACGCATCAAGTTAACTGTTTAAAAGTATTTGATGTTGATGACTCCCCAGTACCTCCTCACAAGGTGTCAGCATTGCTGAAAGGTGTGAATGCCTCCCCTTCCAACAAGCCGTATATTTTAAAGTTTTACAGGGTCCCTTGTGGAAGTACACTTCTTCATCCAGCACTGGAGTATTTACCATAACAACCAGCCAGTGCAGCACACTTTTAATTGTGTGATAAACCAGATATGCGTTCTGAAGCAGGCGCCTCCTCAGCCTAGTCCTTACAAAAGATCAATACGTCCATACCGTCCACGACTGACTGCACCAAATCCAATTCCCACTCTGCTGATGTATACTGACGTCACACCTCCTCACACTGTGTCGACTCCAAATCCCATTGATTCGATGCCCAATGTTGTCGCATCTAACATGTCGAATCCCTTGGCACTGCTCCCACCTGCTGTGATTTGACCTACACCAAAAAAGACACCTGTGTTCACAGACATCACAAACATCATGGGATCTCAGACCACAAACTCTCAACCTGCAGACCCTTACTCCTCAGTCCAGCTAGCCAGCCAACTTGCCCAGACTGCGAACCTTGCCTTCCCTGCTACACCAGTAGGATCGGGTGGCTACCCCTTGATCTCTCCATTCTCGTTACCGTTCACTAGACAACCATCTCTTCCAATGAATTTTCCTGAAAATTGGCTCCTACCAGGAGCTCTGAATTTCAATCTACCTCCATCGAGTGATTCTCCTTCAGACACACCTCCCATACCACTATCTCTGATGCATGCATACGATGCCAACACCAACAATATGCAGACCTCCTTGCCAGACTCATGCCCAAAGAGGCCTTCATTGATTGGCGAGACACAGGAGGCAACTGATATTGCCACTAATATTGAGGCCCCTAGATACAGCGTAGAGGTAGACAGACGAGTTGGATTAGCAAATGAGCCATCACAACAGATCCCAGATCTGTCCTCTGATGGGCCCACATTGCCAGAGCAGGAGAACAGAAATCTAGGGAACTGTCAACAAGCAGAACCAGTATGCAGTTCCGTCAAACAATCCTCTCATGTGTCACAGACACAAGTTGGTACATCAGGTGACAACAACAAGGCAAAGAAAAGGAAGCCCAGCGGAACAGAAATACCATGTGAAAGGGCACTCTGAAATCGAACTGCATAGGCACTTCGGGTTCATATAGACAGGTATCTAACACAAACTTGCTCACGTAGAATTAGATAATGCACTACATTCTCTGAGTAGAGTACATGCCTGTGTAATTACTCCTTCAATGGCATTGTGGTTTACAGTGAACCAACAAACACTGACAGACTGCAGGCGGTTAAGTCCAGTCTGTCACGACTCAACTGTTTCTGATCTCTGGAGGTTGGGCCTGATACAATCGATTTGTCAGCACTCAAACGCCTCAGTACAGATGGCTTTGCCTTCTTGCTGCATCTGACTAGAAATAGTTCCTTATCTGCGCATCTGGCTTTAAATACTTGTCTTGCTTTGATATTTGGTATGCCTCTCTTGAGCTTGTACATGGCAAAAATGTATGAGTTTAGCATACTTGGATTGAAGGATGGGTGTACCCCTTTCAGTCATCTTGATGAAACCCCATTTGGCAGAATGCAAGGCATGATCTATCGATGTTTGGCTCAGCACTTCATAAAGAGTAATGCAAACCTTACCATGAGATCTCCAATAGCCAGATTCCCACATTCCACTTTTTCATGCAGCATTAACAGCATCGCAAGTACGACTCATCACACAATATTTCATGTCTTGGATTAGTCGATAACTAAGAGGAGCAGGATTTGAATCATCGTCACTGAGGTATATAGCATAGTGGATGTGTCTGTGCATGCATGCTATATGATGCAACCATCATACCAAACACATTATTCACTCACCATCCGTTTCCCATTTTTTGTACCAATGAAATACCACAGAAATCCAGAGGTCCCACTACCCACTCTGACTGGTGCGTTTGGTGACCTGAAAAAAAACACACAATGGAATCTTAAGCCTGAGTAGTAGCGACAAGCACACATCCAACAACTTGGACTCTTTCTTGAAATCCAAAACCGCCACCCATCTGAGCTCAAGTCCCATTTTAGAAGAGATATGGTACAGTGTACATACCCCAGAGGAATCTGCAGTATTATAAATATTGGTCATTCGTTGCTTCTTTCAAGGATGGTAATCAGATATAGTATCGGATAATAGATGGCAGCTTCTTAGCATCACCGTATATCCCAAGCATCACCCTATCTTTCAGAGTAATTTGAGAGCACCGATTCAAAAATGTGGCTGCAAAATCGGTTTCGGATCCCTCAGGCATAGCGAAAGGTTTTCTGGATAGGTGCAACATTGGACGTTGGTATTTTCCGACAATTCTGTATTTTCCCATGTTCAGTCTAGAATCTGTTCTGTTGGGTTTTCTCTCTCTCTTAAATAACACCTAGCATGACACTCGACTCTGCTCATTTCAGTGCCTCGGTCCTTCATTCGTTTACTGTATATTTCCCCGTCATGCCCACCAAACAACACCATGGACGCTTGCACATCGGCATAGCTGATGTGTATTCGAGCACATTTCAAGGATACCGGTCACTCGTTCGACTCGCACCCAAACGAGCTAAAAAGATCACGCTCTACTTAGAACGTCTAGATGGCGGCAATACAAAAGATGCTCCCATCGTCGTTGACGACATGTATACCTGCAAGGAAGAACAGGAAGAAGGTGGTAATCGATCTCATGTCATTCGGATTCAGTTGCTCATTTTGGCCACAGAGATTCCCATTGAGTATCAGTGTGGACTCTGTAATGAATGTATGTGGGTGCCTATGACATGAGAGTTTCGCATGTACATATCATCGCGTTCCTCATGTCCTCATTTAGGTTAACTTGCAGGCATACATTTTGTGCATACTGCATTGTCAGTCATCTGCAGCAGCATGAGGAGAACCTGGTCTCTATGCCATGTGGCTCTGGTATGCCTGCACAGTGCCCTCTCTGCACCTTTTCCATCAGGAACCCCCCCTTGCACAACCTCTTTGCAAGAGATGTGATCAAAGAATGGGCGGAGGGTAATGGAATCAGACCCAGGTTGGGTCATGCAATCAAAGTTGATGGGAAAAGGGCACAAAAGATCATCGAGTTATTTTTTGTATTAGCATGAGCTGTACAACTACTACAAATGTTCTGGCACAAATACATTTGTCTGCTTTCTCTACCCAAAGGCCACAACAGCTTTGAAAAGTAAGATACAGGCAGTGTTGTGTGGTCACAAAGCCGTCACTGTCATGGTCACCAACCGTTGTCGTCTACCCAGGGACTGGAACACCGACAAAACCATGACAACACAGTCGGGTCTGTGTCGGAGACAAGCGGATTAGTCCTAAATTAGGCCGGACATTTGCATGCCTGAAATTTCAGGACCTAAAGTTCGAGTGAAGATACAACACATACCCAGAATCGAGAAATTCAGGATGGTCTGGGTACTGACCATGACTCGAGTATGTAATCCCAGCAGCGTCGGTATTCCTTTATATAGACGAAGTGCCTAGACATAATAACGTGATTAAAATCCCTGCATCGTAATATTAGTAATATTAATGATACTCATATTGTGCTGAATTTCGGAATTACCCACGTGACACCTAAACCAATGGGCACCGGATAATAATGTCTCACCACCAGTAGGCGGGGAAGTCCATGCGACCAGATCTAGGGATGTGGGACGGCAAATACGTATTTGATATTATCCTTTAATTTAAAAGCACAGCTATCCAGATCATCTAACATCGACTATGCCAGACAACAAGTTCGGGTTATTCATGAAACGAGCGAACTTGCTTGCATCCCAGAGTTATCTGGCCAGTCCACGCTTCATTGACGCTGTTGATTGGTGCAGTGCAGGTGGCACTGATATTTTATGTTTAAAATTGGACGTCATGCCTAATACCAAACCCATGCTGGTCTCCTTGGTAGCCATACCATTTCCAGCAGGATGGTACAATAAACTATCTGGAATGGGAGATTATGATGAAAGATATCCAAAAGCATTATTGAAGCTTAAATGGTTACTCCATGTGAAGCCTCCCATTGCTACCATATACATGGACAACTGGAATCAAGCCATGTCTGTTCTCATATCCCTTCAACAGCGCGTGTCTGTTGGGAAGCCTATGGATATGTTACTGCCAAAGAGTTCTGGCATGGAAATACGGTTCACAGCCAAGATGTTCAAGGAAAAAAAGGTTTGATTCCTTATTGTGCCTTAGCTACGATACCTCTCACACCTGCCTCTCACTCACCTAGATACTGGATACCACCGACACCATCACACAAAGGTATATGGTACCTCCGAGCTTCCGAGAGCCATTCAGGGAATGTACTGTGCATCACTGCATCGATCCCATTGATATCAGGGACCACAGAGGTCATACCATTCAGATGGGAGCCAGCACAGAAAAGGCCGTAGGAGGTTCATTGTGCCTGTTGATGTTCGAGGCATGTCGACTGCCGCTCGATTCACCGGTTTTACTCATGAAATGCATTATATATGTATATATATATATATATAACAGATAAAGCATTATCACATCGATGATGTCAACAGAGACTCTTTCAATGCCTCCTTGAAATCCATAAAAATTCTTGTACCGTTTGATTCGTTGCCTGGTGCGGTCACAGACATGAGTCTCTCGTTCTCAGTGGAGTTGAAGGCAGCAAATACTTTTGGACCCGCCATGCAGGATGGTATGTTCTATTTGATGTACTACAAGTAATTGAAGCCTCTTCAGAACCCAATAGGAAAGCTTCAGATGCTAGACCTGTGGCCAAAGCTAGGAAAAATCAAGCGAGAGCGAGTGGATCGAACATCGGTGGCGGTCCATCCACTACAAATTGTAAGCACTGAGCATCATGCTATGGTTAGAGCTGTTTTTATTTTATTTTAATTTTTGATATGATATAATAGTGCCCGCAATCTGGGAGAGATTTGCAGTAATATCAAGGAAGCGAAAAGCAGAAGACACTTTGCCTAGAAAAGAGAAGAG
Organism: Armillaria mellea; assembly: GCA_030407055.1. NCBI lineage: Eukaryota > Fungi > Basidiomycota > Agaricomycetes > Agaricales > Physalacriaceae > Armillaria > Armillaria mellea. The sequence goes on along the minus strand of JAUDZF010000001.1, from coordinate 316,082 downwards.
GAAGAAAAGCGATATCGTAGTCGACAATCACTCAGAAAAGAGGAAGTAGCATTTGGGCGTGTACAAATTCAACTTCCTGTAGAAAGTTATTCAGGTCATTCGAACTCACATGTATGGTAGCCATTGTCATTGATGAATATAAACAGTTATCCAATAGTAGCCATCATAACTTGATAAGTAAAATGATTATTATAGGCGAATGCATATCAGGGAAGGGAGTTCCAAGGGAGTGCCAAAGTCCTGTGTATACATCATATATATTGACTCTGCAACCTGACTGTTCAACTTAATGAACACTTAGATGTGTTTGAGAAACTGTAGACTGAATACCTTTGGATTGGCCGAGCTGATCTCGCCTTGTGTGGTCGCTATCCAATACGAAAACAGCTCTATTTATGTGATATACAACGCACAAAGAATCTATGCTATGGAGCTTTTTTTTTTTTGTTCTTTTTTGTCCCTTCTTCCTTTTTCATGATACAGTACCACATTCGATCCACCCAATCAATTCTAATCGCAAGGCAGTATGGCTAGCTCATGAGGGGAGCGGCCCAAAACATGGGCTTCGCAATCACTGACACCTACCATGTCGACCGATTCGGATGACTCTCCTCTCTCTACACCTCCAGAACTTCCTGAAGCCAGTAAATCAGCGATTGCTGAGGTGTTACTACTCCTATCACCATCTGTGTCTGTGTCTGTGTCTGTATATGTATCTGTATCAGGCCAAGGGTTCCTAAGAAGATGTTGAGGTGTGTTCATGCTGTTACGATTTTCCCATTTATCTTATCTTATCGGCCGGCGCTTATCTATATCTTATCTTATCTCAAGCGCCTATCATCGTAACCACGACTATAACGGACCGCATCAGCAATTGTACTACGGACAACTACGGCTTGCGACCAACGCTCGCCCTTCTCATGTTTCCCCTTGTATTCCGCACGACAACCACGGACAAAGGTTCTATTCATAGCACAAGACTTTTCGTATATAAGTAGCGTAGCTCTCGCTGTACATTCCCCAGCTTCGAGCTAAAGTTTAATCACACCGAACTTAGCTAGTCGACTCAGCCTCAGACTAAGACCTTAGTCCGACGCTCTCAGTAGCCATTCAGTACAGAGACTCCTTGGGTGACTGTTCGAACGCGAAACAGCCCTCGGTTTACTCTTGTTTGGTTTACCCGGAGTTCGGGTCTAACAATTAGCTCGAAGCTTCCTATTCCCTTTCTCTAAGCAGCCACCATTGCTTTTTGAAACCGAATGCCCGTATCGTTCACCAGCCCCGGAATCATCACCGCCTTCTTCCTGACACTCTTTGTCGGGATCCCTGCCCTCTCGTACCTTCTCTATCGGTCCAGGTGGCCGATCGTCTTTTGGTACCACACCCAACGAAACCGACTTCAGCGTTGGACGGACCACACCTTCCGTGCCCCCCGTCTCCCAGCTGTCCCATTCTACCCATCCCCCTACGGTCTACAACGCTATGGCACCACCCAGCCCAACAGATCCGTCACGTCCTTCCCCTCATTGCTCGCGTCCGTACAGCATCCCGAAAGTCGGGACACTCCTGCGGTCGCTCCGGTCCAGGAAATCGAAATCGACATTGGCGAGCAAGGACACAGCGTCCTTGCTCACGACTCCCCCATCCTTGGCACCCTCGACACCCCCGTCCCTGCCGTACTTGCTGCCTCCTCTACCGCCGACACCGCCTCTACCGCACCACTCCCTACCAGAGGAATGGCTAGAATCCGAGACTCCCTCGATCGATACGAGGTCGCAGCCTCCAGCGGCGCCGAACTCCCCCATGACCCCTCCTCGGACAGCGAAAGCGAGCCCTACGTCCCTCAGAGCCCCACTCAGTCAGAGTTCGAGGCCTACATCCGTAACCGCCAGACGCGCCCCGATTCCCCTACCATCCCTGTCGCCATCCTCGACCAGGCGCGCCCAATCACCCTCGCACCCGGATCGTCCATCTGGGCAGAAGCAAGCAGAGAAAGAGAGAGACTCGCCGAAGACGAGCTCCTCCGACTCTGGGGCGTCCAGGTCGACGTCCAGACCGGCCCCACCCCCCGTCCATGGCACCTCAAGCCCCTATGGCCGCACGAGCGGGCCATTACCATCCAGCGCCTCCATAACCTCGGAATCCACAATCAGCAGCAGTACAACGAGTGGCAGTACCGACAGCGAGTCGAGCACGACGCCCGCCAAGCTACTAGCGCACGCCTACCGGGAGAGGATGAAGAAGACCACAGAAGGCGGCTCCATTGGAACCGCCTCCGGAATATCAGCCGCGAAGACGAGGACTGGTACGCCCAAGACGAGGCAAGGAGGTGGAGAGAGCGCTGGCAGAGGGGCCAGTGGGTCGACACGCGACTTGGCGCAAACTACGCGCCTCCCCCCCTCGATCAGGACGAGCGGCTTATCTACGGTAACCGCTTCAGTTCACAATTTGAGTCCCGACGACAGGAGCATATCCGACAAGGCGCCCGGGATATCACCCACGAGCAGCATAGCGCCATCAGTCAGCGCGCTGTCGCTCGAGGTCCAACAGATCCGCGATCCGTGGGAACGAGAATACACGCGGATCTTTATAGGTCACTTATCGGCCCTTACGGAGGACCCGACCTTCCTCGCCTCGAAGATGGGGAGATTGATGAACAGCCTGAGGCCAGCGGATCCGGAGCGGGAGGATATTATTGAGTACTGTGCTACTGAACGAGCCGTCTATGATTTCAATAAAAGGCATCCTGATCGTCCCTATGCAGAGCCCGAAGACTACCAGCCGCGAAACCCACCAAAGCCGCTCCCCCCTCTCCCCGCCACCATGATCCTACGTGCCGAGAAGCCGAAAAGGCAAAAGCCGAATGTTCGCAGGAGCCGGGCCGGAGGATGCGGAAACCTCGAACACCGGCGGCAATCAGCCGCCCATTGTCCCAACCTGGGCTGGCTACGATGGAGCCATCAAAGGCTCCCTGCCTCCAGGACGACACACTAGCCCTCTCGCCCGAGACCCCGACAGCTGGTCCCTCCCTCGAGGACCAGGAAAGTATCACGACCCTGACGACCCGCTCCCCAACCCCGTCGGCCAAATGGCGGAAGACGCACCATGGATGGGGTGCAAGCCGGATCTGATGCGAAAGCCCGCCGTCTTCAAAGGCGAGGCCGACGACATCGACCGCTTCCTCACCCATTGTGAGATGTACTTCCAAATGCATGACCCTTACATGTACGCCAGTCCCTTCCGAGTCAGCTTTGCCGCCTCCTACTTCACCGGAAAAGCCGAAGAATGGTGGATAATGATCCTCGCAGAACGACGAAGCCATTCTCGCAACAAGTTCCGTCTTCCCAGCTGGGATGACTTCTGCCAAATGATTCGCGACAAATTCCGCGACCATGCCGTAGAAGAAATCCACCAGCAAAAAATGTACGACCTCCGCCTCGGGAAAGGCCTCGCCGATGACTACTTCCAGGCCATCGAGAAAGAAGCCAAGAAAGCAGGGCTCCGAGGCGACACCGGTGCTCGTGGCCACATGGTCGCCGCCGTCAAAAAGGGGATCCCCGACTCCTACACCAAAATCATCTATGACATTGGAGTCAGCATGCCCAAAACCTATGACGAGTGGAAAGCCCGGGTCACCACCATGAATGAGGCCCGCCAACGCAAGGCCATCGAAGACGGCCTTGGACGCCCCGGTCCCTTCGTCCCCAAGAACAACAACCCCGCCATGAACGCTAACAAAGCAAGTAGTGGCACGACAAGTTCCTCGGGGGACAAGAAGACTGGCACTGGCACCACCTACGGCGGTCGAGGGCAAGCGATGGATATTGACACACTCAGATCAGAAGGGAAGTGCTTCCGATGCAAGCAGAAGGGGCATATCAGCAAGAACTGCCCGTTGCAGAGTTGGAACAAGGACAAGAAGAAGGAGGAGAATCGGGCCGTAACGACGGAACCCGCCACGGAATCAAAGATCGAGGAAGTAAAAGACGGCGCCGAGAAGTAAAAGGTTCTACTTGCTCGGCGAAGGACTTATCTGGTACGAAGAACAATATCGCTGGTCGGACTTATGATATCTCTGTAGTTACGCCATCTGTTGATATGAAAAACGTGCATTCAAATATACCCGCTTTAATCGTTCCAAGTCCAGATAATCAAGAACCTAAGAAACAATCGACATCCGAGCCCACTGTGGGGGAAGGGACATGCCAGGTAGCGCTGGAGCCTTCGAAACGAGTATTAGGACTCGGGTCGGAATCAAGTAGACGGGACGCCCTCGGGCCTCTGAAGTCGAAAGATTCAGCGCCTTCCTTGAAGGCCAAGACACCCCCCGCAAGGACCAATGCGGAGAATCTCAAGCGCCCGCCCAGGGCCAAGTCCACAGAGTCCGACTCTCTGGGGCATGGGGCAGAGAGCCCCAACAAGGTAACTATGGTCGAAGTCCCGGACGAAGAAGACGACACCGCCTTCAAAATCTATCAAGCGAAACAAACCAAGACTCGCCCATCTCCGCCCATTGAGGAGACCCAGCCCACGGCTGAGAAGGTCCCGCCAGGATGGATGAAGCCATTTGAGACCGAGTGGACGTGGAGAGCCATCTGAGAGGCCAAAGACGAATCTGCCGCCAGGTCAGTGCTCCTTAATTGGATACACAGGACCAGGGCCGAAGAAGTGGTCGACAATCTCTTGGAAGGGCTCCGCCGCGCCCAGCGAGCAAATGCACTTGAATGGCTGGACGAACTTAGGAAGCCCAAACGTTATCTGATTCGTTCGCAAACCACCTCCAAGCGAGATCTTAAAATCCCGCTTAAAGTCGAAACTGCCAATAACCAAATCATCGATGCCACCGCCCTCTTAGACAGCGGATGTACAGGCAGCTCAATTCACAGCGAGTTTGTCAAGACCCACAACATCCCTGTCTACAAGACTGCTAGTCCCATCCCAATCTATAACGCAGACGGTTCCCGTAACAAGGCCGGGGAAATCACCGAGTTCGCAGAGCTAAGACTCACCATTGGCGACCATAACGAGAGAATTGACCTCGCGGTTGTCAACCTTGGTTCAAAAGAAATCTTCCTCGGTCATGACTGGCTCATATGACATAACCCGCTTATTGACTGGAGCACCGGCAAAATCACCTTTGCCAGATGCCAATGCACCAAAAACCCCTTCCCCCTGCCGGACTCAGATCCTGATGACCGGTGGGATGAAGAGCTCGAAGAAGGCGACTGCATCCTCGCCGTCGACTTCGAGGAAGCCATTGAAATCCGCGCAGTCCATAAGGCAAACGAACTCGCCGCCAAAGCCAATGAGGGAAAGGAGAAGAAGACCTTTGAGGAGATGGTCCCAGCCGCATATCGCGACTTTGCGGACCTCTTCGAAAAGGAAAACTTCGACGAACTCCCCATGCGTAAACCGTGGGACCATGCCATCGAACTTGTCCCTAATGCCAAGAATACTCTCGATTGCAAAGTGTACCCCCTAAACCGCACCGAGCAAGAGGAGCTTGACAAGTTCCTTGACGAAAACCTCGCCATTGGTCGGATCAGACCGTCCAAGTCCCCTATGGCTTCCCCCTTCTTTTTCATCAAGAAAAAGGATGGAAAACTACGCCCCGTTCAAGACTACCGCAAGCTTAACAAAATGACTATCAAAAATCGTTATCCCTTGCCCCTCATCGCCGAGCTTATGGACAAGCTAGGAAGTGCCAAATACTTCACTAAGCTCGATGTACGATGGGGGTACAACAACATCCGTATCAAGAAAGACAACGAGTGGAAGGCTGCATTCAGAACAAACCGCGGCCTGTTCGAACCCACCGTTATGTTCTTCGGTCTTACCAATTCCCCCGCAACGTTCCAATGGATGATGAACGACATCTTCAAAGACCTCATCGCCTCCGGCAAGGTTACCGTATACCTTGACGACATCCTGATCTTTTCGAAGACTCTAGAAGAGCATCGACAGATCACTCGCAAAGTCCTCGCGCTCCTTAGGAAACACAAGCTATTCCTAAAAGCCGAGAAATGCGAGTTCGAGGTACTAGAAACAGAGTATCTCGGGGTAATAATTAGCGAAGGATCCATCCGCATGGACCAAGTCAAGATTGCTGGAATCACCGAATGGCCCGTCCCCAGCAAAAAGAAGGAACTCCAGTCCTTCTTAGGCTTCACTAACTTTTACCGCCGTTTCATCAAGGGCTACAGTGAAATAGTACGCCCAATGACTCGTCTCACCGGAAACGAGGCCTGGACCTGGGGAACCGCACAACAAGAGGCCTTCGACAAGCTTAAGGCCTGCCTAGCCCAGGACGTTGTATTAGCAATCCCAACCGAGACCGGGAAGTTCAGAGTAGAAGCGGACGCTAGCGAAGGTGCAATCGGCGCCATCCTATCCCAGGAGCAGGAAGGAAAGTGGAGACCAGTCGCGTTCTTGTCAAAGGCCTTAACCGCCACAGAACGCAACTACGAGATTTATGACAAGGAACTACTTGCCATCATGCTCGCCCTTGAGGAATGGAGGCACTACCTCATGGGCGCAGCCTTTGACATCGAAATCTGGACGGATCACCAAAACCTCCAATATTTCCGAAAACCTCAGAAGCTCAATCGCAGACAAGCACGATGGGTAACTGAGCTCGCCGAGTACCATTTCACCCTTCATCACAAGCCAGGGACGGCCAACAAAAAGGCGGATCTCTTGTCCCGACGTGCGGACCATGACCAGGGACACAACGATAACAACGAAGTCATCGTCCTAAAAGCCGAGCATTTCCGGGCACTAATCATGCCCACGACCGATGAATCTCACGAGCGCATCAAGAGCGCAACCCGTGACCACCAGAAATGGGACCAAGGGATCGCCAAGTCACTCAACCATGAGAAAGGCATTCAAGAAAAGGACGGACTTCTCTACTATGACGACAGGATATATGTGCCCTGCGATCACGCAGTACGAGGAGAGATCATCTCGCGCTGCCATGACCATATCACCGCAGGACACCCTGGAGTGGAAAAGACCAAGGAACTCGTCCTTAGGGATTACTGGTGGCCAAAGATCAGGAAGGACGTCCAAACTTACGTCCAAGCCTGTGAGACTTGCGCCCGCACCAAGTCCAGCACTCAAGCAAAGCGAGCGCCGCTTCATCCAAACGAAGTCCCCTCCGAGCCCTGGACCCACATTTCAGTCGACATGATCACCGGTCTCCCGGAATCCAACGGTCACGACGCAATCCTCGTCATCGTCGATCGTTTTTCCAAAGACATCATTCCAGTTGCCTGCAACATTGAACTTTCGTCAGAAGGATGGGCGAAAATTCTCCAAGACGAAGTATATGCCAAACACGGCATGCCCATCACCATCATCTCCGACCGAGGACCTCAATTCGTTTCAAAATTCCTCGAAGACCTCTACGGCATGCTGAACATAAAAAGCAATGCCTCCACCGCCTTCCACCCACAGACTGATGGCCAAACCGAGCGCGTCAATCAAGAAATTGAAAAATACCTCCGCCTCGTCATTAATCATCATCAAAATGACTGGGCCGAATGGCTATCGATTTGTGCCTTCCAACACAACAATCGTATACATTCCGCCACAGGCAAGAGCCCCTTCCAGGTCCTATATGGACGACACCCCCGAGTCGCCCCTGACTCTAGATCCCATGCCGCCCTCCGCACTCCCGCGTCAGAAGCCTTCCACGACCAAATGAAGACCATCCACGCCGAAACCGAAGCCGCCCTTATTAAAGCGGCTGAACAAATGAAGACACAATACGACAAAAAGAAGAGAGCCGCCGTCGAATATCAGATCGGAAACAAGGTCTGGCTCGACACAACAAATCTTCACCTCCCCCGACCAAAGAAAAAGCTAGACGACAAACGAGTCAGCCCTTTCCAAGTCTTGGAAAAACGCGGCGCTTCCGCCTACAAACTGAAGCTTCCCCCTGCGTGGAGAATATACCCTGTCTTCAACGAAACCCTCCTCACGCCGTATACACCCCCGGCGTTCCCGAACCAACAGCAACCGCCACCTCCTCCACCCGATATCATCATGGGCGAAGAAGAATACGAAGTCGAAGAAATCCTCGATGACAAAACCCGCAAAGTACGAGGAAAGAAGGGGGAAAGGTCCAGAACGGTGACCGATTACCTCGTCAAATGGAAAGGCTACGGTCCCGAAGACAACAAGTGGACCGCAGAAAGATACCTCGGCAACGCAAAAGAAGCGATTGCTGAATACTGGGAGAAGAAAGGAGGAATGGCGATAGATGCCATCGTAATCAACCCCAGCAACGACACGATCATTATCGATGCCCGCTACCAGCAGGAGGACGACACCGACAAAGTAGGACCGGAGGACAACACATGGTATTACCTTATCAAGGTCGCTAGCACCCAGGCGGAAAAAGGGGGCCAAGAACGTGAATGGCTCGACGAAGAATGGAGACCAGAACCCGAACTCAGGCATCTGGAGGAGCTCATTAAGGATTATTGGTGGGCTAACAAGCAGGACAGCGAAGTAGACCCCCCCGACGGAGACGAGTCTTAGGGCAGTCAAGACGCCTGCCTTAACGAGGGGGTAATGTTACGATTTTCCCATTTATCTTATCTTATCGGCCGGCGCTTATCTATATCTTATCTTATCTCAAGCGCCTATCATCGTAACCACGACTATAACGGACCGCATCAGCAATTGTACTACGGACAACTACGGCTTGCGACCAACGCTCGCCCTTCTCATGTTTCCCCTTGTATTCCGCACGACAACCACGGACAAAGGTTCTATTCATAGCACAAGACTTTTCGTATATAAGTAGCGTAGCTCTCGCTGTACATTCCCCAGCTTCGAGCTAAAGTTTAATCACACCGAACTTAGCTAGTCGACTCAGCCTCAGACTAAGACCTTAGTCCGACGCTCTCAGTAGCCATTCAGTACAGAGACTCCTTGGGTGACTGTTCGAACGCGAAACAGCCCTCGGTTTACTCTTGTTTGGTTTACCCGGAGTTCGGGTCTAACACATGCTGGTATTAATGAAAATGTGAGGGGGCTCTGCCGTAATGCCTACATCAACAAAATTTGAAGGGACCTTGGAAGATGGATGGAATATGGTGGAATGCGTGACTCCAAGGCCGTCTAAGAAAGGTAGCTGATTCCCACCAGGAAGTGGAGGTTTTAACCTGACTGAATGACTCTCAAATTGAGGATACATCCAACTGATACCTTCCTCTTGCAAGAGAGCATGGCCAGTAGCGAGGGGAAAGTAGACCCTCCAAGGAGGAGGAGGAGCTCCATATACATCAATGAGATGCCAGGCCATGACGAATCCAGAAGGGAAGGTGAGATGGCTGGGCAAGGTAAAGTGGATGGCTAAGCTTCGCCGTCTGTCATACCAGGTATCATACACTTTCCCTTCAAATCGCATGTCATCTTTCTCAGCGTGCAAGAAGCACCACCGTCCTTGCCCATCTGTGAGCATGGACTGATCCTTAACTTGGAAAACGTGCCTCCATGTGTCGAATGGCACCCTGACTTTTTCTACCGCTGGCGCTTCTATGATTGGGACCCTGCGACCTATATATTATCCTTTTAATATAGGTTGGGGAGATGTCACTGTGCCAGACAGGAGGCAAGTCTTCCTTCCACATATAGTCGTGGTATCCATGAAGTTTCATATTCAATATAGCCTGTACCATCTGCTCGCTATGCGGTTCTCTCATCTCAGGTGTATCCTTGCGACCTGCTTGAAGAAAAGCAAGTGTAGCTTTCAATCGATTGTTTGGATGCTCCTAGTGGTAACACTCAGGTAATGGCATCGACGCCTTTTTCAATGGCGAAAGAATCATATGGAGATTCAGAACCAAAACTCTGGTTGATATCAGTAAGATCACAAGGATGGTATGTGGAAGCTTCTGAAAAGTCTCCTATCTCCTCTGAGCTGAGTTCATGGGAGAAATACACAGGCACCCTTGCAACGTTATGGTACCAGGCCAGCTGATCCTCATCAAGACTATTGCCCCACAAGCCCAAAAAAGACATATCTGCCTCTGGAATAGGTGAGCGCACTGAAAGAAGCAGCCAAAGAACCAGGAGTTTGACATGGAAGGCAAGGAGTGATAGGTTATAAAGGCATCCTTGTGATGCAGACCTCTTTGAATAGCAATGATGCGATCGAGCATGTTGGGATATGAGGCTCCATGTAGCAGGAGACTGATCTCATCACATGTTCGGGAAATACAGGGGACATTCACGGTATGAGTATTGGTGTCATTGCCATTTCTGCGAAGTGTTTCCTTGATATGCCATAACTGCATGTCCAAACAGAAATTACGACGAAGAAGATCCTCAACTAGGCTCTGATCTATCGCACAGACACTGTCCTGTTTCTGTATCAATGCCTGGCAAAACACATGCCCATTCCACCAACCCCCGATGTGGTCATATAAAAGCCAGCCAGGGCTTTTCTGCATTGTATTCTTGAGGATGCTCTGTATCATCGAAGGGGCCTAAATGACCATCGAGGGTGCGAAATGAAGCAGGTTGGATATGTGGGGCAAAGGCCTGATCTTTGACCCCAGGGAAGAACGGAAATATGTATCCATCTGCTGTTTAGAGACCACAATTCTACCATCTGCACCCAGTCGACCTGTCCTGGTATATCGGAGTACTCAACAATCCTGCCTGAATATGATCCTCTCTGGGATACCTCGAAACAGGGTCCCCCCCAAACAGCAGGGACGTAATCATATCCAGACAAGCTGACTGGATCTGCGAACATCAGTTCAGTGTAAATGTGTAATCAAATCTAATGGGTTCAGGGGCAAGCCTTTCCATATTTGATAGATGGTAACAGATATAGAGGGTATTTCATGACCTGGCTGTTTATAAGGGAAGGGGGGGGATACATGTAGCTATATTGAGATCAGTTTCAAAATGCAGGTCCAAACACTGTCCATACTGGTTTAGTTAGTAAGGCCAGAATAAACTGAGGTAGGGATAGGATGAAGAAGGGGATGGGATGTACATGGGGAATCTCGGTATTTGCTGGAATTAGTTTGCTTTCAATTCCTCCTCGGCTGTAAATATTCCAACAATTCAGGGGATTATAAACAAGGGAAGTTTCCAGCTGACCAGCTTCCCATAAGGTACATCAGAGTTTTAGATGCATCGTCCACCCACAATTTGGAGTCAGACTGTGACAACACGTATTCCAGACATTATTTTTTCAATACCAAATATATCATGTGCCTATTTTCAGACATTGTTTTTAGAAATATTCAGAGATCATGTTCCAAATTTATGGCCAATTTAGCAGCATTGCCTGGACCATAGTTGTATTTATATCGTGATAGTTTGCAACATGCATTCGCTCAGACCCGTAATGTTCCAAGAAAACCAGTACTGTGCTCACATCCTAAATCATGATGTCTCGCCAGCTGATACTATATCACTCAGTGTGTTATCCTGTGGATGCTCCCTAGGTCCCGCCTATATGGATATCAAACTGTCTCAGACGAACATGCCAACTTCCGCCATCCTTTTCCACCTCTCATTCATAGCAACGATCCTCCGTCTGTTTATCATACGACTGTATCTAAGACATGCATCATCGAATATCGCAGCACATCTATTACCTATCAAGGCCTGACCTCAATTACTTTCTTGATGAGGTACATGTACTGCAACCTGATACTGAAGGTGTCAGTCTCTCATGTGCCTTGAAAGATTAAGGTGTACACCACTCATCCTGTTGCTATCACTACTGATTGACACTGGATTGTACAGATGCTTATGTGATGGAGACAGCTCACATCCACAACATCTATGCTCACGTTGTGGCTGCCACAGTTCTTCTACATGAAGAATCGACTTCAGGACTAGACGTGGGCATGGGTCGTATTCCTCCTTCCTATAAAATGGGCCATGGGTATGCATCCTGTCCGGAAACCATGCTTACATGCGCATCAATGGATGAAAAATACAACAGGTTTTCAAAGATCATTCACAAGCTCCATGCAGCCTATGGCATTGTGACGCAAGCTCTAGCTTTTCACAAGAAGATATTATCCCCTATTCACTACATGCCTTGAGATATACTTGAAGAGATCTTCATCCGTACACAAGACACAGATGGGTTTATATTGTTCAATATGTTATTGGCCCCTTGGTCCCTCAGTCATGTTTGCAGTTCCTGGAGGTCCGTCGCATCATCTTTTCCCTCACTGTGGTCGCACATGTTACTGTTCCCACAACATTCTGTTTTTGACCCATTGAATTTAATGAGCACTGCTCTGATCAGATCCTTGAACCATGCTCTCGACTTTTCGCTATGAGTACTGGCCACTGTACTTGTGTCCTAGCCCACACACACATGACGTGTTCGCTCTGTTGACCGAACATGCACATAGATGGGAGAAGGTTTGTATAGCCATACCTCCATCCGCTTATCATCTTTTGGTTCCTGTACAGGGACAACTACATCGTCTAAAGTACCTACAGGTTGAAGGGTTCTGGCACCCTCCCGCCCCAACCGATTCAGGCCTGGTCTACCTATGCCAGTGCAGATAAATGCCTTCGAATCGGCTCAGAATTTAGAAACCTGTTTATATGTTTGGATTGCCAGATACGTTGAATGTCAGACTTCCAGTGGAAGCAATTGGTGGCTTTCGGTGACGACTGCAGGCTGGTGGGGGGACAACTCAACCTGCTATTTTTTGGAAGGATTGGAGGCAGGTACTGAATCTAAGATTGATGGCGGTTGTCCATTGCTCGACCCTCAGAGAATTTTCTGTGACTGAAGATCGCATTGTAAACTCCTCATTGAGAGAGCTTCACACCTGCGATGGCAGTTTCCTTTGCAGCCTCATGCTTCCTAATCTACTCACCATTTCCATAGAGCCTCATTTCGATGAGGACATGGTGACGACAGGTACCCATGTGCCCCGAAAACATGCTCCCAGCTTTATGAGGATTGATATTAGCATCACACTGTCCCTTGCAACACTTAGTCTTGAAAGAAGTTGAATATGGCAATGGAGACCTCTTCCTCTCCATTCTCAACCTATCGAGCAGTTTACAGGAGATAGCAATCACGCAGCATTTTGACGGGATACTCATACTGCAGGTCCTGCAACGGCTCTTTTCCCGGCTCAAAGAGCATACTGTAGACATCAATGGAAATCGCCATTATGCTATTACAGGAAACTTGATGAAGCTCACCATCAACCTTGACGATGTCTATCCGATGCCCAGCCTTAATGCACTTGGGGATTTCATAGTTGAGATGTTGGCAGCATGCTGGAATGATTATAATAAATGTGCATTCAGAATGCTCATTCTCAATGGAATCACAGACAGCAGTAGGGGTAGAGGGGACTGGTTCAACCTGAGAGACATCTTCAAGTTCACTGCCGATCACATCAGCAGGTTGAAAGGATGGAAGGAGGAGAATTTGATTGTTAATCTCAAAATCCATGACATGGGGTGAACGATCGATGTTCTGGATATCCCAAGAACGGTGTATAGTTACAGGCACATGTACTGAGAGTTTACCTCACAATGGCATTTGTATCTTATTCAACGGACCCGAACATTCCTCTGGAATCGCTTTATCTTTGAATGATTGTGAAGCAAGAAGGGTGAAGCTTTCTATACTCATAGTGAGACGCTAGGTCTTCTTATGATGGGTTACCCTCACTGTTGCACATAACTTAAACTGGTCAGAATAGAACTGTACCGTGCCACTTGCCATTGACTGTACTATCCTGCTCGCTCAGTTTGCAGATGATAATATGATATTGTCACACGACATAACAGAGAAGGTATAAATACATCAATAGTCCCTAGCTGGCTGTCGTAGTCAGCTTCTTCACAGCCAAATTCAGTCGCTTCGAATCATCCTGTCTCTGCTGCAAGAGTCATCATTGAACTATGCAAGACAATCGTGTCATCCATTATTTCATCTTCAAGGAAAGGAGCCCTGCAGGTATCACTACAACCACCTTCCAATCTAGATCTGTCCTATCACTGGGTGCAAGCGCTTCGTGAACTGGATGCTCCTGACATATTTTCCACTGATGCTCGCCTGAGATCACCAGGAACAGGTCATAATGTCAGCGTCAGTTGGATGAATAGGATTGACTCTGGTGGGGTTGAGTATTTCTCTCAAAATTGTATCAGCAACGCAATTGATAGTGCCATCATATCCACATTTCACCATGGCTGCAATTTGACTGCCCGTTGTATTGCACACGAAAATTCATGCCAAGGAGAATTGGATCGAGACACCAGTGAATGGGATCGGGGGAAGACTGGATCCCATGCTGGAGAGAGACATCGTTCAGAGGGATCAGGCCTGGGGGTAGCGTTGCCAGTTTCTTCTGCCATGACAGGTTGCAAAGGAATGCACCTCCCTTTTTCCTTCAATACATTGGTTGGAGGCACCCAGCTGCTAAAGAAGCTATTGCGGTCATCTGGCATTGGCTTCACTTCGTTGAGAGGCAACCACGACTCAGCTTCAACTACATGGAGGTAAGGGAACCAACGAGACAGGAAAGGAACGTTGGCATCATAGTGGTCAAGCTGAATCAACACCTGTAAGGTTGGTCAAGAGTGATGATACCTCATGATGCCGACGTCTGTTACCACTCCAGTCTTTCCATGCCAGGAATCATGTGGCGCAGTCACCAAAACTGTCGTCCCTTTCCATGGTACAAGGGACGTTGATGTGGGAATTGAAAAATGGACCGACGAGGCCTCGAAGTGCGTTCCACCAACAGGCAGAATGTCAGCGATGACACTATTTGGGTGTACGTTGCGGATCTATGAATCTCGTCAGGTAAACCTCAGTTTTGAGCAGTAAGACGTACCTCAACTTCATCACAGTTGGAGCCGGAAATCAACTGTAAAAGACACCCCTCGGACACCTGTATCCATCCACACCATCTATCTGCCGGCTCACCCTCTGTGATCTGGACGTACTGTCCCACTTCAAACTCTTTGTGAATATCAGCCCATCGGATTGAAAATAATCCATCTGCAAATTGAACATCCAAACCATTTTCACCAATGGTGTGGATGTATCCAGATCAGTTTATCCTCTACTTGAGTCACCTTTTCTCCAACCTGAAAACACCATTCGGAAACCCTTGGATGTCCTCGTATGTGCCTATGGACTTGAGGATGTCACGACCGACCGAAAAGTTCCATTGTTTGGTTCCCGATTTCGCTGGCAATAGCAATCTGAGAGAAGGAGAAGCGATGGGCTGAGAAGGTCATGCTCATATATCAAGCCCTGAAAGCGATATCATGACTCTCTGATTCTTGATGCATCTAAACCGACATGATCAAAGAATCTCAGACCAAAATCAGTGCTTTCAAGTTGTCGTCATTTGTTTCCCGATTCTGTATAAGTGCTGTCACCATCGAGTGTCGGTACCAACAACACCTTGCATCCCCAAGGATATCCTTTAGCCACCATCCCCACTTGGCCTTTGAACCGGCCATGCCGAACTTTGACCCACATACCATTCACCATGGGTAGCAATGGGGTATACCGTAGCGCACACCAGCTCTCCTCTGGTTCAACAGCGCAAATTTGGACTTGCTGGTTTCGCCATACCATGCCTGGTATATCAACGAGCCAGGCCTTGAGTGCCCATGACATCTCCACCTCAAGCCAGACTTGTCTATCATCAAGGTAGGGCGTAATAAAAGCAGCTCTGATATGGAGCTCTGCCGGTGCACATCGGCCAATGTGGAAGACGACGATGTCTTCCCATCCAGGCTTTAAAATCTGTCAGATATGAAGAGCAGAAACCAATTTGTAGCTCACAAAGCATGATAGAGTCCAAAGTTCAGGTGCATGGTCCAAAAGACGAAGATCATAGCTGCTATCATCGACCAGCTGCATGTTTTCCCTCAAGTTCCCCTGTGCCTTTGCTCTCTCCAGCAAACCGTTCCATATTTGTTCTCCCACTTGTACAGATGGAACAGGAGATGATTCCAAGTCAACAGCCCCCACCGCATCATCTGAGTATTCCTCATCATCTTTGGCAATGAAGCTTCCCTCATTCTTGGATGATGCTTTGGTGTCACAGGTCTTGGGCAGTATCTACACCAGCCTCGAGATCTAGAAAGATGGACTACTATATTGTTAGAACACCATGTACTTATTTCATGAAAAATAAACCCATACCATTGTGATTGACTGAGTGGCGACTACTGCCATCTTCCAATGCTGTTCATGTGTTTACCACTATTTTCTTGTGTCAGTGTTGTTGCCATTCACACCATCATTTCAACACATTTAAAACACAGTTTATTTCATAGGTATGTAGAGCTAACTGCAATAAACAATGAACACTTACCAAACTTCTTGTTTTTGTTGTGCAGTTGTGATACGAAAGCAAGAAAGGAAAGTTTACATAATCATCGAGCGTAGGTTGATAGAGCTATGTTTGAAGGTCCGCCGGGGACATCTGATGGAATTTGATTCGTTGAGATTGAATATGATAAGATATTTTATTGATATTAAATTAATGTAATAAGATATTTATCGCTTTTTTTTTTTTTGGGGGGGGGGGGGGGGGGAGGGATGTGTTATGAACATTTCCCATTTCCAACTTACTTACTTGCTCTGACAACGTGATATCAATCAACCTACACCTTCACAAACTTCAAAGTACTTGTCCTTACAGCGTTCGATCCATGTCGATGAAGATCTGGTGCCGCTGGGACATGCCATGTTTAAGTCCACACATTTTTTATAGGGTGCGGATCCTCACACCCTATATTTAAGGCCTAGACGATACATTCTCATATTAACTACATCAAACCAAAAAAGAAAAATGTCAGCAGGAAGTCCATATGTCTTGTGCATCCCATATTCAATATAAAGTAAAACGTGCTGACCACAACTGACCAGGGACTTTCCTTGCGGTTGCTTCGCCCTCATACTTCCAACTGAGAAGTTGCGAACCTTACAAAATTCCATGATCTTACCAGGGACTTCTTAACAGCAACCAGCCACTGGACGACACTCAAACTAGAGACTTTACAAGCCATGGCTTCTCGTATCATCGGTCACCTGTTATGTATCAAAACAGACATACAATATTTTGTCGACGCAGTCGAGGAGTTCCAGGTATGGTTCCTAATGACATATCTACTTTCTTTGACGATATGAGGTATGTCCCCTTGTCTATCTAAAATACTAATGACAAGGCTTTTCTGATCTCATGTTTAAACCAGGTCACTTTGTCAGAACAGTCCCTCTCATCTGTCACACCTGTGTTTTTACTGCCATCACCATGTCCGTTTACACAGTTACAGTTAATCTGTATCTTTGTCGTATCCCAGTGGACCATGATGATCGCTCGATTCTCTGTGAAGGTGTCCGGTCATCACAATCACCTCACCAATATGAATACGATGATTTGCTGTGTATCCTTATTGAATTGTATGCTGAGTACAATACCCTCAACCAGATGTTGGGTGAATACAAGAGAATACTGTCTCTGATTCGCAGTTTACCTGAAGATGTACTCAGAGAAATATTCCTCTCTTCGCAATCCGACAACAATGACGGCTATGATGTTCTCCATGTGGCAGTGCCACCTTGGTCACTTGGACATGTTTGCAGACGATGGAGGGACGTTGCTGGTGTCGTTTCCCTCACTGTGGTCCCACATGTCGATATGGGCTGAAGATAGTATCAGTGACCCTCTGAGTCTGATGCAGACTGCATTGGCCAGGTCCTCCCATCATCTTCTCACCGTACATTTTCAATATTGGCCAAGTCACTCCTACCACTGCCCACATGCATATGAAATGTTCATTCTGTTGATTGAACAAGCACACAGATGGAAGAAATTATACTTGTTGATACCCCCATCCGCCTATTATCTCCTCATGCACATTCGGGGACCACATCAACCGCCTTCAAACACTCCACCTCTTGCATCATGATGACATTCCTGCACGTATATCTGACCCACCTCCACCGACCAACATAGATGTCTTTGATTCAGCAGAGAATCTAGAAGCCATTTATCTGTTCAGCTTGCCGCATGCATCACATGTCAGCCTTCTGTGGTCTCGATTAATTGATTTTGCTGATAGCAGAGAACATACCCCAACAGCAGCGGGTCTGAACCAACATCTGCTCGATGTGTTGGATGCAGGCATTAACCTGAAGATGATGGCTGTCATTCACTGGCCAATGCATAGTGAAACCTTTCCTGTCAATGATAAACATGTCATTAACAGCTCAGTGGAAGAGCTTCACGCATGTGACGGCAATTTTCTTCGCAGTATTACCCTACTCAACCTGCTCTCTGCATCGCTGGAGACCCAATTTAGTGAGCAGTATGCGCTCCTCCCTATCCTTCTGTACCTCGAATGCACTACAAGATTTGCATGATATGGTCATCAGGTCATGCTGTTCCTTGCACTCTTTGTATCTGAGCAGTGTAGTGCATGGCAACGGAGCTCCCCTGCTTTCCCTCCTCGAGAGGATGAACACCTTGTCATATCTAACCCTTAAACAGTATTATATGCGTCACTCTATCACACCAGCCTTACACATGCTCTTCTACCACCTCGAGGACTGTACAGTGGATGACAATGGAAAATGCTACAGTGCTCTATTAAGGAACTTATCAGGTCTTGAAATCATCATTGATGGCATTTACCGTACTCCAGACCTCGACTTCATCAGCAGTTCATTGATCAAAATGATAGCTGCCCAGTTTGGATGGGTGTCAAAAAGGAAGGTTTAGGTCATTGACTCTCAAAGGGATTTGTGATAACACAAGCAGGATTGACGCCAGAGAAATGTTCAACTTGTCGCACGACCACATTCATGGGCTGAAGAAATGGAAGGAACAAGGGATGGACATCCAAATTGGTATATACAATGAGGACAGAAATGTCATAAATGTCCTATTTCCTCAGAGCACCTAAGAAGTGTATGGGATCCATCTGAGGATTAGAGAACCATGTAAAATAGCATCTACTGTTATCTTCTAATGATATTCATGTGTTATCACTGTATTTTCATGTTAGGTTATTGCCAGACGCACCATCAGTTAATGTATTAACTTTGTCGACACAGTACAGGTTGCGATTCCTAATGTCATGGATATCCGACGAACCGCAAAAAGGAAGGAAAAGGCAGTGGGTTTTTAAGCCATCCAAAGAAACTGTAATTAGTCGGTACAGCCCACTGATGGGCATAGGTGGCGATGTTGCTGAGACAATTTCAACACCACAGGGCCTGCATTAAATACATGGATATTCAAGGCTCGTTTATAAGTACAAGTTTAGAAAGAGCTGCTGTAATACTGGTAATATTTCGTTGTTTAATCGAAAATTTGTACTGTTTTCTTACGCTACTCTATTAACATGAGAACTGAAAGGTCTATACATCATCAACATCGACAATAGAGCGACTCCTGAAGCTACTACCTTTCTGAGCTCAAACCCGCCAGCACTTGTGACTGAGACATCTCCTCATCAGCACTGTTTTCATCACTGCTGTTATTTCCATCTGCATTCTCTTTATCTTCGTCACCACTGTTGCGACTGCCTTCCTCCCTTTCCCCTTCGGTCTAGTGGTATGGGCATCGGAGCACTCCTGTCACTTCCTTTTGATGATCTCGCCAGATGCTTCTCGGCGATTGAGATTGTTTTGGTGGGCCTTGACTTCCTTCTTATTCATGTTTACCCACTTGCAAGCTGTAGTCCTCAGCGCTATCACATAGTCAGTCGTAAATCTTGCATATTCTTGATGTTGGAAAGGTTCTCTGAATTTAATCCCCATGGGCCAGCTGTCGAGCCTGACATGGTGTCGAGCCACAATATCGGTGTTGTAATGAACATAGTTCATATGTATGCTCTCGCCCATAATTTGTTCTAGGAGTTACTTGTTAGAATTGTATATGAAGCAACAAGAACATGGAACCATACTTAATCCCTTCTGGATCATTTCCGTGCACTGTGCACACACGTCTTTTGAATCCTCATGAGAGTTCATGTCTTTTGGCTGAGATCAGTTCACATGTACAGCACAAAAATTGGTAACTCACTCAGGCTCTGGGCACAGCAAAATTGTTCAAACTTGACAAGAATTTCCTCGGCACTCATACCAACCACTCGCTTGAAGAATGCCAGTGAAGCAGGTGAATCACTCATGAGTGTTGGCTGAAAGGTGTCATGAATGTCGCTACATGACATGAATCCGACAAAATGGGCACCAGTTCGGTGAGCTAAACCTTCAATCTATAGCATCAAATGATGAGCTTATGCAGATGAAAATTATGAGCATTCGTACCTCTCGATTAATGCAGTTGATCACCTGCCAACAATTGGCAGTGGCACCCTTGTTACTCCTCCATGCACCTTGGAATCTGACTTCGCACTTTTCTTTCAGTCAGTCCAGCAACGTGATCAAGCAGCTCAATATTGAGATTCACAGAGTAATTACTTATATGCACATTGAGGATGTGCATCTGCGCCTGATGTAAGGCAGCAGTTGCTGATACTGATGCTCCTCTAGCCCAGTCAGATTGCTGTGTACAGGAATGGATGAGAATGGTTTTATGCACTGCACATGCGACGGTTCTATGCATTGTCGAAGGATGTTGGCTTCACAGGAAGTATTGCCGTCGGTAGAGTTGCAGGGCAGTGAGACGGGTTTGGATTGGAGCAGTCAGAGAATGATCCAATGAATGTGGGTAATGATGGTGTGGATTCTGGTAGCGATAATGATGGTGCAAAGCAATGCTAGTGATGAGGAGGAGGAGAGTGAGAAGGCAGTATTTGAGGATGTTCAGGCTATTATTCAAGTTTCTGAAGATAACGAAAGGCAGTGAATAACAATATATATTCTCTTCATGTTTACCCATTTAATGCACATTTTTCCGCATTTTTCGAGGCAAATTTGCGCCCAGGAAGTGTGCACGACAGATGGGGGCACAGACAGTGTGCGGGATGTCGGGTGATGACTAATCAGGATGACAGTCCCTGACACCTGACAGTCGGGCGGCACTGCTGATGTTATGATAATGACGCCATATTTGAGGAGGTACGACGTCGAAGGTGGGGCACTATTCAGGTGTTATTCAAATGTAGGAGATAAAAGACAAATAAACTATAATAATAGCCGGTCCCTGACCATGGCTTTACCTATTTTATTAGTACGCACATGGGTCTATCAGGTGGTCGAGGCAGTGTCTCGTTTGACAGGTTGGGACGATTCATCGAAATTGTACACATCTCAGTGAACTAGACTCTGAGGTGAGAGCAGAAAACCAAGGATATTATTGAGATCGAGGACACCTAAGACAAGTCAGCGACTGTGTCGAGTGTGGTGAACTTGGAAAAGACATACTTCTTTCCCCAAGGATCATGGAGAATGGCTTAAATACAATATTATGATTGATTAAGGACCCTAGATGCCTGGAATAAATAAGTGTTTTTCATCATCTACAACGCCAAGTAAGATATCGACAGCATTGGACAATCTAGTGAAAATTTGTAAAAATTGGCAAGCAGGAAAATTTTTGGGTAGCTCACATAACTTAAGTGCTGTACCTTTGTACAGTCGCAACGTCCGCGCAATGCTTTTAAGACTTAGTCACACCAAGTTATTCTTAGTATCTGTTCTCAAAATCTTTGGATTCTTATGGGAACCACTGTTCAAAATGTATGGATTGCTACCTATGATAATCGGGAACAAGAAGAAAAAGCTTACATAACGTCGTCGACGCGATTGATATCAACCCGTTTCAAGCACCGCCGGGGATTTCCTTAACTGCTAATACTGCTGACAAAAGCAGTCCGTGGGAAGAATCGGGGGCCGGCACGAAGCTGCCGCTACTGGATGTGTAATACTATTCGTGTCACTCTCATCTTCGAACAGGACAACGACCAGTGCTAAGCTTCAGCAAGGTCGTTCACGCCCCGGCACGCGGCGGGCACTTGTTTGAATTGACTCCTCATAAACGCTTTCCTACCCAACATGCCCGACCTCGCTACTGCCAAAGTGTCGAATTCCAAATTCTCCCCTTCCTACATTCCTGTTGCGGTTGTTGTGGGTGGAAATTCCGGTATAGGAGAGGCAATAGTAAAGGCGATAGCCCGCTATACTGGAGGGAAGGTTCACCTCATCATCATCAGCCGCAATCGTACCACAGCCGAGAATATCCTTACGTCCCTTCCTACTGCCTCCGCAGAGGATGGTAAACCCGTGCTCCGAGAGTTCGTGTTCTGTGATGCTGAATTGATGGAGAACATCAAAACTACGGCAGCAGATCTCTCTGCACGTCTTACGAAGATCAACTACCTCGTTTTGTCTGCTGGATATGCAGATTTATGGTCGGGAAGGCAGGAGACTGCCGAAGGAATCGACAAGTTGCTGGGACTGCGGTATTATTCGCGGTTCAAGTATATATACGAGCTTTTGCCCTTGTTGAGGAATGCCAAAGAAGCGGGAGAGGATGCGAGCGTCCTGTCGGTCTTGGCGTCAGGAATGGGATATGCTATTGATATCAACGATTTAGGACTGAAACATTCGTACCAGGCGTACAAGGCCATGCTGGCGAGCAGCTCATACAACGATATCATGGTCGAGGTTCGTCTTGTTTTTTCTTCAAACTTTCCGCTTTCCTTATACCACTCCCAGGAATTCGCAAAACGCAATACCGACATCTCATTTACGCATATATACCCTGGACTTGTCAATACACCAGGAACGAGGCCAACGCACTGGGCTCTCCGCCTTTTCTCTCCGCTGATCAGCCTTATTGTTTGGTTGGCTGCCTTCTCCCCAGAGGAGTCTGCAGAATATATGCTGTTTGCCCTGTTTGACGGGGAAAAGGGCTT
Organism: Armillaria mellea; assembly: GCA_030407055.1. Lineage (NCBI taxonomy): Eukaryota > Fungi > Basidiomycota > Agaricomycetes > Agaricales > Physalacriaceae > Armillaria > Armillaria mellea. The sequence goes on along the minus strand of JAUDZF010000001.1, from coordinate 293,201 downwards.
TTTCCACCGTAGTTCGAAGGGTGACGATCTCGGGATGAAGGGCTACCCTTTTACAGAGGAGGAAAAGAAGGCTGTTTGGGATCACTCAGTCGCCGTTACTCGGTGCGCATGAGTGTTGGGCTGTTCAATGTTATTGATAGATCAGCGGTGGATTTGGTACGAGTTTACTTTTCCTGCATGTTTATGTTAGAAATAATCGTTTTTGTATCAGTTTGAATATGACAAAACCATTTTGTTTCGAGTGAGAATGCGTTGTACCCCGGCTAGCCATGAGAGCCATTATTGAGATAGCGTTTAATGCCTGATCATTCGTGAATCTAATCAAAAGTACGGGCTGTGAGGCGCTTCCTGCTGTTACCTCAGTCTACTGTAGGCTGGCCGTGTGATATAAAATCGCAGGTGAATAGCCTCATCACTCTATTTTTTTATATTGATATATGCCAATACACACCGTGTCAACGTTTATCCGGGCAGGATTGCTGTATGAAACGACCAGGTAATTCGCAAAGGCAACAACATTGCACTATCTTGCGCAGATATCTTCATACATGGATCATCGTCGACAGCGTAGTCTTCATCATCCCAGTGAAATAGATGCTACAATCAGCGTCCCCCCTCCTACCATTACTGAAAGTGAGCACCGGACTGTTTACCTGTTCGGCGCGCATTTGTCGTCACAGTGTAGTCGCAAGAAATAAAAGGCTACTCCAGGGATCTGCGCATGTTGTTCCAGAGATCACTTCAAGTATCTTCAAGTTGCTAGATGTTGCAATGGTGGGAGCTCAGCAGAGAAAACGACGGAATAATATCGGTGAATTCTCGAAGGCAGCTAAACGCGGCAGATGCTTTCAATATCGGTCTTGCGGAGTATCAGAGGGGCTCAGTAATAGTACCTTGAAACCGAGCGTCACTAGGGACTACCAGTACTAGTCAAGCTGCCAGTGAGTACCAATGCTGCGGAGCCACAAAGAATTCGGTTTTTGTTTCATCTGCAAACGTCTGATAACATTGAAGTAGGATATTGACGGAGTTCAGGTGCGATCGGGAGTTTGTAGCCTGTTACTATACTATTTAACCGAGACTGACTCGTGCCAGTGCTGGCCGAGGCCCAAGGGTCAACAACGGTGGCGGGGTTGTTGAACAACCCGCCGAGTCACGTGAGGCTTAGGGCCGGTTTCTTGTGTTTTTTTGTGAATTCACCAATTTATTCAAAATCACTCGGACACGTAAACTATCTACTAGGACGCGGTGGAGGTGTGCAAGTCTTCAGGTCCCTCTTGCTTCAGCCCCCGCTCTTTCTTCCAACTTACACTGGTGTTCCAGCGTGTAAGGTAGAGCAACGACGGACGGTATTTTTGCGCCACGTGCTGCCAGTGGGCTAATCATAGTTGATCCTCAGGCTGTGGGCCAAGGCTGGATTTTCCGATGCTGTACCCGTTTCTGACCCTGATATCCAACATTCTCAGTCTCTTTCACTGTCGTGTCATGTACTCTTTCGACGTGGGACTTGCTTGCTCACATCAATCTCACGAAATCGTGGCAGGATTACAGTGTTTATAACTACAGTTTTCTCGGTTTGATTTCCATGGTATCAAACGGTACGCTTTTGACGATAATTCCCTAGAGTGCAACAACTTTTATGCTATAAGCATCTGGTGATCATTCATTGGCGCTTAAATACACCTGAATTGGATTCCTCATCAGCACTGCTTACATGAAATACTCTTGGGGACAGGATTATCGAAGGTGAGCTTCACACTTTCCCATCATCGTTTGTTGAATATACGATCATGTCAGATACTCTTAGTTATTAATTAATCCTTCTGGTGTTGCAATACTTGCGCCTTCAGTGGCGTCGACATTGATGTCTGACCGAGGCATTGTATAACGCCCCTCCAGGAGCCGTTGCTTTCTTCTGCAATCAAAGATACGGCTATCTCGGTGACTGTACGTTGCCGACGATACGCGCAGCTATCATAGCAGAATTTACGCGCGCAGTCAACTCATCAGAATCTGCGAACAGTTTAATTGTCCTGGGCGCCTATGCAGTGCTTCAGGTTCCGCCTCCGTGATGGTACCAGGTATTTCTTAATGTCTTCACATTTTCGTCGATCGAAGCTGATGTGCGAGGTTGATGAGCGAGCAAGTATTCGGTCCGACAAGGAACCACTTTATCCACGGTGTGCAAACTAGACAACGGATGATTGTCCAGTCACCGAGGATGGATGGCTGACATTGGTTGGACAGATCCCTTACATGGAACACGATCGGCTGATGATCCGTTCGCTATCTCGCTGTTCTATCTATGATCATCTTACCGACGTGAGTACCATAGAGCCCATGATGCGCATCGGTCGCACTACCCGAAACTTCACCTCTGTACGGTTTCACCTTCTCGCCACTGCTATCCATTACATTTTTGTAGCAATGCACCACTGTTACTTGGATCCCGAATTATGATATAAATGGTCGCGCTAGACATTGCAATGGCCCCCCGTCCCTGGACCACACCAAGGCAGGAACCTTCTTCATCGCCTACGTTTCTCCTAATATCGAATCGGCCCAAAAAGTCATGCTGTCTCCAGTCACCAACGCGGCTTCTTCACGCTCTTTAATTCGGCGCGCTCTCCTCATCGGAATCGATTACGGACACGGACCCGTTAACACGCGACTTAATGGAACACATACAGATGTCGAGATTACTATGGAATTACTGATGGGTGCGCTTATTGTCAATTTCTCCCTTGCTTGGCTCTGAACGTACCCCAGCCCAATATCATTTCCAGAAGAACGATATCACCATCCTGGTGGACAAACCAGGTACAGAGGATCATATGAAACCCACTCGGACTAACATGGTACGGTATACGAAGCTCTCGCGTTTAGCTTTGCCTAAATTCCATCCGGCAGCTACGCGAATTGCAAGCGCTGGTCCAGGACCCATCACCTGGTGAAGCGTACTTCATCCTGTGTCAGTGTCCTTTGTTCTTCATCTGTCCAGCGGGTTCCTGAGGTACAAGAACAGACTCGGGACACTGCGTTCCCCTCGATACACATGGCGACTCCGCCCAAAAGGATGAATGTTAGTCTTCTGAAACTCACTTTCCCATGGGATCCCACCATTCTGACTCGGACGCAGACTTGGTACCAATGGATGCTGTACACGAAGAATCCGGCGACTATCTCGAGGACAATCTTATCATGGGTGACGTTAGTGTTCGTTATTTTGTAAATACCGGCTTTCATTCCTAATCATCAACAGGATCTGAAGCATATTCTTGTTGATCCTATTGCGAAAGTCCCGAAGGCGAGGCTAACAGTGAGTCGTTCATACTCAAGTGTCACCGACCGGTAATGATATTTTTACTTTAGGCTGTCTTTGATTGCTGTCATAGCGGTACTGTTTTGGGTACGGATAGCTTCCTATCACTGTATCCCTGACACCATTTCTTATGGGCGATCATTAGATCTCTGCCACCACCGGTGTAACAGGGCTTATAATCTCAAGAGCACATGTACGTTTGATTTCCATTACATATCCTCCCTCGGCGGAACGAAAATTAAACGCCCATTCAGATCGTCGCCTGTGCAGGAGAGGTACGATCTTGTCTAAACGTATCAGGTATCGGCATTAACAGTGAACTCAGTTAAGGAGGCCTTCTCTGAACCTGGTGAAACCATGCAAGCGTTCGCTGAGCCCTGGACAGTACTAGCATTGGAACAAGTCTTTTCGCCAATGTTCGTTGGTAATAGGAAAAAGAAGGAATCTTCCTCGAAGACTTGCGATGGGTACTGTACTCGAACAAGGCGCATAGGTGGAGGAAACGTGGTACGTCACTCCCAGTCATTTCCTTTTGCATTCCTTCTGATTATTTGTAGCTCTGTATCTCTGCGTGCAAAGATTCGCAGTCAGCGTTTGGGAACGAAGAGGGCGGATCGCTGACAAGGGTAAATCTTTGATCGCTGTTTTTGTCGTTGACATGGGAGCTCACATTTGGGTCTAGGCGCTTGTTGCGACGCTGAGTAAGGCGCTAGCGTTCTATTGATAAACGCGCTTACTTACTAAATTGGTACAGAGGAAGATCCGCATCCGGTTTTGAAAGAGCTCTATCGAAGCGTCAGGTAGGTGGTTGTTCTCGCGTTTCTTTAATTGACATCTGAGCAATCCCCTTCAGTTACAGCGTCGATTCTGTCATCCGAAAGCATGTGAGGGATCTGTTCAAGAGTGCATCGCAGAATCCACAGGTACGTCCTCAGCTGTGCAGCATAGGTCAAAAATATCTTACTTTACCCCTAGTTCTCGAGTCTATCTCCCTTGGTACGTTTCCTCTTTCAGTCTACTGCGTAGAGGGTTTTCATCTCGCTTTTCTCGTAGCACATGAAGGAGGCTTTCGTGTTACAGGAACCCGTGGATTAGTGTCATCAGGCCCCACGGTACTGGCAAGACAACCTCCGCTGCCTTTTCATCTCACGCCATCAAATGCTTTACTGGCCGGCAGGCATACTTTCCTCCATTCCAGCCCTCCGGAGGGCGGGGGCATATGAATGAAGAAAGTTCCCCCACGTCGCTCACGAATCATCCACGGCTACATTACCTACACCCGGCGCACCTCTGGAAAACCGCGCCGTGTAATTTTACTAACCCTACAGATCTCAGTTAATGTACATTCCTATTAGGTCTATCGCCATTTATTTCTATTATACAGATAATTTTAATTTTTACAGTGAATACGGAGCGCGGGAACTGTCGTAAAATTCCAAGCGACGGCAAATCTAAGTCCAACCGGTTCAGATCTTGTAGCGCCTCAATTGCGCTTACCGACGCGGCTTTCAAGTGTACGGAATCCGAATGGAACACCCCTTCTCATCGCGATCATCAATGGCTTGCTCAGACATCTGGACAACATTTGTAGCCTGACACGGCAGCGACAAAATCCCCCCGCTTCCAAGGAATTTATGCCGGTCGCTATGAAAAGCAAGCGAAACTTGAAAGCTGTCTGCTTGCGCATTTTATTTGAAATGAGGTTGATTTGTGGGTTATCATTCGGGCAGTTGGCCTGAAATTCCCCAACGGTTTTCAACTTCCAGGGACCAGGTGCCTCCGGACATACATTATTTCTGATGGGCGAGAGCAACGCAAGTTCTTTTGTCGATACGAGGGTATATTTTTTCTTTTTTCTTTTTTGGTGGGGGTTATCGCAGAGGCGGTCCAGCGACACAGTCGCTTCCAACATGCAGCCAAACGAGGGTATATTCCATACTATATATTCCCAGACTCTACATTAATTGTGTAAATTGAACGAATTACCTCCATCGGAACCACTTAATTGAGTCATACCATTTTGCCGGAGCAGAAATAATAAATTGAGCGCCGCAAAAAGCAACCCGCGGATCAGACCTAAATCGGAAACTACTTCCAAAAACGGTGGTGTGGTCCCGCCCTTGGTGCCAAACAAACAAAGCGACACATTCATTTGCATTTCTTTCTCATTCCACCATGGCCAGTTACATTGGGTACGCCGCCTGTCCTTCTTCCTCTCTCATGCTCAATTCTGCTGCACAGGAAACCCATTTCGCTTATATCGCAATCGGATGTACGCTACCGAGGCATCCTGGCGGGTATTGATGCAAATGCGTCGACGATTCAGTTGTCGAAGGGTGAGCATTGAGCTTGTCAGATGAAAAAGTGGACCTAATGATTATACAGTGTATTCGATGGGAACGGAGAGTAGGCGGTGAGTTTCAGTGATTTTGTTGAGGGTGACGCGTGTTTTTGTGGAGGAACAGGTTGTTGCCGCCTGTTCATCCTTCGAGAACTTCGGTGCTATGGGTAGATGGAATGACGTGGAATTCGTAAAATACGAGCCATTGGGGTCGTCTGCGAGCTCGAGGCACTAATGCTGGGTGGCAACGGCATTGTTTTAATTTCCTAGCCCTGCTTTCTCTGCCAAAATTCTTGCCTGGTACTGATTTACTTGTTTGTATTCTAGAACTGCTGCAGAGTTCATACCGCCAGTGCAAGAACCGTATGAATATATCATATTCCGTGCGTCAGAGGTCAAGGATTTGGCGGTAGACGAGCAACAGGTTTCTCGTCGAAACGTTCACGATGATCCTGCGGTCATTAACGTATGTTGTCTTTGACTAATATTCTTTTCTATGGTACTTAACATCATCTAGGCTTCTGCCGGTCCTCCTGTCGCGGCTGGATATTCACCATATCCCCAAGTCCCGGTTCCCAATCCTGCCTATGTGCAACCGCCGCCACCCCAGGTAGTTCCTCCGACTCAGCCAGAGCCAGCTCCTGCCCCTCCACGTCTTCAACAGCAAAACCGACGCGCAAACCCAGTCCATACGGCCGCAGCGTCCATGGAGACTGTCGAGCGGGCACTCGGTGACCTACGGGTATCAAATGCGGGGAATGGAAACCGTCGACGCCGCCCGCAGCAGAAGGAACAAATCAAAGTTCCTACCACCGACTTTGACTTTGAGAGCAGCAACGCACGGTTTGATAAACCTGGAGCGAAGAAGGGTGATGAGGAGGAGAAGGAGAAGGAACCCGCTGCGTATAATCCGGAAAATTCTTTCTTTGACTCCCTGACGCCTGCACCTGTACGAGGTGGAGGTGGTGGCGGTAGAGGTGGGGGACGAGGAGGACACCCTGGCAGGAATCGTCGAGAAGAAGAGAGGGAGAGGAACGTGGCAACGTTCGGGGAGCCCGGGGGTGTTGGGCTGATGGGTCCCGGGGCGTATGTCAATGGCTGGGGTGGGTACGGGCGACGGGGTAGTGGCAGGCCAAGGAGGGGCGTCCCGCCTCATGGTGTCGAGGTTAATGGGCGCTGAGGGAACACATGTTTGGCTTTTGGTGCTGCTTCGACCATGTAATTCTCTTTTTTGTCGACGTTATTGTAGCTTGCTGTTAGCGCTTTACTTATAAAAAAAGACTTTTCTACCTTGAATTATTTTTTTTCGCTCCGGAGAGCCGGTCCGGATTTGCGAAACGCTTTGCAGATTTTCATCATTTTTCCTCAGTATTGAATATTGAAAGCGTAGCATTTTATGTTTGTATTCAGGTGTTCTTTATTGCGGGTTGGCATTATTACTCTATGGGGAATATTATATTTTGTCCCTCCGAATTTCTGTCATAGTTTGGAATATAATACTTACCTGCCGCGGTAGGATCCCGCGGCAGTGAGACGCTGTCAAGGGTGCAGCGTTTCTTTTCTTTCTCATTCACCACCACCAGCATTCGCGTCCTTCTCTAATTTCCTCTTCTGAAAAATTCTTTTCCTTTGACGGGTCCATCGCTATGGATCACTACGCTAGCCGCCGTAAGGACATGCTGGCTATCGTGAACCAGCTTCACAGCATAGGGTACGCGCTCATATTGACTCGGTAGCCAGCCGCTGATGATACCTGTAGTGCTCAGACATATATAGAACTTCCCCGCATTGTTGTCATCGGTAACCAAAGTGCTGGTGAGCGCTTTGCCGTGCAAATTGTGTCAGTGTACTCAGTAAGACGCGTTCGAAGGCAAATCGAGTGTGGTGGAGGCGATATCTGGCGTGTGTGCTGTCTTTGTCCTCATTACTATTGTTGACCTCTCATTGCTATAGATAACCGTACCCCGCGACGCGGGAACATGTACACGATGTCCTATGGAATGCCGCCTTGCTTCAAGTGAAGACCCATGGTGCTGCCAAATATCTATCCGATACGAATTTGAACCGAACGGGGGGAGACGTCTCAAAGATGTTATCGAGCGTAAATTTGGAGATCTCATCATGAAGAAAAGCCAGGTCGAACCAATGCTGCGAAGAGCCCAATGGGCTGTACTCAATCCGAAGCTCTCCTACGAGCATATCCTTGGGATGAGCATGCACGAGATGGATCACAATCCGTCAATCGGGACTCTGCGGTTTTCTCGCAATGTTGTTTGTGTCGATCTCAAGGGCCCGGGTTTGACTGATCTTTCCTTCATTGATCTTCCAGGTATGGTTTTCATTGATTTATGTTTATTTCCTCGGAGCTCACTACTTACGATGTAGGTATCATTCAAAATGCTGAGACCGAAATCGTCAAACTCGTTGAGGACATGGTCGTTTCACACATTGCGGGTAACTCCTTGATCCTCGTCGCACTTCCAATGACAGGCAAGCCCATATCTCTCATATCGTATTTTGTTCACTCACGGTCTCCTCAAAGACGATGTGGAGAACCAAAAGGCACTCAAGCTAGCTAACCTTGCTGATCCTCAGGGCCGTCGAACAATAGGTGGGCACAATGCAGGTTGCTCGTCGATGACTTGATAATCCGGAAATGCTTTCAGGTGTCCTTACCAAGCCGGACATGCTACCGGAAGGGTCTGTTAAAAACCGTGCCCTCTGGCTGGATGTTGTCGAAGGGCGACGCTTTCCTCTCAAGCATGGTTATTACTGTACGCGACATCCAGACGACGCCGACAGAAACCAAGGTATGACCTCCGAAGAGGCACGTAAAGCGGAGATGGAGTTTTTCACCCGAACGGAACCCTGGAACATCTCTATCAAACCACATTATTTTGGCGTAAAAAATCTAACAGCAGCCTCGAGCAACCTTCTCATACAGATCATCCAGGAAGCGTAGGTTTTAGTTTCTTTTGATCGCACCTACTCTGAAACTATCCCCCTAGCCTGCCAAAGATACAGCTTGAAGCGACTCGACAGTTGGAGACATGCCGAGACGAACTAGACTGCCTACCAAAGCCGATCGTCGGCGATCCAGCCACTTACATGTTACAGCTCATTACGGCGCTCTGTGACTGACGTTAATCTGCATGTTCGAGGGAGCCCCCAGACGAGCAAGATGATTCAGGACAACCGTTCAGCCTTTGCCAAGTTCAAGATCGGTATCAGAAAGACAGCCCCCAATTTTGTATCTTCCGGCGAGGCAAAAGAGCCCGTTGACGATGAAGAATCTGATGAAGATGGGGGTGTACTTACAACGTCAGCACCATTCACGGTATCTGATATGAGGAAGCATATCCGGAGGTGGGGTTTCTCTTGCTAGTGACCTTACAATTCCTGATTTCATCCGACTAGATCCGTAACGAGAGAATTACCCAACAACGTGCCATTCGACGCCAAAGTGGCGCTGATCACCTCTTTCCAGCATTCATGGCCAGCCTCTGTCAAGTCATGCTTTGATGATGTTCGGAACACTGTTCTGAATACGCTTCTCTCCTGCGTAGATCACGAACGACTTGGACAGGTATGATCTCTTAACGCATCATCTCCGGTATATCTTCAGTCTTCCTTATGTTCTCACTCCTCAGCTCAATGTTTTCTTCGCTAGTTCCTTCGTTTCGGATATTATATCAGAGCAATATACGTCGTGCTATAAGATCCTAGAAGCTATCCTTGAAGTAGAGCTTTCGCCTTTCACACAGAATCTGCATTATTTAGATTCTAGTTCGGAGAAGTGGCTAGCGAAGTATAAAGGTGCCAAGCAGGAAAAGAAGAGTCAACCGGTGCCAGCGCCAACGGCAGTCCTAGCGCCCAAGCCTGCGAAGGTCGGGGATCTCGCCAATATCTCCCAAGATGAGCCCCGGTGTCTTGGACTCCAGACCTGCGTCTATCAACCACAACCCTGATCTCTCGGATGAATGTATGTTAGTCTTATCGTTCTACTACCACCCAAGTCTGACAACGTCATCCAGCGGATTCCTTCCAACCGGCGCTTCGTACAGCGTCACAGGTCCCCAAACGCAAGTTCAAGACCAACGGCAGAATTAACACCAGTACTCCGGTATCTACGAGTGCGCCAGTAGTCCCGATTTGGGATCGACGGCCGAGTATATCGGGGACCTTCTTACCTGCCTGAAGACATTTCCGGCCCGTTTGCCAGTGAGAAGGAGAAGATGGACAAGGCGCTGGCAGCTCTAGCAGCATTAGGATTTACGGGGTTGACTGCAGAAGACCTGGAGAAACTCCATCCTGTAGACGAGTATGAGACGGAGCTGAAGGTTATGGCTGAGGTGAGAGGGTATTTTCAGGTTTCGTACAAGGTTCGTGTTTTAGTTTTCGTTCCAATACGTTTTACTTAGGCTTTGTAGCGCATCATCGATTACATGCCGTCCCTCATTGACCTCAAGTTTGTCAAGGCTGTGGGGAAGGCGCTCCAGCCGTTCTTGATTAAGAAGTTCGAGTTGGGGAGCAACGAGGCGAACTGTCAAGTGCGCGAAGTATTTGGCGGAAGACCCGGTAGTGACAACTGTAAGAGAGGAGCTAGGCGTGAAGAAGAGACGTCTGGAGAAGGTGCAGGAGGAACTATATAAGTTTGGGGGCCTGTAGATGAATGTATGATCTTTTGTTTGCATTTTTGGGCTCGTATTGGATCTCGTATATTTCGGTCAACTTGTTTCCTGCTTAGTGTAATATCAATAGTCGCGAATCATCATTGCCATTTTGGCATTTCCTACAGGATAAGAAGTCAAGTACACGATAGTTAGGAAATATTGTAAACCGTGATCCTTTAAGTACCAACTAATTAAGTGGACACCAACACCTCTCCCTACAATATCCGTCACTGTTCGTGATGAAGTCGATGGAACCGTCGGGCTGAGACTGTCCCCCACGGTTGATCGCGTCCGAGGACGAGTGACACTGGGTGAAAAGGGAACAAGACAAGAGGGGGCTTCCGTCCTATTAAAACAGTCAGTAATCTCTCGCGATAAGGCTAATAATACGAGCTTGCAAACCTTTCCGTTGACGTCGTGGTAGGCTGTGTCAAGAAAGGTCAGGCACAGACAACGAGGAATCAAGGAAAGAATACGACGAACAGTTGACGAAAGCGCATCCATTGACACTGTTGCACATGGCCTTGCAGTCTAAAATATCGCATGATGAGAATCATTGGTTAGAAGACATGCAGTCCGAACCGACACACCTTCAACAGTATTGACTAATCCGAAGGTCATATAGTCACCTGCCTGGGTCGCGCCGGTAAGGTTGGAAAACGTCTGTTTATATCCGTCGTCGGTCGGAGCGGGCACTGTCGTGGGGCAATTGAAGCCGTTGTTAAGTTGCGAGATGAGCGAGCAGAGGTACTGCAACACTGGTTAGCATTCCTCACGCGGAGAAGGAGCGGGGGGTAAGACTAACGCCGTCCTTGAGCCAGGGAAGATCGGTGAAGGACGTGGGGAGATTGTTGGGATCGTCACCGTAGTACCATCCTGGCGTCGCGTCCTGCTCCCAGGGAGTGAGGGGAGCATTGTAGGAGGTCGCGGGAGTGAGGGAGTCTGCTACCGCAGGATCTGTGGAGTTGTCATCACCACGGACCATGAGGGCGGTCGCAACGGTTACGAGGAGAGCAGAGAAAGTAAGCATTGTAGTAGGTGAACGCTGTAGCACTTTGTTGAAGCTTAAGTTGCTGGAGAATCAACGATATTCTCTCTCCGATTTATAGCGACGCGTTCAGGCCCACGCATGGTACGCGAACGTGTTTCCGTGTACCTGAGCGCGGAGTGCGAGTATTGACTGATGTTATGGGTACCTGCAAGAACTGAAGTTCCTTGATTTTTCCAAAACTTTATGTCGAGTACCTGAGCAGATGAATAGGAACCCAGACACAGCAATCGTGACTCTTGACAGCTTTTGGCATACGCCGCCCCGGAAAGGTTCGATTCGCTGATCCAGGCGCTGAGAAAGCCTTACGTGAGAAGAGAAACTCCGCTTCTCTATTGTGATGGGAGAGCGTGCATCTACGAGCGTGACCGAGTACTGAAGCCAAAGCGGCCATAGTCAATTAAAGTATGATCCTCCTTATATTTGGCCCTAAATGCATGTGAAGATGACAGATTTTGATGAGGGGAATCCGTAAGCTCCGTTGGTCTCGAAAAGCGAAAGGTACGATAAACCACGACTGTGTGGGCAAATACTTGAACAATAGAATTGACGGGAGCCTCAACCCGGACGTGTTGGAGTACTCAAAGTAAGTGAGAGGAATACTATAATCAACAACAAAAAAGTTAAAACACAGAAAAGCCAGTGCCTGAGATGACTGGGGTAATCTGATCACCCGCGGACACCTTAGTGGGAAAAAATGCAACCTTCCGGCAACAGTAAGTGATGTGCGGAGCGGCCTTTCCAAGCTTCCAATGACAGCGGGCCCGGCTTTAGAGTCTTGAAAAGAAAAGAACAAGCCACAATCTGCCGACAGTGAGGCGCCGACAGTGTTACTCGGAGAGGACAGGATGGGATAGTGTTATTTCAATCCTCACAGGTACATGTCAGATTAAAATTTAAAATCTGGCAGATTTGACCGCGCAAGTGATTGCCGACATTTCCGCTGACGGCACAGGCACAAAATATCCATATTTGGGCTTTTTTTTTTGGCTTTGGCCATACATCATTGCCGACGAAACTTAGAATTTTGGTTAAATAGTGTTTACAGTATGCCGCCTCGTGCCGACGTTTTCTCCGCACGGCATCCCAACTTGACAAAAGCAACATACCCAATGCAATTCAATGAGTCAGTTCGGAGTCTTACCGGTATAAGTAGGGTGAGGGGTCTCCTCAGGATCAGTCCGGAATCAAGCCTGCTGAAGCAGGACTTTGAGAGGACTTGTCAAGTTGTCAACAAGGAGCCTGCGCGACCTTGCACGACTCACCTGGAGCTTACGGCTGGACATCGTTCTAGCTGGCACTAGCACTGCCAAAGCACGTACTGATGCATTGGCTCGTTCTCGAGCCCAAGCTGTAAACATGACACGGCAGATCAGATAGATATCTTCCCACTTAGCTATAAAGGTTTTGTCAACTCAAGTCGATGGTGTAGATATTGCACTTCGAGCCGCCGTAAATGCCTCTCGATGTAGTAAATAGCGCCCAGGGCCTGCGTCAAGTCGTCACTGCTGGACATAAACGACCAGACTAAAACGGAACAAAAGGATACGATCGATTGATCCTCGGAAAGTCCGGCGAAATACCCACACCAAAGAATCCACCACGTGAAGGGAAAGATTCATTAACAGAAAGTCTAGGCCGGGCGTGCTAGCCCATATGGTACGCTGTTCTCCCCATGCAATTTGATAGTCTCTGCCGCACTCTGACTGCGTCTGCAGATCCCGGCCATTTAACTCCTTGTCCGTCGACTTATTGGAAATATTTCATAGCAGAGGCCGTTTCATTTTAGCTGGTAACAAAACTTCGCAGTGAATTGATTCCAGAATTAGCAGCAGAAAATATTTCGATACGAAGCCTACTATGTACCCCAGCTTCGCAGAAGAAGCTTTCTCATGTCTCTTGCGACGAAAAATGGGCCATTTAACCGAGGTTAGTCAACAACGAGATGATGAACGGTCCGTTAGTTCCCATCATTGTCCTATCAACGACTCGAAATGAACACATGCTGTTCGAAGTTCTTTAATGAACGGAGTTCTGAGCCTCTATCATTGAAATTTGATCGTTGGAAGAGTCCGGGCACAGCCCATGGCACCGAGCAGCGTTTAAATATTGCTTAGGTCTCGCTTAGTTCTAAGCCGAGTAAACGCGCCAGGTACGTGCAAAGGAAGATGCATTTCAGGGTCGAGTGCATACTAACTTGTGCTACAACTTCCAAGCTTAGAGGCCTGGACAGGACGAGCTTCGTTAAGGCTATGGAGAAGTCCCGGCTGGGGAGCAAGGATATGAATTTTTTTGCCGCGAAGCATTTGAGGGGGATCCGATAGCGGCGACTGCAATTAGGTAGGAGATAGCCTTGGAGAATACGCGGCAGGAGAAGTTCACTGAGTGTCCTTAGATAGCTTCGTGCATATGGTCGTCTTGCGTTTCTTGCTTTCAAATTATTATCATGATAGTATGGACAGTGGGCAATTCAATGCAACGAGAGTTGGTCTTCGTAATATGGGAGGCTTTCAAACGGAAAGAGCCGATAAATTTGTCACCACCTGTCGAAGCGGTACAGCAATAGATAACCGTTTTTGGTCACCGGAATCTCATACTAATAAGGAATCGAATAGGATTGAAGAGGTGAGCAAAAAAAGACGTGTGTGTTCATTCGTTCGTAGTCGGCGAATGAATTTGACCGGGCTTCGCGTAGAGTCAAAGTACGCTCGCTAAAATCCACATCGTATAGTATCAGTAATCACAAATGCCATTGTGGCCGTCTCGAAAGATTTACCAAGAAGAACAAAAGTACGGGGAAAGTTGGTCCAAAATATCTAAACGTAATCCTATCCTGTGATCCAAATACGAGGGCTGTACTTAGCTAATTAAGCACGAGCAAGTCTGCGCGCAGTATCCGTCACTGTTAGTGATGAAGTCGATGGAGCCGTCAGCCTGAGTCTGTCCTCCACGGTTCACAGCGTCCACGAGAGTGTGGCACCGGGTGAAGAGCGAACAGCTCAACAGGGGACTTCCATTCTATGAAAACAATCAGTACTATTTCCCAGCATGAAAGTAGCTGAAAGCGACAGACCTTTCCGTTGACATCATGGTATGCTGTATCAAAAAAGGTCAGACAGAGCAAACATTAGAAAGAATAAGACGGACAGTTGACGAAAACGCATCCGGTAACGCTGTTGCACATATCCTTGCAGGCTAAAACACCGCGTCGTGAGAAAGCCGGTGAGAAGATGGATAATCGGAACGGACGTACCAGTAACGGTATCGACCAATCCGTAGGTCATGTAGTCGGGAGATTGGGTGGCGCCGGTGTAGTTGGAGAACAACTGGCTGTAGCCATCGGTGGAAGGAGGAAGGCTTTGAGGAGTGGGGCACGCGAAGCCAGTATCGAGTAAGCTGAGAAGCCAACAAACGTACTGTCATCAGGAATAATTTATCAGGAATTTCGTGCACGAGGAACTGGTGAAAAACACTGACGCTGTCCATGAGCCATGGTAGATCGGAGAAGGCGTCGGGGACGTTGTCGGGAGAGTCGCCGTAGTACCAACCGGGTGTTCCGTTCTGGTTCCAAGGAGCAATGGGAGCGTTGAAAGAGGTGCTTTGGCTGAATTGAGAGCTGAGGGCGACCAAGGCTTCCGCGTCGGTGGAGCTCAAGCCTGCAGTGTTCACTGCGCCGCGAACAGTGGTGGCAGCGACGACGGCTACGAGAAGAGTAGAGAAGGAGAGCATTGTAGTAGATGAAGGATGGAGCTAAAGACTTGGGCAAAGTTCAAGTTAATGAAAAGTAACGATGCTCTCCGTCCCATTTATAGAGACGCGCTCAGGTCCGAGGACGCGTTCGGGCTACGCAGGATCTGCGAATGGGTATTAAGTGCCTGAGCGCGGAACGCGAGGTATTGTGAGTAAGCGTAGTCAGTTCCTGGATCTTCATGAAATTTAAGGCAAGTGCCTGTGCAAGTGAGTGGGAATTAAGACGTACTTGCCGGTCTTCTGCATAGGCCGTCCCTCATTCACGCGCTGAAGGAAGCTGTCGTGGGAAGAAAACGGTCATTTCTTACTAAGATGTAGAACGTGTACCCGCGAAAGTCACCGGGAAACCAAAGGTCAACAAGTTGTAGTCACTTTGTAAAGTCCTCCTCCTTGAAAGGTGGCCCTTAACGCGTGCTAGATAACAGAACTTTGATGAAAGATGACCGGTAAGCTCCATCAGTGCTCTGCAAGAACGGCGGTCGAAGTCGGCCGAGACTGAAATCTGAGGGTTTCGTTGAATAGTCGAGTGATTCCAGTATTTGTCGATGTTCCACAGTGAAGACAACTTACTAGGTAGCACAAGAACGGTCCACAAAACCTACCTGCTGAATATTACAGTTTCTTATTTCAAGAAATAGAGAGCCCCACGGGTGACCGAATACTAACAACACTTAGTGATTCGCGGGACCAGCGTGAGCCCAGCGGGCCCGGCTTTCGAGAGTTCAGCCCTGTGTAGGTTGGCAAGAGTGGCCAGAACCTGAAACGGGGCCAGGCTGGCTGGGAATTGAGAGAACGTTCGAAGGCTGCTCCACCAAGGCCTATTAAACGGAGGTCGAACCATATTAACGAAGTCTTCTTGTGAGCCCGGGAAGCCCAGGGCTTCGACCAGGCAGGACCAGTCTGGCTATACAACACTTGAACAAACATCTTCATAAGCAGCAGAACAGGCTTGCCGAAGGTACATCTAGTGGCTTCATTCTCAGCTGCAGTCTGGCGCATCGGCTCTCTTTTTTTTTCGTCTAGGTGGGCTCCGAATATACCGGATGTTGATATCTTCTACAGGCCGCTTGACGGTGAAGAGTAGCGGTCTCACGATTGCCGAGTTTCTATATGACAAGCTGAGAAAATGTCTAATAATATTGGCATAGTGGCGACACGATTGCAGCTAAGTCGGATTTATGCTCATCGAAAGAGATCTATGCTTTCCCTACGCGTGGTTATGGACTTCAGAAGACTGCAATTATTAAAAAATGGCCTTTACTACGAAACATGTCCGCCGGATGATTCGTTGAACCCGTAAAACATTTGAATACTTGCTTCGGCATCGCGTTCTGCTAATAACGCGTAATTTGTACAGAGAGGTAGTGACGAAACAGTTGTTTCAATCTGCAACTTAGAACAAACATCACGAAAACATGGAACGCTGGCGCCGAGTCCCCGTGTGGATCAGCAGCCTATTCGATAAGTCGCAATCGTGCCTGCCGATCTTATCGTTGTTTATTAGTTTCTAAATTTTCATTCAACACGATACAGCGAGATACAGCTCAACTGATATGGATTTGACGTACCTCGATCGCCTTTAGGACAAGTGCGAAACATCCTTGATATGCGGTAATAGCATCGTCTCACCCCCGGTAGGGGTAAACTTGACTATCTGAATCCAAACACCGATATCCAGGGGTTGAGCCATCGATGGTTAGACAGCTCCGGGATCAATGTCAGTCATTAACAGCATCGCGATTCGCGGTACAGGTGACAGGTTTGATTTGTTCTGTACTGACATATCTGAGAAAAAAAAGACGAAAGCAAACAAGCCAACGCATTGCCCACAAACTTTCCGAGTCTTAGTCCAATATTTCACCACCGTTCCATGCAGCGATGTCGTGGAAAATGAACTATTGGCCATGTTCCGATGTTTGAAGGAGAGCAAGCGATATGGGACGGTTCTGTGGTAGCAAGAGGTAACTTCACCAATGTCAGCCGTACATCCTCTGCAACGTTAAGGGACACTGACTCCGAAATTGCAACAATGCCTGAGAATGCGCATGCAGGGTGCCAGTAGTCGACAACGCCGGTGATGGTGGTATAAGGAAAAGATCAGATACCGCCACCTGCCATTTTAGGACTTGGCAATCAACCACCACCATCGACCCGACTTCCTTCCAACAATGCCCACAGACAACGGTGTATTGTATTCTGAATCAAGGCGTTGCTCGTCCTCTAGTGCCTAGTACCGCCTAAGCAGACAATAATATACTAACAGACAGTCTCTCAAATTCGGTACAGGTGCGTTGGTGAAGAAATTCAGAAAGGCTCATTCTCATTGTGTTTACAGCGCTCTTGTCTTCCCCACGGCATCCACAACGACAGGTTAATATAGGAACTGACATGCTCATTGATACTTACGTGAGCCTGGACACACCGCGTAGGATGTACGATGCACAAAATGTGTACGAGATTGCTTTATCTTGCATTAACAGCACGCTTCTGAGTAGGCGCGATCTGCCATGGGCCGTTAACGTGTGGTTTAGCATGGAACTAACTCATTCAGTACGTTCTGTCTCCGTCGTAGCCTCGTACACCCTAACCGAGGATTCCAGAGCATTGTGGAATGCGGCCAGAATGATTAAATGTCGAAGATCGTTATTCTGTACGTCTCTCCTTTTCCCTTCTCGCAAAAAACCGGCAGGGAGAACGAGGAATATAGCTCTTTCCTCATTAGTGCCATCAACGTTGCTCACACCAGCACAGCATACAGCATATCGAGGCGCGATAACAATGTGAAAGCGGCTTTTAAAATTATTAGATTGTCTAAGTCTAAAAATCTTTTTGAATGCATCGTATCATGTATCTATCTTCGAAGGTTAGTTGTTATCCTTCATTTTGCGATGCCTTATTTACTTACACCTTTGAAAGAAAGATGTCCCAAATACAGCATCTGCAAAGACGAAAGGGTCAGGATATTATTACTACGAAGTCGTTGGCTGTCAGATCTGTCATGAGAGCATTGCCCGACAACCCTCCGCTCAAGGCTAAAGTCTTATGCGCCACCGAGACACGACTTGTTGGGACTATATGAGAACCGGGTTTCGGGCAGCACCGACCGCTTCTTGTTGATTCCATCTAGGACATTTTATTCAATTCGCCTATAGGCCATCAGCCATAACTCCGGTTCCTAACTAACATCTGTTGGTTCCTATCATGACCGCCAAATTCTGACAGGACCACCTGGCCGACTCCTTCAAACCGCATCATATACCGTCCCACAAATTCCAACAGCAGAACCAACCACTCACCTTCGGATCGTAATTGTCGAAAGTATTGTTGGGGCTACGCGATACCAACTGAAACAAGACAAATCCGAGCAAAGGAATGCTCTTAACGGTCACCGTAAGGTCGTAACATTCTCGCTGGTGTGCCACCACCATCCGGTATTTCCTGTGCATGGTCAAAAACTTTTGCAGGGCATTAGTAATCATGGCCGACATGGTGCGAGGATGTGACGCTACCCACCTGCCCTGCATACCTCGGTGACGCAGCTAGCGAGCACTTCGATATTATGATCACGGATCATTCAAGTAAGCGGGGATCGCAACTGGTTGAGTCTACGTACTACAAGGCACCCGGCATTTTCGTCGACCGGCATATCTGACCCTCTCTTTCATCACCTTGAACGTCGTCGTCTCGTCCAACGTGTACTTCTTCTCCTTCGCTTCTTCAAGCTTACACGGTCGGCATCTTTGTATCCACACTGAGGGCATTCCAGTCATTTCGCGAGCCGAGTTCTTAAGCTCTGCTCTGGATATCAAGCTCGGCTAGTGCCGGAAAATGTAGTTACGATCCCAGGGCCTTCCCGCTCTCAGGGTCAAGCTCGCTCAAGCAACATTGGTCCGTTGTCTTCAATGTAAACCACGAAAAGTCCACTTCGTGTGATACACGTAATAGTGTCATCACAACGGTATGAGCCTTCATGGTCATAGCGAATGGTTTACCATGTCGGGGCTGCTGCTGTGGGCCGGGCCGCTCCTTACTATGACCTTGCGCTGGTAATAGCACCAACACCAACACCATCTACTAGTGTGTTGATAAAAATGAGACGGTGTTTACTGAAGCCTGAAAGCTAAGGCTGCGGTGAATGCTACCTTCAAATAGTCATATCAGGTTCGTTTGCTGATCGTCTTTTTCTTTCGTACGTTTCTGATGGACAGGGTTATAGCATTTTATGAATCACGTCGCATCTCCATTGAAAGTCATCGAGGCTGTGGGAAATGAGCTCTAGCCATTCTTAATTAAGAAGTTTGATTTGGGGCGAGCTTTATTGGATGTCAAGTGCGCGCGAAGCGCTTGGCGGAGTGGTGGTGGTGATTTGGGGTCTGTTGATTTTAAATGTAAGTTAATTCGTTCCCCCTGCTAGCGCTCGTCAGTCACCATCACTCGTTATTCCCTGTATTGGTTAGGGTTGAATCATCACTAGCATTTTGGTATTTCGTTATGCGTGAAAGAACATAATAGTGCGCATATAGCTATTCACATTTCTCGCAGCATCGTTCGAGATATCAAGTCACTTCGTCTTGCAGAATCCTGCACTGTCTGTAATGAAATCGACAGAGCCGTCTGGCTGTGTCTGTCCTCCAAAGTTGTCGGCGTCTGCTTTGGTATGGCACTTGGAGAAAAGCGAGCATGTCAGAAGGGGGCTTCCATCCTATTCGAGCGATCAGTATATTCTCCATTGAATGCAATAGCGAACCTGAGCATTCGTACCTTTCCGTTGACATCGTGGTAAGCTATATCAGCATAGTCAACGTCAGTACAAGGACGAGAGAAGGAACCACTGACGGTTAATGAATACGCATCCTTCAACACTGTCACACATGTCCTTGCAGGCTGAAATGCTATGGTATGAGATACATTGTCTTGGAAGTCGGTTGGTTTGGACATACCCGCAACCGTGTCAACCAATCCGAAGGTCAGGTAGTCCGATGCTTGAACGGCACCGCTATAGTTGGAAAACACCTGTTTGTAGCCATCGCTAGGCGGAGGGGGGTTTTGGTGGTGAGGAGCCTTAGGGCAGTGGAAGCCGCAATACAGGAAATCGAGAAGCCAACATAGGTACTGTTGAGAGTCAGTGTTAAACTCAATGAACGTGGGGATGAGAAAGACTAACGCCGTCCTTTAGCCAAGGGAGACCGGGAAAAAAGGGCGGGATACGTTCGGGATGATCGCCGTAGTACCATCCTGGCTTGCCACCCTGCACCCATGGAGGGAAGGGAGCGCCGTAGAAATTGTCTTTGTTGAACTGGACGCTGAGGGCATCCATGGCTTGTATGTCCGTGGCGTTCAAGGCGGCAGCAGTGGTGCTGTCTGCACCACGGACTACGATGGCGGCCGCAACGGTTACTATGAGGGAGGAGAAGAATCGCATTTTACAGCTGAGTATCTGTGTGGAGCTCAAGTCGCTGGAGACACAAAAGAGCTACCCCCTCCGATTTATAGAGACACGATGAGGCTCGTGCATGCCAATCCTCAGGCCCCGTTCCTTAGAAGATGCATACTTTACTCAGACTTTACTTGCTTCGAAGACTAAGTCCCTGCATGGAAGAACAATCAGTTCCTTGATGTCCAAGAGATTTATGTCGAGTACCTGAGCAGGTGAACATGGATTCAAACCTTGCTGGTATTGACTCTTGATGATCTTTTCGTAAACCAACCAAAAACCGACGCCGAGAGCTCTTCGGCGCGTTGATCCAGGGGTTCACATGGGAAGAATGTTAAGTTTTGCTGTTATGATGAAGAGCGTGCATCTACGAACGTGACCGAGAAACGAGGGCAAAGCGGCCGTATCCAAATATAGCGTGATATCTCCTTGATTTCAGCTCATGTGCGTGACCCTATGCGCATGCATTTATGACAGATTCTGATGCAGGTTAGCCAAAACTCCGCCAGTCTCGAAGTTCGAGATGCACAGCAGCCTACGAGAACGGCGGGTGAAGTTGGCCGACAAAGAAATCCGAGGAGTAGACTGAAACTATATGGGATGGTTGATAGTCGGGTGTCTTGACTCTTTGGCAATACCCTACTAATGTTCCACAACAAAAAGTAAGAATTGAAATCACAGCGCTCGAGCTTTTGCCTCCTAGATATTAATGAGTGTATGAATGTCAGTGATCGCCCGTGACTCCAGAAGTGGCCCAAAAGATGCAACGAAGGTCTTCGGCGACAGTAGTAGAAGGAAGTTGCCAAGTATGCTGCTGTCAAAAGCTTTATGTTCGCGACCTGGAAATGGCCGGCTAGTGATCATTCTCACGATCAGGATCAGCAGTTGCAGCTTGAGATGTCGGATCTCTTTTTTCGTGAGTTCCGTACGTCCCGGATGTTTACAGTAGAGGCGAACTTCGAATCCCAGGACTCTAGGGCGGGCCAGGAGAATTTTGCGTTTGTGATTTGCGTGCTTGCGTTCATTTGCGTTCACTTGCGTTTCTTCGGCTATCATTTGCGTTCATATCAAAGTGTTTATGATATCATTAATGCATGTTAGTACATATGAATGCGAGGGAAGTATACACACCAGAATATTTTTTGATCCTCAAGAGCTTTGACCACTGTTCCGGATAGATTGCAGTGTCAAGTTCAGCGTTTGAGACCTAATAAACCGTAAATGACTGACATACAAGGTCCCCTTAGCTGGTCCTGTGGTCCTATTGCACTATAATATCATCAGAAAATCAGCGGAAGCCCGCACGCAAGTCAAAGTATGTGAACGCATGCGCCGATCGAGGTAACGCAAGTGTTAACGTGATGTATGCATGCGTTCAAAACTAAACGCAAGCGTTCTAGTATTTCTCGCAAGCGTTCTAACATTTCTCGCAAGCGTTCAAGCAAGAACGCAAATGGGAAAATGTCTCATGCATGCGACGCGAAGAGAACGCATGCGTTACGAGGTGAACGCAAATGAACGCAAATGTGACAAGCCTGTCACGTTTGCGTTTTATACCTGTTTAAGTCGAGTTTAACTCGGTCGTTACTAATTTTTTCTACCTATCACGCGCTCATTTTACTTATCTGTGCACTTATAATGGCATGGTCTTAATCAGTGTTGGGCTCGTGCACTCGTATTTACTCTATCCTTCTATAGACTACTTATCATCTACTGAATTAGTATCAACAACCTTCAATTTGAGGCGGGTACACTTACTACTACTAATTAGCTGGTGGTTGGTATTTCTCGTTATCATCGGTGTGTCTTAACTCGACTGACTCTACTGAGATTTCGTATACAGTCCGCCGCTTAAAGCCTCAGCGAGCTTGAGGTTCTGGCTGAGTTCAAGTGGAATGTACAGCGTCAGCAGGGCCGGATCAGAAAGATCGATATCAGGTGAATGTGTGAAGTCGTGAGGCACTTTGGCTCGCGTGTTTTCTAGAATGAGGTTAGTACTCCATGTGAGTGAGGTAGTCGCCGTTTTGAAGCTGGCGGGACAACCGTGTGAGCTAATACTTCATTCGGCGCTGGTCGCGGTGCGTGAGACTGTTTGATGTTCGAGCTCACATTGTCACCAAGTGACGGTGCTGATCATTAACTGTTGAGGTGCTCGTCTTAACAGTCGCCGCTTGTCCATATCTTATTATTCTTGGTACGTATTCGTTGCTTATACCCGCGGCTTTAGCCAGAACTGTCGTATAAAAGGACCGTACCTACATAGCGTACACCATCTCGTTTGCAACGGATATATCATACTCTTTTCTCTCGCTCGCTTCGTGGTCCTGAGCCTCGCGATTCCAATAGAGACGACAGGGGATCAGTTTTTGAAGTGTTTTCCGTTAGCTCTGTGTTGCCCTTACTGGCGGATCCAATGATATCCCCTATTTGACAAGCAAAATGAATGAGATAACAACCTCTGTACCAGATATATGACATACCAGTTGTCAAGATTATAGATGGGAACCAATCCTCCGAGGCGAATTTTAGAAGTCTTGCTAGCATCCATTGGGCCAGGAGCAGTGAACCCGGTTCTCCTCACGAACTTCGCTATTGCCCTCGGATTCGGAGTCGGCCACCAGAAAATAGGAAGCAATTTCGCACCTAATTGTTTTCAGGCAAATAAGTTAGCACGATATCATTAAAGGATACTATTGCGACTCACAAAAATTCCCATGGAATTTTCGTGGTGAAATGTCAAGACGAGTGCCTCTGCTGCGACATGATTCGGAGCCTAATTTGACTAAACTCGGTGGGAAATTTCATATTGAATGTTATGCATGGGATGCCTTGGATAATGGTCTCAAACTGTGCAACAAATAATTGTAAAACAGACTTATTAAATGACTAGGAGCTTGGGTATCTGTAAAGGGAATTAGAGATGGGCCAAGCGAAGCACAGCCGTTACTGAATGGCTCAAAGTAAAAAGTACGAGAATGAGAACCAGGACCCCTTCAATACCTTATTCTCTATCTTTGCTTAAAGCCCTGGGAATCCCTACTATGCGGCGGAACGTAGTTGCAAGTATTGTCGAGATGCTGCCTTCGCAAGACAAGACCTCGAAGTCCTTGGGTTGTAAATTGGTATTAGTAAATGTGGAAGCAATCTTGGTGACGGAGAGAGATAGTACTAGTATAAGCAAAACAGTGTACAGCGCGAAATGGATAGTAGATGGAGACACGGCGGTAGAGCGTGAGGTTCAAAATGGGTTCTTTGATGCCCGATCAGTCTGTGATGGTGGTTGTACCCAGTCTCGTGCTCACTACCATCGTCGTTTCTGCGCGTAAGAGCTGGATATAAAACACACAACGCACAGGTAAACTTTTACTTACTCAGGATAGGCATCGAGCCATGCGAAAACCAATCATGTCACGCACGCAAATGATGTCACACCAAGGAACGCAAATGCATTTGATCGAACGCAAATACAAATCATTCAACCTCGTGCATATGAACGCAAACGCAAATGCAAATGGAAGAACGCAAGGGAACGCAAGCACGCAAGGGTAAAACGCAAAATTCTACGTGCCCCTCTAGGGCCATACTACGGCCAATTTTTAGAGCCTGCATAGTGGATTCGAAGGATACAACCCGCTATAGATTTTCCTACGGGCCCCAAATATGTATTCAGGTTGCTCATGATCCCTGCAGCTACTCCAATCTCCTCTTCATCTCCAAATTCTGTACACTATCCGTACATCAGAGTTTTGATAGTGTTAAATCATCTGCGCTGAAGAACAACGGGCCGACTCCCGTGGTGAATGCTCGCATTCTTCGCTGCTTTTTGTCCCCTGTCAAAATCATCATTAACATTTCATCGCGTCGTCTGGTGCAGATAATCAACAATCTTCACGAAAATTTTGTGCTCTACATGTATACGAACAGACCGTTAATACTGCAGCCTCGTTGTACTTTACTCGTCCGCTTTAAGATATGCAGTGTGGTGTATCGATATACAATCACTTCTTGCAATACCCTGCACTGTCGGTAATATAGTCGATGGATCCGTCGGGCTGCGTCTGTCCCCCACGGTTGTCGGCATCCGCGGTAGTATGGCACTTGGAGAAAAGTGCGCAGGTCAAGCGGGTGCTCCCGTCCTATCGAGGCAGTCAGTATATTATTAAATAGTTAGCATGAGGATACATACCTTCCCGTTGACATCGTGGTAGGCTGCGTCAGAAAGGTGAGCATGAGATAATAGAAGGAAGGGTAGGACGAACTGTTAACAAAAGAGCACCCAGCGACGCTGTCGCACATGTCCATGCACTCTAGAAGCTCACACCGTCAGCTGAAAGTCCTAGGATATACAAGCTGCGAATATATACCTTGAACAGTGTCGACTAATCCATAAGTCTGATAGTCTCCGTCCGATTGAACAGCACCAGAATAGTCACTGAAAACCTGTGTGTAGCTATCATCGTTACTCGGAGGTTTGGTGTGCGGAGAGCCCTTGGGACAGGAAAAGCCCATATCCAGAAGATCAAGGAAGAAGCAGACGAGCTGTTATGGATATCGATTAACGAGGAAACCAAACTAGCAGCGAATAGTACTAACGCTGTCCTTGAGACAAGGGAGGGAGCTGGAAGGGGGATAGTCACCATAGTACCATCCCGGCGAGCAACCGGGTTTCCAGGGAGCGACAGGAGCACCGTAGCAGTTGCCTTCGTTGATTTTGACGCGGAGGGACGCTGCAGTATCGATGTCTCCACCGTCCAAGGAGCGGTCAACTAGTGAGGCGCCATGGACCACGAGAGCAGTAGCAATCGTTGCGAAGAAAGCAGAGGAGACTCGCATTATACTGAGAGCAGCTAGCAAAAGCTCGAGATGCTGGGGAAAATCGCATCTTCAGCGCCCAGTTTATAGAGACACGTTCAGGTCCGTGCACAGATCAATATCCTTAGAAGCAAGATTTGCTGCTCTACTGACCTTTGGAGCGTGAAGTACGGGGGAATAGTTCCGGAGCATGCCTGCATTAATGAACAGTCAGTTCCGTGATCTTCACGGCATTTATGTAAGATACTTAGGCAGGTGAGCTCGAGCTAAATTGAAGGCCACTTTCTTGAGCTTTGAAGTGGACCATCTTTCCCTGAGTCTAGCGTCCCAAAGTATGTACTCGATGATCCAGATGATGACGCAGGTCATTTTTTTGGAAGAGAACATTTGAAGTACTCTTAATTCGATGGAGATGATGAGGAGGCACCTGCAGGCATGGTCGAGAATCGAAGGTAAAGCGGCAGTAATGAATGGTACTGCGGTTCTTTTCCATTTGACGTATAAGACTGTTCATAATGCCCAGAAACCGAGTCAGCATCGAGGGAGGACCGAGATGTTGTGAGTGACCGTGGTCTACACGACAGTCAACGTACCGGAATTAGCTGAGAAAGAACCAAGAGAACCGAAGATCAGGCTAAGCTAGTGAGGATCCGCATGCCCTGTCCACCGCCGGCAGTCATGCACTGAATTGAATCTGCGCTGTCAGAATGCACGCTAGCAGCACCTAGAATTTGCGCGCCAGCCAACATCATTGTAAAAACGGCAGAAGAGTACTAAAGACAATTTAACAAAGACATGGTACAACGTAAATAAAGGATACTCAACATCCATTTGGTATCGATTGATAATTAGCTTTCAATGGAGACCACATTCAAGGCATGAAGGTCGTCGTATGCAATAAAAGCTTACAGCAGCGTACCGAAGCTACTGCAAGTGGTAATTGTCTTTGATACGAAAGCTGGGAAAGAAGTGTTCAACGTACTTAGATGTTCTGGAACGCCGTATGTACTATGGGAAATTAACGGAGTAGAAGCTCTGCTTGGTTGCTTTGTGATGGTGGCGTGATATGCAGGCGTCGGACGGTGGGGCGGTCGAAGGTAAATGAACAGAGCAGCCTTCACATCCGAGGACTAATGGTCAACTACAGATGTTCGACTACTCCAAAGATTTAGGGTCGTCTTCAGCGATCAGCCCCTGTTCTGTGCATCTACAAGAGTGGGCGACTTGTTCTGGTCTAGAGATCGGCGATTGGCGGAGAACCAGACGCCTGACCTGAGAGCCCATGAATCGTGCTCTGTCTCCAACGTGGAACGCATCTTCTAAGGTTATCCACCAGTTCTAGAAGCCCACTCGCGTCGCACAGGAGTGCCAGTTGTGCATTAGCAGTCAGTGCCTTAATCGTAGCGTTTCTCCGCGGATATCAGGGGCGCAAATGCAAGACATGGTACGTTATTGCCAGTAATGCGGTTGTGGATATTGTGGGAAGCGCAAAGCCATACACGAGCAACGGAATAACAGCGGACAACTGGAAAAGATCGCTTGGCACTAAATTGCGCCAGTCCTCAGCATGACCCGTACCTGGCCAGCTTAGAGCCGAAGGGAGAATCGTTTTTGGCGTCTAAGAGCAGGAGATTCCCCTAGGTTTCGATTGATATCATTAAATAGAGACATCGCAGACCAACGACCAAAGATGCAAACTTGATGATGAATGCTATCGTGGTGGCAGGGTTGGCCTACGATCCAAGCTTCGCTATTACATCAAACCGCTTATGTGCACTGCTAAAACTAGCAATGAATATCATATAGAAAACAATAAAATAGAGGGGACCGACTTGAACCGCATTTATATATTATCTTCTTTTCGTATCTGTAGGGGCATGGATGGCAGTATTGAACTTCGATCAGAGACAAGAGTAGAGTCACTGTATTTCGTCTGATGTTGAGTAGTTAGCAAGGGTAGATAAGGCTCCTCAAGAACGTGACTGACAGGGATTAGGCCGATGGATAGTATTCAAGCTTTTTGCATCGTCGGGACGTAAAGTTCTTGGCTCAAATAAGAGTTCAGACAGTTTTATCATAGCCCATAAGAGACGTAAGGAAAATAGTATAGATTTTTCGGCGTTTTGTACGAGGTCGTGAAGGGTCGTGATGGGTGGAGTTTGAGTCGGATTGACACGTCGAACAATCCAAATTTAGGTATCACCGCTATCTATTTCATATTGACATAATGCCACGAGGCTTGGGCCCGATGTTGTATCCTCCTACAGATGCCTCGGTTTGTCCCTATTTTACTTTAAAGCCTATGCCTTCTTCCTATATTATCTTTTGAAGCCTATGCACTCTTCCCACCTCCTTGGCTCGTCCTTATCTGTTTCCGATTGACTCCACTATTTTCATTATGACTTGTATTGTACTTATATGACTTAACCTTGATTCAGAATACTGTACCTATGATTCATTCTATTCATTTCTCTTATCCTCCAATTATCTGTACTTTACTACGGCTCCGAAATATCTTGTACATTAGTATAAAAGACGTAGGGACAACAATATACTCAGAATTCTCTCGTCGCTACTCCCTCCGAACCGGCATCGGACTTAAGTGGATAGGGCGATACCTCACCGATCGAATTGGATCGATCGGAGCATTGAGTGATGCGACGCAAAAAAATCTCTCTATAACTTGTATATGCAGTCGATGAAAAGAAAACAAGGAAGAGAACTCATTGATAGCCATACCGCTGCGGACGCCGTCGGTCAACGACGTGTGACCTATCACTGATGCAAGGTAGTACATCAATATTAGCGATCTTATACTGATCCAGTGAGGACTGGGGATCTAACTGCGAACATTCTTACACGTTGATAATTTGAAGCTTTAGTTAGAGGGCTTTGAATTGTCGGTCATTCTAGGCACATACGGTGGTATAATGTCCGAATAGTAAGCACCTATAGTCATACTGAGGATGTGGCGTTGGTAGAGTTTAGTTCCTCTTTATAAGCAAGTATAGGTATTAAAGCGGCACGCGCCTTTAGATGAAGCTAGGAGCCACATAAGAGGAAGGTGATCTATTAAAAAAGGGGGCTCACGCTTCGATATTACGAGAACTGATGTAAGGTGACAGTGAATTTTAATAAAGATCGTGTCTGCTCAGCGAAACTTTCAACAACGTTGTCAGGCCCGGTATCGGACCGGCAGGAATTCCACGTCATGCCACGAAGCGACACATCATCTAAATCAAGTACACGTGGCGACACGTCCTTGACACGTAGTTAGAAATACAGTATATAAATCCTCACCAGAAAATAAAGAGACAGCTTTTACCCATTACAGTTTACAATCAACTTTACTTGAGTACCTCTGAATAACTATTCAGACATCTCACTGTGAGTCACAACTAAGTCACTCACGCACAACCCAGCAACCAGAACCATCAAATCATTGCCATCACTGCCGAGAACGGCCACCAGACTCATAACATTGCACATCATCACATCTTCGGATTACTTCATTGAGCCTCGACATCAGAACTCAATCACACCGCAATACTGATCGATTTCCGCTATCTACCCTGAGCTTCAACAGAAGAGCTCAAACCTACTCGAACCACTGCCCTATCTACCCCTCCACAAAGGTTCGCCAATCCTATAGCACTCGTGCTTCTCCCCCATCGAACTAACGTCAATGCATAGATTTAAATCTGTGCACGGAATTCATCTAACCCCAACTTCCGCTGACAACGTTCAGATAAATTTCTTGTTAGAGTTTTACATTGAGCTCGCACACTACTGGATTAAATTAATGTAGATGTTGCTTGTTAAGCTTGTTGTCGTTGTTATCAACATTGTGTACATTGTAGTGCTACAAAGTTAAGATTTGGACTGCGCACATTGTGGAAAGGCTGCCGGATGTCTGTTACATCGGCATTGATAGGTGCCGCTAATGCCGAGCGTAAAATAAGGAACCTTATGTCCAAATTGAAATTGCCCGCTTGCCCGACAACGCGCCACCGCCACCGTGACAAACGTTCTCTTCGACACCCACCAGGCGCGTTTCTCGACGCCGTCTGCCCTCCATCCTCATATCCATCTCTATTTATCCTCTTGCCCCTGAATTGAACCACAGGACACACCGTATCAATGATACTTTACCAGTCTACGAAGAACCGAGGACCGACCCTTGCACAACCTTTGCGATGATACAGAATATTGACTAGCATTCCATTGCTCTCCTTGGCAATACATGCACGGCAATATCAAGAAGATGCCAATTTTCAGTTGCGCGGTGTATGAGTAGATACTGGGTCGTAAGAACAAGAAGCCGTCAACAAGCAACGTCAAGTCCGGCGGTGAAAGAGGCGCGTTTTTTCTTCCTATACGAGACGTTTTCCTAACTTGTAATATTCCAGTGAAGTAGTTGCCCTGGAACCGACCCCGTACCGAGACAAGATGAAGCACGCAGTGTATGGAAGTACGGCGCAGTACCTGGAGCCAGCCCATTTGATGTCGATTGCCTCAAGCTAGACAACGGCTCTGCTACTGTGTCGCCGCTCTGTCTTTTTTCACTTCTCGATGCAATATCTTTCAATATCTACGGGTCACGCAGGAAGGCCAAAGAACTGCATCGAATATACCATGTTCCTAGAGGGAGCATCGTATCGACGGTATAGAACCAGCGAGCCGTCGCGGGAGAAAGATCATGGCTCTGCATCATGACAAGCTCGGGGTACATTCTATTTGGGAGTCTTGGTGGCCGAGGCATGTGCCTGTTGCTCTTGTTGCCCTTAACCTTATTTGACGCCAGCCTTGCTATAGGAAGTATTACCTGCTACCATCGTTGTCGCTTGCAGAACAGCCATTCAGTCGATTATAGTACACTTCGTCTTCTAGCCAGAATTGTAAGTGTAAGGCGTGTTATCAGCCATTTTACATTCAATGATATCGGCTGTGCTTCATCATGCGATGCAATACGCTTCCCCTCCCTTATCCCCGCGCAGTATGCTATATGTATGTGCTTTCGTCGTTCCTTTTTCGCGCGGCTGACGAGAACGCTGGTAGATATGCAACGGCACCATTACGGTATCGTTTGAATATCGAGCATGTCGCCCATCGTCTTGTCACTCGGGCGCAGACCTTTTAGACAACAAGAGCCGTCTACTGTGGTTTTCATTGAGTCGTCCGATATGCCGTCTGAGATTTTTTTTGGACACGGACGTCGCATAAGTGCTGGATTCTAGCACCCCCTCCTTCATATCGGTAGGTGTGCCGACACTTACCCGAACAACCAACTTATTCCCTGAACATAGCGACATTCGTACTTTGTTCGGCAGTCAACTGGATACAGAGGCTGTGCTTACGAAGTCGGCTATCATGAGGTTCATTGAATCATTCACATTGGACAATTACCCTCGATTTCATAAACTTAATGTCTTGACGACATCCCTGCTGTGCTTCTCCTTCTTATTTCGTGTAGGTTGCTGTTTGCAAAGCTGGATGGTTCTATTTCACAGAATTTTGCTAGCCAACGCTTTCATGTAATACTGCGCACCTGGACTAGCGACAGAGAACGCCGCCGAAACACGGAAATCGCGTCAGCTGTTTTATCGATTCTGAGATGTGATGAGCGAGAGACCTGACCCACGCCTCAGTCGCCTACCCCTTATCGGATAATCCAAAAAAAAACAGCGGGTTGTGCTTTCCGGAAGTGGTGGTGATGACGGCGTGGTTCCTCGCCAAGTAGGTTCCCAGATTTGTATTCAACCGCAATATTGAACCCTTATCAAGTTCCAGGTATTGGGCTGGAATTAACGTGTTTTACTTGCTTGGATCATGATTATTGCCCTAGCATAAGGTACATTGTGGTTCATGCGCCTAGATCTCCCTTCGGCGAACTGCGGGTCCTGGAACTTTTCGACTATCGGAGCGCATTTTCTCGTGCACAACTGCTCTTGATCGGGACTGCTCCTGTTCAAGATGCACTGCTACCAAATACATATTTTTTGTTGCAACAACACCGAATTGATCTGCACGCTTGGAAGGTTCGATCCACCTAAGGCATGTCACTCGTCCCCGCCACTTGCGCCTCACGACGTGGGAACACAAAAGTAATTATTTGGCGCGGCCCCACTTTGTGATGGAAGAAAAAAGAAAAAAGAATACAGAGCCTATCGATATGTTCATACTCCGAGCTCCGGGTTGAGACTGTCGCAACACTGCTACTGCATGTGCGATTTCGTTATTCCCCCATTCAGAATGCTGATGTTGTTCACTTCCTCAAGTGTCCGCCCTAAAACCCGCAGAAGCGAGAGGTATCAGCGCTACCGCCTATATTTGACGTGTAGGAACCCGCCCAATGCCATACATAAGCTATTCCAAGAGTTTGACAATGATGCTAGTGATCTGGCACATGAGAACGACGTGTTTCCTCGCATCCAACACCTGGCGTCAGATAGCCTCATGGGACCCTCTCACAGGGTCGTGTGAAGCAAACCTGGAGTTAATAATGCCGCGCGTATCTTCTTCTGTTAACGCATGCACGGATTCCGCGACTTCCGGAGATAGATCATTACTTTCCGAGTCAGGATCTTTTCGCAGGTCCTAGATCTGACGAAAATATCAGATTCATATTGTTGAATGACCGTTTGCCGCTCTTCTTGAGCCGACGGTAACCCGTGGCGCCCGATACGCTGTAATCTTCCGTTCATGATCCTGATAGTGGCTTTAATACGATGTCACGAAAATGCCCCATATCCCATCCAGAAAAAGGACCACGGAAAGAGCCAAAAGGAAATCTCTGACCGCACCTCTGGCCTGTCTTTGTCCTTGTTTCGTTTTTCCTGTGTCGTTGTTTCTTTTACTTAATGCCGTTTCGGTTCTGACGGTCAGTTTCGCATCAATCAATCCACTGGCTATGCACGCTGCCTGTAAATTGAATCTGATCCAGCGCAATGATGCAGCGTGTTAGCACGAAAACCTCGAGGATATAGGATCTGTTGCTGTGCCCACGATAGAAGACCAGAAAGATCTTGGGCTTAAAATGTCTTTGTACCTTGATAACTACCTAAAGCGTTGTCGCCACGCTTCCGTGATGTGATGGAGTTGCTTTATCTGGGTTCCCTTAATGAAGGACAATTGGAAATAGGGATCACGAGAATATGCTGGTGGGGCGCGTCCTTACGATGCGAGACATATTCACTCTTCGACATTCATTTCCTCCATTCTAGCCTAGCACTAATTTGCCGACTTACGGACTTGTCGATTTTTGATAGCAGAACATTTTTATGGAAGATACGATCACGTGAATCGATAAGATCGGACAAATTGCGAAATCGAAGCTTTTAACGTTCAAAGCATATTTTCCAGGCGTGATAATGTGAAGTGAGTCCATTTGAAGTGTTCGATATAGTCTACCAACTGTCTTACGACTACGCAGGATCGCCAAAGAAGAAAATAACATCTCCAAGAGTACCCAGACCCACTGAAAGTTCGGAGCGTTGAGCTCAAGAGTGTTGTATTCCACCAGCTAACTTGCAATGATAACAAAGAGAATCAGACATCTTTGTCACCACATTATGCGATGGCCGCAGCCTGTATATATTCGTCAGCAAATGAGCAGAGACGGGAATAGATAGTCAGATAACCAACCATTGCCGGCAGCTCTTCCTGCACTCGTGACTGATAGCATAGTGATGGGAGCTGTATCTGCACTTGCTGGATCGACAGTCAATCTGCAGAGTGAGTGAGATAGCAGTAACTTTAATGGAGGAGGCTTGTCGACTGACCCGTTGGTCGCCGTGAGGAGTGTCGTGTCCACAGACGAATCTGGTTGAGCTGATTCTGCGATGGCACATATCTGATGGGGTGTTTGTTTGATGAGGACTTCTGTTCGACACCAGCCTACTTTTATAGGTTTCTAGGAGCGAAGGTATGACAACATCATAATTACTTAGTATGCGATGCCTGGACTGGAAGCTAACTTGTGCACTGCGTCATGGAAGTTACCGAGACAGTTCTGTTGCTCTTCGGATTGGGTCTGGCAACCCCTTCCGGAACACCATCCAGCGTTGTGGCATGGAACGCGTCATCAGGACAAGAAAACGTGTTATGCCAC
The DNA here is from genome assembly GCA_030407055.1 of Armillaria mellea. Lineage (NCBI taxonomy): Eukaryota > Fungi > Basidiomycota > Agaricomycetes > Agaricales > Physalacriaceae > Armillaria > Armillaria mellea. The sequence goes on along the minus strand of JAUDZF010000001.1, from coordinate 259,711 downwards.
GGATAGCGCACGGTAATATCAGGCATTGTTTTAGTGGGAAAACACGCATGAACATCCTGGAATACAAAAGCTGGGTGATTTCCATTCATACCCATGAGCCATCTGGCACCGCGTTCCCTGCCATTTTCTACCACAGCTGGTCGACCAAGCTAGACCGCTCCGTCAGAGGGTCTAATCGTCACGCTTCAGCAACGACAGGACATTGCCAGAGATTAGGGCCTCCAGTCTACTAGGGCATATTGCACTGTCGTGGTGACCGCCCTACGGAACGTCGATGAGGCTCAGGCTCTCGCTGCCCACTGCTGTCGAGCTCATCCCTGTCCTTTCATTACTCCACGCCGCCGCTTACTGATGCTATTGAGCCGGTAGTTACTCCGTCGTCACGGATCACCTGCATGCCACCTCGGAGAGGGCGACCTACACGTTCCATCCCCGCGAAGGTGAACATCATCTACAAGCATGACAGCGATAACAAAACATCGTCATTCTGCCTATTTTGCGGAAAGAAGAACGATTCTCTGGTGTGGGGGTAGGATCCAGAGAGAGCCTGACGACTAGGAAAGACAAGGATACGACGAGGAGGAATATCTTCATCAGTCGGACGTTGCTAGCAGAGTGAAAGGAGTTTCGCTCATATACATACGGTATGTCTCATAGTGCTCAAACGTCCGCTTTCTGGATATTTACTTTCTGCTTAGGCCGTCGTACTCTGCGATAGTGATTGAATCTGCTGCTTGGTCACCGTGGGGGAGTGCTTTCCCAGGCGGCGATCATCCATCCGGATGCCCCCTGCTCGTGCATCTATGGGTCTAGGCCAAGTCCCAGAAATGCGCGTTATTTAATTAAGACTTGGTTACTAGCGTAGTGAAAGAGTCGTCTTCAAGGTCATATGGGCGGCGCGAAGTGGGAGCCGAATGCTCAGCTTCTTGTATTCAATCTCCACCAATAAGGTCTGTAAATGTACAAGCCCGGTCCTGGGCCGTAGCGGTCATGGATTGTTTGTTGATATTCTGCATGTGGCTTGTGAGAAAAACTTTCATCTTCTGGATAAATTGGCATGAGACGCACCAAAATAATAACAGAAAGCCAAATATGTATGTGACAAAGAGAGGTTCATGCCCTACAACGTTGGGGGCAATCACCGAGTGATTACGGGACGAAAGCCCTTAACCACGTCCACCCGGAGTTTGGACCGTGCTTGTATACCCGGGAACATATCCTCCATATACTCTTTCAGTTCCAATTTGTCTTCTTTCGCCACAAGATCGGTACAAAGCGTCATTCGAAAGCTCTGCAACGCGAAAGGCGTCTTTTCTGAGAATACTCTATCCAAGTTCATCCAAGTGAGCCTCGCGTAGTCTTCGCTACTGCCATTGCTCGGATGGTCCGGATTGCTGAATGGAGGACGCGTGTCATATAAGATAGTGACTCTTTGCAAGGACAGGGCTTATCGCCAAACATCTCGTCCACCATCGTACTGCAGAGAGATGAGAGTCATCGGGGTACCAGTTGATTTGTAGCAGAAGGGTATGGACATTGCCCAGAGATAGAGGAATCCCGCGATTCCAAGTCTGCAAATACGTAAGAGAGAATCCTTTGTGCTTGGAAATGACAAGGCTACGAACCTGCAGGCTGGAGCCCTTTGACCTTCAGCACTTGAAGGGATGGCGTTTGGATCAGTCTTTCAAGGTGCAAAATATTTTGCGGACAAAACATGGTCGATAGATTACGCAAGCCTCTCAACGATATTAAATCCCCATTAGCGAACGCTTCTAGAACTGGACCATCACGTAGATTGCAAGACAGCTTCAGGTCTCGAACACTAGGGCGCCTGACAGCGCCGTTCGAATTCGGCAGCGCGTGCCCTGCCAACGTAATTGTAATAGCGTAGACGTCCATTTTCTTCAACGAGGTGAGGTATGATAAGGAAGTGCTGAAATGCACAATGTCTCGAAATATGACCCCTGCTAGAGTAATGTTTCGGATAGACGAGATGGCGGAGAAGCAACGGTACGGAAATTTGTCATGGTCGAAGTCAGAGGCGAAGTCGATGGTGCGAAAGGTAGCGGAATGGAGATTGATAAACGACCCGAGAAGCTTGAAGTCGAGAAGCGTTTCAACGACACCGGTGGTGGAGAGATGTAGTATGGCGACGCTTCGGGATATATACAGCGATTTTTGACATAAATTGCAGAAATCGATACACCTCTTCTCATCCAGAAGAGAAACGGTGCGGAAGATATGTATTCTAGACCTGGACACAGAAAGCGTGGCAGACAAGGGAGCATACTTTTAGCGCCTTCGGATCGTCCTGAAGTCTGTCCACAATGTCGTCAACCAATTCCTGTGGAAGCTCTGACATGGCTAGGTCGAATATGAAGAGAGTCACTTGATTCAATTGGACGGTTCAGTTGACGGTACCGTGGTCAAAGTATTAGTCGACCTGAACCTACCTTGGTAAATAACTTTGAAGGTGATAGCTTGGCCACAACGATGGTATTGCTACTGAGCGGTCTGGTAGCTTCACGAAGCCTAATAAGAGCTAGCGGATTCCTTGTATCTAGATGCCGTAGCGTTGTGAATGCCTAGGTAGCGCATGAGAAATGAGGTTGCGTCACTGAATGGTATCATTACCCGTAAAAACCAAGAGGAAGGCACACAGAGTAGACAAATATTGAAAATTTAAGATTCTTCAAATAACCAGATTCCAAGCCAATTGAAGACGATAACAGAGAAGTTTCGAGGACGGTATACCTTACGGCAGTGGTGGAGCAAACCAGTGAAAAGATCGGTTGAATCGGACCGGAAAAGATTTGTTAGTGCTCGCACGTGGACTCCCCAAGGCGACCTATCAGTAGGCCGTGCCCTGATCATCTATCAAGTAACACCAGGGTAGCAAGAGCAACTCATATACGACAGACGCATTTGGAAAGACAATTCTGGTGGACTTTTCCTTAGAAATATGTTTTGAGGTCATAATATTCACTATAACAGACCTCATCCTTACGATCAACTGCTCAGATATATTATTCCACTAGCAGGATCTACTTTGTCTTCCACGCATCATGAAGAATTTTCAACCATTGAGTATTATTTCCCGTATGGAGATTCTCACAAAACTTGCAGCTACCTCAGCTTGTTGCACGACACAGTCTGTAGTGTAAGCGTTTACGGTAACTTTACGGTTTATGCGTGGTTTAAGTTTAATTTACATCAACTCCAGCATCATGATTCTAGAAGACTCGGATATCCTACAAGGATTCCACTTCTAAGAGTATGCAGGGGTTATTGCCTTAAAAGCATGGAAGTCAGTATTTGTGCCAGCACTCATCGTTGTCATTGACAGTGATGCACTTAGAGGACTCATTTCTCTGGTTTGTCCAAGTTCTCCACCCAATCCAGCTTCTGAGCAGCAAGTGTAGTTCATCCTCATTCAGTACAGCTGTGAATTGTCACAAACTGGTTTTCTTCAGGAATCGCATCCAGACCGCATCTACAATAGTACGTTCGATGCGCTCGATGTCGTGTGAGATGGCGAACGGTTTATTTTTTGCAGCCAGTTCGTTTTGCTGACTCAGAAGATATTGCAAGCAACGGAGAAGAAACGCTCTGCGTTTTCCAAGTCAGCTTGATCAGGGATCCCTTTGTCGGCTCGGTGGTGATGTGAAGAGTAACAGAGCGGTCACGAAAAGATACTGCAATGGAAATGGCATCCTTGTCCCCATGGTGGACGAGGCAGAGGTAAATCCAATTCAAAAATTTCAAAATGTCGGTCTGATTTTTGTCAATGTCGAGAATGTGGCCAGGAGCAAGGATCCGATCGCGGCTGCTGAGGCTGGTTCGGGGGGTCAGGTTAAGGGCCGAGAGTAGTGCTTCTTGTCTTTCCTGAGCGCATGTGAGAAAACATATATGGACAGAATGTAACCCATACCTGTGACATTATCAGTGTGATGAATGGCACGGCAGTCAGAGTGGGGGTGCTGGGATCAAGCCAGACTTTGGTTGGACTTTAGTTGGACTGACGCCGAGCACACGTAACCCGCTGGGCCGCCGGGCCACGTGCGTTTGCGAAAGCGCCGTGGGGGGAAAATGGCGATACGCCTCAAGCACCGTGGGTCCATATTGGCATTGCGGGGGTAGGGCAATGCATTAAACGGTTGGTAGCCAGACCGCTGTGGATTATTATGACCATCTGCAGCCGAAACTTGGGAGTATTCATCCACTGCATTATTTATGACTGTTGGGATATGCGTGGTATATGTATCGTACTTTTTAATATGATTGCGTACAAGCTCCAACTCTATCGTAGACCTTCGGCGGTCATCATCGTTATCCAACATTTCATTGCCATCAAGTCTGATGGTGGGACAGACTCCACACACCTCACTAGCGCATCGAGAGTCTCGTGTATATCAGGCCTTTTGTCAGGATCTTCAACGCACATATTTTGAAACACCTCGACGACGCATGGTAGACAGACCATCAGCCATAATTTTAATCACATATATGCACAGCGCAAACAAGCTCTCACCTTGAACCGCAGTATATCCGTGGCGAGCTGCCACGCATCCAGTCAGAATGGACAATACACCGTATCAGGAATTACAAGTTCTGGAGCTAACGGATGCTGATACCAGGATCGGTCTGGTATGGGGAAAGTGTTGGTCACACGCTCCTTCTCATCGTCCGAGAAGCGTATGTCAGTCTCAAATCGATGATATACACTCGCGGTCTAGTGAACACCTTGTATCTACTCTGAGGATACCATAACAAAATTCGTCAGGAAAGGGTCTTTTTGGCGGTCAGTAGCTGGGGAAAAGGATATGTACAGCTAAAACGCACCCGATGCGCGATGTCATGTCTGTGTAGATACACGACGCCCTGCGAGTGGTTCATCAAGAAAACTTCAAACGAAACGACGGCCATTTACCTCGAACGCTTGCAGCAGCAAGTGCATTATATGATCGACCGAGTTCAAGGACACGAGGTGCATTGCCCAAGATAATTGGGGCCTTTCAGCAGGGGGAACACTCCGAATACAATGTGCCAAAGTGAAGCTCGTCAAGAAGAGGTAAGATGTGGTTGTTCTCAGTCAAGATATGCCGAGACCTCGACAGTGACCTCACGATGTTCGGATTGCTTTGGTCCACGTTTTGGTGAACCATAACTCGAAGGAGTGTATCACCGCCCTCGAGGACAGTAACAAACATTCATGAGTCCGTTCTATAACGAAATGGGTGTGTATACATCAGCATTGGACCGGGACATACCAACACTCTGAACTTGTCATAGAAGAACGGTCCTCATAGATGACGAGGATAGGAATTGAAACCCGTTGCATATGAAAGGTTCATCCTCTCGATCCATATAAAGATCCCTCCCGATACTTTCATCTCACAGTCGATACCCATGCTCCGCAAAAAAACCCTCGAAACCTGTGCCATATTGCTGTGTACAGTGTCCTTAGTCCAGAGATCTCCAACTTTCGTAGTCCTTAGGCAGGTCGTCAACAACTTTGTTAGTCTTGGGTTCCTGGTGACGCCTTCCCGGACTCATGGGTGTTCTGATATTTGTCTGATATCATCGATTAGTAGAGATCAAAAACGCTAGTGATTGGACCTACCACTGTCCATAGCACAGTAAAGATTGTTAGGACTACAATCCTTCAATGGGAGAACAAGTTCACTTGGAGGGTTGTGAATGCCGCGAGATATTCTGGCTCCGATTAAAAGGTTCATCCTGCCGCTGAGATGCATATACTCAATTCTGCAGCTTGCTTGCAAGTAGCATGACTCGGAGAGGTCTAGCCATCCCTTAGAGTAAGGGCTCTAGCAGTATTTAGACGGCGTTATACGAAGATCCAGATAAGCCAGTACTTTACTATCAAGCACAATACCAAGCACAATATCAAGCAAGACATCAACTTCAAAGCTGATAGGAAACTGTAGCGGTAGAGAAGGCATAGTAGGTCGCCCTTCGGAGATTGACGCGTTGATCGATGACGCATAACAATGTCTGGAACGTTACTTAAAACGGAGCTTGAAACGTTACAGGCTGGCCCCGTCGATGCCGCCTGTTGCCGAGAGGGCTACGCACATAGGACTTGGACGCGGCGTCGATCATCTTCCAACTTCGAACTGTCGTATGAATGTGTATCAAAATTGTAACGATTCCGATTATATCCGGCGCAAATGGCGTAATAGCAACCTCTCTTGCTCTGCTGTGGATGACACCAGTGACCAGTACTTCCTTTCCAGGCTCGATGGACATGAACTCGACTCAATTCGGTCCACTAGCATACCACTCTTACCGAAAAAAGCCAGAACGAAACCGACAACTGCTGGAATTCCCGAAGGCCTCTCCAATAGCTACGAACCCTGGAAGAAACTTGAACAGGTGCAGCATACAACTCACCGTCCTTCGACATTATTTTTCGACCTGTGAGTTCCCATAGTGTACTAGAGTTATCAGTGCTGATAAATGAGATAGAACGGGCTTTTGAATGCCTGCCATTTCCTTCAAAGCGGCGACAGAAGTTATACGCGTAATGGCACACCAGGCTGTTGGCTTATCTGGGTTGAATATGATAAGGTCTCCTATCGACATCCCAACCAATACTGGTTCAGAACAACCACTCTCCTCGACAAACTCCGATTATATGATCTCGTTTTGGTTTCTTGCCATTGCTGCGGGGACCTGATCTATCTCCTGTGATGCACTCTAAACTGCATCGCGGACATCATGGGTCTATTATTACAGGCATTTAAGGTAGACGGACGCATTTATTACCTCCGACCGTGTCCTGATAGTCCTTGTTTCAGCATTCCTCCACACCAACGGCATTTCTCATCTGATGAGCTATCAATGATTGTGTTCATTCTTGCTACTGACTGTTAACTTGTTTCTTTAGGACCTCTTCTCTACGCTTTTCATCAGGGAGTGGGGCCCTGTGCGCATCAAATATAAGATGTACACTCGCCCTCGAGTCTACATTATTGATTTCGAGGCTGCTATTCGATTCTCTGAAGACGACAGGTAACGTGTGACGAAAACCTTCCCTGTGCCTAACTGGTCCTGGCATCGTCACCCCCTGGCTCCGGTCGATGCTCCGTATTGCCCTTTTCAATTGGACGTATGGTGGCTATTAAATGATATACTGCGCTTCGAAGTACCGTCCTTTTGTTATTCTTGTGTTGTTAAATTTCACGCTTCGATGTAGATCAATTTCTCGTCAGTTGAAAAGATTATCAAGACCATAAATGTCAATGATCCTGTCAAATGACCAACGATCCGGAAGGGGAGACGATGGCGATGAAAATCCTAGGTGACGAAGACGAGTTTATTTATCATTATGACGAATGACGCGTGCATGGGCCCGGAATACATGTAAGCTGCAGCTATCTGCTTCGTAGGTGAGAACCACAAATTGGAGATTGATATGGTGATAATGATCTTGAGAAACTACACGCTTCTACTTGTGAAGGACCCGTTGGTTTCCAAACCGCGTACCTGCCTGCTCCGTAAGCGGATCGTACTCTTGTTCTTTTTGACATGGCTGATATTAGACTTTGTAATGAGGTCGGGAACAGAAGTTACCGACAGTCCCCAGGACTCAGGACAAATCCTTCTCATATCGTTTCCGCCGTAGGCTACCCCAGTTTTGTCATCTAGGCTACTGGGACAAGACTCAGAAGCGAGCTAGAATCTCTACTTCATAAATAAGAAACTGTTATCGGACATGTACTACTGATTCAGAAAGGTTCGATTCCGTGCCTCTGTGCCTCCTCGGTATTGATTTTCTACGCTTTTCAAGAATTGTTGATTTATTTGCGTTTGAAGTCCGAGCTAGAAGATGTTGTCTATACTGGCACAACTAGTCCACGGACCGAAGAGCTGGGCGATTTATGATCAGCGATTCCATCTCCTGCAAATTTTCGGAACAGAGCATGGGCTTCGAGCTACTCGAAAAACAGTTTAAATCGTGACGCTTCTATCCAAGGGGAATGCAACCAATCTTGGTGCACGACTTGTGAGTCTATATGGCGTCTATCTTCTTTCATCACCTAATAATAATGATGCGAGATTGCAGAATAATTGCCAGAACATTATTGGATCATCAATCACTTCTGGCTGGACCCAGCCAGCTATAGATCAAGGGACTATGCTGCGCAGGGCTGCGCATTGCGTACCGTTATCGCTCATATAGGTCTCCAGATCACATAGATGACAAGTTATGACTGCTCGAGCGGCTTCTCAGCTTCGAATACTACGCAAGCGCATTGAACGCAGCTGCAGTTAAAGAGAGTCTTTGCCAAAGTGCTTTTCCGATCTTCGCTTTGATGAACAACGCGATGCTAAATTCGGCTATACCCCACAACGTCGAGGATCGATCCGTTCATTACTACTCCATTCTCGAAGTGCAAGCTGCGGAATTCGTGACTCAGAGTCCAATTTTAGGTTCAGTCAGCACATGGTCAGTTATCCGACGGACTGGATATAAAGGTCACTCTCCAGGAACTATTCAACCAGTACACATTTCCCTCGTATCATCCCCAATCTCCAATGTCGGAAGCACCACAAGCACCACAGACACCACAAGAGCCACAAGAGCCACGTCGACCGCATGGACGTGGTGGACGACGTGGACACCACGGACACCACAGTTCACACTCACGCAGTCCAGTCTCCACCGTTGGAAGGACAGGAACAGCGTAGACACCACGGACGACATGGACACCACGGTTCACACTCACACAGTCCATCTCCAGTGGTTGAAGGACAAGAAGCACCACGTAGACACCATGGACGACATGGGCACCACGGTTCACACGGGCGCAGTCCATCTCCAGCATTAGAAGGACAAGAAGAACCGCGTGGACCTGGACACCGACACCATGGTGGACCACACCGTGGCGGACGACACGGGCGCGGAGGGCGATCTCCCACCACCCCCTCTGACTGGGAACGATCCGACAACTTCCATAACTCCCACCTGTTGCGGAAAGACGAGGCTCTCGACTGCCGCAATCCAGAACAGTGAGGCAAATGGCTTGCCGCCCATTTCTGTTAGCCCTGCCCAGGGACAACTGTTGTACCTGTTGGCAAAGTCTATTGGCGCGAAGAGAATCTTGGAAGTCGGTACGCTTGGCGGGTTAGTGGTCTAGATCTTGGTCCTGGACGCAGTTATCTTAATCCTTAATCTTTACTAGGTATTCCACCATCCACCTTGCGAGGGCGCTCCCGGATGATGGGAAGGTCATTACCTTAGAGCTGGACGAGCACCACGCCAAAGTATGTAAATTCGGTTTAAGTCATGAATCCCACTCACATGTTATGCCCCCAGGTCGCGACAGAGAACATCACCTAAAGCAGGATTGGCCTCTAAAGTTGACATCATTCTCGGCCCCGCTCTTGATTCGCTCGAGAAGCTGGACCCGGAACCGAAATTCGACTTTGCTTTTCATTGACGCCGATAAGACGAACATGTTGAAATATTTCACTGAATCTAAGCGACTTCTGCGTAAAGGAGGGGGTATCGTATGTCAACTCTTTTTATCTTTTTTCCTCTTTGCTCAAGCACAATTAACAGTTCGTGGACAACGTTGTCCGAGATGGACGTACCGCGGATCCTTCTGATACCAGTGAGTTTACCGCTGGCGTGAAGCAGTTCATTGTGGCGATGAAAGACGATGAGGAAGTAGAGGCGACTACAATTGGCACTGTTACTGGGAAAGGATATGACGGGTTTTTGTATGCTGTTAAGAAGTAGGACTCGGTGTGTTAGATGGACTCGGGTTTCGCACACGAATGCAATACATGCCTGTAATAAACCGATTCCAATGCTCAGAGAGAGTATTTCCGAACGAAGTAGCTGCCTTCGTCGCCAGCCGGGAGTCGGGTATCAAAGTGGCGGTATCGCGGGCAATCTACGGGATTAGCCGCATCCGAATCTTAGCCACTCCATACACCTCTCTTCAACCGTCTTTCACCTTTTTAGCAGTTCGACTTATTATTATCAGTGAGAAATTTTTTGCATGCGTGCTCATTTCTAAGTTACTCCTCCAGCTCTAACTACTTAAATCCCAGCGGACCTATTCGTGGCCAGCCGAAATATTTGACGCCACCAAAACCATCTTTTTGCCCTAGTATTATACTGACTGGACGTAAACGTCACATAGGTATACCTTCGACTGTTCTTTGTCCGTCTATTCTAAGTGTTTCCAGCCAGTACCCCTGGATGGAGCGCTACATTCAACTTTGCCACAACTGCGGTCGATGCTTTGATGCTCAAGCTCCCAGCTTACCTCCAGATACCGCCGTGTATCTACGCCACTGGGGACATCTCAACGATTCAGAAGCAGAGCTCACCACGAATGCCATCGTCGATTTGCAAAAGAAGATTTCAGAGTATGAAGCAGAAATATCTCGACTGAATGCCACTTTGGAGAAACTCAAAACCGGTCGACGGTTCCTCACGAGCTCTATGAAACAATACGAATCCATTTTATCACCGTTTCGAAGGCTGCCTCGTGATGTTCTCCAGGATATATTTGAATTCGTCTGCACCTCTATATCACACGACGCCTTCCTCTCTCGCAGTGACCTACAACGGGTATCCACCACAACCTTCTATCTCTCCTCCGTCTGTGCCTACTGGCGTGACATCTGCCTATCATCTCTCATGCTCTGGACATCCATCCTTGCCAGTGCCGATTACAGAGGTACCTCCATCCCATTTCTCTACCTTACCAGATTATTCAAGCAACGTTCTGGCGCGCGCCTCTTGAATCTCCACATGTCAGTGGAGCTCGGAGGTGTTGAGAAAGGATCCAACCACAATGACGTCCAAAGGAGGCTGCAATATGCCGTGAATTCGCTCTTCTATTCCCCGGATACGCTGAATCTACAGAGGCTGAAGCGTATTGGTATCGATTCCCGGACCGTCCCCTTGTGGAATATTCTCCGAAAGGATATATACCCCGAATTCCCAGAACTCGAACACCTCGAGTTTTCAGGCGATGTAGAATTCTCTGGGGAACATTCAATCAAGGTGTTCGAATACGCCCCAAAATTACGCACTCTCTCACTCAATGCGTTCCGTGGCACGTTTTTCTCTTTACCATCTAAACAGATTACTACCATCTACCTTGCGAATGTCCTTTCGTTCGTATACCCATCACGACTATACAACTTCCCTAATGCTACGACTGCTACTTTCGATGGATGCCCCGATATGCTATTTGGAATCGCAGAAATCCCCTTCCAGAGGCTTGTTCTCAAAAACAGTCTCCCGTCCTTTCATCGGGCGGGATCAATGCCACACCTGAAGGCCTTGGAACTTGTCGACATCAACTGCACGATGGGCAGTGAGTTTGACGGTAGAATGGATACAATCAGTGCCCTATCAAAATACGTCTTAAAATCCCCCTTTCTCACGGAACTCGCGTTGACTACGCTTACCATCGGTCCTCAGGGAAATGCTCTCCTTCCTTCACGCCGTTCCACAACTCAGACGACTGTCTATCGTTGAGCAAATCGATGCGTGGATCAGAATCATTTCTCCTCAGCTCATCCGACGACTCAGGAATCCGGAGATGCTGCCGGAGCTGGAGCATCTGCAGCTCGTTTGGTCGTGGGAAGTGAATGAAGGTGCAGTCCTAGACATGCTCGAACAGCGAGGGTTGAAGTCTGTTGTAATAGGGATTCGGAATGGAGGCGAACTCAGAGCAGATACCATGTCTCGCGTCAACGCTCTTCGAGGGCGTAGTACACAAGTAGTGCTCTGGTAGAACAGGCTTTCGATGCACCTGTATTATAATTATTACCCAAGCCACAAATGAGAGACCGGCGGCGTGGCTAACCATGTTCTGTATCATATCTGGCATCGTCGACCGGAACGTAGCAAAACTTACTTATTCAGAGCCGCTGCCGTGCCTGGTCATTGTCTGGTCGGGCAGGGGGATGAGAACTTTCGTAGACACAGACTTGCTCAACACAAGCAAGACTTGTACCCTGTTGTCACAAGGAAGCGAGAAACGGGCGCGCTATGAGGAGAATCACGCAGACCCCAGCCAATTAGTATGGAGACAATCAATGTCGGCCATTAGCCCCGCCACCCTGCGCTTCAAAATGTGAATTCATGTCATTGATCAATTGACTAGCGAAACAAGCGAAGTGCTAGGATAATCCTGAGTTAAGTTTTACCGTGTTCCGCTGTCTTGAAAGGATTTCGCGAGCACAATATGTAAACCTGCGAAACACCATCCCAGTGTGCAATAGCTGTATATTTGACGGACGGAGAAAGCCACATCGAATCCTACAAGTCGTGGGTAGTCAGGCATCTCCTACACGATCAATGGTTAGGGAGTGTTAGGTATGTTTATAGGAGTGAACGTACCATTAAGCTCATCCTGGAAAAGACTTCCGATAGGGAAACGCTCTGTCACAACGGTAAGGGTTGTATCAGAGAAAAGGTTGTAGGAAGGACATACTGCCGAACAATATCCCCACAATTGCCTCCTTCAATAATTTTGTACGCTTGACTTCCAATCGCTGGTTCCTGTATCCCTAGATCTCGACAGAAATAGGTGATGGACCGCAGGTATCCGTATCCACGAGAATGGAGGGGCAACGAATTTGGTTCAACTCCTCGATGGTGTAGCGATCAGGGACTGGGAACGCACACAAGTATTGACGTTCATTTCGTAGCTAAGGGTGATGGCTGCTGTGACAGGGTGAATCAGGGGGTAAGAAATGGTGGTGACACTGACAGGGCATCCTGTATGAGATGAGAAATGTTGAGGTTTTTCTTCGTTGTAAATGGATGCACCAAAATACTCGAAAAACCAGTGTCCATCCAGGCAGTGCACGGACCAGCACGGAGAAAAGTAGACCTTATTGTCGGCAAGAGACATCGGTCCGGACATCCGGGTCCTCGCTGTTCCATTTCAAATTTTAGGATGCCAACACCGTGGCTACTCTCGATTTCTTGCTTGCAACGACGATCGAGGTCAGACAGACGATCACCAGTCTACCGGTACACCACACCACACCACACCAACACCGTCTCGGACGCGTTGTTCGGGCAAGGCTCGTACATCAGGGTCTACCTCCTTGTCCTATGATCCAGCGCCTACAAAGGATGTCTTATTCTATCTTACTGTCCCTGCAACCTTGCTGAAGAAAGCGATGAATCATGCAATGGACCCACAAGTGGACATTATCTAGGGTAGGTTACCTATCAGACGATCTTTTGCAGTATCCATTAATCGTTTTTTTAGAAAGTCCTCGCTGCGCACATGTCGCCTGCAAGTCCGTGTTGACGAACATGAGCAAGCTATGGTCGAAAAGGAGCACGCAGTTACGAAGGAATTGGCGACTCTTCGATGCTATTCTGCTTTTTCGAAAGACCAAGACGACCATAATTCCGTATCGCAAGACGGGGATTTTGAAATACAGCTCGACGCGCTCAGGCTGCAGTGAAGAACGGTTTCCGATGAGATGGGATGGTGCTTCCCAAACGCAGCGTTCAGCGGGGCACCGAAGCCAGCTTCTCCTACGGTGATGTGTTTATTCGTGAGTTTGCATTTCTCCTTGCCACGATACTGTAATTCTTACCAAGTCTAGGCAACTGTTTCCATCTTCCACCTTTCCGCATTCAGCAGTCGCTGTCCTCTATCGATATCGATCCCCTGTCCATTGGTCCTGTTGCGTGTTGGATGAGCTGAAGTAGCTCCAGAGTCCTTTATCATTATGGCGAACGAACTCTGAGGATGCTCAGACCAAGGTCGAAGCAGCGATACAGGTAAGTTTATCTGATTCTCTCGCCTGGCTACGTTCTCACTTGTTAGGTGGCTTTAGCTTTTTGGGGTGTTGTGTTCAACATCGGCTCTTACAGTACATTACAGAAGCCGCTGCTGTAATATTCTCTCCTTCAAGGATGTCGGACTATCGCGCGTACAATCAGTTTCTACGCTCAAAGATCTGTTCGAGCAGTGGTTGCCAGCTGGACGCCATGGCTAGCGGTGTTACCCGTCTTGGTACGTCATGGTATTTTGACTCTATCGTGTATACTATCATATACACGACAACTAACTTCTTCTGTTCAGATGTGGTGTTTTCTCTATCGAGATGTCCCGCCTTTACTGTGATGGCGGTGACAAGATTATTCGACCGGAGGGAAACTATCTTGAATGCCTCAATCGACTTGGGTTGTGTTCTGCAGAGGATGCCGCAACCAACCAGTCCATCCGCGCGCGCACAGCTATTCTCCTTGCTCATCCTCGACCACCGAATCCCATCTCGCCTAAGTCGTATCTACTTCATCGCCGGAGCATAAACAGCAGTCCTACGATGTCCTGATCGCCGCAAGGGGACCATGCTCAACCATCAACCATATAGCGGACGTGGTAGACGACATATCCGCCGTGGGTACAGTTGATGATAGCATACTCGGCATAATTTCACTCTTTGGATGCTAAGGTCGCCACACTTACCGTGGGACGGATCGTTCAAGACCACACGACTTTTGCTCGTTAGCTAAATGATGTTCTGAGTCCTTGGTTAGAACACGGAGGCAGCCATCGTCGAAGCAGTCAGAGCATAAATATGCACTTCTGATTCTGTTCCAGGCGGTGCGGGTGATACTGTCTCTGCAGCACAAATTATGATAACAAATCCCCGAATTTCTCCTAGTCTGCCGTACATTTGTGGACCATTGGTGCGTTACATACCCTTCTTTCGATGTTTATAGGCTGACCCCTATGCCTCCGTCAGCACTTCTCCAAATGGCGTCGATGATACTCTTGATCTGAACCGCATGCTGCAAGTCGGGATAGTCTCCAGCGGCTTCCCCTTTCAAATATTCCTCCCAGGCTCTACCCTCATTCGTCTTGCCATCATCTTCAATCGTCACATCCTCGCCGTTGACCCAAAGCTTCGTAGGCTCACACATCCCCACAAACCCTGCGAAGGGATGATCGCTTTCGATTCTTATACTCCCCTTCGTCCCATCGATAATCCATAAGAACGGTGTCGACGCCTTCACACTCGAAGGCGTCTCTAAGCCTGCACGCCAGTGCAAGCTTATCACCGCGCCGCTCTTTAGCGTCCCAGATACGGCGACCTGCGAGGGGCTATCAACAGGGATCACTTCACCGGTGAGCGTGCCGTCGGGGTTGACTACTTGGGATGAAGTATGCTGGACGACTGCAGTCGCGAATACGGTATCAACTGGTCCAAGAATATACGTAATGGCTTCGAAAAAATGGCCTCCAGCGATATCGAGCAGCGTGGCGCCATTATCCTTTTTCAACAAATATTCGCTTCCTTTACGCGCTGTTGGTCCCCATGATCCGTGCGGACCGGGTATCCGTGAAGTCTACCATGGATGAGGAAGGAGCTATACGATATAGCAAAGGTCTACGCACCATACTCGTGGACAAAACATCTCCGATCTCCCCTTCCTCGACCAATTTCTTCACCTTGCGAAACGCTACACTTTGTCTCGCTTGAAGGCCAACAATCGACCGAATGCCTTTCTCTTTCGCCAACTCAGCGAGGAGCTTCGTCTCCTTCAACCCCCTCCCAGCGGGCCACTCGATAAAGAGGTCCTTCCCAGCCTCGATGACTTTCGTCGCGTTCTCGAGATGATTGGGTGTCTTCACTGCTACGGCGATGATATCGAGGTCAGGGTCAGATGCGATGGATTCGGGGGTGTGATACGCTTTGACTGTCGTGTTGGCAGTGGAATGCTTCGCTGCACTTGCCTCTGCGGATGTGGGGTTCGTCGTGGATACAGCGAGAAGCTTGTAGTGCGACGAGAGAGGCGGAGCAAGAAGTGGAGGAACGAGATGCGTCGATGCCCATCCTTTGGCGGATAGGCCGATAAATCCCAGGCGAAGAGGTTCTGCCATGGTGGTCGAGGAAAGAGAAGAATCATCTCTCGTCTTTATGGTGTCATCCATCGTGAAACTTTCGGTCCATATTAGTGATTCTCTTTGATATCCTGAGACTGACGGCGTCTCTTACATTTGTTTTAGTCATTCGGTCTCGTTGTCCCGAAGACTATAGTTAGACCCTAACGTCGGGGTCGTCGATACACACGATGCAACTCTAAGCCAGCCTCTTTCATATGACCAAGAACGCGAATTGAGCGTCATGAGGCCCATTTTTGATCCTTTTTCCCAGCGACATCACTGTTCATCTCGGAAGCATCCCATAAATCCTCTTCATGTTACTCTTTTTACCGGTTTGGATGACCCTCGTTCTGCTTCATATCACCTACGTCTCTTCCTGCCACCATAGCAGTTACTATACGCCCTTTATCGCTTGGATGCATGTCGACTGGTCTTGGCGCAGTAGGTGCATTCGTTCCCATATCCGTTTTGCGCTGAAACATCATTCAGAGTCGACCCGTGCTTCCCAGTATCATTTGACCATCCTTTCATGAAGGGAGCACAATGAGCTCTTCCCTCTTCTCGTACCGACGGAGGTTTGCGCATCCGGGACGGCTTCATACGGCGGGTGCGTTGTCCTCATTCTCGGACCTGGGTCATATATTGACCCTTGACAGATGATTTTTCCTCGTATCAAGAGATATGTCTTCGAAGAACCCACGGAACCATTGGTTTCGGTATTTGTCGGATTCGCTACCTAGTTATTTATAGGTTGCGCGATAGCTGCTCCGGCTTCGTATGTTCAGCGTGGGTCACCGAGCCCGTCATCATGGACCTGGTTGGTATTACAGTCAGAATCCGTCTGTATTAGTTCCTAACTCTATCATAGATTCACGGGGAGCGTACTAACGTGTGCAGACGTTCATGCGGGTGCCACCCTCTCAAGATCACTGCACAGGTAACAGACTGTGATGCTGTGGATAATCACCATATGAGCCACACGCATGAAAGGGTACCGAGATACTCGCTAGATGGGCTACTGTCTTCACTGTTGTGACCGAGACGGATTCACAATTTGCTACTGGTGGGGGGACAGCGTTTCGTCAATGTACGTGTCTGCCGTGTTCATTGCGATCTACAACGCCGATATCGGCGTAGGCGGGGGAGAATCTACGATATCTGGGACCTATGAATCTGTCGGATCACGCTGCGGTCGCGGTGACGTTCTTCAGAGCTGTCGCGCCTGGCTTTGGCTCCTGCCGGACAACGTGTTGCTAGTGCGGTTTGTCTTTACCGCACGCGGAAAGATAGGACTCATTCTGATCGTAGCCATAGAAATGCTGGCATCATTCGCAGCTCCTTTGTGCGATGTTAAAATAGTATGTCTCTCGTCTTGTCCCTACTGCGATATGACCATTGATGTGCGTTCTATAGCGGAATAGGTATACTGATCTGGGTGATCTACTTTGTTTTCGCTGATATCTCTCCTTGAAGGGCGATGGACAGGATACAGAACAAACCATGTGTTGGTTTATCCTATTTATTTCATCTCGAAATGGGCCAAAATGTCGAGTCGGGACGCGCTCAGGGTCATAGTCAGCCAGATATGGCGTGGATGGCGAACATAAGTTGGACTGACTTTGCATCAAATACGCGCTGATGGCTGTGATACCGATAGTTGAAGATCAAGGTTTCCCAGATGTGTGGAATATGGCACCTGTGGACAGAGCTTTCGAATGTTTTCCGTACCTTTGAGCCGCCGTATGCGAACGTGGGTGCGATGGGACTCGAAGGGTCAGTCTCCTCTCCTGAGGTCGCTGCAGAGTCCCGTCGATGGAATGATGCTACAGCTCCCTGGATGACCGAGGTTGTAATGCCGAACAGGGTGAGTTTATGATATCCTTTAAGGGCAGACGGGGAGCTGATATTTACTACCGCAGGAACACTGCTGTCTTGGGGATTCTCTTGTATAATTTGCTTCCTAGTAACAACACAGAATGCTGTCGTGTACTGTAACTGGCCTGAAGAAGTATATATGGCTTCCTCAATGGTGACATGCAAACTGATTTATAGTGCAGCTCGGAATAATAGATATCTTATTATCACTTTCCCGTTTCATTCATCAGGCCGACCCAGCATCCTTAGGAGGTAAAATCGGCGTCCTGAACCGAACCTCTTCATCGACCAAAGAATATACGGGACATAGAAAAGCATGAGTGCGTCTTCTTCACAGAAGCTGACAATCATTATCTCCGAAAATCCTCAACAACAGCATTACAATCATGACCTCCGTCGATCTATACTCGTCTCTGGCCCCAGTATCGGCGGCTATGCCAAAGTTATACTCACCAACATCCACCAACTATATCATGGTTTTAGGCTGAAACCTCGAGCCTCTCTTATCTGCATTTCCCGGTAAGACAACACCCGGTTAGTCAGTCTGACGGTTCTCAACTAACTTACAAATCTGGACGGTTTGACCTACATCGAAGGCACTGTGTCTTTTCGATGCCGCCGCATATAAGTGATTAGTGAGTACTTTTCCCTTGTTTGCGTCAACTTGGCTAACCAAGTTCTTTTAACATTGAGAAAAAAAGACGAGACTATATTATTATAATAAACTGGGGGATGAACACATCGTTTGGGCGGTACGACAGTACTGAGGTTTCATTTCTAGTCCAACGCGCGTTGCTTCAGTTCTGTACGTGTTCCTTGAGCACGACTCAGTTCTGTCCAGATGCAATGAGGTAGGCAACGTCATTCCATATAGCCAATCAGGTGTCTCTCGTTGCGACGGCTCACTCGACCTGGAGCTGGTCCCCGGCGAGTTCCATACACGGTACACTTACTCAAGGCTTTGCTCCAATATCGTTTCTGGAAGCACCTCTGTCGGTCGGACTCGTAGGCAACTAATCTCTACCAACGTACCCACGACAGTTATGTCTTGACCCGACCCAACTTTTATCTGCTCGCTTGTTGATGTGGAAGGTCAAATGATTCAACAGTACGCGTGGTGTCACCTTTGAATGCTGTTGATTGCCTGATACTTTTAGTACGAGCGTTGATGGCCTTCGCCGTTATTATCATACAGCCTGTACACGCCGGTTGTGGTTGAACTATATATAACAAATGGACGGATTTACGCTCGAAGATTGACGAGATCACAATCATCGAAGCGCCCTAGACCCATTGACAAGGTCTGAAGCGATCGTCAAGTATTCTTCTGACAAGTAAAGAGCTCCTACAAGTCGGACAGCCTCTGACACTGTTTCCAATGAAGCCGGGATGCCGGCAATTCAGTACTGGCGCCACAGATAACATGATTTGGTCCATTTGATGATCACCGATTGCCTTTCTCCATCTGGCTGTAGATTCCAATGCTTCCGCTTGAAGACCCAGATACTTACCCATTTGGTTTTAACGGTCGCTCAGATTATATAAGTTCTACCAGCTGTTTCCTCGGTTTCAACCAGATGGTATGCTCCATACATACTGTATGTACGGCCATTTCGTTGACAGTTTCTGATAGCTGCCAGTAGCAATCCTATGCACGGCTCTTTCTCACCACCGTGTGAACACCGGAACCGCAGTCGTTGCATCGATGTACCTTTTTCACAAGCGCTCGTATCTTCTTTTGTAACCATCACATAGCCAACAAGACGACGGCAACGTCTCGAAATGACTTCAGAAACTGACAGGGGTAATGCTACAGCAGATGCAGCTCTTGATCGCTTCGAATTGAAGGCACCTGGAAAAGTTGAAAGGAGGTTGAATTCGGCTAGTGAGCATCTCCGACTGTGGTTTCATCATAGTTTCAAGCTTACTATGTATGTACCGTCAATGCCAGTTGACAAATACAGCGATGCGACAAGCCAGCCTTTCGCAAAAGCTGTCAATACAACAATTTCTTCGGGTGTTGGCAGCTTCATAGTAAGCCAAGTTAGCGGATGGAGTGCGGCCTGCTCTGCTCTTATTGCGGCGCTCGAGGAGGTACAGAAAATCCATCCTTTCATAAGTGGTAGTATTATCTCGCACACACACAACTTTCGCTGACTCCAGTAGTTGCGGTGTTGCCCTTCAAGGCGGCTCTATACCTTGAGCTGAAGCAGAGACAAAATGATGAAAAAATTATCACTTTGCACATCCTGATGAAAGAGATGATGAAGACCCTTCTGATGTGCGTACATCATCGTCTATACTCGAGATCAACTGAGAATCCTCGATCTAGTTTGAAAGACGTCACTGCCGAAGATAGCGAGAACATGAAAGTCTATTTGAAAGAAATATTGCAAAATATCGCTCGAGATATCACTGAATGCGCGAACGCTTCTGGCGTATATTACAGTCGAAACCTTATTAGTATGTGATTTTCTGCAAAGAACCCCAAATATGATTCTGACTGATATGTTGTTTAGGCCGAATCTTGAAAAGTAAAAACTATGAATCCGACCTCGCTGCATATGGGGATCAGTTTGAGAAAAACAAGAAGGACCTCCTGTTGCGCCTGAGTGCGCGGACCACCGTCAAAATGAACGAGATGACGGAGTCGCTGGCTACCATTGTGCTGTTCGATATGGTCCGGTCTCCAAGGGAGTGGAAGCTGAAGGGGCTCATTGATAAGGAAGGCGGTCCTAGCAAAGTAATGCAGGATCCTGTTCTTCTGGGCAAGATTATCGAGGAGAATGAGAAGAATAGCAAAGACCGCAGTGCTCATCAGAGCGACACCGACAAAAAGACCATATCATTAGTTCAGGCCGAGATTCGTCAAGACCTCCAGCAGCTCATCAAGACAAACGAGACCATATTTAATCGAAAATTTGAGGCTCAGAAGAAGAGTCTCGTCGATTCTCTGGGAGAAACTGTTGAACGAATGGGTGATCGACTCATCACGGTGGTAGCATCTGGACCTTACGAACGCTTGATCAACCAGGACCTCTATAACATATGGAAAGAAATGGTAAGTTGATTTTTGTACAACCATAAAATTGATGGCATTCATCGTCGGTCCATCTAGCATTGGAGGGGAAGTGCCAAAGCCCGTGACTTTGTTCTCGCCCTGCGTGACTACTATTATTCCCGTAACCAATCTGCCCTGGCTCTACAAATGTGAGAGATAGGGTCGCCCATGATCACTACTGAAAATGATTCAGAGGCATCTCTTACCTCTGAGGTCATTGTGCAACCTGCAAATGATCAGTGGGCTCTGCCATATATCAATTTTCTCCGGATCCAACCGCTGATGGATATGGAATGTCTAACGGTCGCGCTATGTACCTACGTCATTCCAACCATTAATCATACCTTATATAGTAATAGGACTCCTGGGAGCGCAACGCGACAGGCACCATGTATCCACGCAAATATAACAACCATTTAAGGGATGTTCCTTTAGGAGGACTTAAGGTGACCTGATATCTTGGGCTTTTTTATTCCTACCACAAATATTCGTTCTAAATGTTTTAAAATATTTAATAACTTGCATAATATTCATTGATTTCACTATATTCTATTCCCTCTTCCTCCATGATTGGCCAGATGGTTGAAAGCAGCAGACATGGTAGGAGATCAGAAATACTCCATATCTTCCATCTCCACAGCCATCTGTTTGCACTGGAAGGAGGGGCCTCAAAGAGATAATCTTGACACAAAGGTGTCACACTTATGTAAGGTGTTAGCGTGAGTCCGAGCTCAGGACTCACGGTCACAGTGTTGTGACATGACTGACCCTATTGTGTCAGAACTGGTGCTATTCATTTTTGCAGTTATGTCGATCCACACATGAAAAATAGTTGTCTTAGAGTTTTCAAGGTCTGGGAATCTGACTCTGGTACCCAATTTGTGCTCAGAAGTCATCCAGGGCCATGGTAAGCAAACAAAGACTTTGGATTTTCTGTCAAAGTGTATTTTAATTTTCTAGCAGTTGTTTGGATGGCAGGACTGATGTGATAAAGGTGTCCTTATGTTCTTGAGGTCAGGGGGCTCAAATTCACCATCTGATTTGAAATGGAAAGTCACCATGTCCCACAGGAAGTGACCAAGAACACATGTGGCCAGTGATCATACAGGATCAGGTGGCAGTGCTCATGGCTCCTGGGCCCAGTGACCAATGCAGGAAGGATGCAACACTTTACATTCATCATGTCCACTCCTTCCTGGGCTCATTGGGGACAGCTCCCTGGCACACCTTCATTCTCTGCATCACCATAGGTTTTGGTATGCTCAGCAACCCTATTGGCAGCCCCGGTGATGAGCCTCCAGGCTCTGTATGCTCAGAATTCACAGATTTATCCATTGACTACCCAATAATAACAGATTTGACTCCCATCTTCCTTATCCTACATTGCCTGCACTCGATTTAATGCCCCAACCTTCAATTATATGCTACACCCTTCAATATCCTTTAATAACCATTGATATACCATGGCTATAACTCAGCAAACCACATGTTAATACCCTTCCATTCACGTTTATTCTCCATATTTCCATGAACAATCATGGCAATACACCTTTCATTGATGATTGTACCCAAAATGGAGTTGCCGCATCAGTCCTAGGCACCCAAATTGACGTGCACCCCTTGATTCCTCGATCATAGTGACATCATTTAGACCCTGCACTCCTCCATCAAAGATATTGACCCAATATGGATACTCCAGACTGCAGTTACTCAGGCTGTTACTTTGCCAAGTCTTCACAGCAGCTTATATCCATTTATCAACCTCAGAACATGTACCATACCCTCACAGTCCGCAGTTAAACAGCACCTAGCTGTTTACTCATTATTCTCCACTTCCACATGGTTTCTCATCCAGACATGGCAATACAGACAAGCTGTTATGCCTCAGCTGACAAAAACTTCTTCTATTTACTACAGAGTTACTAATCCAAGGACTTACAGCCTTACCAATGCTTAGATATCTTTTCTATTTATAAAACCAAACTTTTAGTATAAAAACTCGTATTCTACAGAGGAGAAGAAAGTTCTTTCACTCCAGGTTATCCCCCATTGTTTGCTATAGTCTCAACATTATTGGATGTGTTAATTACCACCAATACATGGATTCTTGCTCTGATAACTTGCTTTTGTCTTTTAATGCCACAACATCGTTTCAATTTCACCAGATAGGATTGTTTTATCATCTTCACCTTCTACATCATCGTCATATCCATTGCCCACACCAATATAGGGTATTATTGCCTCCATGAAGGCCCAGCTCCACATTGTTCACCTACGTCATTGTCATTGTCCCTAGTTGCAATCCAGTATTGCTGTGACACTCAGTTATTATATTTCCATCCAGTACCTCTCCGTTTCAAGCCCCCACATGTCTATTCAATTCCTCACACATTTATTCAGTTCTCCACATGTTTATTCGACTCTCCAAACATTTATTCAATTGTATAAACGTCTATTCAATTCTCCTCATGTTTATTTGATTGTCCAAACATTTATTTGATTGCCCAAACATTTATTAGGCCAGTCTCATGTTTACCAGACCGGTTTTACATTTTCTAGATCAGTTCTGAACATCTAGCACAGTTTCTTGGTATCTGTATCATACCAGATTCCACTTCCTCTCATTTATCAAGATCCCCTCGGCTTACAGCCTGAGTCTCTTAGTACTTCGACTGCTAAAGGGTACTACTTCCAGACTGTATAGTCAAAGTGTATACCTGCATCTAGAGGAATTGACCACATGGAGGTGCACCAAACCACTCACACAAACACATAGCCTTGATTACTGTGATTGCACACATATTTCCTTAGCTCTCTCAGAGTTTTAGGGTGTTGCCATTGCCATGGAAGTCTAGGCTCAACACCGGAAGCTTGGTTTTGGCCGACATTGGATGAGTAGGAGGATTAGGAGGCATTGTAGGGTATTTGGCTTGCTTGAGAGCACATTCCCCACATCTCAGACCATTAGACCATCTGAAATGCCATCTACAATACTGACAACAGTCCTCAGGATGTAGAGACAGTCCCATATACCCCTGTTCAAGCCATATAGTGACTCTGGGCCTAGGAATCATTGACTGGGTATTGACATTCATTGCTGCTCAATTTTGCTATCACCACCTATTGTTTTGGTCATGTAGTTGTGTATAATTCACAATCATTCATAATGGATATCTGAAGATATCAGGACGTTACATGGCTACTGAATGTCACATCCATTATATAGTCAAGTCTGGTGTCACATGCAGTGTGGTAGGATGGCAGTGAATTATAGGCATGAGACTAGGGCACTGTTATCAGCATTGCAGCAGTGCAAGAGAGAGATTAGGATTAGGCTGAGGGGTAGAAGGGTTCACTGGGTAGTACAGTGAGTTTTACCTTGCTGAAATTGACAACATATGACTGGTGTGTTAGATGGTGAGAGCACTCCCATACCTTCCACACCTCCATGCACAAAACTGCAAAAGCTTTCGACACATACACCAGCGAGCAGGCCTTATGCCTACACTATGACACATTGTCTGTTCCAGATGAACTATTTGACAATCAGAAAGATATAGGCAGAGTGGACAATGGCATCAATGACCAGGTCTTTTTCTGTGCACAAATCCATGTTCAGTATGGGGTATAGTGGTACTGAATGGGTGTATTTCTGCATGCATACCTGACATTGTATATAAAGTATTTCTTAATCTGTATAATTAAATATATTTTTGGTTGTATATATAACATATTTTGTTGATGTGCCTGATAATAATAAATACTGTCTGATCGATATAATGGAGCTGTCTGATATATCCCATGATACCTCATTTCAAACCCTCAGGCGTCCCAGGGGTACTCAGGCACTGAGGCAGCCATATAAGGCAGGTACATAGTGCGACCGTTAGACATTCCATAGATGTGTTACGATTTTCCCACCTATCTTATCTTATCGGCCAGCGCTTATCCATATCTTATCTTATCTCAAGCGCCAATCATCATAACCACGACTATAACGGACCGCATCAGCAATTGTACTACGGACAACTACGGCTTGCGACCAACGCTCGCCCTTCTCATGTTTTCCCTTGTATTCCGCACGACAACCACGGACAAAGACTCTATTCATAGCACAGGACTTTTCATATATAAGTAGCATAGCTCTCGCTGTATATTCCCCAGCTTCGAGCTAAAGTTTAATCACACCGAACTTAGCTAGTCGACTCAGCCTCAGACTAAGACCTTAGTCCGACGCTCTTAGTAGCCATTCAGTACAGAGACTCCTTGGGTGACTGTTCGAACGCGAAACAGCCCTCGGCTTACTCTTGTTTGGTTTACCCAGAGTTCGGGTCTAACAATTAGCTCGAAGCTTTCCATTCCCTTTCTCTAAGCAGCCACCATTGCTTTTGAAACCGAATGCCCGCATCGTTCACCAGCCCCGGAATCATCACCGCCTTCTTCCTGACACTCTTTGTCGGGATCCCCGCCCTCTTGTACCTTCTCTATCGGTCCAGGTGGCCGATCATTTTCTGGTACCACACCCAACGAAACCGTCTACAGCGTTGGACGGACCGCACCTTCCGTGCTCCCCGCCTTCCAGCTGTCCCCTTCTACCCCTCGCCCTACGGTCTACAGCGCTATGGCACCACCCAGCCTGACCGATCCGTCACGTCCTTCCCCTCATCGCTCGCGTCCGTACAGCATCCCGAAAGTCGGGAAACTCCTGCGGTCGCTCCGGTCCAAGAAATCGAAATCGACATTGGCGAGCAAGGACACAGCGTCCTTGTTCACGACTCCCCCGTCACTGGCACCCTCGACATCCCCATCCCTACCATACTCGCTGCCTCCTCTACCGCCGACACCACCTCTACCGCACCACTCCCTACCGGAGGAATGGCTAGAGTCCGAGACTCCCTCAATTTATACGAGGTTGCAGCCTCCAGCGGCACCGAACTCCCCCACGACCCCTCCTCGGACAGCGAGAGTGAGCCCTACGTCCCTCAGAGCCCCACTCAGTCCGAGTTCGAGGCCTACATCCGTAACTGCCAGACGCGTCCCGATTCCCCTACCATCCCTGTCGCCATCCTCGACCAGGCGCACCCAATCACCCTCACCCTCAGATCGTCCATCTGGGCAGAAGCAAGCAGAGAAAGAGAAAGGGTCGCCGAAGACAAGCTCCTTTGACTCCGCAGCGTCCAGGTCGACGTCCAGACCGGCCCCACCCCCCGTCCATAGCACCTCGAACCCCTCTGGCCGCACGAGCGAGCCATTACCATCCAGCGCCTCCATAACCTCGGTATCCACAATCAGCAGCAGTACAACCAGTGGCAGTACCAGCAGCGAGTCAAGCACGACACCCGCCAAGCTACTAGCGCGCGCCTACCGGGAGAGGACGAAGAGGACCACCGAAGGCGTCTCCATTGGAACCGCCTCCGGAACATCAGCCGCGAGGATGAAGACTGGTACGCCCAAGATGAGGCAAGGAGGTGGAGAGAGCGCTGGCAGAGGGGCCAGTGGGTCGACACACGACTTGGTACGAACTACGCACCTCCCCCCCTCGATCAGGACGAGCGGCTTATCTACGGTAACCGCTTCAGTTCACAATTTGAGTCCTGACGACAGGAGCACATCCGACAAGGCGCCCGGGATATCACCCACGAGCAGCATAGCGCCATCAGTCAGCGCGCTATCGCTCGAGGTCCAGCAGATCCGCGATCCGTGGGAACGAGAATACACGCGGATCTTTATAGGTCACTTATCGGCCCTTACGGAGGACCCGACCTTCCTCGCCTCGAAGATGGGGAGATTGATGAACAGCCTGAGGCCAGCGGATCCGGAGCGGGAGGATATTATTGAGTACTGTGCAACAGAGCGGGCAGTATATGAATTTAATATGAAGCATCCTGATCGTCCCTATGCAGAGCCCGAAGACTACCAGCCACGAAACCCCCCAAAGCCGCTCCCCTTGTCCCCGCCACCACGATCCCACGTGCCGAGAAGCCGGAAAGGCAAAAGCCGAATGTTTGCAGGAGCCAGACCAGAGGACGCAGAAACCTCGAATGCCGGCGGCAATCAGCCGCCCGTTGTTCCAACTTGGACTGGCTATGATGGAGCCATCAAAGGCTCCCCGCCTCCAGGACGGCACACCAGTCCCCTGGCCCGAGACCCCGACAGTTGGTCGCTCCCTCGGGGACCAGAGAAATACCATGACCCCGACGACCCGCTCCCCAACCCTGTCGGCCAGATGGCGGAGGACGCACCTTGGATGGGATGCAAGCCGGATCTGATGCGAAAGCCCGCCGTCTTCAAAGGCGAGGCCGACGACATCGACCGCTTCCTCACCCATTGTGAGATGTACTTCCAAATGCACAACCCCTACATGTACGCCAGCCCCTTCCGAGTTGGTTTCGCCGCCTCCTACTTTACCGGAAAAGCAGAGGAGTGGTGGATAATGATCCTCGCGGAGCGACGAAGCCACTCCCACAACAAGTTCCGCCTTCCCAGCTGGGACGACTTCTGCCAAATGATTCGCGACAAGTTCCGCGACCATGCAGTAGAAGAAATCCACCAGCAGAAGATGTACGACCTTCGCCTCGGCAAAGGCCTCGCCGACAACTACTTCCAGGCCATCGAGAAGGAAGCCAAGAAGGCAGGACTCCGAGGCGACACCGGTGCCTGCGGCCATATGGTCGCAGCCATCAAAAAGGGAATCCCCGACTCCTACACAAAAATCATTTATGATATTGGAGTCGGCATGCCCGAAACCTACGACAAGTGGAAAGCCCGGGTCACCGTCATGAACGAGGCCCGCCAGCGCAAGGCCATCGAAGACGGCCTTGGTCGCCCCGGTCCCTTCGTTCCAAAGAACAACAACCCCGCCACAAACGCTAACAAAGCCAGTAGTGGCACGACAAGTTCCTCTGGGGACAAGAAGACAGGTACTGGCATCACCTACGGCGGTCGGGGGCAGGCAATGGACATAGACGCACTTAGATCGGAAGGGAAGTGTTTCCGATGCAAGCAGAAGGGACACATTAGCAAGAATTGCCCGTTACAGAGTTGGAACAAAGACAAGAAAAAGGAGGAGAATCGGGCCGTAACCATGGAGCCCACCACAGAATCGAAGATTGAAGAGGTAAAAGATGGCGCCGAGAAGTAAAAGGTTCTACTTGCTCGGCGAAGGACTTATCTAGTACGAGGAACAATATCGCTGGTCGGACTCATAGCCCTTTTGTAGTTACACCTTATGTTGATACGAGAAATACGCATTCGAATATACCCGCATTAACCATTCCAAAACCAGACAAGCAAGAACCTAAAGAAAAAATGACATCCGAGCCCGCTGTGGGGGAAGGGACATGCCAGGTAGCGCTGGAGCCTTCAAAACGAGTACTAGGACTCGGGTCGGAATCAAGTAGACGGGACGCCCTCAGGCCTCTGAAGTTGAAAGATTCAGCATCTTCCTTGAAGACCAAGACACTCCCCGCAAGGACCAATGTGGAGAATCTCAAGCGCCCGCTCAGGGCCAAGTCCACAGAGTCCGACTCTCTGGGGCACGGGGCAGAGAGCCCCAACAAGGTAACTATGGTCGAAGTCCTGGACGAAGAGGACGACACGGCCTTCAAAATCTATCAAGCGAGAGAAACCAAAACTCGTCCATCTCCGCCCATTGAGGAGACCCAGCCCCCAGCTGAGAAGGTCTCACCAGGGTGGATGAAACGGTTCGAAACCGAGTGGACGTGGAGGGCCATCCGAGAGGCCAAAGACGAATCTGCCGCCAGGTCAGTGCTCCTTAACTGGATACACAGGACCAGGGACGAAGAGGTGGTCGACAATCTCTTGGAAGGGCTCTGCCGCGCCCAGCAAGCAAACGCACTTGAATGGCTGGATGAACTCAGGAAACCTAAACGCTACCTGATTCGTTCACAAACCACCTCCAAGCGAGACCTTAAAATCCCGCTTAAAGTCGAGACCACCAGTAACCATACCATTGATGCCACCGCCCTCCTAGACAGCGGATGTACCGGCAGCTCAATCCACAGCGAGTTTGTCAAAGCCCACAACATCCCTGTCTACAAAACCGCTAGCCCCATCCCAATCTATAACGTGGATGGCTCCCGTAACAAGGCCGGAGAAATCACTGAGTTTGCAGAACTAAGACTCACCATTGGTGACCATAGCAAGAGGATCGACCTCGCCGTCGTCGACCTTGGTTCGAAGGAGATCTTCCTCGGCCATGACTGGCTCGTCCGACATAACCCACTTATTGACTGGAGCACCAGCAAAATCACCTTTGCCAGGTGCCAATGCGCAAAAAACCCCTTCCCCCTACCGGACTCAGATCCTGATGACCGATGGGATGAAGAGCTCGAAGAAGGCGACCGCATCCTTGCCGTCGACTTCGAGGAAGCCATTGAAATCTGCGCGGTCCATAAGGCGAATGAACTCGCCGCCAAAGCCAATGAGGGAAAGGAGAAGAAAACCTTTGAAGAAATGGTCCCAGCCGTGTACCGCGACTTTGCGGACCTCTTCGAAAAGGAAAACTTCGACGAGCTCCCTATGTGCAAACCTTGGGATCATGCCATCGAACTTGTCCCTAATGCCAAGAACACTCTTGACTGCAAAGTGTATCCCTTGAACCGCACCGAGCAGGAGGAGCTTGACAAGTTCCTTGACGAAAACCTCGCCACTGGCCGAATCCGACCATCCAAGTCCCCCATGGCTTCTCCCTTCTTTTTCGTCAAAAAGAAAGATGGGAAGCTACGTCCCGTTCAGGACTACCGCAAGCTTAACGAGATGACCATCAAGAATTGCTACCCTCTGCCCCTCATCGCCGAGCTTATGGACAAACTGGGAAGTGCCAAGTACTTCACCAAGCTCGACGTACGATGGGGGTACAACAACATTCGCATCAAGAAAGACGACGAGTGGAAAGCCGCGTTCAGAACGAACCGTGGCCTGTTCGAACCCACCATCATGTTCTTCGGTCTTACCAACTCTCCCGCCATGTTCCAATGGATGATGAACGATATCTTCAAGGACCTTATCGCCTCCGGCAAGGTTACCGTATACCTTGACGACATCCTGATCTTTTCGAAGACTCTAGAAGAGCATCGACAGATCACTCGCAAAGTTCTCGCACTCCTAAGGAAACACAAGCTATTCCTGAAAGCCAAGAAATGTGAGTTCGAGGTACTGGAAACAGAGTATCTCGGGGTAATAATTAGCGAAGGATCCATCCGCATGGACCAAGTCAAGATCGCTGGAATCACCGAGTGGCCCGTCCCCAACAAAAAGAAAGAACTTCAGTCTTTCTTGGGGTTCACCAACTTCTACTGACGCTTCATCAAGGGCTACAGCGAAATAGTACGCCCAATGACGTGTCTCACCGGGAACGAAGTCTGGACCTGGGGAACCGCACAGCAGGAGGCCTTCGACAAGCTTAAGGCCCGCCTTGCTCAGGACGTTGTGTTAGCAATCCCAACCGAGATCGGAAAGTTTAGAGTGGAAGCAGACACTAGCGAAGGCGCCATCGGCACCGTCCTATCCCAGGAGCAGGAAGGAAAGTGGAGGCCAGTCGTGTTCTTGTCGAAAGCCTTAACGGCCACAGAGCGCAACTACGAGATTTATGACAAAGAACTACTTGCCATAATGCTCGCCCTCGAGGAATGGAGACATTACCTCATGGGGGCAGCCGTCGACATAGAAATCTGGACGGATCACCAGAACCTCCAGTATTTCAGGAAACCTCAGAAACTCAATCGCAGACAAGCGCGATGGGTAACTGAACTTGCCGAATATCATTTCACCCTTCATCACAAGCCGGGAACTGCCAACAAGAAGGCAGACCTTCTCTCTCGCCGTCCAGACCATGACCAAGGACACGATGACAACAACGAAGTCGTCGTCCTCAAAGCCGAACATTTCCGAGCACTAATCATGCCCACTACGGACGAATCTCACGAGCGCATCAAGAGCGCGACCCGTGACCACCAGAAATGGGATCAAGGGATTGCCAAGTCGCTCAACCACGAAAAGGGCATACAGGAAAAGGATGGACTGCTGTACTATGATGAAAGGATATATGTGCCCTGCGACCATGCAGTGCGAGGAGAAATAATCTCGCGCTGCCATGATCATATTACCGCAGGACACCCTGGAGTAGAGAAGACTAAGGAACTCGTCCTTAGGGATTACTGGTGGCCAAAGATCAGGAAGGACGTCCAAACTTACGTCCAAGCCTGTGAAACTTGTGCCCGCACCAAGTCCAGTACTCAAGCGAAGCGAGCGCCACTTCATCCCAATGAAGTTCCCTCCGAACCCTGGACCCATATCTCAGTCGACATGATTACCGGTCTCCCAGAGTCAAACGGTCACGACGCAATCCTTGTCATCGTCGATCGATTCTCCAAAGACATCATTCCAGTCGCCTGCAACATCAAACTCTCATCCGAAGGATGGGCAAAGATTCTCCGCGACGAGGTATACGCCAAACATGGTATGCCAGTTACCATCATCTCCGACCGAGGACCCCAATTCGTCTCGAAGTTCCTGGAAGACCTCTACGGCATGCTTAATATCAAAAGCAATGCTTCAACAGCCTTTCACCCCCAAACCGACGGCCAAACAGAACGCGTCAATCAAGAGATCGAAAAGTACCTTCGCCTCGTCATTAACCATCATCAAAATGACTGGGCAGAATGGTTGTCAATCTGTGCGTTCCAGCACAATAATCGCATACACTCTTCCACAGGCAAGAGCCCATTCCAAGTCCTCTATGGACATCATCCTCGGGTTGCTCCTGACTCCAGATCACATGCCACCCTCCGTACTCCCGCGTCGGAATCCTTCCATGACCAAATGAAGAACATCCACGCTGAAACCGAGGCCGCCCTAATCAAGGCCGCTGAACAAATGAAGACCCAATACAACAAGAAGAAGAAAGCCGCAATTGAATACCAGATCGGCAACAAGGTCTGGCTCGATACGACAAACCTTCATCTCCCCAGACCAAAGAAAAAGCTAGACGACAAACGAGTCGGCCCTTTCCAAATTCTGGAAAAACGCGGCGCTTCTGCATACAAACTGAAGCTTCCCCCCGCATGGAGAATATATCCGGTCTTCAACGAAACACTCCTCACGCCGTACACACCCCCGGCATTCCCAAACCAACAACAACCGCCACCTCCTCCACCCGATATCATCATGGGCGAGGAAGAATATGAAGTCGAAGAAATCCTCGACGACAAAACCCGCAAAGTACGTGGAAAGAAGGGGGAAAGGTCCAAGATAGTGACCGACTACCTCGTCAAATGGAAAGGTTATGGTCCTGAAGACAACAAGTGGACCGCAGAAAGGTACCTCGGCAACGCAAAAGAAGCAATTGCTGAATACTGGGAAAGAAAAGGAGGAATAACTGTGGATGCAATAGTAATCAACCCCGGCAACGACACAATCATCATCGATGCCCGCTATCAGCAGGAGGACGACAACGACAAAGTAGGACCAGAAAACAACATATGGTATTACCTTATCAAGGTCGCTAGCGCCCAGGCGGAAAAAGGGGGTGAAGGATACGAATGGCTGGACGAAGAATGGAGGCCAGAACCCGAACTCGGGCATCTGGAGGAGCTCATTAAAGATTATTGGTGGGCTAACAAGCAGGACAGCGAAGTGGACCCCCCCGACGGAGACGAGTCTTAGGGCAGTCGAGACGCCTGCCTTAACGAGGGGGTAATGTTACGATTTTCCCACCTATCTTATCTTATCGGCCAGCGCTTATCCATATCTTATCTTATCTCAAGCGCCAATCATCGTAACCACGACTATAACGGACCGCATCAGCAATTGTACTACGGACAACTACGGCTTGCGACCAACGCTCGCCCTTCTCATGTTTTCCCTTGTATTCCGCATGACAACCATGGACAAAGACTCTATTCATAGCACAGGACTTTTCATATATAAGTAGCATAGCTCTCGCTGTATATTCCCCAGCTTCGAGCTAAAGTTTAATCACACCGAACTTAGCTAGTCGACTCAGCCTCAGACTAAGACCTTAGTCCGACGCTCTTAGTAGCCATTCAGTACAGAGACTCCTTGGGTGACTGTTCGAACGCGAAACAGCCCTCGGCTTACTCTTGTTTGGTTTACCCGGAGTTCGGGTCTAACAAGATGGAGGCATTTGATGATGATGTCTCTGGATTTGTGACCATCAATGAAGCCAATGCTCTCTGGGCTGGAAGGCCCGAAAACTGGAGGTAAGTCTGAGAACTGTTGCAGCACAATCTCTGATGAGTCAATTGTTCCTTGTCTCTAGTTTGCTGCATTGGATGGCTTATTGGGCAGTTGGTACGTAACCAATGACTATTCCAAACTCTGCTGACTATTCCTTTGAGGCTTATACATGCCATAGGTTTTCAGATGACATTGTTCCAATATTATCTGCAAATCCAGACCTTGCTTCAACAGATGCACACAGCTGCAGAACAGACTTTACCAGCTAACCGTGCATTCATGGATGCATTCCTGGGTGCATTTCCTTTTAGGCATCTGGACAACCTTCTTTTGGGTTTCCAAGAGCAGATTTCTTACCATGGGACATGGAACTGAAATGATTGGAGCAAATTTCACCCATATATGCAAAGTGAGGAAAAGAGACTGAAAGATCAGCTTGAAACATTTCAGTACAACATTGATGCATCTGATACCCTTCTTCTGATTATGGGCCCGGGTTGATTGGAACGAGTGAGTCATAACCTGTTACTTTATACATGTCTATAACCTCAGTATTTACAGTTCATTTTCCCTCTCGTGTATCTCATTTTAGAGCGGCAGTACTTGATCATCAAGTACTGCCACTCCAATGTCATTCACCCTGGTATATTGTGGAGTAGCTTACAATCTGTGGACATAATAATGGATGCTGTCGGAGTACGAGTTAATGATCTTCAAGGTGCGTTAGACAGTTGAATAATAGATTCTTACTCATCACAAATCCAACACAGCTATCTTCAAACATAAGAACCTTGATGAGGCAGTGATGATGTGTAAATCTGTATATGGCCTAGTGTGTTGCTTATATGTTGTATGATTGTACTGTTCTGACTAAATCTCCACTTGCTCTTTAGTTCTCCTCTTGGGGTTGGGAGTCACAATATTACAAGTTGAACAAGCATGCACTCTCAGGCTTGGAGCTGATATCTGAACTCCCACTGGAGATAGATCAAACATCAATTGACTTTATCAATCTGAAACCAACCTTACTCTGTTATACAACAAGCGACAATGATACTATGGACGGCCAGCCCAATAATGCTGACAGCATGTCCTCCAAATTACCAGCAATACTGGACCGAAATAAGGAAATATACGAGTTAGAAGGATTCAGTGCTGTCATTGGCACCTGGGTTGGGGATTATCATCACAAAGGATTGGGAGTGGATGGGATGGCGGTGTTTTGCATTACTGACACTCACACTGATGGGAATTTCGAGGGATTCGGGACTAGGGACATCGGCGAATTCACTATACAAGGAAAACTGAGTTCACGGGGATCTGACTCCACAAGGGTGATTTTTAATGAATCACTCAAGGGTTTGGCTGCCGACAAGTGGCGTTACGAGGGTACTATAACATCATCTGGTGTTATGGAAGGACAGTGGGGCAGTGAGAATGACCAGGAGGGTACAGACGATTTCGAGACTACAAAATGGACCACCCAGGATAGTATCATTGGCCAGTTCTCATTTGAACACTGTCCTATCGAACGCTATCTCGATGGTTTCTGGCCTGAGCATGAATATCAGGATCTGGTACTCCAGTATGGGCCATCTTGTGCCTATTATCGCGCACGCTGGGGTTATGCTATTCGAGTTGTTTTGCACAGAATTCGCAGGTCCTATCAGGAGATGCACTGGAGTCATCTTAAAGAACGTCGGGATCAGCGTCGACAGTTTATCGATCTTATTATCCAACGTGACTGCCATGCTATATCGTTGCCCTATATCTACAGCGGTCCTGTTAACTGGGATATGATGGATACGTTAGCGCTTCTTGAACGTAGCTTGTACCTGCAGGACATATTACAGCTTTATCACTCGTTAGCATGGTTCAAGGCCAGAAGACAAATTATGCAGTGAGCGCCATCTTCTACCATAATGTGATTCAATAAACTGAACCTCAGATCTAGCAATGGCATTACATGCAACGCATGCAAGAAATATATCATTGGGACCCGGTTTATATGTCTAAATTGCCTCCTTGAGTATGGCGATGACAGCACCGACTTTTGCGTACGGTGCTATCGGGAAGACTTTAAGAATGACAAGGTTGTACACACAAGATACCATCCTCTATTACAGCTCAGGCATTGTTTGGCTACACGCCGTCTGTTTTTGGTTGTCAATAGCTCATGAACAGCGTTGGAGAAGGCAAGAGCAAGGCTCGGAGATCCATCAGGACATCCGCAATGCGGAAATTGCAAACAAAGTGTGTCGTCGCCTTGTTGGTTCTGCTTCGACTGCGAAGGTAAGGTACCAAAGTCAAGTTTAAATGATACTTATATTGCGTCAGATGAGTTCTTCCTCTGCATCGAATGTAACGCAAAAGACAATGCCACGGAGCCATGGATGACGGACAAACATCTACGCCCAGAAGAAGGGCACACTTACGTCCATAAGCTGGTTCTATGCCCTGAGCCGAAGCCCGACGAGCCCAAAGTACTTTCGGTGGAAGAAAGGCTAGCGGCAATGGAGAAGCACATGGAGGTGACGAAGAAGCACACGGAGACATATATTCAGACGGTGGAAATGCATATCGAGGAAACAAAGAAACATGCGGAGGTGTCTCAGCGTTCACTGCAGGAGTTGTTTGAATTTCAAAAAGAGAACAGCGCCGCAATTCAGAAGAGGATCGAAAAAATGCTGACTTGCGGCGCTGGATTAATCGTTCTCATCTTTGCTATCTGGGCGGCGATGATGCGTGGATGGTGGGCGAAGGATTGTTGAACATTGGCTTGCTGTACTAACACCATATGGACTCTGAAATACATATGAGCACAAATGTATAACAACGCTTATAGGATCTTGTAGTGCTCACAAAAGAACGCGGTATACTCTTCAAGGTTGCTTGAAAGTACGGACAACTCGGACGGCTCATAGAAGTGACCAAAAGTTGACTGCCCAAGCCTCTTTCACTAGCCTCTTCACGGAGGTACGTCCACTGTATTAGCAGCAATAGGATGAGAAGTAAGAGGATTAGAATAATCTGTCTGTATTGCGGTACAACTACAAGGTCTTTTATACCTCTACATATATTCTAGTAAGTTCTACGAGAGTCCTAAATTAATAACTGAGTGAGTAAGGTAGAAACTTCGAGTAGGTTCTTGACTTTGCATGCGGGTAAGGTCCGTTCGTTTGGCTTGCTTCGCTAACACTCCCCCTCAAGCCGAAATCATTCCAAGCTTCCGAACGAGAGGCTGGAACTTGAATGAAGGCAGTGCCTTGGTGAGAATGTCGGCTGCCATCTCATTGGTAGGGCAATAGATGACGTCGAGTATTCCAGCTTGTATCTTGTCACGAATAAAATGGTACCAGATGTCGATGTGCTTCGTCCGTGCATGATATTGTCCAAGGTCCGCGTGTGCAAGGGAAATCGCTGATTGATTATCGTTGTAGATTGTAAGGGGAAAAGTGATCGGAGCGAAGAGTTCTGAGATCAAGGCACGGAACCAAAGTGCCTCCTTGGCCGTGGAGGTCATGGCAATATATTCAGCTTCTGTCGTTGATAATGCAACGATTTCTTGTTGCTTTGAGGACCATGATACGGCGCCGCCATTTAGGATGAATGCATAGCCTGTTACGGCCTTTCTTGTTTCAAGTGACATCCCATCAGCATCACCAAAGATGTCAAGACCTAGGGTCTCATCTGATGCACCGTAAGTTAGGGTCAGGGTCCGAGTACCCTTCAGATACTGGAGTACACGTTTTGCTGCATTCCAGTGTGGATGACCAGGGTTATCGACGAAGCGCGAGAGGACACAGACAGTGAATGCCAAGTCTGGATGCGTGGCTGTGGCAAGCCATACTAATCCGCCAATAAGTTCTCGATATGGAACATTGCGCATGTCACTAATGGCTTCATGATCTGATGGAGCAGGGCATTGGTCGCGTGAGAGCTGGGTGGATGGATCAAGGGGAACGGAGACAGCTTTACAATCTGTCATATGGAATTTTCGTAGAAGGGAATCAATGTAAGTGGTTTGGGAGAGTGTCAGAGTCTTCTTCTTTCTGTCTCGTGTGACCTCCATGCCCAGTAGCCAACTGATAGGCCCAAGCATCGTGATCTTGAAGATGCGACCGATTTCTTCCTGTATCTCATCGATTAATGCGGGTGAGTTGCCGGTGATAGTGCTGTCATCAATGTGAATAGCGATGAATATGAAAATATCTCCTCGAATGAGATGATAGACTGCATGATCTGATTTGAGAGGGTGGATGCCAAGTGTGGCAAGAGCTGATGTCAGCTTCTCGTACCACTTACGGCTTGACTGTTTGAGTCCGTATATTGTACGTCGTAGGCGGATCACATCATTCGAATTTCCATTGGTGTAATGGGGTGGCTGTTCCATAAATATTTCTTCATCAGCTGAGAACTCGCCATTGAGGAATGCAGCCGAGTAATCAAACACTTTGATGTCCCAATCAAAACGAGCAGCGAGTGAGAGAATGGTGCGGAGTGATGATAGTTTTGCTGTAGGTGAGAATGTCTCAAAGTAATCCACTCCTTGGACTTGAGTGAATCCTCGTGCAACAAGACGTGCCTTGTATTTGTCGATCTCCCCATTAGCCTGGCGCTTGATCCGCAGTGCCCACTTTGATCCGACAATATTGCATCCGATTGGTCTTGGCATGGGTCCGTCACCAAACGTGCCTGTCCTCTTCATCGCTTCCATCTCGACATCCATGGCCTGCTTGAACAGCAGCCAGTCTTCCCTCTTCATTGCTTCTTCAACACTTGGTTCATCTGATAGATCTCCCACAGCTGAATATGCATACTCCATCATGTCTGAGTCAGCAACCGGCTCAGTCTGGACAAGATGGGCAGCTCGACGTGTTCGAGTGCCTTCGATAATGTTCTTTACATCGATTTTGCTCGAAATATCTCGCGGCGCGATTGAGGGTATCGGCTTTGGTATTGGGCTTGATGGAGGGGTGTCTGGTGGTGTGGTGAGTGGGGAACCTGGTAGGGAAAGGGATATAGCTTTGGATAATGCAGGTGTGTGCTGGACGTTTTCTGTCTTCTTTTCATCGCTGACCACCGCATTCTCCCCCTCATTCAGCACTCTATGTAGCCCTCCTTCACTTCTGCGCGTTTCTGGAAATTTTATGCTGCGTTCGACATGTATGGTGCGATTATTTTGGTAATAAATTCGGTGTCCATTGCTTTCTTGGTCAAAACCAAGCCACCGACCCTCACGAGCACGTCCTTCAAGCTTCGAACCATTGTCAACATGTACCCAGACCTTGCAGCCCCATTCTTGGATATCCCGCAAGTCTGGCTTTGATTTATGGAACACTTCGTATGGTGTACGACTACCAATGGCCTTCGACGATGTCCGATTCTTCAACCAAATGGCATGCTTCAGTGCCTCACCCCACAAGTTGTTCGGCAGTCCCGCAGCATGGAGCATGGCTCGGATCTTCTCAAGAAGTGTGCGATTGAGTCTCTCGGCGACTCCATTATGCTCGGGTGTGTCATGGACTGTGAATCGACGCTGGATTCCTTTCTCAGCTAGGTAGTCATCGAATTCATGACTCTTGTACTCCCCTCCTCCATCTGAATGCAGTATTTTTATCTTGATGCCATGTACCTTGTCCCATCTCGCCTCAAGATCTTTGAATGACTGCAGCGTCTCGTCTTTTGAGTGAAGTAGCATAGCTACAGAGTAGCGCGATGCGTCGTCTGTAAAAGTGACGTAGTATTTCTTGTGTTGGGGTGTTTCAATGGTTGCTGGTCCCCACACGTCACTGTGAACCTGATCGCCTACTCCCCCTGATGCGTCGTTCTCCCTAGACTTGGAGATTGCTTTCCTTGTCATTCTACCATGTAGACATGATGGGCATTGATCCTTCGAGGTAGGGCTCCCTTCATTGAGTTCTAGACCATCAACTAATTGATCTTTGACAAGCTTCTTTGCCGCATCAACTGGAAGATGACCCATCAGACGATGCAATTCATCTGGTGTCACAATTCGCGGTCCATCATCAACGTGATAGGCTTCTGGATGGGGAACCGGTACACGGAGTCTGTATAACCCATTGATGTGAGGTATTGATCCAATTTGGTGATGCTTCTTGTCAAAAATGCGGCACTCCTCATCCTTGAAATCAAGGGAATAGCCTGCCTGGGTGATGCGACCAACAGAAAGGAGTGTAACTCCGAGATTAGGTGCGTGGAGTACGTCTTTAACAAGGACCTTTGTCATCTGTTTCTTTCCATTAGGAATTGTGATATGCATGTCACCCTTCCCAAGCGCTTCGAATTTCTTCTTGTCCGCTGCCATTATTCCTCGAGGTTTGATAGCTGTATAGTTCATCAACCTATGACGTGATGGTGTCATATGCTGTGTAGCACCAGAGTCGAAGATATCAACTTCGTGCTTGCACTCTGTGTCAGCAACAGCGGCTGCAAGATTTCCAGAGGTAAGTGAGGTTATTTCTCCAATGAGCTCTGGTGTACTGATGTCTAATTCATCAGTTTCGTTGTCACTATCTTCATCTTCGCTATCGCTGATGTCCTGGAGGGATGGCAGCTCCGAGAAGTCTTCTCCATCATCTTCTTCTTCTGCGAACCATGCAGCATCAAACTCCTTGTCTGCCTTTGCTGAATTCACTTGTCCACGACCCTTCCTTGGGCCTTGGCCTTCTTTTCCTCCTCCCTTCGCCCAACAATCCCTCGCCATATGTCCCTTCCGGTGGCAGTTATAGCACTCCACCGATTTCCTTGGCTTCTTTCCACTATTCCCACTATAGAATGCGGCTTCCTTCTCACCCCTTCCTGCTGACCTGACCTTTCGTCGGTCAGCTTCATCATTGATGCCCTGTAGCACCATGTCAGGATCGAGAGCCTTGCCAAGGAGTGTTGATGCACCTGTAAGCGCAGAGAGGTATGTTTCGAATGAGGCAGGAAGTGATCCGAGGACTATTGCGACAAAATTATCGTCGCCTGGATCTGCTCCCATCGCGATAAGGTCCTCGCGTATGGACTGTAGCTTCGTAAGGTGAGTCTTCACATCACCTCCTTCTGCGCATCGCTCATCCTGGAGCTTCCGGCGCAGGTCAACCGTTACCATCTTTGATTTCTTCTCATACTCCGACTTTACCTTGTTCCACATCGCGTTCGCCGTTGCCTCACCCTTCACCTTCAGGAATAACGAATCCGAAATGACTGAGGCAATTCCTTGCTTGATTACGGCCTGCTCAGATTTCCAAATCCGACGCTTCTTTGCATACTCATTCAACACCTTTGTCTCGTCTGCTGTGGGATTCTTGGGATCTACCACAGCTGGTGCAGTCGGTTCTGTCATTACCATGACATCCTCGAAGTGATCACTCAGACCCGCAGCATCAACAGCGAAAAGGAAGCGGTCACGAAAGAAGATCCAGTTCGTGCCATCAGCCTTGCATGTGGGGAGCTTGGCGAAGTATTCGCCGAGTTTCGCAGTGGATGAGAAAGTGTTGGTGGACATGATAGATGGGTAGTGAGTCTAGTATGCGAGGTGAGTGTGTTATCGTTGAGATTTAGTTATGGCCGGGGCCCATAACCTATTAGCAGCAATAGGATGAGAAGTAAGAGGATTAGAATAATCTGTCTGTATTGCGGTACAACTACAAGGTCTTTTATACCTCTACATATATTCTAGTAAGTTCTACGAGAGTCCTAAATTAATAACTGAGTGAGTAAGGTAGAAACTTCGAGTAGGTTCTTGACTTTGCATGCGGGTAAGGTCCGTTCGTTTGGCTTGCTTCGCTAACACACTGACCCCGTCATCAAGATTCAAATCACATAGTGATTCGCCTCGTATCCCGGAACAGGGCGCTTCTGCACGCCACGCAATGAAAAAAAAATCGCTGCTAGCAAAAGCAAATATGAAGCCAGATGTTTCTCAACAGACGCCCTCCAGCTTCTTGCACTGCCGATCCATGATATGTATCTAGGACAGATGGATTTCCTGCAGGACGCAAAGTAGACCACGGGACGCAAACTGAAATGGTGCATAAAGGCGGAACAGCTGCGGTCCTCCAAGGATATCAGGTGCATATTCAAGAACCCTGATGTCACGCCCTCGGTTGTGCGATGAACGAAGTAGAACACCTGGCGCTCTGGACGGAGACAATTTCATGACGCTCCAGCGATTTTGATGTAAGGGCCTGCCGACAACACGAATTGAGTTACGGTAAACTCGCATTTCCGGTATCATCCCTTTATGAGAGAAGCGGGCGACGGGAATACACGAGCATGATGGATTGGAGATTGAGGACATATGCCTCCTTGTGTTTAAATTCGTCAGGCATGCAGTACGGAGGTACCAATAGAGAGAGTTGATGCAAGTAGCAGCACCGAACTGTGTATGTGCAAGAGCTCCCGAAAGGTCAAGCTGTACTCCAAGCAGCCATGTATGTCTGCCTACTGGCACGACTGGTGCCGAATTGACGTCTGGAGAATCATGTTTGGGTGAGTTCTCCATGGCGATACAGGGGCGGACCAGAGCGCTCGTTGGGAAGGGCCGCATAGGTAACGAGTAGAGGTGCTAGATAGAGGATTCTATGACTGACGCTGCCCCTCCCATCACAACCCAGCCTTCAAGTTCCAGGAGTTGGTTCCGTCTAATTTGACTGTACGGGCGCCATGGTGGTAACGTGAAGTTGCCGACTAGTCCCTTAATCCACGAAGGACCTGTAGCTCTACCCCCCAACGAACGCAAAAGAGTGCTCAATTGCAGTCGGGTGCCCCCATAGGCGCCCAAGAGTCACCTCATGTTGAGAACCGAGACTGATGACGCAAAAGGGTAGGAAGTGGTGTAATAGAGCGCTTGGGTCGTGGCAAAACCGTATACGCAGTGTCTACATCTTCCATCGAAGCCACACAATTCTTCCGGAAAGAATGTCGAATAGAGTTGAAATCCTTGGTGAAAAGGCATACACGTCTGCAAAAGCTCTGGTTAGCGTTTGCTATCAAAGACAAGAAGGCGGTACAAACCATCTAACATCACCTGTTCACCTTGCTGATTGTGCTCTCATTGTCTTCACTCGAGGATTTGACGGGTTTAGTCAGGTCGCAGGGACACGGCTACAGCTCGTATCTCTGGCATACAAGGCGTCCGGTGAACCCCTCCGTCCAGATCCATGTTTACTGTGGAATATAAGTGCAACCCATATCGCTGTCATGCAATCGGTCACAGGCGTCCTTTTGAGCAGAGAATAAGAAGAATCTGGTAGCGATGCTCTATGGCGTAGCGTAGCGACCTGGATGAGCAGCTTGTCAAACTTATGACCCATCTCAGTGACCTAGGATAGCGCTGGTGGTCGTAGTTCTGGGGGAGAGACTCGATATCGAAGCCAAAAGTGGCAATTTCTGGAAGACAATGCTGGTGTGTATTCGATGATTGAAGCAAAGCCGGTAGTAACTCTTTACCAACGACGGCCGATCAGTGCCAGGCTCCAACGTCAAACGCTTGAAGTTGGACGCTATTCATAAAGCCGTTCTTCCTAAGGGCGGAAATCAAAACATGAAATATTTCCACGGTAGTGGAAAACGCACCAAGGCGGCCCAGAAAACATCAACATTCACGGCATAGAATGACTGCACAGACTACCACCGATAAATACTATATCGTCAGGATAGAGAATGGCCTTTATCCCGGAAGAGTTGCTTTTCTACTCCTGCATATCGTTGCTCGACTAGACAGTGTTCTCCAATCGAGCAAAGAGAACCGCCAGCTGTTGGAGAGAGGTACGCGATATCTGGCGGGTAAAAGTCGTCCATCTGGTATAAATACCAAAGAAATATCTACGTGTCATGGTCAGCTTTCACTATGTAAAAGTCCGTCCTGTTGAGAACGCACCTGATATTCCAAATTTTGGTTTGCGCTTCCTCGTCTGCCTCTCGGCAGAGGATAGAAAAGGGAAATAAAGAGAATTTTTCGTTCATTATCGAAAGGAGAAAGGAGAGGGTAGATGGGAGACAAGGAGGAGTCGCGTCCGTGATGGTGGTAGGAAGTCAAGGAGCTGGGCGGTCGGGCCGACCGTGACGCGTCTCCTTGACCAATACTACACCACCTACTCGACATCTCCCTTTTTCATGCTCCCCGCCCATGGCCTAATATGGGGGTTCACGAGTCCTTAAGCGATTTATCTTGCTCCGAAGGAGCTGGGTGTATGTCAACGAGGTACAACAGAGTCGGACAGGAGAATGGTTGTTTTAGTACGGCCGAGCCACTTCATTCATAGCCGAAACTCTGTTAGTTTTTGCTTCGCTTTGGCTTGATTACGGGATTGTTGAAAAATTCTAGCTCACCTCCCTCGCAGCGGACACGTATCAGGTAAGTCAAGAAAGTCTTTTCCGCGCAGGGCCGCCATGCGCAGCTATACACCGTTTAAACGGGATAGTGCAGGGCTGACCGCTATAAAGAGCGGTGAAATAGAGAATGGGAGGTAAATCCAGTGTTTATTTAAAGTTCGTTCTTGTTCTTCCGCTGATTGGTTCTTCCCAGCACTACAGAGCCCATTCGTCTCCTGCTTCTCAGTTTGTATTGGAAGACATCAGTTTGTTTTCTCCTCCCCAGCTCTATGTTCATGTATGGCGGGAACGCAAAGAGCAAATCAAAGAGAGCATGTCCCGCTGTTGTGAATGGCCTTTGTTAATAACTTTATGCGGTACCATTGCTGACGCTGCTGCCTCCGTCATTATCCTGTAATGAGTAAATGAATTCCTCGAGCAATCGTCCTCTGTTGGAGCGTGCTCTAGAGTATACATAAGCTATACATATGCCTTCGGCCTC
Source organism: Armillaria mellea (assembly GCA_030407055.1). Taxonomy (NCBI): domain Eukaryota; kingdom Fungi; phylum Basidiomycota; class Agaricomycetes; order Agaricales; family Physalacriaceae; genus Armillaria; species Armillaria mellea. Next base: position 215,814 of record JAUDZF010000001.1, on the reverse strand, counting down.
CAACACGCGCTGCAGTTGTTAGGTCCCGTCATTCTTGAATGAGGAAACACTATAAGAAACATAGGACGGAATTAAATGTCCCGTTCCAGCATAGACAGGCCGCTATTGTACGAATTTTATGTGGTACCTTTGCTGATGATGTTGCTCCTGCCTTTCTCCTGTATCTCGATACTTGTGCTGTCATGATCTACCTGCCTGTGAGCCAACGTCAAGTTATGTTTAAAGGAACACTGACCGATGATAGTAGTGCTGATTTCGTCCAACAATTTGATGGGATACAGACCAAAATAGTCACGTACGTCCTCCCCATCACGAGCGGGATCAAATCCACACATAGCATTCAACTCTTGCGTACTGGGGAGGCCACGTCCACGTCTGGACACCAACCCCAACACGTCATCAACAACGGTCATTTCTATTTTGACTCCGAATATATCCTCCGCCTCTTCGGGAGATACACGAATGCCGTCAGCGAAGAAACTGAAAGGCCACAAGTTCCGTGTATGGATGGGAGGGACGCTAACCGACAGCTGGATACTCCCTTCATCCCGCGAGGTGTCCACTTTTGGTTGTATTTGAAGATAGAAAGTCATATCTGGAGGTAATGCGTCAATGATGAAACTCTTAATACGGTATTACACTGACTCGTTCGTATACCATGCCAATCAGTTTGCAAACCGAAAGCTTGAGCGAAATATGAGAACACAAGCCGGAGGCGATTTTTATAACCACCGCAGCTACTCGGGAATACCCTAAAAGAGTAGCTGCGATCTGTCGACAACGGATACCAAACGACCTCAGAGCCGCTGTGAATGATTGTTAATCGCACGTACAAAACTATATAGTAATAAACAAACCATAGTACTGCTTTCTCCAAAGAATTCGATCCTGCTGGCTGTACAACCCATTCCTCCAGATTAACAGCGATCCTCCATTTTTCGAAGCAACCCGGGTAGCCACGAAACGGTTCGGGATAGCGCACTTCAAACTGCATAATGTGTCCCAAGAACCAATAGAGACATTCGTATATCTCCCAGAGGTTCTCCTTCTGCAAACTCGCAGGTCGTGCGAGCAGGTGCTTCAATCGGGTTGGGAGATCTGTGTCCCACTGGTCGGGATCCTTGTCATCGCGCATGAGGACATCAGGGCACTTTGGGGTTAACCGCAGACAAAGAGACCATGCCACGTATGCGCCCGAAGTAAGATCCGTAAAAATGACTCGGCGCTCTTCGTTGAGGAAGATATCCCCGTAATCCTCAGTCTTCGACGTTCTCGTAAGGTAGCCAACGCAAGGTACTAAGTGCTTAACTCACATCTATGATATCCATCGTCTGATACCACTCCTGTCGGCCTAGATAATCTGCTAGTGACTTGAACCCTTCAAGTGAGCATTTATCACTTAGGTCGAAGACCGGCGTTACCTTCAGATCGTGGTACTACATAAAGAAATAAATAGATGAAAGCGAGTTGATGGACGAGGAAAATCGCACCAGTTGAAGACTGAATAACAATGACTCTTTCGCACTTGACAAATCGCAATAATAATGAGATGCTCGCTGTCGGTTAGCAGTGCTACCTGACAACAAATAAGCTATGCCCAAAATCGGGACTCGGAGATTTCTCACCATGAAATATGAGAGCTGGACAGCTCGGTGTCGTACAGACACCGAAAAGCTGTACAAGATTGGGGTGTCTGAAAGGGTTGTGAGTGTGGGGATAGCATAATTGAACGATCGTGGTACCTCAAGTAAAGCCTTCGGTCCACGTCTCCATAGAATCTCTGCGAAGATTCAGAACAGGAGACAAAGGGAGGCAAGTTATGGAACGCACTTGCATTATGTGGTCTTCCTGACCCGCCTGGACTCGATAGACACGAACAGTCTTAGGACATGGATGATTTTCGACACTGGCATTATATTCATCGAACTCAGAGTCATTCTGAGAATGGCTTTTCGGTATTTCGATACACTCCTTGAGATTGATGTCGCCCCAAAGGATCTCCCGAACCTGAACATATAAAAGTCAGAATCACCGCTCCCGAACAATCACTCACAACTCCCTTATAAGCGCCTCGCTCCTGGGCTGCGGCCAAAAGCCTGTCCATTTTCTCGCTTTGTGAAACTCCCCAGGAATAGTATCTCTTCATGCATGATATCGGAACGATCATTAATAGTAGCCGTTACGTGAGTCTGTGACCATTCTACAGCACGGGTTAAAGTGATAATGCCAGCATCGACTTGATCTTGGACATCCGAGAGACCTAATCGTGTGCTGGTGGCTGCGCATATCTGAAAGACGTTCTAGGCTAAGTAATCGTCACGATGGGTGGAGGAAAGGCCGCCTACGAGAAATTCTGCCTTTGCTGCTTCTACTCGTTGTCGGCAACCGCTGATTTCATCCGTGATTTTCCTGGCTTTCAATAGTCGCCGAATCCTAGCGCATGACCTACGCTCGCTGTTTAACTGTGACAATAGGTCGGTCATGTACCTGGACAAAGATAGCATGAAGAACTTTGAAAGAACAGACACGAGAGTACTCACATCTGAAACTCCAGACAGATATTCTGAAAGCACTGGGCACTTGTTGGACCGTGTTCGATAGCGGTATCCCTCACGGCAACCAGCGTGTTTATAATACTTTCTGCCAACTCCTGGAGATCTCTCTTGTTCTTTGCGGCTCGCTGAAAGCACGTTGTTAGCATAGAACACCAAAGACGAAGTCAACCGTACATTAATCGTCTCGAGCACTAGCACTACACACTGAGCAGCACCTTTGATAAAGGGAGAAGGGAGCCATCCTCGCCTGCGGCGGCAGTGAATTTTGCGGCTTGGATGCATGCATCGATGTCGGGATATCGAGACATGTGGGTGGAAAGGGGAAGAATGGGAACAGCATAATTCCATTCGACTCGGAGTCAGCGCTTATTTCAATCAGCTGTAGACTCGTGCGAATTTCCTCGACAGCTTCGTACACAGGATCGTGATGCGCCACCTGCTTGTGCGTGCCCAAGTGGTCCCGTGTCGTGTGATGATGTACGTTCCCTTTCTTATCTCAGTCTGAGTCCTGACCACTAAAATCGTAATCTCAACCTCACTCAGCTGGGCTGATTGACCTTGAGCTGAGAGTCAGCCACAGCTCGTATCTCTGACATGCAATCCGCCGAAGGGTTCTCGCGATAAAATATCTCTTGAAAATACGTCGATGATGTCGCGTCACAAGATGCTCATCTCATGGACAGGGCAAGCCTTGGATGTTGTAGCACTGATGTAGGATTCGACATTGGACATTAATTTCAGCAGGGATCCAAGGGATACAGCGTGAATTCAAGGGATGAAGATATGAGAGCGAAGCTAGTCGATCCAATGAAGAGTACATGAAGGTTCCCAAGCCCTTTCTGAGGTTATGAATCAGAGGCTTGCAGCATTTTCATTGTGGTAGAAGAAACGCACCGAGGCTCCAAAATGCCAACATCCACCGCATACAGTCAGCGCACGGACCACTATCGATGAAGGCCACATTGTCAGGACAAAGAACAGCCTCCTACTCACGGTTTCTTTTGTTATCGTACGACGGCGTAATCGTTGAGCGCCTGCAGTGTCCTTGAGTTAAGCGAAGAGGAACCTGGTGGTTCTTGAAGAGGGCGGTATGCGATATCGAGCGCGTAGCAGCCATCCTGCTAGTAGAAATACCAAATAAACATCTATATATAAGAAAACCGGGACATTCAGGACGTGTACGCACTACCAAGAACACACCTGATATCCTAAAAAAATCAAAAAATCATTTGTGCTCCTCCATCCGCATCTTGAGACCTAGGCCTGAGAGGCCACTAAGTAAGCGGAATGGAGCGGTACCGGCCCAGTATCGAAAGAAGAGAATTAACAGTGGAGAATATTCCCAGATAAAGGGAAGAGTCGCGTCGATGATGATGGTAGGATGTCAAGCATCCTGAAGCCAGGTAGCCGGGCCGAGGCATTTCTTCTTCAACCACCACCCAGCCAATACATCTGTCCGTCATCTCCTCTCGCCTTCGTTCGCGCCTGATTCTCACTGTCTGTATTCTGACCTCACCTTCGAACCCCCATGCGTTCAGTATTCAGTAACGATATAGGGCAAACACCGCAGGCTCCAACTGGGCCGCCATCAAGTCCATGCTGGACCAATGATACTGAGGATCGTAGGACCACAGGCGGATTATTCTGCCTGGATTCAACCTGACGAACCTGACACACGGCGAGACATTGCGCCTTAGGGTCGGTTCCCTATCTGAGTCCGTGTGTGAAACCTCACTTTTCCGTCTTTAGCAATATCGGTAGTGGTCTGAGATATGTATATGATGGGACGGCGGCGTGTAGCTACTCGGTCGAGATTACGAAGGAATCGATACAAATTTTTCAGTTAAGGAGACGACGACGCCGTATCGTAAGAGAGGGATCTGTAGAGGGGATCAGGGTACTGATGAGCTCACCTTGGAGCGAACTACATAGCGTTTACAGGGGCGCCAGGGGGATTGTCTGTGGCTATCGTGATGCAACCGTGGGTCCGTATTTCCCCTTGCTGCGATTTCGCCATTCCCTATAAAATCTAGTTCAATTCCCTTTATATAGGTGGCAGCCATCCATAAATTTCCGATGCCATGTATGTTCTTCCTCTTACGCTCTGACGATTCACTCACGGCTTTACGTAGAACAGAGGCTCTCTGGCTAATGCATCAGTATTCGGAACGAGTTCTGAAGGTGCTCAAAATGATCAAGATACGACACCTGTCTGTTTGTCTCCTTCTCTTAACAGACCGCCCTTTAGCGTTTAACATTCGCTTTAGGTTTCGTTCGTCGGCGAAGGCCTAGTACTTCGTTTCAGGAGCAATCGAAGTCTTTGCCATAATGGTGTTCGCCCCAAGGAGGTCGGATTATTGCGCATATAGTCCACTTCGAGTGGCGGGTAGTGCTGTGCACGTAGTTATATCTTGCTGACTATCCTATACCTAACGGGCTACCTCTGCAGCTAAGCCACTATTGGTGAGTCATCTGCCCTTTCGACGTTTACATGCTAACCTTCACGCCTTCCTCAGCACTCTTCCAAATTGCGTCGATGATACTCTTGATCTTAACAGCATGCTGCAAGTCAGGATAATCTCCAACGCCCTCGCCCTTCAAATATTCCTCCCAGGCTCTACCCTCATTCGTCTTGCCATCATCCTCGACCTTCACCTCCTCGCCATTGACCCAAAGCATCGTAGGATCACACATCTCAACCATAGCTGCCCAGGGATGATCACTCTCAATCCTTATGCTCCCCTTCGTCCCATCAATAACCCATAGAAGCGGAGTCGCCGCCTTGACATTGGAAGGCGTATCGAAGCCTGCACGCCAGTGCAAGCTTATCACTGCACCGCTTTTTAGCGTCCCAGATACGGCGACCTGCGACGGACTGTCAGCAGGGACTACATCACCGGTGGGCGTGCCGTTGGGGCTGACGACTTGAGATGAAGGGTGCTGGACGACTGCAGTCGCGAATACAGTATCGACTGGTCCGAGAATATGCGTGAATGCTTCGAGAAAGTGGCCTCCAGCGATATCAAGAAGCGTTGCGCCGTTATCCTTCTTCAACGAGTATTCGCTTCCTTTAGATACCGTTGGTCCCCATGGCGCATGCGGACCGAAAATTCGTGAGGTCTACATTTAATGAGAAGGGAGCTATACGAGATACCAAAGGTCTACACACCATGCTCGTGGACAAGACATCTCCAATTTCCCCTTCCTCGACTAATTTCTTCACCTTGCGGAATAGGGCACTCTGTCTCCCTTGAAGGCCAACAATCGTTCGGATACCCTTCGCTTTCGCTAACTCGGTGAGGAGCTTCGTCTCCTTTAATCCCCTCCCAGCCGGCCACTCGATGAAGAGGTCCTTCCCAGCCTCAATGATCTTTGTCGCGTTCTCGAGATGATTGGGTGTCCTCACAGACACGGCGATTATATCGAGGTCAGGGTCGGATGCGATAGATTCGGCAGTGTGATATGCCTTGACTTTCGTATCGACGGTGGAATGCTTCGCTGCGCTTGCCTCGGCGGATGTAGGATTCGTCGTGGATACAGCAAGAAGCTTGTAGTGCGACGAGAGAGGAGGAGCAAGAAGGGGAGGAGCAAGATGCGTCGATGCCCACCCTTCAGTTGACAGGCCGATAATTCCCAGGCGAAGTGGTTCTGCCATGGTCGGTCGAGTGAAGAAGAGAGTAATCTCTCGCTTTTTATGTCAGTCCTTTCTTAGTCATGGTCTGTATTAGTGATCCGTTTTGATATCCCGAGACTGACGGCATCTTATGTCTGTTTTAGTCACCGGGTCTCGACATTCCTGAAGACGCGATCCGTGGATTGGTTCTCTTTACCGAGTCACTTTCATGCGATCAAGAACGGGTAGTATGGGCCTGAGAATTAATCAAGGTGGAAGCGGCTGCGGAAGAATAGCTTCAGAAGCATGCCCCCCGTCCTGATTCCTGATACCCTATAGAACGGACTGGACCATTTTAAAGGACGCGCAATAGAGTATACTCGTACTAGGTTCATATCTGTCATAGCGTCCGTTTATAGTATAGAATGTTCGTCAAAAGCGCCGCCTATACACCGTACCAAACGAAGACCATTCTTCTACGCTCTCATACAACACCGAAGATTCCCGACATGCGTAATGCAAAACCACTAGCGCTCTCCGCTACGAATGCGCCACTCCCCATTGGAATTTGGCCCATAAATTAGTTGGCGAACAATACGGCCATCCCTGTAGGAGCTGGGTTTTGCACAATTGCTTCGTCGCATCAGCGTATGTATGAGCCATGGCAAAACATATTTTCTTCATCCTCTATCCTGCTGCAGGTCTTCAGCAGTGGCGTTGCGTTTTCCCTTCCGGTCCTGTTCATGCTCGGTTCAGAGGTGTTTGGCCTGCGGCAGTGAGACCAAAGGATGGAGATATTCAGAATCGAACGACGACAAGGCTTTGGGAGTGGTATTCGGCAAAGACGATAAAATATCCTCTTGAAATCAGTAAGCGAGTGGGATGGAGTCAGGTCCATCGGCGAACTTGCCAGCGGGAAAATTAAGGTCGATTCCTTCGGCGAAGTGGGCGCTATTGCTCTCTGATCACAAACTGCTGAGATCTTGTCCTTCGCCTTTAAAATTTAAAACTTAAAGGTTAGACAATAAAATAGCACGGCATAACGGAACGCTGACCTTCTGAGCGGTCGTCAAAGCCAGCAGTCAAGTCCCAGTATGCGATCTCATGAATCATTGCATTGGTATCTACAGACCGACCATCAGCGCATGGAAGTACTACGTAAGTCTGCTATAGAATAGGTACCATTGTCGCTGTCAGATTCGAATAGATCAAACTGTTCGATGCTGCTTTTGAAATGCTTCATCTGGGTTCAATTGTCAGCTTGTTTGACTGGGAAAGAATACTCTGACAGGAACACTCACTGGTGGCCGCAGTGATGTTGCCATTGGCTCCACCAAATATTTCCAGCGGAAACAAATCGAAATATCTACATATATCCGCTCCATCCAGAGCGGGATCGAAACCACATACAACGTTCAATTCATGCATAGAGTTGAACGGAAACATCTCCATCACATAAACTGTACTATAGCAGATCATGCTGATCCTGACTCGGAATATTTCTTCTACGTCTTCCGGAGGTATGAGAATCCCGTTTACAAGGAAGCGGAAAGGCCATGACATCTCGGGTGGTGATTCCGAAGTGATAACAGGCGCGTTGAACATGATTGATAACGAGTGAGCTCCCAATGCATGACTCGGCATGCAGTTTGTGTTAGGTTGGATGCGAAGGCAGAAAGTCAAATCTATAGTCGATGTATCAGCTAGATAATTCGTCCAGATAACATTGCAATAACCTTCGCTTACGCCGAATAAATTATGAGGATCCTTTGGCAATAGCGATCTCTGCGCAAGCCACGAAAAGACAAGTCGCTGAGGGTGCTTCCGATGAAAAGGATCACGGTGAAATACCGAAAAAGAATAGCTCCGATTTGGGGATATTAAGCATTGAAGACCGGCTGTCGATTTCCTTTCAGAAAAGGTTGAATAAATCAGTAGGTGCTAACAAGGGATAAAATGCGATGGATTGATGACTGACCTTAGACGCCGTAGACCTTGTTGCCCTGAGTTTACGGTCCAGCGTAAAGTCCACTCCTCCAAATCTGCGACGACCCTTCCTGTTCCCGCATATCCTGGATAGTTATAACACCTTTCGGGATAACTATAGCAACACCATGTGTTGTATCCTAACAGAAAGTAAACACTCTCATAGAAATGTCGCAGATCCGCTCTTTCTAGCTTCGCAGAATGTTGAAGTAGACGCTCCAGCTCTGCTACATCGAAATGGCGACTTGCGTGATTATAGAGATTCATAGTGACATCGACAGATGCTCCGGAACGTCCTAGATGCAGCTCAAAAGGTATGAAGGGATGATAACCTAAACTGAGATCGTTGAGGATAACCCGCCCTTGTTCGTTAAAGGCAGCCGGCCTGGGCGTGTAATGTTTTCCCATCCTTGGAGATTGTCAGAGAGGTATCCAGTGGATCGTGCTATTTCACTCACGCTATCGATTTGTTCCTGGTGGCGAATCCAATCTTGTTCGGCTAGATATTCTGCTATGGACTAGAATCGATTAATTTTTCAGCAGTCTACGCTTGGAGGTAAACTAAATACCCGCAAATCATTGTGCTAGGGACGTTAAGCAATGCAAACAGGCCAATAGATAACGGACCTACCATTCGAAGAAAGAAACGGAGCGCCCCTTTTACACTTGATTCATGCGCCAAGACTTCATACAGATGCCGTTCAATATGAGCGCTTCCTGAAAGCAAATAAGCTACGCCAAATAAGGAAGAGTTGTAAACTAACTGTGGAATATAAGAGCCAGAAAGTTTGGTGACGTGCATACACCGAAAAGCTGGGAAATATTCGGATGTCTAGCTCGGGGTCAGAATAGACCTTGTAACGAAAGCACCTAGCACACCTTAAGTGGAGCCGTTGATCTACTTCTTTTTGGAATCGCTTCGAGGGATGAGATCAGAGGACGCTGTTAGCATAGTCGGGTACTAACAGTACTTTCATCACTAGTTCTTGTTGGTCCGCCTGAGCCCGGAAGACACGAGCGAGTTTGGGGCGGCCGTCGATTATAGCGTGATATTCATCAAAGCCCGAACGGTTCCCATCATGACAGCTGCGTGGAATAGACGCTTTGAGGTATATATCTCCTGGAATGAGATCACGGACCTGTAGAGGTTCAAACATCATGGAGTGAAATAATTGCTCGTTTATTAAGAAATAACATACCAATCCCTTGTACAAACCCCGTTGCTCAAAGTCCTCTAATGTTCAACCGGACCTTTTCCATGGTTCCGCACTGCATAGCACTCGAGGTGCGTATCTCCTCGATGTTATCCTTGATGACTGATGTGATGTTCCTCTCTGACGCCTCCATAGTATCAGCCAGAGTGCATAGTTTCGCGTTGACTTGATCTTGGACATCGGACAGGACCAGTCGTGTCGTGGTCGTCGTGCGGATCTGTGACCAAATTAAAAGCAACCAAGAAGGTGAAAGCATAACTGCCTACCAAGAAGTCTTCCTTGACCGCCTGTACTTGCTGCCGATATGCGCTAATATCGTCCGAGATCTTCTTCGCTTTCAAAATCCGCCGAATCCCACGCGACCTACGTTCGCTGTTAAGCTGTAAAAGGAGCTCGGTCATGTAGCTGTATATTGGCATGAGTACGTAACGATAACCAACGCGGGTTGACTTACTCCTGAAACTCCATGCAGATATTCTGAAAATGTGACGCGCTAGTTGGACCATGTTCGATCACAGCATCCCTCACTGCGACCAATGTCTTCACAATACTCGCAGCCAACTCTCGGAGGTCGTTTCTATTATTCGCAGCTCTCTGCGAGGCTCGTTAGGAAAGAGATCAATGAAAAGAAAAGCCACAACACGCCTGAATGATCTCGAGGATGATTGCTACAGACTGTGCAACACCTTTGACAAAAGGAAAGGAGCCATTTCTCCTGCAGCAGCGGTAAGTCTTGCAGCCTGAAGGCATGAATCGATGTCGAGCATGATGATAGTAGTAGTAGGACAAACAGCAACAGCTATCATCTTCGATTTGCCCCGGTCCATGTTTGTTGTTGCTCAGGCACTACGAGGCACTGTTGCTTGTAACCCTATCGCATATATAACTCACTCTCATCATATCAAGCAATCAACGCCATCAGTGCTGAGACCGGCCATCAGCCTGAGGAGTCGTCTGATCAATATTTGCCAGCTATCTTTTAGCTGGTGATTACATTTGGGCGCTATTAGAGTATGGTGAAACAGAGCGCCATATAAAATAGTGGAATCACGTACGAAGGCAGAAAGGCACCCACAGTTCTACCCTTCCCTTGTGGATTGACGTCGCCCAGTCGTTGGGCCCTACATATCATGGCATGATTCCATCCTGAGCTAAATCCTGCACTCAGATCGGGTTTTTCGATAGGCTCAGGAGGTACGCACCATGCAACTCATACAGACCCCATGGATCCAACTGGCGTGGTACAATGGACGAACGAGTTTTTTGGGGTGTGTTGTGATATGGGGGATCAGTTCATCTTCCATACGTACACGCGCTGTGTCAAGCCAGTAGTATTGTGCTTGGCTGAGCTCTGCAAACGCATGAGGATGTACACTACAGTACCTACTTATATACTAAAAGACTATCTACTAGAATCTTCTATACTTTTCCTATATCTTCTTCCTTAATCAGCATCTTCGGCATGATGCCGACTTGCCATATTCCAACAGGGTGTACATGAAGAGTAGCGTACATAGCGAGGGCATCAAGTACTACGGTGAATTCAGTGGTGGACTCTGGCGGCGAACGCTGTCGAAGATCATAGCATAGTCACATGCTATTTCGTTCCCGTACCAGTATGTGACTCCGGGCGTGTTCTGAATCTTACGTTCCAAGGCTACCTTGGGTTTTCATATCGGCCAATCATACCTTTTCTTATACAGGCATGTGTATCCAACATTAGACCATTCCTCGAAACTAATTTCGGCTTTCCACAACAACCTCGACTCCTTCTCCACTTGACGGCACCTCACCTTCTAGTATCGAGTTCATCTGAATATTATTTGCTTCTAGATCCTCTCTGGTCCATGTCTGTCAATAGAAGCAAACTGGAAGTCGCTCATGGGGGTGGCATGAAACGGCGCGTGATTCTCTGAACTGCAATAGACCTCATCAGTACGAAGAAACAGACGAACGAGACGAGGCGTACACAATTTTCCACAAAGCAACAATGCGAACCTGACGATGGTGCCTCAGTACGGTATCTTCTTCGAAAGTCTTCATGTTTCTGTAAACAAAGAGCTGAATTTGAGCCGGCCGGTTACGGATGGTAGCGGGGGACGTAATCTGCATGCCTGAAGAAGTCGTAATCGGTAAGCTCTGTGGGAAGACATAAGGGTTGGCTGGCTACCCGAAGATACCATGATGAAAGGGCAACAGTCTAGTCGCTCATGGAGGACATGAAACGGTGTATGATTCTCTGAAATGGACCTCATCAGCATGAAGAAACAGACTAACGAGACAAGGAGTACACAAATTTCCACCAAGTAAGAATGCGAACCTAATGGCGGCGCTTCAGGACGGTATATTTTTCGGAGGTCTTCATGTTTCCATGAGCAAAGGGCTCAGCTTGAGCTACTGGTTACGGATGGTAGCAGGGGATGCGTCTGCGTGCCTGAAGTAGTCGTCGTAATCGACAAACTCTGGGAAGCCGTCAGGGTCGGCTGGCTACCCAAGGATACCACGATGAAAGGGCAACATCTCCTATGATAAAGCGCATCAGCACCTCAGTCCAAGCTAAAAACTGTGTGAATGTACCTTAGCCTTTAGGGGATCACAGAGGATAGATGCGATGATTCCTGGACGTCATAAATTTGGAATAAGGGTGAAAGTTGGTGATAGCATTTGACGGTGCGTTTTGACTGTACTATTCTTCCTAAAAACAGTCATCAGAACTCAGAGCATTTATATGACTGCAGAAAAAAGCCGCACCGGAGAAGCCCACCCAACGTTTCGACGTTTCCGTACAGTCAGGGCGCAGACCACCCGTGAGCGATGAAAGCTACATCGTCAGGAAAGAAGACAGCCATCCGCTTGTGGTTTCGTTCACTTTCTTAAATACTCCCGCAAAATCGTCGGCCGAGCATGATGTCCTGAAGCTGAGCGAAGAGAAGCTGAATAGATGGTGGTAGGCAGTGTTGAGCACATAGAAGTCGTCTTGCTGGTAGAAAAAAAGAGGCCCTTACAGAATAAACAGTCAGCTTCCGAGACATGTCGTTCTGCAAAGAGCGCACCTTATGCCGAAAATCCAAACGATATTTTCGTATGCTCTTTCATCCACTACTTGAGGCGTGCAAATATGGGTGATAGATACGGGTCATATACAGAAAAGTTGGTTCGTTATCGAAGTAAGAGGGTAAACGGATGAGAATATTCCCATCAAAATGGTTTAGTCGCGTCCATGACGGTGATGTTGGTGGTGGGAAGCAGAAGACCCTACAGCCGGATGGGTCGGGCCGACGCGTCAACTAGACTTGCCGACATTTCAAACCCGACATCAATTGCAACCACCATCCCGAACGCGACCTTTCGCTTTCTCTCAGCGTGCGCTTCTCCGTCCACCCTCCACTATCGTAAGGGACCTACTTTTGCTCGGATATTCCGCTTTTACGCCCTGGACCTGTATTTCTGAGGACGTAAAGCTCGAGAAAGCGATGAGCCGTTAACTGAAAACCTTTGGGCACAGTACGTTACCCTCAGAATGCATGTACCATGGAAGCTCAATTTGGATGTCTCCGGAGGCAGGATGATGACAGTACTCTGGATGCTGCCCGCTGCATTGACACCGACGAGCAGAAGTTTACGGCCATATCCAGCTGTGAAGGAATCCGCTGTCACGTGTTGACGGCGTGTTGAATGTGCTATAACCACGACAACGGCTGTGGAACCCGAAAATACAGCCTTTCAAGAGGAGAATGAGGCTTGGTGCGCTCAAGCTGGGATCGAGTGGCCAAGAGAAGGGCCGACAAGCCCGAAGCCCGACGCCTACAAGTGCGGCGGAGGAGGTAGCTGCTGTCCCAGCGAGTTATTATTTTGTGAGTATTTGTTTCGTGTTGCCTCGATTCGATGATTTCTTATTGATTCTTGTCCTCCAGCTTGTTTATCTCTCCTCGTATAGTAGTATATCGTTCCCTCGGAATTATTAATGCCAGATTTGTTCCTCCTCTCGTGTTTTACGTATTCACTCAGTGTCAGACACCGACCCGGGCGTTGACATCGACATCGTCTGCGGCGAGGCTGCGATATTGAGATCGCCAAGTCCACGCAAGACCAGCCGATGACGAATACATGTACAGTGCTCCGATGCCGGGGGGTACGTTTTTGTTTGTTTTTTTTGTCGAGTCATAGAAATTGACATAGTTAGTCCTCAGGTTAGAACACCTATTGTAAAGGAATGTGTCGCACCCGTCGTTTCCCACTGACTGACGCAGACTACTAGCTCTGAATGATGACTCGCTGTCATTTCAGATGCTTCATTGTTATCCTACCCTCAAACTTCAAACTTAAACTTTGTGCTGGACATGCAATGAACCATGCTACCTGCCCTGAGCGAAGCCAGATGATCTACAGCCACGGAGCGAAAACGAGAGTGCATCAAGTACCGAAATATAGGTCAGACTGATAGCTTCCTTCGTATGCCAAGTATCTGCTCTAGGGCTACTCGTCCATAGGCCATCGGAAGGAGTTCGTTCCTCCCAAAAAGTACGTGTCAGTTGGATTTATCATGATTAATGAAACCCATAGTGTTAGCTATATCATCCACCTCATAAATGTTCGAGGTTGCTTATTTACCTTGTTGTACGAGACAACCGAGTTTTCCCGGCAAATATTCATGTTCATTATCACCAAGATATAATGCCTACATTAGCCCGAGCATACATTCACAAGCTCTTCTCTACCAAAGTGTAATTGTTGTGCCGTATTTTCGAAGATCATTGACTCGGGACAAGGTGTCCCGCATCAGCTTGCCTGCCATTTGAATACCTGATCGTCGTGAAGTCTGTCCACGATGTTGTCAACCATTTCCTGCGGGAGCTCTGACATAGCTAGGTCGAAAATGAAGAGAGTCATTTAACTAAATTGGACGGTTCAGTTGACAGAACCGTGGTCAAAGCATAAGTCAACCCGAACCCACCTCGTAAATAACTTCGAAGGTGGTAAGGCCGCAACGATGGTATTGTTACCGAGAGGTCTCGTAGCTTCACGAAGCCTAACCAGATCTTGCAGATCCTTGTACCTAGACGATGTAGCATCGTAAATGCGTAGGGTAACCCATGAGAAATGAGGTTGCGTCACTGAATAGTAGTATCGTTATCCATTCAAAAAACCAAGAGGAAGGCACACGGAGTAGACAAGGATTAAAAGTTTAAGATACTTCGGATTCTTCAGATAACCAGATTCCAAGCCAATTGGAGACGATAACAGAGAAGTTACGAGGACGGTATACCTTGTAGTGGCGGAGCAAACCAGTCAAAGTTCGGATCGATTTTTCTTAGCATTTGCACGTGGTCCCGATCTTTTTACGACACCGTGACCTGAGTTAAGTACGATCCCGCTGTATCTTTGTGTGACCCTTGCAAAACTGGTGAAGAAATGTCTTGTTAAAACGGCTCCAAACTGCAACATCAGGAGCGCAGGAACGACTGACGCGTTCAGAAGGACAAATCTGGTAGGTGACTTCCCTTAGAAATATGTTTTGAGATCAGGCAAGGTAATCTTTTTATATCTGGAACTTTTTCTAACGCCACTCATTTAAAATGGAGCTTGAAACGTTGCGGGTTGGCCCAGCACCGATGCCGCTTGTTGCCCAGAGCGCTTACTATTCTTCACGCACCTACGACGCAGCATCGATCATCCTTCTAACTAACTTCTAACTGTTGTCTGAATGAGCATCAAAATTGTAGCAATTCCAATCATAGCCGGTGCAATAGTGACCTCTCTTGCATTGCTATGGATGACATCAGTATTTTCCTCTCCTGCCTGCCTCGATGGCATGAACTCGACTGGATAGCACTAATTCGGTTCACTAGCATACCAGCCTCGCCGACAAAAGTGACAGAAAGAATCCAGTGACCGCCAGAATTCCCAAAGGCCTCCCCAATAGCTACGAAGCCTGGAGAAAATTGGACGGTGTGGCGTATAAGACGACGTGGAAAAAATTCCACACCTTTTTCGCGCAGCATGGGTATCACCTTTGGGAGGCCTCGAAGGGAGTATATGAAAGGAATCTGACTTGTCCAGAAAGAGATAGGGAGCCCATCATGTGTAACGGGTTCAAGTTCCTGAGCCCAAGAGGTGCCAAGGTCATCGTCCTTCGACATTATTTTTCGATTGTGAGTTCCAATAGCGTACTAGACCTTTCGGTGCTGATAATAAGATAGAACGGGCTTATGAATGCCTGTCATTGCCCTCGAAGTGGCGGACAAAGTCATACGCGTAATGGCACACAAAGACGTTGGCCTAGCAGGGTTGAACATCATAAGGTCTCTGTCAACGTCCCGACAAATCTTGATACAGAACAACCACATTCTCCCTCTCCTTGATGAGCTCCCAATTGGCGATCTCGTTTTTGGTGTCTTTCCATTGCTAAGGGGACCCGACCTATCTTCTGTGATGCACATGGGTGCATTGAACAATGTGGCGGACATTATGGATCTGTTATTACAGGCATTTGAGGTAGGCAGAAATGTTCCCTACCTTTGACTGGGTGCCGATGGACTTCTTTTCAGGGCGCTGCATTCCTACACGCCAACGGTATCGCCCATCGGGTAAACCGTTAATCGTTTGTGTTCATTGTTGTTACCGACTTTTATTCTTCAGGATCTCTTCCTAACAAATTTTGTCACGGAATGGTACCCTGAACGTACACGAGCCATGATGTTCACTCGCCCTCGAGTCTACATCATTGATTTTGAGAGTGCTATTCGTTTCTCTGAGGACGGTATGGAACGGATAACGAGTACATTCCCTGTGCCCGTCCGATCTTGGTATCGCCGACCTCTGGCTCCAGAACTAGAGATTCCTGATGCACCATATTGTCCTTTTCGATTGGACGTATGGCAGATATCTAATGATATACTACGTTTCAAGGTAACATTCTTTTCGCATTTCCGTATGGCAAAGACTAAGGTGTTATGATGTAGCTCAATTTTCCTTCAGTTCAAGAAGTAATATTAGGCATGCATGTCGATGATCCAGCGAAACGGCTCCCGATTCAAGAGGCCCTCGATATGATGGCCCAGGGCGTGAAAAGCGTGCCGGAAAGAGAGTTGATGGAGATGAGAATGCTGGACAATGAGGACGAGTTTGTCTATTATACTGAGTATGAATGATGTGTGGTTTGTAGAATGTTATATCTCATTCATCTGGAGGACCAAGGAAGCAGGGTCACTTTTGGCTCTCAAGTTCTCAATGGAAGCACTATGTCTGAGTCCCAAGACGGTACTGTAAGCGCCGCCGGATATCTTGTCGTTATACGTTGTGCCCATGGTTGTGCGATGCGTAGATCGTTCCTCGAAGAGTACTCCGGTTTTGTTCGACATGACTGATGTTAGACTTTGTAATCAGGTCGGAAACAGAAGTCTCCGACAGTCAAATTACCCCAGGACTCAGGAAGGATCCTTCTCATATCGTTTCCGCCGTAGACTACCCCAATTTTGTCGTCTAGACTACTGGGACGGGACCCAAAAGCGCGTGCTAGAAGTTCTACTTCATAAATAAGAAACTGCTATCGGACATGTACTATTGGTTCAGAAAAGTTCGGTTCCGTGCCTCCGTGCTTCCTTGGTATCGACTTTCTACGCTTTTCAAGGAAATATTGATTTATTTACGTCTAAAGCCCGCACTGGAAGATTTATGCTATACATGTTGGTGCAACGGCATGAGCAAAGCTGTCTGGCAAGGGTCAACCCTGTACGGCCAGGTGTGGGAAAGAAGACGACGCTGTATTGAACAAGTTTTGCATGCACGAATTCCCTCGGGCTACAGAAAGAGAGTGAGCTAGGAAGAACTGGTAGTCCTTAGCTAATTGCGCTTACTGTTTCTTTGTCAAAGGGAGGTCAAATGATGTTGGGAAGCACGGGCCGACTCTACGTGAATATGTCAGCACAAAAAAGATACGAGAACAAATGCACATACTGTGCCAAGACCAGCCAACATGCTTATACAAGCAATATAAGAGCGACTGCTACGATGGTGAGAAGGAACTTGGATTGTATGGAGTACAACGAGAGCCATCCGAACCGAAGAAGAGGACATGGACCCAGAGAGGATTCATGGGGTGCTTCAAAGTCCGAACAGTACACACTATACCGCAAACTATGACACCAGTCTCTTGACTACGGGAAGGTCTCAAGCTGAGACCCATGACACGTAATCCGTGTCCTTGATCACACAAAAGAAGTTCCCTTAGAACAACCAACCCACGGATCGCGTCAGGAATGTCGAGACCTGAGGCCTGATGACTAAAATAAATGCAAGATGCCGTCAATCTCGGGATATCAAAGAGAATCACTAATACGGACTGAAAGTTCCACGACCTAGAAATGATAACATAAAGACGAGAGATTACTCTCTTCTTCACTAGAGACTATCATGACAAAACCACTTCGCCTGGGAATTATTGGCCTATCAACCAAAGGATGGGCATCTACGCATCTCGTGCCTCCACTTCTCGCTCCGCCTCTCTCGTCGGAATACAAGCTTCTTGCTGTATCCACGACGAACCCAGCATCCGCAGAGGCAAGTGCGGCGAAGTATTCCACCGTCAACACGAATGTCAAAGCATATCACACCCCCGAATCTATCACATCCGACCCTGACCTCGATATAATCGCCGTGTCAGTGAAGACACCCAATCATCTCGAGAACGCGACAAAGGTCATCAAGGCTGAGAAGGACCTTTTCATCGAGTGGCCTGCTGGGAGGGGATTGAAGGAGACGAAGCTCCTCGCAGAGTTGGCGAAAGCGAAGGGTATCCGGACGATTGTTGGCCTTCAAGCGAGACAGAGTGCCCTATTTCGCAAGGTGAAGAAATTGGTCGAAGAAGGGGAAATTGGTGATGTCTTGTCCACGAGCATGGTGTGTAGACCTTTGGTATCTCGTATAGCTCCCTTCTCATTAACAGTAGACCTCACGAATACCCGGTCCGCATGCGCCATGGGGACCAACGGTATCTAAAGGAAGCGAATACTTGTTGAAGAAGGATAATGGCGCAACGCTTCTCGATATCCCCGGAGGCCATTTTCTCGAAGCATTCACGTATATTCTCGGACCAGTTGATACCGTATTCGCGACTGCAGTCGCCCAGCACCCTTCATCTCAAGTCGTCAACCTTGATGGCACGCCCACCGGTGATGTGGTCCCTTCTGACGGCCCATCGCAGGTCGCCGTATCTGGGACGCTAAAGAGTGGTGCGGTGATAAGCTTGCACTGGCGTGCAGGCTTAGAGACGCCGTCCAATGTCAAGGCGGCGACTCCGCTTCTATGGGTTATTGACGGGACGAAAGGGAGTATAAGGATCGAGAGCGAACATCCCTTAGCAGCTCTGGTGGAGATGTATGAGCCTACAAATCTTTGGGTCAACGGCGAGGAGGTGAAGATCGAGGATGATAGCAAGACGAATGAGGGTAGAGCCTGGGAGGAATATTTGAAGGGCGAAGGCGCTGGAGATTATCCTGACTTGCAGCATGCCGTTAAGATCAAGAGTATCATTGACGCCATCTGGAGGAGTGCTGAGGGAGGTGTAAAGGTTAACCTGTAAATGTAGAACTGGCGGACGACGTACAAATAACGACCAATGTACGATATTTACCTAACGAAGTCAAGTTCGGTGAATTTTCTTGTCCGATTTGTGCTGAACACAGTATCACCCGCATTACGGTCAAAAATGATGAGTGAAATTTTGCTGTGACTCTTGCGACGGTGACCGCTCTAGGGCTGAGTCGGCTGACTAAAACACCTCTCTTAGTTGACAGGGGAATCCCTACACGGTCGAGGAATGACCCACAGTCTATCAATACGATGTTGCACACCGTGGTACGCGATCATGGCATACCACTGGAAGGTTGCGAGGATCACATCGTTGGTTGTCAGCAATGTCGGCCATATATGCAATGTCGTTTTTCAGAATCGATGCTGTCGGGCCCAGTGGGCCTTGCAGCAATCAAGACATCGTAGAACGGCAGTTTGGACCATACAGCCCGGCATTGACGCCAAAGTCAGACGCGCAGGAACGCTTGGAAGAGGAGATAAGAAATAGGCATTAGGCAGTGATGGTGGTTGAAGAGGAAGGCGTCGGCCCGGCTACCCGGCTTCGGGATGCTTGACATCCTACGACCACTATCATCGACGCGACTCTTCCCTTTACCTAGGAATATTCTCTCCCATTAATTCTCTTCTTTCTATACTGGGCTGGTACCGCTCCATTCCTACTGCTCAGTGGCCTCAAGATGCGGATGGAGGAGCACAAATGATTTTTTGATTTTTTTAGGATATCAGGTGTGTTCTTGGTAGTGCGTACACGTCCTGAATGTCCCGGTTTTCTTATATATAGAGATTTATTTGGTATTTCTACTAGCAGGAGGGCTGCTTCGCGCTCAATATCACATCCCGCTCTCTTCAAGAACTAACAGGTTCCTCTTCACTTAACTCAAGGATACTGCAGGCGCGTAACGATTACGTGGTCGTAAGATAACAAAGAAACCGCGAGTTGGAGGCCGTTCTCTGTCCTGACAAGGTGACCTTCATCGATGGTGGTCCGTGCGCTGACTGTATGTGGTGGATGTTGGCATTTTTGGAGCCTTGGTGCGTTTCTTCTACCACAATGAAAATTCTGCAAGCTCTGATTCATAACCTCAGAAAGGGCTTGGGAACCTTCATGTGCTGTTCATTGGTCGACTAGCTTCGCTCTCATATCTTCATCCCTTGAATTCACGCTGTATCCTTGGATCCCTGCTGAAATTAACGTCCAATACCGAATTCTTCCTCAGTGGCACAACATCCAAGGCTTGCCCTGTCCATCATCTTGTGACGCGACATGGTCGAAATTTCAAGATATTTTATCGCGAGAATCCTTCGACGGATTGCATGTCAGAGATACGAATTGTAGCTGACTCTTGTCGGTTCAGACAACATAAATTGGTTGCACTGGTCCCGGTCTGTATGACTACCTTTTTACGAGGCAAACACTGACCAAAGCTTTTGTAGAAGCGTACTTTTCTCATTGTTCCTTCGGTCACTAAGTCGCCTCCTGATTCGACACCCTCTCTAGGAAGAGATTTGATGGCCAAGGTGAGTTTTACATATATGGCTTGATCGCCGCCCGATTGCTCTACGCTCCCCTCCCGTCATTGTCAATTTTTGTAAAGGAGTATGTGCTTGTAAACTCGTGCAATTCCTTCCAATGAAATACGCACTGGCGACAGTCTTCTGGTCCTATCGCAAGTATCGATCCACAGTATCCGTATTCAGTACTCGTAGCGTCGAAGACAGTCACTGCAGGGAAGCCTATGTTCCTCTGTGATTATTTCTGTTTCGTGAAGAGCACTGTCCGTCGCGCAGGCACTTCAACGCCTCCGCGACGGTTTAGCCCCTCCAATGAAGTACACACTGCGACATTAACTCCGAAGAACGAGTGGTGTCGTGTCGTGCCATGTGTGTACCGGCGCAGGGTCCCAATCACCTGCACACGAAGCTGTTGAAGAAGTTGTATACAACTGGCGACTCTGATTAAAATAAGCGCTGACTCGGTGTTGAATGAAACTATGCTGTAGCCATTCTTCCTCTTCCCACCCACATGCCCCAGTATCCTGACATTGATGCATGCATTCAAGCCGCAAGACTCACTGCCGCCGCAGGAGAGATGGCCCCCTTCCCTTTCATTAAAGGTGCTGCTCAGTGTGTAGTACTAGTCCTCAAGACGATTGATGTACGTCGTCACATTGACCTGTTCTTTGGTGTTCTATACTAATGAAGGTTCCAGCGAGCCGCGCAGAACAAGAACGATTTACAGGAGTTGGCAGAGAGTATTATAAACACACTGGTTGCCATGAGGGACACCGTTATCGAACATGGTCCGACTAGTGCCCAGTACTTTCAGAAGATCTGTCTGGAATTTCAGACGTGAGTGCTCTCGTGTCTGTTCTTCTAAAGTTCTTCATGCTATCTTTGTCCAGGTATATGACTGACTTACTGTCGCAGTTAAACAGCGAGCGTAGATCGTGCTCTTCGATTCGACAACTCTTGAAAGCCAGGAAAATCGCCGGTGAAATCAGCGCTTACCGACAACGAGCAGAAGCAGCAAAGGCAGTATTTCTGGTAGGCGGCATTTCCTCCACCCATCATGACGATTAGCTTAGAACGTCTTTCAGATATGCGCAGCCACCAGCACACGATTAGGTCTCTCAGATGTCCAAGATCAAGTCGATGCTGGCATGATCGCTTTAACACGTGCTGTAGAAGGGTCCCAGAATCACGTAACAGCTACTATTAACAATCGTTCCGATATCATGCATGAAGAGATGCATTCATGGGGAGTTTCACAAAGTGAGAAACTAGACAGGCTTTTCGCCGCAGCCCAAGAACGAGGCGTTTATAAGGGAGTTGTGAGTGATTCTCCGGGAGCAGTGATTCCGAGTCTGACTTTGATATGTTCAGGTTCGGGAGATCCTTTGGGGCGACATCAATCCCAAGGAGTATATCGAAATACCCAAACGCCATTCTCAGAATGACTCTGAGTTCGATGAATATAATGCCAGTGTCGAAAATCATCCATGTCCTAAGACTGTTCGCGTCTATCGAGTCCAGGCGGGTCAGGAAGACCACATAATGCAGGTACATCTTGTAGCTTGCCTCCCTTCATCACCGGTTCTGAATCTTCGCAGAGATTTTATGGAGACGTGGACCGAAGGCTTTATCTAAGGTACCACGATCGTTCAATTATGCTATCCCCACACTTAGAACCATTTCAGACACCCCAATTTTGTACAGCTTTTCGGGGTATGCACGACACCGAGCTGTCCAGCTCTCATATTTCATGGTGAGAAATGTCCGAGTCCCGATTTTGGGCATAGCTTATTTGTTGTCAGGTAGCACTGCTAATCGACAACTAGCATGTCATTATTATCTCGACTTGTCAAGTGCGAAAGAGTCATTGCTATTCAGTCTTCAACTGGTGCGATTTTCCTCGTCCATCAGCTCGCTTCATCTATTTATTTCTTTATGTAGTACCACGATATGAAGGTAACGCCAGTCTTCGACCAAATCACAAATGCTTATTGAAAGGTTCAAGTCACTAGCAGATTACCTAGGCCGACAGGACTGGGGTCAGACAATGGATATGATAGATGTGAGTGAAGTGCTTAGTACCTTACGTGGGCTGCCTTACGAGAATATCGAAGGTTAACAATTACGTGGATATCCTCCTCGACGAAGAGTACCGAGTCATTTTAACGGATCTTACTTCGGGCGCATACGTGGCGTGGTCTCTTTGTCTGCGCCTAACCCCAAAGGGCCCTGCTGTGCTCATGCGCAACAACAAGGATCCCGAGCAGTGGGACATAGATCTCCCAACCCGATTGAAGCATCTGCTCGAACGACCTCCGAGTTTGCAGAAGGAGAATCTCTGGGAGATATACGAATGTCTCTATTGGTTTTTGGGTATCCCTATGCAGATTGAAGTGCGCTATCCTCAACCGTTTCGTAACTACCCGGGTTGCTTCGAAAAATGTATGGTCGCTGTCAATTTGGAGGAATGGGTTGTACAACCAGGAGGATCGAATGCTTCGGAGAAAGCAACACTACAGTTTGTTGTTTACTATGATATTTGCCTGTGCAATTAACAATTGTTCACAGTGGTTCTGCAGTCGTTTGGTATCCGTTGTCGACAGATCGCAGCTACTCTTTTAGGGTATTCCCCAGTAATTGCGCCGGTTATAAAAATCGCCTTCGGCTTGTGTTCTCATACTTTGCTCAAGTTTTGGGTTTGCGAACTGATCGGCGTAGCATACGAACGAGTCAGTGTAGTACCGTATTAAGAGAATCATTGTTGACGCGTTGCCTCCAGATATGACTTTCTACCTTCAAATAAAACCGAGAGTGGATACCTCGCGGAATGAGGGGAGTATCCAGCTGTCTGTTGGCGCCCCTTCCATCCATGCACGAAACTTGTGACCTTTCAGCTTCTTCGCTGACGGCATTTGCCTATCTCCCGAAGAGGCAGAGGATATGTTCGGAGTCAAAATAGAGATGACCGTCGTTGATGACACATTTGTGTTGGTATTCAGACTTGATCGTGCCCTCCCGAGTACGAAAGAGTTGAACGCTATGTGTGGATTTGATCCCGCTCGTGATGGGGAGGACGTACGTGACTTTTTTGGTCTGTATCCCATCGAATCGTTGGATGAAATCACTACTATCATCGGTTAGTGTTCCTTTAAATATAACTTGACGTTGGCTCACAGGCGAGCAGATCACGACAGGAGTGATGTCGATATGCAGGAGAGCGGCAGGATCATCGTCCGCAACAAAAGGTTGTACATGAATTTCTCTCAATAGCGGCGTGTCTATGCTGGCTGAAGTGCGAACGGGACGTTTAATTCCGTCCCATATTTCTCATAGTTTTTCCTCGTTCATCAATGATTGGGTCTAACAACCGCAGCGCGTGTTGGAGTCCTAAAGCAGATGCCAATGATTTCTGCTATGTGGTGGATAGTCCGTCAGAATTTCGACGTCGCGAGAGTCTAGCTGCCGCCTGAGAATAAGTCTAGTCAAACCACAAAGTTCCACAACAGACCTTGAGCAATCCCACACGTGCCTTCGCAGTTCCTTCAAGGCTGAAGTTTGCGCACTTGAGGTGCTCGTCAGCCGTCAGAGTGAACAATCCCACTTTTTCATTGATGACTAGTGATTGTAGTATATTGTAAATGGCCTAGCACATATATCTTGATTCAACCAAAGTGCGTGACATATACATCTCTCCTTGTAGCTCTCAAAAACAAACAGGTAATTCCTTTGATTATGCATTCTATATACCACCATACTTAACCAACATTACTACCTACCTACCGACCTACCTACCTTACTCATCCCTCGAGGCCAACTTAACTCTCAATGGCAGCTTAGATCCCTTCTCAACCTCACCTGCTGATGTCGGTGTCATAGCAAAACATGACTCCCTCCGGATCCTATCAGGTCCATGTCCCTCGACGAAAGCGAATTCAAACTTGCTCATAATCGCCACGATCACGGCTTGCAATTCCATCACTCTGGAATGGCCACATTAGTGCAGGCCTGATGAAAGATAGATGAGACGTACGCAAATCTCCAACCGATACAGGAACGTGGTCCACCAGAGAACGTGAACCTAACGAAGACACTTCGGTACAATGAGATGGGTGTAGTGATATGTCGACTTACAATCCCGCGTATACTCCCAGTGCTACCTTCTGCTTCTGCGACTCACGCAGCCAACGGTCTGGATTGAATATATCCGCATCTTCCCCGAACATCTCCTTGTTTCTGCAATACAATAAATCAACCTCTAGTTCCTCGAAAAATGGACAGTCACCAACCGATTGCAGGCAGCAACCGACGACATGATCTGTACACCCTTAGGGACAGGCAACTCATGAAGGACTTTCCCCGACGTCGTTGTAATTGGAGAGCTCAGCGGGAGAATGTCATCTTGACCGGCAACCCTGAATATGTTGTACGCCACAGGATGGAAGCGCAGTGTCTCCTACAGCGGTGTGTACGTGAACACCTCGCCCCAGGTAAGAAGGCATTTAAATGTACCTTCAGAACCGCCAGCATATACGGCATAGAGTCGAAATCCGAAAGACCGAACCTAGTCTCACCCCGCTCGTGTAACCGCGTCTCGGCTGAATATATCTCTGCACGCAATTTGTCCTGTATCTCAGGATTCTTGCAGAGCTCGGTCAGCATGAAAGCGATAGTGTTGGACGTAGTTTCGTGCCCAGCAAGAATGATAACACTGGCGCAAAGTCAACCCTCAGCTAGTCGAGTAAAAGACTGGTGATGCTCACTTGACTTCAGCAAGGAGCTCGTCCAATTTGAGCTGAGCTTTCGGATCCGAAGAATTGTGGGCCTTGACTGAGAAGTAAGTATTAGAGGTAGTGAGAGTATCATGTAAATGGAACGTACTGAGCAAACTCATAAGATCCCGGTTCCCTCCTCCTGACAGCACATCCTTGCTCTTCGCGGCAATAAGTTGCTTCGAAAGTTCCGTCGAAAGTTCTTTCGTCTTGGCTGCGTGTGCCATCCTCCCAGCAGGGAAATGATTCAGAATGAACGAGACGGCGCTGGAGGGAAGGTGGTCCATGATTGTCATATACAGGACGCCGAAGTTTGATGGGATGCCAAACACATCGAAGCTGCAGCATATCATCGATCTAGCGGATACAAGAACTAAGCGGCGAAGAGACGCACAAGACGTTGCTGTACACTTTGACTAATGGGCTGTTGGGTTCATCAAGAGCGTTGAATTGGTAGTCAAAGGCAGCTGTTCCGATATGAGGTGAGAATGGACTCGTAGACACAGATGACTCAATCCACCACACCTTCTCCAATTGCATCCAGCGTCGCACGGGACAACCAGTTCGTAACTTCGATGACAGTCGACTGGCCATTATCATCCGCGATGAGATCTATCCACTTTTGAACCATCTACAGATATTCGGCATCAGTAGTCGGACCCTGAAATGCAAGCACTGAAAATACCTTTTCCGCGCAAGACGAAAAGATAGGTATGTATGACTTGGCTTCCGGGAATCCGAAGGCTGGATTCATAACTTTGCGCTGCCGAACATGATCCTCGCCTACAAGGAATATCAGCCGGTCCTTATATGCACCACCCTTGTACGCACCATCGACATTACCCACTCCTCGTCCAAACATCATCCCAGATATTTGTCGACGGGACTGCGGCTTGGGAAAGGCGTAGCTCGAAGTGTGATACACGTACTGTATCGCCTTGGGATCGGATATCAAGAGACGGTCCTCCTATAGATACAGGCCATTCAGAACAAGAAGTCCGCGCGGACAGCTGGCACTTACCCCAAGAGGAGCCCGTACTCTGACCACATCTCCGTACAGTTTCTGCCATTTGAAGTCTACCTGAAGAGAGCATGAGAGACCCAAGATGCAGCGATAAAGAACTACCCTACCTCCCCGGCTTGCGCTTGGAGAAGCTCGGTTATATTACCTGCAGAGAGTCAAGATCAGCATCGGGCATACACAATAATCACCGATAATCGCACCAAACAAAAACGACTTGGACTCGGGTCCTGGGATATCTGAAATAGACACCCTCGTTAACCGTCTGAAGAGCACGTATATCAAAGTCAGGGCGACGAGGAGAGGAGGAAGGGCATCAATGATAAGCATGATGGCTCGTGGAGGGGATCCGACAAGCAGTTAACCAATCCTGATTCGTATTTTATAGAGGACACGGTTCTCCGTTGCATCACGGAAAAGAAGTACGTCAATGTGTTATGATGCCTGGCGGATTATTCAAAATGACATGAGTGTGTTTCGATGGAAGGTCCGCCGCATGTTTCTTCATTGTAAACGAGATTAGCAATGACCGTGATTTCAAAATTCGAATGGCGACATGTGCACTAGCAATGGCTCGAGGTGTCGGTCGTAATAGGATAGAACCCCCATGACCGCGGAAGTAAGGTATGCTGGTCAACAAAATCTTCAAGGAAGCTCTCGGTTACGAAGAAGAATCACGATATAATCCTTTTGATTGCTCTTCTGTTTAGAAATGTCGTCATTCACGGGGCCGATAGAACACCTTACATTGGCACAATGAGTAAAGGAACATATTTGGATGAAGGATAGTCACTCACTCGCTCCCTTCCTGTATACCACATAGAAACATGCTCCAAGCGTAACACGACATCACAAGGCGCAATGAGGTTCCGTAAATAGTGTTGATTGGGTAGAATATAGCGGGCCGGCCATGGGTGTGAAGATTTGGCGCCGAAAAAGACAGACGCCACGCCACATCCAACAGATGTTCGCTCTCGTACTGTCAGAAGGCAACGCGTGTTAATGACACTTCTAGGGAGCGGTGGGGGCATGAGGAGTTATCGAACTGGGTATTAGCGTGCTGCAAGGCAGTCGCGTAGCTATACCCGATAGTCCACTGTAATGCCATAGTTCGCCGCCAGCTAGAATTGGTGCGGTCCGTGGGTCCGTAACCCATTACCAGCTTCTCCTCCACTGACACACGGTGGAGGCATAGTTCCAGGATAATCCTTCTTCAAATGAGCCTCGGATATCTGCTACGCAATGCATCAATACAAGTCCCCGAATCAAGGAGAACAGACTTACTATTACATTGCACGACATCTTGTCCCGCGTAGCTTTCTTGTCTTGGAAAGCAAGCCCTGTCGATTTTGCAAAAATGGACCCTAGCATACGATGGCTGCGTGGATCTGGGAGCCTTGGCGTCTTGCTCGATACTTTCATCCAGTATAAACACATTAATTTGCTTATTCCCTCCTCAAGGAAAGCCAACATATGGACACGCACCATCCGCAGTGACAATTCACCCTCGCTGCAACACCTTCGGAGGGCCAGCGCTGCTCAGCAAGGACACCACTTAGGCTGCTGAGAAGCGCAAAGTTAGATGTAAACTTTTCCTTGCGGTAGCTGTACGTTGTATTCTATAGGTGGAGCGGAAGCCAATATTAGAACATAGGCAAAAAAAATTAAGGCAACGACGCACCAAAGTCAATCCAGCATTTTCAGGTCCCCAAATAGGCAAAACTTTTCAACATTCCTCATCATCAGTGGGCAAGCAAGTGAAAAATTTGCGGAGATGGCTAAGGACTATGGTGGTGGGAAGACAAAGGCTCCGGAAGGGCATTCTGCGAATTACTATTTCGAGACCTGTCATCGAACCCGGCACGGCGACGCCGCATCTCAGGCTGTCGCCCTTTCCTGCCACTCAGCAGCCCAGCGCTCAGTAATTCCATGCCCTCATAAATGCTTCAAGAATCAGTTGATAAACGAGACAAAACGGCTTACATTCTGGTAGAGACAAAAGTGTTATAGGGAATCACTGGTATACCACCAGGCGTGTGGAGGTTCGTTTTCACCAACAGAGACTGTACGCTTTAAAAAAGCTATAATTCAGAATTATGTTATGTTCCGCCTGATATTTAGAGAAGGAAAACAGTATCAATCTGAAGTGTCATAGCTTGTGCTTAGCCGTATTAGAATTTCTCGTCCGGCGTTCCCATTCCTTCTGCGCCGCAATTCGAAGAATAGATTTCACGATCTTTCCCGAAGGTGTGTGCACTAGAAACAGTTCTGGAATCGATACGCGAGAAAGGTAATCAAAAAACTCACTAAACTCGCCATCCTGCACCATTACCATGACGGGAACGGCAAATTTAGGTAACCTGTGATTAAATAACATGACATTGCCATCGACGATACATTATAGAGAACTTACAACTTCTTCACAAGGGACAAAAGCTTCTCTTCCTTCACCTTTCCGCGCCATGATGGTTTAACTGTAACAACAGCGGCTACGAGTTCACCCAGACGTTTATCTGGTACGCCAACCGCCGCCGCTTCCAGTACACCCGGTTCAGTGTGTAGTGCACTCTCAATTGAGACGCAATCCTGCAGCATCTCCTTGTTAATAGCAGATGGTAATCAGAACAGATATGCTCACCACGTTCTCTCCTCCGCGTATGATGATGTCTTTTATTCTCCCTTTAATAAACAAAAATCCCTCGGCATCTCGACACCCTAAATCGCCTGTCAAGAGCCAGCCATCTTGCGTCAGCGCCTAGATCTAGTCATTGGTATCGGAATCGCAACTGAAACGTGGTATTCACCTTCTCGGTGGCCACTATCAAGATCCTCATGGTTAGCCAGAAAGGTGATGCAGGGCGAGGATACATACCTGGATCACCATAATATCTCTTCATGATACCAGGGCCACGAAGCCATACCTCTCCAATTTCACCGGGGGCAGCCTCGACATCTTTCTTCATTATGATGCACTCTGTGACGGGAGGTGGTATTCCGCTAGTCAACAATATATCAAGACATAATTCGACGGTCAAAGATATAAACACGAACCTGCTTTCTGGTCGCGCCAAATAGTCATCCCCAGCTGCAATAACATGCGTTCAGCAATAAAATATCAGAAGCATACAACACTCACCAAGACCGATGGTGGTCGAATTGGTTTCAGTGAGTCCATAAGCATTTGCCCTGAGAATGTATCAGGATATCCGTGCGCCCCAGGTCACTAACATAAACCTACATGACGGCAGAAGGGAAGGTTTCTTTCGACCTGACGATAAGAGACCCAGCCACAGGCGCCCCGCCCACGGTAATACTCTCCATAGGAAATCCGGCCAAATGACTCTCTAAATCCGTTAGCATGAATGGGATACTAAACGACGACGATTAAAGAGTGCCGACGTAAGATAATAATTAATCAAACCTGCCGAGAGTCCTGACGTTCTCTTCCCTACACAACCTAATGGCACGGCCTACGTCAATTATGCTCGAACAAGTGAACGCGCGCGGTCTACCTTGCAGCTGTAAAGTGGGGATCAGCTTTTGAGCATATATGTGAGAAGGAAAAACCCACCTTCTGGCACATCCCATTTTCTCAGTAAGACAAGTTTGTAACCATGCATTGTGGAGTTTAACTGAGAACATGTCAAACGTGGTCTTCATGAAAGTTTACCACCTCACCGTTACCGCTGTACCCGTAACATGGAAGAGCGGGGTTGATAGTAAAGCACCTTTCTGAGGACCCGCATCAGGCGGTGGCGGAAAGGGTACTCCTCGCCGAAGAGCATCACGGCCGGCGATAAACGTGGTCTGATTATATCGATGAGCACAGGCACACGGACAAGACGTGGAGAACAAGACTAACTGTGAAAAGAATAGTCAAGAAAGCTCTCTGGGAAGCTCAGTACTCCTTCTACAAAAGTAAGATATTAACAGAGACGTGACCAGGGCAAAGGATCAGCATTTTACTCGGAAGTCCAGTAGTCCCAGATGTGAAAACGATAGTCGCGTCGTCCTCCGGGGTTATTACAGGGTCATCTATGACGGATCCCGGGTTTGCCAGTGAGCGAGAGAAGAATGTTCCAAAATTATCCATGCCCTTCCAGATGCCTTTGCCCTCGTGTTCTTCCATGACAATACAACCTGATGCACCGGCCATATCTTTAAGGCGATCGACAACGGGCTCGATCACATTCGCTCGCTCAGGATCAAGAAGAATGAGCTTGCATTTTGTCAGCGCAATGCAGTGTTGGAGCGATTCGAGTGGAAGCCATCTACACCGAAGGTCGGAAACTTAGGCTTTACCAAGAGAGAAGAGAAGAAAGGCGTACGCGTTGACGAGAGAGGTTACCGCACCCTAGTAGATCTACGTCGTTGTTAATGAAATATAGAAGATAACGAAAGGTATTTGAGCGTACGACACGCCCAGAATGCGACGTAATAAGCAGGGAAGTTCCTCGAGCAGATGACTACCCGGTCACCTATAAGCGCTGGTGGTAAATAAAGATGCTTCTATTATGAGAGCAATACTCGCCCTTTGTGACACCATATACTTCCCTGAAGACCGCAGCGCAGTGCACTGACTTCTCGAACATCTCCCGGAACGTGTACCTCTGATTCTCGTAAACAACGTAGATCTTGTCTGCATGCTGCTTTGTCGCATGAAGCCACAACGCACGAGCGGACGGCCACAGATTTTTAAACACGCGTAGAAGGCGGTCCTCGACTACCTAGAAGTGCTGCATCAGGCAATGAAAATTCATAACGAAGATCAGGCTCAATTACGCGTGTTTCGACTTCTAGCAGACTTCCTGGGGCAGTGAGGATTTTGTCAGCTGCAAATTAGAAATTATGATGGTGTTTCAAGAAGACGACAGTGTGAATACCTTCATCCATCGTATATCGTGGTCCTGACATGGTAGGGGATGGGAGAAGATGCAAAGCCGCGGCTACCCCGCTCCGGTTTTGATCGTGAGAGCCGGCTATCGTATGAGCCGAAAGCAAAAAATCAGGACGATTTTCGAACCATCTTGCTTATGGCAGATTCCAAGCGGGGCGGCGATGATAAAGGCGGCTCGTGAGCCTTTCGATGAGATAACAAAGAATGACGAGACAATTAAATGTGGCGGCAGATATGAGCTATGGCACTATCAGTCGGATGGATGGATCAATTGAAGTCCACGAGATTTACCAATTTGGCATACTATGAACCTTTACGATGTGTTTAGGAGGCAGTAGCCGGGGACACCAAGGAAGATTGACGGTACCAAGTGATTTGTAAAAGATATGCACGAGGATCGGCGAGGTGTGCATTCTTGGATATAAATCCACTACGCGGTTAGCTTGGCAGCATCATCAAAGACGAAGCCTTGAGAAAAAGGGTGGTGGTTCGAGTTGAGAGCGGTGATGACTAAATCGGGATTGGACTCGTTACAGCCACCGGCGGCCCGAACGTGACCGGGCTTGCCTTCTTTTTCAACGCAGCAGCCCGCGGCCATTCCTTATTGGGATACCACCGCCCACATCTATTACTCTGACGGGACTTAGTTTCTCATCGTGATGTTCGTTTACCGCCGGATACCGGAGCGCTCGTGGGGACAGAAGTCTTCGTCTTATCTTCCAGGATCAGTGAACAGTATCTCCTAGCCATTCCTGGAGATACCATACTCAGACCGCCTATCAAGACAGTACCGATTTCGACACTGTATGAATATCTTCAGATCTGGCTCTATCGGCTGGCGAGGCGGTTGCGTATCCTCCGAATTGCAGAACAGAGACGTTAGACTTCTCCTTGCCCTGTACGATCCTACCGAACACAAATTCCATCTCGTGCACGCGAACCTAGATAAGTAAGCGAAGCTGTGAATATTGGGGCGAATTTAGGGCAAACCCGAGTTCGCATTTCAATTGGCTGCCACGTGTATCCCGAAAATCAATCATAAGGTTCCTATCCCGAGTCAAGATGCCGTGAGTCATTTTGTGCCCCATTCCGTTTCTGACTCTCACTAGTCCTTAGTTGATCACCCAGGGATGAAATGGCGTGTCATTCAGACTCATTCTTCCAAGCTGAAACCAAGACGCCCGACATTAATCAATCATTGCGCGACCACAAGCTTGTGGGTAAAACTCGGTTTTTCATCTGTAAATATGTTCACCCGCCAGTGGCGGTAGGGCTGGATTCCAGGAACGTAGCGGACCAACAAGGTACAACCGACTATCGCAACTCACGCTTGTACATGCCCAAAAAAAGACTCCTTGATCGAATCAGGAGGGTTCAGTCTCCGGTGCTGTGATAGATCACCGTTCCAATCATGGCATTCTTGCCACTCTCTAACAATCCGGAACCCCCTTCACCATTTATCCACGTCAGAGGAGTCAATGCTATTCTTCACTGATCTCGCACACACGCCTTTCCAGTCATTCCGCGACTGCGTTCTGTATTCCGTTCAAGTTGTCAGCTCTGCCAAAAATATGCACGCTTCTCTTCAGGAACTTTTCACTTCCATGCCCGTCATTCGTCATGTTCCGAAATGCTATGGCTCTCTCCGTTGATGAACTTAAAACTCTCCCTGGGAGTTCCAGAACAGCACGGGACCGGGCACGGGGGGATCTATATAATGACAAGCCCCACTCGAAAGTGTAACGGGGCGAAACACAATGCAGGACCTCCCCGTGGATCTTGCGTCTCTTGTTGGTATTTGGTGCACGACGGTCCTATATGGTTCGTTCTCATCCCTCAAAGTAGAATGTTGCTCACCATTCATCCAGGTATCCAGTGAGTCCTCCCATCTACTTTAGATATTAGCGAAGCCATTATTCCAACTACGCCTCAGTATAGTTCTATATCTAAGCTGTGTCAGCCTGCTTACCAGGCGTAGGTGGTACGTTCCCTGATCTTCGTTGATTCTGGGGAGCCTCTCCTTACTAAATTTATCCACCTCTAGGATCTTACTCGGCAGCGCGACTGTCCAGTTTGTCATCTCAACCGTCCATATTGCGGCGGGCCTGCGTTCGCTGATAGAAGCTTTTATCTGGCTCAAGGGCCCCAACGGTTCCACGGAGTACTGGAATAATCAGACTCGGTTCGTCAATGTCCTTCAAGAATCAGCTACCATCACGAATGTGGGTCGTGTCCGAATTGATGTCCGACCCTTGTTATCCTGACTGTTATCGCCGGTTTAGTGTATCGTCGGCGACGTGGTGCTGCTCTGGCGATTATATGTGATTTGGGATAAGAGCTTGATTGTGTCTCTCTTTCCCGTATGTCATATTCTCCCGCATATGATTTCCTTCATGAGGCTGGGCTAATTGTATTTCCAGGCTCTCATGGTTCTAGCCTTTGGTGGTATGGAGCCTTCTTACTCTTTCGCTTTAAAAATTTCTGACTCCCGCGACTTTCAGTCTGTGGATACATCACTATATATCATCTTTCCAGCCTCATCGCCTTCAATCCCGAATCCGTGCACACTCTATACCGATGGCTCCAGGCTTCCTGGTCGTTGTCATTGGCGACGCAAATTTGTGTCACAGGTCTGATAGTGGCGCGTATTTGGTGGATGACGCGAAGAACAGGATCCTGGCAACTCAGTCGAAAGTCTCAGCCTTACATGGACGTTATTTGGATGATTGTCGAGTCTGGAGCAATATCCGCATTCACCTCTACGCTCTTTCTCGTTTTCTTCAATCTCAAGCCGCAGATTAGCATTATTCTAGGAGATTCGCTCGGACAGATCAGCGTATGTCTATCTCTTTTCTCTCTGAAGTTATGTTACCCATTATCTCAATAGGCCATTGCACCGGCACTAATCATCTTCCGCGTGGGGCTGGGTGCCAAAGTGAAGACCGAAAGTTTGGAATCGTCGTACGAGCTTCACACACGAACCGCGCTGCACGTCACAGTGGAGCATTCTGTTTTCTCGGATCAGAGCTATTCAAAGACAGAGAACCAGTCAGCGGAAACCCCGTCCTGGCAATACAGAGCATAGCAAAGATAACGAAGCATTTCATTTTTGTACTGTGTTTTTCTTTCTCTTGTTCCTTCGTTCACGTTTCGGAACCGTACGGAGGGTATCACATCTGTCATTCCAATTAATATACCCACAGTGCTATACTTTGATGGAAGTGTATGAGTACGTTGCTTTTATATGAGAATATTTGTAGCATTCTTATGATTTATATATACGGTCGCGCACAAGTATACAGCTTGTATCACTGAAATAACCGTCAAGGCATCACCTGCCGTAACCTACGTTTGCACTGTCAGTTAGAGCCCCGCTAATCAGCCAGACTACTGTCTCCGAGCATCTCGCTCGTGATTTTCACCCGTTTAGTTGCACGTACAGCTACGCTTACCTTGTGTCGAATATTGTGTACGAATGTCCGTCGTTGTCAAGGCGTCCAATGTAAGAAACAGTTATTGTCCGATATAAATATTCAGGGAACATTGCACATATGGTTGGGCTATTCACGGGCACTCTCCCACAGCCAGTTCTCTATTCCTTTTCTTATAAATCATCTTCAGGGCACCTATACAAGTCGCGCCTGTGGACAGTACCACACCGTTTGTAAAATGCCCAGTAGGGTACCTCGGAGCTTCAACTAGCTTATATATGAATATACCTGCAACAAATAAATAACTATCCAACTAAGGGGGCTGAGAGGCGTACTGATTGTCTCCCTGAAGGTCAGAGACGCCACATTCATTGGAATGTCAAGCATAGTTGCATTCGTATCCCCCAGGTTCCCCGTAAACCAGGTCAGGAACGATGAATGAGATGCATAAATGAAGCTTGTCCCCAAGCAGAGCATGACGTGCGAGCTTTGAAGGCCATTGGCGGTGGGACACCCGATGATTTCTTCTCATTTTTATTCAAAAAGACGTAGACTTAAACCTGCCTGGAACGGTAAACATCGTCCCTGCGAAAGCCCTGGATACCGTCGCCCATGTCGACCACATTCGGTACCTATCTGGCCACCCATGACGTCGTCACTGTGATAAAAAAAGCAAGAGCGAAAGACCGCACGGTGAATACCTGTGCATTCCGTCCCTCGTATCCCATGTGAGATGTGCGAGCTTCTCATGGCAGACAGTTAGTCGCCGTTGGTTCTTGTAGTGATCCACTATTTACATGTTGACTTATTTCTGTTGTAAACCACAGCAGTGGGAGGCTTGCAGTAGGTAAATACTGAAATTGTTAGCTACTAGAGCTCGGAACGAGCTCCTTAAATACTACAAAAGTATCTAGAATATTCTACCCAAAGTACCTAAAATTATCCAAGTATCATGACAAATTACTAAGCCGAATGTTCGGGAATCTTCCAGCATAAGCTTGAAGTTGTAAATCCCAACAATTTCCGAGGGGATTTCGTAGTATATAAGCTAGAATATTTCGTAGTCAGTCCCCATGTCGTGTTTGCCCCAGATGTAACCTCAATTTGCCACTCACTTCGTTTGAGAACGGCCCCACGATTCTAACATCCCATCCCTTCGACAATCGTCAGTGAAAAAATAACGATACTTGTCATTGAGACGGGCAGAAAAATAGAGAAAAGGTTGTGTAAATAAAGTCTCCAGTCTCTTAAGGTGGATTTTGTCCCACTCCAGGTGACAGTAGCATCTCCTAACGACTTAGAGGTCTCCGGCTTCATCCGTAACATAGCCAGAGCACAATCATCCAGGGATAACCACCTTGCTGTCTCCGGGTAGGAGAGTAAGAAGAAATAAACAAACATCACGAGTAAGCATGACGGTCATCAGCAAATTGAACAAAAATATATATGGCCGTATAAGCCCGTGGCACGGCTCAAAAGGCATGGCAACGTCTGAAATAATTGCATCAACCTTATATGCCCATATGAAGCATGGAAAAATGATAATTCTACACATACCCTTATGAATATTTCCGACATCGACAATGCATATCAGGCCTCGAAAGGTATTACTATCATTATTTGATGCCATAGGCCAGTATAACTTTAGCATGAGCACCATCTGAAAGCGGGCTGAAAGCAGCTAGTCTTTAGGTTGCTGGAGCATATATACTTCACATACTTCCACCCTTAGAGGCTTGGAGAGACTTGAAATCATAATTTATTATTCAGTGAACATACATATAATACAACGAAGCTGCTGTCTACGTAAAGTGACCTCAAATTGATACTGAATGTTCCCACTCCTCCTCCCTCGTCACTGCTGGGAAGGGACTCCGTAAGTATACTCTTTTCAACTTGGAAACATTGCTACGAAATGGAATTTCACTTCAAGTTGTTGATGCCGAACCTCTCATCCAGGGCACTCTGAACAGTGAACACTGTCAAGGAGCAATATCGCATGGGTAAGGAGGGGTAAGGGAACATCTCACCGACTTGAACAATTCCCTAACTTGATGCTAGTATGGAGTGAATTTCGAGAGTGCCATTATTTGACTCACTGATGCTTGACTTTGATGCCCTTCAACACGACGACGACAACCACCTCCAACTCTGCAATCCACTTCAAAATACTACTAGCTAAGCTTGTTGATGTATTGATGGATGATGAGATGCGGAGAGGCTGAAAAATTGCGATTCTTGGGAACTTGGTGATGATGCGTTGCTTAAGAATTGAGACTTTAAGCACTTTGGACTGTATTTATATCGGAAGAACTCGCCACGATCGAATTCCGGGATCGGAAGAAGAGATCCGCGTCGGAGAAGAATGGGCCTAGAGGCAAAGTGGTCGTGTAAGTAGATGTCTGGCGCATTGATACGGTGATCGTGAGATCTCCAACTCGGAATCAACATAGCTACTAGCATGCCATTTTTGCATGCCATGCACCCCGTCTCGCTTCCTATCCCATTCCCTGAATTTTGAATGACGGACTTCTATCCCCTACTCCCACCTCTATCATTTTTCCCTGAAGTGCGCCGGGGATGTGGCTGAGAACTCACTTCAAGTTCCGAGAACCGCTGTGCAGTATGAACCTGATATACAATTAGACGAGTAGGTAGGCCGCAGGTCTCAACTGCAAACAGAAACTGATGGACCAGCCGGCGGACGTCCGACAACCAAGGCACCATGGACAAAGCCAGAGAGCAAGGTGAAGAAGGCAAAGGCAAAGGCAAAGGACTTCCCAAAGAAGGCGTGAGCTGATGGATTGCTAGAAGTTGAACTACTTCGATGACACAGATATGGGGTTTGCTTGCTGACTTGTAGTACATAAAATATTAATATGCTGCAATCTTTGAGACCCAAGAGTGAAATCCAATCACTATCACCGGTTTACAATCAATCCTGTACAAGCCAGACCCCGTTTTATCGAGCTTATAGTAGTAATACATGAGCGAGAATTAATTCTATGAAATCTTGAATGCCAACTTATTATTGCGTGGAATTATAATGACCTTCAGAAAGAGCACAACATTTTGCCTCTATTATATGGACTTGTAACACCTTGACAAGGCGGAGAAGAATTGCGCCGGACCGTGATCGTCGCAATCCCCGGAAATTTTTTTTCCAATCTACTGATGGTGGGCCTTCGATGATGAATAACCATCTCCAAGCTTGGAGACATTGTACTCTGTCCAAAGATCCAACAGCAGACGCGATACCTCCCCCAAATGCTCCACCGAGGGGTCTGCCTGCCATGATCAACGATAGACGTAGCTATACGGCGCATTACACGAGATTGCACCTGGCAGCATCCGGCCCTAAGGTTGAAGCTGTGAAGTGTATTGGTCAGCTTCCTCTTTCGGAAGGAATCGGATGTACTAGCCTGAATTTGAAATAACCTTCGTAGCGGCTTCCTCTAACTTCGACATTCTTAATTTTGCCCCGAGAAGATAGTGACTTGATGTAAGTAACTTGTCCAGCATTTAGAGGTTACGGAATAAATTGTTGATACCCAAACAGGCTGTTCTATCCCGGTTCTAGTGAAAGACATCGTCGAGTTGTGAATCAAGTTGGGGCGAGAGAGATGCAATCACAATGTTGGCAGTAAATTTGCAGGATCACATATAATACAGCCCCCAATCTTCCCGTTACGACATGGGTCTCTCCGGACTTTTCTCTCTTGATGTAGGTCTAAAAGAGCGACCAAGTTATTCTCGTGCGCTTCCCTTTTCTCGGATTTGCTCTAACTCACAGGGTGGGTCATGCACAGTATCTGTTACCCTCGCTTGGACGGACCGATTGCTGCTCTTTCGTGCGCTTGGCATCCAGTTCCTATGCAGAATTTCTTGAGATCGCGACGCACGTACTTTCCCCCACCGATCTGAGGATACTCGATACTTGTGCAAAATTGGACCGAGTATCCCGCGCCATAAACTATCAATGCCACCATAGCAAGTACGTTTGCGCTATACCTGTGCCCAAGAAAGTTCACTAACCTTGAAAAGGCATAGGCTAAAACGTGCTATCTCGTTCGATACGCTCGCTAATTTTGGTCATTTGCGCACAATTGCCTGTATCATCATGGGCCGACTCTCCATCCCCACACATTTTCCGCCTATCATCTTTCTCAAGTCCCGGCACTGCCCTTGTACGTCCTATGCATAACAGAGGAGCTAAGTGACCCGTTCAAATACAGGAAGATCGTATGTTCCATCACCTCTGCTATGACCTGCACAGCTACGTGTAGGGTCTCTGAAATACATCCTGTCCAAAGAACATCGAATGTGATGGCACGGTATCCCAGTGCCTCTAAATAAACCCTAAACGGTGGCGATCAGACAGCCTCCATGTGCCGTTATTTCTGCTATCCTCCTTCAGCCTCAGTACGAAACATATTGTTCAATATGCCATTGACGGGATCATATAAGGGCGCTCGAGCTTCCGACTTGCACGATATCAGCGCCTCCTATGGAAATCGTCCGCTTGCAACCCGGTCCTGCTTTTGAGACCTCTACTTCTCCGACCTTTTCAGTTGACAAGTATGACGACGATATTGAGATAATCATTGACGATGACTACACCGTCGATCGCCTCGAGGAGAGAAGGTATGTCCACCCGTCCTTGCCTGAACGGAATTGGAGCTAAATTGCTCCATGACTGCTAGAGTGCTTAGGAGACTTGACCTTCGTATCATGCCATCGTTCATATTGATGTCTCTGTTCAGCTTCCTAGCTCGAGCTAACGTCGTGCGTAGTCCTCTCTGAAGCATGTCCAAGTCCTCATATCTCATTGTAGGGAAATGCCAGGATCCTGAACGCTGATAGCGGCGACTCTCTCCTCCAGACACTACATATGACAGATCAACAATTCCTTACGGTGCTGGCGATGTTCATCGTCCCATTAGCACTGTTCGAGACCCCGTCGAACTATATGCTTAAGTACTTCTCTGCGCCACATTGGTTTGCCTTTCTCTTGCTCGGGTGGGGAGCAACCGATATGATTATAGCCGCATCTCGGAACTATTCCACATTAATTGGTCTACGGTTTTTGCTGGGCACGTTCGAGGCAGGTCCGATGAGAGCCCTTACACTCCGATACTGCCGATCTGATAGAGTTTTCTAGGGTTTTTCCCCGGAATGATATACTTCCTAACATTGTGCGTCCCCCGAGCTTCCTACTCCTTATACTCCGTCTTAAATTCACGTTCTTGCAGCTGGTATCGGCTCCAAGAGCGTGCGATCCGTTTATCATATGTCATCGCAGGCGCGCCACTCGGAGGCGCCTTCGGAGGTAGCATCGCGTACGGAGTAGGGTTCATCAATGGTTCTCGAGGTCTACAAGCCTGGCGATGGCTATTCATCATTGAAGGCGCGCCATCGTGTCTCCTCGCAATACTTGTGTACTTCTTCTTTCCTTCCTACCCCGAAAGGGCAGCCTGGTTATCATCAGACGATCGTCTTCTCGCCGTCCACCGGCTGAACCAGGAGTCATCCAGGTCTCTAGGACATGCAAGGATTACGTGGGATGGGGCGAAAGCTGCATTGAAGGATTGGCGGTTATATCTGCATTATATCGTGTTCATCTCTGTGTCGGTGCCGTTCTCGAGTATATCGCTGTTCACGCCGACCATCGTGAATGGACTCGGGTACAGAGGGCTCAATGCTCAGCTATTTACGGTACCGCCCTTTGCCGTGGCGTTCTTAGCTACCGTGGCGGTGTCCTGGGTGGCAGATCGGTATCGGATCTGGTCAATGTGTGGGATGGTTTCGATGGTACTCGCAGGAATAACTTTTATTATTCATGGCAAGCTTCTAGATATGACTGCTCTGTACGATGCTGAAGGATGTGTGTCTGTAGGTTCGCTACCAGCAACATCATTCAAGGCACGGTATACGATGCTCTGCCTAGGGACAGTGTTCTCTTATGCTGGCAACCCTTCGCTATTAGCGTGGCTTACCGGAAATCTGCGGGATACTAACGCGACAACACTAGCAATTCCGGTGAATGTCGCCTTTGGGGCATCGGGCCAGATGATAGGTCAGTCGCCGTTTCGAGTGTTTGGCTCATGAGGCTGAACGCGTATTCAGGAATATTCATATACAAGTCAAGCGAGGCTCCTGGGTACGCGACAGGACATTTTACGAATGGGGCAGTAATGCTGGTAGGTGCCATAGGTGTCGGAATTCTGAGGATCATCTATAAGAGGAGGAATCGAGAGCTGGGTGTCGGACAAAGCCCTTGGATAGTGTAACGGTGTATTGATATCGCTCCGACAAATTAAATTAGTGTGCTCTTCAGCTATTCAATCTCCGCGAAGTACCATGACGGTATACTTTTAGTAATGAATAATCGCCGGCAGGTTTACAGACTCTGTGCCATGTATATGTCAGATACCCACTTAATACTCTCTCAGAATGTAACCCGAAGAGGTGCGGTCGCTATCACAGATGATAATAGAGGCGTGGCTGCTGTTGAAGTCTGTACCAGCTACAAAACTAACATCGCAACCAGACAATCATTTCAGAGGAGACCCAGATGTACAAAGTAAGTAAACCATTCCGGGAGCAAAGACTGGTATGCGTCAATCAGGATCTGAATCGTTTGATTGAGAACTTGTAGACACTCTATGGGATGAGAGGAAAGGAATGACAAATCACCGATGTTGCCGAACATGTACCATGTGCTTTCAACGCAGGAAGTCCCAACGCTGGACGAAGTGAAGCACTTAGCACAAACAAAGGGGCAAAAAAAGCCGAACACTGATGAAGTAAAATTTCTATTACCGACGTGGAGGATCGAACTCGCAACCTTCGCCTGACCCAATACTAAATAGGAAAGCGACGCGCTACCACTGCGCTACGACGGCTCACCATTGTGTACAGGCTTTGTATCTAAATGTTTGGGAAAGCAAACCCTTCATCAACCACAACTGACATTGACCCATACTAGGATGGCCTGAACACCCAACGTTAGCGAGTCAGTAGCAGAAAAATATGACACAGTCCTTTGCCAAACAGTATTGTAACTCGTAAGAAAATAATGTAAGCTA
This sequence comes from Armillaria mellea, assembly GCA_030407055.1. Lineage (NCBI taxonomy): Eukaryota > Fungi > Basidiomycota > Agaricomycetes > Agaricales > Physalacriaceae > Armillaria > Armillaria mellea. The sequence continues at coordinate 174,137 of JAUDZF010000001.1, read as the reverse complement.
GCGAGCTGCAGGATTCGAGCCGAGTGACAACGTACCTCATTGTGGACTATTGACTAATGCGGCGTGTGAACCCGAGAACGCTCGGTCCATGAAAAAGACATGCTTCGCTGATTGAAGCTGCTCGTCGCTCTCCATGCATCCGACTCTCCTTCCCTTGACAACAAGACACCGAAGTGCCGAGAGACATGGCAGCGGAACAAGCTTTCTGGCGGCGAAGTGCGTCTATAGATCGTGTCACACTTGGAATTCTGATGCGTAAGACAGGGTTAATTTACTCACTGTACTAGTATGTGTGCTTGTATCCATCTGACTTGGTCAGGATCACTTCAAAATCTGCTTCGATAGCCCAGAACTTCGTGAACTTGTATCGAACCCCGCCGCTGCTCCCTATTACATGGACGTCACCATTAACTGGAACAATAGAATCGAAGTGAGCAGTGGTAAGATAATCTGAGGTAGTAAACGACGCACCTCTTGAATACTGTCTTTCGCCGCTCTAACACGCATGAAGTGATATATTGCCAATGGGCTCTTTCCAGTTTCATATCTCCGAAATGCGATACTAGATTTTCGTTATGTCCTGAGGCCTGAGCGAGACGGTGCTGACACTGCCGAGCCTTGACTCCTCCAGTGAGAAAGATAAACACGTAAAACAGACCAGAAGACGCACTGCATTCCTATCAACGACCTGCCGAGATCACACTAATTGCGACCGTAGCCAATATCTCGACATTGGCACTAGTCGATCACTGCCTTGCCCAAAGATTTGAATCGCGTCGTTAGCGCCGATGGAGCCAGAGGATGAATACCAGTGCAAAGAACTGTCAGGTAAGCGTCAAAAGAGATCTCCGTCGGAAATGCTAATACACACAAGCCGACAATAGAAACGCCCGGTAAGAGAACCCAAAGAGAACCTCTTCGTTATCCAACGGGAGTTCGCTATCATGCACAGCGACCGCCATGCTGGTTCAAAACAGGAATTATGACTGTCACAGTGACATTGAAGGCCTGGGCCTTCTGGGTTCAATCCCTGCTCTGGCCATTTTATAAATGCGGATTTTACGAACCGGGGATCAGACTTGAAATCATCAAGGAGATCTAAGAGACTCGCCAATATGCTGTGTCCTGCTGTGTCCCGCACCAAATGCGATCCTCCTTCTGTCAGGGGGTATGATTGTGTCAATATTAGTCTATACCACGGAAGATTACTCACCAGATACCAGGGCTATCAAGACTATATGGTATAGAACGAATATCCTGTGCGAGATATGTAGATATCAGCTTCCGGTGAGTATTCGATTATTTGAAAAAGGAGAGAACTCGCTGTTTACTCTGCTTCTATGCGGAAGCCGGGGATAAGTATCTTGGATTCACCATGAGTCTTCCGTATCCGGGCTCATGCCGGTGCCCGAGTTAGTTATACCATTCTCAATGACCTCTCACCAAGACCTGGGGGAACCTAACAAAGCGGCTCGGGATTATGAATAGGATCCGAGCCATGACGTGCAACTCGTCGCTTTCACAATGCAGGCCGTGGCAACCTTCATGAAGAGAATCAATGGTTCTTTTAGAGCACCTTCTGCAGACCGAGTTTACTCGGTGGTGCTTCATCCTTTTCCAGCTTAAACAATACTAGCTGGATCCATCTTTTTTTTGAGAGCTGCGCCTCAGAGGTAGGAGCCAAAAGGAAGAATGTTCGTTTTCACCTTGTTTCTCGTTCAGCAATGCCGATGCTCTTGTATCCACCTCTAATGTTACGGCGCTTTGCGATTATGCGCTACAACACAGAACGGCGTTCTTCGTTGACCCTCGGGTTTATATGAGTCTCCACAGCCGTAGCTGTTTTTCCCCTCGTCACGTGTAATGAGTTTCTATAAAATCATCAGCCTGTAATAATCACTCGTTTTCCTACTGCACAATTATGACGCATTACGTGCCGAATACATTGTTGAAGAATGGATATGGCTCCGCATCCAGGACAAGGCAAAGCATAATATTACAACGAACTAAGTACAAAACCCCTTCAGTTAAATTTTTGGAGATGGCTAACTGCTTCTACGTCAAGATATGGAAGAAGGGGACAAGCATTTCCCCAGGATGTCATTGTAGATAGCCTTTCTCGGCCAATCCGCTGCAGTTCTGCACGAGCTGCAACACTTGTTGCTTCCTGGCACAATTGGAGGAAGGCTGCACTGATTTGGACCGCATACTGAACATCGTTTCTTAGGTTCTCCCTCCGCGCAATTTCGAGGCTCAAGATGGCATCATCTATGCGACCTGCCGCAATCTGTGACATTCCCAATTCTAGCCTGGTCTCCGCCCCTCCGTAAACAAAATCAAGCACTCCAAAAGATTGGAACCGCTGTCTCTTGAAGAGGAATGGCTTCTGAGAAGCGTCCTGATGACCAGTATCGTGTAGCTAAGTCCTTCATGCAAAATGCAGCATCAAGCTTTCGTCCTAGACTTTGGTATTTCTTCAGTGCACGGTCCAAGAACTCAGTAGGAAGATTCTTTATCACCCAAAGCATGGAGCCATATGCCAAGGCTGACGAAGGCATTCCGCGGTGGAAGATCCATCTTCGAATTGGGTAAATTTATTGGTTGCATCCACAAGCAACGAAAGGCCCTCCTCGACTTTCATCTGTTGCAATAAATAGCCCGCCTCCTCCTGTAGGCACTGAGCAACACGGAATTGATCGTCAAGCTTGGTGAATAGGGCTTTGGCACTGTGAAGGTAATGATACTCGTAGGAATGGCGTTCCGACTGTTGAAAAAGGGCTGAGGAAGCACTGTGCCTCGCCGTGTTCGTCTCCTACGGTACGAAACATCTCTAAAGCCTTGATGAGCCTTTCACCGCCATCGTCACCGGACCGGAATGTCGACAATGCCCAATAATATTCGCAATAAGCTGCACTGCGAATATCATTAAGTTCCATGAACTTTGCAACAGGCTCCGTGTATGCACCACGAGCGGTGCCAGTGATCGCTCGCTCCATTTCAGCTAGACATAGGAGACAGCGAGGGAGCAATTCCTTGCGCTCAGACTGGCGTGCTAGCTCGGTTGCTTGCTTCATGATTCGTTCATTTGGACGAGTAGAGGGGAGAAGGGCCGAGTGGTCAAGGAAAGCCTCGATCGCATCGATGCAACCGCGATCCAATGCATCAGTGATGATGAATTCGACGTTACTCCCAAATGTTGTCAGATAGGCGGTATTCTTTATAAATTTGCCAGTCTCCAGGTCGGGACACACGCTCCTTGCATTGCGCGAAGACGTAGGAATATATGTTTGACATGGAGTCACCGAGAGGGTGAAACTGGAAGATGTAGGATCGAATCGGGGCATGCAGCTTCAGTAAATGCGGATTTGGATCCAGCATTGGTAACTCGGCTGCGATAATGTGGTCGATATCGGGGGCGATTCGATGTAGTTCGGCGTGTGACAAGCCCTGTGGAAACATGGAAAGGATCTTGAGAAGCTTCCATACGGTTGTATTGGATTCCATGATGCCCTTTAGTGAAGATTCGATGGAAGACTGGAACTCGCGCATTTCATCTGGAAACTTCTCGAGAAAGTCCAATCCCATGGTCTTCCCACTCTTGTAACATGTCCACAGGTCGCATGTTGAGTTCATCCCCCATGCGGGCGAGAACTCCAACCAGAGTAGGGTTGAAGTCGACCTTTTCTAAAAGATCATTGAGCTCGGCGCCAGAATGATTTTGGTTCATGGAGAGGAAAAGTAAACGAGCGGCTTGTGTGGGAAGTGGACCGAGGTGATAGGACCAGTCAACTACAGATGGAACGGTGGTGCCACGAAGGGTGAACAGTACAGTCAGATGCGGGATATCACATATATCGGATAGGATTTGGTTGGCACGATCTCGCAGCTCAGTATCATCCCAAATACCCTCGAAGCCATCCAACACGACAAATTGGGAGACGTTCGCTTGGGAAAGCATGGCCACTACTGTCTCGGACTTCATGGAGAGCACTGCAAGTGGGCTTCGGCGAAGAAATCGTCCGAGCAGTGACTGCCGGCCCAAACACTGGATGAACTTGTCGAGGAATGCTTCCAACGATGTGATATTTGCGCATGATACCCAGTAACATCGGTTATCAAAGCGATCATGAATAGATTGGTGGAAAAATATTTCTCGTGCGATGGATGTTTTTCCAATGAATGGTGACCCAAGCACCGCTGCGGCCTTCGTTGTGCCATCAACAATTCTTCGAACGAATTCCACGATGCAATCGTCTCTGCCAAAAATAGTAGGGCGCGCGGTTAAAGTCCTGAAAATAAATAGCATCAGCTCTCTCACAAAATAATAGATTCAACAAATTTCTGACATTGTTGTGTTTTCAGCAGAAGGAAAATGGAATCCTACCACAAAGATTAGTTAGAAAGACAGTTACTGCGTGCTGAATACTCACAAAAACTCGCGGTAAATATCTGAGATAATTCCATAAATCCATTGTGTTGTGACGAATCATAGTTTTCTCGTAGAATCTAGCGCGGACACTGAGAATAAAGTATGCGATGCCGGCAGTGCACTCACTAAGCTCATAATAACAATCTTCGGCAGAAAATAGCTGAAAATCCGGCGACGAGGAAGATTCAGAGAGTAAAATCAAGCGATTCGAGTCGCTTACAAGACTAGACGATGGCAACATGTTATAGGATGTATCACACTGCAGTGTTTGAGCTGCGGGCATAGCCAAAGCACAGCAACACGTAATAGATCCAATTAATATAATTCAAATATATGTCCATCGGTTCATACCTCGGGCCCGGTCCCTTACGACGCCCACGGACTAGCCTTGATGCATGATGACGCATATCACACAGCCCATAAAGATGGAAGCTGTTCCCCGTCTCGTACCTAGCTCGCCTCTGGTGGCGTTATATTAGTTGGACCTGTCGAGCATGGTCTCTTTGCAAACAGCATCGCCAAAACGTTGTGGTACAGGTACGTTCATGTTTAGCCTGATATAAAGCTCAAGCATGGTCTGCTAACAGAAATACGCAGACAACGTATCGCAAGCCTATGGTATCTTTATCTCCTGTTGCATCTATTCCTCTCGATAGGACGACATCGGACCTAGTTACTCAGTTGAAATCTGCGCTTGCAGGAATCGTGGCTGATCGACAAGAATTCGAGGACAATTGCCGGAGCGCATCGTTACAGGATGTCCAGGACGCGATGGGCAAGCTGCTTAACAATATGCCCAGAGAACGAACGAGGCCTGTCAAATTTCTGGCTCGATACGTTGGGGCAGTCGACAAATTTGCGGACATGGTCGTTCCCATCGTCAGCGCGGGTCAGCCTATCGCCCCGATGGTATTTGCATCAATCGCGCTCATTTTGAAGGTGATTATGTACTCTGCTGGACCTCTTCTACCGCTTACCAGAAACGAGTTTAGATGTATGCAACTCGGGAAAAATTCATACAAAGTACTTATTCATCATTCATTCAAGTATTGCCCACCTCATATTCCTTCAGCGATCGCAGATACCTTCCTCCTCTTCGAAAAGGATCTTGCCTACCCTTCAACTCCTCTCGTCCTTTGAAGTGCATAACGCTGCTGTCAACCAAGTCTTTTCTGGAATGATCAAATTTCTCGTCGAAGCCTGCGAAGTTTCTGGGTAGAAAAAGTATGGACAAATATACATCTTACATTCCCCTCTAATTCAGTTGCGTTAGGATTTGGGATCTTCAGTCTCTCCAACTCCTCAGACCTGCAAACCGCTGCCGATCGTCTTCAGAGCGACATCAATATCACGCATTTCATGGTGTTTACAGATTCGCTGAAAGGTGATTGCACTCAGCTCCGATAGCGCTCTCCCTGATCTGATATTGCCGATTGCAGGTCAGAAAAGGAACGATATCCTGAAGAGGATCAACCTTGTACCCTACGATGCAGACCTAGAGGCGCTTCGGAGTGCCCGATTGGCCGATACGTGCTTATGGGCCCTGGCTCACCCCGTGATAGCCAAATGGATGGATTCGACAACGGATCGTATCTGGCTTCACGGTGGTCCAGGGAGCGGCAAGAGCGTCATTGCTGCCTTCCTAATCGACTCTATCCGGGACCAGATCAGCCGTTCAGCGACAAACGATTCTTCGCCCGAGATCGTGTTGTATTTCTTCTGTGATAACAGAAGTGGATCGAGCATGAAGAGGTCGTCAACAGCGATTGTAAAGTCTCTGCTTACGCAGCTCATTGAAAGTCCTCTGTTGCACCTGGAACGTTTCTCAGACTTCGTCGAGTACATGGTAACGAAGGGGTTCAACTTCGACTTCCCTCTCACAGCGCTCGTAAAGCATTTAATGGTGATCCTAAAGATATTTTCAAAGACATGGTGAGCAGCTCCCACGTACCAAGTATCATGGTCCTATAATACCTCTTCTCCAGGATAATTATTGATGCTCTGGACGAATGCTACGAGGAGGTGGTCGGCCCAAACTGGTATAATTCAGATGCTACAGACGCCTCCTGAAGGGGTGAATTTGCAACTGGCCTGTCTGAGTCGAAAAGAGGTTTACATTGAAAAGCGGTTCAATGGGTGGGAGAGGGCAGAGGTTGGTGAAAACGACACGACCGAGAACGATATCCGTCACTTTGCATCCGTAAAAGTCAGAGAAGTGGGATCGAAAGATCCACTATCCAGGTGGTCCAGCCGAATTGGAGGATTACCTTGTACGTGCTGCAGGGAACATGTTTCTCTACATTGTTCTCAAGGTCGAAAATCTCAAACATCTAACTCCGGAGGAGATGAGAAAAGAGATAAATCGTTCGCCAGAGGAATTGGACGACCTTTACGCTGCGTATCTCGACCGAACGATGGGCCAGAATCGGGAACCAGATAACGAAACTGCCATTCGGGCACTCCAATGGATCGTTTATTCGAGGCAGTCAGTAACCCTGACCGTGTTAGCCGGGGCGATGGTAGTCGACGGGGTCAACAATATTAGGCCTAATTGTCGACATTCAGAATGTCAGAGAAAGGTTGGAGAAAGTGCTCGGGATTTTGGTCGTCTTTCGCGGGGTCAAAGGTGAACTACAGGTTACCCTGGTTCACCAAACCCTAAAAGACTTCCTGGTTCGCTCTGGCGATCAAAATCAGAAGACTTTGGTTCGCGTGGCCGACCAATCTCGCATCCTGATTCGTCTCAAAAGTCCTGCTCAACAATCCCTGGTCTACAGTACTCCCCATCCCGTACGAAAGCCCATCCGAGCTACAGAACTCTACGTTCTATGTGACCCGATGCGAGCATGGAAGTCCCATATGCGATTTCTCGAGACATGCGTCGCTGTCATATCTTCTGTCGATTTCTTAATCCCGTCCCAAGCATACAACAACTCTTATGACAGGCGAAGACAGGGCTTGAGCAGGAAGGAACGGTACGGGAAGCTTGAAAGGGAGCTATGCCACGGCCAGCAGTGGGGGAAGCGCAAGGAAATGAGGCAACTCCTTGAACTAGACGCCGCCCGTGTCCGATGTGGTAACGAGATAACGGAGATACAGCAACGCTTGGCTGGCGACTTAGCCAATGACATCGCGTCATTGCAGCACGTAAAACAGTTGCATCGAAAGCGCCTGGAAGAGCTGATCAGATGGCGGGATTTGGTGTTTCCGGTTGAGAGAGAAGAGGTGAGATCCTTACACGAGCTTGAGATGAAGGATCTTCTCGAATACGTGTTTGGAAACTTTTCGTCCCACCTCAGACAGGTAATACAATGCGGCTACGATGATATCCACGATCCGAACCGTCCGACGATCCTTTTGTCATTCTTGCTCAATACATATCTCGACCGTGTTGAAACCTTCACATCTTCCGTTGCCGCGAATGCACATTTGCAACTTCAGTCATCACAGCGACTCCCAAATCACTCTTCTCATCTGGTTTCCCTTGTCACCATACTCCGAAATTTCCATCTCGCCGCTGCCGACATCAGAGGTCTATCCTTGGCATTTAACAATGAATGTCAACCACTCGCTGCAGGCATACTCACATATCGGTATTGGAGATGGTCACTGTTTCCTCGATTTAGCAACACGACTGCGAGCTTGGAGAATCTTTTACACGGGAAGATAACGGCATCCCTAAATGAAGTGGAGAATATCTCACAGCAAAAGCGACTGAAGAGCCTACTCGGATTGCTTACGCAGGCTTTGACAACTTTGCGCCGTTGTGAAGCTGCATTGTATATCCTCGATGAAGAATGGATGGTCTTCGTGGGCTCTAGCAATCTCATTGATACCAGTCGTCGTGCCGCGCAGGTATTTGTACGCTCTGCTGTCTATCAGATCTGTGCACATCTCCCTGTGACTACCCGACATGAACTGGCCACTATCTTCGAAAAGGACGATTTCATGAATTCGGTTGTACTCCAGCCTCTTTGCAGATCTGCCATAGATCAACGTAAAGAAAGTATGCACCAGCTTCTTGCGAAGCACTGGGACCAGCATCCGTTTGCTTTCCCCGCTCTATTCGTTTTGTTCCTTGTAGCGGGGGCGAGGAACTGGTTTTTTATGTGGATTCCAGTTTTGGCCACACTCTCATGCTCAAGAGGAAATCTGTGCGAATGTCGACATCCGGATCCTTCTACAGTCCATGAAATTATGCATATTCTGACGCCATCATTTATCATCGGTCGCTTCCTTTTCTTGGACTATCGCATGGCAGTCCCATCAGCATTGATCACCTCAATCGTTCTGGTTTATACCTCTATGCTTATCTATCACATATTCCGTCTGTGTGGAAAGCATCACTTTTGGTCCGCGCCGTACAGAATATCAGTCCTGAATTGGTCGGTCGTGTTTGTCCTACTCTGGCAGGGTGTTATTTCGGCACTCCTCCAGGAATGTGTCTATCCATAACGTCTCGAATACTTTTATTGCCCACATCCTATCGTACAATATTGTCGCCATAGCCATTGACCGCACTGGGGATCTCCGGGCTTCTACCCAATTGAAGCAGCTCTCGGCTTGTTCTTCCAACAAAGCACCAGTACAGAGCGGGTCGATGGAAGGCCGACATTCTGGATTGACCTCCGGGGCCGATTCCGTCCATCCCATGCGACAAATGCTGTCCCTCCGTGCATTAGTGAAAGGCAAACAACTCTGACTGATTCAGCGTCATTAGTACTACTTTATTTGGTTATTTGATACACACGTAGTGCTGATAGCGCACGTTGGTACGTGTAGTTACTTATCTATGAATAAACGCAATGTACCTACATCCATAGAATGTCATTTATATCTGGACAAGAATTGGGACGACATACCACCGTCGAATATATCCGCGGTGGAGAACAAAGCCGACAGGATGATCAGCCGGGTAACGACTCACAACGGTGACGTGCATCAACGAAGCAATTAGGCGGTAGTTACTTTACTGTCTTGAATCAGTCAGTGGGATTTTGCGGTGGTTTATTACCGAACATCATTCCGGATTTCAGGAGCAAATCAGTAGTGCCAGGCGAACAACACAAATATATAAAATTTACGAGGCACCTCTCCGAAATCGTGGCTTTATAGCTTTTGTATGCAAGAGTCACTTTAACGTGATATTAGAAGGTACAGTAGTCAACACTAATTAACGGTTTCGTAGGATGCAAAAATTGCCTCCAGCTTCATTTCAATATCTTCGATTTGTGCAAGCACCGTCCTCGGCGTTTGTGGTTGTATTTGTTCGGGGTCGAAAGATGTGGAGGAGAATGAAGGCATCTTTGACGATGAGGAAGCCGCATTGACTTCATCGTTTGGGCTTGAAGCTTCATGCTTGACATCGACGCCCAGAATAACAGAATCATTGATGGAGAGCGGCTATTCATCCGTACCCTCACTTGACGTATCCATCGAAATATCGGACGGCAGCTGTTCAGATTTGACCCCGCTTCCAAAGTGTTCGGGGGCCGAAACCAGTGCGAGGTATCCCATCCACCAGTCCGGGACGAGAGGATTGTCTAACGACGCGTCCCAGTCCATCAAGGAAAGAAAGTTCGATGGAAACAGACCAGCCGGCTCGTCGTATAGGAAAGGGAAGATTCTCCGCCCCAATGCCAGGTCTCTCCGGACAGTCTCTCTGGCCTGAAAAATGGGGGTGTCCTCCAACGGATCGTCACTCTCGTCTTTATAACATTCTTCGCGATGATCACGGACGATGCCAAGCTTTCTGTGCGTAAAGCTACAGCCTGGAGTAATGCATTTGAAGAATCGGATACCAGTGCTGAACGGGATAGTACGGCAAGTCAGAAACGAGAATGACCGCCACTGGGAAGAACAGAAAACTTACTTTGGCAGGATAACTTGAACACCAACAGTTCTAAAGAAAGTCGACGCGTCAACCACTGAGGTCAAGAAATTAAAAATTGAGTCGCGTACTCAAGAGTGTGCTTGTCGCGTTCATGACGGTGGCGGGTCTCTTTGGAGGTGTAGTCCCTGTCACAGTAGCGGCATTTCACGCGCTATGTGAAGTGCGTCAGTCAAACGCGCGAGGCTCAACAAGGCGATCGTAAGTGAAACTTACAATAGAACTATTGTTGCCCGATTCTGAAGTTGTTTGAGGAGACATAGCAACGGGGTAAGAGGCGAGAGAACGATTCAAGGAAGAAGACGGGGTGAGACGGTGACGGAGGATGGGTGTGTCAGGTTCCTTGCAGGCTTCTTATAACGGCTGGAGAGAGGTACGAGAATTGGTTATCCGAACATTGGCTTTTCAGCTCACTTGATGCTCGAAAGTCAAAGTTCGAATGGACCCTTGACATGCCGTTCACGGCCAAAGCAAAAAAAAAAGGACAATCCGGAGTAAAGCCATTGGTATTGCCATCCTGGGACATTTTTGCCTTGTATTGTCAGCGCCCGAGTAGAAGGTGGCACATTGTCATCAACAGCCAGGACCTTTGTCTATGATAATCAGGCTTTCTTCAGAAAATGGCTACCGATTGACACAATATCATTGGTCCCAGGAGGAAACCGAAGGCTTCCGACTCAAAACTCAGAGGATAACGCGTGAGGGGCAAACACACCTGGGCTAGATGTTCAAGTTGGTGGCGACAAAGACAATGTGGCAAAGACAACTATTTTTTTTTTTTTTTGAAAAACCTTGTTCCTAGGGGTTGCGACGTTTTGCCAATATACCACGAGAGAAGCATTGTATTTAGGTGGCGAGGAGTGTGAGAAGTAAACGAGTGCAATACCTCTAGTATCCAGGACGGGTAAGAGGAATTTTGCGTCTTTGTAGCCGACCAGTAACCATGTCATAGGGAACCCAGAAGCCTAGAAAGTCACAAGCGTCGACTCGTGCTCAGCGCTAAAGTTCTGCCTGTAATCTCAGTAAAAATATTCCCGCCTCAGTCGAGCTAGCGACGGAAACATCCAGCTAGATTTACGAGAAGGTCGGCAAAGAAGAAATTGTGCCGTAGCACACACCCATCTGATGACGGTCCCGAAGCGAGGTTCAGCTTAAGGGCCATAGAAATTACTAAGAAAATGAAGCTCTCTTAGTAAAATGATCGCTATGTCCTTCATAAACTCATAAAAACTGAAGGTGTTTCGAGGTCTGAGGTCTCGATAATCATTGGGAAATTTCCAGTCAAGTATCCTCAAAAGTATTGCAGATTATAAACGATCACAACGCAATGCATGTTATGGTGGCCTAAGCACATTCATGCACCATGAAATGTGTGGTGGAAAGGGAATAGGAGGCGATCAATTTGTAAATGTCCCGATTGAGATATGAAACACAGCCACATAAATGCCCTTATTTTCATACCTCGATGACGTTCCCAAACATGACACAGCTCTTCAAGTTCGAATGAACCAGTCAGAGGCATTCTCGCTCCTGTCTCAATGGAATGTGCCCGACGGCAGTATGCTTCAGGATGTACCGTGGTCTATTGCTGGTAGGCATTCATTTATGCAAGCAAGCAAAATGGGACGAATCGTGACTTTCATCCCAAAAATAGTGACAACCACTCATTAGCAATGAGTTTGTGGAGTTTTTCGCCATGCCGGAACCACCAATTTCATCCCGAAATAAGTTGATCGGTACTTCGATACGAGTCATGGAAGGTTATGACGCATCTCGTCGATCCTAAAACTTGTTTTGGCGGTCAATATGGACCCACATGCGTCATCTTCGTCATTATTCACGATTACCCACGCCTGTCAACACAAACAGCTGCAAGCAAGAAGTTTGGGTATAAAGACCAAGCATCGGCCCCGGGTTGACACGACAGATTCTCCTCGCTCCGTCACTCAAAAATGACATCTACTGGCCTACTGCCTCCGGCAATCCACGTTTCTTCAGCTACACCAGCAAAGGATAATGAAACCGGAGCTCCTGATGAGGGCGTTATAGACTTTGCCGCCGAGAAGAGGTATCTCATTCATCATCTTTCCTAATACAACCTAACCTGCAACTAGACTACTAAACCGACTGGATCTTCGAATTGTTCCGAGCTTTGCGTTGATGTTCCTCTTGAGCTCTTTGGCTGGTAGTAATATCGTGTGTACCCGTCTACGCAGCTTAATATTGTTGATTCAAATCAAGGTGTCTTGTTCAGGGAAACGCCATAGTCCTAAACGCAGATACTGGTGACTCCCTCCTGCAAGTGCTGGGTATAACTGAACGTCAATTTCTCGCATTGGCGTCTGCTTCATTGGCGACCTACATACTGTTCCAAATCCCGTCAAATTATATGCTCAAGTATTTCGCCCCACCATCTTGGCTAGCGTTTCTGATGCTAGGATGGGGAGCAGCCTTGATGGTAATGGCAGCAGCCCAGAACTACATTACCATACTCGTTTTACGTCTCCTACTTGGTGCGTTCGAAGCAGGTACGTCTTCAATCTGAGTCGGAATATATTGCGTAACCTCGCACTAGGTCTCGTTCCCGGAATGATCTACTACTTCACATTGTATATCGACCTTCTCAGTTCGGTTGCTCTTACTCATTGATCTGCTGCAGCTGGTATCGACTTCAGGAAAGAGCCTTTCGCATTTCGTTAATAGTAGCTTCAGCACCTCTTGGTGCCGCATTCGGTGGATGCATCGCATACGGCGTGGGCCATCTAAGTGGCGCTCGAGGTCTGGAAGGTTGGCGATGGCTGTTCCTCATTGAAGGCGCGCCATCGTGTCTCCTCACAATCCTCGTATTCCTTTTCTTGCCCTCCTACCCAGAGACAACGACATGGTTCTCAACCGCCGAGCGTGCTATCGCCATCCGCCGTATGAAGCAAGAGTCCTCGAAGTCTGTGGGTCATGCGAAGATAACGTGGGACGGGGCAAAGTCGATTCTCAAAGACTGGCGGTTATATTTGTACTACTCCCTGAGCATCATTCTGACGGTGCCGGTCTCCAGTATACTACTGTTTGCGCCGACGATTATCCATGGGTTGGGAGCCGACGGCCAGGTTGCGCAGCTTTTAACCGTACCGCCGTATGCTGCCGCATTCGTTGGTACCGTCGCGATATCGTGGGTAGCAGACAGATATCAAGCATGGTCGAAATGTGCAGTTGTATCCATCGCCCTAGCGGGGATGACATTCATAGTACAAGGTATGTCTCCTGATCGCTTTAGGTCCCAAATCATTGAAATGGTGCCAATTTGAGGTGCCCTGCCGCAGACAGCGCTCAAAGCGCGGTATGCAATGCTCCTGTTAGGCACGATGTTCTCGTTTATGTGTTCTCCGTCGTTGTCGGTATGGTTTACCGGAAATTTGAGGGATACTAACGCGACGACACTGGCGATTCCGATCAGTGCAGCGTGTGTAGCTGTAGGGCAAGTCCTTGGTACGATATCTCTCATTCTTCTTTGCGCGCATACTGATTTAAAATTTTCAGGGATCTTCATATACGCTCCGAGCGGAGCGCCAGGCTACCAGGCGGGACATTATGCAAACGCAGCGGTTCTGTTCATTGGTGCTTTTGGTATACAGGCCCTGAGAATGATTTACAGTAAGCGGAATAGACATCTAGCAGCCGAGGAAAGTCCTTGGGTCGTGTAGAATGTTCCTTTACGCGGACGTTATGGGCTCGAAGTTACACTCACCAGTGCTCAACCGAGTAATAATGTATTTCTTTCCAGGATTAATCCTGTCGTAGCATCTGCACCCGGAAAGGAATATTCGTTGCGAATGGTAAGATCAGTAATTAGGCGGGGAGGGAGGGAGGGCGAACTTAATGGGTGGACTAAACTAGCCAGTGCAGGACCTTTCGATCAGTCAACATCATGTCTCCATGGCTGCTTAACATGCTCGTAGTCTCTGTTCAGCAGATAAATTGACACTCCTCAGTTACTTAAATATCCTATCATTGATATTGAATACTCTCTTCCGGCTGAAGTACTTATGATGGGGTGAACTTTGGGAAGAAAACGTGAAGTTGAACGTTGACGGCGTCACTGGCGATTCTAATTCAGAATACATAACTCGAACCACGTCGAACAAGCACACTACAGGATCCAAGGACTCCTCCCTGCCAAATGTCCGTTCGTCTTGCTGTAAACCACTATTAAGACTTGATTAATGATTGCTCAACGAAAAGCACAACCGCGTTAGTATACTGCGTATGTCCCTCGACACAGGAAGCTGCTCGCGGCTGCCCAGAATATTCGTCAAAGCTTACTAGTATGCCGGAGTAATACGGGGCGTCTTCATCCATCAAGAAACCTTACGTGTGAGTGAAGACCTTCAGACAGCTTCCTGTTTCAGATTTCAATTGCACACAGCTCAACACTGGTTTATCGACGACCTTCCTAGGCTTCTCTACAAGCATCCTGCCCTGGTCCTTCGACAGGACTAGGGAATATGAGAGCTATTCCACGCCGAAAAGCCTCCCTAAGGATCTGCGCAGAAAATTGACACCAATCTGTGTTTCCTCGTGAGTCCGTTTAATGTCAATTGCTTAGCTTTCATCCGACTGATTCGTATAACCCCCAAGCATATCCACCTTAGACGCTGGACGCGAAGGTAGCCAAGTAAATCCACCTTGAGTCCATATCTCGAGCCACTTGCTTTTGCAACAGAGACCGGCATCCACTTCCTTACCCGAGAAAGTCAACACGTGGATTCCGAGAGTGGTAGAGCCCTTGTTGATTAGAATCATGGCGTGGCCAGCGCCACCTGGCTGTTCGCGAGGGGAAAATTCGGTGCGTATCGAGTAGCTCAAGTGTCAACTTCATTTATGAAGGCCTTATCCCTTCATATCTCTTTCACAACAGCGGTACCCCCGAAAGTTGCAAGTATTATACACTGTAGTGTATCGTCGTTGATTTATCGACTTTGACGGGAAGGCATGAACAGAAGTTGCAATATCTAGGTACAAATTATAAGTTGGTTCTAAGTTGGCGCAACAGCAACCATACAGAGTAAAGAGCATTAAGCGCCGAGCTTCTGAAGCATGCTGGTTCCAATCGACATTTACGAGCGTTATGTATCCGGGGCAGAGCTTAATCGACACCTTCGATTTGTACTCGCCGGAGTGATATACCGGTGCTAAATCGATTGCTAAAGTACCCTATTAGAACCCGCATACCTGTCGGATTCATCAACTTCCGGCAAGTGCCTGACACCTTTAGGTCGCCGTGTCTTCTAAATCCAAAACACGCTGAGAAGTCGACGATCCGGTGTTCATTATCCAGCCGGCAATTTGAATGAAAGATTGTTATAGCTCTTGCAAATCATTTCGGTGCCGTTTAATACCCTTGAGAAAGAGTGGAGGACGCAGAGACGGATCGATTGCTTATGGTACGTACAAGTCCAAGAGCTATCTTTGATTACCTGCTACAAAGGAGGAAAATACATATACACGAATAATGGTACAGCTATTACTACTTACATGATTACCGACTCTGCGAATACAGGGAGCACCGCGGAATAGAGGAAACCTATCATACAGTAAAGACAATATCGAAAGAATGTTCGCCGTACAAGAAAACCGTGCCACGAAACAGAAATGAAGAGTAAGCAATGAAAGAAACAGATATGAACACAGTCGTAAAGATAGCCTCATGCGTGTTCTACTGGCGAGATGGAGTCCGAGAGAAAAGAGATATAGGTTGCAAAAGAAGGAGAAGAGTCTATAATCGCGAAGAGAGTATACGTCTTCACGTCGCGAAATTCACATCGTGCCCTGACTTCGGGACCTGCTGCTTCCTCGTCGGACGCTTATGCTGACCGCGCCTCGATTCCGCAGGGTATTCGCACTTTAGCTGTCTTCTAGCGCACTGACTACAAACAAACGAAATGTCAATCAGTAAACACTGGCGTAGGGTGTAGCATACTCGACACCTACTTGCACGTCATATCTACACTGCCCTCCATGGGCCTCCCGCAGGCGATTTTGCGCCCTCTACAAAAGTAACAAGCCAAATTGCTGGATTTGTTCGGAGGACCGACGTTGCTGCCCGTACTTCCCCTTCGACCGAGATTCATCGCCGGAGGAGACGGAGAGTCTCCAGCCGTGTTAGGCGACCACCCCATGGGGCCTGGGATGTGCCCAAATTGGCCAGGGTAAGACGATTCGGCCATTATCTGCGCATCGGTATTGAAAAAGCTGTTCATGGATGCAGGAAAGGATGGAACAGGAGACGCGATCGCTTCAGAGAAGGCGTCGGTGTAGTTAAAGTGCGTATGATTGGGAACCGTATGGAGCTGGTGCTGCTGGGGAGAATTATTGTACTAATTTCACGTCAGCTCCAAGAAATGCAAAAGGAGAACCATAACTTACTTGGGACGACCGGGTAGTGGGATCCGCAGGACGAAAACTCGAGACCCCATAAGAAGGGTAATCATGGACGAGGGTCGGTGCCGGTATGATATTGTGGTTCTGCCACGATCCGCATTCGCTGTCGTCACGATGAGAAACGTAATTTCCGCTCATGGTGTACTCAGTATGGGATGAAAGACCAGCGAATCCAGCTGCAGCAGTTGCAGTCAAGGGAATTTGGGGGTGAAACTGGGAGTCCTATGGAAATGTTAGGGAAAAGGATTATGTTAAGAGATCAGAAGACACACCGTCGTCAATTGTAAGGGTCTTCGTGTAAATGGCGTCGTATCGGAGTCGAAGTTCATGCTTAGCGGAGACGACGCGACGGTGTACGCGCGTTGAGGTTGATGAGTGGAGGTCGCGTCTGGAGCCCCGCTTTGCATCAAGAATGGACCCGTATCACAGCTCAGCCCGTAGCCTCCCTGCGTAATGTTTGCCGGCGGTGGAAGCCAATGGGATGATCCGTCATCCAGAAAAATGTGCGAAGGTGAGAGAGACCCGCTTTTTGGGCGCCTGGGTGAATACGAGTGTGGGATGAGCTCGGCACCAAGCGGGACGGTCGTATGTAGCGCCATGGGACGGAAAGGCGTTCGAGAGGAAGGAGGTGGTGGTAGAAAGGAGAGAAAAAAATGCGAAGCAACAAGGGCCTCCGCGTATAGCTCATCAGTCAGATTTGGACATAATATCGAAAGAACAGAGAGGCTACGACCCTGCTTCGTGCTTCTGTTGACAGCCTCAAGGTAGGCACTGCCACGTGTTCCAAAGTTAATTGAATGTACGGGGCTGATCAAGGACCAGTGACGGTAAATAAGCAATGGTCGCCGTTGGTGAACGCTAGCCATCGTTTCCCTCTGCGACCTTGTATTTTCTGGAGTGAACAGACGACCAGCATGATAACATGATGGAGACGATGTTTGAGATTGGAACAGAGTCGACAAAAGTTGGTATCCAGGCGCCCTTAGGCGCGTGGCAGGGTGACTCCCGTGCCATCAGTCCCTCAGACCTGATTAAGCCGTGAAGATTCAGAATACGAATTAACAGCGAGCACGGTGCAGGAGAATCATAGTGCTTCGATGGTTTGTCTTCGCTGAGAGATCTTCAAGAAAGGTTAAAAAATCTTTTCTTGGTCCTAAGGCAACGATCAAAGCGCCAGCGCCAGCGACGAATTTCCAGAACAGCTAACCATTCAGGACAATATATATCTCACTATGTGCCTTTGCTTGATTCAATTGAGCATGACGTAATATTTATTGCACGTACCGCCCTTGGGTTTCTGCCGTTCGAAGAGGATATCGACAGTAGAAAGCCGGTTGGTGATCTACTGTCCGAATCTGATCTTGATGGGCATCCCAATTTCTCCACACCGACCCCGAAGGGACACCCTTCGGCCACGTAAAAGTTTTGGTCACGTTTCGAGGTTCTTTGAGTCCCCAGCGCAATTTCGTCCTTCGTCCTGCTTGTATCCCCAAGGGAAAACTCGAAAGTTAGATCTCGAGCTAGCCGAAGAGAATACTCACTGAAAAGAGGGATGGAATCATTGGGACAGGCATTGCGCCAGCCCAAGTGGAGGAAATGTCGATGTCAGGCCGTAGGTAATCAGAAGCCCGGCTGAAGGAGTTGGGCGTTGAATCAGAACCAAGATGTCAGCTTGCCGCCGCCGGCGTCGGACGTATCGGCTTATGTGGTCCCGATGCGTAGAAGTGTCGGCTGTCCCGGGCCCATCGGCCGAGATCACCCTGGCGCCGGTACATACACCACACCCACACGCAAAGGGAAGTGAGAACGTTATCCAACATGTTGTTATTTGCTTGGATCAATTTCGACCCTTTCCATCGCTAGATATTCATGATCCGCACCTGCGAAAGGGGATGCTCTCTGAAACAATACTTCGGCCCGTTCCATGTACTAGGTATTGACCGATAACAGCCCCCTGGTATGTATGTATTTGACTAGAGATGAATCACGAAACGGTTCACCAGGATGGAAACCAGGATCTAGGACCCAAAAGAGCGACAGATCCTCAAACGCTACCGCGGCGTCCATCACCGCACTAAGCAATAACCTGTCTTCACCGAGGCAGAGCCATCGTATTGGTTCAAATATAATACTCAAGAAGCTAGGTCAATGACTATCCTATCCCTCGAAAATTATAATGATACTGTCCGAGCTACAGAACTCCAAAGAAAAACCGAGCACCTCTGCCCATTCAGAGCGATCCCGAAGCGGCAACTAAAGCGTGACATAGAAATATACGCACTGAAGTGGACCGAAGAATAGGTATGCCGTGTATCACAGAACAACAGACATTTCGAACAGAGGGACGTTAGACAGAATACGCAGGGGGAGGCGCAATCACGTCTTCCAGGACGACTCTGCGCTGCACGCTCTTCTCCAGGATATAGCGTCTCCCGATCATGGAGCCCTCACTCCCCGGATCCGGGTTAGCTACGAAAAAGGGCACGGCAGGATGTGATGAAGTGTTGGCTTGGGGCAGACCCTCATACAAGATTGGGGCCGACGTCGACGATGGAGATGTCTGGTTACGGCGACGAAGCTGGCGTCTGCGGCATAACAAACAACCTGCCATGCATCCAAGCGTAGCCAACACACTGAAAGAGACCCCGAGTCCGATGACCAGACCATCGATACTGTCACTAGCATCGTTGCCGGAACTCCGGGCAGCTGTAGTCGCAGAGGCAAAAAGAGAAGTCGAAGATGCCTGATCGACAAGACTACTAGACCCGGCAGGCAGCAAAGTAGAACTCTCTACGCTCGCCGTATTATTTGTGTCATCATCAACCGTAAATCTATTAACATCGTCAGCTCCAAACACGGTATAAAGGCGGAAAGCTGCTCACATGAACCCGTCTACGATAATCCACCCTCCTGGGGAAGCCATAGACACGACAACCTTATGACTCTTATTATCCAGTCCGGTCCTTGACCAGTAAACAGTGTATCTTTCCGGCACTGGACCCCCGTGGCTGCCGGCACTCAGCTCCGCAGGAGCTGTGAGGTCCACGACCGTCGCACCTTCACCATCAAGGGTGACGGTGGAGTTCATAGGGAACGCCCATCCGGGAGAGAGGAAATATACCGCAGTACCTGACAGAATTGTGGCGTCAGGAAACAAATACTCGTAGCGCGGAAGACAATAAATTACCTGTGAAGATGAGCGTTGCCAAAGCAAGAGGATCGGTGCTAACTGCATTGCTGCCGTTGAAGGCTACAGAATCAGGCTGGCTTGCGTTCCAGTTTCCAGTGTATGAAATCGTGGGATCTGTGTCATCGATGGTGACATTTCGCGGCTCGCCGTGTGATGAAAGAAAAAAAGAAAACAAAGTGATGGATAAGAATAGAGGATGCATGGGAAGGGATGGGAGAACAAACGTCGAATGATCAGTTTCAGAAGGAGCTTGATCTTTGAAGTTATGGGGAGCGCGGATTCCTTTGGCTACGGTGTGACTCAGTGGGTCCAGGAGAACAGCACTGATGCGCGTAGTGAAGGTCCTTGTATTCTTCGAACATGATACAGGGTTGCTGATATTACAACTTACTCCGGAAGGTTGTTCTTGGTCAGAAGAACAAGGGAGATCTAAGCCCTAGAATATGAAACGAAATGTCCGGATCCAATCAGTGTCGGATATAGCTTAGATTTTAAGAGCAACGTAGCATATTTTCATGTCTGCTCTGAGTTATGAACGACAGGAGCGAAGAATGATTCCTGAGAGAAGTGTAAGTCGCTTTAAACTTTTACGAGAGAAAGTAACCAGAGGCAGATGGACTGGCCACACACGATATTATTGCCGCTGCACCTCCACAACTGCCGCACGAGATTTGCGGTCAATCAATTGCATGGGAATCATCAGCAACTGGAATCACTCTCACGCGACCTGAGGCCTGATCTGTGATGAAAGTTAGCTGTTAGCCACCGAGTCGTGAGGGAGGTGATGAAGAATACCTTTGAAGGTGTGTCTTGTTCAGAAAGGATAAAGCTGGATAGAATTATCTCGTGTCCCGTAACGACGGTATTTCGGGCGCTATTTTGGAGAGTTGAACGTTGATACCTCGTTGGCAGCAGAAAAGATCTTAGCGTGAGATGCGACAGAAGGAAGTTACAGTTTAGTCGCCCATGATGGGACTGAACGCATTAAGAGCGGATCTCGAAGGAACGAAGAGTCGAGAACAATCCGCGCATTTCATTCTGGGAGTGTGATCAACTTTGCTAATCTGGGACAGACTAGAAGAAAGAAATGGGGTAAAAAGGGTCCAGCGAAGTCTGTTTTGATGTGCGAGCGCTAGGCAAAGAGTCAAAGCTTTTTGGACAAAGTTGGTGTCATGATAAAGTTGCAAATGGATTGTAGACAGCACGAGTTAAAAGGATGCTCTGTCGGCAGCCTAAATGTAATCCCGGAAAAGCCACAGCGTCAGCATTATACGGCCCGGGAGGAGGCGAGTCAGCTCACGCCTAACAGTGCTCGCCAGTCGGGACAAGGCAGAATGGCCTATCTGCGATAAGCTGTCTCGCCGGGAAGACAGCGCGGCGGGAGCATGGAAGACGGAAGGTGCCGAATAAGTAGTACAGAGATAATCGCTTGTTTGGATGCTCCTGCGACTCGGACAAGCTGCTCGGGGTGTCATGAAGCTTAGCAACGAATCTAAGGGTGGGAAGAAGTCCATGATTATGTTACTGTGACTCAATTCAGTGAATCCAATGAATCGCTAAGCCGTCGTAGCGCAATGGTAGCGCGTCGCTTTCCTATGCAAATTCTAGGCGAAGGTTGCGAGTTCGATCCTCGTCGTCGGTAATGCCTAGCTGAGTTGATTTTTCCCTTTGTCTGTTCTTGCTTCACTTCATCCGGTGTTGGGGAGTCGGAACTTCTTTCATACATAACACAGTGCATAGGTCCTACTTACAATAACAGATTTTCTTTGAACCAAAAATGCCCAACTGGCTTCAATGTTAGTTCACAAAGCAGGCATTGATATGGGTGGTTAGAAAATAGTAACTACTTATTAGTGAACTTTTTTTCTGTCTATCAGATTAGTCATATATCACATAAGTCAGAGTTGTATCTACAGCTGTAACAGCTCGTCTTACCTCCATGCAGTAAATAGACTCCATCAGCATGGATTGGCAGGAGTGCCCTACAGGAGATATAAAGAGACTGGAGACTGCAACGATGGCTGAGCATTGAGTGCTAGTGCTAAGCCTTGACAAACCAGGGCCAAAATTACAAAAGGTTCACCGTTTTTCAATTTTATAAAGCCAAGTGCAATGTCGGGGTTCATGTTGCAATGTTGAGCATGCATAGATGTCAATATCATGAGATCCAATCAAATCCAACAAATTTTTCTCCTACTCTGTTGTGAAGTCATTCAATAACAAGATAACAATGCTCTGCAGTTGAGGAAGGTGACACTGTTAGCTGAGGAGGCATGTGACTGGATTCGCAGGTCACAATTCTTATTTTCAACCACCATGACACCCAGAGCTTTTTCTCTGCCAATCCATGTGTATTGGCACTTTCAGTGGGAATATTCCTCTTCCTGATGCTTACTTCCTGACAGAGACTTTTTCTTGGATCACTGTGAATTTGGCCAATACTTATTCTCACTCGGTATCCTGTTGGCAAAAGATTCATATGATCAAATCCTTGTGGAGACGAGTGTCAGTCACAAGAGAATCATGAAATGGCAGTCATCTGGTCTCAGCAGGCCATTGATAGCAATGGACACTGGGGTACAATGAAGGTGTGTGTTTGTGTATCTAGCATGTTCATTTTTTTCAATGAAGAAGATAGTTGACTCCATCGTCATAGTGAATGCTCAGGTCCATGCAAGACCTGGGGGTAGTCATTGTGGCCATCAATTCCTTCGCCAAGAAATGTTATTCTGGTAGCCAGAAGTCACTATCTTGGCTTCAATGGGCACGAATGCAAACTATGTATAGTGAGTAAATGGAACTTATCTTATGCTGGTCATCTCATGTGTCAGGACTTTCAGGGTGAGTTGGTGTACATTCATATGTACGCAAGGGCTGTCAGCATCTGTTCCACATTATTGTTGGCCCCTTGGCATCCTGTGGCCATGGGATGGAGAGTCAAGTGCATAGGGTCCATGTAGAAGAAGCTTAAGTTTCAGCGGTGAAGCACTCTCGTTTTTTTTGACTCAAGCATATGCTCAGGCTTTGCCTTGGTCAACATGCCGTCCTACCCAATAGTCCATTAGTTCTACATGGGGTATGTCACCTTCTTTCATGTCCAAACACATGCTAATCATTTCTCTAGGCTGGTAGCACTGGGTCCCTACAAGGATGAATGTATTCTTGCTGCATTCAAAGTGTGTGAATGGCAATGATGAACAATCCTCTTACAGGTTCTACCAAGACACTCAAACCTACCTCTACAGCATGTCATTCAACTGCCTGGATGACAAAGTTTTTGAGCTCCCACAGTTCACATTCTCTCTCATCAAGTGTCCTGTATTGGGTACGAGTTCAACGGAAGTGAGGGGGTCACTCTCACCATGATGGATTCAAAGGTCATGATGTGCTTCTTCCAAGTTTTGATGTCTGTTCACAGCATCATTACTCTGGAATTCCTTTGGTATGTTGATGAGCCCACCTCTCGATGTCCAGTTCCTGATGGTCTGCTGATCATAGGTATGCAGGGCAGCTTCTCACACACCATCGCTTATCACCCAATTCCTTTCTGGATACGGATGAGCTCAGGACAGACATCAACCTACATCCTATGACCACACACTTCACTTCGCAATATCTGTCAACCATGACCCGGCTGAACAGAGCATAATGTTCATTGTGTTGTTCCGCCGCCATTATGTGGTCTTCCCTGAGTATTTGGTGCACTTCCCTGAGAACAATCACATCCCAGCAGGATCCAATACTACCAGGATCACTGGTACCTCCAGAAGGACTGTTCTGCCCACTCTTTGGTCACAGTTGCTGGTTTAACAATCCTCTCCAGGTTGTTAACCTTCAAGATAACATCATGACCACCCTGATCCCCATTTGTCTCAGGGGGACTGCAGGCTGCTATGACTATCACCCAATGGTCCTTGTCTTGGACCATTGTCAGGGCCATTACTACCACCAAATTGATATCTGTCACTACTCCTAGGTGGTTATTTCTGCGGAGCTAAAGGTCTCTTGACGAGCACCTAGCGAGATCTACTGCAACTTGAACAGGGAATAACTTTGATGAGAATGTTTGCTTGTCACTTAGATAGTGAAGGTGGGGATCTGATCTGTGGCAGGATGAAGTGAATGGCCGAAATACGCATGATGGATGGGAAGTAGGTTACTGGAACAACTGAAGGGAGGAGTTGGTCTGTAATGGACCAGCCATTACTGGATAGAACTGCAGGTTTGATGGCGAGTTTGAGTTTGCTTGCCCCACCTTCCTACCTGGCTAAGACTGGCACTGTGATCATTGAACAGAGTCCATCGTCGCCTAAGAGAACAACTTTTGCCACCATTGTTGCAGCATGTACGAAGGACCTTCAACCAATAACAGTATCGTTGCTTCGCGTCATAACAATACTGTATGGATGTCATATTTATTTTGAAACTCTTCCATTCCCTGCACCATGTACTGCTGAGGAACGGCCTGGACTTCACGATTTCATGGCAGTTCATGACGGCAGGGAGGCATGTCACTTGCATCATCATTTAGCACTTCTTACTTCTGGACTGTCAACATCCAGTACGCAAACAACTGCATGCAAGATTCTATGGGTATAAATACCAGCCTGCGAGGAGATCTCTTTTTGCTCTTTCTCTTCTCCTGTTATGACACTGTCTCATGTCCCTCCCATCAGGATTTCTCAACTGATCGCCCCTCCAACTGTAGCAGCTAGCAAGGAAGGTGGTGAACATGGAATTGCTATTGATGATGATGACATTATAGATGTCATTGCAGAGAAGAGGTATGACATGTATGTTTCTGCTGCTGCTCGTATTGAATCCCTGTGGTACTAGGTTGCTCTGGCAGCTTGACCTTTGGATTCTTCTTGCTTTTGCTCTATCATTCACTCTTGGTGGTTTGGCCACAAACCTAGTGTGTGGCCACCATCTCAGACCATGGATTACCAGCTAATAGAATACTAGGGCAATGCTATAATTCTCAATTCTGATACTGGCGACTCTTTCCTTCAAGTGTTACATATGTCCACCCACCAGTTTTACGCTGTCGCAGTGGCATCATACCTGACAATTATGCTTCTCCAAGTTCCATCAAATTACATGCTCAAGTACTTCTCACCGTCATGTTGGCTTGCCTTTCTCATGCTTGGGTGGGGAGTGACCCTGATGGTTATAGTCACTTTCCAGAATTACATCACAGTACTCCTCCTATGTCTTTTATTGAGTGCATTTGAGGCAGGTAAGTCACCAGCTGCTTACCAGAACCATATTACTCATGTATTCACATTAGGGCTTGTGCCTGGGGTGGTCTACTTCACCACATTGTATGAGTTGTACTTTCTCTACCACTTTTTTTTTTTTTTCCCTAATTCTGTCTTGCAGTTGATATTGGTGTCAAGAACATTCCCTGTGTCTTGCATTTGTATATGCCTCTGGAATGCTTGGCAGTGCATTTGGAGGAAGCATTGCATATGGTGTTGCAAGTTTGAATGGTGTTTGAGGCCTGAAAGGTCGGCGATGGCTGTTCCTCATTGAAGGTGCACCATCATGCTTGCTGGCCATCTTTTCCCAAGACATTGTCATGGTTGTCACTCAACAATCATACTCTCGCTATCCGCTGCATGAAGCAAGAGTCGTCCAAGTCTTTGGTGCATGACAAGATAATGTGGGATGGTGCCAAATCGACTTTGAAAGATGGGTGGCTCTATTTGCATTATTTGTTCAGCATGGCTTCATATATCCCACCCCTCAGCTTAGGACTGTTCATGCCGACAATCATCAGTGGGCTTGGATACCAGGGATGTGATGCACAGTTGTTTGTGGTGCCCCCCTCTGCTGCCTCATTTGTGGCAATGGTGGGGCTATCGGTGGTGGCAGACAAGTATTGGGTGGGGTCAATGTGCTGTCTCATATCATATGCCATGGCAGGTACAACATTCATTGTTCAAGGTAGGTTGGGCCTTTGTGGTCTTTGGGTTATATTAATCCAGCCATACTTCCAGGAACCCTACCACCAATGGCTTTTACAGTGTGCTATGTGTTGCTTTGCTTTGGAACTATGTTTAGCATGATGCCCCTGGGCCTTATACTGGCTTGGTTCACCAGCAATCTAAGAGATACAAATACGACAACATTAGCCATTGCATTTAATTCCACATTTATAATAGCTGGCAGGGTGATTGGTAAGATGTTTGTCGCTTCTCATTCACATGTGGACTAACTATTTCCCAGGAGTATTTCTATACAAGCTGAGTGAAGCACCAGGGTATCGAACAGGCCATTATACAAATGGTGGCCTCCTATTTTTCTGTGCAGCCTGCATCCAGCTGCTATGGATGATATACAAGTGGAGGAATAAGAAACTGCAAATCGGACAGAATCCATGGATAGTGTAATATACACATGTTTCTTATGTCACGTACTAGATGATATATCATGTATTGACCTCTCTCAAAGCTTCAGTACTCAGTTATTAACACTAATTTTATTGCTAGGTTTCCTTCACTATTGAGTTGATAGTAAGATATCATCCATGTGGCAGGTTATAATCCAACAATTTCATGATTCATTGAATCCCACATTGTTCTGAAAAACAGCAGTAATGCACTCAGTAAAGAAGGTTGGTACTGCAATAGGCTAACATTCATTGAGTCAGAGCTGCACATTCTACCACCCAGTATGCACATTTCACAAAAGCAGGAGAAGCTGCATACCTCATGGTCTTGAATTGCCATTGTAGGTTGTCTGAGAACATGCTTCAACAGGCTTACGATTCTATTGTCAAACTGGAAGCCAGGCTTTGTTAGTTTGTTTATAATTCAATGATTTCATGAGTCCCATGTTGTGAAAAGGAAGCAGTGAAGCACTTAGTAACCAGGTAAGTACTGCAATAACCCAACATTCATTTAGCCAGAACCTCTTATTCTACCACCAGTGTGCACGTGTTTCACTCAAAACAAGAGGAGCAGCATGGTATTGTTAGGTGTCTGACAACATGCCTCAACAGACCTACAATGCTGTTGTCAAACTGGAAGCTACAATTTGTCAGTTTGCTTTGAGGCTCTCAGTGTGATAAGTTATCAGCAGGAATGACTGGGCATAAAACAGATGCCACTCAAAAGTTCTCAGGCCGATGTCTTCAATATCATTCTAGCAGAGGGGACTTTGCTTGCACTTGGGTCCTGAACTGTTCTTTCCCAACCCTTGATGGAAATATAAATGGGTGTCATTGTTGGGAATACTGTGCCGAAAATACAGATATATGATCACGAGGTGAGGAGTGATCACTGATGATCAATGTGAGCCTATAGGGGTGGGTGAGGGAATGGAAAGGATTCCAGCAAGGAGACCTGAGTGGTCCAGTTTGAGAGATAAACTAGTATAGGAAGCGTGAAGCAACTGCTTGAGGGAAGTTACTGGTAAGTGCATAGCTATTACCGAAGGCCCAGGGAAAGCCAATACAGAAGGCCTGTAAATGCTCAGCTGTTATGGCCATAGGTGAAGACAGGTGCTAATCATACTCTTCATCAGCATTCTTACAGGTCTATAGAGGCTATAGGGACTGTAGCATGTATAGACCATTTCTTTGGCTATGGCAGCCTATAGAACTCTTATACACCTATAGTTATTATACCACTATATGACCCATGGTCTCCTTGGCTGCCAACAGTCCCAGATCACTGGCTAGTATGATACAGAAAGGGTTCCCTTGCATTGCAAGTTTGGCTGTAAGATCCATTGTGTTTTTATTAAGTATGGTATGTATCGTTAGCTGCAGTCATCTCTCTGAAACCTCAGGCTCCTCAGCACACTTCAACTGGCAGCTCTCCTGGCATTCTGAGTCTAAAAATTTTGACCAGCCCTTCCACAACCATTCATGCTCTGCTGTCACCTTTGACCACTGCCTCATGTCAGCATCATCAATCCAATCTGCTAACCTCTCAAGCTTGTCCAGTGCCTCCCATGTTTCCTTCAACCCAGCCCTTAAGTTGAGCGAGGTGATTTCTGGCATGTTGAACGACAAATGGAACTTTGCCAGCTCCTGTAAAATGTGAGTTGATCCATTGGAAACCTCAAGATCAAGCATCATGAAGTCCCATGTGCTAGGACCATTGTATTGGGTGTCGATGTCCAAATCCCCACTTGCCAGCATGTTTCCGGGTGATGCCATTACATACAGCTCATTAGTGGCAGCCTCATCTTGTGCAAAATAAGACTTCCTCTTAGGCATGTCTATGGGTTTAGGCAAGCTAAGTAGTATTTCACTTTCACCTTATCATCATGGCATTGTACTAAGAACTGCACATACAGTTTCCCTAATTTCCTATCTTTGATTGCTGCATTCATTACTCACCAATGATGCTGCTTGGTTAATGGGGCAAGTCTGTGGGGGCCTGTCAGAGCCTGGAAATAGGCATATCGGTTGTTGGGTGTCATCAGAGTCATTCAAAGAGAGTGCACAACACCAGGAACCAGCCGCAAACTATTAAAATAGCATGTTTATATCATATATTAAATTAAATAATCTCATGCATATGGTGATCTGCATATCTACTAATATAAAATGTGGTAAAGCAGTCCAGAGAACGTGAATAATGGAACTTTGGTGGCAAAGCTTTTGGACCAAAAAAGAACATCAAATGAGCACCATGCAGAAGTGTATCTAAATGAATTACACTAACAACTGCATTGCGCCTAACACCCCAATATTCAGGCTGAACAATTCACATGCCAGTTTTTGGGTCTGGTGCATGTCCATGTCTTTTGAACCAATGGACCAGGGCACAAGGATACTCAATACCCTCATCTCTGAAAGAAAAAAAAAGCAAAATGCAAACAGCACTCATGGCCCAAAATCCCTTCTCCTGCTCATTGGTTATGGCAAGAGTGCAGTCATATCAGAGATAGCCATGCCAAGATGGTGTGGCATGTATACGTTCACATTGCATGCCTCTGATACTGGAGATGTCACTAGGGGAATAGAATGTTGCAATTGCTGAATGGAAGACAAAGATTGGTGATGTAATCTTTGCTGAGCGGTCCTCTGTATTCACAGGCTGTGAGGAGCTTTGTTCCAATTGTTCATACAGGAAGTGTTCTGTAAGATCTTGCAAGTTGAGATGTCCTACATAGTGCCCTAGGGCCTGGATATTCTTGGGATATCGTCGCTCTAGAGTGGGGCTTGTCCTTAGCAGTACAACAGTATCATAACAAAGTAGTATTGTACCTGGCATCTTTGCAAGTAACACCTCTGCAATAACACACTCTCCATCTACAGCACCTTCATCCTCCATGCATATATCAAATGGATCTGGTGGGGGGGCATGTGATGATTCCAAAAGACCACACTGAACTAAATCGATATGAAGAGCCATGAGTTTGTCCAGCCATTGATTGGTGAGTAGCATCTGACTCAGAGCATTATAATGATTGGAGTGTCACCATGGTTTCTTAATAGCAGTAATGTGCTGGGATTCAGTGATCAATGAACAAAGACTGTTAGGAGTGCCAAATTCCATAATATGGCTGGGGTAATGAACAATGGCATGTTGTCGAGGTAGAGAGAAATCATCATGCATGCCAGCCTATTTGAAAGCCTCACAATAATGGTGAAAGTGTTGGATAGTGTCTCGGACTTGTTTCAGAGTTGTCTTATCAAAGTCTGACTGCTGAATGAGATAACAGAAGTCCATGAATGCAGATAGACATCACATAATGGCTTCTGGAAGATAATCCACGATGGCTGCAAGGTAAACCTGTCAGTGGCAAGAAAAATATCAGCTATTTATGTCTAGTTAAACAAAATGCTTTAGTATGTACCTTCATTAAAGCTTTGGAATTGTCGCCGGTCCACTGTTTAAATCTGTGACCCTGTGGAAAGCATTGAAGACCAGGAAAAGGAGGTATTGCAGTGATCCTAAAGAGTTAGATAATTAGAGAGAAAGCTACCATAACATACAACCCAAGCACAATCACTTACCAGTGGTCTATGTCATCTATAATTATATTTGTGCATGTTTCTCCTTCCTTCACTACTAGGTAGTCATAGACCCACTCCACAAGGTGGTCCTTGAATGACCCCTTGATAATCTGATGCAAAAGATCTGAGGACATCATTTCATGAATATTGGTGTGGGGAAAATTGAAGGTGAATGGCTAGTAAAATGCTCAGAACTTGGGACAATTAAGAATAAGATAATGCTCTGACCATGATATCCTCATCAATGCCATAATTATCCCATAACACATCACCTTGTTCAGAAAGCGACTCCAGTAAGACTTCAGTATGTGCACGTGAACATCAGTCTGCTGGTGCATCCAGATTACTTGATGGAGCAGTACACCTACAATGGCCAGTTAATGGTGTGCCTGTAGGATACAACTGGTATCTTAGCACAAACCTTGCACACCACCCCTGGATGATTCCAGCCAATAGAACTTGCTCAGGGTAATTGGCAATATAAGGCCCCAGATCATAAATGACCCGCCGATAGAACCCATCTAGACACATCCTCACGATGGGAACTGACATCGCTGGCTGAAGAGAGCAGAGTATTGCTGTGAGAGACTGATGGTACAGCTTCTTTTTGAAGAGTCAAAAGGTGAGATCATAGTCATACTTCTGATCTGCTACATGACCACATTAGCAGAGAACAGTAGTTTGTAGCAGGAGATCTTACCCTTAGGAATAACTAGAAAAGCAATAGGTACAACCCTGTTACGATGACCATGATGTGCAGAGTTGTGCAAGTTCCTGATGGACAGATAAACAGGGTAATATTCAACGTTACCCATCATGACTGAAACCGTGGTTTTATTGCTGCTGATTATGATACCCATGTACGTTGCACCCTCAGTTTGATGATTCAGTTCATAAATCTGAGTCTGAAAAGAAAGCATCAAGAACTGCATAGCACCCAGTGAAAGAAGAATTATGTACAGCATGGCACCAGAAATAATTCCCAGACATGAAATCACTCCATCGCTGTTTGTTGTTGGCATCAAGATGGACATATGGAGCTGTATCAAACTCCTTCTCAAAGTCTTGATTCACCAAGATGTTGGTGATCACAATGTTGGGGTCTCAAAACCATATCTGGTATGGCTGTTTCTGCCAGTCTGGAGCATCCACCATAAGATTTGGAGAGATAACCATCTGAAAGCACTTCCATGGTGTGCTGCCCACATGGATCTCATTGATGGCCTGATACAGGGCTTGATGGTTATCAAACAGGGCCTCACCCTCATGCTTGTGGAGATCAAGTGCCCACAGGTCCAACAAGTCATCGATGTCTCTCTGAGACATCTCCACTTTGCAGAACAGGAAATCTGCCAGATGAAATTGGACTTCATCATTGAACAGGGACCATACATTTGGAATAGTGGAGAGAGATGAGGGAGCAGTATCTGGAGGCAAAGGCTGACCATGTTCATCACATTTTTGACCTGAATAAATGAATGAGAGCTTTGCGAGTGAGCATAAAATCTTCACTCACTGGAAAGATAAGGATGGAAAATTTTCCTATCCTATGACTCAGACTGATTTATCAGTGAGTCGGAGGTGAGATGTGGTAGTTGCAAAACTATGGGTGTCTCACTTATCCCATCTGAATCATCAAAGGCCACTGATGATGTTACAATTTTTCCATCTATCTTATCTTATCAGGTGCTTATCATCTATCTTATCGCTCAAAGCACCTACACCATACATTTACTGAACCTTCCCCAGCCAGACTGCTGCACCTCGCTAACACAGGACATTTACCACATGTACAATAGACTCTATTTACTATTATTAGAAAGACCCAGAACCATATATAAGTAGCACAGTTCTCGCTGTAATACTTCAGCTTCAAACTATAGTTCATCTATACCAACTCTCTCTCTAAACTGAGCCAAGCTCTAAGCAGCC
Organism: Armillaria mellea; assembly: GCA_030407055.1. Lineage (NCBI taxonomy): Eukaryota > Fungi > Basidiomycota > Agaricomycetes > Agaricales > Physalacriaceae > Armillaria > Armillaria mellea. The sequence continues at coordinate 142,282 of JAUDZF010000001.1, read as the reverse complement.
TACCTCTTCTCAGAGTCATAGACCCTTGTCATCTCTTCGGTGATTGTCCAAACACGAGACAGCTGAAGACCTAGACCCAAAGTCTTTGATCATGTGAAGTTTGGGTCTTACAGTTAGTTTGAAGCTTCCCTCACTACCACCACAAGAAACCACTCATGTTATTTGCAATCCTAATCCTCCTTGCCTCATCTCAACCGCCGTTCTCCTAGGAGCACTCATTGTGCTCAGCATCACCCTCATACTATTAGCTGCCCTCTACCTCGACTACAGCAGAAACCCTGAACCCCCCACCTGTCCCCAGCATGAACTGGGGAGAGAACAACCCATTCCTAATCTTCCTGAGGCCAGGGAGGATTGGTCAGCATACGAACACCTGTACCAATACCTACCCAGCACCCCACTCCGAAACGCAAATGATTCATCATATGACGGTTATGACTCTGATGATTCGAACCCCCCCATCCTCATCACTGGCCACACCCCCACACAGGCAGAGGCCATGCAACTTGGCAGGTACCTTCTACATACCCTCAGATTTGAGCTCGAGTCAGGACTTGGAGGAGGAGAGACCAGAGGAATGGAATTCAGAGTCGAGGAGGGAGACTGGTCATACCATGGACCCCCAATCATTGAGTTCGACTCTGATTGAGATGAGGAATATGACACAGACAGTGAACATGGAACAGAGGACTACTCCAACAACTACTGACTCCCCATCATTGAGGAGGAGTCTGACAGCAATGAATCTATGCTTGTCGGAACCCTCGAACCAAACCAGGTCACCCTACCAGACTCCCCCCTCCCGACACTCATCACACTCTCCAGAACCCCATCACCACCACCAGAATATGACACTGAGGGATGGGAGGACCAGGATGTCACCCCAATGGACCTCTCAGACCCCCCTCCCCCTCAGCCACACGACCCAGACTACCCGACCTACCTCTACTGGCCCGACAAATTCCCTGAGAATGGTGCCCCTTTCATTGTCAATGTTCCCCACAACCTACCCAATGACCCCCTCAACCCATATGCCCTCAACTACGAGTGGCCCAACCTATCCTCTAAGGACGAGGCCATCCTCGGACCAGCCAGAACCACTGATGAGCCTGCAGGCTCTGTGCACTCATAAATTTGTGGACCTGTAATAATTGAGCTACATTTCACACCCCTTCTGAACTTTCATATCAAGCACAGCCATGATCTTCAGGCACCTTGATCATGAATACCATCAAACCTCTTCTGGATCTGCATCACAGTCTTTCCTGATCATTTGGAATAGCTGCAGATGACTTGCATTCCATTACACAGTTCAAAGGACCAGTCAGTGAACTTAATAATTCGCTAGGGTCCACCACAGTCAAATCCTTACCAAGGCTGTTTAATTTGCACAGTTATAGCTTATAAAGTTTGCTTATAAGTTTGCTTAGTACAAGGATTGCTCAGAAGTAACAGCTACTTGCACAGCAATGCACAGTTGCACAGTTACTAGAGTTATAAAGCTGCTGACTGATTCCAACACAGCAGTAGTAAAGGGAGGTTAATAATACTCTATTCCGCAGTAAATAGTTCACTTGTGTTGCAAATCAACCAGGCAAGGACCAATATAGATTACATACAAGTATTTCTCAAGTAGTATAAAGGTAGCTAAGTAAAAAGTCGTTAGAAGGAGATCCCAAGAGACCCCAAGAGAGACACCTAGAGAATAAGTTTGTGAACTTGTTCCTTGTGTTCCACACCTCTTACATCCGATACACACACCCGAAGTTTTAGTTCTCTACTGTTCATTAGAGAATAACAATTAGTGAACTTCCCTTCACTAAAAGTTACCTATAACTTCGTGTGCTTGCCTCTTGTCCAAAAACCTCGCTAGGAAACCTTTATTGGTTACCCTTGCATGGCATTCTTGACATCTAAAGTTTGCTTGCATACCTGTGCACTTCAAAGAGCAATCTGCAGCTAGGATTGAAGCCCTTTAGCCACTAACACCCTTGTACAACCATTTCCGAACCTAGGAAACAACACCACTTAACTCTTATTGAGTTAGACACCTTGGACCATTAGCTACCTTTCCAATAGAAGGAAAAGTTCGCAACAGCTCCCCTATTGAAGCCAACTCAAGATTGATACCAACTAGCTTGATATTAGGATCTTTAAACCTATATCTTGCTTGCGCGTACTTTTCTTGGACAAAACTTTGCTACCACTCGGAACCAGAGCTTCATAAGTTCACATAGAGCTTACTGACTGAAGCTACAGACAGATTTCCAAACCAAAACTTCGCACTTCATATAGGTTGCCCCCACTCAGCACACACCCACATTTATGCATCACTTCCCTTCTAGGAAACTTTGCGTACATAACTTGAGCCTCTCTAGACCGTTAGGGACTCATAACAACCATAGCAAAAGTTTGCTACCATCCTAGGAAGCTATAGTCACCGCATGGAGGTGCAAGACTAGACTCGCTAGAACCTGCCTTCAGATTAGCTGCTTGATAGCACTTGCTGTTATAGGTCTTGTGTTTTCTGCCTGCAGGAGTCTTTAGGTTCATCACCGCAGCATGGGCAATCTGCCAGGAGGACATCGACACACAGATGGGATTTTGACTATGACGATCCATGGACTTCTGGCTTGCAACTCACATGGCTCCCCTCCTCAACCTACACACTGCCACAGCAGACAACATCAGTGCCTGCATCGAGACCAACCTGGACAGAGAACTACATGCCCTGACTGCAGGATCATGAGTCATGGAGTTATGAGGAAGAACTCTGGAGGAACAGGAGGAGCTTGAATGAGCTCTTGTAGAACTCGTGGACCAACACAACGCCTACCGGACTGAGCTCCATCGGCTTGGAATCCTCTAGGTTCGATACGTTCAACTACAATCCAGAAACCTTCAGGAATCTGGACTACAAGTTTGAATACCCCCGGCCCCTTCCAGATGAACCACCACACGTAATGAGACAACATGGATGCCATGCCCCATACCCCCAGAGCTGCCTCTTCACCGGAGCAGGTCCCAATGAAGCTGGCCCTTCTAATCCTCCAGAACCCCCTGCAGACCCTGACATGCCAGTAGATCCCCCCAGCCCTGGACAAGCAGAGTGAGACCGACTGCAAAAGCAGGTGGACCTCTAAGACCAGCCGCAGAATATGGAGAGGGACTTGAAAAAGGCCCTAGCCGATCTTGAGCTAAAGATCCATAAGCTCGAAAACCCTGGTGCCCCAGTACCCCAGAAAAATATCCAAGATGACCTATTCTCACTCCCAGGTTATCCTGAAGAACCAAACTTTCCCCCAGATCCCCTGAACCAACCCACTGGCACAGGACCAGAGCAAGCCCCATTCTATGGGATCAAACCGATCCTATACCAGATCCCGAAACCCTTCACCGGGGATCATGCAGACATCACAAGGTTTGTGGTGGACTGCTCCACCTATTTTACGAGTCATGGAATATACTACCACATCCCAGCACAGAAAACCCTTCTCGCCTCCTCTCTCCTCGAAGGACCTGCCAAAGACTGGTGGATCCACAAAGTCAGCGACTTCTACGACGCCTACAGCGGAGATTACTGATACTCCGACTGGGATGGCTTCATCAGCCTCCTAAAAGAACAGTTCGGTAACCCCGCAGTAGAAGAGGAACACGAGAAGAAGATGTACCTTCTCCAACTAGGCATGGACAATGCCAAAACCTACTTCAGCAAGCTTGAAGAGCTTGTGAAGCTGGCTGGCCTATGCTATGACATTGGGGAGAAAGGCCACATGACCCGTGCCACCCACACCAGAGTACCCCAATCCTATATTGACACCATCATCACTGGAGGACTTAATGTCCCACAAACCTACCCCAAATGGCGCGAGCAGATCGACCTCGTCCACACAGAATGGATCAAGGACCAGTCCTTCTGCTCCAACATTGCCACCTGCTTCCAACAGAGCACTAAGCCCAGACCGCCCCACTTCAGCCCCAGCAAACCTGCTGGGGCCACAAGTTCAATGCTGGCCAAGCAGACAAGAGAAGGGAAGATGATGACCAGGGATGCAGGGACAGGGCGGTGGACCACATATCATGACCAAGGGCAAGCCATGGAGATAGACCAATTACAAAAGGAAGGGAGGTGTTATTAATGCAAGGAGAAAGGACATTTATTGAAGGAGTGCCCCAAGAAGCAAGAATCAAAGGACATTCGCTCGGTGGTAGTTGCTGAGCAAGAACAATCAGAATCGAAGGTGGAGGAGGTAAAAGAGTAGGCTGTCAAGGGCTCAATTCCCCTTTGACAGCCACCTCCTCAGGTCTTGGTATGCAATCATCATATGCTGGTTGGACTTATACTGCTTCTTTAGCAACACTGCATGTTTTATCTACCACTATAAAAACTACCACTTTTAGCGTCTCTGGCACGACTAGCTACCCAGTACCCCCATCAGAATCGAACCGCTATGCTGTCCTAGCACAACTGGACACCAAGAACAACAAAACCATGACCTCCGAGCCCGCTGTGAGGGAGGGGACATGCCAGGTGGCGCTGGAGCCCTCGATACAAGTATTAGGACTTGGGTCAGAGTCAAGTAGGTGGTACGCCCTCGAGCCTCTGAAGCCGAAAGACTCAGTGCCTTCTTTGAAGGACAAGACACACCTTGCAAGGACCAATGCAGTGAAACTCAAGTGCCTGCCAAAGGCCAAGACCACAGAGTCCAACTCTCTGGGGCATGGGGCAGAGAGCCCTCACATGACCCAAGAAGGACTTCCCTCGACAGGACCCCCACGACCATCCAACCCACCTAAGGGAAAAGGCACCAACAGGGAAGGATTAGAGAAACAAATGAATCACCGAGTCGGAAGCAGCAAAGGAACAGAGCACAGCCCTACCTGACTGCTGGTGCCAGCAGGTAATGGCAGTCATGGTTCATGCGACAAGAATGCGATGTTCATGGACCAGCCCCCTGACCCTCGAAGGGTTGGCCCTGGCATTCAGACCGGAAGTAGGTATCCTCCCATTGTTCCTCCTCTGCCCAACCCCAATGAAGATGCACAACCAGCAAAGGATGACAACAAAGCCACAGGACAGGAAGCTGTTAGTGTCCAGACAGTGAAAAGGAGGCACAAGGTTACCATGATAGAGGTACCAGATGAAGAAGACAAAACTGCTTACCAGTGATGGTGGGCCAGGCAAAAAGCATCTTCACAAGCCAAGGATATACAGAGCGATGAAGACTGGTGTCCTACCACCCCAGACACTAGTGCTCTGCCACATTTGTGGCATTGGTATAAACCTTTTGAAGTTGATTGGACACTCCGAGCAATCCAAGAGGCGCAAAACTATTCAGAGGTGAAAGCATGCCTGAGTAACTGGATACACAAAGACCAACATGAAGAACTAGTAGAAGAGCTTGTCGCTCAACTATGGAAGGGAGGAGAAGAGGCGAGGGAGTTACTTCTCAAACTTCGAGAACCGATCCGATACATCCACAGCACCAAGAGTACCGGATGAGACCTTATGGTTGATATCCAGCTCAAGTCTACCATAAACCAAGAAGAACATGCCACCAGAGGACTGATTGATAGCAGCTGCACAGGAAGCTCAATCAATTGGTCCTACATAGAGAAACACGGACTATACACTTGAAAAACCGCTGTCCCAATTCCTGTCTATAATGCCAACAGAACACACAATAAAGCCGGAAGCATTACTGAATTTGCAGAACTACAAGTCACCATCGGAAATCACAGCGAACAGATTCACCTTCTGGTCACCGACCTCAGCTCCAAGGACATCTACCTTGGTCACGACTGGCTGAAATGCCACAACCCCATAATCAACTGGAAGACTGGCACACTCCTCTTTGGATGATGCCAGTGCACCAAGAACCCATTCCCATTACCTGATGCTGACCCAGATGACCAATGGGATGAAGAACTGGAAGAAGGAGAAATGATCCTGGCTGTCAATATGCAGGACGAGTTGGTCATACGCACTGTACACCACACCAATGAACTAGCTGCATAAGCAAGCAAGGACAAGCCGAAGAAGACTTTTGAAGAGATGGTACCCAAACATTATCGGGCGTACCACGACCTGTTCTTGAAAGAGAACTTTGATGAATTCCCTGAATGGAAACCTTGGGGACCATGCCATTGAACTCATTCCAAATGCCAAGTCCATGCTGGACTGTAAGGTTTACCCCTAAACTGAAACAAACAAGAACAGCTCGACAAGTTCTTAGACGAAAACCTGGCATCCAGGCGAATTTGTCCCTCAAAATCCCCATTCGCTTCTCCATTCTTCTTTGTTAAAAAGAAGGATGGCTCCTTATGACCTGTCCAAGACTATTAGAAACTGAACGAAATGACCATCAAAAACCGATATCCTCTCCCCTTGATCACTGAACTAATTGACAAGCTCCAAGGAGCAAAGTACTTCACCAAACTCGATGTCCAATGGGGCTACAATAACATCAGAATTAAAGAAGGAGATGAGGAAAAAGCAGCATTCAGAATGAATAGAGGATTATTTGAACCCACGGTCATGTTCTTTGGCCTCATGAACTCCCCTGCCACATTCCAATGGATGATGAACGATATCTTCAAGGACCTGATCGCTGAGGGAAAAGTCACCATTTACCTCAACGACATCTTGATCTTCACCAAGACCCTAGACGAGCACTGAAGGATTGTCAAACGAGTCCTCCAGCGCTTACGAGAAAACAAACTCTTTCTAAAAGTGGAAAAATGCGAGTTTGAGGTATTGGAAACCAAATACCTAGGGGTCATCATCAGTGAAAACTTGGTATGAATGGACCAAGTCAAGGTGGCAGGAATTGCTGAATGGCCAACCCTGATGAAGAAAAAGGAGCTGCAGTCTTTCCTTGGGTTCACCAACTTCTACCAAAAGTTCATCTGAGACTACTCCAAAATTGTATGACCCCTCACTCAGTTGACAGGCAATGTGGAATGGACATGGGGAACAGCACAGAACCAAGCCTTCCAGCAGCTGAAGAGACAAATGGCAGAGGACGTAGTGCTCGCCATTCCAACAGAAGAAGGAAAGTTCAAAGTGGAAGCAGACTCCAGTGATGGGGCCATCGGTGCCATACTCAGTCAATGACAAGAAGGGAAGTGGCAACCAGTCACCTTCATGTCCAAAGCATTAAACATGACCGAGCGAAATTATGAAATCTACAACAAAGAACTACTTGCTATAATGCTCACCCTGGATGAATGGTGCCATTACCTCATGGGACCCCTGGAGGATGTAGAAATCTTGACAGATCATTAGAACCTCCAGTACTTCCGAAAACCACAAAAGCTGAACAGACGACAGGCTCGATGGGTCACCAAACTCACCAAATACTACTTCACCCTCCAACACCTACCTGGGGTTGCCAACAAGAAGGCAGATCTCCTCTCCTGATGAGAAGACCATGGCCAAGGCAAAGATGACAACAACAACATCATCGTACTCCAACCAGAACACTTCTGAGCCCTCATCATGCCTACAACCACCGAAACCCATAAACAAATCAAAGACACCACCTGACGAGTGGATTCCTGGGACCAGGGAATCACTGACTCTCTAAATCATAAGTGAGGAATCACCAAAAGGGAGGAGCTACTCTTCTATGATGGAAGGGTATATGTACCAAAGGATGATGCTCTGAGAGGAGAAATCATAGCCCAAAACCATGATCACATCACAGCAGGACACCCGGGTATCAAAAAAACAAAAGAGTTGATTCAACGAGAATACTGGTGGCTGAAACTGAAAAAAGATGTAGAAAGATATGTGAAAGGATGCAAAGCATGCCAGCACACGAAGACAAGCACCCTGGCCAAGGCTGCCCTGCTACACCCGAATGCGATTCCTGAAGGACCATGGACCCATATTTTGGTCGACATGATTACTGGGTTGCAAGAGTCAAAAGGATACAATGTGCTATTGGTCATCGTGGACCGATTCTCGAAAGTGATCATCCCAGTACCATGCAATGTCGAGTTATCCATGGAAGGATGGGCTCAAACCCTATGGGATCACGTCTACACCAAACACAGAATGCCTCAGGTTGTAATCTCCGACTGAGGACCCCAGTTCGTGTCCACATTCATGAAAGACCTCTACCGGATACTTGACATCACCCCGAATGCCTCCACTGCCTTCCACCCTCAAATGGATGGACAGACCAAAAGAGTGAATCAAGAACTCAAAGGTTACTTAAGACTCTTCATCAGCTACCGACAGACAGATTGGAGTGACTGGTTGCCAATCGCAGAATTCACCCATAACAATTGAGTCCACTCTGCCATGGGGCAAAGTCCATTCATGACACTATACAGATGAAACCCCAGAATAGTCCCAGACTCCACTCGACTGTTGCCCTTCATCAACCCTGCTGCTGAAAATTTCACCAGCCAAATGATCAAGATCCACAAAAACACCCAATAAGCCTTGCAAAAAGTGGTGGAACAAATGAAAGTGCAATATGACAAGAAGAAGTGACCTGCCATTGAGTACCAAGTCAGTGACAAGGTCTGGCTAGACAGTGCCAATCTACATCTCCCACAACCAAAGAAAAAACTAGATGACAAATGGGTTGGACCATTCGAAATCATCCAGAAAACCAGAGCATCTGCCTACAAACTAAAGCTCCCCCCCCATTGGAAGATCCATCCCAGGTTTAACGAAAAACTCCTAATGCCTTACACTCCCCCAGCCTTCCCAAACCAACAAACACCAGCACCCCCACCACCAGACCTCATTGATGATGAAGAACAATATGAAATAGAGGAGGTACTGGACTCTAGGCCACGCAAAATCAGAGGGAAGAAAGGGAAAAAGTCACAAGAAGTAACTGACTACTTCATCAAATGGAAAGGATGGACCAGAGAACATAACTCATGGGTATGAGACTTGGAGATGGAAAATGCGCAAGAAGCCATTCAGGACTACGAAGATAAACTCCAGCAAGCTGGATGAATTGAAATAGCCAAAATTGTAACCAATGACATCCTCAATGGCACCAAAATTGTGGACCACAAGTACCAAGACGGTATATTTTACTACAAGGTTCAACATCCAGACAAACATCAGACCTGGATTGAAAACCCAGACATAGAAGAATGGGAACACCTCTTACAAGTATATTGGGCCAACAAGTATGCTGCATCATTTGACCTCCCAGAAAACCAGACCTGACAATCAGGACGATTGTCTTAAACGAGGGGGTAATGTTATGATTTTTCCATCTATCTTATCTTATCAGGTGCTTATCACCTATCTTATTGCTCAAAGCACCTACACCATACATTTACTGAACCTTCCCCAGCCAGACTGCTGCACCTCGCTAACACAGGACATTTACCACATGTACAATGGACTCTATTTACTATTATTAGAAAGACCCAGAACCATATATAAGTAGCACAGTTCTCGCTGTAATACTTCAGCTTCAAACTATAGTTCATCTATACCAACTCTCTCTCTAAACTGAGCCAAGCTCTAAGCAGCCTACCTCTTCTCAGAGTCATAGACCCTTGTCATCTCTTCGGTGATTGTCCAAACACGAGACAGCCGAAGACCTAGACCCAAAGTCTTTGATCACATAAAGTTTGGGTCTTACAGATGAGCTCAGTGGTGATGTGGGTCTCTCTTCTGAGTCAGATGACTCATCATCATATTTCTCGTGTTCAGTATGAGCTGCTAATATTGTTGGAGAGGCTCCATGGTGGGTGGAGTTGACATGTTTTGTGAGATCGCCAGCTCATTTGAATGTGTGAATACATCCTCACCACATACAACAATGTCGCACCATGGTCTTCCACAGTGAGCTGAAAAGGAGATGATAAGCAGATGTCTGCCATGGTGGAAGCAACAGGAGATTGAGGCTTACCAATTTTTTCTTCCAATTGACAGCAGCAGAGATCTCCCAAGTCCAACATTGATTTTCTATCTACTCCCATGACCTCTCACATGCCTATGCATGGTGTACCACTTGCAGTCCCCTCAGAGTTGATCCCTCAGACTCGTGCTGAGCTTGCTGATGCTCGATGGCAATGCACTGAAGAAAAAGGGCATCAGAAAGAGGAAAAAGCAGAGAAAAAGAAGCAGCAGAAGGTTCAGCAGCAGCATGCACAAAAGAAGATAGCTGCAGCAGAGGATGCGAATGCATGAGAGGATAAGGCAATCTACTCTCTCCATTCTGATCTTGATTTGCAGGCTTACCTCCTCCTTCCCACCAGCATGCCCCCTTCAAACCATCAAGCAAAACTGTGACAGATACAGCAACAAATGACATCCCACGAGTGATTACACCAGTGATCAGCTCACCATCAAGTATATCGGCAGACCTTCCTCCTGTAGACAAACTTGATGCCGTTGAATCCATGGATGAACTTCCACCAATGTCCTCAGTAGCCACATCAGAATCTGAAGGTCCCACAGATCATGTGATGATGGATATGGATTCCTTATCTGAACATGAGGAGGTTACAAGGGAGGGCTCAGGTGCAGCAATACTCAATGAAGGTGATTCTGATGATGCTTATATAGCTGGACAGTTGGATGGCAATACAGATAGTGACGATGAACAAGTGTTGTTCCAGAAATTTCTCATGGATCGTCAACATGCAAACAAAGGAGCTCAACAAAGAAAACCAAAGGTCATCAAAGAACCACCACTTGTTCATCCTCAGTCAAAGAATGAAAAGAAACAGCCTGCACCAAAGGTAAGTGCTTCCAAGTATCCTGATTGTAAACCTCAGGCTGACCTTTCAACAAGATGATTGTCGACAAGCTGGCCATCCATGATGGTATCACTGGTCTTCAGACAGTCACACCCACCCCAGCAGTCTGTCCAATCACAAAGGCTCAGAAGCGTCCACCAGTGTCTGATAATGATGAAGTCCAGAAAGACAGTGTGGAAATTTGAAGACCTACCTCTTCCTACTGCAGCTGATATCAAGCTCTTCAAGATAAACATAGTCTTGCCAGTCCTTGACTGGGTGGCAACTCTCGAGAATCACTTCAGTGCAAATAGCCACTCAGATCTCAAGCCAACTGTAACTCGTTTGTGGACAGGAACATTTGTGCACCTGCCAAAGTATCTCAATGATGCCAGGAAGGAACTTTGTGTGGAGCATCCAGCTGTCATGGGTATTGTAAGTCCAATCATTTTCGGTTTGTAATCATGGCTGACTAGTCTGAGATTCAAACCCAAATTTGTTCACATCGTAGTGAGATCGGTAAGGCTGCCATGTCAGCTATCTCTCACAATTGGAAGTACCCGGAGTTCAAGGGATGCAGCACAGTTGAGCAACAAGCAGAATGGGTGTGAAATGTGGCCAAAAACAAGTGGTTTGTGTACACAAAGCTGAAGAACTTGGTGCGTGGTGTTTAAAATGTTATCATGCTGATTCTAAAACAATTTTCAGGCTGCTGATGGGCATGGAGCTTACCTTGGGTGCCTGATCATTGAAACAATGGCATACCATGTGCAATGTACCTTAAAAACTCCAGTCACATCAGGACCACCAGCAGGTGCTCTGGCACTGGCAGCTGCAGCAGTACATGTGCCTCCTACTGTTAATGTTGAAGAATGAAGAGATGAGATATTTTATTAGGTGAAACGTGCACTCCAAGTCTGGAAGAAAGGGGTCAACATGCTGGCTGGAAAGCAGTCAAAGAATTCCCCAGACAGTTTCGGTGAAGATCTGTGGGGCAGGATAGCGAAGCAGCATTACAAGAATACAAAGATGCTGTCGACAGATAAATGGAATGAGATCTACTTGCGTTGCTGGGAGTTCAGTATGGGGAGGAAAGGAGATGATGAGGATGAGGATGAGGACAGCGATGATGTGGATATGTCTGAGTAAAGGTATGTGTTATGTTATTCTTGCTACCAAGTACTGACATGTCCCTAGTATTGAATCAATCTTTGTTCTGAGTCTGAGTCCCAGTCAGTGACAAAATTGTCATTCATTTTCATGAAGGAATGAAAGGTAGAGCAGTAATCTAGCCCTCATACACTTAGCCAGTTTTAGTTATGAGTTCTATAGATATTCTAAGTAGTTAATAGACTGTTTTTAAGCTTCAACTTCATACAGCGTGATCGCAAAGGCAGGAGAACTGAATGGTTAAATGGGCAGTTCTATGTATAGATGAGACATAAATCTATGATGTGTGGGTATAGATCTATGATGCATGGGTATAGGTAAGGTATGTCCCTATTAAAATGGTTATAGAACTCATGCACCCCTGTTATAGCCCTATACCATGTTATAGAGTATAGAGATCTATAGGGCAGGCCATCCTATACACCCTATACCCATGGTGAGATTGCTGATGCTTCGGGTTAGTATTGGAAAGGGCTAGGTGTAGCTGAGGATTCACTCAGTGAAGGTGTCCTAAAAGTGGTAGATTGGTCAGACTCAGGATTTTGACACAATGGTACATACATTATATAGGGCACGTAGAATTTTGCGAGCGACCCTTGTGAGCTTGCAAGCCATTTGCGAGTGTGACATCATTTGCAAGCTTTGCATGTGACATGATCGAGTTCAAATGTGAGTTCAACTGCATCAATGTTCCTAGATGTGACCCTTACATCCTTTCCAGCTCTGTGTTATGGATATCCACATTGACAGAAGTCCCTAGAGTCCTCTTGAAGTCTCCAGTCACTCAAATTTTTCTTCTTCCTTCTTCTTTTGCTTTCTTAACTTTGACTTACTCAGCTTAATGTACTTGTTATGACTCACTGACCTCACGAAACTTACAGAATATTCTTCTAACACCTTTTGTTTATGAACTAGATACTTGACATGTACTCAGTACCAAATTCTTACCTGTCTTGAACCCCTACCATTTCATGTGACCTCAAGCATCAGACACTAATCTACATGCTAGTCCTGTTAATCTGATATCTTAGAAGCCTAAGCTTCGTGCTAGTCTGCTAACTTCGTTTAAGATACCTGGAAGATACCCCAAGCTCACTCGAAGCTATTTCTCGCTTGCAGATATCACAATTCTCATGCTCTAACTCATACCTTCCTACCACAACTCCCTTGATTCACACACCTCCAGTTATCCTTTAGCATGGTATTCGACATTGACAACACTCTGATGGGATTGGACTCCACCAATTCTCTTATCCATGATTTATGTGATGCTGAAGACCATGTCGAGCCGACCTGCTTGATAGAAACCAGCGACAGTCGAGTAATTTAGATTCACCTGGAGGTGAAAGTAAGTGCCATGACTTGTCTGTCACACTTGTGTGTTCATTTGTCTTATTTGTTAAACACTTGTGAGCAATGTCAGAATGTGAGCAGGGCAATGTCAGAATGCTTGAAGACCTAAGTGTTCAACAGAGATCCACGTTTCTCGGGTAGGCAAGCACTGGCTCAACAGAGTTGGCTGAAGAATAAATCTAGAAAACCGAATGGAAAGCCCAAAATGCATGTTATCCTGAAGGAAGGTCAACCCACAAACGAAAGTATGGCATGCGGGCGAAAAATCATGAATATAACACTGGTTGATGTATCGATAGTAAGTGCGTTCCTATCCATTTTTCTTCGTTAACGACAGCTCACCGGCCTCAGAATGTGATTGACAGTGCCCGGTGTCGAATGTCAACGTCATGTATTTTCGGGCGGCGTTATCTTGCAACCTCGGGAAATGGATGTTCATTCTGTCCACAACTTTAACCTGTGCGAAGCAACCAAATCGACAGGTTCTGCCTCGTTGATCTCAACTCCGTGGTCTTGGCTTTTAAAAAGCCCGAACACCGGAAGGGCTATTGACCACGTGAACAGGGTTCCATCAGATGCACGATGCACGATGTTCATTGATACGAGCCCAGTAGATCTTTGCTCCTTTCCACTACTCGGTCTGTTCTGTTTTCCGTCTGAAAATCCCCTCGGAGTTTATCGAGCGTTATGGTCAATCTCGAAAAAGTGTTCCTCGAACCGCGCAACAAGAGACCGTCTGCACTAGCGTTCATCGCTCACGGCAGACTAGGTGGGACCATGGAATCTCCAGTCACATCCGCCCTCGCTGAAACGCTCCGAGCATCGTGGGGTGCCCGAGTTGTTAGATGGAATGCTCGCGGCGTAGGTCAAAGCAGCGGAAGGTCGGAATGGTCTAGTTTTCCGGCGTGGGTAGGCTGAGGATAATTGCTCGGATTACAAGGTATGCCGTCAACTGCAACCGTCCCCTATGTATGTATCAATTCTCGAGTAATAGGACATCTTCCGAGAAGAAGTCGTTCGATTCATGGATGAGTTCCCTTCTGCCCGCGACTGCGATCTGTTTGTTTGCGTCAGTGGTCTTTCTTCTTGCATCGTATGTTATTCTGATTTTTTGGATCAGGGATATTCATTGTGGAGCCATCTATGCCACTACCATTCGCATGCCAAAAGACCTCGCTGATCGATGCTCAAATGTATTCAATCGTATTCGATATATCCTAATATCTTATCCGATAGCAATTTCTCCAGTTCTCGGTCTCTTCAGAACTGGGTGGTACTTCCGTGCTTTAGAAGGTCTCGTTGGAGGTTCTTGGGAAAATTGTCGAGACGAAGCACGAGCCGATGTTCTCATTCTAATGGGCAAAGACGAACTCGGAAGCTTTTTATCACCAGTACGGATTGCGTACAACATGTGGATGAAAGTCCTGAAGAGCAAGAGGCGCGTGGAGCAGGGAATGTTCGACGTCGTTGTCGTTGATGGGGCGAACCATGTTTGGCACGATAGACTGGATAAACTGAGGGAAGAAGTGAATAGATGGCTGTAGATTTGTACTCAGATCCAAGGGGCTATCGCGACTCGATTGAAGTGAGGTTTGTGAAGATTCTGACCTTGTGAGAAGGATGATTTACTCACTGTGCAACAAGTCATTTCGTGAGGACTATCGGGTACGTTATCATATTATAGCACAAGGTGCGCGGCCAGTCATTGATCTTCGTGATGAGGGATCAGATTCCGAGGACTAACTTGAGACCTTAATGACCTT
The DNA here is from genome assembly GCA_030407055.1 of Armillaria mellea. Taxonomy (NCBI): domain Eukaryota; kingdom Fungi; phylum Basidiomycota; class Agaricomycetes; order Agaricales; family Physalacriaceae; genus Armillaria; species Armillaria mellea. The sequence continues at coordinate 127,268 of JAUDZF010000001.1, read as the reverse complement.
CTGATAGAAGTGCTCGAGAAGCAGTCAAATGCTCACACTGCCGAAGGAAATCAAGAATTGTATATCGAGCTATGTTCAACTCCACCTTGTTATCATAGGTATAAGTACGTCACCATTGCCTGCTAGAAGAAATTGATCTGTCTAAGTACTTTTTAATATTAGTAGAGGGCATAAAGAGAGGCATCGTCTGTATCATCACGCGTGTATACGACGAAGCAAATGAAACGGTGGTGTCGAACTGGCATCGTAATGCTCTCCTGTGGCAGATGGACGCTGGGAAAATGCGGCGGCCGCAATATATATGATTTACGGGCAATGAGAAGCCAGTCTATTTCTATACATGTGTCATTCTCCTGAGAAGACCTTAGGTGTTTCCACGCCTGTATGAGAACTGATGAGCTTCAGGAGCTCAGGCTTCTGCAGTTCGGGCCGTCGAATCCAATAGAACCCAAACATTCAAAACTCGACAATATACCTTGACGTCAAGCCAAGACGTTTACACGTCGATGTAAAAAAGGTGACATAAATCAGTGCCCGGGAGCAGGGAAGTATTCGTCCTGCTTCAAGAAGTACTGAGTACTGATCGTAGAATCCTGAAGGAGAAGCTGTGCTGATAAGTTTACATCGGGATTCGGCCCGGACATGAATAACGGCTGGGACCGGCGGGCTGGGCTTGGGCTGGGCGTTGCTTGGGTCAACTATCGCCAATTCAAGGTGCACACAATCGCGAAATCGCCTCGGTCAAAACAGAATCAACGTCCCGTACTGCCCTTTCAACAAATTAGTACTTAGGATCGGAAAGTCCGAGTGGGGTGAATTCTCCATGTTTTCAATTGAACCATGCCGCACACAGTGGCATACCGGCAAGCTTTCTCTTGTTCCCACTTTGGCTAGTACTGAAACAGATGGTTTTCACCTATGTACTCTATTTTGGATGGGGAAATTCTGTATAAAGTCTTACAATTTCCGTGATGAATCAATACACTCTGTCAAGCTTTTTTTTTCACAATTCTGAGAAACCAGCCCGGTGATTTATCTTCCTATCAAACCATTGCAAGGCGATTAATCTTGTCCAATAATCCAGCACCTCAATATCATTTTTGATTCTATGCTCGCCGGGTCCAATGATCTAAACCATTAACATACCTATGCCAAACATATGACGTCGTAGGTGACGCTGCTGATTTCATGGTGCTTTGGATCACGACACGAGTTGTCGATGGAATTCGTTTCCATAAATTTGCAAAACGTGATGTCAAATCATCTTCCTTCTTTCTGGCCAGCTTGATCGATTCGCACAACAAGCAGCCGTCATGAACAGAGCTCTGGCCCTCTATGCTCGGGCGGCGTCGGTTCGTGACTAAGGGCCAGGGTCTGATGGTTGCATCGCCCGACTCTGAGGCGCTACGCATACTTCCGCGGCCATACCGAAGCGAGGACGGTCCCATGCGCTCGGCCACATGCCAATATTCTCCTGTGAGCGCTGACCCATTAAGGGAGATGACAGTTTTTCGACCTGTAAGCGGGATGTCTATATGAACTTTGGAATGGACGCCCTAACTCATCTCTGCAGGGCCGGATTTACGGAAGGCCCGCCGTATAGTAGCGTCGGCAGGACATTATTGCGGTTCGTTCTCCTTACTTTCGAATTCAAGCCTTCTTCTTAGATGCATGTTGGCGGTCTCTGGGAAGTGTGGGTTTACGTCTTGGTCTAATTTGGTGCTGCTCATGATGGTCCGTATTCATGATAAGATACTTTCAAGATACAGACCTACACCCTGTTGCCTTTCGGGTACTGCTAATCCGTGTTGCGCTAGGCACGGCACATTGGTATCTCGTACCTTGTCCTAGAGGTCGTCTCTTCTATTCACTTTGGAATTCACGGGCCAGGGTTAACCGAAACTTATGAGAAAAAGAAGTTTTTGGTTTCCCCTGGTTTCGCTCAGCTAATATATCCAACATCAGATGAAGATGTTCCACCATCATTGTTTCCTGAATCTGCTCCTATTCAATCAACGTCCCCCTCTAATTGAAAAATGATCAAGTTTTCATTATTTGGGTGATGGGTTGCTTCTCCGCTTCGCGAGTTTCTTCAGCATTGGCGTCCAACGCTGAGTCCGGAACCGAGGACTGCATTTCGATCAGCCCGCACCGATGAGCAAATCATCAAGGATACGAAATAAAACAGGGGTGTCTCTAGGTATGACTGCTTACGCGGTTCGAAGTCGTCCGGCGATTCAATGCAAATCTTGATCCTAGATCGTCACGACTCCTTGGTCACCGGACTTGAATTGCCTTAACTTCAGCTTCTGGCGTTCCCTACTTTCCACCCAACCATGTACCAATTTCCAGTTAGCGACCGAAAGCGACTCCACAAAGGGAATACACCTACACTCCCGCAGACAAACTATTGTCAGCTCTGTCCGGCAAAGTTCACCAGGGTGACCCATTTACAGCGGCATATTCGTTCCCGTAAGTCTCGTTCCACTCTTTCGCGACATGGTCTCATCTCAAGTCGCTAGACACCAACGAGCGCAGTCATCATTGCGACGTAGGCGAAAATTATCTCAACGAAATTGTACCATGCTCATGAATCTTCTCAGCTATGCGGCGCCCAGTTCACGAGAAGCGATGTTCTCTCAAGGCACAAGAAAACATGCAAAGACCCGTGAGTATGGTCCTTTATGTCGAATAGGCAAACGCTAATTGTGGACAGCAGTGTGGTGTCCAACCGTTCAAGACAGAAGTCGTGCAAGGTTTGTTACCCATACATTACTTGCCCTTGCACAAGTTAACGGTTCGAATAGGCATGCGCGGCGTCCAAAGTTAAATGCGACCTTCGAGTACCCATGCTCGAGATGTGTCTCGCGCAAAGAAACCTGCATCTTCCTCAACGATCCTGCGGTTTCCCGCGAGAAAAGGCGTAATGCCAAGGAGCGTAGGATAATCTCCAAGGCAAACTGCCGTCAAAGCCCTGCAGAGACGATTTATGAATCATCTACTTCATCTACTTCCTCCTCGACCTCAGAAGACTCTCCGTTGTCACCTACGTTTTCGATCTCCCCAAGTACTCCTGACCCTGGAAACTATGGTCGAGAGGAAGGGGTATGGGCATCCGTTCACACTCACACCGGTTCATATTCTCGTTGGTCAGCTTCGACCTCCAACGGTGAATATATGGATTTCTCGTGGTTAGGTGCAGATGGCACCGGAGACGACGATAGCTATTACTCTTCTGTCCCTTTGTCTGCAGTGGTACCACATTCTGTGTCTACTGATACTCATTTCCCATTTCCGTACTCAGATCCTACACGGACTAACATGTCACCGTACGACAGCAGTATTGGTAGCTCTACGACTAGCCTGTAAAATATTTTGTACAATTAAAATCTCATTCGTACTCATGTGACATGCTGGAGGTTCTTTACAGAAATCTCGTTGTTCTCGCAGAACCCTCGCGCAGCAAGGAAGCTTCGATACCGGTGAACATAATCTTCCTAACTCTCGTCACAATCTGGTTCTACGAAGGCACCGATTGGCGAAAGTAGATTCGGGCGGCACTCCAGACAGTCAGCGACACGCATCGGCCGAAGCTCCACGGAATTGGAACCGTGGCAGGATCTATACCGATTGTAATCATCGAAGTAGGAGCTATTTTTTACGGGGGAAAATCAGAATGATCTCTCTGTGGCAGCTATCACAAGATGCGGAACTTGCCAGATCTCTTGTTCTCTAGAAGGTGTAATAAGCTCAGTACCACGGACTCGGCCCAAGACTGCCAAATTTCGATTCAACATGGCCGCCATTCTACAAATCGAACATCCTTGATCCTCATGTATTCAACTCCTAGTCTCTGTTTCTGACTATGGACCTGCTAGTCGGACGCTAGCCGTAAACGAAATAGCCGGAATCATACAGCTGACTCTCCAGATGCTGATTTCAACGTACGCTTAGCCATAGGTTCAATACGCCCCATACTCGTCGTCGGTATGCACATTTCGATCAAATTCTTGACTTTGTAAGGAGTTCTCCACATACTACGACCCTCATGTTACCGAAGAACCCACTTAAGGCCGATGCGTATCAGAACTCGAGTTGGATTCTTTCCCCGAAATGTCGTAAGTGCCTAGGCACTATCCAGTGCACTCGGACGGAGCTTTCCTTGATGATCAAGAATCAAGATTGCTTCCTGTACTCTCCTCCTTTCCTCTTGAGCTTTCTTCAAGGAGTCTTTCATGATTTCGTTTCGTTGGATAACGGAAGACCAGCATCGAGATTTCGAGATTTCCAGTGCTAATGATCATAATCAAAAAACACTTCGCCGTCGCTGAAAGGTTTCGTCTGGCTATATTGGCCTTGATCATTGATCTGAGAGATGTTACGAGATTTCTTCAACAGTTACACGTGCTCTGCATTGTACACATGGACAAAAGGCGGTTGCTCTCTTGCCTCCCCGTCTTTTCTATACAAAGTCAGGACCAGATGGTACTTCAAAATTTCCGTCTGCATGCCTTGTTCTAGAAATACCTCTTTCGAAACGATGACTCGAAAAGAACCTTGAATTATTAGAAGCATCGCGTGCCGGTGATCGGTCTTGGTGCGTTCATTGAATGTGCCAAAGAACGCTGCCTAAACAAGAAGCTTCTACGGCATAGCAAAGCGGTATGCCGTATGCTATGCAGCTGTGTGCCTAAGGGCGATGTGACTGGTTAATGCATTTGGCGAACAGAACTAGGCGGTCATTCCTTTGCGCGGTATACCTTGTGAACGGGAGCTGATTGAAAAGAGGTCGTCGTAGATCTTGGAATTCGGACCGCATCGTTGTTTAATTTAGTCTTGATTCAAACCAGCTACCCTGCAATTGACCCTATCTTCCTCTCAAAGTGAACCTTGTAGCTTGGTTTTCAGGAGATATCATTTTCGTGGCCGTCTCTATTTCTTCTGCATCTGTATCAAATCTCTTCGCGACTCTGCCTTTCACCTGTACCACAGGACTCCCATAAGTACTAAGTACTAAGTACCTACTGACTCATTTAGAAGCAAGTTAATAAGTAGCCGGTGAGAGTTGGTTTTGTCCTTCCCAGGATATTCCTTGAAGGAAGTTATGGGGTGGTATTCAAAGTTGATTCAAAGCCTATTGTTCTTCTCCTGAGATCGTGTAGGGTCAACGATGGACGAAAGCAGCCCCTCGTGGGTGACGGGCCGGTGCGGGATATCAGGGCCGGTAGTAAATCACAGTCACGGTACGTCACAACTCTTTCCCTCCCCGTTGCCGTTTCAAGTTCTTCACCGCCGTGACAACATCACTCACGGCTATTCCTCCTCACGGATCGCCGCAGCACCGAAAAAACTCTATGCTCCAACAAAGGGACATATATCGTGCCATTGTTATCGGTTAGTTCTTCATGCGTCTTGTCTGAGGTCTCACCAGATATGCTGATTTTGCGCTCGCCGGAAAGAGGCATTTTCACAAAATTCCATGTCAGAAAGTGGAAACCCGTCGATATGACTCTACTGCAGCCGCGTATTAACTTTTCCACCACCATTGACTCGTACGTTTTCCTAGTAACTAAAATTTTCGTCTTCGTACGAGGTTGGCCGGTCATTCTGCAGCCTGAGAGGTGATTTTGCGCAGTTCAACCTGAATCCTTCAAGCTTACCAATAGTCCATTAGGACTGTCGAGTGTTAATACGGATACTGGTCTCAGGCCGATGAAGTGAAATGTGGTACAGCCAAGGTGCGTATTACTGTATCTACCTTGTTATCTGCTTATAGCGAGGATCAGGAATTCAAATGACCTGTTGGTTAGAAGGATTTGCCCCCTCCGATACAGCGCTCTCAGCGCGCTTTCTGCCACTCTATCCGAAGAGGCGTCTTTTCCGGTATAGATTGTCGGGGCCAGCTCCTCCCAGATCCGCAGTCTGAATATGGCAATCAACTGGGCGGAGTCCATCAGGCAAAAAACTTGTTGGATGCAGCTCCTGGCAGTGCCATTAAAACCTTGTGGACAATCGCATTTTGAGGTGCGGGATATTGCGTTATGGGATTGAATGTTAGACAGAGCGTAGGTCGCCGATAGGCTCGTCGCTTACGTATTAACGGCCGGCCAAAGAAACCAGTATTCCTCAGCGGGGTGGGAGCCCATCGTCGTACTTGATGCCGTCGCCATCATATCAGGGGGTCACCTTCCATTCAGATCCGTCCTCCTCTCTGGTCATTATGCTCGTGGGACACCTGTGAGATGCGCGACGTCGGTGTCGGAGGCTCAGAAGGGAAGAAGGCGGTATTTTCCCCGTTTCAAAATTCATTTCCTTGTATCCAGAAGCCTCATTCTCCAATATGTGATCATTTAATCAGATCCGAGTACTATGCGTCTTCTTTTTTGAAGGTCGACTCGAACATGGATTCTTCGCATGACTCAGTGTCTGACGCGTTTCGCCATATTTGAGCATAGGTTTCATACGTTGCCCTGGCAAGAGGAACCCATCACGGGTGTCATTGCGACAAATCCTTTGGACATGTTGGCTCTCTAGGACGACCTGTTCATGTTTCATCTTTTGAAGTGGACTCTTTTTCGCCAAGGTGTGTTGTTTTCTTTACTTTATGCTCCATATCTGAGTTTTCTCTTCAGTTTGCTAAATCTAGGTCCTTACGGAGTTTACTTCGGCACGTATCGTCGTTATCGTAATCCATCAGTGTCGGTTGAGCGAAGCACTCGGAGAGAACGAACCATTGAATCTGAAGACCAAGTCATCCATGTTATCACCCAGTCTGGATTACTCGCCTCCGTCCTCGACTGCCACCATAAGGCTGTCCGTTGTGTGTCCGAGGCCAAGCGAAACAAAATCGATCACCTGGACGCCCTCTTTGTTGCCTCTTGCAAAAAATTCCGAGATGAGGACGAACTGTAGGCGTCGAGGTCTGGTATCGATGCGGCATCTGTCGCCCAAAGACTTTTGGTATGTCGATCAATCCGTTTGTCAATGCCAAGTCCTTGACCCGCTTTTGATCCCCAGTACATGAGTGGGAGATCTCACAACTCTATTTTTTCAATCTATCACCGGCTCTTAACTGAGGTTTGTCTTAATCATCCTACCCGTATCCACTCGTTTCCCGGGAGAAGGTGAAAACAGGTCACGAAAACACCGACATTCACCTTACTTCACCAGGCAGAGCAAAGATGTAGTTAGACGATGGCAAGGATACCGATCATATCGTCGGCGTACGCCACCATCGTAACCTAACGGAACAGCATTACCGTTACAGTCTGCCGCCATTTTGCTGCCACCGTGTCCATTCTGAGGATGCGCGTCGTCCTGTAGTCCTCCGTGACCGCTTGTCGGGTTGCACTTGTGTCTGCGATCGTTGTCGCCCAGTGGTCCATTGGGTCCTTGGCCGCTGTTATCTCCAGGAGGCCTTTCTGACAGACAGGTCCTGCCTCTGAGCCTCCGCCAGCCTTGACACGACCTCCTTCGGCCCGAGGAGGGCTGTTCTAGCCATTCCGCAGTCCTGGCAGTCCATTTTGAGACTCTGGCCGAGTTCGGTCATTGTCCCTAAAATTGGCTATCATGGCCATTCCGGTCCCCACTCGTCCCTGATGGACTGTTCTGTGAACCGTCTTAGCCAGGTTGGGGGCCATCATGTGATAAGCCGGATAGTCCTTGCTCTGAACCACTGCCGCGTAGGACCCTATCACCACTGGATCCTTGTCCTTCGTCATCTGATGGAGAGTTATTGCCGCCTCTCTCCAATTTTTTGATGAGAATGTCTGCTTACCGTTGGGCAAGGATGATGTGCGTGAAGGACATGTGAATGGTAGAAGGAGAGTAGGCTTTGCTGAGTTGTCCGAGAAGGTGGTGAGAGTATTCGAGCTGTAACAGATCAGCCGATACAGCTCATAATGCACTATTGGATGAGGATTTTCACACTTGGCTAGATGCATCCAGGCCAACCAACTTCACGCAGCCCATGCACGTGTTACGGACCGGAACTTATTCGAAGTTGGCAGTCTGCCGTTCGTCGTCACCATGCGATGCTCCAGCGTTGAAAGGAGCTGGTGGATGGGTGTCCGCGGTCCGATTTCGCACTGTATCCACGCTATTGCTGTCATCGTCCATGCTGTAAACAACAGTTACTAAGCTTTCATCTTGTTAGCGCGATGGAAGTCCTTTCTTGATGATCGGAACACGCTCCTACTAAAAGTTAACCAGTCCTATAATCTGTATCCGTTATGTGGGTTATCATAGATGTCACCGGAGCTAGCGGAAGTAAGACCGCTGGAATGGTTCGCCGGCGTAGATGCATACGCTGCTACCGAAGGGCAATAGGTCAGATTATTCTTCCTCCGATTGAAGCTATGCTCCACGCACGCGAACAAAAGAAGCTGCGAAGGCATACAGGATGTGAGGTGGAAAGTTTCCATGACACAGAGCTGAGTTACCTTCGGATCTTGCCACTTCCAGCTTGCGTTCGTCATCAATGCAAACAGTGCGCCAGTATGATCAACAAGGTTCGTCAATACGAACAAAATATGAATTTCTTTTGAGCGATGTTCAATAGCTAACGGTGGGAACATCCATCGAAGCGTTGCAGGTCCAAAAAATAGGTGAAACGATGTCGTATGCTTAATACATGCTTGCCCGCGCTATAATTTTGTTTAATGTTCCATTTTTTCTCAGATCATACGGCGACACGAAAGGACACACTCGAACACCGCTGGAACCTCGTTCAAATTTACTTGTATACAATGCAGAACCATATATATATCCTACATATCGAGTGACGGGAGGACACATTCCAAATGTCAGCATATAGCCACCACGTAGACTCTGGTATTTCAAAAGTCACCACACATCGTGAATCCTTCTATCCGTGCGACTGTCTCGGATGACAAGCAAGGTCTCCAGGCGATGCTCGATATCAAGAACGATGACCGCATTGATCTCGCTATGGAGAGGAGGTATCTTTATTATCGTTTATCAAATGGCCTATGAACTGAGTTTCTGTTGCACCAGATTGCTTCGGCGATTGGACTTGCGAATCATTCTCAGCATGACGATATTATGTACCTTAAATTTGCTTGCCCGTACCAACATAGTATGTGGTCGGAGTTCTTCTATCTATCTTTTCCTCAAACCTGCATCCTACATCCAGGGAAATGCCAGGATTCTCAACGCCGACACTGGCAACTCCATTTTACAGGTCCTACATATGACCGACCACCAGTTTCTTATCACGTTGATGGTTTTCCTCATCCCATATGCCCTGCTCGCGGCCCCATCATCGTATATGCTGAAACATTTCTCCCCTCCCTGTTGGCTCGCATTTTGTGCACTTGGATGGGGCGCAATTGATATTGGTATTGCGGCATCACAAAACTATGCAACTCTAGTCGCTCTACGAACAGGTACTTGGTGCATTTGAGGCAGGTGTGTCGGATATATTCTCCTGCTTGATTTGTTTTTTAGTTCTATTTATCAGGCCTCTTTCCCGGGATCATCTACTTGCTGACATTGTATGACCGTTTCCCTCTTCAATAATAGGTATTAACCCTTATCAACAGCTGGTACCACGTGGAAGAACGCCCCGTCCGGATTACTACGATAACAGCAGCTCTGGCCCTTGGAGGCGCCCTCAGCGGATTCATCGCATATGGAGCGGGGCATTTGAATAGAGATCAGGGTCTTGAAGGCTAGCGATGGTTGTTCATCATTGAGGGAGTGCCATCCTGTGTTCTCGCGTTGGTTCTACCTTTTTCCTTGCCTTCTTACCCGGAGAAGGCATCATGGTTATCATCCGAGGATCGTGATCTCTCCATTCATCGCCTAAAGGACGAAACGTGTAAGTCCTTGGGGCATGCCAAGGTGACCTGGGATGGCGCCAAAGCGACGTTGAGAGATGGAAGGCTCTACCTTCATTATGTGGCGTCCATCGCCATACAAACCGCTTTCTCAAGTTTGTCGTTTTTCTCGCCCACAATAGTGAGCGGGCTGGGTTACGAGGGACTAGACGCGCAGTTGTTCACGGTTCCACCGCTGGTCCTGGCGGTCATGACTTCGTTTTTGGTGTCGTGGATTGTTTAATCGACATCGAACCACTTCGATGACGGTGTTCATAGTGCTGTTCTCTGGTGGAGTGTCATTCTTCATCCAAGGTACGTCAACCTCACCATCCTTACAATTTCATTCAACACAAGCTCTTTAGGGGTACTACCACCGACTTCTGTCAAGGCACGCTATGCAATGTTTTGTATCGGAACAATGTCTGTGTTTGCATCCATGCCGCTCCTCATGATCTGGCTTACAGAGAACCTGAGGGACACGCATGCGATGACTTTGGCTATTCCTATGTATGGAACCTTCGGCTCGCTATTAGGCCAAATTACTGGTGAGCTGTGTTTCCAATACGCGATCCTTTGGCTGCAAGTTCATTCGCAACAGGTATTTTCATCTACAAGCCGAGTGAAGCGCCTGGATATCCTACCGGGCATTATACCAACGGGTCTCTACTCTTATTAGGTGCACTATGCGCTGGAGCATTGAGAGTTATCTATACGAGGAGTAACAACGCCCTGGATGTTGGAGAGACTAGATGGATGGTCTGAAATATTGGACCGCCGTATTTATCTCGAGCGTCTTTAGCAATACATTTATTGATAACCCAGAAATGGACCGTTGGTGGTGAGTAATCCAAGCACATTACAGTTTCTTCTGTATTGGCCAGATCAATATTACCGCACACTCGGAGAGCTATAGGAAAGCAACACGGCTCATGAGCTGTAAACGACTGGATGCAGGCAACAGCCGGTATTAGTATTGGTAAAAGCTGGAAACTCTACGCGTCGCAAAAATCCAGAAACATTGGAATCGATGGATGAGGACTCGGGAAAAGTCTAGCTACGAAAACGGAACAATCTAAGTACTTCTACCTGCCCTAAACAATCACGTGCACCGCTCCGAACCCGCCTTCGTCTGCCCTCGCCTACGCTCCCAACATCAAACTATGCCAGATACCGATTCTCCCTTTGACAAATAGATCCATCTGAACAGCTCTGATCTGAGTACATTCCTCTCTTTAATCTTACAACCAACACTGCTGGAGGTCTGAGATTTGCATGTGACTGTTTTTCTTGTGTAAAAAGAGCTGCAAAGCATATAAATGGACATAGTCCTCGAATGCTTGATGGAGAGGCATCCGCAAGAAGTTCCAAGCTCTATTTGGACGTTTCCCCCCACGATAAGCGCCGGTGGGCTGCGAAAGCAGCTTTATGTTTATTTTCCATAAGTTGGAGTCACTTCTTCCACCTTCCCCCTTATCATGGCACAGTCCGGAGCCTCCGTGATCACGTGTACTAAAGACCTCAAGTCCGTAGTAGCTTTACCCGGGACTATCACTAGCGTTAATCAGGGCCAGGAGAACTTCGCGTTCTTCTGATGCGTTTTTGCTTTTTCTCACGTTTGGTGCGTTTCGTTAATCACCCAGCCAAGGATCCATGACATATTCCCGTTCTTTTATTCACTCGACATCAACACTTAAATGAAGAGAGACGATGTCTACGAACTATTGGATTCACTTGAGGTAAGTATCTTCTTCCGATCTGAGTTAAAATTTCATCGATGAGACTTTGCCATGAATTAAAAGCAGGCAGCGACAAGACACAGCACGAGTGCCAATGATCTCCTTGATAACACAGCTGTCATCCTACGCCAAATTCTCTGCTCAGTGCTCTCCACTTTTGGTGACTCACGCAGCGGATGGCTAATCACCGGATCCATGAACATATAATCGTAATGTTTCCGCCGCGTTTCATTCCGTCTGGATGCTGATCGAGTCAAAGGTATCTCTGGATCCTGTTCGAAGATATCAAACGCGCCAATCACCGCTTGGAAACGAGCGTCCTGGAAAATGCGGCGTGGAACATTCTACTTGAAGCTCGGAAAATGAAAGCCGATTTCCTAGTAAGAGCTTTCACTTTTTTGGGACCTCTGAACTGACGCAATGGGTAGTAGTGCCTCTCCAACAATCCGGAAGTCAAATTTGATCCCTTTGAGTCGCACATGCGAAACTTTCTGCTCTTCCAAGAATCCTGGAGAAATATCACACACTTTGCTTCAGAGGATCCTCATCGCGTCATCGACTTTCTTCAGAAGGTGGAATATCTGACAGAGGCTTTACGTTATTGCCCCCTAACGTCGGCGGCACAGGAGATCGATCCTGCCGTAAAGGACCAATATAGAGCACGTTGCAGATGCTGCCTCTTTTATTTGGTGGAAATTCACGACATATTACCATCCTCATTGTCCTACGTGAACGTAGTCAAAGAGGGAATCCACCCAATATTCGCAGGAGGCTTCTCAGCAAGTCTCAACAGCTCAGAACAAATTACTCCATATCTAAGAATATCTGGAAAGGTCAGACAACCGATGATGGATCTTCGGTATGCTTGAAAGTTCTCCGAATTTTTGTGAACAATGGAGCGCAAAACGGCGACACGATCATCTCAGTGAGTCTGCATTTAGCATAGGAGAGCGTATACTGACCTCTTCCTTCGCTAAGAAATTTGCCCCGAGGTGCTGGTATGGAGGAACGTAAAGCACCCAAACGTGCTTCCGTTTCTTGGCGTCAATAATTTGCTTTTTGCTCCAAGTTTCTGCTTGATATCTCCATAAATGGACAACGGAAACACCATGTCCTTTCTCCGTCATCATCCTCGCCTCGATCTCCTACAATCAGTGAGGGTCTTTCCGAGCTCCACAATTCTTACTTCGAACCAACATATAGATAACTGGCGTCGCTCGAGGAATGGCATACCTGCGTTGCCTCGAACCTTCGATCGTTCACGCGGACATCCGAGGTGTGAGTTCCATGTAGTAATAATGGCGATGTACCTTATCTAAATTCTTTATATTCAGGCAAACACATTTATAACTGACGACTTGTGATGCTGCCTCGCCGATTTTGGCCTCGCGCTGGCTGTTGAGCCTTCATCTTCCTCATCTCGTAGCAACGGCATCTCCGGCTCTCTGCGATGGCTCGCTCCCGAGATCCTTAACTTTCATTTGTTCGACCCGCGATACCTCGCCGCCCGGGACGTCTATGCTTTTAGTTGTAGTATCCTTGAGGTACGACTTGCTTTCATCGTTTAACCCTATTGAATTCTGAATGCCTTTTCATAACAGATCTTTACAGAGAAGCCGCCCTGCGATCATCCACGAAGTCCTCACGAAAGGGAATCGTCAGGAATGACCATCTTTCATGAGAGAAACATCAAATAGTCCCACCGCCTTCTGCTCAATGTGGCTCACATCCCGATCCCTTTTGTATGGCTAAAGTACCGGGACAGATGTTCTGTGTCACTAGTATTCCTGAGCTATTTTAACTCCATGTCAATGATGATTTGGTTGGAAGAACTTCGCGGCGGCACGGGGTATTGGTGCACGACCACGTGGTCGGACTTTGAATTTCCAAACTTGAACTTGGACCGCGTCAACGATTCACGGCGGAACTTATTGTGCCAAGGAGTACCATACAAGCTACTTTGTTATCGAGGTGATTTTCTCTTACGATAATTATGTCCTTTGTTTGTGAAATCTTCGCAAATAACTCCTATTACCTTTATAAACCTTGACGATTTCTCACCAGTGACACTCACGCATTTTTCCCCCAACCAAGGCAGGCGTTACCACAAATCATCCTCCTCTATCACCAACCGAATCTACTACCAGCGGTCCTGGTCAAGTTACTCCTCTCAACCGTCCATGGTGCCCGGAATACACCATGCACCACACACCGATCGTTAAGAAGGCCCAAGGGAACAGCGAGTTCTCCGTCGAGTTACCAGAAATTAAAGAAAGGCACAGGGAAATTGCTGCAGACGCGCGCGGTCATTTCATCTACGGTCCTTCAGCAGAAGCCTTTTTGGACAAGTACATGCCTTGGAACGACGCGACCCCGAAAGCCTACAGGAGGAAGGTACCCACCAAGGACCAACAGAATCTACTTGCTTCCATGGCGCATATTCGAGAGTCTGCCATGTGCGCCAAATATGTACGCTGTTCTATCGCTTTCTTTCGTTCATTCCCTGACTATCTCATTCTCAGATCAAGGCTCTCGTCAACTGGCCCGTGCCGCTGAAAAGAAAAAGATCCCACCACTTGTCGACACTCCCCCAGCTTGGCAAATTCCGCGACCCAGATACAAACTGTGGGAATATCACAGTCGATATCGGAGTGTACGACTCGGACGATATGCCGAAAGGGGGCACCACCGATCACTCGCTCATGGAGACGCAGACAGAGTTCAAAGCGCACGCTACCTACGATGCTTTCGTTGACTTGGACGACGACCAACCCTCACTGGCTGCGGAAGAAAATGGCGAGGACGATGGGGAGGAAGGGGAATACGAGGTTGAGGAGGAAGAGTCAGAAGACGAAATCGCTGAGGAAGACGATGAACCAGAGGAAGAACCGCAAGTCGACGAGGCCGTACCTGTGGACGTCGAAGTGCTGCCTGATTTTCCGTTCGAGAACGATTCTATCAAGGGTCGTGAGACACGGGGACAGATATCCTGCTATGCGGGGGTCACCATGATGCTCCAGCACCGCTCCCACCTTTTCACAATTCTCATCTGTGGACCGTTCGCACGATCCATTCGCTGGGATAGATCTAGTGCGATTGTCAGCAAACGTTTTGACTACACCGACCAGAGGACGTTGATCTTCAAGTTTTACTTGCGTTTCGCCCAGTTATCACCAAACCAACGCGGTAAAGATCCGACCGTCTCTCCTCTTCTCGACGAGGATGCCGATGCCATAGCTCGTGCCAAATTCAACCAGTTTGATACAGACATGTGGCATGGTGATGCTGGGCCGAAACCACGGAGAGCCATCGCCATCGAGGACCAGAAGCTTCTGCGTATCGACATGACCTTCAATAACGAACCCCACCGATTTGTTGTCTGTGCCCCAAAGTTCGACGATGGTGCGTTCTCGCCTTTTGGACGATCGACACGTGGCTCTCTCGCTATCGATTTGGATAGTCCTAATCTGAAAGACCCCAAGAAGCCATACGGAGGATTACTGTTTATGAAAGACTATTGGCGAGAGGACTCACCTCGGACGGTGAAGGAATCGGACGTCTACGATCTCCTTGCTGAACACAAAGTCCCCCACGTAGCTGAAATGGAGGCTGGAGGCGACGTTCCCGACATGGTCATGATTACCCAAGAGCATGCCCGAGCATTGCCTAAACAGCGCAGATTGTCGACGTTACGAGCTCATAGAATCTTCTTGAACACTATCGGGAGAGACCTCACGACATTCTGCAGCGTCAAGAGCTTGGTGACATGTATTGCTGATGCCATGAAAGGTTAGCTCTCCCCCGTCCTTGGTATTTCCTCAAATCTCAACAATTCATTTTCGTAACAGCGAGCCAGGCAGCGTTTGATAGGGCGGGTATTTTGCACCGTGATATCAGTGCCGGAAATATCATGATTACTCGAGACCACCGGGGGTTCCTCATTGACTGGGATCATTGTGTCATTCTTACTGACAGAAGCGGTAAACGGCGCTTAGGGAGAACGGTTAGTATCATTGTTCAGTTCTCGCGCCCTTCTTGACTCTCATTATCATTATCCAGGGTACGTGGCAGTTCATGTCTGCGCACCTTCTGCTTTCTTCTGCGACCACGAACACGCTTGTGGATGACAAAGAGTCCTCCCTATGGGTTCTCCTCTATATTACGATGCGATACACTCACAATTCCTGCGAACCTGTCGCATTGGATCATGATTTGAAGTTTTGGTTTCAGGACTATGTAATCGGGTCTCGTGGGGATACAGGTGGTGCGGGCAAGCATTCCGTTTTATCGTTACCCCAACGGGTGCTGCCGTCCTTCTCCGTCCCCGGTCTCAATAATTTACTTCAAGAGTTAGCCGACGTTTTTGCTGTCCGATATCAACCGGAACCTAGTCCGGGCGATGATGCTGTACATGAGTTTGTGAAGGCATCCCCGCAACCACAGATGGCGGAGTACTCTACAAAGGGACAGTATCTCGCCAAGATGGAGAAACTGAACAGTCCTACTTGGCTTATCAAGACTTTGCGGAAGCATGCGAAAACGATGACGGTGCCTCGCAAGGGCAAGGATTGGCACAAGAACCCATGCTACAGCCAGGAGGAGTTCTTATGGGGCCCCATAAAGCACAAGGCGACGTCGGAACGTCTTAACACGAAGAGAGTGAAGGGTCTGGGCGGGGAAACTGATGGGTTCAGCTATGAAATTAATGAAGATGAGGACGAGAAGACTTAATAGCGTTTTAGGTAGTCACTATTGATAGAATGAGCCATACGTACCAGTTTCCACCTACCTTCTTTCGATTACTAGTGCTGCGCTGTTGGCTGTGCACAGTACCCTTAACACCTTATTTGGCTCCAATTCCTGGTGTTCGTAGTCGTAGCAGAGACTAACATACGGTTTATGAAGTACTCTTTCAAGTCTGTGTTGATCCTAAATTCGTACTCGCCATCCCGCTCACTTCTAAACCCATCAGGTGGGGTATCGACGGGAGCCGTTACTTAGAAGACGCTTCAGACAGTAGATTACCGAGACACATCAGATCGGCGAAAATGACAGCTTCGCTGCGCTTTTGTCTTATTAGGGGATGAGCGTGTAATATGACTGTCAGAGGACAGCAAAGTACAAAATCACCGTGTACACTCCGCAGCAGGGATATCACTTCTCTCTCGCCTGCTTGAAGGTGGGTCAATGGAGGGTCCATCAAGGGAAGTTCACCGACCTCACCGAGTCCCTATCCGCTGCCTTTGCGCGTCGTTTTCGGCTTTGTACTCCCGTTCGGTTTTGAACCGGCCCTGTACGGCGGTCCAGCTCTTTTCAGACTCTTTCGAATACGGCACAGGAGTGCCTTCTTCTTTTTTTCATCGAGTTTGGTACAAGTCGACAGTTCATTCAGCACCTCAATCTCCGTTGCCCACGTCTCCGGCTCCGGAGTCTCCAGAATAAGAGGTATACCCTGAAGTCTAGGATCGGTCAGGATATGGTGGAACGGCTCTAGGCCTATATATCCCCTATGTAGAGGTGAGCATCACAGGATGAATAGAGATGAAGTACGAACATGCCAATGTTCTCGTGGCGATCTCGTTTCGATGCGAAATCTGTCTTCGAATCGTTCAGGTGCATTGCTCGCAAATACGACAGGCCAACTCGTTCATCGAACTTTGTTACTAGTTTAAAGATGTCAGCAATCAAAGCAGTAAATCCAAGGTCGTGGTACATGTTTCTCTGACGCACAGAGCTTAGTAGAAGATCAGTAGAAGCTGATTACGACTCACTCCCATCCTTTCTTTGTGCGGATATCGTAGCCCTATTGCCATTTAAGCACGGTTAACGTTGAAATATAAATCGCTACCCACGGCTGCGAACATATGACCTAGAGGAGGCGTCAGCATTCTATAACTATAAGGGAAGGGATGCCTACATGTATCCAAACAGACTCCAACTCGGGATTTGTCCTCTACCGCTGCTATAATACCAGCGAGATGAGAGAAATCAGAACCTATGGTGTGGCCACTACCGGCCTGTAAAATTAATGTCAAATATCGTCGAAGTGACGGTCAATTTGGTTTACCATGTTCTCAAGTACAGTGACTACAGATGTTGTGCCGGCGTGGGCTCGATTGAGGCACTCCGCAATGAACCCTATTGATTCCCCTGTCGTTGTTGCACCCACGGATGATCCTGGACTATATATTGTCAACAAAAATCAATTACCACGATTCGCCTGACTTACTGAAAGTTGTAGATTTCCAAGCCGAGTTGCTCGCAACGGTTCAGGTCGTCGATGAAACATTCATAGGACTTTTGTCTTTTCTCACTATAAAATTCATTTAATGAAAATAACAAATTAAAGAGAGGAGGGGGGGACACACACGTCTGGATTGCCGAGATTGATGAGAAAGCTCCCATGCGGTAGTACATCTTTGGGTTCGTAGTGGTATTCCTTCATACGAGCCTTGAAGTTCTCAATATTTGAAGGGCTGAGACCACCAGACGCCCACTGCCTAGGAGATTTGAGAAACAGCCCAAATGCGCTAGCTCTAGATGGATAGTAAGACGACGGAAAGCTCGGGAGCAGGTGGATCGTGGCTCACCCTATAGATGCCGCATTTAGTACTGCATTCTCAACACCGCTGGCGACAGACACGTGGGCACCTACATGCCATGGACTAATATCTGAACAAACATCTGTTTCCGTTTTCACTTCGGCACTCCGCGCTTTTTGGACATCATTCTTTGCCTTCCGGGACCTTTTCGCTGGGCCTTCTAGTTGCTCTGCGACAGTGCTAGACCTACGGGTACGAGCCATGGCATGTAACAGAAAGTGTGCGTGGAACTGTTTTTTACTCCGTAGGGGGGGAAGCATGGACAGAAGGGGACAGGAATGCGGTGAGAATAAATCTACGACGTGATGGCGCGGAGAAAACCCGGATCGGCATTTGCCGTAATCCCCTACTGAGATCTTATCTTCCTTGTCTTCTTTCATAGTATTTCTTTAGCTTGTCTATTCAAGCCACCCTTGGTTCGGCCGGTGCGTACCTATTAATCAGAAGACTGGATCGTCATATCCTGGTCTGAGCAATCGGGGCCGGTTCTCCATCATTGCGCCCGAAAATGTTTTCTAAATTCTGCATCCGAACCGACGCTCATTGCTGCCGTCGCGTTCCACCGGGATTGTTTCATAGGTACGATCAAAAATTTGAAGATAGATAGATTTAAATCTGGTCTAATTCAGATCTTATTCCAGTTCATTTTTTGTACTCTTCACTATCATGCACTTCGGTTTATCGTGGAAACACGTTGTCGTTGTCAACAGAACATGAAAGCGTAGTAACTTGAACGGTACTCTATGCACCTCTTTTCCTTTCAAACCTTTGATCTATTTAACGTATAGTGCAGCGATAACAGTCGGGGATAGCACCAGCGCCACAACCTGTTATGCCTGACCGTCAGTTCTTAGCGCATTAATAGTCCACGGATCTGGACTGTGACCATAAAAGGTCTCTGGAGAGCAAGTGATTTTCAAAGCCGTACACAGGTCGCGGCCTCTGATCTGTGAACTTCAAGACAATGATACCATGGGAGAACACTGCTTCACACGCGTCTGCGTGACAACAGTTTACACCATATTTCGGAGTGCTATCCAGGGAGCCGTGCTGTCGGCTCACATTGGCGCCTTGAAAGGCCCGAATTGCGGAAATGAACATCGTTGGAGCTCGGACCTTTTACCAATAACTGAACGCAGGAAACGGCAAGTTGCGTGAGGCTGGAAACACATGGACCATTAGGCTGTATATGATATGATTAGCGCCCGAGCTGCTCCTTTTGTTCTCATGCTTTGGGTTGATTGGTTAGTGCCACCAAAGCGCATCTTGAGCGCCGTGCAACCATCAGCGCCATCAAATAATGGTAAAATTTCCCATAGAATTACTGTTGAGGCAGAATTCTTACTCCGCATACAGCATCTTTATCTATCGTGATCGCAACAAAACGCTGTATTACCGCGACCTTTGTCAAATAAGTCAAGAACTTGCATTCGCGGGGTGTTACCGAACGCTGGTTTCACAGCAGCCAATAACATATCACCGGGACCTAACTCGCAACGAGCCGCTGGCACACCACACATGTATGACAGCGTCTGTGGGAAGCTGTGTCACCATGGATCTTCGTCGATTGCTGTGGCGTTCCTAACACAGGTACTATTATGACGTCACACGCCGCGAGGGTACCGGTCGATGAGATACGTGTCTTTCCGTCTCGTCGTTTGTGTCGCCTTCGCAAATTTAGCAACGAAGTCAAGGACAAGAATCTGACCCGACGTCTTTACCCACACCGCCAGAATCATTGGCTTGGAAACGACAATGTTTCTCCTTGTTTTCCTTTTGTTGGCAAACAACAAAAGCGAACTCCGCCATCTACTTCGTGCCTCAGGTGGGGCTTTGAGTCTCCGCTCGATACCATTGACTCTCGAAATGTGTGTGGCGACAACGTGTGTTGCTCCTGGATGCTTACTATGATTATTCACGGTCCGGATCAGGTAAATAAATCTTTGACTGTTGGCTCCAGCTTATCGACTCATCCACTCAAGGGTAAACCGAGCCGAAACGCAGTATAAATATGGAACGGGTCCCAAATAAACATTCAATACCTTCCTTCAGTCCTTCACCTCGACGATGTCTACCAAACCAATCTCCTGCAACGAAACTGACATTGGCGCGCCGAGTGACAATACCACCCAGGGGCCCACTATCAAGCGGGACCACCTAGGTATCTTTGAAATCGTGTACGAGAAGGAGGGATCCGTCTTGGCCTCTCGCGATGCTGCCATGTTCGTGGTGAACAGCATCTCGAAGTACGGGGCTTTCTCCCTTCGCCTCTTCAAGGATGCCTATACTGCCGCATCGACGACGTTCCTCATCTATCTCACAGCCAACTTGTGGCTGAGCGCCTCCCCCACTGTGTCCATTTGTCTTATCAAAGTGGGACTCAACACCGTAGGCCCTCAGATGTTCATATTTTCCGTGGCTCATGCGAATACTTAGGTTGAAACTTGGATGGCCACCGGATTTTCTAGCTCAAATGATATGGTAGAAGGCTTCAAGTACAC
This sequence comes from Armillaria mellea, assembly GCA_030407055.1. Taxonomy (NCBI): domain Eukaryota; kingdom Fungi; phylum Basidiomycota; class Agaricomycetes; order Agaricales; family Physalacriaceae; genus Armillaria; species Armillaria mellea. Next base: position 106,587 of record JAUDZF010000001.1, on the reverse strand, counting down.
TGTGCTATATTGGTTGGCGTCTACCTCCGTATCGGTCGTGGCCACACGTTTCATGTGAGTCCTCTCCGTGAAACATATTCTTCGTACCTATAGCATCATAGCACGGGAAATGACCGCAAATTAGACTCAGCGATCAAATTGCATCTCTATCCTCAATATGCCAAAGGTCAGTCCCCTAGTCACCGATTCACTTCTTCGTGTAACTAATGCGTGCTACATTCCAATAGCAAGCTTGGCTTTGGACCTGGATACTGCAACTGGTACGATCTACTCTCGCTCTACGAACATACCTTTTTTCTCATGGCTTCTACAGGTGGCAATAGTTTTCCGAGGCCCGGGGAACTTCATCAAGGGCACTGTGAGGTGTGGACCACCCTAGACGCTATTATACGTCAGCTACGGGATTTCATCAGCATTCTCTTCCAAGTGGCGGTCCTCATTATTCTCCTCGACGGATCCTTGTCCTGGGTCATGACACTCGGGCTCTGCGCTCTCGGTATCATCTTTCTCAAGCCCATCAACAAATACGGAGGCGCAGGTAATATATTGCTGCAATAATGATGGCGTTTTTCATATACTCTTGTTTTAGGATACGCCTACTGGACGAATAATCGTCACTACGATCGTTTAATAGGACTCCACCAAATGATTTTTAATCCTTGGGTCTATCGTGATTCTATGCTCAAGAACGTCCAAGAAGACTACATATATCATGGTACGTCCTATCTCGCAGACGATATTTTCGTTCCAAACGATGATGCTTTGACAGAATACAAGAAAGAGATGGAAACCTTAGGTGTACAGCAATATAGCGAAGCCGACTTCGCCTCGGTGACAAGTGTTCCCCCTCCATGGTATTGGGATTTTGTGACAGTGGTCCTTGTTGACTGTTTTCCAGTACGGTCCCCCATACCATCCTGGGAGGAAAGACTAACACCAATCATTTCGTAGGCTCTGTGTTCTGTTGCGTTGTTCTGGACTCCTCTGACGCCGTCGCTCTTGTCTTCAGGCGTTCTTATCCAGGTGGCTTGGATGAGCCTGAGGAAAAACGTCGATTCAGTGCTGTTATACCAGTCGAATTCCTTTGTTGCTTTACTCCAGAAAGCGATGCTATGCTACAGAGATCTGCCTATTACTTCGACTATGGCTAGTGGTAACTCCAACTATCCTGACAGTGAGAAGCCTTCCGGTGAAGGAATGAGCCTGTCTTTCCAGTGAGTAATTTTCTATTGTCATTTCTGGACCTCAATTACCTGAATGCTCAGGAATGTTTCCTTAATTTACCCTGGAAATAAACAAGCCCTCGACAACGTTTCTTTTGATATTTCTCCAGGGCAAATCGTTGTTATCGTTGGTGTCAATGGCAGCGGAAAGTCTAGTCTTTTGAACCTTTTGCCTCGCTTGAGAGATCCTACTACCGGGAAAATACTCATCGACGGGAAACCCATACAACACTACGACCTAGAGTCTCTTCGATCTTCTATTACTATTCTTTCACAGGAAGACGTACTTTATCCACTATCCTACCGCGATAACTTTCTCATGGCTCTCGGAAACTCTGTCTCCCTTGTCGACGGAAAACGGCCAATGGAGATTCTTGAGAAGGCAGCTACTATGGGTGGATCGTCTGGAATCATCCACGAACAGCAGGAGGGCTTCGATTCGCTTTTCACTCCCAATAATGAAGCATTTGAACGTTTATTTCATGTCTCCATCTCGGGTTGTGGGCACAAATTTCCTTCGACTGCGGCGATACAGGTACAGCGACAGGAACACCCTTTACGGAAGCCTACGAAACTCTCGGGAGGCGAGAATCAACGGGTCCTTGCGTATGTTGCCTCTTCCCTTACAGTCTCGCCCCAGTTTTGATGAACTCGTTTCAGGTCCCGGGCATGCACGAAGCTATTGAACGGAGGCATCAAGCTCTTAATAGCCGACGAAGCAACTTCCGCAATGGATCCTGTGGCTGAACGTGCTCTGCTTAATGGTTTCCTGGAGCACTGTGAAGGCATGACGATGATCTTTGTCACGCACAGGTTTGGACATCTTGTCAAGCACGCTCATCAGATATTGTGAGTCTCCAATCGATGGATTCTTTGATAACGGGAAGGTTGATGACATGCGCTACAGGTGCTTGAATGAAGGGAAGATCGTAGAGCACGGAACTCATACCGAGCTTATGGCTTTCGGAGGAGAGTACGCGCAAATGTACAACGCGCAGGCACAGGCGTACCAAGGGCAAAAAGAATTCAGCGTGGTAGCTCGCGTGGCTGCGTGGTTGTCAGCGTGGTTGACAAATCGCAGAACTCCGACCAAAAGTTGATCAACTCCATCAAACGCGACGAGAGTCAATGTGTTCTGTTCATATCTGTTCCTCCTTGCATAGAATAAGCTTTATGATGATCTGTAAGGCTTAAATATGAATGCTTTGCTAAGATATTGAGACACTCTAAAATATGGTCAATATCACAAAAATAATATTCAAAGGGGTTGCCAAGTTTAAGAGTATCAAAAGCATTGTAGCCAAAGTAGATAATTTTCCAAGTATCCTAACAGTATAAACTGCCCCAGAGGCAGTTGCTTAAGCAAGAAGTAATAAGGTGCACAACATGGGGTTCCTATGAAGAGGACACCATGAGAAGAGTATTTTGTAGTTGGTATGAGTGACACCAAAGAAACAAGCCATTTAAAAGCAACAACACAAGGTCACATTCAGAAAATGCATCATTTGTATTGACTTGCATGATCTTAATGTGATGGTTGCATGGTGGCATGGTCGTGTGGTGGCATGGTACATGAGCATGGTTGAGGGTTAAATTTCAGAGAAAAAAATAACTTCATTAGTGTGTTTTATGGCCAACTGAGATAGTACTTGACACATTTAAGCTGTATTGAAGCTGTATTTGTGTGAAATTTATGGGTAATTTATGTTTACAACACAAGTTTAAAAATTTAAGTACTTAGAATGAGAGAGTACCACAGTTTTAATGTATAGCCATCTCAGAATCATATCTACATACATTTAAGATGTGCTGGTGACTAGAAATCATAGATCTGAAGTTCCACACACTGTACTTTGCAAAACTTGAGCTTAAAAGTCATTTTCCGACCCACTTATGCTTGCTCCAGATAATTCATGTTTGAAAGCAAAACAAACATACCGATATCTCACTGAAGCTTTCTGAGCATTGTGGAGTGTATATATACTAAATTTATTGTGTTCAACAGGAGTTGAATGAGTGATGTGTGTGGCTGCATGGCCATGCACCACACCAGCATGGTACCACACAGGTGACCATGCTGAATTCATAGTGCCCCATGGTAGGACCCCAGAGAATACCTATGTAACCCTGATCCCAAAATTTCCAAAATTGACCTATTCTGTCTGGACAAGAATTTCACAAATTTCATAGATTTGTCTGGTTTGGATCAGGGTTACTATATAGCAAAAATTTCCCTCCTAAGAGCATTTTCTGTGGTTTCTACCTCTGCATGTTCTTCTTTGAAGACTTTGGCTTTGCCTGGTGTATAACACAATTTGTATATACTCCTTCCCAGAACCCCTAGCATTGAACTGCTTGACAGCCTTCTGGATTTTTCCAGCACTTTCAGACTAGCTAAAGGATATGAAGAGCTCCATATTATCTCATGAAAGCTCAATAAACTGCCCCCAAAGGTGAATAGTCAATGGAGGAGAGAAAAGAACCAACATGATCTGAATGAAGGGTATGAGTACAAACCACTTTGTCTGCAGTAACAAGGTTGATCCAGTAATACTAGTAAACTGGTTTCCAGTATGGTGTTCATATACTTGAAGCACAAGGTATGAAAGCACACAGATGTTTGAGGAATTGGTCACTGAGGCATGATTCACACCCTTACTACCTGATTTGGAATACATTGCAATGACTGTGAATAGTCAGTCAAACTAAATGAATTTAAAGATGAATGATTTGAAGACCTCTCCTGATTGCTAAGTATGCAGATTTCCCAGAACCAACCAAGACAATCATGAAGTCATTGTTGAGCCTAGACTTCCGTGGCAATGGCAACACTCAAAACTCTGAGAGAGCTAAAGAAATATGCGTGCAATCACAGCAATCAAGGCTATGTGTTTGTGTGAGTGGTTCGGTGCACCTCTGTGCGGTCAATTTCTCTAGATGCAGGTATACACTTCGACTATACAGTCTGGAAGTAGTACCCTTTAGCAGTCGAGTACTAAGAGGCTCAGGCTGTAAGCTGAGGGGATCTCGATAAACAAGATTAAATGGAATCTGATATGATACAGATACCAAGAAACCATGCTAGATGTTCAGAACTGATCTAGAAAACGTAAAACCGGTCTGGTAGACATGAGACTGGCCTAATAAATGTTTGGACAATCAATTAAATGTGAGGAGAATCGAATAGACGTTTAGACAATCAAATAAATGTGTGGAGAGTCAAATAAATGTGTGGAGAACTGAATAAACATGTGAGGAATTGAATAGACATGTGTGGGCTTGAAACAGAGAGGTACTGGACAGAAATATGATAACTGAGTGTCATGGCAATACTGCACAGCAACTGGGGACAATGACAATGATGTGGGTGAACAATGCGGAGCTGGGCCTTCATGGAGGCAATAATACCCTATACTGGTGTGGGCAATGGATACGACGACAATGTAGAAGGTGAAGACGATAAAACAATCCTATCTGGTGAAATTGAAACAATGTTGCAGCATTAAAAGACAAAAGCAAGTTATTGGAGCAAGAATCCGTGTATTGGTGGTAATTAACACATCCAATAACATTGAGACTATAGCAAGCAATGGGGGATAACCTGGAGCGAAAGAACCTTTTCCCTCTCCTCTGTAGAATACGAGTTTTTATACTAAAAGTTTGGTTTTATAAATAGAAAAGATATCTAAGCATTGGTAAAGCTGTAAGTCATTGGATTAGTAAATCCATAGTAAATAGAAGACATTTTCATCAGCTGAGGCATAACAGCTTGTCTGTATTGCCATGTCTGGATGGGAAACCATGTGGAAGTGGAGAATGATGAGTAAACAGCTAGGTGCTGTTTAACTGCAGACTGTGAGGATATGGTACATGTTCTGAGGTTGATAAATGGATATAAGCTGCTGTGAAGGCTTGGCAAAGTAACAGCCTGAGTAACCGCAGTCTGGAGTATCCGTATTGGGTCAATATCTTTGATGGAGGAGTGCAGGGTCTAAATGATGTCACTATGATCGAGGAATCAAGGGGCGCGTCAATTGGGTGCCTAGGACTGATGCGGCAACTCCATTTTCGGTACGATCATCAATGAAAGGTGTATTGCCGTGATCGTTCACGGAAATATGGAGAATAAACATGAACGGAAGGGTATTAACATGGTTTGCTGAGTAGTAACCATGGTATATCACAGTTATTGAAGGATATTGAAGGGTGTAGCATATAATCGAAGGTTGGGGCATTAAATCGAGTGCGGCAATGTAGGATAAGGAAGATGGGAGTCGAATCTGTTATTATTGGGTAGTTGATGGATAAATCCGCGAATTCTGAGTGTACAGAGCCTGGAGGCTCATCATCGTTCACATAGATAGGTTTCAAGGCATTGACTCCAGCTTCAATGACCTGAGAAGGACTTGGAATTTGCTCCTTGAGAAAGATGTTCCAAATGATGCTTCCCATCAGAATGAGGCAAGCCAAACAAAACAACAATAGGTGTGAAGGAATTTTCATCAAAAGAACTGATGAGGGAGCTGATTCATCCAAGCAAAGTGGGGAGTATTGATGACGGTTGGCATGAGGATGTGCACCCAAGGTCCCACTACTACAAAAACATTCTCATCCAGAATCAAACCAGTGACTAATGAAATGACTAAACTTTCATTCATCCACTCGACGAGTTGAACCAACACAGAATCTGTCTGGACTTGGATCAGGGTTTACACATGCCTCAATATCCTGTTTGGACTTGGGGATCAAGGTTCTGACCAAGTTCCTTATTTTGTCCGGCCATTTACTCAGGGTTAAGGCCAAAATATTCCAAAATTTGTCTGGATTGAGATCAGGGTTACATAGGTATTCTCCGGGGTCCTCCCATGGTGCTGTTAGGTTTAGAGCTCCGATGATCTCATGAGTGAATCCGCTTTTATTAGCACTCGGCACATGGTATACCCTTAACATTGTCTGGTAATCTGGCTACACCTCCGGCCTTCTCGTTCGGAGTCAAAATGCCAGGGTCTCAACACGGCATCAGGCACAGGCCTCGTGTCCACAACACATCTGAGAATTTCAAATATGCATGCATCCACGATCCCACATGACTGCTTGATGTGTGTCTAGTCTCTCTTAGATGGAGAATATAGAAGAACAGAGTAGGGGTGATACCGCGGCTGTGGAACATATATCTTTTGGTACGTCTTCATCTTTCAAGTATCCGTTCGAGTCTGGGTAGATGTCACGATGCTGTAGGAGCTGAACTGAACGGAGGCAGCCTATGAGGCATTCATTTTGATCATACTTACATCTCGGCAATCTTTCTGCTTCTCTTCACAGGTGGGGCGCTTAAAAGACTAGCCTTTTATGAAGAAGCCATCAAATTTCATACCGTGTATCGGACGGCAGCACTACTAAAGCGTGGTGACGTCTTCCTTAGCTCGCTTTTATGTAACAATCTGACACTTGGACCCACAAACGCTACGTTTGATTCAAACCGGATTCGTGCAATGCCCGTTTCTGTGGCTGACCTTGATTAGTGTTACAGATGTTGAAACTCAGCATGGATGAACTAATCGGAACTATTTCGATCAGCGGAGCTCCATTCACTAATTCTCGAATTCATTTGCCAGTCGCACACCCATCGATTGCGCACAGCAATCATCGATGTACTTACGGTAAGTATATGCCAAGTAGAGGTACCTCAAGCTGACCTCAATTTCGAAAAGAGCGGCATGATGCACACATGCTCATTTGACGGTGGGAGGGAGCTCGAGAACCGGGGTTGGGGGGGATGTCAAGTCACAATGAAATTACGAATGCGCTTGCGCAATACGCACCTTCCTAAGTAAGCAATACGCCCACATGCACCCACACGCTGTCACGGATATATTCGGATCGGAACCGAACGCGACTCCGAGGATACGAACGCTGCCGGATATCCGGCTAGATCCTTCTTTCTATTCATTTTCATCACTAAAATACATCTAGGCAAACATCCTCGGAAACTACGATGGCGCATCCATCTGAGTAGGACATTCGGATACCAAATACCCGACCCTCCCCCGCTCCTTAGGCAACCGCCCCGCATCACGACGTTTTCGGATACTGCACGCCCCCGACCTTATCTCGCAAAGAAAAGGGAATTGCCCACATTAAAAAGAGGATTGCCGCTAACCATGGTGGAGAATTTCTTTGCATGCGCGATCTTCTATGATCTGACAATTTGGACCGCTGTTTTAGGAAACCTGGTCAGCTATAATCGCGTGCAGTATAGCCAGTGTATCGATGTACTGGACGTTTAACACGAATCAAGAAGCATCTTCTAGCACGATAATGAAGGTGCCTCACTACTTCGCCCAGAGAGGTACTACCGGTTAATATACGTGCGTGAAATTGACGCTTCTCTATCACATTCAGAATCCTTATGTCTATTTCATAGTACAATCGTCGCCGACGAAGGCGCAATATACAAAGTCGGACCATGGAGTGCCTAACCCTCCGGCGACAAATAAGAAGGGAAGAGCCCACTGTAAATTTCTCGATCGAGCGAGTAATATACGTGATATTGACCGTCTCCACAGATGAATTTATGTATCAAGTAGACTCTTTCTTGGAAACGATTGCTTTATTGGATCTACGGCTACAGGAACTTGCTTCGGTCTGTGCAGTTACACCGGTGGAGGACTTTGATGACATTAGCAATGTTAAAACAAGAAGTATTCTACACCGTCGAACGATCCGATGGAATATAGAATCTCGTGAGTCTTGTTAGACAGACTCGGCGTGGCACCGGCAGAGACAATGGAAAACGTCTCCACAAAAGACAATGACTTCATTCTTTACACTGCAAAGTTTGTTCGTTTCCTCCCTCAGTAATGACCAGATTATGACAAACAGTTTCGTTGAAAGTGGGGGTGGCACTTGCTACCCTAGCGCCCATATAAGCAGTCCGACGTGAATGTCTTCTTATAACATTGTCCTCCCCCCACTCATTTCCTTTCTTGTTTCCTTTCTTTTCTTTGTTTAATATTTCTTCTCCCCTCGCTTCTCGCGTCTATCATGGACTTCTCCAATCAGTCCACCGTCCCCCTGCCTTACAGCGTCATCGATCCTTTGACATCTGAGAGCCAGCTGCAGTCATCTCAGTCAATGGACCCTGCTTTATGGGCGAACTTCAACTTTGTCGGCGATAGTATTCTTGGCGACGACGAAGACACAAAATCCCCCTTATCCCGTGCTGCAACGGTCATGTCTAGTTTGATGGACCCGACATTTTTTACGGGAAGCATAAACTTTGGGGAGCCACTAGACACGTTGAGATCGAGGCGCGCTTCTGCTCTACCCAATGGTCTAATTTCAATGGATGTCCCCGAGACGGAAGTACCCCCTGCGGGAACGCGGGGGAGGCGTAACACGCGTCATCCATGGAAGGTGCGGGCTCATGCAGCCGCTAAGCATGAAGACGTTGTCGAAGAGGAATGTCGTGTGAGTCTAAGTTCAAGTCGTTATCCCGACACTCCTGGCGTCTTTCTGTAGGATGGCCTATGCCAAGTTTGCAAGGTTATCATGGCGCCGAGGGAGGGAACGTGGCAAGTGTGTCCAAAGTGCACTTACACGTACGTGTCGTGTCTTGTCCATATGTTCTCATCATTAATTATGTTAGGAATGTAGGCTCCTGAATCGACAATCCAATCCATTGTTTCGCGCAGGGGGACGGGCGATCTTCAGGCGCCTATACCCAGAGGAAAATCTTCCCGCCAGTGACGTCGACTGCAATCCGGCAGTCCTTGAAGCGCTGTACGCCGCGTACTTGTCCTCGCTCATAGAAGAATTCGCTCTTCATAGGAACGACGGCTTAGACCAGAAAGAACTCCAGCCGCTGATCGAGAGTAACGCAGCAAAGCATGCTTATTCCAAGTTGAGAATGAAGCAGCCTGTGATGTCCGAAGAGGTCACAGAGGAGAATGGCACGGTTGACTTGGAGTCGCAGTCGGAATTGATCAGATTAGAATGGTATAGTCCTGAAGAAGCGGGTCCTTCCACTCCAGTCTGAGCTGGGATACAGATATGAACACCGAATGTGAGAATGCTGAGCGCTGGTCGCTGGGTTTCGGTACAGTAAGATTAGTTTCTCGAAAATAGTTGGTATTTATCATGATATTCCCACCCCCTTAATACACCATAATTCCATTATTAGCGCTCTGGCGGCGACGCGAGTAAACCAAATGAGAGACGACTGACATCTTCTTTGCAGTCTGCGCGATTGTCAGCGCAATGTGCTCTACTTGCTTTACTTTCTTCCACTGCTGCGATGCCTAACTGAGAAGACTCAGAACGTAAACGCTATCTGATGAAGTTGTTTCCTTACTTTTATTCACCATCTCAAAGGTAGCGCGAGTCATGGCGTCAGGGTGATGGCTAAAGCAACAGCAAAATAAGCCGGAACTGTACAGTACGCCCTATCCATGAACCATAACATGATGAATCATCGGACAGGAAGGACTACGGGGCAGAAGGATGTCATCTCCTGTTAATAAGTATATGTTATGTTCCCAGTCATAGCAGCCACCTCGTCTGGACTAATATCCGACGATCAGCAGTTCAACGATCGAACGAGTACCTGCAACTCAACCAAAGTAACTCAACGATAGTCAACTGAAACCGCAACCAATTGGAGACCCAGGGCACAAGCTTGGAGTCTACGAGGGAGGGACACTCAGCGCACAAGCTTGAGGACGGTCAGTTGAACCTGAGCACCACGCAACCAATTGGAGCGATCCAGCGCACAAGCCTGGAGTCGATCGAGGAGTAGCTTACTCAGCGCACAACCTTGGGCAAGGTCGCTTCCCGTAGCCCGATAGATGGGGTAAGTGCACCTCCCAAAGTCATACAGGAGAATAGTGTTCCCAAGGCGTTCATGGTCTTCATGGTCTACGGAGCGTGAGAGGTGAAGGGACGGCCCCACCGCCCAAGTTTCGAATTTATCATCTGGGAAATCTGCGAGCCATCCCTTAATGCAAAAACTGTCAGTGCTGGATACCGCTAATTAACGCAAATATTGGTTATTTCCCTCTTTTTACCGTGCTGGATGATGGAACCAGCAGCCCTCCTCACCACTGTCCGCCATGATAGCTGTCCCTCTGCCGGAATGTCCCCCCATACAATTGAGCTTATAAGTGTTCAACCTGAGAGAAGCGACCAACTTTCAAAAAAAATTTGTACCTTGTGGTTTTGCGTAAGACTCTAAGAGGGAGATGCGTGACCGTGATGATCACGCTGATACCGGACGTCCTAATTAAGATAGGGCGCGCTGACTCAGCATTGCAGTTTTTTAACTTTTACAACTGTCCAACTCAAATTCAGCTGAGTTTTCGCTTATTCGTTCTAATTATTGCAACGGAAGTCTGGTACTACGATGTAATCTACATCAGACAGCTTTCGCCTGGTGAGTTTTCATGGAGAATTTTTCAGAATGGCCATCTTAACGGCTTTGGTCCGTAGCGCAACTCCTGCTTGAGTTGCAGACATCGTAGAAAATTATCAGTCCTCCTGAGACTTGGTATTGGAGAGGTTCCTATTCATATAACCATGTCTGTCGCAACCCATTTCCAAAATCATACCGAAAGCTTTATTCAGACCATTGATTTGCTCTTTTGTTACAGACGTGATGCTTAGCAACGACTGTCTGATTCCATCCTCCTGCTATACTGCAGGAATACATGATATCTGATCACTCAGACCTACTTCTCTGTATTTTTTTCAGCACGAAATTCTATCTAATCGTCTTCTCGCAGAATATGGATCTGTCGCTCCCGAAACCACTCTTGCCACTCCGATGGTCAATGCACCGCCCCAAAATTGCTCAAATCGGCTATTGTTGACAATTGGTACTCGATTGCTTACAGCCAATAGCCATAAAAGACATATCCTGGATTGCCCCCGCCACTCCAGAGCAACACTTTCCATAATAATCAATATCCCGACAACCAATTCGCACTACTTCGAAATCGAATATAAGGCGGGGTGTCCCACCATGTTTTCACCCATCCCCCGCTGCCTCCCAGTATTTTCCCACCGAACAAATCCCTCCCCTCATACTTTCACCGTTCTCAAAACACGATGCCTCGCGTCTCCTCCGAAAAGTCAAAGGTGACTATCACCCCTTATCATCAGGCACACAGTGGCACACAATTGTACCGTTGCTGACGTTATCCTCTCCCTAATCTAGGACCGTCCTACCTGCCAAATTTGCGGAAATCAGTTTGCCGGACAGACTGGCCTCAGTCGCCATAAAAGGCTCCACGATCCATTTGCCATCCGGTACCGATATTTCCTTTCTCCCTCTTTCTTTCTTTCACTTATCCTTCCGGTTTTCAGGTATGAATGCCTGCACTGTGGCAAACTCATGAGCCAGAAAGCGAATCTGGATTCTCACATCGAGAAGTTACAGTTAGTGCTCTTTGCAATCGGTCTTTCTTGAGACTGACCCTTCCGTTCCCTAGTCTAGGACCTCACAAATGCTCTGTTGCTGGCTGCTGTATGGCTTTCCTTCAACCTCGTAGCCTCGAACGCCATGTCCGCAAATGCAAGGGACCTCAACATCTGGACGCTGCCAGGCCTTCATCGTCGGCGCTCTCATCGAAACATTTCCTTCCTGGCATCAATGCTGGCATGCTACTCGAAGGTCTCGGAGTCTTCCCGGCGTCTCCGCAGTCGGATCTCGACGCTGGGTCCCCCAAAGAGCTCATATCCGTTTCGGACTCTTTCCCCAAGCCTTACGAGCCTCCTGCGTCGCCCGCTGTCTCTGAGCATCAACCTGATCGCCAAGGGACCAATTCGAATGCGGAGACTCTCACAGAGATCGAGCAGTGGCTCCAGACGTACTCCATTACCTCCAATCTTGGTCTTACCGATCCATTATCCTTCGACTCTTTTTTACACGATTTCTCATTCAAGTCCTTCGAGACAACCGACTCGTCGTTTTCATTTGATTTTGATTTGTCGCTACCCTCGTCATCATCCTTCCCAGCCGAGCAGCCACTATTCGACTTTAACTTTGACCAGAGCGTCGACATCACTGGTTCATTTCCTTACTTTTGAATCTCTTTGTTTTCGGACACTTCGATCTTATCTTATTGTCATTTCGCACCATTCAAATTTCATCATTCAATCAATGCATTAGATACCACATGATTTTTATTCTTATTTGACACATCCTGTTTACAAACAAATCCGAATTCCCGATAGAATACGATTCCACCACTGTCCAAATGTACATCTCCCAAATATCATAAAAGGGATCCCGACGTGTTCGCACCTCAGCGCCCTGCCTTCCCCCGACGACATGAGACTTTCCCATATTGCCCACATCACACACTCTCCTCTAAAGTCCCGCTAAACGTCGACACAACGATCCGGCCCTTAAACTACGTACTGGCAGAAATAGTATACCAGTTCCTGGAAAGATATCGAAGAATTATCATTCAGCATGCTCGGGCCATGAACTGACATAACTATGGCGAGAGGAGTAGGAATGTAACCGACTCGAGCGATGTAACATTGGACAAGCGTTAGATGTTCCAATGGTTCGCGTACAGTTCTCAGGGAATACCGACGGGTGAGGAATGTACGTATGCCTCGCAGTTCCCCTCATACAGTTGGACGCACCGATATAAGGGTGGGTATAATTGTCAGATGATAGATGTGTGTATGCTGAAAACACCATAGACGTAACGCTAGGATTTTGATAATTAGCCTACTGAATTTTGTTCTAATGATGTGATCCCTGGAAGCGAGCTCCCATGTTTCTGGAAGGAAAAGACATTCTCAAACGTAAGAATAATCTCTGAGCTCCCTAGGTCGATACACCAGAAGGATTGTTCAGAAGTATAGAGGTAAGGTAATAGAGGAAATCCTGTAATGACATGAAAGGTAAACAGCCTCCTAAAGTTATATCAGTCGCCTACACTAGGCAGAAATTTCAGCGAAGTTGCTGCATCTTCGTAACATCCGGTGTCTAAGTCGATGCGCTGAAGAGGATGAATGATTGTCGAACTTGTCGAACCCGGGCGGAAGGGAAGGACCATGACCTTAATAGCAAGAAGCAAGATCAACCGCAACAGCAGGGTAACGATTTGAAATCGATTGGATGGGGTAGCTAGGCGGGAGAGAAGTCATACAAATGAGGCTACGCTTTCTCAGTTTCTGGATTTTGCAAGACCAGGTTTCGGCAAATTCTGAAAGCAGACGCGATAGGGATCAATACTTAGTCCCAAGGAGTGTCGGCGGCGAATAACTCTTCGTAACATTCAATGGAGAGACCAGGAAATAGTCGGTATTATGTCGTTTCCAGCATGGCTACGGTTGATGCCATCGTTTGTTGAAGATCATGCCACATGGATTGTGGTCAAAAAGACGTGTCGGCCTCGGTCGGGGCGCGAAACGCACGTGATTATATATAGGTTAACTCCCGACCCTCTAGTCGGAGCCGCTCCATAACCGGCAGCTACAGGATCCATCGCTGGCACTTGTTAAACCAGCGAATAGAATCCAATTGACTTGGCGATTAGCTTTGTCTAAGCTACAGTATGTACCTCGAGTCCCCGACGGCTGGAGCCTAGATTGTATCCAAGTTTTCTCAGGAAGCATTACTTCGGCCATGACTATACCGCTACTGTTCGACACGGCAGTGCCACTACATGAGGATTCTGGTGTTGCTCCAATTCTAGTCCAGCATTCTAGGATCCCACCGTCAGTTTTGGCAGTCGCATCTCTGCATCTTGATTCTTTACTTGATTTCCTTCGTCGTATTTTCGCTTCCACCAGTGTGACACGTCATAACTAGGGTCAACTGTCCTAGAGTTCTCTGTTGTTCTGAACGTATGTCGTCCTGGGTCCACACTGCACTGCCTACGACACAATCCCAATCCATTGCACCTCCTTACACGCATCGATGCTTCAACGTTTTTTCAGTGACCCTTCCGCCTCTGACAACTTCATGCTTTGATTTCGTCTCACTGAACATGGCAAGCATTAAAAGTTTTTGCTGAGATGCCCTCTTAAGATAACACGATGTCATGAGGTATTGAAGGGAGCCGTATGCAATGTCCTGCATCACCGAATCCCATCGACACGAGGATGTACTTCATATGCAACTGTCACTATCAACGCGATGTTCAAGAACCCTCGAGATAAGACATCGTGGAACATTTAGGAAACGTGGTGTCATAAGTCCCTCCCTCTTCCTTCATTGGCTACACTTAAAACTCCCATGACGATAATTATTATGTTCCGTGATTTTCAGACACACGGTCGTCAGAGCTACGGGTTCCGGGCCATATGGCATTGAGAGATAAGCCTGGGTAAGATGTTGACATGTCGAGAAACCCACTCGGACGTTGATTACTCGATCACAGAGATAGAAGTTTGCGATTGCATGACTGGGAAATACGCATCAAGTGGACTTCGGTCGATAGGAGTAATTGATGGACGACTAGGTGAGTGCTAATGGTAATGGTAGCAGCGACTCCAAATACTCTCGACGCTCAGTCCTTCGACCGACGCTTATCGGCTTTCCTCAGAAACCCTATTGCAGCCACGACGATTAAACAGTTTCGAAGGTGATATGTCGAAGCCTGTATTTCACGAATGACGGCCGTGGGGTCAGATGGATCTCATCGCAAGTCAGAATGGCAGATCCAGGAATGGTCTTCCGGACTTCGAAGCTTACAACCCTGAGTATTTGCTGTCCTTAAAATGACTCCGTGAACCAGTTCGTTTATCTCAATCAATTACTTCACCATACCGTTCCATTATCACAAGACAAAGAAGGAACACTTCAATCAGAAATATCCCCGAGTCGGCACAGGTGCCTTGGAATTGATGGACGGACCACCTGAATTAAGCGTTCCCGAGTTGTCAGGGAGAAGAAAGAGCGGTCATAATTGAATTCACATCTGCTGAGTACAATCTTACAAAATAGAACATCGTGAACAGGTTCCCCGGTGTCGGGATAATGGTCTACTCGGAGACACTAACCCGGTTTAAGTATCACACCTGAGAAACATCTCTCCATAGCAGCGGAAAGCTATCCTATACGCTGGGCCATCATTGAATGGGCTGTTCGAGAACTTCGGGTGTGCATACGAAAATGCCAGCTGTGGGCGTTCTTCTTATCTTCCGGGAATAGTTCTTTGAATTCCTCGACCGTCGAACCTATCCTCGATCGCGCCTCACAGTGGTTAAACAACATCAAGTCGAATTTATTGAACATCGAAGGTCGTTATCCAGATAGAAATATAACACGGTCAAGGTCCTTGATCCTCTAAGTCGTAGCGATATGTACGCTCATTTGAAGTCAGAGATTAGATCAGGCCGAGTTGAAATATTGCCCTCATCGCCGCCAGATAAATTGGCGGTAGAACTAGCATCCAATTCCACATTTCTTTGAAGCATTTTCACAGTGGCTTCGGACGCGATGCGATGAGCTGAACGCGTCACATAAGTCGACATCATGGGGTCATTAATATAATGCGGACTGACCGTCAAGGCTCTCCGCAACTCTCTTCTTCAGTTCTTCGTGAAGGTCCTCCTCAGTGTTTGTGTTAGCATTTTCGGGTGAGACATGTCCGGGTGGCACGGAAGTCGAAGTGGCATGCACTGTCTCCAATTCCGGAGTCGTTTTGCGAAGTTGCAACTCCGAGGGGTTGGAAGTGGCTGTAGCGGCAGCGGTGGTTGTAGCAGAGTCGGACATGATGTTCAGTATAGTCGCGGAGCGTATGAGTGAAGGGCGATTATATAGTGACCTGGAATGGCTTCGAATAAAGGCAAGGTCCAGATGAAGGACAAGGGTGGTCGCGTTAGTGGCGTCAACTTCTATCACATGTAACAAAGAAACAATGCACTGATCGGGAATGTTCTTTGTCAAACATTGTGATCTAAGAACAACAGGGAACATAGCACCGGCGGTCTGTGGAAGGCGGTAACCGTGTCATCTCATGCTGAGCAGGGAAGGTAAACGGCCTCTTTCACATAGTGAAAGGGGAAGGATAATAGACAGGAATAAGTGAAAAATTCTATGACCTAGACGCAGAATGGACCGTGGTCGTTGAAGGAGCGAAGCTGTGGCAACGCATCTGGCCCTATATAAGTGGACGACACAGAAGAACAAGTATGTGCTTACGAGTGAGATCACGGTCTTTAATATATGGGATGTAACCCGTGCGCTCAGTGCTGCCACTGATTTCAGACGTAACTTATGACCCGACAGGAATTCCGGCATTCAGAGAGGTCTAAACAGTGAACCTTTGAAGCTGTGAAGTGTTGGGATAATACACCAGCTCTTACCAAAATAATATTTCTCGTGTGTAATGTGCAAGAAATGATAGCACGTACACGTCGTCTTCGGCTATAACGCCCCAACTTCTCGGAAGGCTCCGACCGGCGGAGGGATTGTAGCAGAAGAAACACTGCACCTGGTTGTACCGATACCAGGACCGACCACCTATATAAATAAGAGCAGTCGCGAGAACAAAAGCTTCGACTGAACGAAACCATCGCGATGGGCTCACCTACTCGGGAAGATTAGTTGTGAACGACAGATTCAAAATGACCTTTGTGCGCTGGATAAATAGCACTCGCCAACTGATAGTCGCATGGGACAGAGGACTGAGGATTGCATGCCAAAATTTTCAAACAAGGTGCTTAACTGGATGGTCAATGATCCAACAAAAATACGGGCCAATGATAAGGGTGTCACGAAACTGAGAAACTATTGAGAACGCAGTCTTGGTTCGCCCCGCCCAGCAGGGGGAATTGCTTCTTTGCCCGGAAAGGCACTTACACATCCAAATGTAAATGAACGACGGAGACAGTGAATCAGAGTACCTTGAAGATTTGAACGTCCGATCCTATAAACAGTATGTAATTATTAATGAGTCTACATCCTAAATGAAGTGAGTGATATGCAAACCGATAGTACCTGTCCGTTCCGCCCCGTAATAGCGATAAGAATGAATGGACACGAGCCCTCTATTTCTCTACATTTCCTGAAAGCATCTCCCTCTTGATCCCAATCTCTTCTCTCAGCATCGAGATCCGGCTATCCAACCTCGATGATAAATCAGCGGTGCTTGGTGCAAGAGCCATCGCCTTATCCAGCTTGGCCTCGGCATCCTCTAGCACCTCTTCCCATCCATCTCCCTCTTTACCCATCGCCTCCTTCTCTTTGAGGTTAACGACGGCAAGTTCGAACATCGCTACGCCACAGATCCATGTACTGACCCTAATATCCCCCTGCTTATCAATCGCGTCCTGAAAGAACGCGCGAGAAGTTTCAAAGTCTTCTGTTACACGGTGGACAATGCCGAGTAGAAGTGACCGTAGCGCGAGTTCATCAGGTGTATCTAAGTCTAGCGGTACCTCGGCCGAGGGCGGAGGTAGGTCTAAAGTTTCCATATAACCGCCTCGTATCGTGGGCCGCGGCGTAAGGGATGCCCAATCTCGAATGTGAGCCTCAGCAACGGCCTTCGAGATTCGCTCGTGCGTGTTCCAGACTATCCTGATGTCAGTCTCGCTTAAATTCACATCCGGTAACACTTACAGATGGCCATCTCTGAAATCTCAATAAGAAAATTGTCCAATATTAACGAGGAGCCAACGTACCTTCGGCTGGACCGATCTTCATGCATTGCACAAGATTCTTCTCGTCCCCGCCGCGGCGTTTCTGCTTTTCCTTGTAGAACGCGACTGTGCATGGGCGTCAGCAAGTGTCCAAAGTAGAGAGGCGAAAATACCGACTCTTCTTCTTGATCAAAACCTCCATTGGCAAGTCTTTACCACCCATTTTTCGTTTATCAATCATTCCAGGAATTGCGTCGAAGAGCTCCTGGGCCTTATCTAGTTTGCCGATAGTAATGTAGCATCCTGCGAGGAAGGTCATCAGAACAAGAAGAAAGAATACAATGAATCTCACCACACGCGATAAAGTAATACGTAGCGGGACTCCAGTTGTTCAACTCCGTCATTCTTACGAATTCAATCGCGGCCTCCTCATATCTTCTCTCGGCAAGCAACGTCCAAGCTAGCTCAAACACAAGCAGCGTATCAGCTTGCTTGAACGACACCTCCCTATCGGGTTTCAACCCATCTTTCAGAACTCCAATAGCCCCCGGCGCGTCGTAGGACATTCGCTTGATCTTCGCCTTATTGTTACGTCAGCAAAAGTACGGCCTCCTGATATGATATACACACACCTGGTTCAATATCCACAATGAGCCCGTCGGGTAACGTTCACTGACACTGGCTATCATTGCACCATATTGCTTGAGAATATGTGCTTCATCGGCCTGATAACCAGAAAGAAGGAGAACGACACCGTGGTATGTCATCAACACGAGGGCGGCAAAAACGGAATGCACGTCAGTTTTAGCAGCGGAGACTGCGAGTGCTTGCAGAGCAAGTTTGCGGTCATGCTTGAAACCGAAGAAACCGACGACACCCCTGATGAAAGGTGAATTGACGACGTGAAAAACGAAAAGAGACTCACTGTATACGTTTAGGTAATAACGAGAAGACGAGATTGAAGAGCCCAAAACCGAACGCAGTGCCTGATATTATGAGCTCATCGACGGGACCTTCAGAGATGATAGGCTGCGGGACCGCCAGCGTAGACCCGCCCGACCACTTGCTGAAGAGGCTTGTCTTCGTAGCGTTAGTAGAAACGGAGCGTATACTAGGATTGGAGGGCCTTCGAGATACGGAGGGCGATGCGGCTGGTGTTCGGTACCCATCTAGACCATTGGGGAACACGGTCTTGAATAATCTGCGAAGAAGTCGTGAGATCAGAACTATGCGAACAAATTGGAACCTACTTGGTAAATTTGGAATGGGCGCTATACCTGGGAATTAGCGCTTGGGTCTGGAACAGAGGGAGTACGCTTGCCTGTTAAGAGAGTATCTGTGATTGCATGAGAACATAACCAGGAGGAGAGACGACAGTATTACATGCACTGAAGATATCCCATGTACGATTCACTGGATGCAGGGCCGGTTAGTATTCGTCAGAAATATCACACAATCGCCGCGCATACCCCAGTGCATGCGTTATGCCCAAAAGCACGACAGAGTCGGCGTTCACTATTTCCCACTCAATTCCGGGCGGTAATCTCGCGTTTGTCTTGCTTTTGACGGTCTTCAACTGCCTCCTGGATCCAGCCTCAGACAGGGCCAGAGATTTCGCGGCTTCCTCCATTTTAGCTGACTAGGAAAAAGTGAGTATCAGTAGTACTTCAGATAAACGTGAATAGATACCTCCATTCCCATGGCGGCCTCCAAAAAGACGCAAACGCCAGCGCCCAACGAATGAAATGGTGAATCGTCAGTCGCGAACTCTGTCTGGGCGTCAGAGATGGCATTAGAGAAGAGATAATCGAATCCCTTGCTGGCAGAAAGCAGCTGGTCCGTCGTCCTGTCGGGCGAGGTCATGGTGGTAAGGAACAGAGGGACAACAGCTCCTGACGCAAAGTGGCTGATGACGTACCGCTGCCGGCGGTAGTGCCGATTTGAATTTGGTGTCAAAAATGTCCCGATACGGCATTATTATTTCTCAGAAATTACCAAGACACAAGAAAGAGAGGAAAGGAAAAAGCAAGACCCACCGGTATCGATCTAGTCGGAAATGCAACTTTGAAGCAAAATATAATACAAATCCACCGTTGGCATACTAGCATCATCGGCAATTCGGGCCACACCGTCCTTTCTACGTTTGCGATTGACTCGCTACTACGACATCACAATTTGTAACTGCCACAAAAAATCCACGAACTCCTGGAAGATCGACATCAGTAGTATTTAAAGGTCCAGAGGGATGTTACAAATGAAGCGAACAGCACGGGCTGATTTCTTTTCGCATTTTTGGTCTGCGGTTGCGCAGTCTTCAAGTTGTACTCTGATGCTCATTTAGGGACTCGGAGTTTAGCCAAAGCATCCTCCGGTAAACATTCCCGGACGCTCAGTAAATGTTTCAGCGCTGCTGCAAATACACAGTATGCGCTGAGGAAAGTACTGAAGATACTATATGTCCATGGTCATTGTCCGGATAATAAAGAAAATATGTGAAAAGGTGGGGGTAACCAAAAACACAAACTACGGTAGGGCAGCGAAAACATAGAGGGCGAAAGAAGGTACGACGCCGATCTGGTAGGACAGCGAGTTCGAGAACTCTGAAAGTAAAGGCGAAAGAGATCCAGAGGTCCAAAGGAGCGTCCGCGGTGAATATGTCCTCGAAAAACTCAAGGCAAGGCAAATAGAGGAGAGAAAAACTAAGTGGTCGACCGTAAGGCTGAGAACTTTGGATTGAGAAATAGAGGAAGCCTCACGTCGTCGGAGGAAGGCTAAACACTGAGCGCTGAGGTGCGAACATGTCGGGATTACTTTTATGATATTTGGTAGATGTACATTTGGACAGTGGTGGAATCGTATTCTATCGGGAATTCGGATTTGTTTGTAAACAGGATGTGTCAAATAAGAATAAAAATCATGTGGTATCTAATGCATTGATTGAATGATGAAATTTGAATGGTGCGAAATGACAATAAGATAAGATCGAAGTGTCCGAAAACAAAGAGATTCAAAAGTAAGGAAATGAACCAGTGATGTCGACGCTCTGGTCAAAGTTAAAGTCGAATAGTGGCTGCTCGGCTGGGAAGGATGATGACGAGGGTAGCGACAAATCAAAATCAAATGAAAACGACGAGTCGGTTGTCTCGAAGGACTTGAATGAGAAATCGTGTAAAAAAGAGTCGAAGGATAATGGATCGGTAAGACCAAGATTGGAGGTAATGGAGTACGTCTGGAGCCACTGCTCGATCTCTGTGAGAGTCTCCGCATTCGAATTGGTCCCTTGGCGATCAGGTTGATGCTCAGAGACAGCGGGCGACGCAGGAGGCTCGTAAGGCTTGGGGAAAGAGTCCGAAACGGATATGAGCTCTTTGGGGGACCCAGCGTCGAGATCCGACTGCGGAGACGCCGGGAAGACTCCGAGACCTTCGAGTAGCATGCCAGCATTGATGCCAGGAAGGAAATGTTTCGATGAGAGCGCCGACGATGAAGGCCTGGCAGCGTCCAGATGTTGAGGTCCCTTGCATTTGCGGACATGGCGTTCGAGGCTACGAGGTTGAAGGAAAGCCATACAGCAGCCAGCAACAGAGCATTTGTGAGGTCCTAGACTAGGGAACGGAAGGGTCAGTCTCAAGAAAGACCGATTGCAAAGAGCACTAACTGTAACTTCTCGATGTGAGAATCCAGATTCGCTTTCTGGCTCATGAGTTTGCCACAGTGCAGGCATTCATACCTGAAAACCGGAAGGATAAGTGAAAGAAAGAAAGAGGGAGAAAGGAAATATCGGTACCGGATGGCAAATGGATCGTGGAGCCTTTTATGGCGACTGAGGCCAGTCTGTCCGGCAAACTGATTTCCGCAAATTTGGCAGGTAGGACGGTCCTAGATTAGGGAGAGGATAACGTCAGCAACGGTACAATTGTGTGCCACTGTGTGCCTGATGATAAGGGGTGATAGTCACCTTTGACTTTTCGGAGGAGACGCGAGGCATCGTGTTTTGAGAACGGTGAAAGTATGAGGGGAGGGATTTGTTCGGTGGGAAAATACTGGGAGGCAGCGGGGGATGGGTGAAAACATGGTGGGACACCCCGCCTTATATTCGATTTCGAAGTAGTGCGAATTGGTTGTCGGGATATTGATTATTATGGAAAGTGTTGCTCTGGAGTGGCGGGGGCAATCCAGGATATGTCTTTTATGGCTATTGGCTGTAAGCAATCGAGTACCAATTGTCAACAATAGCCGATTTGAGCAATTTTGGGGCGGTGCATTGACCATCGGAGTGGCAAGAGTGGTTTCGGGAGCGACAGATCCATATTCTGCGAGAAGACGATTAGATAGAATTTCGTGCTGAAAAAAATACAGAGAAGTAGGTCTGAGTGATCAGATATCATGTATTCCTGCAGTATAGCAGGAGGATGGAATCAGACAGTCGTTGCTAAGCATCACGTCTGTAACAAAAGAGCAAATCAATGGTCTGAATAAAGCTTTCGGTATGATTTTGGAAATGGGTTGCGACAGACATGGTTATATGAATAGGAACCTCTCCAATACCAAGTCTCAGGAGGACTGATAATTTTCTACGATGTCTGCAACTCAAGCAGGAGTTGCGCTACGGACCAAAGCCGTTAAGATGGCCATTCTGAAAAATTCTCCATGAAAACTCACCAGGCGAAAGCTGTCTGATGTAGATTACATCGTAGTACCAGACTTCCGTTGCAATAATTAGAACGAATAAGCGAAAACTCAGCTGAATTTGAGTTGGACAGTTGTAAAAGTTAAAAAACTGCAATGCTGAGTCAGCGCGCCCTATCTTGAATGGGACGTCGGATATTAGCGTGATCGTCATAGTCACGCATCTCTCTCTTGAATAGTATTGTATACTTATTCTCACGCAAAAGCTAATCGTTTCTCTTGGGAAGAAGAGACATTCGCTCATTCATATCTCGGTAAGAATCGGGCAACGGGACGGCTATAAACACGGAAAGTGGTCTGTGGAAGGCAACGCCTTTCTGCGTGTGTCTGATGTACAGGGGATGCTCTTTTCTCCTTCCTCTGCTCTGACTATAACACCATGTCATTTCCTTTCTAGCGTTATTCCTACTCTCTCTTCAATGGCTAGGAAGAAAGACAGAAAACTTTGGAATACGACGTTATGGATGTTGCCGCAAAGGTAAAGCGCGCAATTTATAGCTGATACTCAGACTCATTTGTCATGGCACCAGGGAACTAAAGCACCTCGACCATAAAATCCTCCCCGTTATTGACATGACGTTCATCTCCACCGGTGCCGGTGTGACTACAGAGGGTCTTGTGCATACATATCCATAGCCATCAAACTTTTTACTCATATAGACGACCCTCAATCAAGGAAGCAGCAATTACACTGGTAAATCATTGCCCCACAGGTGTTCAATATAACCTAGCATCAGACAAGCCGCGGCCTGTATTACGCTTGGCTCATATGCACTCTCCCTCACATGCGGTCAGATAACTGACGTCGCAGGTGGAGTGGCATGCCTACCTTTGCTCGAAACTCTAATCGTTCATACGGACATCCGAGGTCTAAGTTACATGTCGTAATAATATGGGAATGTCGCTAGTCTCAATTCTTTCTATTGAAGCAAATGTACTCATAACTAACAATTCCGATGGTACCTCACCGATTTTGGCCGTGCACTGGCTGTCGATGCTTCATCTTCCCAACCTTCTAGGAATAGTATCTCCGGTTCGCTGCTATGGCTCGCTCCAGAGAGCCTTGAGTTTGATTTATTGGACCGCGCCGCCCGAGACGTCTACGTTCTTGGTTGTACTGTCGTTGCGGGAATGTTTCCTTTCCTCCTATGATACGACGGAATTCTGCTGATTCCTCATAGACTTTCACAGGCAGGGCTACCCTGTCCAAATATCAACCACGGCTCGGCAATCATCGATCATCCACGAGGTGCTCAATTCCTCAGGAACGACACTCTTTAATGCAGGAGGGTGCTCTCTTACTTTGGCTGATAGCAGACCTTTTTCGAGCGAGCTTCTTTATGATTTGGAGGAGCTGGTGGTCTACCCTCACATAGTCCCTTAGTTGTCTACCCAACAAATTCTCTCATACAAAGAGAACGAAATTGGATTGCGTCTTCCTCTTGGACTTGTATTTGAGATGCAGTCAAAAGTGACCATATCGCCCAATTTCGAGTATTCGCATTTCTACTTGATCCAGACTTGTCAAACGTTTCAGGGAGTTCATTCGTCCCAATAAGGACCTACGTTTACGGTCGGCGGGACGACTCCGGTTGATTTGGAGATATTTAGCACAATCATAACAATCATGCCACCACTTCCGACCACAACTACCGCGGCCCACCGCTACCTTTAACCATGGGCTCTGTCCTGCTCCCAGTCTCAGAAGCCCAGGGTGCTTGTACAGACTGTAACACAGAATATCCCGGCATGCCACCGTCGTTTGCAGTCGTGATTTCTTTCGATGTTTGCCACCGGCTCCTGCCTCACCAGGCTTTCGTGGTCGAGTCATCATGGGTAGTGTAACTGTCTTGCCCAGTTCGATACAAGTACTGCTTGACAAAAATTGACATTTAATGTAAAAGCTGCAACTCCGACTGGGGCTACTTGAGCTCCTCCATCGTCCCGATATGTGTATTCTGAGGAAAATGTCCATAATATCTTTTCTCTCTGCTGGCGACGTGAAATATCCCTTCAAGTCGGGTTTTGTATCAGTTAGCTTTTGAGATCCTGGCCGACAAGGCAGAATGTCAAAGATGTGGAACTTAGGGCTGTATAGGATGAAGTACGGTCCATTGAAGCTGTGGCAGACAACGTTGTTCGAGAGATGGAAACCGAAGAGGAGGATGATCTAGATTGTGAACCGTTCTCAAGGAACAACTTGGAAGTAAGGGCCGGTTCCGCGTGCGTTCTAACCCAATTTTTCTCATGATTTACTGACTCAGAAGTCCTGCGTAGAGAAAATATGAAGAGACCAAGAAGAGACCTTTGCACGCCGTCTTTAACAAACTCAGTATTCGAAACTATAACAGTAAAGTACTGGACTAGAATGTTTGCTTACACGTTGATCACTTTCGGGCCAACGCTAGTCTCTGGTGAGTCTAATCGAAAATCAATGTTAAATATAGACACACCCTGCACTCATATTGAGGTCCACACTTGCATACTGGTGAGCATGTGGATGTCATGATTTTGTTGTTATCCAAATCTACAGGAATTGTGCAGTAGGAATCGCACTGTTACAGGATTCAAAATTTCACGAGCACCACAGTAGACGGTGGCATGACTTTGTGTTATTGTGCAAAATTCAACCGGAGTCGTCCCGCCGACCGTACTACGTTTATATTCACCACTGATTCATAATGGCTGTTCCTATCATGTCGTAAACATTTCACGGACGGCTCCCCGACAGGGTAAACAATGTTACTTGAAGCCTTCCTCGCAAATACTGCACCCTTTTGGGGAGGTGCTTGGCATGTGAGCCACCCGGTCTTCCCCAGCCACCTTGCTGTGACGAATAGTCCTTGTTTTCAGTACAGCGTAACATTACCAGTCAGAAGTCCCACTGTCCCAGTCCGGTTTTGTTGCACTGTGGAACAAGTCCGGATCCCTTTTTGATTCTTCATTACAGTAGTGCTGGAACAAAAGGGATTCCGAATCGGTCCTTTCATGAGATATACTCTTGATGATCAAAGAAACAATGTTGCGCGAAGAACACGTCAGCACGTGGTAAAGATGCACGACCACGTGTCGGACTTTGAATCTCCAAACTTGAACTTGAACCGCGACGACGATTCGCGGCGCCACTCATTGTCCTAAGGGTTGCTATACAAGCTACTTTGTTATTGAGGTGATTCTTTCTTTACGACATTACTGTTCCTTATTCGCGAAATGTTCGCAAGCAGAGCTCTTCTTTGCTTTATAAACCTTGACGATTTCTTACCACTCACATACTTTCCCCCCATGGCAGACTGTACCACAAGTCAACCTCCTCCATCGCCAACCGACTCCAATAGCAGCAATCCAGGTCGAGTTACTCCTCCCAACCGTCCATGGTGCCCGGAATACACCATGAACCACACACCGATCGTGAAGAAGGCCCAAGGGCACAGCAAATTCTCCGCCGAGTTACCAGAAATTAAAGAAAGACACAGGGAAATTGCTACTGAAGCGCGTGGTCATTTCATCTACGGACCTTCAGCGGAAGCGTTTTTGGACGAGTACATGCCTTGGAACGACGCGACCCCAGCAGACTACAGGAAGATGGAACCCCGCCGGCCCAAGCAGAATTTACTTGCTTCCATGGCGCGCGCTGGAGAGTCTGCGATGTACGGCAAATATGTACGTTTTCCATCACTTTCTTTCGTTCCTTCGCTGACGATCTCATTCTCAGATCAAAGCTCTCGCGAACTGGCCCTTGCGTCTGAAAGGAGATAAACCCAACTACTTGTCGACATTCCCCAAGCTTGGCAAGTTCCGTGACCCAGACACAAACTGTGCGAATATCGCAGTCGATATCGGAGTGTACGACTCAAACGATATGCCTGAGGGGCGCACCACCGATCACTCGCTCATGGAGACGCAGACAGAGTTCAAAGTGCACGCTACCTACGATGCTTTCGTTGACTTGGACGACGACCAAGACTCACCGGCTGCGGAAGAAAACGGCGAGGATGAGGAGGAGGAAGGGGAATACGAGGTTGAGGAAGAAGAGTCAGAAGACGAAGCGGCTGAGGAGGAGGGCGAAGCGGAGGAAGAACCGCAAGTCGATGAGGTCGTACCTGTGGACGTCGAAGTGCTGCCTGATTTTCCGTTCGAGAACGATTCCATCAAGGGTCGTGAGACACGGGGACAGATATCCTGCTATGCGGGGGTCACCATGATGCTCCAGCACCGCTCCCACCTTTTCACAATTCTCATCTGTGGACCGTTCGCACGATTCATTCGCTGGGATCGATCTGGTGCGATTGTCAGCAAACGTTTTGACTACACGGCGCAGAGGACGTTGATCTTCAAGTTTTACTTGCGTTTCGCCCAGTTATCACCAAGCCAACGCGGTAAAGATCCAACCGTCTCACCCCTCCTCAATCTGCACGAGGATGCCATAGCTCGGACGAAATTCAACCAGTTTGATACAGACATGTGGCATGGTGATGCTGGGCCGAAGCCACAGAGAGACATCGCCATCGAAGACCAGAAGCTTCTGCGTATTGACATGACCTTCGATAACGAACCCCGCCGATTTGTTGTCTGTGCGCCAAAGTTCGACGACGGTGCGTTCTCGCCATTTGGACGATCGACGCGTCGGTCTCTCTCTATCGATTTGGATAGTCCTGATCTGGACGACCCCAAGAAGCCATATGGAGGATTGCTGTTTATGAAGGACTATTGGCGGGAAGACTCGCCTCGAACAGTCAAAGAATCGGACGTCTACCATCTCCTTGCTGAGCACAAAGTCCCCCACGTAGCTGAAATGGAGACGGGCGGCGACGTTCCTAACATGGTCACGATTACTCAACAACATGCCCGAGCATTGCCTAACCAGCGCCGACTGCCGACATTACGAGCTCACAGAATCTTCCTGAAAACTATCGGCAGAGACCTCACGACATTCTGCAGCGTCAAGAGCTTGGTGACATGTATTGCGGATGCCATGAAAGGTTAGTTCTACGTCGTCCTTGGTATTTCCTCAGATCTCAATAAATTCATTTTCGTGGCAGCTCACCAGGCGGCGTTCGACAGCGCGGGTATTTTGCACCGCGATATCAGTGTCGGAAATATCATGATTACTCGAGACCACCGGGGGTTCCTCATCGATTGGGACCATTGTGTGATTCTTACCGACAGAAGCGGGCAACGACGCGTAGGGAGAACGGTTAGTATCTTTGTTCAGTTCTCGCGCCCTTCTCGACTGATACATTCATTATCCAGGGTACATGGCAGTTCATGTCTGCGCACCTTCTGAGTACCTTTGGGACCACGCACACGCTTGTGGATGACAAAGAGTCCTCCCTATGGGTTCTCCTCTATATTGCCATGCGATACACTCCCAACTCCCACGAACCTGTTGAATTGTATCATGATTTGAAGTCTTGGTTTCAGGATTATGTAGTCGGATCTCGTGGGGATACAGGTGGTGTGGGCAAGCTATCCGTTTTAACGTTACACAGACGGGTGCTGCCATCATTTTACGTTCCCGGTCTTAACGAGTTAATTCGGGAGTTGGCCGACGTTTTCGCTGTCCGATATCAACTGGAGCCGACAACACAGCAGATCGAGAAATACGAAGCCTGGAAAGTATCACACCCAGATGACGCTCTAGACCTTTACGCCGGCCAGTACTTGTTAAACCAAAAGAAACTTGCCGACCCTACTTGGCTTCGCAAGACTTTCCGCAAGCACGCTAAACAGATGAAGGTGCCTCAACAGAGAGGCCAGGATTGGCACAAGAACGCCTGCTACAGCCAGGACGAGTTCTTCGGGAGCTCCAGAAAGCGGACGGCGGCGTCGGATCGTCTTGAAACGAAGAGAGTGAAGGGCCTGGGTGGCGAGGCGCACAGTTTCAGCTACGAAGTCGTTGAGGACGAGGATTAACAGACCTAACGGGACGTTTTATACGGCTACTATTGGTAGAATGAGAGGGTAACTTTCTACGTCTAGACCGACTTTTATCTAAATTTTTTCTGCAGCTCACTGGAGTAGCTTAGGTCCAATATATATATTCCACTAAAAATTTCTTGGCCCAGCTAAACGCATCGCTCGTTTCTGTGGCGGTCTCTATGCATTACTGTTGGATTTCTGAGTACTCGACGGTCATTTTGTTGCGTGCTTGCGTAGGGGTGGTACTATCTGGTGTATACAGGAATCCAAGAGAGACTGTATCCTTAACGAGTCCGCGACGTTGATGCTTGGCGAGCCCTGAGGCCTGAAGTCTTGACTCCTGTCACGGGAATGAAATGCGTGAGTTCTCATCGCTCACAAAATTTGAAAGACTTTGAACAGAGAGCCTAAAATATGGCCTTCTATGCATTTCTGCAAATAAAGGTACGGCGCGCCTAGTTTCCAGCTGACACTCGAACTTGATTGATACGCCACCAGGGTACTAAAGCCGCTCGACCGTTGAATCTCCCCGGTCGTCGTTATAAGGTTGATTCACACTGATGCTGCTGGCGCGACTGCAGAAGGTCTTGTGCATACACTCATATCTATCAAATGTTTCACTGATATAGCATCAAACTGCTTATTGGATACAGACGTCCTCATCCCAGGAATCAACAATCACGATACTAGTAAATCACTCGGGGGTGTTTGATATAACCAGCGTCAAGTTGCGGCCTCTATTAGCCTCCATTACACTCGGTTCACGTGCATCCTTCCCTATTCCGCCAGATGAATCATGATATGCTCAAGATTGTTCACCGCCGTGTTGATTTTTACCTTTCTCGTGTCTGTGACCGGAGCCACAACGATGATTATAGCAGTATCCTACGACTGCGGACGCTGGACAGCATCCTCGGATAGTTGGATATTTCTGCACCACCCATCTGCGTTAGGTTCAATATTCACGTTTCTAGATCGCCGGTAAACCGGATACACGTTATTTATCGAAGTTAATTAAGCATGGGACCACTGGGCGCCTATCGATCGATCCATCATATCCACTACCACCTCAAGGCTCCCCATGTCAACTCTCTGTACAGTGCTACACAACAATCTGCACGCCGACCAGCGTGAAAACTATGCCGGCGAAGTACTTGTGGATCCCATTACAGCCGCTATCGAAAAATCAGGATTTACAGAACTAAGCCACCTAAATCGCCTCAGACGTATGGTGCGTATGGTCGTGTCCAAGTTGCCCTGTTCATGATGCTGACTTGATTTAGGGAACGGAAAGTCCAGCGATGGAACGCCACTACGAAAACCAACGGCACAACGCTGATAACGCCGATGAGAATACCGAGCGCGCATGGTATGCCCTGATGAGAAAGATCATGGAGGAGATGAACCGATTCTGTCCTGTTTGTGGTCATAACGACGGCGATTTCAGATTTTTGGACCTAGGGTGAGCCAGCAAACTCATCTTCACTCGACCGCCTTCTAATTACGCTTGATATTTGATCCACAGCTGCTGTCCGGGAGGATTTTCGTCTTACATTCTCGATACGAACCCACGAGCCACTGGTGTTGGTGTATCCTTATCTCCTCAGGAAGGCGGACATCCTTTTCTCATGGATGAAAATCTCCTGAATCGGTACTCCATCATGTTCGCCAACATGGCTAAGTTTGAGTTGGGTCCTGACTCCGACCTCGCTTTACTTCCTATCCCTGCAAATAGCTTCGACCTCGTCGTCATGGACGCCCACCATCTTCGAAATCAGCCCCACATGGCCGCCGACAAACTGTATATATCTCAGATAATCCTCGGGCTCAGAGCCGTCAAAATTGGGGGCTCTGTTGTCCTTAAACTTCACCGTATCGAGTCCGAATTTACAGCTCGTCTGCTTTACCTCCTTGATAAGGTCTCTTGGAAAATCAGGACGTTCAAGCCATTGATTATGCACAAGGATCGTGGCTCGTTCTATCTCATAGCCCGTGGTGTTGGTTTCGATAACCTTCGCCGTCTCTCGCTTCAACGGCAGACTCTGCTTATGCATGCGATGAACTCGCTTCAGACTGTTTGGGTTAATTTGGGGGAGGAAGGCAGTGAAAGGCATTTGGTGGCGGAGGACCTGGATTTCATCATCACCGTGGACGACCTCGTCAAGGTGTACACCTATCGTTTGGGACGGCTTGGTCGGAAAATCTGGGAGATCCAGGGGAGGACACTTGGGTCGTTGTTCAGGACGAGAGGGGTTATCGTCGGGTAGTCCTGCTATCTATTCATAGGTGAGTTTTACATGCCGGCGCAGTGTTTATTTCTAAGTCGAGTCTTCGCAGTCAATTCGCTACAATGTACACAACAATTAAAATGCTTGGTGGTCCCGTTTCTCTGGATTTCGAATAGCAGTTTATTTCAAGGAGTCATTATCGAATTCTTTGGCACAGACCACAAACCGGCAAGATCTACTATCGAGGGTAAGACTAGTGGTCGGGAAGAATTTGAGGATCGATCTACACGGAAACGGGTCTGGTATTTGATTCAGATATCCCTATGTGCCTGCGAAGCCCTCTCACGGACTTTATCTTAGGCCGGGTTGACCGGAGCAACTGTAGCGCCGTCGCCATCATCTGCGATATTAGAGAACATTCTAATTAAGAAGTTGGCGAATCCGACCACGTGGTCGCGCACGTCGACACATCTGGAAATATGTGCGTAATAATATGTAATAAAT
Source organism: Armillaria mellea (assembly GCA_030407055.1). Taxonomy (NCBI): domain Eukaryota; kingdom Fungi; phylum Basidiomycota; class Agaricomycetes; order Agaricales; family Physalacriaceae; genus Armillaria; species Armillaria mellea. Next base: position 75,419 of record JAUDZF010000001.1, on the reverse strand, counting down.
CCGATAGGCACGAGTGGAATTGGCCCCGGAGACGAGTTGATTTTGGGGTGCAAGTTTGTTTACATCCCCCCCACAAGTCAAAACGTTTACACGAATCATTTGTTATATATTATAGGATCAAATTTCTACGAAGGAATGCGGTAGGTATACAGAACAGCCAGCCAGCCAGCCAGCCAGCCAGCCAGCCAGCCGTAATGCAAGGCCCCTACCTCCGTAGAATTTCATTCTCAGTACATCTCGCTGAGTTTAATTTATCGTCGGATTTCAGTCTCTACTATGACCACTTGGATTCTGGATGGTTTCGAAAGATAAGCCAGTTCAAAATATATCAACGCACAAAGTACATGCATTCCGAACACCCACTTAAGGACAGCCTGCGATTAAGGAACAAATTCGAAGACCATACACCAAAGGGAACTACATACGAGTTCGTTTCGTGAAAGAAAGATGAAATAGAAGGTATGTCAGATTCGGACCATGAAGGAAATACTCGCGACGAAATAATATCGGCCCGCTGAGCTTGACTCCGTGGGTATGTGAAGTTGGGCACATAAAAACTAATTTGGGACCAGAAAACGTCAACTTGCGCTCACTTGATTGGCCTAAGAGCGTGTAAAAATTCAGGCCATCCCAGACATTACTTTGGTCGTTACCTATCCGAGCCCATTCTCCCTTGAGCTTTCATTAATCATCCCTTCAACCTATTTCTTTGCCAACGTTACACGTGATCAAGCCAGATATTTACGGGCTGGTTGACGTCTTCATATCTGGGTTTGATCCTCCACAATGACGGTGTCGCAGTATACGTCGATGCAGACGTAGACAATTGTGCGAGGACGTGAGTTGCTTGCGGATCGGCTGGGCGTGGGGGACAATTGAGGTTTTGTTGACACGAAAATGTATCTAGGAAGTAAATCAGTATAGAGAGCGATAAGACCACTTACTAAGTTCGATTCTGAAGGCTCGTGGGCTCGCTCGGTGGCTCAGTGCTCGGGGAAAAAAGGAAAAAAAAAAGGTAAAATCAAATTTTTGACACAGGTACAGATAACGGGCGAGGGGTAGCCGTACGCATGCTCTTGCGTCGCCAGGGCCCGTAGATGATAGCATATTCATGTATTTAGCTATATCTAAGAAGAAATATATCAGAAGAAGGCAGATATCGTAGCTACAGACCTTAACCTCGAGCAAGAGCAAGATTGACCAGGATACACGCAACTGTAGAATAGGAAGAGCTCGCTGCCCCGCTCAGCGTACGAGCGGTGGTCCAAGCCGTCGTTGCTCAATTCCCAGCGCGTTCCGAGCCAGATCTGTCTGCTGTCGGCCTTGGTCCTTCGCATCAGATGGGGTAGGGAGGGGAATAGTGGTGGAAGAAAACTAGAGAGAAATAAGCGAATTTAGAAGAGAGTAACATACTGGTATTAGCAGCCAACACCCATACGATCCATGCCAATCCCTCCACCAGCGTTCGAGACAGATCTTTTGTTGGTGAGGCGAGCTACCTCAACATTGGTATCTTAATCTTGAACATTGATGCCCAAAGGCAGAAGCATGGAATTCTTGTGCTCGTTGATCCCAGAGCCACATGGTGTTGCATTGGAAGGGAATACCAGTCTGTGAATGAGAACGGCAGCAAAACGAAGTGTATAAGGGAAGAGTAAGAGGAAGAGACGTGTCAAACCAAAAAAGGAAGGACGAGTCAGCCGGCCCGAGATGTCAAGTCTACGAGCGAGGCAACTCGTACTACCACAACGGACCTCGATGATGATTTGAATTCGAATTTATAGGAAGGAATATGGTACCTACTTGGACCAGCCAGTCATATTGCGAACCCTCAGTAAGATGTCATTTTCTTTTCATTTGCTCCGAGTCACGACAGCGCAGAACATTTCAATACAGGGTTCTCCGTCTGGACGGTCTCGAAAGATATGCCAGTTCCAAATACATCTTGAAGACACTGGCGCAAATGGCTATGCATACCTTAAATTCGAAGCCATAAGGATAGCCTGCTACTAGGAACCTAAAATTCTAAGATCATACACCGAAGGGAAAGGATTATAAGTTTGTGGCATGGAATAGAGATGGATAAAAAGTGAGCCAGATGAAGGAGGAGTGAGACGGGACGAAATCATATCGGCACGGTGAGCCACATCGTACTAGCTCCGGGGGTCTCCCCTTCCTACTTTGAATCCGTGCGCACTTGAATTTCTACACGCTATTACACCCCATATTTATATCTCGATCGATGTGGTATCTTCCTTCAAGCATGATGACCGCCACTATCATGGAGGACAAGCCTCTTACTGTATAATATAAGAACCTTCTAAACATTCAATTACGGGGACTATAACACCATTCTCCTCGTACTGTCTCTTCCTTTCTCTTTCGAATTTTGCATCCGACTACCATCTTGTAAGAATTGTCCTCTTTGCGCCACACTATACTCCGGTTACGGCCAGACTATTTTGGTCTGTTATAAGCAAATGCGAAGCTACGACTGAACCACCGCCTCAAAGAGTTGTGTGCGTCAACAATTGTGCTATAGAAATCAGGCTCCATTGGCTGTTGGGTCTTCTGCTGCCACTGCTCTTCTTGCACTGGCTCTTCCTTGCTGTTTTCGAATTCAGGCTCTGAGTACGGTCTTGTAAGTGTTATTTCCTCCTCGTAACGAGTAGCCCAGGGACTCCTGCAGTCAAACTCCCACCAAAATAAATGTGTGCGGTGGTAGTCGAATATTCTATAAAGCCTGAATTTCTTAAACCACGGAGCCACTGTTATGAACTCAATGAGTGGTGTACGTCAACAAATGTACTGTAGAAATGGGCCAGGAGATTTTTGCGAGCGATCCTTGCGAGCTAGCGAGGGTCTCTCGCGAGCTAGTGTTCAATTGCGAGCATGTATTTTCATTTGCGAGCGTTTATGACATCATAAGCGCGTGTGATTACCGTGAATGCGAGCGAAGTTTACTAACCAGACTTGTTCGAAATATTATTTTCCCTTCCAAGATTCAAAGACTGGTCTGGTGCTAAGGCTATAGTTTAAGGACTAATAAAAGTTAAATTACTTGCCTATGAAGTCCTCGTCGACAGTCTGATGGTCTGTTTACAGCAGAGTACAATACAATATCACTCAAAAGTCCCAATGCAAGTCAAACGAGGTGAACACAGGAACCAATAGAGAACACATGCATTCTAACATCGCTCGCAAGTGTTCTTACATCGCTCGCTAGTGTTCTTAACTCGCTCGCTGGTGTTTTTAGCTCGCTCGCTAGCGTTCTGACACTGCTCGCAAGCGTTGTCACATCGCTCGCAAACGTTTTAAGATTGCTCGCATGTATGTCACGAAGAACACAAATGAACGTGACCAATTTTATTACACATAGTGCCAATATTTATATGTTCTATTGTTTATGAGTCCAAATTTCCATCCTTAAAGATGCGACGACTACGCTTGGCTTGTGGATGAACTTCCTTGTTAGGATCAGCAGACCTCAAGTCATCTGGTTCTGCATCGATCTCAGATATAGCTCAACACTTCAAGTTTCGTGTACTCCTTCCTAGCTTCGTCGGTCTTGGCCGCGTTTCCCTTTGGGCTTGTTTCCTTCCTTCTTCTTTCTCCCGTTCCGCTCTATGCCATTGCTCGAGCTCTTCTTTATCAAATCCTGGCCCTACCTGTAGAGATTCAGTTTCAACCTTGGAGAATTCAATGGAAAACTTATTTCGAGTTCAGACTCATTTCCTTCACGGATATCTTTGTCACCCTCTGGTCCTCAGCTGCTCCAAGGAAACCATCCATCCTGGTGCATACCAACGTCTAGTCCCCATTGATAATTTCCGGCTATCCCCACATCCTCTGGTGTATCGAACATTCTTTTCTCCAGTAAGATGAGAGCTTCCATGTCGATGTCGCCTGCGGTGATCACATTAAACAAGGATTCTCAGATTCCAAATATCTACGACACGGTCGATGTATCCACTACATTTCCGACTATCAGAATAACTCACAGTTGAACTTAGGCTCGGTCCTGGAGGATCATATCACGCTCGCTAATGATGTCACACTCGCTAACGATGTCACACTCGCAAATGCAAATCGAGGCTCGCATGTAAACGCAAGCTCGCAAGGGTCGCTCGCAAAATTCTACGTGCCCGAAAGAAATCCGGCACCCCGATAAGCATTTGCCGTTGGAACTTTTGTTGCCCCGAGACGATATCTTGAGAGTAGAAATACCGAATCCTCAGGGACGGACCCAAGCGTAGCGCTAGGAGAAAAGAAGTTGTGATAAACGTGGAAGTAATAGTGCTACAAGACATTAAAATGGATATCATCCGTACACGTGTGCAGTGTCATCATTATAAGAAAAGAAGTCCAACTTAGCCTTGGCAGATCTTCATATCATTTCGGTCGAGTCGGGGAACGACCTAGAAGCTTTCTTCCGAGACTGGTGCAAGGTAAGTCCAGAGACACACCGAAGATAGTGAGCACTCACAGGCAAACTCGTAATGCTCCGTCGAAGCATAATCGTCCGATAAACCATCTGGTTTTAACATCGTCTGGGTTTGGGCGGGCGGGACCACCGTCAGTGCCGTGTCGCCCATCAGATCAACGAGGAGCACGACGAGCTTTGCCGCCGCGTCGCCCCACCTCAGCGGATCTTCCGCGATGCCGACGTCCGGATCGAAGCCCCGGACAAGGTGATGAACCTCGACACACGCCTGGTGCACGACATGGTGAGCCGTCTTCTTTGCCTCGCCCTGCAGCCCAAACAGCACACGCAAATGCTCATGCACTTGCCCGGGAGTCTCCATCCCAGCCATGGGGAACCACACCCGCATCCGAAGGTATATGACGCCACTCAGCTTGATGAAGTACGCCACTGTGGTGCGAAAATCGGCAAAGTCAACGTGGGAGTAGGCATGTTTGTCGACCTGGTGGGCGTGGAAGAGACAGAGGATAACACAGACGCCGCGGTAGTACTCGATGGAGGTCGGACAGCCGCTGCTGTAGATGAGGCTGGACAGTCCTAGAGTCAGGTCTGTCAGTAATTGTCAATTCGCTGCGGACTTTATGTGATGCACCGATAGCAAGGATTCCCTTCTTCATGCATCGCGCTCTTGGTGGTCGTAGCCGTTTGAATAGAGTGGTGACTGCTGGCACATCAGAACGATGATGAGACCAGATTTTGTGAAACATGTGTGGTGGCTAGTGGTGGATGAGAGCGTCCTCGACAAGGAGCATGGCGATGATATCAGCACCCTGGATGCGGTTTATGAATTGACCGTTGTGCTGGTAGCACGGTGACCCGTCTTGCCGTGTTCCATGCCGGCGGAACTGTGACGTGGGCACGTGCATGTGACATAGTATCGGGAATCCGGGCCGGACACATGATGCGACTGCGCCGCTTGAGTATCACGCTATTATTAATTAACGGCCATGCACGTATGTCAATTCCGTTAGATAATGGCACTCTTATTACACCTTGGCGTTAAATACAGAGATAATCTTTCGAATAGACGCACTAATGACACAAAAAATGCTTCGGCATACAAAATTCATCTATCATTGGACAGCACAACTAACCTCCGGCAACCCTTCTCTTCCTGAACAACGCCTCTAGTGCTCTGGACTGGATTTCCCAGACTTTCCGACCCAGGCCTCCCAAGCGATACGTATATCTCCGCATGAGTTCGTCCACCGTGATGATAAAATCCAAGTCCTCCACCACCGCCTTCCTTTCGCTCCCCTCCTCTCCTAAATTCACCCAAAGAGTTCGAAATGATTCCACTGCATGCCGCAACAGAGTCTGCCGTTCCACCGAGGGACGGCCACGGCTATCCAAACCGACACCACGTGCGATGACATAGAATGAACCACGCTCTTTGTGCATGGTCATAGGCTTGAACGTCTTGATTCCCGAAGAGATCTTATCGAGGAGGTAAAGCAGACGTGCGGAATACTCTGATTCTAGACGGTGAAGCTTGAGAACAACCGACCCTCCTATTTTTACAGCGCTGAGCCCGAGGATAAGCTGAGATGTATACACTTTGTGAACCGCCATAGGCGCCTGATTGCGTAGATGATGAGCATCCATGACGACGAGGTCGAAGCTCTCCATGGTCATAGGAAGGGATGCTAGGTTCGAGTCGGGAGCTAGTTCAAACTTGGCCATGTTGGCAAACATGATAGAGTACCGGTCTAGGAGGTGTTCATCCATAAGAAAGGAATGACCACCTTCCTGAGGAGAGAGGGATATGCCAAAGCCGGTGGCCCGTGGGTTCTTATCGAGAATGTAAGAGGAAAACCCGCCTGGGCAGCAGCTATCGACCAAGGATCAGTACTTGGTTAGATGATGGCGATGAAGTCGTATATTGGCTCACCCGAGGTCTAAAAACCTGAAATCGCGATCATCAACATCACAAACAGGATAGAATCGGTCGATCTCCTCCATGATCTGTCTCATCCGGAGATACCACGCCCGACTCGTCGTCTCGTCAGCGTTATCAGCAGTAAAGCGTTGTTTGTCGTAGTGACGATCCATGATTGGACTTTCGTTTCCCTAAACCAAATCATTAGCATGAGCGATGTGACTCGAGTGACCACGATACGCACCATGCGCCTGAGGCGATTTAGGTGGCTTAGTTCTGTGAATCCCGATTTCTCGATGGCAGCCGTGATGGGATATACATATCCTTCGCCGGCGTAGTTTTCACGGTGGTCGGTGTGCAACTTGTTGAGTAACACTGGATGGGGAGTCGACATGGTGGGACGATTCGGACTTGAGGTGGTGGTGAACATGATGGATGAATCGATAGGCGCCCAGTGGTCCCATGCCTAATCAACTTAGATATACAAGGGTATCCGGTTCTGTATCCGGTTACCGGAGGCGAAGAGATGTGAATGGTCTGGAAATATCCAACTATCCAAGGATGCTGTCCAGCATCCGCAGATAACCGTTTCTCTCGATAAATACATGGCAATAGCTGAACACGTGCTGCCCCTACCACCATCGCTGCTAAGCATTTCTCTCGGCTTGTATATGTACGACTTTTGCAAGGGTCAGTATAAACGCGGCAGGGAATAGATGAACAACGTACCTATGGCTTGTCCTACCACTGAGGATATCGGATTGAATGGAGTAGTTAAGGATGTCGTACTCGTGTCCTTCAGATTGCCAGCGCTCTAAAATCATATTTCAGCCTACCAAAGAATCACCTAACCCCGATTATCACCGAACTATATCGATCTTGCCCTCAAAATGCCATGTACCACTGTACGACGGTTAGCCCGCATGCTCGATCCATTGCAAGTGCTCTTTGGCATCATCCAACCACTGGCGGGGACAAGTAGAGCGATGGGTACATCTAGCCGACAGTGGTAGAAACACGCAAGCCTGGTATGGACTATCGGTATATCAGATACATTCAGAAAGGCATTGCTTACAAGTTCGAGGAACAAGACACACCACTTTCCATCTTGATAACCGCCCCTTTGCCTGATTCTCGCACCAGCTCCGGTGAATGATCTTCTTCCTAAAAGATATGATTCGTGTCAGAATCAGGAAACAAATTTCTCTTGTGCCTGCGTGAGAGGCAGATGTTGGGCAGAGGTGTGACTGTGATTGTCACGCTGTCAGATACCCGACGTCCCATTCGAGATAGGGCGCGCCGACTCAGCATTGTAGCTGGAACTTGAACTTCCACGACGCTTTCTTGTTCTGGTCCAGATCGGATCCACTTCCATGCAAATTACGACATAACATATCGAAAAATGCTCCGTTATTTGAGGTGAGTCTGTCAGCATAGCTCAGTAAATAGTCAATGGATTCTTTCAGTTTCTGAGCACTCATCCACTTCATTCCCGCGTCAGGACAAGGGCCTTCAGGACTACTCAATCATAAAATTAGAAGGACCGTTACAGATCTAGCTCCCCTGCATCCATGTACACATCGGATACCACCCCTACGCAAGTACGAAGCAAAATGTCCGTCAAGTTGTCAGAAATCCAAGAACGACGCGTGGAGATCGCTATCGAAACGAACAGTGCCTTCATATGTAGTCTTCTAGCCCAAGAAATGCTTTAAAGGAATACATGCCTTTAAATGAGGCCACTCCGATGAGCTACGAACACAGCGAACCGAGCACGTCGCAAATTGATCAGCTCGTCCCCTTGGCAAGTCGCCCCGAGTTTGAAACGTACTTTGTTCCTCCACCGATTCGCACAATCTGTCTTCTAACGGCCTAGTCGTGTTCAACTCACTACTCTTGATAACTGGCCCTCACCTCTGGATGTGACGAAACCGGAATACCTGTCGACGTGTCCCCAGCTAAGGATTCCGTGACCCAGACGCGAATCGAGATAACCTCGCAGTCGAAATCGGAGTATACGAAGCAGATACCATGAATGCCAATTACTCGCGCATGGCAACACCTCCCACTTTTCGTTGTATGGCATAGCTCTTATCCTCAAGTCTAGCTCTGTTCCGTAACAATTGAACGCCCAGTAAAAAATGCTCGGAAAGAAAAACCAATGCTCCCAAACCAGGCGGAAAATGGGAAAGACATGTTTTGCACAGTGCATCATTCGTGCCCGCGCCGCCACGCTGAAAAACGTGTACAAGCTACCGATGTATCGACCTTGATGAGGGACTACCCATAGCAGATCCCGGAGGCTCTCAACTGGACCCTAGGTTCTACCCAGCAACGTTAAGTTGACCGTGAGCTCGGCCTTTGGGTCTGGCTGAGGGTATCAGTGGATAAGTCAGTACGTGATTAGTATGCTAGAGTGTTAGTGTACCGACCATGTATTATCTACGCCCGGCGTCCCTTGTTGGACCGTGCTGTGTAATCCTACCCCTACCCCCCCCCCTACATCGGTAGTAATGGTACGTGAAAACATGGTAAACCAAATAGGCGGTCACTCCGACGATATCGAATAATTACTAGACAGACCGGTGGTAGCCACATCATAAGTTCCGATTTCTCTCATCTCCATGGTATTACTTATAACAGCAGTAGAGGAGAAATTCTGAGTTTTAGTCTGTTTAAATACATGCACGCTAACGGCTGTTGTAGGACACAGGTTTGCGGTCGTGAATAGCGATTCATACTTCGACAGTAGCCCTACTCAAATGGCAATAGGGCTACGATATTCGAAATAAAGATGGATGTGAGTAGGTCTTAATCAACTCTCAACGGTCTCCTATTAAGCACTGTCCGATAAAGAAACATACACCTTGTCCCTCTTTTGGCTTCCCGATTGCCGACGTCTTTAAATTAGTAACAAAGTTGCAGGAACGAGTTGGCCTGTCGCACCTGCGAACAATAACAACGTGAAAACAGATTTCACATCAGAGTGAGATCGCCGCGAGAATGTCTGTATGCTTGTACATCATGTCTAATTATCCCAAAATGCTCGCCTTTGCATAGGGTATATATAGGCTTAGCACCATTTCATCATATTCTGACTGATATTTCAGGGTATACCTCTCATTCTGGAGACCCCGGAGCCGGAGACGCGGGAAACGGAGATCGATGTGTTGAATGAACTATCGACTTGTATCAAACTCGATGAAAAGATGTTCGTCTGTCGCGTTCGGAAGAGTCTGGACCTCCGTACAGGACCAGTTCAAAACCAAATGGGAGTGCTAAGACGAAAGCAACGTGCAGAGGCAGCTGACAAAGGTATTTTGTCGTGCAATTAATGGCGACTGGGGAGATTGGTTAAATTCCCTTTATATACGTACGCGCCATTCAAGAGCCTTCGGGAGGTGAGAAGTGTTATCCCCAAACCGGCGTGTACACTGTCCCCCGACACGCATGTAACAAGCTCTTGGTCTGCTGGTCTATATGACGTGTCTACGGTAACCTAGATTTTGGAGGCGTCAATACATACAAGCTCTCGTCAATGCAATACTCGATGAACTGGGAAGTGTGATCAAGAGGGTGAATACAGACAGCGCTAATCAAAGTTGCCACCGACTCAAGCTTGGTACGATGCACCGATTCCAAGTCAACAACGAAAAATCTAAAATGAGCAATAGTGGGGGGAAAACTTATCACAGACAATGGCTGGTCAAGATTTGGGAAGTCGCCGTCTTATTCTACCAATAGTAACCATATAAAAGCCCTATTAGGTCTCTTCATCATCATCCTCAACAACGTCGTAGCTGTAACTGTGCGCTTCCCCGCCCAAGCCCTTCACTCTCTTCGTTTCAAGACGATCCGACGCCGCCGTCCGCTTCCTGGAGCTCCCTAAAAACTCTTCCTGGCTGTAGCAGGCGTTCTTGCGCCAATCCTTACCCCTCTTGTCAGGCACCTTCATCGTTTTCGCATGCTTGCGCAAAGTCTTGAGGAGCCAGGTAGGGCTATTCAGTTTCTCTATCTTGGCGAGATAATGTCCCTTTGAAGACTTCTCGGCTATCTGGGGATTCGGGGATGCCTTCATATACTCGTATACAGCATCATCGTCCGCACTAGGTGCCGGCTGATATCGGACAGCAAAAACGTCGGCCAACTCTCGCAGTAACTCGTTGAGGCCGTGGACGTAAAAGGAAGGCAATGCCTGTTTGTCGCTTAGCACAGCCCGTTTGCCTGCGCCACCTATCTCCCCACGAGGTCCGAGTATAAAGTCCTGGAACCAAGACTTCAAATCATGATGCAATGAAACCGGGTCAAGTGAATTGGGAGTATATCGCAGAGCCACGTAGAGGAGAACCCATAGGGAGGACTCTTTGTCATCCACAAGCGTGTGCGTGGTCCCAAAGGTACTCAGAAGGTGCGCAGACATGAACTGCCATGTACCCTGGATAATGAATGTATCAGTCGAGAAGGGCGCGAGAACTGAACAAAGATACTAACCGTTCTCCCTACGCGTCGTTGCCCGCTTCTGTCGGTAAGAATCACACAATGGTCCCAATCGATGAGGAACCCCCGGTGGTCTCGAGTAATCATGATATTTCCGACACTGATATCGCGGTGCAAAATACCCGCGCTGTCGAACGCCGCCTGGTGAGCTGTTATGAAAATGAATTATTGAGATCTGAGGAAATACAAAGGACGACGTAGAACTAACCTTTCATGGCATCCGCAATACATGTCACCAAGCTCTTGACGCTGCAGAACGTCGTGAGGTCTCTGCCGATAGTTTTCAGGAAGATTCTGTGAGCTCGTAATGTCGGCAGTCGGCGCTGGTTAGGCAATGCTCGGGCATGTTGTTGAGTAATCGTGACCATGTCGGGAACGTCGCCGCCCGTCTCCATTTCAGCTACGTGGGGGACTTTGTGCTCAGCAAGGAGATGGTAGACGTCCGATTCTTTGACCGTCCGAGCCGAGTCTTCTCGCCAATAGTCCTTCAAAAATAGGATTCCACCGTAGGGCTTCTCAGGGTCACCCAGATCAGGACTATCCAAATCGATAGCCAGAGACCGACGCGTCGATCGTCCAAATGGCGAGAACGCACCGTCGTCGAACTTTGGCGCACAGACAACAAATCGGCGGGGTTCGTTATCGAAGGTCATGTCAATACGCAGAAGCTTCTGGTCTTCGATGGCGATGTCTCTCTGTGGCTTCGGCCCAGCATCACCATGCCACATGTCTGTATCAAACTGGTTGAATTTCGTCCGAGCTATGGCATCCTCGTGCAGATTGAGGAGGGGTGAGACGGTTGGATCTTTACCGCGTTGGCTTGGTGATAACTGGGCGAAACGCTGGTAAAACTTGAAGATCAACGTCCTCTGCGCCGTGTAGTCAAAACGTTTGCTGACAATCGCACCAGATCGATCCCAGCGAATGAATCGTGCGAACGGTCCACAGATGAGAATCGTGAAAAGGTGGGAGCGGTGCTGGAGCATCATGGTGACCCCCGCATAGCAGGATATCTGTCCCCGTGTCTCACGACCCTTGATGGAATCGTTCTCGAACGGAAAATCAGGCAGCACTTCGACGTCCACAGGTACGACCTCATCGACTTGCGGTTCTTCCTCCGCCTCGCCCTCCTCCTCAGCCGCTTCGTCTTCTGACTCTTCTTCCTCAACCTCGTATTCCCCTTCCTCCTCCTCCTCCTCGCCGTTTTCTTCCGCAGCCGGTGAGTCTTCGTCGTCGTCCAAGTCAACGAAAGCATCGTAGGTAGCGTGCGCTTTAAACTCTGTCTGCGTCTCCATGAGCGAGTGATCGGTGGTGCGCCCCTCAGGCATATCGTCAGAGTCGTACACTCCGATATCGACTGCGATATTCCCGCAGTTTGTATCTGGGTCACGGAACTTGCCAAGCTTGGGGAATGTCGACAAGTAGTTGGGTTTATCTCCTTTCAGACGCAAGGGCCAGTTCGCGAGAGCTTTGATCTGAGAATGAGATCGTCAGCGAAGGAACGAAAGAAAGTGATGGAAAACGTACATATTTGCCGTACATCGCAGACTCTCCAGCGCGCGCCATGGAAGCAAGTAAATTCTGCTTGGGCCGGCGGGGTTCCATCTTCCTGTAGTCTGCTGGGGTCGCGTCGTTCCAAGGCATGTACTCGTCCAAAAACGCTTCCGCTGAAGGTCCGTAGATGAAATGACCACGCGCTTCAGTAGCAATTTCCCTGTGTCTTTCTTTAATTTCTGGTAACTCGGCGGAGAATTTGCTGTGCCCTTGGGCCTTCTTCACGATCGGTGTGTGGTTCATGGTGTATTCCGGGCACCATGGACGGTGGGGAGGAGTAACTCGACCTGGATTGCTGCTGTTTGAGTCGGTTGGCGACGGGGGAGGTTGTTGTGTGGTAACGTCTGCCATGGGGGGAAAGTATGTCAGTGTGAAGAAATCGTCAAGGTTTATAAAGGAAAAAAGAGCTCTGCTTGCGAACATTTCGCGAATAAGGAACAGTAATGTCGTAAAGAAAGAATCACCTCAAGAACAAAGTAGCTCGTATAGCAACCCTTGGGACAATGAGTGGCGCCGCGAATCGTCGTCGCGGTTCAAGTTCAAGTTTGGAGATTCAAAGTCCGACACGTGGTCGTGCATCTTTACCACGTGCTGACGTGTTCTTCGCGCAACATTGTTTCTTTGATCATCAAGGGTGAATCTCATGAATAGGACGGATTCGGAATCCCTTTTGTCCCATCACTACAGTAATCTGGAATCAACAATGGATCGGGACTTGTTCCACGATGCAACAAAACCGGACTGGGACTTCCGGGTGGTAATGTTATAATTTACCATATGTACTAAAAACAAGAATCATCCGTCACAGCACGGTGGCTGAGGAAGACCCGGTGGCTAACATGTCGAACACCTCCCAAAAGCGGTGCAGTATTCGCAAGGAAGGCTTCATGTAACATTGTTTACCCTGTCTGAGAGCCGTTCGTGAAAATTTACGACATGAGAGGAACAGCCACCGTGAATTATTGGTGGATAGAAGTCCAGGTCCATATTGGGATGAATGAACTCAATGAACCATTTGACAAGTCTTGATCAGGTAGAAGTGCGAATACTTGGCGTATACTCGAAGTTGGGTGGCATGGTCAGTTTTTACTGCATGTCAAATACAAGGGGACTAGAGGAATGGAGAGGAAGGCTCAATCCATTTTCGTTCTATTTTTATGAGAGAATTATTTGGGTACGCAACAAAGGGACTATACGGAGGGCAGCCCATGCGGTAGAGCACTGTAGACCGTTAGAGGTACTTCAAATCATAAAGAAGCTCGCTCGAAAGAGGTCTGCGATCAGCCAAAATAACAGAACCCTAGCTGAAAGGCCTCCTGAGCTTATCTTGCTTCAGTGATTGTCATCCCTGAGTAATTAAGCACTTCTTGGAGGATCGTCGAGCCGTAATTGATCTTTGGACAGGGTAGTCTTGCCTGTGAGAACCTACCAGGAATCCCCTATCAGAATTGCATTGAATTATATGAGGTAAACAAGTACTACACCTCAACGATGGTACAACAAAAAGTATGGACATCCCGGGCAGCGAAGTATTGCGAATCGAATAAATGCGAGCTGGAAACCTCAGGAGCGAGCCATCGTCGAGATCCGAGGACAGCGCCGTTACGAAACGAGTAAGATGGAGGCTTGCCTGATTGGAAAGAGTTCAAATGACGGACATTGTGATATCATTATGAGATATAACTTACGCCTCGGATGTCCGCATGAGCCATCTCCCTCCAGGGCAGTAACCAGCAGAAACTTGGAGCCAAAAGCCATTCATTGAAGCCGAGAAATGGAAGCACGTTTGGGAGCTTTACGTTCCTCCATACTAGCACCTCGCGGCAAAATTCTTTAGTGAAGAAAGAGGTCAGTACGCCTTCTCTTATGCTAAACGCAGACTCGCTTATATAATACTGTCGCCGTCCGATGCGATTGACGAGGGTTATGATGTGATCTTCTCCTCTATTGCTCACAAAAAATCGTAGAGCTTTCAACTATACCGGGAATCCATCATCCATTTTCTGACCTTTCCAAGCATCCGTTCATGCTGAGGCTGACCAGGAAGCTATTCAGACTTACCAGAAACATCCTGAGAAAATTGTGTGGATGGCCCCCTTGGCGACGTTCATGCAGGAGAACGAGGATGGTAAGATGCCGTAAATTTTATCCAAATAAAAAAGGCAGCACGCGCAACGCGCACCCATATTGGTCATTTATGAAAGGGTCAATATCCTTGGGCGCCGATGTTAGCGAGCAATATCGTAAAGAATATGTCAGACATTCTACCATCTTCGGGTGAAAGTCGACGACGCGATGAGTATCATCCGAAACTAAATCCGCGATGCTTCTCCGGCATTCTTCAAAGAGCCAAAAATTCGCGGTCACAAATGAGAGGGAGCTCTTACCAGGAAGTCAGCTTTTATTACAGACTTCTTGTGAAGTGCTCCGTATCGCCTTTTTAGGATGTTTGTGTTTACAAGCGGTCGTTGGCGCCTTCGAATATCATCGAACAGCGTCCATCTAGGCGGGAGAAGAAGCAGTAGAAGCTTTGGGATTGTATTTTTATATAGCTGGCAATTAGCCATCCACTGCGCAAGTCACCAAAGATGGAGATCACGTCGCTAAAAATGTGGCGTAGAGTTACGGCCGTTATATCAAGGGGATAATCAGCACTGGTGCTATATCCCGTCACCATCTAGATTTGACTCGTTAGATGTGCACGGAAACGCACCAAATTCAACGTTATGAAGAAGTAAAGGCATTGTTCCCTGAGGAGAATAAACACCTACCAGTGTCCATTTACTTGCAAACACGGGCGATACTCCAGAGCTCTACCTAGCTTTGCGAGACTGTGTGCATGCCCATGGGCTGAAGGATCCTGAAGAGGGAGCTATGAGTTTGATCGTGTTGTGATATGGGGGATCAGTTCATCTTCCATATGTACACGCGCTTTGTCGAGCCAGTAGTATTGCGCTTGGCTGAGCTCTGCAAACGCATGAGGATGTACACTACAGTACCTACTTATATACTAAAAGACTATCTACTAGAATCTTCTATACTTTTCCTATATCTTCTTCCTTAATCAGCATCTTCGGCATGATGCCGGATTGCCATATTCCAACAGATCGTTGGTGTAATGCCTGCTGAAGCGCACCATATCCGCCAACAGAAGATATTCAAGACCACGATTTTCGTAGACTATCAGGAAGAAGACTGAAAGATTTTTCCTCCGCGTGGGAGATGAACGCAGTCTAAATTTTTCGGTAAATAAACATTAAGCCGCTTCTGCCGGCACATACCGCCCACGGTGGGAAAGCGGCGTTCAAATCAGGCTTCGACCCGGACTACGTACGGTACCGCTCTCCATCGAGGACTAGCTCCATGTATTGTCTATCCAACGCTCATTAAATCAGACCGCCGCCAAGCTCGGACCTGCCACTTCGACTTCGACGAGCTGTTAGGTTGGTAGATTGACAGTAACTGACAGTCCGTAGACAGCACAGCATTTAATTTTCATGCGGCATGCTCTGGAAATCATTCTTTTTAAGCTCAATTTTACTGACGATAATCAAAGCAGGTGCATAGATAGACAATGTTAATGTCGTCAGGAAAACACGAGGGCATGATTCCATGCAGCACACTCTTTTCAGCTGCCAACGTTCAATTCAATTCACTTCATTGCTGATGCATACCATCAGCACGGAATGGTTTTTTTCCGTTGATTTCCTCACTCTTACAGCCGAGTTCCTCGCAGTATTGATTGAGTCTCAAGCAGAAAAGTTCGGGATGCCCATGCCTTGCACATATCATATATGACGCGACCGCTCGCCTAGCCTTATTTCCGCTACTCCTTTCCCTTTTTTTCAACGGGAACTAACTATTAACCTGGTAGGAGTGATATCTCACAGAAAGTACCTTCATCGGCCGGAACTTGATAGCGTTGCAGTGATTTTGGCTCATACGTCGGCAACAGTGCCCGACGCACCTCGAAGCACATCATTTTAGGTTCGTCTAAGGCACTTCGGCCCGCACATACAGTTTCAACAACCTCCTATGTAGCAAACTTTGATGACAGGGAACAAGGAAGATTCATCAATGTTGCCTGAGGCTACGGAACTTGGGTGCTTCCAGCGTAAGTTTTCCTTCCTTCCAGATTGGTTTATGGATCCTGTGGAGAAGATCGTGCATTGGGCGTCCCGCCTGTCATGGCGCGGCATCACATTCAAGTGACAGGCGCTTGCTTGGAGTCACCTTTGGGTATACTGGTCCGGGTCCATCGGATTGGTATCCAATGATATGTACGCCGTTTGCTTAGTCGTCCCATATTAAAAATCATTGATGGTTCCTTTTCTCCGCAGGTGACTACTTGGTACTTCATTCGCCGTAACGAATATTTTTGAATGCCGATTTCCACAGCTTGATGACGAGCTAGCGCTCTTCAATATCTGGTGTGCCAAGCATTATCTCAAGGAAAGAAGGAGGTGCAGCTCTCGTGGTTAACACAATACAGTTATGAATGGCGGTTTGTATAGGGAATGCTACTAAGGACTCATCGAGACTGTAGCGGAAATGAATCGAGGCTATGTGACCTGTAACAGGCTTGGCTACATTGTAAGAGTTTACGAATCCCATGCATCAGCGCTTCACCGCCCGGCCTATATAACCTCGGCTGAAGAATCAGTAATCAATATTTCTACCTCTCATGGATACTCTCAGTCAGTCAACGCTGCATCTTGCCGCCCAACAGCCTCTTACCTCACCATCCTTGGACCTCAACAATATCCAGGGTGATGTCCTGTAGGTTCCTCCTCGTCTACCAATCACGCACTGTACTGAATCTAATCCCTACAGCGGTGGGTTACCGAAGAAGACACAGACCTGCCTGTTCTTCCGGATCACCAACGTTGCCTTGTTCAAGGCTCAACTCAAGCTATTTATTCCCCTCGTGAAGACGACTGCGCAAGTCGTCGCTGATCGCAAAGCTATTGATGACCATAGGAAGAAGGCTCCCAATGGCGGGAAACCTACTCTCATCCCCATGGTCGGCGTCAACATCGCCTTCTCGCGCTTCGGTATTGACAAGGTATAGCACATCATGTTCAAGTCACCGGAAGTTTAACGCTTTCCTCCAGCTCGGTATCACTGATGCGGACGCTCTCGACGATTCCGCCTTCAAGAGCGGTCAATTGAAAGACGCGGCTCCAAATCTTGGCGATAAAGTCGGAGCCGACTCTCTTCCGGACTGGGATCCGGCGTTCAAGGAAAAGATAGACGCCGTCATCCTCATTGCTGGGGACAGCATTCCTACCGTCAGCACTAAATTACTGGAGATTCGAACGCTTTTTGGTCTCTCTATCCATGATGTTACCCATGTCCAAGGAGACGTCAGACCGGGGGCTGTATCAGCGCACGAACAGTACGTTGTCCATCTCCCTGCATATCCTTCTTCAAGTCTTACGTAGTAATTGATAGCTTTGGGTTCCTTGATGGTGTATCAAACCCGTCTGTTATCGGGTTCGATAAAAACCCACCTCCTGGCCCGAAGCCTGTGAGGGCAGGCTCTATACTTGCCGGAGAAGTTGGAGATTCGAGGGCAGCGACTAGACCGGGCTGGGCAAAGGATGGGAGCTTCCTGGTCTTCAGGTACCTGTTCCAACTCGTGCCCGAGTTCGACGATTTCTTGAAGAAACATCCCATTATTGCTCCCGGGCTTTCACCAGAGGAGGGTAGCGAACTGAGGGGCGCGAGGATGGTTGGAAGGTGGAAGAGTGGTGGGTCTAATTTTTCTTCGAGCTCTTTTGAACAATTCTCATTGTATTCCGCCTTAGGTGCACCCATCGGTACGCTAACGCAGCTTAGTTGAATCCCTCGTATTCTCATACGCTGTCTGTAGATATCACCCCGCTGAGAGATGATCCTGCGTTGGCTGCCGATCCTCAGAGGTATTTATTCTTATTCACTTGTACCCTTCGTTTTGCTCATTCTGTATCAGGAACAACGACTTCCGTTTCCAGGAGGAACGAGACGACCAGTCTCGGTGCCCATTTGCCTCTCACGTTCGCAAGACGCTGCCTCGTGCAGACCTCGAAGACGAAGTCCCTCCGATTACCCTTGAGAATAGGCGAATCCTCCGGCGCGGCATCCAGTTCGGACCCGAGGTCACGCAAAGTGAGAAAGAAGCAGCTAAGACGCAGCATGGACGAGGTCTTCTCTTCATATGCTATCAAAGCAGTATCGTCGATGCTTTCCAGTTCATTCAGAAAAGTATGTACGATGATACTTGATGCTGTAACCAGACTAATTCTGATGTTCACAGGCTGGGCAAATGACGTCACCTTCCCGCCATTTGAACAAACACCAGCTACGCCCGGGTACGGCCATTTAACATCAACGCTGATGATCTCCCAGTGCTGACTGATGCTCTTCGTAGATTTGATCCCATCATTGGACAGGCTGGGAAGGGGGGAATCAGAACGTTGTCGGGAACTGACCCTGCTGATCCCAATGCGGAGCTTACTTTGACGGAGGAGTTTGTCGTTCCTCGTGGTGGTGAATACTTCTTCACGCCTTCAATCAAGAGCTTGAAGGAGACCTTTGCGAGGCTGTGAGCTTGTATTTTTCGGAGTCCTCCTCTGTATTAAGTATTTCCGGACTGTTTACAATAACAAACTATCAATGCCTTTCCAAATTCTGAATTCAACTGGCAGAATTTATCTGTTACGCAGTCGCACTAGGCTTCAGAGTTTCCATCTTTGATTGCTTGACAAGTTGACCAGGTGAGCGAGCAGACGAGACTAAAGTAATACGACGGCAGTCATGTGCATATCTGGAACGATCTTCCCATCGTTGTCACAGTGACTGTTACAGCCATTGCGGTCATTTCAGTCTTTGCATCCACCATACCATAGGGATATCATGTCTGAACAGCACGCTCATGTGGTCTACACTAAACTTCTCCTGGCGCGAGGTCATGGATATCCTTTATGGATTCCAGAGCCGGACTACACCCTTCCACCTGAGTACATCGATAAAGGCATATGTGTCGGCGATGTTGTGATAATCAGAGACGATGGAGGTTTTGACTTTCTCTTCAACATCTTCCTTGAAGCCGACCATCCTATCAATCGAGATAGAGTCCCCCCTCGTTTCGAGCCACTACACGTCAGCAATTTAACCACACGTACCATCTATCTGCAACATGGGAGGCGATCATCAGTCACTAGTTCTCTTGTCGCAACGCACTCGATCGCCGCTGGAGGATCAGCAAGTGTGCCGTTCGTACCCAACAATCCTTCATTCAGCTAAATGTTCACATCTGTTCAGCTTAATTGCAGGCGGAGGCGGCGGAGTAGAATTTACGATATCCAAAGAACAGGCGGCAATCCTTGTGCTTCCTGGAGGCGCCACAAGATTTGACACCAATCATCCATCTCTGATGCGGAATTATGCCCTTGAGCACGCGCACGAGTGGTATGAGTTCGTTAACGGTCCTACTCAAGGACGAGAGGCGTTGAATGGTTCCCTCGTCCTCGTCTCTGGATGCGACAAGGCAGCAGCGTGGGGATCGGCCGCTATGTCTAGACCCTCAGCTGAATACAGTATCAAGGTCACCTTCTCTTTTCCCGGTGTCGCAGAAGGGCAGCTAGCCCTCGGATCCTCGTGGACAACTCAGTTATGGACTACTACTCGCCTTTTCCCTGATGTTCCCGGTCTAGCGTTCGACCCTTCAAAGGAGAACCAAGGTGTCTTTATCCGCGGCTTTACCATTTCTGTGAGAGAGAGAAAAAGAGTGAGCAAAGTGCTCCCAGTGCCTTGGCGGTCGGACGTACAACTAGCGAAGTTGTCAAGACCTTTACCGAACATTAGTTCAAAGGCACCCTACTCGCTTTCGCCGCCCATTTCAGGACCTGCATGGGGCACCCAAGGAACCTCTGATAGAGGCTATCTCCAAAAGGATGATCTGGTAAGAAAATACCGCGTATATCTCATACGATTCTGAGCATTATTGTAGACCAAATTAATCTCGAGCATAGTGGAATCACATTTGGTAGATATGGCATTTATTGTCTTATAATAAGTTCGCTTTTTACTTATCAGGATCAAAGGATGACGTAGAAAACCCAAGCCTGAGCAGCCCATCCACCGTTAGATTCTGATCTCCATTCTTAGGCCTGAGCCATTGGTTGTTGACTGTGTTTTAGTATGATACACCTGCGTCCATACCGACTTACTTGAAGCCCGACATCGCCTATGTAATGAGACCACCGACTACGACCGAAAGTGGACGAGTAGACATTCAAGCGTTTCCTGAAAGAAGCATAAGAGTAGGCATTTATTCCAGTAACACGTTAGTTGAATTTGTGTACACTGACAGATGCTACACAGCTCCTCAATCCGTCGGTCAAGTTTAACGAATATGTGCTTACGAAGGTCTGAGGATTTGTTTACTTCAGTATTTATGTACTAATACACAGGTATTCGAGGTTCCGGAGAGTGATGTTGTAGTTACACATGACAGCACTTGGATAGAGACAATGCTACTCGCGCAAGAAAAGAGGGTTCGTACATCATGTAGCATTTTCGAGGAAAGAGCTTACTCCCTGGAAGGAAATTGATTCGCTTGAGGATTCCATGGGTACCACCAACATAGATGAAGGTTCGGATCTTCCAGAAAAGAAAGGTTCTACTCAGGTGAGAACAGCTGCGACTTTTTGCGTCCGGACAGCATGGGATGAAATAACATTGTACTACGTAGGCGCCTGCACCATCACCTGCACCATCACCTCCAAAAAAGTTGCCGCCTCCACCAGCTTAGGCCAATGCTGCGAGTGCAAGTTGGATGTGAAAACAAATTCGCAGTGTAATGGCTGATATTTTTCGAGGCAGGAAATGTAGATTATAACAGTAAGAACGAGTATGATAGATGTTAGGCAGAAGGAAGTGTCGCTGTATTATGTATGCATATGATTGAACAGGATCTGTTTTGTTGTTATTGACCTATGTATAAATTGTATCGCGCCGTAAGTACTCCTCGCAGTATCCAAAGGAACGCAGCAGATAATTATGCTATGGCCACGATCATCGCGATGTATATCAGCGGAAATTCAGTCTTTGGTTCGTCCAGGATACGTGTCGCCCAATCACGCAAGGCAGCGTTTGTGTCACGATTCATAGCGTCAAATTTCTGGACCCCGGTACCGTAGGGTGCCACCTACACCTCAACACTGATGACTATGATACTAGGTTAGAAGGTGGAAGCAGCTGCGACATTTGGATCAAGCGGATTCACTTACCTAGTCAGCTTGCCAGTCACGCACGAACGACGCCCTTCCACGTGGTAGGTACAACTACGCAGATATGACTATACAAGGATAGCTCGTCTCCTCTCGCAAGCCACCATTCTCTTCCTCTCTAAATAAAAACCGAAATTCATTATACGCATTGTACCAGAGTTTCTGGCCGTTCTTCGTCTGTAACCTTTCCCCTATATATATAATCACTTGGAGGCTATGATATGTACATAGTACTCGTGGTCGGCGAAAGTGATGGCCGCTGCACAGCCGATCATTAGTTTTTTGTTTGTGTAGCTACTTTGCCAATGTCATTCCGCTTCTTTTTCTGATGCCCAAAGACATGGTGCGACATGAACATGACGAGGCAGAAAAAAACCAGTTCATTGGTGCTATGCTCGCTACACAGAAATTAAACGAAAGTGCCCTTCTCACTGGCATTCCATATGAGACGGCACGAAAAATCTGGCGGAAGTACAGGGAGCGCGGTTCTGTCGAAAATCTACCCCGTAGTGGACATCCAAAGAAGATTGATGAGCGTACCTCACGTCGTCTTGCTCGTGCAGCTGTAAAAAGCCGCCGACTGCCACTCAGAGACCTCAGGAATGAAGTCAGTATTGATGTGAGCGAGAAGGTTATTGCCAAGGCCTTGGATGACCACGGATTGCATCGACATGTTGCACGGAAACGTCCCTTTCTCTCTGCAAACCAAAAGAAGGTGCGAAAACAATGGGCGAAGGATCACAAGGAGCAGGATTGGAGGAAGGTGGTTTGGTCAGATGAATGTTACATCCATCTTGATGATAAGACGGGTCGTATTTTTGTGACACGGCATGCTGATGAAGAGTTGGATGAAGACTGCATAGTGCCAACCTTTAAGCAGTCTCCCGTGTGCGTGATGGTGTGGGGATGTGTTGCATTGGGGTGGAAGGGGCCATTAGTTGTTCTCGAGTATCCTGGTGGAAAAGGCGGAGGAATGACAGCAGCTCGCTATCAAGAGCAGGTGCTAGAGGGTCAGTTGAAGGTGTTTTGGAAGGATTTGGACAAAGCCCAGCCAGGACTCACCTTCCAGCAAGACAGCGCACCAAGCCATACAGCCAAGACCACCAAATGCTGGCTTGCACGAAATAACATCCCTCTCTTTCCTCATCCACCAAATTCTCCTGATCTTAACCCCATCGAACCAGTCTGGCATGAGCTCAAGAAGCGTCTCCGTGCACTCCCAAGGCATCCAACGAGCACCAAGGCACTGCGGGAAGTGGTTTTGCAGGAGTGGGTCTTGATGCCTTTGAAGGATATTGATAAGCATATTGAGACCATGTCGGATCGAGTCAAGGCTGTTCTCAAGGCAAATGGGGGTCACACACGGTTTTAGAGAATGAATAGTTGGTACATTTGGAACGATGGTGATGGTAGATAGCACAATTAGAATTTTTTGTGATAAGACCCGAGTACCACGCTGTGCCAAATAAGGCACCGGCCATCACTTTCGCCGACCACGAGTATGCCTTCGTCCATGAAAATGCCGGACAAACGTTGGTCTTTCATTTTTATTTCCTTTCTTAGCACAGAAAATATACTAGCATCGAGGAGTGATGCCGGAGTAGTATAGTTCCAGTGTCGTGATACGATTCGAGGAACTTGGTACACGATACTGATTTTGAATGTTCTATAGACAAGGTAGTATGTAGAAATGTTGTGTCAGATAACAATAGAAACTGGTGTTGAAGTGAATAGTACAAAGTACATTGCTGAAATAAAAAACAATAAGGAAAGTGAAACAGAGCAGGTCCGATACAAGGGAAGATTAGAATATTGGGAACTGAAATGCGTCTAGGCTCTCCTTCGGGCTCAAAAACGTCTCGTCGAATGCAGAGGCTTTTGGTGTAAATTGCTCTGTTTCGAACAATAGAGGGGTCAAAAGCTCCTCGAATGACGAGGAGGAGGAATCCGAACTTGACGATCGATCGTAATCGAAGGACGATGCAGGCAAGAGCCGTTCGTTGTTGAAGGACGAGGAACTGGCAAAGAGATCTAGGTCAAGTCTCTCCATAATGTCACAGAGCAACCGATTTGATCCTGTGTGTAACTCGTTGTCGAAAGATCGGAAGCTAGAATTCAAGGAATTAAAGCTCAACGGAGGAAGGAGACCACCTTCAATGACCGGAGACGTCGACAGGAACGGTGCGATGGGAAGGTGCGATGGTGCCGAGGTTCTAGGGAAGCCGGCGTGGACGGTTAACGGATCTGTGACTCCACCGTTGGCACCTACGAACAGCAAGTTCGTAGTAGAGGTGGTTGACGGTATGACCATTTCAGGGAGGTAGAGGCCGCAAGCAGGCGGAGAGGGAGTTAGCGAAGGGCTGAGAATGTCCTGCATGTCGGAATCGACATTGAATTGAGATTGGGAGGGGGTCGATGTCGACATGTGTTGGTCGGGAGACCCAGCGTTGGAGTCGGATTGTGGGAATGAGGGGGGTGTGTCGATATCGTCGAATGCGGTTTCAGCGTCCGTTGCGGGGACGAGTCGCTGAAGGAGAGGTGTTGGTCCAGTGTAGATGACCCTGTTAGCCCGTGCGAGCCTGCATCTTGTCTGGTGACGGGTGCGGTATCCACGGGTGGAGAATTTTTTATTACAGCCCGGGACGGAACATTTGAACGGTTTCTTCTTTTCACTGAAGGTAGAAGAAATGAGAAATGGAACGTGAATGGAGAGGGAAACAGACTCACTGAACGGAGCGGATGTGATCATTGAGGTTGCTTTTTTGTTTCCAGACCTTGCCGCAGTTTGGGCATGGGTATCTGTATAACGGATCAATGAGTCGAAGAAACTGGGACCTATAAAATAAAAAAGAGTACCTTTTGGCGTTGGGATTGTGGTCTCTTTTATGGCGGCTGACACCAGTACCGTCGGCAAACTTCCTGCCGCATCCAGGTACTTCGCAGTACTTGAAAGCGCGGTTCTGGATAAGGGCGAGGAAAAAATTAGCAACTAGACGATTGTGTGCCACTTTGGGTATTATGATGAGGAACGCTGATCACCCTGTTCTTTTCCAAGATGGGGGGAGCCATCGTGTCTCGATAACGGTCAAGGTTTTGGGGGAGGAAGGACCGGTACAGCCGGGAAGCAGAGGGAAGCAGAGGGAAGCAGCGGGGGGTGGGATAAAACATGCTGGGACGCCCCGCCTTATATTCGTTTTCGAGGTAGGGCGAATTGGTTGTCGGGATATTGATTATTATGGAAAGTATTGCCCTAGAGTGGCGGGGGCAAGCCAAGATATGTCTTTTATGGCTATTAGTTGTGAGCAATTGAGTACCAATTGTCGGTGATAGCCGTTTTGAGTGATTAGCGGCGGTGCATTGTCCATCTGAGTGGCAAGAGTGGTACCCGGAGCGACGGGGCCATCACCTGGGACAAGACCATTAGATAAAGTTTCTGCAGCAGTAAGTTGGGAGAACTACGTCATATTTATAGGATTTCATGTTATCCTGCAGTAAGGACAGAGGATGGTTTAGCTAGGACTCCCCTCCGTAAACAAAAAAAGAAATTACAAAAAGAAACACGAAAAGCTTTCTCGGCGTGATTGGAAAATCCGGATAGGAGATTTGAATAACATATTGTGAAGAGACCCACCGAATGTAAAATATTACAAAGAAAGAAGACTTCGCCATGTCCTCAAATTTCTTTTACTGCTGGACCTGAAATTGTGCGGAATGTTTTGCTCCTGATAAAACTTTACCCTGTTCATGGGTCAAAACATTCGGCTAATCCGACGTAAGGCATAAAGATCAGAACTGATATTCAATGAGAAGCTGAGGGAGATACTTGGAATGAATGGCAAACGATATCATTCCGATCTCGAATGTTGAAAAGAGAGCCGCGCTGAGTCAGCGCGCTGTATCCCAAACCAGATGTCGGGCATCACAGTCACAGTCACACCTCTCTTCTCTTCCCACCATCATTGTCAATTCTTGACACTGAATCCTGTCCGGTACCGCAAACGCGCGTAAGCCATCGTGTACTTTATTTGTATCTTTCCAACATAGCTGACCGCTTCTTGTTTCGTTGCCAGAAGAGTCCAATGTCATCAGCAAAAAAGCTAGGAGGTGGCGAGGAAGTGGCAGAACATGGTGCGCCTTTTTGTTCTTGAACTCGACGCCCTTTTACTCATTTGCTAGATTATGTTATGCCTGTATGCTTTGCATCTCGCTCTTATAACCCTGTTGACGACGAGTGCAAATTGCTTGTCTGTACACGATGATCCTGTGGAAGCGCTCAATGGGCGCGGCAAGGAGATAACGAACAACATGGGTCAAGTCCATGATTGACTGTAGCTGCCGCAATATTCTGGAGCATCGAACACTACCACAAAGGTGCGTTCCACTTTGACGAGGTCATACTTTGCTTCTCACTGTGACAACAAAGCCGCCAATGCACTAAACTACGGAGCTAGGATCAGATCTCGAGTTTATCTACAACTCTACTGAACCTCGTGCGCATGGTAATGCATCGGCGTATAAGACTTCAAGGTAAGCCCTATTCGAAGTAAAAAAACACCATCTCATCGAGTCTCCATGACCTCCAGACTGGCTGCCACATCTCGGAATCCGCTAGAAATGTTTATTGTCAAAAGTGTCCACCGGAATCAAACGCTTGCGTCGTCGAAGGCTGATGTATTGAAGATAGTGGCAAACGAAGATGAAAGAGGTGCTGGAAACTTGTGAGAATGTATGTTGCTCGCTCTATCTGAGGAATTTGCCACTCATATCTAGCCCTTTTGTAGAGCATGCCAAAAAATACTTGTCTGACCTATGGGCTGCCGTTCCTAAGTCTACACGTAAACCAGAGACCATAAATTGTCTTCACGGTCCTTGTAAATGTAAGGTGTAGCGATGGAATAATTTGTTGACTTTTACCGTTGGATCTCTTCTGCTGTCATATCCGACATCCATCTCGACTCCATCGCCTCCACGCTGCATTCGGGAGCAATTATCTATCAGACGGCCACTAGACGCGGTGCTGCCTGTTTACCCCTGCGGAATGTCTCGCATTCCTGAACTTTTTCGTCATTGCGAGTGAACGCGGAGGCTGGTCTGACACAGGACTGAACCGTGAACCTTGCAGCCGTATCACCGGTCAGTGACTTGTTGACTCCTCATTCTGCCGAATCCATGGTGGCATGCAGCCAAGTCTTTCAGCGCGCAGTAACGGGGTCCTATAATTCTCCGTACCGCGTTTATACCATGCACTTTACGGCCCTCAGTTCTTCCCTTTGAACGACTTTGCTGGTAGTAACCAGGCAACTCTTTACGTGTTTCAGGTGTTGCCTTGGTGCACGGATTATCGGAGCAGTCATTTTCGCCGAAGGTTGAATATCGGACAATTGGTAAACTCACATTGCTTTCTGCACTACGGATCCCGTTTGAGTGATATTATTCCGTTACTTTTCCTTGGGTTTTTTTCCACGACTTTGCTCGGTTAAACGACTTTTAAAACTAATATATATTCCAGCTCTTCCCTATTCGCAAAAGTACTTTCCACTCCCTCCCGATGCTCTTTTCTATCATTTCTCTTGCTGGCATTTTGCAGTGCGCTGTCACTGTTTCGGCTTCCTCAGCGCTAAGCAGCCTTAATACCAAGTTCGCCGCCAAAGGAAAACTCTTCTGGGTTTGCTCTTGACAACTCGCCATTTTACATGTGCTAAATACTTGCTATAGGGTGCTGCGGCTGATCAGAATACCATAACCATTTCTGGTCTGTCGCCATCATAATATGCATTCATATGCTTACTAGAAATCTCTTTCAGCAAACGAAGCCATTTTGGAATCTGAATTCGGGGCTGTATGTTCAGTTCCTACGAGTGCTTTTCTCTTCTCCTGACGATGTCCAAATCTTAGGTTACCCCGGAGAATTCCATGAAGGTCGGTCGCTCTGACCCTGGCGTCGGCATCTTTTGCTCAATTATATTTGCTTAACAGTGGGACGCTACCGAAAATACCCAAGGAACGTTCACATTCACCGGGTCCGACTATCTAGTGAACTGGGCCGTCTCGAACAGCAAAAAAATCCGTGGACATACACTGGGTTTGATGTTGGCGTTTGTTCCTGGCTCAGTATCCTGATCCTTTCTAGTGTGGCACTCACAGCTCCCTTCGTGGGTCTCCGATATCACGGATGCGGATACACTGGTGAATCGAAGTCATCTGTCTATGATACAACGTATGAAAGGATCAATCTACAGACGTCCGTCATTCAAACCCATATCGCAAAGGTAGCTGGAGAGTACTCTGGTAAACTCTACGGTAAGTCCGTGCGCTTTAAGGATTATTGTCCCTTGTCTAACGTGCTTTGTGGTCAGCTGTACGTATTCCTCCTGTTGTCCGCGACTATCGTCTAGGATTAACTACCTGTGAACAAACAGTGGGATGTCTGCAAGTATGTTGGCTCTTACGACGAGATTTCCACGTTCTAATAATCCATAGTGAGGTTCTCAACGAAGACGGTACTCTGCGGTCGAGTGTGTTCTATAACGTTCTCGGGGAGGTACGCTATTATCTAGCTGTCATCCGTATTGCGCTGCTAATTCCCTCCCGCTCAAGTCATTCATTACCATCGCATTCAAAGCTGCGCGAGCTGCAGATCCTACGGCAAAGTTGGCTTAAATCCTTTCCTTAAAATTCTCGCTGAACTTGAGCGGGACAGGTTGTACATCAACGATTACAACCTCGATTCGAACAACACCAAGGTCCAAGGTTAGTCATTACCGCTTTTCCATCAGCCGATTGCTTGAATCCCGTTATTCAGGAATGGTTGCCCTTGTTAAAAGGATCAACGCCGATGAGCAGCTAATCGACGGTATCGGTACTCAGATGCATTTATCAGTACGTTCGTGACCCCTCCGGACGTTTATCTCTTGTTGAAAACATTCGTAGGCTGGCGGCTCGAGCGGGGCAGTCGCAGCTCTGACGGCGCTAACAGGGGCGGGCATAGATGTTGCTATCACCGAGTTGGACATCGCTGGTGCAAGCGCGTCTGACTATACTACCGTCGTTGATGCCTGCCTCTCTACCTCTGCCTGTGTCTCGATCACTAGCTGGGGAGTCAGCGATGTTGTAAGCCCACTTCATTTGGTTTTCTTCGACTTTAAGGCTCAGCTGCTTGTCTTCTAGAACTCATGGCGTGCTAGCTCTACACCTCTGTTGTTCGACAGTAGCTACGAGCCAAAGGATGCGTATACGGCGATTATATCTGATCTGTCCTGAGAATTCGTCTAGTTCCTCTGAATGCATGGTGGTTCTGCGTTTGTTATTGCTATTCACACCGTGTTCGGCCCGGATTATTTCATTGCGGCCTGTTGCTGTGTACTACGGTCATTTCTGTTTTCTTCAGAGGCTGGAGCCTCTTCATTTACTTGCGTCTTTCTTAGCGTGACCCTTTGGTGAGTGTGAGTAGCCTTGTACAGATATTTTCTCATGTAACCTTAGAGAGGGAGACGGGCAAAATTTAACGTTGGTTAGTATCGTTCCCTACGCGGACGATTGGAGCTGAGGATAGTTTATGAAAACTACGTCGGACCAGTGGTTGAGGGGACGACACTGCTAGTACGGTCCAGAGTGCATCACGACGTCAAAAAATACTCCGCTTTATCAGAGAGCATGCTGCCGTTCTCTATTAGCATTTTCCTTTCGCCAAACTTCCAGGCTTCTAATAGTACTTCCTTTGCTGGCCTAAGTATCACAAAATAGCCTTGGTGTATATATCTAAATACACGATTCGACGTAGCACTATTTAGAAAGTAGGAGAAGTTTATTAGGGCCTATTCCTATGTCGACTTCAAATAGAATATCGATAGTACCTCGAAGCGCAAGTCGCATGCAAAATCAATCCCCTAATTTCACACCATGTCTCGTGATGCAATGTATTCACATAGCGTTAAAAGCATTACTAAAGCACGGCCAGAACTGTTATCAACACAAATCCCATAGCCCCGGCACCTATCGTTATACGTCCTGCGCCACTAATCCTCTGGCTTTTGATTGTAATTCCGGCTTCCTTGCATAGATCAACATACGCTGTAGACTCTCAGAAATCGTATTCTAATTTACGGAGAGAAAAGCAATGCTTACTGTCCATTGCTTGCTGCGCTTGCGTCTGAACACTATTATCCAGCCGAACTAAGCAGTCCATGCATCCCGCGTACTGGTCGCTGTCAGAGTTTGAACATGCACAGTTAAGATCATCTTCCTCGCAGTTCTGTAGAACGGGTGTATAAGTAGAGTAGGGAATAGTGACTCCAAAACGTACAGCTAAGGTATCGAGGATCCCGCAGCTGTTTGCACATTGAGAAGGAATAGACGATGTCACTGATCCACTAGATTGGCGGGAGAAGAGGAGAGGGCCAATCGACGTGAGGCCGTCCCTAGGCAAGGGAGTAGAAATTGCATATACTAGTGCCATCAGCAGGGACGCACACCAAAGAAAGTCATACATACCTTCGGTTGCAAAAATACTGGCGGTGAGAAAGAGGATACTCGAAAAAATCATATCTGCTACGAATAAGAGGAGTGATAGAAGGAAGATTTTTATTCTGTTCGGATCTCTTGAAGGGTTTTATACACTTCAAAAAGCGACCGTCTACCATGATACCGATCAATAATGACAGGCAGGTCGGGGACGGACACTTACAGCAACTGGGTTGCGTTTCGGAGAGACTGTAATGGCGTGACGACGCATGGTGATTAGAATCAAGACATGCCTTGGCGGAGGACTTGATACTGGACACCAAAGGTGGGGATTGTTGACTCTGGCTAACGTGGCTCAGGACTTGAGCTTCATCTGTGTCGTTCGACACACGAGACCACGACCTCTAGATGACCAACTTAGTACAAAAACTGCGGAAAATCTCGTTCACCGCCACCGACCCTCAAGCTTGGCAGGGACAAGAGCAGTGCCACTGTCAACATCGTTCGTTCGTCTATAAATAGCAGCCAAATGCGTTTGATGCGACTGTAATATAATTGCTGGTTCCTAGAGTGAGGGAACATACCTCCGCAACTCCACCGCAATGTCCTATACGGTTTATACTGACGCACCGTAGACAAAAAGCTATTCGGTCACCTAGGTCCCATAGGCACATGAATCGAAGTTTAAAACTGATGAAGGTCTGAGATACTTCACTAGAAATTTGGGATCGCATGTGCATGTAGCCCAAATATGGAGAGTGCTAATGGCACGCTCCTTGGACTCGGAGGGTCGGGACATCCTGTCAATTCTTCACAAGCTGTATAAAGTAGCACCAGACTTGACCTTTCATAACAACGATTTCCCGCATTGTGCCTGTCGCAGAAGTTTCGGCATTTTCATGTTGATAGTCATCCGGAGAATTAGAAGTGCCTGTCCAAGTTCTCACTCGGAGTTCCGGTCGACAAAATCTCAATGGAACATTGGTCA
Source organism: Armillaria mellea (assembly GCA_030407055.1). NCBI lineage: Eukaryota > Fungi > Basidiomycota > Agaricomycetes > Agaricales > Physalacriaceae > Armillaria > Armillaria mellea. Next base: position 44,283 of record JAUDZF010000001.1, on the reverse strand, counting down.
TTCGGGAATAGCTCATTAGCATCTTTCCGACATTTTGGCCCTTCACGCACTGTAGCAGTAAATCCGGACAAGGGAGATTGACAACGACATGAGTGTTTCTAACGCCAAGAGGCGAACAGGTTCCACGTTTAATCGGCACAACGGCGTGATGATTTATTCTTACCACCTGTGGGAGTAGGGCCCTTTCCGACTCGTCTGACTCGAACCTTGACGAAGGTTAGAAGAACAAGCCTGTCAAAGCACAGTGGAGTCGAACATCGTACCCTGCCATTGAAAATAGAATAAAAAGAAAACCAAGATGCTTCAATGAGAGGCACGGAACAGTTCGAAGAGAACACAAAGATGGATGAAAACTGACTTCCTCCGCAGATAAAATGTGCAATATCAGTTTTGATTACCCCAAGATCTCAACGACCGTTACCATGGGTAGTTGTAGTTGTGGTGGTGAGATTTAAGTAACGCAGGCGATAGTGGTTGAAATTGAAGATCACTATGTTGTGGCCCCGTGAGAAATCATACACGTCAAGGAAATCGGCAGACGTCACTGGATTTAAGTGAGACTTCGGAATGAGCAAACCCAAGACCAACAGAGCGAAGCGGGACATCAGGTTCAGTCAAGTATCATAAGGCGTATATTCAATTTGACTTTTGAAATCCGGGTATTTTCCGGCAATGGGTTACCTCTCAGTAAAGAAACAAAAAAGGTCGCATTGAACTAGGTCTGTACACTCCATTCAAAACAAATGGTCAGTCCAAGTATACGTGCCTGGTATATGATGGTACCATGATGAAATCAAGGGTATCAAATCAGATGACTTCTCGCAAATTTTCTTCTGATGATGCTATCATGCACTTTCAAAGCGGATGGTCAGTCAAATGAATTGAAAACGAGCGAACCCGAACCTGCTAGCACAACAGATTGTGTTGCGCGGGTGTTCTGACATTGTTTTATGTTAACCGGATGATCATAACAAGGAGAGAGCACGTACAATAGCAGATATTTCATAGGATATGAAAGATCGAGGATGTAAAGATAGCTTTTTCTGAAACGAGCCATCAGTGAGAACCATTTCGTATGTGCAGCTGATATATTGAATGTACGTGATAACTCTTGAATCTATCCTTGAAATCTACACCATGATCATGTATGAGTATGACGGACGCGGAGGTATAGTAGCTGCGAAACCCACATTTGGTTACGTTTGGAGCATCATTCGGATCGTTGTAATTGGTCACGTATTGCTTAACAGAAACTCCCGACGCTAATGTCTTCATAAGAATATCTTTCTATAACACACGCATCAGTGGTGTCCTTCTATAAAATGGTAAACACACCTTATTAAGGAAAAGGATCAAAGTACAATTCGCCAAAAGCGTATTTTTGCATATCATCCGCCATAATTGTAAGCTGTCCTCCTGTAAAATGCCATGAGACATAAAGAGGACATATAAGGACGAGCCCATGTACTAGTCGATTGACCCGAGGATCCTCCTCCAGAGACTGATTAAAAGCCAAGGGTGCCAGAAACAGAATCGCATCAACTGGAACCAAATTATCCTGAGGGGCTGCAAAGTGCAGGAGATATATAAGCGTACATACCATCATCAAAATATGGTATCCAGGATGAACGCTGGACGACATTGTTCAATTGTTCGAAGCAAAGATGAAGATGCCTAGCTACCCACCGATGACCGACTTCCCCCGACATCTGCAATGAAGAACTCTGATCCGTCTTCCACACCTAACGAGCACCCTGTTTTGTGTTATACCAAATTAATACACGAAATTTCAACCCCAAGACCGACCTGATTCGGCGACGAAATGATGCTCCTCGACTCCGATAGTTCTGATTCTTGCTCGTACGATATCCGCTGAAAATATTCGTCAAGGTTGCCCTCATCAGCATCCTCCGTGTACTCACATTCTGTTGACACGTAATCCCTCATCGTAACCCTCGGCACATCATCTAAAAAGCTGGCGAAATCAGCTTCGGTCCCACGATGCAGTATCATAAGGACTTACAATCCTGAGGAGTCCTGCAAGTGTATCTCACGCGAGCGTAAAACGTCCTGTACTGCAGGGTCAGTCCACAGAGAGATAATGTCGTCCGCGGATGCTTCCAAAACCTGAGTGGGATCGTTCTCGATGAGCAAGTCGCGACCTCTGAGCTCTTCGTCGGAGGTTATTGGAGAACTTCCACTTAATGTGGATTTCCACCCACTGCCGGCTCGCACGCAGATATCCCGTGCTTCGGGGTTCAAAGAGAGGATCTCATTGAAGGCAGCCTCGTATGCGAGTAAAGGCGACAGTCTCAGGTATAGCAGGCGGTGTTCTTGGCGTAGGGGCGTCGAAGTTTCGTTTTCGGGACTCCATTCGCTTTGCAGAGCATCAAGGATGATCTTGATGGAACTACGAATGATGAGAATAAATTAAGAGTAAGAAACGACATACAAACTTTATGAGGTTAAGCTGAACTATTCTTTTCCATACTCCACGCTCGTTCTGGAATTGAATTGGAGTAAACGCCAGTTGAAAGTCTAGAAACCGGTCAGAGAATAACATAGGTACAAAAACGTGCTTACTCTTCAACATTGTACTCTGATCGGAAGAGAAATGTCAGGCGGAAGTCCGTACTCAAGAAGCAATGGATAACCAACTTTTCCGGACTCGGCCTGACCTTGCGCAAGGATACAACAAGAATGACACGAGATTGACAGTCGCGACACTACTACGAGACTCACCTAACAGCAGCATCTTGATCGCCCGTCTCCTTCTTTGTAGTAGTTTCTTTGTCTCCAGCAGGTGCTCGTCAATCTTCCCTGAAATACTTTGAGCATCCTGGGATTCTAGTTCGCGCCTTGTTCGCTCCTCTTTAGTCTCGTTAGGAGGTCCAGGAAGATTCGTTGGTCCATGGAACGGGTTGTATACAGTAGCCAGAGAAACCCTCGTATTTGCCTTGCCTCTCTTCGACATGAGGGGAGAAGGAAAGGCGCTTCCAATCGAAAGTGCATACGTATATTCACAGGGACTGAATAACCACATGGGACAATTCGACCCTGCATGTTTTCCCTCCTCTTGTGTCGGCGACTTCCCGTATGAAGGCATGTTCCGACGTCCATTTGTATAATTTGTAATCCTGACTGTAGGGAAAGGGAGTTAAAACATGTCTGGCCGGAACTTTGGAAGTACCCACGTAATGGTCTATCAATTGTCGGGATCGTATATGTAATTCTGTTATGATTAACCATGTACCTATGACCTTATTGGCAGACTGATGCTGATGCTATCTCGTATGATACATCACCATCACGAAGTGGAAGGATTGTGGAGGATGAAACGTTCCGGTGGACGTCGGACGGCGATATTCTTGCGAAAAGCTATCAGTGCTCATTGCCGACCCGTTCATTTAACTTTCACCGCGGATTCGCCGTTACCGCGATGGAGTGTCTCCGGCGAACAATGAGACGCTTGAGTTGGCGGGATAAAGACAAAAACAAGGAAATCATGGTGCTCGGTCCGATGAGATACGTATCATACTAGGCCGAGTGATCCCGATTTATATTCAGTGAGAGAACCAGGTTTCGGAGATATTTACATTCTGCAACATATTCCTGTGAACAGTTGGTTTTAAGCGCCATCAAAAACAGGACGTCAAATCTATAATCAATTACCGTCACGAGCTGTCGCAGAACTTTCATATATTTCCGGCACACAAATAGGCAAGAACCTCGGAAGAGGACCACCGGGAAAGAGACTGGAAGGCGATTAAGTATGATTGGAAGAGCGCACAAGGTGGGCGTGAGAGTTATTTCTTGATAGTCGCAGTGCGCTATGCAGAACCACCGGCCTACCCTGGATGTCGCGGACATGAGGGCAGGCCATCCATCGAGATTAGGCGCGTGCTTTGCGCGTGGCAAAGTCACCCAACACGTGGCTTGTACAAACTAGGACCCCAGTCCTTCGACGTCGCGCTTGAGCATGATGAGTCAAGTGTCCACTTCGCATCCTTCCGTCCCCTTGCACTGCTTGATGGCTCTGTTCACGAACCAGAAACCTGTGAAATAAATTTCAAGGCACATTTTCATTTCGCATGAAAACAAGTTGTCGCCGTAGCCGTAGCCGTAATGTGAGCACTCCCTTTCCCATCGGCTCCCGAGGACTGATGTTCAAGCATTTCAAAAGAGGATAATGTAGATAGGGCAACCAATATATCAGCATCATCAGTCATATATTGATCGGTCAGGGCGGGCACAGCATTTAGGTAGACGCCATTTCTTTCTTCCACTCGAGACGCATCGATGGCGTCTCTCCGTCGGACCGACACTCTATCCTTGCCTCCGAGGTTCGTACTGACAGTGATTGATGGTTTGAGTGATCCTAATTCGTCTATTCATTCAGCTACGAAGTATCCGAGCTGTCGCTTGGTGCTGGCAATCCAACGCACCACACTGGACCTCTGATAGGCACATCGACGACTTCCTCTCAGCATTATCCCGCTACGCTATCCAGGTACCTTTTCATTCGTATCCCTGACCGATTGAGGACTGAACATCGCCGTAGCCATGCAGAAAACCTCGTTACTACATCCGCTGGTGATGTACAGCTCATGCCCCCGATGACTGAGAACTACATTCGGTCCATAGAGCCACCACTGTGAGTCCTTCGATCGGCCCCTTTTCTCTCGGAATCCTCATTGCTACAGCTACGATGCAGGATCAAGACTTACTGAGCATGTCACGTATTCATTTCGCCCACACACTCTCAATACAATGGTCCTCGTCCCTCCGGACTTACGTCCACGGTGCCACATTTCGACGGGTTCAAACTGTTTTATACCCAGCTCGTATATAACCAGTGAGTGCGGGGTAGGCGTTTTTGGATAACCGTCTGATGATTGCTTCCATAGCGATCAGGCGCGGGGGAACCGAGCACGACGAGCTCATAGCAGACTTCGAGTGAATATCTTCTTCTGTTGTCTTAGTGTTATTATGATTAACAAATGCGATAGGATGGGCGACTCGAAGCTTCCGGAGTCGGTTTATATTCGAGGGAGGGAACATCCCATCAAAGACGCAATGAAAATATGTAAATCGGCGCATCTTGGGAGGAATATTAGTTGGAAGGATCGTCAGGTTCGGAGACCGTCATGTATTCTTTTCGCAGCAACGTTTCTCACCTTCAGATAGGCATTCTATAAAAACCACCAAGAATGGACCCTCGGATCCCAGGTACGTGTGTGGCTTGATACTTCTTTGGCCCTAGACACATTAATTAACATTCATCCTGCGTAGATTATAGAATGGGACCTCTCCGAACATATTAAAGTCGTGAGCCCGTCTCCTCCACCCTCGTCATTCCATCACTAACCATTCCATTCATAGCGTACATCCTCATCTCACACCTCAAGAGTTCCCAAAGTCTTATACGCGAGGTTCACACCTCGTAAAGGCCGAGACCTGGCTCAGCTGGAGGTGATGCCCGAGGGACAGGAATTATTTCACGATATTTTAGTTTCAGCTCTGATATTGGAGCGAAGGAGGTTGACGCTAGATTCTGTAAATTCCGGGACATAGCTCAAACTCTGTGATATGACTCTCGATTATCACATTTTTTTTGGTTGATGCAGGACACCTCCGACCCTATGGCCATAACGGATGGTCGGCATCATGTGGATTGGAGGTTGCGGTATACCGCACAAAGAACTTGCAGAGACAATTTCTCTCGTGACGAAGAGGTGTTTTTCCGCTCATTTCGAGCAGTGGAACTCATTTTGACTTTTTTTCGACTACGTGACGACGCAAGAGAATCTTTGACATGTCTAAACAATCATTTATCTTCTGCTGACTTCACCGGTCGGGTGTTCCGCTGTCCAACTGATCGCCAGCAAACTTCGGACCGCTATCCCGATGCCTGCCAAACAAACGCAACTTCAAGCTTTTGCACTGACCACAAGGACGACTTTATCTTGCTCGTTTCTCGACGGCAATCACTAACTCTAATAAAAGGGATATGCCTTCTCTACACTCTGTGACGGTTTATGCCAAGCTTCCGAGGTCTCACCGCTTTGGAACGCCTCAGAGAGTGTCGTGTTTGAGCTGAAATAAAGTGAATTCGTTCCCATTGTCAGTGTGATTACTCATCAGTTCGTTCAACCGTAGACTCCAAATGCGTCCTGTCACTGAATTGATAAAATATATGCTATGTTTGACTTTGGCCAAGGTGTGTCCCTAAATCCTATGTTCGTCACTTCGTGTTCTGATGTTGTAGAATATCCAGCACCGAAGCCTTAGCATCAGCCGTCAACGTTTCAATGTTAGCTTTGCGGGCTTCCCCTATGATGCTTGGCATACCTGTAACGACATAATTCGATCTAGTCCATGCCGTGTCCTATGTTCTTCCTACGTTCGCGCGTTTGGCTACCTACCATACGCGCACCTTACCTTGGGAAGCATCCTTGCTGATAGCATGCCCTGCCCTTCGCATCGAACATTTCACCTACGGATCCAGGCCTTGATCATGCGCCAGCATTTTCTCAATCTGACAGTGTCGTCTCTGCTGACGCTGATTCTCAAGCTCGCGCGCCGCTGCTTTTTTTTTACACCCTGCCAACTCCTGGTTCCTGAATCCCTAAACCGTAGGTCATCAATGTTAACCGACATATTCTCTCCATATACTCATAGCGAGCAAGGTTTCAATATTCGGCCTAACATCAAATGAGGGTACTGATAACTGTGCTGTCGCGTTATCTCTCCATTCTCTGCCGATTGTCCATCTTTGGTATGGTGATTATACATTGATGTGCACATATTCGTTACTTATTTCTGCGGCTTTTAGATTGCGTTGTTGCGTAAACGGATCGTACTTCCAATGGATATTTACTCTCATTATTCCGTCGTAATATAGGGATTCCCATAGCAGAGTATGTCTTGTTTTTAGTTCAAACGCGTATTCTATATTTAGATTCCACATGCACATAACAGGAATTTCGCCAAACTCCTCTTTCTTTCTCCCACCACTCGAAATGTATACACCCGCCGTTGCTCTTCTCCTTATCACTCTCTCTTCCGTGGGCGCACAATATACTGCGACCTATTTACCAGACACTGCACCAGACACCACTGAACAGGGCCAGACCGGGACCAACAAATGCGGGACAACATCCAGCCAAGATTCGATGTGCCAGAACGTCTATAGTACGTTATTTTCTCGTTCTCCTTAGGCGATGTTGTATCTCAAGTTCGTTTAGTCAACGCCGTTGATGATTTGTACGTCTCATCTCTTTGTCGAGCCGAGGGAGGACTCTCATGTCTAGCGGCACCACAGCTGTCTATGGGCCCCGCCTACTCCAGGTGTAGACTCTGATATCGGTGCCACAGAGGTTCGTTAAAGCGACTATCGTCCTTAATGTGAACGCTAATAGCCTCCACAGCGTATCGAAGTTTCGTGGTGCCTTAAGGTCTATTTCTCTCCTTGTCCCGCCTTGCCAGCTCGCCCTTGACTGAAAGACCTTTAGAGTGGCTATGGAACCCGGGTTATCCCAAAGGGTGCCATCACAGGAGCCCACTTCGTTCAGACGCCCGACTTTATACAGATTACCGGTACGAGCTTTCTTTTATGGAGGCCTTATCTGATGGCCCTTTTTTCGCAGGCACAGGAGATTTGGCGAAGCTTAACATCCCTACCGGAGATACTGAAGGGGAGCTTGATCCTCATGGTGCCGATGGAAAGGGTAGGGGCTCATGTTTTCTACGAACAACCAAAACTTATTATATTGAATTGAAGGGAACCCTATTGGAGGTTTGGTCTTCTCTACTGCTTTTGGAAAGCTTGGGCAGGTGTTTGAATGGACGGTGAGTAGCAACTACGTCTATGTGAATGCTCACATCTTGAATCTCGGACAGAACTTCATGTCGTCCAACGAATTTTGTTTTAGGGCTTGTAATCCCTCTGGAAAGATAGCGCCGGTGTACTGTGAGTAGAATAAGCCGTCCTTCTCTTTATAACATTAAGGGTTCGCCGGCATTAGGTGAGCATATATAGGATCTGATGGTATGCACGTAGAACATGCCCGCCTACTACGGTGCCGGCGTATTTGAGTCGTGCCGCTGGCGACAGTGGAGAAGTACGTCTTACTCCCATTTCCATAGCTTGTTCGACTAACATTGTGGCCAGCCTATGGGCGTCTACGGCACGTCTACTTTCCACCAGGGTGAAGCTTCTACCCCCGCACCACACCCCATCCCATCATCTTCGCAGTGTACGACCGTTTCTGCTATTGGAGGAGGAACTGCGGGTATGTCGGACGATGGCAACTACGACTTCCACGAGTGTATGTGTATTTCTTCGTCCCTGCATACCTTATTCTGATGTGCGTAGTCCGGTACTGCTTCCACAGTCCACGTCGACTAGCGCTACTGCGATGAGCGCCGGAAAGGCTAAAAACGAGAATGGTGAAAAGAATGGAGGTGTGGTTGCGCTCGGGCTGTCTGCACTTGGTGTTGTCGGTGGTATTGCTGGAGGGTTGTTTGTTTTCTAGAGGCATCAATAATCGTTTTTCGATCGCGTGCGGCTTTCCACAACAGATGGGTGCGGGTGGTGGTTACCCTGCGGAAGATAGGCGTGAACACGTTAGGTTCGTCTTTTTTTATTTGCGTCAGGCGCAGTATTCTGTGCGAATCCATTTGAATTTGCTGGTCCCGAGTCCACCCTAAGAAATCCTAGCACTCGAGGTAAAGCGGATGTGCTGTTTGTCGCCCGGCGTGTCACTGTAGTGACCGCTTTAGGCCGGTTTAAGGACAAACGGAGGGCCTCGCTTTTTTGTATCAAGTGCGGAGGAACCTCTGCTTAGCTTGTCTTTGTTGATTATTATCAGCTATTCCGTTCAGAAGTTTCCTAGAATTCGTATGAACTTTGAAAAGTTTACTGAATCCTATCCGAGGTTCTGAAGACTAGGATTGGCCCGGTCAGCAACGCATCCTTAAACAGATAAGGTGAGCAACAGCCCCCTTGTTAATTTATCCTTTTTCGCACTGTACGGTGACTCCAAGCTGCGGGAGTGATGCTGGAACAATTTCTCGGCAAATCCCGAGGCTTTTCTTCCGCAACGATCACCCAGATAAAGTCGGTTCTCTGCATTCCTGAACTTCCTCTTATCTACGCCCTCTTCCGTACGACACTTCCGACTAGTAATCATGTACTCTTATCTGTTACAAGCTTTCGTCCTGGCCTGAAAGCGTAACGTTGTCCCTGTTGAGGGAAACTCGCCGAAGGCCCCGAAACCAGGCGACATAATATTGGAGAAGAACCGGTTACAGGACGTTCCGACTGATACTGTCAAATGCATTGTTCGACCTCTTTAAAATGGAGTTCATGTCCTCCTGGTACCGACGTTTCTGCCGTTTATGGCATCCAAACTGCGTTTTCGAAAGCGCCACCTATCAGAATAAGGTGCGTCACCATTCCTTACGTCGAGGCTTCATATGACCCTCGCCATGATGATTCGCAGCCAATTACTGAATATCATACATTATAACTTCTAAGGAATGGACGTCTTTATGTCAGGTTGCAATGCAAGCCGGATATGTCCACCACGTAAGTTCTCAAAGTTCTCTAGTGTAGTATCTGACCCAAGTGCCCCTTGCAGTAACATCCTTTATTGTTGTCAAGCGTGCAAATAACTGAATCAGGGTGCGTACTTTTCAGTGCGTGATAGAACCGTTACTAATCTTGATATCCAAGTTCCGCCGTGTGTAGTCGCAGTGGAATCAATCACCCGTGCGGTCCTAATTATGGATTCCGTTCATATAACTCGCAAGGCAACTGCTTCCGTAATACATGTCCTTCAAGAACATGGTCCGAAGATCTGGCGTCGGTATGGTGAAGACAGCAGAAATCTCCCTAGGGGCCCCAGGGAGATCGATAGAATGCTGCAGCTGAAAGTTGGTCGCCTTGGCCCCGGCGTCCGCATCTTTTTCCTCAACTATATTTTCCCAACAGTGGGATGCTGCCGAAAGTACCCAAGGAACGTTCACATTCACCGGGTCCGACTATCTAGTGAACTGGGCCTGTCTCGAACAGCAAACAAATCCGTGGACATACACTGGGTTTGATGTTGGCGTTTGTTTCTAGCTCAGTATTCTGATTCTTTCTAGTGTGGCACTCACAGCTCCCTTCGTGGGTCTCCGATATCACGGACGCGGATACGCTGGTGAGTCGAAGTCATCCGTCTATGATTCAACGTATGAAAGGATCAATTTGCAGACCTTCGTCATTCAAACGCATATCACACAGGTAGCCGTATAGTACTCCGGTAAACTCTATGGTCAGTCCGTCCGCTTTAAGGATTATTGTCCCTTGTCTAACGTGCTTTGTCGTCAGCTGTACGTGTTCCTCTGCCTTCCACGAGTATCGTTGAGGATTGACTACCTGTGAACAAACAGTGGGATGTCTGCAAGTATGTTGGCTCTTACAACGACATTTCCGTGTTCTAATGATCCATAGCGAGGTTCTCAACGAAGACGTACGTTGCGATCGAGTGTGTTCTATAACGTTCTCGGGGAGGTACACCCTTACCTACCTGTCATCCGCGTTGCGCTGTTAATTTCCCTCTTCTCAGGACATTCATTACCGTCGCATTCAAAGCTGCGCGAGCTGCAGATCCTGCGGAAAAGTTGGCCTAGATCCTTTCCTTAAATTTTCGCTGACCTTAAGTGGTACAGGTTGTACATCAACGATTAAAACCTCGACTCGAACAACGCCAAGGTCCAAGGTTAGTTGCTACCGCTTTCCTTCGGCGGATCTTTTCTATCTTGTGATTCAAGAATGGTTGCGCTTGTTTAAAGGATCAACGTTCAACGCCAATGAACAGCTAATCGACGGTATCGGTAATCAGATACACTTATCAGTACGTTGGTGACCCAGCCGGACGTTTATCTCTCGTTGAACACATGCGTAGGCCAGCGGCTCGAGGGGCAGTCGCAGCTCTGACGGCGCTGACAGGGGCGGGCACAGACGTTGCTATCACCGAGTTGGACATCGCCAGTGCAAGCGCATCTGACTATACTACCGTCGTTGATGCCTGCCTCTCCAACTCTGCCTGTGTCTTGATCACTAGCTGGGGAGTCAGCGATGTGGTAAGCCCGCCTTCATTTGGATTTCTAAGGCTCACTTGATTTGTCTTCTAGAACTCATGCCGCCAGCTCTACGTCTCTATTGTTCGACAGTAGCTACCAGCCAAAGGGTGCGTATACGGCGGTTATATCTGATCTTTATCTAGTTCCTCTGAATGTATGGCGCTTCTGCGTTTGATATTGCTATGCATACCGGGTCCGGCCCGGATTCTTTCATTCCTGGCTTGTTAATGTGCACTGTCGTTCATTTCTGTTCCTCTGAGGCTGGAGCCTCTTCATTAACTTGCTTCCTTCTTAGCGCAACCCTTCAAATGATATTATAGGCCCCGTTTCGTTCCAAGCTCTACGCTCACGTTTTTATATGTGGTCACCTCCGCCGCAGTTTATGTCGAGCCGCTTCCTCTAGAATTCGCCATTTCGACAAACTAAAACATTCTACGACTGACTTAGGTCCTGCTCAGCTGATATATCACTTCGACATGTATTCTCATTCAAGTCTGCGTAGCTAGTAACCGTACTTGCTGTTCGGTGTAAATATCTATATAAGCCTTCGGCTGCGCATATGATGTAGCTGTCACCACTCCGGTGAGTGTGAGTCGCCTTGTACAGATACTCTCTCATGTAACCATAGAGAGAGAGAGAGAGGGAGCAAAACATATAGCGCCCGCGGATACCCTCGTTTGCCAGGTGAATGTGTTGAAGAACTCAATTAGGATTTGATGGATCAAAACCCTTGTCTTTCGAGTTACCACAAAAGAATGAGGGGCATAGGGTCAGAGATGTTGCGTCCTTGGGCCTTAGTTGTGATTATAGCCAGTGGAACAGCATCCGCTTTCGATCTCCGACTGCATTACCACAGTGACCGTCTAGGCGAGCGGAAGGGCGTTAGTCTAAAAGAAGCAGCGGGAATCAAGGCGTTCCTACTAAGTATAAGGGCCGAATACGGTCTTCGGGTATCATTTGATATGTGACGCGCAGGGGGCTGTTGAGCCGCATCGTGCTTCGTTACTCTCATGTCTCATAAATTGCCGAAGCGATTAAACTACGGTGATGTGTACACTTCTCTGTATTTGCGGTTCTGTGCAATGGTGCAAGGAAAAGGTGAGACGGAACACTTTTTCATATTCATAAGCTCTTGCACTGATCTGAAAGTTACAGCCACATTACAAGCTGCGCCGACTACCGGACTTCGAATGTCGTAAACGTCACCCTTCATAGCGCTGGCGATGGATACATTTTTCCGGTCCACTCCCCCTCTCATCCCGCGTTAGGAAGGGAACGTTTCTCTACCTTGCCAACCAGAAGTATTCACGAGCGTTAACGACGCAATGCCTCAAAATCCTTCCAAATTGGAAGAGGCAGGCACTGCTCCCTTCTCATCAGTTGACAACAACTTCGAGAAGGGTCCTTCAACTGATGAGGGGATATCAACATCCGAAGAACTGTTCGTCGTTGACCGTATAGCAGAGAAGAGGTGTGTTTGTCGTTGCTATCGAACCAGATACACGAACTGATGCTGGTTCATCTTCCTGCCAGATTGCTCCGACAGTTGGATCTTCGGATCTTGCCTAGCTGCATGTTCATTTATACCCTCAATTTTCTCGCCCGCGCCAATATCGTACGCCGATCTGTTGATTTCTTGATCGTGCTCTTAATTAATATATCTGTCAGGGAAATGCGAAAATCCTCAATGCCGACAGCGGTGACTCATTGTTGCAGGTCCTCGACATGACAAGCGACCAATTTTCTACCGTGTTGACAGGTGTTCTTCATTTCTTATGCACTGTTTGAGACACCGTCGAATTATATGCTCAAGCATTTCTCTCCTCCGCACTGGTTCGCATTCCTTATGGTCGGGATGGGGTGGAACAGATATGATTATCTCCTGTGTCAAGAACTTTAGCGCGTTAACAGGACTTCGGTTTCTGCTTGGGGCATTTGAAGCTGGTTCGTTATGAGAGCCGCCCTCTATTACACTGGGGTCTGATTCCCGTTGCAGGTTTCTATCCGGGAATAATCTACTTCCTTACCTTGTCAGTTCTATTTCTGTACTACATTAATAGCGCCCTCTGCTGATTAGTCAGTGTAAACAGTTGGTACCGACCCCAGGAGCGTGCTCTACGTCTCTCTTTCATCGCCGCATGCACGTCACTCTCTGGCGCCTTCGGAGGTAGCATCGCGTATGGCGTTGGTCTTATCAACGGCTCCAAGGGCTTGGAAGCGTGGCGGTGGTTATTCATCATCGAGGGCGCGCCGTCATGTGCTCTGGCGGTGGCGGTATACTTCTTCTTTCCAGCATATCCGGAGACAGCTACATGGCTATCTGCAAAGGAGCGAGAGCTCGCCTGTCAAGCGCTTCAGAGGAGAAGCATCCTTAGGTTATGCGAGAATTACATGGGCACAGACAAAAGATACGCTAACGGACTGGAGGCTGTACCTCCACTATCTTGCCTTCATCAGCTGTTTGCGTCCCTTTTTCGAGTATCTCGTATTTCGCACCCACTATCGTCAATGGGCTCGGATACGAAGGGCTACGTGCTCAGCTTTTCACTGTGCCACCCTTCGCCATAGCTTTTGTCGCGACTGTCATCTGTTCTGCATTCGCAGATCGGTATGAAGCGTGGTCAACGTTTGCATGGATCCCTATGGTTGTCTCCGGCGTCACATTTATAATTCAGGGTGCGTTTAGTTCCGCAGCATCTCACCTCAGTTGTGAGTGACTGACATTGTAACATATAGGCGCACTTCCTCCTACGGCGTTCAAAGCGCGCTATGCTATGCTGTGTCTTAGCACGACATTCTCCAACATCTGTAATCCGTCTCTCATTACATGGCTGACAGTCAATCTTCGCAACACCGATGCGACGACGCTCGCTATCCCTTTGATAGTGACAATCGGAACTATTGGGCAAATCACCGGTGAGCTCCGGTCTTGTGTCAGTACATCATCGTCTAATTTTTTGCTCATGTTTATAGGCGTATATATATACAAGGCCAATGAAGCTCCAGGTTACCGGACCGGCCATTTCACGAATGGTGCGTTCCTATTGGCGGGATCCCTTGTGATCCTCGTCCTACGTGAGGTATATAGAAGACGAAACCGCAACATGACACCCGGAAGTCAACTATGGCGTGTATAACACGTTTCGGTTATTGGGCCCGTATAGAAGTCTGAAGAACTTTTTGCGTCCGTTGAACGGACTACTTGGTGTACAGCGTGACAGAACTACTTATAAAAATAGTGAAGCCTTCATTTTCTTCACCAAATTGTCCTATCAATGGAATTCCTTCTTGGTCGGCGACTTTTTTCGATGTGAGAGTGAATGTTTCTCCAGGCTTATCATCCTGAGATGGACGATGGGAGTTAAGGCGATGGCGAGTAGTACGGTTACAGAGTTTCAACGTCGTTCTTGACTTTCACCGTCAACCGCCCATGATTAATATGTCCCAATTGACATAATACAACTTACTGTAGTATGACGGGCACAGCTGACAAACGGAATATACAGTAAATAATGGTATGAGGTCCTGCCATGTATCCTTCTTCGAACCTCGGATCTTCATCAACTCCCAGAATAAGCTAGCTTCGCTCGCCTGGCAAGGGAGAACATCCAATTTAAGATGGCACATCTATCACGAATGTGTCGCCGCGCGATCTTAAAATAGTATCCTTCCTTCTTCGAGGAAGGCAGTTGAATGGATGATGTAGATTGACCAAGGTCTGGAACGATTTTCTGAACGCCTAGCCATCGCTAGAGCGTTTCGAATGGAGCATCGTCATCGAACGAATCGTGCAACCTCAAGCGCAATCACGAAGATTTGGAAGATTGGAGAGATTGTTGGATCATAGGGAATCGAATCTAATTCAACCAGCATCAAATCGGTGACGACTACTTCTATTAAATACCCAATAGCATAGGTGGTCAATACTTCAAGAGGAGTCGGAATAATTCGTTTAGAATCCTTGTTCGTTCAAACAATTGAGGACGACTGGCAAGCTTTCCAAGGTCAATTCGTCCGAAGCACCGAAGGTAGTCCAAAGGAGGGATCTAGAAGTCAGCCTTGGCATAAGCCGCTTTCTCCCTCGGAGTGGTTCATGCTTCCGTTGATGAAGATATTGTTCCGAGGATATTTGACCTGAAGAAAGCACCCGAACTTGAGTGCTGTGGATCGGACCGCTAATGATTTGAATTTCTTTACATTTGAAGTGCGCAACTTTCCGCCGTTGGTGCTATAATGGTGCAGTCTCCATTTAAATATATTATTATATCTAGCGTAGAAATGATAGTGTGGCGTTCAACTGAGAGTTTCTAGGAAAGATGGAGGATAAAGACCACTTTGTAGTTGCAAGATAATTCTTCCGCTAGTTACACTTCCTGAGCCCGCCGAATATAACATCATCGGAGCTGTCGCTTGGATTGCAGCATCAACCATAGTTCCCACGTCAGGGGGGCCTGATACGTTTAGCATGAGCGCACACAAAGAGCCAAAAGGTCAGCTAGTGCTTTCAGTTTTTCTATCTTTATCCGCATTGAGATACTAACCTGTCAGACCAGTCAGGTTCCATCAAATGCAACGGTACCAAGCGGCGAGAGGCAGTCATGTCTCCGTTGTATTCATACAGACGTACGCTCCAGAACAGGACAAGGACAGGTTATCAGGAAGCAAACACACAGACGTTTTACTGCAAAACTGTGACAGAATAGCTTTTTCAATACTTCATCCAATCGATGATAGCAATGTCCACACTGACAGTTCCGTTCGAACATACTTAGTCCCCTGCCAGGATTTGTGCCGCTTCCGCTGGCTACTCGCTAGAAAATGACAGAGCCTTGGGAGAAGTGTATCAGAAAGCGGAAGGCTTAAAGAGATTATATCCATAACACAACTCGAGACCAAGAACATGGCGGCTCTGGGTGTACGCCAGACAGGGATCGGACCGGTATTTCGAAACGGGACGAGCCGGTTCGGGTCTCGTTTTCTTCCCCTAACCTAATGGGGTCTATCATCTGGCGGTGGACGGAATCCGTGGGTGCGTACGGGAAGGTGAATACGCTCTCCCATATTTAATGCCTGACATAATCAAGCGGGGTACGCGCAGCCCTACCACCTCTTTAGGGATCTATACCGACGCGCTCGACCACCCCTGTCTATTTTGTCTCCCGCTATCATCATCCCCTCTTCGGACCCTGACCGAAACATGTCTGAATAATCCATCTCCCATGGAAAAAAAAATTCAACCTACCTCCGTCCAGCGCAGTTTTAATTTCAGAAAAAAAGGCCCCGATGTTATTCCCTTTTCTCTTCCTCCCGACAGCAGGGAATGCGGTTATAGGAATTCGCTTAGCTTTAAGTCCATTCGCGTACTGCATTTTATCCGACATTGAGTCGGGAAATCGGGGAAGTGATTCACCAAGTCGTCAGTCAATCAGACATTACCTCAGCCCTTTGCTATCCTCGAGCAGTACCAGCCGTTTTGCCCGTGCCTTGGTCTGCCTGTCTCCGGCACATTTCCTGACGTCCTTCTTTGCTTGTTCCTATCATTTCTCTGGTTTTCTCCCCCTGCATCACTTAATGGCAACTCTGCTCCCATCATCATCAGCCTTGGGCGATTCCGCTCTTCCCACTGCGGAAAATTGTCCTGCTTAGCTGATCCTTGACGATTATGACGGGCCTGCGTCGAGACTCGTACACGTTCTCCTCTAGGCTAGTCTTGGTGGACCTTAAAAGGCCCACTGTCGAGTTTGTACAGGAATCAGATGGATGTGATTCCTCCAGCGCGCTAGTAATAACGGTTCGAAGTGCATCTTTCTTACGCCAGACAAGGTTTCTCGGAGCCTTCCTTATTCACTCCATCAAATCAGTCTATCCGACGGTTATGATCCAGTGAGGGACCATAACTTCAGATGTGAGTTCCTTGCCCCATTCCTGTAACTCTGATGGTGTCTCGTTCTCTTTCTTCAAGCAGATCTCTGTTCATTCCCTCTCTCCTTAGGGGCACCTTCTACGGTTCCGGTACAAGATTATTTCTATATCTCTACCCGATTCCGTCGCCTCATTGGTGCTCGCTTCATCCTCTGCTTTCCTTATGGGGCTTTGTCTGTATCTAGACTAGGTCGTTATATGCGGGCCTCTATCATCTTACGAGCTTTGCGATCCGCAGTCATATACGTCTGGATGAAAAACGCTTGTTGTGGGAACAAGGCCTTTTAAGGCTTACGATTCTCCACACCTCTTTCTGATGGAGCATGTTCGCTATGCTTATATGACGCGAGTGCGTACGCGTACTCCACAAATCCCTACGAGTCCACCAAGATAGACCGGAGAGAATCACCGAAACGCCCACTGCAATTTCGAATGAAATTTTTAGGTGGCTCATCAGCCGTCATTTGATAAAGGACTTGATGCTTAAACGACGTTGAGATCGGAACTTTGCAGATTAACCGCGTGTCTCAAGGATGTGGAGATCGCTAAGTATACTATCAAGTGCGTAAAATAAATCATCGTGGCACTCCGTCTCCGACCTCGCCTTGCCAGTGGGAACGGTAGCGAAGGATATGCACGACTGGGACGGCACAGCAATATTGATAATAAACGAAGCCCAATGAGGTTTTGATTTAGCGAAGTCTTTCTCTTTCCTGAAAAGGCCGCTAGTTAAAGGGTATGAAACGTTATCCCCCTTACGGAATATAAAAGGGAGAAGCTCGCTAATAAAAGAGTAGGAACAGTCGAATGATGCAACTCGGCCAGTCGAAAACAAGTTTTCCCTGGCGCCGTAAGAGTCTGACAAGAAAGTCTCTCGTTCTGGAAGATCTGTCAACGAAGACACAGTTGGTCACGAATAAATTATGAGCGCTTCTTCACGAAGTATACTGCGTCTCCGCGGCGTATATCATTGTAGGTGTTAGTTACGATCCCTCTCAGCAGCATCGGAGGAATCCAGATACCGATTACCGATCCGAATCTAAATCGAACCATCTTGTTTCATGCCCCAGGCCCAGTCGAGTGAGGGACGTCAACTCGCAGCGCCAGGTATATAGAGAATCTTCGTTGATAATTGCAAAGTTCCCATGAATAAGCGACGAAGTTCGGAAGAAGTAGAAGTAAACTTGTCAACAATGCATTTTAGGACTGCGGAACGTGTATATATTCTTGGCGTTCAGAAATCAGAAGACTGAGGCGAGCGTGACCTGGAGCACACGTAAACGGTCGCCGGATGTGAAGCGCGGAGTTACTACCGAATCGCTTATGACTACTTTTTTTTAGCATTCTAATGAGTGATACCTGATAGCTTGAAGTAGCCTGAGTGGTTCGTCACGATGGACGAAATGAGTGAAGGTGAGCGAAGGACATGGCCATACAGTGGACCAGCAATCGCGAACTTCAAATAACGAAGCGTCATCGCTCTAAAACCAGTGCAAGAAGCGAAGTCACCCTCCATTTTGAAAGGTAAAGATACCGTGTCACAGTGAAGGTGCATCGATACAAGGATAAAAATTAATAAGCCGGCATTTGAACGTCAGAGAGAGAAGCGATCGATTGGGCTCTGTGGGTTGAACTCCTTGATTCCTTCAACGAAGCCGTCTCAAGGTATTCTCCCATAAAGAAAGACCCTAAGTATAAAAATGGGTCTGGTAGTCGACGCAACAAGTGCTATAAACTGGTTGCAGAGAAGCCTAGAAATCTAATGCTGAGAACCTGAACAACCATTGACTGGTAGAATAATGGTTCCAGCAGCCTAGGGTCGGGAAAAGCCTGGGCCCTTGGTCCGAACAGGATCGGGATTGCCTAATCGGGAGAGGACGAGCCAGTTCGTGATCTGCCCCTATCTTCTTCCGACGTTTGCTTCCGCCCTACGATGACCGTCAGCCCCTGCTGGATGGATTTTGACTTTCAATCTTGATGAAGATTCACGAAATAGATGGCTATCCACTACCTGATCCGAGCGGACTGGCGGATGATCAGCACTTTGGACAACCTCTCCATTGTGGATCTGTGAAGTTACGCGCCTTGAGGGTATAGCCCCTGAATACTACGGCGGGACGACGGGTATCCATTCTACATCGACCCTGTACCCACGACCTTGCCTTGGTAACGGATGAGCTTGTTGGAACATTCAAGCTATTTCAGAGCTGCAAGTACATGCGCTCTGCACCCACGTATAGTCGTACTAGCCGACTTCCACCTCTAAACACAGCTAAGACAATGACTCCGGTTTCGAACAGAAACCGTAAAATTGGTAAACTGAATCAAAGCCGTATTTAGTTTCTGCGTTGCGTAGACAACGACGCCTCAGTGTATGATATAGTAACAAGAGACCGGAGATCCTTGTAGACGCAAGAATAGACGCGAAATTTTTGTACAACACAAGAAGGTAAAGCTCGTCAGACTAGCTTCTCCGGAGCCTGCGAAAAAGATTGACGCTCCCGAAGCCTAGTTTTCGCGTAGCAAAGGGGCCGTTACCAAAATTCTGAATCGAACTGGATGTAGGTCCCGACCCTTCCTCTCCCGTCGCATCGATCGCGCCTAGGCCCGCCTTGATAACCGGCGGGGTTTATTTTCGCACAGCCCTCCTCTTCAGGGGGCCCGCCTGCCGCGACCCGCCCCTATGGATCGCCAAAGTACCTGATTGACATCCTAAAAAAAATCCGCTTCGTACGATTTCGATGGCTCGACAGTATCTTGGATTTCCACGAGGGGTTACCCTCCGTTGTTTTAGGGATAGTTCAAAGGAAGGGCAAAGGTATCCCGATATTTGATAGACGAAACCAGCTGCAGGAGCACAGTATATCCACAGCGGTTCGGAGGGCGTAGGGAGCGGCAGAGGGAAAACTTGAACTCTCGGCCCGAGCAATGTTTATTTACTAAACGCTCCCACTCGGGCCGGCCTTTATGAGCCGGTTCGTAATCCCCCTTTGGTGCCGCGCCTTATACCTTCCTCCGTGGTAGCGAGATAGGTGAGTGGGCCTCAGGTGTATATTTCTCGTTTACTGTGTTATACACTTGACTGGGAGCTGGTATCCCTATCCATACCCACGACCCCAGCCCCAATTTCGAACACCCCTGTCTCCTGATGTCCCTTCGTCTCTTTGTCCCCTGATACATACATACTTACATCGCCCCTCCCTCGGTGCCGTACAAAGAAGAATAAACATTCTCGTAAACGCCTCCTCCATCAAGCGCACAAGCTTTGATATCAGAACAAATAATCATCAATGACCCCGACGTCGAGGACGAGAAATGCGGATATATCGGAAAATCCGCTGGACTCGCGGAGGCATTATTGAGAGTTGATTTTCTTAAAAATCCCTCAAGTTCTGCCTCTACGAATCCGACACGGCCAACAAAACACCGGTGATGCGTTGCCCAATAGCCCCGAGTCGGGAATCACACTAATAATGTGATTATCAGATTTGCCTGATTATCTCTGCGGCCCGACTCGCCACGATTTCTGTGCAGCAGTAGCGGTACCCATCCATCCGCTTTCGGGTTCGATTCTTTCATATCGACCGTTCATTAACTCTGGCCCTCCCGCCTCGCCATCATCGTCATCATCATCAACACGTCAGTCCCTGCGTATCATTATCTTCTGGCGTCTACATGATGGGACCTCTTTCCTCTGAAATACCCCTCCCTACCCTTCCCTGCAGAAAATCTTTTTTGTTGATCTCTCTATCTATGGACCTACGACGCTGCCATCTCTCCACTTCTGAGATCCGAGAACTCGCTCCCCCCCCCCACCCCCGTCTAGATAGAGTTTCTCGTATACGAGAGGGGGGAGCATCAGACGGATGCTGTCCCTCGCCCGAAATACTACTTCCTGCTCCCACGCCAGATAAAGTTTCCCGGAGTTTTCCCTTCTCCCCCCCCTTCCCACCTCCGTCGGGCCGGAAGCTTCAGATTACTCGTTCCCTTTCCCCATTCCTGCGTCTCTCTGGTCCTTCCTCCTTGTTCTTCAATTATGGAGGTCTCCGTTCCGATTCCCGTGTACTGGTGGTTATACCTCTTCTGCACCCTCGCTTACGTCCAGTTGTGGGTGCAAAATTCCATTTTTGTACCCAGTCCTTCTCATTCTTTCGTTGACCCTCGCTTTTTGCAATCCTGGCGCTTCTTTTAACCCGTGGCGCTGCATTGTGTTGAAGGCTAGGTGCGTTTCTGGTGGCGTCTATGATCGCAGCCGTTTCCCTCCAGATGCTGTGGGAAGATGGTTGCTGTAGAGTGCTGCGTTCTCTCGACAAGGGGTTGGTTTCCGTGAGTACGTTACTTATCTTATATGTACAAGTCGTCATCCTTTTTTGAGGGGATACAAGTCACTGACGAAATGAGAAAGAAGTCACGAGCATTACAATAAGCCTTTTGCTTCAAGGTCGAAAAGAGAAGCCTCCGACCCATCACTGAAATGGCTCATTTCCCAATTTCGAATCCCGCCATTTGATAAAACTGTCTAATAATTCAAATGGCGGGTTGGGAACGGTCCTGTACAAGTTAGCCTTTTTGCTTTCAGACAACTCTTCATTAGAGCGCGAATCGCATCAGCCAGGTAGAAACGGGAACTGCGGTGATCAACCCATCTCGTTTCGGGAAAAAGAAGATCAATTCCTGCCCTGTATGTATGAGCTGCGTAGCGTAGACGACGAATATATTTTCACCTCGGCGCAAGTGCAAGCTCAGATACTGTGTTGATATCAGAGAGGAACAACGCAGCAATTCGAGTCGTGTGACGGTATACAACTTTGTTTCTGCGGAGCCTGAGAACAGAGTCATGCCCCGAAGAAGGAAGTCGTGGGGAGAGCTCTGAGTTATAAGGTCGGTGTTTCGTAGTATAATCCAACGGCTCGGTGGATAACATTATAGGCGAATTATCATTAAGCGATCCCTGATACGGATCTAAAAAACGAACCAACTCATTAATATTTCAGATAACCGAGTAGTCCCGCCTCCACCTCGATCATCTCTCCAGGCCCAACGATAGGGGTCGCCATTCTCAGTACTACCACTGGAACAGCTTTTCCCCGACATTAGTGTTAGGAGGAGAGACCCCGGAGAAGCTCCTTGCGATTGAATTCAGTCGCTTTCGTTTGACTTTTAACTTTTCGCTGGCTCTCCTGATATCGTTGGGAGGTGTCTCCACCACCTATACATATCTTCGCGGGAGCTGTAGTTTCGTTGGAAATGTAAATACCTTTTAGTCCTGTGTATTAAACCGTCGTGAAGGTAAGCCTGTAAAGTATCAAGGATCACGCATACAGGAAACTGTATCGCGCGCCTTGAAGGACTATGGTAACCATCCTACATATTTCTCGAGGGACGGATGCGCCTTACAGAGACCGAAGAATACGCTCAGAAAACACGAATGCGTATTTTTATCGCACCGTTGATGGTAATACGTCGCTCCACATGCAGTTGCATATTCTTGGCGTTCAAAAATCTGACAGCAATAAGTAAAAAAAAAAATCAACGTCGCAGTCAATAAACGGAATAATGAAAGCGTCGCGGAACAGAAGCTTGCGGAGGAAAGACGTCACCAGAGTGCGGGGGAGAAAAGAAAAGAAGGTGTACCCAGGGTTTTGATTCACAATGTCATGATTGGGGGTGGCGTACCGAGGAATGAAGATGGCGCTTTCGGGGGAGAGAACAGCAAGCGTTCTCCATTGAAGTTGTAGTATCTGGACGAATGAATGGTTCATGTCGGCGAGACCAAAACGGGCCCGGGGGGAACGAAAGCAAGTCGCGGGAGGAGAGTCGAAAATAGCCACGGAGGAAGAAGACCGCTACCCGGACCGTGAACCGAAACTAGTTTGCCCCTCTCCTTCAAGATTTGCGGTTTCTTCTACCAATCAGATAAGTGACTTGGTCATACGCGATTGCGGATCTGTACATGACGCCTGGTATGAGTTGATTGGGATTCGCGGTTGATGTGTGTCTCGTACACCCGACGCACCCGGTATTCTGCAGGGCGCTTATAGATATCTTTTGGGCGCCTTCGAGTTGTTCCCAGTACCACCGAAGCAACCCTCTTGGATGACGCGACCTCCCAATCCTAGCGCACGGATGACAAAGCACCGGTGATGGACTATGATACATCTCATGTCAACTAGTCGCGGCTCCTCGTACGCGATGCTAGTATACAGTGTCCAGCTCTGACCAAGCCGACTGTCAGTTTTGCCGTGTCCAATGCCGCCATCCAAGGCTTCGATCCCCTTGTCCTTGTTCCTTAGTCCTGAATTCTTTCGTCCCTTGGACTTGTCGTACTTGTTTTCCTTGTTCCTTTCACGTCCCTTCGCTTTCTCCCCCATGACTCATAACTTCGGTGCTGTCCAGGCTCCCCTTCGCTGCTATTCATCACCTATTCAAAGCAAGTATTCTCGTCCGGCGGTCCGACTCGGACCCTGCAAGGTAGGTTCGCACCCCCTTGTCTTGGCAACGAACACGACCCTCCCCGAAGTTTTACCCTACCCTCTCTGTCTATTTTAGTGGGGTTCCTCGATAAAAAGAACATCCCTGTTGGGTGTTCCCTTTTTGATTCGTCTCTCTTCCCTAAAGCGATGACGAGTTTCTCTCAGAGGTCTGTTGTCGGGTCCCATATTGGACATCAGTGTCGAAAATGAATACACGGCGTCCTTGTGGGAAGAATAGGATATATGGGTGATGTTGTGGGTCCGTAAATTCGCGTTACGACGGGATTGTTTCAATTGCAAAGATGTAAAGTAAGAGTAATGCGTAAGTGTAAGACGGCTGTGGATCCGTAGACTCGTATCAGTAATCGAGTAAATGCCATCACGCTCGAACGAAACCCGTAAATGATGGGAAGATTTTCGATGTACAACGTAGCGCATCATTCCGGGGGGGGGGGCATACGATCAAGGCGGTGGTGGAGGCCAGGCCTTTGGTAGGGTTCGCAATTGAGACGGATGAGGGAAACGTCGGGGGCCATCATTGCCGACTATGGGATTAGAGGGAGATGCAGGGAGAGACTTAGGTGAGATAGACGCGCCTTTCATCGAATCATCGAAACGGAGATCCATCAAGCGAATGGCTGTGGAGAGCGTACAGTCGTAGGCCGTGCGAGGGCGGGACGTAATCGGGAAGAATCGGGCATCGGGGGGGAGGGGGGTAACCATCCATGATTAACGTTGATGATAGAAGAGGACAGTAAATGAGAAGAAGGACCCAAGTTTTGGGCAGATTGCGCCACAGGCTCCGAAGATCCGCGCACCCGATCTAGGGCCGAAGCGAACCGGTTCGAGTTTGCGCGTGTTTGTGTATTTGTGCGTGTGTACGGGGTTCTCTCGTGGCAGATAACTAGAGGTCTGGGTTTGGGATGGAAAGTAAAAGGACCCCCCGTTTCGACTGATCCTCTCCTCCCTATCGCTTCGCTCGTTTACCTCCCCTTCTCCCTCCCTCCCGATAAACCTCGTCGGTTAAGGATAACGCCTGGAGTGAGTGCAGTGGCGGCTTGGTGGATCCTACTGACGATTCTTAGATCTCGCGACCCTTGCCGGCTCCACACTTCCCGCCCATCAATAACACACATTCACCAGTACGCTTGAGCCCTGCTCGCGACTACCCAAATGGCCATGTCTCTCCCGACCTCCCCCGCCTCCGACAACTCCGACTCGTCCAACCCGCGCACGCCCACCAGCCCGTCCCTCCAGCTCACCCCTGAACCCACTGCCGTCGCCCCGAGCAAACGCAAGCCCTCCCGCCGCGCCAACACTGCCGAGCGCCGTGCCACCCACAACGCCGTCGAGCGCCAACGCCGCGAGACCCTCAACGGCCGGTTCCTCGACCTCGCCGCCCTCCTCCCCAATCTATCCCAGATTCGCCGTCCCTCCAAATCGAGCATCGTGAACTCGTCGATTGCCCACGTCCATGCGTCCCGCCGCCACCGCCTCCTCGCTGCCCGCGAGCTGCGTGCTATGAAGATGGAGGCTGATGCGCTTAGGCGTGAGCTCAACGAGTGGCGCGACCGCGCGGGTGTGCCGCGGGTCGAGGAGCCCGTGCGCGGTGAAGGCTTCGGGATGATCATCTCTGGCGAACTCGAGGTCCTGGGCGTCGCTGGCGAAGAGGAAGACTATGGTGACGAGGATGGCGGTATGGGCGGCGGCTACGATGACGTCCCTCCTTCTGCTGCGCCGCCCCCGATGTACCCAGGCCACGGCCACGGCCACGGACGCTCGCCCGTCATCGCGAGCCCAACTAACATGAATTTCGAGAACCCGCAGATGGGGTACGAGAACTACACCCCGATGGTGGCGCCTGCTGCTGCGTACTACGGGGGTGCGGCTGCTCCTGCCCCGCCGGCTGCCTTTTTTGAGGAGAAGCGATTTGCGCCGCCTGCGTTTGAGGGGTACCATAGGCCGAGGAGCGGTGGGTATGATGCGTATGAAGGGATGATCGTCGGTGGTGGGGGGGCTCCTGGTGCTGCCGCCTTTGCTATGATGGTCTAGGCCCCGATCTCGAGTTATACCCCCCGGCCTACCTGCAAAATATGTAGAATTCCCCCAACACCCCCTGCTCTGTTGTATATCCTCGCTGCTCTCATGATCATTCTTTCGGACCCTCAGCCCGCCCTTACGCTCTTTTCTTTCCCATCTTTTTGCTGTTTATTATTGGTTGAAGAAGTAGATAATGTGTATGGATTAGTTCAATCCGTATTTATTGAATCACAGTTTAAAAAAAGTGCAAGCTGGGTTCGGTATTCGGTACAACTATAGCCGGATCTTCGCTTGCAGTTATCACGTTCTTGTGCCATCATTTCAAAGCTGTTGCTCTCTTCGGGTGCGTTCCCTTTGAAACTGCGTTCAAAACTCGGTTGCATCAATACTTCAACCCGTTGGATTATCGCCACTGCACCGCAATACCAGAACTTGTTCATTCTGATGTCCAAGGCGATGCTGATTGTCACGTTTTTGCTCTTCACGCTTACTCTAATCGGATGCCCTCGACTATGACGTCTCTCCTTTGACTTTGCGACAAGAAATCTCTCGTTCGACACATGCCTCTCGACGTTTATCTCTCCCTCTTCACGCGGTTTCGAGTCTGATTGGAAACCACTAGCGCCGAATGACCCTGCAGAGTACGTCGATCTTTTGACAGTATCATGGCGCGGGATGAAGAGATACCCGTCCCGATTGCATGTGATTCTGAAAGCTAAAAAGTTAAACGAGGCGGGAGGTGGGCGGATGTCGGCCCTTTACTTGGCCGACGCGGCCTTGAACCTCGTCCGCCTTCTTATACGTCTTCATAGAAGCTTGTCTTGTTGCTGTCTCTTCACCCCGTTCGTTCTAGGCGTCGTTCTGTGGATGCGCCTTGACTGCGTTGCAAGTTGGGATCATCGCAGTCAGTTGTCGTGCAACCCATTTGTTTCAAAGCCAGGATCAACGCAGTCAGGGGTCCCTGGCTTCGTTACTAACGAGGTCATACTCAGCGAACGTATGTTCTGTTGTCTACGTTCTACGCCAAGGATATATACACGCTTCCGTAGTCCCAAAACTCGCTATTTCCCCCGAACATTCCAGGATATTTCCAAGTACTATTCCCCTCTCACGTCCTTTCCAATTCTGTTTAATAAACTCCCCGCAGTCTGATGGTTCATTATCGACAAGTCTGGTTGTGCTTCGTAAGACAAGACTCCGGGATTCCAATTCGACGACATATCCCTGGCCATTCGGTACACACCTTCTCCACGCATGTCTCTACTTATCTTCATGTGGCTTCAACATACTCAACCTCATGAACAATTCTCGGGCCCGCTTACGATTGTATGTAAAATCATGGAAAGATTTACTCTCAGCGAACGCTCGCGGCGCATTCTTCATCAGAGCGACCCCTATTGAAGATTCGGATCGGGAATCGGTATCTGGTCTCCTCCGATGCGGGAGGATCGACAAGGAGCGCGACTCGTTTTTCTCAGGCTCTTGCGGCTCCGGAGAACCACCACCATTGTCAGCATAAAATGAAAACCGGTTGATTTCACGCGTAATAAGTATGTACGCAGTGAAATAACTATTACTCTCAAACAGGAACCGTGGAATTTTTTTTCTTTTTTCTTTTTTTCCAATGTGATCGCCGTTCTTAGTGCGTCCTCTCTCGCTTTTGAAATCTAGCGCAAAGCCCCGTACGTAGGGTGTTCAGATGCAGTGTTTGCGAGTCGTTTCCTTCGCTACCGGGAACTTGGCGAGGACGTGTACGGGTGCGCAGATTTCTTTTGATCAAAAAAAGGTGAGCAGTCTTATTCAGCGCCGACGAATTCCCTACTCACCTTGAAGATGCGCCGTTGAATCTTTAGCTGCTTTATCAAATGGAGCGGCAATAGCGCCCACAGCAAATTTGCTTTGGAATTTGCAAGTGAGAACTTCGGGCTCGGTGGCTTTGTGGAGTTGGGCACACTCGGCGAGAGAGAGAATCAAATTATGAACCCAGTGCACTGCCTCTCATGCTTGCTGACCTAGCTCTCGTAACGAAACACCGTGAAGCGAGGCATACCCAGAATAGTCTTGCGCCGAACTGGAAGGGAAACGAACGGAGATCCGATTCATGCTGAGTAGAAGAACGAGGACCGAATCCCAGACAGGCGTAGGTAAAGCGTTGAATGAGCGGGGGGAAAAGCGAAAGCTCAGATTTCGAGAAATTTTGTCTGGCGTGAGCTCGAGTCTTTATTGCTACAGGGTCAGGCGAAACTAAGTACGTCTCTCAAAGCCTGGGGGATGTCATGGGGGGCTCTATGATCAGCTGAACGGGACAATCAACGCACGGAGAAGAGAATAATTTTCAAGACCAGTGACTGCGATTGATGACGATGGAGGGAAAACCGGAGAAATAATAGGAACAAAGCTGGGGAAAGGTGCAGGAGACTGACCCAAGGCATGGGAGAGTGCGAGTTGGACAAAACCAGGCGCCGACACTTGCAATTGGTGACCGGGTCGGAGAATATATCGTTAAGCGAGTTGAGAAAGGATAACATCGGGATGTTGATAGGGCGGTGGGAGTCTTCGGTCAGGGCACGAGTGGACGGTACCGAGGGCAAGGCACGGGGGAGGAGTGAGTAGGTTGTCCGGGGCAACAGGTCTTGAGTCATCGCGCCCACGATATCAGCTTGAGAGTAGATCGAACGTTAGACAGCTCACCCACGCATCCCAGACCCGGGGATGGAGGGAAGGAAAAGAAAAGGAACCGGCTGGTCCCGTTTCGAAAT
This sequence comes from Armillaria mellea, assembly GCA_030407055.1. Classification (NCBI taxonomy): domain Eukaryota; kingdom Fungi; phylum Basidiomycota; class Agaricomycetes; order Agaricales; family Physalacriaceae; genus Armillaria; species Armillaria mellea. Next base: position 15,956 of record JAUDZF010000001.1, on the reverse strand, counting down.
GCCGGTCCGAGTGGGGGCTGTTGACAAATAAACGCCGTCACTGCCTGTTTTGCTCGTTCGCCTCTTGTCTTCATGTTCTTACTATGGATATGATCTGTGACAGTGTCCACCTCTGCTCGCTTCTTGGTGGACGGGTCCTATGGCTCGAGGCTTTCTATCTCGTGGTTCTCGTTTGCTATGTGGTACCACCTGGAGTTAAGCTGACTGCGTCATATTGAGGGATGCTCCGGAAGGTTCAGCCTTTTCTAGACGAGTTACGAGGAGGAAAAAATTATATTCCAACCCCAAGATATGAACTTGAAACGCAAGGGGGAAACTTCTCAGGCGGCTGAAACGCAGAATGGTGGGGTACGTCGCTGAGTTGCCAAAGACATCCTATGACTCACGATTTCGGACATACACTAGCGTAGAGGTGTATCATCCCCCTGTGAAGGTTCAGGCGTATAGTGTTTCATGAAAATCATCGACATGGATCGAACAAACTTTTTGCAATGACAAGGTCTTCGTAATCTGTGGACCTTCGTGCTCGCCTTATGGGAAGTGATCATTGGCACGGAACCTTTAACGATATGCACAGCGTCCTTCATAAAACAGGAACGTGCTACAGGTAAGCATGGTTTACAATTGAGGCGTCAGTTTCTAGAAATAATCAAACCGGTATGATGTACACAGGAATTCGAATGATTAGGTGATTTCATTCCCCAGCGTTTGCTTCCTATTGGAGGTTTTTCTCAGCTTGGAAATTCAATATCGGCCTGTCCGCTTTCGTATGAAGACATGTTCGAATGGTATCTGCAAATTTTTCCCTTCGGGGGCTTTGAATCTCGATCGCTCGAACAAACGGAGAGCCCATGTCGGTTACTCTGGCTTCTCTCAAGTGCTAATTGCATGCCGTTGACTCTTCAGTAAAGGGAGTTCATCGAACATCGGATCATGGTTCAATTTCTACTATCGGCATGATCTGAGTTTCAGTTTGGACGATTCGGTCAACGGCGGCGCTGCTTTGGGACATAGTATAGCAGTAGTGCGACGTTACTTAAGTCGATACAGGCTTTCTATACTTGATAATATCGGTGAAAATTGTGAGTACCTACGATGTAGTGTGCGAATTGTCGGAGGTATATTCGTGTCCTTAGTTGCCAGTTGTCCAAACTCAGGTTGGACGTTCTTTTTTTGCTCCCTTAGATGACCATATTGATTGATGAATGCCCGATGTTCGAATATGATGCCGTGCTAGGAGCTTCTCTTGTCACATTGTTATTGATACGTCTTCTTGTACATTTGTGTTGGTCTTGTACGGTGTCGTGTTCCAACAAATTGAACTTTTGTTGATGGCGGCGGGTGTGACTGAGTGCATATCAATCATAAAAAGCGGCGGTAAAGAAAACAGTGAAGCTGAAAGCTACACTTTGTCGCATGGTTCACGAATTCAGTAACGAAAGGGTAGCCATAAATGTCACAAATTTGGTAGAGACACAGGAGGAGTCATTGTTGTAGGAGCTTCTGTCACAGCCCGCTCAATGGACGCAGACGGCCCTTCGAACTTCTATACGGACCCACTACCTAAAACATGTCGCGCACACCGCGACGACTTGGAATCATCCATGTTAAGTTAGTTTCGCATTCTATACAACTCTTTATGGACGAGGATTACAAGGGCTCTCGCAAAGATGGATACACCATTGGTGAAATGTTTCCAGTGCCTTCTCCATTGCCCTCTCTAAATAGAGTCGGCATTCGCCAGTGAGCTGTCGAGTTGTGCCGATAGTCGCCATCAAAGGTCGTATTGCGGATAACGACTGTCATCCATGTTAATAGAGACGGATTACAAAAGTCGGACAACGTCCTGTTGAGACACAGCATGGTATAACACGTCTTCAACGCTAGGACCTGCAAGCTCCAATGGCAAGAAACCGATCACTCAAACTAGGATAAGAAGCCGTGGAACTAAAGGCACCCTGGACCAGGAAGATGATGTGCATAACAACTGTAGGGATCATGCAAACGTCGATTGCGGTTCACACCGCTCTGCGAATGCAGAACGAGAAACTGTCACGAGAAAGGCTATGACGAACGGTGGCACACTAAGAAGCTGAACACGTAGTCCTTCGTATCCGAGTTCATTCACGATAGTTGACACAAAGTACGAGATACTCGAAAGGTGATGGTGGCGAGGTACCGGAGGTAGAGCCGCCAGTCAATCAGCGTATCTTTCGCATGACCCAACAAGGCTTCGCCTCTGAGACGCTTGACGGCAAGCTCCCACTCCTTCGCATGTAGCCATGGAACTGTCTCCGGGTCTGCTAGAAAGAAGTATACCGCCACCGCCAACGCACATGACGGCATGGCCTCGATGATGAATAACCTCCGCCGCACTTCCAAGCCTCTCAAGCCGTTGATGAAACCAACGTCATACGTGATGCTACCTCCGAAGGCGCCAGAGAGTAACGTGCATGCGGCGATGAAAGAGAGACGCAGAGCACCGCCTTATGCTTGGTACCAACTGTTAAGACGCCTAATCAGTAGAAGAAGTCACAAATCACAAAGATAGAAATGACAAGGCAAAGAAGTAGATTAGTCCAGGATAGAAGGCCACGATGGGAACCAGATCCTAGTGCAATAGCGGGCGGCTCTCATAACGAACCAGCTTAAAATGCCCCAAGCAGAAACCGAAGTCCTGTTAACGCGCTAAAGTTCTTGACACAGGAGATAATCAGATCTGTTCCACCCCACCCCACCATGACGAACGCGCACCAATGCGGAGGAGAGAGATACTTGAGTATATAATTCGATGGTGTCTCAAACAGCGCATAAGAAGAGAAGAGCAGTCGACACAGTAGAAAATTGCTCGCTTGTCATGTCGAAGACCTGCAACAATGAGTCACCGCTGTCGGCATTGAGGATTTTCGCATTTCCCTGACAGATATATTAATTAAGAGCACGATCAAGAAATCAACAGATCGGCGTACGATATTGGCGCGGGCGAGAAAATTGAGGGTATAAATGAACATGCAGCTAGGCAAGATCCGAAGATCCAACTGTCGGAGCAATCTGGCAGGAAGACTGAACCAGCATCAGTTCGTGTATCTGGTTCGATAGCAACGACAAACACACCTCTTCTCTGCTATACGGTCAACGACGAACAGTTCTTTGGGTGTTGATATCCCCTCATCAGTTGAAGGACCCTTCTCGAAGTTGTTGTCAACTGATGAGAAGGGAGCAGTGCGCGCCTCTTCCAATTTGGAAGGATTTTGAGGCATTGCGTCGTTAACGCTTTTGAATACTTCTGGTTGGCAATGTAGAGAAACGTTTATCTCCTTATGCAGGGAGACCGTAAAGAATTCTGAACCGCTGATGCTATCCTCCGTGCCATGAAGGTACTTTTTAGGACATTCGATGCCCGAACTGACGGAGTCAGCCGACGCAGAGGACATTGAATGTATGACTCTTTAAATCAGCACAAGAGCTCAGGAATGCTGCCGCTGCCTCATCTTCGTCTCGCCAAAATGTTCCATAGATATCGATCTCAACCTATACATATCGTGGCTTCATTCGCTTGGGAGACTCAAAGGAAATAATTTGCATGGATGCGCCACATATGAAAGGGCATAAGAAGACCTTGCTCGGTTCTCATAGGGTCATCGTCAGCTTGATTCAGTATTGGTGCTTTTCTTGATGTACACAGTACAATGACTTTAGCAAGATTTCAAGACTATCGCAGCGTACGCTTATGATCGATGGTTGACCTTTTCATGAGGTATGATCAGCAAGATTCAGAACCGCAGGAAGCTGCCCATCGTACCGCGGAGGTTCGATGGTTACCAAACGTTCGTAACCATGGTTTTCACGTTTTGGAGTTCCGCTTTCTTCATCCTGCGGTTGCCGCCAGATCTTCGGACCATATTCTTGAGAGCAGGGATAACAGAGGCAGTTTCCTTGAGAGTGATACGAAACAGGCCTATAGTGCCATTTACAAGGTCGTGCTAAGAAGGACGCAAGTTAATGAAGAAGGGGCTCGAGTCCCAGAGGAAGACAGAAATGAACGGCAGTGCACAGTAAAAGGCCGGAATGAAAGAATCCGGGCTCGACCCGGTATACATAGCAATACCAAACGCAGAAGCGCCATCCATTCACAGGAACTAGATAAATTCTCAGGACAGATCAGACATAACCGCCGTATACGTATCCTTTGGGTCGTAGCTACTGTCGCGTAGAGCTAGGCGCGCCATGAGTTCTAGAAGACAAATTAAGTGAGCCTTAGAAAACCAAATGAAAGGGGGCTTACAACATCGCTGACTCCCCAGCTAGTATTCGAGACACAGGCAGAGTTGGAGAGATAAGCATCAACGACGGTAGTATAGTCGGACACGCTTGGACCGGCGATGTCCAAATCGATGTTTCTGTACCTGCTCCTGCCAGCGCCGTCAGAGTTGCGACTGCCCCGCTCGAGCCGCTGGCTTACGCATGTGTTCAACGGGATATAAACGTCCGGCCGGGTCACCAATGTACTGATAAATGCATCTGAGTACTGATACCGTCGATTAGCTTGTTCATCGGCGTTGATCCTTTCAACAGGCGCAACCATTATTGAATCACAAGATAGAAAAAATCCGCCGAAGGAAAAATGGTAGTAACTAACCTTGCACTTTCGCATTATTTGAGTCAAGATTGTAATCGTTGATGTATAATCCGTGTTGCCAGGAGTTCAGTTATGAATATAATGAAAGGATCTATGCCAACTTTGCCGTAGGATCTGCAGCTCGCGCAGCTTTGAATGCGATGGTAATGAATGATTTGGGCGGCGGGGAAGTAGCAGCGCAATACGGATGACAGCTAGGTAAGGGGTGTACCTCCCCGAGAACGTTATAGAACCCACTGGACCGCAGCGTACCGTCTTCGTTGAGAACCTCGCTGTGGATCATTAGAACGCGGAAATGTCGTTGTAACAGCCAACATACTTGCAGATATCCCACTATTTGTAGGTAGGTAGTCAATCCTGGACGATAGTCGGCGGACAACAGGAGGAATACGTACAGCTGACCACAAAGCACGTTAGACAAGGGACAATAATCCTTAAAGCGCACGAACTTACCGTAGAGTTTACCGGAGTACTGTCCGGCTACATTTCCAATATGCATTTGAATGACTGGAGGTCTGTAGATCGATCCTTTCATACGTTATATCGTATACGGATGGTTTCGACTCTTGTGAGTCCGGCACTAGAAAGGATCAGAATACTGGGCTAGAAAGAAACGCCAGCATCAAACCCAGTGTATGTCCACGGATTTGTTTGCTCTTCGAGATGGCCCAGTTCACTAGATAGTCCGATCCGGTGATTGTGAACATTCCTTGAGTACTTTCGGTAGCATCCCACTATGAGGCAAATATAATCGAGCAAAGGATGCGCACGCCAGGGCCAAAGCGACCGACCTTCATGGAAATCTCGGGGGTAACGTACGATTTGGACATCGTTAGAAAAAGAGGAAAGGGTTCGTAGGACCTGAACATACAGCCCAGAATTCGGAGGACAAGCTGGCTTCGTTTGTTGAAAGAGATTTCCAGTAAGCATATGAACGTATATTGTGATGACAACAGACCGGAAATAGTTATGGTATTCTGATCAGCTGCAGCGTCCTATCGATCTCCCTGGGGGCCATGGAGATTTTTGCTTTCTTCACCGTGCAGATGCCAGATCTCAGGACCATATACTTGAAGACAGGTGTTACAGAGGCAGTTCCTTGAGAGTGATGTGGACGGAATTCATAATTAGGACCACGAGGGCGATTATTCCACTGCGACTACTTATTTCACACACGCCGGAACTTGGATATCAAGATTGGTGTAACGGCTCTATCACCCACTGAAAAAGTGCGTACCCTGATTTAGTTAAGGCTTGACAACAGAAGGACGTTTCTGCAAGGGGCGCTTGGGTCAGATACTGCACTAGCGAACTCTGAGAACTTACGTGCTGGATATATCTAAGCAACCTGACACAAAGACGTCTATCCCATAGAAGCTATAATGTATAACACCCAGTACTTGGCTCTGAATCATCACGGTGAGGGTCATATGAAGCCTCGACGTAAGGAATGGTGACGCACCCTATTCTGAGAGGTGGCGCTTTCGAAATCGCAGTTTTGATGCCATTCAAGGCAGAAACCTCGGTACCAGTAGGAAAAAAACTTCATTTTGAAGAGGTTGAACAATGCAGTTGACGATATCAGTCGCAGTGTCCTGTAACCGGTTCTTCTCCAGCATTATATCGCTTCCTTTTGGGGCCTGCGGCGAGTTTCCCTCAACAGAGACAACGTCACGGTTTCAGGCCAGGAGAAGAGCTTGTAAGAGATAAGGAGTCATAATTAGGAGTCGGAAGTGTCGTACGGAAGAGGGCGTAGATGGGAGCAAGTTCAGGAAGACAGAGATCCGATCTATCTGGGTGATTGTGAGGGAAGAAATCGTACGAATCGTATGAAACTGCTGAAAGGAATTGCTGATAGAAAGTTACCTGGATAAGGCAAGCAGACGTTCCTGTCCACTTGATACAAAGATGGGAGGCCTTCAGTTTATCCTCAAACCGCCCTGAAGCGAACACTCTACTAACTCTACAGGTCTAGCGACAAACAGCAGGTTACCTGCGGAGGGAGCTCACAGGGCGCATGGGAAAGTCGTCTGAGACTCCGAAAACGTCTGATTGGCACATCCATACGATCTATGAGGACGTCGTTGAGCTAGGGAAGGACGTTGTGTTATCTCGAGCGCGGGGTTACTAGTTAGTGGTGTTTGTTTTGAATGTAGGGCGGTAATTGATATAAGAGCACAGTGGCTTGCCCGCGCGGGATCAAAAAAAAGTTGTATGGCGAGCGAGGGATGCGATGCGGATATTACTCTTCAGGGGATCCGTTCAGATTACACAGTGTGCAATTAGTAGTCCAATGATCCCGGCATACACCGGCAGTGCAGCCACGTGTCATAAACCTTGCCGAACTTACATTCCCACGGATTCCAGGACTTGGCACTTACCGTACCCATCGCTAGCGCCGTTTCGCTAGCACACGGCGCGGCGACGTGGGATGTTGGAGAGAGGCATGCCAGGTAGTCCCTAGCTGGTGTATTGCCGTGCATGTGAGGCGGCGGGACTCCGTAGTTGACGTGGGTGTCGATTTGGATTCGAAGGTGCATCTTTTCTCTGTTTTTCACTGCTCTAGCTAACGAACTATCCTAGGATTTTTACGGGCCTGTATCCAACAAGGAAAGAACCTCCTTTGGATGTTTTCTACACTCTCTATGACTACATAGCTCGTTGTTTCCCCACGAATTCAGGACGACTCTCGCGGCACCAACCTCCCGCTTCCAATACAACGGATATTCTTCTCCAAGACTCCGAGTGCTTCGGCTGCGGTTTCTACTGCAGCTTTGGAACTGACAGACATGAGACTCCCGGCTCTACGGTCTCATGCTCATCGTTTGCGCGCCGCCATCGCTGATGTCTCACTTTCCCTAGTGTCACTCACCACGACAACTAACGCCTCCTGCAACGCGTCCCCTACTGCGACTTCGATATAAACACCCTTCCGAGGCGCAGCCGCTGCGATGTAGACCGTTTTCATGCCCATCGTCGTCGTAGGCTTGCCGCCGTCATCCCCAATCCCAGCCTCCTTCCGATCCTTGCTATCTCTTTCGCCCTAGAGACGAGGTTCATGCGGTTCAACGTTACGTTCAGTTATCGTTCAAAGTCAAGGTTCTTCCATCTCGGGCCTTTCCTTGACCTAGGAATGATCAATCAGATGTTGAGAAAGGTAGGTTGCCTGGTTGTTGTCCGTGTCTGTATCTTAGCCCTAGCTGCCTACTGCTGGCCTCATCGACTCGGGTGGTATCTATTCACGCATCCCACGCTTGTTGCAGTCAGGGAACGTACTCAGGTATGTCAAGCTACGTTACTTGCCACCTGTCAGTGATTGATTGAAGCTCGCAGGCCGCCTCTGAGAGTGCGCCCATGGGCAGACGTGTATGGGGCTACTGGAGGTCTTCTACCCCGACTCATGCACTCCTCTTCCATTCCAATCCCTGGGGCCTGGCCTGGAGGTGCGTAGCTGAGGCGAAGCGGATGATCCCTAGGTATGTCATCCGCTATATGAAAGAGTACTTGCCTGGCTAAGCCCTCCTTGTAGTGTCCTGTTTCCACAGCCCCGCCACGTCATGTACCCGGCACCGCTGATTGATAAAGACCGGGTGGTGACCTACTGCCAATTCAAACCGCTATCAACACCATCGACTGGGACTATCGTCAGGAGGCTAGAACCATGCATCTGTATTCTTTCGTAGGCTATAGCATGGAACGATTTTTGGTCTCGCGCATGGACAAACCTCTGCTGGTCTCTGTCCCACACATCATGCGGACAGAGATAGATGTATGCGTGGGATGTTGGTGCGATGGTAGGGAAGTGCGTGGTTGCGTCAGAGGACTTTCCTTGCACGGGAATCGATGCCCGTTCGGTAGTTGAAGGCGAGTCGAATAACTGCTCAGTGATGGGCAGTCGGATCCTCTACTCGATACTCGGAGTGATCTATATATTTCGTTGTCGATGTTGTAGTTTCAAATTTCAGACTACTTCCTTCTCATCCACGTCAACCTGTGCGAGTTCCATCTGAGAAACGCAGGCCTACACCTTCGATGCTCTTAACAGACCAAGAACACGGGAATCTACCTCGAAAGGACGAGTCGCCGCTTATATACCAGGTTTCGTTGTTGCTGCCGGTCTTTAGCTGCCGGGGCCCGACTATCGAGCGCCAGGACCTGTAGAGAATACCTTCGTCCCTCTCCTTCCGACAACTCTCCATCCTGATCACGCTCATCCATCCAGCAATCTGAATCAGGATCATCACGCCAATCCGTCCGCTTGTAGCCATCACTTCGCCCTTCTGCTCCTTATTTACTCAAGGAAGCGTACTCTCATACGGGAAGTGGGGAAGGTACCTTTCACTGCATACGAGCCCGAGGGAGATCAGCAACGCACCAAATTTCTTATACTGCAAAATGCCGAGTTTCGTAACAATGGATACAGATAAAATTTGTATCTAGCATGCAATCACGATACTCCTCATGTTGGGAATAGAACCGACTAACGACTACGCCAAGGAGGAGACAGAAGGCAATGGATACTTGAAGGTATCATCCGTGAAGCCAGTACCTGCTGATATGATTCGCCACTTCCAGGACGACGAAATAAGGGCAGATACTTGAGCTTCAAAAAGGCATACAAGGAGGCCTGACAGTGATACAACTGCAACTGTTCCCTTTCGCACACCTCACTTGGATGGAGAGAAGGAGGGAAGGTAAGCCGTTCGACGTCTTTCATCACCGTGCAAGTCTATATATTTGCCCTAGCTGGAGCGTTAATCCATGCTTCCTCGGTTACTAATCCATCGTTCCAGCACCACCTAGTGCAATCATTCGGGGATTTAGGTGCTAACTCCCTGTCCAGTTCGCTGTCCAGCGTGAAGATATCCACCGCCCGGCTCGTGCGGACTTAGAGGGGAGATGTCTTCATCGACATAGGGACTCTCCCCACGCCTTTTCCGCGCTCCAGCCGGGGCGTTTTTCGTCGATGCCAGCTCGTGCCGGTCAGGAATGTTTGGAAATCCAGTAAAGAGCCAGCGTGGAACGCTGTGGGCATCGTGGAATGCCGATTTCGCCACCATCTGTAGCCCTTGAAAAGGTGAACAGATGGGCACGAACTCGGAGCATTTCCGGTGCCCAGGGCGTTCCACGCTGGCGAAATACTTCAGAAATGCAGCAGAAATGGGGACGGAGGAGCACTACTGGTGATCGGAAGCCGTCTACTTTAAGAAAATGTCTCACTCGGCGATTTCATGTGTTAGTACCAACTTCATGTGATTAATTCGCTCGATGACGTGCCCTATTATGTATCTATCTTGATCTGCCATGGCCCATCTCTACTGACATCTACGGCAACGTTTCAGGCGCAATATACGCTGGCTTGAGGCAGCCAAATGCGCCTGCCAAACACAACCAAATGAGCCAATGACTTGTTTGTTTGGCTACACAAGGCGCCGTACTTGAACGTAGAGGCTTAGAAATGATGTCGAGGGCGACAAAGCTGGCTCTGCTTTGCCTCGAAACTCATAAAGACGGTCTCTATGCGCTGGATCCTGGGTAGAATCCGACCGCATACAGGCACGTCTTCTACTGCAGAGCTCTTCCTTGTTCAGTAGGTAGTACATGTATCTATCTATGGTAAACAATATCCCCCACTCCTTCGACTCCTTCACCAGCCGTCGAAACTTTAGTCTACGATCTTATCCCTCTCAATTGACGTCCTCGACGACAACTTCACCTGCATCCGACCTCCGAATCCACACTGCAGAACCCTCTGAACGGCGTCGTTTATTGAGTCAGACAATGGCTGGACTGTATCCCACAGTCAGCACGAAGGAAAGAGCGAGTCAAATATGAAACAAATGAACTCACTGTTGAGCTCGACGATGAGACCCCAATCAACATGGACCTCAATAATGCGGAAAAGGCTCACTCTTGAGCTAAGCACGCAGTCGAGTCTTGAGGGACATGATACTCGGGACATCCTGCAGTCGCCATCGTTAGTATTGTGGTGAACGACTCGAAGGGAGACCTACATTCATGAAATTGGGGCTTATCAACTCAGAGGACGACCGGGCTGTACTCAAGCAGTCAGAAAGCAAACGAGCTCAAGGTTGAGCTACGCTATAAGATGCCAGCCGACGTGCCAGTTAACAATCAGCAGGGATGCCCGGTAACCGAAAACTCGCCCAACCGAGCACGACTTTCGGTAACAACACCACGACGCATAGTGCAAGCGAGGTGGGGAATGAATCGACCGTTGTGCGCGGTGACAGGCACAGTGAGCTCCATGTCAATTGAAGCCTCAAACAAAAAGAGAAGGGCGTGATAGAGACAAAGAGGAGAGGAGGAGACAGAAGGCGACGATGTTGGGACCGTCCATCAAAATTTACGGACCTAGTGAAAGCCAAGGTCCCCCATATTGGACACCCAAACGAATTCGCATAAGACCGGTTTCGAGGTCAAAGCCGATTGCGATGAACGTCGGCTCGAGGTGTCAAGACCTAATGCTGTCTTGGTGAAGTACCAAGTCCTGCTTTGAGCCTCTAAAGGACACCGTGCTGGCATCTAGCTGGCATAGTAGTATATAGAATACGAAGTATTGAAACTAGTCACAAGAATATTAAATCAGAGGAATCTGAGGGAAAAACTTCATGCCACACACCTGATATACCATGATCAAACGATGTTGCGACGAATTACAACCCTCTGACTGAAGGGAATCGGTTGGCTGAGAACAGATGCATGAGTTCATTCTACTGGTTTTTTTCTGTAGAACTTACCGTAGACCGACAGTTCACCAAGAGACTTTAATGTCTGTGAGAACATGTGTAGAGTACAAGTCGTCGAAAGTGAGCGACATAGCATTAAAATCTCTGTTAAACCTCTAAGATAACGGAAAGGAGAGTTATTAGATCGTTGAACCATCGGACCACCACCATAGATCAGTAGCAAGGGAGCGTTACTAACCTTTGGTGGTGGTGGTAGCAGAAGAAAAATAAAAGCTTACATCATGTAAGCGAAGCTTGTATTAGGCCACCGCGAAACTGGATTCCGGTATAGCCGGGTCTGCCTTCGGTCAATTCGCACGAGACATTATTATCGTCGTCTGCAAGGTTTCAAAAATTCATATGATAATAATAATTATATCTTCACCGCAAACAATACTAAGTTTACTAAAAGCCGACCACCGATTCAAATGAATTGGTCGATCATAATGACACGGGACATCCACGTGGCCAAATCGCAAGCCCGAAATGGCAGGTGCGGGATTTTGCACCTTGGCTCTCACCACGCCCCTCGTTGGCGCCGTCTCGCTCTGAGACGGCGCGGCGAGCTTGGAGGACCTCGAGGGAGTGCTAGGTGGTCTCTAGCTGTTGTATGGCAGTGCCTGTGAGGTGACAGGACTGCATAATCGACGTGGGAGTCGATTTTGGTGCCAAGGTGCGCTATTTTCCTGTTTTTTTTTTGCTGTAGCTAACGAATTTTCGTCGCATCGTTACAGGCTCATTACTACCTGACTCAGGATCACTATGGACGATTTCGACACTCCCCCATGCCTGCCTAGCTCGCCGTTCCCCCGCGACGACAGGAAGACTCACGCGCAAGCCTCCTCTGTTCGAAATCAATAGCGACTTTTCGCTAGGACCCCCAGCACCATGACTGCGGTATACACTGCAGCGGTAGCACTAGGAGGCATCATGGCAACCATTTTTAGGGTCCCCATGGTCGTGCTTGCTTTGCTCGCCACCGCCTCTGTTTGCCTCGATATCCCAGCCCAACCCGCCACAATGCGCGCGGATGACTTCTGCGTGTCTATCACACCGTCCGCAGCCTTCAAAGTCAGAATGGCTTCAGTGTAGGCGATCCCCATCTTCATCATAATCACGACGACGCCGCCGTCTCCCTCCACTACCAACACGATTACCTTACGACTTCCCGGGACCTTCAATCTCCCCGGAAGGACGTCTCCCGCAAACACCATCCAACACTATGAAAGTCGACTTCATACGTGCTCCACTAGCCCCCACAGCTCGCCGAGCTCACCGTCACTCCGCGATGACAGGATATCTCCAGCGGAGGCACCGCCACTTCAAACCGATAGCGACTTTTATCCAGGACTTCCAGTCCCTCGTCACCGGTTTCTACTGTCGCAGGGCTACTGGGAGACACAGCGAGGACTATTTTTCAGGTCCCTCGGATCAACGTTTGCTCGCCGTCGGCGCGACATCCCTCGAAATCCCAAGTTCCACTCTGTATCGAAGTCGACCCCCACGGATGGCATGCAAGCCATGCAGGTCAGTCGGTGAGTACTTCCTTCCTCCACATTGACTCAAACTAACGACGAAAATGTTCCAGCCTAGCCATGACCCGCAACGGTTTTTGCGGTCGAGCGAGTTCTGGTGGCGCATTGTAGGACTGCGCGCGTCATATCAACCAATTGTAATCGAACTGGAGGGAGTGTGAATAAAGATGAGGAGAGGATGTGTTGCCAGGGCGTAGTCGATCCGGTGAGAGATTACGATAATACACCAACTTTGTTTCGATGCAACTGCGCCCGGTTATGACTATGAAGAGACCCAAGCAAGCGAACGTGCATAACTACGAATCTGGCGGTCCAGGACCGCAGGACTGCGTGGGCTGCATCCTGATTGTAGTGTTTCCGATCTCAATTCGAAGACGTACCTTTCAAACACACCGTCCTTGACACGCCCCCAAGAGCAGCTGACGAAGATGAAGACGAACAAGATGCCCACATTCATGCTGGTGGTCCTGGACCGTGGAACGGAGGGGATGTCTCCCTAGCCTCCGCCTAGCAACAAGACGCTTACGCACAAGCTCGCGGTGCAGGACCGCGACGTGGAGATGGTCCATCCACAGCCACCAGGAGGACATATGGGGCTGAAGCTACATGTCACGGTCCTGGACCGCGACATGCAGGGGGGTCATCTCCAGAAATGGGACGACATATCAGTGTAAGGGGGACTGTTCGTGGTCCTGCACCGCCGCGTGGCAGGGGGTCATCCGGAAACATGGGAAGAGATATGAGTGACAAGGCAGCTGTCGCGGTCCTGGACCGCGGTATGGAGAGGGTCCATCCCCAGTCATGCGGAGAGATATGAGACTGCAGCTACGTGTCGTGTTCGTGGATCACGGCGTCGAAGGGCTTCATCGGCAAAATCGTGAGAGATATGAGGGCATATAACCCTCCCGTTGCCAACTACGTCGAAATCGAAAGTTGTGGCTCCGACGTGGTCAGAAGGGAAAGGTTTATGGCCTAGGATAGGACATTCCTGAACCTGGTCAGTCTACGCGGCTGTGGAGAGACGATCACCCCTCCTTTCGACGGTATCTCTTCGTCGCGAGGTGCATGCTTTGGGAGACAGTCCTCTCATCAGTTTGCTGCATCGGCTACAACGGTGAGGCCCAAACTCCGACATCGCCTGGGAGCCAGGGTTGTACTCCTCTCCCCCCTATTTGAAGGAATCAAGACTGTGCAGATGGTATCGAGGTTGGTGGATGCCAGGGAAATGTCATTTGTTGAGAGATCCTGTTCGTGATCTCCTGGATCTTCATTCCGACGTAGAGGTCGAGCTGATGAGAGTCGGCTCTGCACTATGGTCAACACGTCGATACATATTTGACCCTCCAGCACTGGAAGCTCAGATACAAGGCGAACCGCTTTGCATCGCGAAGTTTTGAAGGCGACGATCGGCATTGGTGAAGATGTTCTCATCTTAGCTTGCTGGAAGGATACCCACCGTACATATACTATTCGCTTGACTTCTTGGCTCGTCTCACACTTGTGACTTGGTTTTAATAGGTGTTTTCTGTTTCTACGAAGAAAATATGAGCGAAGCTCGCCTTCATTCCAAATCAAGGCCTCTTCCAAACACGTCGATGATAGATCCGGTCGTCAGGGAGGCACTGCTGCGAATAGTGCGTCTACACACTTTCCTGTGCCCGTTGTCATTCCCTCGATGCACCAATACTCCATCCCCCAGACTGTGTTTACTGGGAAGCCTCTTCATGAGTGTGGATCGTAATTTCGTGGCAAGGAAAGAGAGCGAGGGTGGAAGGAGGCAGTAGGGTCTGTGAGAGTGCGTACGATCAGTCAGGTCATTCCGCTCACTATAGTTCATCTTTGTCTGAACTCGCTAGACTCGGTTCAGCAATCAAGGTAAGCTTCTCCTGCTCGTTTTTTTGACATCGCTTATGAGGACAATCGAAGGCTTAGCTCAAAATTTTCTGTATGTGTCGACTTTCAAGTATTTTGTCTGAATTTATCTTTTTACGTCTGTTACGCGTTGCTTGAAAATCGCTGAGCTCTGAGAATGAAACGATAGTTATGGCCAAAACAAATCTGTCATTAATTATTAACTCTCATTGATGTACCGATCGTTGAATATCGAGCACCGATGCAAATGCATCGGTCGATCACAGGGGTACTCACGAGCCACGTGGAAAAATCGTAAGCCCAAATAGGCAGGTCCGGGATTTTCCCCACTTGGCTTTCACCACGCCCCTTGCTGGCGCCGTCTCGCTCTGAGACGCCGCGGCGAGCTTGGAGGAAGTCGAGGGGTTGCTAGGTGGTGCCTAGCTACTGATTTGCAGTGCCTGTGAGATGGCGGGACTGCGTAATCGACGTGGGAGTCAATTTCGGTCGGAAGGTGCGCAATTTTCGACTTTTTTTTGGCTGTAGCTCACCAATTTTCTCGCATCGTTGCAGGCTAATTATCAGTGACTCACGACTACTCTGTGGACGTCTTCGACCCTGCCCCACCCCTGCATAGCTCACCGTTCCCCCGCGATGGCAGCACGACTCTCGCGCAGGCACCCCCACTTCAAAAACTCACAGCGAGTTTTTGCTCCAATGCGCAGCACCTTGACTGCAGTATAAATTGCAGCGGTACCACCAGGAGATGTGGTGACAAACACTTTTAGGGTCCCACGGTCGTCCTTTGCCTGCCACGATGACCATTTGCCTCGATATGCCCAATCTAGTCCACCACAACGCGTGCGAAGGACTTATGGATGTCCAGCACTCCGTCGTGAGCTTTCGAGTCCGAAACGGCTTAGGTGTAGGCTATTCCCATCCCCGTCGTAGTCATGACTCCTCCGCCGTCTCCCTCCACAACGAATACTCAGCGTCTCGACGACTTTTGGTTGTTTCAATCACCCCAAAAATGACCTCCAACCCACGAGTACCATTCCACACTTAGGGTTAGGGTTAGGGTTAGGGTTAGGGTTAGGGTTAGGGTTAGGGTTAGGGTTAGGGTTAGGGTTAGGGTTAGGGTTAGGGTTAGGGTTAGGGTTAGGGTTAGGGTTGGTTGGGTTA